>CM028132.1:186592500-189092500 GCA_016271365.2 Neoceratodus forsteri | reverse complement strand
TGACGGCAGATAAGGACCACTAGGCCCACCTAGTCTGCCCATTTCCCTACCTACAGGATAGGCCGCAGATCCTAGTTAACCAACAGCCTATTTCTTCCTACCCCCCACAAGAATTGCCTTATGTCTGTCCCATGCATTCTTGAATTCTCCCACAGTTTTAGACCTCACAGCCTCATCAGGAAGGCTGTTCCATGCATCCACTACCCTGTCTGTGAAATAATACTTCGTCACATTGCCCCTGAACTGCCCTTCTTCTATCTTTAAATTGTGTCCCCTTGTTCTTTCAAGTCTCTTTTTCTGAAAGATGCTACCCTTTTGGACTTTGTTGATTCCACTGAGGTACTTAAAAGTTTCTATCATGTCTCCCCTTCCCTTATTTCCTCAAGGGTATACATATTAACCTCCTTTAGTCTCTCCTGGTATGGCTTCTCTTGCAGACCCTACACCATTTTAGTTGCCCTCCCCTGGACTACCTCTATCCCGTCTATGTCCTTGCAGAGATGGGGTCTCCAGAACTGGACACAGTACTCCAGATGGGGTCTCACCAACTGTCTGTACAGAGGACCCTTGACTAAGAGGAAGAATGGGTTGCAAGTGAGAGGAAATAAAATAAACTCATTTAAGTCACTGTTCTGTTTAAGTTTCAGTCTTTAAGGAATGGTGTTATTTGGAAGTCATTCCTTCGCAAGTGGTTGTAATTATTAACAGTAGCAAAAGTATTGAAATGCAACATGTGTTTATTGCACATTTAACTTTTCCCTGGCAGAAGGGCAGTGTAATGTTAATTCATACACATGTGTGTCCTCGCCTATCTTTTGGTAAAATAAAGACTAGGGACAAGGTACTTGAAGTGGGCTGTGAAACCATTTGTAAAAGGCTGGTTAGTTTGAATAACTTCCTGCTCAAAGCTCCTTGTTTGAAACAACCAGTTAAAGCACATGTTGGTAACAGTCTGGCAGTTGTGTTTAAGTAAGCAGGTTATGAAACCATATGGGGGATTGTACACCTCAAAGAATAACTATATAAATTGTATGGGACAGTTCTCACTTACAGAAAGGGCACCTGTTTGTGTGTCTTTGGCTTTCAGCTTCTGCTTCTGACTCTCTTTGCCCCACTCCCTTCCAGGATAGCTATACTGCTGATCAGACCTTTGTTTTATGCTGTCTCTTGTTGGGGGCGGTGTCTGATGGTCAGAGCTGTTTGTAAAAGAGCCAGGACATGAAATAAAATAGACTGAATATGTGTATAAATGTATGTGAATTATAAACTGTTTAGTTAGATAGTTAAAACAAAATAATTATGTTTAAATAAGAAGTTTTATTTTAGCATTAATGGTGTGGGTGGAGTTAGGGAGAACACATAATCATTTCCCTGTATAAAAGGACTGTCATTTGAGATTGTTAGCTTAGATTGTGCTCCTGGGGCTGGAGGTGAACTCTATGGAGCTCTGTGAATTGTTCCAGCAGGTGTTAGAAGAAGAACACCTTTCAAGCCATGTAAAAGTCATAAGATAAAGTTTATTTGCCATTCTGATTATTTAATACCCTGGCCATGCAGCTGTAGTATGCATCTATGGAGGCCCATATTGCTGTCAATTCTCATTTCTGTGGCACCTGGGTATCAAGAGCAGTCTGGCAATATCAATCAAGGTCCACATCCTCCATGGCTTTGGGGGGGGGTATGTCCTGTGTAGACTGCTATACTGTTACCTCAAAGTCTTCTGATGGTAATGGACTGAGGTCTTAAGCAATGTTCTCTGGGACTGTGTCTGCCATGTCTGTCTCCAACCCCTCACTGCCAGCTTGTGCACCCCATGTGACACCTTCTGTATTGCTCTGAGGCTGTATTACATCAAGCATCTCCTTCTGCCCACAGCGTTCTTGGTCCAGCATGTCATCTATCTCCAAGCACACCGTGGTGTCCGTGCGCCATAACTCTGTGCAAGCAGTCCACCCTCCCTGATGTTGTGGTGGTGCAGTGGTACTGCTTACATACAAAGAAGCCAGCAGAAGAAGGCCATTTGGTATATCAAGTTTGCTTGGGTTACAGAGTTAACAACTTGAGCTACTGTCCCTGCCTCCTCTACCCACTCCTCTCATCATCCCCACCCATGACCCTTACCCTCCCCTATACCTGTCCCAGCCTCTCTTAAAGCTGCCCACTGTCTTCAACAAGATTACCTCTTCTGGCAGTGCATTCCAAGTGTCCACCACCCTCTCTGTGAAGAACTGCTTCCTGACCTCCCTCCTAAACCTCCCAATATCCAGCTTAAGACTGAGCCCCCTTGTGTTATGGTTGCCACTCAGCTGAAATAGATTCTCATCAACCTTATTTATCCCTTTCAAGTACTTGAAGGTCCCACTCACATCCTCCCTCTCTCTCTCCGTCTTCCAGGAATTACTTGTTCAGTGCCCTCAACCTCTCCTTATATGCCTTATCCTGCTGACCAGCTATCATCTTTGTAGCCCCCCTCTAGACCTTCTCCAGCAGGTTAATGTCCTTTTTGAGGTGTGGAAACCAGTACTGAACTCCATACTCTAAATGCGACCTCTCCAGTGACCTGTACGAGTGCAGTATAACCTCCTTTCTGCTACTACTGATCCCCCTAGATATACATCCCAGCATCTTGTTTGCCTTTCCTGCTGCTTCCTTGCACTGTGTGGAGTGCTTCAGGTCACTAGTGATCATCACTCCCAGGTCCTTCTCCTCCTCTGAAGCAGATACTTGGATGCCACCCATGTAGTACTCTGTCCTAGGATTCTTGGTTTCAATATGCATAATTTTGCATTTCTTGGCACTGAAGCCAAGCTGCTAGATTCTGAACCACCTCCCTAGCTTTTCCATATCTTCCTGTAGATCCTGTATCCCTTTAGCTGTGTCCACTCTCCCACAGAGCTTGATGTCATCCATTATTAGGCACATTTTGCCCTTAATGCCATCGCCAATGTCATTGATGAAGACATTGAACAACAATAGCCTCAGCACCGAGCTTGTGCTAGGTGTTGCTGTTTCTACCTGTTCCTCTGTGGTTTCTGTTGGGAGACAGCATAGCTTCTGTCAAATATTGTGTTTTGCAACCATGTCAGTGTGTTCCTGTCTACTGTGTGCAGTGCTTGTCACTGCACTGGGACATATTCTACCTTTTGGGTCCCTGGTCTCCAACTTAGGGTGCAGGCTATGTTGTGGCACAGTGTGTATCCCGTCTTGTGTGTCTTTCCTGCCCTACTGTCCTGTGTATGGTGTGCCTCCATGCATGTGGTTGCACCTATGCCCTTCATGTGTTCTGCCCCCAGGGTGCAAGTGTGGTGCCCTCTGGTACACACATGTGCCATAGGCATGAGTGCCACCTCATTGCATTGGCATCATACACAGTAGTATGGTGTGCACACCATAGCATGGCAGCAAAATACCACTGTACTGGCTGCTGTCAAATATTGTCCCAGGAATGCTGTCATACCCAGAGATGTTCCAGATGGTACAGGAGCTGGACATACTATGGCATGTCTAGCACACCGCACCTGCAGTGTCAGCTATGTATGTGTCTTGTATAGGCTGCTGTGCTGGCTGCTGTACTACAGTACATGGTGAGTTGCTAGATGGACAAGCTATCATCAGAGGAACATATGTCTGCAGGGAGGGATGCTGTGCCTACACAGTGTTACCCTTCCCCCCACACCCACAGCCATGGACCACACACAACATCCGCCCTGGTCAAGACGCCTTCAGAACTCTTAGTGCACACTCAACCACCCACCCCCAGTGTCTCATATCTCTGTTATACATGCTACCCCTGCAGCCTGGGCTGTGCATGTATCTTGTGTAGGCATAACTGTTAGTTGTCCATGTCCCAGACACCCACAGTCCACTATGCTAAGACCATCGATTGCAGGCCTCTGTTGCTGGCATGCACTCCATATCACTGTTGTCTCCAATGTATTCCCTTATCCTGCTATGCTGCCCCCCTTGTGGCCTTGGAGGTTCTGCTACCACTGTTCTCAGCTGAGCAACTATCTTGTTCCTCCTCTCTGCCTACACAACATATGTACCTGTCATCTATGTCCGTGCTACCAGCATGTGGCTTACACCATGTTGCGCACCCTTTAGAAGGGCCATCCACAACAGTATTCACATCTGAATACAGTCTGGCCCTGTTTCC
The DNA here is from genome assembly GCA_016271365.2 of Neoceratodus forsteri. Classification (NCBI taxonomy): domain Eukaryota; kingdom Metazoa; phylum Chordata; order Ceratodontiformes; family Ceratodontidae; genus Neoceratodus; species Neoceratodus forsteri. The sequence goes on along the minus strand of CM028132.1, from coordinate 189,088,344 downwards.
ATCCTACGCAGCTGGGGGGCAATGACTCATACATTCCTCTGGTGGCCTTGTCCTGTCCCATTTCCAGTGTCAGGCACCATTCATAACACTGGTTAGGCTTCTACCCATTCCACGCATACCCTGGTCTGTACATGTGTGTACCAGCTATACAGGAAACATACTTGAGCCACATGCTGATCTGTGGGGCATGTGTGTGGTCCTTTACACATGTACCACCCTTATGTGCTGCTACAGTTTGTATGCATCGTTGCAGGCACACCAGTCCTTCCAGATCAGTTTGTGCTGTGCACACTTAGAGCACTCTCCTAGGTCCCCCTGTTGCTGCTACTGTGCCCTTTTATATACCTGCTGAGTTCTAGAGCCAGAAGACATGCAGGCTGATGTGACCCTCCATGGTGTGACTGATGAGGTGTACTGCCTCACCCTCTTCCTGGCTGCTCAGGGTGACCTGCTGGATTGCACCACCTCCAGTGGCCATTGCACACTGCCTTCTATGGGCCACCTTTTCTTCAGACCTCTGCCTAATATTATGGCATCACATTTGGAGTTCCCTGATGGACTGCTTCACAGTGCCTACTGCATTGACCCTGGTGGCAACCTCATCCCAGGCTTGTTTCCTTCAGTCCTGGAGCTCCTTGTCCCCACATTACGATAGCAGGAGGCCAACCTGTGTGTCCACCTCCACAATGAGGATGTTTATCTCCTCATCTGTGAAGTTTTCCTTGTGCTGTCTGCCAGCCTCTTCCTCTGTCATTCTTTTACTGCTCTGCTCTGTCATCTTTGTGTCGATTTTTTTCTGACAGACCATGTGTCGATCCCACCAGCTGCACCACCATTTATGTCACAGCTTATGACTTGTGTCATTTCTGGAAAAATTGACTCAAGTCGTGAATGTTCCAGAATCAGGTGCATGTTGTTTTCCACAAAGTGCTTTGATGCAATCTGCCTGTTTGGTGCAGCTTGCGTTGACCTAAGGCCTCTTTACAAATGGAGCCCTGTACCTTTAAAGCAGCAGTATTTGTTAGTAACCATATAGATTTTTTCAGCAAAAATGTTTGGTACAAATGTCAAGATATACATTTTTTATTTGTTTTCTTTCATTTGTGAAACAAGATGTAGCATATTGAAGTTTTAAGAAGTTCCCCTTCCCGTGTCATGTCTGCCATAAAAAAATCTAATGTTTTGGTGCTGTGTTATGCTGTTTATCATCAGAAACATGTGGTAGTGCCAGCTTAATACAACCACAGTATGAATATACCATGTACAAACAACAGGTAACCTCAGTGGAAGAGATTTTAAAAAATTCTGAGTGGCAGCCATCTTGTTTTTCTATATAGATTTTTGTCCCCCTTGGGGCTCCTAGGCAGGCACAGCTACAGTCCTCCCTTGGGCTTCAGGGCATCATTTATCCTGCCGCAGTGCCCATATTCCACTTTTCTCCCCATTAAGCCTGGGACCCCAGAACACAGTCACGTATGTGGGTGGAGGCACACATGCATGCTGTGGCTCCAGTGACGGCCCCTTTCTCCCACCCAGCCTAATGCCAGATTTCCCTTGTGGCTTGGTGCTACCACCTAACCTCCACCAGGTGGCAGCCAAGAATGGCGAAACCCACATCCCTTCCCGGGAGAGGAGAGCTGCTTTTCAGCCATTCAATTCAGCTCCTCACCCTCCCCACTGATCAACCCCCGATGACTCGTGCTCTTTCCCAAACCCGGGTCACTCACATGGGAAGAGGTAGGGTGTCCAGTGCCTCAGCCCTCCACTCCACTGGGCTTACCTTGTGATGGCCATCTTTAATAACGTGAGTTAATAATTACAAAATTAGCTGTTAAATCTGTTTTATCACTATCCGAGAAAACTAAAACTACATTGACCAAGCATCTTATCGTATCAGAAATAAAGTTTTGCTAAACAACTATACAACATTTTTTTTCTAATAAATACTGCCACTTTAAGGAAGTTATTAACAAGTTGATTGACTGCATCCTTACTTATACCCTTTTCACATCAAACTGACAATCAGGCTGGAAGTACTAGTACTGTTTGCATGACTAAAGTAGGTAATTGCAAAGTTTTTTAAGGTCAGTATGTAAGTTCACATGTTCTCTTAAATGGTTCACTAATTTCTTTCTACAGGGTGTCAATACAAACAGTCAATTATGAACAGTTTTTCCTATAAAGCAGACATCTTTGAAAAGAATGATGATCCACACATTGCATTTTCAAGAAAAGTGATGTCCTGAATGTTTCAGATTAAAATAATACACACAAATATGTAAACAAGGATTGCACCATAAAGAAAAATATTACTTCATACTGCCATCAGTTTGATGACTGCAGGATGATATATAACAGACAAGAAAAAAAGGTAAGATTCATTAACATTATTGCCATACTTCCCATTTATATTCATGCTGTAAAAAAAATGGCAAGGTATGGAATCTGATTTAACAACATTCCACAAATGTGGTATCACTTACAACAATTATTTTCTTATGCTGGGGATACTAAGTAAATGCTATTATTAGGAATTTATTTTTAGGTTGTATTTAATTTGAAGAGTCATAGACTGGTCAAAAACAAGGTGTGCAAGCGAGCCATAGAAACATAGAACATAGAAACTTAGAAACACTGAAAATAGGAATTTGATGACATATAAAGAATGCTTGGCACACCCAATCTGCCCATTTTTTTCCTACCTACAATATCACCGCATATACTCCTTGATCTTTGTCTCCTTCTCCCCCCTTCCTTTCCACTCAGAGTTCCTTATGCCTGTCCCATGTATTATTGAACTCTACCACTGTACCATTTTAATTGTCCTCCTCTGGATCATCTCCACTCTGCTTATGTTCTTCCAGAGATGTGGTATCCAGAAGTGGATCCAGTACTCTAGGTGGAGCCTTACCAGCTATCTATACAGGGGCAACGCCACTTCCTTCCTTCTGTTGGAGATACCGATTCCCTATGTACCCAAGCATTCCATTAGGACTCCCAACTGCCTTGTAGTACTACCTGGCCACCTTTAGCTCATCTGATATGATTACCCCTAGGTCTCTTTCCTGCTTGGTGGTTGTCAATACCACTCCACTCATTTTGTAATCTACCCCAGAGTTTCTGTGGCTTAAGTGTATTATTTATCCCTCCAACTTTAACTTCCAGGTTCCTCTGTCACATACCCGCTATCAGCACATTATGGCAAGAAGCAATTGAGAGTGTGGCGTGAGCCATGTTTTATCTACTATTGCCCATCATTGTGCATTAAGTAGTAAATGACTCCAGCACCCATTTAATTCAATGTTGGTAACCTTCCGGGTTTCCCTTCATTTACAGCATTATGTGCTGAGTGTGGGGCTGTGTTGGGGGAAATCATGAAGTGCAAGAGGTCTGCTTCCCACCTTGTTGGTCCAAACTACAATCTCTTTCATCTAAGTTAAGCATCAGAATAAATTTAAAAAAATTTAAAAGGTAGTGATGTCACTATTGCAACACAACAGCTTAGAATGCTGCAACACAGCTGTTTTTCTCTATCCAATTGAGCTGGAACCTGTTTTGTTTTTTTATTTTAACTTGCAGAAAAGTTGCAAAATATTAAGTCAGTAATCTGAACCCACCAAAAACACTCAAATACCTCCCCCACAACCACCAGGTTCTCTCAAAGGAAACGGACTGTCTGAAATGGTCGTGGATGTCCATACATTATAAAAGATAATGTATGGGCATCCATACACAGACAAGCCTGTACCTTCATCTTTGAGTTTTCTATGGCAAACAGTGGACCTTTCGATCTTCACTTAAAGTTCTTTGTTGCCATAGGAACCTCTCGGTGCAGACACAGGCTTGTTGTGTATGGTTGCCAATATTTAATTCTCTATATATCATAAATTTTTTATCCTGCTTAATGGTCTGTTTGCAACATAATACAATATAACAGATTGGTAAAATTCAGCAACTATATGAAATATTCATACTATTGATGTAATACATGCATAAGAAAATTATTATAAGGGTCTGAAGAATGCTGAATTCTGATTGGATGTCAGCATCCTGAGACCCTTCCTTATTAACTTACTTGTAGAGCCTGATCCCTTGAGTATTGATTTAAAGAATCAATGTCCTACTTACATTTGCAGCATTCTATGTCTGGAACTGATGGCAACCATTTGAGCAAGGCTGACAATGCCAGGAATCATTTACCCATGTCTGAAAGAAAGGTCAAATTAAACAACAAACTGTTACTTTTTCCTGTTTTATGGCTGAGCAGTGCTAGATGATGGGATACAGCATTTACTAAACTAAACTCTTTTGTTGGACACTTCTTTGAAGTACTGTTAACAGCAGGGCTAAAGAAACAGACTTTTGAATTTCAGTTTTGAATAAAAGAGTCGCAACATAGCTGAGTAGAATGAAGTTCTCCCAACCCCTAACTCTCCACACAGCAGTCCCACTGCTGACTCACAACCAAAGAATGGATTTGTTTTCCTCATGTAAACCTTCGTAATAGGGACTATTTTATGTCAAGGGTTAAGAATAACTAAAGTAAATACTGTGTGTCTTTAGAAAATGTCAAGAAAAAACAAACCCAATTATAATAATAGCAATAAGGTACTCCCAGGGGTTATGTTAATGTTCAAGTTAATCACCCCCTGAGGGCAACATGGCACTCAGCTGTGCTTCATGCCACATTACACCCCAAGGGGGTGATTAACCAGAACATTAACATAACCCCTGGTCGTACCTTATTGCGTAACAAACTTGTTCTATCAAGTCGGATTACTTTTGATGCATTGTATGTCAGCAACTGCAAGTTGGTAAGTAAATCAGGTGATTGTAGTGTGGCTTATGAGCTACTGCTGATGCTACTAAGCACTCATGGAATTGGAGTGCTGTCCTTCTCCAGGGGGTTGGGGAGGTTAGGAGGGGGAAATTGGGTTGCAGAACACAGCACTTGCCAGTCCCATGGTGGAAAATAGGGGAAAGGTAGCCTGTGCACAAACATCAAGGAGACATGGCAGATGTTGACACAATTCCCACATGGCCACTGCCCTGATGTCACTACAGTGGCACCAAGAAATGAGTAAAACCTGTAGCAGAACAGCAGTGAGCACTCACAGGCCTCAAACCAGAATAGCTCAACACACCAGCTTGAACTGGATCCAGCACACAGTGAGGGTTAGGGAAACCCACCTGGGAGGAGTCCTGGTGCAAGACTGCTGGCAGTACATCCCAGTGGAGGTTGAGGTGACATGGCTGGAGCGCTCACCCCAAGAGGGCAGACCAAAAGGAGAAAAACAGAATTAGATAAAAACTGTTATACTGCACAGGAATGTGAGAGCAGATGGATACTGAAAGATGCTACATCTGTCTGTTTTGTTTAGCACCCAAACATATAAGAAATGCATATATAAAACATTGAAATATGTAATCAAACAAGCATTAATAAAGAGGATGTATGGTACATGGCATCTCATTCATAAAAACACATAATGTTATATATTAGGAATAGGGAGGTACATGAAAGAGTAAGATGAGGAGCCTGCAAAACACAATGACATTGAGGAATGACTAGTAAATCACTAGGAACATTGGGGCTGTGGGGTATGAGGGGAAAATGGATCTTGTATTTCATCAGGGGACACATGACCTGACTACTGACACCAAAACAGTGATACAGGAAAGGTTTTGTGGGTTTCTAATCTGCCTGAATCATGTAGCTCAAGTAGTGGCCTTCACAATGTTGGTACCTGTACCCAAAGGGCGAGGGGTTGGGGTGAGGGTATGTCTGGAGTGGTGTGGAACAGGGGAATAACTCAACATGAAATACACCAAAATGTTAAAGGTATGATACATGTATGATTGTTTTGGATACATCAGGGAATGGGGTCATAACTCTTGGGATAAATCACCTACTGTACAAAGGAGGCTATTAAAAGTGATGCAGAAAGCCATCCCAGTGGTGCAAAGGACTGAGACATTGTAAAGTGCCCTACTTCATGCTGCAGTGGTGATTCAAGTTCTGGTAGAGCTCAGGTTTGGGGGGTGCTGGCAGGGGAGTGGGGGGCTTGGCTAAGAGAAAGAGTGAGCGGCCAGCAGGGAGCTCCCCTCTCCAGGGTAGGGTTTGTTTACTTTCCTGGCTCTTGGCTGCCACCAGGTGGAGGCCTGTTGGAAGCACTGATGCTATGGGGGGGGACAGACAGACAACTGGGTGGGTGGAAGGAGATCATGGTTCCAGAGCACATGTGCTTCTGTGCTACACCATGGCTCCTGATGAGGGGACAAAAATATGAAGGAAAATGGAAGGGGACCAAGCTACATGTAGCCCTGACTGAGGCACCATGGCATACACTGCTGCAACACTGGATAAAGAAAGCGACTTCTGGATGATAATCATTGGGGAGGTGGAAGGCCCTACATGCCATAGCCCTGCTGTGGGCAGAAATCTGTGGGGACAATACCCCCCCACACCCACAGATGGTGAGAGGCAGCATGGGTGGCCGATGGTATCCAGGGACAGGGCTGAACCACCATACAGTCAGCCTAGGAGGATAAAACCTCTATATTAAAAAAATAGAAGTTGGGTATGGCTTGGCTTCTAACGAGATGGTTGCCTAATATGAGCGCCCTCTAACCTAGGGATAACTTTTGTGATAAACACCGCTTTCCATTACAAGTTATATTCTATAGCAGCAAGGTGGGTAATGGGAGATTTTCAGGAAGTCGGGTCTACCGCGGATTTCTTTTTTGTACTCTTCTGTATGGAGCAATCAGCTCATAAGCTGCTTCAACATGTCGAGACACAGTAGTCCTTGGAAGGCCTCAGGACCTAGTACTCAGCAAACCCAGGACATGTTCGCCATGTTACTGAAACAAATGGCTGAGGTTACACTAGCCTCAAACAACACTACGATGGCTATTAACAGACTCAAAGCTCGCTTAGACCAAATCGAGATAAAACAAAGGAGAATACTACAGCCCTGGAAGATCTTTTCCTCGACAGAGCTGGGAGCAGAGGACAATTCGTACTATAGTCCAAAGTGGATGATATGGAGAACCAGAGCCGACATAATAATTTGTGACTCTTAGGTTTCCCCGAAGATGCAGAGCAGGGGAACCCTACTGAATTTCTGTACAACACTTTTCCAGATCTGCTGAAACATGATCTCCCTCCCAGCTTTACAATCGAACGTGAGCATAGAACTCTAGCCCCCAAGCCAAAACTGGGCAACAGACATAGGCCGATCATGTTACGCATCTTAAACTTTGTGGACAAAGAGTGGATTGCATCTCAGGCCCAATGATCTTGGAGCTCTTTCTTGCCGAGGGCACAAAATCCTTGTCTTTCAGGACTATTCCCGAGATCTGGCGGTTCTTTGGAAAGAAAACTCGGAAGCGCGGCGTAAAATGCATGAGCTGGGAATCAAATTTTCGCTTAGATATCCAGCGACCATGCACCTGGAAGTGAATGGAACATACATCTCCTTTGCCACCCCGAATAGTCTTATGTCTTATAGTTCTAAATAAGAACTGGCCATCTCATACTAGTGGGGACAGGGCCCAAAAGGAGACTGCTATATCTGTAGGACTCCAAAAAAAGAATGTATCGCTAGATGGTGCCTTCACTACAGAAACTCGGCCATATGGCTTCCAGTTTCAGGTCCGGAGTTCACCCTTACCAGCCAGATAATTATTTATTTATTTATTAGCTTTTGGTAACTGGGTAAGTGCGCTAGGCAACAGACCTGCCTATTTTCAGGCACGACCAGGGAGAGCACAGGACATTGGTTACAATATGCAGAAATGCACAGACATAACATAGGTGTACAGGAGCAAAACAAGATATACATTGGGTAGCACAGTAACAGTTACATAAGGGTACATTTTAGGCATAGATCATAATAAGGATGTAAAATAAAGCAATTAGGGTAACCATAAGACAGCTGAGGACAGTAAAGACATCAAGCTTCATAGCCATCTAGACAAACGTATTGCATGGGAGAACATTAGTGTAGTACTCAGGGTTAGACCCGACAGCCTGCAGTGGGACAAAGCAAATTAAGAGCATTTGCATTGGCCAGAGGCTAGGAGGTGGGTGAACAGCGAGTTTTTGAATTCTCGTTGGGAGGATGACGTTTTCACCATAAGGGGGAGTGAGTTCCAGAATTTGGGAGCAAAATGGTCAAATGCCTGTTCACCCATTTTTGTCATGCAAGGTCTAGTGGAGAGCATGGGGACAGAGGAAGACCTGAGGGTACGGGTGTGTGAGGCAGGAGTCAGGAGTTGGCAAGATAGACAGGGCACGGAGGTCTAGACAGGGAATTGATAAAGCAGCCCAGGGGAGTGGGCTCGAATATCCTTGGGTGACAGCCAATTTAAGCCAGCGCAAAGGAGACAATGATGGGTAAGGCGTGGGGCAGTTAAGGCGAATCTACAGATGTTGTTGTAGACAGTGTCCCATTTGTGGAGTGTAGCAGGTTTGCAGCAAAGAGGAGGGGCAGGCATATTGGAACTGGGGTAGAGAATACCTCTCGCAACAGAAAGTCTAGCCGGAAGGAGTGAGGGGAGTGGCGCACGCGATAAGCTCCGCCAATTTTAGCATTGATGGCATGGCACACCATATTGACATGTTGAGACAGGTCAAGTGTGGGATCCAAAGTGACCCCAAGGTACTTGAAGGATTCAGTGTTTGAGATGAGGGAGCCATCAAGGCATTGAACCCGGAGCCTGTTCGCAGGGGCAGACAGTTTCTTAGAGGATCCGAATAGCATAGCGCAGGTTTTTTCTAGGTTCAGGACTTGGTGGTTGCTAGAGAGCCAGGTCTGCAGGAATTGGAAGTCATTAGTGAGAGTGGAGTTGATGGCAGCAACTGATTTTGACCCAGAGTAGAGAACAAGGTCATCTGCGTACATAAGAGTGCAGCTATGCCGGGACATGGTGGGAATATCATTTAGGAAGAGGGAGAAGAATAGAGGTCCAAGAGTGGATCCCTGGGGAACTTCATGGGAGATGTTTAGGGGGGAGGAAAGGGCCTTGTGAAATGCTACCTCCTGAGTCCAATTGTCAAAATAATGGAAGCAACAGCAAACCAAGAAGCACTACAAGAGAGTTCACCCCCAAGATCGGACATGGAATGCTTCTGGTAGGGCAGCTGAATGATTGTTCCCCTCTACTGAATGTGAATCTCAATTCCTCTCACCTAATACAGTAGATATGCACTGCTCCCACTGACTACCCAGGATGACTTCCCTGCATATCCGGAGGAGGAGATGGTGCAGGAGGCCACTAAGAATGAATCCCCTTCTCGTGGAAATGCTCCAGACAAACTTATGCCTAGGGTTTCCCCCCAGAAGCCACAGACAAATACTGTAGCAGTTACTGGTTCAGAACTATGCGATTACCAGTCTCCTTCAGACACTAAAATATTGCAGGCGCTGGAAGCACAGGATCACTCATCTTATATCTGTTTGCTTGGCTTGATAAAGGTCGAGGGAGGGGATTGGTCCATGTTGTGGTTATTTCCCTTTCTTAAATGGATGTTAACTGCTGGGTTAATTTTTTCCTCGTCCTACATGGCATAGCCTTGTAACTTATGTAGGATTCTGGGATGTAAATACTCATTTTGACCACGTTTCTGCTATTTTTGGATGGCAGGATATCCAGATAACCCGAAATGGTGGTGGTGGGGGGAGAATAGAGAATTTAAATTCACTTTCTCCTCTATGGGATAGGTCCTGGAGAATACGATCTTTAAGGAGGTTCAAAGGTGAGCGACATCACTTGGGGGAGAGGTATAATAGTATATGAATACAGTTTTTTTTTTTTTGTAAAGTTGATACTATGACTTAATGTGATGGGTACTAAGTGCATTCTTAGTACTGCTATCCTTCAGTTTTTATAACTATAGAGGGAAACTATGTATATAGCATGCTATGATGAGCAATACCCACTCTCCCTGGTGTCTGCAGAGAAACATAGGACCACAAATTATACCTGTATTGTTAATAGACTAGAATACTGCTACGGTAATAACGTGTGGTTTATCAATAGTACTCCACTTTTAGCCAATCATAAGGATCCCCCAGGGCGAGATTGCTCACATGGGGTGGTGCAGTCCCTATCAGGTTATAGTCTCACCACCCTCAATTTAGGTGAAGTGGTATGGCTTGTGAGGAGTATGATCCCTTGGCCTGGGATACCACTGTACACCACTGCGCAAGGTAGCGCAATGTTTGTAAATAGTTTGTGTTCTTTTTTCTTTATGATTCTATTGTTATTGTTCGTCATTGTTCAGAATATGCATATAACTCTCTTGAATAGGTCAGAGAAGCATGTCACTAGCAACTCTTGGCTATTGCTTAATTCACAGCAGTCTGGGTCAGTAAAAACTTTCAGTTGTGTCAGTGCCTTTCTTTGGTCAGTGGACTTTATCCTTACCCTTACCCCCAAAATATTTTATTATAGACTACCCAATGGGTGACATCTCCTTTATAACCTGGAATATATGAGGGTTAAATGCCCCTTCCAAAATGAAACAGGTGTTTACCCATTTAAAAAGACTTAATACCCAAGTTGCCTTTTTGCAAGAAACAAAACTTACTGAGCAAGACTGCAAACATTTAATCAGAGACTGGGTGGGCTTAGAATTGCACTCTTATGCTGCTACAAAAAAAAGAAGAGTGGCAGTCCTGCTTCACAAGTCACTTCCATGGTCTGGGTTAAGAAGAAAGGTGGACCCCCAGGAACGACGGGTAATAGTCTTGCTGGGCACCCCCAATGGCCACCTCCTAGTAATAAACATCTATGCCCCGAATCTGGATGACTCCTCCTTCTTTCTGGATCTGAACACCAAATTAGGGTCAATGGCAGAAACTGACACACCTATTATTTTGGGGGGGATTTTAATCTCACCTTAGTCCCTGTATTAGACAGGAGTGATCAAGGTAGGGAAACACATACCCGAGGGGTGCAGGCGGCCCTTCACCTTAGCTCTAAGTACCAGCTGGTAGACATACGGCGTTTTGTGCACCCTACAGTTCTGGACTATTCCTATCACTCTGGGGTACATGGCACATATAGCAGGCCGGACTTTTGGCTTATTTCCCAAACCATTACACATGAGGTCTTGGAATCTGCTATTCTTCCCATGGTAATTTTGGACCATGCGCCAGTGTAACTGATTATATCTTGGGGCCCTCCTGCTCTATGGTCATCTACCTGGAGATTGGACCCACTTCTTCTATGGGACTCTGATTTTGTGAAATAGGCTAAATCAGAAACCATAAACTTTCTCCAGGAAAACCCTATAGAAGACACCTCTGCCCAAAACACCTGGGAAGCTTACAAAGTGACTATGTGGGGTAAGATCATAGGGTATGCATCTTATAGGAGGAAAACTAGAGAAGGAGAACTGATGCAACTGGAAGGAGACTTGCTCGATACTGAAAAGAATTTTAAGGCTCAGTCTCACCCATCTTCTCAGTCACTGTGGGGACGATGGGTCCTTGCTATAAGAACCAGGTTAAATGAACTTCTATCTTGAAAGGCTGATTTGGCGCTCATCAGGATAAACCACTCTTATTGGGGGGAGAAGTGGGAAAATTCTGGCCTACCAACTGCGGAGACAACAAGGGAATAGATATATGGGGGGGGGCTGAAAGATCCAGTCTCAGGGATAGTGAAAACCAATCCTCAGGAGGTGAATGATATAATGACTGCATTTTATTCTCAACTATGTATGTCAACCAGAGCAGAGCCTTGTCCGGACACGACAGCATTCTTACAAAGTGTTAGTCTTCCAAAACTATCCCCAGCACAAAGTGTCACTCTCGAAGAGCCCCTGACACATGCAGAGGTAGGGATTGCCTTGATGGCCCTAAAGAAAGGGAAGTCCCTTGGAAGTGATGTGTTTCCTGTAGGTTTTCTACAGTTGATGTCCCCTCTGAGATTCCCTTTGTTATGCCAGGTATTTAAGGAGACCGAAGAGAAAGGTATATTGCCCCTCACCCTTAGGGAGGCAATTATCACAGTTCTTCCAAAAAAAGATAAACCTCTCAAGGAGGCAGCTAGCTATCGCCCTATATCCCTGATAAACTCAGACAGTAAGATCTATGCTAGAGTGTTAGCTAATAGATTGGCCCCTATCTTATCCTCTTTGATACATCCATCTCAGGTGGGTTTTGTAAAAGGCAGATATAGTGCTGACCACATTAGAACACTTATTAATCTCATTCACGTGGCTAGTCAAGAAATATCAGCGCCAGCAGCTGCCTTGGCCATCGACTTTGAAAAGGCATTTGATTCCGTAGAATGGGATTATTTGCATAAAGTTTTATAACACCTGGGCTTTGGGCCCCATTTCAGAGCAGCTGTTTCTTCCATATATACATCTCCCCTAGCTAAAGTCCTCACCAGTTCTGTACTATCTGAACCCTTTCAAGTACACAGAGGCACAAGACAGGGATGCCCTCTCTTCCCTCTCCTGTTTGTCCTTGCAATTGAATCTTTGGCAGCTGCAATTAAACAGAACCCCCCATACTGTATAAAAGGCATTGGTTTGGGGCAAGCACAAATTTCCACCTTGCTATATGCTGACTACTTACTAGTAATGCTGGGAGACACTAAGGAATCCATACCCCAACTATTAGCTATTCTAGATCACTTCTCTACCATGTCAGGACTAAAGGTTAATCAATCCAAAACAGAAATACTTCCACTTAACGCTCAGTGTCAACCCCAACTCTTAGCTCATTATGGTTTAAAATGGTCTCAACATGTTATCAAGTACCTGGGTATTAAAGTTGGGTTCAACCTTGCAAAGTGGTGGGGTAATAACCTAGGACTCTTGCTGATTAAATATAAACTTGAGCTTGATCATATAAATAGACTTCATTTGACTATGGCAGGCAAGATAGCAGCCTTTAAGATGACCCTTGCCCCTAAAATATTTTATTTGCTAACACATATCCTCATGTCTCTCCCATCTCATTGGCTTCAAAAAATAGAAGTGATGATTGGTTCCTTCCTATGGGGCTCCGATAGACCCCACTTTAGTAGAAACCAGCTCAGGGCCCACTGGCATGGGGGGGTTGGGGCCTCCCCTGGATCGAAGGTTATAAACTGGCTTTTCAGTGTGCACAAACTTTAAACTGGTTCCATCCTCATAATATTGAATCTCCTCAATGGCTAGTACTTGAGCAGACTCTCTGTAATAGCCCTGTAGCAGCTTCTTTTCTCTGGTTCTTCTCTCACCATGAGTCTTTATCGCATCCCACTATTGGCTCCTTAATCAGATATTGGAGGCTCCTACACAAAAAACTAAAACTCCTGGCCCTTCCCATTTTGTATATGCCTTTATGGGGTAACCCCAACCTTACCATTGGGGGCAAAACAGTGGCTTGGCCTCTTTGGCAGGAGAAAGGGATTATATTTATTCAGGATATATTAGAGCCTAATTCCCTGGTAGTAGATATATATCAGAACTTGCAATCTAGGTGGAATCTGGTCAAATCAGACTTTTGGAAATATTTGCAAATCCGTGACACTCTTAAGCCCCTTCTATGGCAGAGAAATACACTTTCAGACCTTAATCCTCATTTAAAGGGGTGGCTCCATTTATCCAACAAGGTCACTGCCACGATGTATGCAGCAGCGAGGAATACTTTACCCTCCTCTAACATAATATCTAAATCTAAATGGGAAAAGGCCCTTCATATACAAATTTCCAAGATGCAATGGAAACAGTGCTGGCAAGTTGGATATAAGATTCACAAAGACACCCGTAGCAGACTCATACATAATAAAATACTGCACTCTTGGTATAGGACACCAGTAATGCTAAAGAAAATTAAATTCCTTGTACATGACACATATTGGAGATGTCTCCAGCGGGGGGGGGTCTGTATCATATTCTCTGGCATTACCCTCGGATCTATGGTTTATCGGAGAAGGTGGTATATGAAGCTAACCTGATCTTACTTAGTCCAATCCCAGTCAATGCAGCTGTCCTGCTGCTGGGCCTGAGATATGAAGCTCCGCACCTTAAATATCAGGAATTTAGATGGCTAATGCTGTTCAGTATGCAAGTGAAATGGGCAATCCTACAGAATTGGAAAAGTACTATTATGCCAGGTATCAATGACATTATATCAGCACTTCCTCTCATATATGAACTGGATAGGCATTTACACATACTTACCAAGAAGATGGGTTCCTTTTTTCTCTGTTGGGCCCCTTTCATGGCTTATTTGTCAGCCAGGGCTGGTATTGACTGACTCATGTTTTATTTCTCTTTTTGTTACTGCCCATGCTCTTAACTGACTGTTGTATATCGTACTTATATGACCTTTCTGCTATAATGACAATGATATTAGTGATTAGGCTTCCTTAGGCTCTGTCTGAAATTATATTAGTTGTATATAGTTTACCCACAAAGTTGTACTGTTTTGCTCTGTGGGTATTAATAGTTATCAAGGAGGGTCTGTGGTTGTTTATTATGATGTTGTTATGTTATATAACTCAAACAATTTTACCAGGGACCTCCCTCTTTCATATATATACAGACTATGCCTTCTTGTTTCACTAACACTGTAGCAAGGCCACACAGTAGTAGTAGCTTAATATATCTATATGACCTTGTTTACTCTTTGGTGCCATTCCTTCAGGTTCAGTCTTGGGAAACGACCATGAGAAGGTGTAACTACTGTATTTCATGAAGCCTTGTCTCATATGTGGTGATACCTCCCTATGGTTGTAAGTGGCTGGAATTGTTAAGGTAGGTTCATCTATTTATCTCCTTGTATACCTTGCTCTCTGATTGCATAAGTGATACAGGCTCCAGTGGGGTCCTTTTTTTTCTCCTTTCTACTTGTATATTACTCTCAAGTTAGCAACATGATGGTACATTCAAGGAAGATGTTTGCACTCTAGTTTTATGTAAGTTAGACATATGCTTGGAGGGGCATATTGTTCTGATCCATACAGGTTCAGTAGTGTGGTCTTGCAAATCATGTTTGTGGCTGTATGTATATGTATTATAATGAAAACAATAAAACATTTAACTGAAAAAATAGAGGTGCAGAATACACTGTTGCTGTTGTAATAATGGTATTCAAAACATCATTAGGGAAGCAGAACTGACAACCTTGAGGTATGGCTCCTACAACAGTCAATAGTATGTATTAATCCAGTATTGTAGCTGTAACAAGTGTTTTGATGTAAATATTGAAAAAGGTATAACCAATTAAAAATATGAATAAATTAATTTACTCACCTGTGTATGTACTGTAAGTCCTTCTTCATTCTCTTCATGTTCCTGATGGAACTGGTAGTATGTGGTCTGCAGGTCCACATCATTGAGACAAGCCCCCTCAAGTCCATGATGATCAACTATACAATTAACTTCATATAAATCAGAATGTGTAAGGAGATGGTCCATCACTTGTTGAATGGCTTCAACCTCACGACATCACAGGCTGTTAGCTAAATCTTCCATCATGATACAACCATTACACGTGCACCTGTAAATCAAGTAACAAAAACAAACATGCACACCTGTTGTAAACAGACATATTATAATATATATTTTAGCATTTAAACTTAGAATAATTTGTACATCGTTGTCTTGAAAAACTCAAGCAGGTCAATGTTTTAGTGAATACAGCAATGCTTATGTATATTTAAAAAGGTTGAACTTTGGCCTTTTTCTATTCTTACCCTTGGTAGGTAAACTAGGTAGTGAGCAGGGAATAGAAGGCCCAGCACCAAGGGTGAATAGAGTGCTGGAAGAGGAGAAGGGACGGGAGGATGTGGGCTATTCACAATGCACTAAGTGGGGAACTCCTGAGAGAGGCTGGCCTTTATAGGGGATGTGGGAGGAGCTATTATCCCACATTGCACCTCTGGCTTCAGCCCTCCCATTCAATGTTTTGGTGAATAGAGTAGTGCTTGTGTTTGCTTAAAAAGGTTGAACTTTGACCTTTCTCTATTCCCACCATTGGTAGGTAAGCCAGGTAGCAAGTAGGAAATAGGAGGCCCAAAAAGATTACCTCCTCCAACTTTCAGAGAGTATGACCAGTAGGACGCAGGGCAGGAACACTCCCCAGGTGGAGGGAAACCTCTGAAGACCTATGGCTACTGACCAACCTGTCCTCAGGGCAAACTAAGAGGAGATGATCCTAAATGCTTAGAATTATGTTCTAATTTTTGAGAGGGGTGTAACATTCATAGAGATGAAGTTCTGTCTTCTGAGTCCATAGAATGATGCATTCAGGAGGGTTGATTCTTGAGGTTGCAGGGGCAGATCCAGTCTGAAGAAAGGTCCAGATTCCAAAAATGGATTATGTCCATCTGGTAAAGAGTGTTGAACACAAGCTGGGATTTGTACATGATACTGGTAGATATTTAATTGAGGTACAGATGGAAGTGCACATTAGGAACATGAGGTTGTTTAAATGATCAGTCAGACTCTGAACTATGGGATATATGATGGTTTATGAGATCCTTAAGTAATTTATTAGACTTTCATAGAAGGTAAGGGCAAGATTCAATGCTTAGTTCTTTTGTAGAGTGGTGAATGTTTCAGATATTTGCAATGTTCTGGAACAGCTTGTTCTCAAATTGTTTAAGAGAAATGCAGGAATTAAATAAAAACTAGCAGATGGGATAGTAGAAGCTCCGACATCCAAAGCATCCAAACTAGTGTCTAATGGACTGAGGTTGGTAAATTTGCAATGTTTCACTATGAAGACATCTATAGGGAGACAATTAAAGCTTCAGAGAGCAGCTTTAGGTACCTGGTAGAAGAGGTAATGAAAGATTTCAGACCAAGGTGGGGATGATGACATACACTGTAAAAGCAGCAAATGAATATCAAAAGGTACAATGAAAATGTTCAATACAACAATTTCAAGGTTTGAAAGCAAGTTAGAGTTGCTATGATGAGATTTGCATGGGTTCGTATTTAGGAAGGACTGCTATGCAAGGTGATGGATATGCTGCAGCTTAATCACCTGTGGTGGGAGCTTAAGGGGTCATTGCAGCTTTGCCTTGCTGGTGGTGGATCCAATATTGGTGTGCTGTGGGGAGCCTGAAAAAAAGGGCTTTAACTGAGTCTGTTGACTGATGAGACAAAAGTGGGTAGGTAACGAGTAGAACACAAGCGGTGCATTAACTGCTTAATCAGATATAGAACTGTTGTGGAGTGTACCTGTGACAGGAAGCCAGCCAAGTCAGTAGGGAATGCGTGGGATGATAATTCAAATGGAAGCTTGCTCCTGGTGATGGCAGTCACTGGAGGAGATAGATCCAGTCAGATGAGCTACACAGGACCACTGGATGGGTAGCTCATGTGATTAGAGTATCATGAAGAAATGTAGAGGGCTTCTTGAAGAATGGCAATGTCCAGAGGCCAGGCAGCAGTGACTTGGGATAGTGCACATTTTGCAAGACAGCTATGCATTGGAAATCAGATGATACATTTTCTGGGATACTGGAGGGAAGAAGGGTATTGGGAACATCCAATGGCTAATCAAAGAAATACAAATCAAAGACCATGGCTGAAGGGAGCAGGCACTTTCAGGAGTAGACTATATGTGGATGGTATGACAAATAATGCCAGTACTGCTAGATGGTATCCTGCTGCTCCAGTTATCCTTAAGGGGTATGGTTATTATGGAGTTGGTGTGCCCCAAGACAGAATTGGGTTCATGATTCCAAGGTATGATGTAGGGTGTGAAGAAGACTTCACTAAGCTTGGATCCTATGGAGATATCTGGAAGTTGTGACACCCATACTATTTGTGTTAAATGGGCATGGAAAGAAGGATCCTTCAAAGTTGATTGAGAAGTAAGATCTTCTGTAGTCCAGACAAGTGGAATCTGGAAACTGGTCCTGGGGAGATTATTGGGAAGTACCAATATTTTGTATGGTGATGTAGACTCTGCATAGTGTGCAGTTCAAGAGAAGTCACTGGATGAGGGTTTGAATAAGAAGAGTTAGAGAATTGGACAGGAGCACTAATGCTGGCTGAGGTAGGAGTATAAGTCAGATAAATGGGTAGGACTAATTGAAATAGGCATGGATGCTGGACATCAGTAGCCATGATGATCACCCAAAAGAGACAGCAGTAAACATGCAGGAGCCCCAAGCTGCTAGGGCAGCTAGAGCAGTACCGACATGGAAGGTAGCAGCCAAGGTACAGGACTGCAGACAGACACCACAGCATAATGGAACAGATTGCAGAAAAGCTAAAATAAGCCTTGAGTGGTAGATCCAGGAAAACTGAGAGTTGAAACCAGGTACAAGGTGCTGTGAAGTTGGGGTATGAGGTTCCCACCTCCAAAGGAGATGGCGAACAGAGATAGCTGATAGTAAAAGTGCTGCAGTGATGGGGTATGAGGTTCCCATCTCTGAAGGAAATGATGAACAGGGAATGCCAAACACTTAAAAGGTGCTGTAGTGATGAGGTATGAGGTTTCCAGCTCCGAAGAAGATGACAAATAGATATTGCTGGCAGGAGAAGGTGCAGTGGTGATGGTGATGAGGTTCCAGCTGTGGACAGAGATGACAAACTAGGATCGCTGATAGTAGGCCCATGACCAGAAATAAGGGCAGCAGTAAGGGAAAACTGAAGGAAGTCATGGGCTCCCATCCCTGGAAGATGGAAGAATCTTCATGTATCAAGCAGCAAATGTGGGCAGATACAAGTCCAGGAGGAGGTTTCAGGAAGATAGGAACATCTGGAGTAACAATGGTGATGCGGCTGGCAGCACGCAGCTGAAAGTCCGGAGATTGAAGGAGGTGGCACTGGAAGGCAATCCACAGGCAATGATGTGCATCAGAAAGTCTGGAAGTCCAATGAACAGGGTGGAGATCAAGAACAAACAAGTTAGCAGGTCTGCATTCAGAACTGAAGGAGGTCTGGTGAGGACAGACAGAAAATATCAAGGTGCCAGTACAGGTGCTCAAAGGCTAACAGCATATGGAGGTCAAGTCCAATGGGAGGTGGCAGGCTCAGGACATTGGCTGAAATTCAGGTGGTCGAGGCAGGAAACTGGAGACAGCAGGGGTACAACGGTCACATTCCTTAAGGGCAGAAACAATTCATGGTGATGATACAGGATGCAGGTAAGTGATAGAACAAAGCAGGCTGAGATGACAGAGAACAGATGTCCAATTCCCAAAGGGAAGTGTTGAATTCAGATTGCTGGTTCAGGATGCAGGTAGTTGAGATGATGGAAAACAGAGGTCCCATTCTTGAAGGGAAATAGTGAACACAGACTGCTGGCTGAGAATGCAGGCAGTGGTGAATCATAAATTGGGGTTAGATAGGGTACAGCAGTCCCATTCCTGAAGGGAATACAGTAACCAAACAGTAAGTGTTGAATACAGTTGTATGAGACAGTAGATGGAGAATGTAATACTGGGGGTTGATTAGGTATGACGGTCCCATTCCAGAAGGGAAGTAGCAAGTGGATAGCAGGAAGAGGATGCAGTACTATGAGACAATAGATGGAGGACACAGGCTCCCATCCCTGGCAGTCGGGGTGAGCTGACCTTCACTCAATGTCATGCAAGGCAGAGTTAGGGATGCAGACTGCAGGCAGTTGCAAGGTATAAAACAGATTGAGACTGTGTATGCTCTCATCTCCAGTAGACATGGCAAGCCCACCTTCACTGGATACCTCAGAAGGCAGCGTTAGGCATGAAGGATGTCAGCGATCTGGTATTACTGGTTGATGATGGTAGAGAATCCAGATGGGGGAAATGGTGAAGAAATGGAAACAGACTCCCATCTCTGGCAGAAAGAGCAAGTCCACCTATGCTCAATGGCTCAAAAGGCAAAGTTAGGGACAGAGACCAGAAAACTGCTGGTATGGGATGAGCAATAAAAGGGGCAGCCCACCACTGCAAAATAAAACAGGAAGGAGCAGGACAAAGGGAATGTAAGTGGGGAACAGGAGGAGGACGGCTGTTGGGGAACATGGGATAGAGGAAACCTGAAAAGCATAGGACGGGTAATGGCAAACAGTATGAGAAAAATATGGGAAGGAGCACAAAATTAGGGAAGGATGGAAGGGGGGGAAGTGAGCAGGTCCCAAGCAGTGAAGGAGGAGGAGGAGGAGGTAGGTGCTTATGGGTGCTGGAAGGGGATGAAGAAGTAGGGTTACAATGGGGTAAGTTCAGGTTTAGCAGGGTAAATAAATGCTGTGACTGATGAAAGAGTAAAAGGATGAATAGCATCATACTGTGATACAATGATGATAGCATATTGTGATACCAGGATGATGGCATACAACGATACAATGTTGATGGCATACTGTTATACAATGATGATGGCATACTGTGATATAAGGATGATGGCATACGGTGATACAACGATGATGGCATCCTTTAATACAATGAAGATGGCATACTGTGATACAATGATGCTAGCATACTGTGATACAGTGATGATAGCATACTGTGATACAATGAAGATGGCATACTGTGATACAATGAAGATGGCATATTGTGATGTAACGATGATGGCATATTGCGATACAATGGAGATATACTTTGATACAACAATGAAAGCATCCTGTTATGCAATGAATATGGCATACTGTGGTACACCAATGATGGTATACCGCGATACAACAATTATTTCATACAGTGATACAAGGAAGATGGCATACTGGGATGCAACAATGAGGATATATTGTGATACAATGATGATTTCAGACTGTGATACAAAACTTATGAAATAATGTGAAACAATAATGTGAAACAATGAAGATGGCATACTGCAATACAATAATGCTAGCATTCTGTGATACAACAATGCTGGCATACTGTGATACAACGAAGATGGCTTACTGTGATACAAGAATGCTGCCATACTGTGATACAATGAAGATGGCATACTGTGATTCAAAAATGCTGACATACTGTGATGGAACGATAATAACATAATGTGATACAACAAAGGTGGCACACTGTGATACAACAATGATGACATACAGTGATATAATGAAGCTGGCATACTGTGATACTAGGATGATGGCATATAGTGATACAATGATGAAGGCATTCTGTTATACAATGATGACGGCATACTGTGATACAACCATGATGGCAGACTGCGATACATGATGATGGCATACTGTGATACAAGGAAGATGGCATACTTTGATACAACAATGATGGCTGTCAGTCACAAGGGAAGAAAGAGACTACGGCATCATCATCACCGATGACCTGAAATCATCCAAGCAGACCACTAAAGCAGTAGGTAAGGCTAGGGGGATGTTAGGATGTATTAGTAGGGATAACACAAGTCGGAAGAGGGAAGTAATAATCCCACTTTACAAGACACTGGTTAGGCCCCATCTGGAGTACTGCGTGCAGTACTGGAGGCCACACCTTCACAAGGGCACAAACCGAATTGAGACAGTCCAGGGAAGGGCAACCAAAATTGTGCAATGACTGCATCAGAAAAGATATGAGGACAGATTATTGGAGCTCAATATGTATGCCCTAGAGCAAAAGCGGGAGAGAGGTGATATGATCGAAACATTCAAACACCTTAAGGGTATTGTCGAGATGAAAGAGTCCAACATGTTTCAAGATAAGTAAAATAGCAGGACAAGAGGCTGCAGCATGAGACGGAGATAGGCTGATTAAGGGGTAATGTGAGGAAGTTATTTTTCACAGAAAGGGAGGTGGATGCATGGAATGGCCTACCTCAGGAAGTGGTGGATATGAATACAGTGCAGGGCTCCAAATAGGCATGGGATAGGCATAAGGGAGCAATACACATAAGTATGAATAGATAGGCCACTGACCGAGCACAGGCCAGTGGCACATTTATAAGGAAGAAAAATAAATGGGCAGATTGGATAGGCCTTACGGTCCTTATCTGCCATCAACTTCTATGTTTCTATGTTTTTATACTGTGATACAATGAGGATGTCAAACTGTAAATCAACAATGATGGCATACTACAATACAACAATGATGGCATATTGTGCTACAACAATGATTTCATTCTGTGATTCTAGGAAGATAGCATACTGTGATGCAACAATGCGGACAAACTGTGATACAACAGTGATGGCATACTGCAATACTACAATGATGGCATCCTGTAATACAGTGAAGATGGCATACTGTGATACAAATATGATGGCATACTGTGGTATTAGAATGATGGCATACAGGGATACAACGATGATGGCATACTTTAATACAATGAAGATGGCATACTGTGATACAACAAATCTGGCATACTGTGATACAATGATGCTAGCATACTGTGATACAGCGATGATAGCATACTGTGATACAATGATGGCATACTGTGATACAATGAAGATGGCATATTGTGATGTAACGATGATGGCATATTGCGATACAATGAAGGAGATATACTTTGATACAACAATGATAGCATCCTGTTATACAATGAATATGGCATACTGTGATACAACAATTATGGTATACTGCGATACAACAATTATTTCATACGGTGATGCAAGGAAGATGGCATACTGTGATGCAACAATGAGGGCATACTGTGATACAATGATGATTTCAGACTGTGATACAAAACTTATACCATAATGTGATACAATGAAGATGGCATACTGCAATACAATAATGCTGTCATTCTGTGATACCGTGAAGATGGCATACTCTGATACAACAATGCTGGCATACTGTGATACAACGAAGATGGCTTACTGTGATAAAAGAATGCTGCCATACTGTGAGGCAATGAAGAAGGCATACTGTGATTCAAAAATGCTGGCATACTGTGATGGAACGATAATAACATAATGTGATAAAACAAAGGTGGCACACTGTGATACAACAATGCTGGCATACAGTGATATAATGAAGCTGGCATACTGTGATACTAGGATGATGGCATATAGTGATACAATGATGATGGCACTCTGTTATACAATGACAATGGCATACTGTGATACAACCATGATGGCAGACTGTGATACACGATGACAGCATACTATGATACAACAATGATGGCATACTGCGATAAAGGAAGATGGCATACTGTAATGCAACAATGATGGCTGTCAGTCACATAGGGAAGAAAGATGCTGGCATCCTCATCACAGATGACCAGAAATCATCCAAGCAGACCCCTAAAACAGTAGGTAAGGCTAGGGGGATGTTAGGGTGTATTAGTAGGAATAGCACAAGTCGGAAGAGGGAGGTAATAATCCCACTTTACAAGACACTGGTTAGGCCCCATCTGGAGTACTGCATGCAGTACTGGAGGCCACACCTTCACAAGGACATTAACCAAATTGAGGCAGTCCAGGGAAGGGCAACCAAAATTGTGTGGGGACTGCATCAGAAAAGATATGAGGACAGATTAACGGAGCTCAATATGTATACCCTAGGTCAAAGGAGGGAGAGAGGTGATATGATTGAAATGTTCAAACACAGTAAGAGATTTAACAAGGTGAAAGAGTCTAACATGTTTCAATATAAGAAAAATTGCAGGAAAAGAGGACACAGCATGAAATTAGAGGGAGGCTGATTAAGGAGTAATGTGAGGAAGTTCTTTTTCACAGGAAGGGTGATGGATGCATGGAATGGCCTACCTCAGGAAGTGATGAATATGAATGCAGTGCAGGGCTTCAAACAGGCATGGGAGAGGCATAAGGGAGCAATACAGATAAGTATGAAGAGATAGGCCACTGACAGAGCAAAGGCCGATGGCATATTTATAAGGTAGAAAAAGAAATGGGCAGACTGGATGGGCCTTGCGCGGTCCTTATCTGCCATCACCTTCTATGTTTCTATGTTTCTGTATTGTGATACAATGAAGATGTAATACTGTGATACAACAATGATGGCATACTGCAACACAACAATGATTTCATACTGTCATACAAGGAAGGTGTCATACTGTGATACAACAATGATGGCATACTGCGATACTACAATGATTTCATACTGTGCTATAAGGAAGATGGCATACTGTGATGCAACAATGCTGACATACTGCGATAGAATGATAATTTCAAACTGCAATACAAAAATTATGGTATACTGTCATACAATGAAGATGTCATACTGTGATGTAACAGTGATGGCATAGTGTGATACAATGATGGTGACATACACTGATAGAACACTGACAGCATAATTTTATACAATGATGATGGCATACTATGACACAATGATGATAGCGTTCAGTGACACAACAGTGATGTCATACTGTGATACAACAATGATGGCATACTATGATACAACAATGATGGCATACTGTGCTACAACAATGATGGCATACTGCGATACAACAATTATTTCATACTGTGATACAAGGAGGATGGCATACTGTGATACAATGATACTAGCATACTGTGATACAATGTTGATGGAATTCTGTGATACAACAATGATGGCATTCAGTGATACATGAAAGAATTCACACAGTCATACAACAATGATAGCATACTGTGATACAACAATGATGGCTTACTGTGATACAACAATGATGGCACACTGTGATACAATGATGCCAGCACACTGTGACACAGCGATGATATCATACTGTGATACAATGATGGCATACTGTGATACAATGAAGATGGCATACTGTGATGTAACGATGATGGCATATTGTGAAACAATGAAGGCGACATACTCTGATACAACAATGACAGCATACTGTTATACAATGAAGATGGCATACTGTGATATTATGATGATGGCATTCTGTGATATAATGATGATGGCATACTGTGATACAATGAAGATGTCATACTGTGATTCAACAATGTGGGCATACTACGATAAAACAGTAATGGCATACTGTGATACAACAATGATGACATACTGCGATGCAACAATGACTTCATACTGTGATGGAAGGAAGATGGCATACTGTGATGCAATAATGCAGACATACTGTGAAACAAAGAGGATTTCAGACTGCGATACAAAACTTATGGTAAACTGTGATACTACGAAGACTGCATACTGTAATGCAACTGTGCTGGCATACTCTCATACCACGAAGATGGCATACTGAGATACAACAATGCTGGCATCCTGTGATGCAATGAAGATGGCATTCTGTGATACAACAATGATGGCATACTATGATACAACAATGAAGGCATACTGTCATACAACAATGATGGCATACTGTGATACAACAATTATTTCATACTGTGATACAAGGAAGATGGCATACTGCAATACAATAATACCAGCATACTGTGATACAATGATGATGGAATTCTGTGATACAACAATGCTGGCATACTGTGATGCAACGAAGATGGCATACTGTGATACAACAATCTTGGCATACTGTAATACAACGATGATGGCATACTGAGATACAATGATGCTAGCAAACTGTGATACAGTGATGATAGCATACTGTGATACAATGATGGCATACTGTTATGCAATGGAGATGGCATACTGTGATGTAATGATGATGGTATATTGTGATACAATGAAGGTGACATATTTTGATACAACAATGATAGCATACTGTTATACAATGAAGATGGCATACTGTGATACAACAATGATGGTATACTGTGATACAACAATTATTTCCTACTGTGATACAAGGAAGATGGCATACTGTGATGCAACAATGTGGACATACTGTGATACAATGATGATTTGATGCTACGATACAAAACATATGGCATACTGGGATACAATGAAGAAGGCATACTACAATACAACAATGCTGGTATTCTGTGATACCATGAAGATGGCATACTATGATACAACAATGCTGGAATATTGTGATACAACAAAGATCGCTTATTGTGATACAAGAATGCTGCCATTCTGTGATACAATGAAAATGGCATACCGTGATACAACAATGCTGGCATACTGTGATGTAATGATACTGGCATGATATGATACAACAATGCTGGCATACAGTGATATAGTGAAACTGGCATCCAGTGATACAATGATGATGGCATAGTATGATTCTAGAATGAAGGCATACACTGATACAGTGATGATGGCATACTGTTATACAATGATGATGGCATACTGTGACACAAACATGATGGCAGACTGCGATACAATGAAGATGGCATACTGTGATGCAATGATGCTAGCATACTGTAATACAGTGATGATAGCATACTGTGTTACAATGAAGATGGCATACTGTGATACAATGAAGATGGCATATTGTGATGTAACGATGATGGCACATTGCGATATAATGGAGATATACTTTGATACAACAATGAAAGCATCCTGTTATGCAATGAATATGGCATACTGTGATACAACAATGATGGTATACCGCGATACAACAATTATTTCATACAGAGATACAAGGAAGATGGCATACTGGGATGCAACAATGAGGATATATTGTGATACAATGATGATTTCAGACAGTGATACAAAACTTATGCCATAATGTGAAACAATAATGTGAAACAATGAAGATGGCATACCGCAATACAATTATGCAAGCATTCTGTGATGCAAGAATGCTGCCATACTGTGACACAATGAAGATGGCATACTGTGATTCAAAAATGCTGACATACTGTGATGGAACGATAATAACATAATGTGATACAACAAAGGTGGCACACTGTGATACAACAATGATGACATACAGTGATATAATGAAGCTGGCATACTGTGATACTAGGATGATGGCATATAGTGATACAATGATGAAGGCATTCTGTTATACAATGATGACGGCATACTGTGATACAACCATGATGGCAGACTGCGATACATGATGATGGCATACTGTGATACAAGGAAGATGGCATACTTTGATACAACAATGATGGCTGTCAGTCACAAGGGAAGAAAGAGACTACGGCATCATCATCACCGATGACCTGAAATCATCCAAGCAGACCACTAAAGCAGTAGGTAAGGCTAGGGGGATGTTAGGATGTATTAGTAGGGATAACACAAGTTGGAAGAGGGAAGCAATAATCCCACTTTACAAGACACTGGTTAGGCTCCATCTGGAGTACTCGTGGCAGTACTGGAGGCCACACCTTCACAAGGACACAAACCGAATTGAGACAGTTCAGGGAAGGGCAACCAAAATTGTGCATTGCATCAGAAAGATATGAGGACAGATTATTGGAGCTCAATATGTATGCCCTAGAGCAAAAGCGGGAGAGAGGTGATATGATCGAAACATTCAAACACCTTAAGGGCATTGACGAGATGAAAGAGTCCAACATGTTTCAAGAAAAGTAAAATAGCAGGACAAGAGGCCGCAGCATGAGACTGGAGATAGGCCGATTAAGGGGTAATGTGAGGAAGTTATTTTTCACAGAAAGGGAGGTGGATGCATGGAATGGCCTACCTCAGGAAGTGGTGGATATGAATACAGTGCAGGGCTCCAAATAGGCATGGGATAGGCATAAGGGAGCAATACAGATAAGTATGAAGAGATAGGCCACTGACAGAGCAAAGGCCGTGGCATATTTATAAGGAAGAAATAAATGGGCAGACTGGATGGGTCTATGGTCCTTATCTGCCATCAACTTTTATGTTTCTATGTTTTATACTGTGATACAGTGAGGATGTCAAACTGTAAATCAACAATGATGGCATACTACAATACAACAATGATGGCATACTGTGGCACAACAATGATGGCATATTGCAATACAACAATGATGGCATATTGTGCTACAACAATGATTTCATTCTGTGATTCTAGGAAGATAGCATACTGTGATGCAACAATGCGGACAAACTGTGATACAACAGTGATGGCATACTGCAATACTACAATGATGGCATCCTGTAATACAGTGAAGATGGCATACTGTGATACAAATATGCTGGCATACTGTGATATTAGAATGATGGCATACAGGGATACAACGATGATGGCATACTTTAATACAATGAAGATGGCATACTGTGATACAACAAAGCTGGGTACTGTGATACAATGATGCTAGCGTACTGTGATACAGCGATGATAACATACTTTGATACAACGATGGCATACTGTGATACAATGAAGATGGCATATTGTGATGTAACGATGATGGCATATTGCGATACAATGAAGGAGATATACTTTGATACAACAATGATAGCATCCTGTTATACAATGAATATGGCATACTGTGATACAACAATTATTTCATACGGTGATGCAAGGAAGATGGCATACTGTGATGCAACAATGAGGGCATACTGTGATACAATGATGATTTCAGACTGTGATACAAAACTTATACCATAATGTGATACAATGAAGATGGCATACTGCAATACAATAATGCTGTCATTCTGTGATACCGTGAAGATGGCATACTCTGATACAACAATGCTGGCATACTGTGATACAACGAAGATGGCTTACTGTGATAAAAGAATGCTGCCATACTGTGAGGCAATGAAGAAGGCATACTGTGATTCAAAAATGCTGGCATACTGTGATGGAACGATAATAACATAATGTGATAAAACAAAGGTGGCACACTGTGATACAACAATGCTGGCATACAGTGATATAATGAAGCTGGCATACTGTGATACTAGGATGATGGCATATAGTGATACAATGATGATGGCACTCTGTTATACAATGACAATGGCATACTGTGATACAACCATGATGGCAGACTGTGATACACGATGACAGCATACTATGATACAACAATGATGGCATACTGCAGATAAAGGAAGATGGCATACTGTAATGCAACAATGATGGCTGTCAGTCACAAGGGAAGAAAGATGCTGGCATCCTCATCACAGATGACCTGAAAATCATCCAAGCAGACCACTAAAGCAGTAGGTAAGGCTAGGGGGATGTTAGGGTGTATTAGTAGGGATAGCACAAGTCAGAAGAGGGAGGTAATAATCCCACTTTACAAGACACTGGTTAGGCCCCATCTGGAGTACTGCATGCAGTACTGGAGGCCACACCTTCACAAGGACATTAACCAAATTGAGGCAGTCCAGGGAAGGGCAACCAAAATTGTGTGGGGACTGCATCAGAAAAGATATGAGGACAGATTAACGGAGCTCAATATGTATACCCTAGGTCAAAGGAGGGAGAGAGGTGATATGATCGAAATGTTCAAACACCATAAGAGAATTAACAAGGTGAAAGAGTCTAACATGTTTCAATATAAGAAAAATTGAAGGACAAGAGGACACAGCATGAAATTAGAGGGAGGCTGATTAAGGAGAAATGTGAGGAAGTTCTTTTTCACAGGAAGGGTGATGGATGCATGGAATGGCCTACCTCAGGAAGTGATGAATATGAATGCAGTGCAGGGCTTCAAACAGGCATGGGATAGGCATAAGGGAGCAATACAGATAAGTATGAAGAGATAGGCCACTGACAGAGCAAAGGCCGATGGCATATTTATAAGGTAGAAAAAGAAATGGGCAGACTGGATGGGCCTTGCGGTCCTTATCTGCCATCAACTTTTATGTTTCTATGTTTCTGTATTGTGATACAATGAAGATGTAATACTGTGATACAACAATGATGGCATACTGCAACACAACAATGATTTCATACTGTCATACAAGGAAGGTGTCATACTGTGATACAACAATGATGGCATACTGCGATACTACAATGATTTCATACTGTGCTATAAGGAAGATGGCATACTGTGATGCAACAATGCTGACATACTGCGATAGAATGATAATTTCAAACTGCAATACAACAATTATGGTATACTGTCATACAATGAAGATGTCATACTGTGATGTAACAGTGATGGCATAGTGTGATACAATGATGGTGACATACACTGATAGAACACTGACAGCATAATTTTATACAATGAAGATGGCATACTATGACACAATGATGATGGCGTTCAGTGACACAACAGTGATGTCATACTGTGATACAACAAAGATGGCATACTATGATACAACAATGATGGCATACTGTGCTACAACAATGATGGCATACTGCCATACAACAATTATTTCATACTGTGATACAAGGAGGATGGCATACTGCGATACAATGATACTAGCATATTGTGATACAATGTTGATGGAATTCTGTGATACAACAATGATGGCATTCAGTGATACATGAAAGAATTCACACAGTCATACAACAATGATAGCATACTGTGATACAACAATGATGGCTTACTGTGATACAACAATGATGGCACACTGTGATACAATGATGCCAGCACACTGTGACACAGCGATGATATCATACTGTGATACAATGATGGCATACTGTGATACAATGAAGATGGCATACTGTGATGTAACGATGATGGCATATTGTGAAACAATGAAGGCGACATACTCTGATACAACAATGACAGCATACTGTTATACAATGAAGATGGCATACTGTGATATTATGATGATGGCATTCTGTGATACAATGATGATGGCATACTGTGATACAATGAAGATGTCATACTGTGATTCAACAATGTGGGCATACTACGATAAAACAGTAATGGCATACTGTGATACAACAATGATGACATACTGCGATGCAACAATGACTTCATACTGTGATGGAAGGAAGATGGCATACTGTGATGCAATAATGCAGACATACTGTGAAACAAAGAGGATTTCAGACTGCGATACAAAACTTATGGTAAACTGTGATACTACGAAGATTGCATACTGTAATGCAACTGTGCTGGCATACTTCATACCAAGATGGCATACTGAGATACAACAATGCTGGCATCCTGTGATGCAATGAAGATGGCATTCTGTGATACAACAATGATGGCATACTATGATACAACAATGATGGCATACTGTCATACAACAATGATGGCATACTGTGATACAACAATTATTTCATACTGTGATACAAGGAAGATGGCATACTGCGATACAATAATACCAGCATACTGTGATACAATGATGATGGAATTCTGTGATACAACAATGCTGGCATACTGTGATGCAACGAAGATGGCATACTGTGATACAACAATCTTGGCATACTGTAATACAACGATAATGGCATACTGAGATACAATGATGTTAGCAAACTGTGATACAGTGATGATAGCATACTGTGATACAATGATGTCATACTGTTATGCAATGGAGATGGCATACTGTGATGTAATGATGATGGTATATTGTGATACAATGAAGGTGACATATTTTGATACAACAATGATAGCATACTGTTATACAATGAAGATGGCATACTGTGATACAACAATGATGGTATACTGCGATATAACAATTATTTCCTACTGTGATACAAGGAAGATGGCATACTGTGATGCAACAATGTGGACATACTGTGATACAATGATGATTTGATACTATGATACAAAACATATGGCATACTGTGATACAATGAAGAAGGCATACTACAATACAACAATGCTGGCATTCTGTGATACCATGAAGATGGCATACTATGATACAACAATGCTGGAATATTGTGATACAACAAAGATCGCTTATTGTGATACAAGAATGCTGCCATTCTATGATACAATGAAAATGGCATACCGTGATACAACAATGCTGGCATACTGTGATGTAATGATAATGGCATGATATGATACAACAATGCTGGCATACAGTGATATAGTGAAACTGGCATCCAGTGATACAATGATGATGGCATAGTATGATTCTGGAATGAAGGCATACACTGATACAGTGATGATGGCATACTGTTATACAATGATGATGGCATACTGTGACACAAACATGATAGCATACTGTGATACAATGAAGATGGCATACTGTGATACAATGATGATGGCATATTGTGATACAGAATGAGATATACTTTGATACAACAATGAAAGCATCCTGTTATGCAATGAATATGGCATACTGTGATACAACAATGATGGTATACCACGATACAACAATTATTTCATACAGTGATAGAAGGAAGATGGCATACTGTGATTCAAAAATGCTGACATACTGTGATGGAACGATAATAATATAATGTGATACAACAAAGGTGGCACACTGTGATACAACAATGATGACATACAGTGATATAATGAAGCTGGCATACTGTGATACTAGGATGATGGCATATAGTGATACAATGATGAAGGCATTCTGTTATACAATGATGACGGCATACTGTGATACAACCATGATGGCAGACTGCGATACATGATGATGGCATACTGTGATACAAGGAAGATGGCATACTTTGATACAACAATGATGGCTGTCAGTCACAAGGGAAGAAAGAGACTACGGCATCATCATCACCGATGACCTGAAATCATCCAAGCAGACCACTAAAGCAGTGGGTAAGGCTAGGGGGATGTTAGGATGTATTAGTAGGGATAACACAAGTTGGAAGAGGGAAGCAATAATCCCACTTTACAAGACACTGGTTAGGCCCCATCTGGAGTACTTCGTGCAGTACTGGAGGCCACACCTTCACAAGGACACAAACCGAATTGAGACAGTTCAGGGAAGGGCAACCAAAATTGTGCTTCGACTGCATCAGAAAAGATATGAGGACAGATTAATAGAGCTCAATATGTATGCCCTAGAGCAAAAGCGGGAGAGAGGTGATATGATCGAAACATTCAAATACCTTAAGGGCATTGACGAGATGAAAGAGTCCAACATGTTTCAAGATAAGTAAAATAGCAGGACAAGAGGCCGCAGCATGAGACTGGAGATAGGCCGATTAAGGGGTAATGTGAGGAAGTTATTTTTCACAGAAAGGGAGGTGGATGCATGGAATGGCCTACCTCAGGAAGTGGTGGATATGAATACAGTGCAGGGCTCCAAATAGGCATGGGATAGGCATAAGGGAGCAATACACATAAGTATGAATAGATAGGCCACTGACCGAGCACAGGCCAGTGGCACATTTATAAGGAAGAAAAATAAATGGGCAGATTGGATAGGCCTTGCGGTCCTTATCTGCCATCAACTTTTATGTTTCTATGTTTTTATACTGTGATACAATGAGGATGTCAAACTGTAAATCAACAATGATGGCATACTACAATACAACAATGATGGCATACTGTGGCACAACAATGATGGCATATTGCAATACAACAATGATGGCATATTGTGCTACGACAATGATTTCATTCTGTGATTCTAAGAAGATAGCATACTGTGATGCAACAATGCAGACAAACTGTGATACAACAGTG
This sequence comes from Neoceratodus forsteri, assembly GCA_016271365.2. Lineage (NCBI taxonomy): Eukaryota > Metazoa > Chordata > Ceratodontiformes > Ceratodontidae > Neoceratodus > Neoceratodus forsteri. Next base: position 189,055,201 of record CM028132.1, on the reverse strand, counting down.
ATGGCATACTGCAATACTTCAATGATGGCATCCTGTAATACAGTGAAGATGGCATACTGTGATACAAATATGCTGGCATACTGTGATATTAGAATGATGGCATACAGGGATGCAACGATGATGGCATACTTTAATACAATGAAGATGGCATACTGTGATACAACAAAGCTGGGTACTGTGATACAATGATGCTAGCATGCATGTGATACAGCGATGATAGCATACTGTGATACAAATGATGGCATACTGTGATACAATGAAGATGGCATATTGTGATGTAACGATGATGGCATATTGCGATACAATGAAGGAGATATACTTTGATACAACAATGATAGCATCCTGTTATACAATGAATATGGCATACTGTGATACAACAATTATGGTATACTGCGATACAACAATTATTTCATACGGTGATGCAAGGAAGATGGCATACTGTGATGCAACAATGAGGGCATACTGTGATACAATGATGATTTCAGACTGTGATACAAAACTTATGCCATAGTGTGATACAATGAAGATGGCATACTGCAATACAATAATGCTGTCATTCTGTGATACCGTGAAGATGGCATACTCTGATACAACAATGCTGGCATACTGTGATACAATGAAGATGGCGTACTGTGATAAAAGAATGCTGCCATACTGTGAGGCAATGAAGAAGGCATACTGTGATTCAAAAATGCTGGCATACTGTGATGGAACGATAATAACATAATGTGATAAAACAAAGGTGGCGCACTGTGATACAACAATGCTGGCATACAGTGATATAATGAAGCTGGCATACTGTGATACTAGGATGATGGCATATAGTGATACAATGATGATGGCACTCTGTTATACAATGACAATGGCATACTGTGATACAACCATGATGGCAGACTGTGATACACGATGACAGCATACTATGATACAACAATGATGGCATACTGCGATAAAAGGAAGATGGCATACTGTAATGCAACAATGATGGCTGTCAGTCACAAGGGAAGAAAGATACTTTGGCATCCTCATCACAGATGACCTGAAATCATCCAAGCAGACCACTAAAGCAGTAGGTAAGGCTAGGGGGATGTTAGGGTGTATTAGTAGGGATAGCACAAGTCAGAAGAGGGAGGTAATAATCCCACTTTACAAGACACTGGTTAGGTCCCATCTGGAGTGCTGCATGCAGTACTGGAGGCCACACCTTCACAAGGACATTAACCAAATTGAGGCAGTCCAGGGAAGGGCAACCAATATTGTGTGGGGACTGCATCAGAAAAGATATGAGGACAGATTAACGGAGCTCAATATGTATACCCTAGTTCAAAGGAGGGAGAGAGGTGATATGATCGAAATGTTCAAGCACCGTAAGAGAATTAACAAGGTGAAAGAGTCTAACATGTTTCAATATAAGAAAAATTGAAGGACAAGAGGACACAGCATGAAATTAGAGGGAGGCTGATTAAGGAGAAATGTGAGGAAGTTCTTTTTCACAGGAAGGGTGATGGATGCATGGAATGGCCTACCTCAGGAAGTGATGAATATGAATGCAGTGCAGGGCTTCAAACAGGCATGGGATAGGCATAAGGGAGCAATACAGATAAGTATGAAGAGATAGGCCACTGACAGAGCAAAGGCCGATGGCATATTTATAAGGTAGAAAAAGAAATGGGCAGACTGGATGGGCCTTGGGTCCTTATCTGCCATCAACTTTATGTTTCTATGTTTCTGTATTGTGATACAATGAAGATGTAATACTGTGATACAACAATGATGGCATACTGCAACACAACAATGATTTCATACTGTCATACAAGGAAGGTGTCATACTGTGATACAACAATGATGGCATACTGCGATACTACAATGATTTCATACTGTGCTATAAGGAAGATGGCATACTGTGATGCAACAATGCTGACATACTGCGATACAATGATAATTTCAAACTGCAATACAACAATTATGGTATATTGTCATACAATGAAGATGTCATACTGTGATGTAACAGTGATGGCATAGTGTGATACAATGATGGTGACATACACTGATAGAACACTGATAGCATAATTTTATACAATGAAGATGGCATACTATGACACAATGATGATGGCGTTCAGTGACACAACAGTGATATCATACTGTGATACAACAATGATGGCATACTATGATACAAGAATGATGGCATACTGTGATACAACAATGATGGCATACTGCGATACAGCAATTATTTCATACTGTGATTCAAGGAGGATGGCATACTGCGATACAATGATACTAGCATACTGTGATACAATGATGATGGAATTCTGTGATACAACAATGATGGCATTCAGTGATACATGAAAGAATTCACACAGTCATACAACAATGATAGCATACTGTGATACAACAATGATGGCTTACTGTGATACAACAATGATGGCACACTGTGATACAACGATGTCAGCACACTGTGACACAGCGATGATAGCATACTGTGATACAATGATGGCATACTGTGATACAATGAAGATGGCATACTGTGATGTAACGATGATGGCATATTGTGAAACAATGAAGGCGACATACTCTGATACAACAATGACAGCATACTGTTATACAATGAAGATGGCATACTGTGATATTATGATGATGGCATTCTGTGATACAACGATGATGGCATACTGTGATACAATGAAGATGTCATACTGTGATTCAACAATGTGGGCATACTACGATACAACAGTAATGGCATACTGTGATACAACAATGATGACATACTGCGATGCAACACTGACTTCATACTGTGATGGAAGGAAGATGGCATACTGTGATGCAATATTGCAGACATACTGTGAAACAAAGAGGATTTCAGACTACGATACAAAACTTATGGTAAACTGTGATGCTACGAAGATTGCATACTGTAATGCAACTGTGCTGGCATACTGTCATACCACGAAGATGGCATACTGAGATACAACAATGCTGGCATCCTGTGATGCAATGAAGATGGCATTCTGTGATACAACAATGATGGCATACTATAATACAACAATGATGGCATACTGTCATACAACAATGATGGCATACTGTGATACAACAATTATTTCATACTGTGATACAAGGAAGATGGCATACTGCGATACAATAATACCAGCATACTGTGATACAATGATGATGGAATTCTGTTATACAACAATGCTGGCATACTGCGATGCAACGAAGATGGCATACTGTGATACAACAATCTTGGCATACTGTAATACAACGATGACGGCATACTGCGATACAATGATGCTCGCAAACTGTGATACAGTGATGATAGCATACTGTGATACAATGATGGCATACTGTGATGCAATGGAGATGGCATACTGTGATGTAATGATGATGGTATATTGTGATACAATGAAGGTGACATATTTTGATACAACAATGATAGCATACTGTTATACAATGAAGATGGCATACTGTGATACAACAATGATGGTATACTGCGATATAACAATTATTTCCTACTGTGATACAAGGAAGATGGCATACTGTGATGCAACAATGTGCACATACTGTGATACAATGATGATTTAATACTACGATACAAAACATATGGCATACCGTGATACAATGAAGAAGGCATCCTGCAATACAACAATGCTGGCATTCTGTGATACCATGAAGATGGCATACTATGATACAACAATGCTGGAATATTGTGATACAACAAAGATCGTTTATTGTGATACAAGAATGCTGCCATTCTGTGATACAATGAAAATGGCATACCGTGATACAACAATGCTGGCATACTGTGATGTAATGATAATGGCATGATATGATACAACAATGCTGGCATACAGTGATATAGTGAAACTGGCATCCAGTGATACAATGATGATGGCATAGTATGATTCTAGAATGAAGGCATACACTGATACAGTGATGATGGCATACTGTTATATAATGATGATGGCATACTGTGACACAAACATGATGGCAGACTGCGATACAATGAAGATGGCATACTGTGATGCAACGATGATGGCTGTCAGTCACAAGGGAAGAAAGAGACTTGGGCATCATCATCACCGATGATCTGAAATCATCCAAGCAGACCACTAAAGCAGTTGGTAAGGCTAGGGGGATGTTAGGGTGTATTAGTAGGGATATTACAAGTGGGAAGAGGGAAGTAATAATCCCACTTTACAAGACACTGGTTAGATTTCATCTGGAGTACTGCAGGCAGTTGTGGAGGCCACACCTTCACAAGGACATTAGTCAAATTGAGGCACTCCAGAGAAGTGCAACCTAAATGGTGCAGGGACTGCATCAGAAAACATATGAGGACAGATTAATGGAGCTCAGTATGTATACCCTAGAGCAAAGGAGGGAGAGAGGTGATATGACTGAAACATTCAAACACCTTAAGGGCATTAACAGGTGAAAGAGTCTAACATGTTTCAATGTAAGAAAAATAGCAGGACAAGAGGACACAGCATGGGATTAGAGGGAGGTCAATTAAGGGGTAATGTGAGGAAGTTCTTTTTTACAGAAAGGGTGGTGGATGCATGGAACAGCCTACCTCAGGAAGTGGGGTATTTGAATACAGTACAGGGCTTCAAACAGGCAGGGGATAGGCATAAGGGAACAACACAGATGAGCATGAATAGATAGGCCATTGACAGAACAAATGCCGATGGCACATTTATAAGGTAGAAATAGAAATGGGCAGACTGGATGGGCCTTGTGGTTCTTATCTGCCATCAACTTTTTTGTTTCTATGTCTTTATATTGTGATACAATGAAGATGTCGTGCTGTGATAAAACAATGATGGCATACTTCAATACAACAATGAAGGCATACTGTGATACAACAATGATGGCATCTTGTGATAAAGCAATGATGGCATACTGCAATACAACATTCATTTCATATTGTGGTACAAGGAAGATGGTATTCTGTGATACAACAATGATGGCATACTGTGATACATGGAAGAATGCATGCAGTCAAACAACGATGATGGCATACTGTAATACAACAATGATGGCTTACTGTTCTACAATGATGATGGCAAATTGAGATAAAATGATGCCAGCACACTGTGATACAGCGATGATAGCATACTGTGATACAATGATGGCATACTGTGATACAATGAATTGCCATACTTTGATTTAACGATGATAGCATATTGTGATACAATGAAGATGTCATTCTGTGATACAACAATGATGGCATACTACAGTACAACAATGTTGGCATAATGTGATTCAACAATGATGGCATACTGCGATACAACAATGATTTCATATTGTGATACAAGGAATATGGCACAGAGTGATGCAACAATGCAGACATACTGTGATACAACGATGATTTCAGACTGTGATACAACACTTATGGCAAAGTGTGATTCAATGAAGATGGCATACTGTGATACAACAATGCTGTCATAATGTGATACAATGAAGATGGCTTACTGTGATACAAGAATGCTGCCATGTGGTGATACAATGAAGATGGCATACTGTTATACAACAATGCTGACATACTGTAATACAACGATGAGGGCATACTGCAATACAGCAATGCAGTCATACTGTGATACCAAAATGATGGCACACTTTGATACAACTATGCTGGCATACTGTTGCACAATGAAGGTGGCTTACTGTGATTCAAGAATGCTGCCATAGTGTGACACAATGAAGATGGCATACTATGATACAATAATGCTGGCATACTGTGACAGAACAATGATGGCATACTTTAATACAACAATGGTAGCATACTGTGATACAGTGATGATAGCATACTGTGATACAATGATGGCATACTGTGATACAATGGAAATGTCATACTGTGATGCAACAACGAATGCATACTACAATGCAACAATGATGGCATACCATGGTGCAACAATGATGGCATGCTGCGATACAACAATGATGGAATACTGCGATACAACAATGATTTCATACTGTGATACAAGGAAGATGGCATAGTGCGATACAATGATACTAGCCTACTGTGATACAACAATGATGGTATTCTGTGATACAACAATGATGGCATACTGTGATTTAAGAATGCTGCCACACTGTAATACAATGAAGATGGCATACTGTGATACAACACTACTGGCATACTGTAATACAATGATGATGGCATACTGCGATACAACGATACTAGCATACTGTAATACAACAATGATGGCATACTGTGATACATGGATGAAGGCATACAGTCATACAACGATGACAGCATACTGTGATTCAACAATGATGGCACACTGTGATACAACGATGATTGCATACTGTGATACAATGATGCTAGCACACTGTGATACAGTGATGATAGTATACTGTGATGCCATGATGGCATACTGTGATACAATGAAGATGGCATATTGTGATGTAACAATGATGGCATACTGTGATACAACCATGATGGCAGACTGTGATACACGAAGACAGCAAACTGTGATACAACAATGATGGTATACTGTGATACAATGAAAATGGCATACTGTGATACAACAATGATGGCTGTCAGTCACAAGGGAAGAAAAAGACTTGGGCATCATCATCACCAATGACCTGAAATCATCCAAGCAGACCACTAAAGCAGTAGGTAAGGCTAGGGGGATGTTAAAGTGTACTAGTAGGGTTATCACAAGTCAGATGACGGAAGTAATAATCCCTTTTTACAAGACACTGGTTAGGTCCCATCTGGAATATTGTGTGCAGTACTGGAGGCCTCATCTTCACAAGGATATTAACCAAACTGAGGCAGTCCTGAGAAGGGCAACCAAAATGGTGCAGGGACTAAATCAGAAAACATATGAGGACAGATTAACGGAGCTCAATATGTATACCCTAGAGCAAAGGAGGGAGAGAGGTGATATGATCTAAACATTCAAACACCTTAAGGGAATTAACAAGGCGAAAGAGTCTAACATGTTTCAATATAAGAAAAATTGCAGGACAAAAGGACACAGCATGAGATTAGAGGGAGGTTGATTAAGGGGTAATGTGAGGAAGTTCTTTTTCACAGGAAGGGTGGTGGATGCGTGGAGCGGCCTACCTCAGGAAGTGGTGGATATGAATGAAGTGCAGGGCTTCAAACAGGCATGGGACAGGCATAAGGGAGTAATACAGATGAGTATGAAGAGATAGGCCACTGACAGAGCAAAGACCGATGGCATATTTATAAAGTAGAAAAAGAAATGGTCAGACTGGATGGGCCTTGCAGTCCTTATCTGCCATCAACTTCTATTTTTCTATGTTTCTGTATTGTGATACAATGAAGATGTCATATGTGATACAACAATGATGGCATACTGCAACACAACAATGATTTCATACTGTGATACAAGGAAGGTGTCATACTGTGATACAACAATGATGGCATACTGCGATACAACAATGATTTCATACTGTGATATAAGGAAGTTGGCATACTGTGATGCAACATTGTGGACATACTGTGATACAATGATAATTTCAAGCTGTGATACAACAATTATGGCATACTGTGATACAACGAAGATGGCATACTGCAATACTGCAATGTTGGCATACTGTGATACCACAAAGATGGCATACTGTGATACAACAATGCTGGCATACCGTGATACAATGAAGATGGCCTACTGTGATACAACAATGCTGGCATACTGTGATTGAACAATGATGGCATACTGTGATACAATGAAGATGGCATATTGTGATGTAAGGATGATGACATACTGTGATACAACCATGATGGCAGACTGCAATACATGAAGACAGCATACTGTGATACAACAATGATGGTATACTGTGATACAATGAAAATGGCATACTGATATACAACAATGATGGCTGTCAATCACAAGGGAAGAAAGAGACCATTAGCATCATCATCACAGATGACCTGAAATCATCTAAGCAGACCTCTAAAGTAGTAGGTAAGGCTAGGGGATGTTAGAGTGTTCTAGCAGGGTTATCACAAGTCAGATGAAGGAAGTAATAATCCCTTTTTACAAGACACTGGTTAGGTCCCATCTGGAATATTGCATGCAGTACTGGAGGCCTCATCTTCACAAGGATATTAACCAAACTGAGGCAGTCCTGAGAAGGGCAAACAAAATGGTGCAGGGACTAAATCAGAAAACATATGAGGACAGATTAACAGAGTGCAATATGTACACCCTAGAACAAAGGAGGGAGAGAGATGATATGATCGAAACATTCAAACACCTTAAGGGAATTAACAAGGTGAAAGAGTCTAACATGTTTCAGTATAAGAAAAATTGCAGGACAAGAGGACACCACATGAGATTAGAGGGAGGCTGATTAAGGGGTAATGTGAGGAAGTTCTTTTTCACAGGAAGGGTGGTGGATGCATGGAATGGTCTACCTCAGGAAGTGGTGAATATGAATACAGTGCAGAGCTTCAAATAGGCATGGGATAGGCATAAGGGAGCAATACGGATGAGTATGAAGAGATAGGCCACTGACAGAGCAAAGGCCAATGGCATATTTATAAGGCAGAAAAAGAAATTGGTAGACTGGATGGGCCTTGCGGTCCTTATCTGCCATCAGCTTCTATGTTTCTATGTTTCTGTATTGTGCTATGATGAAGATGTCAGACTGTGATACAACAATGATGGCATACTGCAACACAACAATGATTTCATACTGTGATACAAGGAATGTGTCATACTGTGATACAACAATGATGGCATACTGCGATACTACAATGATTTCATATTGTGATATAAGGAAGTTGGCATACTGTGATGCAACAATGCGGACATACTGTGATGCAATGATAATTTCAAACTCCGATACAACAATTATGGCATACTGTGATACAAAGAAGATGGCATACTGCAATACATCAATATTGGCATACTGTGATATCACAAAGATGGCATACTGTGATACAACAATGCTGGCATACTGTGATACAACGATGCTAGCATACCGTGAAACAGCAATGATAGCATACTGTGATACAATGATGGCATACTGTCATACAATGAAGATGTCATATTGTGATGTAACAGTGATGACATAGTGTGATACAATGATGGTGACATACACTGATACAACACTGATAGCATAATGTTATACAATGAAGATGGCATACTATGACACAACAATGATGCTGTTCTGTGATATAATGATGATGTCATACTGTGATACAATGAAGATGTCATACTGTGATAGAACAATGATGGCATACTTCGATACAACAATTATTTCATACTGTGATACAAGGAAGATGGCATACTGCGATACAATGATACTAGCATACTGTGATACAATGATGATGGCATACTGTGATGCAACAGTGATGGCACACTGTGATACAATGATGCCAGCACACTGTGACACATTGATGATAGCATACTGTGGTGCAATGATGGCATACTGAGATACAATGAAGATGGCATACTGTGATGTAATGATGATGGCATATTGTGATACAATGAAGGTGACATACTCTGATACAACAATGACAGCATACTGTTACACAATGCAGATGGCATACTGTGATACTACGATGATGGCGTTCTGTGATACAACGATGATGGCATACTGTGATACAATGAAGATGTCATACTGTGATACAACAATGTGGGCATACTACGATACAACAGTAATAGCATATCGTGATACAACAATGATGACATACTGCGGTGCAACAATGACTTCATACTGTGATAGAAGGAAGATGGCATACTGTGATGCAACAATGCAGACATACTGTGAAAGAAAGAGGATTTCAGACTGCGATACAAAACTTATGGTAAACTGTGATACTACGAAGATGGCATACTGCAACACAACAATGCTGGCATACTGTCATACCATGAAGATGGCATACTGAGATACAACAATGCTGGCATACTGTGATGCAATGAAGATGGCATACTGTGATACAACAATTCTGGCATACTGTAATACAACGATGACGGCATACTGTGATACAGTTATACTAGTATACTGTGATACAACAATGATGGCATACTGTGATACAATGATGATGGTATATTGTGATACAATGAAGGTGACATATTTTGATAAAACAATGATAGCATACTGTTATACAATGAAGATGGCATACTGTGATACAATAATGATGGTATACTGCGATACAACAATTACTTCCTACTGTGATACAAGGAAGATGGCATACTGTGATGCAACAATGTGGACATACTGTGATACAATGATGATTTAATACTACGATACAAAACGTATGGCATACTGTGATACAATGAAGATGGCATACTGCAATACAACAATGCTGGCATTCTGTGATACCACAAAGATGGCATACTATGATACAACAATGCTGGCATACTGTGATACAACAAAGATGGCTTACTGTGATACAAGAATGCTGCCATTCTGTGATACAATGAAGATGGCATACTGTGATACAACAATGCTGGCATACTGTGATGTAATGATAATGGCATAATGTGATACAACAATGCCGGCATACAGTGATATAGTGAAACTGGCATGCTGTGATACAATGATGATGGCATACTATGATACTAGGGTGAAGGCATACACAGATACAGTGATGATGGCATACTGTTATACAATGATGATGGCATACTGTGATACAACCATGATGACAGACTGCGATACAATGAAGATGGCATACTGTGATGCAACGATGATAGCTGTCAGTCACAAGGGAAGAAAGAGACTTGGGTATCATCATCACCGATGACCTGAAATCATCCCAGCAGACCACTAAAGCACTAGGTAAGGATAGGGGGATGTTAGGGTGTATTAGTAGGGATATCACAAGTCAGAAGAGGGAGGTAATAATCCCACTTTACAAGACGCTGGTTAGGTTTCATCTGGAGTGCTGCATGCAGTTGTGGAGGCCACATCTTCACAAGGACATTAGTCAAATTGAGGCACTCCAAAGAAATGCAACCAAAATGTTGCAGGGACTGCATCAGAAAACATATGAAGACAGATTAATGGATCTCAATATGTACACCTTAGAGCAAAGGAGGACAAGAGGTGATATGATTGAAACATTCAAACACCTTAAGGGCATTAACAGGTGAAAGAGTCTAACATGTTTCAATGTAAGAAAAATAGCAGGACAAGAGGACACAGCATGGGATTAGAAGGAGGTCAATTAAGGGGTAATGTGAGGAAGTTCTTTTTCACAGAAAGGGTGGTGGATGCATGGAACAGCCTACCTCAGGAAGTGGGGTATCTGAATACAGTACAGGGCTTCAAACAGGCAGGGGATATGCATAAGGGAGCTGTACAGATGAGTATGAATAGATAGGCCATTGACAGAGAAACTGCCGATGGCACATTTATAAGGTAGAAAAAGAAATGGGCAGACTGGATGGGCCTTGTGGTCCTTATCTGCCGTCATCTTTCTATGTTTCTATGTTTTTATACTGTGATACAATGAAGATGTCGTACTGTGATAAAACAATGATGGCATACTACAATACAACAATGAAGGCATACTGTGATACAATGATGATGGCATCCTGCGATAAAGCAGTGATGGCATACCTCAATACAACATTCATTTCATACTGTGATACAAGGAAGATGGTATTCTGTGATACAACAATGATGGCATACTGTGATACCTTGATGAATGCATGCAGTCAAACGATGATGTCATACTGTAATACAACAATGATGGCTTACTGTGCTACAATGATGATGGCATACTGTGATACAATGATGCCAGCATACTGTGATACAGCGATGATAGCATACTGTGATACAATGATGGCATACTGTGATACAATGAATTGCCATACTGTGATGTAACAATGACGGCATATTGTGACACAATGAAGATGTCATTCTGTGATACAACAATGATTGCATACTACAATACAACAATGATTTCATATTGTGATACAAGGAATATGGCACATAGTAATGCATCAATGCAGACATTCTGTGGTACAACAATAATTTCAGACTGCGATACAACACTTATGGCAAAGTGTGATTCAATGAAGATGGCATACTGTGATACAACAATGCTGTCATAAAGTGATACAACGAAGATGGCTTACTATGATACAAGAATGCTGCCATACGGTGATACAATCAAGATGGCATACTGTGATACAACAATGCTGACATACTGTAATACAAAGATGAGGGCATACTGCAATACAGCAATGCTGTCATACTGTGATACCCACATGATGGCACACTGTGATACAACTATGCTGGCATACTGTTATACAATGAAGATGGCTTACTGTGATTCAAGAATGCTGCCATAGTGTGACACAATGAAGATGGCATACTGTGATACAACAATGCTGGCATACTGTGACAGAATGATGATGGCATACTTTGATACAACAATGGTAGCATACTGTGATACAGTGATGATAGCATACTGTGATACAATGATGGCATACTGTGATACAATGAAGAGGGCATACTGTGATGTAACGATGATGGCATATTGTGATACAATGAAGGTGACATACTGTGATACAACAACAAATGCATACTACAATGCAACATTGATGGCATACCATGGTACAACAATGATGGCATGCTGCGATACAACAATGATGGAATACTGCGATACAACAATGATTTCATACTGTGATACAAGGAAGATGGCATAGTGCGATACAACGATACTAGCCTACTGTGATACAACAATGATGGTATTCTGTGATACAACAATGATGGCATACTGTGATTTAAGAATGCTGCCATGCTGTGATACAATGAAGATGGCATACTGTGATACAGCACTACTGTCATACTGTAATAGATTGATGATGGCATACTGTAATACAACGATACTAGCATACTGTAGTACAATAATGATAGCATACTGTGATACATGGATGAAGGCATACAATCATACAACGATGATGGCATACTGTGATTCAACAATGATGGTATACTGTGATACAATGATGATTGCATACTGTAATACAATGATGCTAGCATACTGTAATGCAGTGATGATAGTATATTGTGATACAATGATGGCATACTGTGATACAATGAAGATGGCATATTGTGATATGATGATGATGGCATACTGTGATACAATGAAGAAGTCATACTGTGATAAAACAATGATGGTATACTACGATACAACAGTGATGTCATACTGTGATACAACAATGATAGCATACTGTGATACAAGGATGATAGCATACAGTGATACAATGATGATGGCTTTCTGTGATACAATGAAGATGGCATATTGTGATACAACAATGATAGTATACTGTGATACAACTATGATGTCATACTGTGATACAACGATGATGGCATACTGTGATTTAAGAATGCTGCCATGCTGTGATACAATGAAGATGGCATACTGTGATACAGCACTACTGTCATGCTGTAATAGATTGATGATGGCATACTGTAATACAACGATACTAGCATACTGTAATACAATAATGATAGCATACTGTGATACATGGATGAAGGCATACAATTATACAACGATGATGGCATACTGTGATTCAACAATGATGGTATACTGTGATACAATGATGATTGCATACTGTAATACAATGATGCTAGCATACTGTAATGCAGTGATGATAGTATATTGTAATACAATGATGGCATACTGTGATACAATGAAGAAGTCATACTGTGATAAAACAATGATGGTATACTACGATACAACAGTGATGTCATACTGTGATACAACAATGATAGCATACTGTGATACAAGGATGATAGCATACAGTGATACAATGATGATGGCTTTCTGTGATACAATGAAGATGGCATATTGTGATACAGCAATGATAGTATACTGTGATACAACTATGATGTCATACTGTGATACAACGATGATGGCATACTGTGATACAACAATGATGGCATACTGTTATACAAGGATAATGTAGTCAACGTGAATGTCTAACATCATTTTCAGATACCATAAATGAAGTTATGATCTACCCACCATTCAATACAAAACTGCACTGCCACCTGTGGTTATACATGTGACAGTCCCGCAATGGAGTATATTCACCCTCCCTCAGTGGTGTAGGATGGCATCCTCTGAGGCACTCAGTGATGACTTATAGGCCTGCCAAGAGACTACTCGTGCTGGTACATGAACCAATTAAGTATTGCCAATGAACCAACTAAAGACAATAAAAAACATTAATTAATTATATTGGAGCACTCAAAGGGAATGCACCAACGACTGGTCTCTTGTTAAAAGATAATGTGCCAATAATTGGAGAACAAGATGTGGCGAACAAATTTAATTCTTATTTTTTTGAGTGTGTTTCAAAATAAAATGAATACAAATTCAAATATGTTAGATTCTAAAATTCCTATTTCTATAATATTAGTTGACAAAGTTATATTAGCCATTCAAGCAACCAAAGTTAATTCCTCATCTGGCCCAGATGATATTCCATCAAAGTTTATTTCAGAATTATCATCTGAACTCTTAGAGATCCTGACTCTGTTATTTAATGTTTCCCTTCAGGAAGGTAAGGTAGTAACAGATTGGAAATTAGCCACTATAGTGCCGATTCATAAAGGCAGAAGTAAGTATGTAAGCAATAATACCTGACAGGGTGGGCATTATTGGGAAATACCGGACCGCTCAGGGGCATAATGAGGCCTGACGCCGCAGGCAGAGGGCCTTATAGCCCCTGGAAGGTCTGGTATTTCCCAACAATTCCCATCCTGGAGGGTATTATTGTGCTTAGAAAATGGCCCACATGTAACATTTTTAATAAAATAAAATAATGTATTAAAAAGAAGTATAATGAGTGTTTAAAAACAACCAGAATATGTGTTTCTTGTAAAGAAGTCCCTGTACTGTGTAGTGCTTGCCAGTAGAGGGTGTTTATGTTTAGGAGACTGAGGAGTAACAGGGTTTGTGGGATTTGCAGTTCTATGGTGAAAATGCTATGTTGGTCATGATGGAATTGGGTCCTTTTTTTTTTTAATGATCACGGTGGAATCGGGTTCATTATAATTACTGCGTCTCCAGTTTTTGGTAAGCGAGACACTGTTTTATTGTACGCGAGACAGTCCTTTTTGTTTTTTTAATGGTCACAGTGGAATCGGGTCCATTGTAATTAGTGCCTCTCCAGTTTCTGGTAAGCGAGATAGACACAATTTATTTCTATTTAAACAAGGAGAGTGTGTGGGCATTGTTTTGTGGTTAAGTTAGGGGTCTCCTGCTTTTTTTCTTTTAAACGGCACATGAAGGATAAAGCTGATGCGAGTGTCAGCTTCGGCAACGGCTTCCTTGTGCAAGTACGCTGTGAGAAAGTAGTAGTCAGGAAAGTGGAGCCGTTTTAAAACAATACGGCTGTTTTCACTCCCCTGACTGCAAAATGTGTGCTCTTTCTTTTATTTACTACTAGCTGCTACCAAGGAAAAGTAAATCTGGTGTGGGGGAATCAGTAGTCTCTCGCTAAGCGAGAGAAAAACATGGCAGGGTTTTTAAATTTGTTCAGGTACCTTCAGCTAATGACAAAGTAGACTGGGCAGTAGGGTAGAAGGGTACATTGTGAAGTGGCACTTGGACTGGCTCTTATTTTTAGCAGGGCATTTACTGAGAAATAAATGTCCAGTCTGGAGCCTGTGTCAGCCAATCAGATTTAATAATTGATTCTTGCCATTTTATAACAGGTAAATAATTACAGACCAATTAGTCTTACTTCAAGTATAGGAAAAATTATGTAAAGGATATTACAACAAAAAATGATTGTACATTTACAAGAAAAGAATATTTTTGATATGTCCCAATATTGTTTTATAAAATGTGGATCCTGCCAACAAAATATAATATATTTTTTTGAGCCTGTCAGCATAGCTTTGGACCAGGGATTAGCAGTGGCTGTAGTATTTTTGGATTTCCAGAAAGCCTTTGACTCTGTCCCACATGGTATTCTTATAGAAGAACTGATAGAGTATGGTTTTCATGTTAACATTATTAAATGGATTCATTCCTGGTTGGAAGATAGGAAACAGAGAGTTTGCATAAGAGGATATATGTCTGACTGGGGAATGGTGTTCCCCAAGGTTCAGTTTTGGGACCTATATTATTTAATATTCTGATCACTAGTCTAAATGTCAATAAAGATGCCTGGGTACATACAGTAGTAGCCACAGACATTGCAAGATATTGCCCACAGTTTCAGTGATATTTCCAGATATATCTAATACTTTCTTCATTGCTACAGTAGGGGCAGCAGAGAGAAACCCTTTAGAAATGTCGCAAAATATCTGGAAATAGCTTGCAATGTCTGTGTCTACTACTGTAAGTATGCTGACAATTGTAAAACCTGATGTATTGTTAATAATTCCGAAGCAATAAAAGCCTTACAAACTAATTTAGATAAGATTTTAGAATGGTCCTTAATATATAAAATGCCATTTACTATTGCAAAGTGTAAGGTGATGCACTTGGGTAAGAACAATACAGTAGGTCAGCAACCTATAATATAGGTGCCAATATTTTACAATCTGTAACAACAGAAAAGGACTTAGGCATTACAATCAGTAATAATTTTAAGTTTTCAACTCATATAAATAAGACTGTAAAAAAATGTCACGGGATAACTTCCTGCATTTTCAGACATATTAAAAGCAGGGAGTCTGAGGTATTATTGCTTTACTCTAGTTTAATCAGATCATACATCAACTAATGTGCATCCTTCTGTTCTCCAACTACTACAGGATGCAAAATCACATTGGAACAAGTTCAGAGACGATTCACAAAAAAGATTAGAGACTTATCTGATACTAATTATAGTAGTAGATTACAAATATTAAGCTTGTTTTCCTTGAAATATAGATCACTGAGGGGAGACCTTTGTCTGGTATATAGAGCTTTTCAAGATTCAGGATTATTCAAAACAATCTGTCTAGAAAGAAATACTCAAAAGTTGAACACAAGATCACATAACTTAAAACTTAAAACTATGATTAATAAAACAACAAAAAGAAATAATTATTTTATCCAACACGTATCTAAAATATGGAATACCTTACCAATTAAAGTGGTTACTAGCAGTTCTTTAGTGGAATTTAAATTAAGGTTAGATAAACATATGGGCAATTATTGCCAATAGGCAACGAGTTCGATATGGGCCAGTCCTTTGAACTCATATCACACCTATGAACCTATGAACCAGTACAAAATGAAATCATCTTGACATTGAGAGTCACAATACATTTCTGATACAACCAATGTGAATGCGAAAATATTACCCAAATAAATAAATAACTGAAGGTATACCAGTCAGTGTTTCCAAGTTGATGCTGGTGACTTGCCTGTGATCCATCTTCTTCATGATGTGTCTCTTTCTCTTTGTCAGAGCTCTGAATAGAATCTGGTTGAAATCTCTATGGAGTGATGTCTATTGCATTGAAAACATGTTCTATTTCATTGACGCTGCTTTCACTGTCTTCGTTATTTGATAAATTAAGAACATTACTGGAAGATTCATCAGCAGACACAAACAGATGTTCAGATTCATGCTCAGAACTGGTCATATCTAAATAGAGAAACAAAGAAAGAAGGTACTAAATAAAAACATGTTAGTGCTGTAAGTTATTTCATGTGACTCAAACATGGAATCAAACATGCAAACACATACATACACACACGCACACACACATGCATGCACACACACACACATCAATATAATCACATATACATCGCACAACACTA
Organism: Neoceratodus forsteri; assembly: GCA_016271365.2. NCBI lineage: Eukaryota > Metazoa > Chordata > Ceratodontiformes > Ceratodontidae > Neoceratodus > Neoceratodus forsteri. Next base: position 189,037,500 of record CM028132.1, on the reverse strand, counting down.
CCAGCATATTTTCAGTTTCTTGTTTAGGATTATGGGGCTATTAGAGTGGGAGATGATCACGCATGTAAGATACTGCTCTCCTGTCCCTGGAGAGTGGGTTTGCTTGTCAGTACTCTGACAGACAAAAGGTGTAGTCATGTGTGTAGCTCAGGAACAAGTATCAATAAATGTGGTTGATGTGGCTTGGTGATGAGTGTGTGACAACATAAGCAAGATTTGGCATATTACCTAGCACAGTTACAGGTAGCAAAGCCTTGAATGCAGATCTGTGGACCAACGTTCTGTCACCAGACACCATGGTTCAGAAATTAATGAGTCTTTCTTTGGGGTGGATGGTGTGCTTTCGGAGAGTGTGAAGATGGCTATGGAGGTGAGAGTGACACCCCTCACATGATCCGAAATGATAGTGGATGAATAGTCTGTTTCTCTGTACCTATGTGTTACATGACAACATGTCTGTTCAGTGGCAAGGTAAGCATGCACCTGTCAGACAGCATGCACATATGTTCAATAAGATGATAAACATGCACAATGAATTTAAAATAAATATGTGAAGGGCTGGCCTCCCAGTGCAACAGTATCACTACTGCTTGTGATGCCAATGATCCAGGTTTGGGAATGAACCAGGGCTGTTGGAGTGCCAGCCGGGAGGAGAAGGCTGACCATCTGTTGGACTACTTTCCTTCCCGGATCTGGTGCCTGGCTTCACACTGACCCCTAGCAATGACTAGGGGTAGGTGAACCAGGGATGAATACTGAAGCCAGATTGGTGGAGGCAGCGCACATCTACACAATGGGGACCGGAGCATACCCGGCCATGTGTTGAAGTCACTGTATGTCCACCTCCAGCAAGGTGTGGCCACAGCAGAACCACACACAGGAAGAACCCCCTTGATGATGAGCAGAATTAAGTCTGGGATCCTTGTGGGGACCCAGCAGCCTGATGTGGGGTATATCCCCAAACTGAAGACAAGGAGAATAAACAGAAGCATAAAAAAATAAATAAATATAAGAATACAGAACATACATAACATAAGTAAACCATTGCCAGCTCTACTAAAAATGCACTACACCAGCAAGCTGTACTGCAAACACACAATACACATTTTGGTGACCCTGGTTCAAGAACTGCACCCAACTCAACTGAAGTGGAGACAGAAGTGGATGGTGGTGAGCATTTGAACGGATGAACTCAACCCCAGGAGGGAGGGTAGGGCATGAACCACTCACTACTCTAGCATTCACTTGGTAGTAACTATATCCCACTTTTACTCACACATCCCTACATAATTGCCAGAATGTTTGCCCTCCTCATGTTATATAACCCTCAATTTTAGTCTCCCTCAGGAATGGATTTACACACCAACATATAAAAACTTAGAATTTGATGACAGATAAGGACAACTTGGCACACTAAGTCAGCCCATTTTTTCCTACCTAGAGTATCACCACAGACCCTAATCAATCTCCACTATTTGTCTATCCCCAGCTTCCTTTCTACTATGACTCCCTTATGCCTATCCCATGCATTCCTAAACCCACACGCTGCTTTTGCTCCCACCTCCTCCACTGACTGTTCCAGAAATCCACCACTTTTTCTGTGAAGAAGCACTTCCTCACATCTCTCATGAATCTCCCCCCTGCAGGTTCATAGCATGCCCCCTTGTTCTTGAGCTCCTTTTTTCTGAAAAAGAGTTCCTTCCTGTATTTTATTTACTCCCATAATGTATGTAAACGTCTCTACCATACCCTTCCTCTTCCTCCTGTCTTCCAGGATGTACATATTGAGGTCTTTTAGTCTCTCATTGTAAAGCTTTTGGTGCAGACCCTGCACCATTTTAGTTGTCCTCCACGGGACCATCTACACTCTATGTCCTTCTGGAGATATGGTCTCCAGAACTGGACACAGTAGTCAGTGTGGGGGTTACCAGTGATCTATACAGTGGTAACACCACTTCCCTCTTTCTGCTCGTGATACCTCTCCATATGCACCCCGGCATCGACTAGACTTCCAACCTGCTTTGGAATCATGCACAGTGCTAGCTTGCACTTACTATCTAGGTACAGACTTCCACAGGATGACCAGCTTCTGTGTAAGCTAATGTTTTTTGATCTTTTCCATTATCCCTAGACATTCTCTTTTAGTGTTTGCCCTAGAATTCTGTTTGAACTCACAAGTGGAAACAGCTGCAGGTAATCTATACATTTGATTGCTTTCACCACGATATTTAGCATCACATGATCATGTCATATGGAAAATGTGACACAACTGTTCTGAGTTTTTCAACCTTGACTGTATCGTATAATTGTGTGAGATATATATTGTGCATGTTAATGTTATAGAGTGTTAGTGAGTGTTTCAGTTTCTTTCCCAAGTGGCTGGCGGGGTGGGTGGGAGGGCTGCCTCCTAACCCTTGTTTCAGTTGGAGACAGCCTTTGCATAGCACAGGAAATATATAGCAGGTCACAAGTATGGTAAGCCACAATTCAAGGATTCAATAACAATATATTTGAAATGGTTTATTTATATTATGCTGTCTGTCATGTTACAGTGTTATGGTGTGACTTTAGAAACAGTTGGCAACATCTTAGGAAACACTTAATGAAACAGCTTCTGACAAGCAAAAGAAGCAACGATTAATAGCTCATAGGATACCAAAGTAAGACTGTTTCGTTTACCTTACAAACATACTTTGTTCAAAAGTTGATGAGGATCTTTGCACTGCAAAAGTCCAAATACATCTGTCCATTCACCAGAGCTGACAGGAAGTGGGCTTGCTGTCTTCGATGTGCATTGATTCTGGTCCAACAAAATCAGCAGCGTGATCTTGGATGAAATCTGAGGCATCTGCAGGCTCAATGACTAAAGCATAAAAACAGGCATAAAGGGAAAAAAAAAGAAAACTTCTTTGCACTGCTGAGAATTGGTTACAATGTTAACCAAAGGCAAAGTAAAAAATCAAGTTGCTCACTAAAAACCTGGGGCAGGATTCACAAAGCTTCCAGAAGGTGCAAAAACCTTTCCTAAGTCCCCAAAACTGCCATAGCTATGGAAAAAAGGGGAGATTGCTCCAAGTGCTATTCACAAAACCCTCCACAGCTGCGGAAAAAAACACTATGAACTACAGAAAAAAGTGCACCTGCGGAAGACCCTGAGGGTAAAAAAGGTGTGAGACAGGTAAGGCACAGCACCTGAAAAGCTATTCTCAGCCAGATTTTTTCTGCAGTTGCAGAAAAAATGTTACACACAGCAGAAAGAGGTGTAACTTTCCCTCAGCAAACTGCAGTAGTGCCCCAACAATTAGAATCAATTAAGGTGGAGGTGAGGCACAGGTAATAGCATCCCAGATAGTATAGCAGTGGCTGATGTTACAGCAACAAAAGCACGTATTGCCATGATACAGTATGGCAACAGGCAACAACCACCAGACCCAGTGCAGCCCATGACGGAGCCCCACAGGCAGTAGAGCTTGACCAGCCTGCAGTGAGTGCCACCCCCAGAGGCAACAGGATCACCTCAGGGAGGGACGACCAGCAGTGACTGTCGGCCACTGTGATGCCATGGTATTGCTGGTACCTGTGGTGCTGCAGTGGTCCCAGTTGAGGGACTGGTTGCAGGTATCCTTGTGAGTGCTGTCCGCTCTTACAATGGCAGCAATGTTAATGTCTGCTGCTTCAGCTACATGGATTTACTGTTGCTGTGCCTTCTCAGCCATTTCCACAGCTGCGGATCCACAGCTGCGTATTCACAGCACTTGCAGGATTCCCGCAGCTGCTGGAATTCTGCAGCTATGGGACTTTTTGCAGATTTCCCTCAGCTGCGGGATGTTCTTTAAGAATATCGCACAACTGCGTTTCCGTAGCGCGCCCTTTTCCCGCAGCTGCAGGATTTTGGGCTTTCTTCGAGAATTCTGCCCCTGCTGTTTAATGAATGCTGTATTTCTGATGATCAAAAGGAGTTGATTGAGACAACTGGCAAACACTACAAATTATTTGCCATTAACAATCCTTGTAGCAATCAAAACCTCTATCTTAGAAGCAGTGACAAGGGACAAGGAAGAAGGCTGGAGCTCAGAATGGGTAGCCACAGCCTTAATACCAAAACACCCAGTCACCCCTATTTTTACTGAGCTCCCAAAGTTCACAAAGGGATTTCACCACCGCCAGGCCACCCAATAGTTTAGGGGCCTGCTCAATACTCAGGCCTTTATCCTGTTGTGTAGATCATCATTTACAAGATTTTGTTTTTACTATTCCCTCTTACCTCCAAGCTTCAAGAGATATAGTATGTTACTCATTTTATGAGAGCCTAACAAAAAATTATTTGATCTGAGTGGTGCATATCTTGTCACAATAGATGTGGGCAATTAATTTACATCTGTATCACATTCATGGGGGTTTGGAGGTCTTAGAAGAAGCTTTAAATTTGAGAGATGCAGATGGGTTACCTCCCTCTTATTTTTTAAGAGAACTGGTAGCTCTGGATCTCTTCATTCAGTAGGTGGCTACCAAACTCCACCCCCTGGTCCTACATATGCCGGACACTCATATACCTTCCCTGCTTGGTATTTTTCACGTTTGGTCTTACCTCAGTGCTGCCTCCCGATTCTCTGCTTCCTCTGCCATTTTGTTTTGTGTCTCTCTCTCCTTATGTCTCTTCACTCCTGTTCATTTTGCCTCTGTTGCTCACTGCTTGTTCAACTGTTTTTTCTCCCTTTGATGGTGCTGTTGTACTTTTTATAGCCTACTTGCTCCATTTACTTCTGCCCCCCACCAACATTTTTTTTCCTTTTTGTTTTCTTTCCTGGTTCTGTTTGCAGAGTTTTGTTTTCCTTTTCCCTGCTGCTGTCTTACTTCCTTTCTGTATTCGTCTCTGCTGCAGCCCCCACCCCACCCTGTTCTTGTGCATTTATGACCCAAGCAGCTGCCTGTAGTCTGCAGCTCACTACTGCATGTCTGTCCCACTTTTCTGTGCTTTTGGAGTCTTGTTGTTTGTGTTTCATTCAGGTCTCCTCTCTCATCCTAGTTCCCAGATTTCTGCTTTGCTTTGCTGGCCAGCTGTCTCCTTTCTCTGGGAGAACCAGCTACAGTCTTTTTCCCTCATTTCTTCTTTTGGATATCTGTCTTGCAGCCTTTATTTGTATTCCCTACTGCTCCTTGTTGGTGCCTCTCTCTCTTTCTTTCATAATGCTCAAGTGTCACAATGGTGTTGCTCTCCCACTGTACCTCCTACAACATGTTCTGATTCAGAGACCTCTTGCTTGTTCAGTAGTTCTTGGTTGACTTTCTTGTTCACTAGTTCCTATAACTCTTGGAATAAGCAATGTAGTGGTAGTGCAATGGTCTGTAGAAGCACAGTCATGCAGCCCTGTGCCTAGCCTAGTCTGTACTTGGAACTGGGCTCCATCCCCAGAGCATCGCACGGGACACTGGGGGTCACCTGCCTGTGGCAGTTACCTCTTTCACACAGGCTCAACACCCCAAGATCCACTCAGACTCATCTAATCCTCCTTCTTATCCTGTCTGGTTCGCTGTCTTGAATCTCATGGTCACTTGGTCTGTCAATTTGAACCAAGAGGACATGAATTCTAGGCAGTCTGTCATCCACTAAATTGTTCACAGGAAGCCTCTTCGAAATATCAGTTCTACATTTAGGAAAGGACTTTTCACAAGCTGATGTCTACACACTGAGCAGATAAGGCCCATTGTTTCTTTCTCTGCCAGAAAGCATGATCTGCTTGATTTGTATCTCATAGCAGTAACAGCAAACCAGCTTTACTTTCACCACTAGTACCTACACCTATTATCCATTGAGAGTTATATCACAACTATGCTGGGCAACTTTGAATAACGACTTATATCACAAGCATTGCGTTGGACTACATGCCCTACCTCATCCACATGCGTTCATGCTTTCATTTTTCAGCCTTCTATCTTCTCATGAGGATTTGAAGACCTCTGGTTATTCAATGGTTCTTTACTGCCTTTGTTGTTCAATCTATTGTCCATCTCCAAATTCCCATTCATCTTATACTTCAATGTCTGAGAACAAGCAGAGCACCAGGAGGAAGGAACTGCTGGTATAACTAAACTTCTCTATTTGGACTATATTGCCCTCCACCCCAAGGCAGTTCTACTTTTATAGGCACAGGATTTGACTGACAACAGAAACTTCTTGTTTGGGAGCAGGAAGTGAGTGATCACAGAGCCATCAAAGACTCACCATCCTAAAAGGGCAAGAGTAGCTCTCCATCCCTTCCCCCCCAGCTGCTGGAGGTCTGACTCTGAGCAAGTAAGAAGACTACTGAGAAATATATGAACTTCTTGTCTCAGAGCTGGAAGATCAGGAGCTAAAAGGGCACAGAGGGCAGTACATAAGTAGGGAGCGAAGAAAAAAAAAGAAATAAATAAACAGAGGAAAGAGTAAGTATTCCAAACAACAATTAGGGGGCCAGAAATAAGACATGATGGGAGTGGTGCAGTGCAGAGGCTGTGGAGCAGCAGTCTTCCGGGGGATGTTCTGGAGGATGCAGTGTTGCCCCATCTGCATGCACCTCTCTGGGCTGAGGGAGGAGGCTGCTCATCTCCAGGCTGAGTTGGCCAGAATTTGTGGGACCTCCTCTCCCACCCAGGGACCACCAGGGTCACTGCCGTTGCCTCAGAGGTTGTCAAGAAAGAGGAGTGGTTGGATCACTGTGGGCTCAGGGAGGGTGAGGGTGGTGGAACAGAGGTGCATTCCTCCAGTTGTACCTCTCCACAATTTCTATGCTGTTCTGGCAATCTGTCATTCCTCTATGGAGGCACCCACAGTGGAGACCAAGGAGGATGCTGGGAACCTCCACAAAGGAGACCCACAGGAGGGTGGCATGGGACCCCAGAGAGGAAGGAAACAACTCCTGGTGGGGGACTCCATTGTTAGGAAGGTAGAACTGGGGGAGGAAGGGGAAAGAGAGGTAAGGAACCTGCCTGGCACCATGGCTTGGAAGGACAGAGAGTGAATACTCAGGATCGTAGGAGCAGCTGCACAGGGAAGGGAGCTGGATGTCATTGTCTACCTAGGGACAAATTACCTGGCTAAGAAAGGGATCAAAGCAGTGCAAGAAGCATTTATGGAGATGGGGAGGGACCTTAGACAAATAGCATGCACGGTAACCTTCTCTGAGGAGCTACCTGTCTATGGCATGGGTGAGACTAGGGTGCTCCACACCATGGGATTCAATCAGTGGTTGAAAAACTGGTGCAGAGCTCAGGGATTTGGCTTCATTGGGGACTGGGAGTCCACCTGGAAGGATGCAGGCCTATACTGGCATGATGGTCTGCATCTATCCAGGAGGGGGGAAACAGGATCCTAGGTGATAGGTTTAAATGCTTCATTGGCAAGCATTTAAACTAGCAAAGGGGGAGGCACTGGAGAAGAGCAGGGATATCCTAGCCCCCCCAAAAAATCAGGGTACTAAGTGAGGTAGACACCAACATAGAGATGTTGATAGGGAGAAGTGCAGGGGTAAATGGAGACAGTAACAAATGCAATAAGGACAGGGATGGGGCAAAAAGGGATAAGGCCATCAGGAAATGGAGGGTAATGAGTACCAATGCCCATAGTCTGGGCAACAAGCTCCCTGAACTGGTGGCCTTGATGGAAGAGGGTTGTCGGATATCATAGCAGTCACAGAAACATGGTACACAAAGAACCATGACTGGGATGTTAACATACCAGGTTACACAACCTACAGGAGAGACAGGGAGGGAAGAAGAGGGGGTGGAGTAGCTCTCTGTGTAGGGGAAGGGATAATAGCACCTGAATAAAAGAGTAAAGAGGAAGAAGAGGAGGCACTGTGGGTCACCTTAGAGACTGGAAATGGCACCACAATCCACACAGGGGTTGTATACAGACCCCAATGTCAGGGGAAGGGAATGTACAAGGATATGATAGAGGGCATACTTAGGATGGCAGAGAAAGGGGAGATACTGTTGATGAGGGACCTAAATATGCCAGATGTTAACTGGAGCACCTTTGCTGCAGCCACATCCAAAAGCAGGGCCTTTCTCAATGCCCTTCAGGTGGCATGCCTCAGACAGCTAGTTTTGGAACCTACTCATGAGGGGGCAATCTTAGACCTCATACTCTCAAATGAGGACAGTGAGAGGATCTCAGATCTAGAAGTGGGTAGCCATTTGGGAACAAGTGACCACAGAACAGTGTGGTTCACGATAAGCTCAGCTACAGAGTCAAGCCATGCAAAAGTGAGGGTTCTGGACTTCAGGAGGGCTGACTCTGGCAAGATGGGAGAGTGACTTAGAAAAGCACTAGCAAACAGGCTAGAAGGAGGGGTGGAGCAACAATGGGGAAATATCAAAACTGTCATCACAGAGGCAACAAGATTTTGTGTGAAGCAAATAAACAAATCAAAATGAAAGAAAAAGCCACTATGGTTCTCAAAATAGGTGGCAGTGAAGGTTAGGGAGAAAAAGATAGCATTTAGGAAGTATAAGGAAACACAGAAGGAGCAGGACAGGGAACTGTACCAGTTAAGGCAGAAGGAAGCAGGGAGGGTAGTCAGAATAGCAAAGGCCCAAACTGGGGAAAAGATAGCCAACTAGGTTAAGAAGGGGGATAAAACCTTTTATAGGTACATCAGGGAGTGTAGAAAGGCAAAGGGAGGGATAGTGAGGCTGAATAGAATGGACAGTGGGTGGGCAGAGAGGGACAGTGAAAAAGCAGGGATAGTGAATGAATACTTCTGCTCAGTATTTACAAAAGAGGAGATGGAGGCAGTGCCTAATCCAATTAACAGAAGCACTCTGGATAGGGGGGTTGATCCCAGCCCTTTCACAGAAGAAAGGGTTCTGAAAGAACTCCTAAAACTGAAGGTGGACAAAGCAATGGGGCCAGATGGAATTCACCCCAAAATTCTAAAAGAATTAAGCAGAGAACTAGTGACACCACTGACTACCCTTTTTAACAAATCATGGGAGGATGGTGTGGTACCTGAGGACTGGAGGAAGGCAGATGTGATTCCCCTTCACAAAAGTGGGACCAAGACAAAGGCAGGAAACTACAGACCTGTCAGTTTGACCTCTGTGGTAGGGAAAGTGATGGAATCACTTCTGAAGGAAATAATTGTTGAGTACCTAGAGGCCAGTGAGGCACAGGATCCAAAGCAGCATGGTTTCACAGTGGAAAGGTCATGTCAGATGAATCTAATTGATTTCTTTGACTGGGTGACCAAAGTAGTAGACCAGGGAGGGGCTGTGGACATGGCCTACCTAGACTTTAGCAAGGCATTTGACACAGTCCCACACAAAAGATTAATAGTCAAATTAACCAGCTGGGGAATGGGTCCCATGGCGGTAGCCTGGGTAAAACATTGGCTGGACAACAGGACACAGAAAGTAATTGTAAATGGAGTCCAATCTGAAGAAAGAGGGGTTATTAGTGGGGTACTGCAGGTTTCAGTACTGGGTCCAGTCCTTTTTAATGTCTTTATAAGTGACATTGCAGAGGGACTGGAAGGAAAAGTATGCCTCTTTGCAGATGACACAAAGATCTGCAACAGGGTTGATATACAAGGAGGCGTGGAAAGGATGAGAAGGGACTTGGCAAGGTTGGAGGAATGGTCAGAAGTATGGCAGCTTGGATTGGTGCAAAGAAATGTAAAATAATGCACCTGGGAAACAAAAACCCAGGGGAAGATTACACAATGGGGAGGTAGTAACAACAACAAAAATGGAAAGAGACCTAGGGGTAATCATATCAGATGACCTTAATATTGGCAAGCAATGTGAGAAGGTGGTAGGGTGGGCTGGGGGGAGTCTAGGATGTATAGGGAGAGGCATCACCAGCAGAAAACAAGAAGTTGTTATCCCCCTGTACAGACAGTTGGTGAGATCCCATCTGGAGTACTGCATCCAGTTCTGGAGACCCCATCTCCGCAAGGACATAGACAGGATGGAGGCAGTTCAAAGGAGGGCAACTAAAATGGTGCAGAGTCTGCAAGAGAAGCCATACAAGGAGAGACTAAAGGAGCTTAATATGTATATCCTTGAGGAAGGAGGGAGAGGACGGACATGATAGAAATGTTTAAGTACCTCAGTGGAATCAACAAAGTCCAAGAGGGTAGCATCTTTCAGAAAAAGAGATGTGCAAGAACAAGGAGACATATTTGAAGATAGAGGGGATAGAGGGGGGACGGCTCAGGGGCAATGTGAGGAAGTATTTTTTTACAGAGAGGGTGGTGGATGCATGGAACAGCCTTCCTGAGGCTGTTGTGGGGTCTAAAACTGTGGGAGAATTCAAGAATGCATGGGACAGACATAAGACAATTTTTGTGGGGGGTAGGAAGAAATAAGCTGTGGGTTAAATAGGATCTGCAGCTTATCCTTTAGGTGGGGAAATGGGCAGACTAGGTGGGCCAAGTGGTTTTTATCTGCCTTCAAAGTCTATGTTTCTACGTTTCTATGTCTGAACAAGTATTTCCGCACACTAATTGATTTTTTGGATGAAAAGGACAACAGATTGTAATTTCTTTGAATCAACCAATTTTATCAACTTCCAACAAATCCACTTGTTTTGTGCCACCATACACACTGCTTATGCTGCAGCTACTAGATGCAAACTTACTCTAAGCTAGTCTGCCACTATTTTCTTGCCTCTTCCCTAATCAGGCCATGGCAGACATTTGTCTACTTTGACTCTAAGTTAAAATGCCTCATTTCTAACAGTTGCTCTCCACCTATCAACCTAAACTCTGATTCAGTTATTCTCTCAGGCCTCAACAAAGGCTTCCATACTGGATTTAATTCCATGCCATCCACCATAGTTATTTATTTGAACACAGGCAAGTGGCCCTTCAGCAACATCATACTGCTCAATTAATGTTTAATGTATTTTTTTCCTCGTTGGTACAACTGCTTGCTATTGTATGTAATCTTACCCTACACTAAGCCTGTCTGTGTAACTCTCCTGGGTTATACTTTAAAATAAGCAATGTTTGCTTGATGCACTTACCTGGATAACAAAAACTAACTAAATAAATAGCAATTAACCTATTGTCTATATCGTACTGCTCATAGCTGTTCATCCTACTGCTCACAAGTATCCAGCCTATCAACTTCATCTTATAGCTCACAAGCATTTGGCTTGTCGGCATCATCATACTGCTCATAATCAATCGGCCTGTCAGCCACATCATACTGCTCATAATCAATTGGCCTGTCAGCCACATCATACTGCTCATAATCAATCGGCCTGTCAGCCACATCATACTGCTCATGAGTAATCGACCCATTGTCCATATCTTACTGATCATAGATATTCAGCTGGTTAGCCACATCATACTGCTCATGAGTAATCGACCCATTGTCCATATCTTACTGATCATAGATATTCAGCTGGTTAGCCTCATCATACTGCTCCAAGCTCTCAGGCTGTCGGCTTCATCATACTTCTCATAAACACTTAGCCTTTCGGCCACATCATGCTATTCCAAGCACTCAGCTGTCAACTATATCTACAGTATTGCTCTCAAGCAATAGGACAGTTGGCCAATACTTTCAGACAACATAGTGTATATTGGATATTTGGTTTACTTTTAAAATCCATCTATCCTAGGCTAGCTGGAAAATATTCAGTCCAACACTTAAAGCATTCCTTCAAGACTTGCCTCAAAGACCATCCTCAAGGCAGCTTGTAGTCTGTGCTCTATATTACAAATTAACAAATCTCTTCCAGGATGAAGTCTTTCATTTACTAACTGCTCAGCTTTTACAATACACTGTGACCTTAGCCTTCCTTGAATTCCTAAGTCCTAGGGAACATACTGTCTCCTCCTTGGCTGTATTCAATCCCACTATCTACTTTTCTAATGGATTTAGAGCTGCTTACCCTCACACCAGCAAGAAATGAATCCTTCTCCACCATTCCAAGAGCTGCAAATGACATCAAAATATATCTCAATTGCACTTGTGCTATGAACTGGAATTGATTTGATTTTTTTATGTATTCTGGTTAGCCCATGGACCAAAGACCCATTTTCATGGTCGACCAGAGTGCAAATTACATAACACATAATAAATACAAACTCAGTAAAAAACATAGAAAATCATAAGGTACAGACTATTATGCACACTATAACCAGATCGACAACTTATTCTAAGCATCCAAAATTTAGGTTATATAGTACATTCACATTCATTTTCCTCTATCAGATAGAATTAGCTAAATGCATCAACAAGTCTGCCTTTATAGGAGTGTAAAAGAAACACATTACCTTCTGCACCCTTTAAAACAGACTTTCTGCAATATACTGTCCCATATGTTCTGGCATTTGGGTCTTTCTACTCTCAAACATTTAGCTTGACAACCACAAAAATCAAATAATATAGCTCAGGCATACCATTTACATTGCTGTCATCCATGCTGATACCACATGCTCTTAATTAACAATCAAGGCTTAATTCAAGATTCAAGAAACTGTCCTCCTCAACATCCCTCAAGAAAGCCCATGGATTACAACCCATATTCTTCAGTGAATGACCACTTAAAAAATGGAGTTTATATCTTCCCCAATCTTAATATTCAAGTAGCCATGACACTAGCATTCCTTGGATTCCTAGACCTGAAGCATTTATCTCTTCTTCTGTCTTCGATCTTGCTAATAACCTAACAAAGAACAGCCTCAAGAAAGTATCAGTATATCACTTTACCCTTACTTTACCAAGATCAAAAACTGGCAGAAGTAATAAGGGGTCACCCACTATCTAATTTCACAACAAACTCAGCTTGGTGACCTTTTCAAGTCTTCTACCAACTACCAGCTATGGATAGACATCCTGATTCTACTTATCCTCTTCTGTGTAATGAAAACTATTACCTCATGACTACTTCCTGGTTTCTTTCATATCAGTGTTGCTATCTTGTCTGGGTCTCGAGCCTTCACCTATATTACAGCCAGTCATGTATGGATGCGCAGCAGTCTCTGCTTCAGGAGAACATACCAGCTCATGTTATCAAGATCATGGTTCACTCACATCATCCTGCTTGAAACTTTGATATCCAAAATTAAACTCCACAATGCTTATCAACAGCTAGCCTTATAATTTCTAAAAGCCTTGAGGGAAGGATGACCCAGTAACATTGGTTCCCCAGAGGTTTCCTCTACAGGGTTCTTTCCTCTTCTCCATGTTATTGGGTATCTTCTGTGAGATGGAGTAGGTGGGTTCTGTTACATTACACTTTATTCCTTTGGTTCTTTAAGCTACCAATTTCCATTATCTTCAAGAAACTTCTCCTGGCACCTCTACTGAGGGTGGAAATCCATAGGAAGGAGACAATACAAAGTAACACTCAAAGTAATGTTGTACAAGCACTTACACAACTGTCAGCCACACATTGAATTGAACAGTTTCACCTGTGGTTCAACAGGTGGCTGCCAGACTCCCCTCCCTGCCCTACAGAAGCCAGGCACTCACACATCTCCCCTGTCTAGAATTTTTCAAGACCACTTCACACTACTCCTCCTTATCTGATGTTCTGCCTCTGGTGTGGCTCTTTCAGCTATCAATTTCCTTTTGCCTCGAGAAATTTCTCCTTGCACCTTACCAAGGATGGAAATCAAGAGGAAAGAGACAAGCCAAAGTAACATTCAAAGTAACATTGCACACAAGTGCTTGCACAACTGGCAGCCACACATTCAACTACTTTAGCAAGCAAGCAAAGAAGCAAATCTTTATATAGTGCCTTTAAAAATCAAGGTGCTGTACAGAGTATAAACCACAGATAATACAAGCAAACAGCTATATAAATTATTTAAAATCAGTCTAGGAAAGCGAATGAAAATAAATAAGTTTTTAACATAAATTTAAAACTGCTGATGGTCAGGCATTCTGTTAACTGATGAGGTAGAAAATTCCACAGGGTTGGTGCTGTAAACAAAAATGCATGTGCTCCAGATGTTTTAAGATGAACCCTAGGAATCTCTAGCAATCCCTCGTCAGCAGATCAGAGAGGATGACTGGGGGAGTAGGGAGTCAGGAGATCTTTCAGGTAGTTGGGTCCCTGTTCATGGAGGGCTTTAAAGGTAAGCAAGCCTACCTTATAGGTGATCCACCACTGAACTGGCAGCCAGTACAATCCGCACAGCACAGGCATAATATGGCTGGACCTAGAAGTACCAGTCAGCAGCCTGGCTATAGTGTTCTGCACCAGCAGCAAGCGGCGGATATCAACCCCAGACAGCCCTAGGTAGAGGGCATTGCAGTAGTCAAGATGAGTAGTAATGAAGGCATGGACCAGTGTTAGAAGGTCGCCGGGCGGAACCAGGTGTTTCATCCGGGCGATATTCCTCAGATGGTAGAATGAGGATTTAACCACAACTGACACCTGAGATTTCAGGGTCAAGCCATCGTCAAAAATAATGCCCAGCTTACACACCCGATCTGAGGTAGTGAGCTGGACACCATCAAGCCACAGACCTGACATGCGCCCAGTCCCCAAACCCACCCCTGGGTGGCCCGGATCCACAACCAATACCTCAGTCTTATCTGGATTCAGTCTCAGCCAATTGGAGCTCATCCAGTCTTTGATCTCAGACAGGCAACCATTTAGCACAGAGACCGTATCAACCTATCTGAGCACAAAGGACATATACAGCTGAGTATAATCTGCATAGCAGTGAAAACCCAAGCCGGATCACCTGATGATAGCTCCCAATGGCAGCATATACACTGAGAACAACATGGGTACCAATATGGAGCCTTGCGGCACCCCACAGGACAGGGGGAGGGCATCAGAGGAAAAAATTCTGTTGACCACCCTCTAAGACCTTCTTATGAAGAACAATCAAAACCAATCAAGGACTGTACCCGACAGTCCACAAAGGAACCGCAGGGTCTCCAAAAGCACCCCATGGTCCACAGTGTCAAAGGCTGCAGAGAGATCAAGAAGGACCAAGATGGTGCAAGCCTTTCGATCTCTTGCCATTAGGAGATCATTTAATACCCGAAAAAGGGCAGTCTACATGCTATGCCTCTTCCTGAAATCAGACTGAAGAGTTTCATAGACATTGTGGGTTACAAGGTGATCATCCAATTGCAGTGCAACCACCTTCTCAATAACCTTCCCCACAAAAGGAAGGTTAGAGACAGGTCAGTAGTTAGCTGGATCGTCGGGATCCAAGGATGGTTTTTTAAGGAGTGGTTTAATGGCTGCCTCCTTTAGAGGGTCTGGAAAGACCCCCCTCTCCAAGGATCTCCATACAATTCAGCTAGGATCAGACAGATAACATCTACACATACTATTAAAAGGGAGGAAGGGTCCAGGTCCAAACTACAACAGGTCGGGCGCAAAGTCAGGACAATCTTCACAATGTCCATGAATTCCAGTGAGCTGAAATCTGTCCAGACAGACTGGGTGCTCACCATCTCCCATCGACCTCCACAACCCCTCATAGAGAGAGCCGGGCTGATTCCGGACCTGATGCTGGCAACATTATCCATGAAGAACTGAGCTAGCTCATCAAACTTAATTTGTGAAAAAGCTCTTCTGGACTGGAGACAGATTGAATTGCACAATCTGTCAACAGTTCAGAAAAGTTGAGCCGGTCAATTCTGTTCAGCAGAAATTTCCCTGGACAGGAACTCTGCCTTCTTACGGGTGATTTCTGAGTGATAGCCCTTATAATGTTACATCAATCTAAGCCTGTCAGCATCCAGGCCAGACTTCTGCCATGCTCTCTCCAGCCTTTGACCAACTCACCTCAACTCCTTCAAGGACCCATCATACCAAGGGGACCTTGGGTGAAGAGTGAGTGGTCAAACACGAACAGGAGTAATCAAGTCCAGGGCATCTCCCACTGCATTATTATAGGCTAGCACAAGGTCCCCTGGACTTGTGCTTTCACCCAGCAATCCCGATAGGTTTCCAGAACCGCCGACAGACCATCTGGGGTAACTCCCTTTAAAGGGCAGTACCTGACCATCTCCGAAGGGGTAGGTTGATTTGGGGGGGCCCCGAAACTAAACCCTATGGTGTGATGGTCAGACCAACTGACTGGTTCCACCCCCAAATCAGAAATCTCCATCCCCAGGAGGAACAGCAGATCCAATGAGTGATCTCCTATATGGGTAGAGGAGGTAACCATTTGTGTAAGACCTGGCATTGTCATTAGCTGGAGGAGATTTTGACCAAATTGTGAGAGTTCATTGTCAACCCAGGCATTGAAGTCCCCCAGAATTATCCATCTGGGAGACTCCAATACAATGTCAATGATGAAATCTGCAGTTCTCACCCCTTTCCTGCACCTCCTAGCAATCCCTAGGGATTGATGATGTTTGTAAGTCTCTACTGATAGATAAGGGCAGTCAAAAGGGTGCAATTCCCTGAGCCTGGTAGGGGAATACTGCTTGGCTGTCTTTTGGCCTCCCCAGCACATTCTTAAAGTAATAACTAACACACCCAAATTAACTTAATCCCAACCAGATCAATAAACTAACAATTACGAATTATAAATATAATTAATAAACCAAAAATAAAATCAAATATACTATCCAAAAACTACACAAAACTTTGTGGATATAAGTCAAAGAAGAAACAAATCAGTTGCTGTATAATACTGCAAAATAATGTAAAACCAATGCCCTGAAAAGCTCCCACCAGTCCATGTAAACAGAAAAAGTCTTCAGTCCCAGTACCACCTCACACATAGTAGGAACCAGAAGAATAGTCATTTGTAATATAATAGAAAATACAGCGTACTTTCACCACCCCACCAGAATAGGCAATGTCATGAAGAAGATGGACAATGAATTTCAAAAGCACAAATCACATATGTAACAGTCCATCACAAAAGAAAAGGATGAGGAGCCATAGTTACTGATTTTAAATCCACAGGCAAGGTTTTAAGAACAATCTTCAATAGTCCCACTCAGGATCCATCCACAAGCTTGATAAGTCCAATAATCCAACAAGTTCCCGAGTGTTTTGCCAACTTAAACCAGGCAGCTATTTACCATTTACACTCACATGCACACAATAACAGCACAATAAGTACAGCAAGCCAAAGCTTTATTATAACAAAATATAATACAAAAGGTTATACATTACCGATTTTAAAAGCTACATTTAAGCCTGTTTCAATGGTTGGGAAGCCCCCTTGTCAGCCTGGCTAGGAGTCTCACGAACCGGGAATTGGCCCTACAGCGATACGTCCATCCTGCAGATGAGGCTTCTAACCACAAAACTTAATACATCACCGATTCAATAAAGCAACATCCAAGCCCTCTTCCAATGGCTGGGAAGCCCCCTTCAGCCTGGCTAGGAGTCTCAGGAATCAGGAACAGCTCCTGCAGCAATCACGTCCACTCTGCAGGCGGGAGGCTTCAAACCAGGCATCTGGAAAGTCCCATTTTATATGTTTTATTTGGTATTTAGAAATGCTAAACCACCATGTCCTAAGCACTGGCCAGGTGCCCAGAACATTACGAGTTTAGCATGACAAACACCACTTAATAAATATTTGGCATTTGTCAGATCATCATGCCCTAAACACTGGCCAGGTGTCCAGAACATCATGAGCCAAACAATGCCAGAGATTTCAAAAGAAAAGTCTCATAACATTTTGTACAAAACATTTTATATAACTATGATTAAGCATTAAAAGTCTCATAACATTTTGTACAAAACATTTTATATAACTATGATTAAGCATTAAAAGTCTCATAACATTTTGTACAAAACATTTTATATAACTATGATTAAGCATTAAGCATTTTAAAATGGAATAATATCATACAAAATGGAGTGACAATAATCAACACAATACATTATTCGGTCCTTTGATTATTGTGAATACAATTTGTATGAAAATGGCATTATAAAAGGTCTATTGTCATATATTTTTTGTATACGATATGACAAGTAACAATTCCATATTGTTAATTGAGAATGTTTTCCACACAACACCCCATCCATTGTCTGTGAGCATAAACTTAAATTGTGCATCCTATTATTACTATTTATATAGTCCCCGTTAAAATGTGGTAACCAAAATTCGGGATTAAATATTGGGGGGCCAAATATTATGGGTAATACTACATATTTACACATTAATTGTGGGTCACTGACATTATAATGGACAATTTGTCAAGAACAATACGTGTCAGTACATTTAACTTTATTAGAAGATACCGATATTCAATTAGTGACTGGTATCCATTGCTTAAACACGGTCCTCCATATAAATTTATTATTACTCATTAAATCACTTTGTGCTTTGTTCTTTTGTGTTAATGCATATATTTTTTGCATAGTGCATCCTGTCCAATTAATAAACTGCGATATGTTCTGGAATGTGCTTAACTGCAAAGCTTGTGACTTGCAGCAAGCACAAATTACAAGTACAAAGGGCAGTGCAGTTGCTTGTTTGAGAGACTTTTCCTTAATACATTTTTTTACATATTTTTTTACAGTTTTATTAAAGAGAAAAGATAAAAAAAAGAACTCATCCTGCCGACTACCCAAAAATGTTTTGCCAACTTAAACCAGGCAGCTATTTACCATTCACACTACATGCACACAATAACAGCACAATAAGTACAGCAAGCCAAAGCTTTATTATAACAAAATATAATACAAAGGTTATACATTACCGATTTTAAAAGCTACATTCAAGCCTGTTCCAATGGCTGGAAGCCCCTTGTCAGCCTGGCTAGGAGTCTCACGCAACTGGAATTGGCCCCAGCGATGTGTCCATCCTGCAGGTGAGGCTTTAACCACAAAACTTAACACATCACCGATTCAATAAAGCAACATCCAAGCCCTCTTCCAATGGCTGGAAGCCCCTTCAGCCTGGCTAGGAGTCCTCAGGAATCAGGAACAGCTCCTCGGCAGCAATGTGTCCACTCAGCAGGCGAGGCTTCAAACCAGGCATCTGAAAGTCCCATTTTATATGTTTTATCTGGTATTTAGAAATGCTAAACCACCATGTCCTAAGCACTGGCCAGGTGCCCAGAACATTACGAGTTTAGCATGACAAACACCACTTAATAAATATTTGGCATTTGTCAGATCATCATGCCCTAAACACTGGCCAGGTGTCCAGAACATCATGAGCCAAACAATGCCAGAGATTTCAAAAGAAAAGTCTCATAACATTTTGTACAAAACATTTTATATAACTATGATTAAACATTAAAAGTCTCATAACATCTTGTACAAAACATTTTATATAACTATGATTAAGCATTTTAAAATGAAATAATATCATACAAAATGGAGTGACAATAATCAACACAATACATTACCGAGTCACAGAGAAAATCACAAACAAAAGCTCAGAGACGATAATAGGGGAAATCCAAAGGCTTTTAACCAAACAACCAGGAGAACCACTGCTCCCCACCAAACCCACAACTAGCGGCTACAGGCATCCGGAACATCAGCCGTCAGACCAACCTCCAGATGTCTTAGGACAACTCCACACTCCCCCGTTGACTAATCAGTGGCCAGGTGCAGGCGTCCTGCCCCAGATCCGGGCACGGCTAGGGAAACAGAGGCCCCCTGATAGCCAGCCATGGGCCTTCCCCCAATGTCTCTTCCAGTCAGGACTTTAGGTTCAGTGAACAATACTACCTGCAAATAAAGGGGGAAGCAATGAGGACCACCATGACCCCCTCACTGGAAAACTTATGTATGTATTATTTTGAATATTCATGTATTTGTAACACAAACAACCCATATGCGAACAAGATTTTATTATTTATGTTATACATTGATGACCGTTTTTTTCTACGGAAAGGGACTGAGACTGAATTGTTTGAGTTTCAAGCTTATTTGAATGTTTGTATAGACAACATTTATTAGGATAATGAAAAGTTAGATATAAGCTTTTGAGGCCTGTATGCCTCTTTGTCAGGAATATTAAAATGGGGGGCTTCAGCCTCCATTTTAATGTACCTGACAAAGAGGCATTCAAGCCTCAAACATTTTTATCTTTAAATTTTCATCAGTCTAATAGAGATACTATCTTTACCCAGCAAAAAAATTCAGTTTCTCCCCTGCTTTTGTGTGGGGTAACATGGCCCAACCCTACCTTGCTATAGACAACTTAAAATTATTGTTAAAATTCAGCAAAACCAATATCTCCAATCTGGATCTTGAAATCTTCTTCCAAGGGAATTAGTTAGAAAGCAGAATATACAGGAAGAAAACAGGAAACAGCAATATCCTAAGGAATGGCAGATTGTTTATTTAAAGTTTGATGACTGGGTAGACCCACTGAGGCACATGAGTCCCTTTTTCAGTGGTGACCCAGGGAATAAACATATTCCAAGCATGGTGAGCAAAGACAGTATTGTACAGAGGTATAAATTAAATGGGGGTAGGAAGACAGTTGCTAAGATGGATAGGAAATTGGCTCTTTCAGCATACTCAGAAGGTGGTGGTTGGAGGGTTAGCCTCATCCCCAAGATGGGTTACTTGTGGGGTTCCCCAGGGGTCAGTGCGGGGGCCACTCTTGTTCAACGCCTATATCTCAGACATCAGGAGGGGGATCAGGATGATATGAGTCTCTTTGCAGATGACTCAAAGCTTGGTGCAGTGGTGGATGGGGAGGAGGGGAGAGTGACCTTGCAGGAGGACCTGGAGGCTCTGGAAAGATGGTTGGAAAAATGGAAACTAAAATTCAATGCAGAGAAGTGCAAGGTTCTGCACCTGGGAGTCAGAAATCCAGGCCAGGGGTATACCCTGGGAAGAGACATGATTCAAGTCACGGAGGGTGAGAGGGGCCTGGGGGTAGTGGTAGATGTCAAAGTGAACAACTTGGAGATCTGTAGGAGGGCAGCAGCAAGGACAAATAGGATGCTGGGTTGCATCACCAGGGGGATTACCTTTAGAAGGACGGAAGTAATTCTTCCACTGTACAACTGCTTGGTTAGGCCACACATCGAGTATTGTGTACAATTTTGGAGACCACATTTAAAGAGGGACATTACAGTCCTAGAAAGGGTTCAAAGGAGGGCAACCAAAATGATCTGGGGCCTGGGGGAGAGGACCTATGAGGAGAGGCTCAAGGAGCTCGACATGTACACAGGAGGGACAGGGGGGACATGATAGAAGTCTTTAAGTACATGAAAGGGATCAATAAAGAAGGCCCAGTAAGGGTGCTCCAAAGGAAGGAAGGTGGGGAAACAAGAGGTCATGGGTGTAAGCTGGAAGGGGGCAGGCTCAGAGGGGAGAGAAGGAGATGTTATTTCACTGAAAGGGTGGTGGAGCCATGGAATGCATTGCCCAGGGAGCTGATAGAGATGGAGACTGTGGATGGGTTTAAGAGGGCATGGGACAGGTATGGGGAGGGCAAATCTGACCAGGCACAATACAGGTGGAACATCTGGGACTGGGGACAGTATAACAAAAGGGGGGACACCAAAATCGGCCCTCAGTGTGGGTGCTGAAAATCGAGCAGACTCAAGAGACCATTAGGCCTATTCTGCTGGCATTTTAGTATGTTAGTATATATAGAGGAACTAAATATACAGCATATATACAGGATGTCAGGAGCAGGCCATGATTACAGCTGAAGCAGGCCATGCTTACAGGTAGAAATTGCATAAATAATAGTACATGATCAGACAGTAAGTTCAAATATATTATGAAGCCATGATAAATGTCAGGAACAGACAATATTTACAGTTAGTATCTGGGAGGGTCAGTGATTACAGGGACAGTGATACTTGGCCAGTTAGTAAGTACAGAGATGTGATCAAGCTTTGTAGAAGCTAACAACTTGTACAATATAGAATTTTATTTGCAGTGAGCACAACAAACATGTACATTATAAGATTCCATATACAGAGAACACTACATGTGATACAGTTAACTACATAGAAAACATCCAAGGATTCTGGGATTGGGGAGCAGGGGAGTGGGAGAGAGAAGGTGCAGAGGAAGCTGGACTATTCAGGGGAGAGTTAGTTGCAGCTACCATTGCATACAGGAGGTGAGAAGAAGATCTTCTTAAGGCATTTTTTGAAGAGGGGAAGAGTCTTACACGCAAGTAGGGTGTGAGGGAGGTTATTCCATTTTTGGGGAGTGGAGAATGAAAAGAATCACTGGCCAATTGTTAAGCAAGGCCTAGGCAGATTTAGAAGTAGGAGGTGAAAGGATCTAAGGTTCCCATGGACAGGTTTGATGGTGAATAGTTTCGACAGGGTAGGAGGTGAAGGGAGATGGACAAGTTTGAAAGTGGTACAGAGCACAGGGAAATCCTGTTTGGCCTCAAAAAATGGCCATCCATGTTAAGTACAACACAGTAGTGGGCACGAGCCAGAGCCTTGACTGCAAAGTGTGCAATTCTATGGTAGGCTGCCTTGAGTTTTGCCAATAGTGGTTTCTTGGCAGAGTGAAGTATTGGGGCACCGTAAAACAGGCCAGGGAGAAGGGTAGCTGTGGCAATAGTCTGCTGGGCTTGGTGCATTAGGTAAGGATCAGTTCGGTATAGAAGGCTAATCTTTTGGTTGGATGCCTTAATCACATTAGTTATGTGAGTATCAAAAGATAGGTGCTCATCGAGTGTCATATATTTGAAAGAGTTGACCCCTTCAATCCTCACCCCAGAGGAGGAAGTGACCACTAGTGGAGGTTGTTGGTCCATGTTGAAGGAGGTGTGCCATAACAATAAGGACTTAGTTTTCTTGGTGTTCTCTGAACCAGGTTTCTAGGAGCTGGAAGTCTTTTTCAAGATCAGAGTTGATGCAGGAGACATCACTGGAGGATCTGTATAGAAGGGCATCGTCAACATACAGTTGAATTGATGCTCCCCACCCCACTTATAAAGACAGAGAATTAAGAGGCCCCAGAATTGAACCCTGGGGGACCGCATCAGTGATAGGAGACAAGGATGATAACGTTCCAGCCCACTTAACAAATTGACACTTATTGAATAAGTAGTTTGAGACCCAGGAGACTGAGTTGTCATCAAGGCCAAGGGAATGGAGTTTAGTGATTAGAAGGGGGTGACTAACAAGATCAAAGGCCTTTGTGAGATCAACTAAGACAGCCCCAGTGGCTTTACCTTGATCCATATCCTGGAATATGTCTGCTGTAACATGTAGGAGAGCTGAGTCCATCCTATTCAGTTTCCAGAATCCATGTTGGTAGACTGTGAGGGCATTGGTTTGCTCCAGATAGGCATACAGTTAGTTATACAAGATTCTTTCCTGAATTTTATTGATAGGGCATAGAATAGAAATTGGTCTGTAATTTTCTACTATGTTGGTAGGGCTGCTTTTATGGACTGGGAGAACAACCTCAGTTTTCCACTTGTCTGGGATGGACTGAGTGAGGAAGGATCTACAGTATTTATAAGCAGGGTGAGCAGGTGGGCAAGTGCAGGTGCCCCTAATTTTAGAAACTTTGGGTGGAGGGAGTCGAATCCAGATGAGCTGGCAGGGTTAAGAGACATTAGAAGTTTAAGGACCTCATTGTGCGAGGTGAGTTTAATATGAAATTGTGGGTGGGGGCATCAAGGTGAGGCTTGTGCAACTGTGGGCCTAAAGCAGGGAGGTTGGCCTTGCAGGAGTCAAGGTCAGTGAAGAACAAGTTCATACTGGTGGCTATCTCTGAAGGTATGTTTGGTTCAGAACCTTTTACAGTCATAGATTGGAGATGACCAGTATGTAGCTTTAAGGAGGGAAATAATTTGCTTCCACAAGCATTTGGGGTTGGCAAGCTGCCCTACCTGTAGGCACTGGAGATGCTTTCTTTTGGACTTGGAGATTTTAGTCTGACATGTATTACATAACTGTTGATAGAGTTGCCAGTCTGAATGGAGTCCAGATCTTTTGTAGACTTTCCATGCTTTGTTCCGGGAACACATGAGGTGTCTCAGCTTCTGAGTGAGCCAAGGGGAGTGATTTCCTTTAGCTTTTCTGGTTCTGAAAGGGTCATGCAAATCAAGTATGGAGGTAAGAGTTTTGATGAGATATTCTAGTGCCTGGTTTATGTTGGGGAGGGAGGTTAGTGCACATCCCCCAAAAAATCCACTGGACAATATTCCATCTGGACAGCTCTTGAGGGACAAAAAGAGTTGTTCCAAAATTGATGACTTTGAGTAAGGTATATTATGACAGATTTGAAAGTAAAGTGTTTGATTAGGCTGTTATTCACAGAGCAAATGAAAAAGCTGCAGAAAAGAGCAGAGAAGAATAACTGGTGTATGAACACATACAGGATATCAGTACAGACAGAAACAGAATATTCTTAGAGACACTGAAAGAGGCAATATGACTTTCTCAAATTTGACACTGATAGAAGCAGAATGATCAAATTTTAAAAGATAAACTAATGCATTTCGATATGATATCACAGAACTCAGAAAGAAGCTGGCTCAGTTTTCGGTCCACGTCGATAGGGAATTTTCCTTGTGGGAACTACTCTTTCTGTTCAAACACTTATAACCTGAGAGATTAGAAACCCTCAACTAAATGAAGCAATGCAAATCAGGCAAAGAATCACATGCACCATGACGCATGTGGTTTACTTACTCAGATGCCCATGTGATCATATGCATATTGGAAGACAAAAAGACAACTAAAACAATGACTCTCTAAGTACAGATGAACTATCACATATTGCCAGCTACTTCACAAAGGAGGGACATCAATTATTGACTCTAAGGACCTGTTCACACTGGGTTTGTTAACATATTTTAAAGCTTTAAAACATTTTAGAAAGCCAGAACATGGTTTGCATCAACACTGAACTTGGTTTGAAACTGTGTTCAAAACTGTTTTTAAACTCTGCAAGAGACCGAGTCTTAAAACCGGTTTTAAACACGGTTTCAAACCTAGCACAGATCACATTGTAATGTGGATGGGATTGTAGAATGCCAGCTGGCCTGATTGTGCAGAACCATGCTAAAGACCATGTTTAAACATACCACCAAAATCCCTTTAACCACTGCAGTGTGGATATAGTGTGACCGTATTTTAACACAGTTTGCAGAAAATAGCTGGCAGTGTGGATGAACGAGTGTGGTGAGTTAGAAAATGTTTTTAAAAATGTTTCTAAAAATGCATTGCCAGTGTGCATAGGGACTTTTTTTTCTTTCATTTGTAAAGGGTAGACCCACCCGGTGGCGTTGGGCAAGCTGCTATTGATGAAAGATTTCTGGATTGAAAGATTTGGCTCGCTGCAGGAATCTTTTGGCGTGACTGAAGAAATGAATTGAACCCCTTTGGTGACAAGTTAAGAAATATAAATAACATTGTGATTATTGCTATCAGACTCTATCATCTCCTTATACACATATTTATTTTTTGTATGGTTTGCTTATGTACTTAAGCTGTGAGGTTAGGAAGCTATATACACAATGCTGAAAAATAAGAGGTCCACATTCACTAGCCTAATGATACACCTCTGCTTTCACCCCATAACATAGGAACTGAACTCCTATGACTTACAACAGGATCTTGACAATTTTTGTTTTACATATAGATTTTGGATTTGGCTGTAACCAGAATTACTGTGAAAACCTCAGTGGTTAAACATAAAGAGGGTCGCCAATTAAAGGGGCAGAACCCATTGTCCCACGTCCCTGCCAAGAAGTGTGGAAAGCTGAGGGGAAGGGGAGGGATGGGAGGA
This sequence comes from Neoceratodus forsteri, assembly GCA_016271365.2. NCBI lineage: Eukaryota > Metazoa > Chordata > Ceratodontiformes > Ceratodontidae > Neoceratodus > Neoceratodus forsteri. The sequence goes on along the minus strand of CM028132.1, from coordinate 189,011,864 downwards.
GAGGGGGAGGGGGAGGGAGAGGAACTAAGGGCATGAGGTCACAGAAGGGGAGGAATGGATGAGGTCACCAAAGGGGTGGGCAGCGAAGTGGGAGGGCAATGAGATGGCAACATCTGAGTGGACACAGTGAGCCCAAGGGCAGGAACAAAGGGGGCAGTTATAAGGGACTGCACAGCAAGGGGAGCTCAGATTGCTCCAAAGTATTTTACTCTGGATGCACATCAGTTTTGGTAGTATTTTATAGAGCCAGTGGGCAATTTTATTAGTGAGGTATTTTGAGTTAATTAAACAGTGGAATTATATTAGTACATCTAAAACTGTTAAAAAGTAAAGCGGATAAAGAAGCCTAAGGAGCACAGCAAAGGAACTGGGAATTCTGGTGAAGTGAGTAAATATCTGAGTGGCTGAAAAAAGGTAAGGTGCAATATGTTGAATTGAAGAGCAGTGAATGCACTGGAGGAAGCGATTACATGGGTTTGTAAGCATGTTGCTAGAAAAAGCAGCAAATGCTGGCAAAAGGTCAAGGGCTGTGGTGGATAGGTCTGAAGCTTACTACATGGGGCAGTCGATTAGAATGAGCAGGATTGGGGATTGAATCCCACTAAGGCTGCAATTAAGTGTGAGGTTTGAAAAGAAAGAAGGCCAGAAAAGGTTTGGGGGGTGTTTGCAGGAGGCTGGCAATGAATTTCTGCCAGGCGTTGAGAGCGGTGCACCATCACCAGCTGGTTCCAGTCAGCGCTGTGGAAGAGAATCAAGGCAGGCTATTGTTTTTAGGGCAGAAAGGTACAGAAGGAATGAGGGATAGGTGAAAGAGAGCAGGGGAATGAGCGAGGGAGAAGGCCTGGGCCCATCACATGGGATGGCATGTGACGTCTTCGCTAAGTTGTCCAGGGCCAGGGTCGGGGAAGCGACGAGTGGAGTGGAGTGGGTTTTTTTTGTTGGGTTGCAAGGCCATGCATTAGCTTAAGGGCTCCTGAGAAAGGATAGTATTAATGGGGTTTTGTTGAAGCAAGTCCTGCATTGGTGCACTGATATAATACATGACTTTTTGATGGGGAAAAGTGGAGGGGTAATGGGGGCATACAAAGGACAGGAGGAAGAAAACGTGAAGTAGCCCAAGGGGACTGGGGCTTGACACATTGCATGCTTTTGGGGAGCTGGAGGGTGGTGGGGTACTAAAAGCAAGTGGGGCAACAGAAAGGGTCCAGTGAGGGTAAATTTGCCGGGCAGGCCTAGGAGGGGATCCGATATAGCAAATTACCCACCCACAAGGTTGCTCAGCATTGGGCAGTGCTCTAGTTATTGGGGCAAGGATTAAAACAAGATGCGCTCATCCAACTAATGGGGAAGGGTGAGAGATCCGAAAAGCCTGAATGGCAGAATGCCTGGGCCTACCACATGGGATGGCATCTGACGTCATCGTCATGCGATAGACAGCCCGGGGGGGACAGGATGAAGACTGGAGAGGGGAGGTAGGAGGAGAAGAGCCACAGGCCACAGCACAGGGCCCCCCCATCAACCAGGTCTTGAGCTGGAGCCATGTAATGGGGAGGTCCAATTTAGGACCCTTCTGCACACACGACAGCATGGCAAGGTTTAAAAAAAAAAAGAGAAGAATTGGTGGGGACAGGAAGGGGGTGGAGGGGTCAGCTGGCCATGGACGGGGTGTGTGGGGAGGACCCCCTGACAGTTGTCAAATGAGAATGTTCGAGGGCAACAGCATGGCAAGACAATGGGGGAACCATCCAGCAAAGTGAAGGAAGGAGCCCCATGTGGAGGTTAGGAGTTTGATAAGAGTAGCTTGGTCAGATATCAAAAAAAAAAAGGGAGGGAGAGTAAAAATGCTGACTTGTCTAATGTTTTCCCATGTAGATACTTCAGAGCCCAAGCAAGAATGGCACCAAAGAAGGCAAAGCCAAGCAAAGAAGATTGCTACCGGACAGTGATGGACCTAGTGGATAAGGCAAATCGGTTGCTGGAGGTGGCGGAGCCGGATGGAGGGAAGACGGGTACGAAGCAGAAGGGGAAGCAAGGGAAGGGTTGGGAGACCGTACCAGGTCATAATCTTGTACATTTAATAGCATACGGCATTATGCATGAACCCCAGACCTGTGTGCTCTCCGTGTTGGATCCCCCGGAGTTAGACTCCTAAGTGGGGGGGTCTGGGGGTGCAGCCCCCCGTAATGGAGGGAGTGGCAGTGGAGCCCCCCACAGAACAAAAAATAACAAGAAATCACGCAACGCGATTAAGTCGCATGGCATTCTGCCATTTGACATTTTGATCCCATGTCTCGGGAGATAAACAAGAGGATGCCAACAGGGCCCAGTGTACCAGAACCCAGGGCGGTGGTCCCAGGACCAGAGCCAACTGCCCCTCTGTTTCCACCTCCTAGTAACCTGGTCCCGGAGCCAGTCCCGAACCGTGTGCCAGAGCCAGTGGCAGTACCTGAGCCTCCAATGATGAGGTTCCCACCTTCCCTACCAGAACCTGTGCTACCACCACTGGTTGCACAGGTCCTGATACCCAGTCCAGCAGAAGTGCTCCATCTGGGGCCCGGTGCCTCACAGATTAACGTAACAGGTAATCAGGTGGTGATGCTGGAGAGCAGTGTCAATGACTATGTCAAACAAATGTTAAAAAGTATGGGGAAGAACTGGGATAGTTGGAGAAGGCATTAGGAGAAATAAAAGGGACAGGAGGCGAAAGGGAGAGAGAGGTGGCACCAAGGGGCTCGACAATGGGAAAGGAGATTGGGGCACCAGAGGTATGGCTGGCTGACCACAGGCCTACGGCCATGAAAGAGAAGATCTGGAAAGGGGAATATGTCAACATTTTCATGTTGGCGAATGTTGACAGCATGGATAAAATGAGGAGAAGGATAGTTTCGAGAAGAAAGACATGGTGGCTGCCGTGGTGTTGTTAGTAAAGGGAGAGGATGAAAAATCATGGAAAGGGAAAACCTGGGACAATTGGTCCATGGGTTTCACTTATTTCATGGCCATTGTCACTGACAAGTGGCCAGAACTCGCTACCCCTCTCCTGACCTATTTCCTCATCATAAAAAATGCATATAAAAAAGGAGGTCACAGTTGGTTAAGATATGATGAGAAATTTAGGAAAAGAATGGCACATTTTGAGGATGTGAAATGGGATGCTAGACAGATAGACCTGTGGCTTGAAATTTATATGGTCCCAATGAAAAGGAGATGGAGGGGAATAAAAGAGAGGGGCAGCATCGAAGGCCTGTTGAGGATACAACAGGGCTTTCTGCTCATGACCGAACTGCCGGTTATGACATGTATGCTCCAAGTGTGGGGGCATCAGCCAGCATCAAATGCAGATACAGCAGGGAAAAATGGTCCGGCAGCCAGGATAACACATACCAGCAGCCCTTTCAGAGCAATCAAGTCTCCTTTCGGGGGCAACAGTGGGGGAGGGGTAACAGAGGGAGAGGATCATGGGAGAGGGGACATTCCTATCAAACACAACACCAGGACACTTGAAAGACGAGCAGGTGGGGGTTTCCGGCTGGCTCGGACACCCATCAGAGTAGAAGAACTGGAAAGGTGGTTGGGGGACTACCCGGACTGGGGGGCTGCTGAAAAATTGCAGGCAGGTTTTCGGTCGGGTTTCAGCTGACAGTTTTGGGGTTGTAGGAAAGGGATGAAGGCAAAGAACCTCAAATCCATACAAGAGAAGGAGGCAACCCTGGCACACAAAATTCAGAAAGAGGTGGCAGCACGGAGAGTGGAAGGCCCATTTGCCTCCCCTCCATTGCCGAACCTGAGGATTTCTCCATTGGGCCTGGTGCCCAAAAAGCATCCAGGGGAGTACCGGGTAATATATCACCTATCATACCCGGAAGGGGATTCAGTCAATGACTCTATTGAGGAGGAAGACAGAAGGGTCACATATGCCACCCTGGAGGAGGCAGTGTGGGTCATTAGATCTAAACAGAGGGCATGACTGGTGAAGACGGATATAGAGTCGGCATTTCGCCTACTTCAGTTAGGCCAGAGAACTGGGATTTGTTAGGATTCCAGGTGTAAGGGCAGTATTATTTTGACAAGGCCATGCCTATGGGGTGCTCCATAGCATGCGCTACATTCGAAATGTTCAGTACCTGGCTGCAATGGGCGTTCCAGACATGGTTTGGGTATCAAATGGTGGTACACTACCTAGATGACTTCCTTTTCATTGGGGAAGGGAAAAGGAGACTGAGGCCATGCTTCAGGACTTCAAGGTGCTATGCCAGGAATTAGGGGTGCCACTAGTGGAAGACAAGATGGAAGGGGCCCAGTTGAACAATAAAGTTCCTAGGGCTGGAGCTGGACATGATTCGGGAGCTGTACCGCTTGACAGACCAAAAGGTTTGGAGACAATGAGAGTTGTTGAGGATGGTGGGGGCCCACAGGAGAGTGCAGTTATAACAGGTGCAGAAGCTGTTGGGGCACCTGAAATTTCTTATAGAGCCATTGATCCGGGGTGCACGTTTACACGGCATTTAGCCTGGGCAACTTGGGGGGCTAAGCAGCCTCATCATTGGATAGACCTTAATAAAGGGACCAGGGAGGATATGGCAGTGTGGGAGCATTTCCTACAGGCATACAATGGGCAGACATTCTGGCAGGATGAGTGGCTATATAACACAGATTTGCAGCTGTATACAGATGCAGCTGGGGGAATTGGCATGGGGGGGTACTTCCAAGGTCAATGGCTTGCAGAATCATGGCTGGAGGAATGGGTCCTGGAGGGGGTGATGAGAGTCATTACCTTTTTAGAGCTGTTTCCCATATGGGTGGCAATGATAGTTTGGGGAAGGGAGCTCAGGAACAGGCAGGTTACATTCTGGAGTGATAATCAAGCAGCGGTAGAAGTGCTGAAGAGGAAAAGAACAAAGTCAGAGAGGGTGATGAGGGTTTAAAGCAGGATGGTATGGCATGACCTGACCCTGAACATGTCATTCAGGGCCAAGCACATCAATGGTGTGGACAATGTGATAGCTGATTGCCTCTCCCGATTGCAGATGGACAAATTCAGGACTGTCGCACCCGGATCAGAGGTCTGGCAGACCACCATCCTGATGTACATATGGTCGATTGGATTGGGGGAGCTGAAGTACTGTTCCACAACTTCTGGGCCTCCAGGACCCTTAGAGCTTATGAAACCTCTTGGAGGGCGTTTCAAAAATTCTGAGAACAGTATGGTGGACAGGTAAGTGGGGCAGTGAAAGGTGAACAGGTGGCAAGATTTATTGTAATGGGGTGGAACCAGAACATGGAGCATGCAACCCTGGGGGTGCATTTGGCTGCCATAGGGCAGATCTGTATGCTAAGGGGTTGGGAGGACGCAACCAAAAGCAATCTGGTCCACAGAATGATGCAGTGCTGGATACGGGGATCGGATAAGAAGCAGGATAACAGAAGGCCGATCTCTGAGAGTTTGATGGTAAGGCTGATGGGGGTGCTACACCACATCTGCAGCTCACGGAGCAAAGCAGTGCTGTTTCAAGCCCTGTATGCTACCATGCATAGCGGGGCTTTTAGGCTGAGCGAGGTGGTGGGGCATGGCAATCGGACAGAGGGAGGGGGCTACAATGGGAAGACATAGAATGGATGGGAGAAGCAGTTGCAGTACTATTAGGGAGGTCAAAGACCAATCAGCAGGGACAGGGCAGTAGGGTGTGGTTAAGGAAGCACACTAACGGAGCCATTTTCCCAGCGGGGGCTCTGCAAATGTATGCAGGAGAACACCCAAAAGAGGGGAGTTCACTGGTGTTTATACAGGTAACAGGTGACAGCGGTACTGCACAAGGGACTCAGATTTCTGGGAGAACCGGGGGAGGGATATTCTTCCCACTCATTCAGGATTGGGGCTGCCTCAATGATGGCAGCACAGAGCAACAGGCCCGGGGAGATCAAAGAAAAAGGCAGGTGGGCTTCTGGATGTTATAAAAAATACATATGCAATATACAACAATAAATTATATTTCTGTTTGCTTCCTATAGAGTGCAAGAAGAAAGAGAAGGGGGGGGAGTAGGGGGGTTGCAGAGTTCATATACTAAACAGTGTGCTTCTGGTTATGCAGAGTCAACCAGGAAACTCGAGGCGTGGATCTGTGGGCACTCGTTTATCCACTGGGCAGAGAAGTCGGCAGCCAGGAGAAAAGGGAGGAAAGCAGCAGTACTTGGACAGTGATACAATACGACTGATGTAGAAAGGTTGTCGGGAAGTGAAGTGGGAGCAGCTTCTACCAAAGCTCAGGGTGGTCAAGAGGGACTATAGATGACCAGACCTGATCGTGATACATCTAGGTGGCAACAACCTGGGGACAAGGCCCTTGCTGGACATTTTTTATCAAATAAAGCATGATGTGGAAAAAATGAAGGAATGGTGGCCGGAGGTTACTTTGGCCTGGTCAGAGGTCATGACTCAGAGGGTGTGGTGACAAGCAGAGAGCCATAAGGGGGTGGACAGGACTCTAAAGTGTATGAATTCCCGGGTGGGTAGATTGCTTGAGGGCATGGGGGGATTAGTCATCCACCATGGAATTCTTGAGTGGGTAGATGAATACTACTGGGGAAATGGGATACACCTATCGGGCCTGGGTCTGGCCATGTTTAGCACTGAAATAGCAAATGCCATTGAAGTCTGGCTGACTCAGAGATAAACTGGGAAAAAGGATAGGGAAGGGGGGACGGGGGAAGTCCACCATCCATCACAAGCTGGAGGTGAACTAATGGAAAAAGGGGGAAGGAGGACAGGAAAAAGGTGCGAATGAAAAAAACCTGAAAGGACACAGAATTGACAAGCAAGAGGCAGGGGCACAGTGTGTATGCTCATGCCCCTTCACAACATAAGAGGAAGATGCCAGGCCCCCCATAATGTACGTCTGGGGGGGCAGAAGAAAAGAAGAAAGTGGTAGAAAGTATGACTTGAACAAGAATGTTGAGGGATATAATGTATATGAATATAATGTATGTAAATATGATTGTAAAGAGATTGTAAATTAAATTTTTGAGATGTACCAGGTGTGAACATTTTATTGTCCAGCTATGATATCTGTGATGATTCAGCAAAATTATTGCCAAACATATCAACCACACACAATATGGTCTGTGTCTTCATTGGCTGGGTTCTGGGAACAAACAAAATTGGGAACTAAATATTTCAGTTAAACATAAACAGCCTGGTAACATGAGTAGCTGGAGTCTGAATGCAAGTTTGCAGTAACAGACACTGACAGTGAGCCCAGCATGGAGCAGGAGAACTGCGAGTGGCTGACCCAACATCAATTTGCAATGATGTTATGGCATTGGCACCCACAGTGCAGGGCCTTATCAAGGAGTTGGAGAACCACACTGATCAACATCAGTATGAGATACAGTGCATCTCTGTTGCAAGCTGGAGGAATGGATTACTTCCTATAAATCTGGTGAGTGAAATTGAATTTGAGTTACTAAAACCTATCTAAAAAAGCAGCTGTAGCACACTATAATGAAATATATTTTTTAAACTGATAACATATATTTTAACTGCATCACCACCACCCCTTGATAAAGCCTTTAGTCGCAAGTGAAACTTTGGGTATGTATAATGTGACAAGCATGAAGAAAGGACAAGTTACTGAAAATAAAAGCTTGAGTTAGCTATTTGGACTTCTAGTGATCTCATTCATTCCCATGACTGCTATTTTGAATGTCCTTTGGAACTGATTCCAGTAATCTACTTGTGAGTCAATTACAGAGACTAACCAAGGGAGCATCCCTGGGTTAAGATGATTACGTAGAGGTTTATGACAGTTTATTGATTTAACATAATTTATTGTTTTAGTACTTTATCTTATGCCTAATAGTCCCATTGTCACTCCTTGATGAAGGCTTGTTTCTAGGGAAAACTAGTGTTGGGTGCCATCAGTGGAACGGACACTATTACATGGAAACATATGTTACGCTCAGTCCCCTCACCCATATTGGCAACCCACTGTGTCTTGCTGACAATATCTATTATGTTATATGCATAATCAGACTAACATTTAGGGCATTGGCACTTACCATGTAAGTATAAGTTACTAGGGACATTATTACTGTGATCATTACTAGTAATGCATAAGTAACATGCCAAGAATACATATCTGTGTTTTTTGCATATTCTTCTGCAAATTTATTGTATAGCCTACACTGCCATCATGCGGAGATATTTAAGACCACACTTATTTTCGGTTTTATGTATGAGTCTTTGTTCTCATTTTAGCTGATTTTACACATTGGCCCAGATATTCAAAAGGGTTGCGCCATGCGCAATTGGGTTGTGCCTGCGCAAGTCCGATCTTGCTCCATTCTGCCATATTCAGCAGGAGGCAGTTGCGCCACAGAAAACGTGTTGAGCAACAGCGCAATGCAAATGAATGCATGCTGAACTGGAAGGGGAGGAACCATGCATAAACTGCACAGCCGATATTCAACGGGGCTGTACCCAGAGTTGTGCAGGCGCAACCCCAACCTGCGCCTACACAACTTTGAGCCAAAAAAAGAGCAGTTGAGGCCACTACAGGTGAGCTGCTGCATTGCAGGGTGCAACACAGCAGCTGCCACCTGTGGCTGGCCCTACCCAGTCCCTGTCACCCGGCAGCCCGATCGCGGGCGGCCGACTGTAAATCCCCACCATCACCCCCACTGGCCCGATCGTGGGCATAGTTTATTCCCCCACCAGCCCGGTCGCGGGCAGCAATGTATCCCCGAGCGTATCCCTGGTGGTCCAGTGGACTGAAAAGCCCGATCACGGGCGTGGTTGTTAATAACCCCCGCATTCATCCTGGTGGTTCAGTTGACGAAAAGCCGATCGCGGGCGGTGGTTGTTCTTAATAACCCCCTCCTGCAATTCATCCCTGGTGGTCCAGTGGCACATCCCAATCGCGGGATGTAATGTTGAACAAACCCCGAACATAGCCCTGGTGGTTAGTGTCCCCCCCACCCACCCACGAGCCCACCACCCCGCTCACCCCTGGCAGCCGGGCGGGAAGCAGCATCCCACCCACCTGCCGCCACCGCCGACCGACTGACTGCCCGGTAGGGCTGCACGCCCATTGGTGCAGAGCAAGAGCCAATGGATGTGCAGCCCATACCATAGTAAGATAGTCCAGTTTTGTGAATGCCAAAACTGACTGTCTTTGTACGGTATGGCTGCACGCCCCATTGGCTCTTGCTGCTGCAATGGGCGTAGCCCTCACCGGCAGTCAGTCGGCGGGCGTGGGTGGCAGGTGGATGCTGCCACCGCCGCTGCCGGGTGCGGTATTTCGTGGGTGGGTGGGGACACTAGCCACCGCAGGGCTATTTTCGGGGTTTGTTCAACATTTACATCCCATGATTGGGATGTGCCACTGGACCACCAGGGATGAATGTGGGGAGGGGGTTTATTAACAACCACTGCCCGTGATCGGGCTTTTCGTCCACTGGACCACCAGGGATGAATGCCGAGGAGGGGTTAGCTAAACAACCACTGCCCGCGATCGGGCTGGTGGGGGATTAAACCATGCCCACGATCGGGCCAGTGGGGGTGGTGGATTGTACACTGTTTCGCCCGCGATTGGGCTGCAGGGGTCTTCGGTCCCCGACGGCTGCTGCCTGGCAGGGTGCCAGGCGCAAGTCCTCGGGGATCGGTGCACCCGCATGCTAATGGCATGCAAATGGGGCCATAATCAGATGCAAATGGCCCCCCCTGTGCCTTGCATGAATTATGACCCCATTTGCATGTAATCTTTTGAATATGGGGATTTTGCGCATGGCTCAATGGTACTTGCGCCACCGCAAGTTGAATGCTTCACTGACAACGCGGTGATAAGTTCCATCTGCGCATGCACAGTGTCGGTGTGGTGGGTGATATTCAAAGGAGTTTCTCAAGGGCGCAACTCCTTTGAATATCACTCTGGACACACCCCAGTGCAACTATTTTGTGCAGCACAAGGGCTTGCACCACAAAATAGCGCAGTTCGAATATCCAGCCCCTTTTGTATATCTCTAGATAACACTGTGGAGCCACCTAACCTTTGGCCAATATGGCTTGTTTTGTGTATCTAACTTACCTACAAAAGTAGTAGTTACCATGGGAATTATTACCGTATATAACTTACTATATTATGTTTTCCCAACAAGACTGTCTTCATACCCTCAGGTACTGGGAAACTCTGGCTCCCATTATCTATTTGGTAAGACCTTTTTTTAGGGCATAAGTCTGCTTTTGTGTAATGAGCGAGTTTATTACCACATATGCCGCTTGTCTGTTGTTTCTTCTGTTTATTTTATAATTTTATCTTCTGTTTATTACTTACTGTATTTTATCTTCTATTTATTACCACCAAGAAACTGAGAAGGGCTTGACATCCTGACTTTGTTGGTGACTGTGTGCAGGTGGTCTAAACTAGCAAAGATTCATTGATTGCTGGCATTTCTCTTGTGGGTAGTAAGTAGGTGTACACACCCATACCACCTTACTCGTGTTTTTTGCTCCCCAGCATCTTGTAAACTCTGGTTGCTTACTCAGCAAAGCTGATGCTGTCTCACCTTGTTCATTGGCAGTTTTAAATTGCAGGATTGCATGAGTGCAGATGCTCAACTGTCTGTTTGGTTCAACCACTGTGGATCATTACACAGCAGGGTAACCACTGATGGGTCCATTTGGGTTTCCCAACCTTTTCGGTTGTGTCCAATATCTGCGCAGATCTGAGACTTGATGTCTCTAACTTTCTTGCTTCCCATGGAGGCTGGACTTACTTCGTGCTGGAAGCAAAAAACTCCAGTAACCCTGTACTGGAGACCTCAACCCAGTACTCAGAGGTGAGATTAACAGCCAAAAAGCATGATTCTAAAGGGCTGTTAGTCACGGCTCTCTATGCTGCTATAGAAGCCTCCAAGGTGAGGTTTCATTCCCTTGAACAGCAACACTCAGCTCTTAAAAAAGAGATGGCTGGCCCAGTGGCATAGAGGGCTGAGGAGCTGGTGCCTTACCTCGGCCCACGCCGGTGACCCGAGTTCAGGAACAGGCTCAGGCCACCAGGGGCTGGCAGAGGAAGGAGAGGATTGAGCATCCGTAGGACTGCTCTCCTCTCCTGGTGGGGGTAATGGGGTTGATGTCATGCTGTGGCAGCCCCTGGTGGAGACCAGGAGCACAACAGACGCATGATGGGGATGCACCAGAAAAGCAGAAATACTGCCCCGCTTTAAGCCGGATGATGGCTGCCCAGCTCTCTGGTGCCGTTCATGTCCCTGCCAAGTCCTCCATTCCAGCAGCCCCCCCGGGGCCAAGTATAGCACTGGTTTTCCCCCCTGGGTTGGTGCATTCCCCCTCAGAGGAGGGGGGACCCATCTAGAGAAGGGTTACTCCGGGTTACCCTGGGGCCGGCTGCTATATGGGACTGGAGGATCGGAGGGCAGATGGACCAAAACCAGCACTGGTAAGCCTCAAGGAGAGACTGAAGTGGTGCACATAGGAGGAGGTAAAAAAAAAGATAATACAAAAAAAACCAGAAAGACATGGACTTGCAGGCAACTGAATGTCTTCAGAAAGAGCAATGACTGGAAGAAGAACTTCAGTCCCTGAGTAGTAAGAACGAGACTCTTTTGTACTGTACTGTATTGTATTGTACTGTACAGAATAAGGATCGAGAGTTATGCATGATGAGAGATGATTGTGATCGGCTGAATCAGGATAAGAAGCAGGTTTTGCAAATGAATGATTTGTTGAGTGAGATGAATGAGTCCTTGCGAGAGGCAAATGAGGAGTTACAAAAGGACTTGAAATGGATAAGTCATGAGGTGGATACAGATTTTAGGGACAACTGTGAATTGAGTGCTGCTTATAGAGTGTTACAGAAAGAGTTTTCAAAAGGTGTTGGGCAGACATATGTAAATGTTAGTCACACACAGTGCAGAGCTAAGATGGTGAAACTGCAACATCAGTGAGAGGTGTTGGCTGGTCACGTCATAGCAATGGGTGGGTTTCTTTACAGACCCGTTGACCTTACATCATCCGTAGAACATGATTCTGGTAATGACAGCAACCAAGATGGTGCCCAGCCACACCTGTAATATGGCGCTTCCCCCAAATGCCACCCACAAGATGGCAGCACCCTACACTGTACCAGCGCGACACTACATCATGAGAAATATGACGAGTATCATGTGCGACACCAAGATGGGGAGGTTAAGGCCTAGTCCCTCCAATTGCCATCCTGAAAAAGGAGGACAGAATGGAGATCAAGTGGATGATTGAGACCGCTCTTGCTAGGACACAGATGACTGAGGAGCAGAGATAGGTTTTCTGGGAACTCATGGAAAACATGTTGAAGGAAGCCGTTACTCAGCAGTCGCCTGTCCGCTCTGTGGATGACGCTGCAGCAGAGGCCGCCCTTTGTGGCACACAATCCCATAACCCTTTTCCTGATCCGTGTTCCATAATTCAGACTAGTCCCCTTCAGGTGGCTCACTCTGCACGGCAGATCACTGACAGAATAGGCTGCATGACCCCCAATGACAATCTCAGCTATTATTTGGAAAAAATTCATTCCAAACGCGAGATGCTCAGTCTACTGGCAGGCTACCAAGTACAGATCCTCTGGCTGACTGTAGACAATGGCCTCTGGGCAAAACTCTCAGAGAACATTCGCCAAGCTGTGGATGTGACTTTTGACGATGTCACTACAGAACTCATTGCTACACACCCCCCAGGCATGGCTGGCTTTATGTTGGCCCAGCCTGTCAAACAGTATGCCAAGGAAAGTCCAATGTCATACCATTAGAAGTTATGGTTGGTGTACCATACTGGCAAGGTGCTATCAGCAGAGATAGTGAACAGAGACCAAACTGAGTACAAATTGAGTACAAGACCTTGTTTATTTGGAACATGATTCTGGCCGTGCGTGACAAGGTTGAGCCTGCAGTTTTCCCCAGAATTGATAGATTGTCAGACATTCTCAGAAGGATGGAGTGTGTCTACCAGCTCTACCTCCGAGATCTGAATTCTGGCTTAAAAGCCAAGGTGGCCATGGTACAATCTACAAGCTAGTCCCCAACCCACTACTTGGTGGAGGGCAAGGCCCAGGACAACAATGCCACATCCTCTGATGACAAGCAGGCCTACAAGAAGGGGAAGGAGGGGGAGGACAGCAACAGAAATAGCAACAGACAAAGGAATTGGAATAACTCTAATTCCAATTAGAATGACAACTAGGGCAATTAAAATTATCGACAAGGCCATTCTTACCGTGATGTAGTGGCAGAGAATAATAACCTCCACATACTCCTTGGGATGGTCCAATTAGTGGTCGAGGCCCCATCCCAAGGCAGACCATTGCAGCATTAGCTCCAGCAACCCAGTCCCTACTAGGCCAAGGAGACACAGGAACCTACTCTGGCCAGGCTACAGCAGACCTGAATCCTGAGACCTTGTCTATTGCAGGTACTAGTAGTACCCAGACTTCCCTGTATCCTATGCAGGGCCTGGAAGATGCCAGGTGAGATCCTACTGGCATGCATTTTCAGGAACCACCCAAAGACGCCAGTACAAGTTCAGGTTGACAATTACAGGCCCCAGTCCATATTGTGAACATTATTACTATTGACACAAACAGAAGACCTTGTACTCAGGCCACAGAAGGGGACCACCAAATTGTTGTATTGCTTGATACAGGCATGGATGTGTCTGTACTACATGATGAGGATCCTGCTAATTCCTCTTGGTCCTCCAGGTGGAGGACCAGTGCTCAAGGTGTGGATGGCAATACATTGTCTACCTACCATTCTATTATACTCTCCGTGGTGTTGGGTACCCTCAACATGAATCACACTTTTGACCTCATGGTATTAAGTCAAAGAAAGCCCAACAACTCTTGGAGACTCATTGTTGACTGTAGGAGACTTAATCAAGTCACTCCTACCTGTTCCCCTACAGTAGCCTCAGCACCAGATGTGCTCAAGTTGCTAACACCAGATCATAAGTGGTTTGGTGCCCTTGATATCTCCAATGGGTTTTGGTTAGTGCCCCTTGCTCAGGAAAGCCAATACAAGTTTGCTTTCACCTTTGAGGGTTGTCAGTACACTTGACCTGCCTACCACAGGGCTTTCATAACAGCCCCTCCCTCTTCCATCTACACACGATGGATGCCTTGCAGGGTTTCTCTGCCCTACAATGTCTTCTGCAGTATGTGGATAACTTGCACCTGGCAACCGCCACTAAGGAGCAACACTTTGATCTCCTTGATGAGTTACTGACTCTCTTGCAGAGAGCAGGCCTCAGATGTAACGCTGCAAAAGCACAATTGTGCCAGAAAGGGATTATCTTCCTGGGTCTGCACATCACAGAACAAGGCAGAAGACTGGACTGGAAGAAGATTCAAGGCCTAAAAGATGTGTCACTTCCTACCAGTGTGGCAACGCTCAGGTATTTCCTGGGAATGTCAACTATTCCAGGGATTTCATTTGTGACTTTGCACAAAAGGCCACCCCTCTATATGAGCTTTTGAAAAAAGATATCTCCTGGACTTGGTGTCCCATTCACACCAATGCTGTGACCTTTCTGAAACAGGCTCTGGCCTCTGCTCCAGCACTGGTTAACCCCAATCTAGCTTTAACATTCCATCTGGAATCTGCTACCTTGGATATTGCCATGTTAGCAGCACTTGCTCAAAAGGTTAATGGCATTCTGAGACCTATTACCTATGCTTCCCAGATGCTGTCCCCAGTGGAGCAGAAGTACAGCCTTTGTGAAAGACACCTTCTGTCTACCTACTGGGCTGATAAGCACTTTCTGTACATCATTGGGTAGTTCCCCATCATTTTGCACACCGATTACACCCCCACAAACTTTCTGCTGTCAGACAGCGTGAAGGATGGCTCTGTGTCTAATACCAGACTGACTCACTGGTCTCTTCTTCTCCAGGACCATGACATACAGGTCCACACTACCAAAATGCCCTTAATTTTAGACCATGGTCTTCTGTACCAAGGAGATCTGCATGATTGTTCACTCCAGCTTCCTAATTTGACTGATCCAGGACCATTTCTTCCTGCTACTCCAAAACCCCTTGCTGACACTTCCCTGTGTCATGTCTTTACTGATGGCTCTGCCTCATACTACCAAGGAGAACAGATAGCTGGATTTGGAGTGCTTAGCATGTAACCTAATGGTAATGCTGTCCACGCGTCCAAACACTGCAGTGTTGCAGCTTCTCAGTATGTAGAATTGGCAGCTGTGGCCTGTGCTCTTGAAGTGATACACCATGGTACCACAGATACCATCATCTTAACAGACTCTTACTGGTTCTGTTGCTCACTAACTGAATTTTTACCGTTCTGGGAGAAGAACTCCTTCACATTTTCAAATGGCACCCCTCTGAAATACAAAGTACTCTTTGTATACATTCACAAACTAACTCAACAGTTTAAACACAAGCTGTTCATTCACAAGGTGAGTGCCTACTCAAAATCTGAGCCACATTATGTCTTCAACAACAGAGCAGACACTCTTGCAAAAGAAGGTGCTCGGGGTGGGGAGACATGGGATATGGCTCACCCAGTTGCACTGGCAGCTGTACAAATAGCTGCCATAAGAAAGAAGAAAACTGAATATTTTGTGCCACTGACTTGTCCACAGCACAAAAGCCTGATCCTCAGCTGAAAGAAGTGTTCAGATTCCTAGACAAAGGAACAGAACAAGAACTGCCAACCAACAACCCCTACAAAAGACATGCAGACAAACTACATCTATCATGTGACAACAAGTTGATATGGTATCAACCTGGTGACCTGAACCACAGATTGTGGATAGTTCCTAAATCATTGTGGTCTGAGTTCATTCATCAGGTCCATGACACCCTGACTGGTGGACACTAGGGGATGGAAAACACAGCCCAGAGAGTGAAATATGTGGATTAGTGGCCTGGTGTCACTAGGGATAATAAACATTACATCCAAAACTGTTTAGTCTGTGCGCAGCACAATCCTGCCCCAACCACTAGAAATGCTAAATTACTTCCCCAGAGACAATCTGGTCCCTGGCATAAAATTCAAATTGATTTCATTGGCCCTCTAACCGTCACCAGCAAAAACAACAAGTACACCCTTGTGGTCACTGACCTATTCTCCAAATGGGTTGAGGCTTTCCCACTCGACAATGCATAGCAAAAGCAACTGCAGGAGCCCTGGTAGAACAATTGTTTTTCAGGTGGGGCCTACCCTTAAAGGTAGACTCTGATCAAGGAACCAACTTTACAGTTGAGTTTATGCAAGAAACACTTAAACTTCTTGGTATATACCAGACGTTTTACATTCCTTACCACCCTCAATCCTCAGGCCAGGTAGAAACAGCCAACAGACGGATAAAGCAAATGCTATCCAAATTTATCAAGGACAATCCCAAGGATTGCGATTCCCTTTTGCCTTTACTCCTTATGGCAATTAGGGGTACTCCTTTAGCCACCACCCAGTGCACACCCTTCAAGGTGATGACTGGGAGAACTATGGGATTACCTGAGCACCTTTTGATCGATTTTAACACACCCACTGCAGACAGAGTGTCTGTGGACACATATATCACAAAATTGGGCTGACATCATCAAGACCCACTTGTATGCTGCGTATCACATGGGCAAGGCCCAACAGTAATCCAAGATTCACATTGATAAACACACAAAAAGCAGACTGGCAAGTTGGAGATCAGGTGATGGTACTAAGATTTGCACACCCTACTCATTCCTTCTCCAGTAAGTGGGAAGGACCCTACCCCATCATTAACAAACTCAGTTCCACAATCTACCAAGTAAGACTCATCCACCAGAAGAAACCTACAGATACATGGCTGCATGCTAATCAGCTCAAATTGTACAAAGGAGAATAATTACTTTTTCTAACCCCATTGGGCGTAATTGCACCTACTGACCTTTTCTTTCTTCCTTACAGGTATCTACATGAGATGGCTATCTTGCATTTGATCCTCCTTCTAGGAGCACTCCCCTTTGTCCATGGCAAGGATATGAAAACTATATCTGACTACAACACATGTCTAAGGTGATTTCTTCCACTTCTTGGTCATCCTGAGGGAAGACACATGACCCCACAAAACAAACCCACCACCATCCTTAAAGGAGTTCGCATAGATGTTCCCAACAAATTAATCACTGTTCAGGAAGGCACAGACACGTACCTGACTGCCATATTTGTGGCACCTGACAAATCGTCCCTCCAAATTGAATGGCAAACTGACAATCATGGACAGGCACTTACTGTTGCCACCTTTACAAAGGCACTTTCCAAGGCTGGCCTAACACCACAATTGCCCCATATGGTACCCTGTCCATCCATCAAGCTAATTACAGACATTCTGGTCTATACAATCTTACTGCTTTGATTGGTCCTCCCTTTTATGCAAGAGACTTTTGTATTCGCAATTACATGGCTACAGCAACCATGTTTTTGTCTGTAGTATCCCCTACTGAAGCAGAACTTACTGAATGTCCCACACAGGAACCTGGTCCACCTAGTGGTCTCACTGTCACCTCACTTCCAGGTACACTTGTGAACAATGTGCAATTTATGCACATTCCTGTCATTTCTAATCTCACACATTAGAATATGGCTGAATTTGGTATGTGCTCTAAAACTAACACTTCCAGGTTTTTCAGCACTATGTTACTAAATAGTCTTGCTGCATACCAGATATGCACACAAGCTCCTGTGGCTGGTCCACACACTACTGAAAATTTAGGATTATTCAGTTCTAGACCTAATCCCAACAATAAGAAAACTTCCTCATCACACAGGAGGCGTACCTCTGCTGATGTCACTGGTGCATCTGGCACTATATTCGGACTCTTTGGATCTGGCATGTCCATCTGGAACAGGGCAGACATTTCTGCCATTAAAAGCCAAACAGTTAAATTCAAGACTGGCATGAAGAACAATGTTTTACCCCCTTTATTGCATGGTGTAGATGGGCTTAGTCAAGAAGAGAGATACACTGTGTATAACATACATGACATTGCTAAATGTTTTAATGACACTAAGAATAAAATCAGTGAACTTGTGTTCCAGAATAACAAGAAGGTAGACAAGCAATATATTGCCAGGGAACTTTCATGCTCTGTTTATGGCTCACATGTTATAACCACTATCAATGATCTCTTCCAGGATTTGGAATCTGGACATATTCCAGATATTATCCATGATAGAAGACTTGCTAAATTTGTACTGTCCACATTGTAGGTCTACTGCTTATATTGCAATGTGTATGTCCAGATCTGTATCTATCTCAAAGTCTACTACTAGAAATCTATGTTGTGTCACATGCCATCCCAAAAGGGGCCCATGTTACTCTGCCAACCACTACACATCCATGACACAATGTTCATAACCTTCACAGTCTCCTTGCCACAAATTGATCCATACACTGCCATTTTTGACAGACAAGTCTCCATACATTCCATTGGGCATCTCAATGAGGCCATCTACTGAGACAGAACTGACCTTTCACCTCTTCTGGTCTTCCATCTCACTTGGGTTGTGCCTCATACAGACTGTTGTGCCAAAAAGGAGTACCACTACTTATGTCACTGTGATGTATTTGATGTCATCAAGCTGGTTTGTGGATACTCACCGGACAGCATTAATTGGTCTTTTACTTTGGACTTGAACATTTCTTCCAGTGAAACTGGTACCCCTAGGGCAACAGCATATTCAGCTTCAACTACATCATCACCAGTGGGCAACACTGGACATCTTTACCAGAACTACACGGAAGAGGTTCATCGATTCACTACATGACTCACGAATCAATCTTTCACCTGCCCAATTCACCTGCATAAATGGAGGATTCCTACAGTGAGAGTGTCATATAATTCTGATAGTCATTATTGTGTTGTTACTAATCACAAATCATTTTCATATGGGTCTAAAACTTGTGACATACAGTTTCCTAATTTCTGTTTTGTTCCTCATCAAACTACTGCGATTGGTCATACAGTTATTACTTCTGTTCCCATCCTGGAACTTGATGTTATTGATACTGATCCTGAATATTTGCTTGCTCTATTTCAGTATTTACTCATTTTCAATGTCCATATTGATCCATTGACCTTGTCGCTTAAGACACTTTTAGATAGGAAGGGCACCCATCTCATCTATCTGTCATGCAGGGTCTGCAACAGAAGCCATACAAATGGAAACTAACGGAGCTTAAAATGTATACCCATGTGGAAAGGAGGTAGAGGGTGGACATGAAAGAAACTTTCAAGTACCTCAAGGGAATCAACAAAGTCTAAGAGAGTAGCACCTTCCATAAAAAGAGATATGCAAGAACTAGAGGGCATAATTTGAAGATAGAGGGAGGATGGCTCAGGGGCAATGTGAGGAAGTATTTTTTCACAGAGCCCCAGCAAGATGCACCAGCACATGCAGGATGCATCAGTGCATGTAGGTGGCTGGCGCATACAGGATGCACTGAGCCACACAGTGGAGCAACATAGACCAAGTGGCAGAAGCCAACCATGCAAGAAGGAGTAACTAGACCACAGCGCCTGTACAAAGAGGCAATGGACAAACACCCACCAGGGAGGCAAATGCACAATAGTGGCCACAAGGTGCACAGGACCAGGATAGTGGACCAGGAACAGCACAGACCAGTTCCACGACACACATGAGCTGTGACAGACACACTGCAGTGACACCACACACTCAGGAAGGTAGATTAGTGAAATCACATGGACACAGGAGCAGATGTAAGAATATTTATAAAAGTATAAAAATAGAGGAACAACAACTGTACAAAACCAACTAAACACAGCAAAACTATATACAAGAACAACAAAACCAGGGAGCATGTTGGGAATATAAGGGAACCAACGAGGGATGTAGGAAGGGGACAGACACAGGGGGCTATGTACAATGGGTGCAAAACACCCCAGGTGTTCTGACCAGTAGCACAGTTGCGCACCCTTGCGCATCACCCCCACATGGCCGTGAGCAGGTAGGAGGCACAGTATCCCCCATAAGGCAGCCGTAAGATGGCCCACAGTCCTGTATAGTGGGCACAGTGCATACTGGATGGCCCTTCCAATCCTCCTGTCCAGGTTCTGGATGGCTGCAGCATCACCTCCATGCCTATCCCCGCCATTATGATCCTGAAGACCTGCAGCCATGACAGAGGAAACACACACTAAGGACCACACTGCAGACACCACCCCGACCAAGCAACAGCTAACAGCACCAGAATGGCAGCAACTACAGAATGCAGCACCTACCTGCCCCCACACGGGCACCACACCTGGCATCTGGAATGCCCCTCCTCCTCAGTTCAGTGGCCTCTGTGGCCCACTGCCTGGCCTCCAGCACTGTAAGACACAACAGGCAGAGAGTTCCATGAGCTGACACAGTGTTGCCAAAACCACACCCCAACACCTGTGTGCACATGCAGTGCAGGGACAGACATCCCATGCCACAGCACAGGCAGTGCCACCAGACCACTGTCCTAAACAACTGCAGTGCCTCCCAGTCACTGATCAGGGTGCATGCAACAGACGCAGCTCCCAGCCGTGCAATCCCCAGTGCCCTGCACAAAAACATGGCACCGCACATTGCCCACTGCCTACCTGAGGTGGCACACAGGATAGAGCAACACTGGTCATAAGCTGCCACAGCCATGTGTGTGTGTGACGAGTGTGACACATGTGTGTGGCCCATGTGGGTATTAGCACATGCATCCTGCCTGTGCCTGTGAGGTATGTTGAACCATAACACCTACCTGGCCATGGTAGTGCACCCCTATGTGCACATCTCTGCCACAGCAGTCTTTCTCCGTCCCACCTCTGAATGTCAGTATAGCGATGCCTGCACTGTTCCCCAGTGGGCAGCATCCATGTTCACCTCACCAGCCGACTGGCAATGGAGACCCACACCTCTGCCCTGGGCACATGCAAAGCCTCCTGCCCAAAGAGCTGGCCCTCCACAGGGAGCACCAGCACCACCAGGTGCAGCAGCTCAACCTGGGAATAATTCATGGCCCATGGTACAATCATCCCTGCCCTAGGCATCCTGTAGGTGTACTGTGATGTGTGACATGAAACTGGCAGTATGCGCCACGTGCAACAGTGTAGGGTACATGTTGTGGACTGTGCTGGGATGCGTGAAGCATGACTGATCAAATGACACATGTCCACACATGCACATGCACAATGCAGAACACTAAGGTGCGGTGGGGCCATGTCCGGGTCACACATGCGTGATGCGCATGTGACCGCCATGTTATGCACGGCATGCGCTACACAATATGTGGTGCCCCTGTAAGGCGCAGCAACCACCAATCATGCATAGCATGGAATGCTAATCATGGGCCTGTGACACTCACCAATGGCATGTGCATTGCTTATTCCCATGCTAATACTTTAGTAATATGGCGCATGCCGTGCCATAACATAATTGATTGCTCTGCGCATCATGCATCACGAGACCCAAACCTGGAATATGCACCAATGACACAGGGCATGCCCCATGGATGCACCGTACAGGGATGGGCGCAAATCAACAGATGCACTGTGAGAAGTGAGATAATCTGGGAGCAATCATACAATTCATAAACAATGCACCTAAAACAGCCTCATTTCACATGCATGGGCATCTTAGTCAATTAGCATCTCATTAACAAAGGGCCCAGACCTCATTTGCATGCCCTGAGTCATAAATGCTCCCAATTCAGCAGGCTGAGACTAGGTGACTGAGAGGATACAGATCCATACAGGTAAGTACACAGATATTTTCAGTTGTTCTACAACAGGTATCATGGGGATTTCACATGTGTAGGTGTCAGTGGCAACACAAATGACTGCAAGGAGTGCTGCTGGAGCAGGAGGCTGCATTGTGCAACCTGTACAGTCTGAGGCATGCGGCAGCTGCTGTGCAGGAGGTATGCCATTGTTGTCAGACCATTGACAGTGGCATGCAAGTCTGTTTACATTGCCTGAATGCCCTGTGCCCGGACACCTGTTGGATGTCATGGCACAACAAGGGCCCCATCATGAACAGGAGGTGGTGGGTGAGCCCGGAAGGGAGTGCCATAGTAGTGTGGGGGACACACAGTTGCACCCATACTGCTGTGCTACTACTGCATGCGTATGGCACACAGCACTGCAAGCGTCCCATTGAGGACTGCAGCAGTGCATCACTGGTAGTACAGTGTCCATAATGGATGATTGCACTGCACACAACAGGACGGTCACATGGGGCAGAGGCCACTGCGCATGTATGTGCACAGGCATGCCTAGCCAATGTACGACAGAGGCATGTGTGGCACACACATATCAAATATGGCCCATCGCAGAGAGGGACAGGGGTACCCTACTGCCATTGCTATCATATGTATGCTTACCCCCGCAGAAACCATTATGACTGAAGGTAGGAGCACTGCCACTAGGTGGAGGCTGAACTTCACAAAGAAGGATGAGGAGAGAGTACTGATAGATGCATGCAACCTGCAGCTGGAAGTCATCACTGGCAGGGGTGGCAGCCAGTCCGCACGGGCAGACGCATGGGAGGAGGTTGCCTGGCATGTGAACGCCATTGCATCCTACAGCAAGATGGTACAGGAGCACCGGAAGCATTGGAATGAGAGGCGCGGGAGGGCAAAGGAGAAGGTAACCCACATACAGGCCTCCCTCAGGCAAACCGTGGGTAGCTCCAGCACGGGGGTCACACTCAGCCGCAATGAGGAGCTACTGACTGCCAAAATCAAATGGACCTCCATGCAGGGTGTCCCAGTTGGGGGATTCCAGACCTGTGGTAGCCCGTCACAGCACTGTAAGCAGCTGTGTGTCCTTGGCCTGCCCAGTCCCACACATGCCAAGGCCGCCATGCTTGTGCTTGTGTGCTATGCACTGTCACTGTGTTTCCAAGTGCCCACAGCCATAAAAAATGTGCCCAGTGGTGTTATGACACCCATGCCACTGTGCCATTGTGGGGGGACCTAGCTGCACTGTGCATGTGTGTGTCACATGCCATAAAGTGTGCTGCGTGCCATAGTGACAGTTGCACAGAGCATATGTCCTATGTGTTGTTGAGGTTGTGGCATGGCGCTGAGGTGGACAGGCATGAGCAACCTTGATAACATGGTGGATGGCCATGTACAGTTGTGCAGCCCTGATGTACACCAAGATCACTATGCACTAACCATGTTCCCCCTTCTTCTCTCCACAGCACCATCATGCCTCATGGCTGCACGTGACACCCTAGCAGGTGATGATGCAGGCCCGTTGCACAGGGCCAATGGCACAGCAGTAGATGACGCCATCTCTGGACCCTCCACTGTGCCTGACACCCCTGTCATGGCACCTGTGACGGCGGGCCATTCAGCCATCTCATACGATGCTGTCATGACTGCCAGTGGGGTCACAGCATGGCTGGAGTGCCTGACAGGGTTATCTGATGATGACCATGATGACACGGTGGACATTGCAGATGCTCTCCTTGTGCTCACCAGTGGTGTGGCGGAGGGGTGTGGTGGACCCATGGTGGACATCAGTCCCACACACTCTATCAGGGACATGGCCAACAGTGGTATAGACAGCATGTGGTGCCTGTGCACGTGGCCCCAAATGTCACTGACTACCCCACTGTGCATTCTACACGGTGTGGTATGAGTGCTACACAGCTGACCGCAGCTGTGGGCACTGCGCCCTCTGCACCTGTGCAATGTGTGGTGTTGGTGATGTCTGGGCAGGGTGCTGTGGTGCATGCCCCTGCACCATTGGACCATGAAAACGCTGGTCATGGGCATACAGTGGCTGTGCATGGCCAGATCCCACCCATGCTTCAGCCTGCCATGATGCAATCACTGCCCGTGGATACACCTGGATGGGCTGTTCCATCCCCTGCTCATCGGCGATGTCACCATGAAGCATCACCTGTCGATGACCTGGAAGGCTACCTCAGCCTCCTGTGGGCCACTGTAGAAGGCCAGGTAGCCCTCTGTGTGGAGTTACATAGCCACAGGACTGTAATGGTCCAGGAGCATGAGTCTGTGGCTGCATGGCATGTACAGATGCTGACAGAGACATGCCTCTTGTGGGTGGGCTCGACCGCAGGCAGCCACTGCAGAGATGGTGACTGCCTCCACTGTGTGCCATGGACAACGGGTGTCCAGCCGGTCTCCCAGGAGCACGTTCTGCACACCCCAGTGGTGACGCCAGGTGAACCCCCTGCTGCTGACACCATCGCCACTCATCTTCATGCCTGGCATCCATGGCATGGATGCTGGCCATGGGACAGTGACACCACTGAGTGCATGTTCACTGTCTAGGTGCAGCACCACTGCAGGGTCAGTGGATACCCCCCATGGCTGGTGGAGGTACACATGTGACCACCAGTCATGGCAGAGGCCACCCATGTGTCTGTTGTGGGTGGAGTGCCACCCTGTGATACCTGGATCCCCGGTTCTGTGATGAAGGCATGTCACACTAATGTGTACTGCACACCCTGCTGATGGTACCTGGGGTGGTGAGTGTGGCAAGCACTCACCCCAATCCAGTTGTGGCACCACCTGTGCTACCTGTGCAGTCCCACCTGCGTGTCTGTGTGTACCACTGCCATGCCATGCGTTATGGGTATGATGAGTGTGTTCCAGTGTCTACTGTTCCCGTGCACAGGCTGCAGTGCACACTGACCCATGACATCCCCTGCCATCGCCCCGGTAGTATGGTTGTGTTGCATGACCTCTGCGCATGAGTGTAAGTGTGTGTCTGTGTGCACCACTGTCTGTGTACTGTCCAATGTCCACTGTGCCAATGACATCCCTTTGTCTTCAGCATGGTGCACACCCTACATACGTACCTGCATACTCGCCTGCAGTTCCCATAGGTCTCCTCCACCAGTTGGTACCGGTGTTTGTGGATCTGTGCCACAAGTCTCTGGTCACTTCATCCCAGTGCTACCGGGTAATGTCCCTGTGGCACCTGACCTACTCAGACACCGGAACCGCATCTTCAACATGCTGAAGACACGCTCTATGATAGTACACGTAGCGATGTGTGGCTCAGTGTACCACTCTTCCGCCTCTGTTCCAGGTCATTGGTAGGGTGTTAGAAGCCAGGGCCTCAGCAGATATGCCGCGTCACTTGTGGATGGGGAAATGGTGTCCATTACTACATTGTATGCTTGTGTGGCATGCACCCTGTCATTGCTTCTGTCCTCAGTGGTGTATGTACCTGTCCCACTCCACCAGTGCTTCCCCCTTCCACCTTCCCTGAGGTCATGCATCCCTTCACTAGTTGTGGTTGCTTGCCTCATTGACTGTGGTGTCCATGTCAGTGATACACTGACACTGACCTGTCATTGCCTCATGTGTGGCATGCAGTGACTACGTGCAAACATGTGCTTGCCTGTGTCTGCCCTTGCACACATGTGATGTCCCATGGCCAATGTGTGTCCATTGCCATGTGCCTGCTGCACACTGCCTGCTCCCCATGTCCTGCCATTGGTGCCCTCCTGTGCTGTTGTGTCCATGTCACACACACCTACGAAATGGCCACTCCGTATGTCCCTTGTCTTGAACCTACTGCAGAGGGCTGATTGGTGCCAGATGAAGGCATCATGTGTGCTCCCAGGGTGTGTGGCGCAGACACTGCTGATGTGCCCTGAGGCATTGCACACCACCTGGCAGATCATGGAGTGGTAGCCCTTCTGGCTGATGTATACTATGGCATCCTTGCAAGGTGGTGTGCGGATTGCCACATGGGTGCAGTCAATGGCCTCTATGACACCTGGCATGCATGCCACCCTGTAGAACCCCTGCATGGCTTCTGTCTGCTCCACTTGCATGCTGGGGAAATGCATGTATTCCAAAGCATGCAGTAGCAGTGCGGTGAGGAACTGAGTGAGGAGCCAGAAAGTGGAGGCCTGTGATATACCAGTGGTGTCCTCTGTAGGCCTCTGGTAGGTACTCATGGTGAGCAGGCACATGACTGTTGTCACCTTGGTCTCCATTGAGATGGCATGACCTCATGCGTTGGGTGCCTGCATTTTGTCATGGCACAGCTCACAGAGCTGCCTCAGAATGGCCCTGTTCAGGAGGTATCTGCCTACTGTCTCCACATCTGTCAGTTGCTTGAATGACAGCCTGCCATGATACTGCTGTGGGACAGGCTGCCTACGGTGCCTTCCACCTCCCCATCTCCTCATCCTCAATAAGTGCACCAAATATAGCGACTGGTGCTGGGTTCATGCTGTTGTTTGGTGTCCCTGGTTCTCCAGCTGTCTGCGTCATACTGTCTCTCACTCTCTTGCTCTGTTTTGCACTGTTTCGCTCACACCCCCCTCTATCTCTGACAGTGTGCAGGTGTTGCTGTTCTGACAATGACCTGCGGATGGCTTGGACTTAAGTCTGCTTCTTTTATACTTATCTTTTTATAGTGCATTTGGCATTTGCGCTGCATTTGCTCTGTAGTTTCACTGTTTGTTTGCACTGTGAATCATGTTGCATTGTGCATGCATGGGTACGCCCCCTGTTTATGCATTGCATGTCATTTTGATGCACCTGTGGTGCTTCTTCTTTGGCGCAGGGCATCTGGGTTGCACTGATGCATTTGTCCTCTGTGTGAATCGCTCATTGGTGCATTTTGCTTTGCGCTGGCGCATCACAGTTGCTCTCAGCATATCTATTTTGTGAATCCTGCCCTATGTGTTTTTATTGCTGTTTCTCTGAATCAGATTGGTCTCATTCCATTTTCTAATGGTTGGACACTGAAATCACTTACAGTACTTTCACATAAAATGTTGAGGCTACCTGTAATGTAGACATTTTCTAAGAAGCAACACACATCAAGGCTTTTGGTTTCAGTTACACACTGATTCTGAAACAGTTAAGATCATAACTGAATAAAGATGTGCAAATGTTAAATGAAGAAACAAAATACAGTACATAAATTTATATAATTAGGGAAAAGTATAAATAAACTCAATAGTACATGTTATTAGGTACCTGCAGGGATGATATCTTTTTATAATTTCTACTAGGTTGTTATCATCCCTGCAGATATGTCACAAGGACTTGATACAATGGTATAAACAAGATGTCAAATATGTCTCTAGTGTGCAAGCTTTTTATTTTCCTCTGCCATGTAGGCAACAATGACACCTTGCACTTGCGGCAGTGCCACTCATGCCAAGACGGTTTGTGGTGCAGGTTTGCTGTTGTCAGCGGACCAAGAGAATACAATCAGGGAGTGGTCATTAAGTGAGTTGGGAAGTACACTGATATCGAGCACCCTCTAGGAGTGGATGGTAATGGTGATATCCAAGAGGGTGCTGGAGCCAGTAGAGGGGTTGAATCTAGTTGGAGTGGTGACAAGCTGGGACATGTCAAGGGTGGCAAAGATATCTCTGGTTTAGGGGGCCGTGGCAGAGAGGCAGTTGATATTCAGGTCACCAACAATTATCCAGGCCATTTTGGGCAGTAGGCCAGAGAGGTAGTCAGCAAGTGCCTGAATGGTGAGGTCTTGCTTTCTCTGGGGAGTATAGGCAACGGTGAGAAAGACTGGGCCCTTACCAGGGTTGGGGGAGATTTTTAGTGTGAGGGCTTGCACCCCGTTATCAACCTTGGGTGGTGGAAGTGCATTTCCAAGGAGAGAGTCATGCATATAGACAGCACAACCACCTCCACGCTTACCCATCCGATCTTCCCTGAAAAAGGTGTAACCAGGGAGGGAGACAAAGGAGTCAGGGGTGGAGCTAGATAAACAGGTTTCGATGAGTTCGACAATGTCCGGTTGATGCTGAGTAAACCAGCATTGGAACGCAGCAGCCTTCTTAAGGAGGCTGCAAATATTCATAGAAGCTATGCGGAGTCCTTGAGCCTGGGCAGGCTTGTTCATAAGATTGGGCATGGGGCCAGCGTTTGGATGAATGTTACTTGATAGAAGCAACAGGAAGGTGATTAGGCACACCAAAGCATGGTAGTGATTGTGGCATCTCCCCTTGTGCCTGGACATGGGGTCAGGTGCTGGGGTGCAAGGGGTGGGTAGAGTACAAAGGGTGGGAAAGGCATTGAGGAGAAGAGACCAAGGTATGAGTGGGAAGTAAGAGGTAGCAGGGGTGGAGTAGGGGTACCAAGGGAGGTGATCGAGCATGGGGGTCTGGTAGAGGTGTTGCAGATAAGGGGGGTACTATGCATAGAGGTTGATGGACCTAAAAAAGGTGGGGCTGGTGTATGAAGTAGGAAGAGGACCATAGTCAGTGTCAATGCACTTGATCCCAAATGCATTGAGAGCGATAAGTTATTTGAGCACAAGAGAGAATCACCCCCTTAAGAAGTTACAGAAAGGAGAGTCCCTTTAAGGAGTTGCTGTAATTGACTAGTGTGAGGCCTCAGGGGGCAGGGATCACTGGAGAAGTATACTTAATAAAGGAGGGAGAAGGGGTTGGGGGTGGGCGAAAAAATTGTCCAGAGACCAGTACAGCAAGGCAGTGGCCGAGCTGTGTTTTGAAAAAGGTGCCTTGTATGCTTTCTTTCTCAATGGGGATCTGCAGCATCCAATCGGGAAGCAGCCACAGTCCCCAGGAGCCAGTCCAATTATGGGGATTGAAGCCTGACAACTCCGAGCTAGGAGCTGAGCAAACGTACCTGCTTTCCTTGGTCAGGGGGTGGCGGGCTGGATGCAGACGTCCAGCCACCAGCAGGTAGCAGCATCAGGGCCACACGGCTGAAGTGGAGGGCCTGGTTTGGGCTTGTGGCTAAAATAGATCAGAAAAAAAGGTGGGCCATTAGTTAAAAAGTCAAGACAAAGGTCAAGTAAATTGGTGGGAGGGCCCTGGGCAATTTAGTGCTCAGGGCAGAAGTAGGTGCAAATAGTGGGAGAGAAAAGGTTCCTGCAGAGAGGTCTGGTCAAAGGTGCCAGTTGGGAATTTAGCAAAACAAAAGGCTGATTCAGGAGGTTGGTGGGGGAGCCCCTTGAATGAGACCAGGGAGAGCTGGGAAGGAGATGTGTGGTGGAGAGGACTCAGGGTAGTCTGGAATGGGTAGAGAAGATAGTCCAAAGTGCCAGGCAATATTTGCAGAATGTGTTGGTTTAGGGGGGTGTCAGGAGAGGGAATCAAGGGTCCAGTAGATGGCAAAGAAACATTGTGGGGAATAGAAGGAAAGAAATACAAAAGGGAAAAAGGCAAGAGAATGAGGGAAGCAAAGAAGACAGTCTGAGGATGAATGAGAGGAACCGTGATGGGAAAAAAGTGTGGCAGAATAAACATCTGGCAGTAGTCAGTTCTAGCTATTCTACAATATTGGGCAATTAGCAGAAAAAATTCAGTAGTGCAAGCAGTAAGCTATATAGACGTCAGGCAGTCAGTTAAAGTTTGCTACAACTCTGCTATACTCTGCTAGGCAATTTCTACATATACAGTGCAATAGTTTAAAGGTAAAATGTTTAAGCAGTAGAACTATTCAGCAGTGCAAGACATAAGCTATATAGAAGTCAGGCCTAGCTAATACAGCAGGCTAAACAGCAGAACATTCCAAGAGAAGAAAAAAAAAATATATATATATATATATATATATTTCCACATGAGCAGTAAATTCAGCAGAAAAAATTGTCCAGAGAGCAGTACAGCAAGGCAGTGGCCGAGCTGTGTTTTGAAAAAGGTGCCTTGTGTGCTTTCTTTCTCAATATACAGGGTATACAGTAAGTTCATGTAGGCAATGTTGTTTGCTGCAATATAATGTACAAGAAAAATGAAAATTCCTAATTGAAAATATGAAATTTATCTTCATGTGTGAGGGGGCTGGACCAGAACTCACATGAGGTGAAGGCTATGTTTGAGTTATGAAGGTTTGGCCCTTTCACAAATTAAGATAAAGAGAATATCTCAAATCAGGCTGTTGTGTGTCAATTTATACCACATATTTTCACATGTGAACATTTCTAATTAACTCTTCTTTTGAAGCTGTATTTATTTGATTTCTCTGCTCTTGCAAGAATGCTTTCATAGCTCTACAGTAGTGTCATCAAACATATCCGATGTTCTCCCTTTTGTTAAATGCAGCATTATATTATAATACAGTATTTAACCTGCGTTACCTTATTTGTAACATATCCTTTATTAAGATAAATGTTATAATAAATGGTTAATGCTTGTTGTGCATGTATTTCAAGCTTAACTAACAAGCATTTGTCAATGCCAAATGTTTGCTTGCTGGCATTGGCATTGGTAGTGTAGGAGTTACAGAGCTGCATAATAGAAATGGCAATGAAGTATTGAACTGAAGCCAACCCCACCACCACCCTGCAGAGACTGACAGGCATTGGGGTGTGCCTTTGGGTCATCAGGCATAACGGCCACACCATTTCACCACACCCTACCTTGCAGACACCGACAAGTGTCACGGTGTGCCTTGGGGTCTTTGGCCCTTATGCACATCCCATTCCATCAGGAAATATGGTGAGATGGATGTGGTATAGGAGAATGGGGTGAGCTTTGGGGCCAAAGAGTCCAAGGCACACTTTGATGCCTCTCACTGGCTGTAGGGTGTGGAATGGTATGAGCATTACAGGCAAGAATCCCAAGTCATACCCATGATGCCTGTCATTCTCTACGGGGTGGGGCATTATGGTCGGAAACCCTAACGCTTCAGGCATTCGTTGGTATTTTCACTCCAAATTTTCAACATGGTTTTTTGTGACCCCCACCTCATGAACAGTCGCAATATCAGTTTGTTAGCTGAAAGTTGCTTTTGCACAGCGACTACGGCATTTAGCACCACAGGTGCAAAAACACATTCCGAACAGGATGTGAAAATGACAGCTGTACTGTTCATGGGGAGGTGTAAAAAATGGCAATGTTGAAAATCTGCAGTGAAAATATTTAAAAAACTGGTGAAGTCATGAGCGTGCATAGAAACTGTGCAACGCACACCCGTAATGTAATTAGTTTGGGGATTTTTTACAGCAGATTGTCAACACAGGCATTTTGGGACCTCTGATCATGAACAGTGTCACTGTGATTTTCTTTATCTGTCCTGAACAATGATTTCCCACAGCGACCACACATTTCTGTGCTGAAAGTGGGAAAACTCATTTCAGCCATGTTGTGAAAAATGACAGCTGTACTGTTCATAAGGAAGTGTGGAAAAATGCCACTGGTGAAAATCTGGACTGAAAATATTACAAATTCATGAACTTATGAGGGTGCGTGGAAACTGCGCAATGCTCACTCATAACACAGTCATTTTATGGACTTTTGTCACCAAATTTTCAACATAGCCATTTTAAGACCTCTGCACATGAACAGTGTCACTGTGATTTTCTTAATCTGTCCCAAACATTGCTTTCGCACACTGACTGCACCATTGTGTGCTACATGTGTGGAAACACATTTTGGGTGAGATGTGAAAAATGGCAGCTGTACTGCTCATAAAGAAGTGTAATAAAATGGCAATGTTGAAAATCTGACATGCAACTATCAAAAATTTGCAAACTTGCGAGCATGTGTAGGAACAGCACAACGTGCGCTCCTAAAACAGTCATTTTTGGGAATTTTCACCAAATTTTCAACATAGCCATTTTAAGACCTCTGCTCATGAACAGTGTCACTGTAATTTTCTTAATCTGTCCCAAACATTGATTGCACACACCGACTGCGCCACTGTGTGCTACATGCAGGGAAACACATTTTGGGCAACATGTGAAAAATGACAGCTGTACTGCTCATAAGGAAGTGTGGTAAAATGCCAATATTGAAAATCTGGAGTGCAAATATTAAAATTTCATGAATTTACGAGGGTGCGTAGGAATTGCGCAACACATGCTCGTAAAACAGTAATTTCTAGGACTTTTTTCACCATGAACAGTGTCACTGTGATTTTTTTAATGTGTCCCATATATTGATTTTGCACACTGACTGCGCCATTGTGTGCTACATGCGTGGAAACACATTTTGTGCAAGATGTGAAAAATGACAGCTGTACTGCTTATAAGGAGGTGTGGTAAAATGGCAATGTTGAAAATCCAGAGTGCAAATATTAAAAATTTGTGAACTTATGAGCGTGGGTAGGAACTGTGCAATGCACGCTCATAAAACAGTCATTTTTAGGAATTCTTTCACCAAATTTGTAACATAGGCTTTTTGAGAGCCCACCTTATGAACACTGACACTGTCATTTCATTAATCGGTCCTGAAAGGTGATTTTGTGCAGTGACTGCAAAATCACCCTTCGGACCTGATTAAAGCCATGACAGTTCCAGAATTCATGAGGAGGGGTCCCAAAAACCCCATGTTGAAAATTTGATGCCAAAATTCCCAAAATTGCCTGAGATATGCACTAAAGTTGAAAACCCCTATTTATTGCATTATACAGCTTACTGGCATTCCCTCAGTTCGCGGTCGGCTTTGAAGAGTGTAGACGTGTTCCCGGTCCACTGAAGATCGCCGCACCAAGCTCCGGAAGTAAGTATGGGGTGAGGGGGGTGTGGGTAGGTTGGGTGCGCAGAGGGTGGGCATGGGTGGGTAGGGAGACCACTGAGGGAACTTTTTTTGTTTACAGGTTGTCTTTTTTTCAGGAAGATGACATTGGACGTTTGTCATGCTGAAGTGGGCTCCCAGCATGGCAGCTGGAAGGCTGTATGGGAGGGGCCTGGAGCCGATGGGGAAATTGTGCACCCCTGTTGGCCATAACAATTTTTGCCACGCTGGGGTGGGCTCCCAGCGTGGCACCTGGAAAGCTTTTTTTTTGGGGGGGGTGTGGAGCCGACGGGGGATTGGGCACCCCCATCGGCCATACAGTGTGTGCGTGGGGGGGGAGTGTATGAGCATGCAATATGAATGCGTGTGTGCGTGTGGAGGGGGAGCGTTGCTCACTGAAGCGGAGCTCTCCCTTTCAACTGTACAGCACTGCATTTTTAACTGCTGTCATAGACAGCTGCAGCTTTCATTGGAGAACTGCGGCTGCACCTGCAAACGCACTCACTGAATTGGAAGACGGGTGCCACACCTCCGAAAACTTGGATGATGGCATTATGTTTCTTGCACATGCCTGCAAGCAAACATATAAAGTTGTTGTACTACAGTTGAAAGGTAATCAAATGCTGACATACCATTCTGTGTTACAAGAGCTTTTTTAATTAGAATGAAAACATGTGCCCCCTTCTGCTTTTCTTTCATTTTCACTTAACACAGAACCCAGACCCTTCCCTAAACCATTCTTCTGTTGTTTCACCACTTTAAAAACAGAGATTCAGCCCTCACCCAGCTTGGTTTGTAGTAGCTTAGTGAGGGTGGGTTTCTGTTTTTCTTTTTAAACAATAAAAAATGAAGGCAACAATGTATCAGGAACAAATAAAAAGTATTGATTTTTTAACGTCATGCTTCAAACCATATACTATACCAAATTATACAATGGCAAAAAAAATACCCAGTTCTTATTGGCCAGCTGGCACTATCACCCTGTTGTAAAATTCAGCATCACCAACAGGAAGAAGTGCCAGCTGTACTAAAGCTCAAGCCTCCTAAAAAGAAAATCATCTGATCCCCGTTGTAATTTTGAAATGCCGCCATCTCGTCTCACACCTTACCGACAATATAGAAATCGGGAGTTAAAAAACACGGTGCAGTGTTCAACAACTCGTAAATAGTTCAAAGCCCAATCCTCCTCCTCCATTAAGGACTTACCTAAAGTAAATCCTTAGCTTTCCCCTCTCATAACTGTCACTGCTGCTCCACACTTCACCGTCTCGCAGCCAGCTGCTTCTCTTTCACTCAATGGCTCCAAAATTAAATCCTGCGATTGTTAGCGCTTCAAGCCCTCTGTTCTCTTAAAATAAAATAAAAAAAACTGCCTGCCACGCCGAATTTCCTCACCGCCAACTATCCCAGCCTCCTCGTTAGTGGCCGTTATAACGCTAAAGCGGATTTCCGTATTTCTAAGTGTCCCCCCGTCTTCTTACCACTTCTAACTTCCGCACATAAAAAAAAAAATAAAAACAGCACATCAACCCGGTGTGGCTTCTCATGCTGTCAGGCAACGACCCAGTCTCGCTCACAGTTTTCACAAGCGGGAGTGACGACGAGTGTAGAAGTGTACCATAAAAAACAGTTTGACAGAGGCGAGAGTTTTCAACACATTATTAAATTAAAACAAAGAAACATGCCTCAGTGTGTCTGTGTGTTACTACTTCAAGTGACTGATGCCTTCCACCATTTTCTACCTTACAACAGGAACTATTTGTCTAAGGAGGAAGGATATCAAGCTAAAATCAATAAAAAACACTATTTTTTAAAATCAAAACTCTTAAATATTTTTTTTCTTAAACTTTTACTTAGTGCCAATTGTATAATAGCAATAACCCACTCCAGGGTGTTGGTGATGCTGGTTTTACCCACGCCTGGTGAGGTTTACTCACTCGGCCTTCGGCCTTGTGACCGAACCACGCCAGGCGTGGGTAAAACCAGCATCACCAACACCCTGTCGTGGTTTATTGCTTAAATAACACATGGGCAACCATGTACATCTCAACTGTGTTTCCATTTCGGGGGTTCTGATGATATCAGAAACCTGTTGAGCTTCATTCTTGTGGTCCATGTGATGTCATCAGACCCCTTTATAGAAACACAGCCTTCTTGGGCATGGTTACCTATGCATTATTCTCTGTATATTAATAGCAGGCATGTAATCAACACAAATGACACCATTTATTAAGTAAGGTTTATACTCACTGCTGTGGTATAATGTGGATATTTAGAATAACATTTTCAATTTAAACAAGCATGCCTAATTAATGACATGGCCCTTTAAAAGAGTAGAATGAGAAATATGACAGTTATCCTCAGTCCTCCATTCCTAGAATACATAGATAGATTAAAAGATTATTTTCCTAAAACAGTGGTGACTGAGGGTAGATATAATGACATGTAGTACATATACTAATGATATTAAATACACTAAAGAGAACAGAGCTATTCACAGTTATGAAAAAGGGTTTCATAAATTCTACAATCTGATTGGCTGTTAGGATTCTAACAGCCTTACAGTAATCCTTGTTACACTATCATGCACAGCCTGATCACAGTGGCACATGAATTCTTCTTGTCAGCATTCCATTCTCTAGCACTTCTGAATAACTGGAATGATGCATTCTGATTCTGAACCAGCATTCTTAAACTGTTGGTAGAAGAACTATTTTATTAAAAAAAACTCCCACTCAATGAGGAAAGCATTAAAAAAGTACACTTTTAACACTTTTCGTTAGGAGCATTTTTTATGTTGATTGCGCACCTGCGCAAGAAACATGTTGCATCAGCTTTCTCCACAAGCAGGTTGTGGAGGCGTGGCACTGTTGTGCCCAATGCCCCCACAGCCTGCAAAGGCTTGTGTCCCATCCCCCAATGCCATGGTACACTGCTGCTGACACTAGTTCAGTCAGCGTGCCACAACTTTCTAAAAAATCAGCCGCTGCAATCAGGGGCCGCCTCGTCATTGCAGGGCGGGATGTAGGATGTCTGATATTGTTTGTGAACATGGCGGTGGCTTGCCACTGTGTTCACAAACAATATCTACCCCCATATGTATTTGCATACTGTAACCCCCCCCATTTTATTGTCTACCGATGGGGTGCCCAATCCCCGTCAGCAGAAAGGAATTCCCCCCTTCTGTTGTTTGCCGATGGGGGTGCTCAGTCCCCATCAGCAGAAACAAATTCCCACCCCTTTGTTGTTTGCCGATGGGGTGCCCAATCTCCGTCGGCAGAAATGAATCCCCCATACATTGTTTGCGACAGGGTGCCCAATCCCGTCAGCAGAAACAATTCCCCTCCCTTTGTTGTTTGCTGGCGGGGTGCTCAATCCCCGTCGGCCAACTCCCTCAGCAAGACTCCGCTGACGACATGCCCCTGGAAAGGTAAAAAGCGGTCCCTAGCGTTTGTGTTTTTTTTTTTTCTCAAAAACAGGAAACGGTCCCTCGTAGTCTCCAGGGCCCCTCTCCCACATCCTGCACCCACCCACTGTGCACCCTGCCTCCCCACACCCCCCCATACCCCATACTTACCTCTGGAGCTTGGTGTGATGATCTTCTGTAGACCGGGAACACGTCTGCACTCTTCAAAGCCGACCGAGAACTGAGGAAATGCCAGTAAGCTATATAATGTAATGAATAGGGTTTTTTCAACTTTAGTGCATATCTCTGGCATTTTTGGGAATTATTTCACCAAATTTTCAACATGGGGTTTTTGGGACCCCTCCTCATGAATTCTTCAACTGTCATGGCGTTAATCAGCCCCGAAAGGTGGTTTCTCGGTCATTGTGTGGAATCACCCTTTGGGGCCAATTAATGAAACGACAGTGTGAGTGTTCATGAGGTGGGCTCTCAAAAAGCCTATGTTGCAAGTTTGGTGGAAAAAATCCAAAAAATGACTGTTTTATGAGCATGCGTTGCGCAGTTGCTGCATATACTCATAACTTCGCAAATTTACAATATTTTCACACCAGATTTTCAACATTGGCATTTTGTCACACCTCCTTGTGAGCAGTATAGCTGTCATTGTTGACATCCTGGCCAAAATATGTTTTCGCACTTCCAGCGCAGAATAGCGCGGTCGCTGTGGGAAATCAGTGTTCAGGACAGATTAAGAAAATAACAGTGACACTGTTCATGAGTAGATGTCCTAAAATGCCTATGTTGAAAATTTGGTAACGATACCTCATAAAATGACTGTGGTATGAGCGTGCGTTGCACAATTATAATTAATTCTTGTAGCTTCGCAAATTTATAATATTTTCACTCCAGATTTTCAACATTATCATTTTCCCAGACCTACTTATGAACAGTGCAGCTGTCATTTTTCCCATCCTGGCTGAAATGTGTTTTCGCACTTCTGGCGCAGAATAGAGCGGTTGCTGTGGGAAATCATTGTTCAGGACAAATTAAGAAAATGACAATGATACTGTTCATGAGCAGAGGTCCAAAAATGCCTATGTTGAAAATTTGGTGATGATAGCCCATCAATTGACTGTGTTACAAGTGCGCGTTGCGCACTTTCCATAAACCCTTGTAACTTCGCTGATTTGTAATATTGTCACACCAGATTTTCAACAGTGCCATTTTTCCACACCTCTTTATGAGCAGTACAGCTGTCATTTTTCACATCCTGACTGAAATGTGTTTTCACAGTTCAGGCGTAGAATAACATGGTCACTGTGGGAAGTCAGTGTTCAAGACAGATTAAGAAAATGACAGTGGCACTGTTCATGAGCAGAGGTCCTAAAATCCCTATGTTGAAAATTTAGTGACGAAACTCCATAACATGACTGTGTTACAAGCGTGCATTGAACTGTTTGCATGCACCCTTGTAACTTCGCAAATTTGTAATACTGTCACGCCACATTTTCAACAGTGGCATTTTTTCACAACTCCCTATGAACACTACAGCTGTCATTTTTCACATCCTGGCTAAAATATGTTTTTGCACTCCTGCCAGACAATAGCACAGTCACTCTGGGAAATCAGTGTTTGGGACAGATTAAGATCGACCGAGTGATGGGGGGGGTCACCGAGCTCAACTGAGCTCTGTCGGGACTGCTGCAGATTTGTTTGTGGACAGACACAGGCCCCAACACAAGAGCCCAGTACAAAAGGGCAGCCTGCAGCACTGGGAGAAACACAACGAGTGAGGGAGGGGGAGTGAGCGAACTCACTGAAGTGCTGTCAGGACTGCTGCAGATTTCTTTGTGGGCAGAAAAAGGCGTCAATACAGGCAGGGGCCCAGTACAAAAGGCCAGCCTGCAGCGGTGGGAGAAACAGTACGAGTGAGTGAGACAAGGAGACATAGTGAGCTCAACAGAGCTCTATCAGGACTGCTGGAATTCCTTTGTGGGCAGAAAAAGGCGCCAATGCAGGCAGGAGCCCAGTACAAAAGGGCAGCTTGCAGCGCCAGGACAAACAGAATGAGTGATGAGAGAGGGAGACTGAGCGACCTCAACGGAGCTCTGTCGGGACAGCTGCGGATTTCTTTGTGGACAGACAAAGGTGCCAACGCAGCCAGGAGCCCCATACAAAAGCGCAGTCTGCAGCGCCAAGAGACACAGAACGAGCAAGTGATAGAGCGGTAGTGAATGACCTCAACAGAGCTCTAGTGTGACTGCTGCAGATTTCTTTGTGGGCAGAAAATGCGGCAACACAGGCAAGAGCCCAGTACAAAAGGCCAGCTTGCACCGCTGGCTGAAACGGAATGCAAGAGTGACAGAGGGGGAATGAGTGAGCTCAGTGGAGCTGTGTTGGGACTGCTTCAGATTTCTTTCTGGCCAGAAAAAGCCACCAATGCAGGCAGGAGCCCAGTACAAAAGGGCAGCCTGCAGTGCCAGGAGACACAGAATGAGTGAGTGAGGGAGGGGGAGTCATTGAGCTCAACAGGGCTCTGTTGGGACTGCTGCAGATTTGTTTGTGGGCAGAAAAAGGCAGCAATGCATGCAGGGGCCCAGTACAAAAGGGCAGCCTGCAGTGGCAGGAAAACCAGAATGAGCGAGTGAGTGAGCTCAACAGAGCTGCATTGCAACTGCTGCAAATTTCTTTGTGGACATAAGAAGGCAGCAACGCAGGCAGAAGCCCAGTAGAAAAGGGCAGCCTGCAGCGCCGGCAGAACAGAATGAGCGAGTGAGAGAAGGGCAGTGAGCAAGCTCAACGCAGCTTTGTTGGGACTGCTGCAGATTTCTTTGTGGACAGAAAAAGGCGCCAACAGAGGCAGGAGCCCAGTACAAAAGGGCATTCTGCAGCGCCAGGAGAACCAGACTGAGTGAGTGAGATAGGGGGAGTGAGCAACCTCAACGGAGCTCTGTCGGGACAGCTGTGGATTTCTTTGTGGGTAGAAAAAGCCACCAACACAGGCAGGAGCCCAGTACAAAAGGGCAGCCTAGAGCGCCAGGAGAAACAGAATGAGCAAGTGAGAGAGGGGGAGTGAGCCACCTCAATGGAGCTCTGTCAGGACAGCTGCAGATTTCTTCCTCAGCAGAACAAGGTCCCAATGCAGGCAGCAGCCCAGTACAAAAGAGCAGCCTGCAGCACCGGGACAAACAGACTGAGCCAGTAACAGAGGGCCACTGAACGAGCTCAACAGACCAACGCAGTCAACATTGGAGCATTGACAAATGCTTGTTTATAATAACAATAAGGCACTTCCAGGAGTCAGATTAACAGTCACTTAATCACCCCCTGGGCAATATGGCACTCGGCTGCACCTTGTACCACATTACACCCCTAGGGGGTGATTAACAGACTGTTAATCTAACCTCTGGTCATGCCTTGTTGCTTAATTGCTGACCTGGGAGACCTGCTATTGGGTGAGCATGAGGTTTACATCAAGACACTTCAAGCAAGCAAATCAGAGTTTCAGTCAATATAATGTTATGTGAATGAATATAATGCCAGTTCAGGTTCATCAAAAGCCTAAAAAATACACTCTTATTTTTGTTGCTAAACTGTTTATTAATTGCTTTAAAGAATAACACCACATAAAAAAGGCATGCAGACATTACATAGGTGGTACAATCAAAACAATCAGTGTCGTGAACCATGGCAGACCAGCAGTAGGGTACATAGGAACAAGTTTAAAAGCAATGAAAAGTGCCAAGGTAGAAAAGGAGACAACAATGCCCCAAAACATGCTATTAAGGAGAACAATACCAGGCAGTATACAGTCATATCCATCTTAGGAAGTCTAGAATACCAGTAGTTGGAAGGGATAAACAGCACCATTCAACATGGTAAGGCCCAAACCGATATCCAATGATGTACAAAAAAAAAATGACAGGAACAAGAACAAGGGAAGTACAGGCATAATCATACAACATTGTTGTAACATAAATGGTGGAGTACAAACAGAACAGGAACTAAAAATGGTCTCAATGCCTAGAATTGGGAAGGGGCAAACCAGGAAGATGACAACCACATTCATGTGATAGAAAGAAAAAGGGGGGAAGTGAAAATGGATCAAAGTAGGAGGAG
Source organism: Neoceratodus forsteri (assembly GCA_016271365.2). NCBI lineage: Eukaryota > Metazoa > Chordata > Ceratodontiformes > Ceratodontidae > Neoceratodus > Neoceratodus forsteri. The sequence goes on along the minus strand of CM028132.1, from coordinate 188,971,861 downwards.
AAATGTGGGTAACAATGAAAAAATATGGAAAGGGCCTGGCCTATCCATCCAGTACAGGGTGGAGGAGGTGTGGGCAAAGCTGGGGGACAGCCACCATAAAGTGGTCCTTCATAAATGCTCTGCATGAAGTCAAGACTAAGTAAAACTGATCTAGTGTACCATTGAGGCAAGGTGTGAGAGCCATTCATATGTAACAACCAAGATGAGGCCAGCTAAAAATTCTCAGAGGGTGGGAACCTCAGTAGTGTGCCATCTTCTCAGTGTGAGGTATTTAGCCTCTATGGTGGCCAACTGCAGATAGTCAACCTGGGAGACAGGGAGTGGAGGGAGATCCTTATGCCATCCCAGCAAGGAAAATACTGGAGAAGGTGGAATAGAAATCCACAGAAAATTACTCAAAACATCACGTACAATATCTGTCCCTGAAACAGATGAAGGATGGGACAACACCAGAGGATATGAAAAAGACTCCCTGGGCAATATACTCTTATGTTAAAAGAGCTGAATCTTTTCTTAAAAAGATTGCAATGAAGGGTGAGTTATGGAAGATGGTGATAGTGCATTCTTGGCTAAAGAGAAGACTAGGTATTTAAAAAAGGACCCAGTCAGTGAAATACTGATTTCCTGTTTCTATTTTTGTACTGCTATGAGAAGCTGAAATGGAGAGTGTGTGATAGAGGCAGTGTGTGTGTATGTGTAAAACAGGACATGGATGCTTAGAATGCCAGAGATCCACTGTCTGCCAAGGATTCTGGAATCAACCAAGTAAAGCTGGCAGTACACTCATGGGGTAGGACAGAGGTTTGGTCTTAGGAATGATCTGGAAAGGGCTATAGTCAAAAATGGGTTATATTGCTGTGTGAGTGAGATCTGAAGAAGCACTGGTCTAGTCATCAACCCCAGCCACTAGCCTAAATGGAATTTCATTTATTTACTTCAAAGAGGAAGAAATGGAGGGAAAATGTTTAATTGCATTTTTTCTTCTTCTGAAAAGAGTCCAGATGTTCAAGTTTACAGGACCTGGAAAGCCACAGGTCTCAGCTGGAAATTATGAACCTTTACTGGCACAAGATCTGAGCAAGGGGCATGCATCTGCATACTGGTTCAGAAAAGCCACATCATGACACATGACAGGGAGTGCATGGGCTGTTTGTTTGAATTTACATCTGAGCTAGATTGACCATTATCCCTTGATAAAATCTGATATAAATTACCATCTAAAATAAGAGGTTTACTGGGGAAATTAATTGTCCCATAAAATGTGACTGTACTGTATGTTACCAGATGGCTTTGGTTTTACAACTAACACAAGTTTGTGTTAACTTGTTTGTTAAATGCTTTAAAGACATCATGGTAAAACAATAAGGCAATTCTAAAGCTAAACAAATATTTGTGGGATTTAAGTTAGGGTAGTGATGAGAAAGGCAGGTGCTGTGATCTCTAGTTGTAGGGATGGAGGATGTATCAGAACAGAGAAGAGAGGTAGTAGGCATTGGTATAAGTGAGTTCAATTGCCAGTGGACACAAGCAACAAGTATGAGCTTTTGTCTGGTCAGACTGTGGGTATCCTAGATGGGACTGGGTTTGGTGTGGGCTGACCAGGTCCCAGGATACCAACCTACAGAAAAGGAAGAAGTAACAGGCGAGGAAGAGGAGCAGAAAGGTAATAGTCATTGAAAGCTTTATTGTGATGGCAGCATAGGGTTTTGCAATTGCTGTCTATGGCCAAGCAAAGAAGCTGGGGGTAGGACCAGACTGTCATTGTCCATGCTGTCACAAGCAACAAAGGAAGCACCACATTACAGGAAATAAGGAGGTTATGAATTAAACTAGTGATGTTCCTGAAGTGAAAGATATACAAGTTGAGCTTTTCCAGGATCATCCTGGTCCTTGGGGATAGTAATGAAAGGCAATGTACCATTAGGCAGTCAAATGTTTAGATAACTGGTCAGGTGTTAGAGGGAGGTTTTGTTTGTCTGCCAACTGGAAAGCCTCCTTTGGCAAGGAATGCCTTTATGGCCAGGATAGGCTGCAACTGAGCTCAGAAAGCATGGAGGTACTGACTTGGAGAATGGGCAGGGCAGCTAGGCAGATTTAAACTAGAGGACAGAGAAGGGGGCTGGTGCAGCAGAGCACCATTGGCAAAAGGCAGATAAAGGGGATCATCAAGGAAAGACATAAGAGCAGTTGAGAAACAGAAAAGGGACACACTTGGGGTCAAGGAAGCATGGAGGGACAACTGTTCACCCTTGCATACAGGCCAGCATGAAGAGTATATTCCAAAAATGGAAGACCTTAAAGGCTTAGTGCCCTTCAATGACAAGGACTTAGCAGCCCTCACAGAGACTTGGTTGAAAAGAAAATGACAGGAACACCAGAAAAGAAGGGTATAGGCTATTCTGGAGGAATAGGCCTGAGAGGAGAGGAATGAGGTGACTCCCTTCATAAGAATGCAACCACTGTAGAGGACATTGGAAGGCAAACAGTGTCACAGAGGCCATCTGTGTTTAATGAGGGGAAGAAGGGGCCAAATACTCATCCTATGAGTGTGCTTCATGCCCCCCAATAGCTCAGTGGAGAATGATTCCCAGCTGGTCAGGAAATAAATGAGAACAGCCTACTGAAATGCAGCAGTGACCCTGTGTACTACATGTTCCAGGCACAGACTGGCATCTTGACAGGACAAACAACATGGTTGGGACCAAATCCCTGTCAGCCTTCAAAGATTATTTCCTAGAGCAACATGTCCAACAGTACACTAGGTTTAAGGTAACCCTTGATTTTGTTGTTAAAGGTGGGAATTGGGCCATCTCCAGTGTAAATGTCAAGGAACTGGTGGGAAGAAGTGACCACAGCTGGGTAGCCCTCTTTCTGGTGACAGGGAAAACTGGCTAAGCCTCAGTCACCATGATCAAAAATGTCAGAAAGTCAGACATTACTATTATGAAAGACCAGGTGTCCAAGGGTCTGGAGCAGCTGCTGGAGTCTGGCATTGCACAGAAGCAAGCCAGCAAAGTTTATATATGGAACGCTATTCCAAACAGATCACAGCATTTTACAAAACACACAGATCATAAAACACTCAATTCAGCAAATAAAAACATTTAAAAACATATATAAAACAGCAGGATTAACTATCACAAAATGCCAGTTCAAATAAATAGGTTTTACGGGCAGATATAAAGTCCCCAATGGATGGGCATTCCCTAACCCAGTGAGGTAGAGACTTCCACAGGGTTGAAGCTGCAAAAGCAAACACTCTAGCACCTGAAGTTGTTAAATAGACCCTGGGAATCTCCAGCAATCCCTCATCGGTGGAGCGGAGATGATGAAGGGGGTGGTAAGGACAAAGGAGATCTTCCAGATACCACAGTCCCAGTCTGTGTAGGGCCTCTTAAGTCAGTAATCTGACCCTGAAGATGATCCTCCACAGCACTGGCAGCCAGTGCAGTCTGCAGAGCACAAGCGTGACATGGCAAGATCTTGATAAGCCAGTCAACAGCCTGACAGCGGCATTCTGCACCAGCTGCGGCTGGCGAGGGCTCCCCTCCCTCGGTAGCCCAAGGTATAGGGCATTGTAGTAATCGAGGCGCATGGTCACAAAGGCATGGAGCAATGTAGGAAGGTCATCAGGTGGGATCAGGTGCTTTATCTGGGTGATATTCCTCAGATGGTAAAATGAGGTCTTGACAATGGCCAACACCTGAGACTCAAGCGTCAGCTCACTATCAAGCATAACGCCAAGATTCTGCACCTGGTCAGAAGTCATCAGCTGGTTGCTACCCAGCCATAGTGCAAATTGCTGCCCAGTTGGTATCCTCTCTACCTGATGACTTGGGTTCACAATCAACACCTCAGTTTTATCTGGATTCGGTCTCAACCAGTTGGCACTCATCCAGTCTTGAATCTCAGAGAGGCAGTTGAAGACTGAGACAACAATGTTTTGTTCAGGCACAAAAGACATGTACAGTTGAGTATCATCTGCATAGAAGGGAAAACTCAATCCGTACTGCCTAATAATGTCCCCCATTGGCAGTATGTACAGTACAAGTCACATTAAGCTATTCCATCAATGAGTTGGTTTAGCATTGATTCTTTGAGTTGGCAAAGCATTGGCAACGCATAATGCATTATTTTTCAATGCTTAATCAGCTAAAGAGCAATGATTGTAAAATGTTTGTGCAACTCAGTTGGACTGCATCTGCAGTCCAGTAACAGTGCAATGCAAAGTTGCATTTTAACTCTTAAGAAACAGTTTGTGCAAGGCTTTGAGCTGAATCCAGCAACACTTATGCAACTCAGTCAGAAGTGCTACAGCGACTCATTGAAGGAACAGTTTAATGTGTCTTGTACTGTACACCGCAAACAGCATGGGGGAAAGCATAGAGCCCTGCGTCACCTCACATGGCAGGGGAGGGAAGATGAGAAGAAACTCCCAACTCAACTCTTTGCATCCTGCCAGTGAGGAAAGAATCAAACCATCTGAGGACCCTACCATAAAGTCCACAGAATAACCACAGGCACTCTAGCAACACGCCATGGTCCACGGTATCAAATGCTGTGGAGAGGTCAAGGAGAACCAAGATGGAATGACTCCTCCAATCTCTTGATGTCAGGAGATTATTAAGTACCCAAACTAACATGGTCTCAGTACTATGCCTCTTCCTGAAACTGGACTGGAGAGGATCATAGACATCGTGGGTGGTCAGATGCTCCACGAGCTGCAATGCGATTGCTTCTCAATAACCTTACCCAAAAAACAAAGGTTAGAAACAAGCCAGTAGTTTGGGAGACAGTCAGGGTTGAGAGAAGGTTTTTTCAGGAGGGGGTGAACAAAAGGTGTTCATTGAAGAAGGTGCTCAAAATAACAGTAGAGGTCAACATTTATGTAAGCAATTTGGAAATAGCTGCCAAAAGGTGTCTCTTGGCTCAACAGAGACCTAAAGTAACTGGTTCTTGATAAAAGACCTATGACCCCCTAGGAACAGACAGGTTGCTTCCATACCAGAGAAATGTACAGCACAGAGCAGTACTAAGGAGTGCAAAACTAGACTTAAGACAGAAACAGATGGTCTGGAAGCTAGTATAGCAACAGAAGCAGCAGACAACACCAAAGCATTCTTCTTGTAGTGCCTACGTACACAGAAGGGGAAGGGGAATGAGGGGATTGGGACAATGAAAACAGGGGTTGAGTGGAGGAACTTGTGAGAGAGCAAGCAGTGATTACTGAGAAGCATAATTTATTTATTTATTTATTTACTTATTTATATATTTATTGTCTTGGAGAAACACCTTTCAGCGAAAACCTTTTACAAAGATCCCACATCATAGAACAGGGACAGGTTACAGGCGTACATTATACAGTAACAAACAAATAATAGTACAGAGATAAGTGCAACCGGTTTGAGGGCAATAACAGTAGGCAGGTGCATACAGGCATTAGGTAACATTCATGTAAACAAGATACAGTAAAAGCAATCAACAGTACAGGATTAGCGCAATCAGGTTGATGGCGATACAGGGTAAAGAAAACATACCTAACTCACAGTTCAATAGCAGTCAACAATATTGACTTCGTTATGTTAGGCAGAAGAGTTGGGAGGGTTGGGAGGTAGGAAGAGGTGAGGAGGAACTCAGAGAGAGGTGTTAAATAGTTTAATAAATAATTCTAAAAGGAGTTTAATAAATACTTTGCTTCAGAATTACCAAAGGGCCCCTAGTTGGGGAATGGGGCTCATTGTGAGAGCCCATGACATCAGGGTAGCCATGATGCAGCCATTGGACATTATGCCTTCCCCGGTAGTTGACTACCTGGCAGGGTTCAAGCCATGTAAGTCTAAAGGGGTAGTTGGGATACACATCAGAATCACAGCTAAAGGAACAAATTGCAGTGCCACTTGCAGTAATCTTTCTAGAGTCTGTACAGGCAGTAGTGGTGGGCAAAGTGGCCGAAATACACTCCATGAAGTGATTCTCGGAGGAACGTGGACTCCACGAAGTATTCCACAGCTCGAAGTGGAGTACTTCTTGTTATAATGGGGAATGCAAAGTCCATTGAGAACAATGACTTCACTTTATTCTGCCTTCCCCAAACCACTTCTCCACCAATTTTAAGGCGAAGTACATTGAAATCAATGTACTTCACCTCACTTCACCTTGTGTTTGAGCTCCAAAGGTGAATTTTGCAGTGCTTCATGGGATTGCAGGTCACATGGGCTCTAGATTGTTCTGTACAGCCTCAGTTCTGTGTAGTGTGTGTGTAGTAGGAGATGGAGACAGTTTCCTCTCAGAGCTCTGCAATTCAAATCCTCTAAAAGCTGTTAAAAAAGTATTTTTGAGCTATTTATTTGCTCACAATTTAGCACTGCTCACAATTTAGCACATCGATTGTAGGAAACCCTCCTGTCCTCATATCATCGAGTGTTTATTGTTTGTGTGTGGATTTTGAATGTTAATTTAGAACAGTCAATCTGTGTACTGTGAAGTGCGCTTTGGGGGAGGGGCGTATCTGTGGTGTAGTAGATTAACTGGGAGAAAAAGGCAGTCTTTCTGGTTTGGTTATATTTTTCTTGTTTAACTGTGTTAATGTACACACAGTAATATTTTCAGTAATTCTTGACATTTTTTGTTGATTGTTGTGGTGCAGCAGTGTATAATTTCAGTGTGTTTAAAACATTTGGTTATATTACTAAAGGTTTTCAATTTGCTATGCATTACTTGTACTGTGTGTGAGTGTGAGTGTGATGCATGCCATTAAATCACACGCCTTTTTTTGTGCCACAGAGTAATTCCAGCAGTATGTACCTGCTATCCACTGCACCTGCATGAATTTTTTGTACTATCTTAGCTGGTAGTGGATTGCTACTGCCGTGCACTACCCCACCCCCCCCAACTGGCAAAAGGTATTATTTTCCAGATTTGGGTCTGTGACTTGTGAGCACAGGGTAGGTGTTTTGTGCCTTTGTGTCTGCATCTCTTGAGTGTGCAGCACAGTCTTAACTGTCTGTGCATTTGCAGTACACCATTAATTCTGGGAGACTTTGCATTTCTTGTTAAACTCTCATTTCAGTTTGTCAGCACTGGGGAGTTTTCTGGACACAAGACAGTAGCATTTTGGGGAGGCACATTAATTCCGGTGACTGTGTGTGACCACTGCACGCATGATGAAGTGCACCATTAATTCTGGGAGACTTTGCATTTTTTGTTACCCACTCATTTCACTTCGTCAGCACTGGGGAATTTTCTGTAAACAAGACAGTAGCATTTTGGGGATGCAAATTAGTTCTGGTGACTGTGTGTGACCACTGCGCACATGACTGAGTGTGCCATTAATTCTGGGAGACTTTGCCCTTCTTATTACACTCTGATTTCACTTTGTCAGCACTGGCGAATTTTCTGGACACAAGACAGCAGCATTTTGGGGATGCACATTAATTCTGGCGACTGTGTGTGTGACCACTGAATGCATGATGAAGTACACCATTAATTCTTGGAGACTTTGCAATTTTTGTTGCCTTCTTGTTTCACTTCGTCAGCACTGAGGAATTTTCCGTAAATAAGACAGCAGCATTTTGGGGATGCAAATTAATTCTGGTTACTGTGTGTGACCACGGCGTACATGACTGAGTCTGCCATTAATTCTGGGAGACTTCACATTTCTTGTTATGCTCTCATTTCACTTCGTCAACACTGGGGAATTTTCTGGACACAAGATAGTAGCATTTTGGGGATGCACATTAATTCTGATGACTGTGTGTGACTACTGCACGCTTGACATCTGAGTGTGCCATTAATTCTGGGTGACTTTGCACTTCTTGTGCTCTCATTTCACTTCATCACCGTCAGCACTGGGGAGTTTTCTGGACACAAGACATGAGCATTTTGGGGATGCACATAATTTCTGGTGACTGTGTGTGTAAAGGGCTGCGAATATTATTGTCACTTCACCTTACTTCACGTTAAGGCGGAATGACAATGCAAAGTAATAATTACAAGGCGAAGGGAGCCTTTTGCATTGGCTACTCCATGTAGTGGAGTGACAACGCAAAGTGCCCACTTCACGGGCACTTTGCTGGTGAAATTTAAATTCACTGCATCTCTAACAGGCAGATGTGGTGCCAGAGGACTGGAAGGTGGCATGTGTGGCCTCCATCTTCAAGAAGGGTAAAGATCAGTCATCAAAGCCAGCCCAGTGGTGCTGAGGGTTGAGGTGCTGGATGCCACACCTCACGCCACGCCGGCGACCTGGGTTCGGGAATGAGCCAGGACTGCAGGGGGTTGGCAGGGGAGAGAGATGATCAAGCATCTGGAGGACTGTTCTCCTCTTTTGGAATGGGTTCCAGGGGTAGCTCGGCACAGCAGCGGCCCCCGGTGGAGACCAGCTGCACTGTGGCTCACAGGAACTCACAATCGGGGAAGACACTGGGCGTCTGCCTTCCAGACATGAATGGGAGCATCCACGTTGCGGGCTGACAGCATTGCATGTCCCATGTCTTGGGTGTAAAACCTACATACAAAAGCCCCACCAGCCAGACAGGCGATGGCCATTCCAGAGCCAAACCACCACATGCCCAACACTGGAGCCATGCCACTGCCTTTTCAGACTCCTCGGGCCCTTCATCCTCCTTGGGGCTCGGGAAGAACGTAACACCCTTGAAGATGACAGGGCTCACAGTGGGCGGTAGAGCAGCATAGGTGAGCAGATAGGCCCAAGAGAGTTCCAGTGCTTGGGGGAGTGTGGCAGATCTAGGCTAAACTCCATAAAAATGGACTGTTGAACCTTGTCCTGTCTTCTTTTTCTTCCACTTTAAAACTTCTGTTGCAGCAGTACCCTCTTATCTCTTCTACTTTTAAATACATTTTTTCTATTATCCTAGGTAGGCCACCTAGGATGAAACTGTACTATCTCCTTCTGTACTTCATTTCTGTTCTCTAGCTCTATCTAAAACTTTTACTTTTGGTTCATACAGCCCCCCAACCCCCAACTCCTAGGTGCAAGGAGTTAGTAAAACAGATGCTGTACAGTAAGAAAAGAGGATTATGTCCTCGGACATAATAAAGTAATGAAAACTACCAAATAAAAGTCTTCTGTTTTCTGAGTTAAAGAAAACTAATGCATAAATGTATTCTGGTTAAATAAGGCAGAGTCCTGGAGTCATGTTAGAGGTGCCCCTGTCTTAAAGCAGCATGCAAACATTAAACAGAAGGAAAAGCAAAGCATGCAAAATGAACATTAGAAGCATGAAGACTTGCAGAAAAAAGGGGTAACACTATAAAATGGAATTAAGTTAACCTCTCTGTAATACTGCACATCCAGAATTAAAGCAGCTTGCATTTGTTTAAAGGAAAACTATTTTGTTTTAACAAGTGACTCAGGTTTAACCAGGTAGAAATCCATACCTGGTTGCTAAGGAAATAAACAGTGCTACTTTTTCTTGCTTGACTCTAAACATGAACTATAATACAGATACTGTAAGACAGGAGGCCCCCCTTGCACTTCCAAGCAGTAAATAAAGATAGCAAGTTGAATTTAGTTCTTTAAAAATTACAAGGACTTGCAGAAAGGAGGGGAAAATAATAAAACTAGATTATTTAGACCCCTGTATTACTGTGTACCCTGTAGTGAAGCAGCAATCATTTCTGAGCAAAATAATGCTTTGAAAACCTAAGGTTTGATCAGGTAGAAATGCTTACCAGGTCACTTAGGAAAATAGAAGACCTCCTCCTTTTCTGAGCTGCTGATCTTTGAATGGGTATTCCTAAGGGATCAGCACCCTCCACTGTCCCCTTTTTATATGTTCACCTAATAAGCACCTGTCACTCAGATGGTTACTAAGCATATTACCTTTGGGTTGCTAGGTAATTAACAGTCTAATTAACCCTGAAACAGGAATACAAGTTTTGTTTATCAACCTGCTGTATAAATGGGAATAGTAAGAGAATGGTATTTATCTAAGTAATGGTTTTAGGTCACATTTAGATACCTAACCTATTCTAAAGCATTGTATTTGTGTTAAGTGTGTTAAGGGTCTAGTCAGGTGACCTTGTCCAGGGAGTATAAATACCTCCCAAATCTGTTCTTTAGGCAGATGAGCCTTGGAAGTGAGACAGGGAGGTCTTCAATGACAGTAATGTAAATACAGAAGTAAGCAGACCATAGCTATTCTGTGGTCTTTGACTGTGTATTGGGAATTGCAAGAAACCACTGAGGGAGAAAGTGGTCATTGACATTGCAACTTACTTTTCTTTATTTTTGATTGTTTTTGGTTTTCTGATTTTTTTGTAAATAAATGTTACATTCCTGTGTGTTTTTAAACTTGAAACATTGCCTTGTCTGAATTATTTCCCACACCCTGTGACAGAGAGACAAACAGAATAAAAAAAAAAAAAAGATCAGTCATCAATTACAGGTTGATCAGCCTGACAGCAGTGCTGGGAAAAATCTCAGAAGTCTTTTATCAAGGGAAGAATAATGGAGGACTTGATTGAGGCCAATATTCTTGTCCTCTCTCAGCAATGTTTGGTTTTGAGGTCCAGATCATTCCAATTCAACCTGATCACCTTCTTTGAGGGGTGAAGTGAAAGGTGGATGGTGTAGGACCATGGATGTAGACTATCTGGACTTCAGCAAAGCCTTTGATACTGTGACACCTGACAAGCTTCTTGACAAAGTAAACTACTGTGGCATACATAAGACATAATCAAGGTTAGTTATTAAGTAGGTTGGGGCAGGAAGCAAAGGACTGCTGTGGCTAGACAGTATTCAGAGTCAAGAAGAGTACTTAGCATAATATTAGTCCTGGGACCACTGCTGTTCTGTTCAACATCTCCATTAATGATCTAGAAATCAGGGTCTCCTGCAGGCTGCTTAAGTTCACAGATGACACTAAGTTGGCCAGGTTGGTGGATTTTCTTGAAGGTGGGTTGAAACTTGAGGAGGACCTGAGAAAGCTGGGTGATTGGTCTAACTCTTGGAGTCTCAGATTCAATGTACCCAAATTTAAGGTGCTATACTTAAGAATGAAAAACAGAAGAAGCTCTCACACACCATATGTGGCTTCAGGTGGTGCATTCAAAGAGGAAAAGAACCAAGGGTTATAATAGATTATAGATTAAGACAGAGCACCTGGATAACTGAACCACTCCTTTTCTCTATGTGTGAGACACTCTTATTCTGTGAAGAGTGCCTCATGCATAGTGCCCAGGAAATGGACATGTTCAAGGCAGGTTTTGCGCAATATTATATTAATACCATTGTTGAGGCCACTCTTACGGTTGTAAAAGTGGTTACACTTACATACTTAGGTTATTGGAACTGTTTGCCTTTGGTTTGCAGTTTTCATACCCTAAGAATGCATGTGAGACCACACTCACAACCATAAGAGTGGTCTCAGCGGCAGTATTAACATACACATGTGGCTAAAGCAGAATAAGTCTCAGTGGCCACTGTCAAAAGGGACAGCAGAATGCTGGGGTACATCCAAAGAGTGATGACCAGCGGAGCATGGAAAGTAATCATGTAACATTACAAGGCCCTGGTCAGGCCTCAACATGAATACTGCATACAGTTTTATCTCCTCACTACAAGAAAGACAATGAAGTAGGTTAGAGAGTGCAACACAGGGTCACACACATTGTAAGCAGTATGGGGAACAAAAGTTATGATGAGAGATTGGAAGCCCGCCTTGGAGAAAAGAAGGCTGAAAGGGGACATAATCTTGGTCTTCCACATAGTCAAAGGTATTGACAAGATCAAACAGTTGGAGATGTTTGATCTGGTGTCATATAGCATTACATGGAAACGTGCACTGAAGCTCAGAGGTGCTAAATCCAGGGATAATGTTAGAAATAACTTTTTATCCTTGAAAGTGGTGAGCCTATGGAACAGCATACCAGTGGAGACAGTTAACATAAAGACAATGCAGGCCTTTAAGGTAAGACTGGGAATATTTCTGCAAACAAAGGGAATCACCAGAAACTCTCAGTAGCAGATTGGGTAAGGAGTCCTTATAACTTGGCACATGATTGTGCAACACTCTTTTTTCATCCCTGTTTATGAGGCCAAGTGGGTGAGGCATAATAAATGTAGAGTTTCTTGCAGTCATAAATTACTATGACCCAATGTTACCATTTCACTGATTGCAAAAAATAGCATTGTTATATTGTATAATTGTGGTTCAATACATAAAAAGCTTTTAAGATGCAGTAGGTGTTCTTGTTTTTGGGTGTGCTATTTCTACAGCTGTATGAATTATTTGGACATTTCTGAACATATCCACAATTTTAGTGTTCCAAAATGAAACCTTAATCAGAACAATGAATTAACAATTCTGTCAATGTATTGGTATATATGGTAGATATGGATGGTGTACTGACTGAACATCGAAACTGCAACAGTGAAGAAGATTACAAAGACAGAAATTGACAGGTCACTGTAATGGTCCCCACTGAACACCTGCACTGTGTCTCCCGGTGTTTTGCCCCCTCCCTGAAACAACTCTGACTTGTAGTTGGTTAATTAAATACTGGGGGATGTGGAAGTGGAGCCCCCTCCATGGGGGGATTTGGGGGCACAGGCTCACTAGGAAAACACAACAGAATACTGACAGTGTGATGCCGACAATCGGCATTGTGTCGGTTGATGTGGAGGATGATGGTGACTTTGGTGTCAATGCCCCATGGTAGATCCAATATGGACACATATTGTAGCCTATCCATTTTGGTTAGATACGCTTGAAAACTGCACTGTCTACTCTGGACCACAATCAATGGATTGCTTGAGTTCCATGTCTGGAAGATAGGCCTGAGAAATGGAAACATTTTCAGAATACTAAACTCAGATACGTTTTTTCTGCTGTGAAAAAAATATCTGTGTCAAAAACTGGCATTGTCCAAGTACTTGAAAGATACAAGAGATAATTTGAGAATCTCTAATTCTTGTCAGTTACATTCTAGTTTTATCTACCCAACTTTCATTTATGGCACCTTTAATCCACACAGTATCTTCAAGAACTTTGTAGAGCAATGGTGCATATACTTGAAGACTTTAGGCAGACAAACTTGGAAGCCATTTTGCATCAACACAGAAACAAAATTCAACAACAGAAATGTCTGGGAGACATCATGCTGACCAGGGTGAAAGATTTAGCTACTACTCTTTTCCAGCTGAAGCTTTAAATTTCACCTGAACAACTTTTGGAAAAGGGCATCTGTTTAATGACTGATCTGAAAAACAGAATTCCAAACAGAGCACTTTAGCAACCTCTCCTCCAAGTATTGCACTGTTGGTCTGGTGCTGGGTGTGAACCAGCAACTAGATGTGTTACATACAGACCCTCATGTTGTCTGGATCAGATGTAAAAATGCCATACAATTATCCACATCAGTAATGTCAAAAGATCAATCCTTAGAAAACCTGATTTCTGAGTAGTGGCATATCCCGCTATCAAACAGCTGACCTAGGACCCTATGTCTGGGTGTCCTGGGTTGGGAGCAGTGATGCCATTGGCAATGCTCCCTAGACCCAGGGAAGGTGGTGTTGAAGCTCTTGCATTGTGCCAGGGAGCTTACTCCCTCATGTTGGGGGGGTATGATGTGGTGTCATTGCTGTATGCCTGCAAGTTTTTTAAATGATCTGTGTGCATCATCAACAGGGTGGAGGTAGGGAGGGGTATGTGTTACCAGAATATACAAGTCTATCTCCTGGGATGTCATATATCAGGGAGAAATATCCCAAAATGCCATAAATATGATGGATTGGAACACCCAGGTCCGGCTCTGCAGTCTATCCTCCTCACCAGATGCCTGTCTGAAGTGTGGTGAGGGATGTCCTGCCCTGATGCCCTCACCCTGATAAAAAAAGCCATGGAAGCCTGCAGAAGATTATTTTGTTTTTATTAAATTCTCGGATTACAAATACCTTTGAGCAGAAACTGCTCATTTACAAAGGTTCCACATCAAAGAATGAGAGTCAACATACATACAGAGGTAGTAAAAGAATGTACAATAAACAACCAAAACAACTAAAAGAAAAAATAAAGATACTCAGTTATAACATATTTTGAGATAATACTCATATAACGAGCAGCCTGAGTAGGCAGCTGGCTGTGGTAACAATAAGAGATAGAGGGCACCATAGGCAGTTAGTATTGCAGGCGTGCGACCGGGAGAAAGAGTTGGCAGGCTAATGGGCCACTGTCCGATGGTGGTGGAAAATGTCTAGTACCAGTGGGATCACGAAGCAGGAGCGAGATCAAAGGAAGGCCGGTGCCAGAGGAATGAGACTGGGAAAGGCGGGCTGTGAGACATGAGTGAGTTGGGAGGTGTTTAGAGAGATCTCTGTTCAGAGAAGCAGTCACATTGAGTGGTAGAGGTGAGGTAAAGTTTGAGATTCCTTTTGAAGGGTCCAAGTGTAGTAGAGGAAAGTGCTTCTTTATTGAGAGAATTGAACCATTGAGCGGCTCTATAGATAAAGGACAGCTGACCCATGGAGGTACGACATCTAGGAACCTGAAAGGTTAGGAATTGGGTACCACGTGTTTGTTGAGTGTCACTGTAGGTAGTAAGGAGTGAGCTAACACCAGGTGGCATGAGACCGAGGAGAATCTTTTTAGTAAGTAAGAAGGTCTGGTATTGTATTCTGCTGAGTAGTGGTAGCAAGCTGGCCTGTGCATAGAGGTCACAGGTGTGAGTTTGTTGGGCTGTACCCATTAGTAGTCTACAGGCATTGTTGAGAGAAACTGAGATCCTGCGGAGGACACTTGTTGAGGCAGACCCATAGATGGCAAGGCCGTAGTCAATGATAGAGGTGACAGAGCTATAGATGGCTAGTTTAAGGGCATCCACAGGCATACAGTGCTTGTGTTTGTGTAGTAGTCCAATCCGTATATTGGCAGTCTTGGCTACAGTGTCAATATTCCGAGTGTAGGAGAGGGTACTATCCAGGGTAATACCAAGGTACTTGAACTCCTTGACATGTTCGAGTGGGTTCCCAGCATGGTTCTTGATGGTGAGGGACAGAGAGTTGTGCCTGCTCCATCGGTTATAGAAGGACATGGCTTTAGTCTTGCTGTGGTTCAGGACAAGTTTATGAGAATTGAACCAGTCTTCGATGCACTTGAAGTCAAGCTGCAGCTGGGATTCAAGGACTGTAATGTCATGGTGGCTGGAAAACAGGACTGCATTGTCTGCATAGAGTAATATTTTTTGTTTAGTGAGTGATGTTAGTACTGGGTGGGCACTGATCAGATGGGGTGACTGGTGTGAGTGGCCAAAAATACGAAATGATAAAGAAAGTCAAACCTGCAAATCAGTCTAGCCCATACTGTTGCATCTATTGTACAGGACTGCATGGCCAATTCAAAGGATCATAGGACCATAGGAAATGTGAACATAAGAAGGGAAGATACCTCTGGAGAATGTCAACCACTTACCAGTGGTTATAGCCAATAATTCCTAGACTATACATATATGGATCCAGCCCATGGTTAAATGCCTTAAAAGTCTAACTCTCCATTATAAAAGAATGTAATATGTTCAACACTGTGAGCATTCCCTGGCTAAATCATTGTCTCCTTTTCTCGGTCTTAAATAATTCACCCTTAAATTGGAAATTATGAGCTCTTGATGAGAGACTATTACTTTTAAACTCAAGCCACACACATTTTCTAAGGTCCCTTTCTCCAATTACCCTGTGTACTCTACCACAGTTAGAGCCACCCCCCCCACACCGTTCTTCTGTATTCTGATTTAAACATTTTTAGTTCCAACAGCCTCTGATCATAAGAGAAATCTTGTATTCCCTTGATCATTTTAGTAAATCTTCTCTGAAAAGATTTCAAAATGTTACTGTCAGAAATGTTATGGGGTGCCAAAAATGAATGCAATACTCTAAGGCCTCACCAAGAAATAATACAACAGTAGCATCACTTTCCTATTCCTGCTGCAAATGTTTTTCTTAATACAACTTATCATCTTGTTACATGTTTTAACTACATGCTCACATTGCACTGTCTGTGTGAGGTTATTAGAAATAATAATCCACACATCCCTTTCACTGTTAGATTGTCTTAGCTGGATACCATTGAGAGTTTAAGACACTTTCCTATTATTTGTCCCAAAATGCACCATCTTACATTTATCCAAATTGACTGACCTTTTGGCTTTCTATGCCCAAGCTGATAGCATGTTTAATTGTTCCTATATTATCACAATATCCTCAACAGAGTCCAACGCAAGGCTGACCTTGGCATCGTCAGTGAATTTCATCAGCCATCCTTGTGAAACCTGCATATTGGGGATATAAATATTGAACAGAGTTGGCTTCTAAACTGATCCCTGTGGGGCACAACTGGTCACCCAGTCCCATTCTGATAAAAAGCTATTGACTTGGATCCTTTGCTTCGGCTTTGTTTACCAAGCTGTAATCCATCTAGTAACAAGGCAATGAATGGGAGCATCCCTATCACTTTCACTAGTCCTTTATGTGGCACAGTGTAAAAGATCTTATAGTTAGTCAATGTAAACAACATCCACAGACTTTCCCAAATCAAGATCTTTATTAATGGGTCCAAAAAATTTAAGATCAGTCTTGCATGAGCTTCCCCCACTGAAACCATGTTGTGTTCTATCCTCCAGAATTCTTCTAAAGTACTTCTCTATAACGTCTCTGATAATAGTCTCCAAAATCTTAACCCCCACTGAGATAAGACTAAGAGATCTGCAATTTGTTTTACTTCTCCTAGTACCCTTCTTGTAGATCAATACTACAATCTTTTCCCTCCATATTTCAGTGATTGCACCATTTTGCAGTGATTTGTTTATGATCCATGTTACTACCTCATTTGCAATCTTTTTTAGTACCATTGGATGTAAATTATCTGGCACTGGACATTTTGACTATTTAATGTTCATCAAATTATTGTCTAAATGTGGTATCACTGTTAGGTGCATCCCACTGACAAAAAACATTGGCAACAATGAAATGCCTATTACTAAATGAGCTATTGGTTCACCTTTGTTGTAGATTTAAACAGGGAAGTATAATTTTATGAAATCATCAGGGAAACTATGAATATTAGTGGAGGTATTGATCAATATGTTGTATAAAATGATTGTATTCTACCTGTATTAAGATGTATTGCGTGCATTGATTTCCATGCAAACACTTCAATAAAGACATTTCACACAAAAAAAAAAATGTAATTTTCTTACACATTTGTCCTGCATATGAATTTAATTTTCCTGGGCTACAACTTTCCCAATTACATTAAAACAGACTGAAGGAAACATGAACATAGATCTCTATTAAAGATATTCACCCTTTCCTGCTCTTTCTCTATTATGAGGTTTGATTCAGTGAGAGGTCTCACTAAATTAGAAACTCCTCTGTTTGCTTGACATATTTATAAAATTCCTCATACGTGACACTGTATAGCAATATCCTTTTCATATTAGGTTTTTCTGTCATTACATAAGGTTCGTAATCCCTTAGTAATTTCCTATAATTATAGTAATCCTCAGTTTAATTAACCAGTCTAGTCACCCCGTAGGCTACGTTTTGGTTTAGGCTTGTTTTGTTTTATACTAGTCTTACAAGACAGCCAAGGTAGTACCATACCCTTGCCAATACATTGACAATTCGAGGGTATCTCATTATTTTTTAGCTATTTGATCTTAAACTCCCAAATCCCCCACATTAATTTAATATCCTTATCTTTGGACTCATACCAATCATAGGCTGCCATATCTTTCCTAAAGCTCCAAAAATATAGTCGAGTGAAGCATTTTATAAATGTTGGACTTCTTTCATTTGGCTTTTCATTGTTTTACTTAAACTGTCCCATGGCATGGTCACTGTTGCCCATGTGCTTCCTGGTTTCACATGACAAAATTATTCCATCCATATTATTAAGAATGAGATCCCACATTGCTCCTGATCTAGTCCCCTCCTGAACATATTGAACCATATCACCATCTGCTAGGGTCTGCTGGAATAATTTTTCCATCTTATTACCCCCTCAACAGTTTTCCATTTAATTACTGGGTAATTAAGGCCTCCCACTAATATCATCATTGAGTTGCTGGTAACCTTCCTAATGTCCACGGGAAGAAACTCACTAAGACCTTCACTTTTATTTGACAGCCTGTTGCACACTGCTATATAAATTTGCAGCATCTGCATACCAATCACCTTGAGCTATATTGCATCCAGCTCAGGAGTAAAGAGAATAATTAGTTCCTTGGTCATTAGATCCTCCTTAACATATATAGCCACACCTCCACCTTGCTTCTCCCATTTTCTCCCAAAAAAGCTTGTAATCCACAATGGCTTTAGATCAAGTGTGCTCCTGGAACCACCAAGTCTCAGTTACTACAAAAATATGAATTCCATCAATGTGTAGCAGGACTTCTGGCTCCCTCAACCTGTTGTTACTGCTGCATGCATTTATTGATACACATTTCCATTCCTTATCCTTACACTTTTTTGAACTGCCTTTTTTTAAATTACATTTTTCCCTTCTGTGACACCAACCTGCTTCCCAGACTCCCACTCAGGTCCACATCTCCTGCCCCAACCCCCATCACCCTGCCTTCCCCCAGGCAAGAAAAGGCAATCCTTATTTATAAAGCACCCTATCCTGGGCACTCAGGGTGCAGTACATATAACCAATCAAAAAAAGCAAAACAAGTGAACCATAATATCAGAATTTTAAAATATAGCCAAATATGACTTTCAAAATACAGACTTGATAAAAATAACTAGCTGGGGAAAGCTTGTTTGAATAAATAAGTCCTCAGAGAGACTTTAAAAAGTCTCAACAATATGGGCCATACAAATTTTCCCAGAAAGTGAATTCCATAGCATTGCAGCTGCCACTCCGAAAGCTGTGTCACCTGACAATCTCAAACAGGAAGGTGAAAGAATGAGTAGACCCACATCAGTAGAGCGGAGGGGTCAGACTGGATGGTAAGGGACCAGGAGATCTTTCAAGTAGTCTTGTCCCAAACTGCGTAGGGCCTTGTATGTTAACAAGCATATCTTGAAAGTGATATGCCATCAAAAAAGGCAGCCAGTGCAGTGCTCACAAGACTGGAAAGACATGGTCACTCTGAGAACAGCCCACTACCAGTTGGGCTGCAGCATTTTGGATGAGCTGCAGGTGTTGCATCAAAGCCTCAGATAGCCCTAAGTAAAGAGCATTACAGTACTTCAACCTAGATGTGACGAAAGCATGGACGATCATCACCAGATCCACAGAAGCCTGATGCAGATTGACCCTGGTGGTATTTTGGAAATGATGAAAACCAGATTAAACTACCACTGACACATGTTGTTCTAGTGTCAGCTTGCAGTCCAAAATGAGCCCAAGATCCTTAACAGCATCAACAACTACATGAGATTGGCCACCCACTGATGGAAGAGCCAGACCTCCCATCACCGCTGAGCCCTAGTGGCATGGCTCAGTCACCATGTCCTCTGTCTTTCTTGGGTTTAGGCATAGCCAGTTTGAGGTCATCTAGTCATTTATCTTGGTAAGACTTTGCCCCAGAACTGAAGCCACATAATCTATGCCAGGAGAGCAGGACATGTACAGCTGAGTATCAGCTGCATAACAGTGAAACTGAACACGGTACCACCTGGTTATCTCCCCCAAGGGCAACATATACTCAAAGAACAACACAGGGGCAAGGATCAAGCTTTGAAGAACCCTGCAGGATAGCACAGAGGCCCCAGAGATGAAATTACCTAGAGCTACCCGCTACATTCTACCAGTTATATAGGACTCAAACCAGCCTAAAACTGTGCTGGTGAGACCCACATAGGTCCTCAGGAGATCCAATAGCACCCCATTGTCAACTGTGTCTGATGCTGATGACAGGTCCAAGAGGATCATGATGGAAAAAAGTCCTTGGTCCTTGCCTAGGAGGAGATCATGAGTCACTCTGACGAATGTGATCTCAGTACTATGATAGAACCGAAATCCAACTGGAGAGGTTGATAGGTGGCAAACGTCTCCAGGTGGTTTACAAGTTGCTTCACCACCATCTTGTTAATAACTTTTCCCATCAAGGGAAGGCTAGAGACAAGTCTGCAATTTGCCAGAACATCAGAGTCCAAAGAATGCTTTTTTAAGAGGGCTCTGACCACAACCTTTTTCAGTGCAGATAAAAAAACACCCTCCCTCAAGGAACGACTGACAATCTCAACGAACACAGAACCCAAGGTCTCACCACAGCCGAGACGCATCCAGGTTGGTCCTTGGTCCAGCATACAGCTGGTGGGGTGGAAACTATAAGCTACTCAGAGCAGCACATCCTCAGAAACTAACCAAAACTCGTCCCAGGCTGGCAGATCTACATCATCAAAGAAATAACCACTTCCAGCCCATGAGAGGATGCTCCAAGAGATAGCTGATCTAATAGAGGACACCTTGCCAGAGAAAATAATCCACATTTCATGCACTTTTCTGCTGAAAAAACTCTGACTGACTGGAAACAGGAAGGATTTAACAACCTGTCAATGGTGCGAAAGAGCTGAGCTGGACGATTTCTCACTGCAGCAATCAATCTTGACAGGAACTTCATCTTTTTCAGATTGATTTCCCATTGATGCTCACCTTAATGGATTCTAAGCACCACCTTCTCCTCCTCAGACTGGGATGTTCTCCAAAAATGCTCTAACTTCAGTCACTTAGTCTTTGACCAACACAGCTCACTGAAGAATCATGATAAGCTATGACGGGACATCAAGGAACAAATGTGGTAGGGTGCAATAAGGTTAAAGGCAGTCATGAGAACCATATTATAGTACTCCTTGGCCTTCTCAGAGCCCTGTGCAGAAGCAAGCAACATACCCGATACATCCAGCACTAGACATCCAGCACCTCCTGGAGCTTGTGAGACTCCAAATTATGTTTCAGATGGTATTAGATGATGCAGTAATCAAACAGAGGATTCCACAAAGGAATGACACTGCATGATGATCCCAACAGAAGACTGGATCAGCACTGACCAGCTGAATTTACAGTCATCTGTGGTATCCCCTCACCATGGTTGAGATCTGCAGGGGTGGACAAAGTCCCCGCTATAAACTTCAGTTCTGCTTGGCACTGGCAGACTGCCTTGGTTGGGCAGGTGTGTGGTCTGGGAGTATGGTGGTGGCCATCATACTGCTGGAGTTTGATGTTTTCCCTATTTTTACCCTGCTTCCCCTTAGGGATTCCGGCTGAGGGTGGAGTGATGCAAAGTGTCAGCATCTACCCCAGCCAATTGGAATGTCTCCCTTATGATGCACATGTTCCTTTCTTACTGCCCAGGCCGATTACTCCGCTCGGCTGATGAGGGGTTGCTAGAGATTCCAAGAGTGAGCCTAAATTCGTCTGGTTGCAGAGCTTTTTCTTATGCTGCTCCCACTCTTTGGAATTCTCTACCCCGTCGGTTGTGGCAGTGCACCTCCATGGATGAGTTTAAGAGGGATTTAAAAACTTATTTGTATCAGTCTGTCTTTTTAGATTACTGACTGTGATGTATTATTCTGAGACTGAAGTTTTATCTGTGTTTTATTATGCTTGTACAGCACCTTGGAAATTTGAAAGGCACTTTAGAAATAAAATGTGTTATTATTATTATTATTATTCCAGTCTGCACTGCCATCCCAACTTCCAATTCCCCCCTCACTCCTCCTTACCACTAAGATTCCCTTATGCCTGTCCCATGCTTTTTTGAACCCCACCACTGTTTTCACCTGCACTGTCTCAGCTAGCAGGCTGTTCCAGGAATCCATTACTCTTTTAGTGAAGAAGTACTTCCTCACATCTCTCCTGAATTTACCTCCAACAGTTTAATATCATATCCACTTGTTCTTGAGCACTTTTTTATGAACAATACTTTCCTCTTGTACCTTATTTACCACTGTGAGGTATTTATTATTATTATTAGTTTTTGTTCACCGGGTAAGTGCACTAGACAAATCCTGCCTATTTTCATGCACGACCCGGGGGAGGGGGATACAGATGAATGCCAACTGACCTTGAACCAGATTAAGCTGTTGGTGATATTTTTAGTGAATGAGGAGAAATCTGGCCAGGACACCAGGGAAATTCCCCTACTCTGATGCTGTTTCGCTGATGGTTCTGCATTGTGGCCAGTAGGGGAGCCTTTTGGCCATTGCGATGGCCACTCGAAGCGAGTCGTCGGACTGGCAGGACGCTGCAGAATTAGGTGAGCTTGCCTCCTCTCCTGATTCTATTTGGCAAGAGGCTGTTTTAACAAATCAGCACGATTTTCAAATTGAAGACGAGGGGAACAAGATTTTTGTATCGACGGAAGATTCACGTTCATCCTCAAGTTTAAATCTCGATGCGGCTTTGGGTGTTACAGACCAGGATTCTTCCTATTTAAAATGTGAAACTTCGGCATCTAACGATCCTGTGGAGCTTTCTGACTCCTCTTTGATTAAAACGGAGCATGTTTTATGTATCGAGCAACTGGAGAAGGTTTTTCTTTCGTCAGAGAAAACTGTGCAACCGACGGATTTTACTGTGGCTGGTGAGTTGGCTTTTGACTCTCGTTTTGACTTACGAATTGATTATGAGGCTGGCAGTTCTAAAACGACTGGTGTGTGCCGACAGCCTAGTTTTCTTTTCAGCAATAAACCTCTTACATCTAGTGAAGGGGCTGGCAGTTCTAGCACTAAGTCAGGTGTGTGCCGAAAGTCCTTCACTTCTCATTTACTCCCCAAGGCTAGTAAAATTTAGCCGGAGGGCGTTGCCTGCATTCCAGTTGCCATTGCTCCTTCTACAGTGTTACAACAGCCCATTGTGGGTTTGGTGGATTCTCTTTTTCTGTCTAATGCCGGTTTTGTGTTCCGACCTCCAACTACCTCTGCAGATAAAGAATTGCTGCATGATATGCAAAATGACACAGTCTACTAAACAAACCCGGGAGTACAAATGGGGGCTACTACTTTTCCTTTTTTGGCCTTAAAAAACAAAACCTCATTTCAGTTTCAATCTACCAGGCAGCAGTCTGTGGTACCTCTTAAACACTTTAATAATGCACTTTCACCTGCTCCTGCATCTGACCCTTTATTATCTCCTGACATTAATGAACACTGGACTCCTCAAAATGCCTTACAAAGGGCAGGATGGCTTCAGAATGAAAAAGGGACCTGGTTACCAGACCCTAGTTGGGATTCCTCCTTAAATTTTTTAAATTCATCTCCAGAGTGGAAACCTTCAGAGGTTCAAGGTTTGAGTCCCACCCCAGGTTCCTTGACAATGGACACACAGAATATTGACACTGTTAAACCTGGTTGTTTCACTCCTATGGCTCAAACAGGTCCTGTGGTGGTAGAAATTTCCAAGGACCATAACCCTATTAAGATGTCTGCTATGGAGAAACAATCTACTGTTCCTCAGGATCCTGTTCCAGATCGCATTCCTTTGTTGTCGGATTTATTTGCCAAAAATAAAAAGGAAGCTGCACCTAGACGGAATGCCGTTTGTATCCGCTACAAAGGGGGCTTGGATGATAGACCTGATCGAACTTATCTTGGTCGTACTTTATTGAAAGACTCCTTATCTTTTTCCCCTAGAGATGTTTTTGCTCTTATTAATATATCTGGGGAAGACAATTATGATGTTAGTTTTCTAACTGCACATGTGTTAGAACTTTTTTGGGAGCGTCATGCACAGGTTAAGTTTTCCCCCATTTGGTCACCTTTTTTAGTTATTCCCTTAACAAAACCTCTAATTAAATTTGTGATGATTATGTTTCGAAACGAAGGTGTTCATGTTGATGATATCACTTTTTGGTTATCACAGAAATGTGAGATTCTGAGTAAACCTGAAGCCTTCTTGGACTTGGAATGTTTTTGGACCGGGGGGTGGAAATACAAGGTTAAATTGAAGGCTACTGACAATGGAATGGAGCATATCCCAAATTCTTTTTTGTTAGGGAGGGATAGTGGTGTATGCTTTTATGCAGGGTAACCTAGGGCCTGCTATAGATGTGGTGCCAAAACCCATTTATCTAGTACATGTGATAAGGCCGGATGTGATAATTGTGGGGAAATCGGTCACATAGCTATGCAGTGCACTAATCTTACCAAGTGTGACTTATGTGAGGATACTGGTCATGTTTTCGGTGAATGTCCTTGGGCTGCTAGGAATAAACCCTCATGTATTAGTCCAGATCTCTTGATTCAGCAAGCTCAGGATTCTATCTCTGACCTTCCCTCCATTGGTTTAAATCCCAAGTCAATTCCTTTACAGGATAAGGCCATAGTTCCCCCCCTCTCTATGGTACTCCCTGAATCTGGGACCCTCACTTCTGTTCAGGGTAGCCTCACCTCCTTTGCTTTCAACCCTAAGTCAGCTTCTTTACAGGACAAGGCCTTGGTCTCCCCCCCTTCTGTGGTACTCCAGGAACCCAAGGCACTGACACTTGAGAACCCTATTAGTGCTGCCATTTTAACACCAGTTTGTTATCAGGAACCTGTTTTGTCAGGAGCTGATCTGCCTAACAGTAAGGTTTTTCAACT
The DNA here is from genome assembly GCA_016271365.2 of Neoceratodus forsteri. Lineage (NCBI taxonomy): Eukaryota > Metazoa > Chordata > Ceratodontiformes > Ceratodontidae > Neoceratodus > Neoceratodus forsteri. Next base: position 188,947,317 of record CM028132.1, on the reverse strand, counting down.
TGTGGCTCGAAGACGTTCCTCTCAGAACATTAAACCTCCAGTTACATCACTTACCCCAGTATTAGCAGAAACGGATAATACATATGTGGCTTTGTTTTTGCCAGATGAGAATTCTGACATGGAACATGGGGATATTGATACCCAATCAGTGGAGAGTAGTCAACCTTCGGTTGGACCAGATAGAGGAGATTATAAAAGGAAAAAAAAAGAAAAAAAGAAAGAAATGAATAAGCGAGCTTATGACCCTGGGTTTTTTTTTAGTTATCTGAATTTTTTATGGGTTCTTTTTCTATTGGGTCCTTGAACATCCATAGTTTATTAAATACGGTTAAACGTCAGGCTGTTTTTTCTTTTATTCATGATTCAGGTTATGATATTTTTTATTTACAAGAAACTTGGATGTGTTCTAGAGATCAATTATTGTCATTTAAAAGGGACTGGATTTGGGGGCCATCTTATTGGTCCTTTGGCCCTGAGTGTGCAGATGGGGTGGGTATTCTTTTTGGTTCGTATGATTTTTTTTTAGTTAAATTAGTTGATTTAATTCCTGGACGATTATTAATGTTAGATGGGAAATGGAAACTATCAGCTTTTCATTTACTTAATGTTTATGGGCCTCAAACTAAGGCTGATAGGGTTGGTTTGTTAATATTGGATCAGCCTTATTTAGTCTCCTCATATAAGATTATTTTAGGTGGTGATTTTAACTGTGATATTGCAAGGGATAATGTAGGGGGAGGGAGACACAAAAAAGTTTATTGTGATTCTAACATGTTGTCATCTATTATTCAAACAGCAGGATTCATTAATTGTAGTATTTATAATAAAGGGTCAAGATTTACTTATGTTAGGGGCATTTTCAAAACAACTATTGAACATTTTTTTTTCCCCGGAATATTCCACAGGGTCATTTCTTTATTGTCCCTAGTGAATTCTCTGATCATCTATTGTTGAAATTTACTATTGCTAGGTTGAGTTATACTCCCAAAGTCAGGAATAGATGGAAATTGAACCCTTCTTTGTTAGAATCCTCTATTATTCAAAAACACGTTATAGCTTTATTGTCCACCAGATTGTCTGTACTTTGTTTATATGATGACGTTGGGGAATGGTGGATGGACACCAAACTAGATCTACAGAGTTTCTTTAGCAAATATAGTAAGGGTTTGGGTAACAAAAATTTTTTTTGAAATATTTGTCCCTTCGATGTCAGTTACAACATTTGTTTGCTATATCATATGTTACCAAATATGATTATTCACTACAAATTAGTAATTTAAAAAAGGAAATGTTACGTTTTCAATATAATTGAGCCTCTATAATTACGGCAATGCTATCTAGTGGTACTCAGAAAACACCCATAGGAGATCCGTATGAGGCCTGTAAAAAAATCCATGTGGATATGAATCTTGAATTTTTGCAGGATTCAGAGGGAAAAAGGATTGATTCTATTTTAGAGATGGAAAAATTAATTAAATTACATTATCACTACATGGAACCTGTGGTAGCCCCCTTCTAATGAGACAATTGCAGGCTATCTACAAAATATTGAGTCTCCATTGGGTTTACATGATATGCATCTATTGCTTCAACAGATTACTGTAACAGATGTTATAGATGCAATTAAGAATCTTAGTACAGGCACCTCGCCAGGTTTGGATGGACTGCCCAATCAGTTTTATAACATTTTTATATCAGAACTTTCAGTCATCTTGCATACTGTTTATTTATTTTTTTTCAGCATCAGAAGATCCCAAATTCCTTCTCTGAAGGTTTATTAGTTTATTTATTTAAGTCCAGAAACAGAGCTGATATTTCAAATTGGAGACCAATCATTTTGTTGAATTCTGATTACAAAATTTTAACTCACATTCTTAATTCTAAACTTAGGACTTATGCTTCCTCTATTCTCTCAGTAGTCCAATTCTGCGGACTTCCTGGAAAAAAAATCCAAGATGCACTTATTATTATCAGAGATTTTATAGAAATATTGCACATATTGGGTGATAAAGGATGTATTCTTTCATTGGATCAAGAGAAAGCTTTTGATCGAATTGACAGGTGTTTTCTGTTTTCCACATTAGCTAAATATGGGGTGCCTGTATCTTTTATTAAGAATATATAATTATTATATTCTCAGGTGTTTGTTAAAGTGTTATTAAGGGGACATGTAACAGATGGATTTGTTATTCCTACTGGACTCAGGCAGGGATGTCCCCTCAGTCCTTTATTGTACTTGTTTTCTATTGACCCCTTGCTTCGAATCTTGGTTAAATTGAATTTAAATAGACGGTCGGAATGGGGGGCATTTTCTAACCTCTCAGTATTGGCCTATGCAGATGATATTTGTGTCTTCATTTCACATTTTGACCATATTTCTTTGGTTTTACAGGAACTAGTCAATTATGCTATGGTTTCTAATTCAAAGTTAAACTTTGCTAAAAGTAAAGGATTGTTGATAGGCCCTTGGGACTTTGGTCCGCAGCAGGTGTCAGGGATTACTTTTTCTACTAATCCTATTGTCATCCTGGGTATTAAGTTTGGCACCATAAATTTACCATTTGATAATTGGGAATCTGCATTGTCAAAATCTCGAAATAAAATTACGAAATGGCGTTTTTGGAAATTGTCTAAACTTTAAAGAATTCAAATTTTGAGACAGTTTATTGTTCCCCAATTACAATATGTTGCATATATTTTCCCACTACCTTCTTCTTTGGAGACCTCTTTATATGGAATGTGTTTCCAAATGCTGTGGGGGAATAAGCTTAACCCAGTTAAATGTTGTTATACGTATTTAAGTAAAGCCAAAGGGGGACTGGGTATGATCAAACCTATATTTTCTTTTCCTCTTTATTTATCTATCATACTGTTTTTTATAGTATTTCCTCTTCTTCTACTGGTGTACGGGGTCTCGTGCAGCAGGTATTGAAACATTACTTAAATAGGTGGACTGATATTGCGCCAAAAATTAATTCACGATTATATTTTCCAGACTATTTCCGTCCTATGGCTCAGAAATTATATAAATGGAAAATTTCTAAAACTAACATTTTACATAATTCCAGGAAAAATTTGTATTATCATTTATTAGCCTATTTATATCCAATTGAACCTAGTTTTAAAGATTGTTCTCCGGACCTTCATGGACATGTTCTTAAACAACTTACTAACCAGAGGGTGCCGGCTTCAAAGTGGGAAATTTTATGGCTTACTTTGTATGGTAGATTAAATGTTAGAGCTAATGCTAAGCATAAAAATTTGGCTGACAGAAATTGTCCGTATTTATCATGTATTGATTTAGAAGAAACCATGTCCAATTTTTTTTTGACTTGCTCATATGCAAAACCCCTTTGGTCTTTTCTTAAAGAAAAGTGGAATATGGATTGGTTTCTAGATTTGGATTATAATACTCTTGTTCTTGGTCTTTTACCTACTGGAAATGTTAAATTTCATTTAGAAACTTATTTCATCTTTCTTTGTTGTTTAAGGTTTTATTTGTGGCAAGCCCGGTGTCAATGGGTTCTTTCCCAAAAAATGATGCCATACTCTGTATATAGTTATTTAGTTACGCAAGCAATGAATTCTGTATATTATGCTGATTTATTACATTATTCTGGTGATAAGGTATATAGGTGGTGGAAAGGCTTTCAAATTTTTATAAAATATAAGTGATGTGTTTTTTTTTAGTTTCCCCCCTTCTCCTTTATGATATATAATCATGTTATTTTTCTTTTCCTTTTTGGTTATTGTTAAATATTTCTTGATTTATGTTGTGTATGCTTTATGTGTGAATTCAATAAAAAAAAAACTACTCTTTTCGATAAGTGCCATGGGATCTTTAACATTCACCTGAACTACCACCAATCCAGGCAGATGGGACGTCGGTTTAACATCTCATCCGAAAGATGGCACCTCAGAAGTGCAGCACCCATCTCATGCTGCACTAAAGTGTCAGTACTGGGATATTAACCCAAGTGCCAGATGTGGGAACTAAACCCACAGCCCTCTGATCTCCCGGCCTCAGAGGCGAGTGTGCTACCTACTGAGCCACTGACACTGATATGATTTAAAGGTTTCTATCATTGTTCCCTCTTCCTCTTGTCTTCCAGGGTGTACATATTGAGTTCCTTTAGTCTCCTTTCATAGGGCTTTTGATGTAGACCCCTCACTGTTTTAGTTGCCCTCAGCTGCACTGCTTCTACTCTGCCTATGTCCTTCCTGAGATATGGCCTCTAGAATTGTACACAGTATTTTAGGTGAGGTCTTACTACTGATCTATACAGAGGCAGCATCACCTCCCTCCTTATGCTGGTGATATCACTCCCTATACCCCCAGTATCCCACTAGCCCTACCAACTGTCTTGTTGCATTTCCTGGCCATCTTTAGGTTATCAGAGATTATTATCCTCAGGTCTCTCTCCTGCTTGGTGGTCATCAATAGCACTCCCCAGTGGGAGAAAATAATCCTTGGTGACTTTATCCTCCACTGGGGTCAGCACACCATTAGTGATGTAAAATCCAGCTTGCTAGAGGTCAACTTGACCCAATTGATCCCAAGGACCCACTAGGCTGAACATCAAGGCAGGAAACCACACCATATTAGACTGGATTTGGGCTTCCAACCAAAGTAGTTTCAAACTGGCTCGGACATTTACGGACTCCATAAGTGACCACACCCCTATATTCAGCATCTGGAAAAATGACCATCCCAACCCTCCACCCTGAATTATTTGGGCTCAGGATTATTCCTATTTTGATACCTGCTTCTTTCTTGAAACCCTAGCAGTGGTGGATTGGACTCAGATCAAGCTAGCCCTCAACCTGGACTCAGCCCTTGATTTCTTCATCAATAACTTCCTCGATCGCCAATAAGCATGCCCCAATAAAACAAATCAGAGTCAAGGGAAACACTCAAAGTGGCAGTCCAGAGACCTTAAAAAAACATATGAGGGTGAGAGACAAAGCCTGGGAAAAATTCAACTCTACAAATCTAACTAAGGATTGGGTGGAATATAGAAAATGTAGAAACAAGTGTAAAAAGGAACTAAAATCAACTAAAAGACAATACCTCCAGAACCTACAAACTAAAAAACCTTTCAGACCCTACAAGATTTTGGTCCCAAATTAACTTTCTCCTAAAGGGGAAACACCACCCATGGAAAAAAGTGACATAGTAGCAAATGGTGTCCGCTATACCAACCCGCAAGATGCTGCTAATGCACTAAATGCATTCCTCACTGACCTGGACAAATTTAAAATAATTCCTCTGGCCCCTCCCCCACCCAGAATCATTTACTAGAGAAACTCCTTACCCTAATTTTCACTTCAAACTTGCAACTAAATCTGAGGTCCAAAAATTACTAAAAAAAAATATCAAATCCTCTGGCTCTGCTGGGTTTGACAAGCTGGATCCCAGACTCCTCAGAATTGCAACCCACATCATTGCTTCTCCAGTCACTTGGCTCATAAACAGATAGCTGCTTGAAGGCAAAGTCCCCAATGTGTGGAAAGTTGCCTTGGTCACTCCTATCCCTAAAGGTGGGGATATTGAGCTTGTTGAGAATTACAGACCAATATCCATCCTCTGTACTTTAAGTAAAGTGTTAGAGAGGATTGTATACCAGCAGGTCCAGGAATATGTTGAACAGAACAATTTACTAACTGAACAACAACATGGTTTTAAAAAAAAATCATGGTACCAACACAGCCCTGGTTAGCTTTGCTGAGGATATCTTCATGGCTCTAGATGATGGCCTTCCACCAGGTGCAATCTTTATAGACCTCACCAAGGCATTTGACTTGGTGAATCATCATCAGCTTGTCACTAAACTAACATCTCTTGGTCTTGATCATTTGTCTACTCAATGGTTCACGGACTACTTTGATGGCAGATCACAAATTGTCACATGGCATTGAGCTAAATCCGACAAATGCCCTATCACAGATGGCATCCCCCAGGGTTCGATATTGGGACCTCTCCTGTTTTCCCTATTTATTAATGCTTTGCCTCAACATTGTGGAGGGGCCAAGGTGACCTTATATGCGATGATGCCATGTTTTATAGGTCCTTCCAAGACACTGTCCAACTAAACAACCTTCTTAGTCAAGACCTTGGTCTACTTGAGAATTGGTTTCTTGCTAATAAATTAGTTCTAAATAGTAAAAAGACCAAAGCCATGCTATTTGGCCCTAAAAGCCTGGGCCTAACGCGTTTACATTTATTGTCCCCAGCTCTTTTCCATGGCTCAAAAATTGAAGTGATCGATTGAATCTAATACTTAGGTGTATACTTAGATCAAGACTGCTCCTTTAAAAGCCACATTGACCATCTGACCAAGAAACTCAACCAAAAGTTAGGTCTATTAGATCGCTTGAGCCCTTTCCTCACTTGTGAATCCAAACTCAAGGCTTCCAGTGGTACACTCCTATCAACCTTGCTATATGGGGCCCCTTTACTACATTCTGTAAGAAGTTCTGAAATGCAAAGGCTAAAAATACTGTATCACAGGATAGGGCGCTTCGCTACAGGGGTGCCACCATGGGAGCATCACTGCAAGGTATTAGCATCTCTTAGGTGGCCTTCTCTAGACATCAGATTATTATATCCATCACTGTGCCTTGCATTTAAGCTCCAGCAAAATGGCAACTCTCCTAGCCTAATTAACACATTAGCTCTCAAAAAGAATGGGAGAACACTAAGATCCTCTGGCCACCAGCTTCTCCATGTCCCCAGTGTTAGGACTTCCCTAGGACTCCAGCCCTATGCTGCCTTCATCCCTCCTATCTGGAATGGTCTCCCTAGCAGTCTCCAGGAATGTATCTCCCTAGGGGGCTTCAAGAAGTTGGATCTGAGCCTCTGCAACTGCTACCGCTGTGTCTGCCAGACTCCCTGCTGCCGATCTAACCTTATTGGACATCAATCTGATTGTGGCCGTCTTGTGTAAATCAGTACTTCTACTCCTGTTAATACTGATTGTAATTAACCTGTCACTGTATTCTTGACTGAGTCTATATTGATTAACTGTGAAATGACATGTATGTATTTTGTTATGTTTATAGATGTACAGTGTGCACTGCTTATAACGGGCACATTCGTTCATTGCTGTTCTGCCCATTATACACAGTGATCGGTGTAACGTTTGTTGGTCAAATGAAAGGCGCCGGCAACATTTTGCAGTTAGTGAATGAATTTTTTTTGTATTTTCCTTTGCGGTGCTACACACACACATCAATACTGTACCACAAACAGTACAGTAATATGAACACAACTATAGAATAAAGTACATTACAGTATTCAGGTCTTTTTTTTTTTTTTTTTTTTACTGTTGCTGGGTGAACTGAGTTATTTTAACCTGCACAGCTTGTTTTTTGCAGTATGGTTCCCAAACCTTTTCTGCCACCGAAAGTGCTGCCCAGTTTGGAGTCACAGTTGGATGCTGCTCCATTGCATGTCTCAGTGTAAGCAATGCATCCCGCACATCTTCTGTCGAAACTCACTTCTCCTCCTCGTAATTGACGCTGCAGTTTTCTTCCTCATCGTTGTCAGTCTCCTCAGTTTCCTGACCTCACATGCCCTCGACCACCTGATCAATATCATCTGGTGGTGGTGGAGCTTCTTCATCACCAAGGTGACAGAGTTCATCGAATTCAAGCACAGTCAGTCCTGTCGGAACATTCGGCTCTTCTTCTGGCTCTTCCTGATAACTTTGATTTATCCCACCACTAGATGTTCCTTCCTGAGGGTCTTCTTGATCAGGGGTAAGAAAGCTAGCTTTTCTAAAACATCTCTGGATAGTCGCATCTGAAACAGAATCCCAGACCACTTTGAGCATTCTGATGGCATCAAGCACTGAGATTTTGTTTTTGTGCATAGCGATGCCGTGATGTCAACATTGGAATCCAGCACATCCAGCACTCGCTGGCACATGGCATGAACATAGTGCTGTTCCATAGTGTAACATAACCCCATGTCCAGAGGCTGAATTATACAGGTGATATTTGGGGGGAGAAAAATCAACTTAATGTTCCTAAGTCCTGCAATGGAGGGATGTCAAGAGAAATTATCGAAGATGAGTGCAATTTGGTGACCTCTTAGATTTCAAACCCATGCTCTTACCCACTCAGTAAAGATCTCCCCAGTCATCCAGGCTGACTTGTTAGAGCTGTAGATGACTGGGAGATTGTTTATGCCTCTAAAACATCTAGGATTGGCAGATTTTCCAACAATGACAAGATCAGATTTCTCGCTGCTGTCCATGTTGCAGCAGGCAAGCACTGAAATTCTCTCCTTCGCCTTTTTGTGCCCCAGTAGAGTCTCAGTTTTGAATGCCAAAGTCCCATACCCTACGCACCGAAAGAACACGCCGATCTCATAACAATTAAAGGTGTTGCCTGGTGCATAGCCAGACAGGAGACTAGGCAAAACTTGTGTCACCTACTGCTCAGCACTTTCAGTGCCTGCATTACCCTTCTCCCCATGTGCCCGTCAGAAACCATTGTTGTTCCGCTTTTTCCACCTCTGCAGCCAGCCCTCAGAAGGATTGAAGCTGGATCTACCGAGGGCTGCTGCAAGTTGCTTTGCTTTTTCTGCAAGCAAGGGGCCACTGATTAGGGGAATTCAAACCTCTAGCATTTTGAAACCACCTCAACAACACTCCTTCAACCTTGGAGTAATTGCCCTCTCTTTTTTGTTTATGCTCCGGGTTGACATTGTCATGCCACTGTTGCAGAAGTTGATCTTTTTGTTTCTGCAAGTCTGCAACAGTGGATTTTGGCAGATTAAGTTGAAGTGCAATGTCCCGCTGACTCAGCTTAGGTAGCTGATCAATTTTTTTTAGGAACTCAACTTTCTCTGCAAGCGACAGAGCTTTTCTTTTTGGTGCCATGAGTTGAGCTGTGGAATGACCAGTGCGACCAACCCCAAGGTATCCAATGGCAGAACAAAGGAGAAGCAACACTAGGAAGGTAAATTGAGCATTTAATTTATGTATGACAGCAAGTGAGATAATTGTGTGTGCCTACATGTACTTATATCTAGTGCACTTAATTGCCCAGTATACAAGGCGGACATAGATCATTGTAGGCAGCAATTATATGCATTGTAAAGACAGCAAATGACATTTGGTTATGATGAACTGCTCGCAGTAAGCGATTGCCCTCAATAACTGTGGGAGGTATAAGTGGAGTGTACTGTATGTAATTAATTCTGAATCGCCCCCGAAAAATGGACTGTTTCAGTCTCAGTGGGCATCCCCAGTCACCAAAATTTAAATTAATAAAATAAATAAATAGCACTCCCCCTATTTTGTACTGTGCCCTTGTGTTTCTGTGCCCCAAATGTGTTATTTTGTACTTTTTCACATTGAAACCCAGTTGCCCTGCTCTTGAGCACTCCTTAAGTTTTCTCAGGACTCTGTTCATCCTTTACAAGCCCCACCTGCAGTGTCCATCCTTTTGCATATTTTGATGTCATCCACAGAGAGGCAGACCTTCCCTTCCCACTCCTCTACAATGTCACTTATAAAGACATTAAAGAGGACCAATCCAAGCACTGATCCCTGACATACTCCACTCGTCACCCTCCCCTCCTCTGAGTGAAATCTGTTTACCACCACCCTCTGTCGCCTATCCCCTAACCAGTTTTTACCCAGTTTACTGCCTTTGCACCCACACCTAAGCTATCTAACTTTCTTACTAGTCTCATACGTGGAACGGTGTCGAAAGCCTTACTGAAATCCACTCCACCTTGATCTAATTCCTTAGTCACCCAATCAAAGAAATCTATCAGATTTGTTTGATGTGAGCTCCAACCCATGACTCCATGCTGTCTTGGGTCCTGTAACCCACTGGATTCATGATATTCCACATCCTCGCCTTCAGCAGTAATTCCTTTAACTTTCCCACCACTGATGTCATGCTGATTGGCTTATAATTGCCCACTGATGTCATGCTGATTGGCTTATAATTGCCAACCTCCTCCCTGTTGCCACTTCTGCGAAGTGGGACTACATCTGTCCTCCTCCAGTCCTCCAGAACCACTACTGCTTCCAGTGAGCTGTTAAATAGGACTGTCAGGGTAATCCATGAAGCAGGTGCATACGGAAGGGTGCCATCCATTAAGGCGACACCTTCCCGGCTCAATCCATTCATGGTGATGGAAAGGTAGGGTGACCAAATGGGGGGGTGGGCGAACTAGGAGACAGAATGTAGCTATACATACATGCTAGGGGGGGTGGGAATGAGCACAGTGAACATGGGCTGTGAGGTGGTGGAGAGGCTATAGGGAGTGGCGCTGCGGTAGCCGGTCGAGCTGCGTCATGGCATCGGGGATTGGCTAGTGGCTGAGGTACCGGGTTCGGGTCCGGGCGCTGGTGCGATTTTGTTGCGCCTGGCCTGAACCTTTTTATTTTACTGCTCACCCCAACAGCACCCCCTGGGTTGAGAATCCTTAGTAGGGGTCCAGGAGCAAAGAAACCAGTAAAAATATCCTAGTGCTGTTGTGCTGAGTGCGCGGGGGTTGTCAGAGTGCAAAATGTTGGCACTCTGACTGACTAACAGTGATCGCCTTTGGAGTTCGCTGATATCACATAGACCCGACTGTCAGTGGTGCAGCCAGTATCTCCTGAGCACCCTCAATATTCTATGATGTACCCCATCTGGTCCCATTGCTTTGTCCACGTTCACATTAGTGAGCCCCATTAGAACGCTTTCCTCTGAAAAAGGACTACTGTCCACCTCCCTCCCTCTAAAGCTCCTGTTACTTTCTGTGGTCCCTCCACTTCTCTTTCCACTGTAAACATTGAACAAAAGTATTTGTTCAGGATGTCTGCCTTATCCTGGTCCCCCTCTGCACAGTCCTCCCAATACTTTTTAACCTTACAATCCCTCCCCTGGTCTTCCTCTTTTCACTTACATACCTAAATATATCTTGTCCCCTTTCATTACCCCTTGTACTTTTCTCTGTTAAGTTTGTGCCTTTTTACGCCTTACCGCTTTCCCTGCTTCTTTCTGTTTCTCCTGATACAGGTCCTTATCCTTCTCACTCTGCATCTCCTTATATCTTCTGAGTCATACCCTTTTAGCCTTTACCTTTTCAACCCACTTGCTTCATGTAGAGGTTTGTTGCCTTCACTATGCCTCCATTTAGCTTCATCCACTGCTCCTCCACTCCACCAAGGTCATTGCCACCTGCCACATCATCCCTGAGACATTCATCCATTTTTATAAAATCTGCCCTCCTGAAGTCCAGGACCCTTGCCCTTGTATGGTTCGATTCCACAGCCATCCTTATTGTAAACCATACTATTGTGATCACTGATCCTCAGGTGGCCTCCCACCTTGACATATGCAACACTGTCTCTGTTAGTGAGTACCAGGTCTAGTATTGCCCCATCACAAGTGGGTTCACTTGCTAATTGCTTGAGGAATACCCCCGGAGGGAGTCCGGCATGTCTCTGCTTATAGTTGAGGCTGCAACTTGGAGGCTTCAATCCATACCCAACAGATTGAAGTCCCCCATCATCACCTCCTCCTTTTCTGCCATCATGCCAGTACATAGCTAACTCCTACCCCTGTGATTGAGGTCTGTAGAGCACATGAGTGTGAATAGTGGCACCGTTCCCCTTTTTCAGGGTGACCCGCAGCACCTCTTTCCCTTCTGTATTCTCTGAATCTCTGGCGCATTTTTGTTTTCCCTCACATTAAGTGCCACAACTCTTCCATTTCTTCCCATACTGTTCTTCCTGAACAGAGTATAGTCTGGTATGACCATGCCCCAGTCATGGTTTTCAGTGCACCATGAGACTTGGTAATGGTCTCAATATCAAGGTTGGCCTCAGCTGTGATGGCCTCTAGGTCCAGAATCCAATTTCCTAGACTTCTAGCATTCACACATATGGCCTTCCAGATTTTGCTACCACTCTGATTGTTACCCCTTTTTTCCTTTTATCCCGCCCTCCTTCCTCCTCTGTTTTTAATGCTCCCATTTCCACTCTGCTTCATTTCTACCACCCTACTTCCTATGTTAATTTGCATCCTGAGGTATTTCTCACCCCTCAGGCTCTCACTGCCTTCTACTGTAACCTGTCGGGGGCAGTTTCTGTCTTCCCTATTTCTTCCACCACCCCCCTCAGTTAAGTTTAAATGTTCATAAAAAAAACATTTAAACTGTCCAATGAGGACTGTGGTTCTCCATCCAAATGGATGCAGTCCATCACACCTCTGAAGACCCTTATCCCTTCAGATTGGACCCCAGTCCCCAATGTAGCCAAACCCCTCATCTCTGCACCATTCCTTCAACCATGAGTTGAAGTTCCTGGTGCAGAGATCTCTCTCCTTCCCCTGTCATAGACAGGACGCACTACTGCAAAAGCCACTAAATGTGCTATGTGTCTAAGACCTCTCCCCAGCTCTGTGAACTCCCCCTGTACCATCCCAGTCCCTTCCCTAGCCAAGTCATTAGTCCCCAGCTAGACAGTGGTATCCAGCTTTGTCTCCTTCCATGCTGCTCTAGCAATCCTTAGGACCTGTTTCCCATCCCTGTAAGCCATGGCACTGCACGGACACCTAACCTCCCTCTTCCCTTCCCTATCCCCTGTTCTAGCCCCCTCACAATCGAGTCCCCCACCAAAGGTTGCTTGCTTCTCCTCTGGGATTTAATACCACCCTTCTTGGGTCTCCACTATGGAGGGACCCCACATCCTCCTCAGTCCCTACTGTGGATGCCTACTCCCAGCAGTCCTGCCCCACCATAGTAGCATAAGAATTACTTTGTAGTACTGGTTGAGGAATGTGCCTCTGACCAACCACATCCACCCTTCCAGACCTCACCATAGTCCAGCTGCTCCTCCTAGGCACCCTCTGAGATAACGGTGTCAAACTCTGTGGTCCCTTGTTGTGGAAAGAGGTTGCCCACATCCTTGCCAACTCAGCCTGGAGTCTAGCAACTTCCTCCCTCAACCCAGAGAGGTGCGTTCAGGTTGGGCAGCACCACAGTCCCCAGAATGTCTCTCTGAAAACTACTGCCCCACAGCCACTGCACTGCACCACTCCCAGCATTCTCAATTCCTACTTGTCCCTGTGTTATTTGGAAATACTTATGTACCCTAACCCCTGATATGCTGTTTTTAGTTTTTCCCTTTTTATGTTGACTCGCGCGTGCGCGCCAACCAACATATTGCATTAGCAGCAGATTTGGAGGTGCAGTCACTTTTGGCGAATGCAGGGCACGCATCAGTAGGTGCATCCCTTATTCCCCAATAAGGCAGCTGCAGGCGTTGACACCAGGCATATGTCACGTGGTGACCAAATCTAAGAAAAGGTCTGCTGCAATCATGCAGTGGCACAATAACATGCCCTCCCGATGTGTCTGTCCTGGTGAAACCATTCAATCAACATGGTGGCACTGACTGCTGGTGTGCACAGTGCCCCAACTGACTTCATTTGCCGATGGGGGAGCCCACTCCCCATTGGCATAATGCTCCCCCTCCCATTTAAAGTGTATGCTAAGGGGGTGCCCAATCCCCCTCAGCATCATGCGCCCCCCAACACTCTTTCTTTGCCAATGGGGCCCAATCTCCATCAGCTTCAGTCCCCTTCCCATTTATTTAACAATGGAGCCCACTTCCCATCAGCATAATGTCCCCCCATTTTGTAGTGTGCTGAGGGTGCTAATCATGGCTCTCCCCGCCGGTATGTGCTGACAGGGGTGCCTAATCCCCCATCGGCTACAGCACCATCCCAAAACACTCAGGTGGCATGCTGGGAGCCCACCCCAGTGTGCCAAATGCCCCTGAAAACCAAAAACCATCCCGCAATGTTTTTTTATTTTTAAACCTGTGAAAGAAGAAAATGGTCCCTCACAGTCTCCCTGCCCCCCAATCTGTGCTCACCCTCTGTGTGCCCTGTCTCCCCATACCCCCCTCACACCATACTTACCTCTGGAGCCTGGTGCGATGATCTTCGGTGGACTGGGAACATGTCTGCATTCTTCAAGGCCAACCTCGAACTGAAGAAATGCCGTTAAGCTGTATAATGGCATGAATAGGGTCTTTTCAACTTTGGTGCATATCTTGGCCATTTTTGGGAATTTTGGCACCAAATTTTCAACATGGGGTTATTGGGACCCCTCCTTGTGAATTCAGTCACTGTCATGGTGTTATTTGGTCCCAAAAAGTGATTTTGTGGTCACTGCGTGGAATCACCTTTTGGGACTGATTAACGAAAGGACAGTGCCACTGTTCATGAGGGGGCTCTCAAAAAGTCTATGTTGTAAATTTGGTGGAAAAAATCCCAAAAATGGCTGTTCTATGAGTGTGCATTGTGCAGTTTCCATGCACACTCATAACTTCGTGAATTTGTAATATTTCCACTCCAGATTTTCAAAATTGGCATTTTCGCACACCTCCTTATGAACAGTATAGCTCTCATTTACATATCCTGGCCAAAATGAGTTTTCGCACATCCAGTGTAGAATAGTGCAGTCACTGTGCAAAATCAGTTTTCAGGACAGTTTGAGGAAATCACAGTGACACTGTTCATGAGCAGAGGTCCTAAAATGCCTATGTTGAAAATTTGGTGTCGAACATCCATAAAACGACTGTTACAAGTGTGCATTGCGCAGTTTCCACGCACCCTTGTAACTTCACAAATTTGAATATTGTATTGCCAGATTTTCAACACTGGCATTTTTTCACACCTCATTATGAACAGTACAGCTGTCATTTTTCACATTCTGCCCAAAATGTGTTTTTGCACCTGTGGCGCACAATGACATGGTCACTGTGGGAAATCAACTTTTGGGACAAATTAACAAAATCACAGTGCCACTGTTCATGATGAGAGGTCTCAAAATGCCTATGTTGAAAATGTGGTTAAAAAAATCCTGAAAATAATTGGGTTACGGACGTGTGTTGTGCAGTTTTTATGCATGTCCAAGGCTTCACCAATTTTTCATATCTTCACTCCACATTTTCAGCGTTGCCATTTTTTTACACCTCCTCATGAACAATACAGTTGTCATTTTTCACATCCTGCCCAAAATGTGTTTTTGTCCCTGTGTTGCCAAATGGCTTAGCCGCTGTGCAAAACCACCTTTCAGCTAACAAACTGATAGTTCCGCTCTTCATGATGTGGGGTCACAAAAAGCCTATGTTGAAAATTTGGAGTGAAAATACCAACAAACTCCTATGGTGTTAAGGTTTCCAACTGTAACACCCCATCCTGTAGAGACTGACAGGCATCATGGGTGTGATTTGGGATCATTAGCTGTAATGCTTACACCATTCCACCCCCCCCACCCTGCAGCTAGTGACAGGCATCGAGGTCTGCCTTGGAGTGTTCAACCCTAAGGTTCACCCCATTCTCCTATACTGCACCCACCTCAGCCTGTTCCCTTATGGAATGGAGTAAGTATAATGCCCAAAGACCCCAAAGCACACCATGACACTTGTCAGTGTGTACAGGGTAGGGTGAAGTAGAATGGCATGAGCGCTATAGCTGATGATGCAAAGGCACACCCCAATGCCTGTCAGTCTGTGCAGGGTGGGGGTGGAGTTAGCTTCAGTTCAATACTTCATTGCCATTCCTATTATGCATCTCTAACTCCTGCACTACCAATGCCAATGCCAGCGAGACAACATTCAGCATTGACAAATGCTTGTTGTTGTTTGTTATGCCCCTTGTACACCTACCCTAGACAGGATGTTGCTCCTATTTCCAGATTTGGCTTAGCCTTTACCTTCCACCCATCACTCATGTGCCTTTACACCTGATAGGGCATTTCTAGTTTTTCCCCTTTTCATGTTATGCCCCTTGTATGCCTACCCTAGTTAGAGTGTTGCTCCTATTCACTGTTTTGACTGCCTTTTATCTTCTATATCCCTTATGTACCATTATCCCTGAGAGGATGTTTTGTTGTTTACTATTTCTCTTAAACACATACCCTAAATAGGGTTTTACATTTCTTCATATTTTTGGCCTACCCTTCACCTTTCACTCGTCCTGTCAGTAAATGCAGTAACAGGAGTGAACAACTACCTTACCTTAGTCATCAGCAGAGTCTATTGCTCCATGCTTCCTCCTGCTGATGCCTCCAGATGCCTAAGATGCCAGTCTTTCATCAGGTCCAGTCCTTCACTGTTACACTCACTTATTGGGACATGAATGTGCTCAGAGATATTAGAAGTACTGTACTCCCTTTATCCTCCCAGTAGGACCTCCCTCAGACAGGACTTCCTGCCGAGTCCCAGTTAGGCTGTGTGTATCATTTGACTCTCCCCTTTATCCTCCAACTTCTAACCTGGAGATCTGTTTCCTAGATTACAAGCCAGTAGAAAACATATACAGGTTAGATCACGCTTGTACAGCAATATGCAGTCTCTGACAGTACTTTATCCTAGCTATATAGCATCAACTATCAATGGCCCAGTTCCAAAGGCTGTTTACTTTATTCACAGCTGCAAAGAGTCTGAGTTTTTTACATCTCTCCCTCTAGGTAACTACTCAGTACTAAATCATGCTTGAGTGAGTTCAGCCAGGTTTAGAGTAGGAAGGACAGACATCAGTCTTTAAAGTCTTGGCTGAAGTGTGCTCAGTAGTTCTCAGTCCCTTCACACCAGCCTAATTGCCCTTGACTCTGTCTTGGACCCTGCACTCAGCTTATCAAACTCTTTGAATGAGTGGTAGCTTTTTTCAAAAGCCACATGTTCTGATCATGCTACACCCACCACCAATGTTGGCACCTGAATGGAGCTGTAGGTCTAGGAGGACACGTCCAGAGTGGGTAGACTGCTCCAAGTAGGCAGGACAGACAGCAGCAGTTATTAAAGTCCTGGCTGAAGTGCGCTCAGTAGTTGTCAGCCCCTGCACACCATCCTTATTGCCCCAACCTTGTCTTAGACCATGCACTCAGCTGATCACTCTCTTTGAATGTGTCACAGCTTCTTTCAAAAGCCACGTTTCAGTCATGCTACTGTACACCTACCACCAATGCTGGCTCCTGATCAGAGCTTCAAGGCTAGGGGGATAAATTCAGAGTAGGTAGGCTGCTCCTTGCAGCAGGACAGATGGCAGGAGTTTTGAAAGTCCTAGCTGAAATGTGTTCAGTAATTGTCATTCTCTGCACACCATCCTGATTGCCTCCGACCCTGTCTTAGACCATGCATTCAGCTGAACACACTCTTTAAACGTGCAGCAACTTCTTTGAAAAGCTGTGCATTTCAATTATGGTCCACCAACCACCAATGCTGGCTCTTGATTGGAGCTGTAGGACTGGAGGCCAAGTTCAGAGTAAAACACCTGCTTCCAGCAGGCAGGACAGACAGCAGCAGTTGTTAAAGTCCTGGCTGAAGTGTGCTCACTTGATAGACAGCATCATGCGGTTCTTTCCTTCCTATCCCTTTAGATGATGAAATCCATGAATCTAAGGACTGAGTTATCACGGCTCCAATGTTCATGACTGCCACAGTGCCAATATTATGTTGAGCTACATCATCAGCAACTCCGGGGCTTGCAGGAATTTGGATACTTCGGTCATTTGTATTTTTCTCACAGGTGTCAGACCCACTGACAGTCTCCCTGTTCAAAGCTTCCAATCTATTTGATAATGGAAGTAGATGCAGTTCATTATTCTCCTTCACTTAGTGCATCTTACACCCTGGACCAATGCCCAGTCTGGTTCTTGATTGACAGAATCACTGTCATCACCATTTAAGAGAGCAATCCTTTTCTCCACCCTCCATTGTATGGAACTATAGTTACTGGGATCAACTCTTTACATGAGGTGCTACTCACTGATGCTGCTACATTCACATGCTCCTCCATGCTGACTCCCTCACCTACTGCTAGATTAGCTGCCACTTCATTTATTAGATTCTGAACAATTTCTGTGGAATGCTGAAGTTCTCATATCTGATCCATTCTAACCAGCCTTGCCCTTAGATCCATTAAATTATTTTCAATTTCTTTAATATAGTTACATTTATTGCAGATGATTGGATATATATTATAGAAATCAACTCAAGAGCCTCATTAAAGGGGAAAGTAACAATACTGGGCCCCTCATATTCTGAAAGTCTATGAAAGAGCTTTCAAATGAGGTACTAGGCTTACCTCTAGCTGTTTGCAGCCCTGATTTGTCAACATCTAAATCAGCTGCCAATTAAAACAATGAAACAGCCATTTCATGGAATCTTAACACAGGAAATTATGCCACTGAGGGGCAAGTTATATGTTATCAATTACAGCTTGCCCCTCAGTGACATCACTTTCTGTGTCAAGATTCAATTAAATGGCTGCTCTGTTGTTTTAATTGACAGCTGATTTAGATGTTTATATCTCAGGACTGCCAACAGCTACAGGTAAGTCCAGTACCTCATTTGAAAGATCTTTTCATGGACTTTCAGAATCTGAGAGACCCAGCATTGCTACATTCCCCTTTAATAATGGGTGGCAACAATAGAACCAGGTACAAACAGGTTCCCTAATTGTGCCACCACCCATTTCTGCGATACATAGATAGGTGCCATAGTCACAGGTGAGGGGATCCCCAAACAACTGTGTTGCAATGCAAAGCAGTTATCTTGGTATTAATGGGCACACACAGGATTTGCACCCACTGACATGTTGGATAGTGAGACCCATAGAAGATTCTGCAAGTCATTCAGTTGGATGTGATATGCCATGGGGAGAGCTCATGGTAACTGGTGCTGCTTCTTGAAGTTTTCATTCACATGTATGTCAGATACTTTTAGATAAGCTTCTGAGACAGCAACAGTATCATCTTCCTTGTCTCCAGAAAAAAAGTTCAGGTAATTCAGTGGCCTCCACTCACACCCCAGACCCTTGTCTCTCCCTAGCATCTGGGGACCCCCTCACTAAACCCTTAATCATACCATGATGATTGCCATTCTTTGCCAGCTCTCACCAACCCTGCTGCACCCTATACTAGTACCTGCCTGTAGTGGTTCTGCAAGTAGGGAGTATCAAAAGACTCTGCAACAAGATTTGCAAGGTTTGTCAAAGTTTGTGCATGACCCAATGGACCATTTGCATGGCAACCCTTGCACCCTTCCCTGCATGGTTGTAATCTATGTTGTGGTCCCAAGGATAACCAAGGGAATTACAAACCACTCAGTCTGATCTCAGTTGTGTGCAAGCTCATGGAGACCATTCTTAAGGAAAGGTTGGTAGAATATTTAGAGGAGCATGGCCTCCAGTATGTGAGGCAGCATGGATTCATGGGGGGGGTCATGTCAAACAAATATAATTGACATCTTTGACTGGGTCACAAAGACAGTAGTCAGGGGACGAGTAGTAGACATCCTCTATCTGTATTTCAGCAAGGCCTTTCACTCTGTGTCCCAGAAAAGATTGATCAGGAAGTTGGCAGATCTTGGGGTTGGGGATAAGATGCCCAGATGGGTGGAAAACTAGCTGAGGGATGCAACACAGAGGGTAGTTGTGGGGGTAGAGTTATCTGGCACCAGAGAGCTCACCAGTGCGGTCCCACAGGGCTCAGTGCTGGGGCCGGTGTTGTTCAGTGTCTTTATCAATGACATTGAGAATGGCATTAAGGGCAAAATGTGCCTATTCACGGATGACACCAAGCTTTGTAGGAAAGAGGCCACAGCTGAAGGGATACAGGACCTACAGGATGATCTGGAAAAGCTGGGGAGGAGGTCCAGGATCTGGCAGCTTGGCTTCAATGCCATGAAATGTAAAGTTATGTATAATAGAACCAAGAATCCCAGGAAAGAGTACTACATGCGTGGAGTCCAGGTTTCTGCATCAGAGGAGGAGAAGGACCTGGGAGTGATGATCACTAGTGACCTGAAGCACTCCACACAGTGCAAGAAAGCAGCAGCAAGAGCAAACAAGATGCTGGGATGCATAGCTACGGGGATCAGTAGTAGGAGAGAGGATATTACATTACCCTTGTACAGGTCATTGGTGATGCCACATCTGGAGTATGGAGTTCAGTACTGGTGCCCACATCTCAAAAAGGACATTAACCTACTGGAGTAGGTCCAGAGTATGGCTATAAAGATGATGGGTCAGCAGGGTAAAGCACATGAGGAGAGACTGAGGGCACAGAACATGTACTCCCTGGAGGAAAGAAGAGAGAGAGGGGACATGATTGGATCTTCAGGTACTTGAAAGGGATAAATAAGGTGGATAAGGACGGTCTCTGAGCAGAGTGGCAACCATAACATGAGGGGGCACAGCCTTAAACTGGAGGAGGGAGGTTTAAGAGGGAGGTCAGGAAGCACTTCTTCTCAGAGATGGTGGTGGACACTTGGAATACACTGCCAGAAGAGGTGGTCTCATTGAAGACAGTGGGCAGTTTCAAGAATGGCTGGGACAGGCATAGGGGGAAGGGGAAGATCATGGGTAGGGCGGATGGGAGGAGTGGGGGGGCAGGGACAGTAGCTCAAGCTGTGGACCCTGCAGTACGAGCAGACTAGATAGATCAAATGACCTTCTGCTGGCTTCTTCACATGTTTGTATGTAACCATTGAGGAAAGGCTTGTGACTAATGTTGTGCATAGTGAAATTGCATGCAAGTGAAGGGACTGTCATTAAGTTGTTGTTGCAGACACATAGTGACAGTCTCTTGTCACTGTGTTTGCGATCCCCGGTATCTTAGTTTTTCATGAAAGAATCTCCATATTAATGTTATGACATACTGTATGTCTATAGGATTATGAGTGTAGCTTATCAAATTAATACCGGTGATTCAAACTATTACTTCTGTGCTGCATACAGTAATTGTCCTTCTTTTAATGAGCAAAAGAGCTATGACAATTAAATTCAGAAATAAATGTGTTGGGTGTTTTCAAATTTTTTTATTCAGATTTTGCAGTTGTTTGCTGTATAAGTGGTCTTTTTTGCTAAACAAAGAAGACATATGTGTTGACAAAGATGGAAAGTAAAGTAGAGGTGGGTGAGGATGTTGAATAGGTTAATTATCACTACTACACTAAGGACAGGTGTGAATGCCTTCCTTTGAATTACTGACTAGTTTCAGGCAATAACACTGTATTGGATAGTTGGTGACATATCAAACAAAGACATTTAATAATGATCCCCCCCAGTAGTATCATCACTCTTCTAACAAAAAAAAAATCAATTGCGGTTTGTTTTAAAACCCTCCAAGGTCTCCAGAGGTGATGAACCTTTTTCAAATACTGTAATTATGGTGGTAAGAATAGAAATAGTAATGATTTTGATATGAATCAGTGCCTCCAGCTGTCTTTAAGAAAGGCATACAGTATACAGTAATTCTAGATATATCATATTTACTTATACTGTACACTTCACATCATTTTCTCTCCAGTGGAGCACCATCCCTTTCCCAACAGTTAACAGTATCTCTGTACTTCCTTCTGTCTGGTCATGGGCATACCAAAGGCCTAGTACAATATGCTTCCTGCTCAAATGATCCTCAGATAGCCCTCATTCTCGAAGCTTTGGAAGACTGCATGTAACATTCAAACACTTTTATTACATAGTAACTTAGTGTCGTGGTGACAAAAGGGATTAAGAGTGAAACTTGTCCACCCCTCCTGTTGCAAAGCAAGGGCTATGACATATTTTAGTATCGACATACATCGTACCTGTAGTAATAATGTGAGAAATGCATACATTTTCACTGTTAAACTCAAATGTGTGCATTTTTGGATCAGAAATGTTTTTTCCAAAAAAGCATTTAAAAACAAGCATTTGTCAATGCCAGATGTTTACTAGCTGGTATTAGCATGGGAAGTGCTGGAGTTATACAGATGCAGAATAAGAATGGCAGTGAAGTATTGAAGTGACGCCAACCCCGCTCCTACCCTGCAGAGATGGACAGGCATTGGGATGTGTCTTTGGGTATTTGCCCATAATGCTCATGCCATTTCACCTCTCCCTACCCTGCAGACACCAACAAGTGTTGAGGTGTGCCTCGGGATGTCCAGCTTTACAGTCACTCCATTCCATAAGAAAATACACTGAAATGGGTGCAGCATAGGAGAATGGGGTGAACTTTGAGGCAGAAGAGTCCAAGGCACACCTCAATGCCTGTCACTGGCTGCAGGGTGGGGTTGGGGGTGGAATGGCATGAGCACTACTGTCGACAATCCCAAGTCACACCCCTGAGGCCTGTCAGTCCCTACAGGGCAAGGCATTATGGTTGGAAACCCTAACAACCTGGGCATTTCTTGATATTTTCACTCAAAGTTTTCAACATGGGCTTTTTGGGACCTCACCACATGAACAATGACACTATCAGTTCGTTAGCCGAAAGGTGGTTTTGCACAGCGACTGTGCCATTTGGCACCACAGGTATGAAAACACATTTTGAACAGGATGTAAAAAATGACAGCTGTACTGTTCATGAGGAAGTATAAAAAAATGGTAATGTTGAAAATCTGGAGTGAAAATATAAAAAAATTGGTGAAGGCATGAGCATGCATAGAAACTGCACAATACATACCCATAATGCAATTATGTTGTGGATTTTTTACACCAGATTTTCAACATAAGCATTTGGGACCTCTGCTCATGAACAGTGGCACTGTGATTTTCTTAATCTGTCCCAAACATTGATTTCGCTCAGCGAACATGCCCATTGTACGCTAGATATGTGAAACCACATTTCAAGCAGGATGTGAAAAATGACAGCTGTACTGTTCATAAGGAGGTGTGCAAAAATGGCAATGTTGAAAATATGGACTGAAAATATTAGAAATTCTCGAAGTTATGAGTGTGCGTGGAAACTGCGCAATGCACACTCATAACATAGTCATTTTGTGGAATTTTGTCATCAGATTTTCAACTTAGGCATTTTGGGACCTCCACTCATGAAGAGTGTTACTGTGATTTTCTTAGTCTGTCCCAAACATTGATTTCCAACAGTGACTGCACCATTGTCATTTATGTTGTTGACTGGTATGAAAACTACCTGACAAATAGAACTCAAGTGGTGAAATTTAATTCCTTTCTATCGAAGAGTACCACCATTAACATTGGTGTACCTCAGGGCTCCATCCTAGGGCCTCTCCTATTCTCTCTTTATATAAATAACATTGGAACTGCTCTAAAATCCTGCTCAGCTATTCTATATGCTGATGATCTTGTCATCTATACAAGTTTTACTAATATAGACACTATCAATACAACCCTTTCCTCTGACTTTAACAATATCCAAAACTGGCTATACGACCACAAACTGACTGTCAACACTAGCAAAACTAAAGCCATGCTGCTTGGATCGGCCCCAAAGCTCCTGGCTTGCACAACAGCACTGATGGTGCAGGACTTAGAAGGTCAATTACTGGAATGTGTGACCTCTTTCAAGTACCTGGCATCCTGCTAGATCAATCTCTTGATCTTAATCTTCATGTACAGTCTGTTTGCAGAGCTGTCAACTCAAACTGGGTGTTGCATATAAGACTAGTTATATGCTCATGCCATCGCTAAAATAGCCATTGCAAAGGGAATTCTGCTCCCCACCCTAACCTGTGGGGCTCCCTTATTTGGGGCTGCTCATAAAACTGACCTACTCAGATGGGATATTACGTATAACAACATATGTCGCTATGCCTCTTCTGCTCCTCGGCTTAAACACCACTATCAACTTTATTATGATCTTGGTTGGCTCTCTCCATTAGCTAGTAGGAAATACTACCTTGGCTCTCTTATTGATTCAATAATTCAAAATCAAACCCCTAGGTGTCTTGCAGCCATGTTTGTTCCTCAGGACACACTCCATGGTCTACGATCAGCTGATAAATCCTTTCGGAATTTGCCGAGGTGCCGCACTAGGAAATGAACTGTTGCATTTGAGCATGCGGCTCCGCAGTTGTGGAATTCCCTTCCCCTCGACATTAGACTTTCTAGCTCCCACACATTCTTTAAGAGAAAATTGCACTCAAATCTGCTGATTGCTGATACCTGCTCCTGCTTTCATCCTACCTAATGACTGATGTCTCTTGCCATGCAATAGTATTTCCTCACCTCTATATAACCCTCTTACTGCCTCAGCCTGTCCCAGCTCCCTTTCTCTGCCCATATACAATCTTGCACTGCAGGCATCTCCCTTACACTTACATATACTCATATAATCTAATTTCATGCCTTGCTCCCCTTTTCCTCACTTACCAACCTTTTCCTTAATGACACCCCCTGCTCTCAATGGTTATTTCTTCCTGTTGTATTACCTGTTTTTGGGTACCTTGTTCTGTTTATATGATACGTCACCTAAATATTTATTGTCCGAGGTCCTCTCTATTCGTTGCATAGGCAGGCACCTATGAACTTATGAATGGTCTACTCTGTATGTCTCTGATATATTGTATCCACTTTAACTCATTGTATGTAAAGCGCTTTACTTTGTATGTTCCGATGTATTGTATCCTCTTTAACTCATTGTATGTAGAGCATTTATAAATTGTTATCCTGTTAAGTTCCTGCATGTCTGTACTCTCCCGGGTCATGCCTGAAAATAGTAATTTTATGGCTAGTGCACTTACCCGGTTAACAAAAGCTAAATAAAAATAAATAAATAAATTGTGTGCCGGATGTACAAAAACAAATTTCAGGCAACTTGTGAAAATGATAACTGTACTGTTCATTATGAGGTGTGAAAAAATGGCAATGTTGAAAATCTGGAGTGAAAATATTCAAAGTTCTCAAAGTTATGAGCGTGCATGGAAACTGCGCAACGCATGCTCGTAACACAGTCATTTTTTGGAATTTTTCCAACAAATTGGCAACATAGGCTTTTTGGGAGTCCACCTCATGAACAGTGACAGTGTTGTTTCATTAATCAGTCCCGAAAGGTGATTCTGCACAGTGACCACGAAATCACCTTTTGGGACCAAATATCGACATGACAGTGACTGATTTCATGAGGTGGAGGTCCCAGGAATCCAATGTTGAAAATTTGGTGCCAAAAGTCACAAAAATGTCTGAGATATCCACCTAAGTTGAACAAACCCCGTTTATGCCATTATACAGCTTACCGGCATTTCTTCAGTTCACGGTCAGCTTTGAAGAGCGCAGACATGTTCCTCTCTACTGAAGATCATTGCACGGGCTCCGGAGGTAGTATGGGGTGAGGGTGTGGGGAGGTGGAGTGCGCAGAGGGTGGGTGTGGGTTGTGGAAGGTAGCCACAGCAGACAAAAAGGGAGCATTTTTTCTTTTACAGGTAAAAAAAGTTAAAAATACGTCACGGAAATGTTTTCTTAATTATCGGAACATTTGGCAAGCTGGGGTGGGCTCCCAGCTTGCCACCTGGGTGTTTTTTTTGGGGGGGGACTGGAGCCGACAGGGATTGGGCACCCCATTGGCAAAAAAGAAAACTTGACCAGCCAGAGGGTGAGCCGAGGAATGAAGGAGCAGGGAGGACAGCAGCAGAGGGAGGAAGTGGAAGAGATTTTATTGGCAGTGACGTGCAGGAGGGCTGGAGAAATTGTGTGACATCAATATGCTAAATACACACGTTACCACTGCTGATTGCAACCGTGGTTTTCTTTGAACTGAAGACCTCTGCAGCTGAACTGCTGTCATAGACAGCTCATGCATCCATTGGTGCGGTATGGTCGTGCCTGCTAAACGGAGCACTGCATTGGACAGGAGGGTCACACACCTCCAAAAAATCATATGGTCACAATATGTTTCTTGCACATGCATGCAAGCAAACATAAAAAAATGGATTTGGGAAACTCATTTTGGACAAAATGTCCTTTCCACTAATTTGTTTAATTTCTATGAATTTTCACATACATATCACAAAATTGCTAATTACAGACTGGCCTGGTTTGAAGGTCTGAATAGTGCTAGTGGTAGCTTTCAGCCACTCTCCATGTGAAGTAATGCATTGTAATGTTTCCACTTATCTGCTCCCCCCCATATGAATGCATGTCTTGTAGTTCTGCTTGCACTCACCCGATCAAACATTTGTGTATGCTCCATTTTGCCCATTCCCTTTAGTATTTAGAACACCATGATCAAGTTCCCCTTTAGTCTTTTCCTTTGTAGGCTAAATAATGATAGGGATGGAGTATAACATAAGACTAGTTCATGTAAGTAAGATGACACATATCACCTCAAACTTAATCCTATTATGGTTACTATTACCCACTGGTTCCCCAATCCTTTATAATGGTCACCATTACCCACTGGCTCCCCAAAATAGTAAATTGGGTAGGAAATTGGCTTCAGGGCAGAACTCCAAAAGTACTAGTAAATGGCTCACTATTAAGAAAGGGCAAGGTGATCAGCGAGGACCCTCAGGGCTCAGTACTGGGTCCCATACTCAGCATATTCATCAGCAAGATCGCAGATGGATTAGAGGTGAAAACATGCCTGTTCGCAGATGACACTAAGCACTACAACAGGGTAGACACACAGAAAGGGGTTGCAAGTATGAAGTCTGACCTGAAAAATAGGAGGAATGGTCCAGAATTGGAAGGCTCCACCTATGGTTCAACAGACAAGCAGCCAGCCACTTCTACTTCCTGAGCTGTATAAACAGTTCCCCTCAGCCTCCTTCTAAAGCACTTTTTCTTTGCCAGCCGGAGGCTCTGTTCATTTGCTCTCTGCAGCTGGCTGGGGCCTGCCTCAACCCTCTCCACTGCCTTGCTGCTTCTTTCCGCTGGACTCTGCATGTTGTTCTTCTGCTTCTGGTTTTTATTTTGCCTTCAGCTGTGTGCTTCCTTTTGTCCCTTCCCTGTTTCTTCTCAGTTTGTTTTTTAGTTGTTTTTATTGTTTTGTATTCTTTTTTGGGGGGATTTGGTTTGTCAGTTCATATCATTTGTTTACTCCTACCATTTGGCTCTTTTGCAGCCCCAGCTACTTGCTTTTAGTTACTCCCATGGCTATTGTACCAGTACCTGTGTTTTTACACAAACCAAAGCTGCTTCCCATGCTACAGGCCTAATTGCTTCCCATGTTATCAAGCCTAATTTTTTTCACCTGATTCAAGCTCCATCTGAACCTAGCTATGCAGTTTCCTCATGCTTCTCTGTTTAATCTACCTCCTCCATGGTCTTAGCTGCTTTTGAGCATTGTGCTTTCCTCCATTCCATGCTTATGGAATACTACCTCTCATAGTTCCTCACTGTGGATGCTGTTCTATGTTTGTATACTGTTGTTATACTCTGAGGTCAGCTAAGCTCCTGCTGATGCTGTAAACTAGCTTTAAATACCTGTATGTGGTTCTCGACCCCTTCCATCACTTTCTTGTTTTTCCTACTGCAGGGACTTGTAACTGTTTGGGGGAGTTGTGACATCATGTGACTAATTACTTATGTTCTAAATCCTGCCTCTGCCACCGAAAATACTCAGAGTATTTGTCACCTTAATTTGTTTTTTGAATGCCTGGCTGGCTTGCCCTACTATCATATTGTTGCCCCCACTTACATTCATGTCCCATCATTGCTACTACGTTTTGCAGACCTACATGCTGGTCTGACTATTCCTACTGCTTACTGACCTATGTGCTGGTCCAACTATTGTTACCCTGCCCCACTGCATTACCCTGCCTTACTGATCTGCGTCCAGATCCCCCTTGCTCATGCCACCATTGTTCAATGCTCCCTGCCATTTGCCTGCAAGTTCTCAGTACTCAAGCCTGTTCAGCCCCTCATCAGTCCCTGGGGCATGCTAGCCATTCCATTCTGGTGCAGGTTTTCCCTTGCAGCCAACGGCCTCACTCTGCACCTGAGTCCGCAGCTAGAGCATGCAAAGCTTAGGGGGGGGTCCTTCTCACCTGGCCCATAGCTGAGAATGTCCCCACTCTGGGTAGACCTTCAGTCATCAACCATACTGTTGACACCTCAAGTTGTAGAAGTTAAGACTCAGCTCTGACAGGCTGGGGTTGCTTACGGGGGCCCCTTTAGCTCCCAAGTGAGGAGGCACCCTTCAAAGCTATTCTCCCTATAACTGCCTCTGGTTCACCTGGTTTGTTTTTTAGGTCAGCAGGCAGGGTGAGTGCCTTGGTGGTTATTACTCACCTCCTCCTCCCACATTGGAGGTGAATGGTTGCAAAGCACAGTGGCTCGCAATCCTCCATGGCATTCTTGTTAGAAGGATAGGGTGAAAGCTTTCCTCCAAATTGGAACATTTTCCACCTTCCTTTAATTGGGTTTCCAAATTGCAACAGCAGAGCCATCACTAAATAAAATGTTCCAAGCCTGGAGGGAAGGTGACCTAGGCCTTAGATACCCAGAGATTTCCTCCTGAAGTGGGGGGTTTCTCTCCTCCGTGTCTCCAGTCATAACTGTTAGTTAGTGTAGTGTTCCCTAGTTCTGTAGGCAGGATCTGCTGTTGGATGGAGAGGGATGGTGTTCCTACTGCCGTTCCCTCTCTCCTTAGGAAGTCCCCTCATTCCCTCTTGCAACCCATCAAACTCATGTCATCCTAACCTGCGCATCCCATCACGTTATCAAGCTGACTGATACCATGTCTCACAACTACCGATTGCTTATATGCTTCATACTACTACTTCCTTTTTGGGAATCCTTCCTAAGGTACCTTTAGCCAAGGGAATCGTCCCACAGCACCTCTAGGGGTGGAACCCTCTGGAGGGTTTCTTGCCTTTGGTACCCCTACAGGGTGGTAATTCCTCTGGGATAGAGCATGCAAACGGCCAACACCTAAGTAACACAGCTGCATAAGCATAATACTTACTGGCTGCATAGGTCACTGAATTGGAAGGCTCCACCTATGGTTCAATGGACAAGCAACCAGCCACTCCCACTTCCTGAGCTATATAAGCAGTTCCTCTCAGCCTCCTTCAAAAGCACTTTTTCTTTGTCCCATCAACCTCCCCCCCTCCAGTGACAGCACCTCCCTCCTGGAGATCCTTCCTAAGGTACCTTTAGCCAAGGGAATCATCCCATGGCACCTCTAGGGGTGGAACCCTCTACAGGGTTCCTTGCCTTTGGTACCCCTACAGAGTGGTAATTCCTCTGGAATAGACAGTGTGAATGGCCAAAGCCTAAGTAACACAGTTGCACAAGCATAACACTTACTGGCTGCGTAGGCCATTGAACTTGGCAGTTGAAGTTCAACACCAAGAAATGCAAGGTCATGCACCTAGGAAGATGCAATCCAGGGACAAATTACTTCCTAGATGGGGTGCAGATAGCAGAAACAAAACATGAATATGATCTTGGGGGTGATCATCATCGATGATCCAAAAGTCACCAAGCAATGCTAAAAGGTGGCACAGAAAGTCAGCAGCATCTTGGGCTGCATAGGAAGGGGAATTACCAGGAGAAAGAGAGAGGTAATTATGCCACTGTATAGACCACTGGTGAGGCCTCACCTGGAGTACTGTATCCAGTTCTGGAGGCCTCACCTAAAGAAAGACAAAGATAGACTAGAGACGATGTAAAGAAGGGCAACAAAAATGGTGCAGGGTCTGCACCATGAGCCATATGATGCAAAGCTAAAACACCTCAACATGTACTCCCTGGAACACAGAAGGAGTAGGGATGATGTGATAGATACATTTAAATACCTGAAGGGGATCAACAAGGTACAGGCACAGGATCTCCTGCAGGTAAACAACTGCACCCAGATCAGGAGGCACGATATGTGCCTAAAGGGGGACAGATTCAAGAGCAACACAAGGAAATTCTTGTTTACAGACAGGGTGGTGGAGTCTTGGAATGTCCTCCACACATAGGTGGTGGGGCCAAAGACAGTCAGGGAATTCAAACTGGTATGGGACAGGCACTGTGGAGAACTTAACACAGTGGCCTGAATGGGGGGGTAGTATACATGGGTAGACTAGATGGTCCACATGGACCCCATCTGCTGACACATTCTATGTTTCTATGTTTCTTACCACTCTGACCATGACATCCACACTACTTAGCTTCAGATAAAGACCCAAATCCCTTCTTGTCTCAGACCTGATATGTTGAAGAAGAAAACAATGCCTCATGGCTGATAAGAACTCTCTCTCTGCTTTTCCCTTTCCAGACAACATCCGGAGGGGGGTTGAAATCTCTTATGAGATGAAATGGCCCCAAAGTTCTTGCCCTGTTGTACTACAGTACTGTGGGAGCTTGTAGCATGCTGTCAGAATTATCATTTTCCCTCCCATAGATCCATATTTCAGCCTCATGTTTTTTATGGGGTCCTCATCCCTCCTTACTTCCTGTTTCTCACATGCTTCAGTCCCACCTTTGCTATACTTCTCCTTTCTCTGCTACCTCCTGTTCTGTTCCACTCCATACACCTATTGTCTTCACTTCTTTGACTTCTACTTTCTCTTACTGGCTCCCTCATCTTTGGTCTGGTGCCCTTCCCCTATCCACTCCTCTTCCTCACTTTCTGCTTGTAAAGCCCTACGTAAAGGCCACACCTCTTCTGTTGCTGCTTATTTATTTATTTTATTGAATTAGTATTTTTTTAAAAAACCTTTGAGCATGAGCTCTTTTACAAAGGTTCCATGTCAGGGTGGACAATAAGACAATATACATATTCAGTGGTTACAGAGGCCTGATCATTAGGCATTAAAGAGTGATTACATGACAATTAGACAAATAGGAGAAAAAACAGAGCAGTTCTAATCAAATACTAAGCTATTTCTAATTGGTTGCCCTAGGTAGCACACCCTTGGAAACCTCCAAATCCATTGATAGACTATGGCAGAGTAACTGCATAGGGTTTAATGCTATCCCAGATGGCGAGAGGCTGGGTGACAGTGAAACAAGGGGGATTGGGTTTGAACCTACTGCAGACAGTGAGAGGTGGGAGGATAGTGAAACAGGGGGCTGTAATGGGGGAGCAGCTCCAGAGGGCTTTGTCTAGTATGGTGTGTGTGTGGGGAGGTTTGGGAGGGGAAGTACCAAGTGTGTTTAAAGAGGATTGATAGCTTACTTAACCCCTTGGCTAGGCTAGAATGGAGGCAGAGTTCTCTAGGTAGCCCTGCTGGGTGCTAATGTGGGGATAGGCATGTCTATCAAGTGGGGCCTGAGAAGTTGGTGCATTTTGAGTTAGACATTAGGTGCTGTTTGAGGCCTGCTTTGAATTGAGAGAGGCTGTTGTTTGTTTGTAATTTCAACTGGAGTTCATTTATCCAGAGGGGGGCCCGATAGGAGAAAGCGTGCTGCCCAAGTGAGGTTCGGTGGAATGGTATGGACAGTGCTCCATTCTTCCTCCGTCTGGTGATGTGTGTTGAGAGAGAAGCCTTGAGCAGGTTTCCTATACAGGGTGGGTTTTTTCTGAGGCGTGCCTTCTTTCCCAGGAGGCAAGTTTGGTATTTGATCCTGTCTTATAGGTTTAGCCAGTATGTACGCTCGTACATGGTGCAAGTATGAGTGTAGTGATCTGTATACAGGGTGAGGCAGCATGCCTTATTGCGTGCAATCTGGACCTTTTCAAGCACTGTATCAATAGCATCTCCATAGACCACCAGCCCATAGTCTATCGTGGAGAGTATGGAGCTGGAGACTGAGATTCGGAGTGCTTCCGGGGTGAGAGATTTCTCATGCTTATATAGGACCCCAATCCTTGTGTTTACCACTCTGACAAGGGAGTCTATGTGGTGTGCATAAGTGAGAGAGTCATCAATGGTGACTCCAAGGTACTTGAACAAGTGCATCTGCTCAATCTGCTCGCCAGCCTTATTGGTGATTATGAGGGGAGCATGCTTGTGTTTGTTGTAGGGGCTGGATTGTAGCATGGCCTTGGTTTTCTTGTAATTTAGTAGCAGATTTTGCCTACTGAACCAGTCCTTGAGTTTATTGAAAGAGTTCTATAGTTCTGTTTGTAGGGCAACCTGAGAGGTGCTACCGCTCAGCAGCACGGCATTGTCCGCATACAGAGTAAGTTTGGTGTCACAGGCTGTGGGTAGGTCATTTACAAAGAGGCTGAAAAGCAGGGGCCCTAGAATTGATCCTTGAGGGACTCCCAGGAGTACATCTCTGGAGCTGGATAACGTCTGCCCAATTTTGACTCACTGGCTCCTATGTGTTAGGTAGTCATTGAACCAATTCATGGCGTTAGGTGCCACCCAATCTTTGGAGCTGGAGTACTAGTAGAAGATGGTTGATGGTGTCGAAGGCTTTGGTGAGGTTGATGAATATGGACCCCACCAATTTGCCTTCATCCAGGGCCTTGTGCGCATAGTCAGTGTATTCCAGCAGTGCCGTGGTGGTACTGTGTTTTTGTCTGAAACCATGTTGGTTTGGACAGAGCAGATTATACGTATTGAGGTATTCTGTGAGTTGACTTGCCACAATCTTTTTCAAAGCTTTGGATAGTGGGGAGAGGATAGATATTGGCCTGTAGTTTGACACCAGCACCTTGTCACCATTCTTATGCACTGGAGTTACAAGGGCTTGCTTCCATACCTCCAGAAATTGAGCTAAGGCCAAGGATTTATTAAATAGCATGATAAGAACATCAAGGGTGAGAGATACTAACTTCATGTCTAGCCCATCACTCCCCAATCTTGTTTTGCCTAGGACTTTCCTGACCATCGTTAGGGCCTCCTTCACCATCACCTTCTTAAAGTAGAAGGCTGGGTGGTTAGTTATGAGCAGGTTGGCACAGCCTTGGTCCTCCACAGGCAGATGGTAGTCCGGAGGCAGCACTGAGGACAGGTCTGTAAAGGTCTGGTTAAAGGCATTAGCAATGGTTAGCAGACCTGAGGAGGATGCGTTATTAATGTTGAGCATCTTAGGGTGCAGCTTTTGATCTTTACCATGGATGTTCTTGATGTTGTCCCAAAACCTCTTTCCATCTCACCATGTGTTGTTAAGCTGGGTCTTATGGAAATTGGTTTTTGCGAGCCTGATAAGTTTGATGCACCGATTTCTAGCCATTTTGTAGCACTGTAGGTCATGCATGCTGCCTGAGTTTAAGCCTTTTTCCCAGAGGCAGTCCCTCTCCTTTAGGAGGGAGAGGAGCTTGCCATCAATCCAGCCATTAACCTCCCCCTGAATTTTCCATTTTGTGCGTGGTGCATAGATATCACAGATGGAATTGAAGCCCTCAGTGAAAAAACTAAGGGCCTGGTCCAGTGTAGGTGCCTTGTTGATGGGGGACCAGTTGTAGGCAGACAGGGCCAATTTGAGGGATCCAAGTTTGCCTTTCTGCAGAACCCTGCTCTCGATGAGGTGGGGTGGGCTTTTGGCAAGTTTAGTGGTCCATATAAAGGAGATTGGGAAGTGGTCACTCAGCATGTCTGGGAGAACTCGGAGTTCGGAGAATCGAGTCGGTGAGCTACCTAAGACCCAGTCAATGAGGGTGCTGGTATCGGCCTTGTAGTTCTGCCTGGTGGGGTGAGTTACGAGTTGCGTGAGATTGTGGGAGGTGATTAGGTGTCTGGTGGGTGTCGCCTCCTTACATAACCAGTTAATATTAAAGTCACTGGTCAAGATGAGTTCTGAGTGTGCTAATTTCGTCCATAACAACAGAAAGGCCTTCCTTGGCTTTTTTGGGGGGCAGGTAGGTAGTGGCGATAGTAAGGGTCTTGCCTTTTAGGACGACTTGTATTTTTACCACTAGTAGCTCATAACCCTCCACAACTTTGTAGATGGGGAGGACGGAGCAACTCAGTGGGTTTCTGGCATATAGGAGGCAGCCGCCACCTTTCCTGCCTATTCTATCAAGTTGAAATGCTTGGAATCCTTCAATGGCCACCTCACCATCTTTGATCCTACCTGACAGCCAGGTTTCAGTTAGGCAGAGTATGTCAGGTGCATGGATGGTCATCAAGCCTGGAGCTGATCCGGGTGGCAGTTAGGCTGCAGATGTTTAGCGATGCTATCTTTGAGGCTGTTCACTGTATGGATCCCCTGCTCCTCAGGGTTGTTGGTCCAGGGTTTAGGTGAACATTGCCAGAGAGTAGCAGTAGCAGTAGCAGAAAGATAATCTTTCTGGCAGATACGGTGATGTTTATCTTCCCTCGTGTCTTCCATCACCTGCGCTTCAGGTGGGGGAGGTGTCTATATGCCTGTGTTAAATTAGGGGGAAGCTAACCATTAAGGTTATGGTTTGGGAGGTTGGCTTGGCTATAACTGTGTATGGGAGGTGTGGGAGGATAAAGAGCCTATCGTTACCGGAAGTGGTAGTGGCCACGTGTATGCTTCTCTTCCAGCTTGCACCCAGTGAGGATTCAGAGTGGGGAGGTGGGGGTCAAAATTCATATATTGTACCAGCAATGCCAAAAGAGGTGGTGAGGAGTAGTAGTAGTAGGTGACTGCACCCCATGGCAGTTTGTTTGGTGTTGCTGGCCTGCTTAATTGCTAGCTGGTTTATAGTTGAAAGGGTATATAGTTGAATTAGGGTGAGATCCCTAACAATAGGGCAGGTTTGAACAGTAATTGAGAGGAGTTAGATGGAGTGGCTGGAGAAAAAGTTGAGAGCAAATGTGTGATCCTGTGGGTGAGACTGCTTTAAAAAGGGGAGGTGAGAAAGTGGGTCAAGTTAGGTATTGAAGACAGGGAGGCCAATAGCATGAAAATGTGCAGCAGTGGAGTGACCATTCAGCTGCTAGGCTGAGGAAAGGGGTGGAGTTAGGGTCTATTTAATACTGTGAGGAGGTGGGGAAGGGGGATGGGTGAAAAAATTCAGTCCAGAACACAGCACAGAAAGAGATTTCACTGAGATCAGGAAGTGCCAGGCATTGGAAAATCAGCCAAGGAGCAAAGCTGCCAATCAGTTCCTGTCTCCTCCACTGGGCATCGAGCCAAAACAGCGGCATTCAAAACCACGAGTTTCGGAGGTCCGGTGCATACCTGAATCTGTCCGGGGGTCAGTCGGGTGATCTGTTAGCTGTGGCCTGCTCGGAGAGAGCCAGGGCCACAGGAGCAGCTTGGAAAGCCCACAGATGGGCTGTCTGTGGAACAAGGAGAGAAACACAGAGGATTAAATACAGCTAGAGTACCATAGCAAGCTCAGTGGGGGGCAGGCAATGGGGAAGGACAATACATGAGGTAAAGAGGTGGTAAATGCAGGGCAATTATTTAGAGCTAGAAGAAGAGTTAGCTTATAACATCCTCCACCCCCTTCTTTTCTTCCACAGGCTTCCTGCTCTTTCAGCCTCCTTCTTTTCCCACCTATTGTACCTCCTCTCACCTGTTTTACTCTGTGGTTGCTGCCCTACACCTGGTGTTGTTTTTGTTAGAACTGGTCATGAACATGTGCTCAGATCTTTACTTCCTTGCAACATAGTTTGATAAGTATCGTAACAGACCCACATGGGCAGGTCTGTCCCCATGACTGGCACCTCCACAAATACAAGGACTCCAGGAAACATCTGGGGAAGAATGGGTTCCAGATTATGAGTGGTGGGCTGAGTTCCCTGTGTGACAGGCCCAGGCACCAATGAAACAGGCCTGTGAGCAGGACCTATAAAGAGAGAACTATACTAGCAGCAAGCAGATCTGCCAGAGCGGTTTGGTGGAAATCTCGAGGTAGACAGAGCAGCTGTGCTAAGAGTGGATGCCAGCTGCACCATTCTAGGCCACAAAAGGAGAAAGCTAGCTGAGAAGAGACCTGCTGAGTTCCGGCAAAAAAGAGAGTGGCAACTGCATGCAAGATGACATGATTCCAATGTTGAAAATCCAATGTGAAGCAAAACAACAGGGACTCATGCAGGTTCCACAGCAAGCAGTACAACTAGTTTTTGGGCTGCCATTGGCCTAAGGGTTTGGAAGCCAAGACACATGCACTCTCTAAAATGTTTTACAGTTGCAATAATAGTTGAACTGCCTTGTAGGGTCTTAGACTGCTTTCTATCTTTGATTCCTCATATTTCATAATCTGTTGAAACATGAAACCTTCAAACATCTTAGAAATTAAACAGGACAAACAATATTGGTCAGAAATTCTTTCCTTACATCTTGGGGTGTTCTCATTTTAGTAACTGATGTTACCTTTGCACACTTTCATTGAGCTAGTAGATTTTGATAAACCATTGATTTAAAAAAATACATAACAAGGGTGCAGTTACTGTATATCTGCTTCCTCTCTCCAAATACACTTTGACACCTGATCCAGCCCTACTGATTTCCTCACTTTCAACTTTTTCATTTCTTTTGCCACTGTGTTAAGCTGCAATATAAATTCTGGTGGCAATTTCATCACTTTGTTCCTAGTTAAGGGGCTAGAATTACAAAACATTTTGCTTATATCCTCTGCAAATGACTGCCTACCCTGTCATATAGTAGCTGCAGGATTTATTCAATTTTTCAATCTGGCCAATTCATTTCTCATCAGATTTCTGATTTTTTCCCCACTATTTCCATGGATTTGATTTTCTTAATGTTACAATCTTTCCTTCATAGTAGGCCCTCCTTAATTTTTTACCTTGTCCTGTTTATTTTATACCTCACCAGATAACTAGTCCAGTGGAGTGGTGCTTTATGTGATGCTGCATTTATATATTTAAATAAAAGTTTGTTATTTTGCCTATACTCCCTCTGCACTGCAGTGTTTTGTTGTTGCTCTATTATTCAGTTAGTCACTCTATTACATCTTTACAGATCATTATTTTTGGAGCAATATGCCTTTGCTGTATCTATCAGTTTTGTAATGTTTTCAGATACCCATGTGTAACCAGACTCTTACGACTGGCCTGTTCAAGCCCAGTTACCAAATAGTTAATGTACCCAAAGGCCTAAATTCTGGAACACACAAGACTTCCTTCCTGTCAGCCAGCTGGGCTGCTGAGTCACTGCTCCTGTGTGTGGCTTGTGTTGAATATCTGCGTCCTGTTGGTAGCTGCCTGTCCTTCCTGGCCCTAATAAGAAGGGAAGAGCAAATGCATTCTCAGTCTTTTTTCTGAGCTGAGCATGAACTCTCAGATTAGATGAGTGCAGAGATCCTAGCCTGTGAGAAAAGACTCCTGCTAAAGATCAGCAGTTCCCCCATGTAGTGTGCCTAAGCCAGGGGTGGGAGAGAATTGAGAACAGAGGAGAACCAGTGAAGAGACTTGAGAACATGGAGAGTAAAAAAAAGAAGACCGTAAGATGAGAGTCAAGAGAAAATGAGGTGGCCCTGTGGTCTTAAGAGCAGGAGAGAGATGATGTAGTTGGGAATTCCCTCATGGGATTCACCTAGGGTTTGTGAGGATGCACTCCAAGTTCTGAGGTGGTAGAGGAGAGCAGCCTCCTCCCATACATGTGGAGACATGGAGGAGTCAAGGAGACTTCCTCTGCCATCCTGTTTATGCCTTTGCTCCATGGATAGAGGCCATAAACAGCATAGCCAGTCAAAATGCAACACAGTAACTTCCAGTGAGTGGCATGTCACAAAATACTGCATGACCTGTGGTCTTAATTGACACGAAATTACACTGCTCCCTGCAGTATACTACAGCATTTGGTGATATAATGCAGCATTAGTATATTGCATCCTGGCTGGCGCCACTGTATGGGTGCCAAGCGTGGCCAATCAGGTATGTCTCTGTACCTCCTGAGGTCTTAAGAAAGTGTTCCCCACCGTGAAAAGAAGCTGAGGGTAGATTGCAGGGAGCTTGGAGAACATTACTCAGTAGTATGGGCATCCTGAGGAAGGGACAGTCATACTAACATACTAACATACTAACATGCCAGCAGAATAGGCCTAACGGTCTTTCGTGTCTGCTCGTTTGGTCAGCCCCCACCCTGGGTGCTGACCTTGCTGTCCCCCTCGCCTTCTCTGGCTTCTTCCTTCCCAGTTCCGGATATTCTTGCTGCACTAGATTTTGCTTCCAGAACCCTTCCCCTGTACCTGTCCCACCCCCTCTTGAACCCCTCCACTGTCTCTGCCTCCACCAGCCCCCTAGGCAGTGCATTCCATGGCTCCACCACCCTCTCAGTGAAGTAGCACCTCCTCCTTTCTCCCCTGATCTTCCCCTCCAGCTTCCCCCATGCCTCTCTAGTGGCCCCTCCTCCTTCCTTCAAAGCACCCTGACTGTTCCTCCCCTATTTACCCTCTTCATGTACCTGAAGACCTCTATCATGTCCCCTCGGTCCCTTCTCTCTTCCAATGTGTACATATTTAGCTCTTCGAGCCTCTCCTCATAGGTCCTGTCCCCCAAGCCCCAAATCATTTTGGTTGCCCTCCTCTGGACCCTCTCCAGGAGGTTAATGTCCATCTTTAAGTGTGGCCTCCAAAACTGCACGCAGTACTCAAGGTGCGACCTCACCAAGCAGTTATACAGAGGGAGTATCACTTCCCTCCTTCTGGAGGTGATCCCCCTAGCGATGCATCCCAGCATCCTGTTGGCCTTGGCTGCTGCCCTCCTACAAGTCTCAGAGTTGTTCATCTTGACATCCACCACCATCCCCAGGTCCCTCTCAGCCATCGAGACTTGTAGCATTTCCCCAGGGTGTACACTTGGCCTGGGTTTCTGGCCCCCAGGTGGAGTACCTTGCATTTCCCTGCATTGAACCTCAGCTTCCACTTTCTAGACCATCTTTACAGAGCCTCCAGGTCCCCCTGTAGGGCCACCCTCCCCTCCTCCCCATCCACCACCGCCCCCAGTTTCAAGTCATCTGCAAAGAAACTCATCTCACTCCTGATTCCTGTCCTTATGTCAGATACGTAGGCATTGAACAGAAGGGGCCCAAGGACTGATCCCTGTGGGACCCACTAATGATCCTCCTTGGGGATGAGACTATCCCACCAACTCGACCCTCTGGGTCCGGTCCTGGAGCCAATTGCCTATCCATCTGATCATCTGGTTCCCCACCCCATTTCTCCCAGCTTATCC
This sequence comes from Neoceratodus forsteri, assembly GCA_016271365.2. Classification (NCBI taxonomy): domain Eukaryota; kingdom Metazoa; phylum Chordata; order Ceratodontiformes; family Ceratodontidae; genus Neoceratodus; species Neoceratodus forsteri. The sequence continues at coordinate 188,908,606 of CM028132.1, read as the reverse complement.
AACAGGCCCATGTGAGGAACAGAGTCAAATGCCTTGCTGAAGTCTAGAAAGAGGACATCCACTGGTCTACCAGGTCCAAGGCACTTGTCACCCAGTCATAGAACTCCACCAGGTTTGTCTGACGATTTCCCAGGATGAATCCATGCTGTCTATCGTCCAGGCACCCTGACTTATCCAGGTCCCTCCCTAGCCTCTCCCTTGACAATGCCCTCCATCACCTTGCCCACCACCGATGTCAGGCTGACAGGCCTGTAGTTCCCTGCCACCTCCTTGATCCCCCCTTGTGGATAGGCACTGTGCGCCACCTTCCAGTCTTGGGGCACCCACCCTGTCCTCAGAGATGGTGAAAAGCTCCACCAGGGGTTTCGCCAGGACATCCATAGGTTCCTTCAGCACTCTGGGATGTAATTTATCCAGCCAGTGCTTTCTCCATCTTAAAGGGAGCTGGGGCTTCCTCACTCTCTCTGCTGTGATTTCCACTTCCGTACCTCTTCTCCCTTGCCCTCCCCCACCTGCCAGTGATGCCTCACCCTCTCCCCAGACCTGCCCGATCGGTGAGGGTCCCCCCTCCTCAATATCTCTGTCTCCTCCCATGTAGATGCAGCACCCCCATTTCCTTGGTGAAAACTGAGGTGAAGTACTCATTTAGTACCTCAGCCTGCTCCCCCAGGTCTTGTGCCCATCCCTCTGATTTAATCCTGCTAATCTGCCCTTCACCCTTCGTTTTCCCCAATGTATCTAAAGAACCCCTTGTTCCCTCTCCCTAATTTCCCTGCCGGGTTCTGCTCCTTCCTTGCCTTAGCCGCCCTCACCACTCTAGTGGCCCTTCTAGCCATCAGCTCGTACTCCCCTCGATCCCTTTCACTCCTTGAGCACTTGAATTGCTTATAGGATGCTTTCTTTCCCCGCACCACCTCCTGGACCTCCCTGGTCCACCAGCAGGGTTTTTGGGCCCTACCACATTTTCGTCTTACTCTTGCACAGGTGCTGGTAGCATCCTGCACCCCTCTCCTGATGATTTCCCACCTACTATCAGCGTCCATGTCTGACCCAATCTCATCCAAATGCTCCTTAAGGATCCTTCCATTTCCTTAAATCCGCCTCCTGAAGTCGGGTTACTTCTGTCTTGTGCAGCCTTCTACCCCTCCCGAGTCCAGGCAGAACCAGACCGTGGTATGGTCACTCCCCCCCAATGGGTCCCTTACCTCCAGGCCCCCAATCTGGTCACTGTCTGCCAGGACCACATCCAGTACCAGCGCCTCCCTGGTCGGTTCCCTCACCTGCTGAGTTAGGAACGTGTCTTGAAAGACATCCAGCAACCTCTGTTCCCTGGTCACAGAGGATGTCATAATCTCCCAGTCTGTTCCTGGCATGTTTAAGTCCCCCAACACCACCACTGTTCCTCTGCCCAGTCTGCAGTGTCTCCCAACATCTGCCACCAGACTGTCCTCCAGCTCCTCCGCCAGGGCAGGGGTCTATACACCACTCCTATTTTTACTCTCTTGCCCCCCTTGTTATCAAGGTGACCCAAATCGCCTCCACGGTTCCTCCGGCCTCCTACTCCCCTATGCCAATGCAGTTTTGACTATCATTGCTACCCTCCTCCCTTCCTCCCCTGTCCTTCCTGAACATAGTGTATCCCTCAGGTTCAGGTCCCAGTCATGTCCTGCAGTGGCCCAGTCTCAGTGACCGCTGCCACATCCACTGCTCCCTCAGTTAGCATCGCCTGGAGCTCAGGCATTTTATTGCCCAAGCTCCTGGCATTTGCTGAGACTACCTTCCACCCTTTCCTAAGTTCCATTTCCCTGCTCGTGTTCCCATGGGATTCTGTTTCCCCATGTCTGCACTTCTGCCAGTCGGCCTTTTCCTGCAATCCTCCTGGTCCCCAGGGGTGGAGACAGAGTCCCTCCTTTATTGGCACCCTTGACAGCCTTTTCTCCCATCCCTCCCTTCACAGTTTAAACCCCACTTTTCACCAATGAACCTCTATTTTCAACTTAAGGATTCCCTCCAAATTGAGATGTAGTCTATCTCTAGCATACAGCTCTTATCCTCCCAGGTCTCTCCCCAATCCCCCATCAACCCATACCCTCTGGCCTCACACCACTCCCTGAGCCACTGGTTTATCTCCCTAATCTTCCTTTTGTGTTCCCCACTAGCCCTTGGCACTGGCAGGATTTCTGAGAAGGAAACTGTGCATCCTATGTCATGACAGACCCTGGCGAGCTCCCTGAATCTTGCCTGTATCTCTAGCTCGCTATGTCCCTCAATGTCATTTGTACCCAGCTGGACCAGTATGTCTGGGGAACCCCCACAATCCTTTGCCAGCTGATATACCTCGTGCTTAGCCCTGTGCACCATTAGTCCAGGGAAGCATCTTGTTCTAACTGGCCAGGCTTCTCCCTCCCTATCCCATTTGATACCCCTGATCATAGAATCCCCCAGCAGGAGCACTCTGACCACTCCTTTTCCTCCATCCCCCCTTCCATGTCCCTCATCCTTTCTACTGGCCCCTCCACCCAGCCGGCTCCTTGTTCCTCCCCCTATCTGGGTGCCACATGCCACCCCCTCCTTATTTACCATGGCCACCCCCTCCCCTCCAATCCTATGCCTCTCCTCCTCCTGAGTATCCTTCTGTACCTTGCTAATTCCCCCCTCACTGCTCGCAACTGGTCCTTCTCCCCCATCTGCTAAACTAGCCTGGCTCATCCTCCCTTCCTTCCTGTCTCCATTTAGTTCCTCCTTGCTCGTCGTGCTCCCCTGGCCTAAACCCTCGGCTCCCTTTACTGAATCCTCCTTGTACTTCTGGTCCTTCTCTTTACCTTTCCTCCCAACTGGTCCTTCTCCTTCGCTTTCCTCCCTCTTCCCCCTGCCCTCCTGCTCTGATTCCTGCTCCCCATTCTCCTGCATTCCAGGTCCCCCCTGTTCTGCCTGCTATCTGGCCCCTGCCTCCTGCCTCCCACTCCCTTTCCGTCTCTAACCACCCCTGTCGTGGCTACATCACCCCCCCTCATCCTCGAGCAGAAGAAGAGAATTAAAGCGGTTATTGAGTGTAAGGTCTGATCCACCTCCCCGCCTTGCTTCCTTCTGTCCAGCCCTGACCATCTGCCTACTTCCCTGAGAATGTTGTCCCTCTGTCCCTCCTTTGTGAGGGTCCCCAGTTACCTGCCTGCTTCCTTGGTAGTGTCCTTTTGGACCCCCTCTGCCAGGGTCCCTATGTGACCCCTGAGTATTCTCCTGCACTCCTTTCCCTGTACCCCTACCCCAGTGCTTGGGTACAGCCACTGTAGGAAGATTCCAGCCCCCTTCCCCAACCATACCACCCCCTTCCCCCAGCTTTCTCCCTAATCCGCAACCTCCTCCCCTAAGCTGTGCTAGCTGGTAGCACTCTGGGCAACCACCCAACTTCCAAGCCCAGTCCAGTATCATGGCTGCTCCACACCCTGTGCACCCCACCACCCTCCCAAAGATGCCGGCCCTAATGACGTGTGGTTCCATCCCCCTCCAAATAGGTTTCCTTGGGTGAGCCACCAGGTTCCCCCCTAGTCCAAGATACACCCTACTGCCTAATCAGGTCACCCACTAATCTTAGAGACAGTCCCACTGTGCACCAGTAACCCTGTTACTAGGTGCAGTACAACACATTAAACTTATAAGGGAAATGAACAACTCCCTAAGCTCCTCTCTCCCAGCCTTTAAATCCAACCCCCAGTGGCTAGAACTACATGAGCTGCACCTGCAGCGTTTTCCTCAATTGCAGGGCAGGTGTTCCCTATAAATTGCATGACTTCTGAGGGAGGAGGCAGGTCTTGGGCAGACACCTGACTTGAGAGAGAGTGTATCAGCCCTGTGTCTCCCCTCCAAGCCCAGCAGCCAAAGAACCAGGCCCAAGCAAATCCCACCAAATAGGTTTAAATCAGAAGAAATAGGCCTCTACCAGCGCAGCCTATTATACAGTGAAACATCCACAAAATGAGCCCCACTTACAGCCACCAAATCAGTTTTCAAACATCCAGCAGCCCCCAAAACAATACCCTGCTAGCCTCTTAGAAGTAAGAAAGAAAAGAACTAACCTACCAAGTAAAATCCACAAGAACCCTGTGAAAACAACAGCAGCAGCTAATGTCCTGGAACACAACTGATCCTGTCCCCTTCCAGTTCTTTCTGATGTTAGACTCCATATCCCATGAGGGTATATCAGTGGGTGGAGGTGTTGAAAAATGAGTAACAGCAGTGTCCTATGGGAAACGTGATGGATCTATGCCTTATTAGCCACTGTTCTTTAGTGTTTGGGACAATTGTTAACTGTAACCTGGTAGTCCAGTGAGATTCTCCCCAAATTGGGATCATTATGTAGCTGTTGCTGTTAAAGCAATTTGGAAGGAGTTGGTGACCACTGGGAGGAACTAATCATTGTAGGTGGCCCTGGGGGTTCACTGAAATCCTTTTGGTACTGGTTACAAGTATTTAAGTGTTGGGTACTACACCCTGGGAAGTGATGGAGCCGTTATAGACATGGTATGGCACCTGGGGGTGAGAGTCTCATAGCCAACAGTAAGGAGGCAGCTATGAAAAGAGGTTTTATGTCCCTGTCTGCATATATATGGCCCAGGATGGGAGGAGAGAGGAACATGTAGTTGCACCACTGAAACCATCCCTGGCATTACTGTGTGCTGGGAAATATTAGCTGCTAGGACCCTTAAACATGTTTAATGGGTTTAATAACTTATATTAAGTATACCCCATGACATGGAGACCCATAGTGGAGAGACTTGTAGATAGCAGACATGATTCCATTCAACAAGGGAAGAGATAGTTAGAATCTGGGTAATTACAGACCTGTCAGATCGCATCCATTGTAGGTAAACTCATAGAGACACTAGTCAAAGAGGACCCAGTGGAACAGCTGGAGAGAAATGGGCTCCAGGATAGTAAGCAGTATGGGTTCATAGCAAGAAGCTCTTGTCTGACCAACCTGGTAGTATTCTTTGACTGATTAACAAGGTGGTGGATAAGGGACAAGCGGTAGATTTACTCTATTTCCACTTCAGCAAGGCATTTGACTCAGTGCCACATTGAAGGTTGTTAAAGAAATGAGAGGATCTGGGAATAGCAAAGGATGTAGTTACATGGGTAAAAGGTTGGTTGGGGGGAGACAGCAGAAGATGTTGGTAAATGGGGTCAAATCAGGACAAAGACATGTCACAAGTGGGGTACCCCAGGATTCAGTCCTTGTACCAGTCCTTTTTAATATGTTCATTAGCTACCTGAGAGAAGGCATACATTCAAGATGATTCACTTTCTACTAAGCTCTGTGGCAGGGTAGACAGCGAGAACGGTGAAAGACAGTTGCAGAGGGACCTACAAAGGTTAGAGATGTGATCCAAGGTCTGGCTGTTGAAATTCATTCCCAAGAAGTGTGTGGTAATGCACACAGGGAACAAAAACTCCAAGGAATACTGGATTGGAGGAGTTAAGCTGGCCAGTACTTCAGGGGAAAGGGAGATTGGGGTCATCAAAAAGAACTCCCTAAGACAAAATAGTCAATGTAACGTGGCCTACAGCACAACAACCAGAATGTTGTGGTGTATTGGAAGGGGTTTCAATAGCAGTAGAAAAGAGGTAATTCTGCCTCTCTATAGATCACTGGTTAGACACCATATGAAATCATGTGCCAAATTCTGGACTACTCATCTAAGGAAAAACAAAGGAAGGCTGAAGACGGTTCTGTGTAAAATAAACAAAATGAATCAGGGCCAACAGGGCTGATACTATGAGGACTGGATTACAGCACTGAACATGCACTCACTGGAGGCCTGAAGGAAGAAACATAGAAACATAGAAATTGTCAGCAGATAAGGACCATTTGGCCCACCCAGTCTGCCCATTTTTCCCTGCCTACCATATTACCACAGACCCTACTTGATCTCTGGCTCTTTTTCCTTTCTGCCACTCTTTTCCTTTAAGATTCCCTTATGCCTATCCTATGCATTCTTGAAACCCACCACTGTTTCTGCCACTAACAACTTGGCAGGTAGGCTGTTCCAGGAATCCACCACTCTTTCTGTGAAGAAGTACTTACTCACATCTCTCCTAAATCTACCCCATTCAGCTTCATACCATGTCCCCTTGTTCTTAAGCACCTTTTTGTTTCTGAAAAATACTTTCCTCCTGTACCTTATTTACATCTGTGAAGTATTTAAAGGTCTTTATCATATCCCCTGTCTCACTTATCTCTTCCAGTGTGCACATATTGAGTCCCTTTAGTCTCTGCTCATAAGGCTTTTGATGTAGACTCCACACCATTTTAGTTGCCCTCCTCTGGACTGCATTCCCTTTGTCTATGTTCTTTCTGAGATGTGGGCTCCAGAACTGTACACAGGTGAGGTCTTAGTGATCTACGTAGAGGCAACACCAATTCCCCTTCATCTGCTGATGATACCTCTCCCTGTACACCCCAGCATCCCACTAGCCCTTCCAACTGCCTCGTCACACTGCCCGACCACCTTTAGGTCATCAGATATGATTACTCCGGTCTCTTTCATGCTTGGTGGTTGTTACTAACACTCCACCCATTTTGTACTCTGCCCCTGGGTTTCTGTGCCCCAGGAGAACTATTTTGCCCCTTTTTGCATTGAAATCCAGGTGCCATATGATTGACCACTCCAATAGTTTCCTCAGGTCTCTGTTTATCCTTTGGACCCCCCAGAGTGTCCACCCTATTGCTGATTTGGTGTCCTCCACAAAAGGAAGATCTTTCCCTCCAGCTCCTTTGCGATGTCACTTATAAAGAAAAGAGGGGAGACATGATAGAGACTTTCATGTTCCTAAAATGAATAAACAAGGTAAACAGTGAGGAACAATTTAACAGAAATGGAGGGCTTAAAACAAGGGGCATGAATGTAAGCTGGTGGAGGATGAGATTCAGAAGTTTTTGTTTATGGAAAAGCGACTGAGCCATGGAACAGCATAATGGCAGAGCCAGTGGGCACAAAACCCTTAAGGGGTTCAAGCATGGCTGGAACAGAGTAAAGGGCTTAATATTTACTCATGGGGGTAGCAGCAAGGCAGGGAGTTAGGATGGAGGCAAGGATGAAGGCAGGGAGTGGGGGGGTGAGTGTGAAAACCACATCTGGAGAATAGGCCACAGAGGAGTTCAGTAAAACTGAGTAGACCGGATGGACCAGTGACCTTTTCTGCTTATATTGCTTATGCTTCTATATTTTTTTTTTTAACAGCACACATGGATGTGTCATTGCACCACTGCATAAAATGCCTGGCTCTGAGTGTCAGCAATGTGAGACCTGTAGAATGCTTGGTTATAGTGTATAGGGGAAAATGTATGTTGTGTAGAGGGGTCCCTAAGGAACAAGCCCTTTGCATTGTGCCCCTGTAAATAGAAGTGTCCTCTCTTTGGACTGTGTTATCTGTGTGTGTTGGCTAAATAAAAGTTGTTGTGCTTGTTTCTATAGGCAATTCAAGTGCTCAAGGAGTGAAAGGGATCGAGGGGAGTACAAACTGATGGCTAGAAGGGCCACTAGGGTGGTGAGGGCGGCTAAGGCAAGAAAGGAGCAGAACCTGGCCAGGGAAATTAGGAGAGGGAACAAGGGGTTCTTTAGATACATTGGGGAAAAACGAAGGGTGAAGGGGCTGATTAGCAGGATTAAAACAGGGGACAGATGGGTACAAGACCCAGGGGAGCAGGCTGAGGTACTAAATGAGAACTTCACCTCAGTTTTCACCAATGAAAATGGGGGTGCTGCATCATACATGGGAGGAGACTAATACTGAGGAGGGGGACCCTTACCAACCGGCGGGTCTGGGGGGGAGGGGGAGGTATCACTGGCAGGAGGGGGAAGGCTCAGCAGGGAGAAGAGGTAGCGGAGGTGGAAATCACAGCAGAGAGAGTAAGGGAAGCCCTCAGATCCCTTAAGATGGAGAAAGCACCAGGGCCAGATAAATTACATCCCAGAGTGCTGAAGGAACTAACGGATGTCCTGGTGAAACCCCATGCGGAGCTTTTCACCATCTGTCTGAGGACAGGTTGGGTGCCCCAGGACTGGAAGGTGGCACATATAGTGCCTATTCACAAGGTGGGATCAAGGGAGGTGGCAGGGAAGTACAGGCCTATCAGCCTGACATCGGTGGTGGGCAAGGTGATGGAGGACATTGTCAAGGAGAGGCTGGGGGGACCTGGAAAGGTCAGGGTGCCTGGACGATAGACAGCATGGATTCGTCCCAGGGAAATCATGTCAGACAAACCTTGTGGAGTTCTATGACTGGGTGACGAGTGCCTTGGACCTGGGTAGACCAGTAGACATCCTCTTTCTAGACTTCAGCAAGGCATTTGACTCTGTTCCTCATGAGGGCCTGTTGGATAAGCAGGGAGAAATGGGGGTGGGGAACCAGATGATCAGATGGATAGACAATTGGCTCCAGGACTGGACCTAAAGGGTCGTAGTTGGTGGGATAGTCTCATCCCCAAGGAGGGTCATTAGTGGGGTCCCACCGGGATCAGTCCTTTGGCCTCTCCTGTTCAATGCCTACATCTCTGACATAAGGACAGGTATCAGGAGTGAGATGAGTCTCTTTCTGGATGACTCAAAACTGGGGGTGGTGATGGATGGGGAGGAGGGGAGGGTGGCCCTACAGGGGGACCTGGAGGCTCTGGAAAGATGGTCTAGAAAGTGGAAGCTGAGGTTCAATGCAGGGAAATGCAAGGTACTGCACCTGGCGGCCAGAAACCCGGGGCCAAGTGTACACCTTGGGGGGGGGGGGAGGCTACAAGTCTCGATGGCTGAGAGGGACCTGGGGTGGTAGTGGATGTCAAGATGAACAACTCAGAGACTTGTAGGGGGGCAGCAGCCGAGGCTAACAGGATGCTGGGATGCATCGCTAGGGGGATCACCTCCAGAAGGAGGGAAGTGATACTCCCTCTGTATAGCTGCTTGGTGAGGCCACACCTCGAGTACTGTGTGCAGTTTTGGACGCCACACTTAAAGAGGGACATTAAACTCCTGGAGAGGGTCCAGAGTAGGGCAACCAAAATGATTTGGGGCTTGGGGGACAGGACCTATGGGGAGAGGCTTGAAGAGCTAAATATGTACACATTGGAAGAGAGAAGGGATCGGGGGGACATGATATAGGTCTTCAGGTACATGAAGGGGGTAAATGGGGAGGAGCAGTCAGGGTGCTTCGAAGGAAGGACGAGGGGCAACTAGAGGGCATGGGTGGAAGCTGGAGGGAAGATTCAGGGAGAAAGGAGGGTGCTACTTCACTGAGAGGGTGGTGGAGCCATGGAATCGCTGCCCAGGGGCCTGGTGGAGGCAGAGGCGGTGGAGGGGTTCAAGAGGGGGTGGGACAGGTACAGGAAGGGTTCTGGAAGCAAAATCCAGTGCAGCGAGAATATCCAGAACTGGGAAGGGAGAAGCCAGAGAAGGCGAGGGGGGCAGCAAGGTCAGCTCCCAGGGTGGGGGCTGACCAAACGAGCATACACGAAAGACCGTTAGGCCTATTCTGCTGGCATTTTAGTATGTTAGTATGTTTCTACCTCTCAGAGTAGAAAACAGTTTATTTTGCTGTGTGTCTACTACTAGCAACTGCCAGCAACCACCTAGCTTGCCCTCGGTGCTAGAAAATGTATAAGAACCATGGCTAGCACCCCATCTAATTTGGGTGGGATCCATAGTAACCAATCTCTGGGGACCAGCTACACCTGATTTATTGCCTCCCTTTATACAGTACTACAGTTTCTACTGGTACTAAGAATGTATTACATACTGTATATTCCCGCATGGGTCAAATAGCAGTATATTTTACATTCACCACATTTTTCCATGCCTAATCTGCATTTATAAAATGGCAGGAAAAAAACTCCAGAAATTTCATTGGTTAAGAGGTGTCACCTGGCCATGCATTAACTCTGTAAAAACACACAGTCAGGTACCAAATCTCATTTCCTCCCCAAGAAACCTACTAAGAGCCATTTTATAAGTGTAATAAGCCCCTCCAGGGTGTGCATCATAGGATTTTAATGCACTTCCCAGGGGCATAAGAAAACTCGGCCTTTGGCTCTGTGCCTTACTACAACCCTGGGGCATGCATTAAAATTTTATAATGCACACCCAGTCATGGCTTATTACTTACTTATCCCTTTAAACCACCGTTCACACATTTCAACTGGTATAACATCCAGTACCCTACCTCTCCTTATTTCAGTCCACATTTTATGTAGCACAATCTGCTGTTTTCCAGCTGATGTGTGCTCTTCACATAGAGTAGTTTAACAGTAGCAGTAGCATCTTGTGATCTGAAGATCCAAACTGGCAAAACTATTGGTTCTTCATACCACTTTGCTAATTTAGTTATTATCACATCTAAGATGCTTTTCACTTTCATTCCCAATTATACAGTTTACTGCCTAGTTCAACCTTATGTAATTCACCCTTGAGGTAATTTATGCAAATTCCTCATAAAAATTAAGCCCCAAATAAGATGTTTTTTGAAGATTTTATCAATGCATTTCTTTAAATATTTGATTATGACATAGTTATCATCACTTGATGGAGGGTGGTAAACAACATAGAAACAGACTGATGGCAGATAAGGACCACTTGACACACCTAGTCTGCCCATTTCCCTACATACAGGATAAGCTGCAGATCCTAGTTAACCAACAGCCTATTTCTTCCTAACCCCCATAAGAATTGCCTTATGTCTGTCCTATGCATTCTTGCATTTTCCCACAGTTTTAGACCCCACAGCCTCCTCAGGAAGGCTGTTCCATGCATCCACCACCCTCTCTGTGAAAAAATATTTCCTCACATTGCCCCTGAGCCGTCCCCCTCTATCTTCAAATTATGTCCCCTTGTTCTTGCACATCTCTTTTTCTGAAAGATGCTACCCTCTTGCACTTTGTTGATTCCACTGAGGTACTTAAAAGTTTATATCATGTCCCCCCTCTCCCTCCTTTCCTCAAGGGTATGCATATTAAGCTCCTTTAGTCACTCCTCGTATGGCTTCTCTTGCAGACCCTGCACCATTTTAGTTGTCCTCCTCTGGACTGCCTCCATCCTGTCTATGTCCTTGCAGAGATGGGGTCTCCAGAACTGGACGCAGTACTACAGATGGGGTCTCATCAACTGTCTGTACAGAGGGATAACAACTTCTTGTTTTCTGCTGGTGATGCCTCTCCCTATACATCCCAGTATCCCCCAGCCCTCCCTACTGCCTTCTCACATTGCTTGCTAACCTTAAGGTCATCTGATATGATTACCCCCTGGTCCCTTTCCTTTTTTGTTGTTACAACCTCCTCCCCCATTGTGTAATCTTCACCTGGGATTTTGTTTTACCAGGTGCATTATTTTGCACTTCTTTGCATTGAATCCAAGCTGCCATACTTCTGACCATTCCTCCAACCTTGCCAAGTCCCTTCTCATCCTTTCCACACCTCCTCCGCATCAAAACACCAACAGTTAAGAGGCAGCATGTTCTGGGAAGTTTTTTTATTTTTCATTTCTTGTGATGTTACTTAAAATTTGTTGTGTTCTAACTCACCAGTTCTCACATGTGGTATACTTTGGTAAATATTACAAGTAACTCATTTTCCTGTTTTCCATTCCATCATTCTATTCTACTTTGTAATCCTGAATTGAAGTTACTTTGGTTGGGACATGCTGACAATATCAAGTTTCTGTTATTTACTGACAGTTGCACTTGATTCTGTCTCAACACTACGCATAGATTACTGGGGCTCAATTTTAAAAGACAGAAAGTTGCCGCAAGGTTCCTGTGCCAAAGTGATTTGATGCAAGTGGCATCTTGCACCAAAGTTTTCAGCAATGGCCATTTTCGAACACATGTTGCATCGAAATTGGGATGCCTTGTGCCAAAGTCACCCTGCACCACCATTGTGGCAGAAGTGTCATTGTAACAGGTCGAATGTTGGTTTGCACCACAGCAGGGCTGCACCGTCCCCTTATTTGAGATTTTAGAAGCCTTGCTGTGGTCACAAGAGAGGGATAAGGTTAGATGATCCAGGAGCTGGTCTAATGGCCATGTTCCATTGCCTTGGTGGGTGGTAAGTTGGGGTGAGCCTGGAAGGTGGGGACTGCAGGCAGAGGGAGCATTGGGGGTGCCATGGGGAAGATGGGGATATGGCGGCAGTGTCAGTGTTCTGAGTTGGCACCTGGCGGAGGTGCCATGCTCTGTGAGACAGAGCCAATCAGCCCAGGTATTGGCACTGACAGACCCTGACCCAGACCACAAGCAGCAACAGACCTGACACTTGCTCCAGAGGTGACACAGTCCCCTTCATACAGTGAGTAGCAGTGGCTGCAGGTTGCAGGGTGCAGTCGGTGGACAGGAACATTCCCTGGACACCATGACATTCCCCTGGTGTACAGCCCATAATGTGGAGCCCAGCTGATGCCCAACCACACTCTCAGGGACTGTGTGCCAGGACTGTTGCCACCAGGGGTCTGGGTCAGGGTCTGTCTGTGCCAACTCCCCTCTACCTGGGCTGATCAGCTCTGTCTCACAGAGCATGGCACCTCCACCAGCTGCCCCCTCAGAACCCTCACACTGCCACTGTACCCCAATCACCCCCATGTCACCCCCACTGCTCCCTCTAACCCAGGTTCCCACCTTCCAGACATATTCACCCCCCAACTTTGTGGCTCCTCTAGGGATGCGCTGGGTGGGGGGGGGTATGACAGGACCCTCCTTCAAACCCCTCAGGTGTGCCACAAGTTTGACACAACCTTGCAGCTGTGGCAACTCTCAGGACTTTGGTGCAGTGACTCCCAGTTTTCTATAATAGGGTGCAGGGTCCCTGACACACCCGGAGTTTACTGCAGCTGTAGATCAGCACACCTTTCTCCAATCTATGGGCCAATACAAAATTGAGCCCCTGGTATTTTGTTACTGAGGACTGTACATTGTTGTTTAACATAATACTGCGGTAACATATGCTATTCCAGTACTTTCTGGATTTTTTTAAGTCAGATCAAACAACCCTTTTGCATATTTTCTTTCACTTTTGCAGGGGTTTCCCTAAATGTTTTCCTTATAGGAATTTTTTCCTTCCTCTGTATTATCAGGCTTAATATGCCTTTTACCAAAAACACTTCTTAAATCAATTCTTTATCCTCAGTCTCTGTATCTCCTATGGGAAATTGTAACGGTATAGATTGGTATTAGACTTTCCATTCCACAACCCCTTTTCATTGCAGTGCCAGTTAAATACTTACTCTTCCTGTCAATTGTAAAAAGCCCCATGTCCTCAATGACTTTACCTACTTTCAGATTGGTACAAGCTGCTGGCACCACAACATCCTCTATGTTATTGCATTCATAAAATGGGCTTGTCCTAAAAATGTAAGAAAAACATGTAACTCCCTTCCGATATGGGAGTTCAACTTATGAACTCTTCAGAGCTCAAGCATTGATGTTTGCAGCCATTGCCACCACAGCCCATATCTTCACCCAGCCCCCACTGGGACTGTTAAGGGGGAACTGGCAGCTACAGGATATGGGAATTTTTGCTTTCTTGCATCCGCTGACACACTGATGATCACTTTCTTGTTCCTGACGGTGCCAAAATGAACAAGCCTTACACTTTGGACAGGGGAACAAAGATCTGGAGCCCACAGTATCAGGCATATTCTGAGACATGACCAGAGATGTCTGTGTGGAACTGGTGTGCATGTAAACAAATATGATTGCAGTCATGTTACCTTGTCCCCTGACTGCCAGAACTGCTGAGAAAGGAGTCAGTGGGTACTGAACATAGGTTTGTAAAATTTTTGGTGGGGCCCTGGGGTCAGGGGTCAAGCTCGGCCCCTGACCCTGGGTCAGGGGTCAAGTTCCACCCCCTGGCCCAGGAGTCAAGGCCCCGCCCCCTGGCCCAGGGGTCAAGGCCTGGCCCAGAGGTCAAGGCCCTGCCCCCTGCAAGGAACAAAGTCCAAAACAGAGCAGGATATACCAGGTTTTGTTATCTGTAGGCTAATGGAGGAAGCAATAGTCATAAGAGTATCCTAAGCCCCCACTCTAGGCCCCTGCACATCAAGTCACACACAATTTCTGAGCACAGTGCATCCCCTTCTGGGATGCCGTGTCTGTTTAGCAGATGTCAGGGGAGAGAGAGAGAGAGTGTGGCATAAATGGAATCAGTACTGCGTTTCACTGCATACCCATATACGCCATTATCACCAGGTAGGAAGGTTATGTGCCCATGGCCAGCCATGTCCAAAGAAAGTATACATGAAGTACTACATCTTTCAAGGACAGATACTTAATACATTATTTTTTGGACATGGCCATAGACACATAGAAGAACAGGTGTCAAAATTAAGTTTTTCGGCCAGTAGCCAAAAAGGACTAGTGACTGGGAAAATACACCAGCCCAACAGACATTTCCAGTAGCACACTTGTGTCCTAGAAATCCAAGAGTCATTATATACAATAAACCTGCTTTTTAGTAGCCACGGGCCCACATAACAAGAGTAAAAAAGTAAGAACTCTAGAAATAACTCGTCTGGCAGCTGTTGCTTTTTCATGCTTCCCTGTGCAGTTTAATGAGGAATGCAGCTGCCTTTTTTGTTGTTTTACTTTCTCAATATGCTATAATGGTCACTCTCCCCAACTGATCTTTTTGACCTCTCTCAGGTCACATTTGCACCCCCATCTCATCACCACACCACTCTTCTCCCATGTAACTTAACTACCCCCCCTTCAGAATCTCTGAATGATGTTGACAAATGCTTTAGCAAAAAAAAAATGTAACACACTTTTCAGCCCAACAGAAATATCACCGAACTGCGAATCATCTCACTAGCACGTGTCCCACTGGGAACAAGTCTAATGTTCGATTATAGCTTTAAGTGGATTTCCAAACTTTTTGTCAATCACAATCTGAAACATGGTAAAGTCTGTTTCATCAGGGGTACATACTTCACATGTAAAGTATAAGTCTGCAACCTTTAATTAGAATTTTGCAGTTTGTTATCTGCCCCTTGAGCCTGACAATTTGAAAAAAGTGCAGAAAGCTGCTCAAGGGGCAGAAAACAAACTGCAAAATTCTAATTAAAGGTTGCAGGCTTATAGTTTACATGTGAAGTATGTATCCCCTGATAATAAAGAGTCTTTACCATGTTTCAGATTGTGATTGACAAAAAGTTTGGAAATTCACTTAAAGCTATAATCAAATGTTACAGACTTGTTCCCAGTGGGACACATGCTAGAGAAATGAATTATACAATGGCAAGGAAATTTCCTGTACTCCGATTGGTCAGTGTGTGCCTGAGACAGTGATGTTATTGCACAATAACTGCACTGTATTGATTTATTGCCACATGATTAGCATTGTTTGTTCTTCTCTTAAGAAATAAAGATATATTGCCACACTGAAAATGTACTAAAAACATTTTTAATTTTCTTTTTTTAATTTTGTATAACATTGAGCCACTGTATAATTGCAATAAGGCATGACAAGGTGTGTGTTATGTAATAACGTCACTCCTGGGCTGGTGGAAGCACTCGGCTCCGCCTCATGCTTTAACCCACCCCAGGAGTGACAATATTACATAACACACACCTTGCCATACCTTATTGCTTAAATAAACCCAGTTCAGTGATATTTCTATTGGGCTGAAAACAGTATGTTACATTTTTTTTGCCAAATCATTAGTTATTGCTAATAAGCATTTTTTTCTTTTTCCCTGTGGTATTTTCAAGAAACTGATAAACAAATACACACTAATCACAGTAGTGGCGGCAATGATTTGTTAACTGAACATGAGATCAGGCAGATGCAAAACAACGATCTGATTAGAGCCATGATTGCACTCATAGGAAAAGTAAAGGATGCTCATATTTCAGAAACTACTAGTACTACATGACTTTGTTCTTGTATTTCCAGGAGGGAAGAAACATGCCCGGGCTGTGTTGCTGCTTATCCTATGATGGGGCCTTTAGGATGGAAACAGAGACCTAGTGTACTGGCTAGCTTACTAACTTGCTTACTGAAGGCTTCAGCAATGTAGTAAGCAAATTAGAAAGCTAGTCAGTAGGCTAGGTCTCTCTTCTCATCCTAAAGCTCCACAGGCCCCCCCCCCAGTGCATCAGACACTGCAGAGCTGCCAGAGACAGTCCACCCCCTTGCCCATCAGACAGTCACACACTGATGCAGAGACAGACCACCACACCCATTTCAGTCTCTGGACTCAGCATCCCTCCGATCCATCCCCACAGAGGCAACATCAGCATCACTTCCGTCCATCCCCAGAGAGGCAACATCAGCATCCCTCCCATCCCCACAGAGGCAACATCAGCATCCCTCCCATCCCCACAGAGGCAACATCAGCATCCCTCCCATCCCCACAGAGGCAACATCAGCATCCTCCCACATCCCCACAGAGGCAACATCAGCATCCCTCCCATCCCCACAGAGGCAACAACAGCATCTCTCCTGTCCATCCCCACAGAGGCAACATCAGCATCCCTCCCATCCCCACAGAGGCAACATCAGCATCCCTCCCATCCCCACAGAGGCAACATCAGCATCCCTCCCATCCCCACAGAGGCAACAACAGCATCTCTCCTGTCCATCCCCACAGAGGCAACATCAGCATCCCTCCCATCCCCACAGAGGCAACATCAGCATCCCTCCCATCCCCACAGAGGCAACAACAGCATCTCTCCCATCCATCCCATCCCCACAGAGGCAACATCAGCATCCCTCCCATCCCCACAGAGGCAACATCAGCATCACTCCCGTCCATCCCCACAGAGGCAACATCAGCACCCCTCCCATCCCCACAGAGGCAACAACAGCATCTCTCCTGTCCATCCCATCCTCACAGAGGCAACATCAGCATCCCTCCCATCCATTCCCACAGAGGCAACATCAACAACCCTCCTGACCATCCCCACGGAGGCCACCACACCTTTTTACCTGGTTATGGCAGTGCTTACTCCCATGGCAGGGCCTTTGAGATGGGAATGGAGACCTAGCCTACTGGCTAACCTGATAACTTGCTTGCTGAAGGCTTCAGCAAGACAGCAAGCAAGTTAGCAAGCTAGTCAGTAGGTTAGGTCTCTCTTCCCATCATGAAGCTCCCCAAGCTGTCCCATTCTTATTTAGTTACTGCATGGGTAACATTTATCAAATCACAATCAAGAATCAACATTTCCTAACAAAAGACAGACTGGCGTTTGTTATTGTTAAAATATGTTTAAATGTGCCAGCCCCTCACCCAGCATGGGCAAAGCAGCCTAGAGTATACCACGATGAGCTGACATTCCTGAGAAGCAGGGTTGGTTTCCTAGCCAGATTGCCAGGAGACACTCTGTGAATGTGTACCCCACACCTGCAGCGGGATTGCCGGCGGTATGGACCAGGGCATTTTCCTCCAGTTTCTGTTTCTTTCTGTGAAGGTGCTGGACTGCAGTGACACACACAGGTGTGCGGCAGCATGCATGCATGCATTCTTGGTGACAGCTGGCTGCCACTCACCTCCGACTAGCTGCTCCTGGTGTGCTTCCACCTGGTCTCCACCAGGGAACAGTCAAGCAGAGAAGCTCAGAGTCCTCACCCTGTATTGAAGGGAAAGAGCTGTCCTTAGGCTGCTAGATCTACTCTCCCTAGGCCGGCCGCTGGCGACCCCAGTCTGGGTCACCAGTGTAGTGAGGGGTTGTGTTACTGTGACACTGCTGAGCCTTGAGAAGTAGTTTGACTTCCAAAAAACTAAAATTGCTTCCAAATTTGGACCTGTGGAAGTATTTGACTTCCATTCCACCCCAATAGACTCAACGAACCCCTGTTCTCAATGGCTAGTTTTATTTATTTATTGCTAACCCAGTAAGTTCAGCACAGTATCAGTATAGCACAGTGGTTTAAGGCTCTGAGCTGCAAATCTGGAGACCTGGGTTTGAATCCCACAGTCTCCACCTACATACTGTGTGACCCTCAGCAAGTCACTCAACTTTCCTGTGCTCCCAGGTCGCACCTGTAAACAAGCTTTCAGCTTGGTGTCTCTCTCCTGGTTAAACAATTGGAAAAAAAAAAGTTCAGTTCAGAAGTTTGAGTGACCAAAATTGATCATATTAGTATTTTTCATGAGAAAATGGGTCCGTATGTATGCAATAAATCACACTGCACTTATATATACACACTTTTAAAAAGAAATTTACAGTTTAAAGCTGATCATAAGCAATTAGTGGTTGAAAATACAACCATCCGTCTAACCTTCCATTCCATTTTTTTTCTACAATGTAGCAATAGAGCAGCACCGTCCAGTATTAAGTTTTATTTGTTTGTTATTTTTAACCGGGAAAGGCACATTTACTTGTGATGGCTTATTTTCAGTTGCATCCTGAGGCTGGGTTACATGGATCCATTTTTTTTTTATTGAGGATTGAATGTTGACCATGTCACTAGGAAAACTCCCTGCTCTTCAACGATAAGTGCCATGGCATCTTTTACTTCCACCTGGACAGTGACCAGAAATGGACAGAAGAAATCCAAATTGTTTTTAATTCTTTGGCAATCCAGTATTGGTCAGTAGACTCAATGCCTGTTTACAGGGGTGAACCAGGAGCTCTGGGGAGGTTAACTGACTTGCTCAAAGTCATACAGTATGCAAGTGAAGGTTGTGGGAATCAAACCCAGGTCTGCTGGATGTACCAAGCTCTTTTACTGTTTACTGCCCTGACCTCTAGGTTATACTACATTTAAAATCTCATCCGGAAGGACGGCACCTCAACAGTGCAGTAGCCCATTGTACTGCACTACAATGTCAGTTATGGGTAGTACCCCAAGTACCTGGTATGGGGCTAGAACCCACAATCTTCTGACCTTCCAGCCCCAGAGCCAAGCATTCTACCTACTGAGCAACTAACAGTGCTATAAATAGAAATATAAATAGGAGCTATAACATGGCTTCTTTTAACATGAGAACTTAAAATTAGTAACAATGTTAAGTTCCAAACTCAGCATATCAATTAGTGCCTTAATATAACCTTTTTAGTAGTTTAGTTTGATAGTATACTTTTATTAGCTTAAACCAGCCAAGTAAGGTGCATTGAGTTGTGTCCCCTTTCCAGCCACAACCTCGATCATAGGTTAAATGCTACATATTCAAGTGCAGTCCAGATATCATACACAAAATCCATAATCCATGGAACAGTTCTGCTGCTGTTGGGGTATGTACTGTAGGGGCATGTATGTAAATTGTTATTCATGTCCACTGTCTGTTTTTACTGCAAAATTCAATAAAGCATATTAAATAAAAAAAAAAGGATTGTCCCTTGCTCTTCTTCTTCCTTGTTTCTGTCTGATAGGTACTAGTCTGTCCACGTTGGGGTGCATTATCCTCACCTGCCCATCACCTCTGGTGACCCTAAGCTCCATCCTTGGCCCTGTACTCTTCTCCATCTTTCCAAATGGCCTCCCCTCAGTCAGTGTCTCCTAGTACATGTACTCAGATGGCAATGTACGCTTTACTTCTAAGACCTCTGTTCCAGAGCTGAACTGCCACTGCAGCAGGAATCTGACAATGTCCAGTGCCGAGTTCATTCAACATTACTGTCTGACATTTACAATAAGCAGACGCTAGAAAGGCTACAATGTTACACCTTAGTAGTCAGTACTCTTGCTTCCACCCCTCTGAAGTTGTTCTCCACTTCAATTATCTCAGTGTGTAGCTGTATCAGACTCTTTGCTTTTCCTACCACATCAATACCATACACAAAAAACTCTGCCCTAAGTGTGGCACACACTACTGCCCCAAACCTGCCTTCCAGTGGCCCAACGAAAGCACACTGTGCTTCTTTGCCAATGACCTAGGTTTGGGGGCAGACTCAGAAAGCCAGACCAGATGTGGCCAGGACATGCTGCCTAGAGCAGTGCAAGCCAACCCAGGGGGAAGATGATGCAAGGAACCATGGCCACAGTACCCCACACAGTGGGCTGGGAACCAGCTTCCTCAAAAGGGGTTAAGCATGTGTACTTTACCATGTGTCTTGTGAGGCTGACATGAGGCTGATGCCTGATGCTAGGGTGGGGGGAAAAAAAACGGGTAAAAACCTTGTTGTAGCCACTAGAATTAGGATCGGTAGTATACTCAGGCCCTGTGCTGTGTGGATCCTACTGGTGAGCGTGATGTGGCTAGCGGAGAACAAAACTGGGTTGCCATCATAGGGGTTACGCTTCAAGGCCTGTGGACTTGGCTGGTGACAGAGGAGAAAAATTATACTGACAGTGTTTGACAGTTATACGGATATGATTTACAGATGCCCCCACAATGCAAAGCATCATGGGCTGCATATGCAAATCACCACAGAATGTTATGCTGGTCCAACTTTAAGCAGAACAGCATGGTGCCATAGTTGGACCAGCATAACATTCTGTGGTGATTTGCATATGCAGCCCATGATGCTTTGCATTGTGGGGGCATGTGTGATTTTGTATTTTCTTGAAACTTGGCTTCCCAGCCAAATGCCCTTTGGGGTAACCCTTGCCTCAGTGTTTGCACACAGAGGTTCTTTGTCTTTTATGATTTACAGTGCAGCCTGCCCCGAAAGGGTTCCCTTTCCATTTGCCATAAACACCCCTTCCCTAGTCATCACTGCTCCTTCCATTCTGGCCTTTCTCTCCCTGCCCTACAAACCTGTCCTCTCACTCACTCACTCACTCACTCACTCATTGTTCCTCATTCCTGGGTACATTCTGGCCCACCTTATTGTCCCCTTACCTTTCCTCTCGCCTTTCTCCTTCCAGCCATTCATCTCACTCTCTTAGTGACCTCAGATACTAACGTCTGTCACATCACTCACTGCAAAACCCTCTGCTGGCCAGTCTGCATTTTGTCTGCCTGCCAACCCTCTAGAATAACCTTCCTTTCTCCAACCGATACTCACTCTCCCTCTGCTCTCTTAAACCACTCATGCTGTCTCACTTCTTTCAACCTTGCTTTTGTGGCTATAGTGCACTGGTATACTGGCCTCGTCCTTTTTCGGGTACATACTTTCTGTACAGCATTCATTTATGTATGTAACTTGCACTTTGGGCAGTTTGTATTGTTCGCTGCTATGTCACTTCCCCCTTGTAACCCCTTCCCCTCAGGCTGCACCTAGAAACAAGCTTCTGCTCAGGGTGCCATTCACAATCAATAAATTTAAATTTAATAAAGCAAAATATATTAGACAGAAAATTAAGATAATACATGCATCGCTGTAAAACATATAAAACTCATTACTTATAACCAGACTTTATTACAAGGAACTCACCCTGGTGCTAGAGGAAAACAGATCTGGAGGCACTGTCAAAGCATTGATAGCAGCACCTTTGTGTGACACACACTAAATCATTTTTTTTCAGTCTGCTGCTGCATATTTAACCCAATGTGTTGAATGTACAATGCAGATAGATTAAATGCAGCAGTTCCCCTTACCTAACTACATCTGAAATGCAACACCTTTGTAAGATGTATTTTACAACACGAGGAACTTGATGTTTCACCCAGGGTTTGAGTACCCAGATGTTTCCTGACTCATTCTAAAAGGTTCGAGAATAAATACACCATATTGCCTATGCCTGCCTTTGCTGGCTGACACTCTCCTCCTCCTCTGCTGCTCTTCCTCCTCGAGTTGACCTGCTCTGTGCTGCTGCCAGTTGCCCAAACTTAAGGAACCCACCCAGCCACTTGCAGGCCTGCCACCTGCCTAAACCTCCCTAACCCCACCCAGAAATGCTCAGGTCACCCACACACTCTGCTCCCCTGTGCAGTGATAGTCTGCTGCCCGTGCTGGTGACCACATCCACAGCTAGCCGCCTGGTTCCACTCCCCGCACACCCGACCCCAGGACTTCCCTTTCTTTTCCCTCCTCGCTGGCCCGACTCCGACTCGACTGGCCTGCTGTGCTTCCTGGTATGGTGTCCTGGACAACTGCCAGCTCCCGGAGCACCCCGGTCTTACCTTGGCTGTTCTTCTTTTAGGCTTCTCTTTTCTGGCTGGATTAGGCACGCCACACGCATGATCCACCACCAGCACCAACGCTTGTCTTACAGCTCAGCCCGCCGCCGCTCACTCTCTCCCACTAGTGCGCCACACAAGAAACAGACAACCGTCACCTCTCAAAGTCCTCACACACATGCAGGCATGCATAGCACACCCAAACAAGCCCTCCCACCAGCCAATCAAAGTGCGGCAAGGGCCACTGAACTGCAGTGATTTTTAGGGGGCAGCAACAAACCAAAGGAAAGGCAACAAGGCAAAGGCACCAATTTTAAATATAATGCTAGCTGGGCCGTCAATCACCAGCCCAATTAAACAGCGGGAGTGTGGCCATACAGGAGGACACACACACATAGAAACCAGGGAAAAAATCCCATAAAAAGACAGCATATGGCAAAATATTGCTGGGGCTCAGCCCAGCTCAAAAAATATTGCTGGGGCCAATGTCCCACGGGCCCATACAACCCGGCTCCTGTGGTACTGAACAGTTTACCCGGGAAGCTAGAAATCAGACAGGCTACAAGGTGCTTGACAGGACAGTCAATGAAGCTAGAAGAAGCATTCTGGGTGTGAGGGAAAAAGGATTTGCCCATGACTATTTGACCAATCAGAATGGTCCATTTGTACATCAGACCACCCCCAGAGTGACCGAGCCAATCAGTGGTCAAGGTTGCTGGCTTGCAGTCTGCAGGTGAAGTAGCGAGGAGATTCAGATCTGCCTTGGTGGTGAGAAATAACATATTTATTCTGATACTGAAGAGGGAGGTTGCTCTTGTGTGGCACTACAACAACAACACAGAAAAGGCCAAGCACAGTGTTTGGATTGGGCAACTGCTTTCGGTGACTTACTCATGCATCGGACATTGGTGCCAGATTTGAATTTTGGTCAGACAGCCATCTGAAAATAAATGAGTTCTAACCAGAGCCCAGCCAGAGTGAAAGCTGAATCAGTGTGACCCAGACCATCTCAGTCACCAGCTTTTCATTGAAGAACTCCCCACATGGAGCAGAAAATGAGGAAAATACCTTTCTAAAGGATACAGACAAAAGTCCCCTCATGGGGAGGAGGACCAGTGAATCTGAGCTGTCTGCTGCATGAATCACTCCTGCATGCCATCGTAAGTGCTTCAGTGCCTGAAGTGACATATAGTATATGGTTAGGGCTTATTATGAATAGAAAGCCATGGCTTTCAAAATCTTGTTGTAGGACAGTTCAAAGGTCAAAAAACTTGTTGTACTATCGTCCTGACATCACATCGATAGTACAACAACTTTTTGACTTGCCCTACCACCTGATTGGCTGATTCCCAGCAGGGATTAAAAAAAAAACAGAAGAAAATGGCGTAGTCACTTAGCGAGCAGTCAGGCGAGCAGTTTATAACTACAGTCTGGACACAGACTATGTGATTAGCTCTGTGTGTCCAAACTGTTTTCAGTGTTTCTTTTTTATTTTTTATTTACTGCTGCAGTTTATGGTTGGTGTAGCGTGGGATCGTAGCGAGGAGTCCCGCGAACCGGTAACTTCTGGGGCAGGACTGCATCAAGCACTGGAACCCTCAGGTATGTGAGTGCAGAAAGAGAATGGCAAAAAAAAAAAAATGGAAATATGAATGCAAGGTATGAACCTTGCAAAATTGTGGGCAACCATATACTATATAAAATAGTGGATGGTTAACCATCCGCAACTAAAGCTTTGTTTCCATCTCAGGAGTCGATGGTATCACAGAAACCTCTCGAGCTTCGCTTTCAAGGTTTCAATGACACCATTGACTCCTTTGATGGAAACACAGCCTTGTTCTGGATGGTCAACCATCCACTATTCTATATGTGCATGCAGCTTCTGAATATTGGTTGTAGATCTATTCCATTGTTTAAGTCCCTAAAGACTCAAAGGAGCTACAAAACCATAAGTAACAATCAGGGTCTTGGTCCTGAAATACTTATTAGATATTTACTAGATAGATAGATAGATAGATAGATAGATAGATAGATAGATAGATAGACAGACAGACAGACAGACAGATGATATATCTAAAGAGATTATCTCTGGTGGCGTCCAGTGATACTGCAGGCAGGCAGGGAATTTCTCTAGAGATATCACAGAATTTTCAGGAAATATCTGATTGTGTCTTTGGCTGCAACTCTAGATAGATAGGTAGGTAGACAGACATGCAGGCAGACAGACAGACAGATAGACAGGTAGGTAGGTAGGCAGTTGGTAGATAGATAGATAGATAGATAGATAGATAGATAGATAGATAGATAGATAGATAGGTAGATAGATAGAAAGAATACTGAATGGGCAACTATGCATGACCTGGCTGTGCTGTCACAGAGGGGTTCTGATTCCATCTGATCTTGCAATTAAAGCTTGAGAGGTCCAAGGCCATCAGAAGCTTGGAGCAGGAGCTCAGGCTGATTGTACATAGAGCTGTACTCGCAGCATTTTTGTAGTTGTGGTTTGTAAGTTGTGTTTTATTTTCTAAGAGAAAAATGTCTAAAAGTAAAATTAGAACTCTGAGTAACATTTCAAAGTGCTCTACTGGACAAACTGAAAAAAGTCATAATTACCTTTTGAAAACTTGAAATGGGGATAACAGGCAGTATTTCAGTTGTTAAACTAAAAGTATTTTTTTAAGCCATCTCGTTTGTAGCCACTGCACCCCCTCCTTGCAGAAAGTGCCACACATGTACAACAATGCTGTCCAGTAAGAAATTGGATTTACAGAACCCTGCCCTCCCATCCTGACCATCTTGTCAGCTGCTTCTGATTGACTCATATGAGAATGCAGCTTTTTTTCTGTAGGCAGTAGCAAGCTGGTGCACCCTTTAGAAATTTCAGAATACCATTGTACCACAGTAGGGTACAATCATATTCCACGACCTTAGAACTGAGGTGCAACTGCATGTTGAGCAGGATAAAAATCCATACACAACAATGCTCTGCCATACATGATAGACAGACAGACAGAGACAGACAGACAAACAAACAGGAAGGCAGACAGACATAGCCAGGTAGAATCTGTTGATGGATAACTGCAGTGGAGTGTTAAGGCGTCAGATGCTGTGGGCAGTACTGTGCTTGTAGAAGCCTGTGCAGATGGTCAACATGTAAGGCCATTGTACCTGAGATTTCAAATAGTCTAAGAGATTTGTTGGCTTACTTTTACCTTTTTCACTTACTGTAAGTAATTTTAATTCCACATCTGTCTTTGCCATGTTACTGTAGGCTTGCAGCATTACAACCAGATTCTGTGATACCACTTAAAATAACTGGGGGCTCCCAAGGGACTGTTGGGATATACTGTGTATTAGTATACCAGATTAGTGGAGATTGTTATGAACTACTGGGGTGAGACTTTGTGTGTGATAACAAATTTGTTTCTTGCCTGATCCATCCATCCATCCATCCATCCATCCATCCATCCTTCCTTCCTTCCTTCCTTCCTTCCTTCCTTCCTTCCTTCCTTCCTTCCTTCCTTCCTTCCTTCCTTCCTCCCTCCTTAGTAAACCCATATCCCTGTTTTGCAGTATACCATGTGCAAACCATCACCTTATTTTGCACTGTCAAAGGCATATTTTGGGCTGGGTTTTGAGTGCTGGTATGTGGTATTACTGTAACATGTTTCTGAGAGGAACAACTTGAGTGTGCCAGTACTGTATGGGACTTCCTCAGGTGGAGGCACCACATCATTCAAAGGTACCCAGACAAGATGAATCAATATCAGAGCCATCTACACAAAAGTTTAACCATAAAGCTTCCCACACCTGGAGAAATATGTAGATATGTCAGTGTGTGAGGTCTGCAAACAGAACACTTAATATTAGTTTCATAAGTGAACTGACATTTGTTCACATTGCTATGGTGTGTAGGGCTAGTTGTAGACATAATGGTGCCCCAAGTGAACACACTTTAGGTGTTCCCTTCACCCCACCTATCACCCTCTCTTCTCCCCCCAAGCCCACATCAAAAAGGTTATAAGAATACTCTAAACACAAAGGCAATGACTACAACAATTTTGTTTTCTGAATTTACATTTTATGCATTTCAAGGTGAGTAGTGCTTTTTCTTCTCACTTTAAAGCACCTCTGCTGTGGTGGCACCACAAGTGGCCAGTTGCTTTGCTTGTAATATACCTAACAACACCTCTGATTGTATGTTTGTTTTGTTAGTTTTTTTGAATGTGAGTGTATTGTTACCACAGGGTTCTATTGAAACATAGAAACATAGAAACATAGAAGTTGACGGCAGATAAGGACCACAAGGCCCATCCAGTCTGCCCTCTTTTGACCTCTTTGATCAGTTGCTTTTGTTTGCACATTTACTGCAGAGTTCTATAGAGCTTTTTGATTATTACTTTTTTCTTTGTTAAGATACATAAATTTGTTTATACAGCCTGGGTCTGAGGGCTCAAGGATTTTCCCAAATTCCAGTTGGCAATACAAAATACAGCAATATCAGACTTGCTACTCTTTACATTTTTCAAGGGGAATGTTTAGTTCACTTTTCACCGTGTGATTTATTTACTTATTTTACTGGGAAAAAATCTAATTGTGGTAAAATAATCTCTTTTCCAGAAAGTTTTGGGCAGTAGTATTGCAGACATTAGAGACTTAGACACAGAGTATAATAATAATTATAGTAAAAACAATTACAATACATCCCCCAGGGAGGTAAATATATTGAACTTTTCTGTTGTTTGCCAGACATCTAGCTGAATTAGTTGCATCACTCCAATGTGTACCATGCCAGATAGGACAAAAGTCTTTTATGCACTGTTATTTTTGGCTCTAAGAATATTAGTGATTTACTTCTCAGATCTAATGATATACTATAGCTGGGGGTTTGATTACTGATAAGGTATGTCAGACACTGTGATAATGTTCCTACTATTCCCGTAAACAGGAACTAGCTACACTGCAGTAGTAATTGTTCTATCAAGATTAACTAGGTTTGTGGGGCCCAACAGTGTGCATGGATATGTTCTTATGATGGCACCAAGTTCAAATCTAGCAAAGACATTAAAAATGATATCAGTCTTTACTAACATTGACTTATTGGCAATATCAGAAATATGGTTGGCATAATGTAATACAGGGAAAGCCAATTTAGTTACTGAAAGGCAGCCGGCCCGGTGGCACTGAGGGTTGAGGTGCTGGATGCCTTACCTCATGGCATGCCAGCGACCCAGGTTCAGGAACGAGCCTGGGTCATCAGAGGTCGGCAGTGAGGGGGGGGAGGGCGGAGCTGGATAGAGTGGCCAGCAGTCAGGCTCTCCTCTCTGAGGAGGTCATGTGGCACCCTTCAGCCAATGGTGGCCCCTAGTGGAGGCTAGGGGTGGCATGGGCTTAGAGGGTGCTGGGTGCCAGTCCATGGAGTGGGGGAAAGGGGTCATGACCTGGGCTGTAGGCACATGCATGCCTCCACATGCATGCGCTCCTACTCCTTGGGCCCTGGGAGAAAATCGGAGGAAGAAAAATGCTGGCAGAATGATGAAGACTGATTCCCCACAGGCTCCGCTCCTGGGCCAGGCTCAAGGTAAGCGCTAGCTATTCTGGGTGACGGGGCTGGGGGGGTCGGTCAGATGAGGGCTGACCAGAGGAGCATAAAGAAATATTAAAAAAAAAATAGTTACTGAAAGTTAAAACCTTTATGATGCCTGTATAAGAAACACAGTTTTTGTCTTAACAGTAAATCAATGTGCTCATCAAAGGATAACTAACAAGACAAGCCACATATCTAAATGCTTACATTCTTTACACAAGACAAAGCAGTCCCAGCTAAGATCAATCAGTTCAGCTGTGGATCACCTTGGCAATGTTTTGGCTTAAAACTAAGTAGCATATCTTCAGATTCTTGGATTTTGAAAGTATATCATTTTGTATCTAGTTTTGTTATGAAAAAGTAAAATATTTCTATAACTTGTTTTGTGCCTCAAATGCTGCTTTCCCTGAGGAATAAATCTGCTGTCATTTACATATGTTTTGTTTATTTACATGTTTTATTTTTTTATTTATTAAAGAGCCTGAACCCTTCCTAAACTGGTTTGCTAGCTTCTTGGAAGATAGACAGTATAGAACAAAGTTGGGGGCTGTATATTCAAGTTACAGACTGACTAGAATCTGAGTCTTACAGGGTTCAATATTGGGCCCAATGCTTTTGAGCCTATTTATCAATGCCCTCCCCAGTGTCTGCACAACGTCATTCATATTGTTGTATGAGGATGACACAGTCTTTTTTTCAGCTGGCAAGGGTATTAAGAACATGGTATAGAGTCTGCAGAGTGACTTGGATGCTTTCTAAAAATGGATAAGTAAGCATCACCTAATTTTAAATACTAACAAAAGTACTCAACAATAACTCAGTCCTCTTTGCTAGTGCCCGTACCTATAATCAGAAAGTGACTCAAATATTAATTCAAGTGCTGGACAGTATATACTTTGAAAATGTGACATCATTCAAATATGTACATAGGTCTAATGCTAGATGGGACTATTGCTTATTCTTTGCATGTAGACACCATGCTCAAATCAATGAACAAGTGGCTTGGAATGCAATTTTATTGTCAAGGCTGTATTACAAGTTCTGCTTTGTGACCCAAAGCTCAGGCCTGGCTTCCCTGGTTGAGTGTGGCCTATTCATTTATTCTTCAGCTAACTCAACTGTTCTATCTAGGATACAAATGCTAATGAATCATGCATGTCGCTATAGTATGAAGTCAAGTAATACAATATATCATCACCGTGATTTATATATTTTGATTAATTGGCTTCCATTGCATGAATGTACAGTATTCAATATCATCAATTATTATTGATATGGAAAATCTTGAATTCCCCATATCCTGTCATTCTAAAAACCATGATTCACTTCCAATTAAGCCTTGGAATTACCAGAGTGAATTAAACAAGCATTTGTCAATGCCAAATGTTTGCTTGCTGGCATTGGCATTGGTAGTGTAGGAGTTAGAGAGCTGCATAATAGGAATGGCAGTGAAGTAGTGAACTGAAGCCAACCCCGCCACCACCCTGCAGAGACTGCCAGGCATTGGGGTGTGCCTTTGGGTCTTCAGGCATAACGGCCAAGCCATTTCACCACACCCTACCCTGCAGACACCGACAAGTGTCTCGGGGTGCCTTGGGGTCTTTGGCCCTTATGCTCACCCCATTCCATCAGGAAATATGGTGAGATGGGTGCTGTATAGGAGAATGGGGTGAACTTTGGGGCCAAAGAGTCCAAGGCATGCCTCGATGCCTCTCACTGGCTGCAGGGTGTGGAATGATATGAGCATTACAGGCGAGAATCCCAAGTCACCCGATGCCTGTCAATCTCTACAGGGTGGTGTGTTATGGTCAGAAACCCTAACGCCTCAGGCGTTCTTTGGCATTTTTACTCCAAATTTTCAACATGGGTTTTTTGTGACCCCCCCACCTTATGAACAGTGGCAATATCAGTTCGTTAGCCAAAAGCTGATTTTGCACAGCGACTACGCCATTTGGCACCACAGGTGCGAAAACACATTTCGAATAGGATGTGAAAAATGACAGCTGTACTGTTCATGGGGAGGTGCATAAAATGGCAACGTTGAAAATCTGCAGTGAAAATATTAAAAAAACTGGTGAAGTCATGAGCTTGCATAGAAACTGCACAACCCACACCCGTAATGCAATTAGTTTGGGGATTTTTTACAGCAGATTGTCAACACAGGCATTTTGGAACCTCCGCTCATGAACAGTGTCACTGTGATTTTCTTAATCTGTCCCAAAAAGTGATTTCCCACAGCGACTACGCATTTCTGTGCTGGAAGTGCGAAAACACATTTCAGCCATGATGTGAAAAATGACAGCTGTACTGTTCATAAGGAAGTGTGAAAAAACACCAGTGGTGAAAATCTGGACTGAAAATATTAGAAATCCATGAACTTACGAGGGTGCATGGAAACTGCGCAATGGTCAGGATGCATCACCCTGCAAGACCGCTATAGTGTACATTGGAAACGCTGCAATTCAATTGTCAAAGGTCCGAAGGACCTTGATCTTGTCTCCCTTATCCTTCCTACTGTCATCCTGCTCTGCCTCCTGGTTCAATAGGGAGAACATATCTACGTGTTCCCAGTTCTGGATCTGCTGACAGACCTTGTCCAACAGGTGTGTCCTACCAGCATGTCCAGTCCAAAGAAGGAGCTAGCTGGTGGCAGACAGGGGGACTCAGGAGGCTCTGGAGACTTGGGAGGCTCTGGTGCTTTGGGCATTGAGGTGTGCCCCTTAGCTGCTAGCGCCTCCACCATGTATGCCAGCCTAGTGAGTGTATCACACAGGTTCCCCTGCAGGGACAGCCCAGCCGGCTCAAATGTAATCTGAAGACTCTGTGGGGGCCTACCCCCCTGCACCGGGGCCCTACCACCTTCGTCTACAGTCTCCGACTTGCTTTCCGAGCCTTCCCCTTGGATAACCTCCAACACTTTCCTTACCATTTGGGATCTTACCTGAAGCCCTTTCAGTTCTTCCTTACCTACAGCCCTGGATATCTTTGCAGGGGGCATGTTATCACTCCTCGCTGTGCCATCTCTCTTTGCCATCCTCTTCTTCAAACCTGAATCTCCAGACACTGAAGGACCATCCAACCCATCCAGACATGCCTTGAGCTAGGCTGCCCATTTCTTCCTGTAGAGCTGCTGCGCTTGTTCCTTGATGGCTGCCTGTCTCTTGGCCATAGCTGTCTTCTGACATGCAGTCACACCTGCAATGGCAACTGAAATCCCCCCCATCCCCATATCCCATTAGTATGATTACTGAATAACTACATAGTGCTGTTTGTTATATTTTTGGGGGGGGAATGAAGCAGCCACTGAGAGATGGCTAATTAACCAAAAATATGCTTAGGCATACTAACCATGCCCCCAAATCCAGTGAAACACAAAGCACAGCAATAGGTATATCCCACCAGGGAATGTACCCCCGAATGCTGCCTGCCTAAAGAATTGACCCAGGGGCCTGGGCCTGGTGAAGCGTCTGCAAGCCCAGTTCATCCTCTGCCTCTGGGCACCTGTCGGAAAGTTTTTGTTTTTTTTTTGTAGCAGGAAAAACCTTGCACTTCCACCTGAGGCAGCTTTTTTTTCTTTCTTTTCTTGCCCTCCTGTGTTTCCATCACCACTGCTGGTGGCATCCTGCTGTGGGGCAACCATTCCACCCCCCTGGACAGTTGAATGAGGAGTTGGGGGGGCTTCCCCTGCCTGACCGGTAGGCCCATTGGGGCCAGAGAACCTGTGCCCCCACACCAGATCAAAGAAAAAGGCTTCCCCTGGGATTCACGGCCATCTGCCATCCCCAAGAAGGTTGATGAGATCTGCTTACACCAAGGCATCATGCCAGTCCCGAAGACTCTAAGCCATCCACAAGATGGCCACTAACCCCTGTTGTCACGAGAATGTGGTGATGCTCTCCCTAGAAAGAGAGAGAAGGAATGTGGGTGTAGCGCCGCATGCTGAGCAGGAGCTCCCCCGCATGGCACTGGGACTGCAGCAGTCTCACCGAAGATGCAGCCACTGTTCAGTCAAAAATTCTGTGGTGCTGCAGGGCCACACAGAAAGCACCCAAGTGGTCAACAACTTCACTGAGCCCACCGGATAAGAGGGATCTAGCATGCCCTCTCCGAGAGCCACTCTGCTGCTGTCACCCACTCCAAGAGACCACCCAGAAGGATCTACCTAACCCCCAGGATGAAGCACTGCAGCCTGGTGAGTGAGAGGGTGAAGAAAGGGGAATGGTGGAAACTGGGAGGCTGCCCAGCCGGTTGGAGGAACGGACAGCCAGCTACCATGACTACAGCTGCACAGGGATCAATCTGCTTGAATAAGCACTAGGAGAGCCAGGAAGAGGGGCCCAAAACACCCCAGGAGCCACAGTCCTCGCAGCTGGGCACCAACTTGAGGTTGTGGAATCGCTGAGGTGTGCTGAGGGTTCCAAGCTCATTCCCCACTCATAGCTCTAACCTCAGAGGAAGGGAAGCCACACAGAAACAGAACAACAGAAACCTGAACCAGTTCGAGGAGGGCAAGCTGAAAACCAACACCTCTACTCCTAGAAAAAAGGGTGACTAGGCCCTTACCTTGTGGTAAAGGTGATCTCTGCAGTCAAGGCTGGATCCACTCGAAGGAGGAGAGAGAGGGAGAGGGAGAGGGAGAGGGAAATTAGCCTGGGAGGCACCTTAACTATCTCCCTGTCTCCTCCCTCAAGCTATGCCATTCCTCCCCTAAGGGATGCCTGCTGGGGACCTCCTCCTCCTGGGTGTTGCCAGGCCCTGTGATCCCCCAGGATAATGCCCCCCTATCCTTTACCAGGTCCAGGAAGGGGGGGCCCAGGCAAACAGCCAGCTGCTGCAACAGGCTGGCAGTCTCTCTATTTACAGACAGTTAAATAGTTATAGAAATCTGAGACAATTATATTTGTGCATACAGTAATGCATATAACTTCTGTATTTATCATCCATTTATTTTTAAATACTAAGGGAATTTGCATAAAATCAAGATATGTGCTTCTTGAGTGTCATTTGTATATGTTGTTTTTCTTCACAAAAGGTCATAATTCTCTTTGTCTGACATCATAGTCATTTTCCCAGGAACAGACTAGCCTCTCCCTAATATTTGTTGTTCAAAAATCAGTCACTGGAAATATTTTACTTGTACAGTAGTTTATGAAGGTGTGCATGTTTTAGAGTTGCATGATTAACTGGCTGAAACCTGCCCATCCTGACTCTGTCTGCGCCCTCTCAGGCTATCTTATGTTAAGACAGGATAGAGTGGGTAATAAACGGGGAGGTGGCCTGCTGCTCTACTTTAAACCTCACCTCAAGGTGACAGTCATACCTCACCCCCCTCACCCTCGTGTGAGTTCCTGCATTCCCTTCTTGTATTGGGCAATGCCAAGAAGTTCCACTTGGCCTGCGTGTATAACCCGCCAAAATGTGGAACACGTGGCCTCTCCTATCTCCTAGACTGCCTCAGTCCCAAGGTACGCACAAATGAACTCCTAGTATTTGGAGATTTCAACCTTAACTGGCTGAGTGTAAATACAAAATCATACTAACCCCTCCTGTCCGGTCTTGCCCTAGGCCAACTTATCATAGAGCCCACCAGGTCCCCACCAGGGGGGAAAAGGCACACTTCTCGATTGAATGCTGAGCAACAGGCCTGACCGCATCACTGCCTCTGGTGTCTTCTCTGACTCCATCTCGGACCATTCCCCTACTTACTGTATCTGGAAGGTCCTTACTACCAGTGTCCCCCCTAAAGTCATTCAGATGTGGGACTGCTCAAAATTTAACCACAACTACTTCCTTACCGACCTCTGCCTGACTGACTGGTCCCCAGTCTATGCTAGCAGTGACCCCTTGCTGCTCTTGACTGCTTTCTATCCCTCTTCACCCCCCTACAAGACAGGCATGCCCCACTCATCAAAAGAAGAGTGAGGGGCTCTGTCACAAAGTGGCTGCATGGGGGCCTGTTTGCCCAAATGAAGCTCAGGGATAAAATCTGGCGTAAATGTAAGGCCTCCGGGGACAGAAAAGACTATGAGGACTATAGACAGCTCAGAAACTGGTATAAGCGGGTGATCTGCTCAGCCAAGAGTGAGTTCTGTAAATCCTCACTCGTAGCATCGGCAAAGGACCCCAGGCGCTTCTGGCGCACCATTAAGCACACCGTCAGCGGGCCTGCCAGGTCTCCGACATGCATACCAAAGGAGTCAGCTGCACTAATGCCCTGACTATAGCCAACACTTTCAATGACCTGTTCACTGATCAGCCTGCTTACACCCACATGCCCCTGGCAGACAATGACCTGGGCCCCACTGACAGCCCAATGCCCTCCCCTCTGACCCCTCCCTTTTACTTTAAAACTGTCTCCTGCAAGGAGACACGGGAACTCCTGGCTGGTCTATCCCCTCACTCTGGAGCTGGGCATGACAATCACGAGCCCAAATTGCTCGGCCTGGGGACCCCCTACCTGGCACGGCCCATCTCACACATCCTCAACTCCTCCTTTATATCTGGGTCTATCACAGCTATATGGAAGATGGCCTGGGAAACTCCTGTCCTCAAGCATGGTGATCTCAAAATCCTTAATAATTACTGACCCATAGCAATACTATCTGCAGTGAACAAACTTCTGGAAAAGGTAGTGTCCTCCCAGCTCTCTCACTTCCTCCAGACCCATGACCTCCTCTCCCCTGTGCAGCATGGGTTCCACAAAGGGCACAGCACCTCCACTGCCCTCTCCCAGGTCACCTCTACAATCAGAACTGTGACAGACCAAGGTAAACTCACAGGTGCCATTTTCATCGACCTGACTAAGGCCTTTGATTTGGTGGATCACTCTCTGCTGGGGGCTGCCCTCTGGTCCCTCAGTCTCTCCTCCCCTGTCCTAGCCTGGTTTGCAAACTATCTCTCGGGCAGACAACAGTGCACGAGGTTCCAGCAAACCCTCTCTGAGCTTGTCCCGGCAACTCGTGGGGTGCCTCAGCCCTCAGGGGTCTGTCCTTGGCCCTCTACTGTTCTGAATCTTTGTTAACAAATTGCCCATGGTACCTGCCTTCAGGCATGTTACCCTTTATGCCGATGACCTGGTGCTTCTGGCCAGTTCCCATGATACCAGAGACATAAACACCAGACTTAGCTCTGATTTCACCCGCATTCAATCTTGGTTCATGGCCAACAAACTTGTTGTCAACCTCAAGAAGACACAGGCCATGCTATTCAGGTCCTTTGCCAAGGTGAGAGCATACCTGGAACCTCTTAAAGTTGTTGGATGGGATGGTGCCCCTGTTAAGGTGGTAGACTCCTTCAACTACCTGGGGGTCACCCTTAACCCTCAGCTGGACTTCTCTCTGCTCATAAGAAACTGCTGCAAGACCACAAACTGCAAACTGGGCCTGGCGTATAGGGCAAAGAGCTGCCTTACCCCTGCGGCCCGGCTTGCCATTGCTAAAGGGGTGCTTCTCCCCATGCTCTGCTATGGGCTCACCTCCTTCGTGAACACCACCAAAACCTGGCTCACGAAATGGGACACAGCGTACAACAATGTTTGTCACTTTGCTCTATCAGCCCCCCGTCTCACCCATCACTGTCAACTTTATGCTAGGATGGGGTGGCTCTCCCCTAGTAACCATTGATCCTTTATCCTGGGCAATTTTACTGACAACATCTTCCATTCATCCACTCCTCCTGCACTCGCCACTCTGCTTAAACCTGTCCCCTCTGGTTATAAACTGAGGTCTACTGACTCCCAGGCTCTCGTGGTCCCAAAAACTCGCTCCCTCACAGGGGACTGTGCCTTCGGAGCCCATGCCCCTAGAGCTTGGAATCAACTCCCTGCTTATGTACGGACAGCCCCCTCCCACTGGAGTTTCAGGACCTCCCTCTGGGACCACCTAAAACAAGCCTCAGCCTGCCTCTGTTCCTAGCTATCCTCTCCTCCATTGTGCCCTGAGGTCCCCTCAACAGCTCATGAGCAACAGTATAGATTGCCCTCTTCTTAATGGCTCTGCTATATCTGTCTGGCCCCCTTGCCACCTCCTGTGGCTGCCATGCCCTTTTTGCTGCACTTACTATGTATTTTCTAACTGCCTGCACCTGATTGCAGTCTGTTGCCTATTCCTGTCTGTACCTTGCTGAACTGTTGCTATCATGTTCCACACTGTGTTATTTGCCTGGACTATCTACCAGCACTGGACTGTACTGTATTGATTAATTGTTACCTTGTCTCTGTCATGTTGTTTTTGCCTTTGTAATTCTCCCGGGTCGCTCCTGAAAATAGGCATTTGACTGTCTAGTGTGCTTACCTGGTAAACAAAAACTAAATAAAAATAAATAAATAAAATGCAACATTGTTTGCTATTGTACTTTTTCCCCTGGA
This sequence comes from Neoceratodus forsteri, assembly GCA_016271365.2. NCBI lineage: Eukaryota > Metazoa > Chordata > Ceratodontiformes > Ceratodontidae > Neoceratodus > Neoceratodus forsteri. The sequence continues at coordinate 188,872,680 of CM028132.1, read as the reverse complement.
ACTTACAATGGAATCTTCCATGATGCAACACAATGAAAGACATGTTACAAATTCCTGCATGACAAAAGGGCTTAATCGCCACAAAAATGCACTATTCCCTGCAGCATACCGCACTCTGCAGAAATACTGCAAGTTAATGTGCTGCATCCTAGCTGTGCATCTTCAACCTTTCCATTCTTCTCAATAAGCTGACAAAAGATGGGAATGTGGAAAACAGTTTCATCTCTACCGAATGCATAAAGGAAGTGATGTTATTGATCTAATCCTAGAATCAGTTTCCAATCTGCATTTAGTGGTAAGCAATCGAGATGGATTGGTAAATAGGTAATTAAAAAACTGTAACCTCCCGGGTCGCACCTGAAAATAGGCATATGTTTGTGTCTAGTGTGCTTACCTAGTTAACAAAAGCTAAATAAATAAATAAAAATGTATTTGGAAAATAATCACATTGTGAATGAGTCCCATTGAGGCTTCAGTCTTGGACATGGAGCTTGTACAGCAATAACCAAACTTGTTAATAAAACATAAAGAATCTTGGCTCAGTTTTGTTACTGTGTCAGCTGTGTCAGACATATTTTATTGAAAATAGGAGAATCCTACAAATAGGCGAGCTATTGAAATATCACACAAAACATCCTTGCATGATGGCCTATTGAAGGGCCCATAATATTAAGAGCGAGTTGGTACATAGTTTTCAACCAAATGAGAGATCCTGTAAATGGTTATCCTCCCTACAAGTGGGCTGGCACAAATGTGCAAAATGAAAATATTGTAATGCTATCAGTATTGGTGACCGTCTCCTCAACTCAGAAATTCGGTAGATAATACAAAAAAGGAACTTCATAAACTACAATGCTGTCATGCAGCATGGGGTGGTGCTTTTAGCATCCTGCTCCTGTGGGTACTGTCTATGACTGGAAGATAAGAAGCAAGTTTCAAATTTGGGTTGAGGAATGCATGAAGGTGTATATGCATTGCAATCTGTGTTATGTTTTAGCAGAACATATTCATGGCGCAGATAATGGGACTGAGCATAAACCTATGTTAATAGGCGTAGAAAAGATTACTTTGAGCCCCAAGGGTAGAAATTTGGATTTGACGCTTATCTACGCGTAGGCTGAAGCATTATTCCATCTTAATTTATGAGGTAAAATATGGCCTAATTAATGGAACTTTGACCATTGAGAACCAAAGGAATTTCCATGTGTATCAACTGAGAGATACTGTTCACCCAGATGTTAGGTTCTCCAAAGTAAAGACCAATTATGGAACTATGTCTTTTTTTGCAGTTAAACTTTTTATTAAATACTGTATGAATTTCTATAGACATGGTAGAAATAAGATATATTCAATCATGGTACATAGTTCAGACAGTTGTGTTCCAATACATGAAAGTATAACAGACAGGTATTTACCATCACAAATATTACAGCTAAACATTAGTATTCTTTGTATTTATAGTGCATGGGGGAGGTATCATTCCTTCAGTAACCGTCATGCAGGCTAGCAAGTGAGACATATACTGTATACATTGAATCATCCAGGCCTTGGACTACATTCACTTTTCCCTTCAGGGTGGTTTCAGCAGGTCTTTTTTCCAGTCTGATGTTATTAATCTGGCTTCTGGAGGGTATGTGTCTCACATATGTGTCCCAGACCAAATAGTATCCTGATTAGTTTTGTTGTGAATAGTACAGCAGTCTGGAATTGATCACCAGGGACTCTGGAGCTTTGTACCACTCCACTACCCATGGAATGTCTGCTGTTCTCCACCACACGAGGAGCAGTCTCTTGGCTTCTACTGAGGCCTGCACTAACCATTGTAGTTGTGGGTTTTTGAAGTACCCATTTGGGGTCTGGAGTCCCAACAGGAGGAGGGCTGATTGGCATGGGATGGTGATACCCATGATAACCATACATTCCTTCACCACTGTGGCCCAAAATGGCTGTATGTCAGAGCAGTCCCAGAGTTTGTGGAGGAGGTTCATGCAGACCCCATTACACATCCAGCACAGGTCTGTGTGAAGTAGGCCCATTCTTTTCAGGAGTGTGGAGGTTCGGTACCACATGCATAGGATTTTCATTTGTGTTAACAGGCTCTTCAGCTCCTTGCAGGCCTTCTGAGCTGTTCTCCAACACCCTACCCATGCCTTCTCAGTTATTTTTTTTTTGTCTATCTTCTTTCTCTCCCCCTGGTCCTGGTCGGCCTCTCGTCCAGCTGCCGTCCCTAGGCCCCATCCCCTTCAGGCCCTCACCCTTGTAACCCCCACGGCTTACCCACTGTGGTGGGGCAATGGGGAGCCCCCTACTCACCCGCCTATCAGGAATCAGTTCAGGGTGTTACCTCTGGGGACAGAGCACCAGAGGACAGCCATCAAGCCACTACAACCAGCCACCAGGGTCTTTTTTCCATTTTCTCCCCTGTGAGAGCTTGGCATGCAATGACGCTGGCGACGGGCACAAGCACGCACCCGCACATATCCCCACCAGGTGTCTGCCATGCTCCCACCCCAAAGTTATGGCGGCAGTGCTGCACTGAGCCCCAAGCTTCACCAGGGGTCAGATGCACACCACCTGCATGGCATCCCCCTCCCCAGAGCTGGAGAGCAGTCCATCGAATGCTCAGTCCAGCTCCTTCCCTGTTGACCCCTGGCAACCTGCACTCATTCCCGAACACGGGTCGCTGGCATGGCAGGAGGTGTGGTGACCAGCGCCTCAGCCCTCAGCACCACCGGGCTGGCACACTTCTGTTATTTTTTTAACATGAAAAATTGTTATCGTTATCCATTTCTGACAAAACATCTCAGTACTACATGATAACATTGCATTACATAGCCGTTACAGTCAATAAACATCTGCCCTTCATAAGGGGAGAAGCAATACACCTGGTGGACCTTTGCAACAGTACATCATGCACCAAATCAGGAGCCCTAGTTAGTTAAGTACAACAGCATGCAACTGTCATAGGGAATTGTTTGAAAGTGTGAATACAATTCAATGTGCCTGATTAAAAAACTACAATTGCATCTTTACCTGAACCCCTGAGGGGATGTGGAGCAAGGAAAGGCCCCCCTTATCTACCCAGCCATACCTACCCAGGGATAGCGGAAGGACCAGTTTTGTCTAGCATTGATCCACACCAAGCTGTGGACAGGTAACCTCGTGAGCTTCCAGCTAAGCATAGGTATAGTGGAATAGGTCAAATTAACCCTTTAGCAGGAGGGTTGCCAGGCGGTGTAGTCCTCCTCAGTTATAATTCTGCCCAGTAGTGCCTGCCCTTTTATTCTGACCTTTATGTTATTGGTTGGGTGTCCGACTTTTTATCGTGGCCTGCATTCGGCCAGCTAGGCCTCTGTAGCCAACTAGCTATGGGGATGGGCTGGGGGGCATGCTCTTCACCTTTGTTGTATGATTGACAATTGCATTTGCTTCTTTGCCAGGTTAAGTATGTGCTCTGTATTTGGAGGAATATCCAGTGGTCAGAAGTAGGTAAACCATATGTATCCCTCAGGTCTTGGAATGAGAGCAGCCTTCCAGTATTCGTCTACCAAGTTCCCTATTTTATTAATATTGTTAGCTATCCAAGAATTCCACTTTATATTATTTTTATCTATCTGAAGGGTGGGGTTACATCATAATGGCATATACTTCCCAGGATGCGTACACATGTTTGATAGTTTCCCCACCCTCAAAACAGCTGAATGTGCTGCCTTAATAGTAAGCCAGGATGCGAATAGTTTTGGTAGGGAGGAGGAAGAATATACTGCAGGGTGTGCTCTTTCCAAGATTGAGGTCCCCATTTGTGTCCAGGATGGGCATTCTTGACTAGCTTCTCTAAACATTCTAACTAAAGTGGCCACGTTACAAGTAATAGCAAAATGGTGGAAGTCCGGCATGTTCCAGCCTCCCCTATCTCTGTGAGCCAATAAATTTCCCTGGATAAACCTAGCCTTGCCCGTACCCCATAGGAATTTTTTTATGATGGTGTTTATTTTGTCAAACCAGACTTTAGGAATTTCTACTGGTAGATGAGACAATAAGTAATAGATCCTGGGGGCCGCCATCATCTTGATGGCTTCTATTTTACCCATTATTGAAAGGTTAAGTAACGCCCATCTTTCCAACTCCTGCTGAAGAGTATTAATGGTGGGAGTAAGGTTGTCTCTTACTAGTCTACTAACTGTGTTGGATATTTTAATTCTCAGATATTTTATGCCACCCCTGTGCTATTGGCAATCCCTCAGCTAACACACTGGAGGGGGTCACAATATCATTAAGAGGCATAATGTTGGATTTATATATATTTATTTGCAGGCCTGAGAGTGCTGCAAAGCTCTTTAGGAGTCCCAGTATTGCTGGTAAGCTGGCACCTTTGTCAATGTTTGGTGGCATATTCCTCCTCCCCAGTCTTTATTCCTTTTATCCCAGGGTACGTTCTGAGGGCCGATGCCAATGGCTCTATAGCCAGTATAAATAATAGGGGGGAGAGGGGGCAACCTTGCCTTGTGCCTCTATATAGTTGAAAGGGGTCTGAGAGGGTGTCATTAATTAGTAGCCTGGCTGCAGGGATGTATATAGGGTATGGATCCAATCACAGAAACCAGTCCCAAAGCTGCCTTCCTCCAGCACATGGTGTAGGTATTCCCACTCTATGGAGTCAAAAGCCTTCTCGATGTCTACAGTTATGGCCGCTGCCAGTGTTGTGAGACCGCTTGCCTTCTGGATGAGGGTGACTAAGTCCCTCATATGGCCAGAGCTTACCTGACTTTTTGTGAAGGCCACCTGAGCTGGATGTATCATGCCTGGTAGTAAATGTTCCAACCTGGAGGCAAGCACTTTCACCAACATTTTGGTGTCTGCAATGATTAGTGATATGGGGCGATAACTGGTTGGGCTGATGGGGGTCCTTACCCTCCTTGGGCAACATTGTTATGATGGCCTCCCCTAGGGTTGGTGGTAGAGATCTTTGTTTGTGCGCCTCCTCCAGCGTGTGGAGCGGGGGGGGGGTGCCACTGCTGAAGCCACCACTTTATAGTAGTCAGCAGGGTATCCAACACTACCTGGGGCCTTATTGGGGGCCATGGCTGCGATGGCCATAGTTGTCTCTTAGATTCTTTTTGCATTTGTGTGAGCTTGGGCAGCCTGAGTGTATCCATAAATTCACTAAAAGTCTGGCCCTCCCACTTACTGTAGTGTGTAAGGCATACAGCTTCTTGTAGAATGTCTGCATGATGTCATTAATGGCTTTCGGGGCAGTTTGAAATTTTCCAGCTTCCCTGATGAGTTGGGGTATATGCCTTTCTGCCTGTTGCTTCTGCAGGCAGTAAGCTAGGAGTCTGCTATTCTTTTCTCCCTGGCCAAGTACTTAAATTTTGTACACTGAATTTGGAGATCCACTTTCCTTGTAGCTAGGGTGTTAAGTTTTATCCTAAGAGCTGTAAGTTTGTGCATCAGCTGTGAGTTGGCCAGCTGGCTGGGGTCATCTTTATACTGCTTTTCTTTATGTGCTAGTTCAGCTTCCAGTTTTGTCACCTCCTCCTCCTCCCTTTGCTTCCACTGATAGGAGGCCTTACTTAAGCAATAAACCATGACAGGGTGTGGGTGATGCTGAGTTTCCCCACGCCTGGTAAAGTTCAGTCACGAGGCTGCCGGACAAGTGACCAAACCATGTCAGGCGTGGGTATATCCCAGCATCACCCACACCCTGGAGTGGTTTACTATGATTATACTATGGGCTCCTTTATTTTAGGTTTAAAAAAGAAAAAATAATAGTTTTTTATTGTATTTTGAATTCTTTTTATTTACTTTATTCTTGCACAATAAAAAATAGTTCCGGGTTGCTACCTACTGCCCTGCTTATAACGTTGTTCCACACAGAAGGAAACACCTTGTGAAATGCTGCTGAGCTCAACTAAGGAAAACACATACACTCACACACATATATATACACACACTCTCTCTAAAGTGAAGGCATGATTTTTCATTTTTTATATACAGTGTGCGAGTCATGTTTGTACTTTTTTTCTATACAGTTAGTGTGCAAGTCTTAAGTTTGTGTGGTGCAGGAGTAACGGGTACTCTGTGACAGTGTGTGCTTCCGGGTTTTCTGATCAGGTGGAAATGGTGGCAAAGCTGATTTTGAAAAGAAGGGTAATTACCAGTGTCAGTGAAAAACAGTTTTTAGCCAGTGCTGTTTTGAGCTGTCCTCTGCCTCGGAACAGTGAAGAGGGTCCGAGGTCAGTGGGTTCACAGCTTCAACAGTCGCAAATTTGAACTGTGGAGCCCTGATTTATGGCAAGGCTCCTATACCTCAATCATTTTTTTTTCTTCATTCTGAGTGAAACATCGGGCATTTGTGCTGGACTTAAGCAGGGCATTTATGAATGGAACGGCAAGGTAACCATGGCTTAGGGAATTGGAAAATGGAGCTGATACCTGTAAGAACTTGGGAAGGGTAGGTTCGCGAGGGAGTTGTCACTGGTCAAAGACTGTTTAAAAAGGAAAGAAAGGGTTCTGTGGTTGGAAAACAGTATTTGGACACTGTTCATGATTTTTACAACTTGTGCTGTTTTGGAGAAGTTGCTTAGTGAGAGGGCAATATGGTGGTTTCTTGTTTCGAAGGAGTTGGAGTGATAACAGAGATGAGGTGGACTGGCACCTTTTGCATTGGTAATACTAGAATTTACAATGCCCGAAAGGTGCCAGTCAGCTAATCAGAGTGATGGATTCTCGGAGCCCATTGTATAATAATAATTTTACCCCTCATGGTTGCCTTATACCCCTCCCATATCCCAGCTGGGGATGCCGAACCCTGTGAGTTTTCTGCAAAATAGAGTTGGGATTCCTTCAGCAACCAGATTTCGATGTCCTTATCCTGGAGCAGGAGGGAATCCATTCTCCATTGTATGGATTTGGACTGAGATGGGTCTAGTGGGTAATGGAGGGTTACAGGGGCATGATCAGAGAGATATATCTGAGCAATATTTGTACCTGGGACAGCTCTGGTTATACCTGGAGATGTTACCCAGAAATCCAGGCAGCTGGCAATGGCCCTTGCAGCAGAGAAATACGTGTAGTCTCTATCCGCAGGATACAGGGCTCTCACACATCTGTTAATTGATGCAGGGTCATTAGGATTTTTAGGGCCACCAATACATGTGTGTGCGGTTCTGGATCAAATTGGAATGGTCTAGGATATAGTCCAGGGTAAGGTTAAAATCCCACCCACTATGATATCTGATTTATCCTGAGACCAGTCCTGTATGGCTTGGGACAAGGTGTCCATGAATTCTGGACTGTCCTCATTTGGGGCGTATACGTTGGCTAACACCAAGGGGCCTTTTGAGGTATCCAGTTTGCCATTACCCACTTACCCTGTGTGTCTGATTTTGCTTCTTTCAACTTCCACCTTAGTTTTTTGTGGCCCAGAGTTGATACCCCCCATTTTGCCATCTTAGCCACACTGTGAACCTTCCAACTCATCCAGTCACTCTTCAGTTTCTGTGCCTCCTTGAAATTTAGTTTTGTTTCCTGCAAGAAGTCTATCTGTGTGTGCAATTTCCTTAAATGAGACAACACCTTTTTCCACTTGATGAGTTTAAGCCCCTCATATTCCATGTGGTGGCAGTAGCATCTATGGAGGAGGCCATATTGCTGTTTTATATCTTGGATGCTGGAGGAGAAGTGCTGCTGTCTCATTTAAGGTGCTCGCCATGCCTGCTCATACCCCATTTCCCATGCTTCTTTCTCAGGTAGCTGTGTCTTCCTTTCCTATCTGCATGTGGTCTGACCGTGTACCTTTATATCTTAATGGCCTATCCTTCTTACTGTTTTCCTTTTGTGCTCTCTCTTGTTTGCAAAACCCCCTTCCTATCATTCCAGTCTTTAAGCAGAATGTACCACATCTCTCTTGGACAATAGTGAAGGGGGGTTTTGTAGTTTCATGCTCACCTTGGGGGCAGTGTTCTCAACAACTTTCATTAACTCTGCAACCGGTAACAATCCTGTATAACACAGCAAGCATGTTCAGTTCCAACCTACCTGGGAGTCTGCAGTAGCTGCCCAGGCAGTTGAGTCACTGTAATCAATGGGCCTGCAGAGCTCCGGGGGGGGGGGTACTCCCCCAAACCCCTTACCAGTGTGGCCCCTACCTCCATTCAGCTATCCCTGTGTTTCCCTTAGTTCTGCCTAAAGTAGGGTCCCTAGGACTACATTGGTCCTGGATTGCACTATGGCCCACTACTTTCTCGGGGGGGGGGTTGGCTTCATCTTATCTCCTGGTCCTGTTGCCAGCGAGCTCCCAGTGTGGTACTTGGGGAGCTATTACATCTCCAAGGATCCTACAAGCCCCCCTCCTTAGAACCCCCTTCCCAGCCTGGTAAACCCAAGGATCAATTTGGCAGCTTCCTTAAAGCTATCTCTTGGCCCATTTATCTTGGCAACTCCTAGGTAAAAACCTAGGTTCTGTAATTTTACTCATCGTAACCCCATCTGTATTACCAGAAAAGAGCTTCTTATAACAAGTAAACAGCTCTGGATCAAGCACTCAACCTAAGTGCCAAACAGGTGCACTTGTAATTAAACCTTGAGGTAAAACTTTCAAACTGTCAACTCTAACTTTGATAAACCTCTGAAAATTCAGTAATAGTACATGAAAAACATTCGGGGTAAGCTTGGCTGGTAGCCAATTTGTGAGGGGGTGGGACCTCCCTCCCTGATCAACTGTCTGCTGTTCAATCAGTCAATCTGTTATGGAGTCATCCCTGAACTCGGTGTGCCTGTTTGTACACTTGGCAACAGCCTCCATAATGATGTACACCCTCTCTGTTCATTTAGACCCTGGCAAAAGACCTGGCACTAGGGGAGTCAGCAGGTATACGCACATTATTCAGCAGAGTACAATAAAAAAATCAGGCAGCGGCAAAAAATCAGGCAGGGGCAACAAAAAGAGGAAAGCATGGACATTGTGAGTCACATTGTGGCTGTGTCGTGCTGAGCCCTTTTGCCTTTATTGTTCGCTATGGGACACTGATGCCGCCAGCCAAATACACAAACAAGAACAGCTTACCAGGTAGGCAGAAAAACAAAGAAAGGAAGATTACAGGAAAAAACTGATTACTGGGGGGGGTGCTATTGTTGGTGTGGCATTGCAGCTCATATTTTAGTTTATGTTTTCATAATGGGGGGCTGGGGGAGACAACAGTGCATCAGTTTTGAGTACAAGTTTAAAATTCCTAGCTACACCTCTGCCTGGCACCCCTTTATTTTCCCCCCACAGCTTATCCCAAACCTTATCAGGGATTATTATGCTGGGTTTTGGCTCACCATAAATGACATCCCCATGGTACTCTCCCTCTCACTTTGCAGCTTGTAAATTACACTGCGTAGTGGAGCGCTATGCAAGCTTGCAAGAAGGAGGTGCCAAGTGGTGCGCTTGTCAGTTTCGGGTATGTTACCAGAGGGCCTGCCAAACATATAAACTACCCCCTTACCTCCCAATATTAGCCACTGAAATTATAGCATTTTAATTTAAAGTCCATCGAGCTCCGGTTGCTTCTCTGCTTATGGGCTGACAGTGTGTGTGTGTTGGCAGCGGGGACAGCCTGTCCACCTCTTCTACTGTGACCGCCCAGACCTTACAGAGTGGGGCTCAGTCAGTCGATTCTGCCGGTATTGTCGCTGTGGGATCCTGTGGCTGCTTTTCCTCTGCCATGTCCAGGGTCATCAGAAGAAGCTCATGCAAGGGCTCAGAATGTTGCTGGTCTTGATCAGTGAGTCAGCTGGCTGTGTGCTGCTTGCTCTCAATAAGTGGTGGTAGCTTTGTAGGCTCTTGGATCTGTGCCAGGGTCATGGTTCCCTGCTGATGTCCGGGCCGTTATTCCTTTTTTGTTGTCATTCTTTGCACCTGCTGCCATGCTGCTGCTGGGGTCTGGATGGTCCAATGAGGAGGTTCTCTATCAAGGATGTCCATTGCCTGAGGTAAGGGCAGGTGCCATGCTGGTTTGGTGGGAGATGGTTGCAGCTGTAATTGCTCCAGAATCTCCTGTTTAATGTCCTCAAGGAACAGCTCCACCTGGGCAGGGTTATCAAATAAGAGCTGTTCACCTCTGTACATGACCCGAGGCATAGAGGGATACCTTAGTGAAGCAGGCAGTCCCCATCTGTAGAGCTCCTGTTTCACCCACCCCCCCCATAAGATCTCCGTTTCTTTGAGAGCTCCTGGGAATAATCTTGAAACAGCTGGATATGATGACCCTTCCATGTCAATGTTCCTCTTTCCCCTGGCAGTACAAAGGTATAAGTCCTTATCCGGATAGCTCAGAAAATGACATAAAATAGGATGTGGCTAGGGACCTGTGAGCCCTCTCTAGCTCTGGTCAAAGGAGATTGTTTAGTTGTAGCAGGGTTGGAAGGAAAGAAACAAGAAAAGTCAGCCTGTTGGAACCCTCCGACCCTTCTGGTACCCCCACTATTCGCAGATTGTTCCTTCTGGACCTATTATGCATATCATCCACCTTTGACAGAAGATACTGAATTTGACCATGGTGTTCACGAAGATAACATTGGTGGGCATACAGAATTTCTTCGTGGGCATTTACTGTCCTTTCAGTCCCAGCTACCCTTGATGTTAAGGCTTACATTTCTGTTACAGTTTTTGTTGTAGTGTCTTTTTGTTGAGCAGTATCTGTTAGTATTTTATTCAGTCTATCTGAAATACTTGCCAGTTCATTGGAGATTGATTTCCCCCCGATAGTGCCATAACAGAAGACCAGTGGTGTTCCAGCGCACAGATGAAAATTCCCAGAGGTTGTTCTGCCACTGCTAGCCTGGGGATTCATCTCTGCCAGCAGGCATGGCTTCAAGGTAAGTACCTTGATATTCCTTTTGGTAGTTATTAGGGGGAAATCCAAGCCCATCCCAAAAGAGTGATATCAAAATGAAGCTCCCAGTTCGATGAACACTGCCATTCTGTTTTTACGACTGTGGGTGGAGCCTACAGGAGTATTGCATGTACAAAAGGAGTGATGTCATGTTTTCTGTCCGTGGAACTGACTGAAGGTATAAATAGTCTGCTCTGCCTTACCCTCCTCCAAGAAATGTTTTCCACCCTCAAATAAATACGCTTTCATGTTAGTCAATGGTTGCAGGGTACTATTTTCTTTCTTAAATGGGTGGTACAAGAACTGGAACCTGAGTAGTGGTAGGCAGCATTGTTTTTTGGGGGAAGTAAGATCCAACTCACCTCCACCAAGAAGCTCCTAAAAGTCCAGCCCACCTTTTTTTTTATTCATGTGTGAGGGGCATGAGGTGGATCCTATCATGCTGAAAGAAGAGTCACTAGTTTGGTATATGGCCAAGGAACAGAACACATCTGTGGAGTTCCCTGCATTTTGTTAAGGACAAGGAGAACAGATAATACTCAATGCATTCAAACTGACTTAAAAACCCTTGGAACAAATGATTATCAGAGTCACCCAGTGTCTCAAAAGGAAGTACTCAGCTTTCAAGTATTTCTTAAACATTTATATACTAAAAACAAAGTTTAGCTTTTGGGATTCACAATATTTGTTCCCCATATTCTCTCTCTCTCTTTATATATATATATATATATATATATAGTTTGTCTTTTTAGTAGTTTCAAACCTTGTAAGCATTGGTTAGTAATGCATTTAGAAATACATTTTTAATTGCCTTTACAGATAAATCATGCAGGTTCATGTATTTGGTGTAAGCAGTCTGTGATTAAATGTATTTTACTTTTTTACTGGCTCAGTTTTTATCAGTGAAAAGAAAGACTGGAACAACTATCAGAGTTGCCATCCCCCTAACATTCCTGCTGAGTTTATACTCCTTGGAACCTGTTATTCCAGTGTCTGTGCCTGTGTGTAGTATATAGGCAGCTTTAGATCACTATGTTTCTTCTGGCTTGAGGAGTTGAGACCACAGAAAGTTAAAGGAGTAGTCCACCCAGAATATGCAAATAACATATGTTATGTAGAGTGTTTTGATATGTATGTTAAATCCTAGTGTGTCCTTCCCTCTGTCTGCTATTAGGAGTTTTTCCTGAATTAGCTTGCTAGCTGTATGGTAATTCTATGACCCCTGGGATCTCCATAACAAATAGTTTTATTGGCTTTCTTTCTCCTACAATGCCCCCTGTCTCATGTGACAGTGATGTAGCCATGCCCTTAGATTTAGCATGTGTACTGCTTTAAAATCAGTTTAGCAACAGCAGAGCCTTGTAACTGTTCTTATCCAGGGAGCACAAATGTCAACATTTAGTTTAGCAGATACCTGAGAGCAAGCTAACTGAGGTTTCTGTAAGACAACAGCTACTAAATAGCTCTAATTCACTACTTTTGTTTTCTCTGTGCATCAGGTCTAGCTCGCAGGAGTGTTTTAACACCAAAAACACAAATAATGAATTAGAGCTATTTAGCAGCTGTTTAAAGAGTTGCTCCCTGGAAAATTACCTGGTTTTGGGGATGGAGGGGGGGTGCTACAAGTGGAATGGAACTTCATGGATGGGGGGTGCTCATAACAGCAGAAGTAGCATGTTAGCATTAAAAGCTTAGTGGTATGGATGTAGAAGCACCAGTATTTAAGCATGACTTTGGTAGAGGATTAATTGTGATGGGGGGGGAGAGTGAGTATTGGTATTTTAAACATAATGATTTTCTAAAACTTCAGCCTTCAATGGGTTAGACTTTGTAGCCATCTGTACAGTATACCACTAAGCTATGTGCAATGGGGTATGTGTAAAACCCAAATCACCAGACCCAGACCAGAGCTGTAAAATCTGGACTGGGCACAGCTTGTGCAAATATTGCTGATCCGGTGGAGCAGCAATAAAAGATAAACTATGCAATACCCTCAATAACACACTTACCCCAGTTTACATTTACCTGATGCCCATTTTTAGGCCTTATATAGTAATATCTTCCTTCAAGAGAACAGCTTGTAATGAAATGTGGCATTTGGGCATATGCGCTTTTATATTATATGAATTTTGTGTGTGAACTGTATATCAGTCTCTAAAAAAAAACACATCAAATGTCTTCAAAAACTTGTCTCAACATTGTGTTCATCTTCCACATTGTCACAACATATAGTTGTCTCAGCAGTGTTTTCAGTTAGGGTACAGTACCTTCATGTATATGATGGCCTGGTTCTGTTGAATTGATTGCTATAACAGTGCATAGAATAAATTGCGAAACATATAGGTAACTATAATACAGATGGTGGCATTATTTTTAATTATACAATGGCAAGGAAAAATGTAAGAAGCTGATTGCCTGCTGACCTATTGAAACAGTGATGTTATTACACAGTAACTTTGGATTTGGATCATTCCTTGCATTTTCTCTTAAGAAATATTTTTCCACACTAACAAAAACATCCTTTAAATTCTGTATATAACAACAAGCCATTGTATAGTTGCAATAAGGCTCTCCAGGGTGTGTGTTATCATGTAATAATTAATGGCTTCCTCTTTTTCCCATAGGGAAACCGTGGCGTAATTTGCCATTATAAAGGAGCGTTTATAAAGGCAAACATGTGCACAGTTTCCCCCACTCTGCGCATGCGCCTCCTCGTGCTCCTCAATGCTCGATCACCATCTCCTTCCCAACCGTATGTGTGTGGATTCAGCAGGCAGTTTAACATGTAAGGTAAATCAGTTCCCAAGTAGTTTATGTTTTAGATTTATTCTGTGAAAACATTGTATTGAAAGTCTAAAAACGCAACACGCGTTACTATGAACATTATTAAATTGAACTCAGCGGGTGATGAAGAGATACCGGGGTGTTTTGCTGTGCTTAAGTTAAAAATAATCGGGTCCACACATTCAGTGCAGATTGGTGTACCTTTCACTGAAAGACCAATTTTGCCATCAACCTTATTAACTAGAATATATGATTTATATTAAAGTGAAACTGAATCTTGCACAATAGTTTAAAATAAAAGTGAAAACTGACTGCGCGCCATGATGCAATCGGACTGCAGCAGCACAGCAGCCTTTTTTATTTTATATAATTGCTGAGGGGAAAAAGAGAAACCCAACAAATATATAAAATAAAATATGGGCCTGGGTGTGTGTAAACTCGAATTTACATATATCCTCGTGGTTAGATGCTATGCATAAACCTCTCAAGCTTCGCTCTTGGGGTTTATATAGCATCAAACCCCTCGGGTGTGTGTAAATTCTCATTACACACCCAGATCCATACTTTATTCTCTATATAATGTCACTCCTGGGAGTGGCGGAAGCACTCGGCTTTGCCTCTGCTTAAATATACCCTTTCTCAATGTACTGTACTTTGATTCAGTTAGTGTATGCAACAGCCTTCATGTGAACACTCTGGGCTTCTCTTTGACTCCTGATGTCTATTTGCTTTAGCTATTGTATATTGTTTGAACTGCTTTGGTCTTCTTGATGTGATGCCTGTGTAAAGGAGTATCTGACTCAAAGGTTTGTAAATCTGATATTTTTTAAATAAATAAATAAATGTTTATGTTTAAGCCCATGAAACACCCTTATTTAGTTAATGCATTCACAGTCGTAGTGGCTGTGCCAGAGCTTGTTGTTTGGTGTAGTCGTAAAGTGGACCTAGGATTCCATAGACTGTAGTTCCTAGGGATCCCCTGGTGGACTCAAGCTGTCACCAGCTTGCCTGGCGAACCCTGCCCCCCCCGGGAACTATGTCTTTACAGTACAATGTTGCTAAAATTTGGAACCAAATTCCACCCCCTCTGAGAAACCTGCCTAATATTCATAGGTTTATGTCTGCCTTAAATAAGTTCTATGTAGATGTTTTATGTAGTTCATTAGATCATAACTATTTGTTTGTCTTTTTTATGTATTGTGTTCATCATGTCTTCACGGTTTATTCTTGTGTTGTTATGTGATCTTTTGGAACTTTGTACTGTTATACAGGGCAACTTTGTTAAATAAGGCTGTTGGCCTAAAGTTTTATCCTGTCAAAAAATACATTACTAACTAACTAACTAACATCATGCAGAAGAGAATAATTTCAATGGCTAACGCTGAATGGCCAATTCAGCCTTGTCGTCCTAGCACGCATTGGAATCCCAAATAATATGTTTCGAATTGATTGTGTAATTCTGATCAGTTTTCTTTGCTACATGTAGATGAGTTGCAATTTGTAACTAGAAGTGTTGCTCTAGCATGTCTGCAATTTTAATCAATTGTCGCCTTTTTTTCATTTATTTCCAAACTTTCTGTGGTCATGGTAGCTGCTGCAAGATTTTGGCTCTCTAAATCTTGGGGGTTGTGCTTTGGTTGTTTTTGACCAATTTTTATGCACAGTATTTTCTGCTCAAGCAGTTTTTATTACTGTGTATTATCTTCAGTAACACAGGGTTCAGTTCACAAAAGGTGCGGACACTCTACATGGCAACGGTGCAGATGTGTGTAGGGAGTTTCATGCTTAATGTGGCTGCCGCTTGCCTCATTGGAGAAAGTGGTGGAAATATAACAACCAGTCCCACTCACCTCTCTGGAGCTTGAACTTGAGGTACAGCTGAAATCCTCCTGGCTCATTAATTCTCTTGCACCCTATACCAGAAGTACAGCCGATACCCACTTGGCTTAATGATCTCTTCACAGCCTAAGTACTCCAACTGATACCGCTATACTGGTACTTGCTGTGCCGATCTAGTTCCCCCTCTAGCTTAGCTCCCTGTAACTTCAGATTCCTGCAACACCCTGAGGCTTGTGTTCCACCTCAGATCTACAGTATGAGGAGTTTAGCACCCAGGGTCGCTCCCGCTTACAAAGCTCAATTACATGGAATTACCCTACCCCTTCCCTTGGATCGGCTCTCCTCTGAACCACTCTGGAATTCCTTACTCCTCTCCCGACCCCCTGATCCTAGGCTAGAGGGGCTAAACAAGCCTAGCCAAAACTCGAACGGACCACTCCTGAAGGGCAGCTGCTATAACATATCCTCCGACCGGAATGAGTATGACCAGTGGAGACTCCTCCCTTTCCCTCACAATGCTACTGGCCTTCTGGCCAGGCTCAAGCTGGCGCTCGGGGGGGGACATCGAACCAAACCCTGGTCCCTATGCTCCTAATCTCACCCTTAGTGACCCCACCAACCCCCTCTGGGCCAACACCAGTGGACTCAAGCTGGTACATATGAATATTGGCAGCCTAAGACACAAAATCCATGACCTTGAGGCATGTACATCACTTTACAAACCTGACATACTAGCTGTTCCTGAAACATGGCTCAAGCCTCAGATCCTCTCCCATGAAGTGGACCTAGCTAGCTACCAGGCTTTCAGAAAGGACAGAGCCGGGAAAAAAGGAGGTGGGGTTCTCATCTATCTCAGCTCCTCCTTGAATGCTTCACAGATTGATCTCCACTCCCTTTGTGTATCACAGAGTGAGATCCTATCTGTTAAAGTGCTCCTCGGAGACACCAAGCCCCTCTACACAGGGTGTGCCTACCTCCTGCCCCAATCTGCCGCCTCCTCCCTAGAATCCCTAACCAATGCCCTGCTGGAGTACCCCCTTGGTGAGAACATCCTCCTCGGGGACTTCAATCTAAACTGGCCTGCCCTGGGGACCTCCACAATCAAGAATTTAATACTTGACTCCTCACTTACCCAAGTCATAGATCTGTCTACTAGGCACAATGCTAAGTCTGGTAATCATTCCCTACTCGACTGGGCACTAGTCTCTTGCCCAGACCACATACTAACCACTGGGATCATGTCTGACTCTCTGAGTGATCACTCACCCTTTTTCTGTGCCTGGTCCAATAAACCACCTAAAACTGCTGCCATGGTCATAGAAGCCAGGAACTTCAGCAGGTTCATACCAGCAGAACTTTGCTCTGACTTGGGAACAATTGACTGGGACTCCATTGTCTCCTTCCCCCTCACTCGATGAGGCACTTGAATACTTCACTAATTCATTCCTGTCCTTAGCCAATCTGCACGCCCCGCGAAAGAAGCTCAGGGTACAGGGTAAGTGCCACAAATGGCTGATCCCTGGCCTAAAGCAAACTATGCTTCTCAGCTACAGGGCATGGCGACTCTACAAATTCTCTGGCCGTACACCTGACTGGGAGAAGTACAGGGAACTGAGGAACCTATGTAAAAAAACCTCCAAACAGGCCAAGTCCAAGTACCTAAGAAACCTCCAAACCAGCCACCTACACGACCCCAAGAAATTCTGGGGCCACAAAAACACCCTTTTCAAAGGTACCTCAAACGCACAAGATGACTCACTCCTAGTTGGGGATGCCTTGACCAATGACCCCTCTACAGTTGCTGACGCCTCCTGTGCCTCCTTCTCCAATCCCAACGGACCCTTCCCCTCCCCCCAGGACTCTCTATCACCCAAATATGGACCGGGTGCTTCCTTGGCCCCTATTCCACCTGAAACTGGTTGAACCATCTGCTGTACTTCCTCTCTTACTCAAAATAAACCCTAAGTCTTCCCCTGGAAATGACCTACTAGAACCTCGGCTGCTGAGGGCCGCTGTCCCGGCTGTCGCCTACCCTGTCACCCTGCTCATCAACAGGTCCCTCCACAAAGGAACATCCCCAAGCAAGTGGAAGGTATCGACTATTGTCCCTGTCCACAAAAAAGGACCCCGGGACAGAGTAGGAAACTATAGGCCCATCTCCCTGCTCAGCCCTCTCAGGAAAGTACAGGAGAGGCTTGTATACAATCAACTCCAGGATTACCTCGAGCAGCACCAACTCCTCGCCAATGTACAACACGGCTTTAGGAAAGGCCATGGCACTGACACTGCCCTCATCCGTCTCACATCAGACATCCTCAAGGCCATGGACCAAGGCTCCCCAATGGGCGCCCTATTCATTGACCTGTCCAAGGCATTCGACCTGATCAGCCACGAGCTTCTCCTTTCCAAACTCCACTGACTGGGCCTGGATGAGCACTCGCTTTCTTGGTTTGAGAGCTACCTGACCAACAGATCCCAAAACGTCCGTTGGAGAGGAACACAATCCGGCACTAGACCTATGATCTCCGGGGTGCCCCAGGGCTCTATCCTGGTCCCCCTACTATTCTCACTCTGCCTCAATGACATTGAGGGTGACTACGTGCCTGGCAACCTCATCCTTTATGCGGACAACACTATTGTCTACTGCAGTGACCCACAACCCAGTGTCATCTCCTCCAAACTCCAGGCCTGTATCTCAGCTCTTGAGGTTTGGTTCACCTCTAATTCCCTAAAGTTGAATGAAGACAAAACCAAGGCAGTCCTATTTGGGACTAGATGCCTGGGTACTGACCGAAGCGAGTTACTCCAGCTCAACACAGCCCAAGGGAGAAGAGTAGAGGTCATAGACCAGTTCAAGTACCTTGGGGTCCTCCTTGACCAGGAGCTGACCTATAAACCGCACATTGACTCCTTAACACAATCCATCCACCAGAGGCTTGGTCTCATGTATCATCTGGGAAACTCCCTCTCCGGCTAGGCACGACGAGCCATAGCCAACTGTAACCTCCTCCCCTCCATTCTATACAGTTCCCCCGTACTGCAGTTCCTCTGAGAAATGGAGCTCAACAAACTCTCAATGCTCTACCACCGAGTAGCTCGCTTTGCAACACACTCCTCCCCCAGGAGGCACCATTGCGAGGCCCTCGTGGACCTAAACTGGCCCTCCCTATGGCATAAGCTGGCCTATTCTACTGTCTGTCTGGCCTTTAAATTCACCTCCTTAGGCCCCCCGCCTCACCTGCATGGGCTACTCACTCCTAAAGTACAGCGCAGAACCCGGCAATCCACAGCAAGTCGTCCCCCTTTCTATCCCCCGTGTTCACACCAACCTAGGTAAGCGCTCCTTCCAAGATGCAGTTTCCTACTTATGGAACACCCTCCCAGCAAGTCTACTCAACAAGCCTACCCTCCTAGGATTTAAATCAGGCCTCAAAGCATATCTCCTGGAACTTAGCCTCTGTGGTTGTAATTGCTAGACCCCGTCCTCGGACTACTCCCTTGCTACCATCTGCTGCACCATGCCTTCCCACCCCTCGAATCTCCTATGGAAAAATGCTAAAAGTACTGTGTAACTGTCTTAATACCCATTTAACCTTTGATTCCTGCTGTCTCATTGCCTAACGTTTGATACCTACTCCCCTACATGTACCAGCCAATAATCTACTGCACCCTAATGTGTATGTATGTATTTACTGTAACTAAATTTGTATTCATTCTATACTACTGTATTTTACACCTATATATGTATTCACTGTAACTAATTCCGGGTCGCCCCTGAAAAAGGGATCTCTGGTCTCAGTGGGCTTACCTGGTTACCAAAATCTAAATAAAATAAATAAAATAAAATAAATCACAACACATGTGGATTCACAGTGCTCCATAACTGGGTTGAACTGGACTACAGTGGTATCCACACGGAAAAGTCGTGGAGTACAGATACAGTGTGGCTGGTGATATACAGACATGCCAGATGTGTACACCATTCCACAGCCTCACAAGGAATGCTGCATTGCAGGACCCAGCACTTACATGAGCAGGGGGGCTGCCATGGAGGAAGCATCTCAGCCACACATAATGTAGAGGGATGTACACTCAGCTGGCACAATGTAGTGTTGTCATGGCATAAATCCTACACTACACTGCCCCCTGTTCACTCCCAAAAAAACCTCCTACCCCCTGTTTCCACCCCCAAGCCTCCCAATACCCCAACACCTTGCACACCACAACCATACACTCTGCTCTCCTCCCCCTGCCCATCCAAAATAAAACAGACATGGAAGTGGAATGACCACCACAAAGGCATGTAATAGAAGAAGTAAACAGAGGCAGTATACAGATGTGCCCTTACATCAGGCAATGGAGGCACCATGCAATACACCCTGCACATGTGACATTCCAGTGAAACAATTTGGCATACCAGGGTGCTACCTCACTCCCCGGCACAGTGTGTACCTGGTGTTTGCCACATCTGGTAGGGCTGCACATCTTGGCAAGACATCTGTTCCTTCCTATATATGTGATGGTCCTCCTGTTCCCTGCAGCACACCTCTAGCTAGCTATTACCATTGAATTGGAAGCTGTAAGACCCATTCTAGCAGCTCCATTCCTGGGTTTGGGTGGTTTTCCCCCTGGACAAATGGACCTGCACTGACAACTCCATCATCCCCAACTTTTCAAGTCAATGAATTCAAACATTCCACTGTATGTATCTATCTGCCTGTCTGTAGCTATCTACTGATTGTTTGCAAGGCAGTTAGCCATTTCATTTCATTGTTGATTGTCTCTGTATCAAATACTTTGTACTGTATTGGGTCTTGGCCCACAGGTCGCATCTGGAATTGAGCATCACTGCTCAGTATGCCTTTCTGGTAAAATGAGTAAATAAATAAATAAACTTTGCCACCGCCTATAGGTGGCCAGTCATCGGAATTCCAATACATGGTAGGGTCATACACAACTGGCACATTACAGCACCTCTTGTAGCTGTCCTCACCCTAGCATGATGGTCCCGATGGGTGCATTCGGTCCCCGAAACAACAAGAGGTAAACAACAATCACTAAGCAGTAGGATATGCAGGTAAATAAGCCACAGCAGCACAGCACCAGTAACAGTTAAAACATACACAGATAAACACCTACCTAAGCTGTCTCTACCAGACACCGATAGGTGCCCTCCTGGTCCCTGTAACCTTTACTGTCCAGAGTAAGGGTTGATGCTTACTAATTTATTTATTTGTTTGTTTTTGATAACCAGGTAAGTACACTAGACATTAAAAATGACTACTTTCAGGCACAACCCAGGATAGTACAAGGTAAACTCAAACTATATAGACACATTTACAGAGCCGGTATACAGATAACAACAGGAACATGGGTTAACAGCAGCAGAAGTCAATTTTGATGTAGATAAGTAATGCAATAATAAAATAAAAGCAGTGAACTCATAGTAATATGGTGTAGCATGAAAAAACAGGACTAAGAACAACAACAATCCAAGATGTTCATAAAACACCATTTGTAAGAGAAACCAAAGAGTGACATAAAGCAACATTTGTGAGGAAACCCTAGGCATAGCAGAGAGATAAGTTAAACTAAGTTAGACTAGCTAGGCTGGAAGAATTGAGCAGTTAAGTGCCATGTGATAGAGGAGATAGAACAGGCAAGGGTCAAGTGAAGTGGGAAGCTAGGGTGGAGTATCATCAGGGAGGAAAGAAACAAGAGCAAGGATTTGAGGCTACAAGGTGGTTACAAAGCTGACGTTTAAAGCTGGGGAGTAACGGATTGCCACAGGTAAGGAGTTTCAGAAGAGAGGAGCAAAGCAAGTGAAAGCCTGAGATCCTATAGCCATTTTGCTTCTGGAAACAAATATCAAGGATTGCACACCAGAATGAAGGACATAGTGAGGGGTCAACAGAGTAGGCAACTGGACTAGAGAGAATGGAATGCCAGAGTGAACAACACCATCAACTAATGTGCCAAGGGAGTAAAGTTGGTTTGCCTCTGGGGAGAGACAGTTTAGGCCACTGTACAGCTGGCAGTGATGTGTGAGGCGATGAGAGGCTAGGGCAAAGCGATAGATATTGTTATATGTAGTGTCCCATTTGAGAAGATTAGATTTGGAAGCACCAACATAAGTGATGGAGCCATAGGTGAGAGCAGGGAGAAGAACACCCTTGGCAACAGCAGTTCTGACTGAGGGTATGAGAGCATAGCCAGTTTTGTAGGCCAGGCCTAGTTTTCAGTTTACAGTTCTACAGGTATTGGAGATGTGTTGATCAAAGTCAAGGGAGTAGTCAAGGGTACCGCCAAGGTATTTGAATGTACTGACATTCTCAAGGGGGAGCCATAAATGCAGGTGACAGACAGGTGTTCAGGGCAGTTCCGTAATTTGGGGGCAGAACCAAAGAGCATGGAGTGGGTGGGCATGCACTACTGGCACATCATGGTTACCACATAGCATTCCTTTGGTCAGAGCAGGACATAAAAGGGGACTAAGGCTTCCTTCTATGGCATTGCAGGCATGCCCAATGCCATTGTGCCACTGACTGTACACACATGGAAATTAGATAAGCCTCCCAGGCACATGTGCAGGACATGATCATGTGTGCTTAGTATGAAGCATTGTTTTGGTATCACTACTGCGACAACACTGCCATTCCACATATAGGTGGCACTTCACCCATATGTCTCTCCCACACCTGTCTACCAGTAACTGGTCATGAGGGTGCACAGCTAGCATTTGAAGGGAGCTGCAGGTGGATGTTGATAGTGCGTGTGGGACATGGGTCTGGGTTGGAACTTGAATGACTGGATGGTGCAGCAATGTGCTCCTGCATCCTAATGCACATGGTACTCCTTGATATGCACAATGAGGTGTTGGAAGGATCCAGACAATGTGCAGGATATCCCTGTATCTAGCAGCCAAAGACTGACACAGTAATCCTCACTGAGCAGCAGTGCACAGATAGGTACCACTTCAACATGGGCCAGCTACTGGGACTGCTTCTGCAGACAAGGACACTGCATACCACACACTTGAGGTGTAGACATGTGTGCTAACAGCCTTGGCTTATTATGGACAGGTACTTTTCAATGCATGAAAAGAGCCATGGCCGGTATGAGTCAGTCATCCATCAACAGGTGCCTCTGGCAGGTGATCAGTGCACTATTGGCACATCATGGTGACCACATAACATTCCTGTGGTCAGAGCAGGACATAAAGGGGACCAAGGCTGCCTTCTATGGTGTGGCAGGCATGCCCAATGCCAGTGTGCCACTGACTGTACACACATGGCAACAGATTGAGGCAGAGCAGAGGTACAATGAGGCACATTGCCAGACATGGGGCATTATTGTGAGGGTGTTTGGCAACCTGAAGATGTGCTTTAGGTGCCCTGTGATGCCTATAGTGCTGTGTGGTGGTGTATGCCCTATGAGTGCTTTGAGGCGTGTACCCTGTGGTTCAGGTATACTCACTCATGTGGTGCATCTTCATTCAAGCATGAACTATGCTGTCTGCCACCCTGTCTTACCTGTCCTTTTCCCAGTCACCTTCTGTGCACTAGTGCCATTGGTGTCATACTGGGGCAGGAGGCCTGTGTCAGGGACAGCTCTAATGACCACTACTTTTCTCTTGTGCTGTGGGTGCCAGGCTGAGGGAAGTGAGGTCAGCTGACTTTGCCAAAATGGGTGAGTGCCTAAGGAATGCACTAGCAGATGGGCAGGAAGGAGGGGTGGAAGAACAATGGGGAATAATAAAAACTGCCATCACAGAGGTAACAAGCCTTTCTGTGAAGCAAATAAACAAAATGAAACAATGTAAGAAACCACTATGGTTCTCAAGGAAGTGGCAGTGAAGGTTCAAGAGAAAAGAAAGCATTCAGGAAGTACAAGGAATCACAGAAGAAGCAGGACAGAGAACTGTATCAGTTAAAGCAAAAGAAGCTGGGAAGGCAGTCAGAACAGCAAAGGCCCAAACCGAGGAAAAGATAACCAACTCAGTTAAGAAGGGGATAAAATCTTTATAGGTACATCAGGAGCGAAGAAGACCAAGGGAGGGATAGTGAGGCTTAATAAAGGGAGGAGGGTGGCAGAGGGTGACTAGAAAGGCAGAGATACTAAACAAATATTTGCTCAGTATTTACAAATGAAGAGGGAGGTACCTAAAACAAACAGTAGAAACACTCTGGATACAGAAGTTGATACCAGCCCATTTATAGAAGAAAGGGTTCTGAAAGAACTCTTAAAACTGAAGGCGGACAAAGCAATGGGGCCTGATGGATTAATCCCAGAATTCTAAAGAACTAAGGGTAGAACTAGTGACACCACTGACTACCCTGTTTAACAAATCATGGAGGATGGGGTGGTACCCGAGGACTGGAGGAGGGCAGATGAATTCCCTTCACAAAAGCGGAGCAAGGCAGAAGCAGGAAACTACAGACCTGTTAGTTTAACCTCAGTGATAGGGAAATGATGGAATCACTTCTGAAGGAAAGAATTGTCGAGTATCTAGAGGCCAGAGGGCACAGGACCCAAGGCAGCATGGATTCAGCGGGAAGGTCATGCCAGATGAATCTGATAGATTTCTTTGACTGGGTGACCAAAGTAGTAGATCAGGGAGGGGCTGTGGACATGGCCTACCTAGACTTTAGCAAGGCATTTGACACAGTCCCACACAAAAGATTAATATACAAGTTAGCTAGCCTGGGAGTGGGTCCCAAGATGACAGCCTGGGTAAAAAAATTGGCTAGAGAATAGGACACAGAGAGTAATAGTAAATGGAGTCCACTCTGAAGAAAGGGGGGTTACTAGTGGGGTACCACAGGGTTCAGTATTAGGACCGGTCCTCTTCAATGTCTTTATAAGCGACATTGCAGAGGGACTGGAAGGAAAAGTATGTCTCTTTGCAGATGACACAAAGATCTGCAACAGAGTTGATGCACAAGGTAGAGTGGAAAGGATGAAGGGACTTGACAAGGTTAGAGGAATGGTCAAATATATGGCAGCTTAGATTCAATGCTAAGAAGTGCAAGTAATGCACCTGGAAACAAAACCCAGGGAAGAGTACACAATAGGGAGTGAGATACTAACAACAACAAAATGGAAAGGGACCTGGGGATAGTCATATCAGATGACCTAAAGGTGGGCAAGCAATGTGGAGAGGGCAGTAAGGAGGTGGGGAGAGACTGGATGCATAGGGAGAGGCATCACCAGTAGAAAAACAGGAAGTTATTATCCTCTGTACAGAGCAGCTGGTCAGACCCCATCTGGAGTACTGCATGCAGTTCTGGAGACCCAACTCTCCAAAGACATAGACAGGATGGAAGCTGTCCAGAGGAGGGCAACTAAATGGTGCAGGGTCTGCACCGAAGACATATGAAGAGAGACTTAAGGAGCTTAATATGTATAGCCTCGAGGAAAGGAGGGAGAGGGGACATGATAGAAACTTTCAAGTATCTCAAGGGAATCAACAAAGTCCAAGAGGGTAGCATCTTTCAAAAAAAGAGGTTGCCAAGAACAAGGGGCACAATTTGAAGATAGAGGGGTGGCTCAGAGTAATTTAAGAAGTATTTTTCACAGAGAGGATGTGGATGCATGGAACGGCCTTCCGGAGGAGTTGTGGAGTCAAAAACAGTGGTGGAATTCAAGCACGCATGGGACAGTCATAAGGCAATTCTAGGGTGTGGGGATAGGAAGAAGTAGGCTGCTGGTTAACTAGGATCTGCAGCTTATCCATTAGGTAAGGAAATGGGCAGACTGGGTGGGCCAAGTGGTCCTTATCTGCCGTCAAATTCTATGTTTCTATGTTTCTATGTTTCTGTGGGTGGGATGCTTGTGGGCCCTAACATATCTGTACAGCCTGCATAAGAGTGACATAGCCCCATCCAAGAATGTAGCAGGGTGGGCATAGCCACCATTAATGAACCCTTGGATAGTCAGTAATTCCTCCTTCATGCCCACAACCTCTATTCACAGGCCACCAACACTCTAGGTCAGACACTTTTCTTTCTGTTCATGGTTAGCCCTGATTTGCTGAATGCACTGGTGCTCAAGCCCACAAACCTCAGTGTACATGCTTTGCAGGGACTGCTACCTGGGGCTGCATGAAGGAGTTGCTACCTTTGATGAACCCTTCTGGGGGTCAGTATCCCCACCTGGTGACCCTTGTGGGCCCTGTGTGCCTTGTGTCATACCCTGTGACTGAGCAGTAGAATGCTCATGGCACGATGGCTACTAGTAACCCCTGTGTTTTCATGCTGTGGGGTGACTGTGGTATGGGTGGCAGAGCCAATAATTAGAGAGTGGGGGGGGCATCTGTATATCTGAGGCCATGCCAGTGTGTTAGGGGGGTCTGTGCCTTGCAGCTGGGGCTGCCAGGGTCCCTGGTGTCATCCATTCCCGGTTTCCTGGGACATGTGGGTGTGGAGCCAGTGGGGAGAGAGTGAATAGGTTAATCCACTGTGCGCCACCAGCTGCCACTGCATGTAGCCAGGTGTGTGGCACCTGGTGCCCCTGATGTGCCTACTTCTATCCAGTGTCCCCTCTTCCTCCTCTGTGTTTTTGTCTGTCTCCTGGGATGGGGTTGGTATTATTTCACCTCTGGAGCACAACTGTGGGATTAGCAATGGTCACTGTCCATGGCCTGCCCTGCCCTGGTGTGGTACCATGCCTGTATTCACCTTCAAGCACCCAAGTTCCTCCTTCTCACTACTGACCTCCTGCTGGCTGATGGTGTTGGCCATGATGCTATCCAGCTCTGTGAGACTAGGGTCCCCTGCTGGACTGCTACTACCAGTCGTCATCTGTGCCAATTTCTGCTGTGCCAGCTTTTGCTTTACTGCCCCACTGGTCATGCAATTTCTGCTTGATGACACTTATGGTCTGTGGCATGTCTGGATGCTGACCCAGAGAAGGGGCTAGAGAGTTGTTTTCCTGTCCAGTGCCCTCAAGCCATATAAGTGGAATAGTTTGCCCTTACCTCTGTGGCCAGTATGGAGGTTTCCTTGGCAGTGAAGTTTGGTTTGCATGACATAGTGTGGCGGTCATGAACACCCCACCTGCCTTCCTCCCCTCCCATGCAGTGGCAGGTCCTAGTTCCCAAGCTGCTGGCAGCTGGTGACATGGTCAATGTCTAGTCACAGGACTCTGCTCCCATGGCTTCTACAGCAGATATTTCGATGAAGCAGTCCACGGGGGAGGAATACTGCCTTTATGGCCACATCATTGGGTGTTCCATGGCCATGTGCTGTCCCACACAGATCCCTGACTGATCCCCTCCACACAAAATTCTCAAGTCGAGTGTCTTGTCAGAGATTCAACACTGGCAAATGACACTCTAGGAAAAGCTGAGAAATTAGGCCCAGGGGGGCATTCATATCATGGCTGTGAACAATCCATGCCCCTTTAGGGCACTTGATAAAGGACAAATGAATGGCTCAGAGGAACAATCTGTTAAGTTCTTTAACAGATCCTTAATCCTTAAGGAACTGGGGGCAGAAGTAGCAGCCCCTATGGCACTTCTATTCACAAAATTCCTGAGGAGCGGAGTGGTATCCGAAGACTGGAAAAAGGCAATTGTGGTTCCACTTCACAAATCAGGCAGTTGTGAAGAGGCTAGTAATTACAGACCAGTGAACCTCACCTCTACAGTAGGGAAACCAATAGAGACACTATTCAAACAAAGGATCATAGCATTCCTCAAAAAGACCCAAACAGCACGGTTTCACAGCAGGTAGGTCATGCCAGACAAATCTGCTGGACTTTATTGGTTACACTACAAGAATAGTGGACAATGGTGGGGCAGTAGATGTGGTCTACCTAGACCTTAGTAAGGTCTTCGACTCAGTTTCACACAGAAGGCTGGTAAAGAAGCTTGACTACACAGGGGTTGTTCCAGAAGTAGTCAGATGGGCACAATACTGGTTACAAGGCAGAACCCAGAGGGTACAGGTTAATGGAATGCAGTCAATGGAAGGCAGGGTGACCAGTGGAGTGCCCCAGGGCTCAGTGCCCGAGCCTCTGCTCTTCAATGTTTTTATTGCAGACATCGCAGATGGGCTGGAAGGGAAGATGTGTCTGTTCGCAGATGACACCAAGATATGTAACAGGGTGGACCACTCAGAAGGAGTCAGCAAGATGGAAGCTGACCTCAAGAAACTAGAAGAATGGTCTGGAGTGTGGCAGCTGAGATTTAACACCAAAAAGTGCAAGGTCATGCACATACGAAAGAAAAATCCAAGAAAGGAATATTACCTAGGAGGCGAAAGACTAGCAGCCTCAAACCAGGAACCAGAGCTGGGAATAAATCTCAGATGACTTAAAGGTTAGTAAGCAGTGTGAGAAGGCAACACTGAAGGCCAACCGAATGCTGGGCTGCATTGGGAGGGGAATCACAAGCAGGAGGAGAGAGGTGGTACTACCACTGTATAGATTGCTGTTCAGGCCTCACATGGAATACAGAGTCCAGTTCTGGAGGTCTCACCTCAGGAAGGACATTAACTGGGTGGAAACAGTACCGAGAAAGGTGACAAATATTATTCAGGGTCTGTAGTACATGTCCTATGAGGAAAGACTTAGGGAACTGAATATGTACTCCCTGAAGTAGAGAAGAGAGAGAGGGGACACAATTGAAGCATTCACATACTTAAAAGGCATTAACAAGATACAGGCACAGGAACTTTTTAACTTTAAGAAGGGCTCCAGGACCAGGGGACATGACCTTAGGTTGCAAGGAGAAATGTTCTCTGTGATGCTTGGCCAGTTGGCTATGATTATTGTATGATATTTGTAATATAAAAAATATTGTATGTGATTGTCTCACATAAGACAGCCTGTGCTTCCATAGGTGCCCCCCCCCCAGATTTCAGTGAAGCTACAGGATATGTAAACTGACCAGGAGATCTCTGTAATGTAATTAGCTTCCTTGAGAAATTGCATTTTTTGGCCTTTTTATGACCTCATGCTTTTGAAGTTGGAAACTAAATATACATTTTATTACATCAGGACATGACATAATTTAGCTGATTCCTGTTGGCTACATCACACCTGGGTGATGGACTGCAAGGTTATAAACCTCAAAGGAACTGGTTGATCAAAAACTCGTAGTTTGGGAAATGGGTTTTTGCTTATTGCACCTTATTTAAAATACCTCCTGAGAGGAAATCATTTTTTGTAATTTTATATTCTAAAAGAAGAAGCTAGATGACTCACAGAAGGGGTGTGGAGATATAGAGTTTAAACTGATACTTGTGTCTGAAATGTTGATATATATCATCTTGGGACTCTAGAGAGACACAGCTCTCTGATATAACTTTAAAACTCACTCCCAGAGGTAATACCTTAGACAAAAAAGGTCTAAATGTATTGTGGTAGGAGTTTTTGTTTTGTACTTTTCCTTTGTTCTTTTATGTGACTGTGAGCTCTTTGCTATATTGTTCTGTGTTTACATTTTTCATATTTTTATCATCTTTTAGTAAAGTACATTTTCTTAAGATATAGCCTGGTTGTGTCTTCCAAGTTCTTTTTGCATGTGATGTATACGTGGTTAAGTCTGACAGCTGTTTCAAGGGCTTGATGGTGTTACTAAGCTTGGTAAAAGGTAAGAATAAACCTAAGGTCTCTTACAGAGTTTTAAGGGTTCATTTTGGATACCTGGTTAAGTGCCCTTAGGCAAAAGATATATTGCATCCCCCAAAGAGAATATTATCTGATCTTGTACATTTGGGTATGCTAGCATAAGGTTCACAGTTTGAATCCCCCCAGAACTTGAGACTAAAGGTGATTCAGACCAAAAAGCAGACAGGAGGGTTACCCTGTCTGTTACCTGTTCACACTATTGCACTCTGAGTTTGGCACTGTGGGAGCATAGGGCCTGACCTACGGAGTGCATTTGTGACATTCTCTACCAATACCAGAAAGTTTTGCTTCATAGAAGGAGTGGTGGATGCCTGGAACAGCCTGCCCCAAGAGGTTGTGGGAGTCAATACTGTGGGAGGATTCAAGAATGCATGGGATACACACAAGGGAGCTCTGACTACAAAGGACAACTAGAGTGTCAAAATAGGTCTAAAACAAATGGGCAGACTAGATGGACCTAGTGGTCTCCATCTGCCGTCAACTTCTAGGTTTCTATGTTAACTCAAGAGATACATGGTTCATCTGGTTGAGGCTCCAAATCATTCTATAGATATGTCAGGTGGATGTAATAATCTAGTTTCTATTCCAGTTTTTAATAGAATTGATCTCCTGGCAAATGTGAATGCAAATGGCCTAGATAATAAGTTACAAGAAACTCTGTGTCATATGAAAATTTTAACTTGGAATGTAGCTGCACTATTAAATAAAATGCTGGATAAGAATTTTCAGAATGTTATTAATGATTGGGCTATGTTATGCTTGCAAGAAACATGAACACACTATGACATATAGTGGACCCTACCAGCATGCAGTGCAGAATATTGCAGGAAGCAGTGCAATTTCAATGCCAATTGATCCCTTTTGTCATACAGGAATTGGTGACACTGCATGGCACCCCTCCTAGCGAACTCCACTGTATAAGAAGTTACTAACTTGTTTTAAAATCTCATCAGACCTGATTACACCTAAATTAGAATATACTGTAAACCAGATAATATTCTGAATGTTAAAATCAATGCCATCCCTAAAATCTGGTTACTGAGCAACCTAAATATACCTCAGTCTAATTTTGATTATTATTTAGAGGACATTTGAAATACTCTAAACTGACTGGCAACCTCACCAGACAGTAGCCTAATGTACAACTGTTACTGGTGGAGACTGCAATGCTGGATTGCAAATTTTAATAATTTAGAAAATATTTCAATTTTCTCACATAATGAACTATATAACGTCAGATATAGAAACTCACATGATGAATGTATGAACATACGAAATTTGCCAGCAGATAAAGGCCTAGAGGTCTATCAAGTCTGCTCGAATGTGCAGCTAGCACCCCTTATTCTGCAGCTGCCCCTCCTTTCCACCCTTCCCCTTCATTGACCCTTCCCCTTGTCCTGTCCCATCCCCTTTTGAAGCAGTCCACTGTTCTACTGGATACCACTTCTGCAGGTAAAGCATTCCACCCAGCCACCACCCTCTCTGTAAAAAAGTGTCTCCTCATCTCCCTCCTGAACCTTCCTCCCTCCAGTCTCATATCATGGCCCCTGGTGTCCCTCCCCTCCCTTACTTTGAACAGCCCCTATGTACCTGTCTTGTTTATTCCTTTCATGTACTTAAAGGTTTCAATCATGTCCCCCGTCCTCCTCCTCTCCTCCAGTGAGTACATTTTCAACTCCCTCAGCTCCTCTCGTATGATAAGTCCCCCAGCCCCTTGATCATCTTTGTCACCCTGCGCTGCACCCCCTCCAGTAACTTAATGTCCCTCTTCGGATACGGGTGCCAGTACTGCATGCAATACTCCAGGTGCGGTCTAACTAATGACCTATACAGTGGCAGAATCTCCTCCTCCCTCTGCGAGGATATACCCCTTGCAATACAACCCAGCATTTTGTTGGCCTTTGCAGCTGCCTTCCTACATTGTGCCGAGTTGATCATTGACCCTGTAATGAGCACCCCCAGATCCTTCTCCTCCTCTGTCTGGGCTAGCTGCACTCCCCCCAGCTGGTAACTCCTCCTTGGGTTCTTCATCCCAAAATGCAGCACCTTGCACTTTTTGGCATTAAACCCCAGTTGCCAGGTGTCTGACCAGGTTTCAAGCTTTGCCAGACCATTCTGCAACCCCTGCCATCCCCCTAGGTCATGTATTAACAAGAATAGTGAGAAATTCATAAAGGTGTTAGAACATCATGATATGGTTGTACTTAAAGAAGCAGTGTAATAAAAATGGTATTCCAAAGAGGCTAGTTTCAGCTACATTTTATAAAAATATTAGCATAACTGTCAAATCTTTATTTCTAGGTACCTCCTATGCTGTACACCATAAGTTTTCTTTTTCAGTTTCTCAATCCTAACCTTTACAAAGTTCCCCTTCACAAAAGTGGGAGCAGGGCAGAAGCAGGAAACTACAGACCTGTTAGTTTAACCTCAGTGATAGGGAAAATGATGGAATCACTGCTGAAGGAAAGAATTGTCGAGTACCTAGAGGCCAGAAGGGCACAGGGCCCAAGGCAGCATGGATTCACAGTGGGAAGGTCATGCCAGACGAATCTAATAGATTTTTTTGACTTTGTGACCAAAGTAGTAGGTCAGGGAGGGGCTGTGGACATGGCCTACCTAGACTTTAGCAAGGCATTTGACACAGTCCCACACGAAAGATTAATATACAAGTTAGCCAGCCTGGGAGTGGGTCCCAAGATGATAGCCTGGGTGAAGAACTGGCTGGAGAATAGGAGACAGAGAGTAATAGTAAATAGAGTCCACTCTGAAGAAAGGGGGGTTACTAGTGGGGTACCACAGGGTTCAGTATTAGGACCGGTCCTCTTCAATGTCTTTATAAGTGACATTGCAGAGGGACTGGAAGAAAAAGTATGTCTCTTTGCAGATGACACAAAGATCTGCAACAAGTTGATGCACAAGGTGGGGTGGAAAGGATGAGAAGGGACTTGGCAAGGTTAGAGGAATGGTCAAATGTATGGCAGCTTAGATTCAATGCTAAGAAGTGCAAGGTAATGCACCTGGGAAACAAAAACCCAGGGGAAGAGTACACAATGGAGTGCGATACTAACAACAACAAAAATGGAAAAGGACCTGGGGTAGTCATATAAGATGACCTAAAGGTGGGCAAGCAATGTAAGAGGGCAGTAAGGAGGGCTGGGGATACTGGGATGCATATGGAGGCATCACCAGTAGAAAATAAAGTTGTTATCCCTCTGTACAGACAGCTGGTGAGACCCCAACTGGTACTGCATGCAGTTCTGGAGACCCAGTCTCCGCAAGGACATAGACAGGATGGAAGCTGTCCAGAGGAGGCAACTAAAATGGTGCAGGGTCTGCACGGAAGACATATGAAGAGAACTAAAGGAGCTTAATATGTATAGCCTCAAGGAAAGGAGGAGGGACATGATAGAAGCTTTCAAGTACCTCAAGGGAATCAACAAAGTCCAAGAGGTAGCATCTTTCAAAAACAGAGGTGTGCAAGAACAAGGGGGCACAATTTGAAGATAGAGGGGGGGCGGCTCAGAGGTAATGTAAGGAAGTATTTTTTCACAGAGAGGGTTGTGGATGCATGGAATTGCCCTTCTGGAGGAGGTTGTGGAGTCAAAAACAGTGGTGGAATTCAAGCATGCATGGGACAGTCATAAGGCAATTCTAGGGGATGGGGATAGAAAGAAGTAGGCTGCTGGTTAACTAGGATCTGCAGCTTATCCATTAGGTAGGGAAATGGGCAGACTGGGTGGGCCAAGCGGTCCTTATCTGCCATCAAATTCTATGTTTCTAATTGTGGCACCATCTTGTTTTCGTGAGAAAAAACACTACATTAAAACATTTATAAAATACTCAAATTTTGGTGAATCAACAAAATATTATTACCAAATAAAACTACATGGTGCCTGCAATCTTTAATTTTTTATAGTGAAAAAAAGGTGGGGGCACATTGTTTTGTCCAGTTTCACTGCACTGTTACTTTAATGGCAGATTTCAAAGTTAGCCTGACGGGGTTCCCACTTACTATTTATATAATGCTAACTTGGTGTTGGAGTTTGCCTTTGTAGGCCTTTCTGACTTAGTGTTCTATGTTGATTCCCAGGTAATTCCTTGACCAGATAGTGACCTTTTCCCTATTGTTATCTATGGATTTGTTTCATGAATAGGTCACATGGGCTCCTGCCTAAGATGACCACCTAATCTTTTTACTCTGGACTGCCCCCACAAGATCCTTAGACATCCATTGATATTCTGCCCACCGGAGGACCAATAGACTCACTAGCAGTGGAGAGAAAGAGTATGTCAAATGATTGCTCACTTTTTGGACCTCCATCAATGTCTGCCAAACAAATGAAAAGCTTAGACAGCTATCCCCCAGCGAGCAATCTCCCCACAGCGAAGATGGGGGCTTTGGTGCTAGAATGCGTGCCCCTCTGGCTAAGTTGTAAAATGATATGGTTGTTTGTATTGATTGTTATGCGTTTCAAAATGTCGATAAAATATTAATTATAAAAAAAAGAATGTGTGCCCCCTCAACAAGATCTGCAAAATCTCCTCTCCACTACCCTCCTCCAACACATGGCAGTGAGCACTGAAATGATCAAACAAACTGTCATCAAAACTAATTTGCAAATTGACAGCCTTTCTGGAAGGGTTGCACACACTGAAACCCAGCTTGTGTCTCTCGTGACTGCCCAAGGGGATTATGCCAATTACCTCCATGCCACGGTTATGCGCATTGCCTGGATCGTGGCTAAACTAGAAGATGTGGAGGACCACGGATGCCATAATAACTTGTGCATTTTGGGGCTGATGGAGGGTACAGATGGCAGTGGCCCTGTACAATTCCTGTGCAATAACCTACTGCTGTGGCTGAAATTGGACCATGCAGTTTATGATTCTGAGATCGAGAGGGCCCACTGAATTAGACACTCCACTAAGTCCTTGGCTTCTACCCGACCTTCCTGATTTATCTTCAAGCTTCTCAGGTTTCAGGATAAGGAGCTAAGTTTATGTGGAAGGCCAATATTTATCTTTTTATCCAGATTACCCTCCAACTGCCCTGCAAAGATGCCAGGCCTTTGACAAAATCAAGCAAGGCCTACAAAACTGTATACTGATAAACTCTTTACTGTATCCTGCAGTCTTTGCAGTCAGCTTTCAGGGCCAGAGGGTTACCTTTCAAACCCCTGAGGAGGTGGAGTGCAAGAACATCTTGGCCCTCACCAATCCTGTCTCTCTTCTCCAGCCCCCTGCCTCTGAACCCATAGAAGCCACCACTGTCATTGTCACCCCTGCATCAGATAGGTAACTGGAGAACCACAAGTACTATCTTGGCAAAATAATGTGGTCAGGGGGTCAGGGGAGCTATCTGCAATCACCCGCTGAAGAGCTCTGAAAGGTATTTTTGATTTGAGAGTCCACTACATGTGTGGGACTTGAACTTTGTTCCTGGCAATGATCACCTCCTTTTGCTATGTATTTCTGAACTGGGTGGTACTGGCAAGCACCTGTTGCGCACTTGAATTGGCCCACCTGTACCAAATGCATTGTCTGCTTCTGCTTCCATTGACTTGCTTCTGGTTGCTGGACTCCACTCCTCTCTGTTACCTTTAACCCCCCCTTCTGACCTTTGATCAGCGAGGGACACAAAAGCGGGAGCCTGTATTTCTGGCAGGTTACCTGTTGTTTTGCTTCAGGACCCAGTTTTGCCAATTTGTTGTTTGGCCTGTTTGTTTCTGTGACCTGCTTACTGTTACTGTTAATATTTACCTATGTTTTACAGGCTATTGTGTACAACATTTTGGCAATGAAATATGTGTCTGACATGTGGGTACTAAGCGTGCTCCTTTTTGTTTTCCCTCCTGCATCCTGCAAACTGGCTGTTCTCCACTTCCCCTCTTTTATGCCATTTCCCCCCACACTTTTCATTGTCTCCCTTTCTCACCTCTCATTGCCCTTTCCCTTGATGCTGAGGTCTCCACCTTCTTGGGGCTTCCTGTGGTTCCTGTACTTACTGTGGTACCTCCTCCACTTTTTTCTGTCCTGCGTAGCTGCTGTAGCCATACACAAGTACAGGGCATTGGCCAGCTTTGTCTGCCTTCTTCCAGGTGGCTGTTGCCTAGACCCTCTGGCCTAAGTAGTTTTTTTGGTCCTCCCCCCCCCCCTTATAGCGAGATGTTCTAATCTATGACCTTCTTCTCCCTCTCCCTACTGTTGTTACCTTCTACACAGTATTGCTGCTCTTCCCTTCATATTTTGCCCTCAGGTTGAGATCTGGGGGCAGCCTGAGTAACCCTTGATAGAAGCCAGGTTCCATGTAAGCAAGTGCATAAGTGCTTTCTGTGTCACTAACTAGTCGTGACATCTGGTGTGCCTCTGCCAGTCAGACTCACTTGAACACTTGGCTTCTTGTTATTTTTCCTTTACTGCAGAGAGGGGGATATTCTATTTTTACTGGTTGACTACTTGTACTTTTCCCAAATGGGTGAGAGATCCTGGAAGTGAGCTCCCTGCTCAGTGTTTTTCTCAATATTATTGTTATATTTTGTTGGGTATTGTCATAGTGGGGTGTAGGTAGTGGTGGGTTTGTGCTGGGGGGTGAGGGGATGCTGTAGTGCCTTTAAATTCTTTGCAACCTTTCTTTTTATATGGTATTGCCATGGCTGCCTTTGATAACTTGAAAATCATTTATTGGAATACTAGGGGCCTTAATTGTCCTGTTAAAGAGATGTAAAATTCTATTGAAACTCCGTGATATGCAGTGTGATATTGCCCTCCTTCAGGAGACCCACCTTACCACTGAGAACGCCTCCCCATTTGTACTGTTCCTGGGTGGGTTCAGTTTACTCTAGTTCACCTGGGAAACAAAAACCCAGGGGAAGATTACACAATGAAGGGGGAGGTAGTAACAAAAACAAAAAAGGAAAGGGATCTGGGGATAATCATATCAGATGATCTTAAGGTTAGCAAGCAATGTGAGAAGGCAGTAGGGAGAGCTGGGTGTATACTGGATGCATAGGGAGAGGAATCACCAGCAGAAAACAGGAAGTTGTTATCCTCTGTACAGACAGTTGGTGAGATCCCATCTGGAGTACTGCATCCAGTTCTGGAGACCCCATCTCCGCAAGGACATAGACAGAGAGGCAGTCCAGAGGAGGGCAACTAGAATGGTGCAGGGTCTGCAAGAGAAGCCATACGAGAAGAGACTAAAAGAGCTTAATATGTATACCCTTGAGGAAAGGAGGGAGAGGGGGTACATGATAGAAATGTTTAAGTACCTCAGTGGAATCAACAAAGTCCAAGAAGGTAGCATCTTTCAGAAAAAGAGACATGCAAGAACAAGGGAACACAATTTAAAGATAGAGGGGGCGGTTCAGGGGCAATGTGAGGAAGTATTTTTCACAGAGAGGGTAGTGGGTGCATGGAACAGCCTTCCTGAGGAGGTTGTGGGGTCTAAAACTGTGGGAGAATTCAAGAATGCATGGGACAGACATAAGGCAATTCTTGTGGGGGGTAGGAAGAAATAGGCTGTTGGTTAACTAGGATCTGCAGCTTATCCTGTAGGTAGGGAAATGGGCAGACTAGGTGGGCCAAGCAGTCCTTATCTGCTGTCAAAGTCTATGTTTCTATGTTTCCCTCTCTACTTGATGCTGTGGGGTTGCTGTTCTCTGCAGAAAGGGACTCTAATTGGGTATCCACAAGCAAATCCCTGATACAGAGGGAAGTCTTATTGTGATGCAGGGCACTTACCGAGGAGAACCTATCACTTTGGGTAGCTTAGATGCCCCTAATGCCCCTAATTCCCCTGACCCTGCTTTCTATGACCCAGCCCTCAGGGCACTCCCTGATGGCTCCTCCAGTATTATTCTGAATAGGGACCTAAATATAGCCCTTGACCCCAACCTTGATAGGATGGGGCCCAAGACTCGTACTGAAATCCAGCATGCCTCCCATGTTAGCTCTAGCTTTCATGCAGCTGGTCTTCCCAGTGTTTGGAGATCTACCCATTCCACTGACCAGGATTTCACATATTATTTCCTGGTCCACAATACTTACAGCCGCCTGGATGTGATCTTTGTCTGCACTGACCTACTCCTTCGCACTTGACATACACCACTGGGTAACATCCTCATTTATGATCATGCTCCAGTGACCTTGTCTATAGCTTGGGGCTGTCAGGCTTCCCCTTGAAACAAGTGGTGATTTTACTCCACTTTACTCCAGCTGCCTGGCTTTCAAGATTGAGTGGGGCAGGAACTCCATGAATATTTCCTTTTCAATGAGACCCCATGACACCACCACTGCTGTGCAATGGGAGGCAATGAAGGCCACTCTTAGGTGCAAACATATTGCTTATTCCTCTAAATTACATAAAGAGAGGGACCACCTGACCATACAATGGGAAGCTGCCCTGAAAAGCCTGGAACGTAATTTTTCTCTTCACCCAGAGAGACGGGATGCCTTGTGCCAGCAGATTCTTGAAGCCAAAGCCACTGAGGAAGAACCCTTCCAACACACAACAGAGTATGCTTTGTTTAAGTTAAATCAATCCTACTGGAAAGGCAGGGAACAACCCACCAGACTCCAGGCCCATTGACTGCGCACCTGAGAGACTGAGAGGTATAGTCCTCTTATTCACCACTCAGATGGCACCACTGTGTCTTCTCCCCCCTTATTAATGAGGAATCTGATTTTTTTTACAGTGCCCTGTACTCGTCAGAGACAGATCATTCTCAGGAAGCCTTTGACTGGCTTTACAGTGACATTTTTCTGTGTCAGGTATCTCCAGATGTCTCTCAATACCTTGCAGCTCCTATTTCTCCTCAGGAAGTTCTACAGGCTATTCTCTACCTCTCCTTGCAGAAATCTCTGGGGACAGACCATTTCACAACCTATTTCTACCATGCCTTCACAGAGATATTGGCACCTCGACTAACTTAGGTTTTCATCAAAGCTTATGAGAGAGGAGAGTTACCTCACTCATTCATGCAGGCAGTAATCATTTGATACCCAAGAAAAGAAAGGAAAGGATAGTGTTCTATGCTTCTAATTTCGCACGATCTCCCTGATCAATGTTAATGCCAAGGTCTTTGCGAAGGTTCTGGCCCATCGTCTGGCACCCATCATAGGCTCCTTGGTCCACCCCAGCCAAGTTGGCTTCGTGGCACTAGGTCTGAGTAGCACATGTATGAACAGCACTGTCAATAACAGCACCATCCATACAGCGCTATTCAGAACAGTGGCAGGAACAAATATTGCTGGTAAAACCAGCGCCACTGGTAGCGGTCACAAAGCACACTGATGACCACTACCAGTCTAAACTCATATTTTACCATGGGTCTCTTCCTCCCACACCCCTTGTAACTAAAACAATCAACTTGAAATCTGAGTTGAATTATGGGGGGAAAAGTTTCAGAGACCAGGATTTGAACCCTGGTCTTCACTACCATTCTGGCCAAGCTTCTCCATGATTCAGTCCTCTCTGCCACAGGAGCAACTCAGCCAGCCTTCCTGATTCCCTAGCTCTTGTCTTCTGCCCTAGTACCACAGACAGCAACCTGGGTAGCGCTTACTGCATAGTGCTGTTTAATCTCTGTCCATGATATGCTATTCAGACAGCACACTTTTTCCTCATGCTATATTTGTAGAGCTTTTGTAACCAGTTACTGGCTTGGTCCCTGGATGCTTGGAACCAGACCAAAATAAGCATACTCTCAACCTTCTGTGGCAAGTCAGAGATTCCACGGAGCTCACTGCCACCCTGTCATTGGATGCTGAGAGGCCTTTGACAGAGTGGAGTGCTCATACCTGTTTGACACGCTGTTTCACTTTGGTCTCCCCTCAACCTTGGACATGAGCTGTCTATTCTATGTCCACCCCACAGCCACCATCCTTACCAACACCGTGGTATCCTGACCCTTTCCCTTAGACCAGGGAACCAGACAGGGATGCCGGTTGTCCCCCTTCCCTCTTTCTTCTGGCAGTGGAGCCATTGGTGAACAAAATTCTATCCTCCCCTCAGTTCTCAGGTATCCCGGTAGCTGGCACCCCTCAAAAAATTGCATTATTTGCAGAAGACATTGCATTGTTTCTTACCAACATTCCCTCCTCTCTCCAGACCCTTCATGGAATTCTTAGGGAATACTCCAGCCTATCCAGCTATAAGCTGAATGAAGCCAAGTTTCAGATTCTCCCACATAATTCCTCTTGCAGTCCACCTTTATTCTCTCCCTACCCCTTCCAGTGGTAGTGGGGGGTCTCACATGCCTTGGAGTATAGCCTAAGCGCACTCTTGCAGCAACTACTGTGGCCGACACCACCACTCTCTTTAACAAACTGCTCACTGATTTGAATGCTTGGAAATCGATCCTTCTCTCCACCTAGGGCAGAGGTAATCCTCTCAAATTGATTACCCTTCCTAAGATCCAATATATTTTAAGCAACCTCCCTGTGTCACTTCCTTTTTTCAAAACCAGTATATCTAGTATGTCAGTATTCATCTGGAATGGTAAGGCACCCAAAAAAATTAAAAGTACAAAGAGTGATGAGATCCTAGAGAGAAGGTGGATTTGGTATGCCTAATGTTAAAAAAACATGACTTGGTGGTGCTTTACCAGTTTGTCTGAGACCAGAGCTTACCCCTTTGCCCCACACCGGCTTACCCTGGAGCTGGCACAGACCAGCTTTCCCTCCTCTACTGCTGTTCTCTTCCCTGAATGGAAATATCTTCAAGAGGTGCCTCCCAGTGTTAGATTCACCAGGCTCACCTGGACCAGCTTTTCCTCCATATTAGACTGGTCACCTCTTACAGCCTGTAGTCATCCCCTCTGGCATAATCCTTCTCTATGTATTGAAGATTAATCTCTAGCATGGGGCACTTGGATGCAGCATGGCATTGTCTCACTGGGAGATCTATACCATCCCCTCAGAGGGGTGCTGTGCTCTTCTACAGAACTGTCTGACAAGTATGCCATCCCCCACACTCAATTCTGGAAATATGTGCAACTTATGGATCTCTTGGAAGCTAAAATTGCTAATGACCATATCCTACCAAACATCACACCTTTGGAAAAGTGGCTGGCAACCCCCCTGTCCTTGAAATGCCTGTCTCACAAATTCACATCCTCTGTCTTCCATGACTATGTCACACACGGCCCCCCAGTCTTCCTGAAGCCTGAGAACGAGAACTGGATATCCATCCCCAGGCAGAGTGGGACCAGCTCTTGCCTCATATCTACAAAGCCTCGAGGGAGGTACAGGCTAAGACCTTCCACTATAAGATCATGCACAGAGCCTATCATACCCCGCTCTGGCTTTACAGAGCTGGCCCACTCCCACACAGCGACTGCTGGAGATGCTCGTCTCTTCATGTCTCCTTGTCCCATGTCCTGTGGTACTGTCCTATGTTAGACCACTACTGGGACACAGTTTGAACTGTAGGGGTACTGTCCCCCTCTCCAGGGTGAAGGATCCATGCTTTGCCCTTTTAGGCTTTCTCCCAGTGAGTGCATTTTTGATCTGCACACAGAAACTTTGGCTGTAGGGGCCCTAGCTGCTGCTAAGAGGGACATTTTATGCCACTGGAGAGATCCTGCACCTCCTACGTTTACAGAATTGCTCAAACTTCTTTCCCTCACAGCAAGGTATGAAAGGGTGGCCCATGTTGCCATTGTATACCTACCCCATTATAATAAAATTTGGGTCCCTTTCCTGCACTAACAACTGATAACCCTCTGACTCCCATACCTCACATGTGAGGTACTGTAGTGTGATTCTAAGCTTTTTCACCTTACCATAATGACTTGGTCTTATTCTAGCCTACAACTGTATGCCCACTGTGGCTTTTCAACTCTCTTTCCACCACCCTTTTCCCCTCAACCCCCCACCTTGACTTCATATTATCCCTGCCCCTGGCTGTCTGCCTTCAATTTTTCCTACTCTACTAGAACATCAGTGCCTCTGGTGAGTCCTTGTTCAGCCCTCAAAGTCTTCCTCTCTTTGCCCTGTCACACTGCATATGCCTTCCAGTGGGGCTTTAATAGTCCTTACGCACTAGCCGTATGACTCAAAGATATTACATCTGCTTATCTTCCCTTGGGAATACACCCTGGATCTTTTCTATTATCTTACTTTACTAATGTGCTTATTTTTCCTATTTTATGATATTCTACAGCATTGTTATTAACTCTATATCTGGATCTATTCTGATTATCATGCTCACAGTGCATGTACTTTCTGAAATTTTTACGTTGATATGTACATGTCTTAGTGCAATACTATAAACTCAATAAAAAAATTTATGGAAAATATGGATTTGTCTTATGCTTAGATTTGAAGCTCATACCAATGTTGACCTGAATACTGAGACTGTCATTCGAGAAGCTTTAAATACTAATATTGCTCTTGAGAAATCTGTCTGCTACAAATGTAGTTCAGCTGAGATAATTGTACAACAGTTTGAGTCTTCTTTTCAGTATTTTTATTGCTTGATCTGTACCATAATGTACCATTTAAACAAAGAGTAGAATTGTGGTTCCATCAGAAATCTAAATTATAAGAAAGCAAAGTCAATCATATGAAACATAGAAACATAGACTTTGACAGCAGATAAGAACTGTTTGGCCCACCAAGCCTACCCATTTCCCTACCTACAGAATAAGCTGCAGATCCTAGTTAACCAACAGCCTATTTCTTCCTACCCCCCACAAAAATTGCCTTATGTCTGTCCCATGCATTCTTGAATTCTCCCACAGTTTTAGACCCCACAACCTCCTCAGGAAGGCAGTTCCTTGTGTCCACCACCCTCTCTGTAAAAAAAATACTTCCTCACATTGCTCCTGAACCCCCCCCCCCATCTTCAAATTGTGTCCCCTTGTTCTTGCACATCTCTTTTTCTGAAAGATATTACCCTCTTGGGCTTTGTTGATTCCACTGAGGTACTTGAAAGTTTCTATCATGTCCCCCTCTCCCTCCTTACCTCAACGGTATTCATATTAAGCTCCTTTAGTCTTTCCTCATATGGCTTCTCTTGCAGAATCTGCACCATTTTAGTTGCCCTCCTCCGGACTACCTCTATCCTGTCTATATCCTTGCGGAGACGGGGTCTCCAGAACTGGATTCAGTACTCCAGATGGTGTCTCAACAACTGTTTGTACAGAGGGATAACAACTTCTTGTTTTCTGCTAGTGCTGCCTCTCCCTATATATCCCAGTATCCCTCCAGCCCTCCCTACTGCCTTCTCACATTGCTTGCTAACCTTAAGGTCATCTGATATGATTATCCACAAATCCCTTTCCATTTCTGCTGTTGTTACTACCTCCCCCCCCCACATTGTGTAATCTTCCCCTGGGTTTTTGTTTCCCAGGTGCATTATTTTGCACTTCATTGCGTTGAATCCAAGCTGCCATACTTCTGACCATTCCTCCAACCTTGCCAAGCCCCTTTCTCATCCTTTCCACACCTCCTTGTATATCAACCCTGTTGCAGATCTTTGTGTCATCTGCAAAGAAGCATACTTTTACTTCCAGTCCCTCTGCCATGTCATTTATAAAGACATTGAAAAGGACTGGACCCAGTATTGAACCCTGCGGTACCCCACTAGTAACCCCTCTTTCTTCAGAGTGGACTCCATTTACAATTACCTTCTGTGTCCTGTAGTCCAGCCAATGTTTTACCCAGGCTACCACCCTGGGACCCACTCCCAGGCTGGTTAATTTGACTATTAATCTTTCGTGTGGGACTGTGTCAAATGCCTTGCTAAAGTCTAGGTAGGCCATGTCCACAGCCTCTCCCTGGTCTACTACTTTGGTCACCCAGTCAAAGAAATCAATTAGATTCGTCTGACATGACCTTCCCATTGTGAATCCATGCTGCCTTGGGTCCTGTGCCCCACTGGCCTCTAGGTACTCAACAATTCTTTCCTTCAGAAGTGATTCCATCCCTTTCCCTACCACAGAGGTCAAACTGACAGGTCTGTAGTTTCCTGCCTCTGTCTTGGTCCCACTTTTGTGAAAGGAAATCACATCCACCTTCATCCAATCCTCAAGTACCACACCATCCTCCCATGATTTGTTAAAAATGGTAGTCAGTGATTTCACTAGTTCTCCCCTTAATTCTTTTAGAATTCTGGGGTGAATTCCATCAGGCCCCATTGCTTTGTCCACCTTCAGTTTTAGGAGTTCTTTCAGAACCCTTTCTTCTGTGAAAGGACTGGGATCGACCCCTCCATCCAGAGTGCTTCTGTTAATTGGATTAGACACCTCCCCCTCCTCCTCTTTTGTGAATACTGAGCAGAAACAAGCATCCAGTATCCCTGCTTTTTTCACTGTCCCCCTGTACCCACCCACTGTCCATTCTGTTCAACCTCACTATCCCTCCCTTTGTATTTCTACGCTCCCTGATGAACCTATAAAAGGTTTTATTCCCCTTCTTAACTGAGTTGGCTATCTTTTTCTCAGTTTGGGCCTTTGCTATTCTGACTTCCCTCCCTGATTCCTTCTGCCTTAACTGGTACAGCTCTCTGTCCTGCTCCTTCTGTGTTTCTTTATATTTCTTTATACTTCCTGAATGCAATTCTTCCTGAACTTCCCCGCCACCTTTTTTGAGAACCACAGTGGCTTTTTCTTTCATTTTGGCTTGTTTATTTGCTTCACACAAAGGCTTGTTGCCTCTGTGATGGCAGTTTTGATGTTTCCCCATTGTTGCTCCACCCCTCCTTCTAGCCTGTTTGTTAGTGCTTTTCTAAGGCACTCTCCCATCTTGCCAAAGTCAACCCTCCTGAAGTCCAGTACCCTCACTTTTGTATGGCTTGACTCTATAGCTGAGTTTATCGTGAACCACACTGTTTGGTGGTCACTTGTTCCCAGATGGCTACCCACTCCTAGATCTGAGATCCTCTCACTGTCCCCATTTGAGAGTATGAGGTCTAAGATTCCTCCCTCATGAGTGGGTTCCAAAACTAGCTGTCTGAGGCATGCCACCTGTAGGGCATCGAGAAGGTTCTATATGATAATGGTGAGTGCCAAACGGCGACTTGCGTTATCGAGATGTCAGGGTGGTGAAAACAATTTTGCCACCAGACAACCTCAGTGCACAAAAAATGGCGCAGGATGGCTCTGCTTTCTGGGGGGGGGCTGTGTTCCCCCCTCATGTGGGAGGCTTCCCTCCGCACTCCCCTTAGAAGGATTCTCAACTCGGGGTGCATGTCGGGGGTCGAAGCAAAACCCCATAGAAACATAGAATTTGATGGCACATAAGGACTGCTTGGCCCACCTAGTCTGTCCATTTTCTTACCTAACAGATAAGCTGCAGATCCTAGTTAACCAACAGCTTACTTCCTCCTACCCCCCCCAGA
The DNA here is from genome assembly GCA_016271365.2 of Neoceratodus forsteri. Lineage (NCBI taxonomy): Eukaryota > Metazoa > Chordata > Ceratodontiformes > Ceratodontidae > Neoceratodus > Neoceratodus forsteri. Next base: position 188,828,199 of record CM028132.1, on the reverse strand, counting down.
CTGCCTTATGTCTGTCCCATGCATTCTTGAATTCCACCACTGTTCCTGACTCCAAGACCTCCTCAAGGAGGCTGTTCCATGCATCCACAACCCTCTCCATGAAAAAATACAAATACTTCCTCGCATTACCTCTGAGCCATCCCCCCTCTAGCTTCAAATTGTGCCCCATTGTTCTTGCACATCTCTTTTTCTGAAAGATGCTACCCTCTAGGACTTTGTTGATTCCCTTGAGGTACTTGGAAGTTTCTATCATGCCCCCTCTCTCCCTTCTTTCCTCAAGAGTATACCTATTAAACTCCTTTGGTCTTTCTTCATATGTCCTCTGGTGCAGACCCTGCACCATTTTGGTTGCCCTCCTCTGAACAACCTCCACTCTATGTCTTTGCGGAGATGGTGTCTCCAGAACTGCACATGGTACTCCAGATGGGGTCTCACCAACTGTCTGTACAGAGGGATAACAACTTCCTGTTTTCTACTATTGATGCCTCTCCTTATGCATCCCAGTATTCCCCCAGCCTTCCTTACTGCCTTCTCACATTGCTTGCCCACCTTTAGGTCATCTGATATAATTACCCCCAGGTCCCTTTCCATTTTTACAGTTGTCAGTATCTCACCCCCCACTGTGTACTCTTCCCCTGGGTTTTTGTTTCCCAGGTGCATTATCTTGCTCTTCTTTACATTGAATCTAAGCTGTCATACATTTGACCATTCCTCCAACCTTGCCAAGTCCCTTCTCATCCTTTCCACTCCATCTCGTGTATCAATCCTGTTGCAGATCTTTCTGTCATCTGCAAAGAGACATACTTTTCCTTCCAGTTCCTCTGCAATGTCACTTATAAAGACATTAAAAAGGACCGGTCCCAGTACTAAACCCTATGGTACCCCACTAGTAACTCTCCTTTCTTTACTGTAGACTTCGTTTACTACTACCCTTTGCATCCTGTTGTCTAGCCAATTTTTTATCCAGGCTACCACCTTGGGACCCACTCCAAGGCTGGCTAACTTGTGTACAGTATTAATCTTTCATGTGGGACTGTATCAAATGCCTTGCTAAAATCTAGGTAGGCCATGTCCACAGCCCCTTCCTGATCTATAACTTTGGTCACCCAGTCAAAGAAATCTATTAGATTCATCTGGCACGACCTTCCCATCATGAATCCATGCTGCCTTGGGTCCTTTACCCCACTGGCCTCTAGGTACTCAACAATTATTTACTTCAGAAGTGATTCCATCATTTTCCCTACCACTGAGGTCAAACTAACTGGTCTGTAGTGTTCTGCCTCTGTCCTGCTCCCACTTTTGTGAAGAGGAATCACATCCGTCTTCCTCCAGTCCTCAGGTACAGTAGCAGCCACAGACACTGCCAGCTATTTCCTGAAATTTCTGTGATATTTCCTGAAATATCTCCTGCTTTCTGCATTTCCACAGTAGAGGCAGCAGAGAGAAACTGTTCAGAAATTTTGTGAAATATCTGGAAATAGCTGGCAATGTCTGTGGCTACTACTGTACCACACCATCCTCCCATGATTTGTTAAAGAGAGTAGTCAGTGGTGTCACTAGTTCTACCCTTTGTTCTTTTAGAATTCTTGGGTGAATCCCATCAGGCCCCATTGCTTTGTTCACCTTCAATTTTATTAGTTCTTTTAGAACCCTTTCTTCTGTAAATGGACTGGTATCGCCCCACGTCTTCAGAGTGTTTCTCTTGTTTGGTTTAGGTACCTCCCCCTCCTCTTCCTTTGTGAATACTGAGCAGAACTATTCGTTCAGTATCCCTGCTTTTTCACTGTCACCCTCTGCCCACATTCCCTCCCCGTTATTAAGCCTCAGTATCCCTCCTTTGGTCTTTCTTTGCTCCCTAATGTACGTATTAAAGGTCTTATCTCCCTTCTTAACAGAGCTGGCTATCCGTTCCTCGGTTTAGCCTTTGCTATTCTGACTGCCTTCCTTGCCTCTTTCTGCTTTAACTGATAAAGTTCTCTGTCTTGCTCCTTCTGTGTTTCCTTATATTTCCTGAATGATATCCTTTTCTCCTTAACCTTCCCTGCTACCTCTTTTGAGAACCATAGCGGTTTTTCCTTCATTGTGTTTTGTTGATTTGCTTTACATAAAGGCTTGTTGCCTCTGTGATGGCTGTTTTGATTACTCTCCATTGTTCTTCCACCCCTCCTTCTTTCTGTTTGTTAGTGTTTTTCTGAGGCACTCTCTCATTTTCCCAATGTCAGCCCTCCTAAAGTCCAATACTCTTGCTTTTGTATAGCTTGATTGTATGGTTGTGTTTATCATGAACCACACTGTTTGGTGGTCGCTTGTTCCCAGATGGCTACCCACTTCTAAATCTGAGATTCTTTCTCCGTCCCCATTTGAGAGTACCAGGTCTAAGATTGCTGCCTCCCGAGTGGGTTCCAGTACTAGCTGTTTGAGGCATGCCCCTTGTAGGGCATCAAGAATGACCCTGCTCTTGGATGTGCCTGCAGCAAAGGTGCTCCAGTTAACATCTGGCATATTCAGGTCCCCCATCAACAATATCTCCCCTTTTTCTGCCATTCTAAGGATGCCTTCCATCATTTCCTTGTCCATTCCCTCCCACTGAGATGCGGATTGTGGTGCCATTTCCTGACTCCAGGGTGACCCAGAGTGCCTCATCTGCTCCCTATTTACTCTTTAGTTCTGTTGCTTTGATCCCTTCCTTTACATAGAGAGCTACTCCTCCTCCTCTTTTACCCTCCCTGTCCCTCCTGTAGATTGTGTATCCTGGTATGTTGATATCCCAGTCACAGTTCTCTGTGTACCATGTTTCTGTGACTGCCACAATATCCAGGCAACCCTCTTCCATCAAGACCACTAGTTCAGGGTGCTTGTTACATAGACTATGGGCACTGGTACTCATCACCGTCCACATTTTCATGGCCTTACCCCTTTTAGCCCCATCCCTGTTCTTACTGCCTTTGCCTTTTTTACATTTACCTCTGTTCTGCTCCTTAATGATTTCTCTACCTTGGTGTTTACCAGACTAATTACCGTGTTTTGTGGGGGGAGGCTGGGATTTCCATGCTCCTTTTCAGTGCCTCCCCCCTTGGCTAGTTTAAATGCTTGCCAATGAAGTATTTAAACCTCTCACCTAGGATCCTGGCTCCCCCCTGGACAGGTGCAGACCATCGTGCCAGTATAGGCCTGCATCCCTCCAGGTGGCTCCCCAGTCCCCAATGAAGCCAAAACCCTGAGCTCCACACCAGTTTTTCAACCATTCATTGAATTCCCTGGTGAGGAGTACCCTAGCATCACCCATGTCATAGACAGGCAGCACCTCCGAGAAGGTTACCATATGCGCTACTTTTCTAAGGCCCCTCTCCAACTCTACAAACTCCTCTTGCACTGCTCTGATCCCATTCCTAGCCAGGTCATTTGTCCCTAGGTGGACAATGACATCCAGTTCCCTCTCTTGTGTAGCTGCTCCCACAATCCTGAGGATTCATTTCCTGTCCCTCCAAGTTGGGGCGCCAGGCAGGCATCTTACCTGCTTCTCCCCTTCCTCCCCTACTTCTACTCCCCTAATTATTGAGTCCCCAACCAGGAGTTGTTTCCTTCCCCTGTGGGGTTCCATGCCACCCTCCTATGGGTCTCCTTTGTGAAGGTTCCCAGCATCCTCCTTGGTCTCCACTGCAGGTGCCTCCATAGAGGAACTGCTATCCACCAGAACAGTGTATGGATTGTGGAGAGGTACAGCTGGAGGGATGTAGCGCTGTTCCACCACCCTCTCCCTCCCTGAGCCCACCCTAGTCCAGTCTCTCCTCTTTCTTGGCAACCTCTGAGGTAGTGGCATTGGCCCTGGTGGTCCCTGTGTGGGGGGAGGAGGTTTCATGAATCCTAGCCAGGTCAGCCTGGAGATGGACCACCTCCTCCCTCAGACCAGAGAGCTGCCTGCAAACAGGGCAGCATCGCAGCCTCCAGAATGTCTCCCAGAACACTGCCACCCCACAGCCATTGCACTGCACCACTTCTATCATGTCTTATTTTGTGTCCCCTCCCCTGTTTCTCTGTATGCTTCCTCTCTCCTCTCCTTACAACTCTCACCCTTCCTGTTCTTGGGCAGCAACTTCCTATATTCTTCAGTAGCCTCCTTCTTCCTTGCTCAGTGTCAGACCACCAGCAGCTTGGGGGGGGGCAGGCTACTTTTTTCCTTTAGGTTTGACAAAACTAATGTTTCTCTATGATCCTTCCCTTCCTGCTGCCAAACAGGAAGTTCCTGTTGTCAGTCAAATCCAGTGGCTATAAAAGTAGAACTGGCTTAGGGTGGTTGGGTGGGATGGAGGGCAATTAGTAAGAAAAAAAGACTAACAATGGGAAGTTGTAATTGGAGTCACCTGCTTTTATATTGTCTAAACCACACCCCCAATTAAGCTTTCTCTCCTCCTACTGATTTATCAAAGTAAGTTGATACAGTACCATTCCCAGCACAGAATACACACTGACTTTCTTTCTTTTCTTTTTTTAACCTTAAATAAGACCCCTTCTACTTCTAATAAATTATCTGTCTGCTTAATCTCAACAGACACTGACTCCTGCTGAGATAGAAGTGTTAAATTAGTAAGAAAATGGTAGCTTCTTTTAGTTAGCTGCCTTCTGCTCTACAAGCAAGATTTCTGTCTTCCATAGGATAGCAATAAGTTTTGGGCCGGGTGCAAGAAAAGCACAGTAGCGCCTGGACCCAGGCCCACACCTGAACCTGGAACCCCAACACCGCAAGCAGAGGCCAACCCCTGATGCCACGGCGCAGCTTGGCGGCTGACCACAGCGTCACCCCCTACATCCCCTCCACCTCCTCCCAGGCCACATTCACCATGCTCGCTCCCCCCAAGTGTGTACACATAGCAACATCCTTGCGCTAGGGTCACCCACCCCACCACATCCGGTCGCTCTCCTTGCCCCCTCTCCTTTTGAGCTTTCGCCCATATTGCATCACCGTTTCGGACGGCGCCATGATTCAGGCACCCACCTCATGTGCTACCCATCGAGAATGGCCTTGCTCTTGGATGTGGCTGCAGCAAATGTGCTCCAGTTAACATCTGGCATATTCAGGTCTTCCATTAACAGTATCTTCCCTTTCTCTGCCATCCTAAGAATGCCTTCTATCATATCTTTGTCCATTCCCTCCTCTTGACATGGGGGTCTGTATACAACCCCTGTGTGGATTGTGGTGCCATTTCCAGTCTCTAAGGTGACCCACAGTGCCTCCTCTTCTCTCTGTTTACTCTTTTGTTCAGTTGCTTTTATCTCTTCCCGTACATAGAGAGCTACTCCTCCCCCTCTTTTCCCCTCCCTGTTTCTCCTGTGGGTTGTATACCCTGGTATGTTAACATACGAGTCATGGTTCTCTGTGTACCATGTTTATGTGACTGCTATGATGTCCAAGTATCCCTCTTCCATCAAGGCCACCAGTTCAGGGAGCTTGTTGCCCAGACTGCGGGCATTGGTATTCATTACCCTCCATTTCCTGATGACCTTACCCCTTTTTGTCTCATCCCTGTCCTTATTGCCTTTGTCACTTTCTCCATTTATTCCTGCCCTTCTCCCTATCAACAACTCTAACTTGGTGTTTACCTCATTTACTACCCTGACTTTGGGGGGGTGGGGGGCTAGGATTTCCCTGCTCCTTTCCAGTGCCTTCCCCCTTGGATAGTTTAAATGCTTGCCAATTAAGCATTTAAACCTGTCACCTAGGATCCTGGTTCCCCTCCTGGACAGATGCAGACCATCACGTCAAGATTAGACAAGAAAGCTCCAACCCTTCTAAGGCAATTCAGCAGGTTTAAATCACTTAAGGAAAAATTACAAAATAGTTCTTAAAGTTGAAAAACAAAAGTATTTTGAAAATAAGTGGGCTACTATGATGTTTGCAATTAAAGAAAAAGATATTCTCACTTTCTGGAAGTTGGTCCCTACAGTCCAAAGGCTCTGATTAGAAAATAGAAACATTGAATTTGTTGGCAGAAAAGGATCTCTTGGCCAAGTATCCAGTATGCCCAGATGTTTCCTGCCTACTGTAATCTGTCTCCACAGAGTCTAACTGACCTCCAGCGACCCTACCTGTTCCCTTTCTATGCTCTAATATACACTATGTCTATCACACATGTGCTTGAAGCACCCCACTGTTTTGAACCCCACCATGTCTGCTGGCAGTCTGTTCCAGGTGTCTACCACCCTTTCAGTGAAGAAATATTTCTTCACAGTGCTGTTAAACTCTTCCTCTTTCAGCTTGATTACATGCCCCCTGGTCCTAGAGCTTTTTATCATTTGAAAGAGACTCCCTTCCTGCATCCTGTTTACCCCGGTGAGGTACTTGTATGTCTCTATCATGTCACATCTCACCCTCCTATTTTCAAGGGTGTTCATGCTGAGATCCCTCAGTCTTTCTCCCCATAAAGCTTCTCATGCAACCCCTGTACCATTTTTGCTGCCCTCCTCTGCACTGCCTCCATCCTGTCTATATCCTTTCTGGGGTGTGGCCTCCAAAACTGGATGCAGTACTCCTGGTGGGGTCTCACCAGTGAGTGATACTGTGTGGCAACACCACTTCCCTCCCCCTGCTATGGATACCTCTCCCTATGCACCCCAGCACACCCATTAACCCTACCCACTGTTTTGTCACACTGCCCTGCCACTTTGAGGTCATCACACATAATAACTAGGTCCCTCTCCTGTGTAGTGACTGTCTGTACCTCCCCATCCTATACTCAGCTCCTGGGTTCCTATGCTTTAGGTGCATGATTTTGTACTTTTTGGTATTGAATCCCATCTGCCATGCTCTTGACCATTCCTTAATGTTTATATGTTTCACAGTGAAGGCAAAAAACCTCCACATAAATTAAGTAAACTTAAACAAGAGGAGTAGATTGCTATGGTTCTCGAAAGAAGTGGCTGAAAAGGTAAAGGCCAAAAAGGGTATCTTTCAGGAGGTACTGTATAAAGAGGCACAGCTGGAAGAGGACAGGGAGTTGTATGAGGAGAAGCAGAGGGAGGCAGGGAAAGCAGTGGGGAGACGAAAGGTACACACAGAGGAAAGAATAGCCCAAGGGGTAGTGAAAGGGGACAAGACAGTTTTTAGGTAAATAAGTGAAAAGAGAAAGACTAGGGGAGGGATTGTGAGGTTAAGAAGCATGGGAGAGGACTGTGCAGAAGATGATCAGGAAAAAGCAGATATCCTTAACACATACTTTTGTTCAGTCTTCACAGAGGAATAGAAAGGGGTGGACCACAGAAAAGCAATAGGGCCACTGGAAGGGGGAGGTAGACACAAGTCACTTTAACAGAGGAGAGATTCCTGGAAGAACTTGCAAATCTGAAAGTGGACAAAGCTATGAGGCCTGATGGGATACACCCAAGGGTGCTGAGGGACCACAGGGTGTCAGTATCTGCACCTCTGACAGTCCTAACAACTCACTGGAAACAGGTGTAGTTCTAGAGGACTTGGAGGAGGGTAGATGTAGTCCTGCTTTGCAGAAGTAGTAGCTGGGAGAAGGCCGGTAACTATGTGCCAGACAACCTGACATTGGAGTTGGGGAAGCTAATGTTTTTACATAGACTTGAAGGTATCTGAGAATTTAGCCCCCCCCCCCAATCTGCCTCCTGAGCAATCTGAAGCCCTTATCAATTAGGGAACTATGAACATTTCTGCCCTTAATAGGGCCACTGTATGTCTGCTAATGCATATCCCTTTTATTCCTGCACATCCTGCCCCCTTTAATTTTTGTTGTAGTACCAGAGACATGTGATGATTAGGAATGAATGTCCTAGGGTTTGTTAATAATATCATACAAGTAATATGCATAGTGGGGTTGGGGGACTCTAAGAGAATGGCTTAGGTTTCTGTTCCTCCAGATCAGCCCTCAAATTGTCAAGCATTTCTTGCTGTGAGATAGGCTGAGGACTCCTTCTCCATCACAGTTTCTACTTATGCTCTTTGGGAGGGCCTAGGCACTGATTACCTTCCCCTGCAGCCAGCCCCAGATTTCTGAGTGAGGATGAGTGATGGGGCCGGGGTCCATTGTCAGCTCTCACCACTGTCTGGCCCACCTGGGAGGCTTCTGCCAATGGTTCCTTTTTTTTAGGCAACCGTGTCATCCTGGAAGAGTTTTCCAGTGGAGGCGGTGTGGTCAAAAACAGTGGTGGGTTTCAAGAACGCGTGAGATAGGCATAAGGGAATCTTAGGAAAAGGGAAGGGGCAGGTGAATGGGCCTCAGAACAAGTAGGATAGAAACATAGAAATAAAGACAGCAGAAGGAGACCAAGGGCCCATCTAGCCTGCCCATATGTTTCTTGAACCTTCTCAGATCCCAGGACCTAACCCCCATTCTGCCTAATGCCTCCTACTGCTTCTGTAGCTTTTGAGCGTGCTTTAGCCTTGTCCCACCCCAGCTTGAATGATGTCATGGACTTTGCTTCCACAACCTTAGGTGGAAGTTTATTCCATGGCTCCACCACTCTTTCTGTAAAATAGTGTTTCCTTAGCTCCCTTTTGAAGCTCCCACCCTCAACTTCCACTCATGCCCTCTAGTGTTAGAGTCAGAGGAACTTTTATCAATCATATCTTCCCTCTCCCTCCTTGTCTCCAGTGAGAATATATTTAATGCTTCCAGATGCTCCTCATACAAGTGCCCTTGAAAGCCCTGGATCATTTTGGTTGCTCTTCTCTGAACAGCTTCCAACCTGTTTATATCCTTTTTCAGATGTGGACTCCAAAACTGGACACAAAACTCCAGATGGGGCCTTACCAGGAACCTGTAGAGTGGCAGTATTACAGCACCTCCTTCCTCCTGCTGTTGAATCCCGTCCCTATGCACCCCAGCATTTTGTTGGCCTTGTTATAAGCTTTGTTGCATTAGCTTGTCTGTTTAAGGGTGCTGCTTATGACGACACCTAGGTCCTGTTCTTTCTTCATGGTGTTGAACTGGACTCCATTGAGTTGGTACTCTGTCCTTGGGTTCCCTTTACCCAAATGCATCACCATACATTTTTTTGCATTGAACCTCAGCTGCCAGATGTTGGACCATCTTTCCAGCCTCTGTAAGTCTTTCTGAAAGTCCTTAACCACATCCTTGCTGTCAAACCTTCCTCCTAGCTTGGTATAGTCCACAAATAGGGCAAGTTTGCCCAGTAGTGTAGCAAATTCCCAGAGGTCCTGGGTGCATGGCGATGTTACAGAGCCCCTCCCCAGTTTTGAATAAACATCAAAATTATAATTTGGGCCCTTCAAAACTCATGGGCCCAGGTGCCACTGCACCCCTTGCACCCTTGTAGCTATGTCCCTGAGTTTGCCCCAAATACCTATGATGTTGTCACTGATAAAGGCATTAAACAGGACTGACCCCAACACTGAGCCTTGGGGCACACCACTAGTGACTGCGCTTTCATCAGACCTCACCTTGTTGACCACTACTCTCTGTTTTCTATCCCCAAGCTAAGACCACTCTTATCTATGTACTCTACCAAGTCTTGTTATATTAAGGTTTCCATCCATTTCCCCACTACTGATGTAAGACTGACCAGTCGGTAGCTGCCTGCTTCCTCCCAACTCCTTCCATTGTAGAGAGGTATCACATCAGCTCTTCTCCAGTCTCCTGGCACTACTCCAGTCTGACGTGATCTGCTGAATAAATATGCTAAAGGACCTGACAATTCACTTGCTATCTCCTTTAGCACCCTTGGGTGTATTCCATCAGGCCCTTGCTTCCTTGAGTTGATCCAGGGCCTCTCTAACCCTACTGTTGGTAATTGATGGTGCTTCTATTTGTGGAATACCTTTGTCAGCAGGCTTGATGCCACTGTCTGGTACTGGGCCTTTGTGTTCTTTGGTGAATACTGAGCAAAAACTCAACTACTCTTTCATCACCTTTGAGTCTAACTATTCTTACCATTTTCTTTCTTTTTTCTTCTATGTATCAAAAAAAGTGTTTGATCCCTTCTTTAACTGCTTCTATAAGCTGAAGCTCCATTTTGACCTTAACTGATTTCACCATACTCTGCTTCTTTTTTTTTCTGAACATAGGCTTCCCATGTGCTGTCTTCTTGAGTTCTTTTATAGTTCCAGTAGGCCTCCCTTTTGGTTCTGATTGTGGTCCTTAACTGGTTACTGAACCATATTGTGTTTTTGTGTTTGTTCTTTCTTGTCACTGTTCTTCTGCACATCCTGATAGCTTCTAAAATGGCTAACTTAAGCAACCCCCATATTTCTTCCACATCTAAATACTCATGGATCTTTAACAGTTTGCTTCTGACTACATCCCTCATTTTGTCAAAATTTGCTCCACTAAAAATTAAAACCTCTTTCTTGGATTGTGATTTTTCTGCCCCTAGGGCTAACTCAAACCACACAGAGTTGTGATTGCTGTTGGCCAATGGTTCCCCAAACCCTGTAGCCCTTACTGCCTCCGAGTTAGTGAGGATAACATCTAGGATGGTGTCCAGCCTAGTTGGGGCACTAACTAGTTGTGTAAGTAGGCAGTCTTACAGAGCATCAGCCAGTTTTTGGCTCCCAGCAGAACCTGCCACTGGGATGATCCAGTTAACATAAGGCATATTCAGGTCTCCCACCACTACTGTATCCCCTTTTTGTGCTACACCTCTGATCTCCTCTAGGAGCTCTTTGTTCCTGCCGTCAGCCTGCCATGGAGTCTGGTATACCACACCTATGTGGATCCTCTCCCCTGTTGCTGAGCTGAGTAGCATCCACAGGGATTCCACACTCTTATTTTTGATGCTATCTACTGAGATGGCATTTATCCCTTCCTTTACATATAATGCTACCCCTCCCCTCCTGCCCTTCCTTCTATCCTGTCTGAACAGGTCATAGCCCATGACCTAAAGGTCCCAGTCATTTCTCTCCAAGGCCCAAGTCTCCTCTCAGGAATCCACCATCATTGCCTACAGATCACTTATTTTGTTTCCCAGTCTCCTGGCATTAATGCATACCCCTTTCCATAGGCTGGTACCCCTGCTGCTATTCATTACTATTGGTTATGCTGTTTGGCCTGTGGATGTGTGGCCCTATGATTGGTTTTCCAATAGCTTCCAAATGTTTTCTGCATGTTTTCTTAGGTTGCGGGAGAGAACTTCCTGCTTGTGCGGGAATGATTACTAAGTTCCTATCAGAAGTGTATTTTCCTGATAGGTTCCCTAAAGTTAAGACTCCCCCTCACCTAATTTAAATGGTAGAGATGGACATCGAATTTCTGCCCAAGCACACTCACTCCTTCTTTTGTTAGTTGAAGTCTGTCAAACCTGAATAGCTTCCTCTCCCAGAAGTTCCCTCATGAGCCTATGATGTGATATCCTTTTTTACGACACCATCCATGTAGCCAAGCATTAAATTCCTTAGTGTCTTTATTCCTGATTTTGTCTTTGCAATCCCCTTTGCCACACAATGGGAGAGAGACTGTCAGGGCAGTCATTCTAGCTTCCAGCTGTTCCCCCAGCTTAATGAAATTTTGCTTAGGATCTGCAGTGATACTACAGGCAGTGAAAAATGGACAGACTAGGTGGGCCAAACAATCCTTATCTGCCTGCAAATTCTATGTTTCTATGTTGTGGCTTACATCCTGCCTGTACTGCCCTGATAGCCTACCTAAACAACTTCACCTCCATTGAGGTGACATACATCATATTGGGAGTGTTGCATACCAGCCTTTACCTATAAACAAAGCACCCTGACTGCTACATATTACCTCTTTTTTCCTCAGAACCCCACATTCTCCTACATCCACTCCCGCCTGGCACCCCACTCAACCACTGGAGCCTCGTCATGCATTATGCCTGGAAACCTGGAGTATGGTGAAGCCCTTATTTACCACCCAGTCTAGTTGTGTATTGGACAATGGGATGGACTTATCTCCTTCAATAGCCAAGGTATGGAGGCTTTTCTTGTACCATTATCAATCAGTATCAGTCTCAACCTTTTTGGACGTGATGCCTGTAAAAACTAAACAAGGGAGGGTAGGATGAGGGTGAGGCAAGAAGAAACCGAGACCTTTAATGCCTGCTTGAGGGAATGGTGCAAGGAGGAAGGATATTAATTTGTGGGAGACTTGGGAGGTTTCTGGGACAGAAGGCTTTTAAGGGGATGTCTTTTATTTTACAAGGGAGAGGCTAGTGCACTGGGGTTGAAATTGGACAGAAGTAGCTGATGCTAAGAACTCTCCTGAAGTTGGCATAGTGAAACCAACAGAGGATCCCCCAAAAATGGAAATGGGACCAGGGGAAGCCAACAGTGGCAGTAGTGAGGGACAAGTGAAGACAGTGAGTAAGTAAGTAAGTAAACCTTTATTTTTATGGTGCCCAATCCCAGGGGCTCTGAGCACCTTACAAATGGAATAAGACATGGCATGAATAGACAAAAAATACATACACAATCATAAAACAGATAATAATTTTAAATACATAGTATATAACAATAAATAACTAGCATTAAAATCAGCGGCAGTTAACCAGAAAAGGTTTCTTTAAAAAGTTAAACTTTCAGACCCCTCTTAAAAGCCTCCATTGAAGGGACCTCAAACGTGTGATCCCCAGAGGTTTTCAACTTGGCCCTCAGAACCACTAGGAGGCCCTCAGTGGAGGAGTGAAGGGAGTGTACAGGAAAGGCAGGGGTCAGGAGGTCCCTCAGGTAACCAGGGCCTGAGCCATATAGGGCCTTACAGGTGAACAAGCCCACCCTGGAAATGATCCTCCATCTGACTGACAGCCAGTGCAGATCCCACAGGACCAGGGTCACATGACATGACCTGGGCAGGCCAGTCAGAAACCTGACCGCTGCATTGTGCACCAGCTGCAGCTGATGGAGGTTCCCTCTACCAACCCCGAAATATAGAGTGTTGCAGTAGTCCAGCCTTGACGTGACAAAGGCATGTACCAGTGCAGGCAGGTCATCGGGTGGAATTAGAGATTTAATCCAGGCAACATTCCTTAAGTGGTAAAACCACTTTGGATGACAGATGACAGCTGCACATCAAGCATTAGTGTGTTGTCAGTGATAACGCATATATTTCTCAACTTAGTGGATGCCATCAACAAAGTAGATCAGTGAGTGAGTGAGTGAGGAACAGTTAATAAATGTACACATATCAGAGGTGGGGGATGGAATGTGGAGGGACTGGATGGCATCAGGCCAAGATTTGATAACAAGGGAGGAAGAAATATGGGTGCATGGAGGATGGTTTGCCTGAACACCAGAAGTCTAAACAACAGGGCTAGCAAACTGCAAGTGTTTGTTGCAGAGGCAAACGCAGACTTAGTGGTCATCACAGACACTCAAACCAGTGGTAACAATGACTGGACTCTAGTTGTTCTTGTGTATACCTTACTTATGTGAGACAGAGGCAAGGGTATAGGTGCAGGGAGTCAGAGCCCTATGCATTATGGAAGGTATTGAGGCAACAGAGGATGTGGCTGTAAAAACGGACAGGGGAGGGTAACTGGAATCAATCTGAGTGTTGCTGAGGACAGCTGCTGTTAAGAGGGTTAGTTAGGGCTGGTCTACAGATTGCCATGGCAGAAAAAGGAAGAAGAATAGCCATGGCAGAAAAAGGAAGAAGACAAAGAGTTGGGGGAAGAAATCAGAAGGGGAGCTGCAACAGGGGCTCTGATGTTAGTAGGGATATAGATTGGTGTAGCCCAGGTGCCATGCACCAGTGAGCTGCTACTCCTGCCTGTTGGCCCTCAAACAGGTTAAGGGGCCTAGGTTCTGCTACGGAGGCGTTGGGGGGGTTCTATCCCAAAGTTATGATTAGTGGCACGGTGCCTCCACCCAGGGTAGGTTGTAAGTGGGTCAGGTGGCCAGCTGGTACAGCCCCCTGGGATGCTGTACCTCCCCACCTCCCCTACCAATTGCCCCACACACCGAATATCCAACAGTTTCCCAGTGTCAATAACCTTTGACAATATGCACGTGACTGTTTACATAATACCCTTCACACAGCCATTCCAAGCAATAACGCACAGCTTTATTGGGGGATAAAAGGATTAGGATAGGGGTACCTGGAAAAGGGAATGCTGTGAAAAAAAGAATGGTTAAAGCAACAAGTAGAACCATAACAATTGGGCCCATAGGCCAAACCACCCCATCGGCCCACCCTCACAGGTACCAGTGTAATGCATGAAAGGTCTGGGTACCCAATAGGTGTAGGACTGGATGTTGCTGTGGGTTGGCTGGCTGTTAGAGTCCAATGATGCTGGAAAGTTAAGGTTAATTTAAACTGCACACTCCCCTTGGGTTCTGGGGCAAACCCAGGAATTCATGGTTTGAAGATTGTCAGCAGTCTCTAACATGCAGGGGCTTCCTCCGGTCCAGGAATGAGGCGCTCCATTCTTAGAGGGCACAACACTGGGCGACCAGTTGGTACTTGCTTCTAGGCCTTGATCTTGATTGAGGGTCTAGCCGCTTGTCACCTTGATTGAAGATCTGGCCGCTTGTCACCTTCGACCTCTTCTGGCCCATCACAGAGCACACATGCAGGTCCTAACCAGCCTCAGAAGGCCCAGACCTGTGAGTGGTTCCACAACCTGGCTCCCACCATGGGTTGCAGTGGCCCTAGCACCCCAGCAAGCGCCGGTGACCAGCTGAGACTAGCAGGCCCCACTAGGGATGGGTTAGCAAGTTCCTTCCTTGGCTCTGGAGAGATGCATCTGACCACTGATGGAGATGACGCTTTCCCTGCACCTCTACAGCAGTTCTGGGGAAGCCAGGCAACTGACATCTTTCTCCCTCTCTGTGCTATTGATCCACAGTTTTCCAAGCTATATTCAGCAGTTCCACCTCATACTGCATAGCACCAGTAGCAGGGTTCGAAGGCCTGAACACCTGCTCACTTTTAGTTCTCACAGCCAAATTCAGACCTGCCTCCAAGGCAGAGGTGGGTGACTCATGGTGCTCAGCAATTCTTTCAGTCTGTTGTCAGCTTCCAAAACAGCTTGTCTTGCCCCCAGTCCAGAAAGCTCTCAAACCAAGGACAGTCTCTCTCACCTCCTCACCTGTGCAGGTTAGCTGCAGTAGTGTGGCGTTGCAAAACAGTCTTCCAGCTTCAAAATACAGTGCCGGCTTCCTGCAGCAATGTGCCTTTCCCAGAGCAGAGTTTAGAATTTCTCAGGTGCCTTCTCACTAGCACAGTTTCTGTCCAAAACAGGTTCAGTCCTCTCTTTCTCCCTCAGCAGTCCCTCAGCAGACCACCTCCGAGTCCTGTGAAAGGTCTTTACTGATTCACCTCTCACTGAGTCTCCCTAGCTCGATGACAGCCCAGTCCAGACTGACCCCAAATCCCCCAGGTCCTGGAGCTTCTCTGTCCAGCTCTGCCCTCTGATTTGCTGTTCTCTGCTATCAATCACAGTTAATGATTCTTCCAGTCCCCTCATTTGCTGTATCTCTAGGTGCCTGAAAATAGTGCACTCCCTTTCCCAAAAGTCTCTTGTTTCAGCTTTCAGCACCTAGTTATCTGATTGGTCGCTGGGTTGGGGGGCTCAATGCAACAAGCGCATTCAGTCCCATACAGCCTCATAGCAGTCCAAGCTTCAAAAGGGCTTTCCAACTTTTAGATTTAATTTATCAAACCATTTTCTCAATAGGTGATGGGGACCCCGTCCCCTGCTAAGTGACCCCTTAAACAGTTACACTCAGCCTTCCTTGAGCCCATCACTAGCTCCGTTACTGACTGCCCCCAGAACAGTGTTTGGACTCATTAATATTCATGAGCCCTTATGAATATTTGAATTCCCCTTAGTTTATTACAGCGCTTCCTAGCACTCCCCCCAAACTCTGTAGCCACTTCACTCCCGCCTCCCCTAGGTGTCCGACCCTCATTTAGGTAGAAAAGGGGGTCAAGATCACTGTGGAAGCAGAAAAGATGGCCAGAAAGGCGGCCACCAAATTGTAGAAGCCACAGCGCTTCAGCACATGCATGAACCAGTGCTCCTCCTGGCAACACACTCTGAGGTCACCTGTCCCGCTGGTGAGACTGCTGCAGCCCATTTAGGGCTGAAACAGCAAGAGGAAACCCCAAAAACAAGGTAACCCCTCAAAAGGGGGGTTACACTCCTCCCCCTTAAATGCATGGCTTCCATGCCAAGCCTATGGATAAAATACCATGACGTGGCAAAAAGATACTAACATGCTAAGTTGCCAGCAGAGTAGGCCTAAAGATCTATCGAGCCTGCTCGAAAATCAGCACCCGATCAGGACACCACTACTGTCCACTCTGCCTCCCCCTAAAATCCCCTGGACCCCATCCCCCAACAGAGGTGCACCTCCAGATCTGGCATTTCTCAGTTTTACCTTCCTCCTATATCTGTCACTGCCCTTCTTGAATTCCTACACTGTATCCACCACCACCAACTCCACAGGCAGTGTGTTCCATGGGTCCAGCACCGTCTCAGTAAAGTAGCATCTCCTAGTCCCCCCTAAGCCTCTTTCCAACCAGTCTCATGGAATGCCTCCTGGTGGCCCCCTCCTCCCTCATCTGGAACACCCTTATAAGACCGACCCTGTTCACTCCCTTTAGATATTTAAAGAACTCGATCATGTACCCTCTGTCCCTCCTCTCCTCCAGGGAGTACAAGTTCAGCTTTTCAAGTCTCTCATCATAGGATCTCTCCCCCTGGCCCTGCATAATCCTGGTCGCTCTCCTCTGGACTCTCTCCAGAAGTGCAATGTCCTTTTTTAAGTACGGACACCAAAATTGCATGCAGTACTCTAGGTCGGTCTAACCAGGCAGTTATACAAAGGGAGAAGTATCTCCCGTCTCTTTGAGGTTATCCCCCTGGCAATGCACCCTAGCATTTTATTCACTTTAGCAGCAGCCCTCCTATGGCATCCACTACCATCCCAAGATCCTTTTCTCCCCCCAAAACCTGCAGTTTCTCCCCACCCAAAAAATACTCATAACCAGTGTTTCTAAGTCCCAAGTGGAGAACCCTACACTTCGTGACATTGAACCTCAATATCCAAGTGTGTGACCACCTCTCCAGAGTCTCCAGGTCCCCCTGTATGGCTCTTCTACCCTTCTCCCCATCCACAGCTGCCCCCAGCTTCGAGTCATCCGCAGAGACTCATCTCATTCCTGATACCATTTCTGATGTCCGAGCTGTAAGTATTGAACAGGAGTGGGCCCAACACTGACCCTTGCGGGACCCTGCTAATGACCCTGCTTGGAGATGATACCTCCCCCTAACCACCACCCTCTGGAAATGCCCAGTTAGCCAGTTCCCTATCCACCTCACCATCCCTTTCCCTACCCTCAATTCCCTAGTTTGTCCAGCAACCTTGAATGTATACCGGAGTCAAACACCTTGCTGAAGTCCAGAAGGTTACTGGCCTTCCCTGGTCCAAGCGCCTGTACCCACATTCATAGAACTCCACAAGGTTAGTCTGACACAATCTGCTCTGAACAAGGCCATGTTGGTGATTATCCAGATAGCCCTGTGTCACCAGGAGTTCCTCCAGCCTATTTCAAAATCATCCATCCATCCATTTTCCATCATCTTGCTCACCACCAATGTAGAACTGACAGGCCTGTAGTTACCCAGCTCCTCCCGTGAGCCACTTTTGTGGATGGGCAGAACATGCACTATTCTCCAATCCTGAGGCACCCAACCCATCTGTAGGAAGGAGTTAAAAGGGTCCACCAGAGGTGCAACAAGGACGTCCACCATCTCCTTCAGCATCCTGTGATGAAGGCTATCTGGACCCAGAGCCTTGTCTGTTCTCAGGGACTTAAGGGCCTCCCTCTCCCTACCGATGGGAATTTCACTGTCAGAGAGCTCCCCACTTCCTCATTTCTAGCCCGCCTCACCCCTTATGGTGATGTCCCCCTCATCATCTCTTGTGAAGACTGAGGCAAAGTATTCGTTAAGTACCTCCGCCTGGCTGGCCCGGTGGCGCTGAGGGTTGAGGCACTGGATGCCACACCTCACACCACGCTGGCAAACTGGGTTCAGGAATGAGCCCGGGCCACTGGGGGTCAGCAGGGGAGGGAGAGGATTGAGCATCTGGATGACTGCTCTCCTCTCTCTGGGGAGGGTTCTGGGGCTGCTCGGCAACCTAGTGACCCCCGATGGAGATCGGGGGCAGCACAGGTACGTCAGCCAGAACGAGAGGGGGTGGGAGTACAGCAGATGGCAGCAGGTGAACCATGTGTGGACGTCACTGCACTCTGCACTCCCAAGGGGGAAACAACAACTATGAAAAACCCGGCCTGGGACCATGGAGATGATGGGGGTACCAGAGGCAGGATGCACATCCCACCACTGGCCTGAGTCCCGATGGACTCCTGGCCTGACCTGGCAACCCCGGTAAGCCCTCTCTAATTTCAGACAGGCTGCTGAGGGTGAGTGGGCCTGGCTCGGGGGGTGATCCGGTGCGCTAGGATTGCCCGGTTGTTGGGTGAGTTCCAGTCAGATTACAGGGTTCAGGCAGGGAGTAGCATTCCCCACTGAATGTGCACCTCAGAAGGATGCCCAGCCTAGGAGGAGAATAAATAAAGAATAAAAAAAAAAAAGTACCTCCACCTGCTCTCTGGCCTCCTCAGCCCACCCCCTCCCTGACCTCAGTTTGCTAATCTGCCCCTTCACTTTCCTCCTTTTCCTGATGTACCTAAAGAATCTTTTTTCCCCCCGTTTCTAATCCCCTGTGCTAGCCTCTCTTCTGTCCTCAATAACTCTTAACATTAAACACATAACACATTTCTAACTAGACACCTGGTTCATCTCTAGCATATCATCAACCGTTTAAGAATAAGAAACATTATATACAGTTCAATGAGTACTTTGTCCCTAACCAGTTACCTGGCCACATAAGATGTGGCTCTGATAAAGTTTAACCTTTGTAACCATAGGGACTTTTGCTACCTCCAATATATTTATACCACTTTTTCCCCCCTTTTCCGTACTCTTGCACCTCCCTTTCCCTTGTTTGGCTACGTTACCCTTGGACCTATGGGGGTTTGCACTAACAGGGCATGCAAATACTTTTGAAGAGAACTAGGGGTGATATAAACACACTTATGTACCACAAATAGAGGCAAGTCTGTGGGGACCACCGGGGCATCATAAGTTGACATCAATATAGGTCTCACAGTTCTCCCTGACCTCCTTTGGGTTTCTTGCACCTCACATCCAGTGTCCACACCCTGTCCAGAGGCAGAGTCCACATCTCTATCCCCCGGACTTATGCCTTCTTTTTCTTCAGCTGGGGAAGGACTTCCTACCGCTACCGCATCCCCACCCTCTGGGCTAGTGGGACCCTCCTGAGGCCATTCAGAGGACCCAGTCAGACTAGTAGTCAAGTACAAGGTGGGCCCTCCAAAAGGTGTCCCTTTGTGGGAACTGCTCTGATACCACTCAAACGGCTCAGTCGATCTAGTATTCAAGTCCAAAGTGGTCCCCTCGAGGAGAGTAGTGGGAGCAGCTTCCCCATCCTCCCTCTGTTCCCTAGGCACAGCAGTATCTATCAAAGTCAGGGGTGGTCCCTGAAGCAACCTTGCTAACTCAGAGGCAGGATAAAAACACCAGGGCATACCTCTAGTTTCCCCCTCCATTTTATTGTCTGAGTCCTCTTCCTCCTTTGATATCCTCTCTCCCTGGGCAGGCCCACCCCCATAGCATCACTACTCTCATGCCTCTGTCTTCTGTGTGCAGCAGCTCGAGTGGTGGGAGGTGTAGGAGGATCTTCTGAATCAGCTTCTGCATCAACCTCTCTGTCTCTGATGGGGAGCAGATGGTTCCGATGTATCACTTTGTGCCCTGGAGTCTCTCCTTTTGGCCAAATTTTATATACAGATAGCTCTTCCAACTTCTCCAGCACTACATACAGGGTGTTTCCCCAGCAGTCAATGATCTTATGTTTCCCAGGTATTCCCAAACTTTGAAGCAGCACTCTGACACTGGGCTTTAGGTCTTGAGCCCATACTCTCCTGTTGAACCTTTTTTTATTAGCTTGGTTCTTCATTGTGGCCATCTCCGAAACAAGGCAATGAGCTTCATCTAATTGTTGCTTCAATTTCTTCACATACTGCAAGTAGGCACTCTCCTGGGTGCTGTCTGCTGACACCCCAAAGCATAGGTCCACAGGCAGGTGGGCTTCTCTCCCAAACATAAGGTGGTATGGGGAGAACCCCGTGGTGTCATTCCTGGTGCAGTTATTGGCGTGGATCAGGGTGCTTACTTGTTGACTCCAAGTACGCTTGGCTCGGGGATCCATGGTGCCCAACATGTCTAGAATAGTTCTGTTGAATCTTTAAGGCTGAGTGTCATCTTGATGGTGGTAAGGAGTCATGTGAGATTTTCTGATAGCCCACAAGGACAAAAGTTCTTTTATGTGTTGGCAGTCAAGTCATGCCACTGGTCTGAATGGATCCTTTGAGGGGCTCCGTAGTGCAGAGCGAATTTCTCCACTAATATTTTTGCCATGGTAGATGATGGTCTTTGGTGGGGTATGCTTGGGCATATCTAGTGAAATGGTCAGTGACCACTAAGCTGTTGGAAATGTTTCTGGAGTCTGGTTCCAATGTAAGGAAGTCAATACAAATGGGTTCCGTGGGAGCACTCGTACGTATTTTGACTAGTGGGGCAGCCTTTTGGGGAAGTGCCTTTCTCTGAATACATCTCCAGCAATTTCTGCAATAGGCCTCTACATTTGTTCCCATTTTTGGCCATTAAAACCTGCCTTTAACTATGCCCAGGGTACGTTCACTACCGAGGTGTCCCATATGATCATGCAGCACTTTCAACACTGTCGTTATGTACTGTTCTGGTAACACCAATTGTTCACATTGTGCCCCCTGTTGGTCCTGTGTCTTCCAGTAGAGCAACTCCTTTTTCAACCGTAGCTTTGACCACTCTCACAGCAGTAACTTTGCAGGAGGATAAACAGTATCTACTTGTGTCTGATCTCCCTTTTGTTGCAGCACTCTGATGAGCTCCCCTGTGACAGGACTGGCTCTCTGCTCCCTTTTCAAATCCTGGGTGGTCAGCTGTGGTAGGGACCTCACATCCAGGGTAGCTTGGTGGCAATAGGCAATGAGGATACAGATTCCTGAGGCTCCCAGGCAGTCCACCAGGCATAGAGCATCTTCCCCAGGAGGGGACTTTTCATCACTGAATGTTTTACACAAGGCCTTCACCACTTTTTTGGGTATCCTTAGCCAACTGGAGTACTCATCTGACTGGGCTTGGGGGTGTCAGGACAGAGCATCGGCATCCACATGGCTCAGGCCAGGGTGATACTCCACACAGTAACCATAGGTGGCCAAAGCTGACAGCCACCTATGACCAAGTGAGTTGTTGTCAGTCTTCACAGTAATCTTTGCCCCATACAGCTAGTCGTGGAACTGGTCCACAATAGCCCATTTGAAAGTCAAAACTTCCAGCTTGTGGACAGGATATCTGCACTCTAATGGGTTCACACTTTGGCTGGCAAAGGCCACTGGGTGCAAGCCATCTGGATATTCCTGGTGCAGCACTTCCATCAGGCCACTGAAGCTTGTGTCAGTATGTAGGACATAGGGCTTCTGCGGATCAGCATGGGCAAGTACCGGGGCATGAGTTAAATAGTAGATGATGTCTTCAAAAGCCTGATCATACTCCTCAGTCCACTGCGAGCCAAAAGGTTCTGATGGTTGGAAATATCTAGGTTGATCTGTCTGGGCTGCAGGTGCGGGGGTCTTCTTGCTCTTATTTGTCGGAGGGTACCCCTGTAATAAGTTCAAAAGGGGCCTGACTACTCTGGTGTAGTCCTTCACAAATCTTCAGTAGTACCTGCAGAAGCCAAGCAGCAATTGGAGTTCTTTCAAGGTTCTGGGATTGGACCAGATAGTAAGGGCTTCAACTTTACTGGGTTCTGTCTGGATACCCTTTGCAGATACTATGTTCCCAACATACTTAACTGAGGCCTGGAAGAATTGGCACTTATCGATGGACAACTTCAGGCCAAATTCCTCCATACGGTCCAATACCTTGAGTAACCGGGCTTTGTGTTCTTTCAACGTTTTCCCAAACACAATGATGTCATCCAGATATACCAAGCACGCCAGCAAGTTCATATCCCCCTGTGCTTTTTCCATTAAATGCTGAAACGTGGCCGGGGCATCGGATACTCCCTGCAGCATCCGAAGAAATTCATAAAATCCAAGCGGACATATGAAGGCCGTCTTTTCTCAATTCTGCTGGGCCATTGGGATCTGTTATTACTCACTCCTTAAGTCCAGGACTGAGAACCACTGGTTGCCGTTTAAAAAGTCTAATGCATCCTGTATCCTGGGCATTGCGTACTGATCCAGTATAGTCCGTTTATTCAGAGTACGATAGTCCACGCACATTTGGATGGCTCCCCTCTTTTTCCTTACAACGACAATAGGAGATGCACGGGGCTCCTCGATTCTTGGATGATTCCTGCAGCCATCATCTCCTGGAGATGCCTCCTCACGTCATCTATATCAGCTAGGGCAAGTCACCTAGCTCTTTCTCTGAATGGTCGTACATCGGTGAGTCTTATATGATGCTGCTACTTGGTCACACATCCAACGTCCCACTCTTGCAGGGAAAATACCTTTGTTCTGGCCTCAAGTTTCTCTCAAACTCATTCTTACCACTCCTATGGGACGGGGGAGTCACTCAAATAGAATAATCCAGGATCAACTCCAGAGGGAGCACTTCCCATCACTGCAGAGGGTTGCACTGCCATATCTGCACACTAAACCCTCACCAGGTCCCGGACTCTTCTCACCACCACTTCTTTGTCCGTAACATTCCTCACCTGCACAGTAACCCTCCTAACATTCATACGCATTTGCTTGTGCAGGCAGGACACTGGGCTTCACTAACAGCCTCATTGGTAGCCCATGTTCCTCAGGGGCATCCAACATTAGGATCTGACTCTTTACAAAGAAACATAAACTTTGATGGCAGATAAGGACCACTTGGTCCAGCCAATCTGCCCATTTCCCTACCTATTAGATAAGCTGCAGATCCTAATTTTACCAACAGCCTACTTCCTCCTACATCCCACTAGAATTTCCTTATGTCTGTTCCATGCATTCTTGAATTCTCCCACTGTTTTTGACCCCAGAACTGCCTCAGGAAGACCATTCCATGCATCCACCACCCTCTCCATGAAAAAATACTTCCTCACATTGCCCCTTAGTCATCCTCCCTCTGTCTTCAAATTGTGCCCCCTTGTTTTTGCACATCTCTTTTTCTGAAACATGCTACCCTCTTGGACATTGTTGACTCCCTTGAGGTACTTGAAAGTTTCTATCATGTCCCCCTTTCCTCAAGGGTATACATATTAAGTTATTTTAGTCTCTCTTTGTATGGCTTCTGGTGCAGACTTTGCATCATTTTAGTTGATTTCCTCTAGACTGCTTCCATCCTGTCTATGTCCTTGCTGAAATTGGGTCTCCAGAACTGCACGCAGTACTCCAGATGGCGTCTCACCAACTGTCTGTACAGAGGGATAACAACTTCCTGTTTTCTACTGGTGATGTCTCTCCCTATGCATCCCAGTATCCCCCCCAGCCCTCCTTACTGCCTTCTCACATTCCTTGCCTACCTTTAGGTTGTTTGACATGACTATCCCTAGTCCCTTTCCATTTTTGTTGTTGTTAATAGCTCCTTCACCATTGTGTACTCTTCCCTTGGTTTTTGTTTCCCAGGTGCATTACTGTGCACTTCTTTGCATTGAATCTAAGCTGCCATACTTTTTACCATTCCTCTAACCTTTCTACTCCCCTTGTGTATCAACCACGTTGCAGATCTTTGTGTCATCTGCAAAGAGGCATACTTTTCCTTCCAGTCTCTCTCTGCAATTTCACCTATCAAGACACTAAAGAGGACTGGTCCCAATACTGAACCCTACAGTGTCACACTAGTAACCCCACTTTCTTCAGAGTGGACTCCGTTTACTACCCTCTGTGTCCTATTGTTCAGCCAATTTTTTACCCAGGTTACCACACTGGGACCCACTCCAAGGCTGGCTAACTTGTTTATTAGTCTTTTGTGTGGGACTGTGTCAAATGCCTTGCTAAAGTCTAGATAGGCTACGTCCAGAGCCCCTCCCTGGTCTACTACTTTGGTCACCCAGTCAAAGAAATCAATTAGATTCATCTGCCATGACCTTTCTGCTGCGAAACCATGCTGCCTTGGGTCCTGTGCCCTACTGGCTTCTAGGTACTCAACAATTCTTTCTTTAAGAAGTGATTCATCATTTTCCCTACCACTGAGGTCAAACTAATAGGTCTGTAGCTTTCTGTCTTTGCCTTGCTCCCACTTTCGTGGAGGGGAATCACATCCACCCTCCTCCAGTCCTTAGGTACCACACCCTCCTCCCATGATTTGTTAAAAAGGGTAGTCAGTGGTGCCACTAGTTCTCCGTTTAGTTCCTTTAGAATTCTGGGGTGAATCCCATCAGGCCCCATTGCCTTGTCCACCTTCAGTTTTAGGAGTTTTTTCAGGACCTTTTCTTCTGTGAATGGACTGGTATCAACCCCCCCCCCCCCATCCTGTGTGCTTCTATTATGTGGTTTAGGTACCTCCCCCTCCTCTTCTTTTGTGACTACTGAGCAGAAGTATTTGTTCAGTATCTCTGTGTAACCCCCCTACAAATGGGGGTTCCTAAAATGTCTTTCTGGGCTTGTCTAAATGCCCGCTGCCAGGCTGGTGTTCTAACAGTTTTAAAAGTACTTGCATGTGAGTGCTCTATTAGCCTCTGGCGCTGTCTCTTTAAGAGGCATCATTTTTGAAGGTTATAATTATTCTGGGTCTTGGCCGAGTGTTTCTAGGCTTGAGTCCAACCCAGGCTACAGTACCTTTGCTTCATTCTTCCATTGCTAATTGCATAGGGGAAGCTCTAATATGACCTGTGATTGTTTATTGCTTATCTGCTTTAGTAATAATAATATTGCAGTTTGTCTCACCTGCCTTCCTTTGCAGCATGGACTTTTCTGTTAATCACCACCATCTTGATTCTGGACTGCCAGTTGGGACCAATCAGTACCTTTGGGGACTCTAAAATGGAGCCTGTCCCTAGGGGTCTTGTGGGAATGAATTTCTGTTGGAATTGTAGTTTTTACATTTTGGTACCTAAATGGACCTGGAGGGGGAGACCTCGCTTTGACAGACAGATGGATCAACCAACCAAACCTTTTGGATCAGAGGGAAATCCCAGAGCTGCCTGCAGCAGTGAGGCAGCAGTGGGGCAGAAGTGAATAAGAGCTGGAAGAGTAAGCAGCTTAAGCCAGTCGAGCTGCTGCCCCACGGGCTAGCTCAGGGATTCGTCAGGAAGGCTGAGTCTGGCCTGCCTGCCTCTAGCTCTCCCTCATGCCACCTTAATTTGAACTTTCCTCTGAATATTTAGCTGTGCCCTGAATATTGGGTGCAGCGAACCAGTGTTAGTGTGGCGTTAGAGTTGGAAGAGTGAACAGCTCGAGAGATTCGAGCAGCTGCTCCTGCGTGGTGCTCAAGGAAATCGTCAAGTAGACTGTGTCTGGCCTGCCTGTTACCATCTTCCCAAGTGAAGAGACCTTGAGCTGAAATTGGTCTTTATCCGAAATTGCAGTTTTTGTGATCAGAACCTGAATTGTAACAAAGTGAATTTCGCCTGAAGTGAACTGAAGATTTGCCTACTAGTTATCGGCCTGTCAGGACTTGAGACTGCCACAGAGTGTATGGTTTGTGCAGAGACACTATGTATAACAACCAGACTGTCATCAGAACTGTGGTATTTACTGGCTTTTACTATAAGTGTGCTGAATGTGGAGGGTGGATCTCCATCTGGTTCCCCATCTTACTTAATGTGTCACGCTTGCTGGAAGCTGCATCCAGTACTTTACCGGACTGTATCCAAATTGTTCACCTGGTCTGGGCCTCACCAACTCGGCCCAGATTGCCGCTCGTGCTGCAGAGTTACATCTGAAGAGAGACCCAGCTGGGGATTCAGCTCCCTGCTCAACACCAATGAACAGGAACAACACCACGGTGCATCGTGTGGGCACTGCTTCTCCTGGCAATCCAGCTCTTCATTCTGAGGTCTCCATGTCATCCATCCTTCATCCTGAACTGGGTAGCATGAGTAAACACCAGGGTAGCTCCTTGCAACCAAGCTCAAATCGAAGTGTGTCAACTGATTTAATTGTTGTTGCTAATCATTTTGGACTGAGCCATCTGGCTCCGGATTACAAATTAAGGGTTAAAGTGCATGTTGTGTTCTCTTTCTTCCAAAGAGCCCCAACAACAGCTGCAATGCCGACCTACTCCGGGCAATGCTTCAGGCTAGCCTGTGGTTCCAACTGGGTACCCAGAGTGTGTGTGAGTCTGTTACAGGGACCTTTGAGTGCATGCCTTATAACCTGAACTATTCAGATCTAAAATCAATCACTAGATTACTGCCTCTTCCTTGTTTACATCCCCCTAATAAATCAGATCTAAATCTTTTTGTATCCAAACTGGTTGTGGTGTACCTCTGTATAGAAAGTACTGTGATATTACTGTTTACAGTTACAGGCCTTGTTTACAGGGGGTCCCAGGGCCATTCTAGCTAATCCAGCCCTGGCGGTAAGTGTGTTATAAGCGAGGTTAACAGTGCATTACAGTGTGTTTTGGGATTGTGTTATCTCAGATGTGCTTTGGCCACTAGAAGGGAAAGAGGGGGGGTATCAGTGTCCCTGAGGGCTGTACCCAGAGCAGTCATGCTGCCATTAACCCTGTCCTCCGGGTGGAGTCACCCTTTTCACAAACTCAGGCCCCTTAACCTTCAGATAGTCACGCAGGCAGGGGTAGTATCCCTTAGGATAGCGCCACCTAGGAGTTACATCTGCTTTGTCACTGTCCCCCTCTGCCCACCCCCTCTCCTTTATTAAGCCTCACTATCCCTCCCCTGGTCTTTCTTCACTCCCTAATGTACCTATAAAAGGTTTTATCCCTCTTCTTAACTGAGTTAGCTATCTTTTCCTCGGTTTTGGCCTTTGCCATTCTGACTGCCTTCCCCGATTTCTTCTGCTTTAACTATTACAGTTCTCTGTACTGCTCCTTCTGTGTTTCATTATACTTTCTGAATATTATCTTTTTCTCCCTAACCTAACCCTCTTTTGAGAACCATAGTGTTTTTTCCCTTCATTTTTTATGTTGGTGCGCTTGCACAACCAACATCTTGTGGTAGTGCAGCTTTGGAGGTGTGGTCACTGTTGGGCGAATGCAGGGCACGCACCAGTAGGTGCGTCCCTCATTTCCCAATAAGCCTGCATGCCAGCGCCACACCATGCATACATATGTGTGAGCACATCTAAGAAAAGGTCTGCTCTGCGGTCCTAGTAAGCTCGTCAGGCCTTAGCGGACCTTCCCTGGATGTGCTCAGCTGACATTATGAGCATGTGGCGACACAGTGGCATAAACTGCCGACCCGGGTCCCCAATCCCCTGTTGGTTAACCCTGCCCTCTCTATGTGCCAATGGGGGAGCCCACTCCCCATCAGCATAAATCACCCCCATTGTTAAATGCTGAGGGGTTGCCCAATCCCCCTCGACTTGGCCCCCCGCTTCCTTTGTGTGCCGATGGGGTTGCCCAATTCTCGTTGGCATAAAATCATCCCCCACCCCATGTTGTGTGCCGACGAGGTTGCCCAATCCCCCGTCGACTATAGACCCCCCCAAAACAGTTAGGTGGCATGCTGGGAGCCCACACCAGCATGCCATATCCCCTAAAACAAAAAAACTGTCCCGCGATGTTCTTTTTTTGGTCACCTGTTAAAACAGCGGTCTCTCATAGTCTCCCTGCCCCCACCGCACCCACCCTCTGCACCCTGCCTCCCCACCCCCTCACCCCATACTTTCCTCGGAGTCTGGTACAATGATCTTGAGTGGACCGGGAACACGTCTGCACTCTTCAAAAGCCGACGCAAACTGAGGAAATGCGGTAAGCTGTATAATGGAATAAATAGGGTTTTCAACTTTGATGCATATCTCAGACATTTTGGGAATTTTGGCTTTAAATTTTCAACATGGGTTTTGGGACCCCTCCTCATGATATTGCACTGTCATGGCATCATTCGGTTCCAAAATGTGATTTGCAATCACTGCACAGAATCACCTTTTGGGACCAAGTAATGAAATGACAGTGCTACATTCATGAGGGGCTCTCAAAAGCCTATGTTACTAAATTTAGATGAGGCATCAAAAAATGACTGTTCTGGTGCATTGCTTGATTGCTACGCTTTTACTCGTAAGTTATAAATTCACAATATTTTCATGCCAGATTATCAACATTGGCATTTTACCACACTTTCTTATGAACCGTGCAGCTGTCATTTTCACATCCTGGCCAAAATGTGTTTTTGCACTTCCAGCGCAGAATAGCGCGGTTGCTGTGCGAAATCAGTGTTCGGGACACATTATGAAAATGACAGTGACACTGTTCATGAGCAGAGGTCCTAAAATGCCTGTGTTGAAAATTTGGTGCTGATACTCCACAAAATGGCTGTGTTACGAGCGTGCATTGTGCAGTTTGCACGCACGCTTGTACGTTTTGAAAATTATAATATTTTCACTCCAGATTTTCAACAGTGCCATTGTTCTGCACCTCCTAATGATCAGTACAGCTGTAATTTTTCACATCCTGACCAAAATTTGTTTTCGCAGTTCCGGCGCAGAATAGCGTGGTCGCTGTGGAAAGTCCGTGTTTGAGACACATTATGAAAATGACAGTGGCACTGTTCATTAAATGCCTATGTTGAAAATTTTGGGACAAAAGTCAATAAAATGAGTGTTTTACAAGCGTGCGTTGCATTTGTAATAGTTTCACTCCAGCTCTTCATCATTGGCATTTTTCCATACCTCCTTATGAACAGTACAGCTGGCTGAAATGTGTTTTCGCATGTCCGGCTGGCGCAGAATTGCACGTTGCTGTGCGAAATCAGTTTTCGGGACAATTTTCGGAAATGACGGTGACACTATTCATGAGCAGAGGTCCTAAAATGCCTATGTTGAACATTTGGTGCTGAAAGTCCATACAGTGACTGTGTTGCAAGCGTGCATTGTGCAGTTTCCATGCACCCTTGTAACTTCGTCAGTCTGTAATATTTTCATGCCACATTTTCACCACTGGCATTTGTGCACACCTCCTTATCAACAGTCCAGCTGCCATTTTTCACAGCCTACCCAAAACGTGTTTCCGCAGCTGTGGCACACAATGGCGTGCTCACTGTGCAAAATCCCATTTTGGGACACATTAACAAAATCACAGCGCTATGCGTCTCTAGCTCCACCACTGCCACTGCCAATGCCAGCACGACAACATTCGGCATTGACAAATGCTTGTTTTTATTTGCTTCACACAAAGGCTTGTTGCCTCTGTGATGGCAGCTTTGATTTTTCCCCATTGTTCCTCCACCCCACCTTCTCACCCATTTGCTAAGTGCACTCCCCCATTTTGCCAAAGTAAGCCCTCTTAAAGTTCAATACCCTCACCTTTGTCTGACTTGACTCTATGGCTGTGTTTATCATGAAACACACAGTTTGGTGGTTGCTTGTTCCCAGATGGTGACCAACTTCTAAATCCAAGATCCTCTCTCCATCCCAATTTGAGAGTACCAGGTTTAAGATTGCTCTCTCCCTAATTGGTTCCAACATTAACTGTCTGAGGCATGCCCCCATGGGGCATCGAGAATTAAACTGGTCTTGGATGTGGCTGCAGCAAAGATGCTCCAGTTAACATTTAGCATATTCAGGTCCCCCATCAACAATATCTACCCCTTTTCTGCCATTCTAAGGATGACTTCTATCATTTCCTTGTCCATTTCCTCCCCTGAGAAAGAGGTCTGTATACAACCCCCATACAGACTGTGGTGCCATTTCCTGTCTCCAGGGTGACCCACAGTGCCTCCTCTCCTCACTGTTTACCCTTTAGTTCTGTTGCTTTGATCCCTTCCCTTACGTAGAGAGCTACCCCTCCTCCTCTTTTACCCCCCCGTTCCTCCTGTAGATCGTGTACCCCGGTATGTTGGCATCCCAGTCATGGTTCTCTGTGTACCATGTTTCTGTGACTGCCACGATATCCAGGTGTCCCTCTTCCATCAAGTCCACTAGTTCAGGTGGCTTGTTACTAAGACTACATGCATTGGTACTCATCGCCCTCCATTTTTTGATAGCCTTACCCCCTTTAGCCCCATCCCTGTCCTTACTGTTTTTGCCTTTTTCTCCACTGATCCCTGTCCTGCTCCCTATCAACTTCTCTGCCTTAGTTTTTACCTCACAAACTACCCTGCTTTATGGGAGGGGGCTGGGATTTCCATGCTTCTTTTCAGTGCCTCTCCCCTTGGCTAGTTTAAATGCTTGCCAATGAAACATTTAAACCTATCACTTAGGATCCTGGTTCCCCTCCTGGACAGATGCAGACCATCATGCTAGTATAGGCCTCCATCCCACCAGGTGGACCCCCAGTCCCCAATGAAGCCAAAACCCTGAGCTCCACACCAGTTTTTTTAACCATTCATTGAATCCCATGGTGCAGAGTACCCTGGTCTCACCCATGTCATAGACAGGCAGCACCTCCGAGAAGGTTACTGTGCATGCTACTTCTCTATGACCCCTCCCCAACTCTACAAACTAATCCTACACTGCTCTGATCCCATTCCCAGCCAGGTTATTTGTCCCTAGGTGGACAATGACATCCAGCTCCCTCTGCTGTGCCACTACTTCCATGATCCTGATGATTCACATCCTGTCCCTCCCAGTCATGGAGCTGGGCAGGTACCTTACCTCCCTCCCCCCCCCCAATTCTATCATCATAATAATTGAGTCCCCCACCAGGAGTTGTTTCCTTCCCCAGTGGGGTCTCATGCCACCCTCCTTTGAGTCTCCTTTGTGGAGGTTCCCAGCATTCTCCTTGGCTCCACTGTGGGTGCCTCCATCGAGGAACTACACTCCACCAGAATGGCATATGACTTGTGGAGAGGTACAACTGAAGGTATGCACCTCTGATCCACCACCCTCACCCTCCCTTTGCCCTCTGTGGTCCAACCACTTCTCTTTCTTGGCAACCTCTGAGGCAGTGGCAGTGACCCTGGTGGCCTCTGGGTGGGGGAGGAGGTTTCCCGAAATCCTCGCATGGTCGGCCTGGAGATGGGCAACCTTCTCCCTCAGACCAGAGAGGTACCTGCAAATAGTGAAGCACTGCAGCCTCCAGAATGTCTTCTTAAAGACTGCCACCCCACAGCCAGTGCATTGCACCACTCCCCATGGCTCTCTCCCTTCTTCTAGTTTTTTTTTATTTTTTGTTAATGTGTGTGAGCATGTGCATGGGTCTACCCCCTATGCAGTGTGCTGGGATGTTAAGGTTATGACAGGTGTATGTCCTTTACCCTTTTGGGGAAGTTATGTCAGAACCTCTGGTATAAAGGAAATGATGCACTTGGGATTGGGTGGAGTGAGGGGCAGGGTGGGAGAGACCAAACCTGTACCCTCCAGAAGCAATCAGTTACAGCTCTGACACACCACCCTGGTGAGTGTTTTCCTTCCTTTCAGCAAAACAACCTGCACAACAATTTAAAAGAAAATATACCCTGCAAAAAACAATTTCAATCAGAGAAAAATAAAGCAGTAAACCGTACAACCTGTAAGCATTGAACAGTAATAAAACTTGTAAGCCCAACCTGTAAGCACAAAACAAAATAGAAACACAACAGTAGTGTGTGTGTCCTTTTTCAATTTCACCACCCCACTGATATTACACTCCACGCTGGGTGGCAACACAATCTCTCTTCTCCATCTCTCCACAATACTGTTCCTACAGAATCATCCGGCTCATCTGTGGGGGGTTTCCTTTTCTTTTTGTAGGCTTCTCTGACCATTGGGTAAAGGGGCTGCTCTTTACCTTCTCTCTCAGCTTCATGGGCCTGATATAGCTGGGTGAGACATCCGAACATGTGGGCATTCATGCCCACTAGCACAGGCACCCCATCATATATTCCAGACTCGGGGCAAATCAGAGCCAAGGTTTCCACTGCTTCTCCCACACCAGCCACTGTAGCTAGAAAAGCCATCCACACTGGAATGTACCTGAGGTAGGGGATGGGATTTCTCACTAAGCCCCAACATGTGTAGTCCTTCTAGCGGTTGTAGTTCTACGTGAGACAAATGTTTGTCGTACCAGGACTTAAGGATGATAGTAACTTGGGAACAGCTATCCAACACAACTCAAGTGGCAATCACATTGATAGTGACAGTAATTTCAGTCAATGGCCCCACCAACTTGCACATGTTGACTGAGGCTGATGTGGTGGTTTTAGTGGCAGAAGCTCTCATGTGAGCCATGGAGCTGGACCTGCCAGGGGTCCCGGTGTGCTCCCTTGCCAGGACCCTCTGTAATTTCCCTGGTTCTGACTATGGTTCTCAGATGTCCTATCTCGAGCTAGGGGGCTGTTCATAGGCATTCTACATTCCTTCCTTCTATGGCCCTCATTCCCACAATGATGACAAACAATGCACTACCAGTGCCCTATTGGGCATTGTGGGGCTTGTCCCCAAGATTCCCACCAGGGCACTGAGGGCTACTGTGCTCCACTCTGAGGCCCTTTCACTAGTCTGGGCCATAACCAACATTCCTCCCCTTTCTAGTTCAGACACATTTCTGATCAACCCTTCCATATCAGCTTGAAACCCAACCTCAGCAGAGGGCGCTGGTGCCAGGGGCCTAGTACCAAAGGTTGAGGGGCTTGTGCTGGGGACCATCCCACTTACCCTCTGGAGCTCAACTAATCCCAGATTCACAGACAGCTTGGCTGATGTAACCACATCTTTATACTCCCTCAGTAGGGTCTTCAACTCCTGTATCTCACCAGAGGGGGATCTCTCTCCCTACCTGGGTAATAGCCATTGAGACTTTCTGTACCCCTATTGCCCTTGCTGTTCTTCTGCCTCCCTGACTTCCTGCACCAAAACCCATATGAAGGGTGGTTGTTCTTATAGTCCGCTAGATGGAGCTGAAGAACTAGGAAGGTAGAGTGACAGGTGGCTTTTACCACATGTTGTAACCTTACCCAGTTCAGATCTAGAGCGCTCACCACACCCTTCCTGAAAACTGTCTGTCAGACCCTCTCCACATGGACCAGAAAAGCAGATAGAGGCTCCCCTTCCCA
Organism: Neoceratodus forsteri; assembly: GCA_016271365.2. NCBI lineage: Eukaryota > Metazoa > Chordata > Ceratodontiformes > Ceratodontidae > Neoceratodus > Neoceratodus forsteri. Next base: position 188,795,045 of record CM028132.1, on the reverse strand, counting down.
TTGGTGGGTGGTTTTGAACTTCCACATCAGGTCCTCACAAGACTCTGCATTCCCCAAAACACTCTCTAGGTCTGTCAAGTACACCTGGGCTGGGGCATCAGGATCAGTGGTCCTTAATGAGCGGATAACCTCTAATGCAAGCCCATGGAGACTCCCCACTATACATTTCCTCTATTCAATTTCTGAACACTGCCAATCTTGCACTAAGGGCATGGCACACTCCATCCATGCCTCCAGATCATCTTCACTACTTTGGGATGGTTTAACCCCCGAGAACATCCTCAACTTATGTTAGGAATCAAAAGAGACAGGCACATGACTGGGCAAGGATTTCTCTTTTTTTAAGGGATAGCGTTAAAGGCCCCATCCCCTTTCCTCCTTCCCCTGGGGCAGTACACTAAAGGAAGTAACAATGGGCCAGGCCTCTGATAATCTCTCAGTCACCAAAGCCTCAGGTGTTTATGGAGCCTCTATGACATTCGTACATTCCATGAACATAATCAAAGTCCCTTCAATAGAGTCAAGCATTTTTCCCCAGACTTTTACCTTAATAGGGCTCTTTATTGTGGACAGATACTTCTCTATGGTCTCCTCCTGCACATCAGGGGTACCCCCAGAAGCAGAAGGGACCTCTGGGGGTCCATTTGCATGCCACCACTCCGTTCAACCAATTTAACCTTATCTTGTTTCACAGGCCTAGTCTTCAGCCTGGGAGGTGTGGGCATGGGTACTGGAGTCCCCACAGAGGTCTTCCCACTTGGGTCCTCAGTGATGGGCATGGGTGGTGAACAGGAGGTCCCAGCAGTGTCTCCAAAGATATAACCAAGGCACTGTGTGCCAGTAAGCTACTACCACATCCTAGTGGCCCTCAAATAGGTTAAAGGGCCTGGGCCTTGCTACAGTGGCATTCAGGAGTTCTATCCTAAAATTATGATTAATAGTGTGGTGCCTCCATCCAGAGTAGGTCGTAAGTGGGTCAGGTGGTCAGCTGGTACAGCCCCCTGGTCTGCTCCTCCTACCCACCTCCCCTACCAACCACACCACACTCTGGATACCCAACAGTTTCCCAATGTCAAGTAACCTCAGACAATGTGCACGTGACTGTTTACAAAATACCCTTCACACAGCCGTTCTGAACAATAATGCACAGTTTTATTGGGGGATAAAGGATTATGGTAGAGGTACCTGTAAAAGGGAATGTTATGAAAGAAAGAATGGTTAGAGCAATGAGTAGAACAATAACAACTGGGCCTGTAGGCCAAATCACCCTAACGGCCCATCCACACTGGTACCAGTGTAGTGTATAAAAGGTATCTCTGGGTACCCAATAGGTGCAGACCTGGACATTGCTGTGGGTTGGCCGGCTGTTGGGACCCTAGGATGTTGGCAAGTTAAAGTTAATTTAAACTGCATACTCCCCTTAGGTTCTGGGGCATGTCCAGGTACTCATGGTTTGAAGATCGTCAGCAGTCTCTAACATGCAGGGATTTCCACCAGTCCAGGAGTGAGGAGCTCCATTCCTAGAGGGCACAACACTGGGAAATGGGTTGGTACTTACTTCTAGGCCTTGATCTTGATTGAGGGTCTAGCCGCTTCTCACCTTGATTGAAGATCTGGCTGCTTGTCACCTTCGTCCTCTTCTGGCCTATCGTGGAGTACACACACAGGTCTCAACCAGCCTCAGAAGGCCCAGACCTGGGACTGATTCCACAGCCTGGCTCCCACCATGAGTTGCAGGTGCCCTAGCACCCAGCAAGTGCCGGTGATCCCCTGGGACTAGCAGGCCCCACTTGAGAGGGGTTAGCAACTCTCCTTCCTGGCTCTGGAGAGATGCATCTGACCACTGATGGAGATGATGCATTTCCTGCACCTCTACAGCAGTTCAAGGGAAGCCTGGCAACTGTCATCTTTCTCTCTCTCTCTGTGCCATTGGACCACAGTTTCCAAGCTATATTCAGCAGTTCCAACTCACACTGCATAGCACTAGTAGCGGGGTTCAAAGGCCTGAACACCTGCTCACCTTTTGGTTCTCACAGCCTCTCAGATTCAGACCAGCCTTCAAGACAGAGGTGGCTAACACATGGTGCCCAACAATCTCAGTTTTTAGTCAGTTTCCAAAACAGCCTGTCTTGCCCCCAGTCCAGAGAGCTCTCAATACAAGGACAGTCTCTGTCACCTCCTTGCCTGTGCAGGTTAGCTGCAGCAGTGTGACTTTGCAAAACAGTCTTCCAGCTTCATAATACAGTGCTGGCTTCCTGCAGCAATGAACCTTTCCCACAGCAGAGTTAAGAATTTCTCAGGTGCCTTCTCACTAGCACAGTTTCTCTTCAAAACTGGTTCAGTCGTCTCTCTTTCTCCCTTAGCAGTCCACATCTGAGTCCTGTGAAAGGTCTCCACCAAATTCACCTGTCACTGAGTCTCCCTAGCTCACCAAGTCCATACTGACCACAAATCCCCCAGGTCCTGGGATTTCTCTGCCCAGCTCTACCCTCTGATTTGCTGTCCTCTGCCACCAATCACAGTTAATGATTCTTCCAGTCCTCTCATTTGCTGTACCTCAAGGCATCTAAGAAAAGTTCACTCCCGACCCGGGTTCGGGAACGAGCCCGGGGAGCTGGAGGGCCGGCCGGGGGAGAGGACTTGAGCATCCTAGGGACCACTCATCCTCTCCGGGGGGAGTGGAGTGCCAGAGCTAGGCTCTTGTCTGGCCCTGGATGAAGACCCGAGGTACAGCAAGTCATAGATGATAGGGACCACTGTCCTCTGCTAAGTGACCACTCAAACAGTTACATTTGGTCCTCCTTGAGCCCATAACTAGGTCCATTTCTGACTGTCCCCAGAGCAGCATTTGGGCTCATCAATTTTTTTTGAGCCCTTTTGAATATTTAAATTCCCCTTTATTTTTTACAGTGCATCCTAGCACTTTTCCCAAACTCTGTGGCCACTTCTCACCCACCTCCCCCAGGTGTGTAACCCCCATTTAAGCAGACAAGGGGGTTGAGATCACTGGGGAAGTGCAAAATATGGCCCCAAAGGTGTCCGCCAAACCAGAGAAGCTGCAGCACTTCTGCACATGTATGGACTGGTGATCCTCCTGGCAACACACTCCAAGGTCGCTGGTACTGCTGGTGAGACCCCCACAGCCTATTTTGGGCTGAAACAGCAAGCAGGAGCCCCAAAAACAAGGTGAGCCCTCAAAAGGGGGGGTTACTTTGGGATATTCCAGCAGCAAAAGCACCAAGAGTTAGACACTGCCTGATACCCTGCAGGATTGCTTAGTAGCATAGCTAGTCAAGGATCCCACATGGCAGAATGCCATAGTTGACTTGGTACTCACCAATTTAGAATGTGGGGGGTGACTCTCAGGGAACCATTCAAGTCCAGTGACCACAACATGGTATGGTTCCAGCTGGAAGGGAACCCCCTTTAAAGACAGTGGTTCTGGACCTCAAAAGTGTGGATTTTGAGAAGATGTGGGAAATAGTCATTGAAAGATCAACAATGGTAGACCAGACCAAGGATGTAGAAGAACAGTGGAGTAGGATCAAGGGGGAATTCCTCATGATGACCAAATCTTGTGCAAAGATGGTGGCCAAAGGGAACAAGAATACAAAGTTGATCTGGTTCTTCAAGGTGATGGAGGCTAGGAGGGCAAAAAGGAGTTCCCTCACTGAGTAGAGGAGGAACAAGGGGAGGAAGCCTGGAAGGGTTATTAGGCTAAACTCAAAGGGGCAAGAGTGGCAGTCAGAAGGGCAAAGGCAGAGAGAGAACTGTAGATTGCAGCAGGAGAAAATGTGGGAAAAATAATTTTTAGGTACATAAGGGAAAAATGGAAATGGAGGATAGTTAGGCTAGTGGATTTGGTAGGATAGTGAAAGATCATGATCAGAAGGCAAATGTACTAAACAATTACTTCTGCTTAGTATTCCTGATAGAAGACAGTGGTATCCTGCTGGAGAGTGATAACCATAGCCAACACACATAGGATTCAGGAGAAATGGGAGGAGTACAGATCTTAGTTGGCAGGGTTAAAAAGGATCTAGAAGCTCTCTCTGGGTAGATAAGGCACCAGGCCCAGATGGCTTGCACCCATGTGTACTTGGGGAACTTGCAGCATAATTGGCAGTACACTTAACTCATCCATTTAACAACTAACTGAAGTCCAGTGTGGTGCCAGCAGATTGGAGATCCAAAGATATATAGCACCACTCCATGGGGGGGGGAGGGCAGGCAGAATCCAGGCAACTACAGGTCTGTCAGCCTTACCTCCATTGTAAGTAAGCTGATGGAGACCATAGACAGACTGGATCACCAACGTGACTGACAGAGAACAGGCAGTAGATTGGTTCTATTTCGACTTCAGCAGGGCCTTTGATTCGGTACCACACTAGAGACTGCTGAAGATTTTGGAGGATTTGGGAGTAGAGTGAGTTTAGTTAGGTGGGTTAGAAGTTGATTTGGGGGGAGGAAACAGAACATAGCTGTGAATAGGACTAAATTAGGGGACAGAGTGGTCAGGAGCAGAATGCTGTAGGGATCATTCCTAGGATCTGTCCTATTTCATATGTTTATACGTGACATTGGAGAAGGTATCCAAGGAAAGCTGAGTCTCTTTGCTGATTTCACAAAGCTATGTGGCAGACTAGATCATGAGAAAGGGATGGGAGAGCTCCAGAGGGACCTAAATCAACTTAAGACAGTCTTAGGTATGGAAGTTAAGATTCAATGGCAAAAAGTGCAAAGTAATGCACTTAGAGACAGATGGAATCCATGCACAGAATAATGGATGGGCGCAGGTTTGATTGGCTGCTTTGACAGAAGAGAGAGATCTGGGGTCCATAATCAGTGGCTCCTTCAAGCAAACAAGTCAATGAGAGCAATGCATAGAGCAAGGCATTGAAGATGATGGAGTGTATAGGGAAGGGTTTTGGCAGTAAGAGAAGCTAGGTGATTCTAAAAGTGTACAGATCTCTGTTGAGGTCTCACTTGGAGTACTATGCCCAATTCTGGAGTCCTCACCTCAGAAAGACATTGACAGACTAGAGTCGGTACAGCAAAGGATCGCCATGATGATCCAGGACTGACAGAAAAGATCCTATGAGGATAGTAGTAGTAGTAGCAGTTATCTATACAGTGCCCTTTCTCAGGGGCTCAGTGAGCTTTACAGAAAATATAACTTAAAAACCAAAAAAATAACTAAAGCTTCAAAACATCATGAATAAATAAAAAGAAATTGAATAATAATAAAATGGGCGGCATCCAACTAATAGAAGCTATTAGCATGGAGGTACTAAATATGTACTTTATGGAGGTCAGATGATAGCAGGGAAATATAATTGAAACATATAAGTTTGTCTGGGGGCAAACAGAGTGAATAGCAAAGACCTATCTCCAAGAAATAGGGTTGCAATCATGAGCGGACATAACTAGAGGTTGGTGGGGGGCAAGTTCAGGAAAAATGTATAGAAGTTCTTCACTGAAAGGGTGGAAGAACCATGGAATAGACTGCTGATGGAAGTGGTGGGGGCAGCTATCCTAAATGGGTTTAAACATCGCTAGTACAGGGCAAGGGGAATAAGCGCACCGGTACAGTAGACTCGTGGGGCGAAATAGTATAGTAAGGTTAGACTCTTTGGACCTTTGGTCTCCTTCTGCCATCAGATTTGATGTTTCTGTGTCTGCCAGATAGCCTGAGAGGAAATATTATATATAGAATAATGGATGGGGACGTGTGCTTAATGAGATTTTAATGGTTGCCCGAGGTGTGGGATGCTACATAAACCCCGAGAGTGAAACCCGAGGGGGGTTATTATAGCATCCCACACCAAAGGCAACCATGAAATTCGAGTTAAAAGCACACTTCCCTCTCTTTTATTTTTTATAATTGCTGGTTAGCAATTTTTTGCTTAAGTGAATTATGGTGCTGACTGTCACACATACAACACACACACACACACACACACACACACACACACACGTGCGCTCACTGAGTATTTCTGACACTTTTTTTTTGAGTAGAGCTGCTTTTTTGTTGTGGTATTGTATTTTGTATTTGACTTTTACTTTTAGGTTTTGGATCATGATCACGATCTGCTCACCTGGGTGAGTGAGGTACGTCAGAGCCGTTCCTGCTGGTTGTAGTCCAGTGGAGGTTTCGAATGACAGAATCAACCAGATAGATTTTTTGTCATGTTTTTTATATATATTTGCAGCATGGAAGTGTTCATTTCTAAAAAGAAAACGCCGAGTACTGTCAGTGTAGGAGCTCCTCGCTACACAAGCAAGGAGCTGCCATGGTTAGCAAAGTGTTTAGCCAGCTCTGTAGCCGATGAACAGCCAATTAGGGCTCAGCTTTTTTTGAGTGCCTCGGCGCATGCTGTTCATTGTAACCCGTGGGTTATAACAGAAAATTATAACTGGGTCAGGCAATGGAAAAAAATGCTAACCAGTTATTGTTGTTCCTCTTCATAAGAAAGGGCTTATCTCAGACCTACTAAATTACAGACCCACCAGGTAAATTGATAACATAGCACCAATTTTTAATTGATTAATTCTCCATAGGCTTGAATTATGGCTTCATCAAAATGCAGCCATATCAGATTTACAATCAGGCTTCAGGAAAAAAAAAATCACTTAACAATTGATAAATATTTTGTTATAGCTCTTTCAACACAAAAATATCATATTTTAAGAAAACAAAAAGTATTCATATTATGTACTGATTTTCTAGAGCATTCTATTTGGCCATGCCCCATTTTATGGCCAATGCAAAATGATATAAACTTAGATGATTCATTATTAAATAGGATTATTGTTCTGTACCCCCAAAACATGGTCATGGGTTAGAATTACCAGGAAAAAAAGGTTCTATGAGGTTTTATTAAGCATTATCTTGATGTACCAAAAATTAATGGGAAGCAGATCCCATTTCTTGCATATGTGGATGACCTTGCAATTTTTTCTCTTTAGTAGTGGGCTTCAACGTAAACTCAGTAATCTAGCTGATTGTGCTAATACCCTCAAAATTACCATAAATATGGAAAAAAAGTGAGATATTAATCATTATAATATGAGGTTGGGTAAAGCATATGGAAAAAAGTGAGATATTAATCATTATAACATGAGGTTGGGTAAAGCAGGGATCCAATTGGTCTACCAGCATCAGATGACCGTGCATTAATCAGTGTTATATGCACAGTTGGTGTCAAAAGTCCCCACGGCAAGATCCCTTATTAGAAGTGGGACTTGTTAGCTCCTGAGCCACAGTGTAACGGTGTGGCAGCCATTGAAACCAGCACAGAGGAGCAGCAGAGAATGTGCTGAAGTGCAGCAGAGACATCCCATTCCTTGTCTGTCCACAGTTATGTGGCTCCTCACCCACCCCGATGATCTCTGCTCACCGAGACTGGCAGTCAGTGTTAAAGCAATGTTTACACTTGCAGCAATGTCTAGTCTGTGTGTCTCTTCATTCTACTGTGTCTGGTGCCTTGTCTTCTTGTCAGCGAGTAAGAGAGACACACCGGGATGAAGATGTTGATGCAATCCTCTGTGTCTCTCTGTGGCTCGCTCTATATGTCTTACAGTGCCTGCTTCTCCTTCCTTCAGTGTCCCCCCCATAGTCAGTTCCACACACTTCAGGGGACAACAGAACACCACAGTTTCACTACCTATGCAGGGAAAAGCACCCCCCGGGACCAGGTAGCCTAGTTCACAATTGCTACATTGGGGCAGCTTGATATGACACAGGGAGTAGACCACATCCCAAGCCCCCCTCCCTCTACCTTAATTAAAATTCCCATGGCATTGCCTGAACTTACAGCACAGCAGGCATCTCCATTGCAGCTTTTGCTCTGTGGGTCTGTCTCAATGACGCGAACATGCCGCCAGCCAAAGAACGTGGCTGCATACTGCACCATTCTAAGACAGAATTGTCCCCAGGGCTTATGTTGGCTGAGTTGGGCTACTTAGAGCAGTGGCAGCTCCTGTCCTCCCAGTCCATGTCATCCACCAGCTCTACTGTAAACTCAGCAGCTAAGTCTGGAAACTGGCTCCAGTGCTGTGTAGCTCAGGACAGTGGGCTCCACGGGCTAAGTCTGCTCTGCACTAGTGGCCTCTGCATAAACCACTATGGGTGATTCCAAGACTGGGTGGCTAACTGACAGTTCTGTACATGGAAGGGAGCCTGAGAGAGAGAGAGAGAGCAACACACAGTCCCCCCTCCCCGCATGGTTTGCTTAACCGTGTGGGGAGTGAGACAGTGAGATAGAGATAGAGCGAGAGAGAAAGATGCGTTGTAGGCACAGAGAGAGAGCAGCTCATTGGTAGTTGAGTACAGAGCTATTGACTCTGTTGCTGGCACAGTAGGAAGCAGACTGGACAGCTGAGGAGAGAGATGACACTACAGCATATGCAAGTTACATGTCCTGCTGTCTTTCTTGCTGAGTGTCTGTCCCTCCTGCTGGACAGCTTGTTGGAACTACTTTCTGAGGTGGTAGGATACAGTGTGAAAAACTTTCATTTCCAGCATGAAAACCAGCATTTATGTTTATTATCCACCTGAAAAGGATACCCCATGTTGTAAGTGCAATAACCCACTCCAGGGTGCGCAGTTATTGGGGATTAATCAGCACCCCAGATGCTGTGAGGGAACTCGGCCTGCGGCCTCATGCCTCACAACGCAACTGAGGTGTTGATTAATCCCCAATAACACCATGTTGTGTGTTATTACTTACATGGAAGGCATAAAGCTAAAACAGAATGGAATGGTCTCTAAACAGTTTGCTTTCAGAACTGGTACATTACTACTGTCTTTTGGGTTTAGTATTTACAATAATAACAAATTCTCATGGGCAAAACATTTTGAGGTTACAAATAATATTTACAATAGACATCCAAATGTCTGTAGTTTTAATAATTTATATGGGGAATATTCAGTTAGGGCAGTTCTAACGACAGCAAATAGTAAACTCTTGCCTTAAGTAACACACTCAGCAGAAATGTTGGGGTTTCTTTCCGCTCTTTTAAGAGGCACATCTGAATAAATTATATAAAGCAGTTATAGCTCTACCTTAATCTATTCCTACCTTTGCTCTGAGAGCAGCATTGGATCAACAATCTTTACGTGCACTAGCCTCTCATATAGTATGTCATATTGGATTCATTTAGGCAACATGGCCGGTTCACGTATTCCTAAAACTGCACTCAAAGTGCTAGAATACTGCCTAAAACTTATATTAATTTTTTAAAAGAAGTCAGCTATTACCTTTTATATCTGAGGAAATTTTTCATTTCCCTTTGGTTAGTTAGAAGATTTTGTTTTTGTAAAATGTGTTTATTGTCGAAATGTAACAAACAGTACATACAGGTACAATGTGTACCAGGATCCAAACACAAGAAGAGCTATTTACAACATGAATAACAGGTCCAAAGGTGCATCACACTATTAAAACATATTACTTAATATTTTTAGGTAGAGTTACACAGATCAGTTGGATTAACCTTAAGTATTCATTCAAGGTTCAATGTGCCCTTAGATTGTGAAGAGTATCCTCATATAGGGTATCCCTTTAGGAGTAAGATGAATGGATAGGGGGCTCTGCATGGTGATAAAGAGTTTGTGGGGGGGGTGAAAAGGAAGGGTCCTCATCTGTGGGTTTCATGTCTCATCCATAGCTTCCTTCATCATCCCCCATACAACCTCCAGTTTACCAGGGAAGTATGCCCATGTCCATGGCATTAACCAGTTTGGCCCAGTCTTTTTCAAATTGGCAGTTTCCTCAGCCACATTTGCCTGGGCCCACTCTGTATTGAAGCAGTGCAGAAGGTTGTGTGCCCATTGTTGAATTGTAGGGGAATTGTCTGCAATCCAGCACTGAACCAGTGTTTTTTGGGCATTTAATAATGCTAGCAACCATAGGCCCAGTCCAGTCCACCTCCCAATTTCTTTCTCCCTGGGTTTGATCCTAATAAAAATTCCAGGGGTGATTTCGGGGGCACATTTCCCAGGACCCGTGACATGATTTAATATATTTCATGCCAGTAGTTTAGGATTTTTGAGCACATAAATGTCATATGGAGGAAGTCTTCATTGTCACCCTTGCACTTGGGGCAGGATTTTGGCTTATCAGGTTGGAAGCAATGAAGCTGGGCTGGGGAGATATATGCTTTCCATGGGAAATTTAGTTGGGTCTGTCTTAGCCTGTTGTATTTTGAGCAATTTTTAAAATGGGTCATTGCCAAGGATCACATTTCTGAGGTGAAGGTAATGTCCAGGTTCTGCTCCCATGCTGTTCGCACATGCTGGAAGGGATCCTGGGAGCACCCTGCATTATCTCATAATATATGCACAGTGGTTTGGTGTTTGGTTGGGGTGAGAAAAGTTCTTCCTCAAATGGGTTGGGCTTCACTGTGCCTGTGGGCATCTCATTCAGCCCCAGCAACCTATTTATGACCTGCAGAAAAACAAAGAAATCATCGTGGGTCAAGCCCCACTGCCCCTGTAGTGCTCAGAAAGAGTGGAGTGTGCTACCAACATACAGCTGCTATATATATATTTCAGAGCTTTTTTCTCCCATCTGAGAAGGCCTCTGTGTAAATATACATTGCAGCCCGGGGTTGTCTTGTGTACTGACCAGACTGAAGCATATGGGGAGATTCCACACTGACCTCCCATAGCCCCATGTACCAGGTTCCAAATTCTAAGCAAGGGTTTTGTGAAAAGGTTGGTGCAAGACTGTTTTGCCCCTTGCAACAGGGATGATGCCAGAAGGTCCCATCTAATGTTGGTCCCCGGCTGGTTGCATTCAATTTGTAACCGGTCACGGTATACAGGAGTTGCACCCACAGGTAGGAATGCCAATTGCACTGTATATTAATAGTTTTTAAAGTTAGGGAGCCCAACCCCACCACATTTAGTTGGCTGTTTCAGGATGGTTCTGTGGATCCTCAGAGGTTTTCTCCACCATAAAAATCCATGGAATATACTGTCTAGTTGTCTAAAGTATTTATCAGGAAGGTGTATTGGGAGAGATTGGAATAAGTATAAGCACTGTGGGAGTATGTTCATTTTGATTGATGCTACTCTGCCCAGAAGGGTCAGTGGCAAGGAGGCCCATCTTTCGCAGCACTGAGTCAATCTATTTACAAGAGGTCCATAGTTATGGGCTACTAATTGTGTGTGTTTTGCTGAAATTATGATCCCACTTATTTAATCTGTTGCACTACCTGGGCAGCCAGAGTGTTGTTGGCTAAAAGGTGCTTGTTCCTGTTCCCCACAGGAAGAATTTCACTTTTGGTTGAGTTAATTTTATGGCCCGAGAGAGAGAGGCAGATTCTGCTAAGATAGATTGTTCATGAGGAAGGCCTACTTGGGGGTCTTTCTTTTATAACAAAATGTCGTCTGAGAAAAGTGCTAGTTTGTGTTCTCCCCTGGCCCCAAAGCCCTCTATCCCCGGGTGGCTACGTATTGATGCAGCCAAAGGTTCCAATGACAAAACATATAGTAAAGGTGACAAAGGGCAACAATGGCGCATCCCCCTCTGGGGTATGAAGCCAGAAGACAATGACCTGTTGACCAGAACCTGGGAGGTGGGGTCAGTGTAGAATGTTTTTATCAGATTGAGGCAGTATGGCGCAGTGGGTTAAGGCTCTGAGCTGCAAATCTGGAGACCTGGGTTTGAATCCCACAGCCCCCTAGGTGCATACTGTGTGACCCTGAGCAAGTCACTTAACTTCCTTGTGCTCCCAGGTTGCACCTGAAAACAAGCTTTCAGCTTAGTGTGTCTCACCTGGTACAATAATTGGTAAAAAAAAAAAAAAAAAAAGATTAATAATCCCAGGTCCCAGACCAAAGGCTCTGAGGGTAATGAACATATACTCCCACTCCACCTGGTCAAAAACATTCTCTGCATCCAGTGCAAGGACCACTGTTGTGTGGGATCTATGGGATTTTGCTCATGAGTAGATAATGCTCAATGTTTTTCTCATGCAGTGCTTACCCTGGCACCACTGTACAAAACCACACTGGTCCGAATGGATCACCTGGGGCAGAAGGGGCTGTAGTCTGCCAGCAATCAGGCAGGCAAAAGTTTTGTAGTTGTATATCAGGAGCAAAATGGGCCAATAGGAGGCACATAGGGAGGGTCCTTGCCCGGCTTAGGCAGTACCGTAATATTTGCTAACCACATGGATGGGGGCAGGCATCCTATGGCAGTCCCTTCCCTCTATACATCAAACAGGGGATCCAGGAGTTAGGGCATGCATTTTTCTAAAGAAATAGCATGGCAACCAGTCCAGGCCTGGGGCCTTTCCCTCTCTGAGTGCCCTAATGACTAATAATTTCCTCCCTTCCCACAGGAACTTCCAACTGTTCTGCTAACTCCCTCGGTATCGCCAGGAATGGGATTTTATCTAAGAATTGTTGTATTTGGTCTCAGGGTGGGGAGTCTTCAGCGGAATATAAGTTTCTGTAAAAAGAGGTGAAGGTTTCTCCAATAGATTTGGTGTCAGTAACACTGCCCCCTTGGGGTTTTCTTAAACTTCTTATCATATGTTCTGCTTCTTTCTGTTTTAATTGCCTAGCTAGGAGTTTACCACCTTTACTTTCATAGAAATATGGCCCCATGTTGCCCAAGAGTAATTTCAGCTCTGCGAACTACTCAACATATTGTACTTAATTTTATTTAGTTTGAGTCTATTGTAAAGTCTAGTGGTAGGTCGCGCCTTGTGCGCTTTCTCGAGCTCATGTATTTTTCTCTCAAGAATAGATGTCAGCATCTTCCACTTTCCTCTTGTGGGCCACATATGAAATGGATTGCCCTCTAATGTAGGTCTTTAAGGCCTCCAACCTTGCTGTGTGTGTAGTGTCTCCTCTTTTGTTGTTGTTCAGGTATTCCGAAATGGTCACCTGCATGTATTTAGCATATTGTGTATCAGTTAAAAGGCTGGGGTCAAGCTTCCATTGTCTAGCCGGTATGGGGTCAGCTCCCATTGAGACAAATAGAAGATTTTTTACCTGATGTTAGTAGGCGTGATGTGTGGAACAGCACTCTGCCAGGCAGCTGGCATATCTAACTCCGTTCCTCCCATTACATCATCAGCATTGTGACCACAATGACAGTGACATCATAGCTGCTCAGGAAGAGATGCTTAGCAGCTGCCTGGTCAGTTACCTGTCATGTCACAGTCACTGAGGTCACAGTGCTGCTGATGTAGTTGAAAGAATAGAGCTAGACATGTCAGCTGCCAGGCAGAGTGCCGTTCCTCTCATTCAGCATAATACTATCACATAGAAAGCTTTTAATACAGTATACTAGAAATATTCTTCAGAAATAAAATGTTACAACTACATTTTCCAGGCTGTTATTTTTTGTTCTACTAGCTATTCAATGAACAAATTAAGTTTATGGACAAAGATGTTGCTAACCCCTTGGCTTCCAAAGTATTTCTTTATTTATTTGAATTTTGGTAACCGGGTAAGCGCTCTGAGACCATACAGTCCCTTTTTCAGGGGCAACCTGGGGAGGGTACAGAGGATAAAAGAATACAGGATATACAGTGCAAAAACCGAGTACTACGCTAAACAGTGCTACACATACACACATAAGAAAAAGAAGAAAGCAGTAATGTTATAAATATAAGGCAATATATAGCAGTAACTTGCAAATAGGGCCACCATACACACAGTAGAGCAAACAATAATGTCACTGATATAATGCCAAATACAGTTCTCAGGTCTTGAGGCTTCACTTTAGTGCTGTGCTGAACTAAGCTGTGCAGATCAGGGGCTATTTTGCAAAGACCAGGTAGGGTTGATACAGACAGATCGGGCTGACCAAACAGATGTACAGGAATTTATAGTTCTAGACTTTAGTGTAGTGTGGGTAATTCAAATGGCAACAGTGCACAATAGAAAAGTACTGAAACTGCTGAGGTAGGAGGAGATAAGTAACAGCAGATTTTCCTGTTACAGGAAATCTACCTAGACCATTAGAAAGTAGGTAGAGTCAAAAGTGGGGGCAATTGGGTGGTTGGTCTGTTAAGGCAGGAGCAAGTTCCTGAGTTATATAAATAGCTATGCAGATCATGTTTGATGCCAGGGAGGGTAGTGCAGGAGAGGATAGATGAGGAGAGGAAGTTCCAGGCTGAGGGTGCTGCATAGGCAAAGGATCTTCTACCTGCAGATAGGCAAGTTGATGGCATGGATAACAGTGGAATAGAGGAGGAGCGGAGGGGCTGCCTAGAGGGCTTTCTTAAAACAATGTTAGATAGACTTTGGGGGGTGAATACATGTGTGAGCATATAGATAAGGCATAGAGAGGAATACTGGAATTTATGTTTCAGTTGTAGCCAACCCAGGGATGCTTGTACAGTGCAGTGGTGCTGGCGGGGAGCAGCTCCAGTGGCAAAGCATCCTACCTGTGATATAATTGCTTCAGTTGGTTCATAAGAGAGGTTTTAAATGATAGGAATAGAGGAGACCCATAGGATAGTAGAGGAAGGAGAGAGGCTGTAGCGATTGTTAGGCAAGAGGCTTTAGATTGTAAGGGATGGAGGCGGTAGAGCAGACTCAGCTTTTGGTCAAGAATTGTGGTGGTTTTGTTGACATGGGCCTCAAAGGAGAGATTCAGGTCTAGCAGGATGCCTAGATATTTAAAAGAGTGTACAAATTCTAGGGGTTCCCAATTATGAGAGAAAATGGAGAGCAGGAGGTTGGGATAATTTTTGTAGGTGTGCAGGTGGAAGAGCATTGAGTTAGTATTTTGTGTTCAGTAGTAAGTTGTTTGCAAAGAACCATGCCTCTAGCTGACAGAAGTAAGATTCCAGATGTTGATTGAGCCAAAGGATGTCTGTAAAGGACCTGTATATGATGGCATAATTTGCGTAAAGCTGAATGGAGGCCCCTCCGTAGAAACTAGGCAACTCAAAAATTAATAGTGAGAAGAGTAGTGACCCCAGGATGAAGTCTTGAGGAATGCCATGGGAAATGGGTCTGAAAGGAGATTGGCAGTTGGCCCATTTAACACTTTGGGAGCGGCCGGTGAGGTAGTCTTGGAGCGAATCTGTGGAATGTTGATCAAGCCCCAGAGATTTCAGTTTCTGCATTAGCTGCTTGTGGTTCACCAAATCAAAAGCCTTGGTGAGGTCCACAAAGATGGCCCCTGTAGCATGGCCATGGGCAAAGGCATGCTGAATGTCTGAGGTGACCTTGATGAGTGCAGAGAGAGTGCAGTGATTTTTTTCAGAAGCCGTGTTGGCAGGGAGACAGGAGTTGGTATTGTTCGAGGTAGTCTTGTAACTGGTTATAAAGAATTTTTTCTTGGGCCTTAGCAAGATGATCAAGGATGGAGATGGGCCTATAGTTTTCAACAGGAGAGGCCAATTTCCCCTTGTGAATAGGAATAACTAGAGCACTCTTACATTTTGTGTGAAGAGTTCCTTCAAGGAAGGAGATGTTGATCAGGTCCCTGACTGGAATGGCCAGTGCAGGTATTCCCCATTTTAAAAACTGTGGCTCGAGTGAGTCATAGTCAGGGGAACCATTTTCATTTAGGTTGCGAAGTAACTTAAGAACCTCTTTACAGGAAGTTAACTGGATATGGAATAGCTCAGTAATGGTCCTAGAGGGATAAATGTCTGATGAGGGGTGGTTGCATTAGGAAGTGCTGAATTAAGATGTATAGGTGCTAAGGTCTGTGAAGAAGTTATTAAGACCATTGGCTATTGATGCTGGACTGGATAGTACTTTATCCTTGGCATTTAGCGAGTCAGGGAGGGTGGAGGATTTTCCCCTCAGAAGAGAATTTATTTCAGCCCAGAAGTCTTTGGTATTGCAGAGTTTGTCTGTTTGTAGTGAACAATAATAATTTTCTTGGCACTCGGTATCTTAGATTTACAGGTGTTTCTAAGATGCCGTTAGGAGTGCCAGTCTGAGAGGATGCCAGGTTTTTCAAACGTTTTCCAGACAGGATCATGTGAAAAGAGATTCTTGGCAACATTCAAATGGAATACTTATGGAATTATGTATAGTCAGTTAAATTACACAAATCATAGTGTATTTTTATTGAAAGAAAACTGAAAAATTATGAAAAAGCAAAGGATATGAAAATGTTTAGTATGGTAAGATACAACCTGTGGCTTTCAATAATTAAAAGATCATATGAAGTTGAGACTAGTCTTGAATTCCTGATAGACTTCACTTATAGAAGGGTCATTACAAAATTCTGTTTCAAAACTATCTAAATCAAAACTCTTATGGCTCAGTGCAATGGTGCTAGTGACCCAGATACTCTTCTGTGTGATTGCAACACTGGGTATAAGGACTGTCTGTAGTTTACACCTTAGAATGGCTTTTTGGTATTGAATAAGCTACTGTATCTGCTGATACTGCTGGACTTCTCCTGTGACCTTTGCCCTGGCAATTTTTATGTGGCTCTCTTGGGTCACAGAATGTTTACCCTGTTCAGACCTGCTGTCTATTTTCCTGAGGAGGTCACCACCATCTTCTACAAGGTGCTGGTGGTCAGAAGATGGGATTCTCCCCCCACCCATGCTTTCACATAGAGAAATTACTTACTTGACTTGACAGAGACTGGCTTTCAGCTTGGCTTGCGCAGCTGATTCTTGCTATTTTCAGCAATTAGATTGACTTGCTGCTTGAACAAAGGTACTATACCTGGTTCTGCACCTGCTGTATGAACTTTCACACCCTTCAGTGCTGGAGTAGGCTAACAGGTCAAGTGACTTGGAAAATGAGTTGAACTGAGCCCTGGAACCTATGTTATGCAGCAGGACTTTTACTTGCCCAATTGGACCAGCGTTTGCCTGAGGAGGTTGCAGCCAACTTCTGCGGAGGTGCCAGTGGGTGCGAGGTAAAAGCTTTCCTCTCTCCATGCTACACATTGGGAGAAGACCTGGATTGACAGGGTCTGGTATGCACCCCCAACAACCTCCAATACCAGGACAGCTTGTGACTTTGAACTTTAGCTCCTTCTGCCACAAAGTCAAGCAGGCTGTGGGATGGCACCTAGACTCCCTATCCTTTATGACTAAAGTGTTATTCAATTATAGTTCACTCAGCTGGTCCTGTGTTTGTGACTGTAGTTCTCAGCTGTAAGTATAATGACTGTTTTTGTACCATTGACTGCATTACTATGTCTCATTTTATTAGCAGTGCATAAACACTAATTGTATCCTCTCTCCCATTTCCCTTCCCCCTGGGCAGCACTCAGAGATAAGGCCTTAGTCAATGTGCCTTACCCAGCTATCAACCAGAAAAAGAAGGAATTTAGGATTTTAAGTGGTCAGAGTTAATTGTAAAAGTCAAATTAAAAAAGCCATAAAAGCAGTACTATAAGCATAAAATAAATGTCACAAAGGACCCCACATCTTACTGGAATCTAATCAAGGCCCCAAAAAATACTGCAGATACCCTAAATAAATATTTTTGCACTCTGCCAGACATCCAGCTCCCAGTCCCTGATACAGACATAGGAATAGTGCAACCTACCCTTGCAGCCAATGACCCAAACTCACCAATGACTCCAAAATTTCATTTTAGAATCTTCAAGAGCAGAGACATCTATAAAGAAATTAACAAACTAAATTAAAAAAAGTCATCTGGGCTGTCAGGCCAAGGAGGTGATTGGAGGGCTGTGCCAGCTGCTGCTCTGCTCCTGCCAGAATGTTGAGTAGTAATTGGTGTGAGGCGAGGGTGAGGGGTCTGCAGCAGGTGTGCTGTGAGGAGTTGGCACTCAGCTGGGGGGTTGGGGCCTCTAGACCACCAGGGATCTGACTTCAAAATGTAGGATGGGTGATCAGTGGTTTGGGGGGACCACAAGACTACCAGGGATCTGACCTTATGACAACAGATGGGTGAACGGGGGGTGGAGAACCACTACTACCAATGCAGTGTTACTGCTGCAGCAGCATTAGGGGTCCTCTGGGCCCTTACAAATAAGCCCATTATGACTGTTGAATAAAATGTTATTTTTATACAGGATACAAATTGCTAGGATTTTATCCACATTTTTAAGAATGTCCTGTGGTACAAGTTTGCAAAAATACATAAACAAACAAAACAGACAACATCACATCTCATTAAGATATACATTATTATAATCTATCTAAAACAAGAACAGGTTGAACTGAGGTGTTTGTGCAAAGACACCTTACAAACAGATAAACTAGTAACTGATTTCAATTTGTGTGGAAGATTGTTCCAGTGCTTGGCTAAACTATTTTGTAGGGTAATGTCTCCTAATCTATTACATGATCTAGTCAGGGGGATTTTCTGCAAGGGAATGGGAATGCAAGTGGACCCATAGCACCTTGCATGCCCAGTGAGCTAATTTGCATGATTGAGCTGAATGGGGCCCACAGCAGAACTGGTGCTATCTTGTTTCAAGCGGCACTATCTCCTATGGGCCATATGTAGCCTTGGTCCATGTTGGTGAAGTACAGGTCCACTTAGCACTGAGCTGGCATGGCTCAATGTTCAGTTAGTTAGCTCTGCTAAGTCAGCGAATGCTGGCTGACTGAATATCACTCAGAGCCTGCTGTGCACTATTGCAAACAAAGCAGAACAGGTTGCGCTACGCTTGAGGCTAGCTCTGAATATGAAGGCCACAGTGTTTTGGGAAAATAAGGAAATCATTAGTACTTGGCTGCATAAATGTTTAATGTTGGTGTACCTTTGTATGTTCATGTCAATCACATTATTTTACATCAATACATTGGCAAATTATTTGATTCTTGATTTTTATTATACAGAATCAATAATTCATCATTAATGCATGATTCCTTAAAGTATCCCATAAACTCTTTATTTCTCAAGGAGCCTGGCACTGTAAAGAAGATTCTGCAAACTTGTTACAAGTTTTATGACAGTTTTAAGGACCAAATTATTTCCATTTGAGTTTTGTAAACTGATGATAATGTGATTGCAGTTTGATGATAATTTGATTGCAATTATCTTTCCTAGAAAAAGAAAAAACATGAGTTTTGTATTATTCCACCTGTTTTAAGGAATGTGTTCTGGGAAATTGAGAAAATATGTAAGCTACAATAATTTTAGATGATATTTATTAATACCAAAAACAAAATAATGCTTAATATTTCATGTGCCTTGGGCTGGGATACAGACCCAAATCCCATAACAACTCTATATCAAATATTCAAAGAATAGCATCTTTGAACCACCCAGTGGTGCAGGAGGATCCAGGTTCATATTCAGACTCGGGCTTTTCTGTCCCAAGCTGGTGTCATAGACTATGTTGGGTAAGTTACCTTTAAAATGCAACCTATAAGGTGCAGCTGGGAGTACACTGGCAATGTGGAAGAGGAGAGAGTACAGACGTCAGTATGTTAGGCTTGCCAGCACCCACTTACGTCATGCTTTATGCTCTTGGAGAGGATAAAAGGGATACAAATGTCCATGGCTAGGCAGAAAATACTCTCCATGCCCCTCATGTCCAGCACTGGCTCCTGCCCGTTGCCTTCTAGGATGGCTTCAGAACCCTACATGGGGCAGCAGCTATGGTAGAGAGGACCAGGTAGACTCTGATTCTGAGGAGATGGTAATCTGCGGAACTCATTGCTCACAGAAATGGCCACTGAATGCCTGTGGTGAGGAGCTGGAGGTGCCCCACCTTTGGGGGGAATCAGAGGGAGCAAACCATGTGAGGAAGAGGAGGGGTCCAGGCCCTCAGATGACAGACAGAAGAGCCCTAGGAGGTTGGACATGGAGAAGCTCCATTGGATAGGACAGTGGTAACCCTGCAGAAGTGGAAGGAGGTCAGCTGTTCTGAGGAGAAACACTGATTTTAAAAAAACAGTAATACATTAGTTACTAGCTGCTCTAAAAATATTTGTGATATTACAATTGCTTATTGTTAGAAAAGTAACTGTAATAGTATGGAAAAAATGTTGAATGCTCAGTTGAGAACTTACCTAGATAATAAGAACCTTCTAAACCCTATGCAGTCTGGTTTCAGAGTCAAGCACAGTACCATTATGGCTCTGACCACAGTGACTGATGACTGACAACGAGAGCTGGAAAACAAAAAATTTGTATGTGCCGTGTTCCTGGACCTTAGCGAGGCCTTCGACACTGTCGACCACTGCCTGCTTCTTTCCACCCTAAAAGTGATAGGTCTGGACCTGAGCTCTCTGTGCTGGTTCAATAATTAGCTTACAGATAGGCTTCAGCAAGTCAAGGCCGAAGGGGAGCTCTCGCCATTCAAACCACTAAAAAGAGGCATTCCACAGGGATCCATCCTGGAGCCTCTGTTGTTTGCCATTTATGTAAACAATATTGATGTTGGCATCAAGGACGCCAAGATTCACCTTTCCGCTGATGATACTGTGTTGTATCTAAGCCTCCCAACTCCAGAAGCCACCTGTGGAGATTTACAAACAGAATTATACTTGTTGCAGAGTCAGCTCCTGAATAAAAAATTCTTACTCAATACAAAAAAAACAAAAGCTATGCTGTTCTCTCCAGCTGCTCATTCGGTGAACCCTGCTATCTCTGGCTACGTACCTCCCATAAACACTTTACTAGGAGAGAGGTTGGAATTTGTTATGAAATTTAAGTACCTTGGGGTCTGGCTAGAACACAGACTCTCCTTCGTGGAGCATGTCAAGGATCTGCTGAAAAAGTTGAGGCAGAGGCTTGGTCTCTTCTTTAGCATAAACCACCTCCTGACCAAAGATGTCAAGATGCAGTTAGTTCAATCTACGTTTCTATCCCTAATTGATTATGCTGATTTCATTTATAGTCAGTGTAATGCCTCCTGTCTTACTAAACTATACACCTTATACTACAGAGCCTTGAGATTCGTAACTGGCCTACTTATCACCACCCACCACTGTTCCTTACATGCAGTTGTGGGGTGGACCTTCCTTCAGTACAGAAGGAATAGAAATGCGTCTCTCTGGCCTTACAGAGCTATTACCAACAAATTACACCAAAACATTTCCAGCTGTTTGCCGTTATACGTGGTAGGCAACTACGCACAGAGAAGCTATTCTCTGCTTCTACTGTCGGTACCTAGGGCCAATACCCGCTTTGGGAGAGCGGCCATAGGTTTTGTGTTGCCCTCACTCTAGAACTAGAACAAACTACAGAAATCTATGAAACTGAGTCTCCCTGTTAGTTTTACCACCTTCAAGAGCTTGTATGCCAAGGCTGTTAAGGAGCTATGCAGCTGTTTCCAGCACGCTTAGCATGCTAGGGTGCCTACTGCTTACCTGCCCACTACATCTCCACCTAACCCGGCCCCTTGATTGTCTCCACATATACCCACCTTTTGTTCTGCTAATCCACTACCTTTCTTACCCTCAGACTCCTAACATATATGTCCCCAGCCCATCTACCGTAGCACCCCTCCTAGAACAGCTGCTGTCCTGTACCCTTCCCCTCCATATCTGCCCCTTAAGTTTGTATATGTCCTGACCAATGATATGCCGTGCTGTTTAAACATGTTTTAATATGCTGGCTGTTTCAGAATGTTTTAATTCCCCTTCTCATATCATTCTCCCTAACCTTGTTAACCCTATACCTGAAATACTTGTTATTGCTCTGTGTATTTTTTTTCTATTTCTGTATATTTATGTCTATTTATTAACTGTACATAAAAGTGTTATTCTTGACCTTGTGTAACGCAGGTCCACCTTGTAAATAAGCCTGCTCAATGGCGTTCACCTGGATAAATAAAGACTTGATTGATTGATAATAGTAATAGATAGTACTTTCTGGCCCAGATATTCAAAAGGGTTGCGCATGGCGCAACAGTGTTGCGTCATGCGTAACCCACTGATGTGCCCCAGCATGATATTCAAAAGGGAAAAGTGTGCTGCACAAATCCCGATGCGCTGGAGTGCATCAGTAATGTATGTAGTCACTGGTAGGGGGGGCGTTCCCATGCATAACCTGCACAGCCCAATATTCAGCCCGGGATGTGCAGAGCCATGCATGTGCAACCCCTACTTGCGCCAGCACAAAGTTAAGCCAAAAAAAAAGGAAAAACTGATGGCCACCCACAGGTGAGCTGCTGCATTGCAGGGCACAACATGGCAGCTGCCACCTGTGGATAGCCACCAGTCCTGGCTGCACCTGGCGCCCCCCCCATGCCCGATCACAGGCATATGTTTAAAAAAGTCCCCGTCAAATATCCCTGGTGGTCCAGTGGACCGAATGCTGCCCGATCGCGGGCATCTGTTTAAATGACCCCCCGTCCAATATCCCTGGTGGTCCAGTGGACTGAATGCTGCCCGATCGCGGGCATCTGTTTAAATGAACCCCCGTCAATATCCCTGGTGGTCCAGTGGACCGAATGCGCCTATCGTGGGCATCTGTTTCTGAAAATGTCCTATTACCCTGGTGGTCTAGGTACCCCCCTCCCCACTGCTCACTGAGTCCCACCGCCCTGTCCCCGGTCAGCGGCGGCGCGCACACTACCTGCGCCACCGCCCACCGACTGACACCTCGGTAGTGCTGCCGCCCATTGGTTCTGGCGTGAGCCAATGGGCATACCATACCATACTACATTGCAGATATGTGAATGATTCATTCATATATATGGAATGTGTCATCTGATAAAACCGTACATTGGCTCACGCTGTGAATCAATGGGCGTGTAACCAGGTGTCAGTCAGCTGGCGGTGGGATGGCAAGCAGGTGAGGTGCTGCACTCCGCCAGCTGGACCGGGGAGCAGGGTGGTGGGACTCAGTGGGCGGGTGGGGAGGGGTACCCTAGACCACCAGGGTAATAGGACGTTTTCAGAAACAGATGCCCGCAATCGGAGCATTGATCACTGGACCACCAGGGATATTGGGGGTGGGTTCATTTAAACAAATGCCCATGATCGGACAGCATTCAGTCCACTGGACCACCAGGGATATTGGAGGGGGTTTCATTTAAACAGATGCCCACGATCGGGAGCATTCGGTCCATTGGACCACCAGGGATATTGGATGGGGGGGTTCATTTAAACAGATGCCCTCAAAGAGTCACATGATGCAGGGCGCCTAGAAGCAGCACTTCTTCGGAGCTCCCACCTATCACCCTCCAATAAACCTTCTTTTGTTTCCAAACTACTGCATACTGACAGCGAGATCTTGTTATTAAATCCTACTGCCATCATTGGTTTAAGCGATAGCTTCTCCGCCCGTTTCTCATATCGCGAACGCCTTTAAAATAGCGATGGATGCAGAGATGAAGCAGGCCGCGATCAAGCATACCCCGCCGCCTACCCCAGAGAAAACACGAAGAAGTCCAATCACCAAAGCTTGGGGAGTACCTCTAAAG
Organism: Neoceratodus forsteri; assembly: GCA_016271365.2. NCBI lineage: Eukaryota > Metazoa > Chordata > Ceratodontiformes > Ceratodontidae > Neoceratodus > Neoceratodus forsteri. Next base: position 188,771,736 of record CM028132.1, on the reverse strand, counting down.
CGAGCTCTTCCACTACATCAGGGCTTCCCCTAACTGAAGATCGCTTCCTTCAGGAGTTGCTGCCATTTAAAGAAATGCTGGAAGACATTTCAGCCAGCTAAAGTCCTTAAGAGGTGATCTCAGCACCCTATCTACCAGAATGGGGGACTCGGAGGCAAGAACCCTGTCTCTGGAAAAATGGAAAGAGAAAATAGATCCAGAAGTTGTTTACCTTAAACAACAAATTAGCAAGCTCCAGTTAAAAATGGAAGATTTAGAGAGGAGAAGCAGGAGGAACAACCTGCTGCTGTTGGGGCTACCTGAAAACGAGCAAGGGTCTGACACCATTACCTTTCTTCAGAAATTCTTCAGCAAGACTGTTGGTCCATCCCCCTTAAACCCTCAGTACCACTTAGAGCGGGTCCATCGCTCTCTTAGACCAAAGCCTCCACCCGGAGCCCCCCCAAGGCCGATCATTGTGAAGTTTCTCAGTTTCGTGGAAAAACAACATGTGCTTACTAAATCTAGAGAGCTTCAAGCCATATTGTGGAATGATTCCAAGCTGCGAATAGCCCAGGATCTCCCTTTCGAAACACGCCAGAAGCAGGCGGCTTTCCATCCCACGGTCAGCAAGCTGATAGCTGCAAGTGTTCGCTTTAAAATGATTTACCCAGCTAAACTACAAGTGATGATTGAAGGGGCATGGATCTCCTACGAATCTCCGGAGCAAGCAGCCACAGATCTAGCCATCAGGATGCCAAACTTGTTTAAGTCTGGATGAACTTTACCAGAAAAGACTGAACTCTAGTGATCTTTATGTTTCTCTTGAGTATATTATTACCTGTGGTTGTCTCTTCTCCTGTTTCTCCTTTGCCTTGAGACAAACTGCATGAGTAGGGTGGGCTAAGTGAGGCCTTCTAGGCCTGCTTTTCCTCGGAGAGCTTATGCATGTCTTGGGAGGTGATTGGGGGAACTTTTGTTTAGCAGGTGTTCCCACTGGCCGCTTTGAGAGTCGGACCTATGGGTCCTTCAATCGTTCATTCCCCCCGATACTTCCCTGCTCTCGCGAGGCCAGCAATGCCCAAGATCTGAAGAAGTGCTATTGGGAGCAGTGAACTCCCGGCAGTTTTCACTCTCGGGAACACTGGATATAACTCCTCAAACGGCCCTGAATGAAGCTCCCTGGAGTAGCGGTTTCGACCAAAGTAGGTTGGGCTATTTAATGGCAGGCCACAGTCTCCTCATCTTCTCAAGCCCTGGCAGTTTATGAGTCTGCCTAATCTTTGAAGTTTTGCCAATTCCTTAATTCTCGATGTCGTTCACACTGGGGTTTTTATCTCGTCATCTCTAGGGGAGGTGGGTGGGGGGCTCTGAGTCTGATCTAGCTCAAGGAAACTGCATAGCGCACCAGGGAAAGGGGGGCAGGACACACTTCCTGGGAGGCATGGTGGTTTTGGGTATTCTGGTCCTCATTTGATACTCCCAATTGTACTCAACTACAGTCTACCATAGAGTTACTGCCACCTAAGTCTAGATTTTGCCTCCCATCGAAGTTGTGCCTATAGGTATGGGTCCCCCATACCTGCTTTAAATGATTCCAAAATCATCCTTGTCTCTGTGGGGGGACCTTTTGTATACAGTTCAAGGGGTTTGTGGGGGGTTGGGGGTTTTTCTGTTTATAACTCGGGCTCACTGATTTCATGGTCTGATTACAATGTAGTAAGGTTAAAGTTTCTCATGTCTTTATTTACTGTTTCATGCTGGTTGAGACGAGATGGTTTCAGTGGAGCTCAGTCTCCGGGGTTGAGGGAGGTGGGGGGTGTGCCTTTCTGGTTGGTTTAGTTGGCTAAGGATGTATGTTCACTCTGTTATCAAACAAATCAACTTATGACTTTGTTGCCAATCAAAATTGCAACTTGGAATGTCAGAGAAGTGTCCAAGAGATATCAGGTTCTCAAACACTGTATCGTTTTAAATGTTGATATTCTCTTGATGCAGGAAACCCATCTTATAGATTCCGAAATTACCGTATTACGCCGGCAGGGCTTCTCTCAAATTTTTGCTTCTTGTGGTTCATCATCTAGCAGAGGGGTGGCTATTCTGGTGAAGAGACATGTATCATTTCTGGCAGAGGAATGTCTTGAAGACCATTAAGGGAGATTTGTTATTGTTAAAAGCTTGCTCAACAATGTTGGGGTGGTTTTAGGAGCAGTCTACGGCCCAGTGGGAGGGGACCCAGAATTTCTGAGGAGACTGGCCGACAGGTTGAGTGGACTGCTGCCTTCCTCCTTAATTCTCGGTGGTGACTGGAACATTGCTCCGTCGCAAGATCTGGATAAAACTTACAGACCATTAAAACCACTCTCCCTCTCTCAACTTGCTCTGAGGGGCTTCATGGACCTACTGGGTTTATGTGACCCATGGCGGCTCCTCCTTCCCTCTGACCAATTGTACTCATTCTATTCCCAAGTCCACCGTTCATGGTCCAGGATCGACATTATTTTAACTAGTATTACTCTCCTGCAAGGCATCCAGTTGTCAGAAATCGAGCCAGTAGTCATCTCTGACCACTCCATGGTATGGATCTCGATTTTCCCTGCTCCGAGTGTTCAGAGAGATACCTCATGGAAACTAAATACACAGCTCCTAAAAGAGGAGGGTACTGTCTCCCATATCAGGTCGTGGATTTCTGATTTTATAAGCTTCAATGCGGGTTCCACAACTAGGGAAGACTTACTTTGGTGCTCCCTGAAATGCTTTATCGGGGCGAATTTATTAAATTAGTGTCCAAAAGGAAAAAACAAAGAGAGGCTAAAGCTCTCTCATTGTCGAACCAAATTAGGCTGGCCGAAAACAACTTACTCTCCTCCTCTTCCCAATCCGACTTAGAAGTGTTACTAAAACTTTGGAATGAATATGCAGACCTGTTAAGAAAAAGGCAGTATGCCATCCTTAAAACCAAAGCCCGGTATCTGGACCAAGGCGAGAAACCAGGCAGAATGCTAGCCCTTAGACTGAGGGAAGTTGAAAGCTTGAGGTTGATTCCCGCCCTGTATTCCCCAGATGGCTCTATTAAGACCTCCCCTCAAGATATTTCTCAGGTTTTTGAGTCCTTCTATTGGGACTTATATAGCAAGAGCCCTTCTCAACCCTCCCGTCTCTGTATCGAGCAATCTTTGGACAATTTGCAGCTCGCCTCCCTATAAGTCCATCAATCAGAAGCTCTAATTTCCCCTATCACTTTGGCTGAAGTCGAGGAGGCGATCAATGGGTTAACACTGGACAAATCCCCTGGACCTGATGGCTTTCCTTCTAACTTCTATAAAGCTTTTTGTAAAGAGCTAGCCCCCCTTCTTTTGAATTTATTTAACTTTCTATTCACTTCTGATTCCCTAGACCCTACTTTATTTGATGCTACGATTATTCTGATTTTGAAACCAGACAAACCTCAGAGGGAACCTACCAGCTATCACCCGATATCACTATTAAATTATGACATTAAAATCTTAACCAAAATACTGTCCCTTAGAATTAAACAGGTTTGGGACAATCTGTTGAGTCCCGAACAAGTGGGGTTTGTCCAAGGTAGATCCCCTGCTGATCATTTGTGAACTCTCAGGCACATTCTTCAGGTGGCCCAAGAATCCCAGGTGCCTATGGCCTTAGTCTCACTAGATGCAGAAAAGGCTTTCGATAGAGTACACTGGGAATTTCTCTGGGCCACTCTCAGGAGAATGGGCTTCCTGGTAACTTTTATCCATTGGGTCCAGACGGTATACAAATCTCCCACTGCTAGAATTTATTGTAATGGAGTCTTCTCCTCTCGGATTTCCCTATTTACCGGCACTCAACAAGGATGTCCCCTTTCTCCCTTTTTGTTTAATCTGCATTTGGAACCCCTGCTACTCAGTATTAAGAACTCCCCCCAGGTCACAGGTTGCTCAGTTTACCAGCAATCCTTGACTCTATCAGCGTATGCAGACGACATTCTTTTACATCTGGCTAACCCGGAATCCTCCCGAACACACGCCTTGCAGATTATTGACAGATTTGGCCAAGTGGCTAATTATAAGTTGAATCTATCCAAATCTGTCATATTTCTATTAAATGCTTCCACCCTTCATGCCAACTTTACCCACTTTGGTATAAAATGGTCCTCCTCTTCATTTAAATATTTAGGTATACATGTTACCAGAGACCCAGAGACTCTCAGGAAACTTAACTTGGATGCCTTGCTGGTGAAGATACAGCAGGATCTTCAAAGATGGTCCACTCTCCCATTATCTTTATGGGGTCAAATTAGTATTATTAAAATGAATGTTTTGCCCCATATTTTTTACCCTTTAAATTTACTGAATATTTGGCTCCCAATAACTTACTTCCAGCAGCTCCACTTGACCTTGTCCAAATTTATATGACAAGGCAAGCATCCCAGATGGGCTTTTCTTAAACTTAATCTAACCAAGGAGAGAGGTGGACTCCACCTTCCCAATTTTATGCTATATTGCTGGGCAAGTCACCTGTCTAAAATAGGGAGATGGCTTGATGTTAGGCCTGACTCATATTTGCCCATCTGGTTGCAGTTAGAGAGGAGACTACTAGACATACATAGTCTCCATTCGGTTAGAGTTTTTTATTGCATCACCTCTGTGCTACCTCCTTCTTTACAAAGCTCAGCTATAGAGGTCTCCATAAGGGTCTTGACCCAGTGCTGGAACTTCTTTAACATTTCACCCAAAAAAGATATGGCACAACCTCTCACTTCAAACCCCAACATTAAAATAGGAGGCTCCCCGCTTCCCCCAGATTGGCTTCCTCAGTTACAGGATTCCCTGGTGGAAAACTTGTTTTCTCATGATTCCCTTCTTTCATCATCCAACATAAGGGCCAACCTGAATATTCCTCAGAAATATATATTCAGAATCTTTCGACTGAGACACCTTATTGCCTCCACTATTGGGACTATGTTCAGACCGTCCCAGATTAGGCCCTTCTTAGACCGGATACAGGAACATGCAATCAATCCCCATGGTATTTCTAAAATTTACTCTTTTCTACTGGAAAGCAAGCACCCTAACGCACTTTTTAGGGCCAAGATCTGGTTATCCTTCCTGCCAGACTCCTCCCCGGTCTGGAAGCAGATTTGGGTGGACCTGCACAGATACCTTACTCAAGATAGACACAGGTTAATCCAATATCACATTTTAAATAATCTTTACAATACACCTGTTAAGATGGTCAAGCTAAGTAGACTACCCTCGAATAGTTGCACGCAGTGTGGGACAGCTGAACGGAGCCTAATACATATTCTTTGGCACTGTGATAAAGTGGCTCCCTTAAGGAACACAATCCAGTCCAAGTTAGACCTACTCTTGGGTTTGAGTGATTTGTTTACTATTGAGATATGTATTTTAGGAACCTTCTCTAAAATTAAAGTTCGGGAGTGCAGATTCCACATGGCTTTAATTTCTATGGTAGTTAAGAGGCTGGTTCTTAAACACTGGATGGACCAGTTGGTCATATCGTATGCTGAATGGATTAAGGAAATGTCTCTTTGTTTAAACACTGAGAAGTTAATAGCAAGCTCCAGGAACTGTATGACCTCTTTCCACCTGAAATGGGGCAAGCTTCATGCACTATATTTGCACTAAGACCCACTCAATACTTACCTCTGACTAGCTAGGTTTTTACTATCCTTGTTGTTCTCTTCTATTTGTCGTTTTGAAATCTGGTGTTGTTGAGCTGCCAATTTTCTTTTCTGTTACTTCCTTGGCATGTTGGATATATAATAAAGAATAAAAAGGCACACCCCAGGGGTTGGGGGGAGGGAAACTAGGGAAGGGGCAGGGGGACAGGTAACACAGCATGTTATGTCTGTTCTCTGTTTATTTATGCTAATAATTTTCTGGTGTCTTTTCCACACTATTGGTTTTTTTGGGGGGGGTTTCTATGTCTCCACTCAGCCTTATATTGATAGCACTTTCTGTCATTTTAAAAAAACAATAAAGATGTTGAATTTCAAAAAAAAAAAAACAGATGCCCGTGATCGGGCACATAGCGGTCCACTGGACCACCAGGGATATTGGATGGGGACTTTATTTTTTAACAAATGCCCACGATCGGGCTGCAGGGGACATCGATTCCCGACGGCTGCTGCCTGGCAGTGTGCCAGGCACAAGTTGTCGGGGATCGGCGCACCTGCATGCTAATGGGATGCAAATGGGGCCATAATGACATGCAAATGGCCCCATGTGCACCTTGCATAAATTATGTCTTCATTTGCATGTCCCCTTTTGAATATCGCAGGTGCTGTGAATGGCGCAATGGCACTTGCGCTAGCGCATCTCCATGCTCCACTCTGTCCACTTGCGCTGGTGCAGTGCCACTGCGCCATGCACAGTGGGGGTGGCCAGGGTGTGATATTCAAAGCTGCTGGGCCATGGCGCAGCTCCTTTGAATATCGCCCAGGTCACACCCCTGCGCAGCCAAGTTGAGCTGCACCCAAGCTTGCACCACAGCCTGGCACAGTTTGAATATCTGGGCCCCTGTGTTACTTTCTGTTACTATACTTTTCATTACATTTTATATATACAAGTTTTACTTATGACAATAAATTCTGTAGGAGCAAAGTTGGAATATAAAATTAATCTAACCCCTGCATGTGTCACATTTTGACCTGGTGATTTAAATAGTAACTAAAATATTATATTACACTGAGTACAGGAGTTATGTTTAGGAAAAAAAATTAACATTTTTCCAGTTACTTATTACTTCTCTTGAAAGCAATCTAATACTACTAATTGTAAAAAATAATATTATGACAGTACCTAATAGCAAGTATTTGTAAGTAACTATGATAATTACTTCCTAACACTGGCTATAGAACTATATGTGGCACTCTGTTTCCCATGCCTGCTCTCAGGGCAGACTGTGGTTCAGGAGACATGCTTGGAAAGTGGGTACCAGGGGCTCAGGGTTGACACACTTATCTAAGCATACTAGTTCAGTTTGGCACATTGGTGCTCTGTTTGCATTTTCTGTTAACCAGAAAGATTAGAAAAAGTCTAATTTTAATTAAAATGCTGATATTACACTACTTACAAAGGTGTTATATGTTCACAAACTGGGTTATGTGAGCCTATAGCTCAGTGGCAGAGCAGTGAGACAATATTGCAGGTGCCTGGGTTCAGCTTCCCAGTAGGTCATATTATTATTTTGACTGGGTAACTAGGGCAGTGGATTAAGGACAAGCAGTGGATTTAATGTACTTCAACAAGGCACTGGACCCAGTGCCACATAGAAGGTTTCCAAAGAAGTAAAGGATATAGGTGCATTGAAATATTTAGTTAGATGAGTAGCAAGTTGGTTGGGGGAGACAGAGGTTGGTAGTAAACAGGGTTAAGTCAGGGGAGAGGTGGCAGTTCTGGGCCCATTCCTCTTTAACTGTCTTATCGGTGACATAGGAGAGGGAATTCTAGGCAACATGTGTCTCTACGCATATGACATGAAGCTCTGAGACAGGATAGACATTGAGGATGGGGTAAATGAGTTGTAGAGGGACCTGGAAAGGATGGAGATGTGGTTCAAGGTTTGGCAGTTGAAATTCAACCAAGCAAAGGGAGGAGTTCCTGATATAGTCTCACCAGCTTGGGTTCAAAGGACAACAAGATTCATTCAAGGTACAGGCAAATAATCAGAAAAGTTAAATGAATCAGCCAGTAGTCACTGCAAATCAGTGTTTCATCGCAACTCAGTTTTCTTTATTTTTCATGCTGTTGCCACTTAAATGACACATAAACTGTCTTTTTACATATTTTGTTTTTTTTTAAATGACTCCATGGGCTTGTAAAGGAAAAGTTATTGTTTACATTTATACTGAAACTGCATTTATTAAAGTAGGATACATGCAGTTTCATAGCAATTGAAAATTGTAAACAAACCCTTTCCTGAGTTAACATCCTGCTCTAAAAATCCTAAAATGGCTGCTTGATGATGTCATTCAAGAGACAGGTGCTCAGCTATGCAGATGTATACTAGCAGTACTAACCATATTCAAATGTGAATACCTTTAAAAATGAAAACTACATGGTACTGTGAGCACAAAAGTTGTTCAACACAAAAATATCTACAACATAAGAGGTGTTTCATTTATAGCTACCTTTTATGTTTTATAATTAGCAAAAAACAACAGAAAATTCTGTTTGTTTTTCACTTTTCCAACAAACAAGAGTGAATAATTTAAAAATGAAAAATGATAATATGGTACTATCAGTACAAAATTTGTTCAGCACAAAAATATCTACAAAATGAGTGGTGTTTCATTTATAGATACTTTTTAGATATTTTGTATTCAGAAAAAAATGGCAGGAAATTCAATTTTTTTCACTTTTTTGGAGGTATGGCATAGATGGGATATGCTACCCCCTACTGGAAACATTGTTGATATTTTTTGTTCTCATGCCGATTGACCTGATGACATCATGCCAATTGATCTGATGACATCTCTCGTGGCTTCATCACTAGTGATGCCATTGGGTAAATCAGCACTTGAGCAAAACTATGAACAATATTTCTGGGGGGGTAGCATATCCCTTATATATTCTGTGCAAAAAAACTCTATTAATGCATCAGTTTGGTTTGCTATTAAAGTGACACAAGTATGGAAATGCAATGTTAGGGTGTTCAACATTAACACTGCATTCCCCCTAAGCAGCCAAAGGGGAAAAGGCAACACAAGCAACCACAGACATCCATCATCACTTAAGACAAACAAAATACAACTCTTTCCACATGACACAAGAGACATTCATTATCATGGTCCAGTGCTTCTGTAGCCATGGCTACACATGCACACTTGCATACCACCTAGGAAGTGCAGTAAAACATTCCCATATGATCACATTGTAAATTGTAAGTAAGGAATAACATGATAGGATTGCAGGAATGCTAACTGCACACCCCAGGTTGATTGTGAGGCATGAGGCAGAGCTGAGTGCAGTCAACCACCTGGAAAGTATGGTATATGATTCCCATAGGATCACACTGCAAACTATAAGTAAGCAATAACACACTGCAGGGTGAACAGCAGTGCTAAATTGCTGCATGACTAAGCTGAGTTGGGAGGCACAAGGTGCAGCTGATTGCCTTCAACTACCTGGGAAGTGTGTTATAAAATTCCCATAGGATCACACTGTAAATTGTAAGTAAGCAGTAACACACAACAGGGTGTGTGGTGATGCTAATTTACTGCACACCCCAGGTGGGCTGTGAGGTGGGTTGTGAAGCATGAGGCACAGTCATCAACCACCTGAGAAATGCGGATGTCTTCACTCAGGTGTGGGAGAGTCAGCAGGTGGCTGCTCTGCTCTGAGGAGCACCAGGCCCCTGGCATCTTCTCCTGGAAACATTAAGCATACACAGTGGTGGAGGAGTTTACCAAAAAGTGGGGAGTCAGAATTCCATAGAACATCTCAGCCTGGGGCTCTGTTCAATTCAATATCTGACCCTTCAGCTACAAAAGTGAGGTGACGCCTGACCCCCCCCCGCTCTGCCACCTATGAGTGTACAACAGTTTTGCACTCCACTCCTCCCCGTTCAGAAGACAGGATGTGGGAGCTATTTGAAAAGCAAATTGCAGTTGATTTATTGGAGGAGAGGGATCCTCAGATTGTTTCTGACACCTGTGCCCCTGTACAAGTCACACTTTTTTTTTTCCAATTGTTTAACCAGGTGAGACACACTAAGCTGAAAGCTTGTTTACAGGAGCAACCTGGGAGCACAGGGAAGTTAAGTGACTTGCTCTGGGTCACACAGTATGCAAGTGGGAGCTGTTGGATTCAAACCCACGTCTCTAGATTTGCAGCTCAGAGCCTTAAACCACTGCACTATACTGCCTCACTTGCCACTGGACAGAACTGACAAGCAGTTTCTAATGCACGACTGCCCCCCAGCCCCATCTAATCTGCCAAGTCTGTCTAGTTATAGCACTGTGCCTGAATAACAGCATTAGCCATTTCCCCCGTGTTCCATGACCATGTTCCAACCTTGTTTACAGGCTGTCTGAGTCTGACTGATATTTCCATGTGGTCCCTTGATGAGACACATAATAACCTTGCCTCATCTCAGTGATTCCTATTTCATAAGTGTAATGTAGCTATGGCACTTGCTCATGTGCATATACTCTCCACTCTCTGTTCCTAGTTTGTCATACACAGGTGTCAGAAAACATCTGAGGAACCCTGTCCTCCAATTAACCAAACTGCAATTTGTTTTTCAAATAGCTCTCACCTTCCACCTTCCGAACAGGGGAAGTGAGCTGCAAAACTGTTCTGCGCCTAATGTTTTCATTTCTATTTTTCCCTGCTCTGTCAATGCTGCATCGCTGTGACAGTGTGACCCACAGATTTTCGTATTTTCACTTTACGTTATCAGCCAAAGTGATAGAGGGCACGCTACATTTCTCATGCAGCCACTCACTGCAGTTCATTTTTTTTCTTGCATTTAGTCAGTGTACATGAAAACTGCCTTCGCCATACTACCCAGGGCTACATCTCAATCTGCTGCTGTTTTCCCTTTTTTGATTTCATTTTGTGTCATTCAGCTGTGTGCCATTTAAGATGGAATGTTACATCTGTTTCCAGGTGAAGTAGCCAGGGGCCTTGTGCTCCTCAGATCAGCCACCTGCTGACTCTCCCACATCCTTAGCATGTGCTTCCGTGGCAGCATTGGTGCCTTCAGCACCCCGGTGAAGACATCCGCACTTTCCAGGTGATTGATGGCACTCATCTGTACCTCATGCCTCACAACCCATTAGGGGTGTGCAGAAATGTGGCATTAATACACACCCTGTTGTGTGTTATTGCTTACTTACAATTTACAATTTGATTCTAATGGAATTTTATATCACACTTTCTGGGTGGTTGAAGGCACTCAGCTACACCTAGTGCCTCACAACCCACCTGGGGCATGCAGTAATTTAGCATTGCCTCACACCTTGCTTTGTGTTATTGCTTACTTACAATTTGCTATGTGATCCTATGGGAATCAAATACCGCACTTCCCAGGTGGATGAAGGCACTCAGCTCTGCCTCATGCCTCACAACTAACCTGGAGAGTGCAGTAATTTAGCATTGCTGCACACCCTGTCATGTGTCATTCCTTACTTTAAATTTACATTGTGATCCTGTGGGAATTTTTTACCACACTTCCCAGGTGCTATGCAAGTGTACATGTGTATCCATGGCTACAGAAGCACTGGACCATGATGATGGATGTCTCTTGTGCCATGTGGAAAGAGTTGAATGTTTTTTATCTTACCTGATGATGGATGTTTGTGGTTGTTTGCGTTGCCTTGCCCCTTTTGGCTGCTTGGGGGAATGTGGAGTTAGTGTTCAAAACCCTAACATCACATTTCCATAATTTTGTTGCTTTACTAGCAACCCAAACTGATGCATGAATGGAGTTTTTTTGCAAAGAATATATAAGGGGTATGCTACCCCCTACTGAGAATGTTGTTGATATCTTTTGTGAAAGTGCTGTTTGACCCGATGACATCATGAGTGGCGAAGTCACAAGTGATATCATTTGGTCAATTGGCTCAAGAACAAAAAATATCAACAGTATTTCTTGTGGGGGGTGGGTAGCATATTCCATTTATGCCATACAGTACATCCAAAAAAGTGAAAATGATTTAATTTTCTGCCATTTTTTGCTGATGGTAAAAAATCTAAAATGTATCCATAAAATAAACACCACTTTTGTAGATACTTCTATACCGAACAAATTGCATGCTCACAGTACCATGCTATCATTTTTTTTGTTTTAAAGTTATTTGCATTTGTTTGTAGAAAAAGTGAAAAAAATTGATTTTCTACTTTTTTTTTGCTAATTATAAAAAAAATAAAAGCTGCAAGTAAAACACCACTCATTTTGTAGATATTTATGTACGGAACAACTTTTGTTGTCACAATACCATGCTGTCATTTTTGGTTTTAAAGTTATTCACATTTGAATACGCCTAGTACTGCTAGCATACATCTGCAGAGCTGTGGCATCTGTTCCTTGAATAAGATCATCAAGGCAGCCTTTTTAGGGCTCTTAGAGCAGGATTTTTGAATCAGGAGAGGGTTTGTTTACAATTTTCAAACACTATGAAACTGCATTTATCCTAGCTTAATAAATGCAGTTTCAGTATAAATGTAAATGACACCATCTCCTTTGCAAGCCTATGGAGACATTTAAAAAAAATGTATAAAAAGACAGTTTATTTATTTATTTATTGAAAGATTGGTAGCCAGGAAAGGCACACTGAGCTGAGGCTCATTTCAAGGTGTGACCCGGAGAAGACTGGGGCTCAGAAGTGAAACAATAAGATAAGGTGACAGTTACACATACTGTATGATACAAAATACATAATGAGATAGTAATGATTTGCAATTTCCCACAGGGATAAAAACAAAGTGATAATGTGCAATGAGCATAATAACACATTTGAGATAAACAATAAAATGACGATGTGGCAGCATAGGTTGTGAAATAGTAAGGCAAAAAACAGCAAAGAAAATAACCTTTAATTAATAATAGTTGAAGAAGCTGAGTGAGGGGAAGTTAGAAGGTCTAAGCTTTTAGCTAATAGAGGCTCATAAGCAGCAGCAGGAGGTTACAGGAGGTGGTCTAAGCAGATGTTTTAAGGCTAGGAACGAGGGGGTAAGGTGAATAGAAGAGGGAAGTTTGATCCAGAGGGAAGGGAGACAAAAGGAGAAGGCTCATTGGCCTGCTGAAGTGTGCATTCAGGGGGAGGGAGAAAGTAAGGGAAAGATGGAAGCTGAGGGGGTAGGAGGAGGGTGTGGCAGGAGAGAGGAGAGGTAGGGTGAGAGGGATTTGAACCAGAATTTAGAGATGAAAGTAAGGCTGTAAGCCAATCATCGCTGCTGATAGGAGGGAGAGAGGGAGAGAGAGGATGGAGTAAAGGTCACAATAAGAAGTCACTGGAGGAGAGTTGGAGGCAAAACAACAGAAGACATTGAAAAGTACGTCAAGCCGAACGAGGGAAGAGGCGAGTGCTGAGCCATAGGTGATGTTGGCATAGTCAAATACTGGGAGAATCCATTTGGTTGTTAGGTCACAATGGACTGGAAGGGAGAGACTGTAATTGTGCCTGTAAGGCAAAGTTTTGAGTGCATGTCAGCAAGATGGGATGAGAAATCTAAAGACGGGGTAAGCCAGATACCGAGATATTTGTAGGTAGGAACCACTTTGTGGGGGGGTTCCTATAAGCGTAGTCAAAACCAGAGAGGGTGATAGCCTGGCTAATTTCTGCCTTAAGCCAAAGGTCATGGCGACATTTTTTTTGGTATTCATTTTAAGGTGGTTATCCTGGAGCCAGTTAATCACTGCATGAAAGTCACATTGAAGGGGGATTTGGACATAAGAAACAGATGAGCCAGACAGGTATATGATGGTGTTGCTGGCATGCATGTGTATGTGGGAAGTTGTCCTTTAAAAAGTACCTCAAAGTTTCACAAGTTAAACATGTTTATTCAAGGGAAGTGGTCCTAGAATTTTAACAAAAAATGCATGGATTTTCATATATTGTTAGGTGAATAAGTACTGTTGCTCCTAAAACAGTCCATCCACCTGTTTTTAAAATGAACTTTATATTACATTTTTACAATTTGGTAAGACAGAAACTGTCAATAATCATGTTAAGATGGTTGTAGCCAATTTCAGTACCAATGGAGTGACACACAGCAGTGGTCGCTCAAGCAAGAAGCCCCACACCATTAGGTGCATAACTGTTGGCGTTCTGCTATCCCTTCACTTTTAAGTCTGCTGCTGCCTCCATGGATCTGCTGACATCACTAAACATTGTGATGTCATTCCATGGACTAGGCAACACTCCAGAGAATGCTAGTGACAGCGGGAAGTCTTAATGACTGCAACCTCCTGTTCCCCAGAGAATTTCACGTAAAATTATTGAATCCCTTAATGCTTTGGATTTTATTGACATTTAAAGCGTAAACATTATTAGCTCAAATCCACCACCAGATTAAATGTTTACTGAAAATTTAAATCCTCATGGGGGGGGGGGGTGTTTGTGTGGGAGATCCAACTCTAAAAGTTCAGGGTCATCTAGTTACATGCCCTGCATATGTAATCAGCAAGTAGTATCTTAGTCATTAATACATTCACTAGAAATAAACATCCAATAATTTCATAAATGATCCTACATAAGAAATATTGGAATTAAACAAAAATAAAAAAGAAAAAGAAATACATGAATGCATATAATTTCCTTTAACCCCCAAACTGTATATGTCCATTACTGGGGACCATATTGCCTATTCTTTGACCTATGTAATTCATCATAAATCAATACTGTTGTTACATCTTCTAAAGTCTCAGACTGTTGTGGGCCAAAATGACAGCAGATTCTATATCCTGAGATGATGAACCTAGCTAGCTAATCATAATAAATACTTTACTTTTGCAAAAACAGAATAGGCTATTGGGGTTTAAAGTAATGGAACTCAGTCTATCTTTGTTCAGTCCTAATACACTATTTAAAGTGCCACACCTAGTGATCTAGTAAGTCTGCTAAAGTAAGAGTTTTTGGTTCCAGTCACCACCTCCATCAGCTTTTTGACACTCTGTATCCCAAAAAAACCACAGAGGTGAAATCTTATGATTTTCTTTCATAAAGTGCCTTGCCAAACTGGAGGCATTGGGCCCAATTCTCAAAAGTCAGTGCGAGCCACGCCAAAGGTGGCTTGCACCGACTGCTGGTTTACCAGGGACCCTGTGCTTGATTCTGTAACATTGGGGGTCCCTACACAAAAAATAGGATTCACCACAAAGGCAGACGTGCACCGATCACTAGCACACTGGCAGAAGTTGCCGCATGGCTCTGCTCCCCCCCCACCCAGCGCAAGAAACTAAACAATGCCAGAAGGGGTCCTGGGACAGAAGTGGCACAGGGGATGCCATTGGGGGTGTGAGGGAGTGAATGGGTATGCTGGGGGGATGATTGGGCACTCAGCAGGGGTGCAATCATCAGCGCCACTCACGTAATGGTGTATGCTGTGCTGTAATAATGTCACCCCCACCGGGTGCTCAATCACCCCCCCAGCATACCTACTTGCTCCCCAACACCCCTATGGTACTCCCCTGTCTCATTTTCCCATGGACTCCACAGACAAAGCCACACCACCAGTTTCCCACCATGTGGGGCAGTGCTGCAAGGGGTGTAGACCACCTCCTGGCTAGTCTAAAGTGACCCCCTTGCTATGGCCATGGTGGGGCTTTTGGACTCCCAATGAAGGGGATGTTGCAGTCCCACTGTGTTACAAGCCCCCTAGTGACCTGGTATACTGTACCCTGATGTAGGTCACAAGTGTGGTGCAGCGCCCATTTGGTGCAGCGGCTTTCCATTCCAGTGCAGAAAGCATTTCAGAATAGGAAATGCCACAAAATATGACACAAGGTGCAACTTCCATCATTGGTTTCTGACTCAAGCACCTTGCTTCAGTCTAGCAGCTTCTGAAATAGGGACCATTGTCTTTTTGATGAATCATTGATTTGTGCTTAGATATTTGAATGCATTGTTCATGTTAAGTCTGCCCAATAAAGAGCTTATTACATTGGCATTTTATTAAGGACACTATGTGTGTGGTCATATTGTCTTTTCCAGTGGTGCAAGTGGTAGACAAGAAGTACAGGAACTCAGGCACTGGCGATTATGAAATACAGAATGAAGATTTTCAATCTAAAGGACAGCAGTGTCAAGGCACACCTATCTAATTTGACGCTAGTAAATTCAGTTAGAGATATTAAAGTATTTCTAGGAAAATAGCACTGTACAAGTTAAATGGTGTTATGGAAACCCTGATAGCAGATCACAGATCCAGAAACTTTCAGTATGTTGCTGGTTTAAGAATTTCAGTTTTATTGTCAGTGGGAAGAAGTACAGGAACTCAGTTCCTGCTGCAAAAAAGGTACAGGAACTCAGTTCTGTGCGTTCCTGCTCACTTTCATCACTGGTCTTTTCAACACCTCATAATACAGCTTTTTGTTCAAATTAAGAATATTATTCATAAAAATTAGCATATGTTGAAAACAGCAGATAAAGGTGAAAAAGCATTTTCAATTCCTCCATTGATTGTGGCTAAGTGAAGTGAAACACTTAAAAACAGACTTGTACATTCAAATGATCAAATCTGAAACAGAGGATCTGACAGGTTTCCGTTTTTGGGCTCCTGCAGTGGGAAACTACCCCTGTGGGTCTTGTGCCCTGTGTTGTAATACACACCATGTCAATGAGAGCCACAGTTCTGCCAGACATGAGAAAGTTAAAATCAAACAGATCATTATATGCATGACCACACATGTAATGTATGCAATAAAATGTCAGTGTGATAAGTTCTATATTTGGCAGACTAAACGTGAGCTATAGATTTGAATCTTTGAGCACAAATCTATGATTCATTGAAAAGACAATGCCTCCAGTTTGGCAAGGCCCTTTGTGAATGAAAATGATCAGATTTCATCTCTAGAGTTTTTTGGGACAGAGAGGGATTTTAAAACCTGATGGAAGTGGTGAGTGAGAACAAAAGCTCTTACTTCGTGAGGTTTATTGGATCCCCAGGTTTGGCACTTTAAATAGTGTATTAGGAATGAATGAAAAGATAAACTGGGTTTCATTGCTTTAAACCCCCGTAACTTATTCTGTGTTTGAAAAAGTAAAGTATCTGTTATGACTAGCAACATTCATAGTCCCAGGGTATAGACTCTGCTATTGTTTTGGCCCATAACAGAACACAAGACTTTAGATGTAACAACAGTATTGATTTATGATAAAGAGGGTTTCCCAATTAAAGGGGCAGACCCCATTGTCCCAAGGCCCTGACAAAAGGTACGGGAAGCTCAGGAGAGGGGAAGGGGGAGAGGAGAAGGGGAGGGGCTTAAAAGAAGGGCATGAGGTCACAAAAGGGGAGGGCCTGATGAGATCACAGAAGAGGTGGGCAAAAGGAAGTGGTGGCAACCTGTGATTGGCAGAAGTTAGTCTAGGTGCTGGACCTAATTAGGCAGTTATAAGGGGCTGCACAGCAAGGTGAGCTCACAAATTTGCTCCATGAGTTTTTTCCTCTGGATGCACATCAGTTTTGGCAAGATTTTGTTTGCAGCCAGTGGGCATTTTGCTAGTGAGGTATTCTGAGTTAAAAAATATATATATATAAAAAGAAGAAAAATATATATATAATTCAGTTAAAGTTAAAAACTGTGGGAATAAAGAGAAGCCTGAGGAGACACAGCAGCGGATTTGGAAGACTGATGAAGTGAGTAAACCTACAAACCACTGTGAACAAAGTAAGGTACACCCTGTTTGAATTAAGAGGCAAGATGTGGACACTGCTAATGCTATAAGCTCTAGCTCTCATAAATTAAATATTGTACAGTAGTAATCCTATTATGTGTTATGTGTATATCTGGCTGTAAACTCCTGTACTGTTTTGCCTGGAGTTTACGTCATACCTATACCCTATTGTACTTCTTACTCAAAAAAATGTATTTAATTGTACAAAATCTTATGCTATGTATGTCATTCACTGTACTTGTAATTGTTCTAATATTTGCCATGTACTGGGCCTAGGCCCCCAGGTTGCATCTGGAATCGAGCATGTTGCTCAGTATGTTTTACTGGTAAATCTCATAAATAAATAAATAAATAGAAGGCGTGAGCCTCTGAAGATGGGCATGAGGTATCAGCAGGAGACGGTGGAGAAATGTGGAATTATGGTAGTTTGGGGTGGGCAGACTAAGAATAAGACACAAGGGAGCAGGAGACAGTGAGTGTGTGCCTAAGAGGGCTGCAGGACCAGGGGGAGCTAAAATGCAGGAGGTGGCATTTTGTTTGTAAGGTTTATTTGTGATTACTATTGTGAGCAGAAAGTTTTTAGCAGAGTGGTCAGTGAGTGAGTGGGGGGAGAGGAGTTCCCCCAAAGGTACTGGTAGGGCTGGAGTCGCACAGGCAGCTGAGAAGCATTTGCACAGCCTGTGACAAAGTTCACAGCATGAGAACTGACCAGAGGGAAAGGATAGCACTAGGGGGGCTCAGCCATGAGGTCAGAACACAGGCTGGAAAAAGAAGGGCTCCTCACGGAGAATCAGGGATTTTTTAATGGACAGAATGGGTGGTTTTGGGCAAAAGGAGCACTGACAGAGTGTGAGCGATAGGGGGGCTAAGCATGGAAGAAGGCCTGGGCCCACCACCCGTGATGGTGTCTGACATCATCACCACATGGTACAGGGTCTAGGGGGAAGGAAGTGAGGAGCTAGCAAGGGACAGGGGGAGATCAAAGGGCTCCCAGCCTACATTAGGGAGCTTTCTCCTCTTCTGGTGTTGTTTTGGACAGAATGGGCAGTTTTTGCAGAAGAATGGGCCCTGGAGAGGCACTGCGTGGCATGGCGTCTGACGACATCGCCATGCAGTGCAGGGCCTGGGTTTAGTGAGATGACAATGGGGGGCAGCAGGGGCACAGGGGCTCCTGGGAGTTGAGGAAGCCTTCCCCCCTTTCTTTGGTGGACACGACTGGGGGCAATAAGAAATTTTAAGGGTCCTGCGGGCCTCTCTCAGGGCATCCGGTTGACGGTTCCTCCATGAGTTGCAGGGGAGAGATGGTAACAGGGGTCATCGGGGGGGCCAACAGGCCATGGGGTTTTTAACCAAAGGCTCCTTTTTCCTGCAGATTTCAGGCATAATTTTAAACAGGAAGAGGCACATTTAGCGACACCATGTGGCGATGGCACCTGATGTCATCGCCGCATGGGAGGAGATCTAGTGGGCCAGAAATCCCACAGAGCGATGAGTGATGGCCCAGCACCCTACCCCACAGCACAGCGGGTATCAAGGGCTTCAGTATGCCAAAGACCACAGGAGATCCTGGCAGAAGGAGGGTAGTGGGGGGGCGCCAGAGGCACATGACAGCATGACGCAGAAAGGCAGTCCTGATAAACTGGGTTAAAAGTGGTATGGAGGAGTCCACGGGCAAGGGGTACACCCTCAGACAATCTGACTTTCCCTGTCGCTGGTAGAGGCAGGAGGGGATGGGAGCCACAGGGTACAAGAATGGGGGAGCAGGGGGAAAAAGGGGAGGACAATTGGGGGGAGACAACCGGCAATTTTGGGGAGCAGGGGTCCCTACAGGGCTGTCTGGAGAACAGCAAATTGGCAGCATAGAGCATTGTTAAGGCTCCAGAATACACACCTGGGCTGATATAGCAATGGGGAAAATGTTGATCTGTTGTGATTTTCTTTTCATTAGATACCTCGGGCTGGAAGGATGTCACCAAAGAGGTCCCAACCAAGCAAAGAAGACTGCTATCATGGGGTGATGGATCTGGTGGACAAGGCAAACTGGCTGTTGGAGGGGGCGGAGCCGGACGGTGGGGAGAAGGGCACGAAGTGGAAGGGGAAGCAAGGGAATGGACAGGATAAGAATAAGAGGGTGCCAAAAGGGCCCAGTGAACCAGAGCCCAGGACAGTGGTCCCTGTGCTGACGCTGATGGCTCCTCTGATTCCACCTCCCCGTAACCCTCTCCCAGAGCCGACCCTGGACTTGTGCCAGCACCGGCGCCAGTGCTAGATCCTCCTACTCCTGTGTTTCTGCCTCCCCTGCCAGAGCCGGCAATGCCACCACAGGTCCTGATACCCATACCTGGCTCAGCAGGAGTGCCCCAGCCGGGAACCAGCACCCCACAGCCAATCACAACAGGTAATCAGGTGGTGACACTAGAGAGCAGTGTCAAACAATATGTTGAGCAGATGTTGAAAAGTATGGGGGATAATGGTTTGGGGCAGCTGGAGAAGGCATTAGGAGAAATAAAAGGGACAGGGGCAGATGGGGGAGCAGGGTAGCTGTAGGGGGCCCCATGATGGGAAGGGAGGTCGGAGCACCAGGGGTGCAGCTAACGGACCACATGCCTATGGCCATGAAAGAAAAGATCTGGAAAGGAGAATACGTTGACATATTCACCTTGGCGAATGTCGACAAGATGGATAAGTATGAGAAGAAGGACAGTTTTGAGAAGAAAGACATGGTGGTGGAGGTAGTTTTGTTAGGAAAGGGGGAGGATGACAAATCTTGGAAAGGGAAACCCTCAAACAATTGGTCCATGGGTTTCACCTACTTCACTGCCATTGTCATTGAAAAGTGGCCAGAACTCGCTACCCCGCCTTTGACCTATTCCCTCATTATAAAGACTACGTATAAAAAAGGGGGCCATAGTTGGCTAAGATACGATGAGAAATTTAGGAAAAGGATGGCACATTTTGGGGATGTAAAATGGGATGCCAGACATATAGACCTATGGCTAGGAATTTACATGGGGCCAACTGAGAAGGAGGCCGAGGGAGAAAAAGGGGGGGGTGGCATTGAAGGCCTGTTGGGGATACAATAGGGCATTCTGCTTGTGTCCTAACTGCTGCTTTCAACACGTATATTCTAAGAAGTGGGGCACCATCTAGCATCAAAATGCAGATACTGTTGGGAAAAAGGATCCAGCAGTCAGGACAATTCATACCAACAGCCCTTTCAGACCAACCAAGACTCCTTTAGGGGCAAGCACTGGGGGAGAGGAAACAGAGGGAGAGCAACGGGGGGGAGGCACACCTACCAAACATGACACCAGGACAACTGAAAGCCCAACAGGCAGAGGTTTCTGGCTGGCCCGCACACCCATCAGATTGAAGGCACTAGAAGGGTGGTTGGGGGACTACCCAGACCAGGAGGCTGCTAAGAAGTTGTAGACAGGTTTTCGGTCGGGTTTTAGTTTACAGTTTCAAGGATCTAGGAAAGGGATGAGGGCAAAGAACCTCAAGTCCACACAGGGGAAGGAAGCAACTCTTGCACACAAAATTCAGAAGGAGGTGGCAGCAGGGAGGGTGCAAGGCCCATTTTGTCCCCCTCATTGCCTAACCTGCAGATTTCTCCTTTGGGGTTAGTTCCCAAGAAACAGCCGGGAGAGTACCGTGTGATACATCACCTATCCTACCCAGAGGTGGATTCAATTAATGAATACATTTGGGTGGAAGACAGCAAGGTAACATATGCCACCCTGGAGGAGGTGGTGTGTGGCTAATTAGCTCTAAGCAGAGAGTCTGGTTGGCTAAGATGGACATAGAGTCAGCATTCCATTTACTTCCAGTCAGGCCGGAGGATTGGGATCTGCTAGGTTTCCAGGTGAGGAGTATGTATTATTTCGACAAGGTCATGCCTATGGGGTGCTCGATAGCATGCGCCACATTTGAGATGTTCAGCATCTGACAGCAGTGGGTGTTTCAGAAGTGGTATGGGCATTAGATGGTAGTGCACTACCTAGATGATTTCCTTTTCATTGGGGAAGGGAAAAAGGAGACAGAAGGCATGCTTCAGGATTTCATGGATTTATGCCATGAATTGGGGGGTACCACTAGCGGAGGATAAGATGGAAGGGTGTAGTCAGACAATAGAGTTTTTAGGGCTGGAGCTGGACACGATCCAGGAGCTGTGCAGATTACCAGTTAAGAAGGTCAAGAGATTACAGGAGCTAGTGGAGAAGGTTGGAGGCTGTAGGAGGGTGCAGCTCCACCAGGTGCAACAGCTGCTGGGACATCTGAATTTCGCATGTGGGGCCATTGCCCCAGGGTGCACGTTAATACGGCATTTAGCCTGGGCAACTTGGGGGGCAACACAGCCCTATCATTGGGCAGATATTAATAAGGGGACCAGGGAGGATATGGTGGTCTGGGAGCATTTCCTCAAGGCAAACAATGGGCAGACTTTCTGGTGGAGGATTGGCTATACAATACTGCCCTGCAGCTGCATATGGATGCGGCGGGGGGATTGGCATGGGGGGTTATTTTCAAGGAAAATGGTTCACCGAACCATGGCCTGAGGAATGGGTGCGGGAAAAGGTGATGAGAGACATCACCTTCCTGGAGCTGTTCCCCATCTGGGTTGCAATGCTAATCTGAGGAGGAGAACTCAAGAATAGGCAAGTCACATTCTGGAGTGATAACTGGGCAGTTGTAGAAGTGCTGAACAAGAAAAGGACAAAGTCAGAGACAGTCATGAGGCTGTTGAGAAGGAAGGTGTGTTTAGGCCTGACCTTGAACATGTCATTTAGGGCCAAGCACATTGATGGTGTAGACAATGTGACAGCTGATTGCCTCTCTCGATTGCAGATGGACAAATTCTGGATCGTCTCACCCGGAGCAGAGGTTTGGCAGACCACCATCCCGATGTATGTATGGACAATTGGATTGGGGGAGCTGAATTATTGTTCCACAACTCCTGGGCCCCCAGGACCCTTAGAGCTTATGAAACCTTTTGGAGGGCATTTCAAATATTTTGGGAACAGTACAGTGGACAGGTAAGTGGGGCAGTAACAAGCGAGCAGGTGGCCAGATTCATTGTAACAGGGTGGAACCAGAACATGGCACAGGCTACCATGGGGGTTCATCTGGTGGCTATAGGGCAAATATGTACACTGAGAGGGTGGGAGGACCCTACAAAAAGCAACCTGGTCTGCAGAATGATGCAGGGATGGCTACTGGGAGCAGATAAGAAGCAAGACAACAGGAAGATGATATCGGAGAGCTTGATGGCAAGGTTGATGGGGGTGCTACACCACATTTGCAGCTCAAGAAGTGAAGCTGTGCTGTTTAAAGCCCCGTACACTACTATGTATAGCGGAGCTTTTAGACTGAGTGAGGTGGTGGGCCACGGGAGGAAGATAGATGGAGGGTGGTTACAATGGGGCGACATAGAATGGTCCGGAGAAGCAATAGAAGTGCTATTAAGGAGATCAAAGACTGATCAGCAAGGGCTAGGCAGTAGGATGTGGCTAAGGAAACATCCTAACTCAGCCATTTGCCCAGTGGGAGCCCTGCACGTGCACGTGGCAGACCATCCAAAAGGAGGAAGTCCACTGATGTTCATACATGGGGATGGCAGGCCAGTCTCCGAGTACCAGGTGACAGCGGTTCTGCACAAGGGTCTCAGATTTCTGGGATAACTGGAGGAAAGATATTCCTCCCACTCATTTAGGATTGGGGCGGCCTCAATGATGACAGCACAAGGCAATAGGCCTGGGGAGATCAAGCAAAAAGGCAAGTAGACTTCTGACTGTTATAAAAAGTACATGCGTAATATAAAACAATAATGATATCTCTCTTTCTCCCATAGCAGGTGCAAAAGATAAGGGAAAAGGGATGGAATAAGGGAGGGAGAATGGGGGGGTTGAAGAGTGTAATATACTAAACAGTGTGCTTCTGGTTATGCAGGGATGTCCAGGAAGCTCAAGGCATGGATCTGCCGCCATTCATTTATCCATTGGGTGGAGAAATGGGCAGCCAGGAGACAAGGAGGAAAGCAGCTGTACCTGAATAGCAATCCAATCCAATCCATTTGGTATGGAGAGGCCGGTGGGGGATGAAGTGGGTACAGCTGCTGCCAGAGCTCAGGGAGATCAGGAAGGACCATAGGCAGCCAAACCTGATCGTGTTACATCTGGGTGGCAACGACCTGGGGACGAGACTATGGCTGGACATATTTTATCAAATAAAGCAGGATTTGCAAAAAAAATAAAAGAGTGGTGGCGGAGGTTACTCTGACCTGGTCTGAAATCATGCCCCAAAGGACTGGTTACAAGCGGAGAGCCACAGAGGGATGGACAGAGCCTGGAAGTGCATGAATGCATGGGTGGGCAGAATGTTTGAGAGCATGGGGGGATTAGTCATCCACCATGGAATCCTGGAATGGGTAGATGAATACTACCGGGGAGATGGGATACATCTATTGTGCCTTGGCCTGGCCCTGTTCAATGCAGAAATGGCGAACGCCATCGAAGCATGGCTGGGTCAGAAATAAACAAGCATTTGTCAATACCGAATGTTGATTGCGTTGGTCCTTTGAGCTTGCTCACTGGCCATCTGTTACTCACTCGTTCTGTTTCTCCCGGTGCTGCAGGCTGCTGTTTTTTACTGGGCTCCTGCCTGCGTTGGCACCCTTTTCTGTCCACAAAGAAATCCGCAGCTAGCCCGACAGAGCTCTGTTGAGGTGGGTCACTCCCCCATCTGACTCGCTCATTCTGTTTCTACTGGCGCTGCAGGCTGGCCTTTTGTACTGGGCTCCTGCCTCTGTCGGTGTTTTTTTCTGCCCACAAAGAAATCTGCATTATTCCTGACACAGGTCTGTTGAGCTTGCTCACTCCCCCTCTGTCACTCGCTCGTTCCATTTCTGCCGGCGCTGCAGGCTGTCCTTTTGTACTGGGCTCCTGCCAGTGCTGCCGCCTTTTTCTGGCCACAAAGAAATCTGCAGCAGTCTCAACAGAGCTCCGTTGAGCCCAGTCACTCCCTCTCCCTCACTCACTCATTCTATGTCTCCCGCTGGTGCAGGCTGTCCTTTTGTACTGGGCCCCTGCATGCATTGCTGCATTTTTCTGCCCACAAAGAAATCCGCAGCAGTCCAAACAGAACTCCATTGAGCTCACTCAGTCCCCCTCTCTCACTCGCTCATTCTGTTTCTCCTGGCGCTGCAGGCTGCCCTTTTGTACTGGGCTCCTGCCTCTGTTGGCGCCTTTTTCTGGCCACAAAGAAATCTGCAGCAGTCCCAGCAGAGCTCGGTTGAGCTCGCTCACTCCCCCTCTCTCACTCGCTCGTTCCGTTTGTGCTGGTGCTCCAGCTGCCCTTTTGTACTGGGCTCCTGCCTGCGTTGCTGCCTTCTGCCCACAAAGAAATCTGCAGTAGTCATGATAGAGCTCCATTGAGCTCACTCACTCCCCCTCTCTCACTTGTTCATTCTGTTTGTCCCACTGCTGCAGGCTGCTCTTTTGTACTGGGCCCCTGCATGCATTGCTGCTTTTTTCTGCCCACAAAGAAATCCGCAGCAGTCCCAATAGAGCTCCGTTGAGCTCACTCCGTCCCCCTCCCTGACTCTCTCATTCTGTGTCTCCTGCTGCTGCAGGCTGCCCTTTTATACTGGGCTTCTGCCTGTGTTGGCACCTTTTTAGCCCACAAAGAAATCCGCAGCTGTCCCGACAGAGCTCTGTTGAGGTCGCTTACTCTGCCTGTCTCACTCGCTCATTCTGTTTCTCCTGGTGCTGCAGGCTACCGTTTTGTAGTTGGCTCCTTCCTCTGTTGGCACCTTTTTCTACCCACAAAGAAATCTGCAGCACTTAACTCACTCCCCCTCTCTCACTTGTTCGTTCTGTTTCTCCCGCCGCTGCAGGCTGCCCTTTTGTACTGGGTCCCTGCATGCATTGCAGCCTTTTTCTGCCCACAAAGAAATCTGCAGCAGTCCCAACAGAGCTCCGGTGAGTTCACTCACTCCCCTTCCCTCACTCGCTCATTCTGTGTCTCCCGCTGCTGCAGGCTGCCCTTTTGTACTGGGTTCCTGCCTGCATTGGTGCATTTTTATGCCCACAAAGAGATCTGCAGCAGTCCTGACAGAGCTCCATTGAGGTCTCTCACTCCCCCTCTGTCACTCGCTCATTCCGTTTCTGTGAGCGGTGCAGGCTGGCCTTTTATACTGGGCTCTTGCCTGCATTGCCACCTTTTCCTGCCCACAAAGAAATCAGCAGCAGTCACGATAGAGCTCTGTTGAAGTCATTCACTCCCCCGTCTCACTCGCTCATTCGGTTTCTCCTGGTGCTGCAGGCTGCCCTTTTGTACTTAGCTCCTGCCTGCATAGCCGCCCTTTCCTGCCCACAAAGAAATCCGCAGCAGTCACGACAGAGCTCCAATGAGCTCACTCATTCCCCCTCTCTAACTTGCTCCTTGTGTTTCTCTCGACGCTGCAGGCTGTCCTTTTGTACTGGGCTCCTGCCTGCATTGGTGCCTTTTTCTGTCCACAAAGAAATCTGCACCTATCCCAACAGAGCTCCGTTGAAGTCGTTCTTTCCCCCTGTCTCACTCACTCATTCTGTTTCTCCTGGCGCTGCAGGCTTCCCTTTTATACTGGGTTCCTGCCTCTGCTGTCACCTTTTTCTGCCCACAAAGAAATCTGTAGCACTCCTGACAGAGCTCCAATGACCTCACTCACTCCACCTCTCTCACTCACTCGTTCTGCTTCTGCCGGCGCTGCAGGATGCCCTTTTGTACGGGGCTCCTGCATGTGTTGCCGCCCTTTCCTGCCCACAAAGAAATCCACAGCAGTCACAATAGTGCTCTGTTGAGCTCGCTCACTCCCCCTCTCTCAGTCACTTGTTCTGTTTCTTCCGCTGCTGCAGGCTGCCCTTTTGTACTGGGCCCCTGCTTGCATTGCTGCCTTTTGCTGCCCACAAACAAATCTGCAGCAGTCCCAACAGAGCTCTGTTGAGCTCACTCACTCCCCCTCACTCACTCACTCGTTCTGTGTCTCCTGGCGCTGCAGGCTGCCCTGCTGTACTGGGCTCCTGCCTGCGTTGCTGCCTTCCTCTGCCCAAAAAGAAATCTGCAGCAGTCACGGTAGAGCTCCGTGGAGTTCATTCACTCAGTCCCCACCTCTCACTTGCTCGTTCTGTTTCTCCCGTCGCTGCAGGCTGCCGTTTTGTACTGGGTCCCTGCGTGCGTTGCTGCCTTTTTCTGCCCACAAAGAAATCTGCAGCAGTCCCAACAGAGCTCCGGTTAGTTCACTCACTCCCCCTTTCTCACTCACTCATTCTGTTTTTCCCGCTGCTGCAGGCTGCCCTTTTGTACTGGGTTCCTGCCTGCATTGGTGAGTTTTTCTGCCCACAAAGAGATCTGCAACATTCCTTACACAGCTCCATTTAGGTCACTCACTCCCTCTCTGTCACTCGCTCATTCCGTTTCTGTGGGTGCTGCAAGCTGGCCTTTTATACTGGGCTCCTGCCTGCATTGCCACTTTTTCCTGCCCACAAAGAAATCTGCAGCAATCACGATAGACCTCCGTTGAGCTCGCTCAGTCCCCTTCTCTCACTCGCTCGTTCTGTTTCTGCCTACGCTGCAGGCTGGTTTTGTACTGGGCTCTTGCCTGCATTGCCGCCTTTTGCTGCCCACAAAGAAATCCACAGCAGTCACAATAGAGCTCCATTGAAGTCGCTCACTCCCCCTGACTCACTCGCTCATTCTGTTTCTCCTGGTGCTTCAGGCTGCTCTTTTGTAGTGGGCTCCTGCCTCTGTTGGCACCTTTTTCTGCCCACAAAGAAATCTGCAGCAGTCCCGACAGAGCTCCATTGAGCTCGCTCATTACCCGCTCTCACTCGCTTGTCCCGTTTCTGCTGCCGGTCTAGGCTACCCTTTTATACTGGGCTCCTGCCTGTGTTACCGCCTTCTTCTGCCCACAAAGAAATCTGCAACAGTCACGATAGAGCTCCTTTGAGCTTGCTCACTCCCCCTCTCTCACTCACTCACTCATTCTGTTTTTCCTGCTGCTGCAGGCTGCTCTTTTGTACTGGGCCCCTGCATGCATTGCTGCCTTTTTCTGCCCACAAAGAAATCTGCAGCAGTACCGACACAGCTCTGTTGAGCTCGCTCACTCCACCTCTCTCACTCACTCATTCCATTTCTGCCGGCGCTGCAGGCTGTCCTTTTGTACTGGGCTCCTGCCTGCATTGGCACCTTTTTCTGTCCATAAAGAAATCTGCAGCTATCCTGACAGAGCTCCATTGAGGTCGCTCACTCCACCTGTCTTACGCGCTCATTCTGTTTCTCCTGGTGCTGCAACCTGCCCCTTTATACTGGGTTCCTGCCTCTGCTGGCACATTTTTCTGGCCATAAAGAAATCTGTAGCACTCCTGACAGAGCTCCGATGACCTCACTCACTCCACCTCTCTCACTCCCTCATTCTGTTTCTGCCAGCGCTGCAGGCTGCCCTTTTGTACGGGGCTCCTGCATGTGTTGCCGCCCTTTTCTGCCCGCAAAGAAATCCACAGCAGTCACAATAGTGCTCTGTTGAGCTTGCTCACTACCCCTCTCTCAGTCACTTTTTCTGTTTCTTCCACTGCTGCAGGTTGTCCTTTTATACTGGGCCCCTGCATGCATTGCTTCGTTTTGCTGCCCTCAAACAAACCTGCAGCAGTCCCAACAGAACTCCGTTGAGCTCACTTACTCCCCCCCCTCACTCACTCATTCTGTGTCTCCTGGCACTGCAGGCTACCCTTTTTTACTGGCTCCTGCCTGTGTTGGTGCCTTTTCCTGCCCACAAAGAAATCCACAGCAGTCCCGACAGAGCTCCATTGAGCTCGCTCACTCCCCTCTCTCACTCGCTCATTCTGTTTGTCCCTGCTGCAGGCTGCCCTTTTGTACTGGGCCCCTGCATGCATTGCTGCCTTTTTCTGCCCACAAAGAAATCTGCAACAGTCCCAAAAGAGCTCCGTTGAGCTCATTCAGTCCCCTTCCCTCACTCGCTCATTCTGTGTCTCCCACTGCTGCAGGCTGCCCCTTTGTACGGGGCTTCTGCCTGTGTTGGCACCTTTTTTTGCCCACAAAGAAATCTGCAGCTGTCCTGGCAGAGCTCTGTTGAGGTTGCTTACTCTGCCTGTCTCACTTGCTCATTCTGTTTCTCCTGCGCTGCAGGCTGCCATTTTGTAGTTGGCTCCTGCCTCTGTTGGCATCTTTTCTACCCACAAAGAAATCTGCAGCAGTCCCAACAGAGCTTAGTTGGGCTCGCTCACTCCCGCTCTCACTCACTTGTTCTGCTTCTCCGGGCGCTGTCATGCCCTGATTGTACTGAGCTTCTGCCTGCATTGCTGCCTTCCTCTGCCCAAAAAGAAATCTGCAGCAGTCATGATAGAGCTATGTTGAGCTCATTCACTCACTCCCCTCTCTCACTTGTTTGTTCT
This sequence comes from Neoceratodus forsteri, assembly GCA_016271365.2. Classification (NCBI taxonomy): domain Eukaryota; kingdom Metazoa; phylum Chordata; order Ceratodontiformes; family Ceratodontidae; genus Neoceratodus; species Neoceratodus forsteri. The sequence goes on along the minus strand of CM028132.1, from coordinate 188,742,939 downwards.
GTTTCTCCCACCGATGCAGGCTGCCCTTTTGTACTGGGTCCCTGTGTGCATTGCTGCCTTTTTCTGCTCACAAAGAAATCTGCAGCAGTCCCAACAGAGCTCCAGTGAGTTCACTCACTCCCCCTCCCTCCCTCGCTCATTCTGTGTCTCCCACTGCCGCAGGCTGCCCTTTTGTACTGGGTTCCTGCCTGCATTGATGAGTTTTTCTGCCCACAAAGAGATCTGCAGCAGTCCTTACACAGCTCCGTTGAGGTCTCTCACTCCCCCTCTGTCACTCGCTCATTCCGTTTCTGCGAGCAGTGCAGGCTGGCCTTTTTTACTGGGCTCCTGCCTGCATTGCACCTTTTCCTGCCCACAAAGAAATCTGCAGCAGTCATGATAGACCTTTGTTGAGCTCGCTCAGTCCCCCTCCCTCACTCGCTCATTCTGTTTCTGCCCGCGCTGCAGGCTGGCCTTTTGTACTGGGCTCCTGCCTGCATTGCCACCTTTTGCTGCCCACAAAGAAATCCACAGTCACAATAGAGCTCCATTGAAGTCGCTCACTCCCCCTGTCTCACTCACTCATTCTGTTTCTCCTGGTGCTGCAGGCTGCCCTTTTGTAGTGGGCTCCTACCTCTGTTGGCGTCTTTTTCTGCCCACAAAGAAATCTGCAGCAGTCCTGAAAGAGCTCCGTTGAGCTTGCTCATTCCCCACTCTCACTCGCTCGTCCCATTTCTGTCTCCGTTCCAGGCTGCCTTTTGTACTGGTCTCCTGTCTGCGTTACCGCCTTCTTCTGCCCACAAAGAAATCTGCAGCAGTCATGATAGAGCTCCATTGAGCTTGCTCACTCCCCCTCTCTCACTCACTCATTCTGTTTTTCCAACTGCTGCAGGCTGCCCTTTTGTACTGGGCCCCTGCATGCATTTCTGCTTTTTTCTGCCCACAGAGAAATCTGCAGCTATCCCGACAGAGCTCCATTGAGGTCGCTCACTCCACCTGACTTATGCGCTCATTCTGTTTCTCCTGGCGCTGCAAGCTGCCCTTTTATACTGGGTTCCTGGCTCTACTGGCACCTTTTGTCTGCCCACAAAGAAATCTGCAGCATTCCTGACAGAGCTCTGTTGACCTCACTCACGCCCTCTCTCTCACTCGCTCATTCTGTTTCTTCCGGTGCTGCAGGCTGCCCTTTTGTACGGGGCTCCTGCATGCATTGCCGCCCTTTTCTGCCCACAAAGAAATCCGCAGCAGTCACAATAGTGCTCTGTTGAGCTCGCTCACTCCCCCTCTCTCAGTTGCTTGTTCTGTTTCTTCCACCTCTGTAGGCTGCCCTTTTGTGCTGGGCCCCTGCATGCATGGCTGCCTTTTGCTGCCCACAAACAAATCCGCAGCAGTCCCAACAGAGCTCCATTGAGCTCACTCATTCCCCCCCCTCACTCACTTGTTCTGTGTCTCCTGGCGCTGCAGGCTGCCCTTTTGATACTGGGCTCCTGCCTTTTCCTGCCCACAAAGAAATCTGCAGCAGTCCCGACAGAGCTCAGTTGAGCTTGGTCACTCCCCCTCCACTTGCTTGATCCTAATCTGTCCCAAACAGTGATTTCTGACAGCAACTACGCGATTCTGTGCCGGAAGCACAAAAACACATTTCAGCCAGGATGTGAAAAATGAGAGCTGTACTGTTCATAAGGAAGTGTGGAAAAATGCCAGTGTTGAAAATATGGCGTGAAAATATTACTAATTTGCAAAGTTACAAGGGTGCATGGAAAATGCACAATGCACGCTCATAACACAGTTATTTTATGGAGTTACATCGCAGCATTTTCAATATAGGCATTTTGCACCTCTGCTCATGAACAGTGTCAGTGTGCTTTTCTTAATGTGTCCTGAACACTTATTTCTACTGCAACCATGCTATTGTGTGCCAGATAAGCGAAAACACATTTCGGCCAGGATGTGAAAAATGACAGCTGCACTGTTCATAATGAGGTGTGCAAAAATGGCAATGTTGAAAATCTGGAGTGAAAATATTGCAAAGTTGCAAAGGTATGAGCGTACATGCAAACTGCTCAACGCACGCTCATAGCACACTCATTTTAAGGACTTTTGTCACCAAATTTTCAACATAGGCATTTTAGGACCTCTGCTATTGAACAGTGTCACTGTCATTTTCATAATATGTCCTAAACATGGATTTCCCACAGCGACCACTCTATTCTTCCCCAGAAGTGCGAAAACACATTTTGGACAGGATCTGAAAAATGACAGCTGTACTGTTCATAAGGAGGTGCAGAACAATGGCAATGCTGAAAATCTGGAGTGAAAATATTATACATTCACGAACTTACGAGCGTGCGTGCAAACTGTGGAATGCATGCTCGTAACACTGTCATTTTATGGAGTATCAGCACAAAATTTTTAACACAGGCATTTTAGGACCTCTGCTCATGAACAGTATCACTGTCATTTTCATAATCTATCCTGAACACTGATTTCCCACAGTGACCGCGCTATGCTGCGCCGGAAGTGTGAAAACATATTCCGGCCAGCATGTGAAAAATGACAGCTGTACTGTTCACAAGGAGGTGTGGGAAAATACCAATGTTGAAAATCTGGCATGAAAACATTGCAAATTTGCAAAGTTGGGAGCGTGCGTAGCAACTGCGCAATGTATGCTTGTAAAACAGTCATTTTTTGGATTTTTTCTACCATATTTGCAACAGAGGCTTTTCAAGAGCCCACCTCTTGAACACTGGCACTGTCATTTTGTTAATCAGTCCTGAAAGGCGATTGTGAAATCACCTTTTGGGGCCAATTAACACCATGACAGTGGCAGAATTCATGAGAAGGGGTCCCAAAAACCCCATGCTGAAAATGTGCCAAAATTCCAAAAAATGACTGAGCTATGCATCAAAGTTGAATAAACCCTATTTATTCCATTATACAGCTTACTGGCATTTCCTCAGTTCGCGGTCGGCTTTGAAGAGTGCAGACGTGTTCCCGGTCCACTGAAGATCATCGTGCCAGACTCCGCAGGTAAGTATGGCGTGAGGAGGGATGTGGGGAGGCAGGGTGTGCAGTGGGTGGGTGCGGGTTGTGGGAGGGGGGCAAGGAGACTGGCAATGGACCGTTTTCTTTTTTCACAGGGGGAAAAAAATAAAAAACATCGCGGGACTGTTTTTTTTTTCAGGGGATGTGGCATGCTGGGGTGGGCTCCAACTGACTTTTTTGGGGGGGGCAGCTGTAGCTGCTGGGGGATTGTGCACCCCCCTCAGCACACAACAAAAAGGGGGGCACATCATGCCGACAGGGATTGGGCACCCCGTCATAGAAACATAGAAACATAGACTTTGACAGAAGATAAGAACTGCTTGGCCCACCTAGTGTGCCTGTTTCCCTACCTAGAGGATAAGCTGCAGATCCTATTTAACCAACAGCCTATTTCTTCCTACCCCCCACAACAAAAATTGCCTTATGTCTGTCCCAAGCATTCTTGAATTCTCCCACAGTTTTAGACCCCACAACCTACTCAGGAAGGCTGTTCCATGCATCCACCACCCTCTCTGTGAAAAAATACTTCCTCACATTGCCCCTGAGCCATCCCCCCTCTATCATCAAATTGTGTCCCCTTGTTCTTGCACATCTCTTTTTCTGAAAGATGCTACCCTCTTGGACTTTGTTGATTCCACTGAGGTACTTAAATGTTTCTATCATGTCGGCACACAACAAGGGGGAAGTGATATTATGTAGCTAGGGATTGGGCATCTCTGTCAGCACATACTGGCATGGAGGGGTCTCATGAGCTGAGGGGGATTGGGCACATAAGAACTTATGGGATGGGCATGTCGATGGGGATTGGGCACCCCCGTTGACATAAAAACCAGGGAGGGACATAATGCTGAGGGATTGGGCACCCCTCTGCAAAACAGATGGGGAATGCAAGAGGCCCTGCAATGAGGTCACTCCTCGTTGCAGCCGGATGATGCACAATGACGAGGCATCCCTGATTTCAGCGGCTGAAACGTTTCCAAGGTGGTGGCAGCTAGCTGAACTAGGTACAGCCAAGCAGCAGTGCCATCCATTGGTGCCATGCCTTTAAAGGCTATGGGGGCATCACAACAGTGCCGTGCCTCCACAACCTGCTTCTGGAAAGCTGCTGCAATGTGTTTCTTGTGCATGTGCGCAATCAATATAAAAAAATATATGTATATATAGATAGACTATAAAGGGTGGAAAGGGGGGTATAAGTGGGGTGGAGGGAATAAGGGGGAAGTCCACCGTCCATAGCAAGCTGGAGGTGGATTAATGGTAAAAGGGAGGAGGAGGACAGGAAAGAAAGGGGGAGATAAAATTGAAAACACTAAAAAGGACACAGGATTGATAAGTAAGAAGCAGGGGCACAGTGTGTATGCTGGTACCCCTTTACAACAAAAGAGGAAGCGGTCGAGCCCCCCATGATGTACGTCTGGGGGGGCAGAAGAAAAAGAAGAAATAAATAGAATGGATAAATTGAACAAGAATGTTGCTGTATATAATGTATATAAATATTATTAGGAAGAGATTGTAAAATGAAAATTGTAGAGATGTATCATGTTATTGTAAACAATGATATCTCTGAATATTCAGTAAACAAATTGCTAAACTGAGCAACCACACACAGTCTCATCTATGTCTTTATTGGTGGGGTTCTGGGGACAAAGAAGGTTGCCTAATTAAAGGGGCAGACCCCATTGTCCCAAGGCCCTGACAAGAGGTGTGGGAAGCTCAGGGGGGGAAGAGGAGAAGGGGATGGGCTTAAAGGAAGGGCATGAGGTCACAAAAGGGGTGGGCAAAAGGCAGTGGTGGGAACAGTGAGGTTGCAACCTGTGATTGGCTTAGGTGAGCCAAGGGGAAGGACCTAATTGGGCAGTTATAAGGGGCAGCACAGCAAGGGGAGCTCACAAATTTTCTCCACGAGTTTTTCCCACCCACCCATCCTGAAGGAAGTAGCAGATGGGCACTGTGGCAGGTGGAACACAGTGGCAGGCTGCAAGTGGACTGCTGAAGGTGGACATAGGAAAGGGGAAAAAGAGGGGAGGAGGACAGGAAAGAAAGGGGGGATAAAATGGAAAACACTAAAAAGGACACAGAATTGATAAGCAAGAAGCAGGGGCACGATGTGTGCGCTTGTATCCCTTTACAACAAAAGAGGAAGAGGCTGGGCCCCCCATGATGTACGTCTGTGGGGGCAGAAGAAAAAGAAGAAATTAATAGAATGGATGAATTGAACAAGAATGTGGCTATATATAATGTACTGTATATAAATATAGAGGAAGTTGGGAATTTAAACTAGGAGTGGGGGGTGGCAGTTGGGGAAGAAATATGCAGAGACCACAGGTTGGGAAATCATATGAGCTTACCCCCATAACAGTGACAAAGAACAAATGGCAAGTACTGTTGGTGATGCTAGGAAAGGAGGGCAGGATGGGGGGGAGGGTGGAAGGTGGTTACCCTTAATGCTAGGAGCCTTGGGAGGAAAACTGCAGAGTTACAGGTTCTCATGGCAGATGGAGAGGTGGACATTGCAGCCATCACGGAAATATGGGCCACCCAATATAATGACTGGGACCTATCTGTACCAGGGTACAGGTTATTTCGTAGGGACAGGGTGATTGGGAAAGGAGGGAGGGTGGCACTATATGTGAAGGAAGGACTGAAGTGTGTAAGGGAGGAAGGGGAGGAGGGTAGTATGGAGTCACTGTGGGTGCAAATCCAGTATTCCAAGAATAGATTTAGAATGGAGTGGTGTACAGGCCACCATCTCAGACGGAGGAGTTAGACAGGAACTAGCGGGACAGATCAGGAGGACCCAGAGAAGGGTAGTGTGGTGATTGTGGGGACTTCAACATGCCAGGAGTGGACTGAGCACCCCAACAACCAGGAACAGAAAGGATCAGGTACTGCTGGATGCCTTCCAGGACAGCTTCCTGCTGCAATGGTCAGTGAACCAACCAGGTTAGGGAACACCCTTGACCTTGTGCTGGCAAATGGGACTTTGTGAGAGAACTTACAGTGGAGGAACCACTGTCAGGGAGTGACCACCACCAGTATGGCTCACAATGGATATGGGCAAGAAGGAGTGAATCTGGCACAAGAGTGCTGGACTTCCAGGAGGGCGACTTTGGGAAGATGGGGGAAGTGGTAAAGGGTACCTGGACAGAATTCAATCTAGTATGGATACTAACCAGAGGTGAGAGCTCATAAAGCTGGGATAGTGGAGGCAACCAAAACCTGCTGCAAAGCCCAGAGCAAGAAGGCTAGGGCTAAGAAACCGAAGCTGGTTGAGTAAGGAGGTCATGGAAAGGTAAGGAGAAAAGAGTTGCCTTTAGGAAGTACAAGAAAACAGGAGGGGGGGGACAGAGAGGAGCCCTGACAGAATCGAAGGAGGTGACAAGGGCAGTAAGGGAGACAAAGCATCTACGGAACTCAGGCTGGCACAAGGCATTAAGAAGGGGAGAAGGACTTTAAGGCACATCAGGAGAAAAGGAGCTGTAAGGACCACATAGTAAGGATTAGGAATGAGGGGTTGGGTGGAAGCAGGAGGTGCGATAAGGCAGAAGCACTAAATGAGTACTTCTGCTCAGTATTTACTAAAAAGAAGAGGGGGTGACACCAAGGTGGGAGAAATGGCAGAAGCAGGGGGAGGTGGTGACAGATGGGGAAATCATGGAGGGCAGAGTTCGAGAGGGTTTGAAGGCACTGAGGGTGGACAAGGCGCCAGGCCCAGATGGCATCCACCCCAGGGTACTGAAGGAGCTGGCATAGGTCCTTGCAGGACCTTTGGCAGACCTATTTAATGCCTCACTACATTCAGGGTGTGTACCTCAGGACTGGAGGATGGCTCATGTGGTGGCCCTCCACAAGAGTGGCCCCAAGGATGAACCGGGAAACTACAGACCAGTGAGCCTCACATCCATCTTGGGTAAGCTAATGGAGACTATCCTGAAGGAGAGGCTGGTGGCCCTCCTAGAGGCCAAAGGACTACAGGACAGCAGACAGCATGGTTTCATATGTGGCAGATCCTGCCAAACCAACCTGGTCGAGTTCTATGACTGGGTAACTAGGCAACTGGATAGGGGCCATGCAGTGGGTGTCCTGTATCTGGACTTCAGTAAGGCATTCGACTCGGTGCCACATGGAAAGCTGGGAAGGAAGTTAGTAGGCACAGGGCAGGTGCAAAGCTGGTGGGATGGGTAGGAAACTGGCTGCAGGGAAGGCAGCAGAGGGTGGTGGTGGGTGGGGAGCTCTCACACACCCAAGGGCAGTGACAAGCGGTGTCCCACAGGGCTCAGTGTTGGGACCAGTGTTGTTTGGGATATTCATTGCAGACATATCATGGGATATCAAGGGCAAGATCAGTCTGTTTGCTGATGATACTAAGGTTGGCGCGGTGGTGGATGACCTAGGGGGATGACAGGGGTTGCAGGATGATCTGGCAAAGCTTGAAACCTGGTCAGACACCTGGCAACTGGGTTTAATGCCAAAAGTGCAAGGTGCTGCATTTTGGGATGAAGAACCCAAGGAGGAGTTACCAGCTAGGGGAGTGCAGCTAGCCCAGACAGAGGAGGAGAAGGATCTGGGTGTGCTCATTACAGGGTCAATGAACAACTCGGCACAATGTAGGAAGGCAGCTGCAAGGCCAACAAAATGCTTGGTTGTATTGCAAGGGTATATCCTCGAGGAGGGAGGAGGTATTCTGCCACTGTATAGGTCATTAGTTAGACCACACCTGGAGTACTGCGTGCAGTACTGGCGTCCGTATCTGAAGAGGGACATTAAGTTACTGGAGGGGGTGCAGCGCAGGGTGACAAAGATGATCAAGGGGCTGGGGGACTTATCATACGAGAGGAGGTTGAAGGAGTTGAACATGTACTCACTGGAGGAGAGGAGAGAAAGGGGTGACATGACTGAAACCTTTAAATACATGAAAGGAATAAACAAGATGGGTACAGGGGCTGTTCAAAGTAAGGAGGGAGGGCCACCAGGGGCCATGATATGAGACTGGAGAGAGGAAGGTTCAGGAGGGAGATGAGGAGACACTTTTTTACAGAGAGGGTGGTGGCTGGGTGGAATGCGTTACCTGCTGAAGTGGTATGCAGTAGAACAGTGGACTGCTTCAAACGAGGATGGGACAGGATAAGGGGGAGGGTTAATGAAGGGGAAGGGTGGAAGGGAGGAGCAGCTGCAGAATAAGGGGTGCTAGCTGCACATTCGAGCAGACTTGATAGACTTCTAGGCCTTTGTCTGCTGGCAAATTTCATATGTTCATATGCTCATAAATATTATTAGGAAGAGATTGTAAAATGAAAATTTTGGAGATGTACCATGTTATTGTAAACAATGATATCTTTGAATATTCAGTAAATTAATTGCCAGAATGAGCAACCACACACAATCTTGTCTGTGTCTTTATTGGCAGGGTTCTGGGGACAAATTAGGCCAAATAACAGGCAATATGGTCCCCCATAATGGACATATATGGTTTGGGACTTAAACATATTATATGTATTCATGTATTTATTTTCTCTTTTTTATTTTTTTATTTTTGTTTAATTCCAATATTTCTTATGTAGAATCATTTACTGAATTACTGGAATTTTATTTTTTAGTGAATGTATTAACGGCTGGGATACTATGTGCTGATTACATATGCAGGGCATGTAACCAGGTGACCCTGAGCTTTTAGAGTTTGACCTCTTGCACCAAATTAGGTTTTACATTTTCAGTGAAAATTTAATTTGATGGTGGATTTGAGCTAATAATGTTTACCCTTTAAACACAAATAAAATTCCAAACCCTGAGGAATTTGAAATAATTTTAAATGAATTTCTCTAGGAAACAGGAGGTTGCCATCATTAGGACTTCCCACTGTCACTTGCATGTTCCAGAATGCTGTCTAGTTCACAGAAGTATGTCACAGCAGTTAATGATGTCAACACATCTACGGAGGGTATGGCAGGCTTAAAAGTGAAGAGAAGCAGAACGTCATCAGATACACACCTTATGACAGCTTCTTGCTTGAGCAACCGCTGCTATCTGTCATTCCACTGGTACTGAAATTGGCTACAACCATGGTGACAGCTTGTGTCAAACCGAACTCTAAAATTGTAATATTAAGTTCACTGGGTGAAAGAGCTGTTTGAGGTGCAACAACACTTATTCACCTAACAATATATTAAAATGCATACATTTTTTTTTAAGTTTTAGGACCACTACCCTTGAAAAAGCAAGTGTTTAGCTTGCAAAACATTGGGGTACTTCTTGAGAGGCCAGAGCATGAAAAAAAACACTGAGTTGTAATACAACATTATTATTATTGGATGGAATGGGTAAGCTGGGCACTACTTCTTTTTTTTATCACATCTAGTTTTTCCTCCTTGCAGCCACTGACCTGCTGTGAATCCAGCCACCGCTCTGCTTCCCCTGATGACCCCAAAGGCACAGCCACACACCAGCTAGCATATGCAGCTATACATATGAAAGGGACCCCCCCTCAGTCCCAGCGGCAGGCCAGGAACTAATATCAGCTTGTGGCTACCCCCACTGAGCCCTGCTGGGCTCAGGAAGCTGTGGCTATCAAGCTTCTGTGATCAATGCTGCCATTTTCCACCTGTATTAAACCTTTGGCAAGCATGCAATGACGTTGGCGCACCTACATGCTGACGTCTGCTGCACTCCCCTCTTGCTACAGCAACTCTAGCAGTGCCCCCGGTCATCACTGGGAGCTGCAGCAGAGTGGTGGAGACCCGTATCCCTCCCTGGGATAGGAGAGCAGTCCTCTGGATGCTCAATCCTATCCCCCTCTTGCTGACCCCTCACAACCCGGGATCGCACCCGAACCCAGGTCACCAGCATAGCATGAGGTGTGGCTTCCAGCACCTCAACCCTCAGCACCACCGGGCCGACATTAGCGGGCACTACTTCTGAGGAAAGGGACAAGAACCAGGAGGACCCACAGCACTACTCCATTCTGAGGTGCACCGCCCAAAACCTTAACAAGGAGCAAAAAGGAGCATGCATACAGGAGTAGCAGCAAATGTTTCATTTCATAAAGAAAAGTGCATATGTAATGCTAAAGTGCAAGAGTCAGTGCAAAATTTACTCTGCAACCTTGATTGGTAATCCCATGCACATCCAGGGCTGCCACACCTTCTTCAGTGGTTGGAACCATACTGCAAAAGGTGCCAGTTAAATAGGAGAGACATTAGCATATAATTTTAATAATGTCACTTATATTTAAAGATATAGTGACTTGAATTCAGGTCAACTACAATTTACCGGTGCACCATATTTGGTATCTCCTCTCTAAAACACTGGCTCCAATACACAACTAGTGACAATGCAAAAGTGGAAAACACATACTGCCAACAAATTAAAAAAAAGGCAAGCTCAAAAGAGGCAGAGCTGAACTTGGAGATGACATTGTTGAAAAGTCTTAATGACTAGTCTCCAATAGCTGAATTAATACTGTATAAACCCAATGTAGAACAGTATATATTAAATACAGGTAAGAGTGACTTTAAGGACTTTCCACTTTCACATTATCACTAGTTACGTATAACAGATCATGTTTTAGAAAGGCAATCTCAAATATGGTGACATTTTTAAAATTACACGATACTTTCTCCACTATTTGTAGTATAGTTCTGTCTGCTGAAGAAGGTGCTTGTAGCAGCACCAAAGGCACATTGCGTTAGTGTTCATGTTTGCAGGATCATTTTTGCACTGGTCCCTTGAGAAAGCCCTGCATGATGAAACCTGGTTGGGTCTGTTCCCTTGTCAGTACCGTGTTACCTTCAATTTCCACTTTACTGCACAGCACTGTCAGTTTTTAGAATTTGTGCAAACAAATAATTGTTTCACTGCTACTGACACTGTAGTTTTTGCCTTCTGTTCTGGACTTTAAATGGCACAGTTCTGCAGTGGAGCAGCTACTTTCATGTTCGTTCTAATTTTTGCACTGACTATTCTAATTTTCCATTCGTTCTGATTTTTGTATTATCTATTAACATTTGTTTGTTAAATAAACACTTGCTGTTAATTTTGTGTGCACACTCACTTTTGCTCCTTGTTCTGAGGAAAGGGACATGGGAGCTATCATAAGCAGCTCCTTAAAACAATCTCAACAAAGCCTACAGTAAGGCAATCAAAATGTCGGGGTATATTGAGAGGCGTTTTAATAGCAGGAAGAAAAGGGTGATACCACCTCTTCATAGGTCAGTGGTAAGGCCTCATCTGGAACACTGTGCCCAACTTGCAACTCCCCACCAAAGGAAAGACAAAGACAGGAGATGAGGCAGTGCAGGGCAACCAAGATGATTCAGGGTTAACAGGGCACATCCTATGAGAATCAGTTTAGTGTTTGCATTTATTAGGACTTGTTATTTCTTTTTTGCAATTAATTTTACTTTATTAAACTTTCATAACAAGCACAACAATGGGAAAAAACAACAAAACTTAATAACAACAAGTACATGATCAATAATTAATAGGAAGGGAGGAAATGGATGAAAAAAAGTATAACAAGAAGCCAAAACAGGTTAACAAAACAGAAAAACAATAACAAAAATGTATTTATTTATTGAAATGTTTCTCCAGGGAGGCATGATGAGCAACAAGTTGCTCATTTCCCTGTGCGACCTGCATGGCAAGCCATTAGGGACATAATTTATAATCTCTGGCTGTATAATAAAATACATACACTACATAGTGAAATGCATATTGTATATATTATTATACAGTGAAATATATACATCCTATAGTGAAATGCATGCACAATGTAGTGAACCACGTACACTATCTATTGAAATATATACATCATATAGTGAAATACATATACTGTATACTGAAATGCATATATCATATAGTGAAACACCTACACTATAGTGAAATGCTTACATTATATAGTGAAATACATAAACTATCTACTGAAATCTACATACTGAGTACTGAAAATCCACATACACTATATACCGAAACAAATGTACTATGTACTGAAACATATACACTACCTATTGAGATACATATACTACAGACTGAAACATCCACATAAACTATCAACTGAAACAAATACTGTATACATTGTAACACATACACTACACAGTATATTGAAAAAATCTGCATACACTATATACTGAAACAAATACACTATATATTGACATACATACACTACACATTGAAAAAAGCACATACACTGTCTACTGAAACAAATATTATATATTGAAACATCTACATTTTATATTGAAATACATACACTTTAAATTGAAATAAATACACTATGCATTGAAAAATCTGCATACACTATGTACTGAAACAAATATAACGTATAGTGAAATACATACACTATCTATTGAAATGCATACACTACACACTGAAAAAAGCACATTCACTGTCTACTGAAACAAATACACTATATACTGAAATATTTACACTTTATATTGAAATACATACACTATATATTGAAATAAATACACTATGCATTGAAAAATCTGCATACACTATATATTACAACTACCCTCCCTATTGAAAAATTTTGCATCCTCTATATATTGAGAGAAATATATTACATACTGAAATACATACACAGTATATTTAAAAAAAACATACATTATATACTGAAACAAATACACTACATGGTGAAACACATACACTATGTATTGAAAGACATACACTGTAGATTGAAAAATTCACCAACACTATATACTGAAACTAATAAATTCTATACTGAAATGGACTACATTCTGAAATGAACCCTCCTCCCCTTTAATGACCTGGCTCTGCACTCATTTCCTGTTGCATTCAGGAGCTGCTGGTTTGATGAGAGGATGTCTAAAGCTACAGAGCAGCAGGTAAACAAAACAGGACTATCTCTTATTCTACTTCTTTATGGGGTTTTACATCTTGTTTTGCTTGCACATCTTTAATCAAGTTTCAGAACATGGTGATGTGACAAGAAACCTTTAGAACTAATTTAAAATGCTGTAGTTTATTCTTTTTAAACTAAGTGCTGCCTTCATTTACTGTTAGACACTTTCATATAGGAAGCTAATGCTGGATATTCATAACATATACATAAGGGGCTGCATGCATTTTTCCAAGTTAAATCTTTGATCAGATTTATGTGTAATTAATTACTGTGTTAGTCCAGCAACCTATCTGAGCTGAATGCTTGGGAAGCACTTCAGCTGTGATAGTGTAAGCCAAAAGCTTTGCTAGTTTGTACTCTATGGACTATGTTTTGATTAAATTTTTGTTTTTATTTTAATGTTTTATTTAATAAAGGTTCTTGGTTAAAAAAAAAAATATTTTGCAGCAATTGCTCAGGGCCTAATTCTCATCAAGAGCTCAGCTGGCATATGTATAATTTGCACTTTCTGTTCTGAATAACTTCACTGTGATACCTCACTGGTGGCATTCAAAGCTCCAGCTCCTAACCTCCCCATTACATATCTGCGGAGCATTGCAAGGTGGACAGAGCTTTGCCAGGCACTTGGTTTCCTCTAATAAACCTAGCTACATAGTGCATAGTTACGCTGTTTATATGGTATGACTGTGTTATTGAGTTTGAGAGTCCCAAACTCTGTTTTATTTCTTTTTCCATTGAGATGTTTATCTTCTAGGCCACCCACTGACCCACTTGTGCACTGGCCTGTCCATCCCCATCACCCAAAATCACCAGGACTTACCTGCTCTGAGATTTCCCATGCACCCCCATGATGGGGCCAGGAGGGAGAGGGCCATTTGCAAGGAGACATATATTCAGACAGAAGCAGAGCCTGGTTAGTAGTGAAAAGCCTGTAGCAGGTTGGTGGATTATTTTGCCATTGGAGGTTTTCTACCTTTGGTTTATCCCCTGGGCAGTCAAGCATGCAATGATGCCAATCCAATTAAAGGCAAGTACTGCTTTGTGCCTGCCTGAGCCCTGCCCATTATGCCAGTCTGATGCCCTGCCATCGTTCCTCACCTAGGTGGCTGTTAAAGAGCGGGGTGGTCAGATTCCCCCTCCCTGAGAGGAGAGCAGTCCCTGAGATGCTCAATCATCTCTCCTGCCAGCTAACCCCTGTTTGACCCAGGTCCTCCCCCAAAACTGGGCCACGGGCATGGGAAGCAGTACAGTTACCACCAAGCTGATAAGCCAGCTCACCAGACTGTATTTTTATAAGTAAATAAAAACAGCACTTGGATGAAAGAAGAAATTGTATTTTAGCTACAGTTGTTATTCATATTTAAGACACATCACAATGTTTTGAAATTGGCTAAAAGTTTTCCAAGGAACATGACATAAAATAATACTTAAAGATACAGAATAAGATAATCCATTTTTGTTTACTTTCTGCATCTTAAGAGGCATCGGCAGGGGAGATTTAGTCAATTAGGGCCCCATTTTCAGAAGGTTAGTGGAGTGCTAAACATCTAAGCACTGTGCCATGTGGGAGAACAGCATGACTGAACAATTGCCGTATATTTAGCAGCCTCCGATGCTAACCTGATCATGTGCATATGCATATGTACTACTAAAGCCTTGCAAATGAGGGATTCCTTCCTGCATACAGAGCACAGTGCTATATAAAAGCTTTTTAAAATGCTTAACAACTGAAATTTCAATGCTGTTTGCTGCTTGCAAAAATCCTGCCCTCATCTGAGCACACAGTAGTGCATATTGTCACCCTACCTCTGGTCACCATTCTGATGCTCCCAAGTAGTATACCAAAATGATCATTGGCATCTAAAGGTTCCACACCCCTGATCGCAGTTTAAATGGTTCTAGCTATTATAGTAAAATTATCCTTGGTGTCTAGTGCACCCCCCCGGCATACTAAGCTGGAAGCTAATTTCCATATGCATCCTGGTGAAAGGAGAACTTGTACAAGTGGGGCTTAGGTACACAAAAGTTCAAAATACATAACATACATGGAGCAAAATGGAACACAATTGCAAATTACATTGAGAATAATACATGCAAGATGTGAGAACTTGAGTGACAAGCAAACAATTGACAATGTACATACAGTGCAGTCAGGAGCCACAAACATATGCTGGTAATCAAATACACAGCAGTTTAAATCAACACTAGCTGTAAACATTTGTGCATAATGCCTAGAGTGGAAGCATAAAGTGCCAAATTATAGCTGTACCTAAACTGGAAACAAGTCATAGGAGAGCAAGAGGGAAAATTAGAGCAAGTGCAGGGGGAAGAGGTGAGGCCTCTGAGGTGGTTTGAAAGAATCCAGGGGAGGGAGACTGGTGAATGGCTGGGGTGAGGGAGTTCCAGATTTTAGGGAAGCAGTGGCTGAACATAGATTTGCTGATGGTTAAGGAAACTGAAGGGACTGCTAGGGTTTGAACATTTCAGCTTCTGATGGTATGGCTGTTGGGGGGGGCAGAGAGATAGGAGGGTAGGGAAACAAACCAGATTTTCCCACAAAGCTGGCACAGTGCGCATGGTGTCTGTCCACAAGAGAAGAAAAGCAGAGAGATTTACACATAGAACAGTGACGAGTCCAAGGAGGATAGTCAAGAGTGTAATGACAGAAATAGTTGAAGACTGTGTCCAGTCTGGCAAGGGTAGTGACTGGGACTGTGCTGTAGTCCACATCACCATAGTCAAAGATTGGGAGGATTATTCTCTCAATAACAGCATAGTGTGCTGGAGGTGGGCTACAGTCACAGTTCCTGTAAAGTGCACCAAATTGGAGTGCAGCTTTTTGACTATAGCATCCACTTGTTCAGAAAAGATTAGGTGCTGGTCTAGCTAGATACCAAGGTAACTAAAGGTAGTAGCATCCTCCACAGGGGAACCATCCAGGGTATGGACAGTGGGAAGGGGAAGGAGCCTAGAGAGTCTGTGCCTTGTACCAAAGGACATGGAGACAGTCTTCTTGACTTTGAAGAAAAGTTGATGTGTGCACAGCCAGGGCTGAACTTGATTGAAGTCCAGCTAGAGTCTGTGGGCTGGCTGTGAAGAGGACTGTGTCATGCATGTACATGCGAATGGATGCAGACAAGCATAAAGAGGGGAGATCATTAAGGAAAATGGAGAAAAGTAGAGGACCTAACACAGATCCTTGTGGGACCTAAGTGGATACAGACAAGGAGGAGAGGGGGTCACCAATTTTGACTTCTTGGGACCTACCCATGTGGTAGGAGTGGAACAGCCAATGGCTGAGTCAGAGAGTCCTGCAACCTGGAGTTTGGCTAATAATTGGGGTGGGAGACAGGGATGAATGCTTTGGCTAGATTGATGAAGATCGCAGAGGTGAATAGCTGTGATCCATATCATTGTGGATGGATTTGGTGAGCCTGAGCAGGGAGATGGGAGTGAATTGATTTTTTCGGAAGCCAGACTTCTACTGGGTGAAAAAGGAAGAGGAATCCAGAAAGGGAGAGAGTTGTGACAAGACAATTTGTTTCTGTATTTTGGAGGGAGGAGAGAAATGGGTCAGTAGCTGTTAGTAGCAGATGGGTCACCACATTTTGGAGGAGGAGTAACAGTGGTAGTCTTCCAGCCAGCAGAGATGGAGGAACAGCAGAAAGAGGTTAGGGAAGTCAGCCAATGGGGAGGAGATTGCAGAAGCAAGGAGATGCAGAAGTTTGCTATCCAGGCAATCTGGGCTCCTACCCTTGGAAGGATTAAGGGCAGGAAGGGTGTCGGTGATGGGAGGATGGAGTTACTGGAGAGAAAAAAAATAGGAGAAGGAAGGAACTGACAATCAAGCAGGCTGGCAGGGGTGAGAGAGAGGTGATAAAAATGAATTGCACCTCTGTGGTGATGAAGGAGCGGTTATAGATTCGGGTGTCACCCACTTTGAGGACAGGCAAAGGAGATTGAGTGGGTGGGGAGAAGAGATTGTGGTAGCCTTCCAAAATTTAGACAGGTAACCAATGTTGGTACTGAAGGTAGATGTAAAATATTCACCTTTGGCAAGCCTTATTCCCCTGGTACAGGTGTTGCAGAGGTGATAATACCTCTGGAAGTCATGGGGGATAGGTTACATTTCTTTTCTGACCAGGCCAAATCATGCACTTGCAAGCAAGCTATGAGCTCAGCCATGATCTAGGGAGGTGGGGTACATTTTCTCATGTTCTGCTCTGGGGGAGGGGTGGCAGTCCCATATTTTAAGGATTTTTTTGAAATACTCTAGCATGGAGTCAGTGGAGCAGGCCAATGAGATAGGGGACCAATCGGAGTGGCTTAGGTCATGGCACAAGGGGATGAGATCCATGGATTTGAAGGAAAATATAGGCAGTATTTTGGTGGGGATGAGGTGGCTTTAGTTGAATGAGAGGCAGCAGAGGGTTGTGATTATGGTGTCAAATCAGAAGAGAGGGAGGTCATGAGTGGAATGCCATGGGGATCCATCCTGACTCTTGCCCTCTTCAATATGATCATGAACAACGTTTGGGAATGAATCTGGGGCTGTGTCTCTTTGAAGATGACACCAAGCTCATGGGAGGATAGATAGTGATGGGGGGAGTAGGAAAGTGCAGAGTGACATGTAAAGAGTAGAGAGGTGGCCTTAGGTTTGGCAGTTGAAATTCAATGCCAAAAAATGCAAGGTGATTCACTTAGGGGACAAGAGCCCCAGGACAGAGTACTGGATAGGAGGGGTAGAGCTAAGCACTACAGCTTAGGAAAGGCACCTAGTATTCATCATTAGTGACTCCCTTAAACAATCAAGCTAGTACAGTGCGGCATCTGGTAAGGCAAATAGGATACTAGGACATGCCAGAAGGGGTTCTGATAGTAGAAGAAAAGAGGTTTACTGCCTCTTTATTGATCATTGTTGAGGCTGCACCTGGTATACTGTGCAGAGTTCTGAAGACTTCAGCTCAGAAAAGATAAGGACAAAGGGTGATCAGGATGATTCTGAGCTGACAGGACAGATCATATGAGGATCTGCCCGGGGCACAGAACATGTCTTCACTAAAGACCAGACAAGAGAGGAGTGATATGATAGAGACCTTCAAGTTCCTGTAAGGAATAAACAAGGTGAATGGAGAAGAACTGCTTAGCATGAGTAACAGGTCAAGGTCATGAGGCACAAGTAGAAACTGATGGGAGGGAGGGAGGGAGGTTCAAGAGAGATATTGGAAAGTTTTATTTTCCAGAAATAGTGGTAGAGATATGGAATAGTCTGCCAACCAAGATGACAGGCAACAAAACCATAAATGGTTTCAAGCATGGCTGTGACAAAGTGAAGGGTATATTGGTTACTGAGGCTAATAGTAGTATGGAGGGGAACAGGGGAGTGGATAGTGAAGGCTAGTACCCTGTATGGACAGTAGGTTCTGAAGTTTAATAGGGGAAATAGGGGCAGCCAGGATGTACCATATTTTTTTGGCTGCCATCATTGTCTGTTTCAGTGTTTCTATTTTTCCATGATCACTGACATCTAGTAGCCCCATCTGCCAGTCGCAAATCTGAGCCCCCTCCCAAAGTCATTCAGCCAGGTCTCTCCGCCCCTTCCCCATTAGCCCCCCATTTACCCAAGATTGCTGCCATTTCCCTGTGACTGTGAACAGTACAGCATCTTAGCTCCTTACCTTGGCTGACCACTGTCTGAGTGAAAGGGAGTGAGTGGGCACCTACTGTAAAACATCTGTTTCTATAATAGGTGTGTGCTCACTCCCTGTCACTCAAAAAGTGACCAACTGAGGTGGTGAGCAGAGGGGCTGGACCTGTTACTGTCACAGTGGGAGTGACTGGCAGCTGGTGTAATTTGTGAGCCACCATGGGGAGAAGAGTGGAAGGACCTTAATGGCTGGAAATGGGAGGGGGCTCAGACTTACAATCAGGGTGATCTAAATGCCAGCGATCCTCTTAATATACTAATCAGAAGCATCTGAATGGTGATTGGGAGTGGGGTAATTCTAGAAGCCAGGGATCATTTTATTAATTGGGGTTATCTGAATGTGACTGGGGGGAACTACTAGATGCCGGTCAACATTTTATTATAATATCAGGGGCACTGAATTGTGATCAGGAGGTGGGGCTGGGGAAACTCTGTACAATTCCTCCATGCAGTGATGCACAAAGGCATTGTGCAGAGATGTTAGTTAGCCCATATGGGTCGGCAAATATCCCATTAGCAGCTTTTCTGCCCTATGGACTTAGCATGCTGAGAGTTGAAAATGACTCATGGGGTAAAGGTGCTATCCTATTTGGGACATGCTTACTCCCTTTGTTCCTCTGAATCCCTGTCCTACTGGAGGCTGTGATAGTACCTAGTCATGTCACAGTGGGCTATCCAATGGGAACCAGTGATCACTGTACAGTGTGGTTCAACATTATGACGGGTGCAGCGGCAAGCCACAAAAAGACGATGGACTTGGAGTTTAGTCGGTTGGATTTTCAAGAAATGGGAGACTTCTTCAGAAGCAGCCTAGCAGGGGAGGATTGCCAGAAAGGGGTAAAGGAACAGTGGAAAACATTAAGTAAAGGCATAGGGAAAGAAACCAGCATCTGCATGAAGTAAGTGAGCAAAAGCAGAAGGAAACAAGCATTTGTCAGTGCTGAATGTTGTCTTGCTGGCATTGGCATTGGTAGTGCAGGAGTTAGAGAGATGCATAATAGGAATGGCAGGGAAGTATGGAAGCAGTTCCAACCCCACACCACCCTGCAGAGACTAACAGGCGTTGAGGTGTGCCTTTGGGTCATCAGCCATATCGCTCATGCCATTTCATCTCACCCTACCCTGCAGAGTCTGACAAGTGTTGCGTTATGCCTTGGGGTCATCGGGCCTTATGCTCACCCGATTCTATAAGGAAATAGGTTGAGATATGCACAGTATAGGAGAATGGGGTGGACTTTGGGGCTGAAGAGTCCAAGGCACACCTTGTTGCATGTCACAGGCTGAGGGTGGGGTTGAATGGCGTGACCACTACAAACGACAATCCAAAGTCACACCCCAATACCTGTCAGTCTCTACAGGGTGGGACATTATGGTTAGAAACCTTAATACCCCAGGCATTTGTTGGCATTTGCACTCCACATTTTCAACATGGGCTTTTTGTGACCTCACCTCATGAAAGCATTTGGGACCTTCGCTCATGAACAGTGGCACTGTGATTTTGTTAATGTGCCCTGAACGTTGATTTCCCACAGCAACTGTGGCATTCTGCACCAGATCTGCAGAAACACATTTTGGTAGGATGTGAAAAATAATAGCTCTACTGTTCATAAGGATGTGTGAAGAAATGGCAGTTTTGGAAATCTGGAGTGAAAATATTAAAAATTCTTGAAGTTACGAGCGTGCATGGAAGCTACGCAATGCACACTCATAACACAGTCATATTGTGGAATTTGTTCACCAAATTTACAACATAGGCATTTTGGGAGCCCATCTTACGAACAGTGGCACAATCGCTTCATTACTCAGTCCCAAAACATGATTCTGCGCAGTGACCGTGAAATCACCTTTCTGGACTGAATAATTAAATGACAGTGACTGAGTTCATGAGGTGGGGTCCCAAGAACCCCATGTTGAAAATTTGGAGCAAAAAGTTGCAAAAATGGATGAGATATCCACCTAAGTTGAACCCCCCCCCACTGATGCCATTATGCAGCTTACCAGCATTTCTTCAGTTTGTGGTCCTCTTTGAAGAGCGTAGATGTGTTCCTGCTCCACCGAAGATCACAGCGCTGGACTACAGAGGTAAATATAGGATGAGGGGTGTGTGTGGGGAGGTGGGGTGTGCAGAGGGTGAGTGCAGATTGGGGGAGAGGACCCGACGGCGATGGACCATTTTCTTTGTTTCAGGTTATGATAAAAAAGAAAGAGCACCGTGGACCATTTTCTTTTTTTTACAGGTGTGAGGAAAATGTTGGGCACACTAGAGTGGTTCCCATTGTGTCCCATGAGTTTTCGGTGTGATGTAACCACACTGTGGTGGGCAGGGGCAGGAAAATCAATCAATCAAAATCTTTATTTAACCAGGCGATCACCGTTGAGCATAACTCATTTTCAAGGTGGACCTGGGGTATACAGGATACAAACAGGTCAGAAGATACACTGAATAATATGCAATGCAGAAAATAAATGTGACACTAGAAAAATATGAACAGGTATTAACAACCACAAGCATGTACAGAAAGACAGTTGGAATTTGGGTAAACTGATGACACATCAAGCAAAGCATATACACTTATCAACAATTTAAAATAAAATAGCAGTCAATGAGTACAGCAGAATAATTAGTGCTCAGTATACACTAAAGTAAATGTCCAGGGTAAGGATGAGGGTTAATAGGCTATTCTAGAGGTATTTCAGAGGAGGTAACAACAACAGAGTAAAGGGAAGGGTCAGGAATAGGGAAATAGTGGAACTGTATGGAGAGGAGAAGAAAAGGAACAAAAACACGAAGATGATAATGGACCGCAGCAATAGCAGGGAAACTACGTCAGGCTGACAAGAGGGGTCCGGAGGAGAAGAGAGACAAGGGGCTACTGATAAACAAGCCAGAGATGACAGAAAAAGCAAGGGCATGGGAAGGGGAAGGCAGAGGAGGGGGCACAAAATTATAAATATTAAACACAGTGTAACTGTAGAGGCAAGGCTCAAGCTAGGCTACAGTTATGGGATGCAATTAGCTTTTGAACATGGAGGCACACTGGGGTGGGCTCCCAGTGTGCCACACAATCTTGGGGGGGGGTAACTATGCCAACAGGGGAATTGGGCACCCCCGAAGTCGACTTGCTGGGGATTGTGAGAGGTGGACAGTGACAGATGCAACCATGTTTATTGAAATGTTACACCAGGCAAGACACACCCTGCAATGATGAGGAGCACTGGCGAAATTGTTTTAAGTTGGTGGCATACTTTTGCAGTGCTGTCATAGACAGCATGCCATTTCATTCATGCCACAGAGCCCAGACCAAAAAAGCAGTGGCACCATTGGCCACAACATGACAGCAACTCCAAAACCTGCCACCACAATATGTTGTCTGAGCTGTGCACACAAGACAACATTAAAAGGACCATTATTGTACTGTAGGGAGGTGGCCATGAAGGTGTCTAAAGCACATCCCACAA
Organism: Neoceratodus forsteri; assembly: GCA_016271365.2. Classification (NCBI taxonomy): domain Eukaryota; kingdom Metazoa; phylum Chordata; order Ceratodontiformes; family Ceratodontidae; genus Neoceratodus; species Neoceratodus forsteri. The sequence continues at coordinate 188,720,896 of CM028132.1, read as the reverse complement.
CTGATCTGGTTAAGCAATTCCTACACTGTTTTGGAGGAGTGGGATAGCCCCACAATGACACCCACAGCCGAGACCAAGGTGGTTGGGCAGATCCTCCAGGATGCAGCACCAGAAAAGGGGGAAAGAAAACCCCAGAGGAAGAGGCTTCTCCTGGTGGGGGACTCAGTTGTCAGAGGAGTGGAGTGGAGTTAGGGGAACCTAGCAGGAAGGACAGAGAGGTAAAGTGCATTTCAAAAGGCACTGCATGGTGGGATGAGAACTGGATCAATAGGATCACAAGGGTAATGGCAATGATGGAGGAACTGTATGTTATCGTTCACCAGGGGATGAATGACCTAGCAGGAGACAAAGTGGAAGTAGCTAGAATCCAAAAGGATTTCAGGGCACTGGGGGGAGCCTAAAGCAAGTAGAACATTTCAAGGAGGTAGTATAGTACAGTGGTTTAAGGCTCTGACCTCCAAACCTGGAGACATGGGTTTGACTCCCACAGCCCCCACTTACATACTGTGTGACCCTGAGCAAGTCACTTAACTTCCTTGTGCTCCCAGGTCACACCTGTAAACAAGCTTCAGCTTAGTGTTCCTCTTCTGGTAAAAAAAAAAAAAACACTCTGTCTCCTTCTCAGAGGTGCCACCTGTCCATGGCAGGGGAAAGGCTAGGGCACTCCACTTCCAGTAATTCAACTCCTGGTTGAAAGAATGGTGTGGAAGGGAGGGTTATGGCTTCATGGGGGACTGGGGCCCCACCTGGATGGATGCAAGCCTGTATAAAGATAATGGGCTGCATATGTCAGGGAAGGTGACCCGAGTAAAAAGTATGAATGCTTCAGTGACAAGCATTTAAAATGGCTGGGGAAGGGGGGAGTCAGGAAGGACAGGTGACTTAGTATCACCCCCCCCAGGGCACAAGGTACTTGTAATTCTAGACACAAATAAATAAAAAATAAAACATGCAGGAAAATGAGTTGAAGTCTGGGATATTGAGAGCAGGAGGAGAGTGGGAAGCAATGGATTCTAGGCCACATGAGAAAGACAACTGGGGAGGGGGGATGAAGCAGAGGAGGGGGGGAAGAAGCAGGAGAGCAGCAGCAAGAGAAGGAGGGGGATAGGATACAAAACATGGAAGGTATGGTAACAAATGCCCGCAGCCTGGGAAATAAAATCCCAAACCTGGAGGCATTGACAGTAGAGGCAGACCTGGACATAGTAGCAATAACTGAGACATGGTACACTGTTAATCATAGGACATTGATGTACCAGATTATGCTCTGTTCAGGAGGGATGGGGGTTAAAAAGGAGGGAGTGTGGCCCTGCACGTAAGAGAATCTATAACGGCGACAGAGGTGCAGGATAGACAGGGGGAGCCTGAGGCACTGTGGGTACCCTTGTACCTGGCAAAGGCTCAGCAATATGAATGGGGATGATCTTCAAGCCATCATCACAGGGGGAAGAAGTGGACAGGGAGCTTGTGAATTAATACATAGTATGGCAACAAAAGGTGAAGTCCTGCTGCTGAGGGATTTCAGTATGCCAGATGTGGATTGGTCCACCCAAGCAGCTGCTTGAGCCAGAAGCAGAAGCATCCTGGATTACCTACAGGGGGCAGGTCTCAGGCAGCTTGTGCTTGATCCAGAGAAAAGTTCATTCTTAACCTGATACTGACCAATGGGGATAGAACGCAGATGTCTGTGTGAAGGGGCAACTGGGATCCAGTGACCACCACACAGTGTGGTTTAGCATGGGACCCAGGACCCAGTCCAGTCACGTGAGGGCAAATGTTTTGGATTTCAAGAAGGCAGACTTCACTGACATGGGGAGATGCACCAGAATAGCCTTCTTTGGAAGCTTGTAAAAGGGTGGCATTCAAGAGGTATGAAGAAACACAGAAGAATGACGATAGAGGGGTGTATCAGGTAAAACGGGGGAAGCAGGTAAGGTAATGAAGGGATCGATGGCTCAGACAGAAGAAAGCATAGCCAAAGGGTATTAAAAGAAGACCAGACTTTCTTTGGGTACATAAGCAAGGAGAGGAAGGCAATGGGAGGAATTCTGAGGATAAGGATGACGACAAAGGGAGACTGCACAGAGGGGATCAGAAAAAAGTGTACATCCTGAACAGATAATTCTACTGTTTTCACAGTGGAGAGAGGCAGGGACAGTCCACCAAGGAGCAGCATGAACACTGGAGGGGGAAGTGGAGACAAGTCCATGTTCAAGGAAAGAGTATTATTGAAGGGACTTCAAATTTTAGGGTGGACAAGGCCATAGGACCGGATGGATACACCCAAGAGTATTAAGTGAACTAGGTAAGGAGGTGCTTGCTGCACTACTCATGGCCTTATTCAACAACTCACTGGAAACAGGAGTGGTTCCAGGGGACTAGAGGAAAACAGGCATAGTCCCATTTTATAAGAGCGTCAGCAGGGAGGAGGCTAGCAAATATAGTCTGGTCTGCCTTACTTGAATCATGCAGAAATTAATGGAATCCATACTAAAAGAAAGGCTGTTATGAGTATCTTGAATCCAGTGAGCTGCAAGACCACAGGCAGCACAGATTCACAGGGGGAAAGTCATGCCAAATGAATCTGGCAGATTTCTTTGACTGGATGACCAAGGAAATAGGTAAGGGGAGAACACTGAACATGATTGATCTGGAGTTTAGCTAGGCCTTCAACTCTGTGCCACACAGGAGGCTGATAAAGGAAATGAACGGCCTAGGAGTGGGATCTAACATGGTTAATGGGGTTCAATGTGCCTGTGCAACTGGTTTTGTGCTTGTATAACAGATAATCTTTGGCTGTTCACCTCTCTATCTGCAGGATATACCACCCTGTATTGGTATGAAGGAAAGGAACCCTAGAGGAGGGTTCCACCCCTTGAGGTGCCGCAGGAGTAATTCTTTTGGCTAAAGGTACGTTAGGATGAAGCCCATGGGAAAGAGAGGCGTGCCGCTGGAGGAGGAGGGGTGGATGGAGGGGCAAGGAAAAAATGCTTGTGAGTGGAGTGAGGAGAGCAGCCCTTAAATGGGCTGAATGAGGGTGTGCCCCATTGCACCGCCCCTTGAACTACAGACTGTAGCCTTCCAATTAGTACAGTAGCTAGTTAATGGACAGATGGTGGTGGTTAACAGTACTCACTCTAATGATGGGAGAGTGACCAGTGGAGTACCACAGGGCTCAGTACTGGGGCTAGTCCTTTTGAACGTAGGGAACACTGCAGAACAACTGAAGGAAAGGTATGCCTTTTTGCAGATGATACCAAAATTTGCAATAGGTTGGGCACCCAGGAGTGGAGGAGAGAATGATTATGGATCTTGTGAATTTTGAGGAGTGGTAAAAGCATGGCAGTTGGATTCAATGCCAAAAAGTGCAAAATCATGCACCTAGGGCATAGGAACTCAAGAGCTGAGTAGAGGATGGGGGGGGTTATTGACAGTCTATAAACAGGAAAGGGATCTTGGGGTTATTATGTCTGAGGACCTCAAGGTGGCATTGTGACAAAGCAGTGGGTAGGGCTAGTGGGATGCTGGGGTGTGTAGGGAGGGTATCTTCATCAGGAGGATGGAGGTGGTGTTGCCAGACCCCACCTGGAGAACAATGTAATTTTAGAGAACAAACTTCAGAAAGAACATAGCCAGGGTGGAGGAAGTCCATAGGAGGGCAACTAAAATTGTACAGGATTTACATGAGAAGCCCTAAGAGAAGAGACAAGAGGGATCTCAGCATGTACACCCTAGAAGAGAGGATATAGAAAAGTGGCATGATACAGACCTACAAGTATCTTACAGAAGTGAACAGAGTCCAGGGGAGTCTCTTTCAAATGTGAAAGAGCACCACGACTAGGGAGAATGTAATGAAGCTGGGGGGGGTCAAGAGAGATGTGAGAAAATATTGGTAGATGTCTGGAACAGATTGCCAGCTGAAGTGGTGGAAGCTAAATCAGTAAGGGGCTTCAAGCATGTGTGACATAGACATAGCAGTATATTAGAGAAGAGGCTGGGGAGGTGGGAGTGTAGATGGAGATCAGGCAGCATGTGAGGAGGAAAATGAGGCAGGAAACATCTAGGCAGATTAGGTAGGCCAAGCGGTCCTTTTCTGATGACAAATTCAGTGTTTCTATGTTTCTATGTTTATGATCATACACCTACTATAGAAGCAGCTTTTACTACAGTAAGCATCTGATTATGAACTGTCATTCAGTTGGTGGCTGCTATGGATGTGAGTGGAGGGTCTGTGCTAGTCGTCGTACACCATAGGTTGGGGGCAAGTGGGGGCAGTTGTAGTGGTACTGGGTGGGCTGGTCGAGGGGGGTAGATATTATACTTATGGGGCAGTGGACTCACTCAACACCAAGGATGTGGAATGGAAGAATTACAGCTCTTGCCACACTGCTAATTGGGGCATGTGGAGAACCCTGGTCTGGATATCAGGCAAATGGTACCAAGGAATTACTGATTTTATCAAGTGTCTGATTGGGGCCCAGTTGATCAGTGGTGGGGAGTCTGTTGTCTGCCGGACACATGGGACAGATGTTTTATCACACAGGCATGCAATCTGTAGGGTGGGGCACTGAACACCTGGACAGTTATGCCATGGACCAGTGGAGGGACCAGGGCTAGTGGTAGCCTGGCATGGCCAGGTGTTGGGAGTATAGGAACACACAGTCCATAACACCTGGTTTGGGGAACCAGTAACTAGTGTTGCACCAATGGATAGCTATACCTCCTCAAACCTCCCAGTATGCCGATGTGCCTATGTGCAAGGTGCTGTCAGCTGCTTTGCATAGGTGCACAAGGATGGATTAGGGCCACTTACAAATGAGCTAGTGACTTGGTAACCAAGAAATCATATGACCCTGTGCAGTACTATCCTGTTTTAGAGGTGCAAATTGGGATTAGCAAGTTGATAACCTAACACTTGCAAAAAAACTTGAATATTTTACCTTAGGGCTTTTTAAAACCATTGTAACTGTTAAATGAACAAGGAAACACCCCGGAGTTGTGGTTGGCGATGATGCACCTCGGCCCCATGCCCACTGCCAGACCCTGACAACCTGGGTTCCAGTCCTCTGCGTGCCTCTTCTACCTGGATGATACTGGATGTCTTGGGTGCCGGAAGGAGTGGCAGCCCAACCCTATGGGTAAGCCAGGGAGGTCTTTCACCAGACGGAGGTAGGCATTAGCAGAGCCTCAGAAGGGGACCCAGAGTGGGGTTGGGGGCAGGTTGGGTGGGAGAGAACTGGGAATTACACCTGAGAGAGGCCAAAAGAGTCGGTAAAACAAGAAAAAATATTTCCCAGACAGCATTTACCCCCTTTTGATTTTAATCCAAATCACATTTTGATAATGCAGCCACCAAGCTACCTGACTATCTAACTGCTGCAAGTATTACCAAACCCAAACCCACTGATATCAGTTCAGAAAGATGCACTGAATTTTGTCCCTGGGTACCTAAATGCCAAGCTGTAGGCCTGAGGTGCAGCTGTTTGGCCGGTGCTGGCACACGCACCTGAACCAAACAACCCCCCACATGTTCCCCTTGATTGCTTTAAATCTTGAACTGGCTTTCAGCGCCAGTGAACTTGAACACAGATAAATACACACAGTATACAGGTATATATTCCCAGGTGCAGGGCAATTCCTGCACTCACTCACAGTTCTGCTGTATTAGTCCTAGGATGGCACACATAACTGAAGTCCTGGGGTAGATGGATCAGCAAACGCAGAACCAGGCCTGATGTTTAACTCTTGAAGATGTAGAAGCTGCAGCTTGGATCTTCAGTGCAATCCAAGGTCTTGCAATCTGGTCCCCTGGCCCACTGCAGGGCATCACACAAGACCCACCAGCCACAAGGGATCCAGACAGGGGAGCATACCCCACATTCTGACTCCCCCACCGGTCAGAGCACCCCAGCACCCAGGCACAAACCCACAATCCCTTGCCACCAGCAACCCCACTTGATGAAGATCAGCGAGCTCCCCACTTGCCACATTTAGGATGGATTCTTCAGATAATTTCCATTCTTTCCTCAATTACCTGCTATGGTGTGTAATCAAGCAGTCTCAGCTACCATCTTGAATATCAGGCTTGGGGGGGACTGTGCAGAGTCTGAAAATCCAGGGATTTAACACAACAGACTCCTGTCATGCTGCATCTCAGGAGCAGACTACAGGCACCCGCCTAGACAGCACCCACTCATCCCCTTGCCCCCACAGTCTTCCAGCTCCAACACAGTGGCCACTCTTGTGCTCTGGCTCACATACACGTTCAGCAACTCTTTTTCAGAAATACATCAAGAAAGCCCCTTTTCTCACCATGCAGGTGCTAGTTGACTCCAGACAGAAGAGGATCTCTTGTCAGCTTCTTAAAACTGGGTTCAAATCCAGTTTTCATATCCATTTTCTACAATACAGTTTCCTCTGCCAAAAAACAGTCCTTTAACCTTGTCTTTCCCTTTTTCTGTTGTTGTCTTTTCAATGCCAGTGTCAGACAGAACCGTTTACACTTTTTATTTTTTATCATGGAATGTTTTTTTCTGCCTTGCTGTGGAGCGAGTGGATGAGGCATCCAGCTGCTGGCTTGACCCGCGTGGAGGGCAGCAGGCTCACGCAGCTGACGGGGGGCTGGTACAGCTGTTCCCAACCTGCTGGGATGCTCCCTATGCCTACCCAGCCAGGTCGAGACAGACCCCCTGGTGCAATTCCATGACAGACCTCCAGGCAGGTCAAGCATGGCCATCACGCTGCTCGTTCACGCCCTGCCTTTTTCCTCCATTGCCCACTGGAGTGCAGACATGCAGTGATGCCTGGGCACAACATGCTGATGTCTGCCATACTCCCTCCATAAACACCAGCACTGATTGTGCCCCCCGGTCATCACCAGGGGCCACTACCACACGGTGAAGTCCCTTCACCCTCCCCAGGGGTAGGAGAGCAGTTTTACAGATGCTCAATCCTATCCCTCCCCTGCCGACCCCCGATGACCCTGGCTTGTTCCCGAACATGGGTCACCGGCATAGCGTGAGATGTGGTGTCTAGTGCCGCAACCCTCAGCACCACCAGGCTGGCTCTTTTACACTTTTTCTTACTTCTCTCATCAAAAGTCTTTGATCATCTGTGTCTCACTGATGTGGAGCAGGTAAAACTGAAGAGGCTTTCTCCCCATCCTCTTGACACAAGTCCATTTTCTTAAACCTTTACTCTGAACAATTTCACCACTGTGGTGCAATTTCTCTGGCAGCAACAGAATACTGCAGATCTCACTCTCTGCAGAGCTGCCCTCAAATCTTTTCTCTCTAGATGAGGAAAAGCACAACCAGCTATGGGGGACAGATAGCTGGCAGCCCCCCTCAGAGCCCCATAACCTCACCTTCTCCCTAGGGGCTGGAGACCCCCTTCCTATGGAGGGGCTTCCACCAAGCTGAACTTAGAAATCAAAGTTCTTTCCCCTTGGGAGCTTTCTGACAGCTCCCCATTGGCAGGAGCCACTGTCAACCAAAATTAACATGTACAAGGTTCCCGTGACACCTCACTGGTTGCTGAAATAGGCGCCCAGATTGTCCCCAGTATTTTTCTCCAAGAGTCTTCACAGAAGTTCTGCTCTTTAGCAGCCTCTTCCCTCTGATGACTCAACACAAGATTAAGCATTTTTAGTTATTTTCCAGCCAGTCGCTAATGCTGAAACTTGTTTTCACCAGCACAAGACAGGCTGAGAAATATGTGTGGTAAAGCAGCAGCAGGAATGAGAAATAAATGTAGTTCTACCTGGATTAGGTGAGTGGGGGACCACCAGACTACCAAAGAAATATTTTTTGATTGTGTCCAGGACTAACAGTGTGTGTGTGTAGAGGGTGGGGGTTTGCTGGAAGGCTGCGTGTATACAGTTAAAACAGGATTCCCAAAATCATTAACTAGAACTAACCAAGCAGTGTCTTAGCACTCCCAGAAAGCATTTAATATACCTGTACTCCTTATATGCATTAGAGTAACCTCCAGTTGTATGGGAACCTGGTTGCAGTTAGTAATCCTGTGCAAAGAAAAAAGAAAAAAATGGTGCCACGCTGGCCCACCAACGCAATGGTTGATTTCCACTTGCGACACCAGTGTCCTGGGTTCGGGAGCGGACTCGGTTCACTGGAGGGCCAGCCGGAGGAGATAGGCTTTAGCGTCCCACGACAGCTCTCCTTCTCAGGGGGAAGGGAGGGGGCCATTGCTCACCACTTGCCTGACCCCGAGTGGTGGCTCAAGGTACAGCAATCCCTGCTTGCAGGGGAGGGCCAGCCGCAGACATGCAGTGGATGTTGGCGCATTGTGCCTGACATCAGGGCATGTGCTGTGTGTGGGGGAGAAAAACTAGAAGGAAAATGCCTGCCTGCCTCGAGGAGATGGAATTCTGGGAGCTAGCCCTAATCTGCAGCCACCTACTGGGCCACCTGGACTGACGAAAGCAGATTGTCAGGGTATAGGAGCCCCACCTCATCCCCGTCTTGGTGGCAAACCATGGCTCCATGGGGTACCAGTGATGAACCCAGGTAAGGTGGCTTGCAGGGGTAGACTCTGAGGATGTCCTGAGGATGCAGGGTCGACAGGGGTTTAGGAGGGGGATAAACTAAATAGTGCCATGCTAACAGGTTTGCACTGCACAGAAGAATGCTTTTTAAAAGAGTACCAGCCATGCTTATCACAGCACAGTGCTAATCCTGTTACAGTGGTACGTGGGCCCCCATTTTCAAATTAGTGTTGTGCACTCCTAAGTGCTGCACTTGAGGTTGTGGTAAATGGCACTCACTCCAATGAGGAGAGAGTGAGCATTAGGGTGTCAGAGGGCTCAGTGATGGGACAAGTCCTCTTCAGTGTCTTTATAAGTTGCATAACAGAAGAACTGGAAGGGGAGATATGCCTTTTTGCATATGACACCACAATCTGTAATAGCGTTGATAGGTTCAGATGAGAGAATGAGTAGGGAACTTAGAAAACTTGAAGAGTGATACAGGACATGGCAGCTAAGGTTCAAAGGCAAAAAGTACAAAATCAAGCATTTAGGGAATAGAAACCTAGAGGCTGAGTATAAAATGTAGGGGGAGGTACTTATGGTCACTAAGGAAACCTTTTATATAGCACTGTGCTCTGTATGCAGGAGTGGATTACTCATTTGGATGGCCGTAGTAGTACATATGCACATACATATGATCAGGTTAGCATCAGGTGATGCTGAATATGACACCCATCCAACCATGCTGTTCCCACATAGTGTAATGTAGCTCTGCACACTACCCTTCTGAAAATGGGGCCCTAATTGACTAAAAATCCTGGCCAATGCCTCTTAAAATGCAGAAGGTAAACATAAAAGGGTTATCTTATCTCTTTATGTATTGTTTTATCTTATTTTTCTTGCAAAACCTTTATCCAATTTCAAAACATTGTGATGTGACTTAAAACTATTATAACAAACTAGTTAAAATAGTTTTTTCCTTTTTTTATTTAAATGCTGTCTTTATTTGCTTATAGAAACACAGTCTGGTGGGTTGGCCTAGCAGCTTGGTGTTGATTGCACTGCCTCCCATGCCAGAGGCCCAGTTTTGGGGGTGGACCTGGGTTGCACAGGAGTTAGCTGGGGGGAGATATGACTGAGCATCTCGGAGAATGCTCTCCTCTCAGCGAGGGGAAGTCTGACCACCCTGCTCTTCAAAATCCACATAGCTGAGGAGGGCTGGCAAGGCAGTGGAGTTGCATAAGGGGAGGGCTCAGGCAGGCACAAAGCAAGCATGTGCCTTTATATGCAATTGCATCATTGCATGCTTAGCTGCTAGGGATAAAACCAAAAGTAGAACCCCCCAATGGCAACCAATCTGCACTACTATCCAGGCTCTGCTCCTGTCTGAATATGTGTTTCATTGTCAATGGCCCTCTTCTTCCTGGCCCCAACATGGGGATGTGTGTGTTTGGGGGGAGGATCTCAGAGCAAGTACGTCCTGGGGACGGTGGGTGATTAGGCTGGAGATGTCAGTGGGCAAAGGGGATGCAGGGTGACTATTGAGACAAAAAGCTCTATGGGAAAAAAAAAGAAATAAAACACAGTTTGAGAAGCTCAAACCCCAAAACAGACTGTGAATGCCTCCAGTGAGGCATCACAGTAGTTATTTAGTATAGAAACAATCCAAATGATATGCATATGCCAGCTAAACTCCTGATGAGAATTGGACACTGAGGGGTTGCAGCAAAAATATATATTTTTGTTCCTTAACCAAGAAACTTTTGTTAAACAAAACATTGAAATAAAAGCAAAAACTAAATCAAAAAAATAGTCCATAGAGTACAAACCAGCAAAGCTTTTGGCTTATACTATCACAGCTGAACTGCTTCCCAAGCATTCAGCTCAGATAAATTGCTGCACTAACACAGTAATTAATTACACATACATCTGATCAAAGATTTAACTTGGAAAAATGCATGCAGCCCCTTATGTATATGTTATGAATATCCAGCATTAGCTTCCTATATAAATGTGTCTAACAGTAAATTAAGGCAGCATTTTATTTAAAAGAATAAGCTACAGCATTTTAAATTAGTTCTAAAGGTTCCTTGCCACATCACAATGTTATGAAATTTGATTAAAGGTGTGCAAGCAAAACAAGATGCAAAACCCCATAAAGAAGTAGAATAAAAGACAGCCCTGTTTTGTTTACCTGCTGCTCTGCAGCTTTAGACATTCTCTCATCAAGTCAGCAGCTCCTGTATGCAACAGGAAATGAGTGCAGAGCCAGGTCATTCAAGGGAGGGGAGGGGTCATTTCAGAATGTAGTCCACTTCAGTGTATTTGTTTCAGTATATAGTGTATGTGAATTTTTCAGTCTACAGTGTATGTATTTCAGTACATAGGGTATATGTTTCACTATGTAGTGTATTAGTTTCAGTATATAATGTATGTGTTTTTTTTTAAATATACTGTGTATGTATTTCAGTATGTAATATATTTCTCTCAGTATATAGAGGATGCAACATTTTTCAATAGTGTATGTATTTCAATATATAGTGTATTTGTTTCAATATATAGTGTATGCAGATTTTTCAATGCATAGTGTATTTATTTCAATATATAGTATATGTATTTCAATATCACATGTAAATGTTTCAATATATAGTGTATTTGTTTCAGCAGACAGTGAATGTGCTTTTTCAATGTGTAGTGTATGCATTTCAATAGATAGTGTATATATTTCAATATATATAATGTTTTTGTTTCAGTATATCGTGTATGCAGATGTTTTCAGTATATAGTGTATATGTTACAATGTGTAAAGTACTTGTTTCAGTAGATAGTTTAAGTGGATGTTTCAGTCTGTAGTGTATGTATCTCAATAGGTAGTGTATATGTTTCAGTACATAGTACATTTGTTTCAGTATGTAGTGTATGTGGATTTTCAGTACTCAGTATATGGAATTCAGTAGATAGTGTATGTATTTCACTATATAATGAAAGCATTTCACTATATAGTGTGTGTGTTTCACTATATGATATATGCATTTCAGTATACAGTATATGTATTTCATTATTTGATGTATATATTTCAATAGATTGTGTATGTGGTTCACTACATTGTGTATGCATTTCACTCTATGATGTATATATTTCACTATATGATATACATGTATGTATTTCACTATGTAGTGTATGTGTTTTACTATACAGCCAGACATTATGAATTATGTCCCTAACGGCTTGCCATAGACCTGGGGGTAGGGAACAATGGGATAGAATACAGAGAAATGTTACAATGTTGGAATGCAATTTGTTTACTTGCATACAATGAGAGCAGGAAGGATTACAGGTGGATCACGTTGACTAATAATGCAACAGTTAACTATAGTAGATATGAAGACACATATAGCAATTTGGCAACAGTTAGTGACAGTTGTTAGCACTGGAATGCTATAATAACTTGGCAACATTACGTAGCACTAGATGATAAGGTGATACAATAGTAATTGGTAGCCATTAGTGTAACACAAATATTCAAGATTTACAGTGTTTGAAGTAAAGAGAGTAAGAATGGAAGGAGGGAACAAAAAATTGCAGAGGGCAGAATGGAATAAGGGAAAGGAAATTTATGGAGAGATGCAGTCAGAACATGATTTTTGAGGGAAATAGAGATGATAGGGTGGACTAATGTGCATATAAGAGGGGTATAGGGGTAGGTTATAAGTGCTTAGTTGAGTGTAGGGGTAGGCCAGTGTTAAGCTATGTTAACTGGAAGGGGTAGGAGGAGAGGAGAGGAGAGGTAGAGTGTGGCAGGGTGATGAGAGAGAGAGAGAGGTATTGTAGGGTGGGGGTATACAAGGTGGGGGAAGGGGGAGTTGAAATTCAACAGTGTCCTGTTATCCTTATTTGGGCAGGGTGGTGGACAGCCCTACAGGACATAGGTTATCGGTGATGAGAGTTATTTATATATAGTGATGCAAGAGAGGGGGTGTTGGGGGAGGGATGTTGTACCGAGGTAGACAGGTCAGTGGGGGATGCCGCAAAAGAAGGTAAAGCCATCAAAAAATGGAGAGCAATGAGTACCAATGCCCATAGTCTGAGTAACAAGCTTCCTGAATTAGTGGCCTTGATGGAGGAGGAACATCTGGATATCATGGCAGTCACAGAAACCTGGTACATACAAAACCATGACTGGGACATAAACATACCAGGATACACTATCTACAGGAGGGTCAGGGAGGGTAAAAGAGGAGGAGGAGGAGGAGTAGCTCTTTACATAAGGGAAGGAATCAAAGCAACAGAACAAAAGGGAAAACAGGGAGGAGAAGAAGCACTGTGGGTAAATTTGGAGACCGGCAATGGCACCACAATCTGTACAGGGGTTGTATACAGACCCCCTTCTCAGGGAGAGGAAATGGACAGGGAAATGATAGAAAGAATACTTAGAATGGCAGAAAAAGGGGAGATATTGCTGATGGGTGATCTGAATATGCCAGATGTTAACTGGAGTGCAGTTGCAGCAGCCACTTCAAAGAGTGGGCTATTCTAGATGCCCTACAAGGGGCATGCCTTAGACAACTAGTATTGGAGCCCACTCAAGAGGGAGCAATCTTAGACCTGGTTCTCAAATGGAGATGAAGAGAGGATCACAGATGTAGAAGTGGGTAGCCATCTGGGAACTAGCAACCATCGAACAGTATGGTTCACAATAAACACAGCAATAGAGTCAAGCCATACAAAGGCAAAAGTACTGGACTTTAGGAGGGCTGACTTTGCCAAAATGGGTGAGTGCCTAAGGAATGCACTAGCAAATGGGCAGGAAGGAGGGGTGGAAGAACAATGGGGAATAATAAAAACTGCCATCACAGAGGTAACAAGCCTTTGTGTGAAGCAAATTAACAAAACAAAATGATGTAAGAAACCACTATGGTTCTCAAAGGAAGTGGCAGTGAAGGTTCAAGAGAAAAAGAAAGCATTCAGGAAGTACAAGGAATCACAGAAGGAGCAGGACAGAGAACTGTATCAGTTAAAAGCAAAAGGAAGCTGGGAAGGCAGTCAGAACAGCAAAGGCCCAAACCGAGGAAAAGATAGCCAACTCAGTTAAGAAGGGGGATAAAACCTTTTATAGGTACATCAGGGAGCGAAGGAAGACCAAGGGAGGGCTAGTGAGGCTTAATAAAGAGGAGGGAGGGTGGGCAGAGGGTGACTGTGAAAAGGCAGAGATACTAAACAAATATTTTTGCTCAGTATTTACAAAGGAAGTGGGGGAGGTACCTAAAACAAACAGTAGAAACACTCTGGATACAGAAGTTGATACCAGCCCATTACAGAAAAGGGGTTCTGAAGAACTCTTAAAACTGAAGGTGGACAAAGCAATGGGGCCTGATGGGATTCATCCCAGAATTCTAAAAGAACTAAGGGTAGAAACTAGTGACACCACTGACTACCCTCTTTAACAAATCATGGGAGGATGGGTGGTACCCAAGGACTGGAGAAGGGCAGATGTGATTCCCTTCACAAAAGTGGGAGCAAGGCAGAATCAGAAAACTACAGACCTGTTAGTTTAACCTCAGTGGTAGGGAAAATGATGGAATCACTTCTGAAGGAAAGAATTGTTGAGTATCTAGAGGCCAGAGGGGCTCAGGACCCAAGGCAGCATGGATTCACAGCCAGAAGGTCATGCCAGACAAATCTGATAGATTTCTTTGACTGGGTGACTAAAGTAGTAGATCAGGGAGGGGCTGTGGACATGGCCTACCTAGACTTTAGCAAGGCATTTGACACAGTCCCACACAAAAGATTAATATACAAGTTAGCCAGCCTGGGAGTGGGTCACAAGATGACAGCCTGGGTAAAGAATTGGCTGGAGAATAGGACACAGAGAGTAATAGTAAATGGAGTCCACTCTGAAGAAAGGGGGGTTACTAGTGGGCTACCACAGGGTTCAGTATTAGGACCGGTCCTCTTCAATGTCTTTATAAGCGACATTGCAGAGGGACTGGAAGGAAAGCGTCTCTTTGCAGATGACACAAAGATCTGCAACAGAGTTGTTGCACAAGGTGGGTGGAAAGGATGAGAAGGGACTTGGCAAGGTTAGAGGAATGGTCAAATGTATGGCAGCTTAGATTCAATGCTAAGAAGTGCAAGGTAATGCACCTGGGAAACAAAAACCCAGGGGAAGAGTACACAATGGGTGGTGAGATACTAACAACAACAAAAATGGAAAGGGACCTGGGGGTAGTCATATCAGATGACCTAAAGGTGGGCAAGCAATGTGAGAGGGCAGCAAGGAGGGCTGGGGGGATACTGGGATGCATAGGGAGAGGCATCACCAGTAGAAAACAGGAAGTTATTATCCTCTGTACAGACAGTTGGTGAGACCCCATCTGGAGTACTGCGTGCAGTTCTGGAGACCCAATCTCGCAAGGACATAGACAGGATGGAGGCTGTCCAGAGGAGGCAACTAAAATGGTGCAGTGTCTGCACGGAAGACATATGAAGAGAGACCTAAGAGCTGAATATGCATAGCCTCAAGGAAAGGAGGGAGAGGGGGGACATGATAGAAACTTCAAGTATCTCAAGGGAATCAACAAAGTCCAAGAGGGTAGCATCTTTCAAAAAAAGAGGTGCGCAAGAATAAGGGGGCACAATTTGAAGATAGAAGGGGGTGGCTCAGAGGTAATTTAAGGAAGTATTTTTTTCACAGAGAGGGTTGTGGATGCATGGAACGGCCTTCTGGAGGAGGTTGTGGAGTCAAAAACAGTGGTGGAATTCAAGCATGCATGGGACAGTCATAAGGCAATTCTTGGGGGTGGGGGTAGGAAGAAGTAGGCTGCTGGTTAACTAGGATCTGCAGCTTATCCATTAGGTAGGGAAATGGGCAGACTGGGTGGGCCA
The DNA here is from genome assembly GCA_016271365.2 of Neoceratodus forsteri. Taxonomy (NCBI): domain Eukaryota; kingdom Metazoa; phylum Chordata; order Ceratodontiformes; family Ceratodontidae; genus Neoceratodus; species Neoceratodus forsteri. Next base: position 188,705,523 of record CM028132.1, on the reverse strand, counting down.
AGCGGTCCTTATCTGCCGTCAAAATCTATGTTTCTATGTTTCTATGTTGTGGGAGGGGGTAGCAGAGGTCAACTATAGTACCCCACCAGTGTGTTAGGTGGCCCTGCCAGCACAAGGCAGTGATCTAGCAGTGACTGAGGGGGTGTAGTAAAAGAAGAAATAGGGGAAATAGGGTAAAGTTGTTGCCCACTGTGCACTATGGATCCTGCCTTCACAAGGCAGTGATTGATCTCACAGGAGGGAGATAGATTAAGGGTAGAGAAAGAAGGGGGAGGAACACTTTAGGGGGAGGGAGAGTAGGGGACTAGGAGGAGCACGATCAGAGGGAAGCAGGAGTGGTAGGGAGTAGGCATATGGTAATATGAGCTTAGGGGATATGGCGGGTGGGATTAGGGAGGGTCGTGGCAGGCATAAGAAGGGGCAAGGAAGTTCTTGAGGGCAGAATTAATGGAGTAGTAAGAGGATGAGTGGTGAATTTGAAGGGGAAGTGAATTCCAGATTTTTGGGAGGTGATAAGAATAACCCGATTGGCCAATAAGGGTGGAGCGGCGTGGGACCACCAGGGTTTGTCAGTCAATAGATCTTAGGGAGTGGGAAGGAGGAGAGGCGGTTGTAAAGGCAGGGGAGAGATAGGAGGGAAGTTCACCCAGCCAGTGCTTGGAGGTGAATTTTGCCCAGTGAAGAAGACATCAGTTTGTCAGGGAAGGGAAGAGAAGGATTGGGCATGATAGAGATCACAATATTCAGTCCAGAGGGGGGCATCAAGAGTAAAATGGCAACAGGAGTTGAAGAGGGTATCTAGTCTGGCCAGAGAGGACTTAGGGGCAGCATCATAGACTACGTCACAGTAGTCAAAGATAGGTAGGATCATCTTCTGGACAATCTCATATCTAGCCATGTGTGGGATGCAAGCACAGTTCCTGAATAAGGCACTGAGTTTGGGAAGCAGTTTTTTCTGAATGGCGCCGATATGACCAGAGAAGTTCAGGTGTTGATCCAGCAAGACACCTAAATACCTGAAGGAGGATGTGTCCTCGAGTAAAGTCCCATCAAGGGTGTGGAAGGAGGGTAGAGAGGGGAAACCTGGTAAGTCTCTGCCTGATGCCAAAGGTCATGGAGACTGTTTTTTTGGTGTTGAGAGATAGTTGGTGGTTTGCAAACCAATGCTGAACTTTGTTGAAGTCATGCTGCAAGTTGGCTGCGACCTTGGTGGGGCAGGAGCCAGATGCATACAAGACGGTATCATCAGCACACATGTGAACAAAGGAGAAGGGAGATAAGGTGGATGGGAGATCTTTTAGAAAAATAGAAAATAGTATGAGACCTAACACTGATCCCTTGGGGATGTCAGTTCTTATCGGGAGGGGTGGGAAAATTGCATCAGAGATCTTGACTGATTGGGTTCTGCCACAGAAATATGCCTTGAACCAGTTTGTGGCTAACAGGGGTAACCCAGCTGTTGATAGGGGTGTCAATGAGAAGGGAGTGGAGACTGTGCAGAAGGTTTTTGCTAGATCGAGAATAAAAGGTTCTACCCTCCCACCCTGCAATCATCCAACCCCCCCGCCCCATCTCATGCCACTACAATATCTACAGGGTATCAACACCGCCCCAGGACAACTGAGCAGAAGGATACATCGCATCTACCTAGAGAATAAAACTAATACCCTGTTACTTAATATAACCTGAGAAAGGGGATAAGAGTGGATTAAGGCTTTCTCATAACATAGGAATGTAAAGAATACCAACAGGCTTGGAACTTGTGCCACACATGATTCGACAAGGTGATTATACGCTCTGCATTATAAGTACCTAAGAATTCTTGGAACCATTCAGTTTATGAGGGTGTCCAATCCCCTTTGCAATGTCCCATGATTACTAACTTTGTGACTAATGAAATCAGAGCCATATATGATTTTTCTTTAACAAGGGGAACAGAAGAGTAATCCCCCGAGGAGGCAAATCTCCATGGTAAAGAAAGTAACAGAGCAGCCAATTAATTTTGTCTGGATTTTAGTTTGAATCTCTATTTAAAAGTTCACCCAGGCATTGTCTGTTCATTCTACTTGCTGTGGGAACAGGTGATAGAGGAGTTGGAATGTGAGGTGAGTTTGTCTCAGAGTTTATTTATGTCTGAGTTTTTTTGTAAGGTTTGCTGGTGGTTTTGAATTTAGATTAAATCGTTCTTTAACAGTTGCTGGCTTGTCTGGAGACTGTGGCTGGATGGATTGAAAAAAAAGCCTCCCTCACCCACCTGCTCCACCAGCCCTTCTTCAATACTGAAAAGTCACTGCGGGTTGGGCTTGAAAGCTGTGAGGGAGGAGTTTGGGGAGCTGCAAAATTCCTGTATGAGCTAACTCTTAAAGCTAATAGTCAGGTGGTGGAAAGTTCAAACACTTAAGCTTTTACTAGTTGGATTTTAAGGCTTAAATGTTTTAAAGTTGCAAGTTTGAAATTCAAACTGACAAGTTTGGATTAAGGAGGGGATAACTGTATATTTAAAGTTTAAAGTTCAGACTGACAAGGGCATGTATAAATGTGTTAACTAGAGTTACTGAGCTAGTAAGCTAGGGGCCAATGGGGTAAAGAAGAACTCAGAAGCAAGCTAGTATGGTCACATATGGTATCCAGCTATTGCTGTACAGACTGTGTGATAAGAAACTGAGGTTACGATTAAGTTAATTGTAAATAATGGAGGCAAGAAAAATTGAGCATTATGGGTAGAATCACACTGGGGTGGAGGGGCATGAATAAGGGTGGCTGGAGACATTGGAATAGTGGATGGAATGGGGGGCACCATGGAGTGAGGGTGGCAGGCACAGGGAGGATAGTGGCATGCAATGATTGTGGGGTGACTGTTTGGATGAATATACTATGGAAACTGGGGGGTTGTCTAATTTGTTACAGGCTGTGCAGACTGGAAGAGGAGGTACAGGGGCTGTGGAGGGAGAGGGTGAGGAAGGGGGGCTGGGGCAGGAAGGACCCCGGAGAGGAGTAGTTTGGAGAAGCAGAGGAGGAACAGCAGGGCTAAATCCTGTGAGGATGTGGGGGGATGGGGTAAGGAGATCAGAGGAGCAGTAAGTGGAGGAAGGCTCAGGGCAGGGGGAAGGAGGAGATGGGCACCACTGTGGGGTAGCAAGTAATAGGTTTGCAGTGTTGGCATCGAAAGTGGTAGGAGAGGTGTCAGAGATCAGTGTGGGAGGAGAGGAGAAGGGTAGTGAAGGCCCAGGAGCCAGGAGTCAGGCTGGGAAAGAAAGAAGGGGGGAGGGGAAGACAAGGGCAGAGGCAGAGGTGGAAACGGGGGCGGAGATGTAGGAGTCACAAATGGTGTGGATAGAGGTAATAAGGAGCAGGGTAGTGTGGACTCTGTAAATGTGGACAGTGAAAACAGGAGGAGGGGGTGTGGGACAAGAAGATGGAGGGTACTACTGTTGGGGGTTTCTATACTGAAAGGGGGAAAGATGGGACGGAAGGAGAGCAAGGCACAGTCATATCTGGGTCGAGGCTATTCCAGGGTTGACTGGGGGCAGGACGAGGCAGGCACTTCTCAAGTGTGCACGGAAGGGGAGGAAGAAACCTCACATAATAGTGATGCACGTGGGTACAAACAACTTGGCGTGGAGATGACAGAGGTGGTAAAGAGGAGGTTCATGGATTTGGGTAGGCAGTGTGAGGAGGTGGGGGGTTGGTGGCATTCTCTGAGGTACTCCAGGTACCATGTGCGAGTACAGTAAGGAAAAAATGAATAGAGGAGTTCAATGACTGGCTGAGGGATTGGTACCATATCAGGGAGTACGGATTAGTGTCAAACTGGGCAGGACCTGGGGCAATAGTGACCTACATGCAGGGGACAGGTTACATCTGAGCAGGGAGGGGAAGGGGGTACTAAAATGGGGACTAGAGGGGTATATGTCAACAAAGTAGATTTAAACTGGGGGAAGTGATGGGGCTGAGAGGAAAAGGGTCCGTAAAGGGGAGCCTAGTGAACTCACTCCCCTAGTTATGGGTAAAGGCAGTGGGGAAGTGGCACAGGGAGGGATAAGGGGGGAAGAATGGGGTAGGGAAAGGGAGAAGACAGGGTGGAGGGTGGTCTCACTGAATGCAAGAAGCATAAGGAATAGAACAACGGAGTTACATGCTGTCTTCACAGTGGAGGGGGTGGACATTGTGGCCATCATGGAAACGTGGGCCACCCAGTACCAGGACTGGGATATGATGATCCCAGGGTTTAGGTTATTCAGAAAGAATAGGGCTAAGGGGAATGGAAGGGTAGTGGTGAGCTATGTAAGGGAGGGGATAAAGTGTGTAAGGGAGGAAGGGGAGGACAGAAGCACTATGGATGCAGTTCCAAGATGCAAAGAATAGGACACTGAAGATGCGGGTGGTGTACAGGTCACCAGCTCAGGGAAATGATCTGGATAGAGAATTAGCTGAACAAATTAGAAAGGTCTGTAGGAAAGGGAACACAGTGGTGGTAGGGGACTTCAACCTATCGGTAGTGGAGTGGGGCACCCCATCCACCACTAGTGCAAGGGAGTGGGTCCTGTTAGAAGCATTTCAAGATGGCTTCCTGGCACAGCTGGTCCAGGGGCTGACTTGGTTAGAAAGGACTCTGGGCCTTGTACTGGATAACGGGGAAGCTGTAAAGAATCTGGAAGTGGAGGAACCACTAGGTGGGAGTGATCACTATTCGGTGTGGTTCACACTCAACATGGGGAGGGAAACAGGGGGCACGGGTACAAGGGTGATTGAGTTCGGGGGGTGGACTTTAAGACAATGGGGGAAATTTTGGGCAGGCACCTGGCAGGTATGCAACCATACATGGATGCAGACCAGAAATGGGACACCATAAAGGAAGGGCTGGTGGAGGCCACGGAGTCTTGCACTAGAAAGAAAAGCAAGAATGGAAGGGCAAAGAAACGCAATTGGCTGACACAGGAGGTTATGGAAGGGGTGAGGCCAAGAAGGCAACATTTTGAAAGTACAGGAAATTAGGGAAGGGTACAGATAAGGATATGTACATGGAGAAGTCCAGGGAGATTACCAGACTGGTCAGGGAAGCCAAGGCATCCAGGGAACTGAGACTGGCACAGGAAATCAAAAGTGGAGAAAAAGACTTCTTCCACTACATCAGAGAGAGAGAGAGAGAGAAGGAGGAGCAAGGATCAGCTGGTGAGGATTCAGAAGGATGAAGGGGGGGTGGAGAAAGGGGCAGAGTAGGCAGAGGCACTGAATGAATACTTCTGCTCTTTATTCACGCAGGAGAAGGGGGGCAGATACCCCAGGTGAGGGGTGGGTGGGGGGAGATGACAGATGTAGGGATTACAGAGAGCAGGTTGCTAGATGGGTTGAGGGCACTAAGGGTGAACAAAGCACCTGAACCTGATGGCATTCACCCTAGGGTACTAAGGGAGATGGCAGAGGTCCTGGGAGGGCCATTGGCTGACCTATTCAATACCTCCCTGGACATGGGATGTGTACCACAGGACTGGAGAATGGCCCATGTGGTGCCCATCCTAAAAAGTGGCCCAAAAGATGAACCAGGAAACTACAGGCCAGTGAGCCTCACATTGATCGTGGGAAAGCTCATGGAGACTATCCTAAAAGAGAGGCTAGTGAACTTCTTGAAGGAAAACGGTCTCCAGGATGGTCAACAGCATGGGTTTGTAGTGGGCAGATCCTGCCAGACAAACCTTGTAGAGTACTATGACTGGGTGACACGTGAATTGTACAAGTGCCATGCAGTGGATGTCCTGTATTTAGACTTCAGCAAGGCCTTTGATTCAGTGTCACATGGGAGGTTTGGGGGGGGCACTGGAATATGTGGGGGTGGGACCAAAAATGGTGAAATGGATCACAAACTGGCTATGGGGAAGGCAGCAGAGGGTGATGATGGTGGGGGGCTGCATCTCATCACCGAGAGTGGTGGCGAGCGGGGTACAACAGGGTTCAGTACTGGGACCAGTGCTGTTTGGGATTTTTATTGTAGATATTTCACATGGGATCTAGAGCAGGATCAGTCTGTTTGCAGATGATACCAAGATGGGGGCTGTGGTTGATGATATGGAGGGATGGAAGGGGTTGCAGAAGGACCTGACTAAGCTGCAGGAGTGGGTGGAAACATGGCAGTTGAAGTTCAACGCTAAGAAGTGCAAGGTTCTGCAATTCAGAGCCAGGAACCAGGGGAGGGATTATGACTTGAATGGGGTAAAGTTGGGGAGCTCCACGGAGGAGAAGGACCTAGGAGTGATCATTACAGGGAGCAAAAACAACCCAGCACAGTGCAGGAAGGTGGCAGCAAAAGCCAAAAAAATGCTGGGGTGTATTGCAAGAGGGATCTCCTCCAGAAGGAGCAAGGTTATCCTGCCCCTGTATAGGTCATTGGTCAGGCCCCACCTGGAGTACTGCATGCAGTACTGGTGCCCATTCCTGAAGAAGGACATCAGCTTGTTGGAGAGGGTGCAGTGAAGAGCCACAAAGATGATCCAGGGATTAGAGAGCAAGCCCTACGAGGACAGGTTGGGAGAGCTGAATAAGTATTTGCAGGAGAAGAGGGATAGGGGATATGATCGAGACCTTTAAGTATCTGAAGGGGATAAACAAGACCAACACAGAAGGGATTTTCCATTTGAGAAAGGGGAGGGACACAAGAGGGCATGGACTGAGATCAGAGGGGAGAAAATTCAGGAAGGAGATGAGGGGGCATTTCTTCAGTGAACGAGTGGTGGACAAATGGAACACCTTACCAGATGAGATATTGTCCTGTAAGATGGTGGGCTGTTTTGAAGAGGGGTTGGGGCAGGGTAAGGGTAAAGGATACTGGGAAGAGGGGTGCGGGAGGGGCAGCTGGGAAATGAGGTGCTAACTGCACACCCAAGCAGATTTGATAGACCGTGAGGCCTGTTTTTGATGGCAGTTTTGTATGTTTGTAGAATGCCCCAAAAAGGATAAAAATGCTTTTTGTATGAAGGTCCAAAGAGATTTTACCCTGGGGAAAGTCCACAACATATGAAGTAAGGTGCCATCTTCTTTACCACAGAATTCGCATGTAGGGGAAGCTAACTTGCCCATCTTGAATAACTTGAAGGGAGAATATTATAGATCATGCAAAATATTGAACTGTAATAGTGTGAGGTGGTTCTGCTTAATAACACATCAGACATATCCTAAGCCAGTAAGAGTTTATCCAATTTATACTGAGGGAATGTCTCCAGTAAAAAGCAGTTGGTGTGCCATGTAATTAAGTTCCAGGCTTGTTGGCTAATCTCTTTGTAAATACAAGATATAGCTTTATCTCAGAGAGAATGGAAAACCAGTTTTTGAAAGAAAGAACCTACTGTGTTTGACCATGGAGGAGGACCTAGGTAAGTCTTTAAGCAATAGCGAAGTTGTGCATAGTTGAAAAATTGCTTAGAATAAAATAAGAATTTGGACTTAAACTCAAGGAAAGTGAGGAGTTTGCCCCCTTTAGTAAGATCAGCAATTGCATCAGCCTTAAGACTGTACTTGTTATTTTATCAGGAAAGTCTCCACTGAGCAAGCTCATTTACAAGGAGGTCCTGCGTAGGACAACATACCTAGGTCAGGAAACAGTGATACAGGCTACAAGGTAATACAGAAATATAGAACAATAGCATACAGAAATACAGTCAGGAATAGTAAAATATAATTAGTAGTAAAGGAATAACATAGGGCACTGAACAGGTATGTGCTGGAGGTCAGAAAGGAGGGAGAGATATAATAGAGACCATCAAGTTCCTGAAAAGACTGTGAGGAACTATCCAGCAGGAAGGGCAAGTCAAAAACAAGGGAATATTAATGGAAGCTGGTGGGGGGTGGAAGAGATTCAGGAGAGATGTGAGAAAATTTTGTTTTACAGAGAGAGTAGCTGAGCTGTGAAATAGCCTACCAGCAGAGGTGGTGGGCAGGGAAACCATTAATGGTTTCAAGCATGGCTGTGACAGAGTAAAGGGATTAATAGTTACTCAGGGAGTAACAGACAGGAAGGGGTGAAAGGGAGGCAAGAGCAAAAACACAATCTAGGCAATAGGTCTTAGATTCAGGTAGAGATGGACCAATTATCTTTTTCTTTCAACATTGTCTATGTGTATATGTTTCAGTCCACCTGAAATTTCCAGGTATCCAGGTGGGCTTAACTATGTCTGGTACATATGAAGTGGCATTAGTTTATTGGTTGCAAATGCTGCCAGTTTTCCATCCTCCCACCTAGGTGAATGGTGAGATGTGCTGGCCCTGCCAGCATCAGTAGAAAAATGGGGAGGGATGAAGCACTATAACCATGCACTATGAAGACAATATAGTCTGAGATTTCAAACTTTGTAACAGTCTGACATCAAATACTAGTGGTTAATCTAGTTGGTGACTGCAAACTACATATGATGGGCTACTGTATATGGCACTTAATTGAAATGCTGTGTGGAAACAGCCCTTAAAAATGATTCATGAAAGAAAATATTTGGAGTTGTGAGAATTAATTTCTATGAAACTTGGATCCTCTCCTAAATGTGATTTGTGACCTTGGTTTGCTCCCACACTGGTATCAGATTGTGTGTAGATAATTTTTCATCTTTGTTTCATATCCACTTGTTAGCATACAATCAGCACATACATTAAAACTCCCAGGCAGATGTCCTGCTACTGGTAGCAAAGTTGAAACTTTTCCTTTAGTTGATGTATCTCAAATCTTGAAGCTGGTGAAGTGTAAGAGTTCAGTCTGATCAGACCATCTGGCAAAATCTTGGATGAGTACTGATATCATTCAGGCAACAATGCTGAATGATAATGCAAATATAGTAGACAAACTGGTGTATAGTATACAGCCAGCAGTGAATAATGGCAATTGGTTACCAAAACTTAATGGTGGGCACAAAAAAATGTGGTAATTGCACCCATTGCCCTTCAGTGCAAAATACAGGCAGGATTAGTGTAGCTAGGGTATCTAAGACCTTTATAATTAGTGATTTTATAATGTGCTCCACTAGTGGTGTAAATAATTTACCTTGCACAATGTAGCTGTTTAGCAAACTATGTGGATAAAACAGCACACAAACTTAAGATCAGAATAGGAGAGCATTAGAGTGAAATCAATAGAGGTATTCAAGAAAATGCCCTAACAAAACATGTTATGAAAAAGGGAACAGGTCACTCACTTACTTTCTTGGGACTCAAAAGGGTCAAACTAGAACATAGGGGAGGAGCTCTTGACAGCCTTCTCTTGAGAAGGGAATCTATGTGGATCTATAATTTGCAATCACGTTTTTCACCAGGTTTAAATGACCATGTTGAATTGATGCCATTTTTAATGAAATAATGGTTTACGAGACTCCTAGGTTAGTATATGATCATTAACAGCTAGAAAACATATTACCCTATGATACTGAATGAAACTGTAAGATATATGTTTGAAATATACATCTTTATAGTGACTCTGCTTTTTATTAGCTTGTGAAAATGGAGATTGGTGTTAATTACATTGCACAATTTTTTTTTTTATGAGCAATTTTTGCCTGCAGCCACAGTCCTGCCCTGTATCCAGCCACCGCTCCTGCTTTCCATCGCTGACACCAAAGCTCGACATGCCCAGCTGGCATATGCAACTACACCTGTGAAAGGGGTCCCCACCTTGGCCCCCGCGCCTGGCAAGGACCCATTACCGGCACATACCTTTCAGGAATCATCGGTCGGTGGAACTGCTGCCATCAAACTGCCACACACTTGTGCTGCCATTTTCTCCCACTTTTCTCCCCAGTGGAAGCATGGGCATGCAATGATGTCCACGCACTGACGTGCAGATGTCTGCCGTGCTTCCCCCCCCAACTATGCACCCACACAACTGCAGTACCTCTGGGCATCCCCATGGACCTGCACAGCGTGCATGCATCCACCCCTTCTCCCCAGGACTAGGAGAGTTGTCATCAGATGCTCAATCCTAGTCCTCCCTTGCTGACCCCCAGTGACCTGGGCTCATTCCCTAACCCAGGTTGCTGGCGTGGAACGAGGTATGGCATCCAGCGCCTCAACCCTCAGTGCCACCAGGCCGGCTACATTGCACAATTTTTTCACTGCTTTACCTCATGTGTGCACATGGTTTTTATTATCAATTTAAAAATGTTATAAAATGGATGTTGTTTGATGTGAGACTTCTTTCTATGAATAAGCACCTAGTGTAGGTACAAAACATTGGGCCCCCCCATTAGCTCTGTATCGGATAGGCACCATCTTTAATAGAAGTGATTTTTTTGCACTATATCAATATGGTCAGCATGTGAGTCTGCTACATGGCAGTTACACTACCAACAACACCATAATTACCCGGTATGGCCTCAAATTGCCTACACACATGCCCCCCCAACCCCAAGTCACATGTCCCTTCGTGCACCTACTCCCTCCCAGCTCTATTAACCAGTCCCCATGCACACAACTCTCACTGCTCAACTACTCTGATACCTCTCAAGCCACAGCCCCCTACCCCTCCAGATAGCATCCAACCAGGTACCCTCCTTCCTGTCACCTTGATAACCCACCTCATATGCACCCTCCCTGTCCCTACCACACACGTTAAAAACCCACAAATTCCCAGACTAACCAAGCCACTCCAAAACTGCTCAGGCTAGCCCTTCTACGACACGCTGTCCTCCTCCTACTGCTTTCAGGTAATAGACACCCCCCAACCCTGGACCGCCTCCCTCTACTGTCTCTCCAAACAGCAAACATGGAAGCCTCCTGCTGGCTACACTTAATATCTGCAGCCTCCCAAAAACACTCATCCCTCTCCAGGGCTGAATTGCCCAACACTCACCTGATGTCTTAGCTCTATCTGAGACCTGGCTTTTGGATAAGATACCCATCGGGGCAGTCACCCTCTGTGACTACACCTTCTACCAAGCAGACAGGTTTAGCAAGAGGGGAGGCAGCAGTGCCATCTACATAAAATCCTCCCTTCAATCCCTTGAGGTCCACACACCACCACCTATGCATGGAGCCCAGACCCTAACAGTCGAGCTCAGTCTGGGCAACCCGGTTAAAACCCTCTACATTATGGCAGTTTATATTCTCCCCAGCAACCAAAAACTCACTTTTGAATCAGTTCTGGACAGTATCTCCCACCTCCCTCCTAGGAGTGAAGTCATCTTACTAGGAGACTTCAATATCAATTGGCTGGCATCTGCATCGTCCCCCAGCAAGGGCACAGCTCTTGCTTGTGACCTCACTCAGGTTGTCAACTCCCTGACCAGGCAGGACACTAGAACAGGGACCTCAACCCTAATAGACCTCATCTTTACTAATAGACCTAAGAACATCTCCCAAGCCACTGTGCTCCCGGACTTAATTAGTGACCACTCACCTGTTACCTGCCTATGGTCCGCCAGAATTCCCCCCGCCCCCCAAGTCACTGAACATAGATGACTAAAAAAAGGAGCCCTAGCACGTTTCAAGTCTCACCTAGCCTCCTGCGACTGGTCCCCTATTCACACTGTGCAATTTGTGGACGCAACTCTCACCTACTTTATTGCTACCTTCAATGCAGCCTGTGACATATTCGCACCCTTCTTCAAACAAGTAGTCAAAAAAGGAAACACCCCGTGGATCTCCCAATTGCTGTTTGATCAAATGCATCAGAGGGATATCCTATGACAGGCAACTATACAGAGAGGCCCGTACCAAGTGCACATGGGCCATCCAGCAAGCCAAAGCTGCATATTAGAAACTCACCCTCACCTCCACATGGGGCTCCAGGAAAGAATTCTGGAGTAACATCAAGGAGCTCTGTGGGAAATCTGTCTCCTCTACTCCTACCCAGCTTACAGTAAATGGGGTTACTACCCAGGACCCTAAGGCTATCTCTGAAGCCCTCAGCACCTCCTTCTCTGACCTCTCTCATATCCTCGCACCTAACTTCTTTAACCCTATATCCCACCTCCCCTCCATCACCTCAGCCATCAACACCTCTACACCCTTTAGGCTAAGAGTCATCTCCTGTAATGAGGCAAAATGCTACCTCACCAAAGCTCTGGCTAATTCTCATTACAGCAGTGGCACTCTGGACCTCAAACTCATTAGGTTGTCCCCGGATGTGACACTACCTCATCTCACCAAAATCTCAACCTGTCCTTATGCCTCAGCCAATGCCCCTTGGCTTGGAAGGGAGCAGTAATAACCCCTGTTCTGAAGAGTGGTGACCCCACTGCCACTAGCAATTACAGACCAATTTCAATCCTACCACCCCTCTCTAAGGCTCAAAAAAAATAGTTTTGGATCAGCTTACTGACTACCTAACCAAACATGATCTACTCTGTCATGAACAGCACGGTTTCCGGAGGGGCCACACCACCTCCACCACCCTCATTGAGCTCACTACTTTTATTCATGAGGCCCTCAAACAAGGATCTTTGGCTGGGGCTGTCTACGTTGATCTGACCAAAGTATTTGATACTGTCAGTCACGAGCAATTACTCATATCCTTCCATCCCTTAACTTTACACCTGAGGTCACAGCCTGATTCAAAGATTACCTGTCAGGTTGGTCGCAACAAGTCAAAATTAACACAACTATCTCCACATACAAGTCGGTTCGTGCTTGAGTCCTGCAGGGGTCAATACTTGGCCCCCTACTCTTCACCCTCTTCCTTAACTCCCTCCCTAAATCCTGCAGTGGACACTTACTGCTCTATGCTGATGATGCAGTAGTTTATTGGAAACACCCACATCCCAATTCTCTTCAACTAGCCCTGCAGGGCTACTTTAAGGAGCTAGAAACCTGGTTCTCTGAACACCACCTTATTATCAACTACAAAAAAATGAAGCCCATGATCTTCGCACACCGCCAAAGCCCCCATTGTCATGCGCCCCTAGTTATAACAAACACCCATGGCTCTGCCCTGGAACAGATCTCTTGTTTTAAATATCTCGGAGTCACCTCACTCTCCTACCACACCCATATACAACAGGTCTCCTCCTCTATCAACATGAGGTTGGGGATCCTTTACAGACACAAGCACTGCCTACCCCACAAGGCCATGCACCTCACTGTATCCTCCTCTATTCTATCCTTGATGGAATGCGGGATAGTCATATATGGGTCAGCAGATCAAACTGTCCTGCGCAGCATCAACCTCGCCCTAAACAAAGACTGCTGATTAGTCTCGGGATGCAACAAGTTAACTCATACCTGTAAGCTCTATGAACATACTGGATGTCTAAACTTCCAAGGCAGGCTTAAGTACTTTACCTGCCTCCTGGCCAAAAAGTTACAACTAAAACAAGCCCCTATTGGCCTCCACCCGATTATACGCACAGCCCCCCATAGGTGGACACAAAGGCACACAGCTAGCTCCAGCCTATTAATCCCCCGCTGTAGAACATCTCTCAGACAAAGATCCTTCTGCTATCGGGCCCCTCTCTGGCTGAACAGCCTCCCGTCCTCCATCTCCTTGACCCACAGTCTCAACCAATTTAAGCCAGGTCTCAAAATCCTACTCCTTGACTCCACAACCTGTTACTGTAATTAAACCCGCACCCACCCTATCCCTCTCACCAACACACACACACACACCCCTGCACCCCGCTCCTGAGTCAGTTTACTCAGGAGCCTACTCTGTCTCAGTAAACATCCTTTAGTATTTGGCTGATTGTTGCTAGCCTCTCTCCCAAGGCACCCAAATGTTCCCTATCTCATTATACAGGTATTATGACGCTGGGTCCCTCACGATCCTACGAAAATGTTTCCTGTCTTAACTCTGACCCGGGGACTCCCACATGCTCCCAGTTGATGTAACCTACTTAGTTAACTTAAGACAAGATTGTCTAACCTGCATTATTATACTACTACTGTAAATATATCTTTGTTGAGTCTTACTCTGTCTTTTACTTTACCTGACGTGGAGCCTTTGCAAAAGAGTCTGTGACTCAAAAGATTGCAATTCTGATTCTTTTCAATAAATAAATAAATAATATTCTGGTGGAGCTGAAGACAGCCTGTTTTTATTGTTTCTCTGGTTTGGTTAGTAATTGCCATGAGCACCAGCATTTTTGAGAAGTGGTTTCTTGCTGAATTTGGTTCACAAAAAATCCCTCAAATATTTTTAGACCAGCTGATAGAATCTTGGGTGAGTGCTGATGTAATTCTGGCAACTATGACATTATTTTCCTTAAGGCCTTGGCAGCTCAGTATACACACACATGATCCCACAAGGGGTATAATGCTACAAATAAATCTTGGGAGCTATGTGAGAGTGGAAAAATTAGAAAAGTGGTGCAAGGTACACTTCAAAACATGGGAGAGGTGTGTGGACATGTGAAATAGTTGAAAGGGAGTGAAAAAGAGTTGTTTGTTTTAGTGGGCTTGTACATTTGTGGAGGAATACAGGGCTAGTGCTAAATATGTTAGTGTTATGGAACCTCTGCAAAGATAATGAGTTTGAAATAAGGAGGGAATGGTGGGGACTGCATTCAGGGATGAAAGAGAACAAAGTAAACATAAATGTACATGTTAGGAGCCTGACAGGTTGTTTATTTGAGTGGGGTTAAACTGAGCACAAAGTGTTGGTGACCAGCTTAGAGAAATTGCCAGATACTTACGCATGGTGTTTTCCTTGAATAACTTGAATAATTAAGGCCCCATCAGAAAACAGGAACAAAGATTGATTTTTGAATGTTATAATCTCATGTATTCTGTGTTTACTGGATTGCCAGGACCTTGAGGAAAATTATGTCATTGTTGCTTGAATGACATCAGCACTCACCAAAAATTCCACCAGCTGGTCTAAAAATGTCTGAAGGATTTTCTGGGAAACCATCAAATAAGACAGGCAGTAAAATAACATTTATACATGAGACATGACAGTCCCTACACATTACTTAAAATATCTATGGACTGATTGCTCTTGCTGTGAGCAAATAAACAATTTAAAAACATCTTAAAAGCACTGCAATTGATCTTTAAAGACATTCTGTAGAATATTGTTTCAAACTGACTAGCATTTCTCAAAGTATGGCAGCCACCTGGAGCGGAAATTGATTTAACAACACTTACAGAGTTGTCCTCTTCATAGTAATATAACAATTATAGTCTGAAGGGACTCTAGGTGCAGCAGCCCCTCTCCACCTTACACAAACACGGATGAAATGAATACTGTACAGTATGTATGCTTTGCAAACATGTACCCAAACCAATTTATAAAGAGTATCTAACCCAAAGATATGACTGATCAGCTATTATGCAAGAAGCAATGGGCAACAATTCTGTTACCTGAAGTTCGGAATTGCTAAAACCCTAATTTATATAATCATCTAAGTTTATACTATGAAAAAGTGTTTTTTTATGAAATCCTGTACTTTAGAGAAACTAAATCAATATAGATTATGTACCATTACTGGCAACAAGTAAGTCTCAAGTGAGGGGGTGTACAAATGGCATAATAACAAGTATAGTTGCCCTGGAGTATGCACTTATCAAGGAACTCCAGTTAGGATCAAATAGTAAGATTAGAAGGGAGGGTGAATGGGTGGCAAGGATAAAAAGGCAGAAGCACTTAACAACTACTTGCTTGGTTTTTACTAAGAGAAAGGGTGGAAATACCTAAGGCTGGAGGGAGGAGAGGACCAGAAGGGGAGGGGGTGACTGATGTGGAAATCACAGAAGGTAGAGTGCTAGATGGGTTAAGGGCACTGAGGGTGGACAAGGCACTGGAACCAGATGGCATACACCCCAGAGTACTGAAGGAGTTGGCAGATGTCCTGGCAGGCCCATTTGCAGACCTATATAATGCCTCTCTGGACTCAGGGTATGTACCTCAGGATTGAAGGATGGCTCATGTGGTTCCACTCCATAAGAGTGGTCCCAAAAATGAACCAGGGAACTATAGACCAGTGAGTCTCATTTCCATAGCGGGGGAACTGATGGAAACAATTCTGAAGGAGAGGCTGATGACTGTGCTGGAGGTCAGTGGGGTGTAGGACAGTCGACAGCATGGCTTTGTCAAGGGCAGATCCTGCCAGACCACCTAGTAGACTACTATGACTGGGTGACTAGGGAAATGGACAAAGGGCATGCAGTGGGTGTCCTGTACCTGGACTTCAGTAAGGCATTTGACTTGGTGCCACATGGGAGACTAGCATGTAAGCTAAGGGGCACAGGGGTGGGGGCAAAATTTGTGGGATGGGTGGAGAACTGGCTGCAGGGACAGCAGCAGAGGGTGGTGGTGGGAGGTGAATTATCATCCCCAAGGGTGGTGATGAGTGGGGTCCCATAGGGGTCAGTGCTGGGGCAGGTGTTATTTGAGGTATTTATTGCAAGCATCTCAGTAGGCATAAATAGCAAGATCAGTCTATTTGAGGATGACACCAAGATAGGAGCAGTCGTGGATGACCAAGGTGGGTGGCAGGGATTGCAGGAAGATCTAATAAAGCTAGAGACATAGTCTGACATCTGGCAACTTGGCTTCAACACCAACAGATGCAAGGTGCTGTATTTTGGGGCAAAGAATCCAAAGAAGAGCTACCATCTGGTGGGGGGGTGCAGCTAGCTGTGACTGAGGAGGAGAAGGATCTGGGGGTGCTCATTACGGGAGCAATGAAGAACTCAGCACAGTGAAGGAAAGTAGCAGCAGTAGTCAACAAGATGCTGGGTTGTGTTGCAAGGGGTTTAACCTCTAGGAGGAGGGAGGTGAGTCTGTCATTATACAGATCGTTGGTCAGATCCCATCTGGAGTACTGCATTCAGTTTTGGTGCTCTTACCTAGAGAGGGACATTAGATTGCTGGAAGGGGCACAATGCAGAGCAACAAAGATGACCTTGGGTCGGGGGGAGTTACCATATGAGGTTAGACTGAGGGAGCTGAACATGTACTCTCTGGAGGAGAGGAGAGACGGGGGTATATGACATCTTAAAGTACATAAGAAGAATAAACAGGACAGGCATGGAGGGACTTTTCAAGGGGAGGATAGGAAGAGACACTTGGGGTCATGACATGAGATTGGATGGTGGAAGGTTTAGGAGGGATATGAGGAGAGATTTCTTTACAGAAAGGGTGGTAGCAGAGTGGAACACACTACTGGCAGAGGTGGTGGCCTGTAAATTAGTGAGATGCTTCAAGAGGACCTGGGATAGGTGAAAGGGAGGGTCATGGGAGGGGGTAGGGTGAGGGTAGCTGCAAAATAGGGTGCTAGCTACAAAATCAAGCAGACTCGACGACCAAATGGCATTTTCTGCTGGCAGTTTCGTGTGTTCATATGTTCATAACAGCGAGAAATGAACTAAATGCACTTTTTGATTACTTGTGTGTTACCTAACAAATGAACAACCTGTGCTGTCAGTGTCAGGCTTAGTCACTTTTGATAAATAATTCTAACAGCTACCCCCCAGTGACGCTTGCTGTGTGGACCACTATATTGACCTCTAGCAGCAGCTTTAACCCAGTTATACAGTGCACAGAACTATGGTACAACAGTAGGCGATGAGCCCAATATTGTGAGTCACTGTGACCCTGGCTCACCCTCCTCCTACTGCCTTGACCTGCTTTCACATTTGCCTCCCGCAGTGCTGAGCTCCATGAAATAAAAAGTAGCAAAGTTCAACCACGCAGGCATGCACAAAGCTAGGGCCAGTGCACAGCTAGGGCCTAGTCGGAAGGCCACGCACACCTTCATTTCATTTTCACTTTCATCTGTGGCACACAGGTTGGGCTACAATGTGTATAAGCTGACTTGCCATTCAGCTTCTGAAGTGTGATAAACAAGAGAAGCATGCTTGGTTATAGCCACAAGCTTGACTTGGGAACAAAACATAGTAGCAAACTGTAATATTTTTGCATTCACTGGCAGTAGAGGTGAAACAGTCCATTACATAACCCCGTATATATATATTTATTCCCTTGTAAACTGGCTTCACAAATTCATACAGTTATTCCTAAAGGCTGATATGGAAAAGCCCCATGGAAAGTCCCTTCCGGGTGCTCCCAAAATACAAGGTGATTTTTTTTAAGAGTACATCTAGATTGTGTTTACATTTGTTACTACACCCCTGATAATGCTTTCATTGTAGGGACATCAATTAGTTTGATTGTGCATCAACCTTTTCACCCTTGTCCTTGCATGGCTGATGAGGATAATAATAATTAAATGTGTGTAGTTTTAGTCTCAAATCTTCTTTTCTTTCAATAGAAATTGGCAGAGGACACCTATGATTTCACACATTTTAGAGAACAGCCTTGTGATCAGAATTTTTGCTTCAGTTATACTATAGCACTCCTAAATCAGTTAAATTTTGTTGTGAAACAGCAGGATTAATTCAGTGCCATATCCCTCACAGTTGTTGAATATCCCTTAACAATGTAGAAGTGTGGCATATGGTTACAATCAAGATGACCTCAGTCAGAATTCCAAATTTCCTTTTGCATTTTCTTATTTATAGCTTTTCCATGCTATAGTACAGGTAACAAATCTGACTCTGAACGCAGTGAATAAGTATACTCCTTTCTAACTAGTAAAAGACTGTTGAATATAAGACCCTGGGCCGGAATCATGAAAGGCAGTGCGGGGCTTGTGTCAAACCCTATGTCAAACCCATGTGGTGGCATAGCTGCGCCAACAGCGTTGATGCACACTGTGCCTGATTCAAGAGATCAGGCTCCTTTACAACAGTTTACCCAATTTATGGCAGCATGCACTAAATATTTGGTACAAGCCCTGTTAAAAGGGTACCCAAAATTGCAGCAAGCTAGACCAGAAAAAGCTGGTCTAACTATGGCAAGTGGAGCGCAGGTTCCAGAATCCCAATAGCTAGCTGGGAGAATGCAGCAAGCCATGTGTTCGATATGTTTAGCATACCTGGGTCTTGCGGCATTTGCAGCCCTTTGTGAATCCGGCCCCCTTTGTCTAAGTGCGTATTGTCGGAGACTGAGAGACTGCAAAACTAGAATTAAAAAAAGCTGAGAAAAGGCTACAAGCCAGGAAATCAGCAGAATCATCAGACAACACCAAATACTTTTTAAGCAGGCAAATGAAATGGAGGAAGTGAATATATTGGACCCAAAAAAACATGGTTAGGGGATGGGAACCCATGAGAGAGTCAACTCTGGGTACTGTACTCAATGCTGAAACATTTTTGTATTTGACAGAAAGGATGAATCACAAGTCCCTTCCCCCCACTCTCTCCCTTCAGTCGAGTCCTGACTCTGACTTACCTTGAGTCAAAAAAAGCTTTTTACGACAGCAAGAAAATAATTTAGGAAGATCTCAATTCTGTGCAGTCTGCTCCCCTATCCACCCCTCCCACCCCAACATGTCTGATGGCCACACTCGGCTGTGACTGTATATCTGACCTAATCCAAGAAGTTTTTGGCTGACTGCCTGAGCCAGTCACAGTTGCTCCTCCAAGTCCTCACTGCACTGATTACTTCTGCTATCCAAGAGTCTTATCGACTAGTCTGACACTGGGTCCTGTGCAGGTATTGCTGCTGCTGTCATTCCAGTCATGATCACTGGTCCATCATCCACAGCCTCTCAAGCAATGGAACACAGGATTGGGAACTGAAAAGCTAATAAACCTCCCTTTTTATTACAAGTTTACCACTACAGATGCTGGCAGATTTGAAAAGCTTGTGGATCCTCCTCAAACCAACGGTAATTGGAAGAAGTGTGTAGGGCTTGACCAGTAGCCAGTCATCTTGCTACCCATTGTTTTCTTCAGCCACCAGTCACGCCACCAGTGTTAGTGTGAGTGCCTACTACCCCCACCACCTCATGTAAGTATCCTGGAAATAAATGATTAGGGTTCCAATGTGTCAGCAAGGAGTCAACAACTAAAAAGCAATCTAGATAGTAGCTCAGGGAAAATGTTTAAAATGCTACCCCTGGTTTGAAAATGTATGCAGTAGCGTGCACATGCCAATGTCAGTGACTTGCATACTGCTATAAGGAGTGTGGCAGATCAGCTGGAAAAGAAATTTAAGCTGGTCACAGTTTGTCTTATTCTTTGGGAGGTGTTGGAGAGGCATGAATCTGTGTGAGTTGGGGACCAGGGAGGCACTGTGTTTGGTAGCAGGCTGGGGAGAACAAGAAAGTGATCAGGAGGTGGCTACACCACTCAGCTGGTTGCTGGGCAGTGTTAAGTTGATGAGAAGATGCAACCACTGACTTGTAGGCACTGCTGCCTCTTTTCAACTATACAAAGTTTTTGCCCATTAACCGTCAGAGCAACATCATGACCAGCCTTGCCGATCATTGTGCTGTCACTGTTGAGTCCCTTACAGCCAGAGCTGCATTGTGTCCAACAATGACACACCTCTGAAATGCAGTTCATCACAACAAAATGTTTGCTGTGCATGCATGTACACAGTACTCAGAACTAGGGACAATCATATTCTGCACAGTTAATGGAGCTTATGAATCTCATGAGAAGGCCTGTCTGGAAAGCCAGGGTTTTAGTTGAGATTTAAAACTTTCCACTGGGGGGGGGCAGTGGCGATGGATTTTGGGACATATTCCAGAGTCTCGATGCAGCTACAGAAAATGCTCAGTCCTCATCAGATTTTAATCTTGCTGCTGGATCTAACAAAAACCCCTGGGTATCTAAACACGGGTGCCCCAATAATCCTCCTGGTGGGTTGCCAGTAATTCACAAACGTACAGGAGGCCCTGTCCATTTATGGCCTTATAAACCAGCAACAGAATTTTAAACTCAGAATGTTATCTAATCGGCAGCCAGTACAACTCCCACAAAGTGGGAATAATGTGGTTGAGTCTGGAAATACAAGTTAGCATCCTGGCTGCTGAATTCTTCTGAAACTGCAGGCAGTAAAGCTGAGTAGCTGGGAGGCCATAACAGAGTGCAGTACAGCAGTCAACTCACGATGTAACAACAACTTGCATTAGCATGCACGGATCATGGTCAAGGAAAGGGCACATTTTTCAGGTGGTAAAAAACACTTCTAATGACAGTTGTAATTTGAAATGTAAGATTCAACTGACTGTCAAAGATGACTTCTGGATTGCGTACTGCCTCTTTGATCTGCACTATCTCTTCATCTCATATAGGGACAAAAAACTTTTCCTTTACTATATACACCAAGTGCTCTATGCCCACCAGGAGCAACTCAGTTTTGCTGGGATTCAGTCTGAGCCAGCTCACAGTCATACAATGCTTGATCTCTGTGATGGCCTTATCAACCACATGCATCAGAGTTCCCTTACCGGGTCTAAATAAAAGGTAAAGCTGAGTATCATCTGCAAAACAGTTAAAACACAAGCCATACCTTCACTTCTCCCAGCTGAAGCATATATACTGTGAATGGAGAGCATTTAGAGCCCTGAGGGACATCACATATGACCAGAAAAGGGGCAGAATGACAATTGCTCGACACCACAGTCTGGTGTGGATTTTCCAGGAAAGATCTGAACCAATGTAACACTGTGTCAGCTAATCCACAGAAACACCTCTGACATTCAACTAACTCCCCATGATCCACAGTATCAAATGCTGATGACAGGTCAAGGAGAACCAAAACAGATAGCTATCCTTGATCCTTTGCTAGGAGCAGATAATTCATCAGGTGGTCTACATGCTGTGACAAGAATGAAAACCAGATTGAACAGGCTCATAAAGGTCAAAGTTCTCCAGTTGTTCTGTCAGATGACTTGCCACCATTTTCTCTATAACCTTCTCTATAAAAGGTGTGCTACTAGGGAGCCTTGGGATACAAAGGGAGTGGCAGCTGGTGATGATGCAGGAGATGAGCCTTGAATACTTGGGGGGGTAGTGTACCTGATTTAGCAGGATTACACGACATGTACAGCATGACTGATCTGATCTTCACCAAGATCTGGCATGATTGTGTGGCCTTACAGGCAGAGATAGTGGATTGAATAATTATGGATCATGCTCCAGTGGCAGTCACCTTTCAGGGAATGCGGGGGAGCCAAGCCTAAGTGATAGAGGTTCAATGCCTCATTACTAAAATTACATGACATTTCTTTATTGATAAGAGTGGAGACACAGAAATATTTCAGCCTGAATTCAGAGCAAGAGTCCTCAAAGGGGCCAGTATCAGAGGCTTTCAAAGGTTTCTTAAGGGAGAGGGTTACTGCATTCACAATGGCTAAAAAAACAAACTCTGGCCAGAGCTGATAGGACTGCAGTTGAGGAATTTTGGGTAAAAATATTGAAAATTTGTTTCTTAATATTTTCCCACCAAATTTTCAACATAGCCTTGTTATGACCCTGCCTCATGAAGAATGGCAGAGAAAATGCTCTCCTCCATGTCTAAAGGTGATTTTACACAGGGAATGTGAAATCAGCTTTCAGGATGCAGAAACACATTTTGGACAGGAATTGAAAAATGGCATCTGTCGCATTCTTGAGGTGCTGTAAAGAAATGGCTATACTGAAAAGTTGGGGTAAAAATATTGAATATTACCAATGTTATGAGCCTGCATTTGCAAAATTCAACATAGCCTCATAACTTTTTTCTGTAAATATTTTTACAACAAATTTAAAACATAGGCCTTCTTATGACTCTGCCTCATGAATAAGGTCAGAGAAAATTTTCAACTCCTGTCCAAAAGGTGATTTTGTGAATGGAATGCAAAATCACCTTTCAGGATGTAAAAAAAAAACATGTTAGCCAGGATCTGGAAAATGACAGCTGTCCATTCATGAGGTGCTGTAAAGATATGGCTATGTTGTATATTTGGGTTAAAAATATTGAAAATTATCGAAATTACGAGTCTATATTTGCAATATTCTACGTAGGCTCATAACTTTGATTTTTAATGTTTTACACCACATTTTCAACATAGACTTCTTATGACCCCACCTCCTGAACAAGGGCAGAGAACATTTTCAACTGTTGCCCAAAAGGTGATTTCATGCAGGGACCGCAAATCACTTTTCGGGAAATAAAAAACATTTTGGACAGAATTTAAAAAATCACAGCTATGACATTCATGAGGTGCTGTAAAGATATGACTATGTTGTAAATTTAGGTACAAATATTGAAAATTACCAAAGTTACAAGCCTGCATTTGCTATATTCAATGTAGGCTTATAGCTTTATTATTTTTTTCAATATTTTTACACCAACTTTTCAACATAGCCTTCTTATGAGCCCCCCTCCCCCCTTTGATGAACAAGGGCAGAAACAATTTTCAACTCCTGCCCAAAAGGTGATTTCACAAAGGGACCACGAAATCACCTTTTGGAATACAAAAAATGTTTTTGTCTAGGAGTTGAGAATGACAGCTGTCACACTCATGAGGTGCTGTAAAGATGTGGCTATGTTGTGAATTTGGGGAAAAATATTGAAAATTAACAAAATTATGAATATGTGTACACAAAGTTCAATGTAGGTTCATAACTTTGTTGTTCTTTAATATTTTTCAACAAATTTTCAACATAGCCTTCTTATGACTCCACCTCATGAACAAGGGCAGAGAAAATGTTCAACTCCTGCCCGAAAGCTGATTTCACACAGGGACTATGAAATCACCTTCAGGACAGACCTACCTAATGACATTCCAATTGCTCATGAGATAGAGTACCAAAGAAGGCATGTTGAAAATGTGGGCCAAAAAATGCAAAAATGCCCAAGTTATGCCACTAAGTTCAAAATCCCAGTGAAATACATTAAACCACATGCCTGTTTCTTCAGTTCATGGTCTGGCTTTGAAGAATGAAGATGTGTCTATGGTCCAGAGAGGATTATGGTGTTGGACCCCCGATTGGTAAGTAAGGGCTTGTGGGGGTGCAGGGTTTGGGTGCTGAGTGGGAGGGTAGGGTGGGGCAGTTACAGGTGCAAAAGTCATCAATAGACATTGATGGATGGTTTCTTTTTAGTTTTAAAACAAAAAATGCACAGAGGACTCTCATCAAGACACTGGGCTGGGCACCCCAGTGTCACTCTGATGTTTAGAGGATGCTGAGAGGGAGGATTGGGTGGGGAGACTAACTCTAATTTTAAAGGAAAAAACAAATGGCAGTCATGGCACACTCCATCTTGTACAAGATGGCCACAATTTTTTTCTTTAAAATGAGAGTTATCCCCCTTTGTTTTGCTTTGTTTTAAGAGGGGGGAGAAAGTGGTATGTTCCTTTGAGCACCTTAGGCTTATGGGAGACCTGCTCATCACCCATTGATGGATACACTACTCAATAAGACACTTTCTGGATTCTGAAATTGGGTCTCAACTAGTGCTATCAGACAGGGGAGAGAATGGAAGGATTTGGTGCAGTTATCTGGGGGTGAGGGTGGGGGGATTGGAAAGCTCCTAAGAGTGGGAAGGCTGTACTCAACTCTTCAGGAGAAGTACATCTATCATCTGATGAATGTGAAAAAAGATGGGAGAATATGCTGGGCATAGATATTTCCAAGAAGGAATGGGGATATTTTGGAGGAATGTGCATGAAGCATGCCAAGGCACCAGAAGATGGCTTACATAGCTGAAAGTATTACATCTCTGGTAGAGGAACTCTGTGGTTCTATATTGGCTAGACATGCTGCTGGAAAACAGGTGTTGGAGGTATATTAAAAAGCAAGGACTTAATACGCATCCTGTGGGGCTTTCAAATCCTCTCAGGTTGGTGGGAATAGGTGTTGAATACATGTTGGGAGATGCTGGGGACAAAGCTTCCCAGATCCCTGACGTTAATGGTGCTGGAGTGCATAAAGAATATCATGGAAATGGCTACACTCTTATTGCAATGGTTAGCAGCCACACTGGTAGAGGCAAAGGGGTTATTGCTGCATACAGTAGATGGAGGTCACAGGCAGTGCCAGCTGTGGTCCCTGGTTGATGCAGAAACCTGGTTCTCACCCCTGCCTGGTGACTGTACAGGGCACACCTAGTTGTGGGATTTAGGTATGTTATTTCTCCTGTGGTAGGGGTTTCATCCCAAAACAGATAATAAATAGCATGGTGCCTCCGCCCAGAGATAATAAGAATAAGTGGGTCAGATGCTGTGTGCAGTACCACCCTCTGGGATGCAGTACCTATCCACCTCCCTACACTGGACAAGACCAACCCCTGGGAACCACCAACAGTTATCACCTTTACCACTAAACTACTCAGACTACACAAACTGAGGGCACACTGAAGGGGCAGATTCAAAGAATTAACAGTGCTTTTATTTTTTGACACTGGCCTGGTAGCAGGAGAAGAAAGTGGGTTAAGTTGTTGCTAGTCACCATAAACACCTCCTCCATATACCAGCACACCATATTCCCCTCTTTAAAATGTAACACCCCACACCATTGAAAATGTACCCACCCAAGCAAGGGGCGCAGGCAGAGGACTAGTTACACGTTGTGCATTATACTCTAACTGATGCCAGTGGTAGAATTCTAAATTCAAGTATGACACAAATATCAAGCAGACTCTGGATACTGAAGAGTTACACTAGCATCCTGATGCAGGCCTGGTTGTTATGCTGGCTGGCTTCTGTCGATGGTGCACTTAAAAAGTTAGCAAGCTTGCAACATAACCTCCCAACAGGCCATGGTGTGTTAGCACAAATTCAGTGAACTGGTAATTCCAACAAAATGGCACGGAAACCCAAGAGTTATAATCTAAACACCCAAACATTCAAACGTCCAAAGGGAGGCAGTATAGCACGGATGATTAAGGCTCTGAACTGCAAACCTGGAGATCTGGGTTTGAATCCCACAGCCCACACTTGCATACTATGTGACCCTGAGCAAGTCACTTAACTTCCTTGTGTTCCCAGTTTGCAGCTGTAAACAAGCTTTCAGCTTAGTGTGTCTCTCCTGGTAAAAAAAAAAAAAGAAAAGAAAAAAACAAGGAGTAGTATAAGATCCAGTCAGCTACACCAGCACTCACGTGATGCATGGATGTAGCAGTTCAAGCAAAGCAGAGAGCTGCACACAGGAGCAGGATAAATGGCAACCAGAAGCTTTGGATTCTTTTGAACAAACAACAACAGCTCAGCCCTTCTGGTCCACAAATCTCAGAATGCAGCTCTTCTGGAACAAATCTCAACCCCAGGAGCACAACACAGTGACTTCCTGGTTCCCAAGAGCCCGGACCCGGAGCGACTCCACTGTCCAACTCCCCAATGGATCAAGACAATATCTGCACTCCGACATGAGCTTGTGGCTCCCTGTTCCCCAATCACCCCCATTAGGTAAGGGCTAGCAGTCCCCTTACCTGGCTCCGGAGCAGTCTAGGCATGATGCAAGTCTCGATACACACTTAGATCAGCTCAGCAACTTTTGAATGCAGCAGTAGCTCACTGGTTCACACTGTCAAACATTTCTCCCACATGGCTTGTCTGGAACATTCTCTGAATTTGATGAACCTAGGGGAAGGTTCACAAATGATTTTCTGATTGACTCTGGAGAAGGCTCACAGGAATTATTGGTCTGGCTAGGCCTCTTGCTGTCTCTCACCAACAGCAGGTCTGCACCCTTCTCAATCCCTCTTGGACTGTCCCAGCTCCTTAATAGATCAGCAACCTCTTTCCTTCCACTCAGGGTCCCATTTGACAAGTAGGGCTGTCCGTCAGTCTTTTTGCCCTGTTCTGCCCTCTGATTGGCCCCGCACAGCCTGCTAGTCCTGATGCTGAAATCCATGCCCTCTGATTGAGTATCAACAGGATCAAGGGTCAGCAAAATGGTGGCTGTATTTCTGCTCAAACAGTGCTTTCACTTAAAGATTTATTTTTGAGGGCAACCACCAAATTTTTTTTTCTATGTAAACTATCCCGTCTGATAGACAAAGGTGCCTAACTATCTGGTGATGCTGTGGAGTGGGTTGGGGCTTTGTGCTCCCTGTCAGGAGCTCCCTTCTCTGCTCCCTCTCCCTGTCCAGGCAGTCTATGTGCTTTGCAGTCCACTATTCTCTTAAAGGTATAGCACGCCAAATCACACTGTCTAACTCCCCCCCCCACTAGTGTCTCCATGTCCCCATGCCTATTGGTGTCCCTGGGACTGAAAAATGCTTGGGAAGGTGCTGTGGCTGGGCACTAATGTGGTCTTTGTTGCTGTAGTGGGTGCTCTGAGTGCCAGAAAATGGTCAAGTTGTAAAGTCAACTCGCATATTCGAGCAGGCGGCTGCTTGAATGTGCGCACATTCCCTGCATGAATATGCATCCATCTTTGTGCAGTGGCTCCTTTGGTCCCCTACAAAATGGCAATCCTGAGACCAGAGAAAGTGGGAAGTCAGGAGGCCAGACTCGAGGGGTGGCACAACAGATGTCCAGGTAAGTCCCCTCCCAAGGAGGGGATTATATGCTGGAGTGCATAGAGGATGTCATGGTAATGAATACACTTTTACTGCAGCGGTTAGCGGCCACACCGGTGGAGGCAAAGGGGCTATTGCTGTATAGATAGAGGTCACAGGCAGTACCAATGATTGAGGAATGGTTGGCGGGGTTGTACGGATTAGTACACATTGAAAGACTGAATCACATCTCCAAAAAAAGGAAAGTGAACACCATGCCAGGTGAGGACTGTTCCTAAGATATGGGTGTCAGAAGTGGGGACAAGGGAGCTAGGATTAAGGGGAAAGAGAGAGGCACACCACCAACTGTAGAACATAGAGGGAATTTCCTTCCAACCCAAGACATGTGATTCAACTTTTTCACTAAACATGTTAAGTTGTTCAAGTTATACTTTGTGCTCTATAATATTGAAGGGGGGCATCTATACAGTGTCTTACTGAGGCGATTCGATTGTGAGGACCTACGGGGTCAGCAGATAAATGGGAAATCTAGTGTACATCTTCATGAGAACCCTAAGGGGCCCAGTAAGTTAATGTTAGCTGCACACCTAATGTGCAATTGCATCACTGAAAACTCCAATAAAAGATAAATTAAAAAAAAATGTTGTGGTGAATCTACAGCACTCTCCTTGTGGGTAGCAAGGGCAGACCATATAGCAGATGTCTGGATACAAGCATTAGTGCAGCAGATATCCTGATAGTGGATAGATGCAGGCTATGTCATCAACATTTTACTTTTCTGGAACTTTTTCATCCCACATGGGGCTTGGCTAAGGTCCTGGGGGGTCTATCTAATCAGGGGAGAACTTTCTGTGTAACCTTCACTCACAGCTACAGGGCTGCAGCAGTTGCTGGCTCCATCCCACTCACCTCAGGATTCTATGGGTAACAAACTCCATCCCTGGAGAAAATCCCTAGCTATGGTTTTTCAGGCATTGTGGATCACTGGCTCTGATCCTTGCTTATTGGAAGTACTGATAGAGCATTTTTTTAAGCACACTGGAAAAAATTCTGGCATGGAGCCCTGCAGAGGAGCCTCTCTCACAATCTTTTCCACAGTTCTGATCAAAAGATGCACAGCTCCGCTGTTTGCACACATTCCAATAACTCTGATGCTTCTTACATTTAAGTGGGAAGGCTTTGCGGCATTCCTGACTCTTAAATTGGCATCTATGTTCAGACCCATTTGTGACTGCCGACAGTGCTCAGAAATAAACTTTGGGCTTCATGACTTTACTGTGCCAGGCCCTGATTGGTTGCAGTCTCTGAGGGCTGGCTGTGGAAGCATGGCACCTCCTAATTCATTGAGCCTAAGTGCGGGCATTGGAGGGACCTCTGACCACTTCCCAAAGCCATGTGGGGTCAGGGATAAACAGTATGGTGGTACCATATGGAGATGGCACATTTGTTTATTTTTGTGTCCCTCCATGGTGCTCTGGTCATGGTTTGCATTGTGTACCTTTGTCATGAATATGTTGATGACTGTGTTAATGGGTCACTCAGTACCCAATTGCAGTCTGAAGAGACTGGGGTAAGGGCATGGGGATTTTCTTGAGTGCTCCAGCAGTGTCTTGATTGTGGACAGTAGTTTTAATTCTCCACTACTTTCTGGCAAAGACTCAGAAAATCTCCACTGCCTCCATACTGCTGCCCAGTCACCTAAAATGCAGTCCATGGAGATGAGTGAAGATTCCTGCAGGCAGTACAGCAGCAGTTAGGTTTGGTGCCAGTGGTGTGAAGAACATGCTGATTCTGCTCCAGTGTTCCCAGGTCTTCCTGCAGTATCCACGGGGACTTGGAGAAAAATGTTTTGACAGTTGGTGGCTACAATGGTGGTGGGCAGGCTATGTAGCATGGCTCCTGGCACGAAGTTACAAAGCTACCTGTACTAAGCTGCATAAGGTAAGCCTTACAGAGGGGTTAGACGAATATATGCTGAGTAGGGCTTTCATTGTCTTAACGCCTTAACAAAGTAAGTAATTTGATGCCTTTTATTGAACCAACCAAAGAAGTTTCAATATAAATAGTATCAGACCTACATAGGGTCCATTTTCAGTAGCAGGCCAGAAAACCTGCATACTAAAACTTTCATTGTTGGTCTAGTGGAAGATATCAGATAACATACTTTGTCTGTCTGCACGAGCACCAATAAACTCTACACACATTTCTGTATTGTCCTAAAACAGTGAAAAGTCTAGTCTGTGGAAAGATTTACCACTCTTTAGCCTCAGGCTATATTTGATATTTAGATGACATTTAGGACTTGCCTGTGCTTGTTACAAAATCGCATTTTATGGTACATTTGATATATTCTCAAGCCAAAGATAGACATTTTTAAGAGATGTGAGGTAGTAGTGCAGGCAGAGAGCAACATGAGTTTGGAGGAAGGTCACCAGTTGGATTCTGAGGCGTAGGCTTTTGGACCCTTCTGTTCAATAAATATATATATATATATATATATTCTAATCAGTATTTTATTCTCCCCCTGGGTCTGCCTGATGGCACAGTCAATCCTCATGGACTTACTAGTTATCTACCACTTGCACCTGACCTTGAGCTGGTGGGTGGGCAGCCATGTTGGATGTGTGAAAGCCTATGGGGGGGTGCTGGTATATGGCAGCCCAGTCATTTTCCACCTGAATTTTCTACCCAAAGCTGGAGCAAAAGGATGTGTGTGCCAGCATGTCATGCTCCAGCCTGTCCTTTCTGAGTGCTGTCCAACTGTGTTGCTGCTCAGCCTCCACCAGGTGGCAGTATCTGCAATGGAACTGGTGCCCCCCCTCCCCGAGGAAGTAGAGCTGCCATCGGGAGTTCGATCCTCTTCACCCTATCGGCTCATCGAGCTTCCCTTATTCATTCCCGAACCTGCATGGGGGGCAGAAGTGCAGTCATTTCCCACTAGGCCAACCTGCTCAATATTTTTACTGAGAGCCTGGTGTTACCTGTCTCAAGTATGGTAATTACATTTTGCAGATGATACAGTGCTGTCCGTCTGGATCAAGCAGTCTTTTCACATTTTTTGCTGTGCTATCTGGCAGCAGGATACTTCAGGAACCACTGCAATCCAATGGCAATTACTCTTCTGTCACACAACAAACTGTGAAATCTCACACAGAGTGTTTGGTCCTGAAGGCTGGCACTGTGTTAAGCTAATGAGTGTGTCGATACCAGGATAGAGGAAAACAGTCAGGAAATATAATTACATTTTTGTGTATATGTGGAACTTATGTGTAATGTAGCTGTTTGCATTAAGGCTCAGGGTCATCATTTTAAATGAGTTTTCTACTCAATGATCTAACTCTTTAATAAAATGAAAATTGAAATGAAAATGTACTGGGGGAGTGCACCAATAATTAACAAATTAAATTCAGCATGTATGAGGATAAGGCCCATCAAGTAGGCCCAACAAATTCACGTTGGAGGTACTATTCAAATAGAAAACATCTAGCAGCAGTGGATCATGAAAAATACTAGGGTGCCAGTGATAAGAAGCTCAAGCTGTCACAAAAATATACTGTGGCAGTAGGTATGTCAAGTTGCATTCTAGGCAGCACTAAAAGAGGAATAGCATGTTGTGCAAGTGATGCGATTCTACACTTCACAGGACACTGGTAAGTCCATTGCTAGAGTATTGTGTGCAGTTCTGGTCACTACAGTATAATACAGTAATCATACTGCAGCAATTGAAAGTGTACAGCAGAGGTCCCCTAAAATGATTGAGGGAATGGTGAGGTTAAACCATGGGCAGCATTAAGACAGTCTATGTCTGTTTTTTTTTTTTTCACAAAAATGAAGGCTCTGGGGAGATTTGATTTCAGGTTTTAACATGTTGTAGTAGTAGTAGTAGTAGTAATGTATTTTATTCATAATTTTTCATATCAATAAGGATTTCCTAGTTGAGCCACATTCATTTCCAGTGGGGTCCTTGTTACAAAATGGCGATGAAGTACCAAAAAATTAAGTAAATTACTTACAAAAAGACAATATACTGTATACATTTCAATGAGCATTAATATACAGTTATCAATAGTATTCAATCATGATACTAATTTGCAACATGTACAACAGATTTCTTTTGTACACCTTCAAAGTCTCCTGCTCACAAATACAGAAGGACTTAACTACTCTAAATTTGTGACAAAATCTATGTAAATCTGTGACAAGTTTGTGCCACTCAGAAAATGTAAGATAAGGGGAACACCATGTGCCTGGATCACGCCTGAGCTCCATTCTCTCATGCAAGAGAGGGAAAGTCTGTGGTCAGTGACCAGGGAAACTGGGTCCCCGGGCTCACAGCCAAAAATCTAAAGAAGCCAGGAACAAATGTACCAGAGAGATAAGACTGTCTAAATCAGAGTACTGCCAGGCCAACAAACAAGGAAATGGGAAAAGTTTTTGGAAAAACGCTTCAAAGCTTTTGTATTAAGGTGAAAAAACACCCCAAGAATGCTTATGGTTAATGGGAAAGATGTCTGTGATCAATGCATTATTGCCAGTGGATTCAATTCAGTGAAGCCTTCATGGACCTCGAGTGCCATCATCCCAGATGTGCTGGACCAGCCCAGTTACCAGGGTATTGATCAAGAAGCTGGTATCTTGGAGGACCCCGACCTAAGTCACCCTAAATATTACTTCAAGACCATATTGGTTAAAGACACCTTCAAGTATATTAGAAAAGTCTTTGGCAAAACAGGAATGGGGGGGGGGGCATTTGACATGCAGTTATTCACCCTGGCTCTGGTTGAGCTCTCCCTTTCCATTTCCAAATCTTCAACTCTTCAACTTCTTACTGAGGTACACTCAGTTTCCAGAGAAGTGGAAATCTGCACTGGTTACACCCATATTCAAAAATGGAGATCATTCTAATATAGCCAATTATAGACCCCATCTCAGTCCTCTCCCAACGGTCTAAGGCCTTGGAGAGAATTGTGTCAGAGTAAATAGTCACATACCCAGAAAACTATGAACTGCAATGTGCCCAACAGCATGACTTTAGGAAACTCCATAGCACCAAAACAGCACTGGTACAATTCACCAGCCACACACACAAGGTGCTTGATATTGGTAATATGGTAGGACCCATTTACATTGACCTAACAAAGGCCTTTAATTTGATCAACCATCAGCCACTACTCAGTAAGCTCTTTGCCCTTGGTCTGTCTAGAGACTCAGTGGCCCGGTTCCAAAGTTATCTATCTGATCGCACACGGAGGGTGAAAACTGATGGTCCCTTTCTGACAGTCAGAGAATATCCATAGGTGTGCCACAGAGCTCTATTCTGGGCCCTCTCTTCTTTAGCCTTTTTGTTATCCGGTTGCCTGATGCCTGTTGGTCAGCTCATGTTCTCCTGTATGCAGGCAATGCTATCGTCTGTGCTACAGATAAGAACACTATCCTTAGCAACATCACCTCTAATTTCTAGGGAGACTTGGAGTCCTTAGAAAAATGGTTCTCTAATAATAAACTAGTCCTCAACTACAAAAAAAAACAAAAAACATGCTTTTTAACTAGCAATCACTTGAAGAAAAAGGTCTTCCCCACTTATCCTCAATAACAAAGGTCTAATACTGGATCAACTGGAGACATTCAAATATCTCGGGATAGTGCTGGATGACACTCTATCCTTCATCCCCCACATGGACAATCTGGTCTCCACTGTAAATAGAAGGCTGGGTGCCCTATTCAGAAACTGGAAAGCTTTACTGCTGAAGCCAGGCATCTGATTGCTCCATCCCTAGTGGACTACGGACTACCTATCTACAGTATGCAGCTGCCAGAGACTCTGTATGAAATAGGGTCATGGTGATTCACAATGAAGCTTGCTGCTTTGTCTTAGGGACTGACAAGCACATCCAGAGCTGTGACATTAAGTCACTAGCCAAATGGCTACCCCTTTTCGGTAGAATACAGTTTCAACCTATTAGACAAGAAAGCACTGATGGGCCCAACACCCCCTATGCTAAAAAACAGCTTCCACCTAGTGTCTAACCAGTATAGC
The DNA here is from genome assembly GCA_016271365.2 of Neoceratodus forsteri. Lineage (NCBI taxonomy): Eukaryota > Metazoa > Chordata > Ceratodontiformes > Ceratodontidae > Neoceratodus > Neoceratodus forsteri. Next base: position 188,672,275 of record CM028132.1, on the reverse strand, counting down.
ACAAGGATCATGGACAGTAATGCCCTTAAACTACCTTTCTGCAAAACTCAGATGGGTAAACATTCCTTTGCCATTATGGATGCAGGCTGGCTAAATGAACTGCCGGAATTCATGTTGCACCTCCCCAGGCTTGCCCAGTTCAAAAAATATCCCTGTGGGATGCCCTAACAGTTATATGCAAGTGCAATTTATCATTGAACTAATCATAATCATCATTGTTATGCTCTGCTGTCTCTCTAGCAGCTTGCTGCTGGAACCTGTTCTTGTTCAGTCAGCTTTGCACTTACACTACTTGATGTTTCTTGTTTTGCTAGACAAGTTTTCTCTCTGGAATGTGCTCATTCGCCTTGTCTCTTACTTAGTTGTAACAAATACTGTAATCCTACTGTATCATTTGTTGTAATACTTGTAACTCTGACATGGAACCTTTGTAAAAGATCATTTGTGCTCAAAGGTATCATCTGAATCTTCTAATAAAAATAAATTCTTACATTAAGTCTAAAATTCTAAAGTTAAATCTAAAAGGACTACATAGTACAATTAAAAAGAAGAATTAATCCACGTCATATCTGGGACAGCATGGAAGGGGCTTCTTCCCTAACTCCAATGCCCTCACTTTTATGTTTGATGCACAAGCAACAAAATGTTTTGGGATGACTACAGGGGGATTTAGAAGGTGTGTCACTGCTGATCCTATTGCAGTTCATAATATCAGGGGCTTGGCAGTCTACATCAATAACCATGCACTGTGGTCTGATGCAACTCTTGGCTTTGTGGGCAGAAACTTCTTGTACTTCAAAGGACCAAAGCTGCTCCAATCAGAGAGGGCATTGGTTCTTTGATCTGCATGAAGCTGTATCAGCAAACAGCTGAGCATCTTTCAACGTCAGGAGCCAGTGTTTGGATCCAGGACTCTGGCATGTGCATTAGCATCCATGTTAATGCGCATGCCCAAAGTCATGGAAATTCCTTGTATTCCAACAACAAAGAAAACTGTCCATCGATGTTTGTTGCTGGTGCTTCCAAAGTGTTCTTCCCCCACCAGATCTTTCCTCTCAGCACCCACCACCCCACTCCCCCAACAAAAATAACACTGACACTGGGGGTGCCCAATCCCCAGTGTCTTTCCAAATATATGGCCTGTAATAAAGAAAACCATCCATTGATGTCTGTTGCTGGCACCCCATAACTGTTCTGCCCCCCACCTGACTCTCCATCTCAGTGTCCACCACCCCACACATCCCAAACAAACATAACACTGACACTGGGGGTGCCCAATCCCCCAATGTTAAAACCCGAAATAAAAAAAACCTTCTCAGCATTTTTTCATTTTCTTTTTTTTTTTTAAGCCTGTAAAAAGGAAAACCGCCCATCAATGTCTATTGCAGTCTGTTGCACCCTCCTCGCCTGTGGGTCCAATCCTCCGGTGTCCACTGCTGGTGCCCCTGTAATTGTCACCCCACCTGACCATCCCACTCAGCACCTACCCCCCCAAACATAACACTGACACTGGGGGTGCCCAATCCCCTCATGTCAAAACCTGAAATAAAGAAAACCTTCCTTTGGCATTTCTTCTTTTTTCCTTTTATTTATTTATTTTTTTAAGCCTGTAAAAAGGAAAACAGTCCATCGATGTCTGTTGCACCATTAGTTCACCCCACCTAGCCCTCCACGCAGCACTCACCCCCCCCCAAGCTCTTACTTTCCCCCCGGGGATCCGACGCCATTGTCTTCTCTGGACCGCAGACACATCTTCACTCTTCAACACTGGACCGCGAACTGAGGAAATCAGGTATGTGGTTCAATGTAGTTCAGTGGGGGGGGGGATGCGCTTAGTGGCATCATTTGGCCACATTTTGATATTTTTGCCCCAAATTTTAAACATACATTTTTTGGGACACCACCTCATGAACAATACTAGTGACATTAGGTAAAGCTGCCATGAAAGGTGATTTCGTGATCACTGCATGAATTCACCTTTCAGACAGGAGTTGAACAATTTTTCTGCACTTGTTAATGAAGTGGGGTCATAAGAAGGCTATGTTGAAAATTTGGGGCAAAAATATTAAAAAACAACAAAGTTGAGACCCTACATTGAAATTTGAGAACACAGGCTCATAACGTTGGTAATTTTCAATATTTTGACTCCATATTTTCAACAAAGCCATTTTTTTATAGCACCTCATGAATGTGACAGCTGTCATTTTTCAAATCCTGGCCTTGTGTGCTTTGGAGGAGTTAGTGTCTCACTACGCGCACCTGCCATTGCGGAGGATCCACAGGTAGCAGGGCTGCACTATAAGTTTCATGCTTACTACAGGTATGCCACCTACTGCCTAAGCGGTGCAGCCTTTCCAGGACAGCTTTCTGTGTGCACTCTCCGGTGTGGTCTGTTTTCCTCTCAGTTTCTTTTGTTTCCCTAGGTGGATGGTTTGTGGTGGCAAAACCTCAAAATTTACAGAAGTCCCAGTGGCAACTAGGAAGCCAGTTGGAAGGCTATTTTGAGCAAGAGTGAAAAGCGGGGATTCATGCTGCCATTCAACATATCAGACCAACCCCTTTTCTCAGAAGATTGTACACTTCAGTCTCTACAGGCAAATATTCCAAAAGGGATGTATTTCTTTTAGATTTTTGCACTATAAACCTTCTTTGCTTCTTCTCTTTTCCCTCCTCACCATATATAGTACTTAATACAAATTATATTGCTGAAATATTAAGGGGGGATTTTAACTGAAGCATACACTGTTATATTGTTGCCTAAATATTTTTCTTTTATGTTTTTATACTTGGTTTTACACCGTTGCACCCTCTTTTAGCTACCAGCAAAATCTTCTGCCCCTTTAAATTCCTGACTGATGTTCCCCAAAACAATTTACCTTAATTTAGCTCAGTTCCAGAACAGGCTAACAAGGGGATTGTTTTTCCAAGTATGAGGTGATTTCCACGTGCAGGGACAGCTTAAAAGTGGCCCTTAAGCGGGTAATCGCCAGTTGGTGTTCTGTCAGTGTTTTTTAATGGTTGCTTATCTGTTCACTGCTCGTTGCTTGCAGGGGTGTGTAACCCCCGGTATATCACAAATTGCTGTGTATTGCTGACAGCAGTTACACAGCGACTTTTTCTCCAACAATGGCAGTTTCCCCCTTAGGCTGGAAGTTACAAACCCTTGACAGATGACCCCCTGAGACTCCCTAAGATTCTGTTGCTGAGTCTTCGGCTGATTTGTGGCTTGGTAAAGTCTTCCAGGTGGCAAAGCCATTCCAGAAGTTGTAGCTCGGAGCCAGTAAGTTGTTTTTGCTTTCCCCTCCATTTTACTCGTTTTTTACTATAAGATCTAACTTATATGAAATCATACCCATGGCCATGATAGTGGTGTCATTTAGGGTATTTTAATAAAATCTGAGGTGGTTAACAGGGTACTGGGATACTTTTATAACCCCTTGGGATACTGCTTCCTTTATTTTCTGTTTGAGCATATAGTAACATATAGTCTTACAACCAGAGTATTTAGGATTTTTAGATTTTACTGGAGCTTACTTCTCAGATCATTTCTTGTTTTGCACCCGTAGTGTTGCACTGGGAAAAAGATCTGCCACCAACTACTACTTTTCTGTAATTTTGGACATATTCGTTGCAGAACTTATGGAATTTTAACCAGAATTTTCACCAGAAGTAATCTGAACACGAGTCTGAAAGCGCATTTGCATACTTGCTCAGTAACAACTGTGAAGCGAACATTTTACTTGTTGAAATACAGCTAGCACAAACTGTGGATCCAACTTCTGATTTGAAGTTCCCTCCAGCTGCTTTGACCATTAATTGACTGGGGACATTCTCTGTTTGTTTGGAACGTCTCAAAGATCCACACTGGGGAGCCTCCAGAAATTCTGGGAAAAGAACTCCTAAAGATTTGAAATATATTTTTTAGCCTAGAAACTGGTGACTCATTCTGAACAACAGCATCCTTTAGTTCACCTCCAGGCCCATTGCAATGCTCTGATGGTGCAGACCTGACTTTCGTATCACATAGTGCGTCTGTAAGCTGTTTCACTGTTTGAATTCATTTTAAAATAGGAACTATTTGTTCAATGCAATAATATTTATAGCCTGATCAGAGTTATTAGATTTAGATTACTTGTTGGATTTAAAGCAATAGTGATGCAATAGCAATTGCATCTGGATTAGATTTAGACTATTCACTGGACCCATCAGGATTAAGTAATTGTATTGCTACAGGGAACACTGGAGACAGACTGCAGTATATTAGTAGCTAAAGATTGCATTTTTTGCTTGCTTTAACACTCCAGACTAAGGCCTAACAGTATGTGGAATTCAGTTAGGAAACTGATCTATTATCATTTGGTTTTATTTGCACTAAGCACTTTACAAGCAGCCATTATCAGCATTTTTGAAGGTATAATCCAATTTATTTTAGCCCCCTTCTCTTACCATGTACACTAGAAGTGGTAAAGAGATTAGTAAGGAGAAAAGTGATAATGAGGTGTCAAACATTAAGCTTGATAAAAAAACAAAGACCACCAGGAAAATGAAGAAGCATAAGAATGGGTATATTTTTTCTCAAGAACTCTCGATTCCCTTTTCTACACTGAATATCTTAGATAAATCTATTAAATTACCACAGTATATGCAAGAAGAAGTCTATACTGATAAAAGGGATGGTGTCCAGGCATCAACCAACCAGTTGATAGGCCTGAATGAGCACCCCCCATTTACAGGAGACTGTCTTTCCCCACAGATAGAACAAGATACTGTTAATTTAAACAAGCAAAATGGTGATATGAGACCAGAAGCCCCATCACCCCCAAAGACTTGTCCTCTCAGGGTCAATCCAATATAAAACAAATGCCATATGACCACCCACAACCCAATAAAACAACTTCAAAGAACACTGAGAGGGCTGAGAAGGCTGATTTTGTTAGGCAAAAATTACTGATTACTTTTTATACCTAAAAAATAAACCTGGAGATAATTTATTATTAGTAGTAAATAGTTTATAGTTTGACCATACAAGGCCTTTACAACACAATATAAAAACATACAATATAAATAAGCACACATATTTCACATACATACAAATTAGAATTCTCATGGACCATAACCCATGTAATATCTTACAATAAAAATATGGGACATACATAGTTCACAAAATTCCCCACAGGGAGAATAATACAATAAATATGGAGACTCAGTATATAACTCAGTATCATAGAGAGCATTGAAAGAACAATGTACTAATATACTAATGGGCTAAAATTTTCTTCTTATTTATCATTCCCTACAGTGCAATGCATATTTAAAAGACATTTTTCACAACAGGAATCAAAGGTCAGCAAGAGTATATAAAGGTATAGACATAATTGTTTTACCTCAATGAAGAATATCTGGATCGTTCCATATATATGATAATACCTAATGCTAATGGATCTATATTATGGGCCAAATCTAAACAATAGACCATATCAGTTCATATTCAATGATACAGTATTGACAATAACGTCTCTCTGATGTTTCTTTCTAATTCTAGCAGCATAAATAAAATAATTTGCTATTCTCTTAATAGTATTTTCATCATTTGTATTCATAATGATAAATATAATTTCACTTCTTGGTATATCAGGCCAGTTTGTGAATGGTCTCAACCAGTATTGCCGTATTCTGTTATACTAGGGGCATTGCCATAAAACATGAAGGAGATCTTCTCTGATCCCATTTTTACAATCACATATTTCATGTCTTGGGAAGATTTTGATATCTAGTTTTCAGAATGTTATTCTCTAATAGCTTTAATTTAGCTTTGAAAAAGGTATTTCTAAGTATCCTATTCTTCAGTATATCCCAGTAGTCCCTATACTTAATGATATCATTATTTTCTGCATACCATCTAGAAAATCTGGATAGTTGAATTTTCTTTAGATCCTGGTTAATCCAGTATTCATTAACCTTTTTTTGAATATAAGCCTTATAATTAGGGCTAATCTTAATATTCCTTTTAAAATATGATTTTAATACAGTGAGGCGATATTGATCCAATTTACTATATATATATATCTTGCATCCAGCATTTTTTCACACATTCATTTTTTACCTAGCAAAGCTGTTCCAAAAAAAATTATTTGGTAACTTATCTTCATCTTGTCTAGTTAAATGTAACCAATATTTAAGTTTTCTTCCCTCACTAAATGCATTAACATTTATTAATCCAAGTTCAGCTGTCAAGTAAACTGATGGGCAAGATGGAATAACTTGCAATTCAGCCCACAATGTTTTATAGACTGAAGTCATATGTACTTCAGCATCATCTAAATTCCATGCTTCAGTTACATACATCATCTGTGCCCAACATTTAGCTTTGATAACTTTAAACAAGGGCTTTAAAGAGAAGCCCCCATAAGAGTAGTTACATTTCTTCAGCCCATTTTTTTTTTTTAGTTTTCCAGATGCTATTTCTTGATGTTGTTTCCACTTAAAATTATTTGTATAGGTTAGTCCCAAATATGTATACTGTTTAACAGTTTCTATTCTGTGATTATCTAATCTAAAGAGGGGTTCAACAGAACTAGACCCAAAAGTTAAAGTTTTTGTCTTGGATAAATGTAATTTTTAACTGTAAAGAATGTGTGCCCATTTTCAAAGTATCCAATTGCCTTTGCATGCCACTTTTAGTTTGAGAAATCAAAACTAAATCATCTGCATATGCTAAAATAGATGTCAGCCTTGAATCAATCTTTGCTGCACCATTATCACTCTGTTCAAGTTCCCTAATAAGGAGATCCATGTAAAGATTATTTATTTTATTTATTTATTTCTAGGAAGTAACTTTGAGCCAGAGGCTCTTTTACAGAGGTTCCACATCGTAGTAATACATGGGCATAACATCATTTACAATGGTTACAAGTACATAAGCAGTTACAAGGAGGTTCCATGCCTAGAAAGACATGAGTACATCAGGTTACAGAGGTTACATAATACAATAACAGGGATTACATAAGTAAAAATATACAGACACATAATTTAAAGCAGGCTAGGTTGACAGGTTGTTAAATGAACAACTTGGGAATCTACAAGATATAGAGCGAATCAGGTTGGGAGCAGAGGATGATATAGTCTGTAAAATAATTAACTAATACTAAACACAAGGAGGCGAGAACTTGATGGGCAGCAGTTACTTTGTCTTAAGTGCTAAAGAGTGTAGTCATAAAGGAGGGCTAGACTCACTGGGGGGGAAGTGCTAAGGCTGGGACCTGGAGCCTACTAGGGGAGTGTTAGTTAGCAAGAAGAGGAGAAGGCAAGGGTGCAGGTTAGAATGAGGGTAGCAGGAAAGAGGAGGGAAGAGTATGGGGGAGTTCAGGTCTCACAGTCACCGTTCCTATTTGTGGTGAGGGCCACTTGGAGTTTATTTTTAATGGGGCCTATTTTGTCCTCTTTTGTGATGCCTAGGTCAAGCACATTAAGCCAAAGTGGTGCCCGCTATTGGTAGGACCATTGGCCTTGTGTGGTTCTATGGAAAGGGATGCAGAGGGCTGAGTTGTTTGTACCCCTAGTGCATCTGATGGAATTAGGTCAGCTAAGGAGGCTTTGCAGGCCTGGGGTGGTAAGTCCTAGCATAGACTTCTTGGCGAGCATGCATACTTGATACTGGAGGCGACTGTCAAGGTTGAGCCATTTTGTTTGAGTGTATAACTTGCAGGTATGAGTGAGATGGGGTACACCTAGGACTAAATGACATGCTTTATTTAGTGTTGTTTTGATACGTTTCAAAGCAGTTTGGGAGGCGGCCCCAAATACAGCTAGACCATAGTCTATCACTGAGAGGACTGAGCTATTTACAGCAGTTTTGAGTGCCTCAGAAGTCAGGCCTTTTCGGTGTCTGTACAGTAATCCTAGTTTTGCATTTGACAACTTTGTGACTGCGTCTATGTGTTAGTTAAACGAGAGGGTGCAGCCCAGTGTCAATCCTAGGTATTTAAATGTTTGAACCATCTCCAGGGAAGTGTGCTGATTGTTATGAGTGCAAAGTTGGTGAGTGCAGTGTTTGTTATGTGATGATGCGAATAACATATTCTTAGTTTTTTTATAATTGAGGAGCAGTTTTGATTGAAGGAACCAGTGCTAAGCCACAGTGAAATTAGCCTGCATTTGCTTTTTCAGCATGTAGGGATCAGAATTACATGAATATAGGACCACATCATCTGCATACAGTTGTAGCTGGTCATTTACCAATTGAGGGAGGTTGTTTAAGAACCGTCTGAACAGTAGAGGGCCATGGGTAGAACCTTGAGGAATGCCTGTGTTAACACTAAGGTTGTCGGAGAAGGTGTCCAGGATTTTCCCTTTTAGGATCCTCCCAGAGAGGTAGCTTCTGAACCATGCAACTGTTGCAGGGGAGAGGCCGGTATTGCAGTGCTGATCCAGGAGCAGATTGTGACTGACGGTGTTGAAAGCCTTGGTGAGATCAATATATGTTGCCCCCACCAAGATCCCTCTGTCTAGCACTCTATGGATAAAGCTGGTAAACTCCACTAGAGCGGTTGTGGTATTGTGTTGTTTTCAAAATCCATGTTGTTGCTGACTTTGTAAATTATACTTATCTAGATATTCCATCAGTTGGTCACTTACGATTCACTCCAGGGCATTGGAGAGTGGAGGAAGGAAACATATTGGGCGGCAATTTGTAGAATTGGCCCTGTCACCACTTTTGTAAACAGGGGTGACCACTGCCATCTTCCAGATCTGTGGGAGTTTGCCTGATACCAAGGAGAGATTTAAGATTTTGGTGAGGAGTTTGAGAGTTATGTCCAGGGTGAACCTAACTAGTTTTAGATCAAGTTGATCAGAGCTAGTTCTGGAATTACATAGCGCTTTTACAGCAGGTCCACCTTGTAAATGAGCTTGCTCAATGGTGATTGCCTGGATAAATAAAGATTTGATTGATTGATTGATTGGCTTTTAGGATGTACTTTTTTGCTTCCATAAAGGTGATAGCTCTGAAGTAGAAAGGCAGATGGGGGTTTGATTGGGTCCAGGGGTTTTGTTCGGTACAAGTATCTGATTGATGTTGAAGGAAGTTAGGGGGCAACACTCCACTGAGGTCAGTAAAAGCTTTGTTGAAGACATTTGCTATGCGACTGTGATCCTGTGTAGGTTGGCCCTCAATGTTCAGGAAGGTGGGGGAGTTTTATTAGGTTTACCAGTTAGGGACTTGATGTTCTCCCAGAACCATCTACTGTCACCCCATGAGTTTGTCAGCTCATTTTTAAAGTGTGTGTTTTTGGCCTTGCGAATAGCCCAGGTGCATTTATTCCATGTAGCTCTGTAGTTCTGGTAATCTGTCTGGGTACCGGAGTTTCTTGCTTTGTGCCACAAGTCATCTCTATTTTTCATGAGGGCTAGTAACATAGTAGATTAAACAGTGCTGGGGCTAATATACAGCCTTGCCTTCCACTCTGGTTAATTCTAAATGGTTTGGTTGTCTCCCTAGTAACACCAAACCTGATCTTAGCCCAGATATTACTGTACAGAGCAGAAATTATCGAAATTAAGGCCTGATCTATTCCTCTTTTATACATAATTTCCCATAATTGTGCTCTACAAACCACATCAAAAGTAGCAGACAGATCACTAAATGATGTATATAATTTTTGCTTTCTTATTTTAACATACTTGTGGAATAAATGATTCAAAATAAAACAATTATCTATCATTGATGTCCCACAATGGAAACCTGTTTGGGCATCACTTATCCCTCCCGACATTTGTATTTCAACTTTTAGATGTTCCAAGATGATATGTGAGAATATTTTAAGACTAACATTCATTAAACTAATGGGATGATACATAGCTGGATCCCCGATATCTCCCTTTTTATGTATTGGGATAATTTCTGCACCTTTCCAGAAAGAAGGAAAATAGTGTGTTTCAATACATTTATTAAAAAAAAGCACAGAATTCGACTCCAAAATGTGGTATTACATTTATATACTTCCACTGGAATTTTATCTGGCCAAGGGGCCTTGTTCGATTTCATAGCTTTTATAGAGTAATAAACATCTTTTATTGTAGACTGATATAGTCTATGTTTATTGGGCACTACTATCTCAGACTCCTCAATGGATGGATCAAAATATATCTTCTCAAAATATTCCAACCATCGTGGTTCTGTTATTTAACGATCAGCATTACTTTTACTATTTAGCGAACCCTTAGCCACAAGCTGCCAGAAACCTTTATCATGCTTTCTTTCAATTGTATCTATCATTTGAGCCCATTTCATAGTTTGAAAATCCCTTTCCTTTTTTTATAAGCATTATTTTATATTCCTTTTTCTTTACCTTAAGCTGCTTTGATAACTGTTCATTTTTATGTACTCTCACTTGCCTTATTTTCCTTAGATCATTTTTAAAAATGGCACATTGCTGATCAAACCATGTTTGTTTCTCTTTACATTTACCTATTAATACATCTTTATACAAACTCATCCTCAATTCCTTAACAGGATTTTCTACAGTCTCCCACATACTCTCTGCATCTTGAGTCACCCATATATCTTTACTCAATAACTTATACAATAAAATCCGGTCCATCACTCTACTTTCTAAACTGCCATCCCATTTAATATGCTTATTAACTCTACATTCAAGAGGGATCACAAGTTGTATACTTATGGCATCCCTACCCCACTGTTCAGTATGCAATAATAGTGGAAAATGGTCACTTTCTGCCCTAGTTGGAATACATAAAGAAGACCAAAATTTTATATCTCCTGACCACAAGGCCAAATCCAGTAATGATTTATGATGGGCTTTAACATAGGTATAATTCCCAGTCTCATCTCCCAGAATTCAACCATTTAAGGGGTATAAATCAAATTCAGACATTAATTCAATCAAGATCTTACCAGATTACTTAACACCCATGTCTTGAGAAGTTCGTACTAAAGGGGGATGACTGGAATTATATACCAAGAAGGAATTATCTACAAATCCATCAATGGTACCAATCCTGGCATTATAATCACCAGTCGCTAGGATATCAATGTTAGGAAAATTTTGATTATATTTATTAATCTCATTTTTTTTATTTTGACCATATTTCATCACTATAATGTGCAGAATCTGAGGGTGGAATATGTACATTAACAATAATTAACCATTGATTCAAATGCTTTATATACACAGCAATAAAATTCTGCATGTTACAAAGGGAGGTCACCTTTAAATCAGAGGTAACTTTATAAAGTACTGCCAGTCCAGCAGAATTGCTACCAAAATTGGCTTCCCTATGTCCATGATGAGCAAACATTGCATAACCATTAATATTAATTGAATTGTCTATCCCATGCCAGGTTTCCTGAAACCATAATATTTCAAACTGAGTAACATAATTAATCCAGCTGTTATCTACTTCTTTGTGGACCATCCTGCAGTGTTCCATGAAAGAACTATAAAGTTCCCTGCCAAATTAGAAATTGAACAACTTTGAGGATCACGTGATGAGCTGAAGCCGTTTGGACATTTTCTGTGCTGCTCCGAGGCCCTGCTATTAATAAAAGTCAAAAAAGCTCCAAAACCTCTTTTTTTTGGTACTGAAATAGCTATAAGTGAGTTGAGAAACATGGTGGGTGTGTTACGAGGAGGATTACTGGAAGAGAAGTGTGGAAAGAAGCAGGGGTAGCCCCCCCTAGAAAGCGAGTGCTTGGCCGAGACAGTAGGCCGCCTGAAAGCATCGGAATGGAAACAGAAGTTGTTGAGCCTCTGGTAGCTAGACCTCCCACTACTAAATGGCCAAAGCCCCACTCCCCCACTCCAAACGAACAAGAAGAAGAGCCCGGGAAAGAGGGGGGTTCGGGTTCAACCAATACGGACCTTCAGGACATTAAGGCAATGCTGCAGGGGCTAGTGTCAGATTTTGCAGCAATGAAGCCAGTTTTACACTCTCTAGCCCAGAGAATGGGAGATGTGGAAGCTCGGATCTCCTTGCAAGAAAGAAAAACATTGGTGCTGGAGCAAGATCTGGTGGGGGCTAAAAGGCAGATAAAGAAACTGGAAGAAAGGATGGAAGATCAGGAATTGAGAAGTAGGCACAATAACCTGATTATTGCAGGATTACCAGAGAGGGCGGAGGGGCAAGATTGTGTGGCATTTATGCAGAAGCTTCTGTTCAAGCTGCTGGGTCTTACGCCCTTTGGCGAGGCGTATAACCTGGAGAGAGCCCATCAGGCATTAAGGGAGGTGCCACCACCGGGAGTCAGGCCCCGAGTGATAATTATGCGTTTTCTCAATTATAAAGAGAAAACACATGTATTGCTTACCGCTAGGCAGAAGAAGATGTTACAGTGGAATGGTGCATCACTCTGGATATTTCAAGATCAAACACCAGCGATCAGAGAGAAGCAGAACGCATATGCTGAAATTAAAAAGGAACTCTATCTGGCAGGAATTAAATTTCGATTGCAGTATCCAGCGACCCTGGTGGTGCGGTTGCACTCTGGGGAGAAGAGGTTCCTAACCGCAAGGGATGCTCTCGAGGTGTTGAGAGTGGAACTCCTGGACCTGTTTAAGGCTACAACTTGAGGCTACCTTTTCTGGACATGAGATGGTGTAATTTAAAGGACTAAGACTGGGCAATAACAACAAACCTGTTATTTAGCGAGCTTGTTTGTTGCTCTGGGTCATTGGATTTGAATATGTTCTTGAATATAGAGGGGTGTTTAAATGCTTGGGGGAGTGACATAGTTGGGGTGGGGGTACTGGATGATTTGATGCTGTATTTTTAAGTGAAAGATCATTACTTGCTTAGTCATGTTAGGGTAAATTATAGGCGATATTGAGAGGAGGGAAGGAAGAGATGCAATTAAAGATGATACACAAGGGGGAATTACCTGCTGAAGGTTTAGACGGGGTGCTTTGATATTGTATTGGGGGGTTAGGCATTAAAAGTAGATAAGTAGAGAGCGGTGGGGCGGGGGGGAGCTGGTATAGGTTAGCTAACCTAATAGGGGAGACCACGCTTTTTGACAAGAGTGGGAACAGAGATCATCAGTTTGGTGGAATAACCCGTTAGCGGTGGTTACTGGGAAGGGGTCGACTTGGGGACTCAAAATGGGTTTGGAGAGAGAGAACTCCCTCCCCTCTAAGCAGGGGTTAGTGGAAATGTCAGGGCTTCCAGATAGAGAACAGTAGCCCTGATTGGGGTGAGACATTATTATAGGGCTGCATAAGGTATAAACAATTGATATCGCGAGGCATGACCTCCGGGATAAAGAAATGGGGGGAGAAATGAGCTTGGAAAATGGGCTGGGTGGTAGTCAACTTCCTATTGCTGGATATGAGGGGATATTTAGGGAGGTTTTTAACTAGAGTAGTAGGGTCACTTAGGTCTTGGGACTTTAGGAGGTGGGGGAATGAGAACTTTGATCTACCCTAATGGGTAGGGGAGGAAATGGGCTATAGTCATTATCAGGGAGGAGCAAACTATGAGTTATGGGAGGGGCTGTATGAGGCAAAGGGAAATGAAGGCACTGGAGAGAGGAATGTTTCTTGGTATTACAGGCATGGTGGGAGGTGAGTTCGGGTTTTTGGAGCTACTCAGATAAGGGCGGGCCGGGGGGCAGCGCGGGAATGGGTTCATCCATGATTCCATGATTCAATATTTGGTAGGTGGTCAATCTTTGGATCGGGGGTTGAAGGGGTGGAAGGGGGGTTGGGGGGCAGGAAAGAGAGAGAGAGAGAGAGTCCCCTACGGAGAGCAATTTAGGAGCAGACCTAGAGCAGATAGGTAAACTTGATATAAGTAAACTGTTTGGAATTTCTTTCAATGTCGGGTATTACAATAATCTCTTGGAATGTTAAGGGTCTCAGGGGTAAAAGAAAGAGAATGTTGATTCTGAGGCATATTGAATTACTGGGGGCTCATATTGCTGCCTTGCAAGAGACCCACTTGTTGACTGAGGAGCTGAACGGGCTCAAGAGAAGATGGGTAGGGCAGGTATATGGGGTAGGTAGGAATAGAGCCGCGGGAGGGGTAGTGATATTAATAAGGAAATCATGTCCATATGAGGTGGAGCAAATCAGCGCAAGGGAGGATAGTAGAGGAATATATATTTCGGGCATATTAATGGGCAAGTTTATTACAGTGGCCTCTATATATGGCCCAAAGCCCTCGGACCCGGGTTTTTTTGCCTCTATTGAAGGGGATATAATGGCTCTTCCTTCACCTTCACTAATCTTGGTGGGGGATTAGAATGTATGCTTAAATAATCAGGAGGAGAGTGCCGCCGTCCGGAGGTCCTATGTCCAAGGCCCAGGTAGCCCTGAACAGACTCCTGGAGGTGATGGCACTGGTAGATCCCTTTAAGATTCACTCGAAGGGAGGCATGAGTATGACTTATTACTCGGCAGCTCACAAGAGTCATCCCGAATTGACTTTTTTTTAGTAAATAGAGAAGTGATAGGGGAGATTAAAGAAACGATAACAGGGGGCAGAATTTACTTGGATCATTCTCCCATTCAAATAGTATGGGAACCCAGAATGGCTCCACCTAGACCGTATAGGTGGAGGTTAAATGATGTCTTGCTGGTAGAGCCCCTGGTGCTTGATAGGTCTGAGGAGGCGTTGCTGGAATTCATGCATCAACAAGTGCCTACAATGCAAGATAAAGCATTAGTGTGGCCCACCTATAAGGCAGTGTATGCGGGGGTGGCCCAGGGTATTGTGTTACAGCGACGTAGATGGAGAAGAGCAAAGGAGGAGTTTTTACTGGGGGCAATTGAGTCACTGTCACCTTTAGAGGGGTCCTCTGGGGAAGTCGATAGGGAACTTAAAGATCTAAGGGAGGAGCTAGGGGACATTGCTAATAGTAAAATAGAATTTTGGCGAGATAAAATCAATGCTAGATACCTGATGCAGGGAGAAGTCCCTGGGCTGCTGTTGGCTGCTAGAGTCAGGGAGTGGGAAGCTAGTAGAATGATTTCCTCCATCCATTGGGAGGGAAAACTC
This sequence comes from Neoceratodus forsteri, assembly GCA_016271365.2. Classification (NCBI taxonomy): domain Eukaryota; kingdom Metazoa; phylum Chordata; order Ceratodontiformes; family Ceratodontidae; genus Neoceratodus; species Neoceratodus forsteri. The sequence continues at coordinate 188,657,263 of CM028132.1, read as the reverse complement.
TTAACTGACTCACAGGAGATGGCGGAGGCATTTGCCTCATACTATCAGGGAATTTACCGGGCTGGAGATCTAGTGGGAGAGAGGGAGATTGAGAATTTCCTGGAAGAGATCCCCATGCCAACTTTGGACCCAGTACAAGCTAAGGAGTTGACGGCTCCGATTAGGGCATCGGAGATTATGGAGGTAGTGCAATCGCTGCCTGTGGGCAAAACACCAGGGCCTGACAGTCTTACTGCTAAATTTTATCAAGTACATTTACAATCTATACTTCCTATGCTTCAGGAGCTGTTCCGAGCTATTATGCAAGAGGGGGTATTCCACCCGCCGATGTACCAGGCATATATTACATTGATTCCTAAACCTGGAAAACCCAGGGATGTGCCCAGTAGTTATAGACCTATAGCCTTAATGAATCAAGATATTAGGATTCTTACAAGAATTCTAGCAAACAGGTTGCTGCTAGTTGCCCCTAGTTTAATTAGTCAGGAACAAGTGGGGTTTATGCCGGGGAGGGAGGCACATGATGCCCTTAGGAAGTTACATCACATATTGAGCAATGCGCCTGACTCCCAGTTACCCTTAGCACTGATATTGTTAGACGCGGAGAAGGCTTTCGATAGGGTCTAGCACCCTTTCCTTCTTGCTACCATGAAGCGGATGGGTTTCCCGGAGGGTATCCTTAAGGGCATTAGGAATCTATATGCTGCGCCAACCGCTAGGGTACTATGTAATGGGTATCTCTCAAGGGAAATACAATTAGAAAATGGGACTAGACAGGGGTGTCCTCTTTCGCCGATACTTTTCAATATTTACCTTGAACCCCTCTTGAGGGCCATTAATAAAGATGTCCATATTAAAGGAATTAAATTAGGGGAGAGGGAATTGAAACTCTTGGTTTTTGCGGATGATATATTGCTGCATTTAGAGGAGCCCACAGTCAGTTTTAAGAGAGTAGCAGAAGTTATAGAGTCCTTTTCTAAGGTCTCCAACTATAAGCTTAATTTAAATAAGACTCAAGTCCTCCCCCTGACCCCCCATGTTACCAGGGACGATTTTTCACCGTTACAAATACAATGGAGGATAGATAAAATTAAATATTTGGGTATTTGGATTGTGGAAGATTTAGAAAGGGGGGCAGAAATTAATTTGGGGGGAATTATATCAGCACTCGAGGGGGACGTACTAAGGTGGAACAAACTGCCCTTAAACTTTACTGCCCGAATGAGCCTTATCAAGATGAATATTTTACCCTGCCTGTTATACCTGGTGTATCTGGCCCCATATAGCATCCCCCATAAATGGTTCAATACAATCAGGAGGGTAATCTTGGGTTTTCTATGGAAGGGCAAGCCTCCTAGAGTGAAATACAATGGTCTGCGTTTACCATACAAAAAGGGAGGGGCCCAGCTTCCTGACCTTCACTTGTATTATGTGGCGGGTCAGTTGGGCTTGATGAGTCAGTGGGTTAAAGAGTTAGAAGATGGGAGTTATATTCCAACTTGGCTTCAACTAGAGAGGCAAAAGTTGAGAGACTTAGGCCTTGATCCGGAAGCAATGTTGTATGCTAACCTGGGGAGTATCTTCAAAAAGAGTTATGGGAACCCAATGGTGAAGAGGGTGGCGGCGTGGTGGTCCTTACTATCCCCTGTGCAGAGAAGGGCCCAAATGAGGGCTGGAGATCAACCTTTTTAAGGCAACCCTAATTTTGTAGTCGGAAACCAGGTAGTTAAACAGCGGTGGGCTGCTCAGATGTCAGGTTTCAACCTTAGGGAAGTTGTTCAGGGCAATAGAGTGGTCTTACCAGCACGATGTGATGGAATGCCCTCTTTTCAGAGATTGCAAATCAAGCATATGGTGGAGAGAGTGTTAAAGAAGTTAGGAGGTATCGCGGATACCTTTTTTTCCTGGGAGTTGCTTAGGGAGGTTGATCTAAGAGTCCACCCTCTCTCGCAAATTTCTAAAGTGATACTGGATTTTCTTAGTCCAAGTCCTATTAGGAGGGTTATATATTGGGAAAAACTGATGACTCCTCGGCAACTAAATTGGGATAATATCTGGAGAAGCAGCAAGTATAATATTATACCCAAGTATAAGAGTATGCAATTTTTTATTGTGTCTAATCTGTATTTTACCCCTGTGAAGCTATGTGATAGAAACCTGAGACAGACAGCCCTGTGTTTTAGGTGCGAGGCGGGAGTAGGGGATTTACTGCATGTGATTTGGGGCTGCAGTAAAATATCCCCAGTCTGGGAGGAAATTAAAAGGCGTATGGACCCAATGCTGGATTACTCAGAATTTATAGTACCAGAGATTTGTGTGTTGGGTGACTATTCCCAAATCTCGGGTGTTGAGCCTAAATATCATCTCTCCTTGATGACGGTGGTGGTTAAGGGTTATCTATTAAAACACTGGAAAGATGACCAAATTTACCATTATGGTCAATGGGTAAAAGATTTATTGGGGATGCTGAATAAAATAAGGAGATACTTGTATATGGCGGGGAGAGGTGCTCTGTATCTCAAATGCTTGGTGGCATTAGATGCAGTTTATTCTGTGCAGACAATTAATGGGTAAGCACAGGCTGTCTGTCAGATGGTGAAGAGCAGATGGTACTTATTTTTTATTGTGAAAAAGCTATTCCACTTTTTCTTTTCTTTTTTTCTCGACTTTAACTGGAGATATGTAGAGATAACTTGAATCTAGGTATAAAGAGAATCATATGCTAGGTTTAGGTCTGAGGATTATAGAGGGGGGATGGGGGACTCTCTCTCTTTCTGGGGGACACAGACGGTTGCAACCCGTAAGAAGAGGGCTGTAGGTGTTAGGAGGAGCTTTGAGGTTGCTTGGAGACTATTTACGTATTGGGATTTAAGAGTATTGCAATTAGGGTAATTAGATATATATGTTCACTGTGATAAAGTATAGAATATGTGAGAAAATGTGCCTGTCTTGGGGGTGGCTACCCGCTGTGACTGTAAATAGAGGGGTTGTACATAGTTTGCGCAGTCAGTTTGGGGCTGTGCACCCTGGCTTGCCAGGTATTTGTTTGTGCGTATGTTTGTTTATTTGTGAATGTTGTTCATGAAAAATGAATAAAGATGGTTTATAAAAAAAAAAAAAAGAAATTGAACAACTTTTTTCAAAGGAGTCATTTAGATCAATAGGAAGTCAATCCAAAAAAACTGCCAGAATTTGAAATTTATTAAAGGTTTCCAACTGAAAATTGTCCATGATATCCGGTTCTTTAGCTCTACTTATGGGATTGTCAACTCAAATACCATTCATATTTATCATATGAAAACCCATGGCATCCAATATACCATCTTTACTTTGTATCTTATCAGCAATCTGGGAATTTTTAATTAATAGATCTATCTGACTTCCATCTGGACACCTAATCACTTCTAGGATACCATCCCTTCCCAGGGGTATTCCCAATAGATTACTGAAGTAGTTACTCAGAACTCATTTCAATTTTCTATTACTCTCATTATACATCTTAGGAATGCCAAATATATTTAACCAAACTGTATCTGTTTTATTTTTCTGATCTACATTTGGTATGTCATAGGCTCCTTTGGTAAAGTGGTTCCTATTAACAAAGTTCAGGTGTATTCCAGACTCATTCACTATTTCACCATTGTACCAGATGTCATTGGCCAGTCTAGGCAAGAATAAAACAATGTTACAGTCAGAGTTTCCAACCATATCAGTACAGAGCTCTACACTCTGTATATCAGTTTCCAAATTAAGAACCCCCGTATTAATCCTGAAAAGCAAGACTAATTGCCTTTTAAGTTCCAGCGCAGTCCCTTGTATCCAGTAGGGTAGCCCTTTAAGCCTAATCCTAGGGAGATTCAACTCCATATCTCTTTTTTCTTCCCTACAGGGCTCTACACTTATTCCATCACTAAAAGATTTATTTTTGACTGATCCCTCTCCCTTCCTTATAGTCCAATTATCCATCTGCATAGGGTGCTCTATTATAGCTTCAATGGTATCTGGGTTCATTTTTGGATCCTTCATAGTAAATGACCATTCAGTTATTAAACTCCCAATTTTTTCTTTAAATCATTCAATTTAGCCCCTAAATTACATTCAAATGTATCACAGATAGCTATGGGGTCTACCCAAGATTCTAAAGGGCATTCTGGGATAAGTCAATTATCTCCTCTCTTATTAACCACCTCATTCTCTTGTTTATGATATTTTGTAATATCAGTATCCACCAGACTATCCTCTACTGACCCTGTTAATTCCAGCTGGGCATTCTCAACAACTGAAGGAGCACAATCTCTGCTTTTTTATTTTTTGTCCATCTATTTTTCTTTTTTTTTTCTTATTGGTTTAGGTGAATCAGGAGTAATTAGTGCGGAAAATTGTTCCCTTATATCTCTGGCTTCATTTTCTATATGTTGTACAATAGATTTAGATTTCTCTGAAGGGGGTACTGTTTTATCCACTTTTTCATTAATTTCCTCAAGTTTTATCTGATTATTAAATATACCAGCTTTAATCATTCCTATTTCCTCTCTAATAGTCACCAATTGTTCCATAATGAGGACGTTCACAGAAAAAGTTGTTTTAAGCATCTGAGTTAAATCTTTACTCAGAAATGTAGGGTACTTGATAGTATCCCCCAAAAAGACCATATTCTCTTTCAGTATTGGTTGTTCCCTGGATACTAAGCCAGATTCACCATCATCAAATACAGACTATGACGGATTAAGTAATTTGAGGCCCTCAATTGTTGTTTGAAGTTCTGCAGAAATTGCTCTAAGTTTGTTAGTTAAAACTGGGTTGGATCTGAAGTTGTACTGTTCACACTTATTCTGTCTTCTAAAGTTTCTGAATTTCTTGAGCCCAACAAGCTTCTAACAAGTTTTTCTGAAACTGAAGCTGTTAATAAGACCTCTGTTGGGGACTCATTATCTTCATGAATGGAACAAACAGAATTAGGAGCAGTAGAAACATCTAGAGCATCTGAAACATCAGAAAAATATAACAAGGGTGTCTGTTCCAAATCCTTACTACAAGTAAATGAATTACTTGCCCTTATAGGTGTATTAACAGCTACTTCAGCAGTAAATGTTTCCCACACATTAGTGAGCTCTACATTATTTGGTAAATTAGAGGTTGAAATTTTTCCTTGTCCCTTAATCAATGTTAAATGATCCGTTATTTTAGTTTAAGGCATTCAGATCTAAATGTTGTCCGTTTACACAACTCTCTCTCATCAATAATAGTCATCGCAGGTAAGATAATATGATCCTCCTCTGCCTGTTTCCTGGTAATTACCATAATTAATCAACAAGGCAACAAAAATTCACTTTAGGTGAAATGAAGTAAAATGTCCCAAGTTTTCTAATTGCTCTAAAGTGTTCTGAAGTATTGTAAGGGAGAACTTATTCAGTAGGTCTGTAGTCTGAAGAAGTTACAGAGGTCCTATCCCTCACTTCGATTCAGAAAAATTTCTAAGCCACAGCTTCTGCCTTGTTTTCCACTGATACTGTAAGAATAATTCCAAGTTTTTTCCAGGATAAAAACCACGCCAGAGTCTAAAATAAAAACAAAACGAAAAATCAATACCTAATCCAGGGCTCAAAGAAGATCAAATAGCTCTGAGGGAAGAAAAAGAAACCAGAACAAAAAAGAATGCACAAAAGTGCAAAAAGAACTTACTTTAACATTGAAAACTTAGTAGCTTTACACAGCAAAGGAACAGCCTTCATCAGACAAAAGACGGTTCCAGCCTCAGCAATTTTAATAGCTAAAAAGAGCTTCAGGTGCTGACACAGATAATAGAATGAATAACAGGGCTCCCACATCAACCCCTCTGCATCAGGATATTTCAGTTAATGGTGAATCTGAAAAAAAGACGCTACGCATGCGCTGTTATACAGAAAGTACATGTAATCAGAGCAACCAATCACAAAACCTGGCTGCGAAATTTAAAATGCTGAAACAAAAAGTAAAAATAATAAAATATAAAAATACAATATAAAATCTAGTTATAAAACGAGTAGAGCAAAGATGAACAGTGCTAATAATTTAGTTCGGCTTACTCGCTCACAAACTAAAAGTCAGTATTATTCAAATAAAAAACTGAAAAAAGAACACCAAAAACAGCTGGACTAAACACCTGTAGACTCCTATTGTTTTAGGGGGAAAAGACAAAAAACAGAAAACAGAAAACAAAATACCAACAAATGCAAATACGGAATTAGAAGAAGCAAAACACTAACACTTGAAGAGTAACAGGGTAGCAGGTACGGCTACAGCAAATGATCCCCCCCAAACAAGCACTCAATTACGAAAGAAGTCCAGAGTACTTCAAGTCCAGATACAAAAACAGCTCATCAGCATCTGGTAATATTATAGTCCTTTTTTTTACTTTCCTCTTTCAAGGTCCATTAAATCCTCACTTCTTTCTGGACTGCCTGGATTTCCTGGCAGCCTCCCAAGAACTCAGGCCTTCCCGAAGGGCCTTTTTAACTCCCCAGATTCAGCCACCACCTCTGGCATTCCTCCTATGGGTAAAAAGAATGTTTTTGAGATGGCAAACCAGCCGGTAGGAACATACAAGAAATTCTGGAAAGCTCTATTTTAACATAGGTGGCATACCTTTTGTAAGTATGTAAAAAACATAAAATAGAGCCTGCTATCTGTGCTTTCCCAGGCAACAGCAGCATGCAGTGTTCCACTGACTCCTCCTACTCCAGTTCTGGACTGCCAGTTTGGTGATAATTTATTAGACCCTATCTCTCTTTGCACAAGAGCTGAAATGAAATCTGATTCCTGTCACACCCTCAGCCCACACAGCAGGAATGGTAGGGCAACCCCCTCCAAGGAGGCTGACATCTCATTCTATCCATCAAGAATGGACTTATTCAGTCCTATGGACATAACTAAAGACATGAACACCTCAATAGCTTTGTCTGAAGAAGAGGACATTTTGGCAGGGCCCCGGAAAGATGTAATTGAAAAACTGGATAGAGAAATAGAAACAATTTAACTTCATCAGGAATTTCTGACACTGTGTCCAGATACTATATCCAAGTACACTATGAAAGCTCTAGCCCACCCTATAATGTCAAATATAGTGCTTCTGGAGGCTTATAATAGAATTAAACACTGTCTGGAAAATCTATCCTGTGTATGGAGACATTTTCATTATTGTAACAAAGAATAGATGACCTGGTAAACAACAGTCATGAAAAAAAAACAGAATCTCTCCTTCTCTGCCATTATAATCCCTGATTCTCCAATTCCAAAGAAAAATAAACAAAAGAACAAAAAGAATAAACTAGATCAGCAAATATCCAAGAATAAAGTAAAGTCAAGGGCTAAGAGAAAAAGAAATACGAAATCTAAGGATCTAAGTAAAGGTCCTCTTTTTGTGCAAAACGAAAAATTGAATCCACTCCTGGAGGTTCCAACTCCTTTGAACACTGTTATTGAGGTACATCAAGAAGGAAGGCAGGTTCATAGTAAGGCTGAAAAAATACAAATGAAAGGGTGATTCAGGATCAGCCCGTACACCCACTGAATTCCATCAGTGTCAAAGGAAATGTTAATATAAATACCTCTGCCCCTATACAGTTGGTTTCTTCCCCTCCACCTGAACCTTCAATTATATTGAGAAATGATGATGTACATTTATTTATTTATTTATTGAAAATGTTTCACCAGGAGAGGCACACTGAGCAAAAAGATGCTCGTCTCACGGTGCAACCTGGAGGGGGGGAGTTACAAGGGAGGAGGGTATACATACAACAATCAATAGGTTGAACTTGGAATTGAGCAATACAAACAATTGTTACATAGTTAAGTGTGGTTAATTACAACTTGTTACATGAGGAAACAGTGCATACATGTGCCACAAGAAGGGTGGCATAGCATATTTGATTACACATTTAGAACTATAGGTGATTACATAAGCGCCTAAATCAGAGACTGAATTGAAGTATGATGCACCAAGTTGGCAGAGAGAAATTGAGGTCTGAGCTTGGGACCAGGGAGAGGTGACAGGTCTGGATAGTAAACACTGGGAAAGATGAGGGGGTAGACTTAGGGAAGACATTGGCGGGAATAAGAAGGGAGATAGAAGAAGTGTCATGAGAGGGTAAGTGCATGGATTATTTAGGACAATATATAAGCCAGTCATTGGGGCAAAGGCTGAGCCACTGGTCAGGAGCGTAAGGACGAGGGGGTCAGAGGGGAGAGAATGAGTCGGGGGGAGGTACATAATAATGCTGACACCTGTTTCTTATCCCAGTTAGTCACCACTGGTAGAGAAGTAGTTTGTAAAATTGATAATTTGTGTACTGAGCTGTATGAGACCGAGCAGTCCCTAACTGGTTTAATAATAACTCACTTGTTCAAAGTTGAACTGGAACTTCCCAGAGTGGAAAACTCGCTTATTTTTGTCCATAGAGATAGGTCTAGCTTGCACCATCCAGTGTATGTACTGGTTTCTAGCATGGAAATTGCCACATTAATATGGGCCAGACAACAAACTTTAAACTCCTTGGGTCTAACAATATATTCCCCAGTGACTTGGCCCACAATTTGGAAATACATGTATGGTGATGTTAAACCCATTAAAGTACTCCCTTATGATACTTTTTCTTTCACTTTAGCACTACTTAACTGGAACGTTGAGGGACCCTGTCAGACCAATATTCTGTCCATCTTTGGGATTGATCCCTATGAGGGAGAAACATCAGAAAATCTAGTCTCATATGTCAGAGTGGTCTTAGTCTCTATTACTAAGCTAAATATTTCTTCAACTGATCTGGACATAGTAGAAAGGGTGTATTTAGAGTCTGAAGGATCACACATAGTGTACTTAATTTATTCAGTAGATTTATGTTCCCTTTTACTAGGTAAAAGTATTATCCTTGATACAGTCAGTATACATTTGGTTTCATTTACAGACCTGGAACACTCGAGTAACCTTACCAGCGAAGCTGGAAAATCTCTGTCACTATTAATAGTTTTAAATCAAGCAGATAGTACAGTCTCAGACTCTGGTATACTCTAAACAGATGGAAGATTTTAATGTTTTTATTTGGAATATTGCAGGGTTGGGGAATAAGTTGGCAGACCCACAATGGCTGAGTTTTGTTTCTACTTATGAGATTCTGGCCTTTCAAGAGACTTGGGCTCCACTACAACCATATATCAATGGATCTGAATCCTATTTTATACCTGCCAATAAGGTAAAATCCCAAGGCAGGTTTAAGGGGGAGTCTTACCACACTGGTAAAAATCAGAGCTGGCATACATGTCTTAATGAATTTGGTGCCTACTCAGGAATTTCTCCTAACAGTTATAAATTGGAATTCCAGTACTGTATTGATTGTAATTGTGTAAATCCCCCAAAGTCATACAAACCCAACATATGACATCTGGTTAAGATTAAGTAAGGAAATTGAGGCTGTATCTTTACTATTTCAAGTAGACACTGCTATCCTAACAGGAGATTTTAATTCTAGAATTGCACAGTTTGATAACCTTTCTAACTTACAGGAGCAGATTTACATAGGACATTTAGGCCCCAGAAATTCCTTAGACAATCTCCAGAATGAAACAGGAAAGTGTTTTCAGAACTTCATCAAAAATAAAAAATTTGGGATTTTAAATCGTAGAATAGATGGAAACCAAGAGGGAGCATGTACCTTTTTCTCCTCACAAGGACAAAGTGTTATCAGCTTTGTCCTTTGCTCACCACACAGTTATGACCACTTCAAAAAATTGAAGATTATTTTGAGACCAGGAAGTGACCATGCAGCAATACTACTCTTTTTCAATCCCTCTGATTGCCCACTGAATAAGAATAATACTTTCAAAACTTCAGCTTCATTGACCTTATGTGGAAAACTAAACTGGTTTTCAACTCTAAAGTAATTGATAATGTTACATTTCTAATTTATTCGCCTTCCTTTTCAACTCTTTTTTCGTTATCTCAGGGTAATCATAATGCAAGACATATTAGTAACTCTTTGAACATATGCTATCAGCAGATAAGTCAAAATATATATTCTTTAACAGATCATAAGCTAAAGCCTATTGTTTGGTTTGATGCCCAATGTAAAAAAGTAAAACAGAAGCTTGGGAAACTTATTAGAACAGTTAAAAAGAAACCTACTAAAGCAGGATTTGCTCATTTAAACAAAAACAGTAAATCATATAAAAATATATTGTAAACAAAATACAGTGGGATAATATGTACTAGGTTATAAAGTCTGGGGACACAAAATCCTTCTGGATCCTTGTGGCCAGGGGAACAAAGGTCTATTCTCTATCTCTTCCCACATATATTCCTAAAGAAACTTGGGTTTTTACTGTAAATTCTTGTTTGACAGAGAGCCTTCAGTTTCCCAAAATTATACTTCACCTTCTTGGCTTTTAACAGAAGAGTCTTGCCCCTTGGAAGTGACCTTATCTGATGTTGAGCAAGCCATTATTCAACTTAAGAATAATAAAGCTCCTGGATCAGACACCATTCCAGGTGAAATTTACAAGGCCCATCTAAATTACTGGGTCATTCTTTTCACAAACATTTTTAACATATATTTAAAGGAAAGATTTGTACCTCTCTTATGGACCAAAAACAAAATTGTGCCAATTCATAAAAAGGGACCATATCAACTTCCTATACTAATTATAGACCTATAAGTTTGATTGCTATTAGCGGTAAAATATTCTCGAGGATTTTGTTGAACAAACTGCAAAACTGGATAGAAATAGAGTAACCTTTATCAATATTTCAGGCAGATTTCCATCATGGTTATTCAACGATTGATAACATTTTCATATTGGCTCACTTACTAGAAAAATATAGAATATATAGAAAAATGATTTTGCAGCAGCTTTTGATTCTGTTGTGAGAGAAAAGCTATAGTCCATTCTAATTTGTAGAGGTATGCCTTTACATTTACTTATTCCAGTTTGTCTTCTTTATTCAAAAACAAAGACAGTGGTCAGATATGACAGCACTGGTAACATCTCAGAGTACTTTAAAATATTCATGAGAATAAAATAGGGTTACTTACTAGCTCCTCACCTGTTCAGTATTTATATAGACTCACTTATATATTTTGATACCTCTGTAAATATGGACACACTTAAGATTAAGTCTCATGATATGCATATATTGGGATACTTTGATGATATGATACTGTTGTCACTTTCTGTAGTGGGATTACAAAACAAGATAATTCAATAAAAATCTAAGTGTGACAATGCAGAGCTGAAAATTCAATCTTAAAAGAACAAAGTTATGGTTTTTGGGTCGAACAATTTCAAAACTATGTCCCCCAAGCTCTACTTAGATAAAGATCTAATTGAGGTTGTTCCCTCTTACATTTACCTAGGTGTAAAATTCACCTCAAATGGTCATTGGTTGGCACATTGGAAGGATCAGGTCTCCAAAGGCAAATTAACAGGAGGCAGTATAGTGCAGTGTATTAAGGCTCTGAACTGCAAACCTGGAGACCTAGGATTGGATTCCACAGCCTCCATTTGCATACTGTGCGACCCTGAGCAAGTCACAACTTCCTTGTGCTCCCAGGTCACACCTGGAAACACGCTTCAGCTTAGTGTGTCTTTCCTGGTTAAACAATTTTCCCTTTCGCTAAAGCATTATTATGTTTCAATTACAATTATGGTGGGCACACAGTTGTATCCGCTCTTATAGTTGGAGAAGCTAAGATTAATCCTATTTTACTGTATGGTGCAGACATTTGGGGATCCTCAAAAGTCCTTCTTCTAGAATCCTCTCTGTCTTTCTATTACACAGTTTTATTACACTCTCCCATATCTACTTCAAACCCTGTAGCTAGAGCTGAAATTGGTAGGTTACCTTTAACTTCCCTAGTTGAACTACATTTGGCTTGTTACTGGCTCAACATTTTAAACAGTCATGTTAACCCACTTCCTAAGGCTTGTTTACAGGAGAAAATCTGTTGGTCTGCCTCAAAGTTCTAATCTCCTTGGCTAACTGCACTTAGACTTGTAATTGCTTCTTTAAATCATTTATGGCCAGATTTTCAGAAGGGGATTCTGATCTCATCTACCTTTAAAGATATTTAAAAAAAAAAAAACCTTTTGCAGCTGCATGGATAAAGCAAATGGACCAGGTTAAGGTGCAGAAGCAAGCCATCTGGTTTAGTACTAATAAGATTGATTCTTCTCTTGAGGATTATCTAACTTTTTCATTAACTCCTAATGCTAGAAAAGCTATTCCCTGGCATAGTTGGCATTATTTGCTCAACATAGATTTATTTCAACAAGACAAATGATGACAGGTTTCATCAAGATTACTGCTGTTGCAATAAGGGTTTCCTTGAAACCTTATATCACATCACTATTCAGTGCCCTTTATATAAGTCTCTGCTGACCAAATTTTAATAGATTTTTTGGTGAAATATGCAGAAATGGATTATGATTCTTTATTTATTCTTCTTCACCCCATGACAAGAGGCAATGCAGAGACAGCTGCAAAAGTTTTCTCCAAAGTGATAAAGCTTAAAATAAAACACTCTCTTGCTCTTTAACATCAAATATTGGGACCTTTCTAACTGTGCATATATCATTTTAATCAAAGCCTGATTAATGGTATGATGGAAGAAAATGGTATGCAGATTAAGAGTTTTTTTGTAAGTTCGATTGTAATGAACATTTTATGTTTTGTACTTTATTGTCCTTATTGCCTTGACGTGGAACCTTGGCTCAAAGGTATAATCCGAAATACAAATCAATAAATAAATAAAATATATGCTTTACTTTTTAACATTGTAATGTCCATTGCATTATGTACTGGGAGAACAATAAACTGCTACTGCTACTACTACTACTAAATCCTGGACAAAATGTGATTATGTGCCCCAAAAGGTGATTTCACAGTTGTTTCACGAAATCACCTTTTGGGCAGGAGTTGAATATTTTCTCTGCACTTGTTCATAAGATGGGATCATAAGAAGGCGATGTTGCAAATGTGGGGCAAAAATATGTAAAAAAAACAATGAGCCTACATTGAAATTTACGAACGCAGGCTTATAACTTTGGTGTTTTTCAATATTTTGACCCCAAGTTCTAAACATAATGATTACTTCACAGCACCTCATGAATGTCGCACCTGTCATTTTTCAAATCCTGGTGAAAATGTGTTTTCATACCTGTGGTGTAGAATGACGCTTCGGTGGTGCGGAATGATGTTTTGGCGGGGAGCTGAAAATGTTCACCTACTGGGTTCATTAGGTGGGGGTAATAAGAAGGCTGTGCTAAAAATTTGGTGTACAATGTAAAATGCCTAGGTTATGACTGAATGTTACACTATTTCAGCATTCACTCATAACGTTGCTAATTTTCAATATTTTGACTCCAAACTTTCAACATAGCCATTTTCCCCACCATCTCATAAACGTGACATGTGTCATTTTTAAAATCCTGGATGAGCTGTGTTTTTGCACCTCTGGTGCAAAATGACATTTTGACCAATACACTATAAATGGTACATGTCAGGTCTATAAGGTGAATCCTAAAACAAGTATCTTCAAAATTTGGGCTCAGAATTGCAAAGCACAAATTGTTTACCAAGCATCAAATGTTCGGCATTGACAAATGCTTGTTATCTTTTTCAAACTAACTGTTCTGTCTCTTGACTTCAGGTTACAGGGAATGGTTTTCCAGGCTTTTAGGCCTGTATAATGAAATGTTGATCTCCCAATTTTAGTTTTGAAAGACGGTAAGATATATTCTATTCCTTATGCCGACTGTAAACTTTATTTGACCTGTTTCTGTTTTACATTTTCTAAAATATAACTTGGTGCCCTACGTCTGTGACTCAGACACATAAAGCTAACAAGGTGCATACTTATTCTATCATTTAATCTTAGCCATACAATTCTAGATAAAGCTGGCAATGATGTGTCCATGGGGGGAGCTGAGAATGAAGAGAGCAAACCTGTTATACATTATGTCCTGCTTTCCCAGCTCCCTTGCCAACACCCCCATAAGAAGTAAATCTCCATAATCAAACACTGGTAAACTCATGGTATTAACAGTTAATTCTCATGAGTCTTTTGGCAGGCATTTTTTTATCCAATACAATATAGAAACATAAAAGGTGACGACAGATAAGGATCGTGTGTCCCACCTAGTCTGTCAATTTCCCTACCTAATGCAATACCGCAGACCCTAGTTGATCTGCGGCTTACCCTCTCTTCCTTACTGTGAGAGTACTCTTATGTCTGTCCCATGCATTCTTGAATTCCCCTACTGTTTTTACCCCCACCACCTCCAAAGGGAGGCTGTTGTAAGCATCCACTACTCTTTCTGTGAAAGAGTACTTCCTCATGTTGCCCCTGAGCCTACCCCCTCTAGCTTTATATCATGCTCTCTTGTTCTTGTACACCTTCTTTTCTGAAAGATGCTACCCTCCTGTACCTTGTTTCTACCCCTGAGGTACTTGAATATTTCTATCATATCCCCCCTACTCTCTCCTCTCCTCTCCTCCAGGGAATACATATTGAGGTCCACTAGTCTTTCTTCATATGACTTTTAGTGCAGTTATTGCACCATTATTGTTGCCCTTCTCTGGACTGCCTCTATTTTGTTTATGTCCTTCCAGAGTTGTGGCCTCCAAAACTGGACACATTACTCCAGATGAGGTCTCACTAGTGATCTGTACAGTGGCATAGCCACCTCCTTTTTTCTGCTGGTGTTACCTCTCCCTGTGCACCCAAGCATCCCACTGGCTCTCCCTGAAACCTTCTCGTATTGTTTGATTACCTTTAGGTCATCAGATATGATTACCCCCAGGTCCCTTTCTTGATTGGTGACCATCAGTACCTCTCCCCCCATCTTGTACTCCTCACTTGGATTTCTGTGCCCTAAATGCATGAGTTTGCACTTTTTTACATTGAATCTTAGCTGCCACACTCTTGACCACTCCTTAGGCATGTTTAAGGCCTTCCTAATTTTTTTCACCCCAACCCCGCAGTGTCAACCCTGTTTCAGATCTCAGTATCATCTGCAAAGAGGCATGTCTTCCCCTCTAGCCCCTCTGCAATGTCACTTATGAAGACATTAAAGAGGACTGACCTCAGCATGGATCCCTGTGGCACCCCGCTGGTCACCCCCCTCTCCTCGGATTGAACGCCATCCACCACCACCCTCTGTGTCCTGTCACTCAACCAGTTTCTGACCTAGTTTACCACCTTGGGGCCCACTCCCAGGCTACCCAACTTATTTGCCAACCTCTTATGTGGGACAGTGTTGATGGCCTTGTTGAAATCTAGGTAGGCCACATTCACCGCCCCTCCCTGATCTACTTCTCTTGTCACCCAAACAAAGAAAGCTATCAGATTTATTTAACAAGACCTTCCCACTGTGAATCCATGCTCCCTTGGATCCTGTGCTCCACTGGATTCAAGAAATATCGCAGTCCTTTCCTTTAGCAATGACTTCATTAATTTCCCCACCACTAAGGTCAGGCTGACTGGCCTATAGTTGCTAGCCTCTTCCCTTTTCTCACTTTTGTGGAGATGGACTACATTTTCCCTCCTCCAATCCCATGGAACCACCCCCATCTCTATTGATTTGTTGAATAGAGCTGTTAGTGGTGCTGCCAGAACCTCTCTAAGTTCTTTTAATATTCTTAGATGTATCCCATCTGGCCCCTTTCAGATTCTCAAGTTCCTTTAAGACTCTTTCCTCCATAAATGGGCTGGTATCCACCTCTTTCCCATAGGTGCTCCTATCACACAATAGTGATCCTTCTCCTTCCCTTTCTTCTGTGAATACTGAACAAAAATATTTGTTCAGGATTGTTCCTTTTTCTAGGTCCCCCTCCGCACACACCCTTCCCTCCATTTTTAACCTTAAAATCCAAGCCCTGGTCTTCTTTCTTTCTCTAATGTATCTGAAAAAGGCCTTGTCTCCTTTCTTCATTGCCTGGGCTATTTTTTCCTCTGTTTGCACCTTTGCACTCCTGACTGCTTTCCCTGCCTCCCTCTGCTTTTCCAGATACAGTTCCCTGTCTTCCCCCCCTCTGTGTTTCCTTGTACCTTCTGAAAGCTAACCCTTTCTCGCTTACCTTCCCGGTCATGTCTTTTGAGAACCATAGTGGTTTATTTCTCTTTGTTTTGCTTATTTGCCTAACACAAAGGTTTGTTTTCTCTCCTATGGATCCATTAAGGCTAGCCCATTGTTTCATTACACCCCCCTTCTTCTTTTTCTCCTGCCAGGGCTTCATTGAGACATTCTCCCATTTTTGCAAAGTCGACCCATCTGAAATCCAGGACTCTTGCTTTCGTGTGGTTTGACTTCTCCACTGTTCTCACATTGAACCACACCATACGATGATCACTAGACCCCAGGTGGCTACCCACCATTACATTGATGACTCTGTCCCCATTGGTGGGTACCAGGTCCAATATTGCTCCTTCCCTGTTGGCCATCCAAGATGCCTCTGCTCCTGGCTTTGGCTGCAGCCTGAGTGCTCCAATCCACATCAAACATATTGAAGTCTCCCACCAGCAGCACTTCACCTTTGGCTGTCATTTTGTGGATAGCTTCCACTAGTACCCCATCCATCTCCTCTCCTTATACTGGAGGTCTGTAGATCATGCCAGTGCAAATGGTTGTGCCTTTCCCTGTCTCCAGGGTGACCCACAGTGCTTCCACTCCCTCCTGTATTGCCTAAACTTCAGTTGCTTTAATTTCCTCCCTGATGTAGATAGCCACCCTCCACCATTTTCCCCACCGTCTTTTCTAAATAGACTGTAACCTGGTATGGCTATATCCAATTCATGGTTCCCCATGTACCATGTCTGGGTAACAGTGACAATGTCCAGGTCCACCTCTGCCATCAAGTCCACTAGGTCTGAGATTTTATTTCCCAGGCTGCGGGCATTCACGCACATCGCCTTCCAGTTTTTGCCGCCTCCCATTCTAGTAGCTCCCCTCCTATTCCCATGTCTTCCCTCCCTTCCCCTCCTGTTTTTACTCCCATTCTTCCTTATCTCTGCCATTCTACCTATCTCAATTTTAGGTTTTAGTGTCGATTTCCCAACCCTAGTTTCCTCCCTACTGACTACTTCATCTTGTGGGGGGAAGGGGCAGTTAGCTTCTTCCTGCCTACTTTCACGTCCCCTTTGGCTAGTTTAAATGCTTGCCAATGAAGCATTTAAACCTTTCACTGAGGATCTTGGTTCCCACCCTGGATAGATGCAGTCCATCCCACTTGTATAGATCTGCATCCCTCCTGGTGGAACCCCAGTCCACAATGAAGCCACAGTCCTCTGCTCTACACCAGTCCTTCAACCATGCATTGAATCTTGTGGTGCAGAGTGCCCTGTCCTCCCCCTTGTCTTTGACCGGTAGCACCTCTGAAAAGGTTACAGTGCATGCCACTTGTCTAAGACCCCATCCCAGCTCCCTGAAGTCCTCCTGCACTACTCTAACCTTGTCACCAGCCAGATCATTCATCCCCAGGTGGACAATGGTGTCTAGCTCTGCCTCCCATACTGCTGCCCCAGCAATCCTCTGGATGTGCTTTCCATTCCTCCAAGTTGTGGCACCAGGTAGGCACTTAACCTCCCTCCCTTTCTCCTACTCCATCTGCTCCCAAGTCTACCACCTTAACAATAGAATCCACCACCAGGAGTTGCTTCCTTCTCCTCTGGGGTCCTCTTCCTCCCCAACCGGGCCTCCACTGTGGTGGACCCTCACATCCTCCTTGGTCTCAACTGCTGGTGCCTATTTGGGACTGTCCCGCCCTGTCAGCACAGCATAGGAAATATCCCTGTTTTCCTTCCCAAATTGGCCACTGTTTTCTCTATATGGATGTCCTATTTGAATTTGCCATCCAGCCAACTTACAAAATATTTATAACATAACAAAATAATTCCAAAATATTTATGGGACTTGCCATGTTCCACCATTACATTAGTTTTTGTTAATATGGATAAGGATTTCCCTATCAATCCAGGCCATTGTATTGGATTTTTAGCATTTAAAGCAAAGTCATTTTTAGCAAAGCAAGTCTGCACCTGATCAAAAGCATTTTGCAAGCTTGCTTCTGTTTGAGTTATTGAATCTCCAGATGTATATAATACAATACCATCTACATATAGATATAATTTAACATCTGTATTGAACAATACAAGGTAATGCATGTAAATATTAAATAACAATGGTCCCGGTATTGACCCTTGGGGTACTTCTGAAACAATTTGTGCTTTATTTGAGACATAACAACCCATTTTTAACTATTGGTTGTTTTGGTTACACTTTAAGTGCCCGTTGTAATGTAACTAACCATTAATTACATGCAAAAGGGTAATTACACTATAGCTGCATGTTTGTTATACTGTAATGTCGTCTATGAACCATTAGAAAATGGACTTAAAAATGTAAGCATTCTGACTGGCTACAATTGATGCTGGGGTGATACATTAATTTAAAGGTACAGCCCTGTAAAAAACAAGTACCGGGTGTGCAACCCCATCACTGGTATCATGGTGCCAATAAAAATCTTCAAATTCAATGTTCCACCATTTTTTTGTCTCACTTAGTGGGTGAGCTGTCTGCTGTCCCCCCCCCCATGACTCGGTGTCACTATCATTTGATACATTTTAAAAAAAATAATTAAAAATTGTACTGTTTAAGCAATAATCTAGTCACCTCACATTCTCCTCGATATGTTTGACAGCACATTTCCATCATGATTAAACATATCCTCAATGCCAATCCACCTTGGGAGACATGGAAGTGGTACACATCTTAGCGCAAATGGGCAGTCTCATGTTTTACAGGCTGCCTCATGTTTTATGTTGTCAAAGTCACAAATTTAAAAAGTAACAGCCCACACTATGGTAAAGTTACAGACAAAAAAACATTCACAGCGCTGCCCTACCACATTGTATGTGTTGTATCGCACTTCCTGGTTTTACGAGGTCAAGTAAGGTCACGCTTCAACAGCTGCAAGTTCCGAGGCTGAAAAAAAAAAGACTGTTTCAAGTAGGTCAGAAAACCTTTTTTTTTTTCCTCTTTTTTGAAGTACAACAATGCCAGCTGACTGCTGGATGGGAAAACTTTACAAAAAAAACTCCATGTCTTGTTCCGTAGGTGGGGGGGTAAGTACAAGAAATGGCTCTGTGCAGGGGGTGGCAACAGGAGCTGGAATTGCACAGAAATGAGGGGACTACTTTACTGCCAAAAGACTTAAACATTATTGTTGCTGTATTTTTTAATTTTTTAAATCCCACATAAAACTGCCACTAGTAGCCCATTTTCTAAACACAATAATACTCTCCAGGGTGGGTATTATGGGCAATACTGGACATTCCAGGGACTATAAGGCCCTCCACCTGTGGCGTTGGGGCTCATTACACCCCGGGTGGTCTGGTATTGCCCAAAACTGCCCACCCTGTAGGTATTATTGCTTGCTTTCAATGTGGTGGGCATCCAATCCAGGGCTTCAAGTTTGGACAGGAGGGTGTCATGGTCCAGAGTATCAAAGGCCTTTGAAAGATCAATAAGAACTGCCCCCAATGACACTGTCCTGTCCAGAGCCTCATAGATGTCACCCACCATTTTGATCAAAGCTGTAGTGGTACAGTGTTTGCATGAAACCCAGACTGGAAATTACTCATAATGGCCCCTATGCACAAAGGGGTGGAGTGGCTATGTGCCATGTATCTGCAGTGTGTAGCCACTCTGCACCCATGGCACCCACCCATGCCAGATTCACAAGTGGGGTGGACAGCCCCAATGCACCTGATCCCCCAACTGCGTGGACAGCAACGCACAGGTGGCAGGAGGGGGCATGTCCACACTACACACCATGCAGTAAGACATGTAGTACGACATGCAGGGGGGCACAGTGGTGGAGAGGATTTGCAGGGGGGACCCTGCCATAATAGCCATATGTGGCCATACCGCACACCGACTGGTTCCCCCTGGCATGGCAACCATGCTGGAGCACCTGCACTCCAATGCATGGAGCACTCACCCAGCCCTGCTGCATAGAGACACCCCCTGTATTTGTAAGTCCCGTCCCTGTGCAGGCGGTGGGGGAGGTGTCCACTGGGCATTGCCACTGGCCGATCCATGCCTGCCAGCCCCTGGGGTGGTGTGGTCCATGGAGCGAGGTGGGGGGTGTATTGGTTGTTTGCAGTTGGTGGTACTGCTGTCCTGGGGCTGGTGCCCCACTGTGTCCAGGGGCGTTGCACACTGCTGGGGATGGGGTACCACTATGTACATGGGCGGAAGGTGGGCATTGGGGTCAAGGTGAGTTCTGCCCTGTGCTGGGGATGAGGAGCAGCAGTGCTCTCGTCAGTGGGGGATGTCTCCAGCCAAGGTGTGGGGGGTGGCTGTACCACTGCTGCGGTCCATCTATCCAGTCCGTGGGCTTATCCATGGCTCCATGCTGTTCCTGATGCATGATGCCAGTACTGTGCCATCCTGCATGGGGATCCACTCTGGGTCCCAAGCAGGCCATTTGATTGGCCGTCTGCCTGGGATTGTGACTCTGCCCCTGTCAGCCCCATGCATATCTGCATGCTAGGGGGTGGGGCCATGAACAGGAGGCCGGCGGTTGTGCATACTACTGGTGTGCACCTGTCTGCAGGTGCGGAACTGTGCAGGTGGGATACGTGCCTCTGGCATGTAATTCCTGCCCAATCGTGCATTGGTACCAATGTTATTACATTCCACAAAGTACTTTATTTGAATACTAACTAACATTTCCAATATCTTAGATACTGATGAAAGCAGGGAAATTGGACAGTGATTACATATGTCTGCTTTGTCTTCTGATTTATGAATAGGTGTAACCTTCACAAGTTTCTAGGCTGATAGAAACTAATCAGTGTCAAGGGACATATTGTTAAAGGGATTGGAGAAGTGGAAACTGGTTCAGCTTGCACAGGTCAACATAACTAGAGTACATACCCCATGCTCAAAAACAACACTTCTTCAGGGAATAAATATAGTGTGATAGTTTCTGTGTCTGAGTTTAAAATAAAATAGAATACACCTAACTATTTACATAATAGTCAGTGGATTAAACTGATAATAGTACCAATAAAAATAATCATCTGTGGTATCGGAATAAATTGGTTTTAAGCCCAGCTTATTTTCTTTTTTCAATATATTAAAATTTAAGTTACTGCTATAATGAACAAAAAAGAAAATAATATTACTGAAAACCACATCTTATTCTATCCCTGGAATGCTTTTTTTTCCTTAAATTTATTTATTTATTTATTTCAATCTAGGATTACAGCAATACCTTTGAGCCGAGGCTCTTTTACAAAGGTTCCACGTCAGAGTGTACAGTATACATCTTTTTGTTACAGGCACAAGCATTTAACTAACAAGACATGTAGTTTCAGGGCACAAAGGAAAGCAGGGAATAGAGGCAGAGGCGAGACTGCGGAAAAGATGAGGAGTGATAGGAGATTGCAGTGAGGGTATGGTTGGAGGTCCGGAAGGAGGAAGGAGATGCTTGAAGTGAGGGGAGTACGAGAGTGCATTGGGGGAAGGAGGAGATAGGAGGAGAGAAGGGAAGGGAGGGGAGGTGAAACAAGGGGTGGGTGGCAGAGCAGCCTGGAGACCTTGTTGTGTATAGACTGGTGCAAGTGCTAGGGAGGGGCAGTGATTGTTGTAAGTGCTATGTGTGGAGGCATGGGCAGTAGGATGAGGGTACTAATTGGCTGAGCAGTCACAGGAGCTGGAGGCAAGCAATGAGAGGTGCAGCTTGGACTTGAATAGACCGAGTGTGGGAGCAGTGGCTATGTCGCTGCCAAGGGAGTTGAGCCAGCTGGTAGCCTGATAGGCAAATGATCTTTGTCCTTGGGTTGTGTGACACCATGGGATTTGCAGGGAGCGTGGTTTGGACCTCCCTTGTAATGATGTTGCTGTGTCTAGGCATAAGGAGAGCACAGACTCCAGGTGGAGCAAGCCCCATTGTAGTTTTCTTGGCTATGATGCAGGTTTGCTATTTTATATGACTGTCAAGTTGTAGCCACCCAGTTTGAGAGTAAAGGTCACATGTGTGCATGAGGCAATGGGATCCAGTGATGAGTCGACAGGCTTTATTTAGGGAGGTCATTATACTTTTGAGGGAGGTGGCAATGGCAGAGCGATAGATGATAAGTCTGTAATTGATAATGACTATGATAGAGCTTTGGATGGCGACTGATAGTGCTTCAGGGGTTAGGTGTTTCCTGTGCCAGAACAGTAGGCCTAACCGGGTATTGGCAGACTTTGTAACATGGTTGATGTGAGCAGTGTAGGAGAGGTGGGAGTCGAGGGTGATGCCAAGGTACTTGAAGGACTGAATTTGTTCTAGGGTGACTCCTTGCTTGGTTTCAATGGAGAGGTGGTATTGCTTGTTTTTGTTGTGGGGGCTTAAAGATCACCTATTTACAATACTCTGTTACCTTAGTACAGATTGATAATATTCATGTATTCATGCACTTTAATTCCATCTGAATTTTAATTAATCAACTAAACAAAAAGGAGATAAACTATAACTTACATGAAACTTTTGCAACCCTCTGTTCACGGCTGTACTATTTTGTATTTGATTACATATTAGTTTGTGCTTTTTGTGACTTTGCCTTGTCTAATGTCAATAAAGTATATTAAATCTGAAACTTCTGCAACCTTGTAATATGAAATAGCTATACTTTTAACCAAATAACTTCCTTTTAAACATTTTAACATAAGTGATTTGACTTTTATAAATCACCATGAAAATGGGAAAATCATGCTGAGTGAAACTTCACTTCCTGCCAACAACTCAATGTAAGCTGTCACTAAACTCATTCAGTTTTAAACCCAGGCATTTAAGGGAAAACAAGATTTTCCTGACCTCTCTCAGTTTATGTGTTGTCCTGTGCAGTTTACTTATTTAAAAGCTATGAAAATAAAAAGCAAAAAGCATACAAACAGAAATCTGTATTCCCTGTGCTCTATTGAAGTTACTGTGCAATTTACGCTGGAATTCACAAACTAAAATAAGACACAAGAATTGTGTATCTTACCTGTCCCCAAGTTTACTTTTGCCATATTGCTTCTGTCATTAAGGAGAATGCCAACATCCTTTCTTGTAGTTCACTGACATTAAAGTCAGGGAGGTGGGACCAGGAGGATGCGCGGTATGCATATTTATGGAACACATGCAAACAGAGGAGAGAAAGAAATAAGTGCCTCAATTGGGACTTGAACCCAGGCACTTATTTCATTCTATTTTCTGTTTGTATCTGTTCCATAAATGTGCACACCACACTCTTATCATTGAAAATGTAATTATCTGTGCAACACCCAGTTCTGGACAGGAGAAAGAGTAATGTTCTCCGGGACAGATCAGTTTCTAGCCTCCTTGGTGGCGCAGCTGGTAGTGCAAATAGCAGGATATTTCGGGCAGCCTGGGTTCAAGTCCCAGCTGAGGTACTTACATATTAATTAATTAATTTATTTATTTAATCTATCTATATTTTCTGTTAGCATATGTTCCATAAATGTGCACATAGCACTCTTATGATTGAAAATACCATTATCTGTGCAGCACCAGGTTGTGCACTGGAGAAAGAGTAATGTGTTCAGGGACAGCCCCTCTGAGGCACTTATTTCTTTCCCCTTCTGTTTGTATGTGTTCAATAAATGTGCACCCAGCACTCTTGTGACTGAAAATGCAATTATCTGTGCAGCACCAGGTTGTGCCCGGAGAAAAAATAAT
Source organism: Neoceratodus forsteri (assembly GCA_016271365.2). Classification (NCBI taxonomy): domain Eukaryota; kingdom Metazoa; phylum Chordata; order Ceratodontiformes; family Ceratodontidae; genus Neoceratodus; species Neoceratodus forsteri. The sequence goes on along the minus strand of CM028132.1, from coordinate 188,633,502 downwards.
GTGGCCTCGTGCAGCTGGTAGTGCAACTAGAATGGTATCTTGGGCTGCCAGGTTTCCAGTCCCAGCTGAGGCACCTCTTTCTTTCTTTCTCTCTTCTGTTTGTATATATTCCATAAATGTGCACACCACTTTCTTGTGATTGAAAATGTAATTTTCTGTGTAGCACCAGGTTGTGCACTAGAGAAAGATTGATATGCTCCAGGATGGCTCAGTTTCCAGTTGCCTTGGTGGCACAGCAGGTAGTGCAACCAGAATGGTATTCTGGGTGGCGTGGCTTCAAGTCCCAGCTGAGGTACTTATTTCTTTCCTTCTTCTGTCATGGACATCTGATGTAAGGATGCAGCCCGGGGAGGTTTTGTGCCCTGAAGGCAGTTGATTGCTGTTGGATGTATTCTTTCTGACAGCTAAGTCCTTTCTTATATACAGTATATTTACTATTCTAACTCCATGCCACAATGGACCACCATTCAAGTGAAATTCGACTTGTGGCAGTCAAAGAGAAATAATTAACCCTTAGACTGCCGACAGAATTAGAATGTTTAGGAAATCTGGACAGATATATCAGTCCACAGCACAGCAAGAGCTAAAGCCCTGCCTTGCCTATGGACAGCAGTACCCCCCAAGGCAGCGCTGCCTCCAAAGCAAACTTAAAGGCACAAAGCATCCTTTGCTGAGTACATCAACTGTTGACACACACTCATGGCATGACAATGTACATCAAGGATGCTTCCCAGTCCTTACTACTCAGAGCAGTACTCCAAACTATAAGCTGCAGAAGACAGAATGTTTGCAACCCTCCAGTGCTTCTTAGTTAGACAGAAACAGTTGTCATTTTTAACACAACAATACAGGCACCACTTTGCACTAAAAGAGGGGCATGTTGACCTAAGTGGGAAGGATACCAACAGGTTTCCTAAACCTGAAGAACACTTAGAACATTTATTATTGTCTATTACACATAAGGGTATGTGTACGGGCATGCAGACAAAGGAGTATATACTGTGTAGACACTCTAGGTACACACAACACCAGCAATGAGACTTACACCATATCCCTCTAATTGTATGTATGTATTTATTTAGTTATTTATTTAAAAGTTGGTAACTGGGAAAGGCTCAAGGCTAGTTTCCAGGTGTGACCCAGGGGAAAGGAAATAAGGAGGAACAACTTACATAGCAAAACATGGATACGAATTACATATAAAAAAGATGGATATAGGCATACAAAATACAATGGTAGCAGCAAATGGAGTAGCGACATAAAATTGCAGCATAAATGCAGCAATGATATGGTGGCTATATATAAGCTAAGCAAAGTGCACAGTGCATTTTGGGGCAGGAACTATGCTAAAGAGCCTCACAAGAAGGTGGGCTGACAGGAAATGGTCATGGAAGAGGATATGTGATTAGGGAGGGGATTTACAGGAACAGGAGGCTGCAAGGAGTTGTCTTAGTTAATATCCAAAGACAGAGGGGTGGAGAGGTGGAGGGGGAGGTGAGCAGATTCCAGAGGAAGGGGAGGTGGTAGGAGAAAGCAGCTTGGCCAATAGATGAGTGAGGATGAGCAAGGGAGAAGGTGCAGGAATCCCTGGAACAGAGGGAGTAGGAAAAGGAGTAGGGAACAGGGGAAATGAGGGAAGATAGGTAGGATGGAATGGATCTGAGCCAACATTTGGCAATGAAGGTGGCACAGTGGGACTGGCAAAGTGAAGGGAGAGGGAGGACAGAGAAGGAGGTATAAAAGGAACAGTGATAAGTGCTGAGGGAATAGTTGGGGTAAAACAGCAGAAGGTGTTACAAAGGGTATCTAGTTTGGAAAGGGAGAAGGAAGGGGTAGTTCCATGCACTACGTCTGCATAATCAAATATCAAGAAGGACCATTTTGGTTACCAGCTTATGGCAGATCTGGAGGGAGAGGCAGTCCTTGTTACAGTACAAGGCACCAAGTTTTAGGTGGAGTTTGACATGAATGGTGTCAATTTGGATGGAGAAATCGATCTTGCTGTCAAGCCAGACTCCAAGCTACTTGAAGGCAGGGACAACCTCCAGAGGGGTGCCATCAAGTGTGAAGAAAGCAGGGGGAGTTGAGAAATTAGGTTAAAAAAACAACAAAGACACACTGCACAAAAGGCATATTATGGTTAGAATGTCCTGTACTAACATACTAAAATGCCAGCAGAATAGGCTTAATGGTCTTTTGCGTCTGCTCGTTTGGTCAGCCCCCACCCTGGGAGCTGACCTTGCTGCCCCCTTCGCCTTCTCTGGCTTCTCCCTTCCCAGTTCTGGATATTCTCGCTGCACTGGATTTTGCTTCCAGAACCCTTCCCCTGTATCTGTCCCACCCCCTCTTGAACCCCTCCACCGTCTCTGCCTCCACTAGCCCCCTAGGCAGCGCATTCCATGGCTCCACCACCCTCTCAGCGAAGTGGCACTTCCTCCTTTCTCCCCTGAATCTTCCCCCCTCCAGCTTCCACCCATGCCCTCTAGTGGCCCCCTCCTCCTTCCTTCGAAGCACCCTGACTGTTCCTCCCCTATTTACCCCCTTCATGTACCTGAAGACCTCTAGCATGTACCCCCGGTCCCTTCTCTCTTCCAATGTGTACATATTTAGCTCTTCGAGCCTCTCCTCATAGATCCTGTCCCACAAGCCCCAAATCATTTTGGTTGCCCTCCTCTGGACCCTCTCCAGGAGTTTAATGTCCCTCTTTAAGTGTGGCCTCCAAAACTGCACGCAGTACTCGAGGTGCGGCCTCACCAAGCAGTTATACAGAGAAAGTATCACTTCCCTCCTTCTAGAGGTGATCCCCCTAGTGATGCATCCCAGCATCCTGTTGGCCTTGGCTGCTGCCCTCCTACAAGTCTCCAAGTTGTTCATCTTGACATCCACCACCACCCCCAGGTCCCTTTCAGCCATTGACACTTGTAGCATTTCTTCCCCCAGGGTATACACTTGGCCCAGGTGTCTGGCCCCCAGGTGCAGTACCTTGCATTTCCCTGCATTGAACCTCAGCTTCCACTTTCTAGACCATCTGTCCAGAGCCTCCAGGTCCCTCTGTAGGACCATCCTCCCCTCCTCCCCATCCACCACAGCCCCCAGTTTTGAGTCATCCGCAAAAGAGACTCATCTCACTCCTGATACCTGTCCTTATGTCAGAGACGTAGGCGTTGAACAGGAGGGGCCCAAGGACTGATCCCTGTGGGACCCCACTAATGACCCTCCTTGGGGATGAGACTATCCCACCAACTACGACCCTCTGGGTCCAGTCCTGGAGCCAATTGCCTAGCCATCTGATTGTCTGGTTCCCCACCCCCATTTCTCCCAGCTTATCCAACAGGCCCACTTGAGGAACAGAGTCAAATGCCTTGCTGAACTCTAGAAAGAGGACGTCCACTGGTCTACCCAGGTCCAAGGCAGTTGTCACCCAGTCATAGAACTCCACAAGGTTTGGCTGACACGATTTCCCCGGGGATGAATCCATGCTGTCTATCGTCTATATGGGGAAAAGATTCCACAAAAAGCCAGTAGACAAAGGACTGGGTGCAAAATAGAAATGTAATGGTTCTCAGACATGTGAAAGCCAAGGGTAATCCAGATAAGAAAATTCCCCAGCGCTTTGAATCAAAAAGATTCTTCCCAAGGGGGGCAGTAATACTCTATCACACACAGCTTTATATAGTGCTGTGTACAGCTGAAATTAATGAAACATTAGCTTGAGTGACCTTGAGCAAGACTGCTGACCTCTTGTTAAATGCTAAATAAACACTTTCAAACATTTAAATGAATAATACACATATAAGTAACTCAAAGTCCCCAATATAAGTTTGTGTTACATAAAATAGATTATATGTGCAAATGACAATAAATTGTTGTTTATGTACAATTTGTATAAGCTGGGACATTTTAACCCACAAATCAACATTGATCAATAGGGCGCTCAGGCAATAGGCAATAATCAAAGTAAATATTCAATATTATTTCACTTTGAATTAGTCCGAGAGAGAAAGGTTTTTCACTCAAGGACCAGATAAATAATATCTTTATACTAAATCAATCCAGACAAATGCACAGCTTGCCAAGAAAGTGAATCAAATGATGAGATGTCCAGGTGGACTAGGATTGAGAATGGACTTTCTTCTGATGAACCTGTATAAAAATACAAAAAGAACAAAGTTTTTGTATAATATAACATAAATATCTTTTTACAGTAAGAAAGGAAAAGAGAGAATAATGTAGGTAGAAGTAGAAAGGGGGATAAGAAGGAAAAGGGATAGTGGAAGGTAAGGATGGACCCTATCATAAGAATAAATTATGACAGCATGTAAGACACAGAAAATGACACGGCACTAGTAAGATGTCACATAAATGGATACACTTAATGTACTTATATACAAAATTAATAAAGTTTGTCAGTACAAATCTATGCACAGCTTTTATCTATCATTGAGAAATGGGAGAATACCCCAGTCATCATTGAGGCCTAATGGAATGCAAGCATCTAGTTTATAGATAATCCTGCTTTCTAGTTGTTCAAGTCTTCTCTCTCCCCCATGTAAAGGGACTGGGACATGGTCTATACCCATGAAATGGAATATGTCCAGATTGCTTGCATGTCTAGCTTGCAAGTGGCTGCCCACTTGGGTATTGCTAGCCGGATTTCCAATGGCCCGCACATGTTCATGTATACGTTCCTTTAAGGAACGAGTCGTCATGCCAATATATAGTTTTGAACATGGACACCACAAGGCATAGACAACAAAGGATGTCTTACATGTGATGCATTGTTTTACATCATGATAAACCTGGTTAGAAGGGCAGGTAAATCTTTACCCCTGAGATGAGAATTTGCAAATGCTGTAATTCCCACACCTGTAAAAACCTAGTGGAAAATCTCCCAATATGCTCCTTTGTTGTCTATCCATCTGGTGGTGACTATGCACAACTTAGTCCTTGATACTAGTACCTCTTTTTTAAACAATTCTAGGGCCATCTTGAGCTACAGCTTCAAGGTCATCATCAGCTGATAGGTACAGGCCAAAACATTTTAAGGCTCCTGCAGTTTTGTATGTCACAGAATTATATTCAGTGACGTGATTTACATTACTGGTGGCATTTACATCTTTGGCTTTGAGGACAATTACATCCTGTCTTTCTTTTCTTTTGCTAGCTGCAGGGCTTTATGCAACAAATTTGGGTCATACCCTCTTACTATAAATCTCTTTTGGGGATCTTCTGCCTGATGTTCAAACTTTATATCATTGGAACAATTCTTTCAAATATGGAGGAACTGACCATAAGGTATACTATCTTTTAGTGATTTAGGGTGGCAGCTATCTGCCCTAAGTAGGGAATTACCTGCTATCGGTTTACAATAGCCCTCTATTGTAACAAAGCCCTCAGGCTGACCTGTTAATAATAGGTCCAAAAAAGAAATGGATCTGCCATTACAGGTTGATGTGAAGTATAAGTTAAAGTCATTAGAGTTAAGCATAAGAAGAAATTGTTCAGCTTCTTGTTCTGTGCCCTCCCAGATACAAAGGATATCATCCATAAAATAACCCCAGTATTTTATTTGATTCTTGAAAGGGTTCTGTCAGTGGTCATAAATCTGTATTTCTTCCCACCATGAGAGAAAAATATTTGCATAGGTGGGAGCAACTGCTGACTCCATAGCTGTCCCATATATTTGGTGATAATATTTGGTGTTAAAATAAAAATAGTGGTCAAAATAATTTCTAATGCCCTAACAACAAATTCAGGATTTAAGGCCCCTTCTACATCACACTTGCCCATGAAATATGAAACAGCATGTAGTCCTAAATGGTGTTGGATGATGGTGTATAATGCGGTCACATCAATAGTGAGCCATAAATAGCCAGCATCCCATGAAAAAGTGTTCAAGTGCCTCCAGTACAGCCATGGAATCCCTTAAGTATGAAGGAGTATTGACAACAATAGTTTGCAAAAATGCATCTAAAAATTCTGATAGATTCTCTGTTAGGGAACCTACTGAAGATACAATCGGTCTTCCAGGTGGTCACTGGAGGGTCCTTGTGCACCTTAGGTAACATATAAAATGTAGTGACTACAGGAAAAGTAGGACATAGAAAGTCAGATTCTTTCCTTGTGATATACCCTTTGCTTTCATGCGGAGGTGAGAAATTAGCCAGTTTATGACTGGTACCAAAGGTCATAATGACAATCTGTTGACCCTGAGTTGGTTAGCATGGAACCAGTGCAAGACATTGTGGAAGTCCTTTCGGAGTGGATCTTCTACAGCTGAAGTTGAAGGGCCAGAAGTGTAAATGACCACATCATCTGTATACATTTGAATATGCAAAGAGACGCAGGCAGAAGGGAGGTAGTTTAGAAAAATGGAGAACAGAAAAGGGCCCAGGACTGAGTCCTGAGGTACACCTGTTAGGATGGGGAGAGTGGCAGACAGGATATCATCAACTTGTACGGTTTGCTGAAGGCCTGTGAGGTATAAGTGGAATCAGCCAACAGCAGATGCTGAGAGACATGCAGTGCTCAGCTTATTGAGAAGAGAGTAGGACACTGAGTCAAAGGCTTTGGACAGGTTGGTGACTAAAACTGAGGTGATATGTTTCTAATTCATCTGAGTGAGGATAAAGTCAATTACTCTCAGCAAGGAAGATATGGTGGAGTGGTGCTTCCTAAAGTTACACTGAAAGGGGATAAGAAATCTGAGGAATAAAGGAAGTCAGCATGTCTGGAGCAGACGAGGGTCTTCTGAAGCTTAGAAAGAGAGGAAAGAAGTGATATTGGCTGATAGTTGCCAGGGGAGGAGGGTTGGACCCCTTGTGCAGAGGTAAGACCTTTGCTATCTTGCACATCTGAGGGACAGCACAATGAGAGAAGGAGAAGTTCAAAAGATGAACACGTGGAGAGGCATTAGCCTGAGCCAAGATTCATTGAAAGTTTGAGGTCCAGCCCATTGCGGCTGGACCTTCGATGAGTTAAATGGAGTTAAAGTGAGGAAGACTTCATGGGGGAAGACTGGGGGAAAGGAAGCCTTCAGGAGAGAGGAGAGGGGGAAAGGCAGGAGGGCACTGAAGGAAGGAGTGACCAGAGGTCTGGTATGAAGGAAGAGCACAGGTGGTGAAGAATTTGTTAAAATGAGTGGCAACTGAGAGAGGATCAGAGACCAATGAACCATCCACTTGGAGGACAGGGGGACTGGACTGGGCTAGATGATTAGAAAGGGAGTGAATAACCTTCCGGAAATTAGCGAGAGAATTAACATTAGACTGGAGATTAGATTTAAAGTAAATGCCTTTTGTGCAAGCATGTCTGAGTAACCTGTAGGACTGAAGATCAGGCAAGGATTGTGAGAAATTGAAATGAGACCATGCTTGGCCACGGGACTTACAAAGATCGATAATTTCAGGAGTAACCCAGGGATGGTGGGAGAACCTGACTCTAGATTTACAGAGGGGGGCATGGATGTTTCAGGTGTGACTAAAAATGGTGATGAAGTGGGAGAGGGCAGTGTCATTGTCTGTGGCAGAATAGACTGGGGACCAGTCGGTGGAAGCAAGGTAGTGTAGGAGGGCATTAGAGTCCAGAGTCCTGAGTGACCTGGATCAAATGTATTTGGGGGGCAGGATGAGTGGACCTCACTTTCCTGATACAGAAGGTCATGCTGTGGTCACTGAAGGCATCAGTTAGAGTGCCTGCTTCAATGATATGGTAGAGGTGTGAGGTGAGCACCCAGTCCAGGAGGGAGTGATTAGAAGAGTGAGAACTGAGTCAGGTGCGTTCAACTATTACTGTAATTGGGTGAGGTTCAGGGACTCGTCTTGTGGAGAGTGAGCCTGGAGGTAGGGTGGCGCCAATTTATGTTGAAGACTACCAAGAGAATAAACACATGGAAGTCAGCTTTGGAGACAAGAGATGAGAGGGAGTCAACCAGGGATCTTAAGAGAGTCATAGAAAACACCAACATAAATCTGGAGGGTGGAAGGAAGGGATAGCTTAACTAGAAGGAGCTCGTGGGAGGAAGGAACTGACTCTCTGAAGGTGACAGAGCAGGACTTGTTATGGCAGACATGCAAGGCCACTCCATCACCACACTTGCCACAGTTCTGATGGAAGAGATGTTAGTCAGGAAGAGCCAAGTAGGTGTCCAGTATCCTGGATGAGAGCCAGGATTCAGATATGCACAAGAGGCCAGGGAATACTGGGAAATCCAGATTTTAAGAGAGTCAAGCTTAGAGAGGAGGCTCTTAGCATTTAGGTAGAAGATGCTGAGGCCTTTAAAGAGAGTGGGGAGGGATAAGAAAGAAGGGGGACCTGGGCTAGGTGTGACATCACCAGCAAGAGGAATGAAGAAAAGAAGAATAGAGTGGGACTTCCTCCCCCATGAGTGAGGGGCAGAAGGTGGAGGGAGGGGGAGAGGAAAAGAGAGGAGGGCCCAGTGGTGAACTTTAAGGCTAAGGGAGGTGGTCTGAAGGAACTCAGGGTGGATAGCACAGGTAGGGTAGGGTGAAGAGGAAGGCAGGAGGTGGATAGGGTATGGTAGGGGAGAATGGGGGGGTGAAGCTAGGGTGGGAGAGCAGAAGCAGAGGCAGAGATGAGACTATAAATGAAGGGACCTGAGGGAAAGGAGTAGAGGGGGAAAAGAGGGGTTAGGGATAGTAGAAGAGAGAGAAAGGTGATGCAGACAAGGAGGGTATGCAGCATATTAAGGTGAAATTTGAGGCAGGTGACTAACATGAATGGATCTATGGCAAACACATTAAGAATGAAGACAAGATAAACAGTAATATGCTTAGAGTGAGTCAGGTAGGCTGTGAGAAACAGTGTAACAAAAAAAAATTATACAATGGCAAGAAAAAATCCTGGACTGTGATTGGTCAGTCTTGTGCTGGACCCGTGATGTTATCCCAGTACAACATCACGGATCTAGTCTCAGCCTCACTGTGAACCTGTAGATGAGCTTGATATGCTTGAGCCTCTTGAGCTTGATTGTTTCATCCGCTCTTAAAAAACAAAAATATTTTTCCACACAGAAACATCTTTAAAATGATTTTTTTTATTCTGTAGAACAACGAGTTGTATAATCAGTAATAATCGCCTCCAGGGTGTGTGTCGTTCGATAACGTCACGCCTCAGTTGGTAGACGCACTCGTGTGCCCAACTACCTGAGGCGTGACATTATCCCAGCATGACACACACCCTGTCAGGCATTATTGCTTAAATGGTAATTACAGATAACCCAAGCAGAAAATACAATAAGGTAATGGCAGGCGAACTGAAGCAAAAATCAGAAATAAGGCTATACCTGGATGGGATGTTGCTAGGATACCTGAGTTAGCAAGGTAGCAAATAATCACTTCTGTAGATAAGGAAGTCTTTTGGTGCTGCAAGTTAGTGCAGTCTGAGAAATAATCACTAAAAGGCTTTGGAGCCGAACATTACAGTTCTAAGATTCTCAGCATGAAATGCTCGAAGAGTGTACCTGAGTTAGCAAGGCAGCAAACAGTCACACTGGGGGTGAGGAAGTCTCAATGCAGTAAATGAGTACAGTTCAAGAAATTAGCCTTAAAAGGCTTTGGAGCAGAAGTGATATTTACTAACATATATTGAACCTACATTTACTAACCATATTTACTATATACTAACAGCATTTATAGTTTTATTCATCCTATGTCTACTATTTAAGACACTGAATTTATAAATCCACGAAGTCTCCCATTCTGAAAAAATTCCTCCTATTTGTGTGGATGTCTCTCACCTTCCTAACTTTTTCAAGTCCCCAGAATCACAGACTAATAATGTGGTGTCCCACGTGAATGAAATATCTCACTAAAGGTTAATGTAGATTATTATTTCTAGTATCTCATTTGTGTTCTGTATTATGTATTTTCAGTGCTCTGGAAGTTTGTCCCACATATGTCAAATTGCACGGACAACATAGTAAACAAATGACATTGCCAGTGCTGCAAGTAATGCAATATTTTGCAGGTACAAATTCACTCTTACTTGGATTATAGATTTATGTTGTTCTTCTTGTACTGTAATAATAAACACACGTTCCACATGGGTAAATACCTACTGGTGGGTGTCTGTTTTTGTCTTTGTACATCGGGAATATTATGTACCATATGTACAAGCCTGTTTTTTTTGAACTGCTAGAGTATTGAGCAGTAACCCATGGTTTTTTTCTAAAAGTCTGTGCTTCATGCACTGTGGTATTTTAAATGCCTCAGTGCCTAGGGATACTATTCCCGATTTTATTAAATTGACTGGTATATTATGTACTGAGCACAATCTTCCCTTGTTCTGACTCTCTTGGAGAATTTTCTAGCAGTTTTTTTCTTGTCTGTTTGCCTTGCTCTTGCAATAGCTGCCTCTAGAATATCACATTTATAGCCCCTGTCTATAAATCTGGAAACTATTTCTCCTTTTTCCTTTTAATAGTCTTGTTTGCTATATCCCTGACTTGTTTGTAATATCTTGTTATCTTGATTTATTTAGGTGTTTTATTACTGCTGTCTCTACTGTATAACATTTTATCACAGTTGTTATGCATTTACTGGCCCGGATATTCAAAAGGGCTGCACCATGCTCAACAGGGATGCTCCAGCGCAAGTACGGAAAAGTGCCATTGTGCGGTATTCAGTGGGAGGTGGCTGCACAGTGCAAGTAGCAATGCGCAAGAGTGCAATAGTAATGAATGCATCCACAACCGTATGGGGCGGAACCATGAATAACATGCACAGTGCGATGTTCAACAGCATGCGCTATGCACATTAGGGGAGCTAGCAGAAGTTGCACAACAGTGGAAATGATCCAAAATAAAAGGGAGCAAGAGAGGGGAACAAGAAAATACAAAATCACACATGCCCACACAATGCAAAGCATCATGGGCTGCATATGCAAATCACCACAGAATGTCATGCTGGTTCAACTTTAAGCAGAATTGCATGGTGCCGAAAGGCCTCTCACACAGTTTGCAAAGGATGCAAGGGAAGCCACAGATGGGAGCATAGTGACAGACACAAGGGCAGTACAGAGGGTAGCAGTGAGCAGGACTGGGCAGGAGCAGGACAGGGCACACCTGAACTGAGCCAGAAACAGGGTAGGAGTGGGGAGCCTATGCCGCTGTGCAGGATAATCAGTGGAGTGCCACAGTGGACTGAGGGCAGTAGCAGGAGGCAGGACAGCCACAGCCAAAGGCCGGAGGTATACCCTGTGCAGGGGGAGCATCAGAAATGGACAGCGGGGGGAACAGGATAACAGCCGCTGGGAGGGGGAACACCAGCCAGGGACATGGGCAGCGCCTCTTTACAGATGGAGGTGGTAATGAGGGGTGTGAGAAGGCAGGCAGCAGGGGGGCGTGGCCATGGAAGGGCCCATCAGTGATACACCCAGAACAGGCAGTACCGAGCCTGCACCAGCTTTGAACACTACTCTAACACAGAGATTATGGGCCAGTACCGCCTGAACAGGGAAATCCTGAGGCAGTTCTGTGAGCTGTGCAGTGATGAGATGCAGGCACCCACACAACAGAGCCATGCTCTGTCAGTGGAGATGAGGATGACAGCCATCATGTGCCTGCTCACCACGGGCATCTTCCAGAGACCAACAGGGGACATGACAGGCATAACCCAGTTGGCCGCATCACGCCTACTCACACAATTCCTCAGTGCACTGCTGCCACATGCTGTGGAGTACATCCATTTCCCCAGCACACAGGCAGAGCACACAGCACACGTACAAGAGTTCCACAGGGTAGCACGGTTGCCTGGCGTGCTCGGGACCATTGACTGCACCCATGTGGCCATCTGCATGCCACCTGGCCCAGACGGTGTGTCATACATCAACCAGAAGGGGTATACAAGTATCAACTGCCAGGTGGTGTGCAATGCCAGTGGGCGCATTACCAATGTCTGTGCCATGCACCCTGGGGGAGCACACAATGCCTTCATCTGGCACCAGTCCACACTGTGTCACAGGTTTGAGAGTGGGGACATCCTCACTGGCCACCTATTGGGTGAGTATGCATATCACGCAGGACAATATGAGCAGATGTGGGAGGGGTGCACAGTCAGAGGTGCCATGGGTACCAGCCTTGTTGGCCAATGGCAAAGCAATGCAGACCACCATACTAATGTCCACCTTCTACACACAGGTGACAGTGGCTACCCACTCCGTCCCTGGCTGCTCACACCATACCGGCACCCCACAACCCTATCACAGCTACGGTACAATGGGGCACATGCTACAACACGGAATGCCAGCGAGCGGGTGTTTGGGATGCTGAAGGCACGTTTCCAGTGCCTGGACACATCTGGCGGTGCCCTACAGTGCAGCCCTTCAAATGCCTGTGGGCTATTCCTGGCCTGCTGCATCCTGCACAACATGGCCAACAACTGTGGGATAGCTGTAGAGGTCAAAGAGGGGGACAGCGGTGGGGATGATGAGGATGCCGGTCCAGCCAGTGATGGGCATTCACCCCCTGGGTGAAGGGACCCCTGCCTGATCCGGATGTTACAGCTGCACTGGGACACCATTACAGAAGAGTACTTTGGTCAACAGAGGTAGATCACAGGGCCATGTGCAACCACCAATGGCAAGGGCACAGCCCACAGACAGGTAGGGAAGAACACCAGGGGCAGATGGTGGTAAGGGAATGGGTCTGAGTATGGCACCGCACATGGTTTCAGGGATGGGCAGAGCTGAACACGACATGTGCACACACACACACACACACACACACACACACACACACACACACACTCCACAAGACATGCACAAGGGGTAGATGGCACGCCAACCCCAACTGCCACCCCTACCCCCACACAGGTCCACATACGACCACGCCCAGTGGCCATCACTGTGCGTGCCTCAGACACTGGGCACCATTGCATACTGGTGGACAGCGCAACGCAGGCATCATCATGCACATGCCACAGTGGCCAGCAGCCAGGAGGGTGTGCACAGGGACCGTGTGTGTGCAGGGCCAAGTACCCCACCCGTGCGTCGCATGATGCACACCACACTGCACATAGGGCAGTGGCAGACAGTGGCCATGGTGAGAGACAGGTCAGTCATGCGGCACAGTGCCATGGCCACCATGGATGCAGGGGCAGCCCTGCCGAGGCCTGCTAGCCATGCCAGGCTGACCATTGGCCTCATGGGATGGCACCAACGGTCCCCCAGGGGTGATGCTGCGTGAACGTGACCACATTCATGCAGGGGTCTGCAGCCCACTGAACATGCCCGTGCCAGGTGTGCTCGGTATGGCCACAGTCGAACCCAGTGTCGACATAGCAGGTGTCACACGGCGCCGGGAATGGGGGTGGACATGACACTGTGCGGTGTCTGCGGTGGATGGGCACTGAACTGGGTGCCCAATGTGGCCATGACAGCTGTGAATGCATTTGTCTGCCTGTCAATGGCAGCGATCGCATCCGCCCGCTGCTGGGCCATCTCTGCCAGGAACAGGCTGTGGTCTCTGCTGTGCCACTCCTCTGCCTGGTGCAGAACTGCACTGAGTGCATCCACCGCAGTCACAAGCCACAATTGCTGATCTACTGAAGCCTGGAGTAGATGGCTGTGCTCGTCAATAAGGTCATCCACTGGTCCGGCATGCTGTCCCTCATATGTTCCTGGCCCTGCTGGCCAGCACCCCTTGACGATGGACGCTGCACACCAGAGCTATGCCGGGGCATGTCGACATGCGGTGCACTGCCACTGCTCCCTGACACTGTCCCCCCATCGCCATTGGGTGACTGCTGGCACTGCCCCTCTGGCTGCCAATTGCCAGGGCTCACTGGCACCGCTGCAGCGGCTTCAACAGCCCCACCACCCTGGACGCACACCAGTGCAGCCCCACTGGGGCATACAAGCACAGGCTGGGAATGTGTTGTTACGCAGGCCTCTACAGTGGTACCACCCACGGCAACGTCTGTGCCGTTGTCTGCTGTGGAACCATCCTGTGTCCCACACGTATCACTGTCTGGGACATTGAAGCCATCATCATCGGTGCTGGATCCAGCACCAATCCATATCCCAGCACACTGGAGACTGTGGGCGCTGTCACACTGGGACATAGGCAGGGCCTCATCTGCACCTGCACCACCCTCTTCAGTCCGGACAGACGTGCAGGTATGCACTGGTCCAGTCCCTCAGACACCTGTGGAAGTTGATGAGCGATCCTCCGTGTCCAGGGCTTCACCCTTGGTGGACATACCCACCACTGCTGACCCATGCAGACACACAGGAGCTATAAGAGAATACATTAGCATTAGTGGCTCCGCCCTGCCCTGTGGCATTCCCCCCACCACCCACACAGTGACAGCACAGGACCTACCATGCAGTGATGGGCTGCCACCCATCTGGAAGCCACCACCAGGAACACCCTCGATGGCACAATGCCGCATGCTGCCGGCCACCCGCTCCTCCTGTGGTGTCAGGCGTGGCACATCCAGCTGTCCCCCACCGGTGGCAGCACATGCTGCCCTGATGGCAGCCACCTTATCCTTGATCCTCCTCCTGTCCATGCTGACCTTCTTCTTACACTCCTGCATGGACCACTGGTGGCTGCCATACTGGTTCACGGCACACACCACCTCACCCCACGCCACAGCATGGGCCAGTGGCGTTCCCCACTGTCCACTGAGCAGCGGTTCCCTGCCGAGATATTCCTCGAACAGGGCATCTGATTCAGCCCAGGTGAAGTTGGGCCTCCTCCTTATCCCCCCGTCCCTGTTCATCCTCATCCTCACATTCAGTCATGATCGAGCCTGTGGGAATGACAGGTGTTACCTTTGACTGTGCAGTTCCATTCAGCCCTCACAAACCACAGTCCCCACATCCCAACAGCATGCAACCCACCACAATAGACTGCAATACCAAACTATGTCCTCTGCAGCCCCATGTCGCATTTATACTGTGCAACGCATGCAAATGAGGCAAGGTGCAACTATAAGTGGATGCTAATGCAGTGGTTGCACCGTGGAATGGCTGATGAGCTGATTTGCGTATGCTGGCTGAATATCATGCTGTTGCACCTTGTGCAATGTTGTTGAGCATGCTCAGGCTATGACGCAGCTCTGTGACATGTGCAATAGGCACTGCACGGTGCATGTCCAGGGTGCTGACACCAATGTGTACAGTGCTGCTGACGTGCTGTGCATGGGAGGCAATGCAGAACACGGCTACCAATGTGCCTGTGGTGCTAGTGCACTGTTCGCCCATGCAGCACTCGTGCCCTGGTGTGCCATATGCACCATGGAGCCACAGTGTGGAAGGCCACTGCAGGGTGTCATACACAGGCACCCTACCGTGCTACATGCAGGGCATCTCAATAGCACTGTGGCGCTCCGTGCATGGACAGACCCTTGACCCTGTGGTAAACCTTTACCTCCTAGGTTCCATGCGTCCGCATGGGTGCACCCCTATCAGGCAGTTCAGTGACAGTGCGATGGGGACTGGCAGCACAGTACCATGCAGCCTCTGCACGTGGGGCACATGTGCTACAGAGCATCATTTTGATAGCGATAATCACTGCAGGATGGCACGGAGGCAAGCACAGCAGTGGAGCACCATAGATCTGGCCAAGCTGGTGGCCATTGTTGAGCCCCATGCTGGGGCCCTGTATGGCCAGGATCCATTAGACAGGCCATGCAGTGCTGTGAGGGAGGAAGTGGCTGACGGCCTGGAGGAGGCCACTGGGATCGCCAGATCTGGTGAGCAGTGTCGCCACAGGTATGGTGACATACGGTGGAGGGACCCTGACAGACTGGGGCATCTGCAGGCACACACCCAGCAAGGCGCCGTGCCATGGCCAGGTAGGTGCTCCATCCATACACTGGTAGCGTCCATCCAGGTATCGCGGTGTACATGTGTCCACCCTGCAGGGGGGTGGGGTCTGTCTAGTGGGAGCGGTGGTGATGGTGGGGGTGCGGCATGGCTGGGCTGTGCAGGCACGCACACACTGGGAGGGGGCTTTGCTACTGGTTGGTACTGATGTTCCCCTCTCCATGTTTGCACCCTAAGCCTGGAGGAGTGCCGTAGGGTGAGGCAGGCCTGTTCCCAGCAGGAGCAGGACAGGGTTGGTGCACTGCAGCTGCAGCAGGGATGTGGTAAAGGGGCCATGGGCCAGCAGCACCCAGCTGGCCTGGATACAGGTGAGTGCCATCTTTCCCCTTACATCTGTGCATGCTGTGTTGCAGGGTTTGGTGGTGGGGCATGGCCACCAGCACTTGGCCCCACTGCCGTGCATGCCACATGGTGCACTCAGCCTTGTTCTGTGGCACTGCATGTGTGGGTGGGTGTTGCAAGTGGTCCGTGCATGCACTGGGTACATGGCTGTGCCACTGCCTTCGCACCGCATAGCCATGTCACTGTGTGGCCACAGTGGTGCTGTGCGGGACATGGGCGGTGGGTTTGTGCAGTGGTCCACATGGCTGTGGGTGCCTGGGTAGGTGGGTCATGTGGGTGCAGTTACTGTAGGTGGTCGCATGCCATCACAGGGGCGTGGCCCATGGCTGTATGCTGTGCACAATGGGTGGGCTGAAGGGGTCTGGCCAGTCACGTGTAATGACTCTGCTCCCTTGTCCTAGGTGGACAATTCTGGACAGCACTATGAAGAAGTGTGCAGGGGCTGCTGCAGCTCACAAGGGCCACCCTCGAGCTCCTGCAGAGACTGGAGCAGGACGGATGACGGCAGCACTGAAGATGGCACAGGGACAGAAGTGGGGAGAGGGGCCGTCGGTAGGCCCACTATGCCCCTGTTGTGTATTTCCCTCTTGGACTAACCCTCACACCCCTTCATCCCTCTCCCAGTTGTTCACCCTTGCCCCATGCCCATCCCCACCTGGTTTGTGGCCTTCCCCCCCATTGTATATAGTTGTATATATGTTTCGTATTTCACATTCCTTTATTATATACATTTTGTTATGACAAATGTGGTGGTCTCTGATTTGCAGCAGGCTAATGGTGCTTGGCTGCAGTGGTGTGCTTGGCATCAGGGGTGGTGCAGGCCTGGGAGTGTGTGTGTCTGGCAGGGACCCACCTATGGTGTGGGTGGGGGACTCGGTCCCTGTCTGTGGTATATGTGTGTTATTCCCTGTGCACTGGATGCCTGTGTGCAGTGGTCCCTGGTGCATGCACTGTGTCCATGGTGCCCCTGTCAGAATGTCCATGGCTTATGCAGCTGACTCCCTTGCATGTCTGTGGTATGTATGGTCTGCTGGCACATCAGTGGTGGCTGTCCATGCTGGCCACCTCTGGCCCCGGTGCAATGGTGGCTTGCCTCCTGTCACCGATATGGTGCACATCTGCCTCAGGTGGCACTGTGGCCTATGCTGTTGTTGTCCCCCCTTCATGCTGTTGCAGTGTCTGTTGCAGGGTCTGTGCTCTGATGTCTGTCCCTTGTGCTCTGGCCACATGCTGGTGGCAGATGGCTTCATGGTGCATGCGCAGGTCGGCTGGTACACCTGTGCCATGGTGGGGTGCTGGCCATGGCTACACAGCATCAGTGGTCACACACCAGCAGGATTTGTTGCCCTGCTATTGTGTGCCTGTGTTGGGGTGCCCTTAGGTCTGGGTGGGTGTTTGTCCATGCCCTGTGTTGCATCCTGTGTGGCGCATGCCTCCATGCACCACTGTGGGGTTCTGTGCTGGCTGTTGGGGCCAGTGCTGGGACAGGGTGTGTGCTTGGGTGGGTGTGCAGGGTGCTGTCCTGCTGGTGGTGGGGTCCGGGGCAGGCCCTGTCGCATGCAGGGTACCTCGGGTACCGATGCAGGGTCGACCTCTCTGCTGTGCCATGGGGGGGCCATCCAGGGCGGCACTGTGTCTGCAGTTGTTGTGTCAGTGGCTGGTGCTGCCTGCTGTGGGGTGCTCATGGTGGGGCTGCCATGCATGACTCCATGGTGCACAGGGTTGCATTGTCACAGTGGGGGTGGTGGCATGCATTCAGTGCCATGCACTGTTGGGCCCTGCTCCTGGGCAGGGTGTCTGGGGATTGCTGTGCAGGGTATGCTCTGTCTGCATTGGTGGGATGAGGTGGCACTGGGTGGCCTGCCCTCCTTGTGTTGTGGTCACTGCTTGCCAGGGGGTGTGCTGGGACACCATGCCCCAGCTGTGGATTCGGTGCTGGTGCTCATGGGCTGGTGGTTCATCCAGCTCATCACAGGTTGTGCAGTTCATGGGGTGCAGGGGGGTGCTGTCTGGTCTGCTGTGTGCTCCTCTGCCCATGTCTTCCATGGGTGGTGCACCCCTTCATCCTGTCCCTGCACATCCCTGGTTGTGCTACTGTGCATCAGCCCTGCGCCACTATGCATCTCTTGTTGCACCATGGCGCAGTTGCGCAATATTCAGTTGTATTGTGCAAGCACACCTTGGCCTGCGTTGTGTTTGAATATCACATGTATTGTGCATGGACACACTGCACTTGCGCCTGCTCCTGCTATTGCGCTACTTTGTGGCACAGTTTGAATATCCGGGGGCCACTGTGTAAATTCCATGTTAAGCTTTGTATTGTTCGTTTGTAATGCTGTTGACTTTTATACTGTAATGTATTCTAACAAGGACCTCATTGCAAATGAGTGCTGCTCAATGGAGGCTTTTCCTGGTATAACCGATAAAATGAAATGAACGATAAAAAGAACAGTTTCTTTCTGCATGTAGCAACTGCCTATGTGGTGTGTTTTCTCAGGATTGCATTGATGAAAGCCGTCAAAATGAAGAACAGTGTTTCTTTCCTGTATAGACCAGTTAATAACCTACTTTCTGATTTCTTAAACCATATATCTGATCTACATAGGGTATTTTTTTATATTTTTAATTATAATTTATAGTGAACCACCTATTTTTTTCTTGTATTTAAAAAATCAAATAAGGTTTCTAATTAATCTCTGCTTCCCTGCCATAGTAGAAATACATTGTCAATAAATGGTTGCTAAATCAAAATGTTTCACACCTAAAGGAACTATTATTGTAAAAATTATAATCTTTTGTGAAGCATTTATTTACACAGTGAGTGCTAAACGTACGGAACTGTAATGAAGAAGCTTCAAAAGGAAATGGTGCAAGTAGAGAGTAATCATTCTTATTATCTCAGTTCCTCATGTAAATATCAGTCCTGGGTATAGCATTTAATCCATTATGGAAGGGAGGGTTGCATGGAATATACCTCATAACAGAATTATTATGTCTGGGGAGAGGTGGAGTTGATAACTTGGCATTAGGCCTCCAATGGTTTTCCACCACTGGTGGTTATCTCCGTTGTAGTGAAAACGTGCATATAATTTAGTTGCAGCACTTCTCATTAAACTGGTGGTATTTAAAATATGGCCTGGGGACCACTTATGGTCCCATGGCCTTTTCCTGTGCCCCACCCTGATCAAGTGTTCCTGGTGGGTAAACTACCCCCAAATGCTACAGGTACTAAATAATGCCACTGCTAAAAAAGGTTACTCTCCCTAGTGCTGGGGTTCTGAAATGGAGTAAAATAGTCAATTTCAGAACAATGCTGGCTCCTGTGGTAAGCAATTATTTTAGCATTAGCAGCACTCCATTCCATCTGTGCTGCAGCTCACACAGAGGAGAGATGAAGCCGAGAATATGAAGGAAAAAAATATAAACCGTGGAAAGTAAACGAAAACACAGAACTAGAGGGAGAGATAGAATACTTTTTTTTTTTGAGTTAGCAGTAGTCTGTTTCATATCTGCAACAGCCTAGGGAGAGGATCGATGAAGCCCCGAATACTTAGGAAAAAGCATAAAGAAAGAAAAGGAAAACACAGAATAAGAGCAAAACAGAGAGAGAAAGAGAGAGAGAGAGAGAGAGAGAGAGAGAGAGAGAGAGAGAGAGCGAGACAGAGAGAGAGAGAGAATGAATTGAAGTAAATGGAAATGAAGATTATAATCACCAGAAACCGTAAAAAGAGTGACAGAAAACCCATGAATTACAGTATTAAGCTTAGCAGCATAGGACAAAATACACCCTACACTTATTGTATCTAGCTTGTTGTGGTCTTGGTGCAGTTATACCATATCCAGGTCTCTAGTGCTCTACTGTAACCTTTAGTATCATTTTTTTTACACCTGAAGTGTACCACTTACCTTACTGCTTTTCTATAACCTTGGATTGATTCTCACATGTTACTCTGCAGGATGATTGTCTCATTTCCTTACTTTGTAATCTCCTGGGTTGTACCTGAAAGTAGGCATCATAATTGTCTAATATGCTTACCTGGTCAATAAAAACTAAATGAATAAATTGTCAGTTTTGGAGTCTGTCCCATCATGAACATTTGGTGGGTACTAAGCATTAAAAATGGCTACAGCTATTTTCCATAATATTGAATGCTACAGCTGCTGTGATGGCAGGAGGCAACCCCAATGAACACTTTGATTTTTTCATCTTGATTTTCTATGTTACTATTTTTTGTCCCTTCTACTTGGTTGACTTACCAAGATGCATTGCTGGTAATCAAATGGGGGGCCTTAAATCATGAAGATAGCACCACTGCCCATTCATTGGTATATTTCTATTAACTAGGAGGGTAGACTACTAAGTTTCCATTGCTATCACCTTCCCACAGCTACTGTAGGAGGTGCTGAAGTCACAGTTCCACAGTTTGTGTAGAACTTATCTATTGCAGCATACCACATGTGGATGGTGCCTCTCACATTCTGCTTTTCCCACATAATGTACATGATACAGTTATGTTTGTCTCTGCCATTAGACAGTCTCACCATGACATCCAAATTAAAACCAATCCACTAACTCTGGGTTCAGAAGGTAGCAGCTCTAACCATTCAGCTAAAAGTAAATTGCCAGTACTGTAGCTGGGCATTAGACTGTTTTTTTCATGTTCAGTTTCTATTAGCACCTGACAACTCAAAGGCATTATTCTTACAGTACACTTCTGCAGGGCATGTGTACTCAGTTCTTTCAGTGTTTCTGTCTTGATACAGTAGCACTGGTCACAGATTGCTTTTCACATACAGTACTGTAGATAACAAATACTAATTGAAATAGAATATTTCTGTTTTTTATGCAAATAGCTATTGATATAAACATAGTAATCCACCATTTGTGTTACCCAATACAATTCATTATTGGTCTCAATATAACACTATATTGCATTCTTTAAAAACAAACAAACACAAAAACAAACAAAAAAAAACCAACAACTACATATTCACTTGCACACACTTTTCTAAGCAGAACAAACCAAAGTTTATAGTATGTTTCGTAGGTGCTCACGTATGTCTTTGAGTTAAGAAAGGACCTTTTATACTTAACAGATGATGTTGGTGTCTCTTTAAATTATCCAGTTTGTTCTGATATGGTTTTCATATAGCTTTTACCCCTCCTGCTGTTAGCATCCAATCAGGCTGGCAAAATTAAGACTACTTATTTTGAGTTATATGAGTCCTCGTGAATGGTATTCCCTGCCAGCTAGATTTCACTTGAAGGATGTAACATTTCCATCCCAAGCAGCTTTAAAGGCTTGGTTTTTGTCTATCACTGTTTATTGTGAGAGATGTAGATATCACTTAACAGGGGTCACTTTGGGACAATTTATGTAAATATGATTCCTTGCAATTTATTATGTATTGCATGATGTGTAACATTTTCATTCTACTATTATTTTTTTTATTATCATTACTATTATTATTCTTCAATGTGCAACTTGTATTTTTTATATGATGGGACATCATTGTAAATGAGCTTTCTCAATGAATTTATCCCAAATTAACACACTTGAAACATGAAATCTACAAACAGCAACACCTCTATTCTCACAGCATCAATTCTCCAAGGCTTGCTCCCTATGGTGGGGGACAACAAAGAGATCCGAAAAGAAATGCACAAATTATACATGTATGTGCCGCCAAAGTATGCCATGCATTAGATGGAGGCTATTGCAGTACTGCGCATGCTCGAGTATCACACATACATAGTCTGACTTTGCAGTCATCTTGTACATGGCGACCATCACTTCCGCAGCTGTGGAAGAAAAAGAAGTACCTTGTAAAGTGGGTGTGATTATGCGGTTGGCAGAGGGGAAGCACTGCATAAACACAAGCATTAAAAACTGTGGAAGCACACCGGACAATGGTCTTGTCCTGTGCTTCCACAGTGCTCTTGTAGGATGATAGCATAACATCTGTGGAGCTCTGCCCATGCAGCCATAAAAATAGTCATGCTCATACAATATAGGTATGTAAGCTTAATAGTAGGATCATAGCCATAGGGATTCGATATTGACAGGGTAGCATTGACCATGGGAGGAAGGGAGCAGCATGGTAGGAGAATGATGTGCCTCTTAGGAATCATATCAGAAAGGATTCACCTGATGATGCACTTGCTCATGTAGTGAGTAGGTGGGAGGCCACATGTGGTCATCCACTTGGGCACTAATGACCTAGCTGGATGTGAGGTGGAGTGCTGCAGGAAATATTCAGGAATATAGGGCAGATTCATAGTGGTAAGCTAAATTGGTAGCCTCTTGGAAGTGCTGCTGGTTCCTAGAGCCAATACATCAAGAAAGTGCAGGATGGAGGGATTCCATAACTGGCTGTCAAGTTGGTGCAGGGAGGATGTCTTTGGTTATTGGAACTGGGGTAGAACCTGGGATTATAAAACTCTACTCACAGGATAGCTTACATTTAAGCAGAAGGGGAATCAGATTGCTCATTGACTGGATTGGGACTACATTCAAAGTAACTTAAATTTATGCTAAAGGAGGACACCAAGAAGCACAGTACCCAGGCTGTCATTCCCTCCTCCCCCCAGGTAAATAGCATAAAGGAGTCAGTAGGAAGGGATAGTGGGGCGAGTAGAAGGGGACTTGCGAGAAGGAAAAATATAATACTTGGATGGGAAGGGAAGAGGGAATAGCGTGCCAAGCAGGATAGGATAGATACTCTGGATTAATGAGGGAGGGGAAAAAACAAGATAGGTGGAGGGTAGTGTCCTTCAATGTCAGAACTCTTAGACACAAAACAGATGACCTACAATCAATGATGACAAAGGGGAAGATTGATCTGGTGGTGGTCACTGTGACCTGGTCCACCCCAAAAAATGACTGGGAATCTCTCTATTCCATGGTGCACTCTCTATGGAAGAGGCAGGGAGAAGGCTAAAGGGAGTTTAGCGTTGTATGTCAAGGAGGGCATCACAGCCACAAGAGAATATATGGGGTGGGCTAGAGGCACTGTGGGTTCAGATATATGTGGCAGTAGGAAGGAATGTAAGGCTAGGTGTTGCATATTGGCTGAATAAGCAGGATGAAGGTAAGGATAGAGAAGTGGGTCACATGATCAGAAAGGCATCAGAGAAGGATGAGGTGGTGATTGTGGGGACTTCAAGTTACTGAAAACTAATAGGAATGTCTTGATTGTCATCTGTAATAGTTCAAGTTCAAGTTTTAAGAATTAAAGGCAAAAAACAGAAAGATTTTTTAGAAAAAAGAACAAAGGAATCACAGCATAAAAACGATCAGGTGACGTGTTCACTGGAATTTAATGCAGTATCTGGGGCTGTAGGGAACATTGTTTGGAATAGTTGGGAGATACTAAAGAGCGACCCTGATATTAATGAGATTCTACCTGAAAAATCTAGAATAACATTTAGACGTACATCTAATTTACAAGATAAATTAGTAAACAGCCAATTTTCACAAGATAATTCCAGAAAAGAAATGTGGTTACCAAAAAACCTACAAGTAACCATAAATGTGGGAATTGTAATATTTGCAAACATATGCACACAAGCAATAGTTTCACACTACCTAATAAAGTCACAATTGAAGTTAAAGAGTTTATAAATTGCAAAACTTCATTTGTGGTGTATATGTTATGGTGCAGCTGTAATTTGTTTTATATAGGAAAGACAGTGAGACCATTAAAAGAAAGGATCCAAGAACATGTAAGATCTATTATAAATGGTAAATTGGACACACCTATAGGACGGCATTTTTCCATGGTGCATGATAACAGTACTATAGGTTTGAAATTTATGGGACTGGAACAAGTGAAAACAAATCCAAGAGGAGGTGATAGGCCAAATAAGTTATTACAAAGAGAAAGCTCTTGGATCTTTAAAGCAAATACAGTTGCACCTTTTAGACTTAATGAAAGATGGGATCTGAAACCCTTTTTGAAAGAATGAATGTATCTATAATCAAGTACATTGAATAATGATTCCTGCTTGTTTTTCTCCCTTACAAATCTTTTCAGGTTGCAATAGTATAAATAAAACATCTCCTTTCCTGTACAGATGGCAATCCAAACCAAAAACCTTTTCCGGTCTAGATGGGTTTACCTTGAACACTTCTGTATCTATCCCTCTACAGCTGCAAAACAACATACAAGTAGAATAAACCTTTTTGTCCTTTATGTTTATATACTAACTTTGGATATGACTGTACCCTAAAGTGCTTTACAAGTGGATAATAAGAGATAGGTTGCAAAATGTTTGAAATGATAAAAATGTGAAATATCATTCTCTTAAATTAAGCATAGTTGGTTATAAATATGAAGGGAGAGATTTGTTTGTTTTGCCTGTGCTTTGTGTACATTTTGGATAAAATCCCTTTTTTTTTAAAAAGTGCATTACAAGGTTCAAATATTTGAATATGCAGACAAAAATATAATTTTAGCTGGATAGTATTTTTCCAGCACACAGATTGTGTTTATTACATGGCTCCCTTAGTTTTAGGAGAACCCAAGGAAATAAATATAAATTGTCTAGCATATTAGTAATGCTGAAATTTAATATAAGGTATATCCAAAAAATGTAGCATTTAGACTGCAAGGAGAAAGATGTGGAAATTAAATTTCTAATTTTAAGGTTTATGTTAGTTTAAAATTAACTACATTTCTATTTTTTGTGGTTTGAGATCATTTTAACCCCCCGATTCCCTTTTCCCTGCTCTCCCCCCCTTCCTGATTTTTGTATTATGGTATTTTTGTATGTATATTTCTTTAATTGTTGCTTCTAAATTGTGATTGGTGCACATAATGTTATGTCTGGATTGGTTCAATACAGTGTGATGTCACTTATGACAAAAGGTATTTAAAGGCACTTAAGCTTTGTTGTGATATTATACCCCCTTGAAGGCACTCAGTCGAGGCGCTAGGGGTTCTCACAATTGGTGAAATAAAGACAACAATCGGTTGTATTCAATTTTTCATTTTTGCTGTGGTTTTTGAGCGCTACAATTTGGAGATATATTGGAGTTTTTGAGGGTCACCCTTGGTAGTGAACTCCTCTTAAGCATGAGCGCAGGTATGGTGCATTTGGAATTAGAATTCTTGTAGTTTTAGTCATGGAGTGCAAATTGAAAGCTATGAGATTACAGTTAAGTCTAGGTCTAGTGCTAATGTGGACAATAAGTATGAGGCACACATAAGGGTGGGGAGGGGCTTAATAACAGTTGCAAATATAATATAATGCAAATAGGAGCCAAATGTTACAGGATGCAGTCCACGATGGGTTCCTAGTCCAAGAGGTAGATGAACCAACAAGAGAGGGAGCCATCCTGGACCCAGTGTTAACAAATGGGGAACATGTTAGGAACGTCAGGCTGGAGGAACCACTGGGAGGTAGTCACCACTGATAAGTGTGGTCATGCACGATATAGTGAAGGAGATCCTGAACATGAAGTTCTAGATTTTAGAAAGGCCAGCTTCATCAGGATAGATAGAATACTAAGGGAGAGCCTAGCTAGCCTTTGGGAAGTTATGGATGTAGGCAAAAAGTGAACTGTGGTTAGGGAAGGGATCATGGTGGCCACTGAAACCTGCTTTAAGCAGATGGGACAGAAATCCAAGAGGCCACTTTTGTTTTTCTAGGGGGATGTACAAGGCAGTGAAGGCAAAGAGGGACTCATACAGAAGATATAGGGAGTCCCAGAAGGAGGTAGACAGGGTCCCAGTAGGAGGTAGCAAGTAGAGATCTACAAAGTTCCTAGGCTCTACACTGCCTTTCCATAGCACTCATTCTGTTACTGTGTTCCTCACTGGACCAATGTCTTGCCACCTGACATTTCTGGTGCTGCAACTATTTGTGTTTTCAGATACAAACTACAACAGCACCTTATCTCAACCAGCATCTGTGGCTGCCTCCACTAACACTCCTCCTATGACTCAAGAGCGCCTTAGCATTCTAGTCTTACGTCTAACCTACTAGTCTGATGTGACCTATCCTTAGCACTTCAGGTCACCACCCTACCTCACAACCTTTGCCACCTCTACCCCACCCATTCTGTATACTCCCCCCACTCACTAGCACCCTTACCACTATCCTCCCACTATCATCTCCTCTAATGCAACCCAGTAGGGTGCCTAACTTTGACTCAGGCAAATTACTTGCTGCTTATGATCCTAAATTTGGTGTGTTCACTATAGGAACTGCCTAAAAATGTAGTACTGTATTACTGTATCTTACTGTTATCCTGTCTAAAACATGTACTACTGTTTTGATGTACCTTTGTCCTTGTAACTGATGTGAAATTCATATATGAGCAACCATTGACGGGTGTAATCCAAGAACTCAATAAATAAATAAATAAATATAAATAAAAAGGTAGGCAGAAAAACCTACTTGGAGAAAGTGAGAGGGGCTATTAAGGTGGTAAGGCAGGCCAAGGCAAGAAAGGGAACTGCAAACTGCTGAAGGGGTCAAGGAAGGGGACAAGGCCTCCTTTAGTTACATTAGGGAAAAAATGGCTATGAAGGAGGGCATTGTTAAATTAAAAAGGGGGAGGGGTGGGTGGAAGGTCATAAGAATAAGGCAGAGGTATGGAATGAGTACTTCTGCTCTGTACAGTAATAACTAAGGAGAAACATGGACCAGTGGCACAAGGAAAGATGGATGGAGGGGGATGCTTACAGTAGAAGGAAAGATCATGGAGGGCCGAGTCATAAAGGGGCTCAGGTCATTGGATGTGGGCAAGTCCCCAGGACTGAATGGCATGAACACCCGAGTGTTGAGTGAGCTGGCAACAGAACTTACAGGCCTGCTGATGGATCTATTTAACAGTTCATTAGATAAGAGATTAGAGTCACGGGAGTGTAGAACTGCACAGGCACTTACCACTGCATAAGAGTGCACAAAGGGACCACCCAGGGAACTACAGGCCTGGCAGATGACATCTATAGTGGGCAAACAGATGAAGGCCATCGTGAGTGAATGGTTGGTTGAATTCCTTGAGGTGCATGGGCTCCAGGACAAGAGACAGCATGACTTCATGGCAGAGAGATCTCACTAGACCAGTTTTATCAATATATGTGACCTGTACATAAATTTCAGCAAAGTCTTTGACTCAGTTTCCCTCAAGAAGCTGATCAAAAAGTTGAAGAACCTGGGTTGGGAAACAAATTGACCAGAAGGGTGCCAAATTGGCTCAGTGGATGGAGCCAAAGTATGGTGATGATGGGGTCTCTCAGGATCAAGGGAGGTTACCAACGGTGTCCCACAGAGGTCAGTACTTGGACCAAGGTTGTTTAATGTGTTCATAAATAAACTAGAGAATGACATTATAGGCAAAATTTGCCTCTTTGTGGATGACACCAAGTCATGACCAGCCTCTTCAACAAATACTTGGAATCAGGGGAGGTTCCTGATGACTGGAGAAAGGAGGATGTGATCCCCCCCTTCATGGGGGGGGGACAAGGAGGAGGCAGGCAATTATAAGCCAGTGAGCTTGACATTAGTAGTGAGCAAGCTCATGGAGAAACTGATGAAGATTGGAATCACTAGCTACCTAGAAGCCAACGGCCTTCAGGACCAATGGCAACATGAGTTCACTGAGGGAATGTCGTGTCAAACTAACTTGATTGAGTTCTTTGACTGGGTTACCAAGGCAGTGGATCGGGGAAGGGGGAGTCTGTAGAAATTGCATACCTCAACTTTAAGAAGGTGTTTGACTCTGTGCCGCACAGGAGACTGCTGCATAAAATGAGATATCTTAGGCTGGGGCCAGTAGTAGTCAGGTGGGTGCAAAACTGGATGGGGGGGCAGAAGGCAGAGGGTAATTGTTAACGGGGTACCTTCAACGGAGGGAATGGTCACCAGTGGGGTACCTCAGGGGTTGGTGATGGAGCCACTC
This sequence comes from Neoceratodus forsteri, assembly GCA_016271365.2. Taxonomy (NCBI): domain Eukaryota; kingdom Metazoa; phylum Chordata; order Ceratodontiformes; family Ceratodontidae; genus Neoceratodus; species Neoceratodus forsteri. The sequence continues at coordinate 188,605,396 of CM028132.1, read as the reverse complement.
CTATTTAATATATTTATAGGGAACATAGTGGAAGGGCTGGGGGAGAATATGTATATTAACAGACAATACAAAGGTCTGCAATAGAGTGGATATGTCTGAGAAGGCTGAGAATATGTGCAGGGATCTCGAGAAACTGGAGGAATGGTCCTGGGAGTGGTAATTGTCCTTCAATACAAAAAAGTGCAAGATCATGCACTTAGGTAAGAAAAACCAGGGAATGGAATATCGAATGGGGGGCATGCCCTGGAGGTACCCAAGCTGAACAGGGACCTTGGTATAATCATCTTGCGATACCTGATGGTGACAAAGCAATGTGAGAAGGTGGTGGCAAAGGACAGTATGATGCTGGGCTGCATCAGTAAGGGAATCACTAGCAGGAGGAGGGAGGTCATAATGTCCCTGTACAGACAACTGGTCAGGACACATCTTGAGTATGGAGTCCAGTTCTGGAGACCATGCCTCAAAAAGGATGTAGATATAGTGGAGCACATCCAGAGGAGGGCGACAAAAATGGTGAAGGGACTCAGTCATTTGTCATATGAGGAATGGCTGAGGGACCCAAACATGTACTCCCTGGAACAAAGAAGGGAAAGAGGAACATGATTGAGACCTTCAAATATATCAAGGGTATTAACATGGTGCCAGTTGGGGACATTTTCCAGCTAAAGAGACAATTAAAAACAAGGGGGCATGATATGCAGATAGTAGGGAGGAGGTTCAGAGTAAACATTAGAAAATTCTACTTCACGGAGAGGGTGGTGGATAGCTGGAACAAACTCCCAGAGGAGGTGGTGGGGACAAGAACTGTGGGGGAATTCAAGGGAGTGTGGGATAGACACAAGGGTCTTTTTGAATTGGGGGGGGAATAAGAAATTGCAGAGTCCTAACAGCTAGTTAGACAGACTGGGCAGACAAGGTGGGCCTGATGGTCCTTTTCTGCCGACACATTTCTATGTTTCTATGTAGACGGGTGGATACGGTAGCAAGGGTCAAGGAATTAGAGAGGACCTCACAAAGTTAGAAAGGTGGTCTGATATCTGACAACTGGGGTTCAATGTGAAAAAGTGTAATGTCATGAATACTGTCTGCAAGAGCTGAATGCAGATTGGGGGAAGAGGGTAAAGGGCATGGTATCTGAGGAGGAAAAGGATCAGGGAATAGTTATAACCAGCAACCTAAAGAAGTCTATGCGGTGCAAAAAGGCAGCAGCCAAGGCTAACAGGATGCTGGGGTGCATAACTAAGGTGTTTACAGGAAGAAGGAAAGAGGTGATCCTGCCACTGTACAGATCCACAGTGCATCTGTACCTGGAGTACTGTGTGCATTATTGGAGTCCCTGGGCCCAATTCTAGAATAGTTGCACCTGGCATAACAGCACTTGCGCCAAGTAGAATGGCGCATGTAGCAACTTAAGCCAGCAGTTGCAACATGCACGATTCTACAAAGTGGCCTGCGACATGTTGCAGGTCACTTGCACTGAACAGCTGTTATGCCGGCAGTTGCGCCATAAACCCTCTGCGACATGGTGCTAGGGGGGGTATATGGCAGCAGTTGGGCCCCATTCCAGAAGGGCAGCAACAAAGTCCCCAATGTCGGGATTATACAAGAACCCCCGGAGAACTGGCAATGTAAGTTATATCTGCACTTAGCTGGTGTAACTTACATCAGTCCTCCGAGGGTTCTGTAGAACCCAGTCCATGTGCCGCTCCCATGCCCAGACCACCCCTGTTGCTGCCCCACTGGGCATCACATCACGATCCCACCCGATCCCCGTACTGTACATGCCCCCCGCACAGTAATGGCCCTGCAGGGCTGCCCACACAGACTGCCCCTCTTGCCTAAGTTACATGCCCCACAGGGCTACCCACACCCCCAGCCCCTCAAATCCCCCATTGTAAAACGCCCCACTGGCTGCACTGTCATCCTCACCCAAACATGTTTCGACCCCTCGTTACCAGTCAGAAATGCGGTCTGATATGCCCAGGTAGTCCATCGGTTTCACCTCATCACCACAGTTGCCAGCAACCTCACCTACACTTCGCCCATCCCTGAAGCTGGTGATTGCGCACACGCCCATGGCTGTGTCATGACTGCGTTGTAAGCACTCCTAAAGACACGCCTCAGAAATTAATTTCGAGACCGCCTTTATAGGAGCACTCCACAGCACTCAGTCGGCGGCTGGGCATGGAGGTGATGGGCTGTGCCAGTTGCCGGCGGGGATGGGTGGGGGTCTGGGTGGGCTGGCACAGCTGTGGGGGGCCACTAGACTACCTGAGCATATCGGATTATTTGCCACATTTGCGGCCGGCGATTTGGGGGTCAGACACGCATGGGTGGGGGGATGACAGCGCCACCTTGCGGGGCATTCTAGTAGATAAAACACAAGGTAACAAGAAGCAGACTCATGCATTCAAGTTGCAATACATGTCCTCAGCATTTTAGAATGTAACATATTTAGTTTTACAGAAGTTTTAAAACAAGTAAAGCTAGAGCAGCTTTGAGAATATTGTGATAAGTTGTTCCAGGCATAGGGACACACAAAAAATATATTTCTTTCAGAAACGGACAAATACTTTGGCAACTGTTAGAAGTGATGCTATACTTCTGGTATGGAGCATTTATGGTAAGAAAGGTAGATATATTAATTACTGGGAAATGTAAGAATGTACTACACTAGGGGGTCAAAGGGAGAATAAATACTGGTTAGTGTTAAGCCTTATGTGACATACTGTAATTAATTAAATGTTACATGAATTTCAAACTTTAACTAAAAGACCAGTTGATTAGCACCCTCAAAAAAATGTACAATGCAAAGTTTCCATTTAGTTCATGGGATAGGACATTAGCACATATTTCATATTAAATTGCACCATATGTGTGCATATGTGTGCTGTCTCATGTATAAAAGAGGAACTTCATTTGAATGCTTTCACAAATGAAAAGGGACTCTTCTATGGTTCATTGTGTAATTCAGGTTTAATATGTCCTCTACCATATTTGTGCAAGAAAAAATTGAAGCTTTCAAAATCAGAATGGTTCTACAATGGGGTATTAGGGGGTAGGGGGTGTGGGCAGCCCTGTGGGGTGGCTGTTGTGGCTTGCTCGGTGGGGGGGGGTGCACTTGCAACCTGCGGCTGTGGGTTGTGACTTGCTGGCCAGGTAAGTCCACTGTACAGTGTACCTAGCCACATGTCACAAGTCGCAGGACTTTGCTGTGGAGACGCTGCCCCTTCTAGAATAGGGTGCAGGGTCAATGTCGCAGTTGTGGGTGGATCAAGTTGCGTTTGGCGGCAATTTGCATCACCCTTCTAGAATCGGCTCCCTACCTTTAGAATGACATTAACAATTTCAAAGCAGTACCGATAAGGGCTATGAAAATTGTTCAGGTTCAGCAACATAGCCCGTATGAAGACAGGGTGAGGAGCCTCAATATGTACTTGCTCAAAAACAGAAAGAAGAGGGCTGACAAAATCAACATGTAATAAGTGAAAATAACCACATAATAACATTACAAATGAGAAAGAGTTAAACAGTAGCTAAATACATACATAGACAGATTTTTCCTTTCCTGTAAATAGTTCTGTAGGAGTTTTCTGTATGCGAGATGATTGGAGACAGAACATACAGAAACCAACAAATGTATAAATATGTAATTTTTTTTATTTTTATTTATTTATTTATTGAATAGAGTCAGAATTACAGTCCTTTGAGTCACAGACTCTTTGCAAAGGCTCCACGTCAGATCAAAGTAAAAAAAAATACACAAACAGTGAAAAATACACATACAGTATTAAAGTAACAGTACCAGGTTATGCAGTCGTAGCTTAATCTTATTTAGATGGTTATATTATCTGGGAGCATACAAGACGTCCCATGTCAGATAGCACAGGATGCAGTTTCGTAGGATCTTGAGGGACCCCGAGTCAAATATCTGGACAGGGCAAAAGGAGAGTAGGGGGACATAGGAGGGAGGCTGGCACCAACTAAATAACTGTAACAGTAGGCACCTGTGGAACAGTGGGCTCCTGCATAGCAGAAGTCACTGGGGATGGTTTCAGGGTGCAGGGGGATAACAAGAGTGTGAGCGGGTTAACTACTGTTTGTACAACTGTTGTTCACCTGGGACCCTCAAATAATTACTAAATAACTATATTATCCATATATAACAACAATATTAAATATACTTTAAATATCCCAAAACTGGTTGATTTGATTTGTGGGATATTTTAAGTACGTGGAATAATGGGAAAATATATCCCATATATACAATATGTATAGTATAGTATACTGATCATGCATTCTCAAAATTTTGAAGGATCCATGAATGTTATACATAGTGTTCGTATAGTGTCCATATACTGTATTTATCATACATTTTCCCACTATTCCATATATTTAAAGTATTCAAAAACAGCCAAGTTTGAATCTTTAAAATATATAAAAGGAAAAAAAGTTGCCTTATATATAACATATATAGTTATTCAGTTTGGATCTCTAGGCTATCCCAGTTAATAAATGATTAAATAAATAAGTTAAAACATGATTAAGTGCGCTCTCTCTCTCTCTCTCTCTCTCTCTCTCTATATATATATATATATATATATAATATATGTATGCATAATGTACAGTATAACAAAGGGCTTTGTGATCCATTTTGTTTTAAGTAAATCTAAGTTGACACATGCCAAGCCCCTCTCTGAAAACACACCAATATTTACTTTTGGAACCCTTATGACCCATCCACAGTAGCTGCGGCTGCTTTCTGCATGAATGTAATATTGGAAACCCCTATGTAAATCAAAGCACTTTTCCGTCTTTCTTCCCTCTAATTGAGTCTGTTTGTTTTCTTTACTCATGGTGACTGTTCATGCTTCAGGCTGTCAGTGGCTAGTACAATCTATGTTCAGTGCTTTGATCTACTTTCTTTTTATCAGCATCTTTGGTCCTCCAACAAAAGAAGAAATCATCACCATGTTTGCTTAGTTAAAATTAACAACAGACCCCCTTTCTGCACATTCCCACACACATGATTTTGTGTCATTTATTTTTGTACTTCTAACAGACTGCCACCATGTTCACTTTTCTACACACAAAAGAGTGGTTACTTAGCAGGTAGTTATCTTGGCATAAAATCAATGGAAGGCACTGTATCTGAAAAAAATGTTTTAATATCCTTTTTCTAATTATTACTAAACCTATGCAGGATCATTCTGTGAAAGGTTAAACATATCAAAAGGCATACTGTCTATATTTCTGTGGTTTTATTTAGCTGACATTTTACTATTATGAAACAAGAAATATGCAAGCAGTCTGTCTGAAATGTGTGTACGATCTGTGCTGTACATTTTTATGGAACACTTAGTAACATAATTTACATGAAATGTGCAACAAAATAAGAACCATTTCAGGTCCATTGTTTCAGTTAAGCAGCTGTCATTTGTGTAACATTGTGCAGTCTCCGTTCTACCATGCTAATGTTTTTAGGGACAATTGTTTTACAAAGAGCACTCTGGCATCTAACAGAAAACCCTTTATGGCACTGGCCCCAGGGAGCTACGAGCTCTGCCAAATCAAACAAAAGCTTATTGCTCCAACTGGGTATGTCTGTGCCTTTAATAAACCATGAAGTTCACAGAGCACTGAATCCAATCTGCACATAGTTAACACCTGGTTCAACGCCTTCTGGCAATTAATCAAGATATCAATCAATAGTGACACAATCCAATAATTACAGTGCCATACTCAATAGATGCAAAAAAAATGCATCCTTTCCATGCTTATCTTCATGGGAACACTGATCTGTATACCTACAGAATACATATGCACTGAAACCTCATCACAATAGAACAGTTTTACAAGCATTGTAAGGATTACTTGAGGCAAGGCAAACCCCCATTTTTCAAATGTCAATATAATTGGACCTGGACCCTTAGAGTTATGCAATTTCCCATGTTTTATTTAAAGGGCCAAATTACTTTTTTATACCACAAATGTCATCATTTTACATTATTCATTTTAGGACTGCAGTTGTGTATCTCTTAGCTTACCTCATTAGGTGAGACATCTTACATTTACCTTTTAAGAAATCCCCAGTTCCACATGGAAAAAATGTAGCCCCACATTTTACAATGAGTGCTTAAAACAGAAAGTTACTTTAATCTATAAATGAAACATCCTAACAACCAATGCAACAATTCACACTGCATTGTAAACCAGTGCCTTTTGTATTTATATATATTTTGTAATTTTTAACAACAGAATGCACACTGGGTTGAGACAGCACATTTCTGTGAGGTAGGGGTGTGTGTGTGTGTGTGTGTGTGTGTGTGTCTGTTGGATGCTACATAGACTTGCTTTATTGAAGGGCAATGTTGGCTGGTATACTGAGGAAAATCCCCATGTCTTGTAGTAAGTACGCTGGGATCTTTAAAAAGCAGCTCTGCATGTCAGGAAATATTTCCTTCAACATAATGATTCAGCAGTTACAATTTAAAAGAGAATACGTTTTCTAAGTCTCAGTTTTCTGTTTCAGAGTTTGTAACACATCTTGTTAGCCCATAAAAAAGTTTCTACATAAAAAGCATCTTACTGTTGCCAACTGACCTCATATTGTCTTTGCTTATGATATCATAGTGCTCACCATGGCAACAGACTGTGATGTCACAACAACAATTGTGAGGTCAGTTTGGGACAATCAAATGTCTTTTGAAAGACACATTGAAAGAAATGCTGCATTGTTTTAAAATATTTAGTAGACCAATAATAGGAAAATAAAAAGAAAATCCCCCATGGGTTTGCTACCTTAAGATACAGATCTTGGGATGTGCCACAGGGTGCCCCATAAGTGTTTTCCTTGATATAGGGCTGTATGTAAAGAAGCAGAGTCATTTGGCACAGCCTCAGACCTACAGCTTGCTTTGCAGAATATAAGAAGCAAACCCATTATGTATGGCCCCAAGTCTTTGGGTCTTAAAGGAACAGTGCAATGAAAAGTGTTTTATCAAAAAGGCAGTTTCAGCTACAGTTATTAAATGTATTAGCGTGCCTGTCAAATATACTTTGCTATGTACCTTTTATGCTGTGCACCAAGAGTTTTTTTATTTTCTTGATCCTAACCTTTACCAGGTCTACAGTGGTACAGTATTTCTATATCAAATGTAGAAGAAGTAGTAGTAGTAATAATAAAAACTTTATTTTTCAGCAGGATATATACTTTAGGTCCCAAAGAGACCTATTTACAAAGTTGTCCTGTATTGGTCACAGTTTTGCATCTAAATAAAAATGTTTTTAAAAATAGTTAAGCAACAGACCTTAATAATAAAGCAAACATAAAAGAATGATCAAAAGAAAGCAGGTTATTATCTGCTCAAAACCGGATCGGACTCCACTCCTGCCTCCTGGGGATGAAAGCCCTGCTTGGACTTGCATCATCTTCTTTACAGGCTTTATTCTGCCCTGCCCCTTCTAAACATGTTATGAGAAGTGTTACAAAACATGTGCTTGTGGTGCCATTCAGAAGAACTGCCCTAGGAAGTCATGCCTTTGCAGTCAGGACACCCACCTGGCTAAACGAGCTCCCTCAAGCCATCACAAGCCTCACCAGCATCAAGCACCTCAAATCCAAACTTTGGAATTCCATCACCCCACCTACACACTGCCACTACTCTATCTAACCCCCAGGGCATTACCTGTGTACCCTACTAGAATATATCCGTATGTACTCTTCTGAATCAGCCTCCCCACTCTCTTACATATTGCCCGCTACACATTCACTGAGATGTTTCTACCTTGGCATCCTCTTCCCTATGACAAGGCTTCTTAGCTGCTATCTGGGAGTACCTAACTGAATTGTTAGCACCTTATTTATACTACTGGTGTTTTGTTCCTTATGTACTCTGTGTTAAGACTGTACTTTACAATTTGCCTCTGTCTTTAGTACTCAATTTCTTGTATTATATTAGTTTGTTAATGTGTTACTAATATGTTTATGACAATGCCTGTTAGCTGCATTTGCTATTCCCAACTCATATAATTGTTCCCCTCCTTTGATTGACGAGGGCCCTCTGTAAATGAACTCAGTTCAAAGGTTTGTAATTCTGATTCTTTAATAAATAAAAATAAAAACAAATAAATACTGTTATCACAAATAAGATATCAACACCTTATTTACATTACAAAAGAAAAATATGTTTCACAAACCCACCTCAAACATCCAATCTTATATCAATCTCCACAAAGGACCAAATGATCAAGTGGGCTTATTTCATATATGTACAGCACAAGTCTCAGCCAAATGTGTGCTAATGGCATGAATGAAGGTACTCAGTTTTTACATATTTCTTATGGTTGGAGTGACTTCATTCCACAGTTTAGCTATATTATAAGAAAGTGTCATCTGACCATATCTACCCCACATTTTTGGAATCCTCACCCCTCTGTGAATCATATTCCTTAGAAGGAAACTGTGTTCACTTTTTTCATCATCAAACTTTAGGTTAGCTTTAATTAATCTGTTTTTTGCCTTAAAGATTAAGGTCAGCCATTGCTTTTTTTTATCGCACTCCCATACTATACCATTTTAGTTTTTGATGCAGTATACAATGATGGGCATCATGGGGCACTGTAGAATAAATCTAGCCAACCTGTTATATGTAAGATTTAGTAGCTCAAGTAGATTTTGATTTGCTTTACCATAGACCAAGTTTTCATACTCAAGTACAGACAGGATCAGTTGCATTGCAATAGTGTGTCACATTTTATGTGAGACCAAGGATGCTGATCTTCTCAGATCCCCGATTCTTGAGTTTACCTTTGTTGTTATTTCATTTATATGGGTTTCAAAAGATAATGAGTTACTGTATCTAGGGTAACTCCCAAATACCTATATTGTTTTGTTACCACTAGTTTTACCCCTTCCAAGGTCAGAATCTCAGTGTCCTAAACATCAGTTGGAAAAGGGCCAATCAGTTTATTTTGGAATATCATTACTTGGGTCTTTTTATAAGCTTAAGACCAATTCTGAATCACGAAACCAACTCTACAGGATATGAAAATCTGTTTGTAGCTTATCTACCATATACTTATGATATTGTACTGTAGCCAGTATTATGATGTCATCGGCCTAGGTCTACTTTGTGTATTTTTGATATAGTTCAGTAGTTCATTTATATAAATCAAAAACAGCAGCGGTTCTAGTATTAAGCCCTGGAGTACTCCTCTTTTTAGGTATTCTATTTCTGAAACCTGCCCATCTACTACAACTTGTTGATTCATACAATTCAAATAAAAGAGAAGCATTTTATGGGATGGGAAGCAAGCCCAGTCAATCTTAACCTAGCGATCAGGATGTTATGATCTACAAGATCAAAGGCTTTTCACAGGTCAATAAACTCCACATCCGCAAACTCCCCCATCCAGTGCAATGTGGTGCCCATCTTTATTTCATGAGAAAAAAGTGCAATATAATTTATAAAATACTCAGCTTTTGTTGGAGATAGAACATGTTGCCACCAAGTGAAACTTTAAAATGCTAGGAATCTTTTATAATGAAAAAATGATAGGGTTAACTTTTTTGACAAATGTTGCTGCACTACTGTTTTAAGTGAAGCAAAAGATCAGTGGGACACAACCCTGGACCTGTTATTTGCTTCCCACAGGGCACTGTGGGCCTACATGAACAGCAGACCCATAAAGCACAACTCTGGATCTGTAGCTTGTTTTATGCAGGGATATGCAAGCACTACACAAAGCAATATATACATGAAATATGGTCCCAGACCTGTACAGTAGCTTGCTATGCCCAGGGTCCTGCAAGTCTGCTGCAAGATAGCAGAGCAATGAGGTACAACCCCTGACTTGTATCATGATTTGTGTAGGGTCTTATAAGCCCTATGCAAAACAGCAGATCAATACAGCATGGCCATGGACCTGTAGATTGAAGCAATAGACCCTTGCGGCATGTTTCCAGATCTGTAGCTTACACTCATGGTGCATGGCTATAGACACATGCAGCATAATCCTAAACTTGTTGTTTGAAGCAGCAGACCATAGTGTATGGCTTTGGATGTGCAGTTTAGCCTTGAGTCACAAGGGTAGGAGATGGAGAGTTGGGTGGGCATTATGGTTGAGAAACCTCACATCACATTTCACTCCTTTTGTGGTTTGTTTACACTAATGTATATATTAATGTATTTTTTTTGCAATTAATTTTCTTACTTTTGGAAAAAGTGCAGTACCAAATGTAGAATTTGCTTCATGCATGTCCCTGTGGGACCTGCATAGTTAAATAATTTATTTAAAAATGCCTTTCTGTAAACCAAGGTGCTATACATGATCATAATAAATTAAGTCATAAAACATCATGAGACAATAGAACAAAATAGTCATGCCAGATATTACAGCTGATTTTAAACAGTGCAGATACTCATGCCTATTTCAGCCTCCTGCAAATGCCTGTCTAAAAAGCTATGTCTTCAATCTACTTTTAAAGGTAGTGTCAGAAGTATCCTCATAGAGGACACTGCAGGCCTTGTGAGAAGCAGGAGATGAGTCATAATCTCTTGAACCAAACAAAAACAAATGTGTTTTCCTACTTCTTGTTTGTCCTCTTGACTGGTTTTATTTTCTCATTTTTTTTTGATCATCTGTAATCAAGCAGAAGTACTATCTATTATGCCTTCATTTAATTTATTAAAGTCAGTTTTGGCAGTTTTTTCAAGACAATCAAGAAATACTAATTCTAATAAATTTTCTTTTTTTTGAAGTCAGCTCAGACGTGTTGCTTGATTGTTAACTGACAAACCACACAACTCACAACATTTAGAGTTAAATATTTTTTGTTTGCAGCTTTTAAAAATGCTATTTGTGTCAAACTTAAACTTACAAAAAAAGTCACATTTTTCAGCTATTTTTTAAGTGATCTGCACATGTGTTAGATTTTGAAACTCAAACCCTAATAACTTAATAATAAAAACATATTTCATTTTGAAGCTACCAAAAGGTCCTATTCTGGGACAAGCTTTAACAAACCTGTACATTTTGCAATTTAAAGGACAACTCTCAGTTCTCCTAACTAAATGCTATGGGACCTAGAGGGCCTGATTAGAGAAACAGACTAAATAAATGATCTTTTTAATTATCATGTGAGATACTGTACTTTGTATCTGGTTGATACTGCTTTCCTGCCACCTACCATGCCACCAAACTACCTCTCTCAGAATCCCCCTAACCAGCCTTATGATGACGTGAGTAAAGGGCTGAGCCACAGAGGATGTCTATGTGGCAGCACTTAATTTAGTACTCTACAATGGTGCATTTTTCTTAGTCTACCTGTGCCAATTGCTGACACATAGGGCTGGGTGAAATTTATTTTCCACCTGCAGAATTCTAGTGAAATAATGATTTCGCTTTGGGGAAATTTTATGACATTTCCACAAATGTTTTGCCAACATTGTGATTTCAGTTATTTACATCTAATGAAAAAAGTATTTATCCAAATTGCACCAAATCTGGTAGGATGGGATACCCTTTCCAGTTCCCATACAGAAGTGTGCCAAGTTTTAGGTCTATATCTTTAAAGATGACTGAATTATTATCCTCCAAACTTTCAGAAATTTTAAAATTACATTTCACAACTATATAAATTAAAAGCGTTTGTCCACATTGCATCAAATTTGGTATATTGATTTTACCAAGGTCCATACAGATGTGTACTAAGTTTTAGATATCTGATGGTGACTGGGTTATAAGCCTCCAAACATTTGGAAAGGATAAAATTGCATTTCACAATTATGTAAACTGCAGAATTTTAAGCCCCTAAAAGGTTTTAAAATAGAGAACAGAATATCACCAGTTTTGTTAGGTTCACTGACCCTAAATATTAAGCTTTAAAGCCACTCCCATTACCCAGCATCAGCACATCATGCTGCCATGCTGAAGACCTGGGTTCAGAAGTGAGCTTGAGAATTCATGTCAGAAGTCAGGCCATGGCTAAAACTTACAATATACATAACCATTATTTCTCTATTTAGCAGTTTCTATGACTTTTCCATGACAATATGCATCTAAGTGTTCAGTTATCTAGCTCCAAAGGTGGTTAAGTTGCAAGCATAGAAATATTTTCAGAAAATTTCACAAGTTTTAAGTTGCCAGACTTTGAGCACCTATAACTTCTTCTCCCATCATCAAATGTTATGAAACTTGGCATGCTTTTAGGACCCATACCAAACAATATGCAGGCCAAATTAGCTGTAATACTGACTGAGTTATGGCCAATTAAAGCATTTCAGAAAATTAAAAAAGAAAAAAAAAAACTCATGAAATTTCATGAAAATTCCACAAATTCAGAATTTGCTAACTTCGCCCAGCTCTATTGACACAGCATGATTGATGCCAGTAGACTAAGTGCAAGAAATGTGCCATTGTAGAGTACTAACTTAATTAACAAAGTCCTCGCACATAGACTTCCCCTGTAGTTTATCCATAGCTCACATCATCACAGGGCTGAACACAAAGGATTCAAGGAGTGTTAGTTCAGCAGCATGGCAGGCAGGGAGATGCAGGATCAACCAGATACAAGCTAAGATATCTAATATGAAAATGATTAAAATAATTATCTCTTTACCCTGTTTGCTTAATCAGGACTTCTAGGTCCCATAGCATTTAAAGAGGGGAGCTGAGCGTTCCCCTTTAAACTTTTGTAGTTTTTTTGCCATTTATGGGCACAAAGAAATCTTAAAAAGGAGGTTTTCGCATAAATTCACAAATTAATAACTCTACATCATCAAAGGATTTTCATCTAATTTGCTGAAAACTTAGTCCTTAGGTCTGAAGTTACATACCAAGTTTCACAGTCCAGGAGGCCAAGACAAGTGAGATATAAGCTGTCAAAACACAGCGGAGTACTAGCCTTTGTAAAAGTGTGAGCACCAACCACCAAGTTTCAAAAATGAAAAACTATGGGCAGGGGTCTAGTAGCCTAGGCAGACCACAGATATATATATATACATATATTTTGTGTGGCTTCTCATGCATTGGGGGGGGGGGATAATTTGTGATAGGATTTAATCCCACACAACTCCAGTTAAGCATACTATTTTTCTTCTGGCATATCCTCCAAGTGCAAGCCTGGGCAACCAAGCTGTAATGGAAAAGACAAAGCCACAGAGCAAGTGGCAACCCAGACCTAAAAAAAAAACTAAAAAAAAAAAAAAACTGTTAGCCATTGACTGAGCAGCAGCAAGTGATTCAGATTCACCCATACCTCTTCAAGGTCCCTGGTTTTTAGTGACACCCTGATTTTTACCTTCAAAGTTTCCTCATCTGCTCCAAAAAGTGATATTTATTTTACTAAATTGTTTGGATTTGAAACCAAAAAATAAAATTTAGTACTGCCAGAGCTTAATGTTGTATTATGTTATTATCAATTCTTGCAAAGAAACTTCAACAAAGAGGTGGCAGTGAAAGTGAAGGAGAAGAGAGTAGCCTTTCATAAGTACAAAAGTGCTAGAGAAGAAGAAGAAGAAGACTGGGAGGATTACTCGGAGAAATCCATAGAGGCAGGCCAGGCAGTCTGGGCAGCTAAGGCAGTTAGAGAACTAAGGCTGACTCAGAGAAGTAAGGAAGGGAAAAATGATTTCTTTAGGTACATAAAAGAGAGACAAAGTCGTAAGGATAGAATTGCCAGGATTAAGACAGAGGGGAGATGGGTGGAAAGTAGTGTGGAGCAGGTGCACAATGAGTACTTCAGCTCAGTCTTTACGAGAGAAAAAGATGGACCTGTGCCACTGGGAAAAATAAGGGCTTAGTAGGGGGAAGGGTAGAAACTGCTTGGAAAATACAGGAGGATAGGGTTTTGAAGGGGCCTCAGAGCCCTTCAGGTGGACAAGGCTCCTGAACAAGATGGTGTGCACCCAAGAGTCCCGAAGGAACTGGCAGAGGTCCTGGTGAGTCCCCTTATCGACCTGTTTAACATCTCACTGGAGACAGGGAAAGTGTCCCAGGACTGGAGAATGGCACATGTGGTGCCTCTCCACAACAGCGGGCCCCAGAGATGAACCTGGTAATTATAGACCTGTAAGCCTCACCTTCATTGTAGGCAAACTAATAGAGACCATTCTCAAAGAGAGACTGATAAGCTTTCTGGAAGACCATGGTCTCCAGGATGAAAAGCACCAACAGTTTGTCTCAGGAAGATCATGTCAAACTAATTTGATTGACTTTTTTGATTGGGTCACAAAGGCATTGGATAAGGGCCAGGCAGTGGATGTTTTGTATCTGGACTTCAGCAAGCCCTTAGACTCTGTGCCACATGGGAGGATGCTTAATGAACTGAGGAAGCTGGGAGTAGGGGAGAAACTAGTAGACTAGTTCCAGAACTGGCTACAGGACAGGAACCAGAGGTTGATTGTCGGGGGGGGGGGAACTATTGAAGCCTAGGCCTATGACCAGTGGAATCCCACGGGGCTCTGTACTTGGGCCGGTGCCATTTAACATCTTTATTTGTGACATGGTGGATGGGATCAAAAGTGATATCTGCCTATTCATGAATGATACCAAGATATGTGGGAGAGTGGACACAGAGGAGGGGAGGTGGGAGCTCAGGGGAGGATCTGGTTAGACTCGAAAACTGGTCAGACATCTGGCAGGTGGGATTCACTACCAAGAAGTGCAAGATAATGTACTTGGGAACTAGGAACCCTGGGAACAGCTACTGGCTGGGGGGGCAGGTATCAAGTTCAGACGAGGAAAGGGATCTAGGGGTTATAGTCAGGAGAGACATGAAACACTCAGCACAGTGCCATAAGGCAGCAGCCAAGGCAAAAATGCTGGGATGCACTGCCAGGGGAATCACCTCCAGGAAACAGGAAGTCATTCTACTCTTGTACAAGTCATTGTTGAGACCACACTTGGAGTACTGCATGCGGTTCTGGTCCCTTTTTTTGAGAAAAGACATCAGACAACTGAAAGGGGTACAGCGTAGGACAACCAAGATGATCCAGGGCCTGGGGGGTGTATCCCCTGAGAAGACTATGGGAGCTCAATATGTATTCCCTGGGGGACAGAAGGGAGAGGGGCGAGATTTGATAAAAACCTTCAAGTACCGAAAAAGTATAAACAAGGCCAGAACATAGGGCTTATTTAATCTGCAAGGGGAAAGGGCCATGAGGGAGCATAGTCTGAAATTAGTAGGGGGAAGATTTAAAAAGGCAATAAGGAGGCACTTTTTCACCAAAAGGGTGGTGTTAAAATGGAACAAGCTATCTGAGGAGGTGGTCTCATTGAGAAAGGTGGATAGTTTTAAGAGAGGGTGGGACAAGGTAAAAGGGAGAGTCACAATTGGAGGTCAGAAGGGTTGGGGGTTGAAAGGATGGGAGTGGAATACTCTGGGGGGGAAGGGAGGGGAGGAAGCTCTAGTATAATTTACTATGAGCTGCATACTCAAGCAGACTTCATAGACCACTATGGCCTGTTTCTGCTGCAATCTTCATATGTTCGTATGTTTGTTCATATGTTCTTTTTACTCTTAAGACGCATAATGTAACAGGCTATAGCTTCTACAGCTTGTATACTTGTCAGATAGCTCCCGGGGGTCTGATTTGGGGTGAATGTTTTCCTGTTTTTTTAAGCATCATCCCTTGTTAGAAAACAGGGGGTTGAGACGTATGTCAAGATATCCCTCCAATGGCAGGCAGTACCAGGTCTGTCCCAGCTGTCCCATGCCTCTCCAGTCCCTCCTAAGTCTTACATTTGAGACTATCTTGATCCCCCCACTGTCACACCACACCAGGCAAATGAGAACAGTTCCCTAATCTCGCCAGCCCAACAGCCAACCACACAGCATAGCAATCCTCTTGTGTCTCCTGCCCAGATCCAGCAGACACCGTGACGAAGAATTTAAACACACTTGATTTCCCAGCTCTACTGACCACCTCAGCTAAAAAGAAATAATAAATCAGTCAACCGACTGGCAGTAGCCATGGCTGATAAATAGAAGCCAGGAACAGAATTCTAGAAAGAGTTCCCCTAACTGCAGCAGTAGTGAATGAGAGTGACTGAGTGAGAAAATGACAAAAACTAAGTCAAAGTCTTATGCCAAAGTTAAAAAGTACAACCACCTGCTTATGGTGTTACCTAGCAGAAAAAGATACAGTTAAACCAAGAATGAATGTGGCCTTGTGCTCTAAGGGTTTCAAGGGCCAGTGCAGATGACAACAACAGTGGCCCATCTCCAACTTCAGTCCACTGACAGTAACATTTTATGATTAAAAAACAACCCTGGATCTCACCAAAATACCATTATGAAAAGACAAGTTTCTTTCTTGTAGTAGGGGAATTATCATAGCATATGAGACTTACTTGAAGTTTGTACTTTCTAGTCTCTCTATCACTTTGCATGTGCAGTCAGTGTTGTCAACTCAAGCACTCCTCACTCTTCTGCCTGCTGCCTTTTGAGTGTGATGGTGAGCCTAAATCCAAAATGGTGTTCCCTGCTGTCTCGCTAATAGTTAGGCAGAGGATGGGTTGTGGAGCAACAAAGGTAGGGAAGACTCTTGCTGGCTAGAGGCCATGGAAGCACATACTTTCATTACACTTGTCTTTCTCACTCTTAACCAGGTCCCAGATTGTGTGGTGTGTGTCTCTGCCAGGTGTGCAATGTCTGGTTTCCCTTCAGTCCTCCTCCCTGCCATATTAGACTGCACAGTGCTGGCAAGTGGCATTAAAAGAGTCAAATGTTTTGTACCCCTGTTCTTACAGGAAATATGCATACAATACATACTTCACTGTTAAAAACTCCAGTTTTACATAAACACTAACTCAATTCTAGCATACAAGCACTTCTGTACCTGTATAATATACAGTATATGCTACACTAGTGGTGAACAAATTGGATAGATAAAGCATGTTGTCTTAAGATTAATATTTATTTTTAGTTCCATGTCAATACAGTGAATCAATTAGAGTGAACGTCGAAACAGCAAGTTTTTAATAGCGACTCAAATAACAGCACATCCAAACAATAGCGCTATATGGAAATAGTGACCACATAACCTGCACATGTACCATAAAGTTGTAAGCCAAATCTCTGAGGTTCTCATATAGACTCCTCTTACCTTATTCCATTGCAACCTCAACCAGGCACTCTGTATGATCAGGATAGCACTGACAAGTGCTGTGGGTTTCCGACTGGGACAACTAGGTATTTAAACACACATGCAAAGGTGTTTTGGCTGTAATACAATCACATATTCACATGTGGGGGGCTCCACCCCCCCGCACCCCCCACATGGGGCTGTGCCCCCCGACCCCCTTATCTGTAGGACTACTAGTCCAAAGGCACACATGGGTACTGGGGATGTCAGCCACTCGATTTTGCCATTTCCTTCTGGTAGCTCTTATGTAGCAGTTGCTATTTCTGTGCTCAATCTTACTGTTTAGCCTAACTGTTTTCGCTATTAAAACTTTGCTATTATCATGTGTTACCTTTATTTTTCAATTACAGCAGATGCTAGTTCATGTAGAACATGTTAGTTCCACTTGGAACTGGAAAATAGAACACAGAGAGAAATCCAATACAGCTTTATTTTATTTATTTATGTTATTGAAAATTTTGGTAACCGGGAAAGGCACACTGAGCTGAGGCTTATTTCCAGGTGTGACCGGGGCAGGGTACAAAAGGGGTAGTTGCAAATATGGTAAAAATAACAATCAGTGGACAGAATAGAACTAAATAGTAACAAGCTAGACAGGAATGTTTGTATTACTGTAACCACCCAGCCCCCTGGGGTTACTAGAATCCCATCAGTGTCAGTGCTAGGCAGGAAAGGCAGCTGGTGAGGTGAATAACAAGTTTTTATTTTTTATTTTTTTCATCTATTAGAATTTTGGATAAATACCTTTGAGCCAATGGCTCTTTTACAAAGGTTCCACGTCATTATACAAAGAATAGAAGTACAGTTTGTGTGAGATTAGCAGGTGAGCAGTTTGAATTCAAAATTCAACACACGGCATACATGGTCTAAAAGCTATAGGTAATATAAATAATAGTTAGAACAGCACAGTCAAGCATACATTTAAGCATGATGAGTCACAACAAACAATATTTGCATGAATTAAAGCTGCCAGAAGGGCACTGTCAAAGGGAAAGGTAGAGTGGAAAAACTGAGTTGCTGTCAGTTGTGCTAGGTAGCATAGGAAAGTGGAAGAGATCGTGGGTGTAGTGGGGTAACTGGGAGAGAGGTAGAAGGAGAAGTGGTTGGGAGGCAAGGATCTGGGAACAAGTGCAACAGTGGGTGGGGTGAGCAGATTAGAAAAAGGAGAGAGGAAGGGAGTTGAAGGAGGGCAAGAGAGGAAGGTGGTGAACCAGGGCTAAGGAGAGAGGCAGGGGTAGATATGGGTAGGGGGAGGGTGGTAGCAGGCAGAGGTGGTGATAGTAGAGAGGTGAAAAGAACAGGGGCAACTGCCAAGGAGGTTAGGAGTTAGTTAAATGGGGTTTTCACCTACTATCTCTATGTTTACTTGGTCTCAGCTGAGAGGAGAGAGGTGATGTCATTTAGAACTCTCGCAGCAGCATAAGCCACAGCAGCTGGCTGTGAGTGGGGAGGTTTAGAATCTTGAGTCAGTCTGAGAGGAGGTTCAGAGCCAGAGGTCTGTGTGAGCAGTTGAAGGAGTGAGTGCTGCAGTGTGGGCTCTGTAAGGAGAGCTTATGTTCCCTCACTAGTGCTGAGAAACATCTGCTTGCCAAGAGAAGTGGTGGAAACCATTGTCTAGAGCAAGAGTTCCTGATTTTCTATCCCTGGAGAGATGGAAAAGGACTGCCAGAATGGATCTGAGGGGCAATCCCCTGATTTTGATCCAGGACATTGAAGCTGCCTGTTTGGTTTATCAACCATGAGTAATCTGGCTTTGTGCTTCCCAGAGGAAAGTACCTGTTTCTTGGGGTGCACTCTAATAAAGGGAAATATACACCAGTTCTGCACCAAGCTGAGACTATTCTCATGTTTTTAAAGTTGGCTGACAATCATGGGGTCCCCAGAGAAACTTGGCACGTTGTTCAGAACTTTAGTTTCTACACGCAGAAGTAGTTTTTTCTTATGCAGGATGTGAAAGTCATTCCAAGATGTATAGTTCTAACTGTTTTAATAGAAATTGAGGTGTAACTCTGAAAGAATGGCTGAGTGTGGACATGGATGCAAAAGGTGGGCAGCCCCACATCTGGAATGACCAGTTTAGCACTATAGATTCCATAAGGGCATCTACTTATTTAGGTCATGGCAGCCAATGGCTGAACAAAATGTTTACCCCCTGGTGTGGGTCATGCTTATTTTGAGCACCAGTGTGCTCCATCATGGCCAGTTGCCACATTGCCAAATTTTCAAGTCCTGTGCCATATGGGAAATGTGCTCAGTTGTGGCCAGTGCCACTAGAAGAAAATGTGTGTTCCTCTGAGGCCATTGCCGCATAAGACAATTCAAGGTCCTGTGACATATGGGATATGTAAAGTTTCTGACTGATACAGATTTCTGTTGTTCTGCCATTGCCTTGCACCACTATGTGTAAATCTTGGGGGTCCATCTTTGTTTTAGTGTACCATCTTTGGAATAAAGTTGCACTCTAGAACCCCAACCTGGTTTGGATTTTCATGTTACTGCTTCCTGTGTGGAATTACTGGGTACCCCTCCAGAAGTACAGACCTAGCATAGCCATAGCAAAAAGTTCTCTCTTCAGAACCTGGGTTTAGTTGGTCATGTGTATTTGCTTTTGTACACCCCAACCCCTTTCTGACCTCTAGAAATAGCGAGCCTGGTATACATTCCCAAAGCTATGGATGGTATCACTTGTCCAAAGTAGTTTGGGTGCTCAGTCCAGGGTACTAAGGGGTAGCTTACTGTACAAAGTATCAGTGGGTGGTTGCATAACATTACAGACTGGCCTAGTATATACACAGAGAAACACATAATACTATACAGTAAAGGTATAACAGAAAACTATCAAAGGCTAGAAAACTCATATTTCATTCAGACAAAGTATATTGAAGAAGAAGCTTGATTACCTACAGCATTAAGTATACAAATAAGCTATCAAGGTCTAGAGATCCAGTTGAGCAGTGGAGAAAGAAAATTACACCCTGTCATAATCCCACATGGACTCAGGGAAGGTAGTGGCAGGAGCAGGAGGGCTGAGGGGAGAACCTTAGCAGGTGCTTAAGACAGGGGAGGGAGGGGGAGAACTGGAGAAAGGAGGGAAGTTGGTTCCAAACAGTGGGAAGCTGGTATGGGAAAGCAGCTTGTCCTGCAAATGAGTGTGGATAGGGTATGGAGAAGGTGCTAGAGTCCCTGGAATAAAAAGCATAGTCGGACACAACCATAGGTGACAGAAGTGAAGATAAGTATGAGAGTAAAGAGGCTTATCAGTACTTAGCAATGAGGAGGGAGCAATGGGTTTGGCAGCATTGTAGTAGGGGAGGTATGGAAAGTGCTGAGTATAATGAGCAACAGTGGGTATGGGGGGGACAAGTTAGAGCAAAATGACAGAATGCATTGTATAGTGTGTCTAGTCTGGCAAGGGATGAAGGAGAGGCTAAACTGCAGACCACTTTGGCGAAGTCAAAAATGGGGAGTGTCAGTTTGGAGACAGGTTCCCGGCATATAGGGAAGGGGAAACAGTCCTTATTATAGTATAAGGCACTGAGTTTTGGTTTGAGCTTGGTATAGATAATGTTGAAGTGAGTGGTGAAGTGCAGTCTGCTGTCAAGCCAAACACCCAGGTATTTGAATGCTGGGACTGCCTGAAGTTGGATGCCATCTAGGATATGGAAGGTAGGGAAAGATGGGAGCTTTACTAGCTTTTAGCCTGTGCGAAGGTCATGGATACTGTTTTTTTTGTGTTCATTGTGAGTTGGTTGCCTTGAACAAGTGGATCACATCCAGAAAGCCATGCTGTAGAGGACTCTCACCAGCGGCAGTTGTCTGGACGGAAGTGATGAATACAGTGTCATCAGCATAGATGTGTATTTCTGATAAGACACAGTTTGATAGGTCATTTAAAAAGTTGATGAACAAGACTGGGTCAAGAATGGAACCTTGGGGGACACTGGTCAGATTTGGGAGTGGGGGGGACAGTATGCCACACACCTTTACTGACTGTTGATGGCCAGTCAGGTTGGAGTGGAACCAGTTAATGGTGGGTGGTGAAAGATCTGCTAGGGTCAACTTGTCTAGGAGGAAATGATGGGAAATGGAATTGAATGCCTTGGCTAGATCTGTAAAAATAGCTGCTGTGATCTGACATTTGTCCATTCCAGAGAGGATGTAGTCAGTTACTCGGAGGAGAACGGAGGTAGTGGAATGCTTTTTTTCTGAAGCTGGACTGCAAGGGGGAGAAAAAGGATGTGGAGTCAAGAAAAGCAGTGAGTCTGGAGACACTAGGGGTTCATGTAGTTTTGCAAGAAAGGGAAGAAGGGAGATTGGTTTGTAGTTCACAAGGGAAGATGGATCTCCACCTTTGTAGAATGGGAGGACTCTGGCCAACATCCAGACTTGGGGAATAGCTGAGAGCGAGAAGGACAGGCTCAGGATGTATGTGAGAGGGGATTACTGTGGCTGGGGCAGAAAGCTAGAGGGGCTTAGGGTCTGTTGATCTGGGCTGTGCTTTGAGGGATTTAGGAATATGAGAGCTTGAAGAACTTCTTCAGGGGTGACTAGTGGAAAGTCAAATGCATCATGGTCAAGTCAAGTCAAGCCATTTTTATTTATAAAAAGTGCTTTACAAAATATCAAAGTGCTCGTACATGTAATTAAAATAGACCATAATAAATAATAAAACAGTAATCAAATTAAAAATGCAGCATTCCACTTAAAAAATGTCTGAACAAGCTAATTCAAATAAATAAGTTTTTAAGGCAACCTTTAACGTCTCAGCGGACAATCATTCTCTAACCTGACGAGGTAGAGTTCCACAGGATCAGGGCCATAAATGCAAAAGATCTAGTCCCTGAGGTCTTTAAACTGACCCTGGTAACCTCTAGCAATCTCTTATAAGTGGAATGGAGCGAGTGGAGGGGGCAGTAGGGATGCAGGAGGTCTTGCAAATAATGTGGTCTTTGTCCATGTAAGGCCTCACAGATCAGCAAACCAACCTTGAAGATAATCCTCCACCGCACTAGCAGCCAGTGCAGTTCGCGGAGCACTGGCGTGATGTGGCTAGATCAAGATAAGCCCGTCAACAGCTTGGCTGCCATGTTCTGAAGAGCTGCAGGCGGTGGATGTCCACCTCCAGAAGCCCTAGTTAAAGAGCATTGCAGTAATCAAGGCGAGAGGTCACAAAGGCATGGACCAGAGTAGGAAGATCATCAGGTGGAACAAGATGTTTTATCCGAGCAATATTCCTCAGATGGTAAAATGAGGACTTGATGATGGCTGAAACCTGTGACTTAAGTGTCAGCTCATCATCAAGAATAACTCCTAGATTCTAAACCTGCTCAGAGACCCCCAACTAATTGTCCCCCAGCACAAGCCCAGAAGGCTGACCAGCCAAGGACCCTTCTACCCGATAACCAGGGTCCACAACCAACACCTCAGTCTTATCCGGGTTCAACATCAACCAGCTGGCATTTATCCAGTCCAGAATCTTGGTAAGGCAGCTGTTAAAGACCGAGATAGCCTCACCCTGATCAGGCTCAAAGGACAAGTATAGCTGAGTATCATCTGCATAGCAGTGAATACTCAGCCCATACCACCTTATAATGGCTTCCAATGGCAACATACAGACTGCGAACAACATGGGAGACATGGTGAGAGAGCATGGAAGCGAGGGGTATATTAGAGGCAGGGTAGTCGGGAAGGGCACAGGTGGTTAAAAAGTGGTTGAATAGCTGGCCCAATGGTGCCAGGCAATAGAGGATCACCCAGCACACTGCTGACCGGGTTCCCTCCCAAGCCCAGGGCATCAGGAGTGGAGGCTGGCAGGAAGGGCCCAAGAGCATCCCTCAGATGTTCTCCTCTCAGGGGGGAGGGAGATGGATGCATCATCCTGTGGCTGCTCCTTGCGGCAGGCTCAGCCTTGCACTTTGCGATGTGGGTGACCACATACCACATGTGCGCGTATGCAATGATGCTGCAGTGGGCATCCTTAGTAGGCAGGGGGACATAAAAGGCAGAAAATGCCCACCCGCGCCAGCTGGATGCAGGCGGCCCACCTCCCCTGGCCGCTTAGCTGGAAAGTCCCCCACTGCTTCCTCACCACTTGACGTAGAGGCAAGGAGGCACCTACAGATGCCTTGATCTCACCTCCAGGTAGCCTCCCACATGTAGGGCCCCCCCGATGAAGGGATACATCGGGTCAATCAGGCTGGCAGTGGGAGCGGTGGACAGCAGAATGGGAGAGCAGTGCAGGGTGCAGGATTGGTCACCCGAAGAAGTCGGCAGCGAGGGCTGGTGGGGGTTAAAAAAGATCATACAAAAAAAGTGGTTGAATATAGTGGCAATTGTGGGTGGGTCGGATACTAGCATGTTGTCATTTTGAAGAGGGAAAATTGGGCAGGAGGGTCAACAAGGCAGTGCAGAACTTTCCAAAAGTTGGCTTGAGACCTTAGGTTGGATTGGAGGTTTGATTTATAGTACAGGGTCTTAGCAGTGTGAACAGATTAAGTACAGAAGTTCCTAGATGACCTGTAGTGCTGAAAGTCAGCAGCAGTGAGGGTGGACTTGTAGTTTGACCAAGCTAGGTCATGAGATTTGAACAGTGCAACAAGGTCAGAGGTAAACCGTGGGTGGTGAAAGCGCTTTACTCTTAGTTTTCTAGTGGGTGCATGGGTATTCCAAGTTCTGTTGAAAACAGAGATAAAAAGGGAGAGGGCTTTGTCAATATTTTGTGTGGAATAAACAGGGGTCCAGTCAGTGGAGGTGAGATCTGCTAGGAGGGATTCAACATCGAGGGACATGAGGGGCTTGTGCAAATGTTTTTAGGGGAGGATTGAGGGGGTGGACTTTTCTAATGCAGTAGGTTAGTCAATGATCACTGAAAGTATCAGATAGGATACCAGCTGCAGTGATCTGATGGGGGTGGGAGAATAGTACCCAGTCCAGAAGAGAACGGTTAGCTGAGTGACGGTTGAGTCTGGTGGGTTCTATGATTAATTGTGTGAGGCTGAGCAATTCAATGGTTTGGGTTATTTGTTTTGAGAAGAAGAAGAGCCAGTTTAGGTTAAATACACCGAGGATAATAAGTTCCCCAGAGGCAGCAAGGAAGATGAAAGGGAATAGGGTGTTTGGAAAGGAGGAGGGAGAGGATTTAGGAGAGATGCAGATGACACCTACGAATATTGGCAGTGATGATGGGAGGGAAAGTTTTAGCAAAAATGGGAGAGAAGGATGGCTTCCATGTGAATAATGGAGGAGGGGAGGGACTGTGGGGGTATAGATGGCACCGCCACCTCCATGCTTACCTCTGTCCTGGCAAATCAGGTGGTAGTCTGGAAGGGCTAACTGGGAGTCAGGAGTTCTGGCAGAGAGCCAGATTTCTGTGACACAGAGTATGTCTGGGGAGAACACTGAAGTCCATACTTTTTGCATGTCCTGCTTGGGAAGAAGATACCTTGCATTTAGATAGAAAAGTTGGAGGCCCTTTGGTATAGAGGGGAGGGAGGGGATGAGGGAGGAAAGGAGATGGAGTGAGGGTCAGGATTAAGTTTAATGGAGAGAAGGAGAAGTAAGAGGAGGGGAAAGATTTCTGTTAACCATCTCCATTTTTTGCATTGAAAAGGTCAATGGCCATGGGGGCGGTGGTGGTGGGGGAGGAGAGAGATGGGATCAGTAGAGAAATTTCAAGTTTAAGGAGAGGGAAGGGAGAAGGCTAGGTTGGGTAGGGTTAGCAGGGTGGAGGAATGGGGATAAGGCTATAGTTGAGGAGGGGGAGTGGGGGGTACAAGGGATTATGAGACTCGAGGAGGATAATAGATTTATTTATAAAGCACCCATCCAGAATAGCTCTGTGCATTGTACAGAATAAAAACATCATACACAAAATCAATACATCTGAATATACATCAACAGTATATCCAATTATATAATGAACAATACTATAAATACTAGATAAATATAAAGAATACCTCTTCAGAGATTAAAATCACAATCAAAAGATTGGGGAAAAAGACAAGTTTTCAAAGCAGATTTAAAACTTAATAATGAGTGTGCTACCCTTAAGCCAATTGGATGGGCATTTCATAATGTAGGGGCTCTGCTTTCAAAAGCCCTACATCAAACTGTCTTAAAGGTGATAGTAAACAGTTGTACACCTCTATATGCCCTTCAGATGTTTTTTTATTGTCTACCCAGTATTCTGATAATGTTTTTGACCTGTTTTGTTAAATTAATAATCTAATTGTGTTGCCTTTTAAGGATGCTGACTCCCTCTCTCTTCAGCAGATGCTGCTCTCTCTTTTTATACTATCTGTACATTCTATGACACCACAAACTCCTTTCAAGGTCATTCAGATGAACAGCATGGAATGGGATTTATTGATGTCATAGAATGTCTTAGAAATATCAAAATAAAGAGCAGTCACTTGTGTGGAGAGTGGAACTCTATGTAGATCTCAGGGCACCCCAAAGCTTGAGTATTTATTTATCAAAAAATCATTAGAGCATATCAAAATACATAACTGGCATGGAAAAGAAGATGGAATCGCAGTTAACTGTGTAAAAATCATGTTCTGTCTCCTTTAATGTTGGATTTAGGATGGGCCAAATAGAGAGATTATAATAAAAAAGGCAGGCTTTGGCTAAAATAGGATATAAGGGATATAAGGGACGCAGCGGAAAGAAGATAGGGAGGCATACCAAACTTTCCCAAGGGAAGCAGGGAAGGCAGTAAGGCAGGCAAAGGCCCAAAGTGAGGAAACACTAGCACGAACAGTAAAAGTAGGTGACAAGACTTTCTATAGATACATTAGTGAAAGGAGAAAGTCTGTAGGGGTATTTCTAAGATCAAAGGGAATAAGGTGGAGTGTGAGGAGGAGGACCATGGAAAAGTATCTATCCTAAATAGATACTTCTGTTCAGTATTTACTGAGGAGAAGGCAGGGCAGGGCCCACAGCTCAGCACCATGGGCGCAGGGGAAGGGAGGTGTGCACTAGTCCCTTCACAAAAGAAAGGGTCTTACAAGAGCTTGATAAGCTCAGGGCAGACAAGGCAATGGGACCTGATAGCATACATCCCAGGGTACTAAAGGAGCTAAGGGCGGAACTAGCAGATCCATTATTAGAATTGTTTAGTGAGTCTCTGAGCACAGGAGAGGTCCCAGAGGACTGGAGAAGGGCT
Organism: Neoceratodus forsteri; assembly: GCA_016271365.2. Taxonomy (NCBI): domain Eukaryota; kingdom Metazoa; phylum Chordata; order Ceratodontiformes; family Ceratodontidae; genus Neoceratodus; species Neoceratodus forsteri. Next base: position 188,579,080 of record CM028132.1, on the reverse strand, counting down.
CATGTGATCCTGCTCCACAAGGGTGGTAGCAGGGAGGAGGCAGGGAACTACAGATCAGTCAGTCTTACCTCAGTAGTGGGCAAGATTATGGAGGCAATCCTTAAGGAAAGGATAGTGTAATACCTGGAATCCATAGGAGCACAGGATCCAAGACAGCATGGGTTTACAACAGGAAGGTCCTGTCAAACTAATCTCATAGATTTCTTTGACTGGATAACCAAAGTGGTGCACCAAGGGGGAGCAGTTAATAATGCCTTCCTTGACTTCAGCAAAGCTTTCAATACTGTTCCACAGAGAAGATTGATTAATAAGCTGGGTAGGATCGGGGTGGGTCAGAAGTTGGTCTACCGGGTGGCAAACTGGTTGATGGAATGAAAACAGAGAGTGGTGGTAAACGGTATTCAGTCAGAAAAGATGCAAGTCACAAGTGGGGCGTACCAGGTCATAATGTCATACGCTTAATAGCGTACGGTGTTATGCTCGAACCCCGGATCTGTGTGCTCTCTGTGCTGGACCCCCCCAGAGTTAAAATCCTATGTAGGGGGGTCCAGGGCACAGCACCCCATAATGGAGGGGGTGGGGGTGGAGCTACCCACAGAACAAAAGATTTAAAGAAATCACGCAACACGATTAAGTCGCACGGCATTCTGCAGTGCAACATTTTGACCCCGTGCCAAAGTGGGTTACCTCAGGGATCAGTTCTGGGGCCAGTCCTCTTTGATATCTTCATCAGTGACATTGCGGATGGACTGGAGGGCAAGGTTTGTCTGTTTGCAGACGACACCAAGATCTGCAACAGAGTAGATGATCCAGATAGGGTGAGGAGAATGAGAAGAGATCTGAATAAACTGGCAAAATGTTCAGAAGAGTGGCAACTGGGGTTTAATGCAAAGAAGTCCAAGATCTTGCACATGTGGAAGAGAAACCCTGAAGTCACCTATAGGTTGGGGGGGGAGTTGCTGGCAGTCACAATGGAAGAAAGAGACTTGGACATCATCATCACAGATGACCTGAAATCATCCAAGCAGACCACTAAAGCAGTAGATAAGGCTAGGAGAATGTTGGGGAGTAATAATAGGAGTATCACAAGTCATAAGAGGGAGGTAATAAACCCGCTTTACAAGACACTGATTAGGCCCCATCTGGAGTACTGCATGCAGTACTGGAGGCCACACCTTCACAAGGACATTAACAAAATGGAGGCAGTACAGAGAAAGGCAATCAAAATGATGCAGGGACTGCATCAGAAAATATATGAGGATATGAGGACAGATTAATGGAGCTCAATATGTATACCCTCACGCAAAGGAGGGAGAGCGGTGATATGATCAGAACATTCAAACACCTTAAGGGCATTAACATGTTTCAATATAAGAAAAATAGCAGGACAAGAGGACACAGCATGAGATCAGAGGGAGGACGATTAAGGGGGAATATGAGGAAGTTCTTTTTTACAGAAAGGGAAGGGTGGTGTATGCATGCAACGGCCTACCTCAGGAAGTGGTAGATATGAATACATTGCAGGGCTTCAAACAGGCATGGAATAGGCATAAGGGAGCAATACAGATGAGTATGAATAGATAGGCCATTGAAAGAGTAAAGGACTATGGCACATTCATAAGGTAGAAAAAGAAGTGGGCAGACTGGATGGGCCTTGTGGTCCTTATCTGCTGTCAGCTTCTGTGTTTCTATGTAAACACTAAAAACATTACCTTTAGTGCTGTACAGTATGTGTCAAATACATGAGCTGTGGTAAAATAACAAATGTATCACAAGTGGCAAAATCATTATAACTAACTCATGACTTTGTCACTTGTGAGTTATGGGTCTTACCATTTACTAGTTGAGAAAAATGTGTTATTTCTCTGCAACCATTTATGTATTTCATAAAATACTGGCACAATTGCACCTATATGTTAGGGTTCAGTGAGTGTTTGTGTCAATGCAATTATTTTCTACAGCTTATAACTTAGCCATCTCAAGACCTAGGGATTTAGAAAATTGACACACAGCCTCTCAGTCCTAGAGGCTGAGTGCATACAAGTTTCAAAATAGTATTTGTGCTAGTTTCTGCACAGTGAGGTGCTGAAAAGATTAAAATTCACCAACTTAAGGCAGCAGTGCAACAAAACTGGACACACACAAAAAAAATTAGGCCCTACCTTTTTTCACCATAAAATATTCCGGGCATCTCCCAATTTTATTGGGTGGAAAATGTTACAACTTCACCAAAATCAGAATATTTTAAAAGTGTTTTAATTTAGTTTTTTTCTCAAGAAAAAAGATTGGCGCCACATTTGGCTTAGAAATGGCACTGTAGTCCTGGCAAGGGTTAGGATTGAGAAAATGAAAATAGTCTCATTGTCTGCAGCATAATAGGTACCTAGAAAATTAGATTTGACAGGTATGCCACTATTTTAGTTAATTATAGTTGTGACTAGTTTTTTGGAAAAAAAAAATGCACTGCTTCTTTCAGAGGTTGTTTTTGCACAGAGATTATAAAAAGAAAATGTATCAATTTCAAACCTGGAACTTTCAGGTTCATTAAATATTGACAAAGAATAGGGCCAATCATTTATTTCATAGCCAAAATTTTATTTATTTATTTATTTATTTAGCTGGGGCGGGATGGTGGATTAATGATGGCTTTCTTTTAAATAAATGGACAATGTAAAACTCTCTCATAGCACTCGTTCACTGCCTTTACTTACTTATGCCTCCAAAGCCCACTGTAAGCACAGCACCCCTTCCCAAATTGGACACACTAGCTTGGCTCCCTGAATGTGGGTCAGTGTAGACATGTGCACTGGGCAGGAAGAGATACAGTTGTGGATTCAAGAGATGTATTTGTATTTGGGGGAGGCTAAGAGAAGAAAGTGTCTGTCAAATTATGGAACTGAAAGGGAGCAGAGCAGGATTGCTGGAGCGGGACTTGCAAATGACGTGGCATATAAGATCAAGTAAATTGACACTGTAAAACTCTTTCATATCACTCAATCACTGCCTTTACTTATTTATGCCTCTGAAACCCTCTATAAACACAGTACCCCTTCCCAAAGTGGACACACTCACTCACCTCCCGGGATGTGGGCTGGAGGAGATACAAACAAGAGGAGATGCGATTGTGAATCTAGAAAACTGAATACAGTATCTTCAATGCGCTAAAATATGTTTGCGATAAAACCTCGGCAGACACTGAATCTGCAGAAATAAGAATGCATGGAAATAAGGGATCATAGACTATATAATAAAGAAAGGCTCAACTAAAAAGGCATCACCAGCACTGGGAAAGTTGCAGCAGACACCCCAGAAACACTTAACATTTTGCGTTGAGACCATGGGCACTTTATCAAAAGTTAAATGGTTATTAACAGCTGATTCCTTTAATACCCTCATGTTTGAAGCACTGTGTTTCGTACTATGTAAAGTAACAATTAAAGGGACACTGTCAACCTGCTTAGTCCTCATACTGTCCCTAGATTAAAAAACATATGTTAGGATTGTTCATATTCTGTAGAGATTGATGTTGTAGCTGGTAGTTTAATTCTGATTCTTTTTTTCTTTTAAAAAGTGAAAAACTAAGTGACCACTGTAATAGTGCTATCACACAAAAACATATGTTCCTGTCCAGGGCGATTGCTGCTGGGAAGAACTGACCAACTATACTTTTTTGGACTGTGGACAGGCTACTTCATCCTGCTTGTCTACAGCCGAAGAAAGTTTTTACTAATGCTGAATGTGAAGAGTTTGCTCGATTCTTCTCGGACAGAGTGTCCAGTATCCAACAGGTGGTTTCTTCGGTCAGCAATGTCAAAACTGGCAGTGGTCACCCGAAATGTTCTGAGTGCACTCTGTCTAGTTGGAGGGAGTTTAGACCAGTGGAGATAAGTGAGGTCATAGAGGTGGCAACCAATCTGAAGCACACTTTTTGTGAACTGGACCCGGTGCCAACGCGTCTCTTGATGGGATGCATTGCCACCGTTGGCCCGGTGTTTGTTCTGATTGTCCGGTGTTCCCTATCTGAGGGAGTCTTCCCTGATGCCTTGAAGGAGGCATTGGTGAGACCCCTCTTAAAGAAACCATCTTTGAACCCAGAGGTCAGGCCAAATTACCAACCTATCTCTAACCTTCCTTTTTTGGCAAAGGTAGTTGAGAAGGTAGTGACGCTTCAGTTGGAAGAGCACCTCATGACTCATGAGTTGTATGAACCTTTCCAGTCAGTGTTTCATGCTAGGCACAGCATAGAAACCGTGCTTGTTTGAGTACTAAATGATGTCCTCAGGGTGAGAGATTGAGGGGATAAGACAATTCTTGTTCTCCTGGATCTCTCCTCAGCATTTGACATTGTGGACCCTTGTGTGTTACTTGACCACCTTAGGGAGCTCTGTGGACTCACTGGTACTGTTATCAACTGGTTTGTGTCCTTTCTTACCAACAGAAGGCAATGGGTTGTGATGGGGAAATCCTCCTCCTTCCCTAGCCTTATATCTTGCGGAGTTCCTCAAGGATCAGTACTAGCCCCAGTGTTGTTTGCAGTGTACATGCTACCCCTGGGAGGGCTCATTAGGAAGTGTGGCTTGGGTTTTCATTGCTATGCCGATGATGCCCATCTATATTTTTCCTTTGCCCCAGGAACATCCAACACGGTGAATGTGCTGAACAGCTGCCTTGCAAAGATTAACGACTGGATGACCTCCAGCTGGTTGTGACTGAACCCCGATAAGATGGAGGTATAGGCGGTAGAGTCGAACAGAGTGCGTGGTAGGATGGCCTCTGATTCAGTGACTGGACTTGTTCTGGGATCTGTTTCATTGAAGATCTCCTCTTGGGTGTGAAATCTTGGTGTCATCTTGGATAAGAATTTGACTATGGTGGTGCAAATTTCCTCCATAATCTGCTCCTGTTACTTCCATCTCAGAAACATTGCCAGAATAAAGCCACTTGTTCCGCCTCTGGACCTCCCCACCTTGATACATGCCTTAGTTACATCAAGGCTAGATTATTGTAATGCATTCTACCTCAGGGTCACAGGAGGATCTCTCCATAGACTGCAGCTAGTGCAAAATGCAGCTGCCCGGTTACTCACTGGGCAACAAAAGTTTTGCCATATTACACCGGTGTTGCATGAATTGCACTGGCTGCTGGTCAGGTGGAGGATCCTATTTAAGGTGGGTCTTCTCACTTACAAGGCCTTACAAGGGCAGGGTCCTTGTTGTCTGTTAGGTCTTCTTGTACCTGCTCTCTCTGTCCGCCCCCTCCGTTCTTCCTGTAGAGGCCCTCTGGTGAGTCCTAGGACGAGGTTGCAATCTGCTGGCGACAGAGCTTTTAGTGTTGCTGCTCTCGTCCTTTGGAATTCGTTGCCCCCTGGGGTTAAGGGGGGTCCTACTTTGAAGGTTTTCAATTCTCATCTTAAGGTCCTCCTATTTTACCAAGCATTTCAGGAGTGAATGTTAAATTTTGGTTATATATGATGATTACAGGATGTGTTTTTAATGTATTTACATATGTTTTGTATTTTCTTTGTTAAATTGAAAATGTATTTATTTGTTTTGTACAGCACCCAGAGCCTCTGGGATTGGGCATTTTAAAATAAATTTTGCCTTGCCTTGCCATGTGTTTAGGTTCCTTTATCAACTCCCTCTGCATATTTTCTGAACTGAGAAACACCCTAAACACAATTTAGCCGCTCGTTATGCAGTGCTAGTAGAGAAGACTTGCATCATATGAGTGGCTACACTGTGTGGGGGTGTTCCTAATATTCAGGAAGTATGTAGTAAGAGTAGATATAGGATTTGAAACAAAGCAAGGTCGGGTATAACTATACATTAGCATGCATTTCAGTTCTACTAAGCAAGAAGACCGATAAAACAACCATCAACATCAACGAATTTTAGAGAAGGTAAGCATTCATAAAATGTGGGTTTTTAACTAGAAATAATGTGATGCAAAAAGGCTGACAGTGTCCCTTTAAACAAAGTGCAACAGCATTCATCAGTACAGTAAACCATACAGCAATAAATTATCTACATCACTAGATCTAACAATAAATTATCCATACCTGTGTCTCGAGATTTAACAGAAAGTCATACACATCACTAGATTTAACAATAAATCACATATATCACTGGATTAAACAACAAATTATACACATCAGTAGATTTAACAATGAATCATATATATCACTAGATTTAACAATAAATTGTACATCTCTAGGTTTAAAGTTTTAAAACAATTACACACTGGATTCCAAATCAGTCTAGATTATTTTATTTTATTCATTTATTTATTTATTTGTAACCCCCTTGTGGGGGTAGAGCCAAAGGCAGGGTACAATCTGTGCCCATAGGTAATTATTGGGTACAGTTTGTGCCTTGGAAGGTAATTAGTGGGGAATATGCAGTTTGGCAAGGAAAGGATTAATTCTGGGATGCCTCCAAGGACCTGCTGCTGGTGCAAGGTTGCCATACGCAGGTAGGATATAAGTGTTGGGATGTAGAGAAAGAGAGGGAATGATTGTGAGAAGATAAGGACTGGCGTGGGGGAGATTGCCCACTCCAGACAGCTGTAGAATTTCTAGGCCAAGGTGGAGAGAGAGAGAGAGAGAGAGAGAGAGAGAGAGAGAGAACAAGAGCATGTGGGAAGATGTGGCAGTGGCCAAAGTATAAAGCCCCGTGTGGGACCACAAGATATGCCACCCCAGTGGGACTGAAGCAAGATGCCCCATTGGGACTCTACCTGAATGTGAGCCATGAGGTTGAGCAAAGGAGAGAGGCACCAGGAGGGATTTTGCCAGAAGCTTCCAGTTGTGCAGCCCTGCAGGGGAGAGTGAGAGTAGATCAAGCAGTGATGAAGTGCTGCTTGCCACAGTTCAGGGACGTGTTGCCTGTTAATTATGGGGGCAGTCACCCAAGGGAAGCTACAGGAACTGACATGGGAGTTTGAAGGGAGCTAGTGGCTCCAAGTTGAGACACCAGCCTGTTCCATGTGAAGAAATCACTGTGAGCCATTTGAGATGGGAATTAGGATGGAGGTGGTGGCCTGAGGTGAAAGGTTGGCCAGTTCCATGGGAAGAGATTCCAGTGAGTAAGGGGGAAAAAAGGAGAAGGGGGGGGGGCCATATCGGCCCAAGATGTATCTGGGGATTAAAGTTACCTAAATTTGGAGACATGCCATTCACATCCTGTGAGAAATTTGTGACCTATCTGCTCATGTGTACTGTGTACAATGTGAAATATAGAGTCCTAGTGGTCCAAGATAAGCACTGCCAACCTCAACCCAGCTATCTTCTGCTCCATGAAGTGTTCATTAATTTTGTCATTAAATGGGATCCCCATGGTTTGTTCTACAAAGTTGTGGTCTCCGATTATTTCATCAAATGTTATTGTGGCTAACGTTGATTGCCTTTCAGCTCAGCACCTGAAGAACCTTGGACCCCAGGGTGACAGTAAGACCTGCTAACACAAGCCATTTCTGGAGTAGTGTCTGTTATAGTTCCCCCTCCCCACAAGCAGTTACCTTCACCATACCCCCTAGACATTGGAGAGAGGGTGGACCACATATTTATTTATTTGAAATGTTGGTAACCGAGTAAAAACCCAAAGATAAAACATTGTCCATTTCAAGGGTGACCAAGAGTAAAAAGAACAGAACATACATATAATAATAATACATACGATCAAGTAAAACATGTAACAACTACAGCTGAATAGTAAATCATTTTTGTAATGAGATTTAAAATATGCTAACATTGTTAACATTCAAACAATCTGAAGAACTGGAACTCCATTTGCTTGCCATGATATAAGTGAAGAATAGTTGACCCTATTTGGTTCCACAGAAAGGTACTGTACAAGCAATGATAACTACTCAGAATACGAGCACAATACACAGGCCTTAAAATAGAGAATACATTTGCCAGGGAACTAATCCCTGTCGTCTATCTAGTTTTAAAGTGGTAGCTAAACCAAAATACGTGGAATGGTGCTCCAGGGGTAATCTTTGCAAATTACTATATAAAGAGCAATTGTGTGTCATTCTGCCAGTGGATGAGTGCCCAGCACTACCACCAGTGCCCGTCACCCCCATCAAGATGTTTTGATGACATTCTTGTCCACATTCACTCAGCTTAGTTCACAGAAAACAGGACACCCCTTTCTTATCATTTTTATTGCTGAAAAAGATCTATAGGGAAAACTAAAGAAATTAAAAGATATGCATGAGGTATCATAAAAACATTACACATTCATAATGCATACCAGCAAAACATGGGTATCTATTTAGAAACTAAAGCATATCCATCTTAAACAAAGTTGCCAACTAACAAATTCATATTTATGCAGTTGATTTTTGCAGGGAATAGTAACAGTCTTGTCCTTGGTTCTTCCTCAGTTCAGTTCTCATTGAACAGGGAGGAGTGCACCCATGTGCAAATGAAAAAGAACAGCCAAGAAAAAATACATGAAAATACACAACCCTGAATGAAACAAAATGTGCTTTCCCATCAATAGTGAAAAACCACAGTCACATTTGACTTGTGATTGACTGCCAAATAAATTATAGATGAAAAAGAAATGTGTTTTCCCGCCATATTTCCCAACACTACTGATTCAGGTGATCACATGCCCATCTCAGTACTGGCACCCCACAAACCCTGACCCCTAAAGTGACTGGAGGCTGAGTGTCCAACCCCACTGCCAGAACCCCTCTCAAACACTGATCACTAACCTGACTGGCAGGTGGATGCCCAGTCCTGCTTTTGATACCCCAAACTACTGATCACTAACCTGACTAGTGGATGAGTGCCTAACCCTGCCACCAGTATCACCTATCCCCACATCCCAAACACAAACACCGTTCCCCCCCCAACTCTCTAGGAAGTCTCTCCCATCCTGCTCCACCCACCCAGCCCATAAAATCTAAACAAGCTCACTCTTTTTTCCCACCCTCTAGCACCCATGCTACCCTTCCCCCATGGCCATTATTTTGCAGACATTATTTTCCCTCCCTCCACCTTTGCTGGTCACTATCTTTTGCTTCAGTCCTATGCAGGCAATTATGAACTTATAAAGAAAAAAAATTTAAAACAAAAACTATAAGTCTAAAGCACCCTACTAAATATGTGCTGGGACATTTAATTTGATTTCCCCCAAAATGTATTTTGGGGTGAACATCAAGCCTCAAAACTGTGTGGTCAGGAAGGAGGGAGTGGAAAGAACCATGATCCTCAAACCTGAAAAACAAGAAATGAAAAAAATAAAAAGAAAGAAAGGCTAAGAAGTTATAATTTATTGACCCCCCAAAAAATTAAGTCCCAAACAATATAAGCTGTGTATGAACTCAGACTTAGCCCATTTTCACATTTTTTTCCTCCATCACTCATAACTTTACTATTTTCAACATTTTAAGCCCCAGTTTATTGATGTGCCAGTTACCAACTCTCCACAACCACCCAAATGGCAACTTTCAGATCTGACTGATATGTCTTTTGCTTCCTGTGGGGCCCACAGGCATGGAGCATACTTCGGGTCCAGTGCCATGCCCAACAGGTCTACTGCTTTGCATAGAGCCCACTGGGCCATGCACAAAACAAGCAGACAAGCTACAGGCAGGTCTGGTGCTTTGCCAAAGAGGTCTGTTGCTATCGACAGTGCCCGCAGTGCCCTCTGTGAAGTCAGATATAGGTACAGTGCTGTGCTTGATGACAGCTAAATGTTAGTGCTGTGAGGAATTTTGAAATTCTGGTGGAATAAATTCAGTGGAATTTTCAAAATTCTGCCAAAAATGGAATGGTGCAATTCTGCAGCAAAAAATAGTTGCAGAATGATTTTCTGCAGAAAAAAATGCTGTTCCACAGAATATTATTCTGCAGATCCCAATATTTTCTGCGGAAATTGTTGCAGAATAATTTTCCATGGAATAAAATGCTGTTCCATGGACTATTATTCAACAGATCACAGCAGGTGAAATTCCACAGAAGAACTAGTGAAATTCCAGTGGAAATGCCACCGGCAGAATGGTCATTGTGTGCTAATTCTGCCATCGGAATTCTGCATTCTGCACAGCACTACTAAATGTGCCTGTTGTTATAAATCTTCTTCAAAAAGTGAAGAAACAAATTGAAAAAAAACAAACCTACATTAATGCACGTGTTGGTGCTGAAGCACAAAACATAAAAAGGAAGGGGGGGGGGGTCCTGCAAGTTCTGGTGATTCTGTGGTGCACTGTTCCTTACAGTTTGATTGATCATGCAGTGTAGAGTTGATTTTACCCTAACTTTGGCATTTGATGCATTGTGTCACAGCCCTCTGGGTTGCTGCAACCCCCCTTTCATCACTCTAATGGCTCACACGAGGTACCAGCAATACTTTTCCCCCAGTACACTTACCCCCAGGCTAGTATCTCTCAGCTCACTCCGGGAACCCCCTGTAAAGTAAGGTACAGTTATATCACAGTCACTATGCAGTAGTTCACCAGAAATGCACAAACTAGCCAGGGTGTAGTTGCAAACAAACAATCTGATTTATTTAAGGGGGAATAACAAGGACAGGGGGAAATCAAGTTGATTGGCTTATACTATACTTATCTACCTAGGGCTCTGTGCACAGGCCTGAACCTAATATTTTCTGTCCCTGGGTACCCAATCCCTAATGGCTAGTCCACCATGGTAGCTGGTTGGGGCCCTGACACAGATAGCCTTTACAGTCCTGCGTGGGTCAGCAGGGGAATAAAATTCAATTAGGAAATCAGCAGTATAACAAATAACTTAAGGCCGCTGTCGGCAAACTTGGCAGGGAGCTACCCTGATTCAGTACTCACGACTCCAGCAAGTAATGATTCCTTCAACACTGGCAGGGCTGAGCCGGACTTTACCAGACTCCTCACACAATTTATATGGTAAACTACAGAGGGGTACCACACCAGGCAGCAGCTTCCGAGGCTCACTCGAACTCACAGCCCGCTAAGGTGCTGCAATGGCAGCTTCAACTTTCCCAAGGACCGAGCGCGATTCAGCAGATTCTCCAGTCCTCCAACAGGTTGAGCCTGTTGGGTAGCTGTGCTGGGCACAGCCTCCTCTGCCCACCCGCCAACGGATTCAGTCTGAGACAAACACTGACTGTGCCAACAGCCGCCTCCAGGCCTTTCACGCTTCCCTGCAAGCACTCAACGCCCATGAAGCTCAGAGCTCCTCCCTTCTTAGTCACAATGAATCAGCCCTAGCAGCATGGGACCCTTCTACAGTTCGGTGCTACCGATCCCATTGGCTGTCATCACTCACAATCATTCACCCTGCTTTTCAGTGGTGCAAGAAGGTGCCATAACCCATAATGTCTCTTTCAAATGGCCAGCAGTTCTCCCATTGGTAGCCAGCTCAAAGGGGCCCCGAGATACTGATTGGTCCAATTCGGCAGTTCGGGACCAAAATGGGGGGGATAGTCAGACAGTCTTTTGCTGCAAAGGAAGCAGGTTAGAACAATCCACATTATCATTATTACCCCTCGTTATTTTCAGCAACAATTTCCTTCTCCCACTGAGCTCCCTCTGCCTGCTTAGCGATGGCAGAAGGGAGCGCTTACTCTGCAGCCCAAGTGGGACTCGAGCATAATAACACTCAAACCCCTACCCAGACTAATTATAAGGCAGCCCTTAAAGAGACAGTATACGGAGGCCTCAAAGGCGCTCACTGGCTACCATGTGAAACGGCTTAAACACCGAACACCAGCCAGGCATGGAGCATTTAAACGAGCTCCAGGGAAGCTTTTAGGAACCCCCATTTGCAAGGGGGTTACAAGTCATTTTGTCAACGTGATATGGGTGAAGGCAGTACATCACCTGTCATTAGGGCACCAGGCATTGTGGCTCCCAGGATGTGTTGTACTAAAGCGCCGTCCCAGGAAACAGTCATCTTTTTCGGAGGCCATTGCTACCTGCAGCCCCAAAACTAAATATAACCTCCTCCAGGGTGGGCATGCCCTGAAGGGGGCAGAAATTGTGTGGACACAAAGGATGACATGAATGAGGGAGCAATCTAAAATCAAGATCACCCCAGTCACTGTCTCCCTAATTGCGGTGCAAAAATGAAGTCACTGAGCTAGCAGTATACCGCGTGGTAGTGCCTGTATGTTAAAGCTGAGTTAGAGTTTGGGTCATTGATTGTGTTTTTAATAGCCTATATCTTGGCGGTCTTAGTCTCCAGGATTGTGTGTGCACAGACTCAGTCTTAGGTGCTAATTTATTGAAAAGTTTGGTGAAAATATGTTGGTCAGTTCAGAAGTTATTAATAAGTGAAATTATGTAAAAATCGCCAAATTCAGTAATTTTTTTCATCAGATTGCACAAAAACTAAACTGATTTAAATGATATAACTTACAGGTTTGTTAGATCTCATCCCCGAATAGGGACTCTTCATGGTTTGAAAACAAAATTCTTTTTTTTTCAATTTCAGGTTACTGTATAAGGTTTTAAAGTTTTAAAATCAGGCACATGTGCAGTTCACCTGTAACCACCTAGTCCCCTGGGGTTACTAGAATCCCATTAGTAATAGTCTATAGGCAGGTAGAAAAGGCAGCTGGTAAGGAGCTCATTTAGGGGCTGCTTACATAATGACATCATTGTTTACTCAGCTAGCCTGAGTGGGGATGATTATGTCATTTAGAACTCTCACAGCAGCATAACCATTTCAAACCACATGAAGTCTTGCTGTATTCTGACTATTGCAGATAGCCCCAGTACTCAAACTGCACTGGAGAGAAGAGAGTTACATTTTCTATGCAGAGTATAGACCATTGAGCTCGAGTTCAGTTCCAACCTCTGTCTGCTGCACTTTGAAGTACAACTGTCAGATTCTTTACTCCGCCTAACTGAACGGTCACTCTGGAGATTTCTCCTTTGCTCGCGGTTCAAAAGTCGGTTAAAGTCTTCGGTTTTACTGATTATTTTTCACAAGTTTTGGTTCAGATCTCTGTCTGTGGTACAGTTAGTTCTGGGTAGTGAACTAGACATAGTAAACTTGAGGAAATTGTAAAAATGTATTTTTCGATCAGTTCAGCTGAACCGGCCGTTTAGTGAATTACATATTCTGTCTTTGTTTCTAAAGTTAGAGTGTGGTTACTGGTCCTTATCAGTTTAAAAAAAATAACATTTTCTTGTGGTTTTTTCCAATACCCGTGACACAGTTAGAAACCGATAAGGGTGTCTTGCCTGGTTGTTTGCCATAAAAAGAGTAGGTTTGTGGTTAGAATGGCTATGTCTGAAAAACCCAAAAGAAAAACCAGGCCCACTGGGTTTCAACACTGCAGTGTGTGTTGGAATGTCTTTGCTGAGGCTGATCCCCACACCACCTGTGTTTATTGTCTGGGGTTTGACCACCTCGATTCAGAATGCCAAATCTGTGTAAATTTCCCTAAGTCTACCCTGGAAAAAAGATTAGGTTGGCTTAGGGATAAAGAGGCCAAGAAGTCCTCTGACCCAGATGGCCAGCCCGGTTCAGTTCCGACCGAACCTGAGGGAGTGCCCTCTGACCAGGGCGATACTTCTTTGGGCAAGAGGAGAGCCGATCCTGAGGGATCAGTTCCTACAAAAAGACAAAGAAAAGAAAAATCAGCTGGTTTGGATCCAGAGACCCATTTTCCAACCACCGAAGAGATTGCCAAAGAGATAAGTATTGTAGAATTGCTTTGCCCGGTTCTGTCTGATCTGGTGTCTTCTGGCAGGCGCTCGATTCGGTCAGTTCCTCTGGTTCAAGGTTATGCCTCTGAAGATTTTTATGAACTGGATTTGGAGGGGGATGAAGATTATGATGATGACGATGACGATGGTGGGGAAGGTCTGGATGAGCCCATTGAATCGGACATCTCCACAGGCAGGCCTTCTTGTGTTTCCCCTCCTAGGCTTTCTGAGTCCCCTTCCCACTACATGTTTTACAAGAAAGTGGCAGAAACCCTCCAGCTCCCTGTGGAAGAAGCCATGGAGGAACAAGAGGAACCTGATTATGTGGAGATGGTGGACATTCCAGAGTCCAAGAGACTGTCTATTCCCCTTCATAAGTCTTATGGGAAACAGACATAAAATATTTTAAAAACTCCAAATTCTGTACCTGCTGTCGACAGAAGGATGGACAAAAGGTACACCTTATCAGGTTCAGGTACAGAGTACTTATATCAACAATGCAGACATGTTGGGGTTGTGCAGGCTGCAGCCTGTGATAAAGCTAGTATACCCTTGGCTTCATATCCCCCAGATAAAGACTCTAGGAAGCTGGATGCCATGGCAAAGAAACAATATATGGCATCCACCTTGGGGTTCAGGCAGGCTGATTATATGGCCTATGCAGCCAGGTACCAGAAGTCCAGGTGGGACACTGTACTGGCACTGGCTAAGCAGGCCTCCCCCAGCTAGTCTCGCAGATGGAGGGGGTGGCTGCTGATGGGATTGAGGCATCTAAGGTACAGTCCCATGCTGTTGTGGACTCCAATGATGTGTCATCTAGAGTCATGGTTACATCTGTGGCTCTTCGGAGAATGGTTGGCTCAGATGTACTAGCCTTTCACAGGACACCCAGGCTAAGGCCATAGATTTCCCTGTGGTGGGTAATTCTCTGTTTGGGGAGCAGACAGAGAATTACATGAAAAAGATGGATGAGTATAGGATGACCTATAGGAGTGCACAGGCTAAAGAAAGGCAGGCAACTCCTCAAAGGCAGCAAGCTAGGGGCAGGGACAGGCCTTTCCATAGGCCTTTCTACCAAGCACAGGCCTCTTCTCCTTTTCCTCAAAGGAGGTTCTTCAGAGGGAGAGGCAGAAGGGGGATGAGCAGGGCTGCATCCACCCCTCAACCTAAGGCTCCTGCTAAGCAGACACCCTGATGTGTCAGCCCCGGTCGACTCCCCCATTCCTGTAGCAGGCAGGCTGGCTTACTTCATCCAGGACTGGATGTCTGTTACCTCAGACAAGTGGGTCCTGAAGGTGGTAAGCCAGGGCCTGGTTCTCAGCTTCAAGAAATTTCCAAAGCTGAGGGCCAGATCTTTTCCACCTGCAAGCATCTCCGAAACCATTGCCCTAGAGGCAGAGGTTTCATCTCTACTGGCTCTAAAGGCAGTAGAGAGAGTTCCTACATTGCACAGGGGCAAAGGTCTTTACTCCAGGTACTTCCTTACCCCAAAAGACAGGGGAGTGGTGACCCATCCTAGACTTAAGATACCTGAACAAACATCTTTTAAAACCAAAATTCAAAATGGTGACTCTGGGAATAATCCTTCCCTCTCTAAGGCCAGGGGACTGGCTAGCCTCCCTGTACTTAAAAGATGCCTACTTTCACATTCCCATCAGGTGCTCCTACAGAAAATACCTCAGGTTCGAATTGCCTTCAGGCCATTATCAGTTCAAAGCTATGCTCTTCAGCCTGACATCAGCTCCAAGGGTATTCACGAAAAGCCTAGCAGTAGTAGTGGCCATTTTAAGAAGGAAGAATATTTCCATATTTCCATACGTGGATGACTAGCTCATTGTGGGTCAGTCCCCAGACCAAGTCAAACCAGACCTGCAAGTGTCTCAGCAAGTGCTCATTTCCCTAGGATTCCTTCTCAATCTTCCCAAGTCAGTTCTCGAGCCTGTACAGCTCCTCACCTTCATAGGTGCAGAGTTGGATACAGTCAAAGCAAGAGCTTTTCTTCCCCTGGAAAGGGCAAGGGCTATTGTAGAGCTGGCTTCTTCATTCCACCTTCTGGTATCTCAGCCAGCAAGGCACTTCCTTCAGCTTCTCGGCCACATGGCATCTTCTACAGCAGTGGTCCAAGGGGCCAGATTTCAGATGAGGTACATTCAGTTTCACCTGAGGGCCTTTTGGTCTCAGAAGAAAGATTCTCTAACCAAACTAGTTCCAGTGACTCAGACTCTGATCCTGGCTCTCCAATAGTGGCAGGATCAGGGCATCCTCAGACAAGGAGTCCCATTCATCACTCAGTCTCACACTGTGGTCCTAACCATGGATGCTTCTCTATTGGGGTGGGGAGCCCATCTGGGGTCTCTCACAGCCCAGGGACTGTAGTCCCCTCAGGAATCCCTTCTTCATATCAATCTCTTGGAACTCAGGGCAGTCTTTCTCACCCTTCAAGCTTTCTCTCAGTCAGTGCAGAACATGGTGGTTCAGGTCAGGACAGACAACACCACCACCATGTGGTACATCAACAAGCAGGGAGGCACTTGGTCCATGGCCTTGTGCATGGAAGCCATGAAATTGTGCTCCTTAGCTTTTTCTCTGCAGACCTTTCTGATAGCAGTCCACCTTCCAGGGAAGGACAATGTGCTAGCAGATGCATTGAGCAGAATCTCCCAGGGCAATCACAAATGGTCCCTGGACCCTCCAGTGTTGAAAGTGATTTTTTCAAGGTGGGGCACTCCAGAGATAGATCTCTTTGCAGCCCCAGACAATCACCAACTTTCTCTGTTTTGTTGCAGACCCTCAGTCTTGGGCTCAGTCCCTCTGGATACTCTGATTTTGAACTGGGAGGGGAAATTTCTATATGTCTTCCTTCCCTTTCCTCTACTGTTTAAGGTTCTGGTCAAGATAATGTCACAACCCTGCAAAGTGATTCTGATTGCTCCAGGCTGGGCCAGGCAGCCTTGGTGCCCCCTGTTGCTGTCCCTAGCACTCCATCTTCCCCAGTCTCTTCCCAGGAATTACAACCTGTTAACCTCCTCTCAGGGGAGGATTTGGTACCCCAATCATCGGTTTCTCAATTTCAAGGCATGGCTCCTGAAGAGTTAGAGTATGCAGATTTGCATCCATCCCAAGGGGTTCTGGATATTCTCAAAGCCTCTCAAAAGCCTGCCACCAGAAAAACTTATAACTCCAAATGGAAAAGATCCAGCATTTGGTGTTTCAAGAAGCATATATCCCCAGACACTGCTGAATTGTCTACAGTTCTGGATTATATGGTTCATCTTAATGGCCTAGGCCTCAGACCAGCTACTCTCAAAGTACATTTGTCAGCTGTTTCTGCTTTTCTGTCAGTGGGAAAGCCTTCCTCACTGTCATCTCACCCTGTATTCTGTAAATTTTTCAAGGGATTGCTTCATACCAGTCCCCCCTTTAGGTATCCTACCCTTACTTGGGATCTTAATGTTTGCATTGCTCAGCTTATGCAACACCCTTTTGAGCCTTTGTCTTCAGCAGAGCTTAAGTACTTGACTTGGAAAACTGTGTTCCTGGTAGCTATTACCTCTGCCAGGCATATCAGTGAATTGCAAGCTCTGTCAGTGGAGCCTGGTCTTATCTCATTCCATAGAGATAAGGTGATCCTTAGAACTAACAGGAGGTTTTTACCTAAAGTGGTTTCAGATTTTCATCTGAACCAAATTATGTCTCTCCCTGTGTTCTTCACTGATCATTCTTCTTCAGGAGAAAGAAGTTTACACAGTTTGGATGTTAAAAGAGCCCTTAGTTGCTACATTGGGTGTACTAAGGCTCACAGGTTTGACTCCCTCCAGTTGTTTCTCACTTATGGGGGAAGTGGGGAAGGGCAAGCCTGCCACTAAGAGAACTATTGCCAGGTGGATTGTCTCTTGTATTCAATTCTGCTATGAGAAGCTAGGCAAAATATCTCCCTCAGGTCTGAGGGCTCATTCGACTAGAGGTAGAGCTGCTTCCTTGGCTGCAGCCAGGGATATTCCTTTGCTAGAGATATGTAAAGCAGCCACCTGGAAAACAGTTCATACATTTACCAAACATTACTCCCTGGACATCCAGGCTAGGAGTGATGCTCCATTTGGTACAGCAGTATTGCAGAGCCTATTCCCAAGGTAGGTTCGATTCCCTCCTCCATGGAGGTACTGCTTAGTAGTCTGCAATAGTCAGAATACAGCAAGACTTCATGTGATTTGAAGAAAAAATTACTCACCTTAGTAATTATGTTTGTTCTAATAGAGTCTTGCTGTATTCTGACATCCCTCCCTCCTTCCCCTCTCAGAACCTGTTTTTGGGACGTGGACTGGCAGGTGCAGTGTTGCGCCCCAGGGGTGCATTTGGGCACTTCCTCCTTTTAGAGAGGGGGAGTGGGTTATATTATTAAACAGTCTTAAGTTGTTCACTACCTGGTTTTTGATTTTGGATTTCTTGACTTGAGTCTTTTGGGGATCCAAAATATTTGATTGCCATTTGGCTAGTAAAGATTTTACAAATTCTAAATAGTAGTTAGTTAGTATTAGCTCATAAGAATCAGATGGTTGTGCTTCAAAGTGCAGCAGACAGAGGTTGGAACCAAGCTCAGGCTCAACTTTCTATGCTCTGCATAGAAAATGTAACCATCTTCACTCTGGGGCAGTTTGGGTGCTGTGGCTAACTAAAATAGTCTGAATACAGCAAGACTCCATTAGAAGAAACATAATTACTAAGGTGAGTATTTTTTTCTTTTGAGTCAGCTGTTCAGGGGAAGTTTAGAATGTTCAGTTAGTCTGAGTTTGGAAGTCAGAGTGGCAGGAGGTCTGCCAGTTGGGGCTCTATCATAAAGGGCCCTGTGTTTCTCACCCTAGTTTGGATTAGATCTTCAGTCACCAGTGAAGTAATGGAGACCTTTTTCAGCAGGATTCCTTGATTTTCACTCTAGGGGGAGTGAGAGGGACTGTCAGTTCAGTGGATCCAAGGGGCCATCCCCTGAAGGTCCTAGAGCATGTACAATTGCCTTTGAGAAGGACATTTGTGTGAGACTTTCTGACAAGCTATCATGGAAAAGGGTGCTTTCTTATTTGTTTCAATGCATAAAGGAAGGAGCCACAGATTTGTGAGCACAGAAGCAGTAACTGTCCTCATTAGGGAGTTGGCTGAGGTTTGTGTCCAAGATAAGGCTAGATCACACCTGTCAGGGCCCCTCATACACTCTGGTGTCAGTTTCAAGTTTCAAGTTTGGGTCTTTAGCAATTCTGTGGGGATTGGAGGCTCATTTGGTGTAACCCTGAAGGAATGGCTGAGACTGTCGGTTGGGGCACACGGGGGGAGGAATGCCATCTGTAATCTACAAGGCAGGGCTAACTGGTTTGTTGATGAGTGCCAGATTTTTCTGGGCAAAGGCTATTTCCACAGGAGGATGTTCTGAGTGTGTGGTTCAATCTACAAGCATACATTCTTGGGAAAAGATGTTCTGAGTGTGTGGCAACAGTCCACAAGCATACACTCTTGGGAAATGGAAAAGTTCAGGTGTGTGGTTTAATATACATGCATACAACATGGAAAAGAGAAATGAAATATTTTTGTAGAGAACTGTACTGCCTAGCAAAGAGTGTCTGGAAAAGGAATGTACTTGTTTGCCATGACCAACCATTTGGGGTCCACTTGTTCTTTAGTAACATCTGTGAATAAAGTCATAGTGCACAATCCCAGCTGCTGCATTGGACATTCTGTCCAAAATAGGTCAGCACCTCATAACCATCTGTTCTCTGATATAAAGTCCACATTCGATGTGTCAGGATAAAAGCCTTTTATTTTCAAAATAGGCAAAATAGTAAGCAACCTTTTTCACGTCACAACTACGCATTCTCAAGGTGCCTTGAGCCTTGAGAAAGTGTAGTTGTGACACGAAAATGTTTGGTTCTGTGGGTGAGGGGCAAGGTGTATCGAGTTCACATCTTGAATGTTTGCTATTTTGCCTATTTTGAAAATAAAAGGCTTTTATCCTGACACATCGAATGTGGACTTTATATCAGAGAACAGATGGTTATGAGGTGCTGACCTATTTTGGACAGTTTGTGAGTACCTTTTGGATTTGGTTTTGGCCCCATCTCTGTGGTGTTTGTAGCCACCTATGTATGCTTGCATTGGACATTCTGATCATTGCTTTCTGTGTGGAGTTATTGGGGCCCTCTCAGCAGTTAGGTCCAGCCTACACCTAGCATTCTCTCCTCTGGACCTGGTTGTATTTACAAAGGTTCATTTTTGGTAATTATACCCCACCCCTTCCTTTAGATAATGAGACTGGTATACAATCTACAGTTAGGGGTGGTATTGATCTGAGTATTTCTGCCAAAAGTAAATGGTATGCCATATGTGGGTACTAGTTCTGTTTATGGGGGTGCCAACTAGCCAAATGTTGCATGGGGGTTACACACCAAAAAATAAATCGCTACAAATATGTGAAGTTTTTTTGAGTTAAAGTTGGGCATGAACAAAGCTTTAACATCAAATAATGAGAAGCACACTTTACTTTAAAGGTTGACAGCTGTATGGTTCATCAGAAGACCGATTAACAAGCTGCCCAAGCTGATTTTACAAAAAAAAAATACACTTTGTATTTTAATCAGTAAAAAATGTCCTGGTTCATTGAATAAATCCTCCAGAAAGACTTTATTGAAGTCAGTGCATGAGCATAACATACAGAGCATACACTTGGTAACACAAAACTAACTGAAAGAAATCTTAATAAAAATGTTTCTAAGTCCAACAAAAATAACATGTTGAAAGTAGCAAAGCCATTGTGAAAAACGTCCTATACAAACAAAATGTTTAAAGACAAGAAACACAATAAATGGTAAAGAAAATGACAGACACAGATCCATTGTGTACATTTTGTACTTCATTTAAAGTCATACATGAACAAAATATTGCAAAAATGATGTCTCATCTCCTGCTTCATATGAAGCCCAAAGGGTCCAGCACAAAGATAGTTAGGACTTATGTGCAGAACCCCAAGGACCCTGCCTGTACTGTTTCCCAATTTAGAACTCCACTGATTCACACAGGACCCAAAGCAAGTTAAAACTTACCTCCTGTTTTGCAAAAGGCCTGAAGGTTTCTGCATGTCCTGCTTCATCCAGGGCCTAAAGTGTCCTGCCCGTAGCAAGTTAGTACTCACCTCTTGGTTCATGCAGCGCCAAAGTTCTCTGCACAAAGCAAATTACAACTCTACTTTCTCAAAATTCATTATAAAAAAACTATGTTGATGCATCATTGGAGTTTAAAACCCATAAAAGGAGGAAAATGTGATGTTAGGGTTATTTATTTATTTTTTAAATTTATTTATTTATTTATTTTACCAGGAGAGACACACTAAGCTGAAAGCTTATTTACAATGTTGATGCATCATTGGAGGTGAAAACCCATAAAAGGAGGGAAATGTGGTGTTAGGGTTATTTTTTGTGTTTGTTTATTTTTAACAGGAGAGGCACCAAGCTGAAAGCTTGTTTACAGGTGTGACAACTGGTGATGTGCCAACCTGTGAGGGTGAAACCGAGCCATCCCAAACACATACAGCTTGGTTTCCATGAGACCTGAGCCAAACTGTACTGGCTGGGTCCATATCAGCTCAGATCTCAGAGTGTTTACACCTCTACTTTCTCAAAATTCATTATAAAAAAAACTATGTTGATGTATCATTGGAGTTCAAAACCCATAAAAGGAGAGAAATGTGATGTTAGGGTCATTTTTTTATTTTTACCAGGAGAGACACACTAATCTGAAAGCTTGTCTACAGGTGTGACAACTAATGATGTGCTGAACCTGTGGGGTTAAAACTGAGCCATCCTAAACACATAAAGCTTGATTTCCATGAGACCCAAGCCAAACCTTACCAGCTGGGTTCATATCAGCTCAGATCGCTGAGTGTCACGTGAGAGCTGGTGAGTCTGCAGTTCAGATACTCTTATTTGCACATGTGTAAACCAGAGCAGGTCGATGCATAGCTCTCCTCAGTGACATTTGAGATGAGCCACTGAGGAGAGAGGAACTATGGAGCAGTCTTTCAGCAAGCGAGCAATCAGGTGGTAAGGGAAGGGTTTTCATGTGGATTGTGTGGGGATGGACCACCACTCAGCTTCCTAGCACCTGAAAACAAAAGAAGAAAAAAAACAGAACATAAAAAAAACAACTAAGACTAGAGAGGGTGGGGACTTGGGAGGGGCATGGGTGAGGGACTGGAGAGTGAGGAGCAAGAGGCAAGGTGGGAAGAGAAACAATGGGTCTCAGTGGACCAGTTACTTTCTCCACCCACACCACCAATGAAAATAACAGAAAAACTATGAAAAAAAAACTGAGAGAGGGTCAGAACTCAGGAGGGACATGGGCCAGGGACTGACTGTGAGTGTGTTGTGTGTGTGTGTGTGTGTGTGTGTGTGTGTGTATGTGTGTGTGTGTTGACGGGTGGGGGCAACTTGTGCTTCATGACAGAAGCTGACTGCCAAACAAAGGGCAAGGCACTAGTGGAGGGTGACTGTGTGTGTATGTGTGGGGGGGTGCAGTGGGAGACTGCATTATTTAGCCCCAAAGCACAGCAGTGCACAGTGCAGCACCTAACACCGATCAGGGAGTCCCATATCTTGGAACCTACCGAGAAGAGTGTCAAAAAGTGGTAAGCAGGCACATATATAAAGAGAAGACACCAAGGGGTTTGGAAGCTAGCTCTTGGATCTGCTGAAAAAGATGGCCAAGTGGAGATGGTTTTAAGGAAAGACCAAATTGTTGCACTAAAAGGTGCCATAGCTGATAGATCTTAAAAAAGTTAGTTGGCCCCAATCGAAATTTAGCTAATAAATCAGGAGAAGTGAGTATAGATGTCTGAGTATAAAAGTCTGACACTCTAAGTTTGGGGAGGATAGGAAGCGATTCGGGAGACAGTGGGTGGTCTACGATCTTGATGCTTAAATTAGAAAAGATAGGTTGAGAGAAATCCTTGGAAGGGGACATCTTTAAATAAGAGCAGAGCTGTAAGAAGACTTTAATAGAGATGCCAACTGGGGAGGAACCCAGCATTTTTGGAAGAGATTTCCACAGGGAAAAGAGAATGGCAGTAGGACACAGATTGTGGCTGGAGAATAGCTTGGACTCTATTTGTAACCAGATGGGAACGTAGTCATCTTCTGATTCAGCTTGAGGTATAGAGAACCATTTTCCACACTTGTGGAGATAACTGACCCAGTAATAAAGCATGAAATTAGGAAGTCACTGACCGCTGGATTTTTAAGGGGAGCCCCAATTTAAGGTATGAGCATCTGGGAGATTTGTCCAGCCAGATAAATGAAGCAATATTTGAATGAATATGTTTACAGAAGGATAAAGGAAACCAGTTGTTAAGCATATTTAAGGGATAGAAAAGCCTAGGAAGGACATTCATGTTAATAATATTGGTGTAACCCCCCTACAAATGGGGGTCCTGAAAGTCTTCCTTGGGCTTGCCTAAATGCCCACTGCCAGGCTGGCATCCTGTGTCTTAGCATTTTAAAAGTGTTTGTATGAGAGTGCCTTGATGCCTCTGTGCGCTGTCTCTTTAAGAGATGCCTATTTGTGATGTAAAACTAATCTGGGTAGGGGCCGAGTAGTTTCAGGCTCGAGTCCTGCCCGGGCTGCCAGATAATCACTCTGTTCTGCCATCGCTCTTTGCGCAGATGGAGCTCTGTTAGAAGCTGTACTTATTTACTGATTATTTATTAGAATAGTAATGATATGGTAGTTTGTCTAACCTGCCTTCTTTGCAGCATGGACAGTTCTGTTTATCACCACCATCTTGGTCCTGGACTGCCAGAATGGGCCTATCAGTACCTTTGGGGACCCTAAAATAGAGTCTGTCCCCAGGGGTCTTGTGGAAGTGAATTTCTGTAGAAATTGTAGTTTTGAGACTTTGGTGCCTAAATGTACCTGAAGGGGGAGCCCTTGCATTGGCAGACAGATGAATCAACCAACCAAGCCTTTTTGGATCAGAAGGAAGTCCTGGTGCTGCCTGCAGCAGAGAGTCAGTCTGAGTATGGAGTTGAGAGAGTGAACTGCTCAAGACATTCGAGCAGCTGCTCCTGCTTAGTAGTGCAGAAAACTGGTGGGAAGGCTGCGTCTGGCCTGCCTGCTTCATCTTCTCTTCTGAAGGATCTGCTAGTGAAATTAATTGGACTGAATCTGAACCAGCTTGTGACCAGAAATACCGAATTATGACTGCCCTGTTACCAGAAGATGACTGAAGATTTGCTTCACGCGATCAGCCTTTCAGGAAGTCTTAAACCACCACAGAGCATACGGTTTGCACAGAGACACTGTGATTGTGACCAGACTATCATCCAAACAATGGTACTGCTTTTTATTTACTATAAGTGTGCTGAATGTTCACAGTGGGTCGCGATTTGGTTCCCCACTGTGTAAATGCACCATGCTTGCTGGAAGCTGCATCCAGCACTACCGGACTCAAAATCCAAACTGTGCCACCCAGCCTGGGCCTTGCCACCTGGCCCAGCCAGCTGCTTCAGGCACAGAAACCATCGACGATGAGAGACTTGCCTGGGGATCAGCCCCCTGCTCAACCATCTCGAACAGGAATGACACACAGCTAAATCTCAAGTGTCGTCATCTGATTACATTGTTGTTTTTTCTTTCATGAACTGATCCTTCATGCTTTGGATTACAAATTATGTGTGGTTGTGCATGCCTTTTCTTTTCATCACAGGGTCCCAACCAGCTGCGAGGCCAACCTACCCCAGGCAACATTCCAGGCTAGCCCACTTTACTTCCAACTGGGTACCCAGAGCGTGTGACTGTGTAGGTACTAAAAGTGCATGCATTATGCCTGACTAGATCAGTTTTTCAATCAATCAACCTGATTACTCCCCTCTCTTGTTCAATTCCCCTGAATAAATCAGATCTAACTCTTTTTGCACTTAATCTGACTGAGGTTCCAGTTTGTGCCAGAAGTACTGTACTGTTGTTATTTACTGTGCCTAAACTTGTTTTACAGGGGGTCTCCAGGGTTGAAATGGTGGAACCAGCCCTGGCGGTAAGTGCAAACAGTGTGGGGATTTGTATGCTGAATAGGGGCTACTGTGAAAGTGTTTGTTGCATATTGTCTAGGCCACTAGAGGAGAAAGAGAGGGGTTACAGTGTCCCGGAGGGCTGTATCCAGGTTAGCCTTGTTGCTAACAACCCTGTTCTCCAGGTGGAGGCACCTGTTTCAGTATCCAGGCCCCTTAACCTGTAACTAGCCATGCAGGCAGGGGTAGTAGTTCTTGGGATAGCGCCACTGAGGGGTTACATTAATTATTCCCCGTAATGATATGGGAAGATTCTTCCAATGCAATAGGTCTTGTTGTTTAATACTGAGGAAATCTTCTAAATTCAATTTCTGCATCAAGGAGGGATCAGTGGTTAAATATATGCCAAGGTACTTGATACAACAAGAAGACCACTTCATACCAAATGGGGCGAATTCTTGGCTGTGTATTAAATGATTGAGATGGTACATTTCTGTTTTATTGAGATTCAAACTGCAGTTAGATTAACTACTGAATTGGTCAATTATCTTTAGAGCTTCAGTGAGAGACGGGATGGATTTTGAAAGATGGAGTAGGATGTCATCTGCATAAACTGAGAGAGATGGTGATAGGTTGCCAGTGGGGATGCCACTTATGCTGGGGGAAGATTTAAGATGTCTGATAGCGGTTCTAGATATAAGTTAAAGAGAAAGAGAGAAAGAGGACACCCCTGATGAGTGCCTGTGTAAAGAGGGAACGAAGAAGAGAATACGCCATTGCAATAGATTTTAGCCATTGGAGAAGAATAAATCACTTGAAGCCATTGTAGAAACAAAGGAGGGAAGCCCATCTTCTGCAGGGTTGAACAAAGGAAGGACCAATCCACCCTATCAATAGCTTTTTCAGCATTGAGAGAAATTAGGGCCATGGGGGAAGAAGAAGAAGAAGAGTCAGCTACTTAAAAGACATGGAATATCTTGTGGAGGTGATCAGCAGAAGACCTCCCAGAGACAAAATCTACTTGTTCTGGACTGAGAAGACAAGACCATACTTTCTCTATTGTTGAGGCTAGAATCTTAGTTAGGATTTTAATGTCACAGTTTAATAGAGATAGAGCGATAGCTCACGGGACAAGTGGGTGGTTTATCTGGCTTGAGAAGGAGGACTATAGTGGCCTTCAGAAGCAAGGGGTCTAATGATTCTGATGATACCATGAAGTGATACAGACAGAGCAGAAAGGGGGCTAGATCTTTCAGAAAAAGTTTGTAGAAGTTCGAAGGAAAGCCATCAGGCTCAGGAGCTTTGTCAAGTGCTTGTTTGTTTACAGCAGATTCTACTACTACTAAGGAAATGGGGGTAGAAAGAAGGGCTCGATGGTGATCCAGAAGATGAGGTAGTGTAGCAGAGTCTAAATAGGAAGACATTTCCTCAATGGTTGGTGGGGATGAGCGTTGTCCATATAAGATAGAGTAGAATTGCTCATAAACCAATGCTATATCTCTGGGAAGTGTCTTCATGGAGCCATCTGGGGCCATGATGGAGGATATGATTCTTGGTGCTTCCAGTTTCTGTAAATGGAGAGCAAGCAGCAGACCCTCGTTTTCACCTTGTTCTGTATATTTGGTTTGAGTTTTTAATATTGAGAATTCCACCTTTTCCTGTAGAAGGGTGGAATATTTATCTTGAAGAGACATCAATGTCTGTAAACAGTCTGGGGAGGAAGTGGGAGAGAGAGAGAGAGAGAGAGAGAGAGAGCTCTAGGGTACGAATTTGAGTGAGCAAGGAAAGGGCTTCTGATTCTCTATGATGTTTTTGGGTAGAGGCCAAATGGATAAATTCCCCTCTCAAGAAACATTTTAAAGTGCACCATTCGTGATCTATCCTTGGCACCGTATTTTGATTAGATTGGATGAAAGACTGGATGAGAGATGAAATCCTGGAAATCACATGCTCATCCTTAAGGAGTTGAGTATTTAATTTCCAGGTCGTGTCTCATTGCAGATTTGTACCAGGGGCAAGTACTGCTCAGGTCACTGCGTGATCGGAAAGAACAATGAGCTCTATACCAGTATTACAGAGACTGGGAAGAAGAGAACGACTGATAAGGACATAGTCTAGTCTAGAGGAAGTGTGATGTACCATTGAATAGAAAGAGTAGGTGTGGGACAATTGGTTTAGAACTCTCCAGGGGTCACAAAGACCTATTAGGTCCATGAATTCTTGTAGGGCTCACTGTGCAGCTGTGAGAGGTTTAAGGGCGTAGTTAGACCAATCCAAATCTTAAGTGGGGGAGGTTCCAATTGCCCCCCAATATCAGTAGGAGTGAGAGAAATGGGGATAGTTTGTCAGTTAGCTCCATAAAGAAGGCTGGCTCACCTCCCACTGGACCATAAATGCTGCCCAGTACTAGTTCCTGTTGGTCGAGAAGGCCCTTTACAAAGATGTATCTTCCCTGTGGGTCCATAATAACTTGGTCTACTTGCAGGGAGACCAAGCGGTTCACAAGAATGGCCACATCTTTACTTGAGTTTAAGGCTCCAGAGGTGAATACTTGCCCAATATTCTGCCTATGGAGACTGATTGCCTCATGAGGGAGAAGACGTGTTTCTTGAATAAAAGTAATATGAGCATGGAGAAGTGAAATATGTTTAAGCACTTGATACCATTTGAGCTGTTCCCTAACACCTCTGACATTCCAGGTTAAAAGCTTGATTAACCTACTAGCCATTTTCATAGCAACTAAAATGGTCATTCAGGTAAATAATACTCCATGAGCACACTCCGCACCCCCCAAAGTCCCTCACCCCCCCCCTTCCTCTGGCTTAACAATCTTTAGAATCATAAAGATAACAAGTAAAACCATTAACTTAGACAAAAACAATGGTACAGTAGTTATTAATACCCTGTGAACTACAAACAAGAAGGGTAAGGAGAGGTCCCCAACTACTCACCCATCCCCCACCCAGTTAACAAAGGTGATAACATTTTTGTATATGCATTAATAACCAACCCTCCCCGATCCTCCTCCCTCCCTCCCGTTCCCTCCCAAAAAACTCCCTCCCCTTCTCTACCCTCCCCACTCAAAACATGCCTAGTGTCAGGCAATACATTGGAAGCATCAGTGTCACTGTAGTCTGAGATCCCAGTTGTCCATGACATAACCACGTGGCAATAAACATATGACAGTGCATTGAGTAGGCCCTTCATATCCAAAATTTAACAGTTACTATGGCTATAATCTCCCTCTGAGGCCCACATATGTTCATATAGCCTTTCCTGTCTCCCCCCCAAAAAACATAAAACAAAAAGAGTTGCAACAGCAAGAGCTGCAGTTATCCCCCCATCCCTCCCCCTTCTCTCTCTCCCAGAACTATATGCATTGGCCCCCCTGGTCTTTAGGAAATGAAAGGAGAGAAATAACTGTACCAACCTTAAGGACCACCCCTTAGAGACCCTGCCTCCCCCATCCCAGGAAGTAGAGGCCTGGAAGGAAGGCCATCACTAGGCAAAAGAGTTGACACAGCACATCCTCGCTGACACAGTATAACATACCGTCTCCTTTTAGTCCAATGTAGTGCTCTCACTCCCAGTCTCCACAAGGAAAATATTATGGATGTCAGTGGAGGAGTAGTCAAGATCAATCCCCCCATTATCCAGAACGTGAGGCTCAACATCCCCACCTGACTTCCAGTCACAACCCCGCCTCCCAATCCCCAATCTGAGTAGCTGAATAAATTGTTATTTAATATATTTGATAGCTGGATAGCAACCTAAATCTGTCCTACCTGCCATATTGGTAGCTAGCCAGTTAGATTATGCTGTATTCCACTGGAGTAACAGATGATTGTTTGGGGGATAAACTTGTTTAGGCCTTAATATACTGATGTTGCTAAGGACTGGAGGATAGAGTGTACTCTGGACTATATGCTGTGGACTCGAGGAAGAGCAGGGGTGCTCACCAATTTCTCTATGGTTCTTATGGGGGCTATGTCCCTTAGCTGATATTTAGTGGATCTTAAACGCCTATCACCATACTCTGGAGGATAATCAGCTTATACTATAAAGGTATCTCGAATTAGGCATACAATTGAAATACTTAAATCCCCAGTGTATAGTCCCGATACATGAACCCCTTTAAGATGCATTCTCCATGGTTCAGTCTGTAGGGGAACCAAAATAGAGCAGGACCAGTCTGAACCAAATCCAGTCCTCTGGATAGTAGTCCCAGTCAAAGACAGTTCCCGCCCTCTGCAAGTGCCAGAAGAGGCCAGTACAGTACTGGGCGGACCGGAGAAGGAGAGTCTATTCGGTCTGTGAGTTCTAGGGGCAAAAGACAGCAGAGGCACAGGTCAGGCATCCCCCGATGACACCAGAATTCAAGGTCAATCTGGCGTCCTCCGATACACCTTTGCTTCACTTCTTAACCGGGTAAGGGAAAAACACTCATCATCCAAAAGTTTCTAACTGCAGAAAACTGCATTCAGGTCTGGGTGGAGTTCACAGCTCAGGGAGATTTGAAAAGGTTTGGCAATATGAAGGTTAGGTCATCTGAAGCTTGTGACGGGGAGTCATAGGAGTACCAGGCCTTGTCTATCGACATTTGCAGTCTGGCTGGGTAGGCAATCTTAAATTTCAGGCTGGCTGCAATGAGTTTACTTACAGTGGGATGGAATGTGGCCCTCTTCTGCCTGGTCTCCAGTGGGAGATCTTGAGTAAAGCGTAAATGCTTGCCCTCCCAAGTAACAGACTGTAGCTCCCTGTGTTTTGTGAGGACATATTGTTTTTCCAGGTAGTTTAAACACTTCATAATGATGGGTCTGGGGGGTGAAGTATCTGGTGGTCAAGGCCTGAGGGAGCTGTGGGCTCTTTCAATCAGGTATACTGGGTTATGAAGTGAAGGACCCACTACCTTAAGGAGTAGCTTCTGAAGAAAAGTTATTGTTGAGGGTCCCTCTTCAGCTTCTGGCAGGCCGAAAAGCAGAACATTATTTCACCTACTGCGCCCTTTAAGAACTTCAGTTCTAAGTTGAAGTTTAGTTATCTGTTGCCTTAGTATATGCATTTCTGACTCAATCTTGTCTTTCTATGATTCTTTGGATGTTGTGTGTGCTTCTGAGTCAGAAATTCTGCGGCCTAGGTCACCCATGTCTGCCCAGACAGATTGTAGTTCGGCAGCAATATCGGCTAGGGAATCCTTGAAAGGAGACAGTTCCTGCAGGAATCTATCTTTTGTTAGTGGAATGACTGATGACAAAGTTCCAGTTTGCTTAGTTGGTTGTAGATTTTGCATTTTGGATTTTTTAGCTTTTTTCTCTGGTGTAACTGGCGGTGAATGCCGCGAAGGGGCCTGTTTCATCTCTGTTTCCATCGCGGACTTA
Organism: Neoceratodus forsteri; assembly: GCA_016271365.2. NCBI lineage: Eukaryota > Metazoa > Chordata > Ceratodontiformes > Ceratodontidae > Neoceratodus > Neoceratodus forsteri. Next base: position 188,548,998 of record CM028132.1, on the reverse strand, counting down.
AATGCCAATAGTGATGTTCCAAATTTGAAATAATGGTGTAGCAGGCTGTTGTAGTCTGTATTCCACTTCTTCTGGCCCTGATTTGATGTTTTAAAGGCAGATTAGCAGGGATTAGGAAGGCAGGTGGTAGGAGCCGACTGAAGGAGCAGCTATGGAGTCAAGAGCATCACGTGATCTCCAGGGAGTAAGGTAAGGTAACAAAGCTACAAAATAAAGAACAGAAAATAAACATGATGGTAGTGGTGCAGTGCAGTAGCTATGGGGCAGCAGTCTTCAGGGAGACTGCTCTCTGGGCTGAGAGAGGAGGTTGCTCGTCTCCAAGCTGAGTTGGCTGGGATTCGGGGGCCCTCCTTCCCCACCCAGGGACCACCAAGTCCTCCCCTGCTGCCTCAAAGGATGCCAAGAAGGAGGAGCGGCTGGACTATGGTGGGTTCAGGGAGGGTGAGGACAGTGGGAGAGAGGAACATCCCTGTTATGGTTCCACTCCACAACTCCTATGCTGCTTTGGTGGAGCAGGGCTGTCCCAAGGAGGTACCCACAGTGGTGACCAAGGAGGATGTGAGGGTCTCTCATGGTGGAGACCCCAGCGGTGGAGGCAGTGGACCCCAGAGGGGGAGGAAGCAACTCCTAGTGGGGGACTCTATTGTTAGGGGGTAGACTTGGGGGCAGCATGGATTCACAGTGGGAAGGTCTTGTCAAATAACTCTGTTAGATTTCGTTGACTGGATGACCAGAAAATTAGATCAGGGAGGGGTGGTGGATGTGGCCTACCTGGATTTCAGCAAGGTTTTTGATATCATTCCACATAACAGGCTTCTAAACAAGTTGAGCAGCCTGGGAGTGGGTCCCAAGGTGGTAAACTGGGTCAGAAATTTGTTAAAGGATAGCACAAAGAGGGTGGTGGTAAATGGAGTTCAATCTGAGGAGGGAAGGGTGACAAGCAGGTTGCCACATAGATAAGTTCTGGGGCCAGTTCTCATTACTGCCTTCAAGGTGACATTGCAGAGGGGCTGGAAGGGAAGTATGCCTCTTTGCAGATGAGACTAAGATCAGCAACAGGGTTAACACTCCAAGGGGGGATGGAAAAAATGAGGAGGAACCTCAGAAAGCTTGAGGAGTGGTCAAGAGTGTGGCAGCTAAATTGCAATGCAAAGAAGTGCAAAATCATACATTTGGGCCACAGAAACACAGGGGAGGAGTACATGATGGGGGGGAGGAGGTACTGATGGCCACTAAACAGTAAAGGAACCTGGTGGTATTGCTATCTGATGACCTAAAGGTGATCAAACATTGTGAAAAGGCTGTGGGGAAAGCCAGTGCAATGCTGGGGTGTATAGGGAAAGGTATCACAAGAAGAAAAAAGGAGGTGGTGATACCATTATACAAATCATTATTGAGACCTTATCTGGAGTACAGTGTCCAGCTCCGGAGGCCATATCTCCAGAAGGACGTAGGCAGAGTTGAGGCAGGTCTGAGAAGGACAACATGAATAGTGCAGGGACTGCACCAAAAGTCATATAAGGAGAGCCTAGAAGACCTCAATATGTAAACCCTGGAAGATAGGAGAGGGGAGATATAATAGAGACTTTCGTATAACTCAAGGGCATTAATAAGGTACAAGAGGGTACTATCTTTCAGAAAAAAAGATGTTAAAGAACAAGGGGTCATGATATGAGACTAGAGGGGGGTAGACTCAGAGGTAACGTGAGGACATCTTTTTTCATGGAAAGAGTAGTGGATGCATAGAACAGCCTCACAGTGGAGGTGGTGGGGCAAAAATGATAGGGGAATTCAAGAATGCATGGGATAGACATATGGGTACCCTAGTGATGGGGAAGAGAAGGTAAGCTGGAGATCAAGTAGGGTATCTGGTATTGCAGTAGGTAGGGTAAATGGGCAGACAGTGTGGGCCAAGCTGTCCTTATCTGCCATCAGTTTCTGTGTTTCTAGGTACAGGGATGGGAGAAGGGGATATGTAAGACAGTAGGTAGATGGGTGCCACTTTTGTACATGAATTAGTTTGAAGAATGATCACAGTTTTACTGTAAATATAAGAAACTGGTCCCAGGTCAATACTGTGCATGTAAGACAATGCAGTATTAACTGCACTGTATAGTACATGCCTGGGTTTTCAGCGACAGGGGTAGAACAGTGGTAGGGGAATACTGCCAACCCTGTCACTGTATACAGAATGCAAGGGTGAAGAAGCTGCCGTGTGCTGGGTACCTGGTCGAGCCGCTCCCTTGGAGGAGTGGTTAGGCACCAGCACATGGCTGTCAGGAAGACGGACTGTGGAACAGCCCCTCCCCACAAGGTCTCCCCTGTTACAACTTTTTGCCACAATTTAAAAAAAGAAAAAAATTCCCCACTCCCGGGTTTCTCCCCATCCTTGTGGTCCCCCCATGGAGTTAGTTATTTAAGTTCTGGGAGGTGTGGGGGGTGAAGCCCCCTGCAAAAAACCATGAAGACCCATTGTTTTCAATGGGTGCAGTGCGTGGAACAGGTTGGTCTTTTGCCCAACTCTGTTTTTGTCCTGCACTGTTTTGCTGTGGCATTTTTAGCCACACTGTTTTGACATGCAGAAAAATGACCCTGTGGCTATAAAACTACAGGGCAGACTCAGTATTCTGACATGCTAATAGTGTTGATAATGTAGTATTCTGAATCCTGTATGTTCACCAACACAGTCCAGTTTATGCCCCTGTTCATTGCTACCTTTTCATTTAATGCATCCATGTCATATATCCAGTGCATCTTGCAGTGCTCAAATAGTTTATTTAAGTCCCCTCCTCTATTAAGGGGTTATACTGTCTCTAAATCCTCAAAAAACAATGATGTTTCTGTATGTCCAGCTGATCTAAAATGTTCTGCCACTGGGGCATTAGTCCTATTTTTTACATCTCACGTGTTCTTTCATGCAGACTTTTAGTTGTCTTAGGGTTTTTGCAATGTAAATGTGGTCACAGGGCCATAGCAAAATGTAGAATTCTCCTGTGGATTCACAAGTGATGTGTTTTGTCGAATTTTGTAGCTCTAATTGGTATTTGAGTGCACAAAACTAGAATTTTTCCTCATGTGTCCACAAACTGAGAGGTGTCGGCAGGGCACCATTCCTGGTTTTAGGGGCCCCAAAAGTAGTTGTCCTTTTTATGTCACTCCTTGTTTGTGGTCCGAGTGAACCAACTTGTCTTCTATCATTGTCACCTTTTTAACCTTCACTAGTGGTAGGTCCTTAAAAATGGTTCCATTCTGAAGATAATCTTTTGACAATTAGCCAATGTTTGTTTAAGATTTTGGGATAGCTGGGATTTTTGCATTACACCTGATGAAAAATACCACTCTGTCTTGCACTTGTATTTTATTACTCCCTGCCATAGCTGTTGTCATCTAAGGTTTACTACTCTTTTTGTCCCTTCTCAGTGTTTTGTTATTGTAACCTCTTTGTTTAAATCTTGTTTGCATTTTAGTGAGCTCCTGTTGGAAGTTTGTTTCATCGCTGCAGTTGTGCTGAATCCTAAAGTTCTGGGATGTATCATCAGATAATAGGAGTACAGAATGCTGGTAATCAGGTTTGGAAATGGAAACTGTGCACATGTAAATGGGTTTTTGTCTGTTAGTTGTATAAAGATGCGAAGAGCTTGTTGTCACAATCTAAATAGGATATACTCTCCTGACTGTGTTATATACTGAACCATAGGTTTGGCTTTCTGGTATTTACAAATGTATAAACTTGCTCCACTTGTTCCAGATTTCCTGTCCACAGGATGAAGAGGCCATCAATATAACACTTGTAACATAATATATTGTCAAAAATAGGGACTATTCTGTCTGTTAAGTATGTGTTCTTGCTCGAATGCATGCATGTGGGCATTTACCTGTACATTTCAAGGGGGATATAGTATTTATGCATACAATTGGAAATGCACCTTTGAGCTAAGAATAGCTTATTTACAAAGGTTCCTCACCCTGAACAGTAGTTACATCGCTGTTTTCAGACCGAGTACTGGACTGCAGCGTGGAGCCTTGTCACAGAGAGAATACAGACAATTTCTCAGTATTATAACATCTAGGCATAATAGTACTTCAATATGGGAGGCAGTATAGCGCAGTGGTTTAAGGCTCTGAGCTGCAAATCTGGTGACATCCACCAGACCAGACCTGGGTTTGAATCCCACGGCTTCCACTTGCATACTGTGTTACCCTGAGCAAGTCACTTCACTTCCCTGTGCTCCCAGGTCGCTCCTGTGAAAAAGCTTTCAGCTTAGTGTGCTACTCCTGGTTAAACAACTAAATGGAAAAAAAAAAAAAATATATATATATAGACTGTACAATATCATGGTGATCAGGCCTTGACTGTTTAACACTTGCAGAGAGTAGGCATTTTGTAGTTCTGTTGGGTATGACAGCAGTAACATCTGGAGTCTGACAAGAGAACCTTCTCAGCTCCATCTTGAACTGGGTTATGCTACGGGGGTTCATCAGTATTTCAGGCAACTGGTTTACCCAGTGTGGTGCTCTGTATGCAAATGAGCTTTGAGCTTGGCTAGTTTTACAGAAGGGTGCAGAAAGCACATTCCTATTTGTGCTCCTTGCTGTGTATTGATTCTTGACAGGGCTTAGGAGATTTTGGCAAGCAGGGGGAGAGACTCATGAGTGTCTTCATCCCTAGTAGGCATACCTGGTACGTGAGTCTGTTCTGCAAGGGGACCTGTCAGTTTGGGAGTAAAGGGTACAGGTATGTGTGAGCCTATCGGCTCCAGTGTTGAACCAACAGGCTTTATTCAGCACCAAACTAACCCAATTGAGGACTGTGTCTGTGGCTGTGCTGTAGACTGCGAGGCTATAGTCCAGTACTGGGATGACAGAGCTGGATACTACAGTTTGCTTAGCAGTTGTTGTGAGGTAGCGCCTATGTCTGTAAAGAACCCCTAGTTTCATGTGGGTTAGCCTTACAATGGAATCAACATGAGGGGCAAATGTGAGTGACTCATCCAGGGTTAACTCAAGGTACTTAAATGTGGTAACTTGCTCTAGGGTATCACTTTTTCAATTAGTGATGGTGAGTGGAGGGGCTCTTTTCCTTGCTTGGGGACCAACAAAAAGCATAGTCTTGGTTTTCTTGCAGTTCAGCAGAAGTTTGTTCAGGCAGAACTATTTTTCCAGTACCCCAAAGCTCTGCTGAAGTTCAAGTGTAAGTTATTTGGTTTGTGCTGTTTGTATTGATGACTACATCATCTTCACAGAGGAGGACCTTTCAGGGGCAGGCTGGGGGGAGGTTATTAACAAATAGACCGAATTACAGGGGGCCCAATATCGATCCTTGCAATACCACAATGATAACATTTCTGATGTTGGATAGCATTCCATTTATCCTTACCCTTTGGGATCGATTGGCAAGGAAGCTTTGAAACCAGGACACAGTGTCCATAGAGAGGCCTGGGATGCAGAGTTTGGTGAGCAGGAGTGAGTGGTTGACCAGGTCAAAGGCTTTTGTTAAGTCAAAATAGATGGCTTCAACCATATGTCCACTGTCGAGGGCTTTGTGTAGGTGGATTGTGTACTCTATCAGGGCTGTGCTAGTGCTGTGCAGCTTCCTGAATCCATATTGCTGTGGGCATTGGATGTTGTACTTCCAGAGGTATTCAACAAGTAGTAGACCCCTTGGCTGTGCTGCATTTCTGTTCATAACATTTCTGTTCAGACGCAAATAGAGTTTTCTTTATTATGAACTCAGCCAGTTCCTGTAACACTGTAGTGGCTGATTGCATTGGTTCAGATCTAGTGTCTAGTAACATGCCCATTTTAATGACCCCCTTCATGGTGTGGAATTGAAGTGTATTACATCCATTGTGATTTGGTGGATGTCCTTGCACCTGACAGATTATTGACTTCCCTTAAAACATTTAACATATGGGTGATGTCCTTTATGTATGTAGGAATTTTTTTTTCAACTAAGGGCTGCAGATGAAAGTTTATATAGATTGAAACAGGTTCAAAAGGACTTCCAATGTTTGACTCTGTGGGCCAACCTGGAGGGTCTATCTGGCGTTTGTGCACCTTAGAGATTCAGTAAAAGACAAAATATCAGGGTGTTTCTGTTTTAATAATTCCACTTCCAGTTCCCTTAGCCATCAATTACTGACCAGTTCCTCAAAGCTGCAAGTCAATTCTCTCTGAAAGTCAGGTCTTGAAGCCCCCATGTTAATAGCTCCACTGCCATTGCAGGTATATATCAATAGTTGGCATGCATGCCAAAGTAAATAAGGCTTGGAATCTATTTAAGCTGGATAAATGTATTAAAATTTGTTGTGTATACTTCAGAAATTAATAATTGCAAAATTTGTTCAAACATTCATGGACACATACTATGTAATGTCATTAGAATTCCACTTGTGTAATTTAACTTTCACAAAGTACTTATCAGCACAGAATCACTTTACCTGCACTAGCATTATGGCCCTGCAATGCCCCTCTAACACTCCTATGACAGTGATGCCCAGCATCATTGTTCCCTCATGACTAAAGATATCCAGATATGCTATGTACTTCTGCCACAATGGCCGATGTTCCAACTGGTTATAAAGCTTGATGTCACTTAGTGCCGCTGTTTTCAAATAGTAAAACTATACATTGCTATATATAGGGTTGTTAAAGAGTCCGCAGATGGCACTGGACAGAAACAATGCTGCATGTGTGTGGTGCTTCCACACAAGTCATTACATCAGTGAGCTCTAGTGATTATCTGGCATATTGCAAGAATTCAGGATAGTGTACAGTGATGTTCATGGTTCATCACTGAAGATAGTGACCTAACATTTATTTATTGATTAAAAGTTGCATACATTATTTTATACTAATTTTATTACAAATAAATCACATCAGTATAGTACAAGTTACATAGACCTCAAGAAGATCACATACATACTTCAGATTAACAATAACCATCACAGCAAAAACAAATAAAAAGGAAACCAAAAAGAACAACAGTTGGGTCTCTAAAAAACAGACTCTCCACACAGTGCCTAAATATAAGATAAAATCGCAAGTTAATAAATATCCCTTGAAAGAAAATGCATGTATTTTAGTTCTAAGTGTATTCAATATATATTTAGAGTATATTTCACCTGTCTTTAATGAATTAATTGTCAGGTACCAGATTCCATCCTTGAATCATCCAATCATTCCGGGTAACCAATTATTCCCTCTACATATCAGTTTAATAGGTTTAGAACTTCTTCCTTATGGGATCAAGTCCTCAGTATACAGGAATTCTTTCCATAAAAGGTGGACTCAATGATCTATCCCACCCGCTCGAGTTATGAGACCTTGGTATATGTCCCACCTGGTCCACCCATTTTGGTATTTATATAATTTCTGCTTTAGACTAAAGATCAGCCTCTCCATCCTTTGAATGTATTGAACTATACCCACCCAGTCTGCTATTTCGGGCAGTTCCTTCTGTAACCATTTTTTGGTTATGGACTTTAAGGCAGCTGCTATTAGAATAGATCAGAGAAATCTCTCTTCTTTCCCCTTCATATCGTCTGGGACAATCTCCAGTACCAGGTGCTCCAGGCCTAGATGTACTAGTGTGCCAGATATCTGTGACAGATGGGACTTAATTTGCTCCCAAAAAGGAACAAGCATGGGACAACACCAAACAATGTGTGCCTGAATTGTCAGCACCACCCCAATTATGCCAACAAGAGGGTGAAATGTCAGAATTTTGGTGGGCCGCATGGGATGGCACCAGGAAGAAGCAGAACCACAGCTTCCAGTAGAACTCCCTTCACATTGTGGAGGAAGAAGTACACCAGGTATTTTCCCAGATTTTAAGTCACTTCTTCTCCAATAGAGTGATATTTAGATCTTCTTCCCACTTTTGTCTACTATAAAGAGAAGAAATGGCTTGGTCATTTACATAGCTAGAATATTTTATTTATTTATTTCAATCTAGGATTACAATACCTTTGAGCTGAGGCTCTTTTACAAAGGTTCCATGTCAGTGTGTGCAACAGTCATCATTTTTAGTTAAAAAACATATAGTCATTAACTTACAGACATGTAATAACCAGTACAAAGACCTGAGCTATGAGCAAGACAGGGGAAGGAGGGGGTGGGTGGTGGGGGAAGTGAGGGTAGGAGATTGGGGGGGAGGAGTATATAACAAAGAGATGGCCTTCTCCTTTTTAAAGGGAATCAAGGCACCTCCCTCCTGCTGTTCCAAGCCCTCCAACCTCATCTGAGTATTTATGTAGTCTCTGGACAGATACAATCTTAGCCTATCTGCTGGTTCCCATCCAAATTGAAGCTGAGCTGCCTCAAAAAACATCACTGTGTTGGTAAGAAGCAACTGGTTAGGAGAGGTTATACCCCATCTGGCATACTGAAGAAACTAGCTATCACACCTCGTAGGTGTAAACTGAGAGTCATAAGCTCACCATTTAAACCTCCATAAATGATTTCTAACGTGGCCCCTCAAAGTGTCCCTCCTCCAGCCTTCAAGAATGGTCTGAATCCCAGAAAATTTTGTTTTAAAGGTGCTTCTGCCATGGCCTTGGAACAATATTGCCTGAGGAGATGAGTCAGTATGTTCCTTCAAGTCTATCCATTTCCAGAGGAAGTCATAATGTGAGATGGCCAAAAGAAGGGCCACACTCATTTGGGCTATGAATCAATACCCCTGAAGGACCGGGAACTCCAGTCCACCTTGTCGCTTAGAAATGAATAAGGTTGATCTCCTAACCCTTGGATGCATCTTGCCCCAAGCAAAGGAGAAGAAAAACTGCTGCCAGGTTTCTAGCTCTTTCTGGGGAACCTAGTATGGGACACATTGAAACAAGTATAGTAGGTGGGGGACAGTGTTCATTTTCAAGGTCTGAGTTCTTGCTAGTAATGAAATTGGGAGCAGGGACCAATGTATAAAATCATTTTTCAATTGATTTATTAAAGATGGTAATTTAAATTATACAAATGAGCTGAAGTGGGCTCTAATTTAATCCCCAGATACCTCATTGATGAGATATCACAGCTTATGGGGAATCTCTGTCAGGTGTATGGGGAGATGAATAGTTAAAACTGAGAACTTCTGTCTTAGTTTTGTTCAAAGTATACCCAGATAGGCCTGAACAGGTTTATATCTGATTAAATGTCAAAGGAAGGGTGCTCTCAGGGTCTAACAGAATGTTGTTGGCATATAATGCCAACTTATGTTACATCCCTCTTATAGAAATCTTTCTTATGGAAGCATTCCAGTGAATGGTCTGCACTAATGGCTCTATACATAAAGCAAGCAACAACGGGGAAAGGGGACAGCCTTGGCGTGTCCCCTGTCCCAGATGAAAACAAGGGGAAATGTGACCATTAGCGTGGATATAACCTTTGGGTTTATTGTACAGTTTAAATAGACTAGTTACCAATGACTGGGGGCAACCCAAACCCAGAAAGAACTTGATGCAAGAAGGACCAAGAGACTTTATTAAAAGCCTTCTTGACATCTAAACTTAACAGAAGAGAGGGTGATTTTGTTTTATTTATATGATCTTTGTTAAGAACTGTTCTTCTTAGGTTATCTTGGGCGTGATGCCATGGGATAAAACCAGTTTGATCTAAATCTATTAAACCAGGGAGGATTAGTTATAAACAGCGGGCAAGGATGGAAATCAATATCTTGTAATCATTATTTAAGAGGGAAATGGGTCAATAAGAGGCACATTGTGTATGGTCCTTTCTGGGTTTGGGCAACACGAATATAACTGCCTGTGACCACAAAGGAGGGAATCCCCCCCCCCAAATACTTCCCCAAACACCCTCAGCAGCAGTGGCTGGACAGTGTCTTTAAAACACTTATAAAATTCAACAGGTAGACTGTCAGTGCCTGGGCACTTACCAGACTTCATTCTACTTATTTTTGCAACAAATTCCTGAGAGGAGCCGGGCACCATCAAATCTTTCCCCCTGCTGCCGAGTGAGGCCGGAAAGATTCGGCCTCTGAAAGAATTTCAACACCTCTGTCCCATTCAGGTCTGGGTCAAGGGCATATAAATTTAAATAATAGGCATGGAAGGCCTCAGCTATGTCAGACACCTGATGTAAAACTTCTGTGGTCTGTGGGTGCTGTAGGGTTGTTATTGTAGCTCTTGTTCCCTGAATTTGTAAACTGCTGGATAAGAGCTTCAGAGAGCGAGGACCCCCCCTCATGATGTTTTTGTCACAAGAAAAGTAGTTTTTGCTCTACATAATAGTCAAGCAGTTTACGCAATTCCCTCTAAAGGGCCTTGAGTTCCTCTGCTTGAGTTCTATTTTCTCTTTTTTCATAACCTTTAGTTTTTGGATTTGTTCCATTAATCGTCCCCATCTGGCCTTTCTGTCCCTCTTTTTCTGGATGAACAGCTCAATAAACCTCTCTCACAACAACGCTTTTGCAGTGCCCCAGAGTATTCCCAAAGAAGACATCTGGCGAGGTGTTTTCCTCCAAAAATTGCTTATGTTTCCTCAACAGTTTCTCAAATTTCTGGATCTTGTAGTAGTGAGACGCTGAGGTGCCAAAAGATATTTCTATGAAAGTCGCCTAAATCCATTTTTAAAAATATTGGGGAATGATCTGATAAAACAAAATCCCCAATCCAGGCATCTACAGCTTTACCCATTTCCTCCTTGGGGAGAAAAAATAATCCAGGCATAAGTATATCCAATGGGCAGTGGAGTAGAATGTGTAGTCTCTTTGCCACCCATGCAGTTGGTGCCACATAATCTACCAGCCCCATCTCCACCAATAGTCAGTGTACTTCACTAGCCACCCAATATTCCATATGCGGGAGTTTAGAGAAAGTATCTAGATGGGGGTTGAATGTCAAGATGGCCCACCACCACCACACACAGATCAATGTACCCTCTATCCAATCCTGAACAGTAGTCAAAAAAGAGTGGTTGTCCAAGAAGGTGGAGTCTGGTGACAAATACACCAATGCTAAAGTGACTGTAAGGCCCCTAAAACGGCCTTTCATTAAAACATAGTGGCCATCCTTATCCACCAGTGTGTCCACCCTCTGGAACTGTACCCTGGCAAGCACCAGAATAGCCACCCCTCTCCTCCTGCCTTTGCATAAGAAGAAGTAGCTACATTACCAAAACCAAATTTAGATAGCTTGTCATGTTTTGTTATAGACAAATGCATTTCTTGCAGGAAGAGGAAGTCAGCAGAAGTTTTTTTTTCAAATTACTAAGGACCTTACTCCTTTTAGCCAGGTTGGTTAACCCATGAACATTGCAAGAACAAATTATGGTAGTTTTCTATTTTTTCTTATTCTATTTCTCCTCCTCCTGCAATGGCTTTCCTTCCCAGTTGCCCCACCCAGCCCTGTCATCCTCCAGGTGGTCTTACCTTCTGCTGTCCCTGGCTTGTGGGATCAGCTCCTGGCAATCAGTGCAGTGCCTGTGAGGCGCCGACCATTCATCTTGCTACCACCAGTCATTTTCCATTTTTTCTCCCCTTCCTCTCCATTGCTGGGGTGCATACATTACTGCACAAGTTTGGAGGCGCTCACATGTACATGGTCCTGCAGCACCCTCCCTTACATTGGAGTCCTCACTGCACTGCCCCATGGCCTTCACCTGGGATGGTCATTTGGCGAGGCTTCCAAGTGGCCTTCCCCGTGAGAGGAGAGCTGTCCTCCATATGCTTGATCCTTTCCCACCTTGACCAGCCCCTGATGATCTGCTCACACCAAGAACAAGGGTTGCTAGCATGGCAGGAGGTAAGGCATTGCTGCGTCAGCCCTCCATGCCACTGGGCCAGTGCTAAATTATGGTATTCTTCGTAGCCATCATAAAGCATAAGGACAAAAAGGCTTATCCGAGGCCTTACAAATAAGCATTGATGAGATGTGGGGGGGGGGCTTATAAGGACTGTGTGTTAAGACAGAATGGTTAAACATGAGACCCATATTATGAATACCATAACAAGCCAACTGGGCTTTATTAAACCAAGAAAAGGATAACTCCCAAGGTAGAAAATCAGATTCTGTTGATTTATTTCCCATCCCATCTCTCAAAGGGAGCTGAATTGGGAGGGCAATAAGGAGTAGGGTGTTACACCCCTGCTAATAATAATCCTCTCCTAGAGGCAAAGTGTGTTAAAATAGGCCCTCAAGATCGATTGCTTCACTGCTCCATGGTGGTGAGAGTCAATATTATAACAACGCAATATCACCCCTTCCCCCTCCTCCTCCCCCTCTGGCTGGATCATACAACATAAAATCCTTGCTTCAGTAATTCCCTTATACCTACAGGAGGCCACTATCATATTTCAATACCACCCCAAATGAACTCCAGGCTTAGATAAACAAGGAACAACATTGAAATAAGCCCATAACAATTAGGTGAAATCGCCCTTAACCTAGAGGATTAGCAATGCATTCTTAGATATGAAAGCAAACAATCGCTAAGGAAAAGAAAAAAAAAAGGAAGTGTAAGCAATTTCGTAAATGGGACTAAATCAAAGCATTCCAAACTGTAACTTGGTCGACACTGGATTGTCCCATAAAAATTAAGTCCTGCAGTCTTATTAGGAATCATAGGCATTGCCATTGTTGAACATAAATGTTTGAGCTGGGAAAAAATGTCTTGAAAGGACAAAGAGTTCAAAAACTTACAAGAAGGTACAGTGACTTCAAAAAGTCCATCAACCAATTAGTCTGTCAAGAATGTGACCATAATCAGGATGTGTGCTGCCGTTCCTGTTGGGGAACTAGTGCTCAAAAAAGCTCACCTCAGCACAAACAAGTCACTGGCTGAGTCCCCAAGTTGCCCCTGCCTCTCAGGTATTCGAAGTAGCTGCCGCCTTCCCTCCAACCTTGTTGAGGAATGCATTTTGTTGAAAAGCTTCCTGGGCTGACATCATAGTGGTTCCATTCCATTTCCTTACCAACACCATCTGCAAGCTTGTCTGGAATAGGTGCTTCCTAGAGCTCCATTCCACATTTACAGCAGGGACTTGAAACCCTTTTTTGTGTCAACGCTTGTCTCACTTCCTCAACTGTGGAGTGGGTGCTAGGACCCTTATCCCCAAAAATATGGAGGCATGCTGGAAAGGGTGTCTGGAAGTGCATATTGTGTTCTTTAAGGAAGTGGAGTAATGGTGCAAACTGGAACCTGGCCCGCTGGATCTCCGGTGGGTAATCGTGATCAATATTAAATTTTGATGAGAGGTAGGTCCTATTTTTTTTTTTGCCCAGGCTCTCCTCAACATGTCCTCTTTCATTTTGTAGCTGGAGAACTTCAATACTATAAATAGAGGGCATGCTGTTAGATCAGAAGGTTTAGGTAATAATGAGCAGTGAGTGCGCATTTATTGACAGAGGGTATCTTCCCGGCGAATAAAGGACATCCCATAAAAGATTTTCCATTACCTCAATCATCAAGTAAGTTTCTACTCCCTCTTCCAGCCTGTAAACCCTGAGATTTTCTCATCTTGATCTGTTCTCCAGGTCCTGTTTTTTTGTATGCAGTGCCGATGTCTGTTGGAATAAAATTTCTATAGCTCTGCCAAGTTGCTGTGTCCTATCCTCCGTGGTTGTGATGCATTCCTCGGCTTGCTCTATTCTTTTTTCAAGTTTGGAGAGCTTTTGGGAAAGATTTTTAAACTTCTCCTGTTCTCTGAGCAAAAGTCCTGAATTTCCTTGAGGAGAGTTTTGGAGCGGCTTCTAGACAGATTTTCTATCTTGTCATTCATGTCATAGTCAGAGCCACGTGTACTGGCTGGCAATTGACTCCTCTCCCGCCGTAGTAGGCCCTATTCCAATCCAGCTCCATCTGGAAAGTTAGCAGCCGATTTCTTGGATGATTTGGAGCCTCTGTTACCTCTTGAGCCTCCGCCTGACATATTGAGTAAGAGTACAGCTTTCTATTGAGAATAGATGTTTTTTTATCACCAAAGGGGTAGGGAGCTCTTAACTCACACTCCACACTATAACATATGATGACAGCTGAAGTCCTAAAAGTTGCATAAATTACAGGATAGGTTCCATGAGAAGTCTTGTTTACACACAATCCCAAGTCAATTAAAAAAAAAAAAATACATGTACAGACATGAACACAATCAATTAAAGCAATTACACATAGATTGTTCCTGTAACAGCATTCTTTTTAGGCCATGTTTGAAAATCCAAGGATAGGGGAATTTCTCAGCTGAGGAGGGAGATTGTCACTTGGCCCTACTATACTTTTACGATGGAACCTTCAGTGAATGCTACCTTATTGCCACTTTACCCAGCTTTTACCTTCATCTACAATGACAACTCGAGTGTATGACTGGGCAAAATGTATGGACATAGCTTCAACAAAAGTATCACAACATTCCATAATTTCACAAATGCTCATGAACTTCAACTTTAATTACTGATGTTATTTTGGAATATTTGGCTGCCATTAACTTGACCAGCCTTGAGGACTAGATTAGAGAGCTGACACACACAGCCTCTTTTTTATTCATTGGTTTTTTTCTCCTGGCTGGCAGCTTGCCTGCCAGGGATGCACCTTGTTCACAGGGATATACCCTGATCAGACTGAATCCAGCCATCATTGAAAAGGTTACCAGTCTTTTCTCCAATATTTTTTCCTCTCCCCTAGTGGTAGCGATGCCTCTTTCAGCCTCCCACCGATAGCTTCCCCTGCAGCAAAAGCAAGCTCCCTGGCCCAGCTGCAGGGGTCTCTGTGTTGGGGAAACCTGCCGCCAACACTCCCCAACTGAGATGTATTGCCGAGCAGCAACTGTTTCAGCCATGGCCTGCCTCCCAACGTGACTTCCTGGGCTCACTTACAAACCCAGACTATCAGCATGGCAGTGCAATGCTCTGCTGTTCGGTCATGGGGGCGGCCTCAAAGCCTACTATTGCTTTCTCTAGTTTTAAAGTCACAAGCGCTTAAAATTCTGCAGTTTAGATATCTGTGAAATGTGATTTTAAAATTTCAGAAAGTTTGAAGGCTTATAACTCAGTCACCATTAAAGACAGAGATACAAAACTTGAAATGCTTCTGTATGGACATTGGGAAAGTCATAATTCCAAATTTGGTACAATGAGGAAAATTTCCTTTTAAATGAGATGGAAATCACCGAAATCACACTTTTGGCAAAATATGAAATTTTCTTGGAAAGTCCATGACGTTTTATGGAAGTGAAACTGGAATTTTGCCAGAATTATGCTGGTAGTAGATACATTTCACCCAGCCCTACTTGGGACAGATGCCCCCTCTTCCTCTGCCCTGTCCTGTTCCTCTCAAATACCTGCTCCTTCTTCTGCAACTTGGGTTCCTTATCTTATACTAGGTCCCTGGCCTTGGTACTGTATCTTGGTTCTGCCACCTATGTCCTGTCCTGGGAAGAGAAACCCTGAAGTCACCTATAGGCTGGGAGAGGAAATGCTGGAAATCACAAGGGAAGAAAGAGACTTGGGCAGCATCATCATCACAGACTACCTGAAATCATCCAAGCAGACCTCTAAAGCAATAGGTAAGGCTAGGGGGATGTTGGGAGATATTAGTAGGGGTATCACAAGTCGTAAGAGGGAGGTAATAATCCCTCTTTACAAGACTCTGGTTAGGCCCCATCTGGAGTACTGTGTGCAGTACTGGAGGCCACACCTTCACAAGGACATTAACCAAATTGAGGCAGTCCAGAGAAGGGCAACCAAAATGGTGCAGGGACTGCATCAGAAAACATATGAGGACAGATTAACGGAGCTCAATATGTATACCCTAGAGCAAAAGAGGGAGAGAGGTGATATAATCGACAGAAATATAAAACTTGGTACACTTCTGTATGGACATTGGGAAAGTCATAATTCCAAATTTGGTACAATAAGGAAAAATTCCTTTTAAATGAGATGGAAATAACTGAAACCACACTTTTGGCAAAATGTTGTGCAATTTTCTTGGAAAGTCCATGAAGTTTTGTGAAGCGAAATTGGAATTTTGCTAGAATTTTGCTGGTGGAAGATATATTTCACCCAGCCCTACTTGGGAAAGATGTCCCCTCTTCCTCTGCCCTGTTCTGTTCCTCCTCAAATGCCTGCCCCTTCTTCTGCAACTTGGATTCCTCATCTTATACTGTGTCCCTAGCCTTGGTACTGTATCTTGGTTCTGCCACCTATGTCCAATCCTGGGAAGAGAAATCCTGAAGCTACCTATAGCCTGGGAGGGGAGTTGCTGGAAGTCACAGGGGAAGAAAGAGACTTGGGCATCATCATCACAGATTACTTGAAATCATCCAAGCAGATTTCTAAAGTAGTAGGTAAGACTAGGGGGATGTTGGGGTGTATTAATAGGGGTCTCACAAGTCATAAGAGGGAGGTAATAATCCCTCTTTACAAGACACTGGTTAGGCCCCATCTGGAGTACTACGTGCAGTACTGGAGGCCACACCTTCACAAGGACATTAACCACATTAAGGCAGTCCAGAAAAGGGCAACCAAAATGGTGCAGGGACTGCATCAGAAAACATATGAGGACAGATTAATGGAGCTCAATATGTATACCCTAGAGCAAAAGAGGGGGAGAGGTGATATGATCGAAACAATCAAACACCTTAAGGGCATTAACAAGGTGAAAGAGTCTAACATGCTTCAGTATAAGAAAAATAGCAGGACAAGAGGACACAGCATGAGATTAGAAGGAGGCTGATTAAGGGGTAATGTGAGGAAGTTCTTTTTCACAGAAAGGGTGGTGGATGCATAGAACTTCCTACCTCAGGAAGTGGTGGATATGAATACAGTGCAGGGCTTCAAACAGGCATGGGATAGGCATAAGGGAGCAATCCAGATGAGTATGAATAGATAGGC
This sequence comes from Neoceratodus forsteri, assembly GCA_016271365.2. Taxonomy (NCBI): domain Eukaryota; kingdom Metazoa; phylum Chordata; order Ceratodontiformes; family Ceratodontidae; genus Neoceratodus; species Neoceratodus forsteri. Next base: position 188,532,163 of record CM028132.1, on the reverse strand, counting down.
CATTGACAGAGCAAATGCCAATGGCACATTTATAAGGTAGAAAAAGAAATGGGCAGACTGGATAGGCCTTGCGGTCCTTTATCTGCCGTCAACTTCAATGTTTCTATGATCTGTTCTGTATGCTCTGTTTGCAGCCTGCTCTAGTAACACCCTCATCCTAAAAAATGTTTGTTCTTTTGCTTGCTATCTCTTTAGTAGCTAGGGCAGGTATGGCGGTTGTCACTGTGTCACTAGTTTCCTGTCTTTGTGGATTTTGAAACTTTTGTTCCGGCTGATATTTTTTTGTGTGTGTTTACTTGATTTTCCCTATAATCATTTGTGTCCATCTGGGATTTACAAATTTTTTGTTGTTTCATTGTCTCTTCGTATTGTTAATTTTTTTCTTAATATAGAAACATAGAAATTGTTGGCAGATAAGGACCACCTGGCCCATCTAGTCTGCCTGTAAGCCCTTATACTGGATTACTACTTCTGATCCACCTGCTGCTGTACCTGTATGGTTTCCCTATGCCTTTCCCAAACATGTTTGAATCCATCCACAGTGCTCACTCCCACCACCTCCTGAGGTAGACCATTCCGTGTGTCCACCACCTTCTCTGTGAAGAAAAACTTTCTTGCATTCCTTCTTAACTTCCCACCTTCCAGTTTCATGTCATGTCTCCTCGTTCTTGTGCTCCTCCTGTATTGGAAAATGTCTCTCCCCTGTACCTTGTTTATACCCTTCAGATATTTGAATGTTTCTATCATGTCCCCTCTTTCCTACCTCTCTTCCAGCGAATACATATTGAGGTCCCTTAATCTCTCCTCATAAGTCTTGTGTTGCAAGCCTTATACCATGTTAGTCACCCTTCTCTGGACCATCTCCAGTCTGTTAATGTCCTTACAAAGGTGCGGCCTTCAGAACTGCACACAGTACTCCATGTGAGGCCTGACCATGGTTTTATATAAAGGCATCACTACGTCCTTCCTTCTGCTGGTTGTATTGCTTCTACAATACGTTCTATTGTTTTATTGAATTTGGCTACTTCAAATGTCGGTTGTAGGTTTCTTGTTCTTTCAGAATTTCCTCTGCAATCTTTCTTCTTTCTTTTATGGTGGCCTCTATTGTATTCCAGTAATGCTGATTATGCATTACAAAGAAAAGAGTATCTGACTGAATATAAGCACCACCATCACAGCTCTGAGATTCAGTGTATGCTCACTGCCTTGACACAGGTTACCTCTGTCTTTACAGAGGTAACACTATATGGTTACCCTGGCAACCAGGATGTCCTTGACATCCAACACACATCACAATGATGTCATCTAGTGTGATGCATGTAAAGTCAAGTCGGGGTGGTGAACATAAGAGGGCTTTAGGAAGGATGCTCTGACCAACTGTATACTATTCAGTAAGCAGCAGGAAGCACTGCTGGAAGACTACGTAAGTACGTGTCATAAGAAATCCCATATAATCTCTATATCTTGTACAAGCTTGCTTCAAGACTTATAATCAAACAGGATAGTAAACAAAGCCTTTATTTTGAAGATTTTGAAGCTGGATTGAGGCCTGGGAAAACAGAAACATTAAGCTCTAAGCATCAGCAGTCAGGGAGGAGTGTGCTTTCACTTTATACATGTCAGAGGGGTAGCAGGGCAGTGTCCGCTGTAATATTAAGACTACACCACGTGAGCATGTGATGGAGGGGTGTGTTCACTGTGAAAGCAGCAGATGTTAAGCACCGGCATGATGCATCAAGAGAAATTAACAATAGAGTTGTATGCTTGCATTTTTTACAGGAGAACATGAATTAAAATGTTGAATTTAAACAGGATAAGTGCTATGAGAATGTAGCACATATGTGACAAGTGAGTAGCTGTCTGAATAACCACTGTTTCTGCATAAGCAGTTCTGTTTACCATGACTTTTAAGTTAATGCAGTTTGTTTGTTTTCATATTCTGTCATAGTACATAAAAAGACAATCTGCTGAAGAAGCCCAAAGAGTAAGAGAGAAAATGTAGAGAATGAGACATGCCAGTGAAAGATATCATGACCTTTAAATAAACTTGAAGATGTACTGCATTTTTGAGAGCCCCCCCCCACCACCACCACCTATTGGAATCATAGCTTGAATGCATCTGGGAATAGCAGCAAATTATTGCATAATAGTTTCATTTTCTGAGGTACCCCCACCAAGTGAGAACACATATGAACTGCACTAAAGCCATCTGTGGATGTACGTCTATGTATATGTGACTGCACCTCAGAAGTCGGTATATTGATTTGTAATATAACAATATCAGATTAGGCTTAATGCCAATATACAGTAATGTGCTATGATTTAATGTGTATAAACTGAGATTGTTGGAGTATTTAATGGAACATTTGGCTTTATAGTGCCCGGTAGGAATCCAGTGCACTGAATAAGTAGTAAGTAGCATAGAGTATGAAAGAAGCATTCGAAAACATAGGTAGTAGTGGTGGACCTCGGTTTCATTTTACTGAATCCTCAGACACTAAAAGACAAGGACTGTTGGGACTGATTAGTGGTGAGAGAGACCTTTCAGAAGCACTAGCAGAAAATACTAAACATTTGGCACAAAGAAACTGAAAACTTTAAATTTCATGTCTGCTGCCTGAAGTGGTGTGGCCTAATCCTAGCCCAGTATCTCTTGCACAATAAAATACCAAGGGGGCTGGGAGTATATGTGGAGCCTAACTTAGCAATTAATTTTGCTAAGCTTAGCCCTTGCTGTGCCACAGACTGATATATCAGTCCAGAATGTCTATATGTTCTAATTCTGTTGGCAGCCTAAGGGTTAACACCAAGTGGGATGGCATTCAGAGCAAAAATTCCATGGACTTTATGTATGCCTCAGTAGAAACCATTATAGAAGAAAGAGGAAAGAGGAAATATCACAGAAGAAATTCAGAAAGAACAAGAAACCCTACAATTGAAAATAGAACTAGTCAAATTCAATATAAAGTAGAGGATATTATGAAAAAAATTAACAGAATACAGTCAGGCAATAAAACAATAGAAAATCCATAAATTTCAGAGGGATACCAATGATTATGGGGAAAATGGAGCATATACCCACAAATAATATCAGCCAAAATAAAAGTTTCAAAACCCACAAAGACAGGAAACAACCCTTATAAAAATGGCAATAACTTTGCAAGTATTTTGACTGTACAAAATGCAAGAATATATTCTGGCATATGCAAACTGCATGCAGGTTTTTATGTAAGAATTACATGCAAAGAGTATGTAAAGATTATGACTTTTTTACTTGCATGAAAAATGAATACAAAATATTGTTGCTTCATACAAGAAAATTCCATACTGATATTTTGATATGCAAGCACATTTATGTATGAGGTTTCTGCACTCCAGTACTGGTCTTACATCCTGACGTGGGGCTAGAATCTATGACCTTCTGGCTCTAGAGGGGGTGTATAACCTGCTTTGCCACTCTGCTGCTCAAGTGTTTTACAAAAAAGTATATAAATAGATATGCAAGCAATAATCTTGATAAATTTGTAAGAACGTTTTGCATTTTTAAAAAGAAATGTCTTCATTTTGCTCCTAGGTTGAAGACAAAAATATGTATCGAGAGATGTAGATTCATATCCTCTGGGTGAATTCAAATTCAAATTTATTAAAGGAGGACAAAGTGAAAGTATGTTGTTCTTTTAAAATTGTATCATTAAACTAATGAACAAAAGGAAACAAAATGAAGATGTTTCCTTTTAAAAATGCAAGAAAAATGTAAGAATTTATCAAGATTATGCAAGACACTTGAACAGCATGATGTTGGTGGCACAGTAGGGTGCCTGTCCCTCTCTAGAACAAGAAGGCTGTATGTTCTAGCCCTACATCAGGATATAAAACCAATCCTGTAGTGCTGTAACCTCACACACAACTTTTCTTGCATTTCATGATATTGGCAAGTAATTTTTCCTGCATGAATGCTCCATGCAAGGAAAATGTCACAACCCTTACATATTCCTTGCATATAAATCTTACATAAAAATGTACGTCGCTTGCATATGCAAGCATATATTCTTGCATGTTGTAAATACTTACAAATGTCTTGCCTTTTTTTGGTAAACGAAGCAACACAGATAGTGACAACAACTATACCCATGTCAGCAACCAAAGAGATAGCTAAAAACAGAATAGACATTTTTTTGGACAAGGGAGGTACCAATGCAGGCTAGAAACAGAGCAAACAGAACCAATGGACCAAGACCAGACAGAGGCAGCAGAACCAAAATGCATGACCAGAACTAGGGTCCAGTTCAAGAAAGAGAAACCTGAACAGACAGGAGGAGGGGCAGGCACTGGAGGAGGAACAGGGCATGTCAGAAGGAGAGGGGCGTCCATCCCAAGGAACCAATACCCAAATAATTGTCATCCTGATTTTTAACTTGAGTTCTAGAGAATTTCATCCAACAGAAATGGCAGCCTTATCTAACTGCTTATCTTTTTCCCCACCCAAAAAGGTTAATAATTTTTAACTAGAATGTGACCTAAAATGGTTCTTGAGGTAGTTACATCTAAGGTCACAATTCAGCCAAGGGCCACCCCAGTATTCACATAAAACAGAAATATAGTCTTAAATGTAAAATCAACATGTAATCACCCTACTGAGAAAATCCCTCAATAGAACAATATGTCAGATAGATACAGGGTTTATTCAGGACTGAGGAAGAACATTTTCTGTCAAAGGACAATTTGTACAGACAAGAAAGGACAGCATTAAAAAACATAGAGAGAGACACCACTATTATTATAAAACTGGCAGAAAATGGATGTTTATGAACTTGCTTAATAATCAAAAAACATATTGTATGGAAGTGGGGGGTGGGTTGGGGGGATCCCACACCTGACTTAAAGAGAAAATTGACTTACATATTTAAGGAAGTGCTCAATAATAGATGGCTAAGGGAATGGGAAGTGGAGTATTAAAACAGGAACACCCTAGATATCTTGTCTTTTACTCAACCCCTAAGGTTCATAAACACCAAACAGACCTTCCAGGTCAGCCCATAGTGTTGGAACAGAAATGTGGTATAGCCATGGGATCTGCAATTGCCTCCGTGTATACAAACACTTACATGCATGCATTCAAGCAAGAATACATACGTAACAAAGAGAATAATCCCTATTTTGGCAACGTGTTATGTTACAAGCATTATACTGACATTCCCCTCATGCTGTGGCGATGGAATCTGGAAAACTGGACTTATTTCATACATTTATAAATACCAGAAAACCAAACCTAAGGTTCACTATACAACACAATCAGGAGAGTATGTCCTATTTAGACCTTGTAATACAAATTCATGACAATAAACTCTACACATCTTTATACAGGAAACAATAGAACAAAACATCATTCTACATGCACTCAGGTTCCATTTTCCAAACCTGATTGACAGAATCCTGTACTATCATTGCTTGAGGATATGTCACAATTGCAGTGATAAAGCAAACTACCACCGGGGCTCACTAACTTGCAAATAAGAGTAAAGCCGAGAGGTTACAATACAAAACACTTAGAAGGACCAAAGAAAGATTAATAAACATTACACAGCAACAAATCAAGGCAAGGAGTAATGAAACACAAGTGCAAGACAGAGTAATATTTTCCACCAGGTATAATGAAAAAATCCCAGCCATCCACAGAATCTTAAAAAAAAACATTGGCCAATAATCAGAGTTTACCCTTAGAATGGTACAATTTTTATGGAAATGCTAGTGATGCTTAAAAAAGTGACAACGATAAAAGGCAAGTTGGTATACTCAGACCGCAAACAAGGTGTGGCACAAAAAGGAAAACTAGTTTTGGGGCCTCTGAACCAGGAATGGTGCCCTGCTGAGACTGCTTAGTGTGTGGACATACAAGCAAAAGTTTAGTTTTGTACAGCCATACACCAATCAGTTACCAAATTAGGCAACACATCACTTGTGAATCCACAGGCATAATCTACATTTTGATATGCCTCTGTGACTGCATTTACATTGTAAAAACCCTAAGACAACTAAAAGTCTGTGTGCAAAAAGACAAGTGAGACATGAGAAATAGGGCTAATACATTTGAAGCAGAACATTTCAGATCACCTGGACATACTGGAGCACCATTGCATTTTTGGGGTTTAGAAAAATTGCAGCCCTGTAACAGTGGAGGGGACTTAAATAAACTACTCAAGTGCTGTAAGTTGCATTGATATATGACATGGATGTGTTGAATGAAAGGGTAGGAACGAATAGTGACATGACCAGGACTGCATGTTATTGAACTTATGGGATTCAGAACCATACATTATCAATGGCATTAACATGTCAGAGTACTAAATCTGCCCTGTAGTTTCAACTTCTACAGTAGAACTATTGTCATTGTGCTAACTAATTGATGTACCAAAGTGGCACCCATCTGCATACTGTCTTACCTATCCTCTCCCCACATCCCTGTCCATAGTAGATATTTTACATGTTGAGTCAGCAGCACAGCCATATCTCTCTATTCCGGAATTTTTCATGTGACACAATATAATTTAATACCTTTCAAACTTTTCAGGCATTTATACAATCCCAGTTTTGTGTTGTATGGAATGATTCAGAATGTACATCAGCACTACTTAGTGATTTTTACTTGTTTGCCATTGTTTAGCCATTCTTAAATGTGAAAAACATTTTTGTACTGCAGTAATGCTGATCATGTTACCACACAGAAAACAATATCTGATTGAATAAAAACACAACCACAGCACCGAGGTTCGGTACATTCTCACTGCTGGGATCAGGGTTACTTCTGTCTTTAGAGATATAAGTATGTGATTGCCCTGGCAACTAGGACACCCTCGATGTCCAAAACACATCACGGTGACATCATCATGCATGACACACATGACATTGGGCCATGGTGGTGAGAATAAGAGGGCTTTAGGAAGGATACTCTGACCAACAGCATACTATCCAGTGAGCAGCAGGAAACACTACTGGAAGACTACTTAAGTACGTGTCATAAGAAATCCGTAATAACCTCTATATCTTGTACAAGCTTGCTGCAAGATTTATAATCAAATAAGCTACTAACCAAAACCTATATTTTGAAGATTTTGAAGCTGGATTAAGGCCTTGAAAAACAGAGACATTAAGCTACTGTATAAGCATTGTCAGTCAGGTAGAAGTATGCTTTTCACTTTATGTCAGAGTGGTAGCAGGGCAATGTCCTCTGTAATATTAAGATTACACAAGGTGAGCATGTGGTAAAGGGTAAAGGAGGGTTGCTCACTGTGAAAGCAGTAGATGTTAACCATCAGAGTGTTGTATCAAGAAGCGTTGATAACAGAGCTGTACACGAGTATTTTTTACAGGACAACATGAGCCAAAAAGTGGAATTTAAACTGAACAAGTGCTATGGGTGTGTAGCACATTTATGATTAAATGTCTGAATACCAATGGTTTCAACATAAGCAGTTGTGTTTACCATAACCTTAAAGTTAATACAGTTTATTAAGTTGTGTATTTTGTAATTAAACATAAAAGGTGATCACCTGAGGAAGCCCAAAGAGGAAGAAATGAAACATAAAGAGTGAGACACACCAGTGAAAAATGTCATGCCCTTTAATAAACTTGAAGATTTCTTTGAGAGCGTGTGCCCCCCCCCCCATTTGAATTGCAGGTTAACCAATAGCCGGATACAAGCCCTCAAGTGATGGAGGTCACAGGCCTTTGAGAGTATGTGCATTTCTATTTGCTCTAGCCTTCTTTGTTTCACTAGATGATCTCAATCTCAGGCCAAGCACTTTTGGATATGTAGACATTCTTTCATTCACTGGGTAGCCACATGGGCCGGACAGTGCCCTGTGGATATCTTCTCTTCAATCCTTTGCTGGAACAAGTGAGATGGATGGGCCAGTGAGGGATGGGGTGGAGGGACTGGCTGCCCAGGGTCAATGCCAAGGCCTAGCAATGAGGTCCCTTATATGAGCTGGTGGTGCACTTGGGTGGAAATAACTTGGGGTTGGAGAAACCCATCAGTCTGTTGTGCAAGATGAAAGATGACCTGCATTCCATCCAGGAGGTTTGGATGCATATTGTGCTGGTTTGGTCCCACATTATTCAAAGAGAGCATTGATGTCACATGAATGATCCCAGGGGAGTCAAATGGGCCCGTAGAAGGATTAACATGAAGATGCAGCTATTATAGACTCAGACTGTGGGGCCGTGCTGCAGCATGATGATATTGTCACAACAGTGCCCCAGCTATATGCGAAGGATGGCATACAGTTATCAGACATCTGTTGTGACATGTTTCTGATATCCTTACAAGAGGTCTTGGAGAAGTGCTTAGCACAATGTGCTTGAGGGGATGGTCTTTGTCTCTCCTGAGGCAGCGTGGTATCTTTGCAAGGAGTACTACAAGGGGAAATGGGGAGAATCTCTTTCTGTTCTGGACAGATTCCTCCTCAGGCTGGCATGAGGAGAAGCCCCAATGACCAGGGCCTAGTTTGGGCAGGTCAGGGGATAACCTAATCAGGCTTGTCCTGTGGGTGAAGTTACACTCTATGGGGAATAGACGCATATCACCTGGCTTTAGGCTCCCACCTAGAAACTGGTGGTATCCATTTGAAAGCCATAAATGTGGACATGGGTCCACTTGGAAGATCCCTTGGGTTAATGGATGGACCAGTGTGAGGCGTTGACTATCAGGACCCCTTGGTGAGATTCCAGAGCTGTGCATGTCACACTGGACTCTGTATTTGCATAAGTTTTAATAAACACATGGTTGTGGCCATTTCAGCCAAGACATTGCATATGGTCATTTGTTCAGGAGAAAAGGGAATGACATGGTCTGCAAGGCAAGGATCCATAGTCTGTATATTTACCTGTATGTCTGTACACTTGTATTTTACACTAATTTCAAAAAAGTAAACTTTTTCCAAAAAACATTATCCATATTGTGCACAAAAAATGTTTAAAGGTGAGAAACATTTTATTTTATTGAAATCTAGGATTACAAATACCTTTGAGCAGGAACTGCTCATTTACAAAGGTTCCATGTCGAAGGACTGGGGGGTATACATACAGACAAAGGTCAACATAATAATACATAGTTACACAATAAAAAGAAGCAAGATACTGAGGCTTAGGAAATTCCAGTAATTCAAAATGTGCCAAATGTTAGGTAGCATGACATACCAGCCAAGGGCAATCTTAGAAATAAGCGCTGCAGGTGAGGGGGGTATGCAGGCAGGAAGGCTGTTGTCGGAGGGTAGAGTGAGGATAAGAGCTCTAAGGGAGGAGGGAGGAGGATAAAGTCAGGAAATGCCTGGGGAGGAAAGGGAGGGATAAGGGGTGGGCAGGTGGGAGGCAAGTAAAAGGGGGCAAGGCGGGGATCGGTGGCTGTCAAGACTGAAGTGGAGGGCAGTGAGTGGTGGGCCCCTGATTAAGCGAGGCAGTCACAATGACTAGTTGAAATGAGATGAAGTCAGAGTTGTCTCTTAAAAGGGCCAAGAGCAGCAGCAGTAAGAGTTTCTTTGTTGAGAGTATTGTACCACTGTGGTGCTCTGTGGGCAAAGGCCCTCTGGCCCATGGTAGTCCGGCATCTGGGGACAAGGAAGGTTAGTTGTGAACTTCTAGTTAGCTGGGTGCTGTAGTGGTCAATGAGGAGCTTTTCAATGCCTGGAGGCATGACCCCGAGGAGGACTTTTTTGGCTAAGAGGCAGGTTTGATACTGTATCTGGCTAATGAGAGGAAGTCATCCTGCCTGAGTGTACAGGTCACAAGTGTGTGTAAGTCGGTCAGCCCCAGTTAGCAGCCTGCATGCTTTGTTGCATGCAACTATAATTCTGCGGAGTGCAGAGGCAGAGCCATAGATTGCTAGCCTGTAATCGATGAGGGAGGTGACAGAGCTGTTGATAGCCAATTGGAGAGTGTCAGGAGTCATGCAGTGTTTGTGTCTGTAGAGCAGGCCTATACGGATGTTGGTGGCTTTGGTGACAGAATCTATGTGCCGATAGTAGGAGAGTGAGCTGTCCAATGTGACACCTAGGTATTTAAAATCAGGAACGTGTTCGAGTAAGGTCCTTGTTTGGTTTAGGATGGTGCGGTCACGTGATTTGAACTTACTCCTGGCGTTGTAGTAGGTCATAACATTTGTTTTGCTGTAGTTCATGACCAGTTTGTGTGACTTGAACCATTCTTTGATGCGCATGAATTCAAGCTGTAATTGTTTCTCAAGGAGCTCTGCATTTTGGTTGTTGGTGAAAATGTCTGCGTTGTCAGCGTAGAGCAGTAATTTCTGGTGGCAGACACTGGGAAGGTCGTTGAGGAAGAGGCTGAAGAGTAGTGGCCCGGGATGGACCCCTGTGGGACCCTTGAAAGGACTGGCTTTTCTTGCAAGGTGACACCGGTAATCCTAACCTGCTGGACCCTCTCCCCAAGGTAGCTTGAAAACCAGAGCAGCACTTCATTGGAGAGCCCAATGTTTGATAATTGCTTGAGTAGGAATGGGTGGTTCACAGTATCAAAGGCTTTCATAAGGTCGATGAATGCTCAATGAAAACATGAAAAATGGCTGAGAACAGGAGCAAGAAAGAACACTGCATGCATTTTGTACTTCAATTAAAAGCATACTGGCCGTTAAGCTGCTTCTCAGTGCACACAACAAAACACTAATGTAAACTGTGCTTTCTGTTTACATCCCTCCAAGGCACACTAAATCTGGCTTTGCATCCTTCATAAATGCCTTAATAGGGATGAGCCTTCAGTCAGAATTTCTAATACTTTGAGATTTTAATATAAATTGGCTCTCCCCTAATGCCACTGATGCCAAGGACACATTATCTCCTATCCACCTTTGCCAGTTTGTTGAAGCCCAACTAGAAGGAACTACAAAACTGGGACTAATACCTTACTGGAATGGGTGCTATCTTACTAGCCAGATAATATCAAAGACACCTCTGTCCTACCCAACTGTATTAGTGATCACTCCCCTGTCAAATTTTACTGGTCCAATAACTTTTGCAAGCCTCCTGCCAGAACTGTCACTAGCCGGGTCCTCATTCTGAGCACCTTGAGCTACTGAAAGCTGACCTGTGGATCACCAATTGGTCTAATGTATATATAGCCAGCAATGTTGACACTGCATTGGAACACTTCATCAACCTTTTTAATGCAACCTGCGGTAAGCATGCCCCCTTCAAAACTAGAAAAATCAAGGGAACCCATAATCCCTTGATCAACCCTGCTCTTCTTGATCTACTAAAACAAAGGGATCACCTCTGGCACATCTCTCGAGCACTGGGGACTCAAGCTAACCTACAGATGTACAAAACAGTGAGAAATGAGTGTACTCGTGCTATCCATTCTGCTAAAAGCCAGTATTTCAAAGAAGCCCTTTCCACCTCCTGGAACAATAGCAGAAAGTTCTGGAAGAATATCCAAGACATTACTGGTAAAGACCCCAAAACTACCCTGAACATGCTGAACATCGATGGCACCCCTACCGTGGACCCAAAAGTCATCATGAATGCTTTCAACAAAGCATTTATAGACCTTAGCAACGTTCTTCCCCCCAACTACTTTGTGGTTATCCCGTCAGGTATGAACACTGCCGTCCAGAACCCACCCCAAGACCACTCACTATTTTGCTTCAAAGCAGTGTCTATAAATTAAACCAGATGTTATCTTAGGAAGGTACTGGGGAAAACTAGATTCAGTGGGGGACTTCTTGGACTAAAATTTTGTTGCCCTTACCCTCGAGGAAATCCTCACACCTCTTACCAAAATAATCAACCTGTCACTCTCTCAGTCACAATTTCCACATCTTTGGAAATCAGCAGTGATCACCCCGGTGCACAAGAGTGGTGACCGAGCACTGCAGGGAAATTAACGCCCAATGTCTATTCTTCCCCCGATCTCTAAGACCCTGGAGCACATTGTGGCTGACCAACTTGTAGAGGATCTGGATAACTACCAACTCCCAATATCCCCAACAGCATGGGTACAGGCATGGACATAGTACCATGATTGTGCTCCTGGGGTTTACAGGCTTTATGAATAACTCTCTGGAACAAGGGCTCTTGGTAGGGGCAACTTTCATAGACCTTACCAAGGCCTTTGACACTGTCAGCCATGATCTCCTCATCAGACAACTCTCCTCCATTGGTCTTTCCTCCAACACTACAAGCTGGTTCTCCAGCTACTTAAGCAGCTGAACGCAGCAGCTAAAAATTGGTAAAGCCCTGTCTGATAGTAGACCTGTATGCTCTGGAGTCCCACAGGCATCTATCTTGGGTCCATTGCTTTTTAGCATCTTCCTCAATTCACTACCAGGAGCTTGCTGCAACCACATACTTCTATATGCTGATGATGCTGTACTTTTTACCAACAACGTAGACCCTCACCTTCTCCAGGATCAAACTTTAGCAATCCTTTACATCTGCAGAGAAGTGGTTTCAGGATAATAAGCTTATCCTTATTTATAACAAGACTAAGACAATGTTGTTTTTGACCTCCCAAAGCAGACACAAAACCTTCTCACTTACCATCATTAATGACACTGGCTCCCCTCTTGAACTGGTTCACCATTTCAAGTGCCTGGATATAACTATTGACTCTACCGTGTCTTTCACCCAGCACATCAACCAAACAGCCAAGGCTATTAACCAGTGTTTAGGAGTTCTATACAGGAATAAACATAATCTCACTTCAGAAGCACTGAACACGGCCATCCACAGTTCTGTGGTCTCTCTCGTGGACTATGGTATTGTCATTTGTGGTGCAGCTACAGACACTGCCCTCTGATGTATCAAAATGGCCTTAAATAAAGCATGCCACCTTCTTACTGGTGCCGCATGCTTGACATACACCTACGATCTTTATGCTCAGGTTAGCTGGTTACAATTTGACAGTAGGCTCAAATACCAATCATGCCTGCTAGCAAAAAAAGTCACCTTGGGACTGCTACCCCCTGGTGTAATGGCCCTTCTTTCCCCTACACGTAACCCATGCAGTACCAGAAGCTCTGGCAAACAGGCTTTCAGAATCCCATGGTAACGCACCACCTTTGGACAACATGCATTCACATACAGAGCTCCGCAGTGGTACAACTCTCTGCCTCCTGACATAAGCAATGCTACTTTGTTTTGCTGCTTTAAGAAAAGACTCTGGCAGCATCTAATCTCACTGGAACCTGTGACTGCTACTGCTAATTTGCCTTTACCTTGCTCCAACCCTCTGTAATCTCAGTGCACCCCTTCTGGTCAACACCCTGGTGGTGAAACACAAAAAAAGACCATTATGGCGACAGTCACTGTAATGGTGCTTTTTGGGTGCTTCGCTTTCTGCCAGTGTTCCACCCCCCTGGACCAACTCTGACCTGGAGATGAGAATCCTAAAGTCTGGGGGGGTGCAGGGGGCAGAGCCCACCACATAGGGGGTGTGGGTGGCACAGCCCCCCACAGAAAACACTTGCTGCATGGGCGGCACAATACCGACATTGGTATTGTGCAGTCGCTGTGGGGGAGATCGGCATTTTCACTGTCGACCTCCCTTGGTGCTTCCCTGTAATCTCTGTGATCTCTATGATTAGTAAAATGTTATGCTTCTTGTCCATTTCTTGGGCCCCCAGTCAATTTAACACTTTCATGGGCTTTCTACCCCTGAGTAAATTATTTTCCCTCCTCCCTCCTCCCTCCTCCCTCCCTCCCTCCACCTCCTCTTCCTTTTGGCCCCTCTGTCATTCCATACCTCTTTCCTCCCTACCATCTTAATACATCTTCATCATCACCCCACTACCTACACCACCTCGTCTTCCCTTCTCTCCTCCACCCCTCCTTCTCCCCACCTTCCTCCCCCTTTATTCCACTTTGACAACATAGCTATTCTTCCCTTTCCCTCCTATCTATCCCCTTCCTACGCCCACTTCTGCTTGTCTTCTCCTTCCCCACACTTTCCTCCTCCTCCCTCCCCTGTTCCACTCTACTGGTACAAGACCTTCCTTCTTTCTTTGACTCAAGCACAATCCAGTTATCTACCTATGTTGTTAGTTGTACAATTCTCCTTTCAAAACAAGTGTCCTCATGTTATGTTACTGTTACCTAGTGAAACGTTAGCCTTTGTTTTGACTCTGCACCCTGTACATGCTTAGATTGTGTAACTATTGTTAGAAATTATGCCTGGAGACAGTATTCAATTGTTTCATGCTGTATCTGTATCTGTGGAACATATCTGTATTCTTGTTTGTGTCATACTTGACGTGGAACCTATGAAAGCTTTCTGCTCAAAAGTGTTAATCCAAGATCTCAATAAATAAGAAAGTTGTCTCATCTTTTTCTTTGTGCAAAGAAAGTAGGAATCTTGTGCTGTTCTTGAAGGGTCTGAAAGGCCCTCTGTGAAGTAAGTTAGGTTTCACCATAAAGGAAATTAGGACTCACCTCTTGCAGGCCTGTGCAAAGCAACTTAGAACTCTATTTTCTCCAATATATCATAGGAGCATGGTAGTATTAGGGCTGCACTGGAGTGTCTGTTTAAGTTCTAGGACTGTGTAATGTAGCATTCACCATCTCAGTCCTGGAAAGTTTTATGGAAATATGTTTTTTTTTTTACTTTTGAATTAATGTATTGTTGCCCAATTTGCTCCTTAAAGTTATGCTAAAGGATAGAGAAAAAAATGACAAAAATTAGCACTAAAACTTTAATATCACAACTTTTAGTGTCATACTTGAGTGTTGTACTTAAATGTGCAACAGAAGAATTCCATTTTTGTGTCTCATATACTTTTACTCATAACTTGGCTATTTTACATTATGTTAGTCCCTAATTTTGAATATACTGGTTACATGACTCTACCACATGAAAACTGATAGAGGGAATTTTCAAGTGCAGGTTGAAATGTGACTTCTCAGTCACTGTTCAAAACCACCTTTCAGGTGAGATTTAACACATTCTAGTGACCATGTTCATTACATAGGGTCTAAATGCATTTTTTTAAGTGCAACTTTAAAGTGCAACACTATACGTTTGACACTAAAATTTTCTATGCACACCAAAAATGGAATTCTTGGGTCACACTAAATGTGTGACCCAAATTCCATTAATGGACAAAATTCTCGTGTTGCACCCATGTGCAATACAAGAATTCAATTTTTGTGTCTCATACACATTTACTCATAACCTGGCCATTTTACAATATTTTATTCCCAATTTTTTAATATACTGTTAACATGACCCTGCCTCACTAATGTGTATGATGGGATTTTCAAGTACAGGTCGAAAGGTGATTTTTCAGTAATTCTGCAAACCACATTTTGGGCAGGATTTAACACATTGTATTGGCCAAGTTCACGACATGGGGTCAAAATGTCAAACAAAATGCTATGAAGAAACATTGTGTGCTGGACCGTCTTTTGGGCCAGAGGGTAGTGCACTGTGATCCCATGCCAGTGAGCTTACCTTGGGGGCAGCTGGATGGGCCAATGCTAGATGGGCAGTACTGCCATGTGGTATCATCCCCAGTCTGGGGATGGATGAGGCAGTGTTGGCTACATTGGCAGTAAGCAACTCTATTGTGAAGAGAAGCCTTCATTTGGTATAACTTGGTATGTTTAAACAATGTAGGCTAAATACCCATTAAATTGCCTCCCACACATAGTGGGGTTATCTTCTGGATCTTTTACTCAATAAGTGTTTGTCTAATCTCTTCTTGAAAATTTCCATAGTAGGAGCGTCTACAATGTAACCAGGTAGACCATTCCATAACCTTGCTGTACGTGTATTATAAAAGTATTGGTGTCTGACTGTCTGTACTCTATGGAGTACAATTTGTTTGTCATGTGATCTTAAATTTACTGTTTTGTGGAATCTTTGTATACCACATTGTTGCATTAAGAACTGATCTTTCTCAATTCTGTACATTAACAACAGATCTCCTCTGATCCTTCTGGTCTCTAAGGAAAATAAATGTAATCTCTCCAGTCTTTTGTTGTACTCCATTGTTATTAATTCCTGAACAGATTTAGTCAATCTTCTCTGCACTCTTTTAATTTGGTTTATGTCTTTTTTGAGATACGGACTCCATATTGGTGTTCCATAGTCCAAATGCGGTAATACATATGACATATATAATTTCATAATACAAACTTTATTTCTTGAAATGAATGCTCTTTTAATAGAGTGAATGATTTCATTACATTTCCAGATGGTTTTAGCCAAATGTGCAGATGATGATAGATATGGATTCATCCATACTCACAGATCTTTTTCACAATTACTATTTTTAATTTCTTTATTAAGATAATACTTATAATGAGGATTATTCTTTCCGAAATGTATTACAGAGCATTTAGCCTCGTTAAATTCCATACTATTTTCCACTCCCCATAGTCTGACAGCCTTTAGACCTTCACATAATAGTTGGTATTTTGAAAAGGATGAAACATCCCCACCTATTTTAGTATCATCAGCAAACTTAGAGATGATAGAATCAAGACCTTTTCCCATGTCACTTATAAATAATCCAAACAATACTGGACCCAACACTGATTCCTGAGGAACACCACTGTTGACATATCCTTCACTGGTGAGAACTGAGTTTATTCTCACTTTTTGCTTTCTGTTAGTTAACCAGTTATTAATGCATCTTACAATATATTTGTTTAATCCCATATTTTCCAGTTTTTGAATTAGTTTGTCATGCGGTACATAGTTAAAGGCTTTTCTTATATCAAGAAAAATTACATCAGTTGGAATGCCTTTGTCAATTTGACTACTTAAAGTATTGTAAAAGGAGATCAGATTGGTGTTACAAGAAATACCTTTCCTGATGCCAAGCTCCGTATTGTCTTGTAACCCTAGTTCAACTATTTCATATTCAATTTTATTCTTAATTAGACTTTCTAGCAATTTACAGCAACTTGAGGTGAGGCTAATAGGCCTATAATTTTCAATATTTGATCTATTACATTTTTTATGGATCAGGACAACTATTGCTTCCCGCCGGTCCACTGGAACTTCAGCAGTTAGGAGGGATTTATTAAATAAGGTGGTCAAGAGCTGGACAATCACATCAGCAAGTTTTTCCCAGACAACAGAATCAATATTGTCTGGTCCTGATGATGATGTTGTACATAATTTGTATAGTTCATCGAGTACCATATCTTGAGTTATATTGTATACATCTGAAACATCCACACAGGGATTAGTCACTATACTGGGATTAGTTACTATAAGATTTTTTGTTTGAAATACTGAGGTGAAATATTTATTAAAACTATTAGCAATATCTTTATTATTATGCAATATTTCACCATTTACAGTCGCAGTATTAATTCTGTTATGGGTTTGCTTGTTGATGTTCACATAAGCATAAAAGGCCTTAAAATTCCTTTTACTAGCTAGTTTGTTCTCAAGTTTATTTTTTTCTTTTTAATTAGTGTTTTAAGTAACCTCTGCAGTATTTTACACTTAATTTGATTGATTTGTGAAGGATTTAACTTATGTTTTCTAAAAGCTTTGTTTTTCTTCCTTATTTGGGATTTTATAACCTTAGAAAACCAGGGAGGAATATTACCTTTACTGTTTATTTTTTTACGACTTGGGATGAATTGATTAATTACCTCTTGTATCTTTGATTTCAATTTATCCCACATTAATTTAACCTCTAGGTCATCAAAACATGTTCCCCAGTCAATACTACTAAAGGCATTGATTATTTTAGGCCAATTTGCTTTTTTTGTAGTCTAATAATGTTGAACATTCATGAGATTTGGGTTTAAAAAAAATTATCATACATTCTATGGTTTTATGGTCACTGCACCCTAAATGGAGGTGGACCTGAATATTACCTACTTATCCACATATTACCCCAAAGGGCCCTGCAGCTCTTCACCCATAGCTGCAAAGATGTGCAGGGTCCACAGGGCCCTGCACTTTCACAGCCAGATAAGCACTTGGCCCTATACATCTGCATCTGTAGCCACATGGATGCAAAGGGCTCAGAGGAACCCACACTTCCACAGCCCCTGTTAAAGCTCCATGAATTCTTTGCATCCATAACCACATGGTTCTGCAGGAAGACAGACTCTTCCCTTGGCACAGGGCTAGGATGGCCATGCACATCTGTGTCTGTTCATGCAGGTCCTGAAGGGACCTATGCAAATGAGGATATGATTCCACTATCTCAAAAAGAAAGGAAATTCATTGCAAAAACTGCATTAATGCACCAGTTATGGTTCAACTTGGTGCCAAAAAAGTAGGGAAATGTGGCATAGGGTTTCCAACCCTAACTCCCCACCCATCAAGCAGCAAAAGGACAAGACCACACAAGCATCCACAGACAGTCATCATCAGGTAAGACAAACCACATACAAGTGTTGCTGTAGCACTGATGTTGAATCCAAAGTGGTGTATTAACACTGTGAATACATTAAAGGGATGTGGTCATACCCCTATATTAGGGTTCAGTCTTCACTTCCACGTTAAACTGTAAATTATGAACTTTAATAACTTTGCAACTGTGCAAGCAATTCACATAAATTTGTGCATGCTCTATTAGAGACCAAAGATCTCCTGATGTGGTAAGTTTAGTTCTGGTCAGACATGTGGGTTTGGAGATACGGATCGTCACAAAATGTGAAAATTACCACTTTTGGTGAAATTCTTTGGCACACCGCTGTGCAAAAACGGTGTGGAATTTTGGTCTGAGATTTTTAGGGAATGAAGGTCTTGAGTCACAGATATATCTTTTGAAGGTTTGGTGAAAAAAGATTAACCCCCTCCAAAGTTATTACATTTTAAAGTTTCCCATTATTTCCTAAGGGACCAGTTAGATGTCCTGCTTGAAAAATTATTCTTTATCACAAATACAGAATCCTTTTCACAAACTTGGGCTCCTTTGCCACAAATGCAGAATCTTTTTTCCTGCTGCTGCCATCTTGTTTTCAGTTAGCAAGGGAAACAAAATTAAATTGCTAAAAAAATAGAGGGCTTTAGTAAACACCAACAGTTGTGTTTACCTAATCGGGGCATGTAGAATCATATTCTGGGGTTAGTTGTTTGATAATGTGTTCAGAAATGTGTATTTCTAGCCACAGAAATCCTTTTTCACCAGAAACTGCCTGTGGAGACCTACAATCTGAATTAAATCTACTTTAGAACCAACTTCTAAACAAAAAGCTCCTATCAAATGCAAAAAACACTATGGCAATGCTATTTTCTACACTTCTCCATGCAGCAAACCCAGCCAGTGCTGGCTCCATTCCACAGATCACAACAATCCTGGGAAAAAAACTAGAATTTGTCAATAAATTCAAGTACTTGGGAGTGTGGCTTGACCATAGACTTTCCTTTATGGACCATATCGAAGTTCTGCTAAAGAAATTGAAGCAGAGGCTTGGACTCTTTTTCAGGACTAATAACTTCCTTACTAGTGATGCCAAGTGGAGGCTGGTACAAATAATGTTTATCTCCTTGGTGGACTATGCTGACTTTCTTTAAAGTCACTGCCCTGTCTCTCATCTTGCTAAATAGGATACATTGTATCACAGGGCTCTGAGGTTCATTACTGGCCTACCTTTTTCCCACTCATCATTGTGACCTTTACGCTGCCATGGGGTGGCCTCCCTTCAGTACAGGAGAAACAGAAATGCTGTACTCTGGATGTTCAGAGCTATTATCAAAAAACTACCCGTATAAACTGTATCTTTGATTGTCTTCCGCTATGCGAGCTTGGGAACTATGCACTGAGAAGCTACTTGTTTATTTCTTTAAAGATACCTACGCTAAAAACACACTTTGGGAGAATGGTTATAAGCTTTGTGCTGCCGTCTCTATGGAACAAAATACAAAAATTGCTAAAGCTTAGTACCCCAGTCAGTCTATCCTCCTTCAAGACACTATATGGCCATTTGGTCAAGGAAATTTGCAACTGCTTCCCCCGATCTTAAACTTCCCTGCACTTATAGCGTACCATCATGGCGTTGTCCTCTCCATTACACCTGACCTTGCGGCCTCTCCATCACATTTCTCTAATACCTAACTGTGCTCCCTGCCCTCCCATCCTGTGTCCTCTCCGAGGCTTCATCTGTCCCTAATCTATCCCTTACCACCCTGCCTGTTCCCTATCTCACCTCGCCTACCACACCCCCCTTCTACCCTGTTACACTGTTTTTTTTTTTCATTTTTTTAACTCACTGTCTGTCTTGTTACTTATGGCATTGTATGTAATATTCCATTACCTAACAATTGTCCTCATTAGTACTTCCAGCTCCTGTTACTAGACTCATACACCACAAAGGAATTGAACCTCTGTTTCTAAACTGTTCTCCACTTATGACTGTGTTTAACTATTGTATCTCTGTATTGTATAATATTACTGAGGTGTTATGTTGTGACTGTTCATATATTTTATATCCTGTGTTCCTGTGTTAACCAGGTCCATCTTGTAAATTAGCCATGCTCAATGGTGTTTGCCTGGATAAAATAAAGATTTGATTGATTTTTCACAAATCGCTGAAAACTTATGAGCGAAACAAGATCTTTTTCCCAATTTGCAAAAATAGATCTTCTATTGCCACAAACTGTGAAAAAGAATTGTGAAAAAAGATTGTTTTTTGCAATTTGCAAAACAGGATTTTCTTTTACTGCAAACTGCAAAAAAAGGAACTGTAGAAAAGGTTTCATTTTTGTAATTTGTGAAAAAGGATTTTTTAGACAGCTGTTTCTTTGTCACTGCACAGCTACAAAATGGCTTGTTATTTTGATCAGAAATGTTCAAGGTACAAAGGACTTGCCCCACAGATGTGCCTTTTGCTGGTTTGATGAAAATATATTACTTTGCTCTGGAGTTCTGCGGGGTTACATTTTGCTTCATTTCTCTTGGATAACATTGTAATGGGAGGTGTACAGATTTATTTACTTGTCTCTTCACTGTGAAGAAACAGTTTGCGATTTTCTTCTGCAATTTCCAGGGTACAGACGACTTGCCCCACCAATGTGCCTTTTGGTGGTTTCATGAAAATATATTCATTTGGTGTCAAATAATACAGGTTTCACATTTCCTGTGTTTTCTATAAGAGAACATTGCAATGTCAGATGTTTCTTTGGATTTGCACACTACAGCAGAGGGCCCTGCACTCCCACAAGACAAGAAGGGTAGCACTACATTATCTCAAATATTTTGCATGGATGGGAGTTCAGGGCCCATTCCCACATGCAAATATAGAAACAATTAAGGACTGATGGGAACCACAGGGCCCAGAGGACCCTGCATTCCCATACAGAAATAGGGATACGATTAAGATATCTCAAACATT
The DNA here is from genome assembly GCA_016271365.2 of Neoceratodus forsteri. Taxonomy (NCBI): domain Eukaryota; kingdom Metazoa; phylum Chordata; order Ceratodontiformes; family Ceratodontidae; genus Neoceratodus; species Neoceratodus forsteri. The sequence goes on along the minus strand of CM028132.1, from coordinate 188,510,852 downwards.
ATGGATGGATGGGACTGTGTGCTCACAGACACAAATACAAATTCCATTATGGAGTGCTGGAGCACATGCCTTATGCATATATGGCAGCACAGTGCCCTTCGGGCCCGGCACTCCCACACACAAATATGCAGAGGATTATGGAGTGATGGGTTCAGGAAAATAAGGATACAATTACAATCTGTCCAAAATTATGGATGGAGGGCCCAGCACTCCCAGAAGCAAATAAGCCTATGATTATACTTTCTCAAAAAGTAAGGGAATTCTCTGTTCTCTGCCATGACCTCCATAAGCGAAAGTAAACTGACTGACACAAAATAGTAGTGTGTGACTGCTGGAGTCAATGGAGAGAGTGGAGTGCTCTACAAGTCACAGAGATCTGGTGTAATGATAACCATGACTGGGAGATGGCCATACCCGGCTACAACATATTCAGAAGAGACAGGGCAGGCAGGAACAGAGGAGGAGTGGCACTTTATGTAAAAGATTGCATAAAGGCCACAGAGATCCAGGAGGAACAAAATGGAATAGAGATACTATGGGTTAGGCTAAAAAGGAAAATGGGGTCAGCCATCCACACTGGGGTGGTCTACAGACCACCAGCCCAGGAGGAAGAAACAGATAGGGAGCTGATGCTAGCCATCCAAAAGATGGCAGACAAGGGTGAGGTGGTGCTGGTAGGAGACTTCAGTATTTCAGACATGTACGGGAGCCTCCCAGCAATGGCATCAACCAGGGAAGATTTATCCTGGAATCCCTGTAAGGTGCCTTCCTCAAGCAACTGGTCATGGAACCAGCTAAGCAGAAGGTGATACTGGACCTCATGCTAACAAACAGGGACAGTGTGATGGGGTAACAGTGGGGGAGCACCTGGGGAACAGTGACCACTGGTCACTGTGGTTTGAAATCACAGAAGGAGCAGAACCAAACCACGCAAAAACGCGTATCCTGGATTTTAGGGGGTCAGACTTTGGGAAAATGGGGAGATGCTTGAAAGAGGCATTAATGGGAATGGGGAGGGAATCAGGTTGAGAAGCAGTGGACAATATTTAAAACAGGGATTACAAGAGCAACAGAATTATATATTAAGCAGGTTAGCAAGAGGAAAAGGAAGAGGAGGCCATTATGGTTTTCCAAGGAGGTAGAGGAGAAAGTGAAAGCCAAAAAGATCTCATTCAGGCAATACAAAAAGACACAGGCAAAAAGGGAGAGGGAGAAGTACCAGGAGAAGCAAAGTGAGGCAGGGAGGTCAGTAAGGGGAGCCAAAGTTCAGACAGTTGAGCGCATCACAAAATCAGTGGGTAGAGGGGACAATACCTTTTACAGGTACATAAGTGAAAAAAGAAGGGCAAAGGCAGGGATAGTGAGACTAAAGGGGGGAGGATGGGGGCTGTGTGGAGGATGACAACAGTAAAGCTGACATGCTTATCAGATATTTCTGCTCTGGTCTTTACTGAGGAAGAGGAGGGTAACAGGCCTGAAGGAAGTACAAGGGGTGAGAACAGTGCAGAAATGGACACAAGTCCCTTTACACAGGAAAGGGTCCTAAAGGAACTGGATGGAATAAGAGTCAATAAAGCAATGGGGCCAGATTGGGGGCACGCCAGGGTCCTAAAGGAACTAAGAGAGGTGGTGGCTGAACCTCTGGAAATCCTGTTTAGCCAATCACTGGAAACAGGGGAGGTACCCAAAGACTGGAAGACAGCAGATGCAGTCCCTTTATACAAAAGCGGGAACAAAGAGGAAGCGGGGAACTACAGACCAGTCAGCCTGGCCTTGGTAGTGGGGAAAATCATGGAAGCACTACTGAAGGAGAAATTGGTGGAACATTTGGTTGCCAGTGGACTACAGGACCCAAGACAGCATGGTTTCACTGGGGGGGGGGAGGTCATGCCAGACCAACCTCAATGAATTTTTTGATTGGGTGACAAGGAAGGTGGATCAGTGGAGGGCAGCGGACGTGACTTATCTGGACTTCAGCAAGGCCTTTGACACTGTGCCACATAGAAGGTTATTAAACAAACTGGGGAATATGGAAGTGGGCAGGACAGTAGTGTGGTGGGTAGGTAATTGGCTGGGTGGCAGGACACAGAGGGTGGTGGTAAATGGCTGTCACTCCACAGAGGGAAGAGTGACCAGTGGATACCACAGGGATAAGTGCTGCGACCAGTCCTATTCAACGTCTTCATCAGAGACATTGCACAGGACCTAGAAGGCAGAATTTCCCAGTTTGGTGATGACATGATGCTCTGTAAGAGAGTGGACACACCAGAGGTTATAGACAGAATAAAGAGGGACCTGCAGAAGCTTGAAGAATGGTCAAGGGTTTGGCAGTTGAAATTCAATGCAAAGAAGTTCAAGATAAAGCATATGGGGCAAAAAAACCCTGGAACAACATATCAGTTGGGGGTTGAGGATTTAGCATGCACCAAGCAGGAAAGGGACCTTGGGGTTATCATCTCTGATGACCTCAAGGTAGGGAAACAGTGCAACAGGGCAGCAGGTAAAGCAAATGGGATACTGGGATGCATAGACACGGGCATCACCAGCAGGAAAAGGGAGGTCATAATTCCACTATACAAGACACTAGTAAGGCCCCACCTGGAGTACAGTTTACAGTTCTGGAGACCTTACCTACGTAAGGACATAGGGAGGGTAGAGAAGGTTCACAGAAGGGCAACAAAGATGGTACAGGGATTGGATCACAAGTCCTATGAGGACAGACTGAAGGACTTGAATATGTACTCTCTGGAGGATAGAAGGAAGAGAAGGGATAAGATAGAGACATACAAGTACCTTACAGCTAGGAACAGAGTGCAGGAATACACTATTTTCCAGTGAAAAAGATGTTTCAGGACTAGAGGGCATGGGATGAAGTTGGAGGGAGGGTGATTCAGAGGAAACATGAGGAAGAATTACTTCACATAAAGGGTGGTTGAAAAGTGGAATACCCTGCCAGAGGAAGTGGTGGGGGCTGAAACAATCACAGGATTTAAGAATGCATGGGATAGACATAAGGGAATTCTGGAGGTCAGGGTAAGGGGCAACAGACTTCTAGAAAAACATAAAGTGAACTTACAAGCTTAAATGGGCAGACTGGGTGGGCCATAGGCCCTTATCTGCCGACAGTGTCTATGTATCTATGAGACTGTGATGGAACTCCCAATTGTTTTTCAGTCAGAATGTGGTGAGTCCTTTTTCGATTGCAAGAGATCTGCAGGGCTCTGCCCACTGCACCCCTAAAAAGTGGCATCAGTCTTGACTAAAGTAACATGCAGTAATAAAGTTACCAAGAGGCCTCAAATAAAATAATTTGTGTTATATAAATGAAATATTTCTGACTTGCTTTATATTACAGTAACTAATGGAAGAGTACCTCCTCATGACTTCTTAGATAACTGAGAAGCAAAGCTGAGCAGTTCCAGTAACCTAAGAAGTTATAGTGAAAGACTTTTAATTAGCCAAGATAGTGTACACCTCCAGAGCCCACTTTACTTTTCATTAAGTGTTTCTTTTTTTCCAACTCAAATTTGATTCCAAAGGGAACTATAATCACTTTGGAGTAAACAGCAAAAAAGAATGCAAAGTTAAATAACTGATACACCTGAAGAGCAGCATCATGCTTAGTGATCACCTCAGTGCCTGGGGTCCATTTTGCGTCAATGTTTTAGCCATTTTTAGAAAGTATGCTGTCTTTCTTTTTTATTCAACATTGTTAATATCCATTCATGGTAGCTGAGTAGCCATCATCACAGTAAACATGCACCACAGGTAGAGGCCCCAATGTTTGAACATGGCCATTGGAACAAGGCAAACTAGCACATGGTCATCAGAGAAGTATATTGATAAGACAGCAAGTACAGATATTGAGATGTGGTAACATCGCCCAAAGTGCATAAGTGCAGCACACCACAGCTGCCTCCTGGCAACAGACACACGGGAGCAAAGGGCAGTAGCCTGTCCTTAAGGGAGTAGCATCTTTGATCCTTTGTACCACGTTTAGAGGCCTGCATGCTCATGACCACATATAATTTGTGTACCCTTATGCGGCCATTAGCAGCTCTTCACAGTGCATCCATGCACATGTATGCATGGAAGCATTGTGTAGAGCTTTGACCATGGCATACACTCACACCCAATCCCCATACACTAAAGTATTAAACACTGGCAATCTAGTGGTACCTCCGCCAACCATCACGATTCCTGTTGTGAAATTAAATGCCAAATGATTTAATACTGCACTACAAGCTGGGCAGGGTGTGAGTTAAGGGCTGCCAGCCCCAATTTAACACATAAAGAACAAAATAACTCACATTCCAGAGCTAGGGGAGTGATACCCCAATGAAGGATGCAAAAAATCTGGTATTCATGGAATATATCCTCATTTATTTTTCAAACAATTCTTTGCACACCGGCCCGGTGGTGCTTAGGGCTGAGGCTCTGGATGCCTTACCTCATGCTATGCTGGTGTGCCGTGTTCAGGAATGAGCATGGGCAGCCAGGAGTCAGCAGGGGAGCAGAAGAATTGAGCATCCGATGGACTGCTCTCCTTCACCGGAGAGAGGGGGTCACCATTGATCGGCCCCTACTGGCACCTAGCGGCAGCTGAGGGGTGGTGCACCAATGCTACAGAAAAGGGAGGAGATGGGGTAGACACTTGGAAGAGTACATTATTACATGCCTCACCTCAGGGGAAGAAAAATGGAAAATGTCCTGGCCATGCAGCACATCACTGCACCTGCAGGTGTCGCACCTGACAAGGCACCTCCATAGCTGGATCTATTTTCAGTGGGTTGAGACACTCATCACCACTATGCCATGAAGAGTAAGTCATGGGAGCATAAGAGAGGGGGCCTGATCCTTGGGGGATGGTGCCAGGGTGTCAGCCGATAGTATTAGGAGTGCCGGCCAGGACAGGAGAGAAATACCACATAAAAACACAAAAAAAAAACCAAAAAAAAACAATTCCTTGCACAAATCCTTAATGTATTGTTCTAGTTTCATATTCATATGCCTATTACATATATCTAATTTCAGATATGAATAATTTAAATACATTATTCCGAGACCTACAAAAAGAGAATAAGGTGGTTACACGCCTATTTATAGGAACAAATATCTATTTTCACTGACAGTATTTGTTAAATTATTGCCCTTAAGCAAGGGATGTATTTTACTAAGGGTGACCAAAGTTGTTTGGCAAAAAATCAGTGATTCATTGATTTACAAATACTGCAACCTGATTGATCGGTTAACATCTTTTTTTAATTTTTCCATATGACTGTTTTCTTTGTGTAAGGAATTGTTTAGTGTTTATGAAACTTACCTTTGTTTTAATTTTAAGCCTTTTTATGGGTAGAAAATGAATGTAAAACAAATGCTTGAATTTGATTGGTTGATAATGTTGACATACTGAAATGGTTAACTATATGCCTATAAAAAGGCAGTCCATTACCAGCTGCATATCCCCTGATGAAGTCTTAATTGACGACGTGCCAGGGCACCTAAGACAAAACATTCTACTGTGTCTGGAGTGAATCTGAAAAATAAATGAGGATATATTCCACAAATACCAGATTTTTGGCATCCTTCATTGGAATATCACTCCCCTGGCTTTGGAGTGCATTATTTTGTTCTTTATGTGAAATTAAATTCCCCTGGTAGTTCAGTGGTACCACTTCCCACCCTAATCCCCATTGTAAAATGAAATTATAAAATTAAATTATGCTGGTAGACTAGCTGTAACCCCCCCAAGTCAGACCCCCATTGTAAAAAGAAAGCACCCTGCTAGTCTAGTGGTAACCCCTCCCATCTCAATACCTATTGTAAAATGGCACCTGCTTCCCAGGCCCAGTCTATAGACTAAACACCCAACACCTTCCACCCCTTGTCCAGCATCTGACCCACCTGAAAAAGCCCATGGACATGGCATATTGAATGACATTCTGCACTGACCCTGCTCTCACCACCTCAGCCTGCCACCGTTTGGATTGCATGGACTGAGCACACGTGTACTGGATTTCTAATGAAGAATTAGTTTAGATTTGAAGCCCTGGGCTTGTCTTTGATGTAGTCTCACTTGTTTCAATTGCTACAGTAAATGCCTATTAGTGGCTATCCAGCTTGACTTGTATTTTTATGTCCCCTACACTGCTGCTGAAAGTTCACTTTTGAAGATTTTGGTTTTTTATATTTGCTGATTTTGGATTTTAGGAAAATAAAAGGCTTGCTTGCGAATATTTTTGTGCAGTAATTATATAAGGAATAAGACATGACAGAAGGGGGCTTGTGCTATTACATAGAAACATAAAAATTGATGGCAGATAAGGACCTCTGCATACTGTAAAGCCGCAGACCCTACTTGATATCTGGCTTTGCCTTCTTATTTCAATTGCTAGGGTTCCCCTATTCCTGTCCCATGCATGTTTGAATTCCCCCACTGTGTTTGCCACCACCACCTCCAATGGGAGTCTATTCCATGCATCCACCACCTTTTCTGTGAAGAAATACTTCCTCATGTTACCCCTTAGTCTACCACTTCCACCCTCATGTCATGCCCCCTCATTCCTTAACATCTTCTTTTCTGAAAGATGCTTATTGTACCAAGTGGTGGGTTGGAGTCCTGAGCCTGAAGGACAATGGACTCCAACCAGCATGAGATATATTGACATGGGATAATCCCCTTGATGGAATTGCCTCGTTCCGCTGATAAAATGTTTAGTAATGTTAATTTAGTAATAGTGTAGTAGCATTGTAATGTGGTGCTGTGTCTTTGAATGGTTCCCTTTAGCATGATTAGATATGTGGAAGGGGTTAGGCTGCAGCTGGTAAGCTACACTAATTGGCTATGGTTGCACTGTAAGAGAGTGGGTTATTTTGTTGCTTTAAATTGGTATTCCTGACTTTTAACTTCCTGCATTTCCCATATGATCAGTGAGGCAAAGTTGAAAGCCTGGGCTGTGTTTCTTGTTCTTTCCATATGATCCAAGTCATACCTAGTAGCCTAGGTTATTGACTATATGTCATGTGACCTCATACGGGTGCACTGCTGGGCAGCTGAGACTGAAGCAGAGAGTTTGAGCTGACCATTGTTTGTTTCTAGGTAGTGAATATTTTATTAGCTTTTAGAGCAATGTTTGTAGACATTTTGCTGATAGTTTAGTGATGTATGTATGAGTGTTTCTGTTGTGTAGAATCATAGTTTTGAAATATATTTTGTGTTTTTATTAGGAGTTTCAAATGTTTTCTTGTTTGAGCAGCACTGAGACTTTTTGGGTTTGGATTTCTGAGTACAAAGTACTGTACTGTATGTTTTTTAAAGTTGTTGGATGGATTTCCTTTGCAGTTTGTGTTTCTTGAGCAACGTTACTGTTGGAGGGTGTACTCTTTTTTTAAATGTGAATGATTTCTTTCTGATGTTGCTGTGTTGTTTGATGTGCATTATGACTTTTTTGATCCTGAGGATATGTAATTAGAATATTAACCTTTTGGACCACAGCTGGTTGTGTCCTTGACTAATGCACCCCCAGTATTTCTTCGGAGCAAGAGTATATGCTAGGCTAATGCAGTGCCATGTGAGAGAGCCCTGACCAATAGGGAGTCAGAACTGACCTGACACCATTTTATAAATCACTTTTATAAACAGGATCTTCTTTTTAGGCAACTGTAATTATACTTGACAAACATTTATAATACAGTACCTGAGGTGGTTCAATTAACAGTACACAGTTTTAAAGTAAGTTAGAATTGTGTGTGTCAGAAAAATATGGAAGTTTATTCTCATCAAATCTGACATAGAACACTCGAAGATGATTAGTGTGTATGCATTCATCTTACATGTTTCCTTAGGACTTTCATTTATATGTCCTTGTGTTTTGACTGACATTTGATATGTTGCTGTATAATGTTTAAAGTTTCCTCTTTGAGTAGCATTTTAACATCACTTGTACTAGAAACGAATTAAAGTGACATTGCACAGCTGTATCAGAGCCCAAATTGTGGGCCAAAATAGCAACCAGAGCAGCACTCTCTCCTACCAGCCCTTCTGATGCCAAAGCCCCTGTGGTGTCACCATTAAACAAGCAGTCAGACCCTTCTTGAAGTGATGCCCATAGTACTTCATGTGTTATCAGATTGCCCTGCATATGCACCATGCAGGGCCTTTTGGAGGATGATCATTTGGGTTTCTTTTTTCTACACTGGAGTACCAGACTGGAATAATTCTTTTCTTTTATTTTTACATGTTTATTAAGAGGCTGTAGGTGGAGAACATCTGACCATTGCAATATTCGTAGTGAGCTGCTATGGCTAAAGTACAATGCTACATTATGACGTAAGTGCCATGAAGTGCTGAGATGACTCCCACTATCTATTTGCTGTTATGGCAAAAGTATGCTTCTGCTATCTCCATAATGATACAGTTAGTAGTTCATTTAAATTGTGGGGGGCTGCACCTCAACACCGCCCTCTTCCATTTAGGAAAAAAAGAAAAAGGGGTGGGCTGCAGAGCCTTGATTCAAGTGAATTATTCATTGTATCACCATCCAGAATGAGTAGTATGCAAATATATACTGTAACACGTACATTAATCAACAAACAAGGGTTTTTCCTGCTATCTCCATAGTGATACATTTAGTAGTGTATTTGAGTAGGGTGGCTACTACATGTTGTGAGTCATTGCTACCATAACTGATCATGATGCTCAGATGGTATGTCACTGCTCTACGCAAATTCTTACACTAAACTGGTATTCATGGATCACATACAATTTTGGTCCAATGTTCTCCACCAACACCATTGAGAGTTCTGAGAAAGACAGTATACATGTTCATAGCAAGCAGTACTGACAGTCGTTTAACTTCTATAATTAGGTAAAACTGACAATACATATTATTGTTTCACATCAGTGAAAAAAATAAGGTAAGGTAACACAACATCTTATGGGTATAAACAGAACCATTAAACTGGTAACACAGGAAAAACACATGTTGGTCACTATATACTGTACTGTATTTTGGGGCTATGTGACAAATATTGTTAATGTGGTATAAAATTACAAGCAGATTTTCAATGAAGCAGAAACCGCAATGCATTATTCTCCATATTTTGACAGAGAGTAAGGAAGTATTACAGTCAGTCAGAATCTTCCCCTTCCAGATAATACATGCCCCATCTCACCCATCTATTGGTGGAAACAGGAAGTCTATGCTGTACAATAAACATTGTTCTTTCCAATGCCTATATTTGTGTGACCACTTCTTTCCACTCTGTTGCTGTGGGGAGAGGGGGGATCAACCTGCAACCACTTCCTTGCCACTGCCTTTGCCACAGCTGTGACCACAATACCCCAGAGGTACTGTACATACTATCTTTACCTTTCAAGGGATTAGATTTCATCCTTGAAAGCAAGATCACACAAGAAAGGGCTTCAGATAATGCCAATATGTAAGTTATGCTGCTGGCGATGTTCCCCGAAAGCCCTGCAGTTCAGGGCATTGCCAAAGTATGTGTGAGTGGGATGCAGTCACCGCTCCACATTGTCTCCAACAGTGAGTTGTGGTGTGTATGTTCTATTTGCCCTGGCTGTTTGGAACTAAAAAAATAATGAATCCTTGCTTTCCAGGCATATTCTATCCACCAGGGAGTTGAGGAGTTATGCCAGACTGCCTCCCACACCTTGTCCCAGTGGGTTTCTCAGATTTCTGTTTGCATATCTTGCTCCCAGTTAATCTCACATAATCTGTAATATATCCTAAAAATATAATATAGTAATTGCTCCCTTGCCTGTACTCAAGTCCCATATTGTGGAGAAAGCAGGGATACATGCTATATTCTGAGTCTTTCTTATGGGCTCTAAGAGTGGTGTGAATACAGTCCCTTAACTGAAAATGTCTGAAACAGCCGTGTGTCCTCCACCCAAACCTTAGTTTACAGTCCTCAAAAGTTCTAACCAGCCCCTCCTTGGTTACTCTGACTCCTAAACTGGGGTCCATTAGGGCAGGATGGAAAGTATTGTCTCATGCACACCACTGATAGAGTCAAAGGGAATCTTTTATTGACCTTAAATGTGACCCCCTTCCCATCTCTCCAGGGCTGTTGGAACTTGGATAAGCCTTAGAAGCCTTGGGGGAGAGGGGGAAACAACATGGGGAATGATACTGGGAAGCCCTCAATGAAATCTAGGACTTTACAGTAGTAAATGTATTGGAATTCATTTTTTTTATTGAATGTACTTTATAATATTTTCCAGAAAATAGTAACAGACAAACACCAAACAACACCAATATAAAACATACAAATGAAAAAATAATCAAGTCAAAACAGTATACAAACATGGACTTGTACACCAACAGGCTCTGGTCAGAGCCGATATGGCTGTGGAGAGCTTTTCAGATGCTTTTATCCATTATTTCTAATGAATTTGCACAATGCAGATCTACCAAGAGGCAATTTCAATGTGGTCTTCCTTTTACACATTTTTACAATGTATTTTCCTAGAATATGCTTGCTGATTGCTATATATTTAGCTTGGATAGTTCACAGAAGAAATGGCATCTTATTTTCGGGTGGTGGAGCACTGGCAGTAGGATGCTGGAATGCATCATACATAGGCATGAGCTCTGTGTGGGCAATAATGCCCAGTGGTCATACACCTCAGGCGCTCGCATAAGGATTCATCGTGCAGGTGCCATTACACTGCTCAGTGTGGGTGACAGTCAATGATGTGCCCACTCACACAGGTCCCGGAACAGGCATGTTACAGCTGACCTCCCATTCATTTGTACAATTGGGAAACCACAGATGCCCTACCCGTAGCCTGGAGCAAACACTGCAAATGGCATTACACTCAGGATACCGCACCCCATGCCACCCAGGATACCTCAGCAGTCCAGAGGGTGGCATGTTACACAGGGGAATGGGGAAGATTGTGGGCCTGCAGCAGTGTATGACAGCAGGAAGATACAGCATTGACAAGGCACGCTTTGGAGGTATGTCAATTGCCTCTTACGGTTTACCAGGGACATACACACAGCTGCATACACTGGTGGGTCCACAGCTTGTGTAGTGCCCCAATGCATGGTACAGCCACTTGGGTCATTCCAGAGTGCAGGTCCCTGGCCCAGGTCCAGTGCAGTTGGTGGCTGGCCATGGCAGGGTATGGAGGGCAGTGCCAGTCTCTGCAACAGGTCGGGTATGGGGGAAGCAAGGATGTCTATGTACCAAGGTGGTGGGTGGGGGTTCTCTATGCTATGGATATGGACTGTGGTTTCCTGTAGTGTGATTGGGTCCAGGGAGAGACCCTACACTATGGAGCTCTTCGGGGATGGAGTTGGATCGATCAGGGATGGGAGTGGGTACCTCTAGTTCACCAGGGCTGCCAAGCTGCTGTGCACCTAGGTACACTTCCTCAGCCCATCTGTGGGTGGCTGGCTGGGTTAGGCCAGCTATTCATGGCTTAACTGTGGGCCGCACTGCTCTGGACTGTGAGGGGCGCATTCCCACTGAATATGCCACAGCATGACATATGCATGGAAATGCACCCTCGACTTGCACAACATATTATTTGTGTGCACCCTAGCCCATTCCCTTGTGGCCAGTGCATCCCACATGTTTGAATATCACACTACAGTGCATTGTTGGAGTTGCACGGCACATCTCCCTTTTCATCTGGGATGCGCCGCACATCTCCTTTGATATAGGGGCCCTGGACTAGGCTACCCTGAAGAAATACATTATCAAAATGGTAAAATTATGACCCCACTAAAAACAAGATACTGCAACTAATCTGGGACAGCCTGAGTAAATACAGTGCAAAGATATAAAAATGAAGATCCCTATGAGAATGAGATGTAGCATCTCCACTGCGCTATCCAGGATACAAAGTATAGGATAAGAAATATTTAAAGGAAATCTACTTTAAACTGAATTTCACTGTGTTCACTGACATAAACAAACAGTTTCTTTATTGTTTTATAACATATTAGAATGCAGTATTTATTTTGAATGTTGTGGCCATGTGGATGGTGTGTACAGAGTCTGTGTGTGTGTGCGTGCATGTGTGTGTATATATATATGTGCGTGTGTGTATATCCAGGATACAAAATATAGGATAAGAAACATTTGAAAGAAATCTACTCTAAACTGAACTTCACTGTGTTCACTGACATAAACAGTTTCTTGTTTTATAACATATTAGAATGCAGTATTTATTTTGAATGTTGTGGCAATGAGGATGGTGTATACAGTGTGTGTGTGTGTGTTTGCTGTAGCTCAATATATTTTTTCCCAAAAAGCATAGTAGAAAATGCCTACTGATGGCTACATATTTAGTCTGGGTAGTTCACTGAAGACCTGGCTTATGTCTGAGACAGTACTCATCAGATAGTGTCTTTAGAGATTTAAAAAAACAGTGTAAATTACAGATTTGCTGGGAAAGGGCTGACATTTATGAGGTATGAATCTTTCTTGAAAGACAATACATTCCCAAGTGAAACTAGTAGTAAGAAGCTGTTTAAATGCTGAGTATTTAAATGTGCAAGATGTTGCATACTGAAGGGGGTAAACAAATCTCCAGTTTAAAAGGCAACCAATATTTAACAAATATTTAACAAGCTGTTTCAGTTTCCTAATGGCATCTGATAAGCAGCTTGGAGTTATGTCTCCAACATTCTTAACTGAAAGAAGGGAGTATTTTATTTCAGTTGGCATGGAAGGATACATTGAAAAGCCCAAAACATGTGTTCCACGATACTCCATTTTCCAGCTACAGATAGCAAGATGGCTGTAGGCTCTGCCCACAGCCATAAAAACAGCATATATATAACCTATCCAAACTGTCCAGTCCCCAAAAACAGGTAACTCCTCCCCCCACCTAGACATTATGGCAAAATGATGTTAGACCAAAAAATTCCATAGTACTTAAACCAGAAATAGGAACACAGAAATGCGTGTCTGAGGGTACCCATAAAGAAGCCAGGGAAGTAGAAGTAATCTATGAATCCATCATCACAGTCATCAAAACTATCAAACAGCACCTAGTCCCATACATAATAAATAAGACAGAAACAATTAAATAATTAATAGAGCATGCAATGGCTCCCATCATTTTTGAAAGAGGGAGTGGCGACCAGACGTATTAGCAATCATCTTCTCCATGTTAAACATATTAAGAATTTTTCTATGCCATTCCTCTCTGGGAAAGAGGTGTCCAGCCAATTTTACAAAATAACTAATTTAGTGGCTGCAGAAATTAAAGCAACATATTCCTTCCTGGGTTAACTAACATGACTGTGGTAAAATCCCAATAAACAGACTTCAGGAGTGAAAACATCTTGGAGACGCAGAAAGGTTCCAGAGAGTTATGAATTTCCTCACAGAAAGATTGTGGTCCCAATTCTCAAAGCTTCCAGGGCAGGGCAAGGGGCTTGCATCCCAATGATTGGAACAAAGTGCCCCCTTGTACCAAATGATGCCCCAGGAGTGATTCACAAAGGCAGCCTGCACCTACTGCATGCACCAAAACCAGGAGTAACTGCAAAATGGAGCTAAAGTAGACTGCAGCTCCAGTAAGGCAAGGTAAGGCCAGTTCAGTAATTTTAAATCTATTTATTCACAGAAAGCAGTGCTGCAGTTTTGCAAGTACAGAAAATAAAGGTTTGGTTAACCATGATTCAGTAGCCCCTTGGTCGGGCATCAAACAGATGGTGCAACAGGAGGGTTTGCCGCAGGGCAGTCATGCACCACTCTAGACCCTGGTGGTCTAGCAGTCCTCTCTCCCTGATCCCCAGTGTTGCCCTGGTGGTATAGTGGCCCCCAACCCCCCACCCCAGCCTGTAGTGCCCATCATCCCACTCCCCCCAATCCCAAAACAGAGCCAGCAACCAGCACAGCCCTCCTCTAACCTCCATGACCAGGCCTCTGACTGAATTGACAGTGAGCACGTACTATATGAATTACAAGCTGCATACGCTTTATGGTACACACTCATTGACAGTTCAGTAAGTGGCCAGCCACAGAGGTAAGAGGAGAGTTATGCCGGTTGCTGGCTCTGTTTTGGGATGGAGGCAAGGTGGTGGACACTACCTGCTTGGGTGGGAGGTGGGGGGCTACTATACCACTAGGGCAGGGGGGCTATAATAATTATTAATAATAAATGCAATATCAAGGATCGGGGCGACAGCTAGTCCACCAGGATCTAGAGTGGTTCACGGCCACCCTGTAGCTTGCAGCAAACCCTCCTGGTGCACTGTCTGTTTGGTGCCCGGCCATGTTGCCACAAGCCATGAGACTTTTCTGCTGGGACCATGTCTGATAGAGAATCTGGCGCAGGGTCCCTGTCTTACTGGGCTTTGACGCAAGCTGCTTTTGGTGGCAGCTTGCCTCAATCTTAGAGCTCTTTGAGAATCAAACCCTGTATCTTACCATATTGCCATAAATTATAGTAAAGGGCACCCTCAATCTGTCGACATTTCACACAAAGGTTTGAAGAAGCCCTACCCATATGATGCAATTTACTGGGGTATAATATAAGTTAAGCATAACATAAAATTACTGCAAGCAAAACCTGTCCTGTTTGACAAAGGCTTAAAGGTCTTTCCATATACTGCTCCAACCTGCCTCATCTAAAGAGAGATCCAGAATGGAGTCCCAATATGGGCATCCAGTAATGGCTATCCTAGGATCCCATTTTTGAAGGGCAGTATATATGTTGGAAATGGGACAGAGTGAGCTAGCCATACTGATCAGTTAGGTAAAAATTTCAATCACTTTTAATTGACCAGTGAAGAGTGCACATGTATCTAGTAAAAATGCCATAATTGTTTCAGTTTGAAACTGGCTGAAAGTGGTATTTGATGAGACTGCTGAAACTGTTGAAGAGAGAAAAAAGTCTCTTCAGGCAGAAAATCAGAAACCTTAAGCTGACAGAGACCTGGCCAATTCTGAGGGTGGAGCATCCAGCCTGCAAGCTGACAATTTGGGTTGTCAAAAAGTGTTTGACCTAGGCCTTTACATGGATCCAGCTGAATTTACTGATGTGATTGTTTATGGGCCTTCAGTAACCAGAACTAACTTTCGCCTAAATGGTATGCTTGCCCTTGCATATTCCCTGGCCTTAGGGTTCAGACATGCAAATGTAATTTTGCTGAATATGCTCACTGTATGTATCACTGTATTATATGTAGCTTGCAAACACTCACTCAATTGTATTTGTTTTCTTGTTGTATTTATTACCTTGCACTCTATGTAGTCTGTGCCTTTTGAATATGTCATCTTACTGTATGCACTCCTCAACCCTGAGTAACCTGAGTTGTCTTGCCTAGCTTTGTACTATACCAGTGGAAGCACCATGTTAATATTTTCATTAAGTGTAAAACCCTGCCTTGTAACCTCTCGTGTCACACCTGAAAATATGCAAATATCTGCCTAGTGCACCTTACCCAGTCAACAAAAACTAAATAAATAAAAATAAATATCATTAGGGCTCGACGCAAACAGGTTGGAAATTACTTCTGAGGTGGCTTATCCACATTTCCGCTGCCACCCAGTATCCAATCAGTACTGGAATTTCCCACCCCACCCCTTCTGCTTAGGGAGGTAAAGAGTGTTTGGTGAACCTGGGAGGTGCCCCCTGCCAAATAAAGGAAGATAGTTATCTCTGCCACCTCCTTAACGTACTAATATACAGAACACATTCGAAAAAAGGATCTGGGGGTGCTCATTACAGGGTCAATGAACAGCTTGGCACAATGTAGGAAGGCAGCTGCAAAGGCCAATAAAATGCTGGGTTGCATTGCAAGGGCTATATCCTTGAGGAGGGAGGAGGTGATTCTACCACTGTATAGGTCATTAGTTAGACCACACCTGGAGTACTGCATGCAGTACTGACTCCTGTATCTGAAGAAGGACATTAAGTTACTGGAGGGGGGTGCAGCGCAGGGTGACAAAGATGATCAAGGGGCTGGGGGACTTATATGAGAGGAAGCTGAGGGAATTGAACATGTACTCACTGGAGGAGATGAGGGAAGGGGGAACATGATTGAAACCTTTAAGTACATGAAAGGAATAAACAAGACAGGTACAGAGGGGCTGTTCAAAGTAAGGGGGGGGGGACACCAGGGGCCATAATATGAGACTGGAGGGAGGAAGGTTCAGGAGGGAGATGAGGAGACACTTTTTTACAGAGAGGGTGGTAACTGGGTGGAATGCGTTACCTGCAGAAGTAGTATCCAGTAGAACAGTGGACTGCTTGTAAAATGGGATGGGACAGGACAAGGGGGAGGGTCAATGGAGGGGAAGGGTGGAAGGGAGGGGCAGCTTCAGAATAAGGGGTGCTAGCTGCACATTCAAGCAGACTTGATAGACCTCTAGGCCTTTATCTGCTGGCAAATTTCGTATGTTTGTATGTTCATTAAAGATCCCCAGGTCGCACTTGGAAATGAGCCTCATCTCAGTGTGCCTTCATGATTACCAAATTTTAAATAAATAAAATAAAAAATAAAAGATACAAATATCTGGGAAAAACATTGATTTTGACAGACTGGCATCAAGAGTAAAAATGGAGGGCAATAATACCCATCTTTTATAATCTGTTTAAGGGCATGAAGCATAGGATCAAAACTGTCATTTATACTGGATTTCAGAATGCAATCCAAGGACAATACCAAGGTATTTGAGAGTTATCAGATTCAGTTTCATTGGGAATTTTAGTTTAATCTGAGAAGAGAAGGAACGATGGAAGACCAAACCCTCTGTTTTGGAAGTATTCTGTGCTTAACCTAATATGGAGGAATTAAATTGACTGTCTTTCATCACTGCACCAAGGGAAGCCTCAGGATCTCCAAGATACAGCAGGAAATCATCTGCATAAAGAGCAATTCTGTGTCCTGCCTCCCCCAGTTTTATGCTTTGTACTTCTGAATTCTGTCTGATAATTTGTGCTAATGGCTCTATATGAAGAGAAAATAGCGGTGGAGACAGAGGACAGCCGTGGCTGGTGCCCCTTATCAGGAAAAATTTCCCTGACATATGACCATTGGCAGTCACATATGTTGAGGGGTTCTGATATATTGCTATCATGTAATTGATAAACTACTGTGAAAATTCTTACCCGACAAGGACCCTCCCCCCACCTTCAAAAAAGTCCAGGAGCCTTTATTGAACGCCTTCTTGGCAGACTGTTTTATTCTGCTCAAATGATCTATGATACGAACTGTTCGCTAATGTTGTCCTGTGCTTGTCGTCCTAGGATAAAAGTGATTTGGTCTAACCCTATCAAATGTGGGACCATGAGTTCATGTCTCTTGGTGATTATAGATGTAAGTGACTTGTAGTGCATATTTACAGGGACACTGGTTTACCGTGATTGCGAAAGGGCAAATTCCGTTTTGCACATAGTAAAAACCGGTATTGCCACCGGTGTCTGCCAAGCCAAAATCCGTTTTTACCGGTGTTTTGTTTTGTGCACTTTATTTAACAATTTTTTAACTGTGTTAATGTGCATTTTAGCAATTTTGACCTTTACTATTATACATCTATCCATCCTTGTACCAATTAAAGTTGTTGTAGGTACAAAATGTGATGGCAGCAGCAGCTCTACGACCCACATCCCTCAGGTTCAGTAGTAGCAACATTATTGCCCCCCTTCCTCTGGTGTGACAGAAGCAGCAGTGCTGCAGTCTCCCAACCCCCAGGTGTGACAGCAAAAGTACTATGTTCCCCATGCCTCAGGTGTGATGGCAGCACCACCAATACATCCAGTTCCCTCCAACACAGTGAATACAGTCAGCCCTGGAAAAAAAAAAAAAAAACATGCCAGTATGCCACCACATCTAAATAAATCCTGGATGAATGTACCATTATTTTGTACTGTGTGTCAATGTTACATTATGGAAAGGAGCATAGCTCGGGGAATTACGTCCAGGAGGAGGGAGGTAATCCTCCTTCTGTATAATGCCTTGATCAGGCAGCATCTTGAGTACTGCATGCAGTTCTGGAGACCTCATCTTAGGAAGGGCATAGCACTGCTGGAGAGGGGTCAGAGGAAGGCAACCAGGATGATCCGGGGCATGAGTGAGAGGACCTATGAGGAAAGGTTTCTGAGCAGACATGAAACACCGTTAGGCCTATTCTGTTGGCTTTTAGTATGATCGTATGTAATCATGTGCATGCACACACAGACACGCACGCACATACAGACATGCACGCACACACAGACATGCATACAAGAAGACAGATGTCCAGCAAACCATGATGGACTGGCACGGACACTCTCCCAACCCCGGTGGACAAGCACATCCACTTTCCACACCATGATGGACGGCAACTCTCCCACCCTGCCTGAATATCATACAGGGCGTGTCCCCCACCCACACCACAGGCACACAAAATAATGACATTTCTGTATTTCCTTCATGGAGAGTACAACCAACATAAATATAAAACATTTTCTACTTTATTTCTTTAACTCGCCACCCACGCTGTTTCTTATATCACTCTGACCACAAGCCCACCACCACACAGATAAGTCAAGCAAATCACAGATGTACAATGCAAGGTGTGCAAAAACACACAATAAAAAAATATCAACCACTGGAGCGTGGCATGGACCCAGCAGACTGGCATACATGCTGGAAAAATGGTTCTGTGCCACTCTGCCCGTCCACCCCTCCCTCCTCCATCACCAGAGGCCAGAACCATTTTTTTTCCACCATGTGAACCGGTCTGCCCAACCTGCCCATCTGCCGTCCATCAACCAATAAACCAGTGAAGCGTGGTACGGACCTGGCAGACTGGCGCACATGTTGGAAAAAAATGGTTCTGTGCCACTCTGGCTGTCCGCCTCTCCCTCTGAGGCCAGAACCATTTTTTCCAATCATGTGAACCTGTCCGCCCAGCCTGCCCATCTGCCGACTATCAACCAACAAACCAGTGGAGTGTGGCACGGACCTGGCAGACTGGCACATGTGTCGGAAACAATGGTTCTGTGCCACTCTGCACATCTACCACCCTGCCGCCACCATGATGACCAGGACCATTTTTTTCCAGCATCTGTATCATCTTTCAAAGTCATTATTCATTTTTACATTACGTATTCCAGCTCATGCACCCAACCCACCCCACACAATTTATCTTCCCTCCCTTGCTTTCCCACTCAAATAACTTACCAGACTATGGCAGGCACACAGAAAGGCAGTAGTCCTATGGCAGCAGATAGCAGGTCAGGTTAGGTGCAGCACATGGAAGCAGAAAGTGCAGGCCAGCAGTACAAGGGAGCTAGTGGAGCAGGTTAGCAGCACAAAGCTGGCAGGTCAGTTCACCCGCACAACCACTCTACTCACCCCCACAAACCTGCACAGCCACTCTCCCCACCCCAGTGGATCAGGAGGGCCACTCTCCCCAGCCTCACATACCGATATGGCCACTCTCCCCATTCCAACGGACTGACATGGCCACTTTCTCCATCCCAACAGACTGACATTGCCACTCTCCCCACCCCCACAAACCTGCATGGCCTCTCTTCCCACCCCAATGAACCTGCATGGCCACTCTCCTCACCCCAGCAGATCAGAAAGGCTACCTCCCACCCCGATGGGACCGACATGGCTCCTCCCAACCCCACAACCTGCATGGTCACTTTACACCCGGAGTGGTACGCCACTTTCCCCACCTCAACGGACCAACACAGCCACCCCCAACCCTTCAAACCTGCAAGGCCACTCTCCCGACCCCAACGGACTGACATGGCTACTCTCCACCCCACAAACCTGCATGGCTACTGTCCTCATGGATCAGGAGGGCCCTCTCTCCACCTGATGGACCAGCATGGCCACTCTCCCACCCTGACAGAGCTGCATGGCCTCTCACCACCCCGATGAACCTGTACAGCCACTTTCCCCACCCGATGGAGCAGGGCGGCAACTTGTCCCACCCTGATGGACCATACGACCACACTCCCCACCCTCTTCCCACTACTAACTACCAGCATGGCTATTTTCCTCAGCCAACCCCAACCAGCATATCTATTTTCCTTACCCAACCACTGTCAATGATGTCCAACCTCCCCACAGAACTGTTTCTGCCACTCCAATCACATTCACCAATTAGTTGTATTTTTTTACATGGACTTTCCCCCCCTCCCTCTCCCCTGACAAAGGCTGTTTTTTTGCATCCACTCCCCAAGTTGCATTAATTGACAACTTTGACATCTGTTTAAAATAACATACTTGCCCCATCCTGTGCACACCATTGCAGTCTCCCTTCACCTAATGCATGATAAATTATAAAGGTAATGGCTAGCTGGCAGGTCCACGTTGTTCCCATGCTCCATGTAAAGAAATGGCTGGCTGGCTGCTTCTGGTGGTGAGGAGGATAATGACGATGGTGGTTGTGGTGGTGAGACATATTTGCCATTGCCAGCTGCTGAAAAGCAATTGCGCTCGTTTTTGCAGCCCACCATTCATTAACTTGGATGCAACATCTACATTGGGTGTTTTGCACTGCAGACCCAGTCGGCATTCTTAAACTCGGATGCTGGCCTGGAAGAGGGATCAGATCGAGTCCCTACACTGCAATCTGGAGAGGCTCCCTCATCCCGTGCCACAGCATGTTACAAACAAGACGCCACTTAAGATCCAACACATCCTTGTTGTAAGCTGTTTGTCACAGAAAGGAATTTTTATTTGCTCAGACTGCATCGCTCAATGGGCTGCATGCAGCTGTGAGCACCGTTGTCAGGTCCCAAGAAGCGGGGAAAATCCAGGTGGCTAAAACTGAATTGCGGTGCATGGGGACCAAAAACCTGGCATATACATTAAAAAAAGATATAATTACCTACAGTTTTTGGCACGTTTCAGCACCGGGATTCCAGCAACAGAGGTCTGAAGATAGATGTGCACACAGCAGAGATCAGTCAGGCACAAAGCACAGCACGCAGTAGGGAAGAAAAGCAGGCACTGTAACGTGTATAGGCTGCAGATCATGGCCTCCCTGAGAACAAACACTATTTCCGTTTTGCTTGATTTTTCCGTGGGCCAATCAAATTCGGATTTCGACCGCATCACCGTGTCACGTAAACCAGTGTCCCTGCATATTTAGAATGGATTCCGCGGGGGCGTGTCAAATGAATCTAATAGATTTCTTTGGCTGCAGTGAATAGATCAGAGTGGAGCAGTGGACATGGCCTACCTAGATTTCGACAAGGCTTTCAGCACCATTCCACATAGAAGACTAGTAAGCAAGCTGGGTAGCTAGCTTAGGAGTGGGTCCAAAGATGGTAAACTGTGTAAGAAATTGGTTAGGGGATAGGTGACAGAAGGTGGTAGTAAAGGGAGTTCACTCCAAGGAAGGAAGGGTGACACGTGGTCTATCTTAGAGATTGGTGCTGGGACTGGTCCTCTTTAATGTCTTTATAAGTGACATTGCAGAGGATCTGAAAGGGAAAGTCTGCTTCTTTGCAGATGACAGCAGAACCTGCAATGGGGTGGACACGCTAGAGGTCAAGGAAAGGATAAGCAGAAATCTGAGAAAACTCGAGGAATGATTAAGAGTATGACAGTTGGATTTCAATGTGAAAAAGTACAAAATAATGCACTTCTGGCACAGAAACCCAGTGGTGGAGTACAAAATGGATGGAGTGGTATTGACATACACTAAGCAGGAAAGAGGCCTGTGGGTAATCACTTCTGATGACCTAAAGGTTGCCAGGCAGAGTACTGTGTCAAAACAGCACAGCAGGAAGAGCACTGAAAGAACTTCGCTGAGTAAAGCGCAACAGGATTTAGAACCACAGGGGACATAATAATAATAACAATAATAATAATAATAATAATAATAATAATAATAACATTTATTTGATTAAGCGCCTTTCAAATATTTCAAGGCGCTTTACAGTCTTCATACATTTATCATAATCAAAGACAACTATAACAATACAACAGATAAATAAATAAAATGATTTAAAACACAACAGGGAAGGCCTGAATCCATAAAAATGATTTTAAGGCCTTCTTAAACCCATCCACAGTTGAACTTTCTTGGAGCTGGCGGGGCAGAGAATGCCAAAGGGTGGGAGCCACAAAGCCAAATGCACGGGCTCCAGAGGACTTCAAATTCACCCTCGGAATCTCCAGCAACCCCTCGTCAGCTGAGTGGAGCTGTCTCAGAGGGCATAAGGCACCAGAAGCTCTTTCAGGTAGTCGGGACCTAAGCCGTGTAGGGCTTTGTGGGTCAAAAGACCCACTTTAAGGTGATCCGCCACTGTATGGCAGCCAGTGCAGAGGCGCATAGGGGTGATGTGAGATCTTCTAGACACCCCAGTCAACAAACGTACTGCAGCATTCTGCACTAGCTGCAAGTGGCGGATTTCGACCTCAGCAAGCCCTAGGTACAGGGAGTTGCAATAATCAAGATGTGATGTTACCAAGGCATGGACCAAAACTGGCAAATCGCCAGGTGGAACCAGGTGCCTAATCCTGGAGATGTTTCTAAGATGGAAAAATGAAGTCTTGACTACTGCAGACACCTGATAACGGAGGGTCAAACCAGTGTCAAGCTCCACATCCAGGTTACGCACCCATTCAGAGGTGGGGATCTGGTCTACCCCAAGAACTAATCCAGAGGGGGACCCTATCCCCTGACCCTCAGCCCTGCGACCAGGGTCCACCACCATAACCTCGGTCTTTCCGGGTTCAACTTTAATCCACTGATATTCATCCAGTCTTGGATATCAGCGAGGCAGTTATTCAGCACCGAGATAGCACTAACCTGGTGGTGCAAAGACAGGTAGAGCTGGGTATCATCAGCATAACAATGAAACCTCAGCTCATACCATCTTACAATGTCCCCGAGGGGTAGCATATATATTGCGAACAACATGGGAGAGAGCACCGAACCCTGAGATACCCCACAAGAAAGAGAGACAGCCCCAGATGAATGTAAACCGGAAACCACTCTCTGAGTTCTCCCCAGGAGGTAAGATAAAAACCATCTGAGGACAACACCTGAGAGCCCACAGATGGACCTCAGATGGTCGTGCAAAACCCCATGGTCCACAGTATCAAAAGCTGATGATAGATCAAGGAGAACCAAGATAGAATGGTGTCTCCAATCTCTCGCCATCAGGAGATCATTGAGCACCGAACCAGAGCGGTCTTGGTGCTATGCCTCTTGCAAAAACCCAACTGGAGAGGTTCGTATAAATTATGGATGGTCAAATGGTTGTCAAGTTGAGCCGCCACAACCTTTTCAATAACCTTCCCCAAAAAAGGGAGGTTAGAGATTGGATGGTAGTTGGTGAAATCATTCGGGTCTAAGGAAGCTTTCTTCAGGAGGGGAGTCACCACCCCTTCTTTCAGAGAGCTAGGGAAAACTCCCATTTCCAAAGAACACCGAATTATCAGAACAAGGACCGGGCCAATAAATTCACTACATCCTAAAATCAAGGAAGTAGGGCCCGGATGCAAACTACAACAAGTTGGGCGCATCTCAGAGACAATCCTCATAGTCTCCACGAGGTCAGGAAGATCAAAGGAGATCCAGGAAACTCCGGGCTCTGGGACAACACCCGCTCCCAACTGCAACAACCATAGAGTGAGGCTGGGACACTCCGAATACCTTCCACCCTATACTTGCAAAGAATCGGCGATCTCCTCACAGTCAACCTGCGTAAAAACTCGGCGGAACTGCTGACAGGCTGGGTTGCACAGTCTGTCAACAGTTCTGAAAGAGCTGAGCGGTCGATTCTGAGTGACAGAGATTTCCCTGGACAGAATTCTGCCTTCTTACGGAAATTTCAGTTTGATAGAGCTTGTAATGCTCTAGCAAAATAAGATGGTCAGCATCCAAGGCAGTCTTCCTCAGCGATGCTCCAACCCACGCCTCTAACCTCCAGTTCTTCTCAACGCCCCCATCAAACCAAGGGGCGGCAGGATGGCACGGAAGGGGGCGAACACGGAATGGAGCTATCTGGTCCAGGGCATCTGAAATGGCCCCATTATAGGCCACCACCAGCTGCTCAGGATCAGAGCACAATTCGTCACACAACGAGAGGTCAATAACCACCAACAGGTCTTCAGGGACAACGTCCCGCAATGGATGGTATTTGATCATCTCCACAGGGGCTGACCTACCCAGGGGGGCCACAAAGTTGAATCCAACTGAGTAATGGTCAGACCAGCAGTAGAGAATTACCACTACCCCTGTTGCTCTGCAGATAACTTGTATAGGGATGGAGCTGTTGTGTGCTGGGGTGCTGGCTGAGCTACTCCCATGGTGGAGTGGCTAGGGTACCAGCACACGGCAAAGCAGGAGACCCGGGACCTCAATTCTGATCCTGCTAGGTCTCCCCCTGCAGCAACTGTTTTTTTTTTGTTTTGTTTTTTAAAGTAATTTCCCCCTTCCCAGTTTTCTCCCCATCCCTGAAGTCCTGAACCCCCCAGAGAAACAAGTCCCATTATTTTCAATGGGGCTGTGCTCTCGTAGTCGGGACACTGTTGTACCCGATGTTGTATGCGAGTGACACTGTCTTGCCTTTCGGCATTCATTATTGCATGGTTTTTGTTTGTAGCAGCATGACCCCATGCTGCCAGGCAGTGTGACAAGGTAGTTGGGAGGGATAGCAGGATGCTGGAGTGCATGGGGTGGGGGTATCACCAGCAGAAAGAGGGAGGTGGCATTGCCTCTGTATATATAACTGGTAAGAGCTCAGCTAGAGTACTGTGTCCAGTTCTGGAGACCACATCTCCAGAATAACATAGAGAGCTTGGAGGCAGTCCAGAGGAGAGCAACTAAAATGGAGCAGGTTCTGCATCAAAAGCCCTATGAGGAGAGACTAAAGAACCTAAATGTGTACACTCTGAAAGAGAGGAGGGAGAGTGCGAATATTATAGAGACCTTTAAATACATTATGGGGTAAACAAAGTACAAGAGTGGAAGTAGTTTTCAGAAAAAAAGGTCATCAAGGATAAGGGAGGATAAGGGAACATGATAAGAAACTGGAGGGGGTTAGATTCAGGAGAGATGTGAGGTAGTACTTCTTCACAGAAAGAGTGGTGGTTTCTTGGAACAGACTTTCAGCAGAGGTGGTGGGAGTGAAAACAGTGGTGGTGGGGGTTCAGAAATTCAGTGGGATAGACATAAGGGAATCTTAGGTGAAGGGGAAAGGACAAGGGAGGGAGAAACAGCAGGAGATTAAGTAGGGTCTGCGGAGATACTGTAAGCAGGCAAAGATGGGCAGACTTGGTGGGCCAAGCGATCCTTATCTGCCATCACATTTTGCTTCTATGTTTCTGATTGAGATAGGTCGGTAGGACACACTCTTGGTGGGGTCCTTGCCAGGCTTGGGTATCACTGGTATAACTTGGGTATCACTGGTATAACTGCCTGTATATGTGACATCTTGCCTTTCTCACCCAATGTCCCAGTAATAGCAATAGGAGGATAACTGAATCTCAAAACTGTAAAAGTTCCCCCTAAAGCCCATTGGTACCCGGACATTTTCCAGTTTTTATTCTACTTATTTCCCTGCCTGTCTTGGTCTGAGTAATGATGTTAAGGTGGTATTCTGTGCTTCAGAAATTTTGGGTAGGTTCATGTTCTGCAGAAAATTATTAATTTCAGTGAGTGGAGCAGCAGTCTGGTACCTATAGAAGGATTCATAGTAGGCTGTAAAAGCCTCTGAGATGTTTTGTATAGCCCCCAATCTCTGGCCTGTCATAAATATATGAGGTGTGTGATTTGAACCCTGCCCTCTGTGCCCTCATGCATCTGGCCAGAAGTTTAACAGATCATGGACCCAGATTATAATATCTCAGCTATGAAAAAATTAATCGAAGTGGGTCCCAGGACCAAACCCTGTGGAACCCCACTTGTGACATTTGCCCATTTAGATGTAACTCCATGGATCATCATTTGTTGCTTTCTGTTGTGTAACTATGATGCAGTCCAGGCCACAATGCTATTATTAATGCCTACCCTTGCTAATGCCTCAACCAACTCATAGTGTTGTACAGCATTAAACACCTTACTGTAGACCAAGTAGGTAACATTCACCGATTGTCCTTTATCCAGAGCCCTACTAACTCTCATCAAACTGTAATAGATTGGTCAGCCCGGTGGCACTGAGGGTTGAGGCACTGGACACCACATCTCACACCACACCGGTGACCCAGGTTCAGGAATGAACTCGGGCCACTGGGGGTCAGCAGGGAAGGGGAGGGAAGGGATTGAGCATCTAGAGGACTGCTCTCCCTTCCCGGGGAAAGACTCAGGGGTTACGCTGCACCACAGCGACACCTGGTGGTGACTAGGAGCTGTGTGGTACATGCTGGGCAAGCCGGATGCTGAGGAGGCGGAGCGACAGCGGGCGTCGGTGCTTCTCACCATGACGCCATTGCACTACCACGCTCTGCAGGGGGAGAAAAAAGACAAGGAAAAATCCCCCACTCCTGGGGATAGGTGAAGGCACCTCGGCCTATGGGACCACACTCCCAACATCGGGCCCTCTCCTCTCTGGGGCTGACTCACAGAAACTGCCACTCTACACTATAAGAGCACCCTGAGTGGATAGTGCGGCCCTTTCTAAGGGGGGGGGTCAGATCTGGGGGTTGTGCCGGTGGAGGCGAGGGAAAGGAAGTGAGAGTCTCAACTGGGAGGTAGAGCCCTGGAGAACTGAGGATGCCAGAGATAATTCCCTGGGAGTGGTGCAGAAACAGAGTTGAAAAAAAAAACAAAAAAACTGTAATAGGTTAGTCTGATATGACCTTCCTTTTACAAAACCATGTTGTGTAGTCAGTCATATTAGAGTCCCTGATGAATGTCTAAATTTTTTTCTTTGCATATGCTTTCCAGAACATTACCAATAACAGATGTCAGGCTAATCAGGTGATAGTTGTTCATCTGGCTTCCATTCCCTTTCTTAAAGATTGGGACTATAGTTCTGCAACCACTACTATGCCCCAGCTAAGAGCAACATCTTGTAACCAGGACCCCCACCACCTGTTACACAGACAAGGCAACAAACCACAAGTTGGCAGAAAATAAGTACCACCCTTGCATTAGGGTAAATACTTGGCTTGGGCACCTCAGAGGTTGGGGGTTAGTGCACAAAATAACATTTCTATTTTAACTGAGTCTGGGGGAGAGAGAGGTGCCAGGGCTATGCTGTGTCTCCTATCTGAGGAGCCCTAAAAACGTCACTCAGGTACTCAAAGATGGATTGTCCATAATCAGGAGTTTGGGATGTTAATGTATGACTTTTTATTTCCCCACACAGCATTAATAGTGAATACAAGTGGTGCCCCCAGGGCTTGCACTGTACATGGCAGATGACACATTGCAGGCAAAACATTTTTGAACTTCTTTCAGGTAAACTGTTCTCTTCCTACACACATTTTACCACACCATGTCCATCCCTATTTCAGGGTTGCCAGACTTCAATGGAATGCCACCATCCCTATTTCAGGGACCTGGGACTTACAAAATCTGCTGCAAGTCCCATTTCAAGATTCCTGGCATTACTTTAAAGCAACTAGGTGACGTGTTAACACCTAAAACACATGTTCCTGTGGGTAACCAGTTGGATCCATCTGAGCTTAGAATGAGGGACTACTCACTCAGACTACAAACTGGATTATCTCTGCCATCACTTTAAGACATTCTGGAGTCTCCAACCCCACTGGACTGCTAGAGACATCCTTCTTGCAAACGCTGGGCTATGATCCATGGCACCTGTATCAGACAGACACCAGAAAACCTCCCTTTAAACAGTTTACAATTCACACACTTTGTTCCTCAGGGTCCATGGCACCAAGTATCAGACAAGACACCAGAAAACCCCACTTAAACAGTAATTGAAATCTTCAGATCTCACACAAGTCCATTTCTTTAACTTGTACTCACAAATCTCTACAAATTGGGCAGTGCTGATGGCTCTTACAGTCCATTGAGGTTTGCACCAAATCACTTACTGAATCTTCAGTCCCATTCCTCTTACACTGTGAAGAGTCTGCCCCACCCCGGGGCTTCCCAAAATCTGGTAGCCACCACTTCCAGGAAATCAGCCTTTGGATTACTGTTCTATGGCAGAAACGTGATCAGAAGGGCCTTCCCTCTTGAACAAGAGTGTCAGCAGGCCCTCTTGCCTCAGAATCTCAGTGAACTCCTCTCACATCAGACTCCAACTTCATTCTAACTTTCTGACAGCTCCAGCACAGCTGTTAGTCAAGTGTGGCTTATGCTGCTGCGAGAGTTCCAAGCAGCATTACCTCATCCTCTGCTCAGCAGAGCCAGACAAATGATGATTTAATGTTTTACAGAGAGCATTTAATCCCTCTGAACACTGCCCAACTACCTGCCAGATCTAAAACTGATGGGATTCTAGTAATCCCAGGAACTGGCCATTTACACTCACCACAACAAGATAAGCTTGTTGTCTGCAGCAGGGCTTTGGATGGCAACACAGACCATCCAATCTCTGGGCATTGTATGGGGTGGGGTGGCCAGGCCCTTCCCTACCTATGACTTAATGTAGTCAGGTTGCACCAAAAACTCAGATGCATGCTGAAGCAATCTTTAGCCATCACTGACAATTAGCTTAGGAACACCCCACTCCATGATGTCCCAAAGGAACATCCTGAAGAAGTCCTGACAAGATAGCACTAGTCACACCTATCTGGATCAGTGTCACCAGCCTATCCAAATCCTAGCCCACTAGGGAAAAGCTAGCACTGCACTACCCAAGGGCAGCCTGTACCTTTAAACATTTCACATTACATACTACTTTAGGAACATACATATGACATTGCTATGGATTCCTCAAACCCAGTACTTCACTCTTTAAACCTGTAATTGAGAAATACTTGAACATTTCTAAATCACACTCTAAACACTTTAAAAAGACTAGGAAACACCAGCACTCTGGCTGAGCCCCACATCCTCTTATTTTCTTCTTCTAGCCGCAGGTGTAAGAAAAAACCTGCAAGGAGGAAACAACTTGCAAGAAAACACAGACACAAACCTACCATCAACAGATACAATATAATCCCCAAAACATTTTTTAAAGGGTTTTTCTAGAAAAGACAGTATAAAAGCACAAAAATAAAACATACAAAACATTTTTTGGTGGGGGGATCTAAAAGTCTTTCTAGAGGCAAAATGTCCTGAGTGCACAAGGCACTTCCACACAGAAATAGTCTTTTCTGGAGAACGGCCAAAGCCAGTCTTTAAACTGATCCTGTGAGCAGGCACAGGGCCTAATATAAATGTCCAGAAAAGGTGTACACTGTACCAAGGTGATAGGGAACATTACTTTAGAAAGGCAGTCAATCAATAGAAAATAAGAAAAACTTGGCCTTACCAGTTAGCTGCGCAGGTTGATGGTTCTGCATCACCTCTCTTTCACTGGTTTGGAACCTCTTTTCTTCTCCCAGCTGAGAAACAGGTCTTTGGATCAAACTCTTCCATGACACCTCTGGATCTGGTTCTGCTGACCAAGGAAGAAACTGCAGCTATGACCTCCCTCATTGCTCCCGGGGGGGATGATGCACTTCGACCTTCCAAATCTTCTTTCTGCAGCTGATTGCCTGCTAAAGGTGTGGCCCACTGACCACGGCATTTTCTTCATAGCTGGCTCTTCCAGGTACTTTTATGGGTAGTACCACTTGGGATGAGGACCATGGATGATTGTTCCATCTGGATGGACAATCTCTATGGAGTACAGAGTCTCTTTATCTCCATGATCAACAACTACTGCTGAGTCCAGGTGGAGGATGCGACCCACCTTCCAAGACTTGACTTTATCTTGGCAAACGTTTTCCCTAGTACTTGGACCAATGCTTTTCATTTAGCACCAAAGATCACTGGTGGATGCTCTGGCTTCTTCCAGTATCCACTGCTCTCTACAGTCCTCAATGTTCTTCCACATCCATCTTGGAATACATGGAAATTTGACATCAAATCCTTTCTGTGCTCTCTTCCTGACTACTCATTCTTCTTTGCTGCTCTTTGGCAGAGGGAGACCCACAGCCTGACTTGGGGGTGGCCAGCGCTGTTGTAACCATGCCTCACTGTCCCACACAGGTACAAGGTGGTCCACACTTGTGTCTTTCTGTGCCTCTTGCACTCTTCAGCCCCTCCCCATCTTTGAGGGATCAAAAACATTTGTGGCTGTGGTATCTGGTAACCCAGCCTCTTCACCAGATGCCTCCACTTCCTCTAAAATCTCCCTGTGTTATGCCCAGGAATGGGTTACTGGTTTGATCCCTGAGAACATCCACTCCTCACTACTGCCAAAGGCATGGATCTCTCATATGATGAGGTCTTCCACTTCCTCATCTTCTTCAAGCAAACTCGAACTTGGACCACTTGCCCAGGGGTCAACAGATTCATGTCCTGCCACTGCCAAACTCATTTCAGCCTTTTCCCTGGCCAAGGGGCTACATGCTGCTTGCACCTCTTGAACATTTGATTCAGCCACATTTACAAAAAAATCCCACAGGAAATCTTCTGCTTACTCCTGCTTACCCTGCAATCTGCACTTCTCACTTAATGTTGACATTACAACACATTTAAAATACAATTCTTTCTAGCGACTGCGATACTTTCCTCCTCTTGCTTAGGGAAAAACGATATCCACAGTTTTAAAATGTTTTCTGGTGCAGAATCACTTGCAGCTGGCATATTTTGGCCACTTTTAACAGTATTAAGCACAGTTCCTCAGCTCCACAAAAACAGTCCATATCAGCACATTTATACTCTAATCCACTCTCAATACTGTACATTTCAAGGCAGACATTTTTCTTTACAAAACTGCAACTTTTTTCCACAAAATGATCTTTGGCATGGTGCACCACCACCAGACAGAAAGACCACAGACATACCCTCTGCTCGGGCATGGCAACTTTTTTTTCCTCCCCCATATCTTCAGATGACCCCCAATTTTGTAACCACTACAACACTCTGGCCATGAGCAACATCTTGTAACCAGGACCCTCCTACCTTTTACACAGACAAAGTAACAAATCACAGGTTGGCAGAAAATTAGTACCACCCCTGGCATTAGGGTAAATACTTGACTCAGGCATCTCAGAGTTTGGGGTTAGTTCACAAAATAACATTTCTATTTTAACTGAGTCTGGAAGAGAGGTGCCAGGGCTATACTGTGTCTCCTATCTGAGGGGCTCCAAAAACATCAGTCAGGTATTCAAAGATGGATTGTCCAAAATCAGGAATTTGGGATGTTAATGTATGGCTTTTTATTTCTGACACAGCGTTAACAGTAAATAAAGGTGGTGACCCCAGGGCTTGCACTGTACATGACAGATGACACATTGCAGGCAAAACATTTTCAAACTTCTTTCAGGTGAACTGTTCTCTTCCCACACACATTTTACTGCACCATATACAGCCTTGTTTCAGGGTTGCCAGACTTCTACGGACTGCTGCCATCCCTATTTCAGGGACCTGGGATTTACAAAATTTGGTAACAGTTCTATTTCAGGATTCCTGGCATTACTTTAAAGCAACTAGGTGACATGTGTTAACACCTAAAACACATTTTTCCTCTGTGTAACCAGTTGGCTCCATCTGTGCTTAGAATGATGGACTACTCACTCAGACTAAAAACTAGATTATCTCTGCCATCACATTAGGACATTCTGGATTCTCCAACTCCCACTGGGCTGCTAGATACATCGTTCTTCCAAACATTGGGCTATGGTTCATGGCACCTGTATCTGACAGACACTAGAAACCTCCCTTTAAACAGTTTACTATTCACACACTTTGTTCCTCAGAGTCCATGGCACCAAGTATCTGACAAGGCACTAGAAACCCCCACTTAAACAGTACTTGAAATCCTCAGATCTCACACAAGTCCATTTCTTTAACTTGTACTCACAAATCTCTGCAATTGGGCAGTACTGATAGCTCTTATGGTCCATTGGGATTTGCCACAAATCACTTACTGAACCTTCAGTCCCATTCCTCTTACACTGTGAAGAATCTTCTCCCCCTTGGGGCTTCATAAAATCTGGTAGCCACCACTTCCAGGAAACCAGCCTTCGAATACCTGTTCTATGGCAGAAACATGATCAGAGGGTCCTTCCCTCTCAAACAAGAGTGCTAGCAGGCCCTCTTGCCCTCAGACCTCTCAATGAGCTCCTCTCACTTCAGACTCCAACTTCAGACTAACTCTCTGACAGCTCCAGCAAAGCTGTTAGCCAAGTGGGCTTATGCTGCTGCAACAGTTCCGAGCAGCATTACCTCATCCTCTGCTCAGCAGAGCCAGTCAAATGATAATGTAATGTTTTACAGAGAGCATTCAATGCCTCTGAACACTACCAAGCTATCTGACTAATCTAAAACTGATAGGATTCTAGTAACCTTAGGAACTGGTTGGTTACAGTTCCTTCCTCCAGCATTCTACCACACTACCCTTGTTGAGAGAAATCTGGAACAAAAAGGTATTGGGTTCTGCCAGTACATCTGTAAATTCCTTGATCACTTTTGGATGTTTTCATCTGGTCAGGGTGCTTTGTTAGGGTCAATCTGATGTAACCTAGTTCTAATATCATTAATCTCTAACTAGTGTTGCTCAGATAGTGCCTCTGTGGATCCGACTGTGATCCGTCGAATAGTGGCGCTATCTGAACGGGATCCAACCTGGGATCTGAATGAATTTGGAAGTCAGATCCCAGGCCAGATCCTGTGTTGTCCTACATCAGATCCAGGGATCTGATGCTGGATCCAGGGATCTGATGCTGGATCCAGGGATCTGATGCCACATTCAGGGATCCGACATTGGATAATGCGAGATTAGACCTGGATCTGGGGGGGGGGGCAGATCCATGGTCGGATAACACTGCTACCTGACCAGATCCACTACCCTGCCAAATGGCAAGTATTTGGTGTTCTTCTAATTGCTAAGATACTATCCAAACAACACTACTTCTAACCTTAATTGTGGATCATGGGATCCACATCTAGTGGAATTGCTTTGTAAGATTTCTTATTGAACACTGTACAAAAATAGTTTATCAGTATCTGAACCATTTGTTGTACATCCCTAACCAAGTGACCATCCTGGACATTGCCCCCTCTTTTATAATTGATGTATTTATAGAAGGATTTGTAGTCGTACTTCACACCCCTAGCTAAGTGTCATTCATAATCTCTTTTGTTGGTCCTAATAGTTTTTTATAAGCCTTCACTTCAGCTTTATATTTAGCACAAGCAGTAGATGTATTGACCCTCCTTTCCTTAATAAATGCTTTCCTTTTCCTTCTTATTGGCCTGCTTACTTTCTGATACAGCCATTTTGGAATTCTACCTGATTTGTTAAATCTAATATGTTCAGGTACATATTTGTCAAATAATTGATCCAACTTGTTCACTAATACTTTCCACATGGTATTTTGGTTACTTTTTGTCTAAACCAGCCATGGTATTCTGTCATGAAAATATCTGAAAAATTGGTAACTTGTGGCATCTGTAAAAAGCCTTTTCACTGTCCCTGCACCATCTACCTACAACATTGTGTCAGCACATGAATGTTCTACTTTGAAAGAACTTATACAGGTGAAACAATCACTATTAAATCAGCTAACCAAGGTAGCATGATGGTGTCACAGAACACAGTCTAGTATGTTAAAAGAGACTGAAAAACAGTTATCTGATGATAAATGCTATAACAGCCTAATGTTTAATACAAAGTCTGCCTTTCAAAATAAATTGTTTGACATTGCAGATGGGGCATTTGCAGAGTGGTGGATCACTAAGGATGAGAATATGTTTTTAAAAGTTAATTTTCCTATCATCCAACTCTCTATGTACTGCCAAAGGTGCACATAAATGTGAGGGACCCTCTTGGGAGACCCATTGTATATGGTGTGGGGTCACTCAGTTAGGGTCCCTTGAGATTTTTTGACCAAACAAATGGTCAAAAAAATAACTGGTTATGTTCACGATATGGCGGACATTTTATCTAAACCAGAGAGACTTGAGTGGTGAAAAGAAAATTGCTATTTAGTAATTCACATAGCATCATTATATTCATACATAAGGGACCATCAAGGGCTGCAGGCAACAGAGGAATTCTTTCATCAGGATGAGGATCTGAAATTAGACCCTAAACTACTTATTTTGGACCTTTGAAATTTGTGCTTATGCACAATTATTTCTTGTTCTGAAGTAAGAATTTCTTCAGTTGCAACCTGTTCCTCTTCTAGTGGGAGAAGAATATAATTTTTCAGTATACTGCATAACCCCCACCTCACACACATTCTGACATGGTTTTGTTATAATGACTATATTATGTATGTTTGGGGTGAGGGATTCAAGAATCCATCAGTGCTTTCTTTGGAATGAGTAAATTAAAATGACCTGAACAACAAATGCACATACAGAACTGATCTGAAAGAAATTGAATTCTTTGATATGAAGTTTGTTGTGAACCAGAGGTGAAGGTTGACAGTACCCCATACCAGAAACACATTGTGGGTAACCGCTTATTGAGAGCTGACAGTTGTTACCACAGGTCTGTCATTGACAGCATTCCGTTTGGGCAGTTCTTACCCCAAAAAAGAATTCTACAGCCACTGAAACATTTGAAGAAGAAAAAGAATGCTGTCAATTAGATTTTGTGACAGTGGCTGTTCAGCTGAGGTAATTGAGATAGTGTTGAGGGAGTGTATAGCAAAATTTGTGAACTATAGCATAAAACATTACTACAGAACAACAAACAACTGGAGTACAAGAATGAACCACAGATATGTTTTGTTACTGATTACAGTTAGAGGGCAATGGTGGTAAGAAAAATTGGTAGAGACAGCTAGTCAGTGCTGACAGCAGATGAGACTCTAAAATCACTGGTGCAGACTACCCCCAGAATTTTTTCAAGAAGGGAGCAATTTTTTTTTAAACATCGTTTATTAAGCAAAGTAGTACATAAGAAAAAAAAAGAGTTCTACAGTGAGAATCTGTATAGTACATTTAGAGAAAGCACATGCAAATTAGGGGCTGGGTGAACTGTTCCAACTGAGATCCAAACCCCCGGATCGAACCTGTGATCCATGGACCTGGATAAATACTGACTTTGCTGCAGACGTCAGGTGCCAGGTTCGTGGAGTGTCATTTAGTGTACTGTTGCCATGGGGATGCCATCGGCATGCTCACTCCACATAAAGGTGGCCAGCGGCATCCATTCAGGCAACAGATGAGGACAGTCAGTCACATGATACACTCACAGTATATAACCATGGTGAGTGCACAGTGCAGTCCTAGAGCTAGTTGGAGGACAGTCAGAGGAGCTTGTGCTGCTGCAGAGCAGTGCCAGCAGAAGTTGCGTACCACAGAGAGAGAGAGAGAGAAGAAAGAAACAAAATAAAATATAAAATACAAAAAAAAAATATTTATTTTTGAAGTGAATCCAGAGGGGAGGGGAGGAAGGAAAAAGAGGAGAGAGAGAAAGGAGACTTACTGGGGTGAGGGGGAGAGAAAGTTATTGTTGGGGGGGAGGGAGAGGATTGGAGAGGAAGCCAAGAAGGTACTGGGAGAGAGGAGAGATAGTGGTGGGTGGCTGCTGGGGGGAGGCAAGCAAGACAAATAAAAAAGGTAGTGTGGCAGTGTACTACAGGGCAAGGGCAGGCTGGCAAAATAAATCTTTGACTTGTGTCATCCAGAAATTGAATCCAGAAGATCCTACAGATGAGAGAGAGAGAGAGAGAGAGTGAGAGACTAATGGGGGCCCTAGAAAAATTTTAGTTGCAGAAAATCCCAAATAAAAGTTTTTTTCTTTTCTTGGTCTCAGACAGTGTGACTGTGTGTACATGAGTAAGGGCAGACTGGCAAAATCTTTGACTTGTGCCATTCCAGATCCAGAGGAGAGAGGGAGAGACGACTGGGGGCCCAAGAGAAATTTTACAGTACCAGAAATCCATAAAAGTTTATTTTCATTTTCTTGGCCTCAATGTGGTTGTGTAGTGCAGGTCACAGAAAAAGCAGACTGGCAAAATAAATCTTTGATTTGTGCCATCCAGATCCAGAAAGAAGGGAGAGAAAGGTGTATATGGTCTATTGGGGGTTGCACGAGAAATTTAAAAGCCCCAGAAATCCTAAATAAAAAGTTTTTTTTCCTGGCTTTAGTGTGGCTGCGCAGGCAGGGGCAGGCTGGCAAAATAAATATTTTATTTGTGCCATCCAGAGGAGAGAGAGAGAGAGAGAGACTGGAGGCACGAGAAATTTAACAGTCCCAGAAATCCCAAATAAAGTTCTTTTTCCTGGCTTCAGTGTGACTGTATTAGCAACAAAACAAGGGCAGGCTAGCAAATAATCTTTGACTTGTGCCATCAAGAGGAGAAGAGAGAGAGATAGAGAGAGAGAGATTGTTGGGGGGCATGAGAAATTTAACATTCCCAGAAATCCCAAATAAAAGTTTCTTTTTTCCTGAATTCAGTGTGGCTGTGTTTACAGGGCAAAGGCAGGCTTGCAAAATAAATCTTTGACTTGTGCCATCCAGTGGAGTGAGAGAGAGAGAGAGATACTGTGTCTCTGAGTGTGTGTGTGGGGGGACAAGAAATTTAACAGTCCCAGAAATTCCAAATAAAAGTTATTTTTTTCCTGGCTTCAGTGTGGCTGTGTGCACAGTGCAAAGGCAGACTGGCAAAATAAATCTTTGATCTGTGCCATCCAGAGGAGAGTGGAAAGAGAGAGAGAGAGAGAGAGAGAGAGAGAGAGAGAGAGAGAGAGAGAGAGAGAGAGATTGTTTGGGTGGGCATGAGAAATTTAAAAGTCCCAGAACCTAAAATAAAAGTTTCTCTTTTTCCTGGCTCATGTGTGTCTGTGTTTATAGGGCAAAGACATGCTGGCAAAATAAATCTTTGACTTGTGCCATCCAGAGGCGAGGGGGAGAGAGAGAGAGATTGTTGTGGGGAGGGAGAAATGTAACATTCCCAGAAATCCCAAATAAAAGTTTCCTTTTTAGGCAGGCTGTCAAAATAAATCATTGACTGGTCATCAGAGGGGAGAGAGAGAGAGAGAATACAGTGTGTGTGTGTGGTGGGTGGCAGGCATGAGAAATTTAACAGTCCAGAAATTCAAAATAAAAGTAAATTTTTTCCTGGCTTCAGTGTAGCTGTGTGCACAGTGCAAAGGCAGGCTGGCAAAATAAATCTTTGATGTGTGCCATCCAGAGGAGAGTGAGAGAGTGAGAGAGAGAGAGACTGTGTGGGGGGGGGGCACGAGAAATTTAACAGTCACAGAAATCCCAAATAAAAGTTTTTTTTCCTGGTTTCAGTGTGACTGTGTGTACAGGGCAAGGGCAGGCTGGCAAAATAAATATTTGACTTGTGCTGCCCAGAGTAGGTAGAGGAAGATTGTGGGGTGGGGGAAGGGATGAGAAATTTAACAGTCCCAGAAATTCCAAATAGAAGTTTCTTTTTTTTTCCTTCTTCAGTGTGCCTGTGTGTACAGGGCAAAGGCAAGCTAAATCTTTGATTTGTACCATCCAATCATGATCACTTGTGAATGTTCATTCATGATTTTATGCATTGAAATAAAATACTGTTTAGACAAACAGCATAAAAGTTGATGCACCTGTGCTACTTGCTGTGAGTGGCCCTGTGGATAATCTGATGTTATGAGTCATAGCAGGCTGTTTACACTACAACACAGGTAAAGTACACACAAGTGTCATCATCATTATCACTCATCCCCCATTGTTTCTGCTTATCATTAGTTTTATAGTATTTCACGTTACATTATGTATAAGCATTAACCAACCCCAGTGTGGGACTGTGCTGCATGTGATTGTGCACCAGATGTCTCTGCATCTCCATTTCAGATTCTGAGGCACACTTAACAGTTGCTGAATTTGGTCACTGAACAGTAACTGTAGGAATCAGTCAGGTAATCTTGGAAGGAAGTGGTGGTGGACTGTTGTGCTGTTGGTGTGCTGTGTATAGTCACGAGTCACAACAGTAAATTTGTCTGTGGCCTGTGGGTGTGGGTGGGAGTCATCAGAAGGACATCATGTTAGTTAGGGGGATCTTTTTTTACAGGCTAGAATATTAAGAAAAAAATTGATCAAAGAGTTGATGAGGCGCATTCTATTTCTCAGGTGGGCAGTGGCACTGCAAAAGACACCAATCAGCCTGAAAAGGGAAAACAAAATCAAACCCCAAAAAGTGATTTTTTCACATCTAAGGTTTCATCTTCCAAGTGAATGCTTGAATCCAAAAAAAGGTGAATGTCTCTGATCATCATCAGTTCCAAGTAAAAAAAAAAAGTTAAGCAATTAAAAAACCAAAGGCTTGGTGGGTACCACACGCAGAGGCACTCAAAGGTATGGAACAATTGCATATTATGCTACTGCTAGTCCCTCATCCAATTCTTCTGAGGTTGAACCTGATGAGGGTAATAATAAAGATGAAGAGAATGATCAGGCAGCACAAGGTTTACTGAAGGGGATGGAAATTGCAGATGAGGAAGAAACAGACAGAAATGTTTTAGTTAATGAGGGGGCAGTGGGAATAAACCACAAAAAGAACAGTCCAAAGAAAAATCCGGGGGGCCCTGAAAAGGTGACCTAGATGCTGTGCCTTCCTGGGAAAAAACCAAAAAAAAATATCATCTTTTGTTTGGTCATACTTCTCCATTAGTGCTTCTAGTGAGTTGGTGGCAACATGCTTTATTTGTAAACGATCAATCAGCAGGGTTAAAAAGAAAGGAGCATTGGGAACTTCAGTACTGAAAAGGCACCTAGACAGATGTTGTAACATTACTGAGAACTCCAGTTATGAGTCTTGAAGAGAAAGTGACAGTGATAGGTCACTACACTCAGGAGTAACTCCCATAGATAAAAGCAGTGGCAGCACATGCAGCACTACTGAAACACCTCCACCACCACTTCCTCCCATTTGAAGGACACCTCCTACTGTTACTGAAAATGACCATGTGTTCAAAAGCCCTCCTTCTTCAAGGAGACAGCTTACCATCTCAGAAACATATGAGCGTAAAGCCAGATATGCCTCAACTCACCCTGTTGCTGTTACAATAGCCAAAATATTTCAGAAATGATAGTTGTTGTTGATTTGCTACCATATAACATGGTTAAACATACAGGATTCAGGTGGCTGCTTGAGTAGGAGGCAGTATAGCGCAGTGGGTTAAGGATCTGAGCTGCAGATCTGGAGACCTGGGTTGGCATCCCACAGATGCCTAGGTACATACTATGTGATCCTGAGCAAGTCACTTAACTTCCTTGTGCTCCCAGGTCGCATCTGGAAACAAGCTTCAGCTTTGTGTGCTACTCCTGGTTAAACAATATTCCCTTTCCTTTTTCTTTACTTCAAACCTCAATATAGTATACCATTGCAAACAGGCAAATTCGGCAGTGGTTGTGCACTACTCTTACGGTACTCCCTTATAGGGCAGTCACTCTCTGCTCCCAAACTTGATTATGGAGCCCAAGCCCTGACATTAAAAATTACCCCGACCCCGCCAGAGGTCCTCTCTTCCTCATGGTCTCCTATGTACACCTGAGGAATCAAAATCAAGTGATCCAGTCCCTCATTGACTACCTCACATCCCTCCCTCACAAAGCTGAGCAAGCCATCCAAGGTGATCTTAATGTTAACTGGCTTGCTTCCACTGCCTCCCACATCAGGGACTCCTTTACTGCCCTGGATATGTCCCAGCTAGTCACCCAGCCAACCAGATTTAATCGCTCTAGTGGCACCAGCACCCTCCTAGACATCGTCATATCTAACCGCCCCCACAAAATCCAGGATGTCACTGTCCTCCCTGACTTCCTTAGCGATCACTCCCCAGTCCTCTGTCTCTGGTCATTTTCCACAATGAAACCAGTGCCCCAGACCACCCTGCACCAGTGCTTACACTCTAGCAGCCTCAGAAAATTAAAGCAACACCTAGCCCAGCTAGACTGGTCCCCTATTCGGAATGCTCCCAATATTGACTCAGCTCTTGACCACTTCACAAGTGCCTTCTGTAACGCTTGTGACCTTTTTGCCCCCTTTACCAGGATCCACTTAAAAAAAACGCAATGCCCGCTGGATCATCCCATCCCTTATCCAGAGACTTAAGAACAGAGATAACCTCTAGCACATTGCTGTAGAATCTAGAAAGGCATCTGATAGACAAACCTACAACACGGAACGCAATAAGTGCACCTTGGCCATTAGGCGGGCCAAGGCAGAGCACTACCAGACCACTCTCACTTCCACTTGGGGTTCAGCCCAGACCTTCTGAGATAGTATGAAAGAGCTAAATGGGAAAACCCGCTCCACCCCTCCACCACAGATCCACTCCTTATAACTAATCACCTCAACACCGCCTTCTCTGACCTAAGCTCGGTCCTCCCCAGCAGCTTCTTTGACCCAATCCCCGCTTCTCTCCCCCCCAGTCCTGCATCACCCACCATTCTACCTGCGGACCCTAT
Source organism: Neoceratodus forsteri (assembly GCA_016271365.2). Classification (NCBI taxonomy): domain Eukaryota; kingdom Metazoa; phylum Chordata; order Ceratodontiformes; family Ceratodontidae; genus Neoceratodus; species Neoceratodus forsteri. The sequence continues at coordinate 188,470,408 of CM028132.1, read as the reverse complement.
CCCCCCAGAAGCCAGGCTGCACCTGCTAAAAGCCTTTGGCAGCAATATCCTCAGCAGTGCCCCCCCCTCGACTCCAGAATCCTCCGCATGGTCCTGGATGAAGTCCTAGTCCCCCTGACTGACCTTCTTAACCAGTCTTTATGCCTGGGACAGTTCCCAAGTGCTTGAAAAACTGTTGAAATCACATCCATACATAAGAATGGTGACTGCTCCACCCCCAACAGCTTCCGGCCGATCTCCATCCTCCCCACACTCTCTAAAGCCCTTGAAAAAGTGGTGTCTATCCAACTTTCTGAGTACTAGCCAAGTATGACATTATGTGTCCAGAGCAGCACGGTTTCCACCGAGGACACAGCACAACTACTGCTCTCCTGGAATTCTCCCAATTCCTGCACGCTGTCCTCAACTCTAGCAGCCTTGCAGGAGCAGTGTTCATTGACTTCTCGAAGGCCTTTGACACTGTCTGCCACCCCGTCCTGCTCGACTCTCCCCCAACTCGGCTTCTCTGATGGTCCCATTACCTGGTTCTCTAGCTGCCTCTCTGCTAGATCCCAGTGCGTCAAGATCAATGGCTCCCTCTCCAGTACTCTTCCCATTTGCTCCGGGGTCCCTCAGGGCTCCATCCTGGGTCCAGTACATTTTAGTATATACCTCAGCACCCTTCCCAGCTCCTGTACTGGTAAAATGCTCCTCTACACTGATGATGCGGTCCACTTTGCCGCACATCCCGATCCCTCCTCTCTCCAATTATCCCTCCAGCAAGCTCACAACCATGCTGAAAGGTGGTTCATCGACCACCAACTGGTCATTAACCCAAAAAAGACCAAGTCAATGCTTTTTTCCCACTAGCAAAACAAACCTAAAAATAGCCCCCTCTTGATTATTCTCAGCACTCTGCACCCTCTTGAGCAAATGACCACATACAAATACCTAGGCATGACATTCAATACTGCCCTATCCTTCCACACCCACATTAATGCCCTGTCTGCCACCATTAACTCTCGGATTGGCCTGCTATACCATCATAGGGATTGCCTGCCCCAGATTGCCCTCAGACTGGCCATCACCTCCTCCATCTTGTCCCTCGTGGACTATGGCTTATCCATTTATGCAACAGCTGACAACACTGCCCTCTCCAAACTCCAACTGTCCATAAATAAGGCCTGTAGGCTTCTGACCGGTGCCCCCAGTCACATTCACAAATGCCTGCTCTATTCTACCACCAACCTGCTCAGCTTTGAGGAGTGACTGCATTACCAGACCTGCCTACTCGCCAAGAAATCCCTGCTTGGGCTGTCTTCCCCATGGGTCTCTGCCTCTCTACAGTGGTTGGCACCATCTGACCATCTGTCACCACCTGTAGCTCTGTTAAGGCTACCTTCCAGGTACCCAGAACCAAGACCTCTCTTTCCCAGAGATCTTTCTTCTACCGAGTCCCTGCCTGGTTCAACTTCCTCCCTAGCTGCATCTCCAACTTTCCCAAAATCTGCCCCTTCAAAACTGCCCTTCAGAACCATCTCTTAAATACCTGCTGTAGGTGCAACTAACCCCTGGCATCTCCCCTGTTGTATCCTGCAAGACCCACCCACATTGTCCCCCTGATTCGACAACGTCCATTGGACAGACATTCCCCCCTTACCCACCCCTACCACCCCTACTAGGTCTTTATAGCGATATAACCTGCTGTTCCTTCAGTGAACCTACTATATGCATGTTTGTAATATACAAATTGCAATATTATGTAACCTAAATGTATCTACGTTAAATGTTTATTTTTTACTGCACCTGTAATGTTGTCCATTGTTGTAACCTGCACTATGTCTTATTGTCTGCCCTCTCTGTGATGAGGTGCCTTTGTAAATGAGTCTCTGACTCAAAAAGTTGTAAATCCGACTTGTAATAATTAAATAAATAAAAAATAAATAAATTGCAGAAATACTTCTCAACAACAGGGATTCCAGATCTTTATGATGTCATTTGTAAAAAATTAAGTGCAGTACTGTTGGAAGGGTGGTGCATCTCACAACAGATATCTGGACAAGCTGTCAGCCTGAACCCTTCATGTCTGTCATGGCACATTGGGCATGTTTCAATAATTCACGTGGGACTGGGGAGAGTGAAGCATCACAGTTTGCTGATCTAAGAATGTTTTATTTTCCATCTGAACATACCTCATACAATATCATTGAAGAACTCCAAAAATCAATACAGCAATGGCTCACTTCACAGGGACTGTCAGTTGGCTTTATAGTTGCAGATAATGGGTCCAACATAAGGAAGGCCTTGGAGGAGTGGGACTTTGTTCACATCCGCTGCTTTGCTCATTGCTTTAGTTTAATAGTTCACAGTTTTCTCGATGACAACAGGGAGATTAAGGCTCTCATTAGCACTGCTAAAAGAATATGCACTCATTTCAGTCACTCAAGCAAAGCCCGTCACTTGTTTGAAAAATTACAGCAGAAGTACAGTTTACCTTTTCACAGACTGATCCAAGACATTTCTACTCAATGAAATTTGACCTTTTTTTATGTTCCAAAGGTTGCTGGAACAAAAGAAAGCTGTCAGGCAGTACACTATAGAAAATAAACTTGGTGATGCAGACGTTTATATTACTCCATCACAGTGGGCCATGCTGGAGTTTCTCTTTGTACTGCTCCTGCCATTTAAGGAAATAATCAGGGAGATTAGTGCAAACACACCAACTCTCAGCCAGGTGATACCCCTAAGAAAAATTGTAAAATTCAGATTGAATCTGATCATGGAAAAGTTAGAGAAGCAAGACAGTTCCATGGTCACACAGGCTGCCAGTGGTGCTACTGACATATGTAGATTGCCCCCAGAATACAATAAGATATAATGAGACATATTATCAAAAAAATGAAGATGACAAACTATGTTAAATGCTTCATTCTGAGTACTACATTAAAGCAACAATCTTGGACCCACGATACAAATCGAAGCAACTATTGAGTGATGATGATGACACTTGTTTTGAGATAAACAAGAAATAATTGATGAGGTGTGTGCTGTCTTGGAACAGAGTACAACAGCAGCACCACATTCAGAATCTTCTTCATGACACAGCACAGCACAGCATCATGTGGCCCATCCTGTAGTGTTGCGGCATTTCCTACTCTCTTCCTCCTCAGCCACTGCAGATGAATCTTCTTCACCACCAGCCAAACATGTCACTGTCCCACAGTCACTTGGTTCAGCTTCATGTCTCTAGAGTCACTTACAAGATGTAATTGTAACATCTTCTTCATCTGCCTCTTCTAACACAGCCTCAGCACAGACCATTGTTGAAATGTACCTGTCAGAGCCCAATATCAGCTGGAATGCTGATCCTTTGAAAAACTGGAAATCCAAACAAAATATGTGCCTGCTTTAGAAAACATTGCAATGAAGTACATGAATTGCCCTCCAACTAGCGTCTGTTCAGAATGATTGTTTAGTTCAGCTGGTAATGTCATTACCGACACACGATCCTGTTTGACACCAGGAAATGCTGAGCACCTGATATTTCTGAAAGTCAAAATTCCTCACTTTAATTCCAAATATGATACCTGAATAAAACATACACTGACTGCTCTGAGCAGGTCCTCACCACAAAACACTTTCAAAAATTCGTGCCTGTGGTGAAAATATTTTGTGAATAGGGTCTACTACATGACGTAGCAATTAACTGCAAAAAGTCAGGTCAGGATGGACTAGGCCAGGCCACTATTACTTGAATGATCACATGAGCAGCACAGAATAGAAAAAAAATAATAACATCAGTGAGTTCAGAGTCCAAACACATCAAGCAACTGCATTTCATGTCACGAACTTACTTGGCAGTACCTGGTAACACTATCTGATCTGGAAGGTAGGGTACTGCTGTCTACTACTACTATTACTATCACTTTTTGTCCTCACGAGTCATGACTACTACTTGTAACTTTTTGTCTTACTCCAGTCCTTACTACTACTACTACTACTTGTCACTTTTTTTTGCCCTCAGCAACTGATCATGACTGTAATGTTTCAATTTTTGTACTGTGCATGACTTAGCAGATGCCTGGAACCCAGAAAGTGAATACTCTTTGTAAAATATATTTCTCATGTACCCCATATTTGGCTGCAATTACATCACAGAAAAAAATGCTACTAAATTCATATAATTTCTTTATTGTTTGTGTGTGCATGGTATGCTAACCTGGTTATATCTCACTTACAGTAACTGGGCTGAGATTATTATTGTATGTTATTTTTGAAACTTAAATTACTTGGCAGTGGCTGGCAGCAATTGTGGAACTAGGAAGGATGTAATTGTGTTGTGTGTCATCAGGTCTTCAGGTGGCAGTGGCAAACTTTTTTTTACGACTGCATTGCACTTGACCAATGAGATTTATGACTGCCTGCCTGAGTGGTGATCTCTATGTCTTTAGTTTTTCTTCGTTAAGGATTCAGTGTGTTGATCAAATTCAGTAGAAGTAGTTGTAATACTAGAAAACATTACCATCTTGAATCTGGTAGTCTACCATATACCACAGTACACTGGGACATGCTAAGCAATAGCATCATTCACATGGATAGGGTGGGTGGGCTCTCTTAATGCTGTTCATGTGATCATTCATATCCATTTCTTTGGCCTGTTCAGCTCTGACTGGAACATCCATCAAAATAATACCCACACAGCACCATTAATAAAAAAAAAATAGTAGCTGCCTGGCAGTGCCTACAGTGCTTGGTGGTGCTATGATATAGGTATTTGCATCTGTCTGCATATATCTCTCTATCTCACGCTATCTCTCCCAGCACACTCATGTCATGGACCCAAGCAGGATATGCTACCATTACAGGCCAGCCATGAAGGGGCTTGTAGTGAGTGAGTGCATCTTTATTTAGTAGTTTTACATTAATTTTTATACAAATAATCCATTAAATTATATCCTTTATTTCTAGCATTGCCAAATACCTGAGTCAATGGTTTTCATAAGAGGTTCTCATATTTTTTTAAATAACTTTTTGTGCCCATTGGCCAACAGCTGAACCCTCTCTATTTTTAAATAACCACCCACACTGTGGGTCCATTGCACCACAGAAGGCAATGATTTTGAAATCTATTGCTGGGAAATGGTTTTCCTGGCATTAATCAATGCAATGGCCCACAGCATAGCAGTGGGGCCTTTCAGTTTGCAGGCTGGTTTCACTCCCAGTAATAGTGGAAAGGGGATCTTGAAAGTTTTAATCCTAGTACTTGCTGCATTGTCCCATGTATTGTGACCCCAAACCTGGATATCCTATGGCATGCAAAGGTGATATGTACAAACATGACTTCTTGGGCTTGACATTTGGGGCACATTGAGGGCCTGTCAGACTTCCTCATGTGCCCTCTTGTGGGGGTAATATATGTCTGGTACAGATAGTTTGGTTGTATGTCTCAATTTGTTGCTTCTAGAGCATATGGCCAGGTGGATTGCAACTTTTTTTTCCCAGATTTCCTTGGTGATGGGGATGCCAAGGTCTTCTTGCCATCACGTGTGAATATTGTCTATGGGCAAGATTCCACTCCCCCTCAGCAGGGTATAGTAAACAGAAAGAGGTTTACAAAGAGGTTGTGGCTTGTACAGTACAACTCTTCTTCAAAGGCATAAGGAGGGCCAAAATGGATGTGGGGCCTGTTGCACCTTTGCAAAGGGCTGACTGTGTGCATATGCCTGATTTTAAAGTATGCACACAGATCCTCAATCTGGAGCCCAAATTCTCTGCGGATAGTCTCAAAAGAGGCCCCCATGAAACAATTGACTCGAGTAGGTCCGGCCCAGTTTCTACCACTGTAGGAGGATCTGATGGAGAAATACATTATAATTAGCATTGCCAGGATTCAATTTTAATTTTTTATTAATTTTTGACTGAAAATATCGATGTTTATAACACACTATGTGGTACAATTTTTTTGTTGTAAAAAAAACAGTCAAGCATGAAAAATAAAAGTTTCTATGAATTATTTGATTTATTTCATACTAAAAAATTAAAAAAATCTTTGCTACACAATCTGGTTGCAGTAGTAGTAAAATACATTTTAACAGCATAGAAGCAGTAAAAAACAGCCATCTGTGTCAAGTTCATTTTCAACAACTGTCTATACAATGGATTATCTCTCTAACAGCACTGCCAGCAAATTTCTATAAAGTACAGGTTATTTGGTAGCAGATGCAGTAAAATACATTTTAACAGCACAGAAGCAGTAAAAAATAGTTGTGGCAAGTTCATTTTCTAAAACTGTCTATACAATGGGCTATCTGTCTAACAGTAGTTCATCGAAGTACACACAAGTTCTGGTTCTCTGATGCTAGTACTGCACAGTACAGAAAGTAGAGTAAAAGAGAACATGAGATAGACTGCATACACTCATGATTTGGTCTAAAATAAAAATCAGTAAAAATAAACATCAGTTAATGTTTACTAATTAAAATAATAAAGCAATAAAAGCACCGCAGTCTCAAACAGCAACGTACAATTGCACTCACTATAAATACACATTTTATTTGCCATCTGACAGTTCTAGAGTGCCAAAGCAATCAAATGCAGATGTGATGCCCTTGTAATGGTAAAGAAACATTTAGCTGTCCAAGTCTTTCTTCTGAAAGTCTCATGCGTTGTTTGTCTTGCATCACCTGACATTAAAAGATCTTTCATTGCAGACAGAGGTGACAGGCACTGCCAAGGCTCGTAATGCCACAGAGGACAATTCAGACAGTTGTGTTTGACTCTTCCAATATTCAAGGGCCATAATGCTGGCATCCAGTGGCACCTCATATAACATGTACAAGTCAAAGTCATCCTGGAATTTTTCTGGCTTGCAGTTGAAAAGATGGATAATATTGTGGTAGTCTTTTACATTGTGTGACAGTTGACACTTTAAAAATGGGTCAAATAATTGACAGTTTGTAAACAGAGAGCATGCATCATACAGTCCATCAAGGATATTGCATTCTATTGTGGCATTCAGTTGTGTGTGGAACTGTGAGGCGAAGGAGTGCATTGCTGTTGAGAGTGCTATCTGTTTGGATCCCATGGATTTCAGATCAACTTGTTTTAAGGCTGTGTCAGCATCAGATGCAATTTTTAACTCACAGCTAATCAGCTTTTCAATGTGATGTGTAAGAGGTTCACTTGTTTTTAATTTTAGATGTACTTCATATATTTTGCCCCCAAAAAATACACACCAAGCTTAATTTGTAATAAAATTCACATTGTGTGCCATCATCAGTCACCATGCTTTTTAGTTTGCTTGCCTTCTTGGAGGTGTTGGCAACATCTTCATTGTTTAGGAAATCAGTTACACTGTCCAGTGAGAATGGATAAATTTTGCAGCCTCTAGCCCTGAAAACCATCTGGTTGGCACTACTTGAGGTGGGACATGCAAGCAGGATGTACTGACTTGGTTGCTGGTACACACTTTAAAAAAAGCTCTGCGTTGTCTAGTTGCATTTTTAAATATTGCAGGAAAGTGAATAACAAAGTCATTAACGTCTGAGAACTCATTGGTTCTGAGAGCATGGTCAATGGCAAAATAAAGCAGATGTGCAATGCAAGGGATGTGCAAAAGATGTGGATAGTTCTTTTAAGTCTTTAGCCAACCTTTGCATGTACATGGCTGAATCACCATTTATGGACAAGGAGTTGTCTGATGTTTGTCCATATTCGAGCATGACGTCATGAAGCACATTAGAAATAACATCAGCATTACACTGAATCAAAACCAGTAACTTCAGTAAAATGTTATGTATGGTTTTGGTTGTCTCACTGTAGAACACCACAATTGCATTGATTACTGGCAGTCCTGCAAGCTCTGGTGTTTCATCAATCACCAGGGAAAATGTGTCCCCATACAACAGTTCTTTAATTGAAGCTTTGTGACTTGAAAAAAAAACTTAGGGAAGTATTTGTCATCTAACTGGTGACTTCTGGGCAAGTACGAACAGCAGGAGCATATTTTCTAAGGAGTGCTGATAAAAAGCTGTACCACAAACATCATTCATTGGAATGTCCTCAAAGCAAAGTGTTCTGACCAAATTGTGTGGGAAATTAGCAGCTTCTTCACTTTTTTGTTTCATTCGCCCCAAGCAAGCCTCAATTGAAGCCTGGTTTACCTTATCTTGAGTGTCTTTAAGTTTTAAATGCATCTTATTGCTCAAGTGTTCAGTGATTCTATTTGCCTAGTCGGTAACTTCTGTTTTGCACGCTTTGTAACACAATATTTCAATATTTTCCCTTCACTTGACTTCTTCAGTTTTATGTTCCCGGTCAGGATACTGACTGCAGTACTCATCTGCTGTTTTTCTATTTTGACCCATGCTGGAAACATTGACTCTTAATGAGAGCTAATACCTCACCCACACACACACCCCAAAAAACCTTTATGCACTTAATAATCATTCAATTGAAATCTAATTTTCACAATGTCGCTAAAAGGCAAAGTCCTCTTAGGAATGCAACACATGACAATCAGTTGTAATCACTGTGAATGGTACGCAGTAAACAGTGATTGAAAGGAAGTGCTGGTAGTTGTTAATGAAGTAATCAGCACGCAGTTGGGCTAGTAACACTTGTAGTTATCATCAGATGATAGTCTCATTCATTTTTCATTTACATCAATCAAAATAACATCGGCAGAATGATGTCAATTACACTGCCTAGTAGTCAGAAACTGTGTGTGTGTATGTATGTTTGTGCACGTGTGTGTCTGGAATGTCATTCATGAGGTCTCATTGTGGCAGATCTAATACAGTACTAATGCTAATGCTGTCTTTTGAATAATTTTACAATCCCACCCGCTGCCCTCCCCCCACAGAATTCAATCAATTTTACTGCTGCAGCTGTGACTCACAATCAGTCTGGGGACAAGAGTAATGACAACAGTAAAACAATAATAAAATGCAGATGTTGGTTGCTTGTGGCAATGCAGCTTAATAAATCAGACATATCATACATTTTTTTTCATCAGTTCACCCTTCTGAACCCTCACCGATATTTATCGATAGATACCGAATCATATTGAATTCTGGCAAGCATAATTGTAATGTTGTTTGTCCTTTAGAGCAACCCAAAGTTTGTGTGCCCAGAGAAACCTTTAGCCCAATCAACATATCTGTGTACAGAGATCCATATCACAGCCAAAGTTCTAGTAAATGGATTAGAGATTTGGGGAGTTTCATGTGTTGCAGTTTCACTGACAGCAGGCCCCTCCTCAAATTTGTTATCAGTTTTTCCTCTTCCATATCAAACCAATCCATATTATAAACATTGATCCCTTTGGGGAGATATCTAAGCTGTGCAGCTCAATAGTATGTCTTTAAGTTGGGCATTGTACATCCCCCATCTCACACAGGAAGCTGCAGGATATATTTCCTTAGCCTAGCAGGTTTTACATGCCAGAGAAACCTATGTAATATGGTTTTTACCTGTGAGAAGAATCTTTGAGAAAGTAAAATAGGAAGTGATTGAAATAAGTACAGACATTTGGGGAGAGTCACATTTTGAGTACATTTATCCTGCCTATGACTGAAAGTGGCAACATTTCTTATCTTTCACAATGTGATTTGATGTCAGCCAATGGGAGTGGTTGGAGGGGGGTTTGTTTATATAGTTGTGACAGCTTAGACAATACTTTCCCTCTGAGGTAATTTATTGCCTCAAGTGCTTGTAGCCTCATGGAATTGTTAACTATAATCCCTCTCTGTTGCTTGCCTACTGGTAGGATTTACTCTTTGATCAGTTTATTTTATGTCCTGAGAGGGTACCATATTCAGCAAGAAGAGAGGGTAGATTGGAAAGGCTTTCTTCTGGACTATAGAGATATAGCGGCAGATTGTCTGCAAAAACAGCTACTTTATGCTCCCTCCCTCCCAGTTGGCATCCCGTTATCCCTTGGTGCTGCATTATGGGGACTCAAGTGATATTACATAATGTAGTGGGAACAGGGTCATCCCTGCCTGGTATTTCTATTTAAAGTAAATGCTTCCATCATTTCACCATTTATATTAATCCTGACAGATGGATCTTTGTATTAGGCTCCTATCCACCGGATTATTTGGTCATTCAAGCAAAATTGTTAAAGACTGGAGCACATTCCCCCACTACACCAGATCAAAAGTTTTTTTGGCATCTAAGGCAAGGACTGCCACACCATGTCTGTCAGGGTGTTTTCTCCACTTATGTATAAATTTAAGAATGCACTTGATGTTATGTTTTCCCTCTTTTCCTTTAACAAATGCAGCTTGATCCAGAAGTACACAGGACGGTAGACTCTAGTCAAGTAGAAATGACTTTTGCAGCTGTCTTATAGTCTGCATTCAGAGATTAGTCTGTATGAGGACCAGTGAGCCAGATCCTTTCTTGGTTTTGGTAGTACCATAATAGTGGCCACCCAGGCAGAGGGGGGCATCACACCTGCCACCAGGCTCTGCTTTATCATATTGTATAGGGGATTGATCAGGCAACCCAGAAAGATATTATTATCCATGGGCCAGCACCCCTGATTGTACCCCCACCTCATGGACAGCAACACATATGTAGGTATATGTCCTACTCTTAGGATGTATACACTTACCGTATAAGCATAAGTGTCAGGATCCGAGTTCTACTGTACTTTTGCAATGCATATTATGCTACACTATATTCTCACAATATCTTGCACCACTGGGAGATGTTTTCCATTATATTTTTATTGTATAATTATTAGTAGACAACAGTGCCATCTTTAGTGCTTGTGCACAACTGTAACTGCAAGTGACCATGGAAGCATCACAGACCTTATTGTTCACTTTATCTTCTGCTAGTTAAGCAACTTGTTATGTTAGTTAGGATGGCTACTGACACTACTTTTTATGTATCTTCTTTTATTGTTGTCATTGTTATTATCAGGGTATAAGACCTTTGCACCACATATTTTCTCTCAAAGATAAGGAAACTGGATACTCTCCCGGTGATTACACTGTTGGTTGTAAGCCTGTATTATTCTTATTTACCAGTAATAAATTACACTTGTTATCTGGACACTACTTGTCTGTTGTCTCTTCATTGTGTGCAGTGTGTGTTCCAACAAGAATCTGAGAAAGGTAATTTTATTACGCAGTTACATTTGGTGACTGTGTGCAGGTTGGAATGCAAAGCAAAGATTCCATTCAATTAATTTTGAATGTCGAGTAGTGTAGTGCATTTCTTGCCTACTTGGACCTACTGGTACTTAAAGTGGTTGTTATTGTGATGGACACACTCCATCCTGGTCTTGGGCATGGCACAGCCACACCAGACCCTGACACACTCCCTTTGTGAGTGGCAGCATACTTTGCTTCAAATATTGGACTTAAACCCCAACCATTGCCTGTGGCATCTGTCATGTTTCTCCCTTTGAACAGTCCTTCCTTCCTAAGCCATCATGTCCAACCCTCTCCTATCTTATCTGACCTTCCTTCCTTCCCTCCCCACTCCCTAAACCCCCTCCCCTTCCCACCCCACTTGCCAGGCCATGCCTACAGTACTTATTTAAGGACTCTTACATCTCAATCTTCTTTGCTCTTTGACACTAGATGAACTGACACTCCTGCTTACTATGATGCCTCCAATTACGTTTACTGTATAAACTTTAGCTCATTACCTTATGCCCATATATCTGTATCTATGCAATTGTATTTAAATGGCACTACCTCTTGTTGAACTTATTGCTATGTTCTGGTGGAAGTATCTTGTCACATGTGATGGCTATATGTTATTAAGTTGTTATTATTACAACTATGTAATTGTTATGTATGTTCACTCAACCTGTTATGTCTTAACCCTGTTGGCAATTGTTTTGCCCCAAATCCATGTTGTAAATGAGCATGTCTCAATGATGTTCCACCTGGCAAAATAAAGATTTTGATTGATTGATTGATACCGTCTTGGCACCACAGTTTGCCCACGGGGGACCAGAAAGCCATTGGGTGTCATGCCAAGGATTTTATCCAGTTTTCCGACTGCTTCTTTGTTTGTTTGTCTACTCCTTGTTTGTCATGTCTGAACTTTGCACTGAACTGAGACTGGACGTCTCAAACTATCTTACCTCCCATGGAGGATGGACAGATTTTGTGCTGGATGCAAAGTCTGCAGAAAACCTTTTGCTGCTAATTTCAGAGCACTATCTAGAGTCCAAACAAACAGCCAAGAAATACAACCTTAAAGGTCTCTTGGTTGTGGCTCTACATACCACTGTTGAGAGTCTCATGGTGAAGTGTGCCTCCCTTGAACTGCAAAATGCATCTCTAAAAAAAGAGATGGGCTTGCAGGCATCAGAGCTACAGAAAAGGGAACAGAAACTAGCAGAGGAGTCCCAGTCACTCAGCGATGCCAGTAACAGAGTGTTGCATTGTACTGCTCAAGGCTCCAAGAGTGAAATTTGCATGTTGAGAGATGATTGTGAGAGGTTGAAATGTGATAAAAAACAGTTAACTTATTTGAATGATATCCTGAGTGATACAAATGAAGGTTTGAGAGAAGAAAATGCTGAGTTGAAAGAGGAGAATGAGAGAGTGGATTGTGAGTTAGACAAAGAGTTTAGAGAAAATGTTGAATTGGGCACCACGTACAGAGTATTGCAGCATGAGGTTGAGAAGGATATTGTGCAGGGCACTGCATGTGTTTCTCACAAGAAGTGTAAATAAAAGATGGTGAAATTGCTCCATCAGTGAGAGGTTTTCACCAGCCATGTTAAGGCTATGAATGGGTTCCAGTTCAGGCCCATTGACATTGCATCATCTGGCGATGACGACTCTGACTTTGATGATTAGGCATGCCATGTCACACCCTAGTCCAACCGCCATAGGGCTGTCATTTTCACTAGCCATCCTCAAGATGGTGACCACGTCCACACACCCTCTACGTTGCCATGTCTACACAAACATGGTGGAAGCAACATATTATGCCAAGATAGTGACCCCCATGACATGGGCTGATAGCCTGCATTCCATGGTGTGCCTCCACTTGTCCCCCTCTCCAGGGAGGACAATACAGAGGTGCATGGCCTAATTCAAGAGGCTATTACCAAAATTATGGCACTGAAGAGCCATCCAGAATCAAATTGACAGAATGTTTGAGGACATTGTCACCTAGGATCATATATTCAAAGCAGTCGCTGATGATGTGGTGGAAGCTGCCCTTCGCTGTGCTATGGAATGTAATGAGTGGAACATGATTCCTCATACTTCCAGTCCCCTGCCAGTCACTCACTCTGTCCAGTAAATTGCCCAAAGCATTGGACAGATGGGCCCAACTGGCAATCTGAGTTGCTGTTTGGAGAAGGTTCACTTCCTCTGTGAGAAGTTTTCTCTCCAACCTGAGTACCAGGTTCAAGTCTTGCGACAGGCAATAGAACCTACCTTCGGGGCCAACTCCAGGATACCATCCACAACTGCAAGACACTTGCATACCATGACATCACTGTGGCACTCATTGTTGACAATGCCCCAGATGTCATTGGAGCCCGCTTGGCCTCTTGCCCTACAAGGCTAAGCAGAATGTGAAGAAGAGCCCTATGGCTTACCATCAACAGTTGTGGCTTGCCTATGAGGCCGGCAAAGGCCTGGCTGGCAAAGTCGCACACCAAGACCAGACTGAGTACAAGGATTTGTACATCCAGAACATGACTCCAGTCGTTCGGGAAAAAGTTGAACTCAACGTTTACCCAGAGTCCAACACCTCTGCAAAAATCCTTACCAAAACAGAGCATGCCTTCCAGCTATACCTCTGTATCCTCACTTCCAGTAAGAATAATAAAGTGGCTGCCATCCAATTCCCAGCAGCCCAGGTAGCTGCAGCCAAAGTTGCTGCAGTATAGTCAACCTCGGATACACCTACCCACTATACTGTGGAAGGAATAACCAGAAGTCTGATGCCCCTTCTGATGACAAGCAGTAGCACAAGGGGGGGAGGACTGGAATTGGAAGAACAATAGAAACAAGGACAAGAGCAACTGGAAAAATCAAAATGCCCAGCCTGATAGTAGGTACCATAATGGCCCCAGCTATTGGAGCCTCAAAGATGGGAATAAGACCCTCCGCAAATTGCTGGAGGAGGCCCATGCTAAAAAAGAGGCTAAGTCTATGCACATAGTAGCAGCCCTCTCCCTGGCCTGACAGCCATGTGGCCAGGGAAATCCATTCCTGCCCTTGGCTACTGAGCAACCAAGCAGCTGAGGAAAGAATCATTTTGTGGCATTGACTACTGGCCAGGCTGATGTGATGATTAAGAAGAAATTAACTGAGCAGGCCACTGTCATGCCTGTGACATCACAGAAACATCTGTATACCATGCAAGACATACAGGAGACCCAGAAAAATCCTCCGGGCCTTAGATTTCAGGAACAGGAGGATGAAGATTACTCTGAATGTATGGATTGACAATTACAGGCCCCAGTCTGAATTGTGACTGACTTACTTTTTGACACAAACGGACGGCCTTGTGTACAGACCATGTTCAGTGGCCACCAAATGAACATGCTTCTGGATACAGGAGCAGCCATGTCTGTTCTCCATAATGAGAACCCAACCATGTCTGACTGGTCTACCAGCTGGTAGACCAGTGCACAGGGTGTAGATGGTACTCAGCTACACACCTTGCCTGTGGTGGTGGTAGGCCACCTCAGTACTGATTTTGCCTTCAGTCTTATGGTATTACATCATCACCCTACCATACTGGGAATTGACTTTCTTGCTCTGCATGGCTGTGTAGTGGACCTAGCCAACAGGCTACTTCTCTAGATCAAAGGACAATGTCATACTGTCACCATTTCAGATTTGCACATGCTGGCAGCCATCTCTCATAACAACAAAGAGTATGACATCATGGCTTTGTTCAAAAGTCATGACCTGTTTTCTGAACTTGCACCTTTGCTGCAAAAAATGCCTCAATGTCTTTGCTATCAACAAACATGATTGTGGTAGGATGCACACCACCATTGAGATCCCAGGACCTAACCCTGTGAGACAGAAGCAGTATCCACTCCCTGCTGAAGCCTTGCCATCACTGATGGAGACCATCCAATCATTGCTACAGCAAGTAGTGAATAGGACTTGTATATCTACTATCAATTCACCTATTTGGCTTGTGAAAAAGCCAAATGGAGCTGGGAGACTCACAATTGATTACAGGAAACTTAATCAGGTCACCCCCAGTTGTGCTCCAACAGTACCATCAGCACCTGAGGTACTCAAGTTGCTGACACCTGTAAAAAAGTGCTTTTTAGCCCTTGACATCTCTGATGGGTTCTGACCACTCCCATTAGAACAGGTAAGTCAAAATAAATTTGCCTTCACCTTTGATGGGCGCCAGTACACCTGGACCTGTCTTCCCCAGGGCTTCCATAACTGCCCTTCCCTCTTCCATCTCCACATGATGGATGCCCTGCAGGGGTTCTCAACACATCAGTGCATCCTGTAGTATGTGAATGACTTGCTTCTAGCAACTACCACGAAGGAAGATCATTTTGCCCTTCTAGATAAACTTCTATCTCTCCTCAAGAGAGCAGGCCTCAAGTGCAACCCCTCTAAGGCACAACTGTGTGAAAAAGAGGTAGTCTTCCTTGGCCTACTTATTACAGACCAAGGCAGAAGCCCAGCTGTCAAACAAGATCCAGGGCTTGCAAGATCTGCCACTTCCTACTAGTATGGCAACACTCAGATGCTTCCTAGGAATGGTAAAATATTCTACAAATTTTATCTCTGACTTTGCCTTGAAGGCTGCTCCCTTATATGAACTTCTGAAAATGGACATCCCATGGACATGGAGCTTCACCCACACTGAAGCTGTGACACAGCTCAAACAGGCCATAGCCTCAGCCCCAGCACTGATTAACCCCAACCCAAACCTTCCCTTCCATTTGAAAACTGCTACCTCTGTTGTGGCCATGTCTGCAGTGCTGGCACAAAAGTACAAAGGGTACCACAGGCCCATTGCCTATGCATCTTAGATGCTACCCCCAGTAGAGAGAAAAAATAGCCTCTGTGGAAGAACACTTTTGGCGACCTTCTGCACTGTTAAGCATTTTCTGTACTTCATCAGGTAAGCTCCTATTGTTCTACATACCTGTCACACCCCAACTAACTTTTTGCTTTCAAGTAAAAGATGGTTCAGTCTCTAACACCAGACTCACACACTGATCTTTGCTTTTGCAGGACAGGGACATTAAAGTACTGCCTGCTAAAATGCCCTCAATCTTGGCCCATGACCTACTGTACACAGGCACACCCCATGACTGTGCTCTCCAACCTCCAGACTTACCTGAGACGGTATAATTCTTACCAGCTACACCAGATGTTCTGGAAGATACCAGCATGTACCATATCTTTACAGATGGCTCCAATCCTATGTATACAGAGAACAAGTGGCAGGATTTGGAGTGCTCATTTTAGATGAAGAAGGCAATTTCAGATGCATTTCTAGGAAGTGCACTGTTATCTCCTCACAGTATGCTGAATTGGCAGCTGTGGCCTGTGCTTTGGAGGTCATGCCCCATGGTGACAAAGATACCATCATCTTTGCAGACTCCAGCTGGGTCTGCTCATTCTTTACTGAGTTCCTACTATTCTGGGAGAAAAATAACTTTACATCCTCTGATGGCACACCTGTCAAATACATGAATCTGTTTGTGTATTTACACACCCTGACACAACAGTTTACTTATAAACTGTACATCCACAAGGTAAAGGCTCACTGCAAATCTGACTCTTACCATTGATTCAATGATCGAGTGAACTCGCTTGCCAAAGCAGGAGCTCAAGGGGGGGAGACATGGACAATGACTCACCCAACAGCTCCACTGGACCTTTCTGCTGCACAGAAATCTGACCCAGAACTTAAAAATGTGTTCAAGTTCCTGGATAAAGGAATTGAACAACCACTACCTGTTGGTAGTCCATACAAGAAACACTCTAACAACATACTGTACACTTGTTTAGTGACCAGAAGCTCATCTGGTATCAAAAAGAGGATACAGGTGACAAATTGTGGGTTTCACCACAATCTCTGTGAACCAAATTCATCAATTTGGTTCATGATACTCCCACTGGTGGACACCAGGGGATAGGAAACACCCTCCAGAGACTCAAAACAGTCATCTGGTGCCTGGCATGACCAAAGATGTAGAGCACTATGTGGATAACTGCATAGTGTGTGCCCAGAACAACCCAATTTTGGTGAAAAGAAACACCAGATTGTTGCCCCAAAGGCAAACTGGACCATAGAATATGATACAAATTGATTTCATTGGCGCCCTTACCAACTTCACCAAGAAAAACAAGTATGCACTTGTTGTCATAGATTTGTTTTCTAAGTGGGTAGAAGCATTTCTCACTAAGACAAACATGACTAAGACAGCTGCTCAGATCCTGGTGGATCAATTGTTCGCCAAGTGGTGCCTATCCTTAAAGGTAGACTCAGACTAAGGAACCAGTTTTACAGCTGAGCTGATGAAGCAGATGGTCCAGCTACTTGGAGTAGATCAGAAATTCCACATATCTTACCATCCTCAGTTCTCAGGCCAGGTAGAAATAACCAAAAGAAGAATCACACAGATATTACACAAATTCATTCATGACAATCCCAAGGATTGGGATTCCCTCTTGCCACTACTCCTGATGGCAATTAGGGGCACTCCTGCAGCCACTGCTCAGTGCACACCTTACACGGTTATGACTGGTAGAGCCATGAGATTACCTGAACACCTGTTGATTGATCTCCACACCCCTACTGCAGATCGAGTATCTGTAGACAAGTATGTTGAAAAGCTTCATGATGACATCATGAAGACACACCTGTTCACTGCCAATCAAATGGGTAAAGCTCAACAACAAGTTAAAGCTCATTTTGGTAAGCATGTCAAAGAAGTCAACTGGCAAGTTAGAGACCAAGTTATGCTTCTCCAATACAGACAACCCACTCATTCATTTGCCAGTAATTGGGAAGGCCCATAACCCATTGTCAACAAACTCAGTCCTGCTGTCTATCAGGTCCGAGTTCATCAGCAAAAGACCACCGACAATTGGTTACATGCTAATCAGCTCAAGTTGTAGAAAGGTAACTACATTTACTTTTCCTAACCCACATAGGATGGACTAGAACCCTACACTTTAACAATCCTTTTCTGTTTTCTTACAGATACACTGGCAAGATGGCTATTTTGCACCAACTCATCTTGGTAGGACTACTACGACCTTCCCCAACAGAATCCCAGAATAAACCCCTGTCAACACACAGACAATGCATCCAATATTTCCTTAGCAAACTTGAACTTACAGCCCCAATGGGAGTTCATATTAATGTACCCAACTAAATGATTGCTGTTAAAGAAGGCTCAGATGCCTATCTTGATGCCATGGTAGTAACTCCAGGATAGATCCACTCTTTCCATACAATGGGAAACTGACATTAATGGCTACACACACTCCCTGTAGTTCACCTATCCAAAGTACTTTCCATGGATGGCCTAACACTGACATATCTAGAAATGGTACCCTTTCTATTCGACAGACTTCCCCCCGACACTCTGGTCATTATAACCTTACTGCTGTCATAGATCCTGCTTGGTGTGATCACCTCACCTCTGAGGAAGAACATGCCTTCTGTCTTCACAACTATATAGCTACTGAAGCTCTTTTCCTTTTTGTAGTCCCACCCTCCAAAGAAGAAATGACTGACTGCCCTCCCCAGGAGGAAGATCCTCCTAGTGGTCTGACTGCCACTTCCCTTCCAGGAGCCTTGATTAATAATGTACAATTTATGCATGACCCAGTAATTTTCAATCTTACACATTGGAATATGGCTGAGATTGGTCTCTGTCACATGACCAATACTTCAACATTTTACAGTATGATGCTTACAGATATTGTATTTGCATATCAAACACATACTAATGATCCCGTCAGTGGCCCCCATACCACTGATCATGTAGAGGTCTTTCGAACCGCACCTAATGCTAAAGCTAGACCATGCACTAGGTATGATACTGCAGATGTTACCAGTGCAGCAGGCACCATTTCTGGCCTTTTTGGCTCAGACATGTCTATTTGGAATAGAGCAGACATAGCTGCTGTAAAAGCACAAACTCTTAATTTTCAGCAAGCTAAGAGTGATATTTTACCCCCACTGTTACATGGTGTAAATGGTTTAAGTAAGGAAGAATTATTCACTGTATACACATGCAGGAAATTGCCAAGGGTTCAATGATACCAAAGATAAGATTAATGAACTGATTTTTCAAAATAATAAGGAGGCAGACAAGCAATGTATTGCCTGTGAACTTCTGTGCTCTGTTTATGGCTCTTATGTAATTTCCACTGTTAATCTCTTCAGGGACTTGGTAACGGGATGCATCCCAGATCTCATCCATGACAAATGAATGGGTAAATGGTATTGCCCTCACTACAAATCTAATGGCTGCATTAATATTTGTTTTGCTAACAATGTTAACACTTCTATGTCCACAACCAGAAACCTTGGGTATGTTTTCAGCTATCCAAACCAATCCACTTGCTACTTTACTAAGACTTGTTCTATCCATGACAACATATTTGTCACGTTCTCTGTGTCGCTACCCCGCTTTGATCTTGTAACATCTGTTTTTGATAAACTGGCTGTCATTAATTCCATCAGACATCTTGATGAGGACATCTGTCATGAAAGAATGGAATTACCTTCATTACTTGTTTACCATTCTGTGCTCCAAGTCTGAGTGGCACCCCACGTGAACTGTTGTGCCAAGAAAGGACATTACTATCTGTGCCACTGTGATGTTTTTGATATTGTGAAACCAGTGTGTGGATATTCCCCTGAACACCTTGACTGGGCCTTTACCTTGGGTGATAAATTGCCATTGAAACTTACTGATGTTGACAAGGATGACAAGTTCAAATCCGCAAGAGCTGCATCTTCTGTGCCTGACGTCGAAACAACTAAAACCTGAAGCTACCTGGAAGAGGTACATTGCTTCACTTCATGGCTCACCAATCAGTCTTTTTCCTGTCTGATACATCTACAGCAATGGAGGGTACCAACTGTACAAGTTACCTTTAATTCCAATGGGCAGTATTGTGTAGTAACAAATCACAAAACCTTTGCTTATGGTCAAAAATCTTTTGCTATTGAAATGCCTAACTTCTGTTTTACTCCACATCTGAAAACAGTCATAGGTCACACTGTCATAACTCCTGTTCCTCTCCCTGAACCAGATGTTATTGATACCGATCTGCAATACCTGCTTGCCTTGTCTCAATATTTGCCTGTGTTTAATGTGCACATTGACCCTTTGACACTTTCTTTGAAATCCCTTTTAGATAGAAAGGATTCACATTTGATTTATATCAGTAATAGTATTTCTCAAGCTGGCGACGCCCTTAATGCTCTCATTTGTGTTTGTGATTTAAGTACTGCTCTATCCAATACCTGGTTAGAACTCACTTTTAAAGCTTTTGTTATTATTTCAGCATTTCTTTTTTTGAAATCCAAAATACTTTAATACTTTTCGCTTGGCCCAATGAGGCTGTTTTTCCCCATAACAAGAAAACATGCAACACGAGACACAACAAGACATACAAACCCATGCCCCCCACACCATGATATCAGCATAACTAAAAAAACAAAACAGTCATTGCGCCCCACAAACACAGAAGGTACCATCTATACAGAGTACAGTGTTTGCAATTTGCTCCAATATTTATCAAACTTAGGTAACCTGTTATGAACACTGGCAAGTACTTTTTCCATTGGAAGGTTAAGCAAAAGCTCCTGCAACCACTCTGAACAGGTTATGATTTCACTATCCAGCCAGTATCGAAGTACTAGCTTCTTGACTAATATTGCCATCATGGCTAAGTGGTACTTCCTCTCAGTGACAGATATGAGGGAATAATCCCACACCAGGCAGACAGCTGGTTCTATGTGCTCAGCCATACCTCTCAACCTCCTGCCTCATAAATCAGGGACAAGGCTTAAAAAAGTCAGGGACAAAGGACCAAAATCAGGGACACTTCTTCAAAATTGGAGATATCCACTCAGGAAGCTGGTAGAATAAAGGGCTTAGTGTAAAATGCATTTTCTAAAGAAGAACAAGTCTGTAACTTTAATGTTTGACATTAGTTTGTGCTTATAACCCCCACTGTTTGGTCACGAAAACACAATTTATAGGAGGGTCAGAGTAAAATTTTGAGGCAAAATCAGGGACATCCCTGAAAATCAAAGACAATAGAGAGGTATGTGCTCAGCTATTCCCAGAAAGAGGTCTGCCCTCTGTTTAAAGAGGGTTCAAAGTGGGGCAACCTTTTGGCAATCCCAAAAAATGTGATATAGGGAGCCTATATCTTGCATGCAGCATCATCAGGTTGGGGAAGGGGACCTGTTCAACTTAGGCATCTTAACTGGAGTATAGTACATATTGTTGATGATCTGAAATCAGCCTATCCTGAGATATAAACCTGTGAGTGTCTTTCCAGATCTTCGCCCAATTGAGTGTTTTCTCTGGGAATTGAGCATTCCAGTAACTGGAAGACCCATCTTATTGTGGAAAGCCCTCTCTAGCAGCATAGTGTAGATGCCCAAGACAGCATGAGGTTCTGTGGCTAATAAACTGAGTGGTTGCATGAACCTTCCCTTGTCCTTTGCTTCTTGCTTTAACTGTGAGTTAACTAACATATATTGAAACACTTTGAAACTCAAAGGGACTTTGGGTCCCTAGCTTATGGTGTCTGATGATATCATCTGATGTCAGAATTTGCCCATTATTTCATAGATCAGCTATAGAGATTCCTGCCAGCTGTGGGAGCCAGGAAGCTTTAACTAAGTCCCCCCATCTTACAATTCAGGTTACCCAGTAAAGGTTGGTCAGGGTCTTGAGTGTGCCTATAGGACAGAGAAGCACACAACTGAGTGTGGACCTTTACAGAGACTCTGATCAGTGTATCAGCCAGTGCTAATGGGAGTAGTTTGGAGGGTATATGCAAAACAGCAAGGGGGATCATCCTTGAGCTGAAATAAGAGCATTTTCCAATGTAAGCCACAAGTGTTTATACTGATCTGGGTGTAATTCTTCTGTTCCCTCTAACCATCTTAGGTATTTTGCAGCATGACTTGCTCAGTAGTAATGTTTAAAATGGGGGAGCCTCAACCCTCATTTGATCTTAGGGGCAATTAACTTATAATAAACCCTATGGGCTTGATTGATCTTCCATATGAACTTAGTAATCAGGGAATGTATCTTAGAGAACCAGGTTTGTGGCAGCCATAAACTTAGCATGTTGAAGGGGTAGAAAATACGAGGTAGTATATTCATTTTAATTAAACTTATTCTGCTCCAAAGCGACAATGGCAACATTGTCCATCTATCTAAATCCTGCTGAATTACCTGCACCAGAGCCTCCAGATTGCATTCCCTCAGGGATTTGGGCTCCCTAGTCAGAAAGATACCCAGATATTTAACTTTTTTACGCTCCCGCTATAAACCTAAGCCCTCAGCCTCCCTCTTGTGGGTAACCATATTGAGAGGGAAGACAATTGTTTTCTCCAAATTCAACTTGTAGTTGGATAACACTCCAAATTCTTGAATCAGGCTCAAGGTCTTGTTAACCGAGGCCCTCGGATTTGATAGATGGAGAAGTATATCACCAGCATATGCTGACAATTTGAATTCTTGAGAACCTATTGTAATCCCCTGACTCTCCGGGCCCATTTTAATTCATGCTAGAAGTGGTTCCAGATACAGATTGAATAAAAGAAGTGATAGGGAACAACCCTGTCTGGTGCCAGAGAAAAGGAGGAAGTGAGAAGAGAAGGTTCTGTTACAATATATATGGACACTAGGTTTAGTATACAGAGCTTTGATACATTGCGCAAAGAGGGGAGGGAAACCAAACCTATGTAATGTTCTAAAAAGAAAGCTCCAATCCACCCTGTCAAATGCTTTCTCTGCACCCAGAGATATCAGCACTGCAGCGTATATGTTGTCTCAGGATGCAGAGAGAATGTAGCCCAATTTTCTCACATGGTCCAAGGATAACCTGCCCGCCATGAAGCCCACCTGTTCTGCACAGATCAGAGAGGGAATAATCCAACCCAGTCTATTTGCCAAGATTTTTGCCAGGATCTTGATGTCATAGTTCAGGAGTGAAACTGGTCTGTAGTTTGTGACTTGTTCTGGGTCCCTACCCTCCTTGTGCAAAACCACTATCAAAGCTTCAAAAAGATGAGGATCTTGGCACACCCCTGCTAGGATAGATTGAAACAGTTGAAGTAGCCATGGGGCCAGATCCTCCCCCAACTGTTTATGGAAATTTGAGGTCTTTCTCCAATTGTAAATTACAGATCACAATCTTATCTCAGCCTCTGAGAATGGAGAAATCAGCAGGGATTGTTGCTCTGGAGAAAGACCAGGTAGAGTCAACCCCTCCAAATATGCATCAACTCATTCCTCCAGGGGGGAGTCAGACCTAGCACTATATAGGCTCTTATAGAATGCCTGGAACTCAGCCACAATATCTTTAGGGTTTGTTTTGAGGGAGCCATCTTCAGTCAATCGGACTGTATTAACCAATCGAGAGGCCTCCTGCTGCTTAACCCTCAATGCCAACAAATGAGCAGCCTTCTCCCCATGGTCTATGTAGGTGGAATTCATTTTGAGGATAGCATATTCGGCTTTTTCACCAAACAAATCATTATATTGTGCCCTTAAGTGAATAAGTTCCTGCTGTTGTGTTTCAGTGGAAGAAGCAATGATATTCTTTTCCAACTTCCTAATTTTACCCAGTAACTCTTTTGTTTGATTTTCCCTCTTATGTTTCCACACAAAGGCAATCCTGATGAGCTCCCCCCTTAGAAAGCACTTCAGGCCACCCAGTTACATCTCAGTCTGGCCTGTAGTGTTTAGGTTGTCCTCAGTATAATGTGTAATACAGGACTTCAGCTTATCCACAACCCATTTGTCTTTTAGTTACCTATTGTTAATTTTCCAAGCTGTCTCTACCAGCTGAGTGTGTGATAATTATAGGGTACAGTTCACTAAAGAGCAGTCTGAGATGACCTCTGCAGAGATCTGACACTCCATGAGTCCTGGAAGGAGCTGCTTACTTATTAAAAAGTAATCTATGTGGGAGAAGGTCCCATGCACTGGAGACCAAAATGTATACTCCCTGCTGATCGGAGTGTAATACCCTTCAATGTTCACATGAGCCTAATCTATAGGATCCCTAATGGCTCTTTGAGCTGGGGACAAATCCACCCTCACTTTGCCTGTCCTGTCTGCATCTGGAGAAAAGGGTAGGTTCCAGTCCCCTCCTATCAAAAGTGGTACAGACAGGAAAGGCAACAGGAGATTAAGCAATTCCATGAAAAAAGAGGGAGTGTCTGTGTTAGGACCATAAATAGACCCAAGGACTATGTCAGACCTCTCGAAGGTGCCAATTGCAAAAATGTATCTACCCAATGGATCTTGGATACATTGGCTGCATTTAAACTCCAAGGTCCATTTAACAAGATAGCCACCCCCTTACTCTGTGTACTTGTACCTGCTGCATAGATTTGCCCCATATTTAACTTCCTCAGTAGATTTACTTCTGTCTCAAGTAGATGGGACTCCTACAAAAAGGATATTTGACCTTTGACCACTTGCAAATGCCTAAGTATTTCATACCTCTTGTGTTTGTTGTGCACTCCTTTAACATTCCAAGAATAGACTCTTATACAATTAGCCATATATACTTAACACAACTGTTAGTAGAAATCCAGACATTAAGTAAAAAGGAAAAAATCTCCTTGTTGATACCATGGGTCTCTCCCGCCTCCCCCACCCAATAGCCATCCCCAAAACACAACACATTCCCCTTAGCCCCCCACTCCCCCTCTTCTCCACTACCTCCAAACTTAAAACAGCTACATGCAATGCATAGAAGTGCCCCAGCCAAACCACTAACAGGCACCCAGCTAGGTTTAAACCATACATTAGATGGTGGTAAGACCCCCTCCCTTTAATACAGTGCATGATGCTGCCAGGCACAGCATTTAAAGTCCCCACACTCCCTCCCACCCCTCCATTAAACAGTGAAGTATGAGAAACCAGTATCTTAACTACCATCCAAACACCCTAGAACTCTAGGAAATCTTTCAACTGTTATAAGTAGCACAGTTGGGCTTAATTAAAAATGACCCAACCTGGAAACGAAGTATAAAGGCTGTCACCCCAGACCCCGGAATTTCTGCAGCATGATCTGCCTGCTGACTTAACTAATTAGCAGGACCAGACTGGAGCTGAAGTATTAACATATGGTCTCCCTGCTGCAGCCCAGAAAGGCAACAAGGCTTCCCCCTCCCTACCTGATAACAAGTTGTGATAAGACTTGCTATATCAGCCCAACACTTTAATAATATTTTGGCAACTCTTAACATGGCCCCATAACATTATTAAGGGGAGAAGAGCTTTTACCATTTAATAAACTGGAAGAATGGAAGTCAGAAAAAAGACAACCCCCCAGCTCAGGCAGATGAGACTGCATACAAATTAAATCCATGGAGTGGAGTGGATGTCCAAAGCACTCTCAACCTCTGTGAATGTTTATGCTATTGTGCACACATTTGAGCAGTAAGGGTGTTTGCAGAATTACCTCACTGCAGCAGAGCGATTGTGCTCACATACAAGCAGCCAAGATGCCTGCAAGATGTCTTAGTTGCAGCCGAATGATTGTGCACACATTCAAGCAGCAAGAGCACCTACAACATGTCAAGCTGCTACTGAGCCACACAGTGATGCACAATCATGGGAAAACAAATGTTTATGTTAACGTAGCTGGAATAGGGCCATTGACACCACGGGAAAGACTGCAAGTCCCAGCCAAAACCATGTCCACAAATCCGTGGCAGAGGTCATCTTGCTGTAAATGTAAATCCAGTCTCCTCAGAGATAGGCAGGGAATATCACCCCACAGACCAAAGTTAAGACAGGCAACAATGGGCCACAAGGAGCCCCACTGTGGGCATATGAACAGGCCAGTGTCCGGAGGAACAGAGTTCTTCTCAGCAATGAGCCAGTCTAAGTACTCACTGTCCCCGATTGTGCCTCCTCATCAACACCATGATTCAAACTTTCACACTAGCAGACTCATCTCCATCAGGAAGGAGATCACCTCTTAACAATTCTGGCAGCAAACACTGAAGTTCTTGCACAGCCTGTTCATTGGTTTCAAATGAATGCCACTTTGCCTGCACCCTGACTTGTAACTGGACAGGGTACAGCATCCGAAAACGCACTCTGGCAGGGATAAGGTGAGAGACCGTAGAATGAAATGAGCCCTGTTTTTGTCTTACCAATGTTGGTAAATCCTGTGAAATACATATTTTATGCCCTTCCCACATCACTGCTTGAATATCTCTCTGCTTGGAAAAAATATGTTGTTTGTCCAAAAAGTTCAGCAGTCTAGCATCATAGAAACATAGAAGTTGACAACAGATAAGGACCACAAGGCCCATCCAGTCTGCCCATTTCTTTTTCTACCATGTAAATGTGCCATCAGCCTTTGCTCTGTCAATGGCCTATCTAGTCATCTTCATCTGTATTGCTCTCTTATGCCTATCTCATGCCTGTTTGAAGCCCTGCACTGTATTCATATCCACCATTTACTGAGGTAGACCGTTCCATGCACCCTTTCTGTGAAAAATAACTTCCTTACATTACCCCTTAATCGGCCTCCCTTTAATCTCATGCTGGGTCCTCTTGTCCTGCTATGTTTCTTGTATTGAAACATGTTAGTCTCTTTCACCTTGTTAATGCCCTTAAGGTGTTTGAATGTTTTGATCATATCACCTCTCTCCCTCCTTTGCTCTAGGGTATACATATTGAGCTCCGTTAATCTGTCCTCATATGTTTTCTGATGCAGTCCTTGCACCATTTTGGTTGCCCTTCTCTGGACTGCCTCAGTTTGGTTAATGTCCTTGTGAAGGTATGGCCTCCAGTACTTCACACAGTACTCCAGATGGGGCCTAACCAGTGTCTTTTAAATAGGGAATATTACCTCTCTTTTCCTACTTGTGATACCCCTACTAAGACACCCTAACATTCCCCTAGCCTTACTTACTGCTTTAGTGGTCTGCTTGGATGATTTCAGGTCATCAGTGATGATGATGATGCCCAAGTCTCTGTCTTCCCTTGTAACTGCCAGAAACTCCCCTCCCAGCCTATAGGTGGCTTCAGGATTTCTCTTCCCTATGTGCATGATCTTGCACTTCTTTGCATTAAACCCCAGTTTCCACTCTTCCAACCATTTTGATAGTTTATCCAGATCTATTTTCATTCTGTCCACCCCATCTGGATCATCTACTGTGTTGCAGATCTTGGTGTCATCTGCAAACAGACAGACCTTACCCTCCAGGCCATCTGCAATGTCACTGATGAAGATATTGAAGAGGACTGGCCCCCGGACTGATCCCTGAGGTACCCCACTTGTGATTTGCATCTCTTCTGACTGTATACCGTTTACCACCACTCTGTTTTCTGCCTGTAAACCAGTTTGCTACCCAATTGACCAACTTCTGACCCACCCTGAGCCTACCCAGATTATTAATCAATCTTCTATGTGGAACAGTATCAAAAGTTTTGCTGAAGTCAAGGTAGGCGACATCATCTGCTCTCCCTTGGTCCACCACTCTGACTACCCAGTCAAATAAATCTATGAGATTAGTTTGACAGGACCTTCCTTTTGTAAACCCACACTGTCTTGAATTCTGTGCTCCTATGGATTCCAGGTGTTTCACTATCCTTTCCTTAAGGAGTGCCTCCATAATCTTGCCCACTATTGAGGTAAGACTGACTGGTCTGTAGTTCCCTGCCCCCTCCTCCCTGCTACCACTCTTGTGGAGCAGGATCACATGAGCCCTTCTCCAGTCTTCTGGGACTTCTGTGCTCAGAGACTCACTAAACAGTTCTGATAATAGCTCTGCTAGTTCCACCCTTAGCTCCTTTAGTAGCCTGGGATGTATGCATCAGGTTCCATTGTCTTGTCCACCCTGAGCTTACTGAGCTCTTGTTGGACCCTTTCTTTTGTGAAGGGACTAGTGCTCACCTCCCTCCCCCATGTGTCCATGGTGCTGTGCTGTGGAACCTGCCCTACCTTCTCTTCAGTAAATACTGAGCAGAAGTATATATTTAGGATAGATGCTTTTAAATGGTTCTCCTCCTCACATGCCCTCTTATCTCCTTTGATCTTAGCAATACCCCCTCTGGACTTTCTCTTTTCACTAATGTAGCTATAGAAAGTCTTGTCACCTTCTTTTACTGTTTGTGCTAGTGTTTCCTCAGTTTGGGCCTTTGCCTGCCTTACTGTCTTCCCTGCTTCCCTTAGGGAAGTTTGGTATGCCTCTCTATCTTCATCTCGCTGCATTCCCTTATATTTCCTGAAGGCCAGCCTTTTGGCTCTGAGCTTTTCTGCTACTGTTTTTGAGAACCAAAGTGGTTTGCTTCTTCTTTTGCATTTCCTTTTCTCTCTAACACAATGGGATGTTGCTTCAAGTATTGCATCCTTAATGCTTGCCCACTTTGCCTGTGCCCCCTCACCTGTATTTCTTTTTGCCAAGGCTAGCTTAACTCTGTTGGCCATCTTATCAAAGTCATCTCCTCTGAAGTCCTATATTTTTGCCTTGGAATGGGATGATTTAGTTGTAGTGGTCAAACTGAACCATACTATGTGATAGTCACTGGTCCCCAGGTGACCTTCTACCTGGAGATCTGTTATCCTTTCCCTGTTAGTCAGTACTAGATCTACGATAACCTTGTCTCTTGTGGGTTGTTGTACTGGTTGTTTGAGGCCATCCCCCTGCCGGGAACCCACCACGTGTCTAGTTCTGGCAGATGTTCCTGCTGGTATTGGCCAATCTATATCTGGCATGTTGAAGTCTCCGATTATCAGAACCTCTCCTTTAGCTGTCATGTCTTGTATATCTTCTAACAGTAATGTGTCTGTGTCCTCCCCCGGTCTGGGGGCCTGTAGACAACCTCAGTTCTCATGGCTGTCCCATTTCCTGTTCCAGGGTGACCACAGTTCTTCTGGCTCTTATGTGTATTCTGAATTTCTGTAGCTTTGATATTTTTCATTGACATACAGGCCACTCCACACCCCCCTTTGGCGCCACGTTCTCTTCTGAACAGTACATAGCCAGGTACTGAAGTCTCCCAAGTGTGGTTACTGGTAAACCATGTCTCATTAATTGCTACTCTGTCCAGTTTAGCCTCTGTCATTATTGTCTGCAGGTCTGGGATCTTGTTTCCCAGACTATGAACATTTGTTTACATGATTTTCCATTGGCCAGATTTCGGTGTGTTAGTTGTTGGGTGAGGTCTGGCATTTCCCCTATGTGTCATATGGGGAGACGGACCTTTTTCCTTGCCTGGTGATGCAAATGAACTGCAAACATGCTGAACTCCTGTTTGACCACTAGCTCAGGGGGAGGGGTGTTCTTCCCATTTGACGTATGGGGTGCTGCACCCCTCTCCCCAAGTGCTAGTTTAAATATTCTGCAAAGACATCAAACTTCTGCCCCAAGGCACTGACTCCCTCCTTAGTCAGATTCAGTCCATCAAATTTAAAGAACTTTAGCTCCCCAAACTGTTGCCAGTTCCCTACAGATTTGTGTCCTTTTTCCTGGCACCAGCCCTTGAGCCACATGTTTAGCTCCCCTATCTCCCTTTCTCTGACCTTCCGCCTATCTGCTCCCCTCTCCCAGACTGGCAGAATCTCAGAGAAGGAGATACCAGATGAAATGTATGATAGTTTGCTACCCATCCTGGTCAGGTGTTCCTTGGTCTCCACAAGTGACCAGCAGGAGAGATCATTAGTCCCTATGTGGACCAGGATATCAATGTTTTCCCCTGCTTCCTGAAAAATGTTAGCAATGTGGTCAGTGTCTCTCCACGCTGATGTACCTGGGAGACATCTGACCCATTACCCCGGCTGGAGATAGGTATCAGGATAAATGGCCGAGGGGGTGTTCCTAGGGCTGGCTTGGGTCAGAATGCCCAGTGGGCATGCTTCACGATATATGGAGGCTTGTTGGGAGAGGGTTCAGTTTAGTTCAGTTAAAGTTTATTGTACTGAATAACAAAATGTAAAAATTGTTTGTACAGTGTTTTAAAAATTCACATTATACACTTCATCATTTATGACATATTACATATTATAAATAATTCCTTCATAAATCATTATAAAAATAATAAATACACAATCTAATACATTGCAAAATATGGTCAATTTTTGTTCCTCAAATGGTTTTGCTTTCTTTCTATTATTCTACCTAGTCTAACCACTTTGTCTAACCATACATCATTATTAGATTTTAACAAAGAGTTATATTGGTATTGTAGTTCCATATCCAATTCTTTAAGAACTGAAGGTACAATTTTATCTCTTTCATATCTTTGTAATGGACATAAAATAAGTAAATGTAGTGGAGTGTCATCACCACCTTCACAGGCACATAAACTTGTTTGCATTTCTTTGTAGAATTTCTTTAATGTTTGGGTATTTATATATCCAAATCTCAATTTTATTCTTGCCTTTCTATTTTTGGGGTTATATACTTTATATAAATATTGCTCCAGACCCATTGTTCTTACATTACTTTCCCCCAACCATCTACTAATTTTACAATTCTTTTCCAAATGTATTTCCTGGTTAAAGTGGATATCCCAAACTCTAATTTGTATTTTATCTTCAAGAATCTTCAGTGGTACCCTATGGGAGTCAGTAATACACTCCAACAGTCCATATGGTTTTATTAATTTTTCTAAAATATAAATACTAGGACATGAAAAACCTCTAGGTCTGTCATTTAACGATTCTTCTATACATATACTAGACAGACATGTTTCTTGTTTATTGTAAACATTTAACCAATAGACACATTGTCTCTGTTCAATACCTTGTTGTAATGTTGGTTGACCCAATTCTAATCTCACTAAATTAGATGATGCTGATCCTAGAAAACCCAATAATCTCGTATAGGCTTTGTTCAAAGTGACCTCTAGACTATTTCCTTTTGGCAGACCCCAAATCTCCACTCCATATAACAGTTGTGACCTTACTTTTGCATTTAAAACTACTAAACACCCCTTCACTGACTGCTCTCCAAGCTTATATGAGAATATTTCTACTGCTGGATAGAATCTCTTTAATTTTTTATTAAGATATTTTATGTGATCTAGCCATTTCAATTTATAACTGAAAATAATCTCCAAATAACAACATTTTGTGACTGTTTCTATTTTATGATTACTGCACTTTAGGGAACTTACCTTTCCTCTCTTAACCAAGTGTTTATTGGAGATCTTATATTCAGTCTTTTCAAAATTAATCTCCATTGATGCTTTCTTACATCCTTCAAACAACCTTTATAAGCGTCTTTGTATCCCTAGATAACTAGTTGAGATTCAGACTATATAATTTGCATATGCCAGATATGGGCATGGCTTGGAGCTCAGTCTGGGCATGTGCAACTCAGGATCTTACAGGTCTTCCAATACCTTATTTAAAAAAAGGCTAAACAGATTGGAGAGAGGACAGAGCCCTGTCTCAGTCCTACATCTGAGATAAATGTGTTAGTACAATCCCCTTCTTGGTTATATCTTACTTTTGTGTGATTATCATCATACAGTGTTTTCAAAATATTGATTACAACTACATCTAGCCCATAGTTTTCCAGAATTTCCCATAATTTTGTTCTGGAAACTTTATCAAAAACTGCCTTTAGGTCTATAAGACACAATATAGTTTTGGTTTTTTGATATGAATATATTTATAAATCAGATGGTACAGCATGAAGCATTAATCTAAAGTAGAGTGTTTGGACATGAAGCCCACCTGTGCTTCATCTATCATACCATAATTATTTATCCAATCCATTATTATCTGATGTATAAGTGTTGTAAAAACATTCTGGGAGGTATCTAAAAGGCTTATTGGCCTATTATTACATGGGTTGAATCTATCCTCTTCTTTATATGTAGGTATTATTATATTAGTTTTCCAAGTAGTGAGAATGATCCGGTTTTTAATATGTTTTTAAATACCAGGTTGAAAACTGGAATCCATAGTTCAGGATCATCTTTTATTATGTCTTGGGGAACCTCATTAGTGTCTGGAGCCTAAGTATATGGATAGTTTTATGATTTTATTGATGTCTGTTATATTTTATATCGTTGTTGTTGTTTTAAATGTGAGGCACCTTGGTTATAGATAAGGTGCCATACAAATACATTTTATTTTTATTATTATGTCACTTTAGATTTTGTATGACCTGCAATATCTCCTTTTCTAAGAAAAACAAAGTTTTTTTAACCAGGGTCCAATTATTTTTTTCACTGTTTATTTTTTGATTGTAAAATACATTTTTTTAGTATAATTTCCAATTTTCTGGACTAATGTGATTTTCAATTTCTTCATTGTAATTTTCCCATCCATTTGTTACCAACTTCCAAAACGTTCTATTATCTTTTTCTTTTACTGTTTTTTTGAATTCCTGCCATAAACTTAATCTATACTTCTTCTTATTTTGTTCCATTATCTTTTTATATTCCTTTCTTAATCTATTACATAACCTTTTCCTTCCCTTGATCGTGTTTCTTTTGTAAGCTTCTTACTTAGTTATTTATTTTATTTTTATACCATTTACATTCTTTATTATACCATCTACTACATTTTCTAGGTCTACTTATTGCCACTTTAAGAAGATTTTTAGATATGTTATTCATTATTTCCTCAACTGTCTTAATACATTGTTCTTCTTTATTATTAATTAAATTTAAGAAGTCTTGTCTTACTCCTATATCATATAACATCTGTATAGACTTATATTGTTCTAGTAAATCCCACTTAACCCCTTTTTTTCGTTTTATTACTTCTAAATTATAATTTTACATTTTAGTTATAGATACAGCTGTATGAATAAATAATTCTATAGGGTATTACTCACTTTCAGCTCTACACCCAATTATAAGATATTTTATCTGGGATATAATATTCACCCTACACCAGCATTGATCAATTATTGATGAACCCCTTGGGTCCATATAAGCATAAGCCACATTTAAATCTCCAATCATTCAGCCATTAATCAGTAACATATAGTGATTATTCATTTCCTTTATAAATTGTTTCCCTTTGTCACAAACTTTTTATCCACTGCTCCTCTCTCCATCCTAAGGTGAATTACATCATGAGCCATGCAGGCCCACAGTATTTCATCTGTAGGCTCCAGGCCATGCCCAACTCTGGCATTCATATTACCCACCAAAATAATACCACATTCCGGTTCCCTAGTAGTATACTGTTCTATTATTTTCCCTATTTTCTTTACTTCCTCTATACCCACGTAATTAGATCCTTTTGGGCAAAATATACATTTATAACATATATCATCTGATCCTTCTGTTTTATTCTAACCACCAGAATATGTTCTGATTCTGTATTCATTTCATAGTATTCAGTATCTTCCACTATTCTACATCAAGTTGTTATCCCACCTGATAATCTACCATATTTCGTTATACCTCTTGCATTCTTGTTGAAGGTCTTACATCAATTTATAAAAATGTCATAATTTACTCATGTTTCCTGCAAGCAAAAATACAAACCAATTTAGTTACATAGTCCAAGAGTGAAGGATCAGGTAATCTTTCCCTTATACCTGTCACATTCCATGACAGTATCTTAGACCACTGTCCTTGCTTTATTTTCCCCCTTACTATCACCCATACTCTGTCAATCATCATTGAGATCTTGTAACACTTGATATCAATTTGCTGTTTTTAGCAGACAACATTCAGAGAGGGTCCTCCCTGTTTTTCTAACAATTTCTGGGCAAAAATAATGGGGGAGGACCCTTCCTCCTCCTCCTCTCCTCCTCCTCCTCCTCTGGGAGACCAAGAACCACTAAATTGTTGTGGTGACTATGACCCTCAAGATCTTCCAGCTTCAGTTCCATCTTGTTCATCTGTCTCTTAAGGGCTGTAATGTCAGGGTCCATAGTCACCTTCCACTTTTCCAGTGAGATGGCCCACTCTTTAGTGTCCCTCACTTGCCTGGAGACATCCATCAGATCCCTTTTTAAGGAGGCTACATCCTAGGTGAGCAATATCAGTGCTTCCTGGAGTGGCTTCCTTTCCATCAGGAAGTGCACTTCCATTAGTGGCATGGTGGTGGTTTTGCTTGGGAGAGTAGAAGCTGGCTTGGTAGGCTGCTGCCTGACTTTTTTGTGGCCTTGTCTGGAGAAGGCAGTGGAGTATGGCATAGGAGCTTCTGCTTCATAACGATCCCATAGTTAGAATTGGCACATTTTTCACAATCAGCACTCAAGTAATCTTGTCAGGCATTGCTTCTGTAGATAAGAAAAGCATTCTAGGTTGTTTAAATAGATATTGTAGACCAAATAAGGAGCGGGAGAAAGTCAGGAGAGCTGCTTTCTCTAGCCAGACATCACATGACCCCCGTTATTTAAGCATTTTTGATTATTTTTCTGATACTAACCCTTTGCTGTCTGTGACGAACTCTACAACAACACCGAGAACAACTCAAATTCCTTTGCAAGGCTCGAGCCTCAGGCTTGTAAATGTCATTTTTTCATCTCCATCCCACTACTTACCTGGGATTGTTGCCCCTTTTGAGGTAAGAAGGGGGGAATGTTATCCATGTACCAGCACCCCTGACTGTACATCCACCTCACGGACAGTAACATATATGTAGGTACTGTATAAGTACTAATCTTAGGGCACAGACACTTATCATACAAGCATAGGTGTCAGGATCTGAGTTCTACTGTACTTTTGCAATGCATATTATGCTTCACTGAATTCTCACAATATATTGTACCACTGGGAGATGTTTTCCATTATATTTTTATTGTATAATTATTAGTTAGGCAACTGTGCCATCTTTAGTGCTTGTGCACATCTGTAACTGCAAGTGACCTTTGGAAGAATCATAGACCATATTGTTCACTTTATCTTCTGCTAGCTAAGCAACTTCTTAAGTTATTTAGGATGGCTACTGACACCACCTGTTTTTAGCCAATTACTTACTTTTTATGTATCTTCTTTTATTGTTGTCATGGTTATCAGGGTATAAGACCCCTTATACCACATATTTTCTCTCAGAGAGACTTGATTGCTCCTATAGGTAAGGAAACTGGATACTCTCCCAGTGATTTCACTGTTGGTTGTAAGCCTGTATTATTCTTATTTACCAGTAATACATTACATTTATTATCTGGACACCACTTGTCTATTGTCTCTTCTTTTTGTGCAGTTCCAACAAGAATCTGAGAAAGGTAATTTTATTACCCTGTTACAGTCTTTAAAAAATCTATATGGAGGCCGTCAGGTTCTGGGTCCTTCCCCTCATAGGGTTTTAGTAGCATCAAGGACCTCCTGCCTTGAGAGAGGTTGTTCCAGGTTGTCTTCATCTGAGGGCTTCAAAAGGATGGGAAACCTTTTTAAAAAGGGGTTGGTATTGCTTCCTTGTGGAATTTGCTTCAGTGGTATATAGGTTTTTGTAAAGTTTATTGCAGGTGTTTCCCACATCATTTTGTCCAGTAACCACTCCCAAATGTGGGTGGTGAATCTGTGAAATGGATCTCTCACAGTCCCTCTGTCATAGCTGCCAAGCAAGAAACATCACCCCCATCACCACTGAAATACTGTCCAGCCTGGTTGAGAAGAATGGCCCTTGCTATCACCAGTGAGCTTAGTGTGCTGTACCTCCATTTGAGATTTTGGAGCAAATTCTAAAGGTTAAGATTGGGGCCAGCCCTGTGAAGCCTTTCAACTTTTTAATTTTCTTCTCATTTTTCTAATTCCTGAGACTGTCTCTTCTGTTTATATTTGGTCTGGGAGATGATCTGGCCTCTAATAAATGCTTTTAGTGCCTCCCATCTGATAGCATGAGGTGTGTTGCCTCACTGGTTATGCTTTAGGAACTGCATTATTGCTTCAACCATGACATTTTAAATTGCTGGGTCATACCTTCACAACATTTATTTATTTATTTATTTGAATCTAGGATTACAACTACCTTTGAACCAAGGCTCCTTTACAAAGGTTCCACATCAGTTGCAGTACAATAACAAAAAAAAAAGGACAATTAAGTAACAAAGGTGGGATAACAGGTTAACAATCAGCTACATGACTATGAAAGCATACATATGAGTTAAACTAAAGCCAGAAGGATTGACAGGGTAAACAGTGTTACAAGACATGGCAAGGACACAAAAGGTAAGAGCAGCCAGAGGCATTGTCACGTTACAAAAAGAGCAACAGGTGGTGGAGAGGGTGCAGGAGGAGGGGGGAGAGAGGGTGGGAAGGGGGTTGTAGGAGATTGGGGTAGATAATTGAAGTGCTATGTAGAAAAAGCTGAGACAAGGATTAGGTAATAATAAGGAGGGCTGATTAAAGGAAACAGTTGCAGCATGGGTGGAGTATTCATCTGGGTTAAACCCACTCCTTGCTGTAGTGGTGAATGCTCTCATATTATTGCTAGGTGGTTGTCCACATGACCCACCTGGGGAAGCAAAACCAAGGTACACAATAAAAAAATCAAGTCTATCATGTGATTTATGGGAGTGCAAATAAAAACTATATTCTCCCTCTGAGGGGTGATTTTGACACCACACATCAACAAAGAAAATGTATGCAAGAGTTCAACCAATCACTGGGAGTTTTTGGGTAGAGGAACCAGACTTGGATTCAACCTGTCCAGAACCATATCTAATAAACAATTTATGTCCCTTCCTACCACCCAGGGTCCTGAGAACTGTGTCATATCTAACGCCACTTTCTGATGAAATGCCCCATCCTTGACATTGGGGTTATAGATTGCTCTGATACAGAAGCATGTCCCATCATTCATGACTATCTGGGCTAGCACATATCTCTAATGGGGGTCTGAGACTGATTTAAGTATCACCCCAGGGAAGCTGGGTCTCAGCCACTCCTCGAGTGGGAAAAGTAAAACAGAAGGTAAGTCAGGTGCCCCTCCAACCTGCACATGTACATTCCACCTCAACAGGAGTCATATGGATTTTTTGCATTAATAGGATACCCATCTTGAGCTTTTTGATTCTGTTCATAACTTTTTTCCACCTAACAACATGCTTCAGCCCCTTGATATTCCAAGTGACAATCTTCAGGTTCTCCGCCATCATGACTACCACTCATTATGGTCTTCACACATCTCGTTACTCTTTCTCTGCTTAGTACATGTAATAAACTATACCTTTGAGTAGAACTATGAGTATACCTTGCATTCCTCCCAAAATCTACAACTTGTCCTCTCCTACCTCTGTTCTCCCCAAATTGTCCCAACGAACAGACACTGAACTTTGTACAAAGAGACCTTAACCATATCCTCTTCTCTTTTTCTTCTAAAGAAAGAGAAAGCCCCTCCCTCCCATGACTTGCAAAGTATTTGAAGGTGAACAGTGTACATAACAATATAATCAATACCCCATAATACCCGCATCCCTCTTGGGTCCCCACTCTTGCCTTGGACCACTGGGTCCAAAAACAAGCATGAGCAGAGATTCACATTCCCTTTCCTCAAAAATAGAGAAAACCAAATCTCAATACATTGGCCTTATTTTTATTGGCAGTTTTTTTTTTCTGCGGTGCTGTGGCACTTGAAATCAACTATGTGATAATATTGCTAGTAAATCACAAAGAAGCTGAGTAATTACTTTGGCTTACTAGATACTGAGCTTAGGACCATAACTTTATTTTTGCTAGTCTCCTCCTCAAACTTTAGAGATCACCATTCCTATGAGCACTGGAGGAATTATAAAATATGTGACTGTATGATGATACTAGAAAGAATACTAAGAATGGTATACATCCATCAGTATGTTTGTCTTGCAGTAATTTTGCCTTCATGCCCCTTCCTCTGCCTGTTCCCCATTTACATGTAGGGTCCCACTCGCCCCATTATTGTGGCCTATCAAAATAGCTACTATCTAGGTTTACGGGAGGGGGGAGTTCCCCTAAGCCCAGTTCTTGGACTGGGTTGTCATTCTTTCATTGTCCAGCTCTTCTCTACAGGTTAGTAAGGCCCAGGAGAAAAGACAACAGAGAGGACCTACCAAAAAATAAAATAAAGAATAAAAAATAAACAAAGCAATAAGGTAAGAGAGAGACTCCTCTCTGCCCTAACCCCCATCCCTCCACATGCTGGCTACACCAGCTCCCCTCTGCTACTACCGCAATCAGAGCTGCTCAAGTGTAAAAGCCTGCTTTGCTTACAAGACCAGACCTAAACTGTACAGGGGATTGAGGGTGCTGCCTCTTGTTTTCCAAGTAATTAGAATCTCACTGTCTCATTCCCCCCCCCAGAGGTGCCCGCTCAACAATACGTATTCCCTAATTGACTACAGTATATCCAGGGCATGACAGATGGAATGGGAGTAGAAGGGGAGGATGACCAATCGACCAGGGTTAAAAGAGCAGGTAATGATACAGCTGGTAAACGATTACGGCATCTGACATGCACCTTATTATTAGTGTATGTCTTGGCTGTCCAGCCTCCAAACATTTGCACATTCATACAGGTCCTCTTGATGCACTCAGTTATGAGGACTTGCATGCTGGGGCCAGGCCTGCATGCATGGCCAATGACATCACAATGCCTTTAATATAGAGAGCATACCAATGCACTCACTACAGCCCAAATTCCCAGTGAGACATGTCAGTACACTGAATCCCATAGGATTTAGAAAACACATATGGCGATGGAGAGGGAATGACTTGCCTAATCCCTTGGAGCTTGTTGGACTACCAGATGCCCCCCACCTTACCTGTCAGAGTTAGAGAGGTCTGGGGATCACAGAATGGCCTGCCCTTCCACCAAACCATTTTAGAATCATTTTAATATTGCTGGAATTGTCTATGGTCTTCCCCCTCACCCCCTGCCCCAAATGAAGAGGGAGCTCATTGCTGGTCAATACAGTTGAGGTTCAAGGTCATCATCCCTATTATTGTACTTCACCACCAGTGGAGGCTACAATAGTACCCTGTGCAATGTAATTCTCAGCACTAGTGCTGTGAATAAGAAATACATTT
Source organism: Neoceratodus forsteri (assembly GCA_016271365.2). Taxonomy (NCBI): domain Eukaryota; kingdom Metazoa; phylum Chordata; order Ceratodontiformes; family Ceratodontidae; genus Neoceratodus; species Neoceratodus forsteri. Next base: position 188,431,266 of record CM028132.1, on the reverse strand, counting down.
TCTGCTGTTGAGCTTCAATTGCTGACATGTTGTCAGACCTGACTAACTTGTATGGATGTTGCCAAGCAACCAGGGGCTTTATGATCTCCCCACCCATAAGAGATTGGAGCTGCACACCCTGTCACTGGCTTTTTCCTCTCTGCTTACATTGCTATAATCAGCAGTTCTCTGATTAATGAACCAGTCCTGGAGGGAAAGCATCTCCTCCTCTGACCCTCCCTCAGAAACTGACAAAGTGAGCCAGCACCATTTAATTATCACAGTGTGCTCTTCCCCCCTCTACTGAACTGCACCAAATAACCATTCCTGACAATGTCAGAGTAGCCACAATTAAATGGAGATGGGAAGGCAGACCACAGGTGAGAGCACAGCACATACTTACACAAATTCAGGGAGCAATTCCTCCCACCCCTCACTTGACTACCCACATCCCAACTTCAGCCTTTTATAGTGTTTCAGTCTGGAATGCACTGAACAGAAGAGTCTACTGGAAATGTAATCAAAAAGTGCCTAAGTTGGTGGTAGATCACTCAGTGGTACTGTCAAGATGTAAGTAATGCTAGGGTTGGGAGTATAGCCAGAGCCAGAAAAACTGTCCCCCATCAGTTCTAGCTTGAGTCCCAGTAATCGGTGCCAAAGTGGCTGAAACCATGAGTGCAACACTCAGGGGCCTGGTGGTAGTCCTGGAGATTTTAAGACTGTCTGGATTTACATTAAATTAATCAAGCTGTAGTGATCCTGCAGTGCTTATATGTATGTATGTATACATAATGGGCCCTATGAACTAATGGGGCGGGAATGGCTACATGCATGTTTCTGGGGTGCACAATCACTCTGCACCCAATGTACCCCCTGTGTGGGATGCACTAAGGGGGAATGCAGCACATATGCACATGATCCCATAGCCACATGAATAGCAACATGCTGGGGTCAGGTGAGGGGCAGATCGGCACTAAACACCATGCACCAAGGCATGTAGTGCATCTGCAGGAGGTCACAATGGACAGTCGGCCATGCCATGGGGGACCCTACCATAACCGCAGCATGCAGCCAAGCCCACACATCCACAGGGTCTCAGCCTCAGCAGCAAGAGAGCTGCCCCTCCCCAGCATATGAAGACACCTCCATCCTGGTAGCATCACAGCAGCACCCCTCCCCACAGTGCCCCTGTCCTGGCTGGCATGGCAGTACCACCATCTCCCACTGGCATGCCTGCCTCTGCACTGCTGCATGCCCTGATGCCCCCCAACAGTAATGTTCTCCTGCCCCCCATGGCACCAGCACCACCACCCCCCAGCCCCATATCTGCATGGCAGTGCCCCCAGGATGGCTGGTGGCACATCCCTCACACACCTCCATGGCTGATGACTGTCTGACTTATGCAGGTGCACATAGCCATTGTTCATCCACACATGTCAGATGGCTAGCTGCCATGGTGGTGTGTGGACAACAGGTGGTCAACACACCAGTCAGGGTGACCATGGGTAGATGCAGCCACTGACAGGGGTCCCAGGTTGGTGCTGGGCCACTACAGTCCAGGGCATGGGGGGGTTGGGATGCCGGTACAGGTGGTGGCCTTGCAGTGTGGCAGGATGGTGGGAGCTGCCAACCAATGACCCAATATCAGGGCAGGTGAGCATGAGTCCGGGTGCCTGCGGGGTGCATTCATGCACCCCAACCCACACCTCTCCATGCAAGAGATGCACTCCCTGTCCAGGGTGGGCATCTGATTGGATATCCGGCCAGACCTGTGGCTCCACCCTGGCTGCCCTGCAGAGTCTTGCATGCCAGTGGGGCAGGACCATGGTTGGGTGCGCATCCATTGTGCATACCCCGGATGCACACATGTCCGCAGGTGCAGAGCTGCATGGGCAGGTTACACAAGATTATATGTAACTTGCGCCCATTGGTGCATAGGGCCCAATATGTGTGCCTGGCAATGCAGATCCAAAAATTGGATTATAAAATTGCATGTGTTCTTGTAGGCAAGACCAGATGGATTATACAAAAGCACTTCTGAAACATGACAAAAGGTCACAAAAAGCACATTTTCAATACCAGACAAATAGCTGAGGCCTGATCTAACTAAGCCTCACACCTACCAAACTGTAAAAAATATTTACATAAGACTTGCTAGCTTGAAAACTATGCAAGTAAAAAAAGTACACGGAGACACATACATACTTTGAATCAATGCAAATGGAAAATATATATTTTACTGACTTATTTTTGTTAGCATAGGGACTTTCAAAATATCTCTTCCTTTAGACATGTAAGGCTTGTTTCCTGAAAAAATAGCTAGTAGAGTTATAATATCATGGGGAGTATTGAGTCCTTTGTAATCCATATAAACCAGGAGTGCAAATGGTGAGATGGAGAGCCTCCCCTTGCTGTCAGAACATTTGTGCTGCCTGAGATGTAACAAAGCCAAAGCAACCTCCATACTAGAAAGACACTTCACAAGTCCTCAAGGCTAAGATGTCTGATGAAAGGCACTGCTGGGTAATTACCTCTCTTTTATAAGTACATAATTGTTAAAAATATTGCTTCAAAGTAGCACTCAAAGAACATATACTCGTCTCTTGGCGCTGTCAATGTACCATCTAGTTGGGCTCTACCTTGCTCGCTACCTCTATGGCAACCTGTTGACAATGCCTCTGTTGGCTGCTCGCACATGTTACCTGCGCTAGCTCTTCGCTTCACTGTATGTCCAAAGTAGTAACCATCCTAGCAAGCCAGCACCAAATGTATTAAAATAAACCAGTGCTAAATTTATTAAAACAACTGCTGAATCTTGTTTAATTATGCAAACTGTATATTGTAACATACCTGTATATAACTGTAATCCTGTATTCCTGCTGAAACTGTAATTGTGTGTCTGCAACCTTGTAATTCCATTGTGCTGTTACTATGTATACTGTATGTCTGTTTCTGTACTCTGACGCGGAGCCTTTGTAAATGAATCTCTGACTCAAAGGTTGTAATTCCGGTTCGGGAACAGACCTGGGTCGCCGGAGGCGGCAGGGGAGAAGGATCGAGCATCCTAGGCTGCTCTCCTTCTCAGGGGAGGCGGGTTAGTGATCGGTGGCCCTAGTGACCTTGGGCGGAGGCCTCAGGAGTCACACAGCCACCGACATAATTGGACTTGGGGCGGGCGGACATCATTACATCATTGCAATGCTCCGCCCCAGAAAAATGGAAAAGGACGGCCGCCGCCGCCTCATGAAGCACGCCTGTCTTCAATTAGCCTCTCCAGGCCGGCCCTCCGACGCAAAACAGTGTGTTCATGGGTGCTCCCTCCCCTGTAGGCCCCCGCCCATGGGGGTAAGTCATGGGCATCGGAGGGCTCGAGGCTCATCTGGAGTAGGTGGAAGCTGTGCAGGGCTGAAAGTCCCGGGCGGTCGGCGGCTAGGCGAAGGAGGAAAAACCGTAAAATAAAAAAAAAAAAAAAAAAAAAAAAAGGTTGTAATTCCTAAAGTATGCTAAATAAATAAATATTGTGCTTTGGTACTTTCTTGCCAAACTAGAATAGTTTTATCATTTACAACTTGTAACATGCTATGTAATAAAACTTGATAGCGATTGTACAGAGAGTTTGTGTGTTACTTTTTGATGCTTGCTCTCATACCTTCGAAGGATAGAGTAGAACCCTGATCCTATTACATAACAAGGCTCTCATTTAATATATAGCACAGCACTTGTTTGATGTATAAGTGAGACTCTCACAGGAAAAGCTGAGCCAGCATGCTGCATGGGCGAATGTATCAATAAGATTGGAAACAAGTCTAGTAAATTATCCTTGGGGTACCAATCTGAACATAGGGAGCATTATAAGAAGGGGGCAATCGAAATCCCACCATTTCCGTTTTCCCCCCATTTCTTCTCCTTCATAACCATTGGGGTGGACAGGTGGCTAAAGGATGAGGCATGTAAAGGCAAACACTTATTGATATGGACATTCAAGTCACAAGGGCCATAAGACAAATCCCTGATCTCCCTTCTGTGGCTGCTTCCTCTAAGTTAATGTAGTCCTCTGCTTAGTGAAAACACAAGTAGAATGCCCTGATATAGTAACCCTTAGTTTGGAGGGCTAGAGAAGGGCAAATTCCCAACCCATGGTATCCAGTTCTTATTTTACTCCAGCAAATGCATTTATTTAATTAAAAGTTTGACCAGGAAAGACATACTGAGCTAACAGCTAATTTCCAGATGTGTCTTGGGGAAGACGGGAGAAAGGAGAAAGTAAAACAGTAAAAACTACTAAAAGTACAAAAAGAAGTCAAAAACAATAGTACAGCACTACAAGAAGAATAATCATAAATATTAGAGGCAACTTATTAAATAGATACAAGCGGAAAAATGAAACTCTGTCTTATACATAAAGATGGGGAAAATAGAGGAAAAACATGAGCAGGGCAAAACTAATGGAGAGGAGTAAGAAGAGGAAAGGGTCATAGTTGCAGGTAGGATAACAAAAGTTATAAAGAAGAGACTTAAGGGAGGAAGGAGAGGTGGCAGATTGAATTGAAAGGGGAAGGGAGGAAATTGCTGGTGCTTGAGCTGAAGCTTTTGCTATAGTCCTGAAATACTAGGACAGATTTATTGGCTATTTTAACAGGACCTTGTTTTTCAGTGGCTCTGAGCATTTTTTCTTTATCTTGTCATCTGTGGTACTTTATTAAAAAGTGCCTGGGTTATTCACGAACTTTGGATTTGGGACCCTCCCTAAGGGCCCTCTAGATTTCAAAATCTACTGGCTCCAGTATCATCATTCCCAATGGTTTCTACAGCCATTTCTGGACTGTCTGTTCAGGACCTTTCCCCTCAAGACCCTCCACTAGCCTGTCCAGATAGAGGCTGGAACTTCTCAACTGGTTTCCTGGTCATTAGTGCTGTGTGGAATGTGTAATTCTGCTGGAGGAATTACCGTGAAATGACCATTCTGTCGGCAGAATTTCTGCAGGAATTTCACCGGTTCTTTTGCAGAATTCTGCCTTCTGTGATCCACAGAACAATAGTCTGTGGAACTGCATTTCTTCCCTGGAAAATAATTTTGCAAACATTTTCACCAAAAATATTGAGATCAGCAGAATAAAATTTTGTGGAAATGTTGAGGAAAAACTCTTTCCGCATTTTTCTGCTGTGGAATTCCACCATTCCGTTTCCAGTGAAATTCGGCAGAATTTCAGTGGAATTTTGAAAATTCCATGAAATTGGGTTCTGCCAAAATCTGAAAATTCTACACAGCACTGCTGGTCATCCATTTTTTCAAGCAGGGCTGTCACATTATCTACCAGATCCTTTCATTCATGGGTCAAATCTGCTATAATGTCCTCTAGTTCACTAATTCATTTTTCTGCTTTGTCTAGCCTTATGACATGGACTGAGGATGTTTCTCATAGACTAGTGACTATATTTTGTAGATGCAACATTTGAGCAGTAAGATTTGTAAAACGTGCCTTCATTTTATTTAGCAGGTTTGTGAGCACTCCCGGAAAAGCTGTCAAAGGATCCGATGTTGAAGTATTCTCCCTACTGCCAGATCCTCTTCCTGCCATGCTTTGTGCCTTCATTCTTCCCATCAATGGCAATGCAGATTTTGAGGGTCACGTTCTTGGATCAAAAGGTGAGGTAGCTTGTTTCTTTTGTGATCACTGAGTAGCCATTAATTTTCTCTTTCAAGTTAGGTATATTTCCTTGTAAATTATATGCAAAAATAGGTTAATTTACTGTGTTATGTAGGTGCCCTGCAGAAGCAAGGCTAAAACCCTTCAGTCATCTTGCTTGCCAAAACCACGCCCCCATGAAGAGAGCAGGTTTAGCAAACAATCTTACAAGTAGCCATTTATTTGGAGATAGTCAAATACCATCACCACCATTGAAGGCTTCTTTTGTTGGAGACATTGCAATGTCTGTTGCTATGCATATACTAGCAAAAAATGTATCCAGTCAACCAGTGGTAAATAATACTAGCTTAATGATTTTATTACTTTACAGGTTGAGTTTATGGTTTACACTGGCTGGTGTGAGCGTGGGATGGTTTATGCTGGCCACACATTCAGACTTCTGAAGTGTTGCATCCAGGACTATCATCAATCAACACATTAATAATGCCTTAAAAGTACTCTTCAGAGGAGCACACTGTAGTCAAACCATTCAGATTTCCAGCCCTGGAATAGTTTAGGTCACCACTTAGAGGGGTGGCAGGCTTTTGATGTTACTGTAGAAAGAATCCATGTGAATTTCCAAATGAAATGCACAGGCACCTCATGGTCTGAATGATCAACTTGGCCTGAAACCATTTCTGAAATTGGTTATGCTTTCCTTATTTACTGTGGCTGCCATGATATGATTTCTCTCTCCATTGTACTTATAATTTTACATGTGGTACGACCACTTTTATCTACACTGTTCTATTTCACCTCTTCCCTACTCCCCTATGTCTAAACATCCCTTACCATTTCCCTTCATTGCCCTGCCTCTATGTCCTTTGTCTCATTATCTCTTACTGTAAGTAGTTAATGCACTCTCTCTTAGCTTACACTATGAAATTAATGCAGTATTGTCCTTTCTTTGTTCAGATAATGTTAGCTAGCTGATTCCAGTATTATTTCCTTCATTGTTAGTAGTTTCCCTCTATTATGTCTGCCTTTCCTGACAGCATTTATCCTTAACAAACCCCTTTTTTTCTGCTTCAGTCTCTTCCCCTAATTAATTTTTTCCAGTATGTTTTAAAATTTTGGCTATTTGTCTAAACAATTCTTTTCTACTGTTAAGTAGTTTTAAGGGTTATGATTTTGGGGGTCTTCTTTTTGTTATGGAATGTTTTATAGTGATTTCAGGCTTGTCTATTTCATCTGTTATGAATCTGCTATATAGACCACTCCCCTTGATTGGTTATAATACTATTTTACAGATTTAAAGAAAACATTTTGGGGGTGTATCATGTTAGAATACCACAACTTATATGGAATTGATCTCTAAAACAAAAGTAAATACTTCAATCTAAAAACTAAAACCCACCAAGCTTGTTTTAGTTTGAAATTTATGGATGAATGGATACATTATAAATAACTGATTTTGCACTAAGGAAGCATTCATTAGGGAGGTGTGGCTCAAACACTGACTAGAATGGTGGCCTGAATTTACTGCTCCATCCCAGCTCTCTCTTATATGGTACATAAGTTTTTGCATGCAGTATCAGGCATCCTGTGAGCTAGAACTAACTCCCATAGTGTACTGAAGCTTCAGGAGCATGGGGGTCCACCTAGCACCCTAATCATTGTCCATAGAGAACTTTTCTTCCTCATGAGCAGCTCAGCATGTTGCGGCCTTCACTACCCCCATTTCCCTCCAATATTACAGCCACTCAGTTGCTCCTCGATGGCTGGAGCAGAAAAAGGGAGATGTTCACCCCTGAACCAACCCTCTTTGAGATACATAACACAATTGCTTAAGTCCTAGTGGCAGACATGGCAGACCTTAAAGCCACAGCATTATCCACAGCAGAGGAAGTTTGACTCTTCACGGGCTGTGTCAATGTGGCCAAGCTACACATAGAGGCCCTCAAGGATACTCAACAACATATACTGAGACAGCTTTAGGAACATGAGAGGCACCTAGACCGGCTCTGGGAATGGGCTGAGGATCAGGAGAACAGAGGGTGCTGCAATAATATACAGATACCCAGGGTCCCAGAAGGAGCTGAATAGGCTAATATGGGGCAATTCCTGAGCGACATGTTACCAAAGCTGGTCACCCCATGATGGAAGAGGTGATGGAAGTGGAGAAGTCCCACTGCAGCAGGGGCCCCCCAGCTCCGGATAGTAGCAGACCCGTCCAGTCATTGTTTATCTCCTAAGATACTCCATTAAGGAAAAGCTGCTATGGGCCACCAGGGAGAAGGGAGAATTATACTGGAAAGGCACATGATATCCCTTTACCAAGATGATTCTAATGAAGCTGTGCAATGGCAGAGGGCTTACAATTCCCTCAGGCAAACTCTTTGAGAAGTAGGAGTGCAATACAGATTTAAAGGACTGACTCACCTTTGTATCCAGTGTATAAAGCCAAGAATTTGAAGGCAGACCCCTATAAGAAATCTCTGGGTGGGTGGAAAGTAATTTCCTAGAAGGCTGTGGGAAGACCAAAACAGAACAGATGTGGGCAACATGAACCAAGGGGATGGTAGAGGGAAGGAGTGGTACTCTAATTTTGTGCCTACCACATCACGTAAGATGGCTGTGCCCACTACCTCTGAAGTTTGTTCAGCCCTTCCGAAGAGACAGAAGCAGCAGTCTAAACACAGAGGCTGAGGCAAACAATGGCACTGTGGGACTTTCCACAGCTGGTAGCAGTCTAGGAGTTGTACCCCTAAGGAATAACTATCAAACTATGAACACCACTCCCCGCTAGCAAAAATAGCTTGATATTCATCCAGAGACAGTTATTCTGCAGCTAGAGAGAAAAAGCATACCTCCTGGGAACCACTTGACCCTGCTTTATACACGCTTTCTTCCTGGGCCTGTATGGTGGATGCAGCCGACAAAATGAAAACTAGTTAGCCCTACAGTGCAAAAGTGCTTCCTGGGACCAGAACTTTTGCTGAAGTCACCATCACTGTTCCGCCTTGCTGTACCAGCCTACACTTGCTTTCTCCGCAACAGCTGCTGTCAGTTAGATATGTGATGCTGGAGGACTGTTAAATCCAATAGATATGGTGAGGTAATTTGTTAACATAGAGTTTGTCTGTATATTTTTCACTGTGTTTCTAATGTTGTATGCTTACTGCTAAGCTATTGAGGGAGGGAGTGGGAGCAAGGACCGTTCTCTGCTGTGGCTAATTTGCACCTCCCCATCTGTAAGTTTTCCTTCCCCCACTTGCCCATCCTGCCATCCCTCTATTCTACATATCCATCCCTATGTTTTCCTCCCCTTTATTCCAGTAACTCTGGGGGACTTGGTGATTTAAACAGTTTCTTTTATAGCCATAGGGGACTGGAGTACTCCTTCCCCCCTTTTTTCACCTGATGGATTGATGAGCTGGCAAGTAGTGGGCTCGGGAGCACCATAGTATGGCCGGCTTGGGTAGAGTCATTCTGGGCCCCCCCATCTCACCTCCCACTCTCCAACACTCTCCCTACCTCCTGGTTTTGAAAGTTACAATCTGCCTCCCCCTTTCATGGACTCACCCCATAAGCTATGGCTTTGGTTGTCCATTTCCTCACTGACTATGGTCGGCCACCCTCCGGGACCCTGAGTTATGGGGTCAAGGGTTCTATCTGGGCCTAAATCAATATTACAGTCATGGGTGTGGGTTTGGGCCCATAAGCAAGCATACTGTTCAAGCACCAGTTACTGGGAGGGCTGAGATGAGACTTCAGCACAAGCCTCTTGTTCCATGAACCTCACTGTGAATCATTGTGGTTGAGCTCAGTGGATGTAACTTTCCACCTATCTGCAGCACTTTCAGTATAGTAACTTTCTGTGAATTTCAAGTTTTCTGCAGTTTGCATTGACTAGTTTCTTCTTTTTAAGCTTACTGCTGTTGAACATGCTTTGTTGTGTCTTGTCTGATTTTATAGCACTGCAGGGCAGCCCAGTTAGAGGGCACATATGGTAGGTTTTTGTAGTTGTGTTTATCATTGCGTGCAAAGTCACTCTGGTGCAGAGCACTGTAATATACAGACCAATTTGACTGTATCTTCTCCAGGGCCTCTTGTGTACAGCAAAAGTCACCTCCTTCCCCTGCTAGAAGAATGGTTAATTACAAGCAGTCTCACTTCCCCACCACCCGTGCCCTCTGATCTGGTGCCACCATCTCCTGGATATATTACACCTCTTTCCTCCTGTTCTTTCATTTTTGTGATTAACAAGGAAACTATACAATATGATGACTGCTTCCCCTTCAGTACCAGGGTTTAAGGTGAGGTGTGGCATGTCTCCTGGAATGTAAAGGGACTTAACCACCCACTAAAATGTGCAACAGTGTTACAACAATTACAGTCATTAAAGATGGACATTGCTCTGTTACAGGAGATGCACCTCATCATCAGGACCATACATTGGCTGCAGAAAGCATGGGTGGGGCAAATTATTCATAGCTCCACAACAACTAAGTTGAGGAGGGTGGCTATGCTGCTGCACAAATCTCTAAAATGGAAACTGGAGCAATCCAGAACAGACACACAAGGGAAATGGTTAGTGGCACTGATGTCCTTCCCTGGGGGTAGAGCCATCTTTGTCAATATCTAAGGCCCAAAGTCAGTCAAGCCATCACAGAAGTCAGAGGTGAGGAACTCACTACCCCTCTGTTGTTGGGAGAATATTTTAATCTGGTCCTTGACTTGTTTCTTGATAAATATGAAGTTGCAGCAGACAGTCACTCTTGGATGTGGTAGGTGTTCCTGGCTCTTATGGAAGAGTAGGAGCTTACTGACATATTTGGGTGAGATAATCCTGATGGAAGGATTATATTTTCTGCTGCTACCCAGTACAACATACCCACAGTTATCCTGACCTGTGGCTGGTGGATGGCGTGGCAGCCCCAGGAGCATCCAAATATCCTGATCTTGGACCATGCTCCAGCTGGGCTTACCTTTTACCCCCCATGATACAAGGTGGCTCTCCTAGATAGTGATGCAACCTACTCCTTTTAAGAGATCTCAAATTCTGAGAATGGTTCAGTCAAGAAGTAGAACTCTACTTCAAGACTGATGGGAATGGGGAAGTAGAACTACACACAGTCTGGGAGGCCTTCGTAAAGGGGTAGATCATATCTTACTTCACCATGCAGAGAAAAGCTAGTGATATGGAATTTGATGACCTTAAGCAGGAGCTGCTGCAAGAAGAGGTGCAGTTCAAACAGGCCCCCACCTCACCACCTGATCTAATAGCTGAAATAATGGGCCTGAAATATAAAATCAACATAATTTATACCAGACTGCTGAGTGTCAGCTACTCTGCACCAAATTTAATTTTTTGGAGTCCAGGAATAAGAGTGGTAAGTTGCTGGCTTACCAATTATAGAAGCAGAAATCTCAATCCTAGATACACCCACTGCGCAGTAGTAAGAGGGCAACGGTCATGGAGTTGGAGGGCATCAATGAGGTGATGAGGCAATACTATGAGCAGTTGTATTCCTCACAGCTCAGCAATACAGCTGATTCTCCTAGAGTCCAGTCCTTCCTAGTGAATATCCCACTACCCCAGCTCACATCAGAGTTCCAAGGGAGTCTTGAAAGACCAATAACGGAACAGAAGCTCTGGGAGGTGCTCATGCAGCTAAGAGGAAGGCCCCGGGTGGGGATGGTTTTACAGTGGACCTGTCCAAATCATGTCTTAGGTTATAATACCCCACTTGTTACCCACTCTACAGAACACCAGGGCTAAAGGTACCCTCCCCCCTCCATGAAGGAGGCAATGATCACACTTCTCCCCAAAATGTCCTTGAACGCCCTCAACTATGTCAATTTCCAACTCACTTCTTTGGTCTCCACCAACACTAAAATCCTGGCTAAGGCCCTTACTAAGAGAGTTGAAAGAGTCCTTCCAAGCCTAATACATCCCTCACAAGCCAGTTTTCAGGAATGGAAAACTGGAATGAACAATATCTGTTCTGTACTTAATTTAAAATGGTTTGCAGAACAATCCAGCACCCCTATGATGGCCTCAGCTTTGGATTTCCAAAGGTCTTTGATTCTGTCAAATGGGGATACCTGCATTTGGTATTTGAGGTGTAATGCTTTGGTCCCCATTTCAGAAGCTAGATTGCTCCTTTCTACAAAGATACCATGGCAACCATGTTCATGACTTGCAACCAATCCACACTGTTCTCTCTCCAAAGGGGCACTAGGCAGGGTTGCCCCTTTCCCCATTATGATTTTTGTTAGCTCTAGATCCCCTGACTAGGAAATTTCTCAACATGGTGGAAATGCAAGCGGTGAAGGCAAAGGACAGGAAGTATTTGATAAATACATAAGCTACCGATCTCCTTAACCTGACCAACCCTGCACAGTCAATACCAGCAGTTATGGGGATTCTGAATAGATCTACAGTCACCTCCAGTTTGGTAGTCAGTTGGAAGAAAAAATGTCATCTCCCCTCTCAGTGCAGTTTGTGACTCCACATGTACACAGGCAACCATATGATGTGGGCACCAAAAGGATTTACATGCTGCATCTAGAGTGAAGATCACCAGATGGTTAAGGCCAGTTATGACCCCCTATTAAAAGCTCTTGAACCAGAAGTTCATAGATAGCTGAAGCTCCATTTAACTCTATAAGGCAAAACTGAGGAAACCTAAATGCTTATCCTTCCTAAAGTTATGTCTTCCACAGCCTCCCTCTGTCAGTTCTGGACCAGATTTTCCACAGGCTAAACCATCTCCTAGCTGTACTCCTTTGGAAAGGGAAAACCCAGACTCGGTAAGACCAAATTAAGAGCACATTGGACACTAGGAGGATTAGGTCTGTCTTGGATGCAGAGGTACCTAGAGGCTTATAGAATGGCTAAAGCCATGAAATGGTTTCTCCCACACAATGATACCACTCCACAATGGGTCACCCTGGACAGAGACTTGGCACAACCCCCCTGGTTAGGACTACTTTTAGGTACTAAGGTCAGGAAGAACCTGAAACCCCATCTGGATATCCAGCAGAACATCTGAGCATGAAGGTAGGGTCTGGGATTTTCCCGCTGTCCCAGGATGGACTGGGCACCTTCGTGGCCTTATACTTATTTATGGCAAAAACCTTGCAATCTAGTGGGAGGGTCTATAGTGTGGGGGAGAGAGTGGGAACAGGTAGGGATTTGCCATGTTTCAGACATTTTAATGCCAAAGTCAGACTCTTTGATGTTGTTCCAACAGATCCAGAGCAAATTTGAAAACCCAAGTCTGACATTTGGAAATTCCTGCAAATAGACCAGGTGTAGATGGAGGTCGGGTATCACCTGAGAGCTAAATAATTGCAGATGGTTGTTTAATGTAGCAGATATACCCAACATTCATGATCTGTCCATTGATCAAATGAACACAGGGGCAAAATGGTAATTTGCATCAATTTTGTACTGATACTCTTGGTAAATTTTGTGATTTTCAGCTCCATGTGCTTAATGCAGGTTCTTGGGCTATTACTTCGAGACTAAGTGAAATATACATTCAAGTGTGGTCTCAATGAATAGGTGGGAGTTAGAGCTTTAAAATGCATACCCATATGTTACCTAAAAAGATTAATGTTAAAATTTATAGGGTTAAATAGCAATCACCACCCTTTCATTTCTTGTCAAATTTCAAAATATTCTCATGTTTAATCTTGTCAGTCAGGATTTATAGTGCCTTATAATAAAATGTTATGTTTTATAAAAGGATTACTGTAGGATTCTGCTTTGAAATGCATACATGGTTTTGAAGTCTTAAGATAATATAAGAGAATAAATTCATAAAAGTGAAGATACCATTAATAGACAACATTTTATCAAGTTTATACCTTGTCAAATTTTGCAATTTTCAACTATGTGTACTTAATGAAGATTTATAGGCCATTACTTCAAGGCTAATTTAAATAAGCATTTAAATATGATCTCAGTAAATTGGCAGGTGTTAGAGCTTTAAAATGAATACACATAAGTTGCCTCAAAGATTAATTTTGTAATTTTATTTAAAGAAGGAAATTTATTAAAAAAAAACAACTTTGTTTACACAAAACATTTTAATTTCAAGAAATGTAAAATTTTAAATATGACTGTTGGTGAAGTAATGGAACTTAGTCTTGTCCATCTAGGAAAAATCTTTATCATGGTTAGATACGTCAGTATCATCTTGGTAATCACATACATCTTTGTTCTCATCATTTGCATTATAGAGTAGAGACGTAACATCATCTGAAAATGATGAGTCTGTCTACTTTACGTTGAGATCATCAGTCCAACTTTGTAAAGCTGCATTTGGGGCATTGATGACTGCAACAGAAAACAGCCTCCACAATCGGCAGACTTAGTTGGCTTGTAGGATATGTGACTTCAAGGTTTCCTGGCAGGGTGGCAGCACGGACAGATCAGTTATTTTGTTGTCCTCCAGAAGTTCTGCTGCCTTGCTATATTTACACTAGTAACTTGCTTCCTTCCATACAGTTTACAGACATAATGCTCCAACAAAACTACACTACCCTTATCCACCTGTCAATCACTCCCAAGTTTCTGAAAGGCATACAGGAATTTGGGGTACTTTTGAAGGACGTTCCAATAAATCTTCTTACCCTTTTTGAAGAACGCCGAAACATGGCTATTGCTTGTGAATACATGGAAACCGACTAAGACTTTCTTTGTTATGGTGTTCATTTCACACTTGTTAATGTTGAAGATTTTCCTACTGTCACCATGGCCATTGTCCAGGAATATACTTTGCTCACATTCTGAAAATATTGACAGTAAAAATTACTGGTATATCGGTATCCCCTGATAGTGAATGGATGATGAAAGGGCCTAGACATATTGTAATGGCATGTTGCACATGAAGCGCAATTTTTTTATCTGTTTCTTCCTGGTCAGAACAGAAATAATCCACAACTGCAATCTATTCTTTGGTGATCATGTAGCATTTGTCTCTCTTCAAAAAATAAATCACTTGGCCCTCCGGCAAACTCAGGTAATTTTCTTTCCAGACCTGCTTGAGCAAATCAATCAGGAACTCCTTGTTAGATCCATTAGAAAGGAAGTAATCAAAATTCTTTAGCACTTTGGTGTTGGGACCTTTCATTATATACTTCTCACTAAATCTTCATTGAAATCACTCAGCCTTTTTGATTGACTGCTCTCTGTATGAATCTGCAACAACGTCCACTCTTGCAAATCCCTCTGGAAGATTATTTAGGAGTTTCACTGCCAGATCACCAAAGGTTTCAGGGATTCCTGTCATAACCTACACTGCTGCCAGTAGGTGAACTACGTATGCCGAGACACTTTTCCTGGGGGGAAGCTCCGAAGTGTCTAACACTGGACAGTATTCTGCTAGCAACTCAAGGAACTTGTTCTTTGGTGTTTTCTGTCTAGTTCCAGCTGCATTGGCTAGACACAGTGGGGCTGGGCCCAGGCAATATGTTAATAACTTGTCTATATCTACAGGGGAGTTGTGCTTGTTTGAAAGAGCCAGAGGTTTTTCCAATATATCTCTTTCAAATTTAAGTTCATTAACTTTTCCTTTGGTAGTTACTTGCATTTTTTGTTTGCATGATTGAAGGTATGGGGCTTTTAATTGGATCACAATATTTCTTTTTACCACTTTCCAGTATTTCTTTGACAAACTGTTCATACATTTCTGTACCTCGTTCAATGATAGTGGTGATGTTCTCTTCAATATGAGACACAACAGGTGCTCCCAAGGACAACTAGTACAATCTTTCAGCATCTAAAGTAGCACTGAATGGGTTGATAAACTCTTGATAGAGAAGAGTCAATATAGCTTTGATGTGTTGTTCTGACTTGATTATTTCTGATGGCCTGCATGATTTTTGGAATTACTGGCTGAACTGTGAAGGTCAGTAATCTCCAATAGTGCCTCTATGAATTTTGCTATAGGTGGCTGATTTAATACCCATTTATCATAGGCCATTTGATTTGCAACAAAGTGTTTGATTCCACCTGTAATTTTGGCACTTCAATTGTATGTCTGCTTACCAGCTTGGTCAACTGATTCCCAAGAAGCTTTGAGATGGCTCCTTTGAACTGAAAGCCCTTGCTTTTCAATTAATGTCCTGGACCTTGGATGAGAAGCTTCAAGATTTTCAAGTGTGTGCATTTAGTAAGCCCCATATCGAGCATAATTTTGATTGTTAAAGGCAAAGGACAGGGGCAGTGAATACTTCCAACACAGTAGTCTAAGATCAAACCTGTTTTCTTTTATTGCTGCATGGAGCAAATGCTGCCAATCCACTATATCCAGATACGTTATCCAGAGCTGTGGGGTTTTCCCCAGCTCACCACAATGAATCTGTTGCCTGAAGGCCTCATACTTAGTCTGTAAAATGACAATCTCATCTTCCTGAAGCAGTTTATGGAAGTCCATGTGTTGAGGGGATGATCTGATCAGGTCAAACAATACTGTATGGGTGGCATTCAGTTCTGTTAAATACTCTAGAAATCTGACCTGAAGCAATCGCTCTAAGGCATCTGCAAAATGGTCATGCACAGTCCATGCCCGATTGTAATGCTTCCCATGCAACACTCCCCTTATGCTGCCAGAGGCACAAAGACCAGCCTGAAATACTAAGTCCTCAAAGCCTCTGCCACCTACTTACTGTCCTATATTGCCAAAGTCTTCCAGGAATAGGTGGAAATCTCCTAAATGAATTATGACAATGTGGAACTGACCAGGGAAATTCCACACAGCACGATGTGTCTTTGCTGCTGCTCCAACATCAATTGTCAGGTTAACATTTATTTGTATATTTATTTAGCTTTTATTAACCAGGTAAGGTGCACTAGGCATACATATGCCTATTTTCAGGAATGACCTTGGAGAGTACAGTTACAACATTTTTGGACAAAATTGGAGTATACAGGCTAATATAGTAAACTAATTTAGCATGCAACAAGCAACAATGAAGAATAATACAGTAATTATATGTAGCCTAGGAAAACCAGGAAACAAGTAGAGGGTAGACAATATCAGTAAGTATGATCTAACAGGATTAGAACAGTACACTGTTATATAGAAGAAGCCACTATCACAGCAAAGGTCTCGAGCAGGAAAGACAGGCATATACGCATCCCTTGTGGGAACAGTGGCGAGAGTTCTTTGTTGGTACAGGAAAGGTACAGAGGGTGGGGAAAGGGACAGAAGGAAGGAAGGATGAAGGGATTAGTGCACGGTGTGGAGAATTGTTAGGGACATATGCATATTGAGCAATGTAGCAGGAGGGGTGGAGCTGTCTTTTGAAGGTATTAGGTTTATAAGGTATATTTACTTGCTGAGCTATTTCTTGTGTTTGTGTGAGGTATTCAGCTACAGTGGCATAATCAGTGATGGGTTTGTGGATGGGTGGAAGATATGTGATAACCATCTTCTTTGGTGAACTTGAATGATTGTTACAAACTAATGTCAGCCAACCAGTAAACTTTGGGACAAGCTGGTCCTCCTTGTTGCTTCCCAATTGAGTTTCCATAGCATTAGTTTTGCTTTGCCAATATTTTCCACTGATGTTGGCACAGTAGACTTGGGCATATTGTCAAATGTGGTTGGCTCCTTCTTTGAATTCACCTGTTGATTTTCTAATTCCGTTTTGTTAGGTACAATTGTCCTTCTTTTTGAGTGAGAAATTTCAATAGAATCTTCTTGGAGAATGGAGCCTTCAGATTCTTCTTTATATGCAACACCATGTGTATTGTGTATTGTTCCATATCCAGTTACTATTTCAATGTTCTGATCAAAGTTGTTCATCCAGAAAACTGTAAAGACAGCAGAAAACTCTGATTTTGGCTGAAGTAGCAGTAACAGACCTTGCTCTTGAAAATGCTGAGAAAGTTCTGCTAAACCAGGTTCAATTGCATACACTTGGTCATAACTGCAACTATATCCTAAATGAAACATGATGTTCACGGGCATTTTATGTCCAGTCATATTGTGCAGCATAACTCCGTCAAGTGCATATTTTGTAATGAGAAACTTGCTGCATGTGACACTATGAATTAGGTTTTCTGAGTAGGACTTTGACAACTAGAAGACTTTTTCACTCTCCATATGTTTAGGGGATTTTAGTACATGCGAGAAAAATGATTGAACTGTCTGGGGACTGTTGTTCTTTACTCAGGAGAGCATCCACTGTTGGTGGCCATGGTAGTGATGGTGCTGTCTCTACAAATCTTAAGATATGTTCACGCAACAAGGAAGCAGCACACTTGATGACTTGATTGTCATCTGTTCTCAAATGTTCTGTGACTGATGCACCACCAGTTAATAATTCAGCACTGATTACAACTAGTGATTTTTGAGGATCAACTGTCAACTGCTAGCATCTGTACTGCACAACACTGTCTCAGGATAATTTCAAACTGTATATTTTCTTCCCGCCTGCTCGCCCTGACCCCGGCCTCTATTAAATACACAGTATGCCCTGCCCTCCCACTGTTCATTGGCTGCTCCACCCCAGTTTTTTGTCTGAGCCTTTCCTACTTGTTTATCTCCTCTCCTGTGTTTCCTTGTCTGGCTGTACCCTCACCAAACTTGGACACCAATACCAATTATCTTCCTCATCTCTTCTCCTGCCTCACCTGCTGACCAGGTGACACAATCATGAAAAGCCTATATCTCCTGACATCCATGTCATGCCTTATTCTCCTGAGTTGCTGCATTGACCAGATCATTGCTAGAGCCATACAGCATACCTCTTGGAACAGCTCACATCCCCCCACCACCTATGGCCCGAATCTTCTCTTGTTCTCCTTTACATCCCATGCCTCCCAAAACAGGACGCTGCACTAATGGGGCTCTGGCTTCAGAAATGTCTTTGTATACCTCATGGCTTAACAGACCTAACTATGCTTTCATCCCCTGCCTCACCTGGGCTTCATTTCTACATCATCCTGCTGCTTGTCTTCACTGGTGATATTGAGACTAACCCTGGGCCCTCCAGTAATGCTCCTAACCCACCCATATACATGTCTATACCCCTGATAAAGGGGCTGCGAATTGCACACTTGAACATTCATAGTATACGTAAAATGGCGGAACTGGATGCCTGGGTCTTGTAGATGGCACCAAATGTTGTGTGCATATCTGAATCTTGGCTCAAGCTGGTCATTAAGTGGCATGAGGTGTCCTTACCTGGTTACAGCTGTCTCAGAAAAGACAGTCTAGGTAGGAGGGGTGGTAGTGTACGCCTATATTTCAGGTCTAATCTAGACGTCACCGAGCTCCCTGATCCTGGTTGGGGGGGCACCCCCGAATGAATCTCTTTTTGCCTCCCTACCTCTCAGAAATGTCAAAAAACTAATAATCAGGTGTGTTTACATGCCCCCTAGTCAAGCTCCCTCTGGTCTATCCTCACTCCTAACTTCCCTAACTGATCTCTGCTGATATGACCTCATTCTCTGTGGGGACTTTAACCAAGATTGGCTTCACCCAGATGCTGTAAAATTGCATGACACAATGGCTGAGTCCTGCCTAACTCAACTTATCCAGCACCCTACACGAATCAACACCAAGTCTGGCAAACATACATTATGTGACTGGATGGTCACTAACTGCCCACTGAGGATCAGAGCTGCGGGCTTACTCCCTGACTGCATAAGCGATCATTCCCCCAATTTTTGTGTGTGGAGAAACAACTGTCCTAACCCCCCTCCCAGGATATCCCTAGTCCGTGACATGTCTAAGTTCAATGTAGACAGCTTTACCACCTCCATCAACAATACTGATTGGTGACCCATTAACTCACTCCCAGATATTAACCTTGCCCTAGACTTCTTTATCACAACCTTCACTCACTTAGTTAACCAACATGCCCCCTCTGAAAAAGTGCAGGTCCAAGGGCGTCAAGGCTCCATGGTTCTCCAAGGAGATTCAGATGCTCATGTCACACCATAATAATGTGTGGAGGGCCTACAAAAAAGTGAACTCCCCTTGGACTGACAAGGATATAGACACCTCAGGAACAAATGCAAACAGTCCTTGCACAAAGCCAAGTGCTTCCACTTTAAATCCCTTCAAACAGAACACCTCTGCAACCCAAAGAAATTCTGGCAACAAGTAAACTCCTTATTAAAAGGGAACGCTGTTAATACCCCAAGCTCAGTCCATACCAATGGCTCAGACCTTACTGACTCTACTTCCATTGCCTCTGGCTTCAATGAATTTTGTACAGATCTGTACAAATATACTTCTCTCTTCCATAACACCTCCTCTCCTTACACTGTCCTGCTGTCCTCAACTATCCTTGCGGACTGCCCCAAGTTCCACCTAAAACTTGCCACTCTCAAAGAGGTCCAGAAGCTTCTCTCTCACTTAAATCCTGAGAGCTCATCTGGACATGACTCCCTTGAGGCAACATTTTTTAAATTGGGTGCCTCTGCCCTTGCTCGCCTCGATAGGGACCTATTCAACCAATCATTCAAATACAACTCGGTACCTGATAAATGGAAGGTGGCAGTGGTAGTCCCAGTGCATAAGGGAGGGTCCAATACTGTTGTCGACAACTATAGACCTATATCCCTCCTCTGCCAGCTAGCGAAGATATAGGAGTGCATTCTTTATAGCCACCTACAGGACTACCTGGAATCTCACAACCTACTATCCCCCCATCAACACAGTTTTGGAAGGAATCACAGCACTGTAACGGCCCTGATAAAAGTGACAACAGATATATTTCATGCTATGGACAAGGGTTGTGCCACTGGTGCCATCTTCGTTGACCTCACTAAAGCATTTGACCTAGTAAACCATGATCTCCTGCTCCACTAGCTATATGTCTTAGGTCTGGATAAAACTGCCTTAAATTGGCAAGAAGCTACCTGCCTGGCCACTCCCAAAGAGTTAAATGGGACAACTACTTTTCAAAACTTAGGCCGATAACCCACAGCATGCCACAGGGATCCATTTTGGGACCATTATTATTCTCACTCTTCATAAACGACCTCCCTTGATTTTGTGGTGGTGCCACCATACATCTTTATGCAGATGATGCAATTATCTATCAGTCATCACCAGACTTTGACCAAATCAAACAAGAACTTGACACTGACTTCACCTCCCTTGAGGATTGGTTCAACTGCAAGCAGCTTGTTCTCAATACCAGGAAAACTAAATGCATGCTCTTCTCCCCCCGTTCTACCTCCAAGTTTGCTCCTCTCACTCTTATCATAACATCGATCAAGGGAAACACCTTGGAGAGAGTCCCAGCCTTCAGATACTTGGGATTCACCCAGGACCCATCACTCTCTTTCAACATTCACATCTCCAGTATAGTTAAACATTTGCAGCAGAAGCTTGGTCTGCTCTACCGAATACGCCCATATCTCACCTCTGCCTCCTGCCTAAGAATTGCCTCTTCGTCTCTTACTCCCCTCCTAACATATGGTGCCCCCCTGCTACTCTCTGCTAATACCTCATCTCTCTCCCTCCTCTCCCAGGCTTACCATAGGATTGGTAGTTTTGCCTTGGGGGCTAACTCATGATCACACCACTGTGACGTCCTCTCCTCTCCTTTATAGGTTGGTTGCCCTAGAAAGCTAAATTGAAGTATTTCTCCATGTGTTTTATGTTTAAACTTGTCCACCTCTTTACTCCACCCTGCCTTAGAGATTTGATACACCTCCAGCAGGCACCTTGCACCCTACGCTCCTCCTCCCTCCCCCTGCTAGTCCCCCCAATCTACGTCTATCTCTCACCAGGAGGTCCTTCTCATTTGCTGTTGTGTCTTATTGGAATGCCTTCCCTCCCTCCCCACATCATGACTAGTCCTTCTCTTCCTCTATTCAAGTCCAATCTGCATGCCTTTCTCGCAGCCTCTCCCTCCTGTTCCTGCTTAAGCTGAAGCTCTTACCCGCCCCATCTCGCCCGACCGTTGACCCATACTCCTCTCCCCTTCCATCCCCATCCCCTTTTGACAGCCCTACTTTTCCCTTTCTTTTTGTGCTCAAAATATGACATCTATTGCCTATGTATAGTTAAAATCCTAATGTATATAGAATTTATAGATATACAGTATAGATATGGTGTACATAACTAGCTCTACATTATTGTATCCACTGTACAATGTATGTCAAATTTGATACTGTACTGTACTGACTCCCTATACAATTGCTCTGCTATACTGTACCATGTATGTCCCTGAGTCGACCCTGAAAAAGGGACTGTAATTGTCTCAGTGGTCCTACCCAGTCACCAGAACTAAAATAAATAAATAAAAATAAAATAAAAGTGAATCTCCATATTTCTTTTTCAGCTGGTTTCTAAGTTTATAATAGTATCTTCGATCACCTACTCTGACATCTGAAATTTCATTCAACAGCTTCATTGAAACTGCTTGGTGTCTTTGAAGCACATTGTCTTCAATTACACAACAAATGCCCTCAAACCAAGTTCCATCTGTCTGCTCATTGTCATCCTAATCATCACTTCTGTTTTGATCATCTGGGGTCCTGTCCCTTGTGATTACTGTATAACTTAAGTAGCACTTGTCATGTTTAAGAAACTCCCTTGCAATGAGGTCTTCTGTCTTAATTTTTGTTGCTCATATCTAGGTGTTCATGAAGCTCTGCTGCCCTTTTCATTGTGGCTTCAGCTGTTTTTGTAACAATATCAGCTGGATATTCTTTCTTCCCCTTCACTTTGATTATGTACGGTATCTGTTACAGATTCCACATGTATCAGGAAATAACTCTCTAGATGATGAAGCACAAGGAACACCATCCCTGAGATGATGACGTGAGCTACATTCACCCGCATCAACATATTCTCCAGATTTTCTGATACTCTTGGCTTTTGTGAACTTTTGATAGCGTTGTCTATGGTAGCCATACTTGGCAAGATCATTGTAAGGCATTGGGATGGATACACACTGCTCATTCTGATGATGTTCACCACCTAACTGGGTTTGAATATCTTTGCTTTCTGTAAGCGTGCAGTAGCTTTTGTCACTCAGAGGAGTTACTTCAGAGTCTCTTGTTGTCAGGGTAAGGTAATGCACTACATATTGCAGGGTCCTAGGATTTTTCTCTCCATGTTTCCACTTGACCGAAACATTTAGAGACATCCTCAAAGGGTGTGAAATAAAGTAAAATGTTGTGTTAGTATATATACGGTATATACACACACATATATATATATATATATATTGCAAAAAAAATTAATTAATGCATCGGTTAGGGGTTTCATTACAGTGACAAAAGTTTGGAAATTTGATGATAGTATTACCAACCCTATTCCCCAACCCCCACCTCCACTCTCCATACACCAAGAGGCGTTGGGGTGTGCCTTGGGGTCATCAACCCTAACTCTCATCGCATTCCATTTGTAAGAAAACTGAGTGGTACAGTATAGGGGGATGGGGTGAGAGTTAGGCCTGTCGACCACAAGGCACTCCCCAATGCCTGGATTTTCACACCTCATGAACAAGGATTAGAGCTCCAGGACAAGGACTTTACACCTCACAAACAAGGATTATAAAAGGAATCCTTGTGCATGGATATCAAATCCTTGTTAAATGATCAAATCCTTGTTCATCGAAATCGCCCCCATTGTGAGTGTCAAAATCCTTGTTCGTGAGGGGACAACTAGATGGCTGTATCTCACGAACAAGGATTTCTCACGAATAAGGATTTTGACACCTCATGAACAAGGATTAGCCTCATGAACAAGGAGTTTAACAATTCACAAACAGAGATTTTTGAAGGTTGCTGTTTCTTTGCCAGTTCACTGCAAAGAAGCAGTTAGGAATTTTGGCTTAAATTTGCAAGGTACAAAGGGGTCACCCACAGATGTGACCTATGCTGGTTTGGTGTAAAAACTGGCACTGGTTCTATAGTTTTGGCATTCTGAAGTAAATAAATTTCCTATAAGATAACATTGTGGTGAGGCTATATCTCGAAAAAGGTTTGAGATACAGATTTTTTGCTAAGTTCAGCTTATTGCACCATAAGGTGTACTAAGCATGAATGCAAGTTGCAAGTCTATCATAGCAACTGCAGTGGAATTTTTTTCAAGGTTGCTAAGGTTACTGAGATATTACACCATTTGCAGCTTAAGGGTTACTTGGAATGTGTCTAGGCCTGCGCTGCATCTCTACAATTATAGATAGGTGCAAGCGCAGGGCCTGGAGAGACCTGCGCTCCCACATATGGATACCATTATGCAGTAATGGGACTGCTGGGCCATCTGTTATGACAGTTTATTACGGGCCCTGCTCTCCAAAAAACTGACACCATGGAATCGCAGGGCCCTCCAAAACCTTATAAGGGTAAGATTACACTTTATCAAAAAGTAAGGAAATTCATTGCAAAAACCTTTTTTAATGCATTGGTTAGAGTTGAAGCATCAGTTAGGGTTGTTTCCACACTGACAAAAGTGTGTACATTCAATGTTAGGTTTACCAACCCTAACACCACCTGCCCTACCCCCCCCACACAACAACAGGCATTGGGGTGTTCATTGGGGTTATCACGCTAATTCTCACCCCATTCTTCTGTACTACAACACCTCAACTTACTTACAAATGGAATGTGGTGAGAGATAGGCCAACAACCCCAATGAGCACCCAAACACCTGTTGTTGTGTGGAGGGGTAGGGCAGGTGGTGTTAGGGTTGGTAACCCTAACATTGAATTTCCATACTTTTGTCACTGTGGAAACAACCCTAAGTAATGCATTAACAATGTTTTACAAAGAATATATATATATATATATATATATATATATATATATATGTGTATGTGTGTATGTGTGTATATATGTGTATATATATATATATATATATATATAGTATAGTGCACAGTAGTGGTTAGGGTTGAGTACCCATTTAAGGTTAAATCTGAAATTTGGCTGCTTAATAACTTTGCCACCGTATGACAGATTTGCCTGAAATTTGGAATGCATGGTCTGGTACCGTAGAGTTCTAGATTTTTCATTGGAAAAATGCTTAGTCAAAGTGCAAAACTAGCCTAGAAAGTCATAAATAATATGAGATTTAAAATTTTGTATTCCAAGTGCTCATTTTCTTTTCTGAGGGCCATTATTATGCATACATTCTTTGTATTCACTGTGCTTCTGAGTGCAACTTTTTGGGAAAAAAGGATGTGCGTTTTCGTTACTGTTACAGTTAACGTTTCCGTTACCATTTGCATTAGGGTTTCTGTTTACATCACCATGTGTGCTACCTTTTGCGTTTTCGATTGCATTTGCGTTACTGTCACCATTTGCATTTCCATTACCGTTTTTGTTTGCATTTACCTTTACGTCACTGTGTGCGTTACCATTTGTGTTTTAGTACGGGCTTGCGTTTTCATTTCCATTTGTGTTACTGTTTCCTTTGGTGTCATCGTTGGTGTTACCACAACCTTTTGCATTTCCAATTGCATTACCATTACATTTTGCGTGTTTGTTACCATTTGCATTTGCGTTACTGTTTCCTTTCATGTCACCATTGGCATTACCATTTCCTCTTGTGTTTGTGTTACTGTTTACATTTTCATTACAGTTTGCGTTATCATTTGCATGTGCGTTTTTGTTACCATTACTATTCTTGTTACTGTTTCCATTAGCATTGGCATTACTGTTAGAGTTATCATTCCCATTAGGATTACCATTGCTGTTGCCGCTACCATTACTGTTAGCATTACAATTACTGTAAGGGTCATTACACAAAATAGGAAGCATGGTGGGAGCCCCATCACCACATGCCATTCACTATTTATAGCTCACATTCTCAAAAAGAAGGGAAATTCATGTCAAAAAAATCCATTTAATGCATTTGTTAGGGTTATTCCACAGTGACAAAACTGAGGAAATTCGGTGTTAGGGTTGCCTCTCTTACCATCCCACCACCACCACTCCACCCCCACCAACAGGCATTGGGGTGTGCGTTGGGGTCGTCGTGCCTAACTCTCATCCCATTCTCCAATACTGCACCACCTCAGCTTCTTAACACATGGAATGGGGTGAGAGTTAGGCTGATGACTTCAACACACACCCAAGCCTGTTGGTGGGGTGGGGTAGGGATGGTAGGGTGGCAACTCAACACTGAATTTCCTCACTTTTGTCATTGTGAAACAACTTAACTGATGCATTAAATTGATTTTTGCCATGAATATAAATATATATATATATATATATATATATATATATATATATATATATATATATTTTATAGGCACTATAGTTGAGGTTGAGTACCCCATTTAAGGTTAAATCTGAAATTTGGCAGCTTAATAACTTTGCAACCGTATGATGGATTTTCAGAAAGTTGGAATGCTTAATATGGTGCCATAGATCTCTGGATCTGCCAAGTTTTGTTACAGTCTGATGTATGGTTGCAGAGCTACAGAGTGCCACAAAATGCATAAATTACGGGGGTTTGTGCGTTTCTTTGCTCTCGCCTACAGCCCACACGGTTTGTGCGACTGGTCTGAAACCTTCAGGGAACATGCAGCCAGCATCCTCCATGTGTCTTTTGAATATTTTGTAAAAAAATATTAAACAGTTCAAAGGTTATTCAAAAAAACTGTTCCCCATTATAGTCTATGGGAAAAGTTAAAATATTCAAAAGTGTTGCAAATGCAGTTTTTATTGTCACAAATGACCCTTTTACTTTCATGATTTAGCCATTTTCTTCAGTTGGTGGTCATAAAAATGCTTGGCATTTAAATTTGGGACTCTCAAGGGATGCAATTCTTGTTATGTTCACCTTGTCGAGCCCTGAGGATGCTAGCTATGTCTTTTTTGGGCGTAAAACATCCCTGAAATACGTTTTGAAATTTTTGTAAAAAGTAGTGTCACAAAGTACTTTTGCAAATGCAACACTTTTGTGATTTTTTTTTTCTTGCAAAAGTGTCGTGATTTGCAAAAGTACTTTCGACATTATGCTCAAAACGATAGGGAATCTTTGCCACCCTGCTGCAAAACAACGGTTTGGTCTTTTGGGTTGAAATTTGCAGAGATGAAAGCCAACATCCCACAGATGTGCCTTTTGGTAACAAAATATTACAGGGCTGCAAAGTTGCAGCTCTCTGAATTTGAAAATTCTCCCCATAGGATAACATTACAGCATCCGCCATGCCTTTCGGGACCCGTTTCTCGAATACGGTTTGAGATATGGACTTTTTGTCAGAATAGTGCTTAGTCCCCCACTAGGGGGCTAGGTACAAAACTAGCCTGGAAAATCACAAATAATATGAGATTTTAGTTTTCTTTTGATGTCGTACGGTTCCTGAGATATAAGCAATTTAATATTCAAGTGCTCATTTTCTGGTACGAGGGCCTTTAGTAAGGCCTTATTCGTTCTTTTCACTGTGCACCTGAATGCACCTTATTGGGACAAAAAGCATGTGCATTTGCGTTACTGTTAGCATTTGTGTTTATGTTTCCACTTGCATTTCAATTACCATTTGCTTTACTGTTTACGTTTGCGTCAGTGTATGCATTACCATTTGCCTTTGTACTTGTATTTGTGTAACTGTTACCATTTGCGTTACCATTTGAGTTTGCATTTCCGTTACTATTACCGTTAGCATTGTGCTTGCATTTATGTTTTATTTGCGATACCGTTTCCTTTTGCGTCACCGTTACTGTTAGTGTTAACGTTACTGTTTGTGTTTGTACTTGTGCTTGTGTTTCCATTTGCATTTGCATTTATGTTTGCATCACCATTACCATTATCATTAGCATTTCTGTTTAAGTTACCATTACAATTTCCGTTTGCGCTTGAGTTTACATAACCGTTTTTGTTTGCATTTCAGTTTGCATCACTGTTAGCGTTACCATTAGCAGTTGCTTTTATACTTGAGTTTACATTACCATTAACATTTGTCTTACTGTTTATGCTTGTGTCACCATTATCGTTTTCCCTTGCATTACCATTTGCATTTGTGTTTCTGTTTGCGTTATCAAGGTTTGCTTTTTCATTACCATTTGTGTTTATGTTTGCGCTTGCGTTTCTGTTACATTTTGTGTTATTGTTTCTGTTTGCGTCACTGTTGGCGTTACTGTTTGCGTTTGCATACAAACATAACAATCTTTGTGTGATTATAACTTTACAGCTGTTTAATGGATTTGGGTGACATTTGTAATACTTGGTCTATTGTGGTACTTCTGTGGATTTACCAGCTTCTGTTTGACATCTGCATATGTTTGTTGCACAATGAAGCGCCAAAAATTTATTTTATGCCACTCATGTGCAGTTTTATTCTCATGCTACCCTGCAACTGTTGAAAAGATTTGGATAAGATTTGGTATACATGGAGTGGCATGATACATCTCTTTATTTACCAGTTTCTATTCCACTGGTATATAAGGTTCTTGAGCAGTGAAGTGCCAAAAAATCAGTTTTTGCTATTTCTTTTCACTATCTTGTGCAACACATAGCGCAGCCACTGTGTGGTTATTAGTCTGAAACTTGGCATGTTGAAAGCCCTTTGTTCAAGGAAGATGCCACTTTTTGTTTGATGAAAAAATATTGTTCTATTCTAGAGTTATTGCCATTTGAAGTTGTCCCCCTCACAGTTAAAGATTTTTTGGCCACCAGGTCCATCATTTTAGCACATTTTTGGCTAAAAGTTCCACCATTTTGTGGTGGATGACTTCTTAATGGTACACAAACTTTAAAACTGAATATCTCTGGAATGGTTTGGTCTTTTAATATGAAATTTGGAGGGTGTTGAATGGATGTCCTAGAGATGTGAATTGTACTGTTTACATGTTGGGAAAATAATTTGCTGCAGAGATACTGCATGATGCAGTTAACATTTTGCGCACAGCATTATGCATGGTGCTAGTGGCTTGAAATTTATAACATAGGTAGCCCTAGTGGTACGAAGGTGCCTTTCAGTGGTTTGGTTTGCAATTAGCCTTTGTATTGTTATCTCAGAAATGAAGTGAGATACAGACTTTTTGCCACTGTTGCCTCAGATTACCTTTACACTGTTATCTCAGAAATGAAGTGAGATACAGACTTTTCGCTGTTGTTGCCTTACATCACCTTGCTGTTACTGTTTGTGTTACCAGTTGTGTTTGCATTTCCATTTGCATTACCATAAAAGTTACTGTTTGTATTTGCGTTAACATTTCTATTGGTGTTACAGTTGCCATTAGCATTTGCATTTCACTCACTGTTACCATTACTGTTAGCATTAGCATTATTGTTATAGTTATTATGCAGACATGGGCAGCAGTGCTCCCACCACATTCCATTCACTATTTATATTGCACATTCTCAAAAAGAAGGTAAATTCATGGAAAGAAAATCCATTTAATGCATCAGTTAGGTATGTTTCACAGTGACAAAAGCAAGGAAATTTGGTGTTAGGGTTACCACCCCTTGCACCCCACACCCACCTATTCTCCACTAACAGGTATCAGGGTGTGTGTTGAGGTCATCAGGCCTAACTCTCACCCCATTCTCCCATACTGCACCACCTCAGCTTATTTACCTATGGAATGGGGTGAGAGTTAGGGCCAATGACCCCAACACACACCCTGATGCCTGTTGGTGGAGGCAAGGAGGGCATGGGGTGCAAGGGGTGGCAACCCTAATGCTAACACTAAATTTCCTCACTTTTGCCACTATGGAACATCCCTAACTGATGCAGTAAACAAAGTTTTTAGCCATGAATATATATATATATATATATATACACACACACACATATATATATATATATATAATAGTATATGATAGTGCTACCATAGTTAGGGTTGAGGAGCCATTTATATGTTAAACCTAAAATTTTGCACCTTAATAACTTTGCAACTGTTCCACAGATTTGCCTAAAATTTGGAATACACAATCAAGAACCATAGATCTTGGAATCTGCCAGCTTTTGCACTGTTCAGAATTACGGCTGCAGAGTTATTAAGTATGATCTGCACGTGCATTTACACTTTTTTGGAATTCTTTGGTCATCTCTAGAGGTCGCACGGTTTGCGTGACCAGTCCGACATCTTCAGGGAATGTGTGACTGGGGTCTCCAATGAGCCTTTTGAAGATTTCGTGAAAAAGTATTAAACAGTTCAAAAGTTATTCAAAAAACAAGTTCCCATTATAAGTCAATGGGAAAAGTTAACAAAATGTTTGACAGTGTCACAAATGCAGTTTTTACTTTCACAAATGGCCCTTTTACTGTCACAAATCCGCCATTTTGTTTTCAGTTGTCATCATAAAAATGCTTGGCATTTAAATTTGGGACCCTTTAGCAACCTAATTATACAGTGTCAGTGGCTCAGTAGGTAGCATACTCGCCTCTGAGGCTGGGAGATCAGAGGGCTGTGGGTTCAGTTCCCATATCTGGCACTTGGGTTACTATCCCAGTACTGACACTGTAGTGCCGCATGACAGGGGTGCTGCACTTCTGAGGTGCCATCTTTCGGATGAGACGTTAAACCGAGGTCCCATCTGCCTGGATTGGTGGTAGTTCAGGTGGATGTTAAAGATCCCATGGCACTTATCAAAAAGAGTAGGGGAATTTTTATTAACACTTGCAACAAGAATGCATATATACCAAACAGTGTTGTGCTACACAAAAACATTAAATAAGAATACTAAAGAATGTTGAACAGGATTACATCCTATGATAATACATAATTGCATCATGAAGTATTACATCAATCTAGTAAACAATACAAATGCATTTCCTTATGGCACAGTTAATTGCAGCTTAATGCAAAGAAATAATTAAAGAAAATCCATCCTTTTTTTTTCTCCTTTTTTCTTCCAAATAAATATAAAACAGGGACCATCTACATAATATGGAAAAAACCATAGTTCACTGTTAATCCCTCCCAGAAAAAGGAAAATAAAATAAATAACAACACACATCTATCAGAGTGACAAAGTCCCCACACAGATTTTCATAAATAATCAAATTCATTCCAAAAAGTTCCCCAACCGCGCAATGAAAGCTTATATCTTTCCATAAGCTTCAATTTCCCCACTTCAGACTCCACTATATGTACCAAATTAAGGGGAAGAATGATCTGCTGTTGTAATAATAATCTGCATCTACTAATCCAGATCCAATACAAAAAAAAAGTATGTAGTACTTGTAATGTACTATAAATATCCTCAGGCGTTCCTTCGTTAAAGAATCCATAATATAAACTTTCTTTCATAGGTGGAAGCAGCAGACCCTTCTTCCAATGGTTCTTAACTATATCCCAAAATTCCATAGCGTAATAGCAGTCAAAATACATATGATCCATAGTTTCTAAAAGAGATACACACTTTTCTCTTGGGCAGTAGCGTTCCCGTATCGACTTATGTTTCTGGTTGCTACCTACATTTACTCTTCCATGTATGCCTAACCAAGAAATATCCCACATGTGTTGTGGAATACGAGGATTAGTTACATAGCTAGATATCTCTAAACTTACCTCCCTAGTAAAATTTAAAAAAGGAGTGTCATGGAAAAATTGACCCAAAACTTTTTTATACAGTTCTTTCCTAGATATAGTTGCAACTACTTCCCACTATATTTCCCAACGATTTATTTTATCAAACACTTCTCTCCAACTGTCCATTAATGGAGGGCGACATTTATTTTGATGCAGAAATATACCATTCCTCCATTCACATAATACACCCTGTAAATGTGCTTTAAGTGACGCATCCCAAACTTTGAGATAACCTCTTATAACAGGGATCAGATTTAAGTATAAAAAATTCATCAAGAAAAAAGGGACAGGGTTTATCATTCCCAAACCCCCATCTTTTACATCCAAGTATAAAATGTTTCTTTTGATTGGGTTAAGGTGGCTACCCCACACCCCACAAAAAAAAAAAAACATCTCATTAAAGAAGCCTCCATAGTCCTAGGTAATAAAAAAAACATTACTTAAAAATAAAAAGACAGGTATCAAATAAGTTTTAATTAAATAAATCTGTTTCTTTTTGGATAATTTATTCCTGTTCCAAATATTCACTTTAGCGTTACCCTCCTGCAAGGCCAATTTCCAATTATCCATTGCACTATCCCTACCCCCGAAATATATCCCTAAAATTTTACACGGTTGGCATTCAATCCAAAAACTTCCCACTTTAGACTGAAGATTGGGAAACCCTGAAATGCTAATGCATTTAGTTTTCGCACTATTAATTCATGCACCCATAATCCTTCCTAATTTGGTAATGGTGTCACAAACTAACAGTATTGCTGGTTCATCAGGCAATATAAGACAAATATCATCTGCGTAAGCGATACATTTAGGCAAACATATTGAGTCCAGCGTAATGGCTCTTATCAAAGGGGACCTATTAATTACCCTCAATAAAGGGTCCAAAGCAAGAACATATAATAGGGGACTAAGTGGGCACCCTTGCCTAACTTCCCTCGTGACTCTATGTGTCCCTCCCCTCCATCCATTTTCTAGGGGAATTACATTAGCCAATGCATAGCACAACTGCACCCATTGTACAAACTTCGGTGGTATACCAAACGCCTTCAAACACTCCCAGACATAGTCCTGCAATACCTCATCAAAGGCTTTAGCTTGGTCTAGGCTCACTAAGAAGCCACCTAGTCCTCCAATGCTGCCCATCCTTAAAGTCATAATTTCCCTGAGATAAATCAAAGCATCAGTTATTTTCCTCCCAGGAACTGCACAATATTGTTGACCATTAATTAAATCTGGCATTACTATAGATAATCTATTCCCTAAAAGTTTAGAAAATATTTTAAAATCCATATTTAATAAGGTCAAAGGTCTCCAATTACCTATATCAGAATGATCTCCCTTTTTAAAGAGAAAGACTAATAATCCCTCATACATTTGAGTTGGCAAAATCATTTCCGAAATGAAGGAGTTATATAGTGCCAATAATTCTTTCTACATTAGTTTCCATAAAAGTTTATATAGTTCTCCTGGCAATCCATCAGAGCCTGGAGAAAGCCCATTTTTAAGAGAGGCAATGACAGACCCCAATTCTGCCTCCGTAAAATCAGCTATCATTGCAGTTTGTAAATGTTGCTCTACACACGGAAGGTCTGCTGCTGCTAACAACAGCGGTGTAAAGTTAGTGTCCTGATGTAAAACCCCAAAAACATTGCTGACATGTTGATCCAAAAAATCCATAATACCTTTATTATCAGATAGTAACGTATTGTCTTTCTTTTTTAAACTAGAAAAAAGTCGTCTATCTATCCTTGATTTACAGGCTAAAAAAGGATTAACTTGAGCATTTTTCCCTGGCATCCCAAAGGATTGTTCCCTAATTACGGAATCCATACGGTTGTATTGATACGGTAACATTGATTGTTTAATTTGGGTGATACTTTTTGATAAGTCTAGTCCATATTCACATTGTCTAGAAATTAAAGATTGCAGAGAATGCCGAAGTGACAAATATTCCTTTCATTTTGATTCAGCTGCTAAACGACCCCGCGTCTGAAAATATCCTATTATACAAAGGTTAAAGGCTTCCCACCAACTCAAGCTATCATCATGCAGACCAATTGTCGTAGTATGCTCATGTACGATTATTTCCAAGTCTTTTATAATCGATGGAATACTTAAAAAGGAAGCATTCAACTTCCAAAACCTCGGTCCTTTCCTCCTATACTGAGGAAAATCTAATGTTATTCCAATCAAAATACGGTCTAAAGTTTCAATTGGTACATAAAGTAACTTATTGATGAGCAGAGATTTTGGTACAAAAATAAAATCTATACGGGATGCAAAACCTCCTTTGAAAAAGGTAGGCTTTGCTGAATTCCTCCCGATTTGATGGGAATCTCTCAAACCAGCTAGAGAAAGAATGTTTTCAAACAGGACTTATCACAATACTGTTTCCCCATTGCATTCTTTTGCAAAAAATTTATATTAAAATCTCCACAAAAAAATAAATGCCTTCCCGTGTACAAAAAAGGTTGTATCTTATGTAATAACTCTATCCTAAGTGACTTCATCTGTGGACCATAAATTGATATCAACCGACATGTAATATCATTTACAATGACATCTACTAGCAACGCCCGGCCAGGTTCAATGTCGACCAATCTAATAAGTTTCACATCCATCGTAGTAAAACATATACCTACTCCACTACATCTTTCTTCCCCAAAGGACCAGAAAGAAGTACCCCAATGCCATTCATTGCTAGCTCGAAACATCTTGGAAGTCGTATTAAAACGAGTATCCTGTAGAAGAAATACATCATATCCTAATGAAGAAAGAATTCCAAACGTTGTTTGACGTTTGGCATGTGATTTTATGCTATTCACATTTAAGGAAGCTACCGACAACGTGAAAGGTTTTTAAGGTGGAGGTTTAAATATTGTATTACTAGACCTAGTCACCCTTTTCCCGGCCTCTGGCTGTTTGTTTCCTGGAGAGCTTCCAGGGACAGTAGACAAAGGAGCTGTATTAATCATTTCCACAACAGAAGCAGGAATAGGGAGAGCAAGTTCTACCTGATCACCCCATGAAGAGAGAACAGAAAATCTATTTTCTAAAGGTAATGGGGAAGCAGACATATCACTATTGCCGCTCCCTTCAGGAGGGAATAAACTGAGGTTAGGTTCCTGTACATCATCGCCTTCCCTTCTATTACCAGAGACTACTACTTTAGTCAAAATATGGGATTCTTTACCCAGCTTTGCAGTTGCCTGTTGATGGGACCCCTGAGGCGTCACAAAAGGTGTTTCCTTTTCAGGAGTTAATTCTAAGGGAATAACTGTCATCTGTTCTACTATTGAATCCACATTAATAGGATTCGCAGGAATCAATACGTTAGGGGCAATTTGTAAACCAGTTTGTCTGTCATCCAAAAGTAATCCTCCCCTCCCTCTGCCTCTGCGTCTACCTCGAAACATGGGCCTAGTCTTTATCCCTTCTTTGTCTAGGTGAGAATCTCTAGCTTGTGCTAAAAAGTGCTCCTGGTCAGAGGACTCTTCGGTATCTGTATTTTTCCAAGGGCAATCTGAAAAAGAATGGTTAACTTCGTTGCATAAATTACAAACCGAAGGTGCAATACAGTCAACAGCTAAGTGACCTAACATGCCACAATGGAAACACTTAATTTGGTCACACGAAGTATTCAAATGTGTTAAAGACCCGCATTTAAAACAACTATTTGGCTGACCAGCATAAAAAATTATGTCCCATCCTTCCCCAAAAAGAAGGAACTAGGCAGGTGTTGTATACCCTCATCATCCTGCTTTAATTGAACTCGAATAGTCCAACCCCCTGTCCAAAAGCCATTCCCATCCAGGATAGGCCTAGGTTTGTCCTGTACAAAACATCTCTTTTCCAACCAAAAAAGAATATTCGTAATGTTCACTCCTTCATTTCTGAAAAGGATCGTAACAGTTTTAACCGTGGGCTTCGTAATAGGGATGGCTTGGAAATCTTTCCAGTCTTCCTGATCCTTCAAATCATAATAAAGCCTCCAAAACTTGTCTAAGGAGATAACCGAACAAAAACTAATGTCATAATGATGATCTCCTGGAGGATGAATGAAAGCATATACTTCAGCAGGAGAAAAACCCATAGAATCGATCGGCAAAACCTTCCCCACCCAAAGTCTGTCCGGTGCCATAAGGGCCAACCCTCGATATCTCAAGCAAACCAAAAACCTGTGTTTTGCTGATTCCACAGGTTTCTTAAACAATCCCTCAAATGATTTAGTGCCCAAACCTACTGGTCTCGCAGTACTCACAGTTTTGCCTGAAACAGTCCCTTCGTCCAAATGTGGTGAGCAGGTGACTGACTCAGTCCCTGTTACATCAAGTCCAGGTATAGAAGTATCCAAAGAAGAGCAGTTGGCCACAATGGGAGTTCGAAGTTCTAGGTTGCCAGCGGCATCTTGCGCACCTAAAAAATCAGTAGCCTCACCTTGAAGTTGCGCATTCCCACTATCGGAAACTGCAGACTTAGAAATTTGGCTATCCCCAGTTGTTGATATAGGTACATCAAGACCTTACAAATGTATATTAGAGCCCCCGGGAATGGGAATTGAGGGGTCCAGAACCCACTTATCTCCAGCCCACAGCCAACCAGCGTGTTGCAAAGCATCTCCTGGAGACCATGCTGTTAAAGAACATGAGTGCACAGACATACTATCAGTTCTACCTTCTCCGGGCAGGACAGTCTTGGGTTGGGAGTTCTCACTATTACCACCATCTTGTTGACCAAAGCGCTTTCCTCTGTTATTAAACAGGCTAGCCGGGGAACGTTTTCTCTTACTGCGTTCTACATCCAGCTTCTTCTGGCAAGTCCGGAAATCCTGTTCCGCTGTATTAATTAGATCCAGCAATTGAAGTTTCTTCCTATTGAATTCTTCTTGTAGAAGCACTTCTGCAGTAGTATCCACGTCCGTATCAAATACAAATTCCATAGGCTCCAAAGCCTCAGCTCTATTGTCGTCTCCAGACTGATTTCCACCTTCCAACATACCATCTACCGTGGTTAGCTCCTGAGCTATGAAACCACAATCTTCCTCGTCCATCACCTCCTTCCGACTGAGGTCCTCCATCCCTGCAGACAGATGGACAGCACCACTTGCCTACAGAGTAGGGGAATTTCCCCAGTGTCCTGACCAAATTTCCCTCATTCACTAAAAAAATACCACCAACAGCTTAATCTGGTTCAAGGTCAGCTGGCATTCATCTGTATCCCCTTCCCCCGGGTTGTGCCTGAAAATAGGCAGGATTTGTCTAGTGCACTTACCCGGTCAACAAAAACTAAATACATAAAAATAAATAAAAATTATTTTTGTATTCACCTAGTCAGACCCTGAGGATGCTAGGCATGTCTTTATTTTGGGGTAAAACACCCCAGAAATATGTTTTTCAGATTTCTGGAAAAAGTACTTTCGCACTTGAGACAGTGTCGAATGAATTTGTGAAAGCTTTCACAAAGTTTGACAGTACTTTTCCAGGCTGTGTGAAAATGACAGCAAGTCTTTGGCACCCTGCTGCAAAAGAACGGTTTGGTCTTTTGGGCTGAAATTTGGAGGGAACACAGCCAACATCTCACATATGTGCCTTTCAGTATTTCGGTGAAAAGATATTACAGGGCGGCAAAGTTATGGCACTCCAAATGTGATGCTTTTTCCAATAGGATAACATTACGGCGTCTACCGCTTTACAGGAATTCTTTGCCGCCCTGCTGCAAAATAACGGTTTGGTCTTTTGGGCTGAAATTTGGAGAGAAGACAGCCAACATCCCACAAATGTGCCTTTTACTGGTTTGGTGAACATATATTACAGGGAATGAAAGTTATGGCACTCAGAACTTCTCTTTTTTTCCCCACAGGATAACATTATGGCATTCGCCGCACCTTTCAGGGCGCGTATCTCGGAAACGGTGCGAGATACGGACTTTTCATCAGAAAACTGCTTAGCCCCCTAATGTAGGCTAAGCATAAAACTAGCCAGGAAAGTCATAAATCATACGACTTTTAAATTTTTTTCTACGTGGTACGGTTCCTGAGATATAAGCAATTTACTATTCCAACTCCTCAGTTTCTGCTCCGAGACCCATTATTATGCATACATTCTTTGTACTCTCTGTCTTTGTCTATGCAGCTTTTGGGGAAAACTAGCCTATGCGCTTACATTACTGTTACCCTTACCACTTCTGCTTGTGGTTTCATAACTGTTTCACTTACTATTCCCATCTACGGCACCATGTGCGTTACCCTTCACATTTCCATTTGCGCTTGCATTTGCATTATTTTAACCATTTCTGTCTACAGTACTGTTTATCTTTCTGTTTCGCTTTGTGTCACCATGCGCATTACCATTTACGTTTGCGGGCATCGTGTTACTATGTGACAAGACATCACGTGGCGGGAGCGCGGGGCCCTTCGACCCCCACAATCCACCCTCCACATTACATTCACTATTTCTCATTATACTTCTCAAAAAGAAGAGAAATTAGAGGCAAAAAGCTCCATTTAATGCATTAGTTAGGATTGTTCCACAGTGACAAAGTGAGGAAATTCGGTGTTAGGGTTGTACATGGACCCCCTGCCCACACCCCAACTGGCATCGAGTTGCATGTTGGGGTAATGTCCCAACTCTCACCCCATTCTCCCATACCTCTGATTCTTCACACATCTGATGGAGTGAGAGTTAGGGCCGACAACTAACACGCCTCTGATGCCAGTTGAGGGTATATGGGAAGTCCAGGGAGCTTTCAACTCCAACACCAAATTTCCTTGCTTTTGTCACTGTGAACAACCCTAACTAATGCATTAAACTGAGCTTTTTGCTCTTATAAGTATATATATATATATATATATATATATATATATATATATATGTACATATATATATATATATATATATATATGTATATTATACTGGCACAGTTGTGTCAGTATAGTTAGGGTGAAAAGTAACTTCTATGTTAAACCTGAATTGGTGAATATTAATAGCTTTGGAACCATTTAACAGATTTGCATACAGGTTGGCATGCAAAAAGTCTAGGGGTAGGTCTCTTGACATGCCAATTTTCATGAGAATCTTCTGTGTGGTTTCTGAGATACAGGGCAGGATTTTTGAAAGGTGACGCAGGGCATGCATCTAGCCCTGCACCACAGGATTTTAACTTTGGCTGTGCACCAATCCCCATTGGCACAACTGCACCCGAATTTCCATTACTGGGTGCAGTTGCGACCGCTTTTGTGGTTTTCGGCTGCTTGCGACAATGCTCTGGCACAAGCATCGTGTCTTTGTCCTGGAGGGAAGGCGCAAGCAAGACCACACTTATGTGGTCTAAGGACCTCTGCTGGATGCAACGGATAGAAATTCCCACATGTCATCCGGTGAATGACATAAGCCCAGTGTGCTGTGTGTTCAGTGCACTGATGGCTTGAGGCATTCATTTATGATGGAAAATCCTGCCCATAGAATGTTGAAAAAACAGAAAAATCTGTGTTTTTTTACATTTCTTTGTCCACCTGGATCTCAGAAGTGGCATTAGGCTGTGGTCTGAAACTTTCAGGGTAGAAAGCCTTTGCCTCACAGATGTGCCTTTTGAAAGTGTGGTGGAAAAAATATGAATCCGTTCAAAAGCTATTAAACTTTAAAGTTTACCATTATACCCTATGGGAAAAATAAATACATTACCTGAAAGTGAAAGCAGGTAAACAGCCTCTAAACCAGTTTCTTTGCCATTTCATAGCAAGAAAAATGTTAGAACTTTTGGGCTGAAATTTGCACCGTGGCAAGCCCTTGCCCCGCAGATGTGCGCTTTGCTGGTTTGGTGAAGAAATGGACACCGGCTCCATAGTTACAGTATTATGAAGTTGTGAATTTTCCCATAGGATAACATAAGGTAACTTCTATGTTAAATCCACATTTTGGAATGTTAATAACTTTGGAACCATTCAACAGATTTGCATGAAAATTTGCATGAAAATTAGCATGCGTAATGTCTAGGAGTAGGTCTCTTCAACTGACAATTTTTTTGTCCACCTGGATCTCAGAAACGGCTTTAGGCTGTGGTCTGAAATTTTCAGGGTAGAAAGTCTTTGCCTCACAGATGTGCCTTTCGAAGGTTTGGTGAAAAATATGAATCCATTCAAAAGTTATTAAACTTTAATGTTTCTCATTATAGCCTATGGGAAAAAATATAGGCTCTGAAAGTGAAAGCAGGTAAACAGTTTCTTTGCCATAACCCTCCCCGCTGCAGTGGGATTAGATGCCAGTAGGGTTTGGTACTGCAACTTAAGTTCACAGAAAGAATTAGTGAACTACACAGGAAACCCTTCAGAGCATAACTGATACCCATTTTACTTCAACTAACTTTAGTACAGGTGATTAGATAGGCAGAGAACTATTCCCTTCACAGTACTGGGATTTGAGCGTGATCATTGGTTACACTATGGTACATTGCTGGTCCCAATCTGATGTTCGTGGTATATTCTTACACAGAATATGAATTGAGTCTCATTGCTAGATTGTCCAATAGGCTATTGAATTCCCTGTTATAGTACTTACTGCCTGCACATCGATATATGGATTAGCACAGATATTCTTTCTCTTGCACAACAATTCTCGCTATAAAACATATAGAGGATAATGGATGGGAACCAGTTAATAACAACACTGTGTTCCCATTGAGACGTCATCAAGACAACTTAGTAAACCTCAAGAGTGAAGCTCGAGAGGTTTACAGTTGGCATGACGACCTTGAGATGGGAACATGCATTGTTGTTAACTGGTGCTCATCCATTGTTTTTTACAGTGTATGGGCACCAGTTAAAACAAATTTGTCCTTACTTTTCTTTTTTTCATAGCACCACTCTCCATTTGGGCCAGCTCTCACAACTGTGGCCATGCGTCCAAAGCCCCATGTTCAAGAGATGCACGTGCACAGTGCCATTCACGTTGTTATGGTATCAACATGACGTACTCTCAAGTGTGTATAACAACCTCTTGAGGCCACATTCATACCATAACAAGGATAGGAATTCACTGAATTCCATCCTTAGCAATGCCCTTCCATACATTATAAAAAAGTTATGTCAAGAAGCCACTATATTCTATTATGGAATGTAGACTTGCAAGCCTAGAATGTTGGATGATACCCAATGCTCTGCATGTTTGTTCTTATATGTGCTGTCTTTCAGAAAATAAAATAACGTTTCATGTTAAAAAAGAAACACTCAGTCATTGTGCTTGTGCATTCTGTACATATCAAATTTTGAATGCAAATGTTTACCTTTTTTATATTAATAAACTTAACATCTTATTATAGGAGCACCGATTTATGCAGGCACCACTTTTATGGTTTTATACATATGAAATACTGAATAAATTGATAGTATTTTCACTGACCAATTAGGTTGCACTTTGGGGTGTTTAAATGTAGCCTGTATGTATTAGCTCTGTCCCCAGACAAGGCCTCCATGAAGGATGATATGTAGGGGATGCTAGCCCTCAGCTCCTGCATTACGTGACAATAAATAAAAATATTTTGAGCAAGCAACAGGTGTGTGTGTTATTTTTTATTATTTTATAGTCCTGTGTTCTTTGCCAACTGTATCATTGTGTGTGGAAGTGTGCACTCCTTCAGCTAATCTTCCCTGGTTCATCCTCACTGATACATTTCTGGAGCCCACCCTTGAAGAAAGACAGGGACAGGGTAGAGGCTAGAGATACGGTGAATTAAAACTGCTGTCAAGGTTGATGTAGAGCTGGGAACTTCATACCACAAGTAATGAGAAAGTTCTGACTTCACCACCAACTCTGCACAGCTAAGTTTGTATTGAAAAAAAAGAACACTTTCAAAACTATAAGCCTATTAGCACCACCACCAAGAACATTTACAGAGACATATCCACACCCTCTACCATATACCACCCACCTCCCTCCTTCCTATTCTGTTTATCTGAAGTTTTTAAATAATGGAGTACAGTATGTCCATTTCTCCACCCATGCCATGTCTATAAAACACATAAATATAGACTATGTTGAGAGACAATTGGTCCATCCAGTTTGCACTGTTCTGCACTATCTTACCCCATCACATACTGTCTAGATATTGTTGTCCTTCTTCTCATCTTAACTCTGTTCTAGCCATGCTTGAAACCATTCAGGGTTTTTGCACCCACTACCTCTGCTCGCAGGCTGTGCCATGGCTCAACCACACTCTCTGCAAAATGAATCTTTCTCACATCCCCTCCTGAACCTCCTCACTTTCACTCATGTCCCCTTGTTTTTGACTTATTATTCATGTTGAGTAGTTCATCATATAGTAGTTTATTCTGTTTATTCCTTTCAAGAACTAGAAGATGTCTATCATATCATATCATATCACTCCTCTCCCTTCTGCCCTTCAGCAATTACATGTTCCGTGCCCTGTTTGACCTCAGTCACTTAGGTTACCCTATGCTGCATTGTCTCTAGCCAGTCTTTGTCTTTGCCTAGACAGGGATTCCAGAACTGGACACAGTATTCCAGGACGAACCTCACCAGTGACCTATAAATACCCCATTCCCCCATCCCATCTCAAATCTAAAGTGCCAAAAAAGTGTGTTCACCTCTACTCACCCCCACCCTCTAGCACCCAACCTCCCTTCTGCCCCCCAAGTTCCCAGGCCCCTAGGGTAGTCAAATAGTAGTCAATAGGAAAGGAAGGATACAATTAATTCTTTAAACCTATAAAAAAGAAAATAAGTCCCATGATGGAGAAAGCATGCTCACTCATCAGTGTACTGCAGTACAGTAAAGGAATCATGGCATTCTCACCGGTAGCGACACCTGATTGTCCACTTGTTAGCCAGTCAGGTGTTACTATAGA
The DNA here is from genome assembly GCA_016271365.2 of Neoceratodus forsteri. NCBI lineage: Eukaryota > Metazoa > Chordata > Ceratodontiformes > Ceratodontidae > Neoceratodus > Neoceratodus forsteri. The sequence continues at coordinate 188,389,320 of CM028132.1, read as the reverse complement.
TGAGGGGTTCACTGTTCTGTCTTTCTATTGTAGGACACTGATGAGTGAAAATGCTGGCTGCAGTGTGGAACCGTTTTCTTTTTTACAGGTTTAAATCCAGCATGGGACCATTTTCTTTCTTTACAGGTTTAATGAATATAATTGTATAATTTTTTGACTAATTGAGTGTTAAAGAATGGTTAGGGTGAGGGTTATTACACTTTTTTGGCACTTCAAGGACAAGGACAGAAATGGGGTGGTGGAGAAGTGGATGGCAGGGTGTTTCAAAAACTTGGTATGGGTGGGGGAAGATTTAAACTCTATTATTTAAAAACATGGCCTAAACAAGATGGAATAAGGGAGGTGGGTGCTAGAGGGTGGATTGGTGAGGTATGTATCTGCAAATGATCTGTGTGGTGGGGGTGGAGTCTGTACATCACAATGGGAGGCATATAGTGGTTAAAAGGACTTTTTTATTTAAGCTAAGGACATGGAACACTTTGCATAGTTTTCACCAGCAAAGTACCATTTTGCCTGGTGAATGCTAAGTATACGGACACTTCACCAAAACTTTCACTGGTAAAGTGCCAGTACACATAAACTTTGCCAGACAAAGTAGGCCCTTTTCTGGGCAAGGAACCAAGTAAAGAGTCAGTTCACACTATACAAAATTGGGCACATTTGCAAAGTTCTTGTGAAGCAATGTTTTGGGAATTTCACACACCTATAGTGGATTAAGTGCAGAAGAGGTTAATTAAAATGAGCCAGGGTCAGCAGAAAAATACTCACATGGAAAGGCCAAAGGATATCAACTTGAACACACTAGAAGCATAAAGAGAAAAGGGGGCATGGCTGAGAGATAGAAATACCTCCAAGGGATAAATAAAGTAGGCAGTGGAGAGTTATTAATGCTGAGCAGGAACACAAGCACCAGAGGAAACTCAGTGAAGCTGGGGGACGGGAGATTTAAGCAGGAGGTCAAGAAGCATTTATTTGTAGAGAGGGTTGTGGAAGGTTAGACTACAAATGGAGGTAGTCTGTGTGAAGTCAGTGTGAGAGGATTCAAACATGGCTCAGACAGGCATATGGGTCTGGAAAAGACATTGGCAAAAGAGGAGAGGGGACATGAGGAGCAAAGAGCCACTAGGGACCTCACACTCAACATTAGATAAGTAGAGCTGGGCAGACTTGACTAGCCACAGTGCCTTTTTCTAGTGACTATTATGTTTCTGTTGAATTTCAGAAATTTCTGACTAATTCTGTGGAATTCCACTGAAGGAATTATGGCAGAATTCCAACACAGATTAGTATTACACCTTTTGTCACTCTGAGTTGTTCCCACAAAATGTGTACTGTATAAACAATAAGGCATGAAGGGTTGTCTGTAAAATATATTTTACAGCAGGACCAGGGGTGTAGTAAAGCACAAGGCCAAAGGCCGAGTGACTTCAGCCACTGGATGTGCTGTATAATATGTTTTATACATATCCCTGAGTGCCTTATTGTGCTTATAAAATTGGTTTCTTCATTTTTTTATGTTTTTCTATTGGGAAAAGCATGTTTATATATTGAAACAATAAATTTACTTGTGTGCATTTGTGATAAAATAGTCTTTCTGCCCACTGCAAGTGATGCAATTGATGATATAATTGTATTATTACATACTTTCTTCTTCCTGTTTTTTTTCTCTGTTTTTCTCCACATTCAAGACATGGAATGTTTATCATGGAATGTTATCCATGGAATACATGGATTCAAAATTCTGCTCAGTTCCACTGGCAGAATGTTTCCCTCCTAACACTCTGTGCACACAGAACACAAAGGCCTTTGTTTTAGCCAGAGGCTCAATTATAGTGTATGATAGAACGCTGTTGAGCATGGAAATCCATGCTCCCAACAGCATTGTTGTGCTTGCCTCAGTGCATCATGATCTTGTTGTGCTGCACTGGGTACGTCACCGGTGCAGCACAACAAGATCGAACGCATTCGCGCATGCACAATTTAAAAGCCGCGTCGTCGAGGGAGCTAGTAGCGCTGGAGCGAGTCTCAAAATGGAAGCCAAGTAAGGCATGATTTTAAAAAATTCTGCTTCCATTCGCTGTTTTGAAATTAATAGACTCCCCATACACTATAAAAGATTGTCTATGAGGAGTCATTCACAAACAAGGACCTTCTCAGATCTCGAGGTATCCTTGGTAACAGACGACCTCTCGAGCTTTGCTCTCGATGTCGAACTTTGCCAAGGATATCTCTCGATCGAGAATATCCTTGTTGTGAATGACTCCTCATAGACAATCCTCTATATCTCACTGTCAGGGCAAGAAGAAAAAAGTTCCCTGAAGAGCAAGTAAAGCTAGAAGGGGGATTTTTCACTGTCAGCAAAGAAACAGTTTTAGTGAAAACTATAAACAATGCTTATTGTTTCTAATTTGTTTATGTATGTAAGGAGAGTGTGATAATCAGGAAAACAACATCTAATTAATTTGCTTTATTTTTTATTTAAGGTAGTTTTATTTTTAGGGCTCAGTTGAAGTTTTTTACAGTGTAAAGGTAGCAGCCATGTTTGTGGTGGAAGATCAGTTCTGGCTATAGGGGGCTAAGTGAAATGCCTGTGTTCCAAATGCCCATTGATCTGGGTTTGAGACTTTTCACTGCTGAGCAGTTCTTTTTTTTAACCATGTGTAAACCATATTTTACTCATAAATTAGAGCCAATCAGATTACCGGATTTTTCCCTGCCATTTTATAAGAACTTTATACACAAATTCTGTATAGGAAGGTGAATTTCATCAAAAATGCACCCACTTTCTTCATACTGGCCCTTACACACCTGCATGGGGGCCTATTAAGGTGTTTAGATAGCCAGCTGTCTGTTCTGAAACTGCCTAAATTTGGTTATTTACCTTGGCTCCCCAGTTTGAATCGTGAAAGCCATTGTATTATTTTTCTGTGAAGATTTTTTGTTTTCTATGAAAGTGCTGATATTCGGCACATTTGATCATTTTGCTGAATCTTATTCTATGGATAGTTAGTGATAGCAAATAGGTGCCTTTTAGACAGAATGTCCACGCCAAGTAACTCCCTAGGTGTACTACGGTCTTACAAAATTGAGGCATTCAAGAGAGAAAGATGTGCTTTGTTGGGCTGTTGCAGTTTTAATGAAGACAACTTATCCTAAATCTTGCTAGCAACTTGTTCATTCCTTAGTTCTTTTACTGCAGACTGGTAGTTAATGTGCCAGAGAAATCGTTAGTGTTTTATTATTGCTAGAGATTGGGTGTTTAGGTAATGTTGATGGACAGTCGAGCTTCTGCTGATGTCCACTTGCCTTTTGCAGTGGACTGTTGCAGGCATGCTCCCCAACTGATGAGGCTGGTGTCGGTCTCTGACGTCACCTAGTAAGACAGGTCTAGGGGGCACCCTCTCTGTAGGTTTGGATGGTGTGTCCACTATTTCGGTGAGTCTCTCACCGTCCTTGGTAGCTGGATCCTCTGGCTGAGGTTGCCTTCCGATGGGGAGCCCTGCTGTAGTATGCAGTACTGTAGTGGATGCATGTTCCATCTTGCCCATGGTACTAGGTCCAAGCAGGATGACATTATGCCAAGGACCTGTGCTGCTTGGCCCAACGTTGGCTTGGCAGAGGACCTTAAGCTCTTTACCATCGACATTACTGAGTCGATGTGCTGTGCTGATGGTCTTGCCAGCCCCTCGTCCGTGTTTATTTCTGCACCTAGGTGTTCTATGAGCTGTGCTGGGTGCAGTGAACTCTTCTCACAATTGACTACCCAACCGTGTTGGGCCAGAGTCGTCAGGACTAGGTCTGTGCTTATCTGAGACTGGGTGATGCTGCGTGCCCTGATCAGCCAGTTGTCCAAGTAAGGGATAATGTCCACACCTTGTTCCCATAGTTGGGCTGCTAAGACCACCAATACCTTTGTAATTACCCGTGGTGCAGAAGTGAGGCCGATTGGGAGGGCCTGATACTGTAGGTGCTGACCTAGTATATGAAATCGGAGGAAATGTTGGTGATTTGGCCTGATTGGGATGTGAGTGTATGCATCCTTCAGGTCTACGGATATGAGGTAATCTCCCACCCGTACGTTTCTTAAGGTGGACTGGAGGGTCTCCATTTTTGAACCTCGGTGTGGATACGAACCTGTTCAGGAACTTTAAGTCCAGGATGGGTCTGAGGTCTCCGTTTTTCTTTGGGACCATGAAGAATATGGAGTAGATCCCTGTGCTGGCCGCGTCCTCTGGCACAGGTCTGATGGCATTGTTCAGCAACAGGTCCCAAAGAACCTCCTGTACCTGGTGGGCAGTGGTCCACTTTTTTGGAATAGGAGACAGTACCACTCTGTCCCTGGATGGCATGCTTGAGAATTCAATCGCATAGCCTTGGGAGATGATTTCTTGGACCCATCTGTCCGATGTTGTCCTTTGCCATTGTTGCTGGAAAACCATCAATCTCTGACCCACCAGTGGGTAGTTCCCTAGTGGTATTGTGGTTGGGGACAAGTTGGTGGAATAGTCAGTACTGCTTTGACTTTCCTCCTCTGCCTCTGCCCCCAAATCTCCTACCTCATGATGCTGGATATGTACTGTACCTTGTGAGGGGCCTCTGAAACCATTGCTATTGTTGCCGAGGCCTCTGCCCCAAAAGGAATTATTAGTGTAATTCTGCCTTCTGTTGTGTGGGAACCTGTTGTTTCCCCAAAACCTGTGCTGTGCAGAGGGCAAATATGTGGTTTTTTGTTTATCTTTTGTGAGGTCCTTGCCCTCTTCTTTTTGCTTTAGGAACTCCTTTAAGCCTTCTCCGAACACGTTGTTCCCTTTGAAGAGCAAATTATGTAGCAGCATCTTTGATTCATTGTCTGCGTCCCATAATTTGAGCTATAGTGTTCGTCTGGCCCTGTTTGTCAATGCGGCAGATCTGGCTTCTAGTTTTAAAGTGCCCACAGCCATGTCTCCCAGGTATTTTCCAGTGTCTAGGGTGCACTCTAACAGCTCTGCTTCCCTGGATTTGGGGTCTACTTTCTCCAGCAGCTCTTCCAACCAGTGGATCTGCACCCTTGCTGAATAAACTGCTGTGACTGTTGCCTTGGCATTCATGCCTGAGAAATCAAACAGCTTCTTTAGCATCTCTTCTACTTTATTGTCTGTAGGATCTTTGAGTGAGATCGTGCCACAAGGCAGCACCGTCTTTTTGCTAAGTGCTGCTATCTGAGGGTCTATAGATGGTGCCGTACACCACAACTGAACCTTGTCATCTTGTACCGGGTATATCCTATCTAGAGTTCTCTTTTCAGACATGCGGCCCGGCTCTGCGGTTTCCCACTCCTTAGTGAAAATGTCATCTATAGCAGGACAGCTAGGGAATGTGTCCTTGATTTTTTGGTTCTGTTGGATCATTGGGTCGAGCTTGGACTCAGGCTTTGGAGTGTCCACCTCAAACTCCATAGTTGATTTAATGGCCCTCATGAGGCCTGGAATCAAATCAAATGAACAAAGTTTTGAAGTTAAGGAGGGGGTATCTGGTACGATGTCCATATCTTCCTCCTCTGAGTCGACATCCTCACCATCGTCCGGTGCCACACCCACCTCCTGCTCCCCTGGTGAAGAAGATGCAGGCTCTTCGTCAGCACGCAGTTGTGGAGAAGTGCTTGGACCTGGAGTTTGGCCAGGGGTGGGAGGGGATGGTGGTCTCGATTTTGTCAGAGACATAAACTTTCCATGACCTTCAGCATGAAGTTCTGCTGACTCTCCATCATGGCCACTGTCGCCTGTTGCTTCTGAATGAGTAGTGCCCCTGGGTTCATCCATCCCGAAGCAGTAGGCCCTTGCCTGTCTAAGTCAGTGATGGAGGGTTGGCTGCTGGTTTGCTCCTCTTTATGCAAACATACTGGGCAGAGGGGGCCTTGGGTGTGGGGCATCAATGCAGTACTGCAGGACACACACTTCTTGGCCTTCACCATCTGAAAGAGATGGCAGAAGGCATTCATTATATATATATATATATATATATATATATATATATATATATATCTACATAACGAGTTATATATACATATATATATATATATCTATATATCTATATATATATGTATGTATGATTATTGTATTTATCTTGTTTTAGTCAAGAGCCTAAGATTATATAGAGCAAGGTGAGAGAGATGCTGATTGGTCCGATTGCAATCTGAGTAATTGCTTGTAATTTAGCGAAATAAACTGCCAGGAGCAAGAACAAGTTTGATACCTTCAGTGGGTTCAAGGACTCTGTGAAGGGGAGCTGTATTATCAGAGTGGCATCAAAGCAGACAAACATGCGCATCTGATATGAACAGGGGGCTGCTTGCTTTCAGTCTCTAGCAGCAGTGCTCAAAATGGCTGCTCCTGAGACAAAATGGCATCTCTTCACTTTCCTGGGTAGAGAAGGAACCCTCTCCCAAGATGGTGGCTGTAGTGGGAAGAATATCTCTCTAAAATGGCACCCCATGTATGTTGCCTCAGTGGTACCATATGGTGTTGAGTGAGGAACACCGCCTACTGGAGCCCTTGGAGATTTCAGGCCTTTCCGAGCTCCCTAGTGAATTCGCCCAGTCTCCTGACCCATTTGCCACGATCTCACAGTGTATAATTCCAGAAAGCCAGAAAGGAGAAAGCGAGTTGTCCCAGTGTACCAGCCACTGATATAGGGGCCGCAGTACAGGACCACTCCTGCATTGGGCTAATCTTAATGCGCAGGGATCCTGTTCCCAAGAACAGCCGCTTAGGCAGGGGCTGCTATTAGGGGTGGAGAAAAAACTGCAGGTCCCCTTGGCGCAGGGTTGCTCCTGCATTTGACCAGATTCAGGGGACAATAAGGAATTGTGTGCCCAGAGTAGCTGCTTGGGCTTTTGAAATCCCCAGGGGCTGCTGTTACCAAATAGTTAGGCAGAGGAATTGGCAGTGCATGGCATCTGCTTGTGAAGGGGTGCCAGAGATCCAATCAGTGGGCCACACACGAGCAAGAGAGAGTCAGGCTGTTACTAGATGCCATGCCTGGAAGGCCTCGCTTGGGAGGGGGCTGCCAGCAGCCGGACAACAGGCAGCGCGTGGAATTCCTCTGAACACTTGGAGGCCCCACTTGAGAGAGAGGCCGCCAGTTGTAGAGCGAGCGTGTGAAGCGAGGACTTTTTAAAATTGTAAGGAAAGCGTGCAAACGGCATAGCGATCGAGAAGTCATAAGATTTTTTTAAACTGAGCAAATAACATGCCTAGAACAGTTCAGCATCCATCCACAACAACTTCTTCTGACTCACAAATGTTTTGCCAGTTACCAAATACAACTTCCAAGCTCTACAAAAAACCAGCAGCTGGCAGGATGCTTCCAATACAAACTTCCAGTCCCTTAGCAAATGAAATGCAGACTTGGAACATAAATGCTTAAAACTTTGCAATACAAACACATTAAATGGCAGTGTTTAGCTTGATAATTTACTATGCTTCATTGACTAGAGAAAATCAAGATAGCCCAGAACAATAGTGTTGCAGCTAAATTGTAGGGCAGACATTTATTCATTTAAAATAATCTCACTCGCTGCTATGGGCAATCTATAAGCCAGGCAGCCTAACAGGTTTTACAACTAAACTAATTATGCAAACTGCTGAGGGAGTCATTGATCCTATCAAGAAAATAGTTGGCTTACCTTGGATAATTAGTTAACAGGGACTCCTGGAGTGCTTGTAGCCTCTTCAGATGCAAGGTTGAAACTGGAGAAGGGGGACTCCTGGGACCTAGTTGTGCTCTGAAATTTGATTTGGGTCACATGTACATCACTAGCCTATCAGGTGGGTTGAGAACCCATGAGGTAATGTCTGGAGTGACGTGGATACAACATAACACAATTTGCTTTTTAGAGTGATCCAGCAAGCTGCAGTTGTTGTAGTGTGGGTAAGGTAAGAGAGTGTGCAGGGCCCTGTATACTCAATTGTATCAACTACAGTACAAAGAAATCACAAAATGTAAGATTGTAAATGGACTTTAGTGCAATTTATTTTCTACTCTTGCTGTCTTGGTGGTTCATATTTCCCCTAGTGCTTGCTAGCTGCTGCATTATAGGAGTGTTAGGGTGATATAGCTCTCTGGGCATGGTTCAGTAGTAGCTAACATATGAGAAAAGCACAAATACAGGCTCTGAGGCTATTTAAATAATATGTGTGCAGTCTGGTGAGTGTGAAAAATATTTGTAGTGTATGCTCAGTGCTGCAACAAAAGAAATTATTTTCTCCAGTATTGTACGAATAGACAATGGTATTAGTGGTTAATGGGACTGAGGGAACCTACATGGAGCACAGAGCCAGGGCTGCTGATTGGGTGGACTAAAAGTTTTGGAGTAAAAACTTGACAGAAAAAATATTTCTGAGCTCAGAACGTGGAAGTAGATTAGGACAGAAGATGTCGGAGGCAAAGCTTTGCCCCATGCCACCCTTGAAACCACTGAAAGTGGTGCCATGAAACACAAGATATTGTTCAGTTGGGCTGTGGCGACTCAGACAGATGGAATGGCAACTGAAGATAAGACCAAAAACCCAAATAATTCATGGGCCAAAGAACAATACTGAGGCAGTTCCAGGTAATTTTCAGCCAGCTGCTAGCAGATGCACACAGAAACAGCCACTACACCAGCACCACCCCCTCATCATTTCACAATCAGTAGGGTCTAAGGGCACAGTAATAACATTTGCTTACTTTATTACAATGTTTCATAGTTATTATAGCTGAATGAAAAACATTTGGTAACAACTTACCAGCAGTAGTATGATGGTGTTTCTATCCTCCTATCACAGTGAAAACACCTCAAAGTGTCTCTATCACGTATTTCTCTCGAATAACATCTCATCTATGTTTTAACTGCTTTACTGTCCAGGAGCTGGTTACACAACTGAGGTAAGCCATATTTAAGACACGCTTTTGGTCTTACAAAAGCAGTGCAGGCTTAATAAATGTAAGTCTGTTGTACAGCTGTCTAATAATGTATTGATTTTATTTAGAGACTTTCATATAAGCCACCTATGTACCAGGCTTATTTGTTATTAGTAGGCTTAGTTTGCCACAGTTAATTATAGGGAAACCTACTTAACTGTAGGAAACCATTCTGAATATTGTACATTAAAAATATATGTACTTGAAAGAGAATGTCAAAACTATCCAGAGTCAACCTTATAAATGTTAAAATTCAGTGAGTCACTCATTAAGCTTTTATGAATTATCTGGTTAACTAATGGATTACATAAAGTACAGTAATGATACCTGATACATACAGGGTCATACAGTATATTGCCAGGTCTTTTGGCTACATCACATACCTGAGAAAACAAAACTGACCCTAATGCTCCAAATGCCTATTAGGTAGACTTTTCCCCTTTGTCTTAGTTATACTATAGCAAACATTAAAGGAGACTTCTGCACCCTGGTTATGATTAGGGGTGAGCTCAGATCCATGATTTCCACAAACAACTACCCAAGAGTCAGGGTTTGTGTATTAGTTGATAATATTGGTATCAGGCCTTTGACATCTGGTTACCTAGGAACCCTACAGGCTACAATTACACACCTTTTAATCTATGCTGTATGACTTCACCAACAATACTGATCTGTGGCTCACTGATACTATAGCAATGGCAGAGGTCGGATACCCCGGGATTAACTCAGTGCTTCTTTCAGACTATATTCCAGTCATCATGGATTACTTGCTGGCCCCAGCACATGCCTCACCCTCCAAAAGAAGGAGCTGCAGTCTTTTCCTCCTTCTTAACCCCAAATACGACCAGTGGGTATCCAGTGAGGTGGAACTCCACTTCAGCACCAATTCTTCCCTCCCTGGGGCCCCCAACTTCCCCCAGTACTAATGTCAAGTGCCCACTCCCACTCCAACCTGCCAGCTGCCTTATCAGTTTGTTCATTGTTGATGGTACTCCTCTTCCTAGCCCTATTATGCCATTATGATGTGGTGGTGGTGAGTGGCTGCTGTCAATGCTGGTTAGTGGTCATTACATCATTGGGTCAACTCTTCACAGACAGGCATCAGTGATGGGAGCCCCTGGGATGAATGCTATGGCTGCTGCTGAGTGCACTAACTAGAGTGACTCACTACACTCAAGCCTTGCCCTTAAGGTTGTCACTGGGTGGAAGGAATTGACCCTAGCTGGTAGCCTAGCCTCCAGGAGTGCACTGATTTCCTGTTTTAAGGACTGCTAGTTCCCGTAGCTTATCTGCATGTTAACATGAAGAAAACATTTTATATCCAAAAGAATACTGGAATGCATGCAATGCAGTTAAGACTAAATTTCAAGAAATGCAAGCTGATGTAATTAGGGAAAAGGAACCCATATATGGAATATTGGATGGGAGAAGGGTAGGATCTAAGAGTCATCACTGGTGACTCAGTCAAGCAATCCAGCCAGTACAATAAGGCTATAGAGAGGCATTGAGGGTGCTGGGGTGCCATTGGAAGGGTTTTTATTGTAGGTGAGGGGAAGTGATAATGCCAATGCACAGTTTCACACTACTACACATGTTATATTTTGTGATGCTTATTAAACTTCAATGTTTTGACATTAAAAGAACCAATTGTATAGAAGGTTATCCACATTACTGCCAATGTCAGACTACTATTTTAAAACCTGTCCCAGTAGCAGATTGAAATATTGAGATGGAGAAAAAGACATACAATGTGATGATGCAACAATTGCTGTGACCTACATACACTGTGACATACTAAACACACCAACAACACACATTTTCATACCATTATAAATACACCTGACACATGGACATACAAACATACACCCAAGAGGCACATTACAGTACTCACACTCACCTTACAGACATTTTGGCCTGCACATATGAACATACAGCAATGATTACAACAGACACCTGTACATACCCTCATGCATTAACTAGAAACATTGTCATACCTTCAATGCATCATCCAAAATGCCTTATTGTACCAGCATGCACAAACCAGGCACTTAGTCAAACAGATGGATGTTCAGATAGTCTGGGGATCTGTGTAATGGGAGCCAGTAGTAACAGGGGGATCCATTGCACAGTGGGGGCACTAAAGGAGTCAAAAGAGTCAGAAAGGGTACGGAGGGCAAAAAAATGTAGCCAACATGACCTATTTGTGGTCTCACTCTTTATTATTTTTCTCACAACAGAATCAGCACTGTAATAGACCAACCCTCTGGTGCAGAGGTAGTGCTACCGCTCGCAATGCCGGTGACCCAGATTCGGGAATGAGCCCAGAGAGCCAGAGGGCTGGCCGTGGAGGAGGCTTCAGTGTCCCAGAGACTGGTTACCTTCTCCAGGGGAAGGGGGGGGATCAGGGCTCAGTGCATGGTCAAACAGAGCAAGCAGCCACAAGATCCAAGCCCCTGGGGCTGTAGTTTAATGATGTTTAATAGCAGCCAAGAATATACTGCTTGCCCCCTCTTTTCAGTCCCAGGATGAGGCAAGTAAATGGTTTAAACATTTAACAGAGACCCCGGCTTGTAGCTTTCAGTCTTCTGATGCAGCTTGATGGAGGACTTGCCTGACAACAACACACTACTGCAGTCACTCCCTAGCAAGGACTCAACTGCAGCAACATGGAGGGACAGCATATTCATGGATTGATACAGTCACAGGATTCTATCCTAAGCCATGCAAGCAGAGTAAACTCCCTTGACTGCAAGCTTGGAGCCCTCTCTCAAAACTGCAGAGAGGATGTTTTGCACTGCCCCCCCATTTCATGCCTGGTGGTGCATCATTTACTACGGGACAATTTCACTTACCCCCCCCCCAACACTGAGAGCACACATCCCCAGTAGCCCAGTTTCAGAATGGGAGTAGTTTGTATTGCTATTCGTTCCCTCCCACAATGCTAGGCTGCTCCTAGGCAAGACAACTACTTCATCCTACTGAACTTGCATCAACTGAGTTGGGAGTGCTTGCACCATGCCTAGAGTGAGCACAATTGACAAAATGAAGCTACTGTACCTACTGGTTACTCATGGCTAGGAAAGGATAGTGTGCCTTCTATCTTCTCCTCTGTATCATTCCTAGGACCTGAGCAGATCTATTTGTTGGAAGAGAATCCCACAGCCTCTGCTATGGGCTTTGGTTGACCCAGCACACACTCCTCCTTTCTCAGAAGGCATGGCTCATTTAAAGCGAGCTACCCTCCTGTGATGGTCAGCCCAGCACTGACCACTCCCCCCAGGTATGCAGAACAGATATGTCCCTTGCTGTTGGAGGGAGAGATCTGTGGCACACTACTGGGTTCTTCTCCTTCTACTCTCCTCATCCCCCCATTTCCCCTCTATCTTTCCTTAAAGCTAATGGCTACACACTATACTCACCCTCAGAGATTCAGTGAGTTTCCCTGGTCCGGAGTGGGATTTCTGAATACTTCCATCAAATTTTGATGTTTACTGGTTACATCTTGCATTAAATGCTCCTGACAAGGGAAGACTCAAGCCTGCTATTATTATTTATGTATAAGCAAGCTTTACTAAGTGATGGGATACTAATGCAGGACCCAGGAAGATGCATTTCAGGGATGATGCACCCAATCCCCTGAGTGAAAGTGGCCACTCACGGGCAAAATTTAGCATTTCATGGGTGAAATTTGTAGGCAAAATTCCACTTTTTGCACCTGTAAAATATTTTGCAGAATGCACACATTTTGCAAAATATTTTGCGAGGCGAAATCCCTGAATTCACCAGAATTTTGCCATCGAAATTAAACTTTGCTGCATCTCTATCCATAAAACTATCATTGGATACTCATCAATAATATTACAAGATGCTGTAATAGTATCAATGTATCTGCTAACGTTTCCTTGTGCTACATGCAGTCCATCAGCTGAGCACTTGAGGGCTTTACTGTAACTGCCATGAACAATAAAAGCTGGCATGTCACTGACTCACAGATAATCCAGTCTCTCTCTCTCTCTCTTCCTCGCACCTCTTTCTCTCTCTCTTTGTCTCTCATAACCAGCGCTCAACAACACACACAAAAAAAAGCATATGAATTTTAAAATAACATGCGGTCATGCACGGCGGTTTGGGGATTGCTCTTCACTCTCCCTCTAGTAGCCCCTGCTGCTTTCATCTCTCACTCACTTTCTCTCAGCTGCTACATAAAAACAAATAAATGCTTTAAATAACATAAAAAGAAGCTTATGTGGGAGCTGGCCTAGTTCAGTAGTTTTTAGAAAGTCATTTTTCAGCTCTGAATCACTTGCTAAACCTACTGGTGAGAGTAATTTTTACAATAAAGTAAAAAAGTGAAACTTTCTTGGATCCATATATTACGAAAATAACAAATATGGGACTGGGTATTTCTCAGCTATAATATTCAGTATTAGCAAGGCTGTCGGTCAAGCTGAGAACTGAGTGTAAATTTTTCGATCTCCGGTGTTTTTTCTCATTTTACTGACTCAGTGCGATTGGTAGAATGCCACTGAATGTAATCCAAGTCAAAGTCAATTTTATTTACAAAAGTCGCTTTTCAAAATTCCAAAGCACCTGTACATAGTTAAAACTACAGAAATAGATTAAAACAATAAATATTGAAGTAAACATTTTGCAGCACAGCCAGTTATTAAGCATCAAAAAAGGCTAGATAAAATAGATGGGTTTTTAATGCAGTTTTAAACATCTTGGTGGACTGGCACTCTCTAACCTGATGAAGTAAAGAGTTCCACAGGCTCAGGGCCATAAAAGCAAATGCTCTTGCTCCTGAGGTCTTCAAATGGACCCCAGGAACCTCTAGCAATCCCTCATCAGTAGAACAGAGAGGACAGAGGGGGCGGTAGGGATGCAGGAGGTCTTGCAAATAACATGGTCCCTGTCCATGTAGGGCCTTATAGGTCAGCAAACCGGCCTTGAAGGTGATCCTGCATCACACTGGCAGCCAGTGCAGTTTGTGGAGCACAGGAGCGATATGGCAAGATCATGAGATGCCTGTCAACAACCTTGCTGCTGCATTCTGCACCAGCTGCAGGCAGCGGAGGTCCACCCCCTGGGAGCCCTAGGTATAGCACATTGCAGTAGTAGTAGTAAAGTTTATTGTTTGTCTGAAAAGCCATTACAATATCTGACATAAACAAACATTTCATACAAGACACAATCCATAAAATCGATTTCATCTAGACATACTACATGTTTCAAACTACATTAAATTGTAAAGAACAATAATTAAGAGTCAAATGAAAGGTTCACTCTATAACCAGATCAATAGTAAGCCCATTTTAGTATTCTTTTAAACCCTTCATAAATCCAGATGATTCGAAAGGCACATAATATAAAAATTCATCATAAAATGTATAACCCCCAGTCTGTGCTAAACTGAGAGGGCTACTACCCCTGCCTGTGTGGCTAGTGAACAGGTTGAGGGGTCTGGGTCCAATGACACGGTGCCTCCATTTTTAAAAAGTTGAAACTTGGGGAGAAAGGTGTCACTCAGCATGGTGATTAAATTTGGCTACTGTGCACAGGGGCCCCCAAGTAACTCCGGACACAGGAAGCAATAACTGTAATGTCCAAACCAGGAGTGGGATTCTAAAGTGTGGCTTTTATTCACAACAAAAAGGAACAATAAAGCATAGATGGACCCCCACAGGGCTATACTCCTGGTAATGCAGATTTCTCTTAAAACAGAATTCATCTTCTAAACTTTTAAACACTCAGGTTTAGAAACATTCAAGGCACTCAGCCCAGACTTGCATCATCTGTGGTTTCCCTGGCTCAGCTCCCTTGCCATCATTTGGACTATCTTCCATTTATCATGGATAATTATTTGTGGCTTCCCATACCACATGTGAGCTCTCCTGGCTCTATCAGGGAATCTTGATTATCAATCCCGCATCTGGGTACTATCCTCAGGCACTGGCCAAGTACCTGAGAGAAAGCAAACAGATGTCTCAAAGCGAACCCATAGAAGTGACTCAGGTCACACCAGATGGGGGTCTCCCACTTCTTGCTCCCATAAATTATACCCAGCCATTCCTCTGAACTTTAACACCTCATCTCTGAAAACACTTTTCTTTGTTGATTCTCCTTAAATGTATGTCACACTTAATCTACGGTTCCTTCCATCCCAATATGTGCTGAACTTGAAACATACTTAAAGAGTGGCTGTGTTCATTTCTCTAGACCCCCACAGAGTTAAGCAGTCTAATTCCCATAACTTTTAACTGTACTTGGCTGTCTTTTCCTGACCTCACAGTAACAGTCACTTGAATTCACATTGTCCCAGGTGAAAACACATTGGCCCTTTAGCAGAGCAAACTCACCCCTTGGTTGCAGGTGCCCCACAGGGTTTTTTTTCTCTTCAAAGAACTCTCACCAAAAACATCTGGTGCCTCAGCACAAATCCTCACAGGCAGCTTCTTCTTCCTCTAGCTGGGCCAGAGGGTTGCCCCTGGAAGCAGGCCGAATCCTTCCCCCCATCCCCACTGGGAAGGGGCCCTGAACCGTTTGAAAGTGGTCTCTACCACTTCCCTTGGCTCTTCTTGTGTTCCTCTTCAGGTGAGAACACACACCTCAACAAAAATATAACTGTTTGTCAGAGCTTAGGACTCTGAGGGCCTGCAGCTGCAGCACACCTCTTCACTCTACTGAGCCCACTACTGAACTACTACTGACTCTCTTCAAATTCCCCAACATTCTATCCTAACTTCCCTAGCTGCAACATTCCAGGGTGGCTTATGCAGCTGCGACAGTTCTAAAATGATGCTATCCCTCAGTCTCAGCTGAGACTGAGAACAGAGTGAGACAGTGTGAAATCCATTTAACTGGAGTTTCACAAGCTGTCTTCCCTGCCTGCCATTAGGTTTAACTGGGGTTCTTGTAATCCCGGGTAACGGGGTGTTACATATGTATTTCATATTCTGACATAATATCTACAAATAACATTGTGAACATTATAATTTATATACCGGAATAACTCTCTTCTTGCAGATGACACAAAGATCTGCAACAGGGTTGATACACAAGATGGAGTGGAAAGGATGAGAAGGGACTTGGCAAGGTTGGAGGAATGGTCAAATGTATGGCAGCTCAGATTCAATGCAAAGAAGTGCAAGGTAATGCACATGGGGAACAAAAACCCAGGGGAAGCGTACACAATGGGGGGTGAGATACTGACAACAGTAAAAATAGAAAGGGACCTGGGGGTAATTATATCAGATGACCTAAAGGTGCGCAAGCAATGTGAGAAGGCAGTAAGGAGGGCTGCGGGGATACTGGGATGCATAGGAAGAGGCATCAATAGTAGAAACATGAAGTTGTTATCCCTCTGTACAGACAGTTGGTGAGACCCCATCTGGAGTACTGTGTGCAGTTCTGGAGGACCCCATCTCCACAGAGAAATAGACAGAGTGGAGGCTGTCCAGAGAAGGGCAACCAAAATGGTGCAGGGTCTGCACCAGAAGACATACGAAGAAAGACTAAAGGAGCTTAATATGTATACCCTTGAGGAAAGAAGGGAGAGAGGGGACATGATAGAAACTTTCAAGTACCTCAAGGGAATTAACAAAGCCCAAGAGGGTAGCATCTTCCAGAAAAAGAGATGTGCAAGAACAAGGGGGCACAATTTGAAGATAGAAGGGGGATGGCTCAGAGGTAATGTGAGGAAGTATTTTTTCACTGAGAGGGTTGTGGATGCATGGAACAGCCTCCCTGAGGAGGTCGTGGGGTCAAGAATAGTGGGGGACTTCAAGAATGCATGGGACACGCATAAGGCAGTCCTAGTGGGGGGTAGGAGGAAGTAAGCTGTTGGTTAACTAGGATCTGCAGCTTATCTGTTAGGTAGGAAAATGGGTAGACTAGGTGGGCCAAGCGGTCCTTATCTGCCGTCAAATTCTATGTTTCTATGTAACTGCAAGGGAGCAAAATAAATAAACCTCTCTATATTCAGGCTAATAATAAACCCAAACAGATATTCCTGTGAGCCAAGGGACAGCCAATTTGGGCCACATAGCACCACAGCAGTCCTATCCATCCCAGCAGAGTTTTATCCCCTGCACGTACATTCTGTCCCAATATTACCAATTTGGTAACCAAATTGGTGTTCTGCCATTACAGAGCAACCTTAAAATGTACCATGCAGGGCATGCTGCTGTGTACCCTTGGACTACTTTCTATCCCACCACTCCCACTAGGCATACTTAGGGCACTTAATAAGACTGTGTTTCAAAGGGGTCTCACTGATCATACTTCGTTCACACTGATCCTTCCTAGAAGCCAGTGGAGCCTGCTGGTATTTAGAGGCACACCCAATTGGGCACCATGCAGTGCATACTGCTCCACGCCCGTGGGTCATCTCTTTTCCAGCTACTCCTGTTGGCCACTATCAAGCATACTACAGGACTCTGTATCACAGTCCAGTCCCTTTTATCTACTCCAATCATAACCATGTGCCGCTGATGTCCAGCTAGACACGCCGGCCTTAGAACATGTCCACAGTGGCACCACGCAACACATGCCATTCCGTGCCCCATGATTACACCTGTTCCAGCTACTCCATTGGTCACTCCTGTGGCTTATACCAGGGCTCCATGTCACTAAGGGGGATGGTCCCCCCTCGAGTATCATGTCCTGACTAGTATCAAATGGACACAAATCAATCCTAGGGCTGCAACAGAAAATATTGAATCTTGTACTAGGAAATTAATAGAAACTTTGTTTTAAAGACCCAACAGTGGTTATAACAAAATACTTTAAGCTCACTACTATCTAACTTACCAAAAGTTTCTGTCAGCTTAAATTAATTTTAAATTTCCAATAGCTATTAACTATGGGCACCTTAGTTCAAGCTACAAGCTTCAAAAGCAAACAAGCAGCTAACCTTTAAATAATTAAATACTTTCCTAACTCAAGCATTAGATTAAATACATAAAGTAATTGCTGCAACTGTTATTAGAAGCATAAGGGCCTATTGCATACAATTGCACCATATTCCCTTTTGATAAAATTTACAATAGATTCATTACACCAAGCCATAGCAATTTAAAAATAAGTAACCCCAAGGTCTCAAATTCACTTGAGTCACTTAAAGGAAATTGTATACGTTCAGGGCATTATAGGAACAGTTGAAGCAAAAGACTACCACAGCCAACACCATCAGCTGGCGTCTTTCATCCAAAACAAATCCTTATGATCTGCACAATATCTGTTGTGAATACAGACCTTAAGGGAAACAGTAGTTCACCCTGTGTATGATGATATGTAGCAGTACCCTCCGAATAATAAGAGGCAAACTAGTCCGGAAGAAAAGACAACCTCAATTCAAAGAGATGTGTAAGAACAAGGGGGCACAATTTGAAGATGGGGGGGCAGCTCAGAGGTAATGTAAGGAAGTATTTTTTCACAGAGAGGGTTGTGGATGCATGGAACAGCCTTCTGGAGGAGGTTGTGGAGTCAAAAACAGTGGTGGAATTCAAGCATGCATGGGACAGTCATAAGGCAATTCTAGGGGGTGGGGGTAGGAAGAAGTAGACTGCTGGTTAACTAGGATCCGCAGCTTATCCATTAGGTAGGGAAATGGACAGACTGGGTGGGCCAAGCGGTCCTTATCTGCCATCAAATTCTATGTTTCTATGTTTTTATGTTTTAAACCCAGGCTTCTAATTCAGCCATCCTAGGGCCAAGGATGGGAATATTCATGTGTGCGATTTTCAGACCTTTGGGAAGGGGTTGAGTATTAGTGACCAGGATAAGAGCAGGGGTGGGGGCTGGGGCAAGACAGAGGGATCCAGGGTTGAGCTCAATATCCCCAGCTAGGGCCAGGAGAAGGAGTACAGAAATATGGACCCATAATGAGGCATAGGATGGCTTTATTCCAGGGATGAAAAAAATGGCTGGAACACACACGTGCTTGTGGAGCCAGAACCCTAGGAGGGCAGTGGCAGGTTTAGGAAGGAAAGGGGCACACAAAATTATGCTGGGGGGGTTCAGGCCAGATGTGACACAGAGGGGGAGGTGTGCTAACCTGAGGATGCAGTCGTAAGGAGTGTGTAATAAACTGGTCAGCACAGTGGAGAAGAATGAGGCAGGCTAAGGTTACTAATCAACCGAGAATAGCCATGGGAGCAATAAATAGGACAAAGAAGCAGCAAAAAGGGGGGTTAGAGTGGAAAAAAAGAAAGGAATTGGGTAGCCACAGCAGAGCACAGTGAGGGAGAAAAGAAAGTCACACGCCACACCACCCCATATTTTATTTTATGTAATTGCTGGGTTTCCCCTTTTTTGCCTAAGCAAGTATACAAAATAAAAAGAAGTTGCTGTGCAGCCACCAGCAGGTTAGGTTACAGCTTGTGGTCCACAGTGGCATTTCTGTATTTATTTAAAAGTTTTTTTTATTTTCTGGGCAACTGAAAGTGAAGTTGTTGTGGTACATTATGTTTTTTTGAATTACTTACCACCGAGTTCAAGTGGTGGTTCAGTTTCCCTTAGTAGTTTTCGAGAAGGCAAGTACAGAGTGGTTGGGAAGTGAGGAACTGAGGTGGGTGCATGCGCAGAGTAAGGGAAACATGCGCGTGTTTGCCATAATAAACAGTCATTTATTACGGCAAACTATGGCATTGTTTCCCTATGACAAAAAGGGGGAGACCCATTAAATACTGAACAAAGTTTTAAGAAGTGCTACAAATGGAGCTCTTCTTTGGGATGGGGGGCCTTGGACAGGGCAGATCATGGTCATGGATCCTCAGGGCACAACTAGTCATGAAACGGAGGTAATCAGGCATGTCTGATCATGATCGTAATCCTCATTGTCAGGAAGGTTGAGGACCCCTGCAATAGATGGAATGTTTGTTTATCATAGAATACAGGAATTCAAACTTCTGCAGAATTCCTCTGTCAGAATACTCAGCCCCTCACACATAACAGAAGGCCATACATGGGGTATCCTGTGATATGGGTGAGTCAAATTGAGTGACTCAGTTTGAGCGAACTCAAATTGAATACCTGTTAAAAGAGCAAGTGTGAATGCATAGCAAAGGTCAGAAGAATGAGTGTAAGAGAACAAGAACTGCAATGGAAGGTTAGAGCTACAGTAGGAGAGAGGTGACGTAAACAAGGATATAGGAGGTAGTCTGACCAGGCAGTTCCCAGTTGGCTGTTGGGTCTTGTGACCCAAAGCAGAAGACTAGCATACATAAATGTCATGTATTTATACATACATACATATGAACATATGACTGAGCCAGCAGAAAAAGGCCTTGTGATCTATCAGGTCTGTTTGAGTTTGCAGACCCCCTCAGCACCTACTGAGGGATCTTCCCCCACTCACCGTTATCCACTCCTCCCACCATTGATGTTCTTCCCCAGGACCCCCCCTATGCAACTTTCCCTTTTACTCAGTCCCATCATCTCTTGAAGCTGTCCACAGTTCTTATGGAGACAACTTCCTCCAGTAACTTATTCCATTTCTCCACCACTCTCTCAGTCTAAAAGTGTCTCCTCATCTCCCTCCTGAATCTTCCCTCCATCAGCTTGAGACAGTGACCCGTAGTGGTCCAGCTCTCACTAAGATTAAAGAGACCCTCAGAGCTCACTTTGTTGACACCCCTAAGGTATTAAAAGGTTTTGATTATGTCTCCCCTGTTCCTACTATCCTTCAGGGAGAACACAAAGAGATCCATAAGAATCTCCTTATATGGTCTGCCCAACTGAACCTGGATCATCTTGGTAGCCCTCTGTCAGATTGGCTCCATCCAGCATGTTGATGTCTTTCTTTAGATAAAGGGAACCAATGCTACCAATTGATTTCATACAAAGTACATGCATGTTGTTATTTTCCTGCTTTTTATGTATAACATCCATAGGACACACCAGGATATCCCTTAATCCTGTACAGTGTACCTACCAGGACAAATATTTTAAATATATAAGCAAATACACACCAGGCCACTTCTGTAAATGGGACCTGTTTCCAGTGAATTGTTACCCATTTAACAAATGAAGAATTCACTTAAAAATGCCACCAACAGCTTAACCAGTTTGCATCTGTATCTCCCTCTCCCCCCAAGATGAGACTGAAAAAAGAATTGCCTAGGCTTCCTTTCCCATTTAGCAAAACTAAATCAAAAAATTAATTAATATTTAAGTAAACAAATGTATGTAGCTAGTGGTTAGAGCACCACAGGAGAGGCTCTAGAGCAAAAGAGCAAGGGTTCTTATATAATAAAAAAGTCATTACTGGTCATAAGCAGTAGGGTAATATAATGGGGAAAAAAATAAGTCCCCTCAGACACCCCTGGAGCACTGACTTGAGAGATCAGAGGCTCAAATCCCGCCAGTGCTGTATGACTACAAGCAAGTTGTCTAACCTCCTAGTGCCTAATTCCAAGCAGCTGCTGAAATGTGTAAAAGCAGGATCCCAGTGGACATGAGATGGTGCATCTCTGTAGGGCTAGCCAAGATAAATAAGTTTTAAAAACAATGGTACCCTGAAACTTCTAAAACCAAAATTATGCAACCAGTTAGGAAGTCCAGTGGAAACTGTACATGACATATTACTTTTTTTTAAAGGTCACATTCCAGGGAGTCTGGGGTAGAACTTCCCAGCAAGGTTGTTGGCAAGCATATTTACACACCATTATGTATGTTTCCCAAGCCTTGCACATTTGTTAACCCTACATTACTCCAGTATTTAAGTGCAACACCTGTGGATGAGAATGTCCCACTTTTACACAATGGTGACTACTGGTTAGTAACGATAATTGTTTTAAGCTCAAATGCTGTTGTGGGTATAAATAAGTCAAAATATACTTTATTTTGAAATTAGATGTGGAATAGCTCTTTCTACTCTGCTTTTAAGACAAAGCTGAAAAAGACATCTCCCTACACTGCTTTGTTAATCTTTGCCTGTATTTATCCCACTGTGTTGAAACGTTCAGGATCAAGTATTAACACACACAGAGCTGGCTGCAGTGATGGGGGAGGGTATAACATTTTAATTCCCCTCCCCCAAGGGTTTCAATAGCTGCCATGTGGAAGATTGCTGTCTGAACTTTGGGAACACGTCTAGTACAGTAAGGAACTGTATACTTGTCACTTTAGAATGAGCCAGAAAAGAAATACAGCGTTAAACAGATAAACTGTGAAAGTGACTTCCGTAAAAATCCTGAGGGGTGGGGAGGCGGGGCTGAGGGAAAAAAAAGGACAGACTGTAATGCAATTTGTAAACTAATTGTTGGAAAACTGATATTTGCATACCTTTATATTTCATAACATTTATCTACTCAAACACTGTACCTCCCTGTAAGAATGAAGAGAGCCACATGCAGTGATTAGTCTGTATACTACTATACTACAAATTCCAATCACAGTGATAAGGTAACCTCCAAGGTACACAAGTAGTACAATATTCACAGTAACTTTCTTTTTTTGGTTTAGCAACAGATACTAGTAGTGCCAGCTCCAACCAAGATGTTATTTTGCTAAGTTAAAATACTGAAAGATTAAAAATAAGAATGCATGACTTGCATCGGATATTAACGAATTGCATGATAATTAATTGCAACAAATATGTTTGACAAGACAAAGTCATGGGGTATAGTAGTAAAATTACAGAATGTAAGCATGGCTTGCTTGCAAATACCCTTCGCCTTACCTCTTAAATACTGGTGATCCCTAGCCTGTAAAACACAGGCAGGAAGAGCTCAGAGCTGAGGATGATGACGAAGATGTAGATGATGCCGAAGATGCCGAATGTTGCCCCATATCTGTAAACTTCAGACGGAGTGCTCAGCACCGTGACAGTGGACATGAAGCTGGCGGTGATGGAGAGGGCCACTGTCACTGCTGACATGGTCCTTCCTCCAATCAGGAACTCCTTGTAGCTGTTCTGGCCCTGATTTACTACCTCATAGTAAATCCCGATGGCAGCTGAGATAAGTAGCATGGCTGCAAACACCACGTAGCCCCACACCACGAAGATGCCCACAGCAGATGGGGCGTCCATCTTTCTAATACACTGGGGTAAGAGGGGGACTAATTGGGTAATTTCAGTAGGATCCCTAAAAACTAGTTCCTTCCTATAGCCACTCAAAACTCCACTTTGGCATCAGATCTAGGCCTTTCTCTCCCTCCCTCCCTCCCTCTGAAAAGCTCTAACTTTTTAATATACAATAAACAATGCTGTGAAAAATTCTGGATACCATACTAAATAAAACCTAACTCTATAAAATAGCCTGAA
This sequence comes from Neoceratodus forsteri, assembly GCA_016271365.2. Classification (NCBI taxonomy): domain Eukaryota; kingdom Metazoa; phylum Chordata; order Ceratodontiformes; family Ceratodontidae; genus Neoceratodus; species Neoceratodus forsteri. Next base: position 188,366,111 of record CM028132.1, on the reverse strand, counting down.
AAAACATACAGTACTGTATTAATAACATAAATGTTCCCTTTATTGTGATTAGTCAGGTGGACAGCTGCATTCCGGCTAGAAGCTCAGCAGTGCCAATGTGACTCTAGAATCACTGAACTGATGGAAAAAGCTCTCTGCTGCTACCAGACTGGAATGTAAGAACCCAGGAACTGACTTCAACCTTTCACCTGTCGCCGAAGTAGTATATATTCAGCACAACAGTAGCCAGCCTTAAGAATCCATCCCAGTTCAACCTTCTGAAAATAATAAATTAAAAAAAATTGTATTTATTGTCATTCGTATCTTCAGATTGTTTGGAATTTAATGCAGTTCCCTCCTTTTTCAGCTACTATTATAATAATGATATTTTAAGAAATCTAAACTTTTCCGCAGTACAGATAGCATGTATTCCTAATTCTTTCCGAATTGTTCTGTGTGGCTGGTAAAAAAAACATTGTGTTCCTGAGCCAGAGGATCCCTGAGGTTGGATTTTGCCCTTCTCCAGTGTCCCAAAAATGGAATTATGCATGTGGAACCGGATGATTTATTACATGGGTTGTCCTCATTCAGACAGAAGATAGCCCCCAGGGGCGTCAACCTTGATTTTGTTAACGAAGCTAATGTGAAACCCATACACTGCCTGTCAGAAATGAGATATGCATCAAACTTGAACAAATCCCTTTTTATTCCATTATACAGTTTACCAGCATCTTCTCAGTTTGTGGTCGGCTTTGAAGAGTGCAGACGTGTTCCCGGTCCACGGAAGATCGTCCTGCCGGACTCCGGAGGTAAGTATGGTGTGGGGAGGCAGGGTGTGTAGTGGGTGGGTGTGGGTGGTGGGCAGGGAGACTACGAGGGACTGTTTTTATGTTACAGGGGGAAAAGTAATATCGCGGGACAGTTTTTTTTTTATCAGGACTTGGCACACTGGGGTGGGCTCCTAGCATACCACCTAACTGTTTGGGAGGTTGCTGCAGCCGCGAGGGATTGGGCACCCTCGTCAGCATATAAGAAATGGAGGGATGCTTTATGCCTGACGAGGTAGGCTCCCCCATCAACAACTTTGCACCACAGTAAGCCGGCAGGGGATTGGGCACCCCGAAGTCGGCAGTTAGGCAGCTGCATCCATGCTGACAATGTGGTGAGCACGTGGGAAGGGTCTGCTGCATCTGACAAGCTTTGCTCAGATTGCAGCAGACCTTTCCTAGATGTGCTCGCCACATTAGTATGCATGGTAGTGCGCCAGCATGCAACCTGATTGGGGAATGAGGAACGCACCTACTGATGCGTGCCCTGCATTCACCCAACAGAAGCCGCGCCTCCAAATCCCCACTGCCACAAGATGTTGGCTGCGCAAGCACGCCAACATAAAAAGGCTACACCAGTGAGTTGATGGAATAGTTTAATGTGATTTGTACTGTAGTACAGGTACAAAATATTTTCCAGTATTGTATCAAGATACTGTGCATACTGTGTTTTTCGTGTAGAAAGCTCACCAGATCATTTGGAAAGAGAGAATCTCTTGACCTGCCATCTATATGTCTAAAGGTGGTTCAGAAATAGATACACCAGGGAGTGTATCATTCTAAAGTGTCGTATAGTGTATGGTCAGGCAAAGTTACCGTTTAAAATAAATAATCTCTTAAATGTTGTTCTGCATTAGTAGTGATGTCCGTAGAACAGCAGAATTACTTTTTGGTTCCGCTGCACTATGGTCAAAACAACATAATGACTGTGAGCTGTAATAGAATTAGGCAGTTCATTCTATCTTGTGCTCTTGTCCCAAGCCTACAACTGAAATCCCTGTTTAAAAAGAAAACCTCCAATTTTGCTCACAAATATGGGGGTGTAGCTTACTGTATGCTAATAAGGTACTTCCCAAAATGTATGAGGTTGCAGTGCAATCTGAGATGGTGGCCCCTTGTTTTTGTTTCTTTTTTTACTCTGATTCCCCCCATCTCCCCACCCCTGTAATTATGATGCTGCTTGGTTTGGATTATCTGCTAGAGCTACCAAGGGGAGGGTTTAAGTCCACTACATTTTAAGTAAGTTAAAAAGTAAGGTAATTTCTCACTCCCTCTCTGCTCACGTTTTGTGTTTCCACCAATCTAGGCTACCAGGATGGCAGAGAGGACGTCTCCATGTCAACTGACTAACACACAGAACTTGTCAAATTTTTTTATTTCTTCTGCATTTGGTACATAAAGAATGTGTTTTCAAAGCATAAAGGATTTAGTACAGTAACAGTATTTGTTTCAAATGATACCCATTTGCTTAGTGCTTTATTCAGCAGAGGTGCAGCATCAGGCTATGAATTACATAGAACAGTGTATGCCTCGTAATACACAACCAGGCTAATCTTAACCTTGTGGCTACTATGCCGACCGAGATGTCATCTGATTGACATACTAATCACTCGACTAAGAATAGCCTGTTTATGTATAGTGACACATACACTCTCCTATATGTTTTCATCATGAAATGAATCTGATATTATGAAAAATGTATAACTGTATTATGTTCAAAGAAAGAGTACATTTGTCTTCCATGATCTTTACTATTTGAATGTTGCAGTATCAGACGAAATGGGCAAAGAAATCCCTGTGTCATGATTAGCTGAGACTTGGTTCTAGCAATTGCAGAAAAAGATTGCCGCCACTGGCTATAACAAGTCCCTGCCAATCAGGGCAACTCACAGAACTCATAAGCCACCTATGTACTAGTTTCCATCACAAAAATGCCAACAGCATTTACTCATCTATATAAAACATCAACTATGCCCTGCAAATTAAAGTCCATTAAATAAAAAAAGTAAGTAAATAATTTCATGCTATTCACACTGATCAACCTCCCTTACACACATACACAAATTTAGCAAATCAAGTACTATTCAGAGTTTCCAATGTTAGTGTTTCTTTGATGACCATGAACAATCCCCCACCTACCCATACCACTTTGCCAGAGAACTCCCTGTTCCTTACCTGGCAACAGATAAAACTGAGGTTCTGGCTCCACTTCAGGCCTATATGTGCGTGTCTGTTTTTGTGTCAATTTAGCTCTGAAGAATGTTGAATTCATGTATTCCATGTTACCATTCTGTGTGTGTGGGGGGTGTTGGGGGGATATTTTACGTTAACAAGATGACATAGCTGGGTGCTGGTGTACTGAGATATTTGCACATCCAGAGGTGTACTGAGGCATGAGACTGCATTATTCCAGAAGTAGAATGCTTCCCACATACACACACACAGAGTCATGTGATATCTTTTGAACAATGATGTTACAGGAATTTCAGTACCCATTTTATAATGCTTATTTTGGTTCCCCCATGTGATCAAAATACCACTTAACTTCATCTTGTGATACATTACATCACTCGGATGGTGATTAATTAACTGTCAGTGTAATTTCTTGTCATGTATTACTTATTTATTTATTGTTTATTACGCTTCTTGCAATATATGTTTGCTCATTTTAAAGTGATACAAGTTCTAGACATGTTATCATAACATGCAGTTTTGTTCACAGTGTTCTGAAGTTCGTAACTCCACAGCCACGGAACTGGAAGGATTAACCAGGGGATTAAATTTTCTTCAACAAAAAGGTGTAAAGATGGATCAAACTGTAACTGATATGTCCAAGTCCATTCATTCATGAAAAAAGAACATCCTGAAGTTACACACTATTTAGACATATGGCATATGACTAAAGGTTTGATTATCCTAAAATTATTATTCTCAAGCTAGAGATACTCACCAATGCACTGGTTAATTATTAAATATAAATGAAATATCTTTAGTTATCAATGTCACACAACAGTATGTTCCTATATTGGTGACTGATCATCACCACTGGTGTGTAGTGAGGCACAAAGACCTTACCAGTGATCTAGATTCAGTATGCAATATTGTATGACAAGGTGTGCATCGTCACTGAATAACATCACACATATGGTGAGTCAGAGCTTGAGGCTGCATGTTATTCAGCAGTGCAACACACCCTGGAGTGCCTTATTGCGATTATAATGTGGTTAAATTTAACATAGTTTTAATTTTAGGCCCTAATTAAAGATTTTTAGTGAGTAAGGGTAACTGCCACATTTGTGATGGCAGTCAGGAATGGCTGGTACTATTAATTTTATTGTGAATATGCTACTTGTGCTTCTTCCAGTGCTGTCATCATAGGACATCAGCACTGGTTCAGAATTCTTCAGTCAATCAAGATTACTGGATTTTTAATAGCCAAATTATAATTAAGCAATATACCATACCATGGTGTGGGTGATTTAAGCAATAATGCCCAACAGGGTGTGTGTCGTGCTGGGATAACATCACGCCTCAGGTGGTTGGGCACGAGGCTGCAGGCCGAGTGCATCCAACAACTGAGGCGTGATGTTATCCCAAACGACACACACCCTGGAGAGCATGATTGCTATTATACAATGGCTCATTGTTATAGAGAAGAAAAAAAATAATTTTAAAGATGTTTTTGTGTGGAAAAATATTTTTGCTTTTTAAGAGACAATGGAAACAATTAAGCACATCATCAAGCAAAAGCAAAAAATCAACTAGTGGTTCACAGTGAGGCTGAGACTAGACCCATGATGTTGTACTGGGATAACATCACGGGTCTAGCCCCAGACTGACCAATCAAAGTCCAGGATTTTTTCTTGCCATTGTATAATACAGGACTTACCAACACATGGTGTGATGATTTGCTCATGATGTCGCAGGCTGAGTAGGGAAACAACACCAAGCATGGGTAAATCCTTCCATCATCAACACCCTGGCTTGGTATACAGCTGTCATAGAATGGGACAATTATTATAATTTAGAAAGGCTGTGAAAACCAACTGTAGACATCTGCATTGAAAAGTATTCAAGTAGAAAGAATGTTAATCACTGCAGTTTTAAACACAAACAGCTGTCAGAAACATATCAGTAGCGGTGATGATATGATGAGAGGGTGATGAGTGAGCAAGTCAGTGGGTGTGGGACATTACACATATATTTTTTTTAATTACATCAGTAGATATTGGTAAGAAACTCAAAGCTATGTCCAAAAAGAAAGACTGCAAGTCAATTCAGTTGTGGATCAAGTCCATAACCAATCATTTATTCTGGGTGGTTTGTTCCAGTACAGGGAACATGGATGCAAATGTAGAAAAATTGCTCAGTCTGCAAAACCACATCTGCAATGTGCATGTTGGACACGGGCACAAATTCCTGTCCTGTCTGCATGGCACACTGTCGGGTGAAAGGGAATGGCTGAGACCAGGTGAAAAAAAATTATGTTTATTTCATGTTAGCATGTCTGAGATGAGTATTTGGTACAGAATATCATTTCTAAAATAAAAAAAATATTCTTTTTTTATAGGTAGCCATTAGTTCAAACTAGTGAATGAAGTCATCTCCAGAAACTATATTGTGAAAGATATTCAACAAATTTCCCCAACATACCAAATATACGCCCTGGAGGTCTTCCATAGTTTAGTGTGCCACTTTGCCCCAAAATTCTCACACTTTTTCTATGGTGTTATGTATGCGAGGTACAATGATTTACTCTTTGTACTGCAAATTACTTCCATAGTAGTGTCAGTAATTAAATTTGGGTTTCTGATGTTTCACACAGACACATCCTCACAGCCCTGCACTTTAATGAGAACATTAACCGAGCACAGGCAGTGACCGCAGACAGAAAGCCAAAGTTTAAAATGGCTTTTCCAAAGGCAAAGAGAGGAACAGCGGTGGTTGCCAAGACTGTCAAGACAGAAATCACATATAGTAGGTTCCAAGCATATATCTTCTCATGGCTATAAATAACATAGTGCATGGTAACCATAATCAACATGATAGATAGAAAACTATGCATAACCAGTGAGAACTGCCACAAGGGTGATCTGATCCCCTCTGAATTTGAGATCAGCACTTGAGAGTACATTTGGAATCATATGCCATGAGGTAACAGAACACATTGATTATGCATAAATTTCCTCATCACATAATTTTTTTGTAGTGCATAGTACTGTGTGAGATGTGTGTGCATCGGTTTATTTGCTTTCAAAATGAAACTGAGTATTGCGGTTTCTAATGGTTTCAGAATGCTGTTGTACCATGATAGGGCATGCTCACATTCCATTACCTTTGAAATGTGGTACAACAGCAGGTTGAAAGGGGTAGAATTGTGTAAGTAAAAATGCTTAGTTTTCATTGTGTGCCTTTTATTTTTATTCCAGCTGTTTGTATAAGACGTGCTTTCCAGTTGGAAAAGGGTATATTCTAAACACAGAACATCGAGAATACTGCATGTATAACTATGAACAACTGGTGTGTTCTGCCACAGAGGGGTTCTTATTCACATTGACCTCAAGAACAGCGCTTTAGATGTCCATGGGAATAAGAACTATGAGGAGGCAGAACACACTAGTTGTACATGAAGTTGCTCATCCTGTATTTTGTGCAATATCTAGAGTTTGTAGAATACTGTTCTACCACAGAAGGGTACAATCACATTCCATGACCTTTGAATTATGGTATACCAGCATTTTGAAAAGGATGGATTTCTACAGGTAGCCTGTGACAATGGTGACCATGATTATGGTGCCTGTGCACAGGGCTACCGGGCAGGGAGCGTGACCGGATGGGGGGTCCACGAATATAGTGACAGCCTCCCACATACATAAAAAAAGTAAGTCTCCAGTACCCTTTTGCTTTGTGCCAGTAGTGTACATCACCAAAATTGATTTTTGGTGATGTACACTCACCCTAACAGTGACTGCCTTTCCGCAACTGTCGTTATCACATGGAACCTTTCTATATATAACAATGCTCTGCTATACACTATAACACACTACTATACAATGTATGACTGTTTATGAATGAACTAAGGGTGGACAAGGCACCAGTTTGTGATTGTATTAATTCAGGGGTACTAAGGGAGATGGTAGTGGTGTTGGCCGGATCGTTGGTGGACCAGTTCAACACATCCCTGGACACAGGGTGCATGCCACATGACAGGAGGAGGCTCATGTGGTGCCTATTCATAAAGGTTGCTTGAGTAAGAATATCTTGTACTTTGTGTAATTAAATTATTCATTTACATAGACTACGTTGAATAAGTACTTCAAGAGATCATCTGTCTGAGAGAAAAGTACCCATCAAACAAAAGGGCATTGGCATTGAAAATTGATAAAGTCATACTGGCATCAGTATGGTCACATTATGAACAGATGGACAAGACAGAAGTCATAAGCAAGCACCGGTCACGGTTTGGCTCAGGAACTGCAGAAAACACCAGGTTGCCAGATTGACAACACCTTACATACAGTGATTTAGAACTTACTATGAATTTCAAAGTATTAGATAACGTTAACGATTGTCTCGTTATTCAGAAGTATCATACAATGCTAAGCATTTTCATAATCTCCCATAAAGATGACACACAGTGGAATGACTAGCACATCACTAATTTTAGCTCACATTCTTGCATATAAAATGTTGCATTTTGTTTCTTATAGCATTAAACATCAAAGGATGCAAGTATGTAATCTTTCAATGTGTATTGTGAAGATCTTTATGCGCGTGCGGATAATACTATCCAGGAATAATTCTGTTGTCATGTATTACAAATATTTAAAAAAAAAAGAAACAACAATTTATTGATTCAATTATGTAATTACAGTATGACTATAGCTTTAACAATGTTTGTATCAATTCTACTTTATGAAACATGCATCCCAGGTCGTTACTACTTGAGCATGAATCTAATATGTGTTCAGTAATTAATGAATGGTCTATTCTCTCAGTGATTATCTGATGTTTTTATTTAGTGACCAACAGTACGTGCTGTTCTGTTTCAGAATATCATTCAATATGAATAGTACAAAATACTTTTCACAGTTTTAATATACTTCTTCTTGTGATCCCACATCATGAACACAGTAGGCCTGTACCATACATTTATTAAAGCATTCACTATATTTGCCTCCACTACCACATGTGACGGGTGCATGCTGGCACTACACACTATGTAAGAAGACGCATACCGGTGGGTGTAAGAGTGCATCATATATACCAGTGGAGATCCTGTTGAAAGTGCCTTATGCGACCAGCCAGCACACACAGCAGTACCACACACATGTCAGGGGTTGGGGTAGAGACTTATCCATTATTACTGTCAGCATGACTAGGTTGGCTGCCAGCCCTACTCCCCATGAAAGGTGTCCAGACCACATTGCATGAGCCAAACCATCCCACCTGCCAACATGTAACACAACTTGACCTCATCACAAATCAGACCCCTCCCCCCACCCACACACACCCAACCCCCCATCCCCAAACCCAGTACACTGGTGTCCCTTCTGTGCCAGCCCACAACTCAAACCCGGTTCCCTAATTCTCTCCACCTGGTCAGGAGGATCCCCCCTTTTGTAGATATTGGAGTAATCTGCAAATAGGATGACCTGTCCCTATGGTCATACTGTAATGTTAATAGACAAAACATTAAATATGACTGTGCAAAGGAATGACCTCTGCCATTCCCTGCTGGTATCACACTACCCTGATTGGATCCCATCTACCACCACCCTCTGTTTCATGACTGCCTATGTATTCTCAACTGTAGTCAAAGTCTTGAAACTGAAATATAAACTGGTTCTGTATTCAACCTGTTATGTATTTTTTTTTATCATATAAAGTTTTATTAAGATTTTAATTTTAGACAATATATCTAATGATACACTTGATATCACATTTACCTTCTGTACAAAGGAAGAGAACAAGCATTCTATGCCATTCCAATACATGATATACTCATTATCTTACATACAGCACTGTATCTCACACATATAGCAAAGGAAGCCAACATCATTATTTCAGTAGCAGTAATGAGGATCTAACCAACTGTTTACACACCACTGCTGATCACATTTACCCATAGTATAACCACCACACATGAACAAGAGACATATTCTATCTAGATCTTGGGGAGAGGGTTCTCCAGTGGAGGGGGGATTTTACATAGTGATGAGTGCAGATATGCATCCCATTTATTAAAATAATATTCTAACTGGCCATGCTGTGAGTATGAGAGACACTCCATCAGTGCCAAATGTGCTAGAGCTGCCTGCCATAAGGCAATAGGTGGGTGTGATGGTTGTCTCCAATGCATCAATAGCAGTCTTTTAGCCTCTAGGATCGCTAAAATGATCCATTGCCTCTGTGGCCTGGACAAACAGGTTTATCCAGAAGTATCACCCAATAGCAATCTGGGTTCCAGAGGTAAATCATCAATACCCAGGATCTGAGAGCAATCATGGGTGACAGCAGATCAAAAAGTAGTAATCTCAGAGCATGTCCACAGAATGTGAAACAGGTGGGCTTCAGGTTGCTGGCATCTCCAGCACTTAGAATGAGACAGGAATCCAGCTGCTTGTAAGGCTACTGGCATCCTGTACCACCACAGGAGTATCTTCAGCTGTGAAAAACGGCTCTTGGAATCTCTATATACTCTATATGAGTCCATAAGACAAGAGGACCAAGATTCCATAGATATAGTCAATTCCATCTCTATTTCCCATTTAACCCTACAATTTTTCAGTGGGATCGGTTTGGGAATCTCTCCAAGTGGCATATTTATGTAATTTAAAATATCCATATGACTACTTATTCATTGTCCTATATTTCATTTTTCTAAATTGAAATAACATGTTCTAAGTTATATATATTGTGATCATAGTGTAATAAACAGTTCATAGGTGAAAACTTGTGTCAACTATAAAACATAATGATTTCTTGAGTCTTCCAGCTCCAGAGGTAGATGTTGTCATTTCATCAACAAAATGGGTACATTTGCAGAGTTTCCAATTTGAATATATTTTCTTAGAAGTAATGTGAGTTCTAAATAGTACTGCCAGAATTCAAGATAGAAATATCATATTTGCTACACAGAGTATAATAATTGCTGAAACATGTACTGCATTCAGATTAGTAAATGTGTCATCTGGACTATTAAAATAACATCTAATAATGAATTTTACACACACATACATATTTCCACTTATATTAAAAAATATAACTGAGAATCACACTGACTGACTCATGACCATTTTGGTGCAAGAACATTACGTTATTCATGAACATACAATGCAGTCTGATTTATTATTATAGGAGTAGTATGCAAAAAAAAAAAAGAACTTGCACTCAGCTAACAGCAATTACAGAATCAAAATACAAATGATAATGAAATAAAGGTCATAACAAGATGGGTAGTCTTGAAATGGGACACAAGGAGAGTGGTGGTAAATGGATACAATTATGGGGAGAGTGGGGGGTGAACATTGGGGTACCACAGGAATTTGTGCTTAGGCCTGTCCTGTTCAATATGTTTAGTAGTGATGCACATGTGAAGAGGTACCCCTTGTGATTGCTAAAATATGAGGGGTGGGGAGGAGTGGGAGATGCTGACAAACAGTAAGGGAGAAAGGGAACCAGAGGTGGTCAATTCTGATGACCTAAGTGAGTCCTGTTAGAGTAAAAAGACTGCAGGGGTGGCCAATGTCATGCAATGTATGATAGGATGAGGTATAACTATAAGAAGGAGTGAGGTGACAATGCCGTTGTACTATACTCTTGTGTGCCGTCACTTACTGTATTGTGTGCATTTCTGGATGCTGTTCTTCCTTAACAAGTAGTGGGATGGGGAGGGGGTGTACATAATAAAAACATTCAAGTACATTAAGGGCACTGACAATGTGCATGAGGGATATATGTTCCACCATATTGTTAGTCCGAGAACAATAGGGCATAATATGAAAATGGTCGGTGGTTAACTAAGGGGAAATGTGAGGAAGTTCTTCTTCATGAAGAGGGTGGTGAACACATTAATTACTGTGCCACAGTATGTGGTGGTAGCAAGCATGGTGGAGGGATTTAAACATGCCTGGGATAGGCATAAATGAACATTAGGTTTGAGATGTAGTGGTGAAAAATCATTACCAGGAAGGGATTAATGATGTGTACAAGCGTGGGGTTTGTGGGCAGACTGAAAGAGCCATAAGTCATTAACTTCAGTCAATTTTTATATTTTTCTATCTTTCAATACAAACCATCTAAGAAACACAAGACTCAGTCTCGGATAAGTAATCTAATCAGTCATACGGGTCATTACATTAGTTCGGAAACAGTAGATGGTAATATGATATTGAACACATGTAAGCTTTCAAATGTGACTATTAAAACCAAATGCTGTATATTAGGATTCCATCATAAATATTAAGGTCAAGGACTATTATCAACATTAGTGACCATTACCCATTACACATCTACATAAAAAAACCAGTAATGATTACAATGTAAGGTAATTTTAATTGATGCAACTAACACAAGTTCACGCTTAACATTAATTCACTGACCTTATTTGTGAGAGTCAGATATTGACTGGACTAGAAGGCAAATGTAGGGTTTGTTTCAGTCACTGTCATGGACTAGCATGGATCCGAGATGTTTTTGGGGAGATGGGTTTGCCACTGGACATGTATGAGTGCATATGGAGAAGGGAAGAGGAAGGGGGTTGCCACTGGACATTGTGGATAACTTGTGGAGGAGAGAAAGAGGGGTGACTCTAGACAACAGCAAATGCTTACAGGAAAGAAGAGAGGGATGGGGTACCACTTCAAATCAGGGAGTAACTGGAAAGAGGAGAGAAGATGAAGCCATTCCCTCTCCTCAGTAATCCTCATTATAAACAGAGGACAGTGTGAATCTTACGGGGTCAGAGCAAATTACTGCAACTTTCACGGCTGGGCCAGTGCAAAAAAAAAAAAAAAAAGTTAAGCTTGTTCCTGCTAGCAGATATGTATGAAAATCACACAAATGAAGTATATGATTATAATTATTTAAAAATATAACCAGGTGCATTCTTGTCTTATTTGAATTAATTTACATGTCTTTTAAATATTATTAAAACACTACGTAGTAAACAAATTGTAATATATGGAGATGGCCAAATAATAGTATCCTATACCATACAAAAAAATTCTGGTACTAGCACAGTACCCAAAGTGATAATATCATCATTGACAAGTGATAATACTATCGTTCAGAACTAGTAATACTATCGTTCGAGCTCTCAACGATAGTATTATCACCAAACCTGAAGAGTGCAGCCTCCAAACACTTCAACACCATAGGCCTTTTCTAGACATCCCCATGGCAACCTCTTACCATGCGTGGTGACATTTAGAAAACTGCACCTCCTGATTTGACGTGGTTTCTCTGTGGGCAGGCAAAACCTTTGGAAAAACATAGTATCCGTGTTTCACTTAGCAAGAGAAAATCGTTCCATCGCTCTAGTACCACTGCTTTCAAACACAATTATGTGGCTAATCCTATCTACAATGATGGAAAATATCAAGTAAAGGTAGGACTGTGTACCAAAGAGAACTCGCTCACGAGAGACACCAAGTGAGTGAGCGAGCAGACATGACACAACGAGATGGGGGTGGAGACGGAGACAGTCAGTGTCTGACTTCTCACTGCAAGGGAGCCTGCCCTCACAGTACCACAGAAATAAAACTCACCTCCATGTATTACAAAAAATAACAAATAGGTGACTGTCTATTACTTGGGAGAAATACCATCTCACGGTTCTGGGGACAAGGGAACCTCTTGAGCTTCGATCTCAAGGTTTCCCTGTCCCCAGAACCTCTCAATGGTATTACTCCCTTGTAATAGACACTCACCTATCTATTATTCTATTTATATCAACGATCAATTAACTGTATACCATGAGATCAGGAACTTCAAATGCATTATCCAACAAAAAATTTATGTACAATATAAAATATATAGTATAAAAATCTCTATGGGCCACTCACCCCCAGGCTATAACCTTCTCCTCTCTTCAGGGCAGCACAGTTGGGTTACCAGACACACTGACAAAGTTGCTTTCCAAGTTGTCTTCTATAGAACCACTGCCGGTCAAAGGTCCTTCAAATATAGGGCCCCTTTATGGATGAACTCCATCCCCTGTTCCTTCCTTCCTATGCATACCCAGGGTGGACCCTTTCAAGAAAGAACTGCAGGGCCACATCCTGGTTTCATCAGACTGTGACTGCCCTTAACCCTGCTGTAACCCTCCAACTAGTTCCTCTCCTGCACCTTGGCCACATGACAATGCCCATTGGGTGGCTTTCTGGTCTCTACTATTTTCCAGCTCTCCTCTGGTCCTCTTCCTGGGCCTGTTTCTCACTTTCTCCTCCCTAGCTCCATTGCTCATGTCTCCAATATTTATTTTTCTCCTCAGAATTGTTTCTACAATTTTGGTTACTCCCATGTCAATTGAAAATGCTTATTGTAATGCATCATTAGTAGGTAACTCCCTATTGTATAATGTTTCTTTGTGTATAGTAACTGTCTTTGAGCATGATGTCATGATGCCTGTAACACTTGCTTGCCACACTTTGTACTGACATGGAGCCTTTTGGAATAGCTCCTAATGTATAATTGTTCTCTTTGTGTATAATTTACTGTCATTGTTTCATGATGTCTGTAACACTTACCTGACACACTTTGTACCGAGGTGTAGCCTTTGAAAAAGATTCCCTGACTCCAAGGGTTGTAATTCCTAGACACCAATAAATAAATATAACTCATCAACAGTCTGTTGTTTGAAGAGAATTAGGAACAATGAGTTGAATTATGACTATTTTGACTATTCTTCTTCTACTGGTGGAAGGAAACCAGTGTATTCATGCGACGGAAATGCATCCCGTATAGCAGAAACAATGCAGGCAGGTAACACCCTGCGATTCCATCGTCCAAGTTTCTACCATATCCACCAGATGAAACACCTGTAGGCTACATAACAGAAATTCCTGAAAGAATAAAAATATAAACATCTGATTAGTGATGAAAACAGGGGATGTTTCAATGGCTGTGTGAGACATGACACTACCTCTCACATAAATGCATCATACTATTGTCAGTAACATGCATTAGGCAACATATAGACTGTAAAGATGTTTGCAGACCCAGAGGAATCACTCAATACAGCCCACCACAGGCCAACAAAAGGGGGAAACTAAGAGGGTCAAGAGGTTGGCCACACAGTCATGTGCAGACACAGCCAGGAATTGAAGACTGCAGGTGGGTCAGGCAAAGGAACAAGGCCACATCAGGGATATGAGTATCAAGGAGGAGCGACTGAAGTCAAACATTAAAGGGGATTAACAGGAATGTTCACAGGTGTTGAAGAAGAAACTTGGGGAAATTAATCAGCGAGAGGTATAATTTAAACTAGCAATGGTGGGCAAATGGAATTGGACAATTCAAAACAATAACTGGGACTTGGCAAACCCTGTATTTAATCTATTAAGGATGAACATAGAACAAGGGAAAGGGGCAGAATGGCCATTTATATAAGAGAAGGGATTAAATGTAGTAGGTATAAGGGGGAGGAGGGCAGGTCAGAAGTCATTTGGCTGCAACTGCACAAGCTGAAGGGGGCCAAGGTCAGATTGAGGGTTGTTTATAGGCATCCAGCCCAGAAAGAGGACACTGACAGAGAACTAAGAAAGCAGCAAAGGAGACTCAGTGGCAAAGTGAAAACTGTAATGGAAGGGGGACTTTAATCCACCAGGGGTGGATTGGAGCATCACTACTACAACATGCTATAGGCAGCAGATCATCCTGGAAGTACTCCAGAATGACTTCCTGACGCAGAGAGAAACAGTGCCAATGGGAGAGGAGAACATTCTTGATTTGGTGCTGGGTGATGGGTAATATGTCAGGAATGATAGGGTGGAGGACCCACAGGCAGGTAGTAATCACCACACATTGTGGTACTCTATCAATCTCGGTAGGGAAGCATGCATTACAAAAACTACTATCATGGACTTCAAAATTGCATACACTGGCAGGATGGGTAACATAATGGAAATAAATGTAGCTACCATCCACCCAGACATGGGAGCTGAACAAAAATTTGTGATTATAAAGCTAGGATTGACTGAATCCACTGAAACTTGAGTTAAGAACCAGCGTAAGAAATCCAGAATCAAGGAACAAAGCTGAATGAATAAGGAGGTAGCAGAGAGTTTGAGGGATAAACAAAATGCATTCCAAACCTATATGAGAACCAACAGAGCAGAGGATGGGGAGGAATATGTGAGGAAATCCAGGGAAGTGAGTAGAATGGTAAGGGATACAAAAGCAAACAGGGAACAGAGATTAGCGCAAAATAAGGCAAAAAAAAAAAATACTTTGGATATATCAGGGAGAAGAGGAACAGCAGGGACCAAATCGTCATGATCAGGAAAGGCAGTGGGTGGGTAGAAAAAGGGGCTGAGAAGGCAGAAGTACTCAAAGAGTTCTTCTGTTCTTTATTCACCAGGGAGATAGATGGGCCCATGACTGAAGGGAAAGGTGGTGTTGGAGTGGAGGAAGGGAACCATCACGGATGAGGAAATCACAGTAGAAAGAGCGTTGGAGAGCATTAGGTCAGTGCTGGTGGACAAGGCACCTGGGTCAGACAGAGTTCATCCAAGGGTGCAGAGGGAGTTGTCAGATGTCCTGGTGGGGCCATTGGCTGACCTTTTTAACACAAATACGAATACGGGGTATGTGACCAGTGACTGGAGGAAGACACATGTGATACCTTTCCATAAGAGTGGGCACAAGGATGAGCTGGGTAACTACAGACTGGTGATCCTTACAGCAATTGTAGGACAACTGATGGCAGCTATTTCTGAAGAATGTCTGGTGCAATTTCTTGAGGATAATTAACTACAGGACAACAGGCAGCATGGGATTGTCACTGGCAGATTATTCCAGACAAACTTGGTTGAGTTCTTTGGGTTATGAGGGCACTAGACAGAAGCTGTGCAGTGGATGTACTCTACCTGAAGAGTTACTTGGAGGGTGTCCAGGTACCAACCTCCAAGGATGAGAATGTTCAGGGAGTGCTTTGTGACTGGGGAAATGAACCTCTCAGCACAGTGCAAGAAAGCAGTGGCATATGCAAACATTATGCTAGGGTGCATAACAAGTGGGATTACCTATAGGAGTAGTGATGTCATATTGCACCTTTGCAGGTCCCTGGTGAGGCCACACTTGGGGTATTGTGTGCAATTCTGGCACTCCTACTTAAAAAGGGAAATCAAACTGCAGGATGGGGTATAGCACAGGGCAACATAGATGATCCTCTTGTAGGTGGATAGACCTTGTGAGGACAGACTAATAGAACTAAATATGTATACCATGGAGGAAAGAAGAGAGTAAGGGGATATAATTGTGACTTTCAAGTACTTGAAGGGGATGAACAGAGTGGGCAATAGGTGTTTGTTTAGTCTTAAGGGTGGAAGAGAAAACAGAGGGCACTCTCTGAAGTTGGAGGAGGGCATATTCGGGAGGGAAATAAAAAGACACTATTTCACCAAAATGGCAGTATCATGGTGGAGAGCATTGCCAGAGGAAGTCATATCATTGCAGGTAGTGGGAAGCTTCAAGAGGGGGTGGGACAGATTCAACAGGAGAGTACATACCAGGAGGTGGCAGGGAGTAGGGAGGGAGGGAGGGAACAAATGGGGGGAGCTGCAGTCTAATGGACTGATATGTTGCACACTTGAGCAGATCAGATAGACCATAAGGCCTATATCTTCTGGTAATTTCATGTGTTCATATCTGTGTTGCATGTACAGCATAATGGGTACAAAAAAAGGCAGATGTATGGTACAATAAGGATGGTGGATTTAATTTAGTTTAAGTAAATCTTTACTCTTCTTATACATGTCGGACAGCAGAGTAGAATTTGATACTCCTTTAAGCATTCCAGGATACATGTTGAGATGTCAATGTTGATAGTGGAATGCATTTTATACATACACCAGATTAGAAGCTAGATAACCCAATACAAGGTCTGCAGTTATTTAAACAATAAGAAATGTCCAAAGGTTATTTTAATAGCCCATTAATCACCACCTAGGGGTGTACTGTGGAACGATGATCAACAAGTGGAACATACCCTTCAGGCAGTGATTAACTGGCCATTACCATAACCCTTAGACATACCCTATTGTTATAATAACAACAGGGAGCTATTTTCCATTGCAGAGCAATAAATAAATAAAAAAGTAATGTAAGACATGAAAAAACAATACTTTAATATTTTTCGAAGACACCCAAAAAAAAAAAAGGAACATTGAATAATAGCAATATACCACAACAGGGCATGGGTATATGAACGGATTTACCACTTCTGATGTAGTTAAGTCATTTGTGTTGTGGCCTTGTGACCGAAACACACAAGGCATAGTAAATTCACCCATAACCAAGCATACTTTAGTGGTAAATTGATTAATTAGTACATGGGAGGAAAGAATATTGACTCATGAGTGGCCAGTAGGTACTTCTAGCACAACAGCACAACTGAAAGTAGCTGAAGAAAAAAATGTTAAAAAAACACATCCAACTTACAAAAAAAAAGAACCCATTTCATAATCGCAATAAGACAATCCAGGGAGTGCATAAGGGTGGGCTAACGGCCCTTCTCGAGTGGTGAAAGCACTTGGATTCAGCTTGTTCTTTAACCACCCAAGGTGGGCCATTATTCCAACATAACTCAACCCATTATGCCTTATTGCTTAAATAACCACACTACCAGTCCAGATAATCTGCTTACTTACACACCATACTGCCATAACTGACTGCCACATTGAAGTACGCAGATACATACTTATGTTAAGGTGTGTCATCATCGAACAGTCCCTCATAGAAAAAATATTCATTGAATGAGACATGAACAACATTTTGGTTCAAGCAGTTGTCTTTGAAGATGTCAACCTCAGTTATACAGGACATTTCATCTGTCGGAATCTCATTGAAGACTGCGTTGACCTCTCTGCAACACAAGCACTCTCGCGACACTGGCATTACTTGGCAGTGGTTGCATGTGCACCTGTAATTAAAAAGATCATACATACAACATAACTTAATTCACAATGGACTATTTGTATAAAAACCTATAAATACACATAAAAACACTTACTGTATGAAGTGCTTGCCAACCAGCAAGATTTATAATGACGTTACACGTCACAGGAGCTAGGCTGTAAACAATTGGGCTAAAATGATATTTGGGTACATACTGACTACACATTACAAGTGTGCCTCCTAACTATGCAAATCGATGGACTACTTATGTCCATCACATTTGCCCTGACACCATTGTAATGGTTAAGGAATCTTGGAAGGAGTATGTATGCACATAAAAGGAAAAAGAATTGATTCAGGAAAGATAAAAATAAACCTTAGGAGTTCTCAGTTCATGATATAAACTACGATATATATATATATATATATATATACACACACACACACACAAATTTAATGTAAGTCCAGAAATCCAGGTGTCCTAATTGGTTAAGACTTGTTTATAGCAGTGGCAGTAAGACAGTACAACCAATGGCTAATATAATTCCATGCCAAGCAGGTCAAAGCACAGAATTCACAAACGATCTACTTTCCAATTTTCATAAAAACATGGCTTTGGACTTATCTCATATAAGGGGGAATAACATACTAACATACTAAAATGCCAGCAGAATAGGCCTAATGGTCTCTCGAGTCTGCTCAATTTCCAGCACCTGCACTGAGAGCCAATTCTGGTGTCCTCCCCTCCCCTTGGGTTATACTGTCCCCAGTCCCAGATGTTCCACCTGTATTGGGCCTGGTCAGATTTACCATCCACTTGTACCTGTCCCATCCTCTCTTAAACCCATCCACAGTCTCCGCCTCTACCAGCTCCCTGGGCAGTGTATTCCATGGCTCCACCACCCTTTCAGTGAAATAACATATCCTCCTCTCCCCTCTGAGCCTGACCCCTTCCAGCTTACACACATGATCTCTTGTTGCCCCACTCTCCTTCCTTTGGAGCACCCTGACTGGGTCTCTTTTATTGATCCTTTTCATGTACTTAAAGACATCTATCATGTCCCCCCCTGTCCCTCATCTCCTCCAAGGTGTACATGTTGAGCTCCTGGAGCCCCTCATCATAGGTTCTCTCCCCCAGGCCCCAGATTATTTAGGTTGCCCTCCTTTTGACCCTCGCTAGGATTGTAATGTCTCTCTTTAAATGTGGTCTCCAAAACTGTACACAATACTCGGGGTGTGGCCTAACCAAGCAGTTGTACAGTGGAAGGATCACTTCCACCATTCTGGAGGTAATCCCCCTGGTGACGCATCCCAACATTCTATTTGCCCTTGCCACTGCCCTCCTACAGGTCTATGAGTTGTTCATTTTGACATCTACCACTACCCCCAGGTCCCTCTCACTCTCCGTGACTTGAATAATGTCTTCTCCCAGGGTTTAGCCCTGGCCTGGATTTCTGACTCCCAGGTGCAGAACCTTGCACTTCCCTGTATTGAATTTTAGTTTCCATTTTCCTGACCACCTTTCCAGAGCCTCCAGGTCCTCCTGCAAGGTCACCCTCCTGTATTCCCCATCCACCACTGCACCCAGCTTTGAGTCATCTGCAAAGAGACTCATCTCACTCCTGATCCTCCTCCTGATGTTTGAGATACAGGTGTTGAACAGGAGTGGCCCCAGCACTGACTTCTGGGGAACCCCACTGGTAACCCACTTTGGGGATGAGGGTAACTCTCCAAACACCACCCTCTGAGTACACTCAGACAGCCAATTTCCTATCCATCTTAACAACTGTCTCCCTACCCCCATTTCCTTCAGCTTATCCAGCAAGCCACTGTATGGTACTGAATCAAAAGCCTTGCTAAAGTCTAGAAAGAGGACGTCCACTGGCCTACCCTGGTCCAGGTCCCTCATCACCTAGTCATAGAACTCAACAAGGTTTGTCCAGCATGATCTTCCCATGACAAAGCCATGCTGTCTATCATCCAAGTACCCAGTTTGCTCCAGTAACCCCCCTAGCCATTCCTTGACAATACCTTCCATCACATTGCTGACCACCGATATCAGGCTACCGGGCCTGTAATTTCCAACCTCCTCTCTTGATCCCTCCTTGTGGATCGGCATGACATGGGCTACCCTCCAGACTTGGGGCACCCACCCAGTCCTCAGAGAGATGTTGAAAAGCTCCACTAGAAGGACTGCCAGGACATCCGCCAGTTCCCACACCACCCTGGGATGTATCTCATCTGGCCCAGGTGCTTTCTCCATCCTAAGGGACCTGAGGGCTTCCCTTACTTTCTCTACTGGGATTTCAGCAGCCTCCACATCCTCCCCCTTTTCACCCTGCACTGCTGGGCCCCCACCTGCCTGTGGTGGCCACTCCCTTCCTCCAGACCCATCAAGGCTCCTGGTCTCTACCAGTCCCACCCCTTCTCCGGTTTACCCCCACTCCCCTCACAAGACATAGCCCCTCATCTCCCCAGTAAAAACTGAGGCAAAGTACTCATTTAGGACTTCTGCCTGTTCCCCCACCTCCTGTGCCCAACCATCCCCTAGCCTAATCTTGCTGATCTGTCCCCTTACTTTCCTCCCCCCATGTATCTAAAGAACCCCTTGTCCCCCCTCCAGATCCCACTGGCCAATGACTGCTCCTTTTTTGCCTTAGCTGCTCTCACCACCCTGGTGACTCTCTTGGCTGTCAGCTCATATTCTTCCTGATCCCTTTCACTCCATGAGCACTTGAGCACCTATAGGTTGCCTTCTTTTCCTTCACCACCTCCTGTACCTCCCGGGTCCACCAGCAAGGTTTTCTGGCCTTACCAAACTTGCACCATTCCCTTGTGCACGACCTGGTAACCTCCTGTATTCCCCTCCTAATGATCCCCCACCTGCTGTCAGCATCCATATGCAGCCTTATCCTGTCCAGATGATCTTTAAGGATCCTTCCCATCTTTCTGAAGTCTGCACCCCTCACCTCTACACCTCTAATCAGATCACTGTCCGCGAGGACCACATCCAGTGTTTGGGCCTCCCTAGTTGGCTCATCCACCTGTTGTGTCAGAAATGCATCCTGGAAGACATCCAGCAACCTCTGCTCTCTGGCCACTGGTGATGTCATAGTCCCCCAGTCTGTTCCTGGCATGTTGAGGTCCCCCATTACCACTACCTTTCCCTTTCCCAGTCTACAGTGTCCCTCGAGATTTACCACCAAACTTTCTTCCAGGACCTCTGCCAGTGCTGGTAGTCTGTATACCACTCTGACTTTTACTCTCTTACCCCCCTGCATCAGCAAGGTGACTCAGATAGCCTCCATATTCCCCTCTGCCTCCTCTATCCCTCCAATACCTATGCCGTTTCTGACTAACAGTGCTACACCACCCCCCCTTCCCTCCCCCTATCTTTACTGAACATAGTGTAGCCCTCCAGATTTAGGTTCTACTCATGCCCTTGAGTGGTCCAGGACTCAGTGACTGCTGCCACATCTACCTCCCCCTCAACTACCATCGTCTAGAGTTCAGGCATTTTATTTCCTAAGATCCTGGCATTTATCAGGACCACTTTCCACCTCTTTTCCCTCCTCTCCTTTCTCCCCCTTGAGATCCCATTTCTCAGCTCCTGCACCCCCACCTGAAGACCCATTTCCATCTATCCCTAGCCCCCTAGAGGAGTGGAGACCTTGTCCCTCAATTATTGTACCTGCTGACACTGCCATTTTTTGATCCCTCCCCCCTTCACAAGTTTAAACCCCACCTTTCGCTGATGAACTCAGCTAGTTTGAGTTTAAGGATTTCTTTCCCCTCCAAATTAAGGTGGAGCCTGTCCCTAATGTACAGCTCCTTATCCTCCTAGGTCTTCCCCAGTCCCCCACCATGCCATACCCCAATTCCCCACACCACTCCCTAAGCCACTAATTTATCTCCCTAATCTTCATCTTGTTTCCCCCACTATCCCTTGGCACAGGCAGGATTTCCCCTAGATCCCCCTGTGTACCCCCTTCCCTCCTCTCCTAGTGTGAGCACATTTCTTCCCTCCTCCCCCAGCTTGGGAGGCCCCAGCACCTAGTGCTTCCATGTAGGTGACCACTTGCCTCCTACCTTTCCAATCTCCCCCCCAGCACCCCCAGCTGCCTTTGGATCCCCTCTACTTCCCCCTTAAGCTGTGCCAGCTGGTACCACACTGAGCAACCCCCAAATTTCCAAGCCCAGTCCAGTATCATGGCCGAACCACACCCTGTGCACCCAACCACCCGCCCAAAGATACCTGCTTTAGTGATATGCGGTCCCTTTCCCATCATCACAGCAGTCTTTTCTAGGCCAAATAACCAATTAATCCTATCCCAGCCTCTAACAGAAAGTTTGCCTGACAGATTCCAGTTGAAGGCCCTCTACAATATCCAGTTATCACACTATTCAGCAATTCATTGTGGATACTGCACTCCTATTTGAGACCTACCTATGCTTTTTCCCAACCCCATTGCTGCATTATTGGATAGAACTACATGAGTGGTACGGGCCGTCTGTAACAAAACTGTCTCCGAAAATACAGCACAAAATATAGTGGGTGTTTAAGTGTCCTTAAAACTCAGTAAAGCAAAGCAGTAAAATTTGAACTTCAGTGAGCAAGCTTGAAAAGATATTTTTTTAATCTGCTCTTAAAATGTTTCTCCTGTCATGGCAGCATGGAGCAATGATACTGCCTCATGCAGATTTTAAATTTGTTTGTTTTTATTTTGTTGACCAGGTGAAATATACTGGCGCTTGAAGCACTTTTTTTAGGTATGAGTTGACCTGGTGTACACAACTACAGGACATAGTAAGTACACTGTATGTAACACATTATAGGATAGATAAGGGGTAGCAGGTTGTACTTAGATATATGCATGGTTAGATACAGTACTGAGTGGCATAATTAGGATGGCAGGATAAGTTACATAGTAGTATATTTACACAAGAAATTAAGCACAGTTTGTCAGTGTTAATAGATGATTCTTTAGTTCTTTGATAAAGGAGGCAAAGCTGGTTTGCAGTGTGTTTGGAGGACAGATAGTATTCCAAGCTGACAGGCCCTGGTAGCCGAAGAATGTCTGGCCCATGTTTTGAGGACATATGAGGGATAGAAAGGTTAAACTTTTGGGCTGATCTGGAATTGAAGTTTGGTGAGACTGGAAGAAGTATATTAAGCTCTCAGTTTGTTGCCTAGTCAGCAGTTCGAAACTAAAGTTTGCCAATGCAAGCTTTGATTTCGCTTCGAATGTTGCTCAGCCCAGCCTATCCACGATTGAGCAATGATGCTTCCTATTTCTGCTTTGACAAACAAATTTAGCGATTTTGTGGTAAAGAGATTTTTAACATCCAAATTTGTCTTAAGTGCTGCATCCACAACCAAGGATACATAATCCAGTATTGAGAGCAGGTGACGATTAGCAATGTTTGGTCTGGTATCAAATATCAAGTATTTGTTTAAGTGATAGAGTTGACTGAGTTTTTGATGTAATTTGCACTTTATGTTTTTGATACGGGGGCCGAATGACAGATTAGAGTCTACAGTGACACCAAGATATTTAAAGATGTTTATGGATTCAATTGGCTCACCCCATGTGTCATTATTAGAAAGTTGTTGGCATAGGCTCTGGTTTTGGGAGCTGAACCCAGTAGCATAGCTTGCATTTTAGTTACAGTAATAACCAACCTATTATCTTCAAACCACCTGTGCAGTGGTCTGAATTCTGTATTTAAGGTGTCATTTATAACAGTGATCTCTTTTTCCTCATAAAATAGCACTATGTCATCTATGTATAACAGTATGTTGGCCTTACTACATACTGTTGGGGTATCGTTTGTCAAAACATAGAGGAGCAGTGGTCCTAGGAAGGACACCTGTGGCACCCTACATGATACATCCTCAGGATGGGACAATACTGAACCCAGTTTGACCTTTTGAACTTTATCTTTTAGGTAGTTTGTGAACCAGCTGGTTATGGTGGGAGGGGCTAGATTATTGAGTTTTTGTATTAGGATGCTGTGGTCCACAAGATCAAAGGCTTTTATGAGGTCCACAAACACTGCCCTAGACATCAGACCACTATCCATGGCTCTATACACAGTGTCCATGAACCCCACAAGGGCAGTGTCTGTACTATGTTGGCAGCAGAAGCCATGATGTCGAGCATTCAACAAGTGATGGTTTTTGAGATATTAGGTCAATTGGTAGTGGACGACCCTTTCCTGAACTTTAGACAGTACAGAAAGAATTGAGATGAGCCTACAATTCTTGACATGCCTGGTGTTGCCCTTTTTTGAATAGTGGCACTATGTGTGTGCACTTCCAGATGTCAGGTACCTGCTTTAACTCAAAGGGCAGGTTGATTAATCTTGCTACTGGGTAGGCTATGGCTGGTGCTGCTAAACATAAAAACTTAGGGTGAAAACAGTCAGCACCAGAAAATATGTCAGACCTAATACTCCTCAACAGCCTGTATACTTGATTGCTTGTAACTGCACTAAAGTAGAATAAGGGTCAATCAAGGATGAGCGGTTCTAATCTATCTGCCCTTAGCGTTGGGTGTTGGTTTAGGCTGGAGTGATGCTTTTCCAAGTCACAAAAATAGTCATTATAGACATTAGATATGATCTGTGGTTCAGTTATAAATTTGCCATTGTGTTCCACGCCCAGCTGTGGCTGTTCTTTAGCTGGTTTTAGCAGGTTATTTAAGCACCTCCAGAAACTCCTGGGGTCTGATAGGTTAGAGGTCTGCTATTCTCTAAGGTAGTTTCCTTTGGCTGTGTTTATTGATTTTTTACTGGCATCACGAAGCATCCTGTAGTTTTCCCAGTCTGATTTTAGGTTGGTGCTTTTTGATTTAGCCTAGGCCTGATCCCAGTCCTTCATGATTTTAAAAATATCATTTGTCAGCCACCTTGATTCCAGGCCTTTGAACCTGCTTCTGGTTAGTGGTGCATATTTTGGGAATTCAGTGATAAGTCTGGTACAGAATCTAAGTAGGACCAGCTGATGTTAGTAATATCCTCCAAAAACTCAGAGAGGACTAGTTTTGAGCAATCATGAAACCAACGAACAGTGGATCTAGGTCTCCACACCACTCCATTAGACCACACATAGAAAATTGTGGCATGATCACTAATGGAATCCAATAGAGAGCCATAGTTTCTGACTCTGTCAGTTTTGTTGACCATAATCCAATCAATGAGGCAGTGTTTACCTGATTTGTTAATAGGTCTAGAGGGTTTGCTAATAATTTGACTAAAACCATGACTGTGCAGCTGATCCCTGTAGGTGGTTGTATTGCTAGTCCAGTCCAGGTTTAGATCCCCGAGTACTATGGTTTCTGTAGTACCCAGTGAGGATAGCATAGCCAGCAAATTGCTTAAGCCATCTACTTTGACCTTTGGGGGGTTGTAGACACAACAAAGGTGGAGTTTTTTTGGGCCCAGTTTTAGTTTCATGACAAGCCACTCACATGCAGTTGTTGTTGAATAGTCTGGTGAGATAATTTCAGCAGCTATGTGCTTGTCTACATAAAACATGACTCAACCGCCCTTTTTTGGGGGGGTCTGTCTTTTCTGAAGGTGTTATAATTAGGAATCGATATCTTGTGGTCAGTGACTGTAGGTTTCAGCCAGCTCTTGCTTAGTGAAAAAATGTGTAGTCTATGTAATGCTATAAGTGATTACCACTCTGGCAATTTGGAGGTTACAGTGCACACATTTAGATGCATGATATGTGTACAGTACATTTGCTACTGGCCCAGCAGCTTTTAATATTGCTGGTGTGGGCATTCGGACTGGGTTTACACTTGACAGCCTCTGATAGTAAGATCAAAGCTATTAGTAACCTGGCCTGGGGCATATATTTCCTAATTGAGTGAGCTGAACTTGCAAAGAGAAAAAAGATGATTGGCTGCCTGTTGCAGATTAAATTAATGGGACTAACACTCCAGGTATTGATGTTAGCTGTGGTGTAGTAGACAGGCCATACATTGTGAGTGTGGGCTTTAGTGTGGTATACGCCGCCTGTAATAAAACTGTCTGCTAAGTGAAATAAGGTGCATACCATAACACCCAGTAAGCAACCTCACAAGGTCATCTTAGAGAGATTTACCTGAGCTCTGATACGCTGTAGAGAGCCAGTGTGAAGTCTAAAATAGGCTGTGGAGGGTTTGTGTACTGTGTGCACAAGGGCAGTTGAGAGGTGTGTCAGGGTTAAGGACTTGGAGGTGCAAGTCTGACAGGCTGTTGGGACTCAGTGTGACCTTGGCACTGACATGTCAAACTCAGTGAAGTGAAGGCAGTAAACAGGGACATGTGGTACAATGTGTTCTTGGAGGCTGTGAGAGTCAGGTGTCTTCAGTGCATTAAAAGTTAGCATACACTGCTGGCCCAGTGGCCCTGAGGGTTGAGGTGCTGGACGCCACACCTCATGCCACACTGGCGACCCGGGTTCAGGAGCAAGCCCTGGACATCAGCGGTTGGCAGGGGAAGGAGAGGATTGAGTGTCTGGAGGACAGTTCTCCTCTCCTGGGTGGGAGGGGGATCCATACTTGGTGCTCAACTGGCCCCTTGTGGAAGCCAGGGGCACAGCAGGCACAGAGTTGACATTGGGGATGGGGCGTGGCAATGCCAGCAGGAATGCCTTGGCATAAGGGCATGCCACTCCTCCTTAGGAAAACATGAAAATGCCTGCAGATGCTGGGAAGATGGAGCACCTGGAGCGTGCCCCCAATATGCCTTTGCCTGCCTGACTACCCAGATCTAATGCCACTTACAGTATCGGGGTTTCTTCTGCCCCACCTCGGCCCCGCTCGGGGGGGGGCACAGCTACATGGGGACTGGGTGATAAGTATCGGACAGGACAAGTGAAGCAGGGGGATGATTCCTTGGCACTCCTGAAGGGTCGAGGTCTGCAGGACATAGGAGGGCTTAATAGAGATTCAAAAAAGTTAGCATACACAAATTAAAGATGATATGCCTCCAGACAGGTAGCCAGAGCAGGCTATGTTGCATATGGGAGATATGGTGTCTGAGGCATGTGGAAATTTTATGGGTGACTCCAACATTCTTAAGATACAGGTGGCACATAAAACCACAGGGAAGGCCAGGAAGCAGATGTAGTATAAATTAAATTCAGTTCCTCATGTCTTCTCACTTGAGATTTGTCTCTCATTTTTTGCCACATTTTTAAGAAATGAATTTTATTTATTTAGTTATGGAAAACTTTGGAGATTACCTTTGAACACAACTGCTCATTTACAAATGTTCCACATCAAATACATAGTCACAAAAAAGAAGGAACTAGAAGGGGGACAGGATCAGATCTGTTACAGTGCAGTAGCTTCTTCTTGTTGTTTTTACAATGTTTCTTGTGGATTCTACTTGGTAGAAGGTTATTTATTTTCTATCTTAATACTTCTAAGGGGCTAGCAGGGTATTGTTTGGGGCTGTTGGAATTTTGAAACCTGTTTTGGTAGCTATAAGTGGGCTCATTTGTTTGATGTTTCACTGTGTAGCAGGCTGCATTTGTAGAGGCCTATTTGTTCTGATTTAAAACTTATTTGGTGTGATTTAACTGGGTCTGTTTCTTTGAATTGGAGACCTATATCTTCTAACTTCAAGCCTATTTTGATGTGTTGTTGGTGAAGCTGTTTGAATTGAAGTCCTGTTTCTTTGGGTAGCAAACCTATTTTGGGAGCTTTAAGTAGAATTGGGATTCATTGTTGCTGGCTTCACTAGCTGCAAAGTTTAGTGCAGAGTGGGGGAAGGGTGCTAATGGTCTGACCAGGGGCCTCAGCTACCTGATTGTTTCTGGAAGACTTGGCTGGTCAAATATTTCCTTTACACTAGGGGTTCTGACATCACTTCCTCAAAAGGGCAAAGGACATGAACCTGTCATAGCAGAAGCAGACATCCAGGAAAGGAACAGCAGCAAGTAAAGAGGTGACTGTTCTCTCAGTGGAAGGGAAGTAACTGCAAATCTAGGAGCTTTCATTGTTACTTCTTTGCATTGCTATTGCATTGGGGAAAGGAGGAGTAGGAGTTTGAAGACGGTTGTGCAATAGCTACTTAAAGTCTCTTTTTGAGTGTTGATAGGAAGGACAGGAATATAAAAAGCAGTTGCTCAATCTATCTAAACATGTACAACAAAGGAAGTAAGGGAAATAAAGAAAAGAATGTTTTGCACTGATAGAGGGGGGAGAGGAGAGACTTGGGGGAGTGTTTTGTATCCTGCATCTGGAAGGGTGGAGAGTCGCTGGTGGGCAACAACAGCAATGGGTAGGGTGGTAGGCTGCAACAACTGCAGTGCACCTATCTTTCTAAAAATTGCCTGGAGTGTGGGAGGATGTTTAGTGTGCAACCACAGAGAGAAACTTAGAAAGGAGATTGAGGGTCTGCAGGAGGAACTAAGACAGGCAAGGCAGATTGGGGGTGGGTTTAGCCCAATACTGAAGGGAGGAAGAAGGGGAGATGAGGGAGGGTGATTTAAGCCAACAGTGGTGAGGAGAGGGTCAGAAGAAGGGAAGCAGAGACAAAGGGGACCAGGCCATGAAGAACGATTGCTGGGGAAACCAGGTCAGGAGACAAAAGACAAATGGAAGGAGGAGGTAGGGACTTGTGAGGGGAGGCGAAGAAGTGGCAAAAGTCATGGAGTGGAAAGGAGAAAACAGGTTACTATGCAGAGAGAGGCAGCGGGCATTTGTGAAGGGTCCTCAGAAAATAGTTTTGCACTGCTAGAGAGGAAGAAGGTGAAGGAGGGAAATGATGAAATTAAAGGAGTAATTGATAAATGTCTGGACCAAACTGGAGTGGGGGGAAGTTCTTCTGGCAGAATTGCAACGGGGCAAAAGGGGAAAATAATGTGCAGGAGGAGGAAGAAGAGGAGCTGGAAATGAGAGAGGGAGATGAATGGAAACAAGCAGGGAGTAAGAGTGGTGGAATCTTAGTGCTGGGGGACTCAATACTAAGAGGAGTCAGGTGGGGTAGCAAGGGGGAGAGGCATAGTCGCATTTGGGTGGAGGCTATGCCAGGAATGACAGAGGAAAGGGTGGTACAATCTGTTCTGAAATATGCTAGAAGGGGTAGGGACAAGCTTCATTTAATTATGCATCTTGGGACAAACGATCTGGCTGACAAGACAGTAGATATAGTTCAGAGGAGGTCTGAGGAACTAGCACAATTATGTGAGGGGACAGGAAGATCAGTAACTTTTTCAGAGATACTTCCAGTGCCCAAGGCAAGCACAACAAGAAAGCTGAGCATAGAGGAATTTAACCTGGTGTGCTAAAGGGTATGGGCTGTTGGGGGAGGACCTGGGAGGACAGTAGTCTCTATGCCAAGGATAGACTACACTTGAGTGAGGAGGGAAAGAAAGTGTTGAAACAGAGGATGGAGGAGTACATAGAGGAAGTTGGGAATTTAAACTAGGGTGGTGGGTGGCAATTGGGCAAGAGATATGCAGAGACCACAGGTTGGGAAATCATATGAGCTTACCCCCATAACAGTGACAAAGGACAAATGACAAGTACTATTGGTGATGCTAGTAAAGGAGGGCAGGAGGAGGGAAGGGTGGAAGGTGGTTACCCTAATGCTAGGAGCCTTGGAAGGAAAACTGCAGAGTTACAGGTGCTCATGGCAGAGGGAGAGGTGGACATTGCAGCCATCACAGAAACATGGGCCACCCAATACAATGAATGGGACCTGTCTGTACCAGGGTACAGGTTATTTTATAGGGACAGGGTGATTGGGAAAGGAGGGTGTGTGGCACTATCTGTGAAGGAAGGACTGAAGTGTGTAAGGGAGGAAGGGGAGGAGAGTAGTATGGAGTCACTTTGGATACAAATCCAGGATTCCAAGAATAGGATTCTTAGAATGGGAGTGGTGTAGACTCTCAGATGGAGGAGTTAGACAGGGAACTAGCAGGACAGATCAGGAGGACCTGTGAGAAGGGTAGTGTGGTGATTGTGGGGGACTTCAACATGCCAGAAGTGGACTGGAGTACCCCAACAAAAAGGAACAGAAGGGAGCAGGTACTGCTGGATGCCTTCCAGGACAGCTTCCTGCTGCAAATGGTCAGTGAACCAACCAGGTTAGGGAATACCCTTGACCTTGTGCTGGCAAATGGGGACTTTGTGAGAGAACTTACACTGGAGGAACCACTGTCAGGGAGTGACCACCACTCAGTATGGCTCACGTTGGATATGGGCAAGGAAGGAGTGGAATCTGGCACAAGAGTGCTCAACTTCAGGAGGGCAGACTTTAGGAGGATGGGGGAAGTTTTAAAAGGGTACCTGGCCAGAATTCAATCTAGTATGGATGCTAACCAGAGGTGGGAGCTCATAAAGCTGGGGATAGTGGAGGCAACCAAAACCTGCTTGCAAGGCCCAGAGCAAGAAGGCTAGGGCTAAGAAACCGAGCTGGTTGAGCAAGGAGGTCATGGAAAAGGTAAGGAGGAAAACAGCTGCCTTTAGGAAGTACAAGAAAACAAGGAGGGGGAGGACAGGGAGGAGTACTTGACAGAATCGAAGGAGGTGACGAGGGCAATAAGGGGAGCCAAAGCATCTATGGAACTCAGGCTGGCACAAGGCATTAAGAAGGGGGAGAAGGACTTCTTTAGATACATCGGGGAGAAAAGGAGCTGTAAGGACCGCATAGTAAGGATTCGGAAGGAGGGGGTTGGGTGGAAGCATGGCGCGATAAGGCAGAAGCACTAAATGAGTACTTCTGCTCAATATTTACTAAAGAGAAGAGGGGGTGACACCCAAGGGGGGATAAATGGCAGAAACAGGGGGAAAGGGGTGACAGATGGGGAAATCATGGAGGGCAGAGTTCGGGAGGGTTTGAAGGCACTGAGGGTGGACAAGTCACCAGGCCCAGATGGCATCCACTTCAGGATACTGAAGGAGCTGGCAGAGGTCCTTGCAGGACCTTTGGCTGACCTATTTAATGCCTCATGACATTGGGGTGTGTACCTCAGGACTGGAGGATGGCTCATGTGGTGCCTCTCCACAAGAGTGGCCCCAAGGATGAACCGGGAAACTACAGACCAGTGAGCCTCACATCCATCATGGGTAAGCTAATGGAGACTATCCTGAAGGAGAGGCTGGTGGCCCTCCTACAGGCCAAAGGACTACAGAACAGCAGACAGCATGGCTTCATACAGGGAAGATCCTGTCAATCCAACCTGGTGGAGTTCTATGACTGGGCAACTAGGCAACTGGACAGGGGCCATGCAGTGGATGTCCTGTATCTGGACTTCAGTAAGGCATTCGACTCAGTGCCGCATGGAAGGCTGGGAAGGAAGTTAGTAGGCACAGGGGCGGGTGTAAAGCTGGTGAGATGGGTAGGGAACAGGCTTCAGGGAAGGCAACAGAGGGTGGTGGTGGGTAGGGAGCTCTCACACCCAGGGGTAGTGACGAGTGGTGTTCCAATAGGGCTTGGTGTTGGGACCAGTGTTGTTTGGGATATTCGTTGCAGACATATCATGGGACATCAAGAGCAAGATCAGTCTGTTTGCTGATGATACCAAGGTAGGAGCGGTGGTGGATGACCTAGGGGGATTGCAGGGGTTGCAGGATGATCTGGCAAAGCTTGAAACCTGGTCAGACACCTGGCAACTGGGGTTTAATGTAAAAAAGTGCAAGGTGCTGTATTTTGGGATGAAGAACCCAAGGAGGAGTTATCAGCTGAGGGGAGTGCAGCTAGCCCAGACAGAGGAGGAGGAGGAGAAGGATCTGCGGGTGCTCATTACAGGGTCAATGAACAACTCAGCACAATATAGGAAGGCAGCTGCAAAGGTCAACAAAATGCAGGGTTGTATTGCAAGGAGTATATCCTCGAGGAGGGAGGAGGTGATTTTGCCACTGTATAGGTCATTAGTTAGACCTCACCTGGAGTACTGCGTGGAGTACTGGTGCCCGTATCTGAAGAGGGACATTATGTTACTGGAGGGGGTGCAGCGCAGGACAACAAAGATGATCAAGGGGCTGGGGGACTTATCATATGAGAGGAGGTTGAGGGAGTTGAACATGTAATCACTGTAGGAGAGGAAGGACGGGGGGACATGATTGAAACCTTTAAATACATGAAAGGAATAAACAAGACAGGTACAGATGGGCTGTTCAAAGTAAGGGAGGGGAGGGACGCCAGGGGCCATGATATGAGACTGGAGAGAGGAAGATTCAGGAAGGAGATGAGGAGACACTTTTTTTACAGAGAGGGTGATGGCTAGGTGGAATGCGTTACCTGCAGAAGTGGTATCCAGTAGAACAGTGGACTGCTTCAAAAGGGAATGGGACAGGACAAGGGGGATGGTTAATGAAGGGGAAGGGTTGAAGGAAGGGGCAGCTTCAGAATAAAGGGGTGCTAGATGCACATTCAAGCAGACTTGATAGACCTCTAGGCCTTTATCTGCTGGCAAATTTCATATGTTCGTAAAAACATTGCAAGTACATTAAGCAGTTCCAGAGGAAATGCAACTGAACCAGGCTCAAAGCACTTAAGACAGAACAATTATATATAATTTTGAAAAAAATACATGTGGGTCATTCTATAGAAAGTCACATTTTATGTACAAAGAGAAACTAAATAAAATTGTTTAATGGTTACATTTGCATTGGACTGCAAAGATCTCTTAAACTGATTAAACTGAGGGAGATTCAGCAAAGTGTCAGGCAGTTCATTTAACCAATTAGCAGCCCTGACAGCAAATGACCACTTGTCCAGCTGGCGACAACAGAAATAAGGTTTCAGGGCATTCCTGGCTATGTTCCTAGTGTTGGAGAGTTGGAGACAGTGCAGAAGCAATATTAGAACAGGGTTGTTAGGCCCAGGAGTGCCTTTTTGGCTAGCAAACACGTCTAGAGTTTTATTCTACAGGAAATGGTAGCCAGTTAGTCTGTGTGTAAAGGGTACAACTGTGGGTGTGGTTATCTGCTCCAAGTATAAAGAGGCATGCCTTATTACAGATCTGCTTTACACTGTTTATCGTTGTATTGCAGGCAGCTGTGCAGGCAGGGAAGCCATAATAGATAAGTGACAGAAAAGAGCTGGCCACAACTAGGCATTTAGCATCCCCAGTAAGACTGTTCCAGTTATGGTACAGAGTACCCATTCTTCTGTTAACTATGGCCACCAGATGGTCAACATGGGGGCCAAAAGATAAGGTGTTATCTAGAGTTACTCCAAGGTATTTGAAGGTCTCCACCTATTTAAGGTTTTTTCCATAGCTGTTTCGGATGACAAAGGGTGAAATTTTCCTCTCCTGTTGGAGGCTAGAGAAGTGCATGGTCTTTGTTTGTTTGTTTTTGTAATTGAGGACCAGTTTGTTTTTGGAGAACCAACTTTCTAGTGATCAGAAGTTATTTGGAGAGTGGGGGTAAGGCTGGTAAAGTCAGGGTTTTTGGAATATATGACTGCATCATCAGCACAGTATAGAACACTGTCTCTTTGACAGGCAACTGGCAGTTGATTTATGAAGAGGCCAAATTGAAGTGGGCCTAATATGGAGCCCTAGGGAACCCCCATAGATACTCTCTTAGTGTTGCACATAGATATATCAATCATCACAAGCTGTGAACGATTGGTGAGTTAGCTGTAGAACCAGTCAGTTGTGTTCTGTGACAAACACAGGCTAAGGAGTTTGTTAAATAGTGTTGTAGAAGCATAGGTCAGGAAGCATAAGCAAACCAGGAGAAGTTATACAATTCATAAGTAGCACTTTATTATTATTAACAATACAATAAAAAACAACATTGTACAGACTAGCTCTTCAAACAGGCAGTACGAACCAAGAAAGTCCTACATCTGAGAGTCTCTCTCTCTGTCTCATAAATGAAATCTTGGTCTCTCTATCCCTCACCAAACAAAACATTGCTCACTTTTTATAGGATGTCTTTTCCTGGCAGAGTAAACTCTTTACCCTGATTGCTGTTAAAACAAATCTCCTGTTTTTCACAAAATGTATCAGAACTTTGTCAATTTCTTTCCTGAGGTTAGTCTGAATAACACATTTAGTTTTAACAGGTACAGCAAAGTAGAGCATTCTGTCCCAGAGCTGGTATCCTTTTGACAATTCTGTAAACAAGCTTGTGGAGATCAAAATATATCTCAAGGTCAACCCCCTGTATTACAGATTTTTAATTTTTTTGGAAGCCCAAATGTCTTTTTGCAATCATTTCAACAATGTAAGTATATACATTTGAAAAGGAATCCCAGTTTCACATATATATATCAACCACAGAGAAGCGAGAGGGAAAAGAAAGAACAGAAACAGCAAGTGAAGGAAGGGAAATAACAGGGGAAATTGTGGGACCATCAGAGTGGGCAAATCCTGTGTGCCACAAGAAATATTTCATTGCACAGTCAAACAGGCTAAAGACAGACAAATGGCAGAATAGGAAAGGACAAAATAGATCCTTGCTTTTAACTCTCTCTACATAACAAATACGACAAGACCATCCCAAACCTTGTTATAAGTAGGAGCTTATGACTGACTAGGTCGATGGTCTTTTTTAGTGTATTCCAAGAGTGCTGTTTTGGTGGTGTGGAACTTCAAGAAGCTATGCTGCTGTACACACCAGACACTGTATTTTGTGAGGTCTTTAACAAGCTGGTCAGAGACTGCTCTCTCAAATGCTTTGGGTATGGGTAGTGAATAGAAATGGGTCTGTAACTGGCAAGGCGAGTGTGGTCTCTGCTTTTGAAAACTGGTACAAGTGAGGATTTTCACTTCTTGAGGAACTGCCAGTAGCACAGGGAAAAGTTACACATTGTAGGGATGGGGTGTGAAACTTCTTCTTCTGCCAAGGCAAGAAGGTTAACAACCAAGAACTACAAAAGAGTGCTATATTTTAGTAAATATATTGGCCACCAGATTCCTGTGCCTAGGTCATGCATGAGTGGCAAACGGGTAGTGAGGTGGAAACAAAACAAGAATGTTTAAAGTTTTACTTTGACATTGTTTGAGAGTGTCTGTTACCCCATACCACTACTTCTGGGTCACTACTCACTATTTTACTCAGCCCTGCTGCAAGCGGGTGAGTTTAAATGCAAGTATAGTGAGGTGTATGAGCTGGACACTATATATGCAGACAGTCATTTATTTTAAATAGAACTAGCAGGTTCTATATCTTTTATTTAGCAGTACTGCAATTGTGGAGCCCTGCTTTGTAAGAACAGGAAGCAGGAAGAGGGCACAGTAGTTTTTTTGGGAAACCAAGAACAACAAAAGAGTGCTATATTTTAGTAAATATATTGGCCACCAGGTTCCTGAGCCAAGGTCACGCATGAGTGGCACACGTGTAACGAGGTGGAAACAAAATGAGCATTTTTAAAGTTTTACTTTGACACAGTCTGAGAGTGTCTATGACCCCATACTACTACTTCTGGGTCACTACTCACTATTTTACTCAGCCCTGCTGTGAGCAGGGTGAGCGCGTGCAGGGCATGTGGTCAACGCACGTGGAGATGTGTGCAGAGACACGCACATTCTGGCATGTGTTGGCTGTGTCAGCTGTGGACAGTTGTGAACTTGCAAGACAGAATAGTGTGAGTACAAGTGGTAATATGTTGGAGTGCAACCTTTGTGGTATGTTTAGGCATGGGGAGGCAGTGGTGGATTATTTGTGTACTAAGTGTCGAAATTAGAGCACTTAAGGCTGAAATAGAGATGCTTAAAAGTAGGCTGAAGGTACAGCTGGAGATATCATTGCTCAAGCAATATATAGACTCTATGGTAGAGGACATCAGGGAGGAGACCAATTCTGTGACTGGGGACCTAGCATCTGATGTACCCCATAATGAGGTACTTAAAAATGCTGGGGTATGGTCTGTGCTCATTGGAAAAAAAGGCATACAAAAGGGGTAGAAGAAATATTAGTGGGGTATCAAACATTGTAACCCCAAATAGATTTCAGGCCTTAGTCACAACAGAGGATGTTGGAGGGATTCGAACACTGAATATGGAAACAGGTTTTAACCTACCAAACAATGTATGCACAAGCACCCAGAACAATGACCAGCAGTTGATACAACAAACCCAAGTACCAGGAGAAAGTAGGGACATTTTAATTATTGGCGACTCTATGTTACGAAATACTGATGGTATCCTGTGTAAACAATACAATGAACACACAACAGTCAGTGTACTTCCAGGGGCCGGTATTAGTGACATAAAGCATCTTCTCCCAGGCCTATTGGAGAATACTAACACCCCAACCACAATTCTGCACGTGGGAGTTAATGATGTGGGGAATAGACAGATCCCAGACATACAGAGGGACTTTGAAGCAGTTGGTGCTGCATTAAAAAACAAAAGCTGTGAAGTCTGGATTTCCGGGATTTTACCCGTCCCTGGAGCTATTGAAGTAATAAAGCAGGAGATATATAGATTAAATGGTTGATTAAAAAGATGGACTGCAAGAGAAGGATATTTTTATGTTGATCATTGGCAGAAATTTCAAAGAGTTCACTTATATGCAAGAGACGGATTGCACCTCAACAAAATAGGCAGGCGTCTACTGGCCCAACAATTAAGAGATACTATACATCACCATTTAAACTTCACAGGAGGGGGGATGCGGGGGTATTAAATCCAGTGGAAACACATACAAAGTGGAATTTCATGTCTATTAATGCAAGGAGTTTAAATAATAAATTTGATGAGCTCCAAGCCATATTATTTAGTCACAAGATTCATGTCTGTGCTATTGTAGAGACATGGTGGCAACTTGAGGATACTTAGGATAAGCAAATCCTAGGGTATATACTTTGTAACAAGGACAGGGCCCTAACCAGGGGGGGAGGGGTGGCAGTGTGTATGTTGCTGAAAATATCTCTAAAGAAAGAATAGACCTAACTAGATGGCTGGACTTAGAAGCTCTCTGGGTAAAGATTAGTCCCCCTCGAGCAGCTAAGATTAACCTGGGTGTGCTGTATAGGCCCCCATCCACTAAGATAAAAGAGGATGATGATATGGTAGCTTTTATTAAACATTTGTCCATAGCTGGGAATGTTGTATTGGTTGGGGATTTCAACCTCCCCGGTATTAGATTAGATGTACTGAAAGCCAGTTCAAGTATGGAATCCAGATATCTGGAAACCTTTAGTCTTGCTGGGATGGACCAATACGTTGCTTCAAATATCAGGGGAAATAATATATTGGATTTGGTGTTAAGGGACCTCTGTGAGAATATTATTAATTGTAATATAAATCCCCCACTGGGGTCTAGTGACCATTCTACGATTATCTTCCAGTATGCTGGTACATTGGGAACAAGAAAGGGCAGAACAGTACTTCATAGATAAAATCAAGCACATTTTGATGTAATGAGACATGAATTTGCTGCATGGGACTGGAAATCAGATTTTGGAAATCAGCCTGTTGTCGGAATGTGGAATAAATTAACAAACAAATTAATACATTTGGTTCAGAGATATGTACTGACTACAAATAAATATGATGAGGCAAAAAATGCCCTTCCACCATGGATGACCCATTCAGTTAAAAAATTAATAAAAAAAATACAGCATATCACCATGCGAAACGGGTAAATACAGAAGAGAGTTGGGAAACCTACAAAAAAAGTTTGAAGTTGGCAAAACGGGGCATCTTTTGGGCAAAAAGGAATTATGAGTACACCCTGGCCACTAAAGTACAGGATAACTACAAATCTTTTTCTACATATATTAATAGTAAAAAGGGAAAAAAACGAAACAGTTGGACCCCTAAAAGTCAGGAATGGGGAGCTCATAACAGAGAATATTGTACTGGCTGAGGAATTTAATACCTATTTTTCCTCAGTATTTAATGTAATTCCACAAACTGGTCAGGATTCAAAGTTAAAATGCAAATAAGATTTAGTTATAAGATAGATTGAACTGATGTACTTAAAAGACTTAAACAAGTAAACCAGAATAAGACACAGGGACCTGATAATATCCATCCAAGAATGATCAAGGAAATGGCAGAGGTACTGGTAGATTCAGTAGCATGGTTATTCCAAAAATCTATCGACACTGGGGGCATTCCTGAGGTTTGGAGACAAGCTGTGGTTGTTCCCATATACAAGAAAGGATCAAGGCAGGAGGTGTCGAACTATAGGCCCATTAGCCTAACCTCTGTACTGGGCAAGATACAAGAAGGTATAATAAAGGATTACATCACTGACTTCCTTGTAAACTCAGATAAGATGGATAAATCACAGCATGAGTTTACTGGAGGGAGGTCATGTCAGACCATCCTTTTAGAATTTTATAATAAGGTCAGCAAGTCTATTGATATGGGTAATCCAGTTGATGTTATCTACTTGGATTTTGTGAAGGCTTTTGATAGAGTACCCCACGAGGAGCTTGTAAAAGTCATACTGGAATTAGACCTTCCCAGCTGGATCGCACTATGGGTCAGGGCATGGTTGGAAAATAGAAACCACAGGGTATATGTGAAGGGAGAATTCTCTGGCCAGGCTAGAGTAACTAGTGGTATCCCCCAGGGCTCCGTGTTGGGATCTTGCCTATTTAATTTATATATATCGACAATGTAGGTTGATGCAGGGGTTTGGCTCTCAAAATTTGCAGATGATACTAGGATAGGGTATACAGTAAACAGTATAGATGATCAGACCACATTGCAAGTTACCCTAAATAACCTGGAAGTATGAGCCTCCCAAAAACAATCTATCTTTAACATTGATGAATGTTCTGTTATGCATTTTGGTAAGAATAACAAACAGTTCCAATATATATTGGGTGGTGCTACACTGAAGGTTTCAAAGAAAGAGAGGTATCTGGGGATCAATATTAGTAGCAATTTTGATTTCAGTATGCAATGCAACAAAACCATGAAAAAGGCTAGTAGCATAGCACATTGTATACTGCGACATATTAAATGTAAGGATAGCCGTGTGGTGATCCCACTGTACACTGCACTGGTGAGGCCCCATATGGAGTATTGCATGCAGTTTGGGGCATCCTACAAGAAGGGGGATGTGGGAGTAATGGAGAGGGTACAGAGGAGGGCTACAAAGACAGTCAGGGGGATGGAAGGTCAGAGCTATGAGCAGAGGTTGCAGTCTATGGGGCTTGTAACACAGCACTGGGCAGAGTTGTGGAAGGGCATTATCTCCCAGCACATCTGTTCCATTTTCTCTCTGCCAGGACTACAAAGCATGATGCACACACTACAAGCCCCAGAAGGCATTGCACCACAGCTCCACCTAGCTGAGTGCTTGATTAAGAACAGGTGCAGGAGAGTGACTGCCTGCATAAAAGAGAAGGCTCAACCAATTGCTCTATCTCAGTACCTGATTAGGAAACAGGCGTGGAGGGTGGCTGGTGAGCATTTGTTGAAAGAAGGAAAGAAAGAAAGAGAAATTTGAATCAACTGACTTCCTGGCTTTGACCTTTTGTTTGGCGTGCGACTACGAATTGGATCTTGACTTTGGACTGGCTGAAAACCCAACACTGGTAAATGACTTTCGTTTGAAACAAAGACCAAGAGACTCTTTTCTGATTTTGTTTGTTTGCCCCAGGAAATAGCTTAGCTATCTGGGCTATAGACAGGGGAACTGAAAACTCACTGTGTAGGTAGCACTCAACAAAGAGTCAGGTATTATTTTCTTTTGTTTGTTTGCATCCTGAATTGTTTTGAATGTACCTCTCTCAGTATTTTTACTACTAAACATATAGTCATAGTGCTGTGTGACCCCGAATATCCTGTGTCATGGTGCAAAGTGTGCTCATATTCCTGCCTACAAGATCCCAGTGCAACACAACCCCCCTCACTGTGTTACAGTGGTGGAGAATGCGGGCAAGGTTGTGTGGATAACAACAACACTAACACACTGAAACAACCATGGAGAACCTACTGCAGCAGCTTGTACAAGCGAACTTGGCCCAGCAAGCCGCAAACCAACGACAGACGGAGACCAACAGACTGCTGCTGGAAGAGCAACGGAGGGGACAACAAATGTTGAACTTGGAGCTACAGCGGCTTGCCACAGAGGTGGCAAAAGGAAAGGAAGCCCAACCAGCAGGAGCATCTTCCATTGTAGCTGGACATTTCCTGCAGAAGATGACAGCCAGTGATGATGTGGAAGCCTATCTGAAAACTTTTGAAAGGACTGCAAACAGAGAAGAATGGCCTCAAAGCAAGTGGGCTGGCATTCTGGCCCCCTTCCTCAGTGGTGATGCACAGAAGGCGGATTATGACCTTGAACCAGAGAACACTGATGACTATGACAAGCTGAAAAAGGAAATCCTTGCGCACCTAGGAGTAACAACAGCAGTGAGATCTCAGCGATTCCACTCATGGACATTTCAACCAGAGAAAGCTCCCCACTCACAGATGTTTGATCTGATCCACTTAGCCCGAAAATGGCTGCAACCTGAAATCCTGACATCTACTGCAGTGGTGGAAAGAGTGGTGCTGGATCACTTCACCAGAGGGCTGCCCTATGATTTAAAAAAAAACATCAGTCAAGGCAACCCTAGCACAGCAGAGGGCCTGGTAGACCTTGTGGAAAGGTATCACGCTATGGCTGAGCTCTTAAAGACTACCAGACCTGAAAGGATCAGTTCTGACAAGAGAACCCACCGGGAGCAAGACAAGAGAGCCATCCACTGCACAACACAGCTGGAAGGAAGAGAAGGAGCCAGGGGACCAGATAACTACAGCACCAGCAGAGGGCGCCAGAACTTGTTTGAAGCAAGAAGGGGAGTGATGGACTGAGATACCAGAATCTGTTTCACATGTGGAGAACC
Organism: Neoceratodus forsteri; assembly: GCA_016271365.2. Lineage (NCBI taxonomy): Eukaryota > Metazoa > Chordata > Ceratodontiformes > Ceratodontidae > Neoceratodus > Neoceratodus forsteri. The sequence goes on along the minus strand of CM028132.1, from coordinate 188,325,423 downwards.
AGGACATATTTCTTGGAAATGTCCTAAGAAAGATGAGCCAATGCAAGTAGAAGCAACCCTGTCCAAACAGTGTAATGTCATCACTGTCCTCCTGGGGAATCATAGTCAGCCTCCTCGCATCAGTCCAGTCTAAATCCAGAACCAGGAAGTGGATGCATTGTTGGACTCCGGCAGTATGGTGACACTAGTCAGCCCCGCTTTAGCACCCATCAACCAAGTGAGTGACAACAACACCATTTCCATCACATGCATCCATGGGGACACCAAGACATATCCCACAGCACACGTTGAAATAAAAACAAAGGAAGGTGTGTTTACTGGAACAGTGGAATTGGTGAAGCAGTTGCCTTTCCCTGTGTTGTTAGGACAAGACTGTCCATTCTTCCAAAGACTTTGGAAACGAGAAAAAGGCAAAGACAAAGAGGAGGATAAAGACCATAAAGACACTGGCAAAGACAAAGACAAAGATGAAGACAAAGAGGAAGACAAAGACAATGAGGAAGACAAGGAGGAAGACAAAGACAATGAGGACTACAAAGTGTATACAGTGTCCGACAAACCTGAAAAAAAAAAGTCAACACCAATGGTACAAGTCTTCGAGGGAGAAGACAATGATGAGGAAGACGGAGGAGCAGATGTCATAGAAGACACTCCAGAGGACTTAGAAGGAGACAATTTCTTCACACCAGCATGCGCACAGTACAGAGGAAGATCTGGGACAGCACAACTGGAAGATCCCACACTCCAGCATGCCAGAGGAAATGTGAAAGTGGTGGATGGGAGGCCCTTCAACCCTGACCAGCCCCTCCCCTACCCACACTTTGCTATGAACAACAACTTGCTGTATCAACTACACAAAACAGCCGTCATACTGACAGAGCAGCTGCTCATGCCCCAGCCCTTTTGGCGCACTGCAATGCATTTGGCTCATAGCCACCTCTTGGGAGGACACCTGGGAATGGATAAAACAAAAGAGAGACTGCTGAATCGTTTCTTTGGGCTGGGGGTCCATGCTGAGGTGGAACAATATTGTCGCTCCTGTCCAGAGTGCCAGCAGAGAGCTCCACAACCCTCTTTCCGAAATCCATTAGTTCCTCTGCCAATCATCGAAGCACCCTTTGAGCGGATTGCCATGGACCTGGTAGGACCCTTGGTGAAGTCTGTGAAAGGGTTTCAGTACATCCTGGTGGTAGTAGACTATGCTACCAGATACCCTGAAGCCATTCCTCTGCAGAACCCGACAGCCAAGAGCATCACCCGAGAACTAGTGCAGATGTTTTCCCGAGTTGGGATACCCAAGGAAATCCTCACTGACCAAGGAACACCTTTCATGTCCAGAATAATGAAGGATTTGTGCCAGCTCCTCCAAATCAAACAGCTGCGCACGTCCATGTATCAATCGCAGACAGACGGGCTCGTTGAAAGATTCAATAAAACATTAAAGAGTATGATTAAAAAAAACATGGAGACAGATGGACGGAACTGGGATCAGTTGCTGCCATATCTAATGTTTTCCATCCGTGAAGTGCCCCAAGCGTCTACAGGATTTTCCCCATTTGAACTACTGTATGCCTACCACCAACGAGGTCTCCTTGACATAACAAAAGAGACATGGGAGCACCAACCCTGTCCCCACCAAACCATCATTGGACACGTGGAAGGGATGAGAGAGCGCATTAATGCCATAATGCCCATTGTGAAGGAACATATGCAAAGGGCCCAAGAAGCTCAAAGTAGAGCTTACAACCATCCCGTAGCACCCAGAGAGTTTCAGCCTGGTGACAGAGTGTTGGTACTTGTCCCCACCTCCGAGTGCAAGTTCCTGGCCACCTGGAGAGGACCCTACGAGGTACTTGAAAAAATAAACCAAGTCAATTACAAGGTAAAACAACCGGGTAGACAAAAGCCTGAACAAATATATCACATCAATTTGTTGAAAAAATGGGTGGACCGTGATGTCTTCTGGAGTGAAACAAACCCCTGTCCAGATGAGGAAAACCCCAGAGACGCAGTGACGGTTGGAGACCTGACACCAAGTCAGAAACAAGACATCTTAATTCCTTGATAGAAATAAAGATGTGTTCTCTGATCTCCTTGACAACACTCGACTCATCACTCATGACATTGTGACCCCTCCAGGGAAACGGGTACACCTCAAGCCATATTGTGTACCAGAAGCACACAGAATTGCGATAAAGGAAGAGGTTAAAAAGATATTAGATCTGGGAGTAATTGAAGAATCTCACAGTGCCTGGTCTAACCCCATAGTGCTTGTCCCAAAACCCGATGGATCAATCAGATTCTGCACTGATTTCAGAAAACTGAATAAGATTTCAGCTTTTGATGCATACCCAATGCCGCGAGTAGATGAACTCATCAAAAGACTGGGAACAGCCCGCTTCATCAGCACTCTTGACCTGATAAAAGGCTACTGGCAAGTCCCCTTGACAAAAGTTGCCAGAGGAAAGACTGCGTTTGCCACCCCTGATGGCTTGTATCAATATAGAATGCTTCCTTTTTTTATACATGGAGCCCCAGCCACATTTCAACGCCTGATGGACCGTGTGCTGCGACCCCACCAGAAGTATGCTGCTGCTTATTTAGACAATGTCATTATTCACAGTCACACCTGGGACAGCCACTTGAAGAAACTGCAAGCTGTGACGCAGTCCCTCCGAGAAGCAGGGCTCACAGCCAACCCACAAAAATGTACCTTAGGGGTGAGTGAAGCACAGTACTTGGGTTATACAATAGGAAGAGGCCTTATAAAGCCACAAGAAAAAAAAGTTGCTGCCATTCAAGATTGGCCACAACCGGTCAGTAAAAAACAAGTAAGGGCATTTGTGGGACTCACAGGCTATTATAGAAGGTTTATTCAAAACTTTGCTACTATAGTAGCCCCCCTCAGTTACCTCATGCATAACAGCCAACCTAACATGGTGAAATGGACTCCTGAAGTGGACAAAGCTTTCTGTTGCTTGGAACTGGCACTGTGTGCCTCTCCTGTCCTGAATTCCCCTGACTTCTTCAAACCCATGATCATACAAAGTGATGCATCTGACACTGGTCTGGGTGCAGTCCTGTCAGAGGACATTAATGGTGAAGAACACCCGATAATATACTTGAGCCGCAAGCTGTTGCCGCGTGAAGGTCACTTTGCCACGCTGGAGAAGGAATGCCTGGCGATCAAATGGGCACTTGAGTCTCTGAAGTATTACCTGCTGGGCCATAAGTTTCTTCTTGTTACTGATCACGCTCCCCTGACGTGGATGAGACAGGCTAAGGAAAAGAATGCTTGTGTTAACCGATGGGTTTCGAGTTTACAGCCCTTTGATTTTCAGATTGTTCACCGTGCCGGTGCCAAGCATGGAAATGCAGATGCTCTTTCCCGCATCCACTCCTTCTTTTCTGCTGCCACTCAGCCCGAGGGGGCTAAGCTGAGGGGGGAGGTATGTAACACAGCACTGGACAGAGTTGTGGAAGGGCATTATCTCCCAGCACGTCTGTTCCATTTTCTCTCTGCCAGGGCTACAAAGCATGGTGCACACACTACAAGCCCCAGAAGGCATTGCACCACAGCTCCACCTAGCTGAGTGCTTGATTAAGAACAGGTGCAGGAGAGTGACTGCCTGCATAAAAGAGAAGGCTCAACAAATTGCTCGCTCTCAGTACCTGATTAAGAAACAGACGTGGAGGGTGGCTGGTGAGCATTTGTAGAAAGAAAGAAGGAAGGAAAGAAAGAAAGAGAAATTTGAATCAACTGACTTCCCGGCTTTGACCTTTTGTTTGGCATGCGACTATGAATTGGATCTTGACTTTGGACTAGCTGAAAACCCGACACTGGTAAATGACTTTCGTTTGAAACAAAGACCAAGAGACTCTTTTCTGATTTTGTTTGTTTGCCCCAGGAAATAGCTTAGCTATCTGGGCTATAGACAGGGAACTGAAAACTCACTGTGTAGGTAGCACTCAACAAAGAGTCAGGTATTATTTTCTTTTGTTTGTTTGCATCCTGCAGTGTTTTGAATGTACCTCTCTCAGTATTTTTACTACTAAACATATAGTCATAGTGCTGTGTGACCCTGAATATCCTGCATCGTGGTGCAAAGTGTGCTCATATCCCAGCCTACAAGATCCCAGTGCAACACAACCCCCACTGTGTTACAGGGCTGTATTCATTAGAATATCGAAGAATGAGAGGGGACATGTGTCCGCAGGCAAGCAGTTCAGGAGTAATCCATCTGGATGGTGTTCCTTTTTCCTTGTGTTTTTCAAAAGGTGTAAGTTTATCATAGGTATGTGTGAACTCAGACACAAAGAATTCTAGGGCTGAGTCAGTACTGGCAATGGCATTTAAGAAGCTCCAATCAATTTGGGCCAAGTAAGATTTGAATTCAGGCACTTTCATTTTGTTGACTCGGCTGATTGTGATCCGGCAGTATGACCGTGTCTGCTTAACTACTCATAGACATTGCACCGGGCAGAGGTCACTTTGGGTACCAGGCAGAACTTTGTCAACTTTAACCCTATCAGGGTATGTAACTAGTACCAAGTTAAGTAGTGTCTGTTTTACAATTGTTCCTGGTGTGCTCAGTGATCCTTTGTTTCGAGAAATAGGCTGTACTTCTTATCCTTATGACCTGTGCCTTAATGTTCCAATAGATGTTAAAGTCACCAGTAACAATATGTATTCCCAGTTCTGATTGAGTTACATTAAGTAGTGAGTAAGTGAGTCTATTCCCAGATTCTGTTTACCTGGTGGGATATACAGTATACAGACAGGATGACAAAAGATCTGTGCTCTGACCCTAATAAAGCTTTATTGCTAAGCATTCATAGTCCCTCGTTAAGCCTTTCATTGCAATTTTAGAGGCTTGAAACTATGATCTGAAGTAGAAAAGTCAGCTTCCACCTCGCTTGCTATTCTATCCTCCCTGAAGATATTGAAGCCTGGCAGTGAGATAGTGGCATCATCCTAAATTCCAGGGATAACTGCAAAGACAAAGCTCTCAAACTTCATAAAAAGGCTTGTGCTATACCCCAACAACATGTCACCTCTTTTGGCAATATTGATGGAAGAAGCACTGAAATTTATGGGGACTGCATTGCACATCCCACCCTGCAAGTCTGGAGTGGGGTCTGGAAGAGAGGGGAAAGCCACCACAGTAAAGTGTGATATCCTGCTTTTGATCTGCACATACCACAATAGTGTCAGTATATGCAAACAAGCCAAAAATTGGGCTCCTCTATCGGCATAAGTGTAATCTAACTCCTGAAGCCCTAAAAATGGTTATCCATAGCTCCATTCTGTCTATCATAGACTATGGCCTCGTTATTTATGGCTCTGCCCCCCCCCACTTCAAAGGATAACTGTCACACTTAATAAGGCATGCAGGCTTCTTACAGGCTCCGACCACCTGACGCATACCTGTGGACTTTACGCACAGACTAGCTGGCTACAGCTTAGTAGTAGGATTAAATATCAAACCTGCTTACTTGCCAAAAAAGCCCTTCCTTGGCCTACTTCCTCCTGGATCTGCAGCATTACTAACACCTTCATACAGTTCCAAGGACACTCGTTCATCTGTGAACCAACTACTCCATGTCCTTAGATGCTGGACTACCCAAGGTCAGCGATCATTCTCCTACAGAGCTCTACTTTGGTTCAATTCCTTGCATTTTGATGGCTCTTCTTCATCTAAACTTGGCCAATTCAAGCACCTGCTAAAACAGTACCTGGTATCTAACAGTTCCTGTGACTGCTTCCTTTAGTGACTCCCTTATCATGCATATGTCACTCTATTGTCAAAATCTTACCCTTTGTCAAATGCCTCCCTAGACTCACACCTTCCTCCCCTTCTCTCTGTTTTCTCTCCTGCCTCAACATCTCTTCCTCTTCCTCCGCTCCACCATCACCCCCCATCCCTTCCCAGTTTTTTCCTGTGCCCCAATTTAGCTCCCTCTTTGGTCTACCTTTTCCACTCTCCCCCCCCCTTTTGCCTATTGCTTAGCTTGACAAGGCCCAGGGCTGCTACTCCTACCCGCCCACCCCATAACTGCTGTTTACCTCACTTCTTTTTAATTACTGGTATAATTACTGTGTTTGCCTATTATTTTCCTTGATTTGAGTTGTTGTTGTGTCATTTAGACTACCACTGTTAATTCTCCTGGATTTTAACTGTTTGTTTGTCATTTTAGATTACCTCTGTTTAGTATTCCTTTGTCTGTTTGTTACCCTCACCTACTGACATGGAACCTTTGAAAAAGAACGCCTTGCACACAAAGGTATTATAATCCTAGATGGAAATAAATAAATAAATGAGCTGGACCCATGTAGGGAACAATTTCATTTTGTTGCATTGTACTCTGTCAACACAGTGCCTCCTCTATTGAGAATGGGAGGAACCTCCTATGACTGTCTGCTTGTGCTTGGGCATGAGGTGATTCACAGGCTGATATAGTCACCCTGGTGGAAGTCCTCAAGGAGGCAACCTCATGGTGGGGCCATGGTTGATTTAACCCCTTTGGGAACCTGCCATGCTGTAGGGAGATGGCAAAAGTGTACTGCCTGCCAAATGATGACATGAGAAATCTCACCTTCAGCAACCTCTCATCCATTCATGAGTGACATTTGGGCTAAACAACACAAGTAGTGCTTGCAAATGGCATGCTGGCAGAGGTGCTGCCGATGTCTCTTCAACCCATAGAAAGCTGACACCACTCCCCCAGGCCCCAAATTAAATTAAATGGAATATAATGAGTTGCCCATGGGATTAGTGGGGGTGTCACCACTTATGGTGCTGAGGTTCTGGGTTCAAAGTTCAGGCTCAGAGCATCAGTGTAGCAAAATAGGGTGGTGGATCATGGATCTCACAGGATGCTCTCATCCCACAAGAAGGGATAGTTCTTGGGCCAGTGATGGTACAGCAAACAGTTGTCACAATATGTCAATGGAGTGGTGGAGCATGGCATTCATTACATGTTTGTGCTTGCACTGGTATCCTGCAGAGGGGGTACTTGCATAGAAGAAGTCATGCCCCCAGTATGACCAGGACAATTTTGGTTGCCTGAAGGTCCCATGCCACTGACTGTTCACATTACCAAGATAGGTCTAGTGGGGGATGCTGACAAATGGCACCATCGTGGGGAATAAGCCACTTGGCATGAGGGTAAGTGACAAAGAAAGAGATTGGTGAGACCCACGGAAGGCCACCACAAAGAACTAAGTAAGCAATGTAATAAAGTTGGAGTCTAGAAACAGAAAACTGAAACAAAATTAATAGATTAGATTTACTGTAGCTGAAAAGAACATTACAGACAGAGGACCAGATTCACAAAGCAAAATGGGATTAAGTCCCACTCCACAACTCCAGTTAAGGACTGAGATGTCCACAGCAGTGGAGAATTGTATTCACAGTTTCCCCACAGCTGAGGCGATGTTATGATGGATCCCACCAGCTGTATCACTTTTCCTCAGCTGCGGGGGAAAAAAAACACCTACAAACTGTTGTAAATCGTGGAGCTGGTCGTAAACCAACCCTACCTTTGTGAATACTACAACTGTGGAAAAAAACCTGTGGATCCAGGAGTGGCAACTCACTTGCACCAGAATTTTCCTGCAGCTGTGGGATTTTCAGGAGCTTTGTGAATCCAGCCCAGAATGTTTGAAACAGAAATATATTGCAAGTTTGGTGCAAATCTGTGAGTGCATGAGGCTCTCTGGTGGTTTAACTGGAGGGAATCACATGAACAGGGTTCTTGCATTCACAGATACACACACACACACACACACACACACACACACACACACACACACACACACACACACACACACACACACACACACACCATGCAGCAGAGGACTACAATCAGACAAGGAGGTATCTGAAGTTCTACCCGTTATCTGATTACTTTTGCCATTGGTATAGAGCCAGTTAACAGTCTCCTCTTGTACAGGGAATGAGAGAGGTCATGTGATCTATAACACTGAAGATGTTAACTACAGTTTTGGGAGTGTGGGAAGAATGGGGGATACTGCATTAAGGATGAGTGCAGCAAATATGTGGCAATCCTAGAAAGTGGATAATTAATAAATGGTAAATCAGAACATAACATGATAGTACAGAACAGAATAGTATCATATAGTACAGTACAGTATGGGACTGAACAAAATTATTGACCATAGCAAAGTGCCCCCCCCCCCCATCCAAGCCAACAAACTTTTTTTTTCCATCTAGAAAATGCTGAGGACTGTACCACCTCATTCTCCTTCTACATACACATACACACACATACTCCAAGCCAGCAGACCTTCTGCAACTAACTTGCTGCTGACTGTGCCCATTCTTCCTTACACACACACACACACACACACACACACACACACACTCCAAGCCAGCAAGCTTTCTGCAACTAACTTGCTGCTGACTCTGCCCCTCTTTTTCAAATTTCTTTACCTGCACGATCTCACACTCGGAGCTGATGGATGCTCTGGCCTGGCAGAGACTGCTCTCCATCCCCATAGTGTAGTGTGATAAATCCATGTTGGTAATCAACTCAAGCAACAGCACCATTACGAAAGCAATATCCTTTGCACAGATGGACCAAGCCAGGAAACAGGCATCAAGTATCGCTAGCAGTACTGCTACCGACACCGCCCTTCTGGACAGTGACAGAATGCTCCTGAAGGTGCAACCACAGATTAGAAATATGGTGAATGGTACCAAACTCATGCAGCAGACTCGGCTCATCAACCATGACACAGCGCATGAGGGAGAGTGTCCTGTGAGATTTACGGCAACCACAATATCCATTCCCCATGACCATGGCCACCCCTCCATGCAAAATAAAAAGGTTATTTGACTTTATTTAACATGTTTTTGAGCTTTTATAATTATTATAGTGAAAAAGCAAAGTTTTTTTAATTGGGAGACAAAGTGATATCTCCCTGTTAGTAGCAAATGAGGTTTCTGACAAAGTGAAACAAACAAAAAATAACAAATGGAGAAAGGCTTCCAAACACTCTTTGAAGGATCAATACAGACATAAACAAATAATCTAAACCTGTATGAGCTAAGCAACAGACAGCGATTGTGAAAAGTGAGACTGGGCTGTTATTGAGCTGTCAAGTAACTGCCACATCTCGCTTTTCACAATTGCTGCCTGTTGCTTGCCTCACACGTGCTTAGATTACTTGTGAATGCCTACACAGATTCCTCAGAGAGGTTTTAGATGTCTTTCTCCATTTGTTATTTTCAGTTTCTCACGACCACTTGTGAAATCACTGGGGTTCCAGGCAGCCCTATTGTATTATTCATGACAAAGCAACTGATTTAAGACCAGTCTTCATTACCTAGCAACAATGACTTAAGACCAGTCTAAATTAAGACTTCCATGATCATGAATGATTTGTACAACTGTCTAATCAGGGTGTCGGAATCTAGCCCAGTTTTGTTGACTTATAATGAGTCTTAGGCTTAAGCACTAGTCCAGTTTTGTGCAACCAGTCCCAGACCTCTGTCTTCCCAACCACTCACCAAATTGCAGATCCCACGCATGCACACACACACACACACACACACACACACACACACACACACACACACACACACACACACACACACACACACTTTCTCCTGTTCAATACATGGCAGCCTTTTGTCATTTTTTGTCACTTTGCAAACCAAGATGCTCATCTCATCTGGTGAGAAGGGTGTTGCCAGATTTGTCCCAGTACTGAACTCCACGGCTGCCATCTCAAAAATATAAAAATCTGAACTTAGGTTGTATCACCTGTCTGACACTCTCTTTCTCTTCCACTCTCATACTGTCAAAAGTGTAACTAAACTGTAGGCACACTTGCCAGAACTGCAGAATCTGAAATTGCTGATTACCTCCTGTTCTGTGGTTTACATAGACCATTATTTCAAACTGCTGAACGCTGTCCTGACACTTTTAGATTGCATTGTTAAAAAGTGGATGTGAAACAATAATCTATAGTTACAGTAAAAAACCTGTGGCAACAGTTCAACTGAGTAATAGCCTTCCAGTGGTTCACAATTGTGCAATTGCTAAATTAAAAACATGCAGAATCACAGTCTGCAGTTTTGATAATGAATCAAATGCTTTCAGGATTCCACAGATATATGGTTCCTCAAAAACTCTGAAATGTATTTCATAAGTGTAATTCCACTGGTGGAATTCTGTATTCCACAAAGCACTAGGGAAGAGGTTTGTGATACTTCTATATGAAAGATATTTTATAAAAGCAAATTACATTAATTCGTGTTGTAGCTACTAAACACACTGTAGCAGAAGAAATTCTACCCAAGCATAATCTTACCAGTACAACCTGCCTCTGCAGTCCAGACTCCCACCATAGGTCTAGTAACAAGCTAAAATATTCCTAACCTCAAGAACATGAAAAAAAACACTGAGACATGAGCAACTACAGGCCCATACCAATCCTGCCAACAATTGTCAAAACCCCAGAAAAACGTATACACAGCTGAGCAAACAATTACCTCAGCAAGTAATAACTTTCAGTATGTTCCTCTATACAGTCTGGTTTTTGAATTGACCGCTCCTCAACAGCCGTTCAGAAACTAATAAATGACACCTACTAAATCACAAAGAACCCTTCACAGATGCTATTTTCATCTCCTTAATCAAGGCTTTTAACCTTGTCCATCACTGCTTACTGTTATGAAGCATAGCAACGTGGGTTTCTGAAACTTCCCATTTAACTACTTCTCCTTCAATCGTACTGTATCTATCAAGCCAGGCGCTTGCAAGGTTATTCCCTCTGCTTGCATTTTTCTGGGCACCTGTCAGACAGAGTGCAGTTTGTAAACTTCATGGGCATGAAATCACTTTTCCTATCCATCTATGCTGAAGGCCCCCTGGTATTTGTTCTTAGGCCAGCTGCCCTTCTCTATCTTCATTTATGATCTCCATAACACTTAAGTATCAAAACCAGTGTGCACCTTTAGGCAATTGGCACAGTTCTCTACAAACCTTTCAAAGACATAACTTATGTTGCATGGCAGTTACAAACTGATTTCAACATCCTTTTGGCATGGCTTATATAGCTTATGCTACACAAACTGATTCTGAGTGTTAACAAATCCCACTTGAAAATGTTTAGCACTCATTAGAATTAAAGTACTTTTTTAAAGTCTCAGTGAATTGTTTCTCTCTCTCATAGGTAAGCAAGCAGGCCTCTGGCAAGAAAATAACTTGTAATTTAAAAAACATATTCCCAGCTTTTAATAAAGAAAGCACACATGCAAACAAGCTTACATAACAGATACAACTGTAACTGGGGCCCTAGGGATAGGTCCCCATAAAAGCAAGGGGACCAACTAAGGTTGCTGGAATTCACTTTTAGTGAAGTTTGAAGATAAGAATGGCCTAGAAAATGTAGGCCACCTCCCACATTTCAGTGGAAACGCATCTCATGGTGGATGCAGCAGGTTACCTGTGGGAACCTCCATTGGAGGAGACTATGAAAACCAGTCATTCAAAAGTTCACTTTTCCTCTGGGGACTAGCACTGGAAATGGATATCAATGGTCACGTCACACATGTGGCCTCTGAATGCCTGCTAACAGTGGATGGTACTGCACACTTATAGCACCCAGCAAGTTAGTGATACAAGCAGGTACTGTAACTCAGGCACACTTAATGCTTCCCCTGAGGCGTCACCATACTTACAACTTTTGTTAATGAAAAACAGCCTCGTGAAATATTTACAGGACAGTAGCTTTGACAGACACAAAGTTAATAAAAAGCTTCTTCCCTAAAACATATGGGACAGTAGCTCTCAATACCAAATGTATAATAGTTATTTGCTCCAATTTTCCTACAAGAAAGTGTCTTTCTGGAAACTACAGGCTTCCAACTTGGCTAATTCAACTCTGAATGCTCTGAACTGGAGCAAAAATGGTTGGGAAAGAAATGTAACATTTCTTTCTAAGTCATTCTTCTCCCACATGGACACTTCCAAGGTCAGCTAACTTGTAGGAATGCTCCCTTTGTTATAGGACCCCAGATCTTGCATATCCTCACTGCCCAAAAGTTCTACTCTGGCCAAATAACCTTGTACTCTATCTCTCTTTCAGCCTTGGCCCTGTTTAAAGACCCCTGGTAACTCTCCCACATGGGAAGAGCAAGCTCAAATCCCTGAATGGACTAGCTGCAACCTCTGCCTCATGACTTAACGTGGTGCTCTGGGGTGTCCTTCCTGGTGATGGGGAGACCTGAACCATACTTGGATCTAAGGCATAAAACATGTCTCTGGCCTGCTGGCTTACCCACCACATGAGTGCCCTACACAAGGCAGATGTCTGGCTGACTGGATATCTCTCTCTCCAACTCAGACCCAGAACCTTAAACCTTAAAGAAATGTCAGGGGCCTTCTTTATGTCCTCTCCCAGACTGAACCCACTCCATAGCCCATGGCATGAAGACAATTTCTTGTATTAGAATTATTTCTTTACTACTAGTGTTGGTAGTAAATAGTAAAAAATGTATTTTTATACAGGAATAATACATGTCATTTGAATAATACAATCCAGTTTTCAAGACAGTCCTGTGTACTGTACCATGGGCAGGGTCTCCTGTGGTACAGTATTGTCTTGTCCCAGGAATATCATCGTGCTTGCTGTTACAGCATGTCACTGGGCTGTCTGGATGGAGGCACTGCCATTTTTATGTTTGCTTGCACGCATGTGCAAGAAACATAGTGCCATCATCTGAGTTTTCGAAGATGTGGCAGCCCTCTTCCAATTCAGGCAGTGTGTTTGCAGGCACGGCCGCAGTTCTCCAATGCCTGCTTGAGCTGTTTATGACCAGTCCAAAATGCAGTGCCGTACAGTTGAAAGGGGGAGCTATGCTTCAGTGAGCAGTGATAAGATATCGCCTACTCATGCGCTCTCCCCCTACACACACACACGCACGCATACTGAGTGCTCGCCCCCCCACACACACACACTGTGTAGCTGACCGGGGGTGCCCAATCCCCCGTCGGCTGTGCTGCACCCCTCCCAAAAACAGAGTTCTATATGCCATGCTGGGTGCCCACCCCAGCATGGCTACACATCAGTATAGCCGATGGGGGTGCCCAATCCCCGTCGGCCCACTCGGTTCCCTAGAGAGCACAGGGTGCCACGCTGGGAGCCCACCTCAGCATGGCAACACATGCTATCACCGGGGTGCCTAATCCCCATCGGCTCCACGCCCCCAACCAGCCGTCCTTGTGCCATGCTGGGAGCCCACCCAGCGTGGCAAGTGTCCCGCCGCTCGATATTTAAAAACAAAAACACCTGAAACTCAAAATGGTCCCCTGTGTCTCTGTCCCCATCCGCACTCACCCACTGCGCACCCTGCCTCCCCACACCCCCACCCCATACTTGCCTCCGGACTCTGGCGTGACGATCTTCGTGACCAGGAACACGCCTGCACTCTTCAAAGCCGACCACGAACTGAGGAAATGCCGGTAAGTTGTATAATGGGATAGATAGGGGGTTTTCAACTTTGCTGCATATCTCAGACATTTTTTGAACAGTACAGCTGTCATTTTTCACATTTTGCCCAAAACATGTTTCCGCACAATGGTGCAGTCGGTGTGTGAAATCAATGTATGGGACACATTAAGAAAATCACAGTGGCACTGTTAATGAACAGAGGTCTTAAAATGGCTATGTTGAAAATTTGGTGAAAAAATTCTTAAAAATGACTGTTTTACGAGCGTGCGTTGCGCAGTTCCTATGCACGCTCGTAAGTTTGCGAATTTTCAATATTTTCACTGCAGATTTTCAACATTGCCATTTTATTACACTTCCTTATGAGCAGTGCATCTGTCATTTTTCATATCTTGCCCAAAACGTGTTTCCGCCCAGGTATCGCTCAATGGTGCAGTCGGTGTGCAAAAGCAATGTATGGGACACATTAAGAAAATCAGTGTTACACTGTTCATGAGCAGAGGTCTTAAAATGGCTATGTTGAAAATTTGGTGACACAAGTCCGTAAAATGACTGTGTTATGAGTGAGCATTGCGCAGTTTCCATGCACCATCGTAAGTTCATGACTTTGTAATATTTTCAGTCCAGATTTTCACCAGTGGCATTTTTCCACACTTCCTTATGAACAGTACAGGTGTCATTTTTCACAACATGGCTGAAATGTGTTTTCACACTTTCAGCACAGAGATGTGTGGTCGCTGTGGGAAATCATTGTTCGGAACAGATAAAGAAAATCACAGTGACACTGTTCATGATTGGAGGTCCCAAAATGCCTGTGTTGACAATCTGCTGTAAAAAATCCCCAAACTAATTACATTATGGGTGTGCATTGCACAGTTTCTATGCACGCTCGTGACTTCACCAGTTTTTAAATATTTTTACTGCAGATTTGCAACATTGCCATTTTTTACACCGCCCCATGAACAGTATAGCTGTCATTTTTCACATCCTGTTCGGAATGTGTTTTTGCACCTGTGGTGCTAAATGCCATAGTCGCTGTGCATAAGCAGCTTTCAGCTAACAAACTGATATTGCCACTGTTCATGAGGTGGGGGTCACAAAAAAAACATGTTCAAAATTTGGAGTGAAAATACCAACGAATGCCTGAGGTGTTAGGGTTTCCAACCATAACATCCCACCCTGTAGATAATGACAGGCATCAGGGGTGTGACTTGGGATTCTTGCCTGTAATGCTCATACCATTCCACACCCTGCAGCCAGTGAGAGGCATCGAGGTATACCTTGGACTCTTCAGCCCCAAAGTTCACCCCATTCTCCTATACTGCACTCATCTCATTGTATTTCCTGATGGAATGGGGTGCGCATAAGGGCCAAAGACCCCAAGGCACACCATGACACTTGTCAGTGTCTGCAGGGTAGGGTGTGGTGAAATGGTGTGGCCATTATGCCTGATGACCCAAAGGCACACCCCAATGCCTGTCACTCTCTGCAGGGTGGTGGTGGGGTTGGCTTCAGTTCAATACTTCACTGCCATTTCTGTTATGCAGCTCTGTAACTTCTACACTACCAATGCCAATGCCAGCAAGCAAACATTCGGCATTGACAAATGCTTGTTAAATCTGTGAAGATCAAAACAAACATCAGCAACCCAGAGTCTAAATGTATAAGAGGCATAAAGACCATTTCCAAGTCAACAAGAGTGGACTGAAATAGGTGCCTGGCTTGCAAGGGGGTGACATCGCTTCTTTGTTGTGTGGTGATGCAGGATAGGTAAGAAAAGCAGAAAGAATAGTAAGTCTGCCAAAGGACTGTAGTAGGCATCCATTTGTCTGTGGTCAATTTCCCCCCCCCCGGAACCTGAAGGTATGCAGGTAGATTTCCTCCCCCAGGGATGGAGGGCAGACCCTGGTACCACCTGAGGAGGAGGAGGAGGAAGAACATGGACCACTTGCAGAGTGGTGGCCATCTGGAGGGGGTGAAGAGATGGTGGTTAAAAAGAGCTGAGGACAGCAGTTCCCCTTCTTTCTTCTCCCTCTTCAGATCACCAAGGAGGACCCAGCAGGAAAGATCCAGACCATCAGCGTGCTCCACAAGGTAAGGCCTGGATCCCCAGAGGGCTGGGATCAGTCGGAGGCAGGGATTTCCCTACAGGGAAGATAGGCTTGAAAGGGGGTTGTCTCCCCCTCTGCTGCTATTTCTGAAGTGGCAGGATAATGTGAAGGGATGAAGCAATTCCTCAAAATGCTTAGATAGTGTATAAAAAAAGAAAACTGAGCTGCTTCTCAAAGTCTCATCAGCAGGCAATTTAGACATTAAAAAAAGATTCAATCAGACTGGTGGGAGAAGAGAAACAGAGTAGATGTCATATAGAGACCAGGCCCGGACTGCTAGAGTGGTCAGACGACCCCCCCCCCCAACTGGAGGTCCATGGTACTGTAGTTCCTGGAGTATTACAACAAAGCTGGAAACCCACTAACAGGCAGAGCCATGAAGCTGTTGGGGACTCCCATCACCAACACTTACTCTGGCAACTGACCACAAACAAAAGGTAAACACACCAGGCACAGCCCACTATCTCACCATTCCGTTTTGTTCCCATGGTGGCAAGGAGCATTTCATGAGCTGGCAGAAACAAAGCCGTAGCCATGTTGGCAAGCACCAGTAGCACAGGGGAGGGAATGTTATGACTTAATGGCAAGAGCCTTGACAGGGGGTAGCAGTAAATAGGCAGATGACTGGTCTAGCTCACAGCTGGATGGACACCAAACAGTGCTCCATCAAGTCTGGACCATGCAGGGATTAAAAAAAATTTAAAAAAATGTTTAAAGGGAATGCAGGTCTGTACAGGGAGGGCCCCAGGGCTTGGCGTCTCCTCCGTATCCCACTCACTGGGGGTCAAACAGTGGGTTGGCTTCAGAGGAGTGCAGGGCACAAGTGTAGGTTAAGTGAAAGGTCTCTGGAGTGTGCATAGCTCCCAGAGTGCAGAAGGAACCTATTTTTCTGCTTGTAAAGAACACATTGAGGGGGAGGTCTCTCTTTACTGAATGTGGTGAGACTGTGGGGAAGTCTTTCCTTATAATAATCCCATGGGTTGGTCAGCCACAGACCTCCCCACCATGAACAGTAAAGAGACATGCTCCAGCTTCTGGGTATTACCCAGTCAGAGTAAGGAATAGTGGACAGACGGGCATGTCAAAGTGGCTGTGATGCACAGTAAGGGGTAGACTTTCTATGAGAATCCAACAGGTACAAGCATCAGGTGATATAATGGCATTTAATAGTTGGACATAGTAATGGAATTGATCAGGCCAGGAAAATGAAAGAACTGTATAAAAGAAAAAAGTTTTCACACACGAAAAGGAGAACAAACACAGAGGTTCCTACTTTGGCGGCAATTATAGGAAACAACCTGCCAACCACAGCTGGGCTGAGTTAAAACATTGACGTGGCAAGAAGAATCAGCAAATAAAACAGGTTCTAGCCAGAGCTGATAGGGCTGGAAAAGCTACCAAATAACCAAAGTTATTTTCTTGTTGGTGGCGTATAGTGTGGTTCAGTCACAATCATCAAAAACTGGCATGCTGCTAATTCAGTCCTCTTGAATTTATTTAGAGTACATGCTGCTGGTGTGTGTGTGTGTGTGTGTGTGTGTGTGTGTGTGTGTGTGTGTAAAAGGGAGCATGCACGAGTGTGTCAGCATGCAACCTGTCATGCCCATAGGAATGAGATAGCTAACAAACTGCACTGTGTGTAATCTGACTCTGTAGTCTGTCTGACTTGAGCTTCAATAAATTCTAGTACCACAGAAAATGAATTAACCCTTAGGTTCTGAAAGAAATGGAATAAATCTATTAGAATGAGCTGGACAGATGATAGAAACAGCAGTTAAAAAATGGATTTTTTGTTAATATCCTGAGAAGTTCGGAGGTACATTAGAGTAGCATCCCTCCTCCCTTCAGATACCTTTAACATACAGCAGCAAATAGGAAAAATCAGAGGGAGAATGCACTATTTTGAAGCTGTGGAGGAATACTCCCAAATACTAAAAAGGGAATTCCACGATAAGCAGTTTTTAGAGCTACAATCTGATCCTAATAGTGCTGTAGACTCAGCCTACAGCCCTAAAAAGAGGTCAGCACAGTGGAAAGCAGCATTCCATGACTAGTTGGAGCATTCAGTTGGCAGGGTTTGCAGATCTCTGTGAACTCCAGCAAAAAGGTACAGCAGAGGATGAGGACCTTATCAGTTCATCAGGCTACCAAGACAGGCACTCACAGTCCAGGAAGCAGCCAGTGGCATAGGACAGTTACAGTGGGATGTAGTGAACTGCAGGGTCTCATGGGGTGGCCTGACGGAGGAACACAAGGTGTGATGGGGCATCTTTCCATGAGAGGATATGTGGCAGCTGACTTGGTAGTAGGGGTCACCAGGCTAGAAGCCCACACAAGGGGGCCCCACAAAAAAAACCAAGGGATAAGTGCAGAGGGTTTCTATGTCATAATAGTGAAACGCTTACCATGATTCACGAAAGAGAGAGTACATCTTGCCAAATACCTAATTGGCATAACACACACCAGAGCAAACACAAATCTGGCACACAGTAAAATTAATGTTTAATGTGGGGGACAATGCCCCCCGCACCACCCTTATAAAATAACCAACCTTGGGAGGACACTGGGGACATGAGACTATGCGGCCCCAGAACCAGATGATGGCAACAAGTAAAAAAATAGAACTCCAACACTGGTAAAAGTACTAAACCTGTAGGCATTCCTGAACCCAGGAACACCATCTCTGTATGTGGCATCCTTACCCACCTTACCAAGTGGCCAGCTTGGCAGCAGCAGGCTGTACTCCTGTATTTCACCAATACTTCCTACAAAACCATGTCCCTTCCTACGAAACCTGTCAATACCAGTTGCTGTTTTTTCTATCCTCTGTCGCTATTCCCCAACCCTCGCTATATAGTCACTGTCACTGCTCCTATAGATACACAAATTGAGTTGCTCATATTCAAGTCCCTCAATTTGGTTTGCTATTTTAACGTGCTACCATGCCGAGGCACAGGAGGAGTGTTAGTAGAAGCTGGGCAGCCATGACAAGGCCCGCTCCCCCCGCATGCCAGAGTAACAAAAATGAGCTTTATTAATATGCCCTTTCTTTGGTGGGACAGTAGTTCTGTCTTTACAGCTTCAATAATGCCCAGCAAGAAGAAGATCACCACAATGAAGACAGCAACAGTGGCCCTGAAAGCCCACCTTCATAAAATGTATAAGAAGAAGGGATGGGAATGGCTTGAAGCTTCTTTGGTGGGAACCAACACTTCAAGCAAGACAACAACAATGACAGAGAATGAGAGACCAGCAATGAACTGGCAGCACCCCCACCAAAAGTACCCCGGACACCTCAAGGAGGTAAGTGTACTACCAGGGTTCCTCAGATTTTTAAAGAATGGTTTAGGAACATGGTATTTAGGGTGTTTGGAGGGATTCCTCTTGGGGCAGTGCTGCAAGTAAAGCCTGGGGAAGGGAATGATGCAATAGCCCCATTGGGAGAGTTTTCTGTCTCCTCAGAGGGGGTGGCACACACCCTCCCATGGTGGAATCAGAGGCGGAAGCCACAACCCCACAGAGTACAGCTCCAAGGTAGCAGGAGGCTAGAAAAGGGTCAACCATGGAGGGAAAACTGACAATATCTTGGATCTGATGATCAGGTTTGTGGCATTGGCCCAGGGTCAGTGGCGAAAGCGGGGCAGACAAAGGGCCATAGTTGTAACTGGAGCTAGCATGGCACTGAAGGAAGAAATTGTGGAGAG
The DNA here is from genome assembly GCA_016271365.2 of Neoceratodus forsteri. NCBI lineage: Eukaryota > Metazoa > Chordata > Ceratodontiformes > Ceratodontidae > Neoceratodus > Neoceratodus forsteri. The sequence goes on along the minus strand of CM028132.1, from coordinate 188,306,125 downwards.
TGGCCCTAGTCATTACATTAGTGTGGTACAACCAGTGGAGTCCCACCTAATAGACAAGATCCAGCAGCAAATCCAGAACTAGGAAGTTGTAGACATGTTTTCCCTGCTCAATGGGGGAGCAGAAAGAAACAAAGATAAGTCCAAGGACTTGGAGAAGAAGGAAGCAAGGGTGCCATGCACTTTTGATAATTCTCTAGCTGGGTTCATTATTTTCGAGAGCACCATACTGGAAACAGCAATGGAACAAGTTTAGACTTGTTTAATTACCTGAATAGAATCATGCTGATGTATAGGCACAAAGGGGATATGACATGGTTAAAATATGATGAAGAGGCAGATTGATGCATTGCAAGGGTGGGGGGATATTGGACATGCCCCTTTTGGTGGATGTATTGCATGGTGGGAGGCTATCCATACCGACAGTGGATTGCCTATTAGGATATCACAGCTGCAGTGGCTGGAGTCAGTGGTGCCCCCCTCCCAAACGTGCTTCACATATAATCAAAGGAATTGTACTAGGATCAACTGTAGGTTTCTGCATGAATGCATTGCTTGTGGGCAGCAGCATCCCCTCATACAGGTGCATCTCCCTGAAGCCTCCAAAAGGTGCTTACCATTCCACCCACAAATAATTTACACGTACCAGGAAGGCAAGCCTGCCCACCCCACTAATAGTAGACAGTCTCAGACCCTGACTTGACCAGTATTCAGACTTCAAGGCCATACACCTATTAGTGGAGGGTTTTTTAGTAAATTTTAGAATCCTATGTATAGGTCCCCATAGGGGGCACAAGGGGAGAATCTCAAATCAGCCAGAGATCTTCTGCAGGTAGCTCAGGACAAGCTGAATAAAGAGAGGTGGCTGGGGAAGGTGAGCAAGCCATAATCAGCATCTCTCCTACCTAATCTCATGGTGTCTCTGGTTTGCCTGGTGCACAAAAAGGCCCCGGGTGAATTCTGGATGATCAACCACCTGTCACATCTGGAGAGGAACTTGGTTAACAATTTTATTAATCCCCAGTTCCCTGCTGTTCAATATGACACATTCAACAGGGCTGTGGCAGTACTGTGGGCAGCAAGGCTACATGACAAAGGCAGACATAGAATTGGCCTTCTGCTTACTGCCATTGCATCTAGCAGACTGGAACCTACTGCTAGTGCATCTGGCAGACTGGGACCTGCTAGGAATGAAGTTCGAGGGGAACTACTATGTGAACAACTGCATACCTATGGAATGCGCAGTAGCTTGCGCAGTATTTAAAGTTTTCAGTACCATTTTACATTGTGCCATTACATGGGAATCTGGGCATTGTTCACTACCTAGAGGACTTTCTGTTTGTGGTTTGGGCTTGCTCCCAGGTCTACGGACAGACGTTAAGCACTTTCTTAGAACTGTGCAACCACTTTGGCATTGTTTTGGCTCCTGGGAAAATCAAGTCACTGAGTTCGGTGATGACCTTCCTGAATATAGAGATTGATGATTAATCTACAAGCACAGGCAGCACCTCACCCCAGAGGCCCTGAAGATTGCTGTCCAGAGCTCTATGGTGTCAATTATTGATTATGGCCTCATTATCTATGGCTCCGCCACGAAGTCTGCCCTCCAACATATAACAACTGTACTTAACAAAGCATGCCAACTCACAACTGGTGCTCACCGCCTCACCCACACCTGTGCCCTTCATGAACAATCCGGATGGCCCCAACTCTCCAACCGTATAAAGTATCTCACATGTGCTATTGTGGGAAAAATCAATCTTGGCCTCACACCCCCCAGTGTTACTGCCTTGTTACATCAAAACACCAACTGACAGAACACCAGGAGCTTGAAAACCCAGACTCTACAAGTTCCTCGCCGTTTAACTATGCAGGGCTAATGCTCCTTCGTATATAGGGCTCCTCTTTAGATGAATGGTCTCAGCCACACCATCTCCTCTACCTCAACACTATGTCTGTTCAAAACCAGGCTCCAGGCCCATCTCATTGCCTCTAGCTCCTGTGACTGCCTCTCCTAGCTGATGACCTGCACAGCTTAAATCCGAACTTATATACTGCTTAACCCCAGGCCCCCAGTCCCCATCCCCCCAGCTCCTGCGATGCCACTTCAAATCTCAGGTCTTCATACCACCTCATTAGTCTCTCCTTGCCCCATTACAGCACTCCCCTCCCCACCCTGCCCTCTTTTCTCTTCTATCACTCCTTCCCATTTATTTTCGACAAATGCCTCCGGCTGCATCTTCTCTCTCCTCTCCTCTCCTCTCCTCTCCTCCTCTCTCCTCCTCCTCCTTCTCCTTCTCCTTCTCCTTCTCTGCCACACCTGGGCACCTGACCCTACCCATTCCTTGTGGGCACATGTGTCCTAGCTGTGTTCACCATTTTACTATAGCTGCCTCTGTTAATTATCTACACCTCTTCTCCTCCTCTACACCTTACTCTTCCTATAATTGACCCCTTTCAATAGCACTGTTGTACATGAATTGTTTACTGTTATTTCACTGTTGCTTCATTGTTGTTTGTTATTTCTGACATGGAACCTTTGTAAAAGAGCCTTCAAAGGTACTTGTAATCCTAGAGTAAATAAAATAAAATAAAAAAAAATTGCAGTTAAGCAGGAGTGTCGTTTGCCTCACGGCAAGTTAAATGTACGGCGGGCTGTCTTGAGCAAGGCTGTGGGGGGATAAGAAGATAATCCTGCAGAATCTGCAGTAGATAGACACCTTAAATTTCCCTTGTGAAGTTATTCCCACAGGGAAGACCTTTCTATGATGGATGTTGAAGATGAAAGTGGGGGGCTAGGAAACCCCATCACTGGATTAGGGCAATGGAAGGGTTCTGCAATGACCTGAAGGTCCCGAACAAATGTTTTTTAACTTTATTTTATTAAATATAAACAACAGTACAGATAAGGAGCCAAAAATGAACAAACATGACAAAGTCAATATAGTGCACAGGGACCAGGAACCATAACAAGTCATTGCAATCAGAACTATATAACAATAAGGAGAGTAAGGCAGGTATATCATAGTGAATAATTTAAGGCCTACAAGCTAAAAGTCACAAGTATCTATGTTCCAAGTGGAAACATAGTAGATGATAAAGGATAGGTTTTACATAAGAAACCACATAGATAGAAGGCAGCATACTGTGACACAACCTGGTATATTCAAAAAAACAACTATGAGAACTCCTGAAATTGGTAATCCTCAGTCAAGAAATCAGTTGAAGGGTGTGTAACTTCTCCCATTTCTTTTTGGTAATGCTTCTGATAGTGTCTAAGGCTGGCTATTGATTTTTTCCATTCGTAATGTAAAAAGAATTTCCTTGTACCACTCCTTATAAGATGACGTAATTTGAGCTCTCCAATTACATAAAATAACTAGCTTGGCAACAGCCATAATAAGGGCCACATGATGTTTTTGGGAATCTAGTAAATTATCTATATACTTTTATGCATAGTTCTGGAGAGAACGTATTATCAAGTCACAACAGAGGATACAACTGAATTTTAATCTGTAGCCATAAAGGCTGAGACATAGGACAATCACATAAAATATGTTTTAGGGATCCAACTTGGGTGTTGCATTTCAAACTTGTGGGACTGTTATGCATGTTCAGCTTGTGGAGCTTTTGTGAAGTAATATATAAATTATTAGCTGTCTTATATTGCATGAGGCACACTTTATCTATTTTAACATATCTGTGAGCCAAATCCCATAGAGAAGAAGATTAGAGAAACTCACTTGGGTGTGGAACTCATGTATCCAGTAAGAACATCTAGGTTTATGTTTGTCCCCCACATAGTCCCTCAGGGTTTTATATAGAGTGGAAATTGGTGATCTCACCAGTAACTAAGCCAGCCAAGGTGCAATAATTGGTACCGTCAGCAAAAAGCCAAGGGTGGGGGCCCAGAGCAGCTTGTAGCATGTGGGTGAGTTGTAGGAAAGAAAAGATACTAGTCTGAGTAAGACTATTATCACGTTGGAACTGATCAAATTATATAAAATGGTTATTCTGAATAAGTCAGGCTAATTGGTCAAGGCTTGCTTGAGGCAAGAATGAAGTGGGAACAGTTTTATGACCTAGTTTAAAATTAGAATTTAAATTGGAGCAGTTGGAAAAGGTCCTTATGAGTCGTGTAACTTAAATATTTGTAAAGTTGTAAATTAATTTTAACAGACCAGCCAATAGGGGAATTATAAAGTTTATAGGGAGGCATGGACCATGTTAGGTGAGGTAGGGCTTTCTGATCAGTACCATTGGCCTTATAGAGATACAACTCGATATCCTTCCAGTGTGGATATTACAAGATGGGGGATATCCCTATGTCCTGGCTGCTCTGGGCAAGAAATTTACTAGCTTGGCTACAATATAATACTAATGGGGATTCAGAAGCTGGAGACCTCCATGGTGTTTTCCGGCATTAACTTAAAGTATGAAGGATCTCAGATTTTGAAGTGGGTAGCCTTCTGGGAACAAGTGACAACTAAACAGTGTGGTTCATGATAAACACAGCTGTAAAGTCAAATCACGCAAAGGTGAGGGTATTGGACTTTAGAAGGGCTGACTTTGGCAAGATGGGGGAGTGTCTCAGAAAAGCACTAGCAATAGGCAAGAAGGTGGGGTGGAGGAACAATGGGGAAAAATCAAAGCTGCCATCACAGAGGCAACACGCCTTTATGTGAAGCAAATAAACAAAACAAGGGGGAAAAAAACACTATGGTTCTCAAAAGAGGTGGCAAGGATGGTTAGGGAGAAAAAGATATCATTCAGAAAGTATAAGGAAACCTAGAAGGAGCAGGACAGAGAACTGTACCAGTTAAAGCAGAAGGAAGTGGGGAAAGCAGTCAGAATAGCAAAGGCCCAAACCTAGGAAAAGATAGTCAACTCAGTTAATATTTGGTAATACTTGATAGAATAAGGCAAAGTAGGCTACAAGGCCCATTTAATTGTCTCCCACTCCTAGTGGGGGTCGGTTTTCCTTGGGGTCAGTTACCCAACTGATTTTGAATCAAGCAATTGTCTAATCTAATCTTACATTGCTCAAAGCATGGTGCCATTATAATATTAGTAGGTAGGTAATTCCTTAGTTTAGATTATCTTATAGTAAAAAAAAATTGTCTCAACAGTTTTTGCCCTTGGTACATATAATTGCCTCTTATATGATCTTAAATCCCTTGCTGATATATCTTTTTATAGTTAAAGCCACATACCCTTATCAAGTTAGAATTTTGCAATATCTTGTAGGTCAGAAGTAAATCACCTCTCATCCTTCGAGTCTCCAGTGTAAAACTTGATTCATTTATTCTAGATCTGTAATCCTTATTATTGAAACCTGCTAAGGATTTAGTTAATTTCCTTTTCGTTTTTTCTAAGAAACTAATCTCCTTTTTCAAATAAGGGCTCCATAAGAGAGAACCATAATCAAGGTGTGGAATTATATATGATTTTTATAACTTCATTAAACAAGCCTTATCTCTAGTAATGAAAGTTTTCTTTATAGTTCTTAGCAATCTGTTTGTAATATTGGAGACATGGAAAGTATGATCAACAGTAGCTAATTCAGTATTTACCCAAATTCCCAAGTGAAGTTCCTTCTTGGAAGATTTAAGTGTTTTTCCATTGAGTTTATATTTGTATTTGAGATTTTTTTTTTTTTTTACCAAAATGCAACACTGTGCATTTAGATTCATTAAATTCCACTTTATTACATCTTTCCCAAGATTCAATTAGTTTCAGGTCCTGGCAAAAATCTAGATAGTTCTGTATGGAGTCCACTTCATGTCCTATCTTGGTATCATCTGCAAATTTTGAAATTACACCCTTTATACCACTCCCCATGTCACTAATGTACAGTGAAAACAATACTGGACCAAAAATTGATCCTTGGGGTGCTCCACTGGAGACACTCTCCTCACTAGACAATACACCATTAATCCTAACAGACTGTTTGTGATCTGTAAGCCAGTTTTTAATCCATCTAACAATATATTTGTTGATTGCAATTTTATTTAGTGTGGATATCAACAAATCATGAGGTATTGTATCAAACACTTTTCTAATATCCAGGAGAATGACATCAGTGGAGACATTACAATCTAATTTGTCACTTACAAACTCATAAAAAGACAGAAGATTTGTCACACATGATAATCCTTTGCGAAAACCATGTTGTGACAAGTCCAGAAGATGTAATACCTTCATCTCACTTTCAATCTTAATTTTTACTATCCTTTCCATCAGTTTAGAGCAAATAGAAGTAAGGCTAATATGCTTATAATTAGAGACACTAAAACAACTTCCTTTTTTGTTAATTGGGAACACTATGGCTCTCTTCCAATTATTGGGAACAGCACCAGATGATAATGATGTGTTAAATAACATGGTGAGTGGATAAGAAAGTGGCTTTGCCAAGTTTTTTAAAATTATAGGACTCAGGTTATCAGGTCCAGGTGAGGAAGATGTTTTTAGATTTAATAACTCATCTAACACTTCTTCTTGCTGAATTTCAAATGGTTGACTACCTTCTGTGGAGAACACAGGATCTGAACTAGATGATGGATTAAATACAGAAATAAGATACTGGTTAAAGTAAAGGGCTATTTCTTCAGGATTTATAATTGATTTCCCATTATGTACAACTGAGGTAATTGTGTTGTTTTTTTTTTTTTGTTTGTTGGTATTTATGTAAGCATATAAATTTTTTAAAACCCTTTTTACAAACAAACTTAAGTTCCAGTTTTCTTTTTTCCTTTTTTAATCAATTTATGTAGTTTAGCTTGTTCAGCTCTAGATAAAATTAGATTTTTTTTAACAGGGATTATTTTTAAATCTCTTAAATAACCTATATTTCCTGTGAATCTGTTTCTTAATTAATTTGTTAAACCATAAAGGAATTTTACCTTTACTATTATATGTCTTCCTCATTGGTACAAATTTATGAATAACATCCTGAAGGATAGTATTGATTTTATCCCACTATTCCTAACATTAAGCACTTTTAGACTTATTTACCAATTAATATTGTTTAATTCTTCTATTATTTTCACCAAATTAGTATTTTTATAATCAGGAGTTTTAGTAACAGCTTTTAAATTTAGTTTGGATCTTGCACAGTTAATATTACACTCAACCATATCATGGTCACTAGTTGCCAGATGACTCTTGACCCTTGTGTCAATGATACGTTCAACATTATTGGTAATAATAAGGTCCAAGATGTTACCATCCCTAGTAGGTTGATTAACCAACTGATCACAACCACAAGACGTAATGGTGTCTAATAGATCTTTTTTTGAAATCATTTAGATCTGATAGTGATTTCCAATTTATACCTGGAGCATTAAAATCATCAACAATTAATACATCGACTAAACCAGAAACTTCCTGTGTTTCCTGTAATTTTAGTTTATTACTACATGGTTCAGCTGAAGGAGGTCTGTATCAAATACCCAATATTAATTTGGGAAGGGGAGCCAAGTCAAGATTGAGCCATAGGGTTTCTACCGAGGTTTCATATTGCAATTTTAGATTCAGCTCAGAACAAAGAATCTGATTTGATATATAACAAACACCTCCACCTCTTTTACCCATTTGATTTTTTGTGAATAGTTGATACCCCAAAATATTATTAGATCAATAGTTGGAATTGACCCGCCAGGTCTCTGTTACACAAACTATATCAACATCTTCAATACCCAGTAATAATTTTAATTCTGTTAGTTTATTGGCATTTAGGCTTCGAGCATTTAGATTCAACACTTTTAATTTGGAATTGGTAATAGGATATCTGTTAGCTTTTCTACTGCCCTTGTCCCCCTTCTTAACTGGTTTAAATCACATCCAATAATATCCTCAAAAGTCCTTCCCAATTTATAAGCCCCACGTTTACTCAAATGTAAACCATCCCAACAATAGAGGAGGTTGTTGCAAACAACTGTTTCCCAATGAGTCACACATGTGTGACCCATTTGCAAGGTCCATTTTCTAAACCATTCATTTATCTGTCTGATTTTTTTTTTTCTTATTTGAAATCCTGCTCTGGGAACTGGTAAAATTTCTGAAAAATAGATATCACAATTTAAGGTTTGTAAGGTTTCAGCCATATCTATATATTCCTGTTTTGTTTCCTCAATGGTTAGTTTATTCAAATCATTAGTTCCCGTATGAATAATCACAAGAGTATTTATGCCTGAATTACTAAGCATGCTACCAATCATGTTGTGTATATCTCTGATTCCAGCCCCTCTAAAGGAGGAAAAAGTTATATTGTGCTTATCCTGTCTGCAAATAAACTTGTCAATACATTTACCAATGAGTCCTCCAATACATATTATTGCCTAGTAGTAGATATATTGCTGTCTGGTACATTGGATGCAAGATTGCCAATATTTACAGCAATAGGTTCCTGAGGTTTACTCTTGGGAGCAGTCTCCATCATGTTGATTTCGGCTGTAGATGCAGTATTGGATATAACAGGCCTAGAATTTGTTTTGGTATTTGTAATTCCATTCTCTATTATACTGTTAAGTAACCCATAACAAGACTCAGTGGGACCAGGATTAGTAATAATACTCTGGTTTTCATCAATATGATTTGAATGAGAATTTGATTCCAACAGCATAGTACTGCTAACAGGCAACGTTTTAATATCAGATGTCATTACATTATTAGTAACTCTCTCAGAATGTTACTAATAATGTAATGTTAAGAAGGGGGAGTCTGTGGCATTCTCCGAAATGCTCCCAGTACCCTGCACAAGCACAGTGAGAAAGGGGAGGATTAGGGAGTTGAACACATGGTTGGTAGAATGGTGTCAGACTAAGGGACATGGGGTTGTGGGTGGCTGGGGTAGTACCTGGGATAATAACAATATGTTTGCAAGGGATAGGCTACACCTGAATGGGGAAGGGAAGGATGTATTAGAGCAAAGACTGGTGAGGTATATTGTGACAAAGGTGGATTTAAACTAGATGGGGGGGTGGCAAGTGGACAGTAGGTAGGCAGGGATCTGATAGAGTGGAGTCACAGCCTACCCCCCAGGCTAGCAGGGAAGGACTCAAGGTGGCTGAAAAAGGAGGGAGTAGAAGGAAGGAAATGGAGGCCAATGAAAGGAAGGGGGCAGGATGGAGGGTGGTCTCGCTGAATGCAAGAAGCTTAGGCAACAAATTGGCTGAGCTACAGGCACTCTTAGCAGTGTGGAGGGTGGATATTGTAGCTGTCACAGAAATGTGGACAACTGAGCACCAGGACTGGGATCTAGCAATCCCAGGATACAAAGTATACAGGAAGGACCGTAAGGAAGGGAGGGGTGGTGGGTTGGCAGTCTGTGAGGGATGGGATCAAATGCACAGAGGATGAGGGGGAAGAAAGGAGAACAGAGGCAATCTGGATGCAGCTTCTAGACTCAAGGGGCAGGAAACTGAGGTTTGGGGTGATATACAGGCCACCATCCCAGTCTGAGGAGCTTGACAGGGACTTAGCAGGACACATCAGAAAGGTATGTAGAAAAGGGAAGGTGGTCATCGTGGTGGATTTCAACTTGCTGGGGGTTGACTGGAGCATTCCAGTCATCTCCAGTGCTAGGGAGCAAGTGCTCCTGGACGCAATCCAAGAGGGTTTTCTGACACAGTTGGTTAGTGTACCTACTAGGCTAAAGAACACGTTAGATCTGGAGTTGTTGAATGGGGAGGCAGTAAGGGAAATAAAGGTGGAGGATCCACTAGCCAACAGTGATCACCAAACAGTGTGGTTTAATATCACAATGAGTGGGGAGTCAGAGAAATCAGTTACTCAGGTAGTAAACTTCAGGGGCTCAGACTTTGGGAGGATGCAGGAAGTACTGAAAGGGAAACTAGAGGGCATAAGGCAGAAGATGGATGCAGAGCAGAAATGGGATATTATTAAAAGGGGGATTACAGAGGCAACAGAAGCCTGCACCAAGACACAGAGTAAGAGGAGAAGAGCAAGAAAACCATGCTGGTTGAACAGTGAGGTAGTGGAGGTGGTGAGAGCAAAATGAGAGGTGCACCAGAGGTATAGAAGGACAGGGAAGGAAGTGGACAGGGAGGAGTATGCAAGCTGGTCCAGGGAGCTGACCAGAAAAGTGAGAGAAGCCAAGGATCAGAGGGGGGCTGAGATTAACGCAAGGAATTAACAGGACTTTTTCAGATACATCAGGGAGAAAAGGAAGTGCAAGGAGACAATAGTGAGTATAAAAAAGGGTGGGGAGTGGACGGAAAAGGGTGAGGAGCAGGCAGAAGCACTAAATGAATACTTTTGCTCAGTGTTCCTGGAAGAAAAAGGGGACTGCTACCACCATGGGCTGGGAGGGTGGGGACAGGGGAGGAGGCAACAGATGGAAGAATTAAGGCAAGTAGAGTCCTAGAGGGAACGAGGGCACTGAAGGTAGACAAGACACCAGGGCCAGATGGTATCCACCTCAGGGTGCTGAGTGAGATGGCAGAGGTGATGGTGGATCTGTACGCACCTCACTGGAATTGGAATGTGTGCCACTGTACTGGAGGATGGCACATGTAGTACCATTGCACAAGAGCGGACCAAGTGATGAACTGGGTAATTGTTGCCCGGTAAGTCTCACGTCCATAGGGTGCAAACTCATGGAAACACAACCAACCTGATACAATATTATGGCTGGGTGACAGGTGAGCTGGATAAGGGTCATGCGCTGGATGTTCTTTACTTGGACTTCAGCAAGGCCTTCAACTCTGTGCCTCATGGCAGCTTGGGGAAGCTAACTGCGTAGGGGTAGGGGCAAAAATGGTGAACTGGATTACAAGCTGGCTGAGTGGGAGGCTGCAATGGGTGGTGGTGAGAGGGAAGCTCTCAACTCCAAGGTCAGTGATGAGTGGGGTGCCACAAGGCTCTGTGTTGGGGCCAGTATTGTTCGGGCTCTTCATATCAGACATTGCACATGGGGTGGTGAGCAAGGTAAGTCTGTTCACTGATGATGCCAAAATTGGAACAGTGGTGAATGGAGAGGAGGGATGGAAGCAGCTGCAGGGGGACCTAAGCAAGGTAGAGAAGTGGTCAGAGAGGTGGCAGCTGGGGTCAATGCAAAGAAGTGTAAGGTTATGCACTTTGGGGCAAAGAACCCAAGGAGAGAATACTGGCTGGGAGGGGTTAACCTGGGGATCACTGAGGAGGAGAAGGACCTAGGGGTATTGATAACAGGGACCATGGACAACGCTGCCCAGTGCAGGAGAGTGGCTGCAAAAGTGAACAAAATGCTGGAGTGGATAGTGAGGGTTTTTTCATCCAGGTGAAGATGGGTGATCTTTCCCCTCTACAGGTTGCTGCTAAGGCCGCACTAAGAGTATTGTGTGCAATTTTGGAGGCCATACCTAAAGCGTGATATCAGGCTACTGGAGGAGGTGCAGAGGAGGGCAGCAAAGATGATATGTGGAATGGAAGGGACTGACTATGACAGCAGGCTGAGAGACCTGAATTTGTACACCCTGGAGGACAGAAGGGACAGGGGGGACATGATAGAGATATTCAAGTATCTGAAGGGAATCCATAAGGATGGGGCAGACAGGGTCTTTAAGTTAAGGAGAGGGAGGGTCACCAGGGGGTATGCGCTAAGAATAGAGGGGGGAAAATTTAGGAAGGAAATGAGGAGACACTAATTCACAGACAGGGTGGTAGCAAAATGAAATGCTCTACCAGAATGAGTGGTATCATGTAAATCTGTGAACAGTTTCAAAAATGCATGGGACAGGAACAGGGAGTGAGGTGGGGAGGTGGGGGTGGAAGTGGGATGACAAATGGGGAGGTGTGGCAGCTGCAAACTAGGGGTGCTAGTTGTACACTCGAGCAGACTTATATAGACCAGGTGGTCTGTTTCTGCTGACACATTCATATGTTAGTATGTTCCTAAAACCTTTTATAGGTACATTAGGAAGTGAAGAAAGACAGTAACCCATGAAGTGGGCACATGAGGATGGGTGCTGTCCATTATGGCGACACCTTCCTCGCACAATCCACTCACGTCGACCAACAGGTATGGTGACCAGATGAGGGGGTAGGTGAACTAGGCGACAGGATGTCGCTGACACGATGCGCAGGGGGGGAGTGGGAGCGATCATATGAGAGCATAGGCTGGGAGGGGTGAGGGATGTAGGGTGGCACTGTGGTTGTCGGTTGAGCTGCCATGCATGGCATCAGGATTGGGCAATGGCTGGGGTGGCTGAGGTACTGGGTCGTTCCGGGCACTGATGCGATTTTTATTGCACCTGGCCTGAACCTTTTAATTTTTACTACTTTCACCCCCCCGACATGCACCCCTGGAGTTGAGAATTCTTAAGTAGGGGGGCTGGAGATGAAACCCCCTGCGAGGGTGGCATGGAGGCACAGCCCCACCACAGAAAGTAGTAAAAATATGTCCTGGTGCTGTTGTGCTGGACACAGGGTTGTCAGAATCTTCTGAAAATGTGTTCGGCACTCTGGCTGGCGATAACCAGCCCGATCGCCTTTAAGGCGTTCACACCCATCGCATAGACCCAAGAAAGACAGGGGGGAGAGATAGTGAGGCTTAATAAAGGGAGGGGGTTGGGCAGAGGGTGACAGTGGCAAAGAAGAGATACTGAATTAATACTTCTGCTCAGTTTTCACAAACCAAGAGGGGGGTACCTAAACCAAATAATAGAAGCACACTCAATAGGGGGGTTGATACCAGTCCATTCACAGAAGAAAGGGTCCTGAAAGAACTCCTAAAACTGAAGGTGGACAAAGCAATTGGGCCTGCAGGGATTCACCCCAGAATTGTAAAAGCACTAAGGGAAAACTAGTGGCCCCACTAACTACCCTTTTTAACAAATCATGGGAGGAGGGTGTGATACCTGAGGACTTGAGGAGGGTGGATGTGATTCTTCTTCACAAAAGTGAGAGCAAAGCAGAGGCAGGAAACTACAGACCTGTTAGTTTGACCACATTGGTAGGGAAAATTATGGCATCACTTCTGAAAGAAAGAATTGTTGAGTGCCTAGAGGCCAGTGGGGCACAGGACCTAAGGCAGCATGTATTCACAGCGGGAAGTTCATGTCAGACAAATTTAATAGAATTCTTTGGCTGGGTGACCAAAGTAGTAGATCAGGGAGGTGTTGTGGACATGACCTACCTAGGCTTTAGCAAGGCATTTGACACAGTTCTGCACAAAAGATTAATAACAAGTTAGCCAGCCCTGGTGTGGGTCCCAGCGTGGTAACCTGGGTAAAAAATTGGCTAGACAACAGAAAGCAGAGGGTAATAGTAAACAGAGTCCACTCTGAAGAAAGGGGGTTACTAGCGGGGTACGGCAGGGTTCAGTACTTGGACCGGTCCCCTTTAATATCTTTATAGGTGACATTACAGAGGGACTGGAAGGAAAAGTATGCCTCTTTGCAGATGACACAATGATCTGCAACAGGGTTGATACATAAGGGGGTGAAAAGGATGAGAAGGGACTTGGCAAGGTTGCAGAAATGGTCAAAAGTATAGCAGCTTAGATTCAACGCAGAGTAATGCACCTGGGACACAAAAACCCAAGGGAAGAGTGCACAATATGAGGGTAGGCAATAACGACAACAAAAATGGAAAGGGACCTGGGGGTAGTCATGTAAGACAACTTAAAGGTAGGCAAGCAATGTGAGAAGGCAGTAAGGAGTGCTGGGAGGGATACTGGGATGCATAGGGAGAGGCACCACCAGTAGAAAACACAAAGTTGTTATCCCTCTGTACAGACAGTTGGTGAGATGCCATCTGGAGTACTGCATGCAGTTCTGGAGATCCCATCTCCACAAAGAAATAGACAGGATGGAGGCAGTCCCGAGGACTGCATCTAAAATGGTGCAGAGTCTGCACCAGAAGCCATAAGTAGAGACTAAAAGAGTTTAATATGTATACCCTCGAGGAAAGGAGGGAGAGGGGAGACATGAGAGAAACTTTCAAGTACCTCAAGAGAATCGACAAAGTCCAAGAGGGTAGCATCTTTCAGAAAAAGAGATGTGCAAGAACAAGGTGGCACAATTTGAAGATAGAGGGGGGACAACTCAGGGGCAACGTGAGGAAGTATTTTTTCATGGAGAGGATGGTGGATGTATGGAACGTCCTTCCTGAGGAGGTTCTTGGGTCAAAAACAGTGGGGGAACTTAAGAATGCATGGGACAGATATAAGGCAATTCTAGTGGGAGGTAGGAGGAAGTAGGCTGTTGGTAAAACTAGGATCTGCAGCTTATCCATCAGGTATGGAAATGGGCAGACCGGGTGGGCCAAGCATTCCTTATCTGCTGTCCAAGTCTATTTTATGTTTCATGTTTCTATGGAGAACCTGAACATATACATACATCCAAGTAACGTTTCCTGTAGTCCCAACATAGCCTGGAGAACAATACAATGACTGTTGGAATCTGTATATTCTTAAAGTACTGGAAAAGAAAGTATTATTAGCACTAGAATGATGACCACAGCTTTCTTATTACTATTGCTTGCTCTGTAAACAGTCCCAACCCAAATTCTGTGAAACTGATGTACGTCTGTGGATAAAGTATGTGTCTCTTGGAGCATGGCCAAGTCCACATCGAGAGTTTTTAGGTGCCAGAAAATTTGCATCCATTTTCCTTTTGAATGTCCCCCTTTGATGTTCCGAGTGATGCATTTCAGCTATATTAAAGCCATGTAAGCATAGTGACCAAATGTCTAATCACCAGAATAGTAACTGAAGAACTAATATATGGGGAAGATATCACCCTTCTACACAAGCATGACAAAGTTTTACATAGAATCCCAATCCTTAGCACTGTCTATTTTATGTACAGCTGTAACCTATAAAAAACATTAAACTGTTGTAAACAGGTGAACTAGGATAAATAATAATAACAAGTAGCCCAACATGTTTAAACAAATATTAGCATTGCAACTAGAAAGGACAGGGTAAAGACCCCTGTTTTCCGCAGCCTACAGAGGATGGAGGGGGTAGGGAAATAACCCCAAAGAGTGGCAGTTGCAGTTTGCCGGGGTTCACTAGAAGGACCATGATAATGCAACAGATTCTATTCCCTCACCACAGCAGCTATGTCTAGACCATATTAACCTCGGTCAGAGGCTACCATCAAAGACAAGAAATAAAAATAGTGTAGAAGAGTAGTAGTCCCTGGGATAATCTAAGGGGGCAGTGGATGGGCAGAAGCACAGCCAGTCGAGCCCAACACCAATAAGGTGGAGAAAGTAGCACAGGGTTCAAAGAGTGGACAGTGTGACTCACTAAGATGGTATAGAAGCAATCAAACTGCAGGTAGGATCCTGGGTAAGAAGTGGTGGGCAAAAGGGCAATTAAATAAATACCGATAATATACAAGAACTGAAGGTCCAGAAGAAAAATAGCCTGTACCAGTCCAGTAATATACAATCTTCTATAGGCATTTCCATATTGAAATTCATAGAAATGGGAGTAGGGGAATAAGGAGGATAAAAAATGGAGAGTATCCGGCACCAATAATAGACATAACTGATAACACAGGGGCCAGGTATCTTGGGTGATTGGCAGAAGCACAGGTCAAAGCAGGAAAAACAACTTGTCTCCATAGATGGTAGTACAAATCGATAAGCAAATGTAAAATAGGGATCTGTTATCTCTGCAAGGGCAGAAAAAATGGTCACCCTGCACCCCAAAGGGTCGCTTCCATGATCCCATGCTGTCTCTAAACTTCAGGGCATAGAAGGTAGAGACAATCGGGATCTACATTGAAGCTCCAGTGAAACAATAGAAAAACTGTTGCAGCCATGACGTCAGAGGGTTCCACCAAGACTGCTGCTCCCAAAGAACTGGCACCTGAAGTGGAACAGAGTAAAGGAAAGGTAGAAAGGCTTTATGACTTGGATCCAGAAAAATGGTGCTCCGGAAATAAATATGGCATGAAAGCAGGGTCCATGGAAATAGAGGATGTCCTGTATCTGTTTGCCACCACTGCCATTTTGAATGAATGGGCACAAAACACCTGAGGCTAGGGAACAGGAGGCAGTCAGGCAGTGGCGAGCCTAAAGCCAAAATTGGTTAAGGTAAACAGATTCAGAAGCTTCAAGTAGTGGTCTATATGCCGAGACAGTGAATTGCAAAAGAGGTCTCTAGATTAGCCAACATAGATATGAGGAGAAAGAAATGTTAGCATAGCTCAGTTCTATAAAATATGAGAGCTGAAGGGTACAACTGACTGTCCAGAAGGTTAATTACAGATGGTGGAAAATATAGGGTTGCCCTGTGGATTCCAAATTAACAGACATCTGTAGGAAAGATGTGAGGCGGATATTTAAGGAGCTCCAGATGGGCTTGTTCCGCAGACCAAAATTCAAAGGTGCTAGCAGCTGCGGTAATAAGTCTTGCTGGGTACAACATCCTAAATTTTATTCCGGCTTTGTGTAGCTCTGTTTTAATGGCTTTATAGGCCAATTGCTTATCCCATACATGGAGGGGTTACATCACTAAAAATAAAATAACGGTGGCCTTTACAGCTAAGAATTTGTTTTTAATGGGCCTGTTTCTGGATGTGAAGTACATCCTGGTAATTGAGGAACCTGAGAATAATCACTCTAGGTTTCCCCTGTGGAGGTGGCTGATGCAAGAGTGAATGGTGAGCCTGTTCAATGTAGCATAAAGAGCCATTGGGGGGGGGGGGAGGCAGCAACCTCCTGTAATAAATCCTGAACAATGAATCTTGAATTCTTCAGCTTGTTCTGGAATGTCGACTAGAACTAAATTATTCCTACAGTTTCACCTCTCGTGGTCTTCCACATGATCCTTGAGTTTAACCAACTCTTCTTTAAGTCCTGCAGCTCCCGTTGGTCCCGTGTTTGGGCATCCTCAGTTGAACTAATATGGGCCTTGACATCCCCAAGGCGACAGAGGAAAGCTTCAAGTGTCAACTTTAAAAGTTGGAGATCCTCTACTACCTTGTTAAGTGTTAATTTAATATCAGCAAGCTCTGTGAGTAATTTATCAATCTTATCTGGCTCAGCCTCCGTGTCTGAGGGGGAATCCTGTGTCAGGCACTTCCTCGGAGGTTGCGACCTAGGTGGTAGTGGGGAGGTCCCTGCAGAGTCTATAGATTCATTGCCCTCCATCTCAGCCATGAAAACACTGGACTCAGAGAAAGCCAAAATGCAAATTGACTAGTTGAGCAACTTGGAAGTGTGTAAATAGCTGACAGAAAGCCACGTTTGACAACCGAGAGTCGTAGAGCTGTCCGAGATCTGACCATTTAGCCCAAGCACATCACATGACTTCCTCAGGTCTGGAAGACATGTGTTGCACACTTCAATGGTTTCTCAATGTGGCCAGAGACTATGGATAGCCAGGCCTTTGAGCTGTACATGCAGGCAGCTGGAGGGCTGAGGTTTGGAGCATATTTCTAAGGTGCGCAGTGCGCTGCAGAATGGCCTCCCACATGTAAAGCTGACAGTCTTCACAAACAGAACATTGGTACAGTTTTTTTCTGACTGTGGTAGATTTATGCATTTGGGGCTTCAGCCTGAGGGACAAGAGTCATCTTTTGCTCAGACAACATGGGCGTGGTGCTTACCATAAATGAGCAATTGGTGCCTAAGGGTCTATTGGGTGACCTTATGAGAATATTTGTCCTAAAATGCATGTTGTTGAATGTTCATTTTAAAGCTGTACATGTTCTAGGCATTGAGAATGGAATTGCTGGTGCATTATCTTGTTTGTGCTGGCAGAAATTCTGGGATTTGGCCCCAGCAGCGGAGCAGCAGTGACACCCAGTCCCGCCATTTCTGTGGAAGGTGGTGAGCTTGAGACCTAGAAACACAGAAACATAGAATTTGATGGCAGATAAGGACCGCTTGGCCCACCTAGTCTGCCCATTTCCCTACCTAATGGATAAGCTGCAGATGCTAGTTAACCAACAGCCTACCTCCTCCTACCCCCACTAGTATTGCCTTATGTCTTCCCCATGCATTCCCCCATGCATTCTTGAATTCCCCCTTAATTTTTGACTCTACAACGTCCTCAGGAAGGCTGTTCCATGCATCCACAGCTCTCTCTGTGAAGAAATACTTCCTCATGTTACCTCTGCGCCATCCCCCTCTATCTTCAAATTGTGCCCCCTTGTTCTTGCACATCTCTTTTTCTGAAAGATGCTACCCTCTTGGACTTTGTTGATTCCCTTGAGGTATTTGAAAGTTTCTATCATGTCCCCCTCTCCCTTCTTTCCTCAAGGCTATACATCTTAAGCTCCTTTGGTCTTTCTTCATATGTCTTCTGGTGCAGATCCTGTACCATTTTGGTTGCCCCCCTCTGGACAGCCTCCACCCAGTCTATCTGTTCATGGAGATGGGGTCTCCAGAGCTGTACACAGTACTCCGGATGTGGTCTTACCAACTGTCTGTACAGAGGGCCAAAAACGTCCTGTTTTCTACTGGTGATGCATCTCCTTATGCATCCCAGTATCCCCCCAGTCCTCCTTACTGCCTTCTCACATTGCTGGCCCACCTTTAGATCATCTGATATGACTACCCCCAGGTCCCTTTCCATTTTTGTTGTTGTCAGTATCTCACCCCCCACGATGTACTCTTCCCCTGTGTTTTTGTTTCCCAGGTGCCTTACTTTGCACTTCTTTGCACTGAATCTAAGCTGCCATACATTTGACCATTCCTCCAACCTTGCCAAGTCCCTTTTCATCCTTTCCATCCACCTTGCTTATCAACCCTGTTGCAGATCTTTGTGTCATCTGCAAAGAGACATACTTTCCCTTGCAGTCCCTCTGTAATGTCACTTATGAAGACATTAAAAAGGACCAGCCCCAGTACTGAACCCTGCGGTACCCCACTAGTAACCCTCCTTTCTTCACTGTGGACTCCATTTACTATTACCCCCTGTGTCCTGTTGTCCAGTCAGTGTTTTACCCAGGCTACCACCCTGGGACCCACTCCCAGGCTGGCTAATTTGTTTATTAATCTTTTTTGTGCAGGACTGTCAAATGCCTTTCTAAAGTCTAGGTAGGCCATGTCCACAGCCCCTCCCTGGTCTACTACTTTGGTCACCCAGTCAAAGAAATCAATTAGATTTGTCTGACATGAACTTCCCACTGTGAATCCATGCTGCCTTGGGTCCTGTGCCCCACTGGCCTCTAGGTACTCAAGAGTTCTTTCCTTCAGAAGTGATTCCATCATTTTCCCTACCACTGAGGTCAAACTGACAGGTCTGTAGTTTCCTGCCTCTGTCTTACTCCCACTTTTATGAAGGGGAATCACATCCGCCCTCCTCCAGTCCTTAGATACCACACCATCCTCCCATGATTTATTAAAAAGGGTAGTCAGTGGTGTTGCTAGTTCTTCCCTTAGTTCTTTTGGAATTCTGGGGTGAATCCCATCAGGCCCCATTGCTTTATCCACCTTCAGTTTTAATAGTTCCTTCAGAACCCTTTCTTCTGTGAAAGGACTAATATCAACCCCCCTATCCAGAGTGCATCTATTGACTGGATTAGGTACCTCCCTCTGCTCTTCCATTGTGAACACTGAGCAGAAGTATTCATTCAGTATCCCTGCTTTTTCACTGTCACTCTCTGCTCAACCACCCTCCTCCTTATTCAGCCTCAGTATCCCTGCCTTAGTCTTTCTTTGTTCTCTAATGTACCTATAAACAATTTTATCCCCCTTCTTAACCAAGTTGGCTATCTTTTCTTTGGTTTGGGCCTTTGCTATTCTGACGGCCTTCCCTGCTTCCTTCTGCTTTAACTGGTACAGTCCTGCAGGTGTATGGGTAATTTCACTGCTGCTCAGTTCAAGCTGCCCAGTTGGAGCATTATAATACAAAATAGGCAGAGGCAGGATGGCCAAACACCAGGCCCATTCTGACTGCTCAGCTGTGCAGCCATATAATGGCAGCAAGGCAATAAGGACTGATGCCAGGGGTCATTAGACAACATCTAGCAGGCTTATAATGGTTTTCCTGAGTACAGGGATTCACAGACACCACACAAGCCGTCAAGGTCCTGAAGGTCCTTGAGGATTGGGGCAGGTGCCAATCCAGGCAGCAGGAGTCAGAGCGCCCCATTTCACCAGCAGTTCTGAAGTGGGCATGGGTGGCTTTGCCAGCGGTCTGTTGAAATTTGTATGAGACCATGTTATTCAAGACCACACTCCTAATGGAATTCTGTGAGGCATTCCAGGTCTCCAAGCTGACACAGGCAGCCCAGAATGGGGTGGGACAAATCTTGGTGGATGGAGACATTGCACTGATCCCAGAAGGGGTTTTCATGTGGCTATGAAGGTGCAAACTTGGCCAGAAGGGTACTGGTTGCTAGTGTCTAGTGAAGGCCCTGGTCAGATCCTCATGGGACATCCATGCCCTGGTAGTAGCATGCTCAACTTCTCACCCAATAAAGGGTGAGGCCTTTTTCCGGCATGTAAACCCAAGACAGCCTATTAATTCCAGCATATATTGGGACTAGCAGCCCGCCCTGCTGGACTGAATGCTCAGGAGTTCAAAAATCATTCCTTCAGAATCAGGGCAGCCATGATTGATGGATAGTAGGATCTAGGTCCAGGGGTGCTGGAAGTCCCAGGTGTTCTTGTGCTATATAAGAATGTAATTGCTTTAATAATCTTGCCTTGTTCTGTTCCAGGTTCCCCAGAGGGTTCCAAGTGCATATAGATTTCTTTTCATTCTTTCATCTACTGGTAGAGGAGAGAGTGGCCTGCTGACCTGGGGGGTGGAACCTAGCCACACCATGTCAAAAGGCACAAATTCACTGGTTGGGGAAGAGAGGCATGTGTTGGGAGGAAATGCTCCCCATGTTGGCATTGGAGGCCTGGGCAGGGCTCATAAACCAGATATTCTCATGATCCATGTGGACGGCAATGACCTGAGGCTCCAGACATTGATTGACCTGCTCCTGATGATGGATGATCTACATTCTATGCTGGAGTGGTGGCGTAAGACCTTGATCATCTGGTCCCAATTAATTCAATGATTTCACTGGCAGTATGCAGTGCGCTCAAAAGCTTCACAGTCAGCATGGCAGCTGGGTTTCAATGCTAGGAAGTGTAAGGTCATGTACTTCGGAGCCAGAAATCTGGAGTACAGTTACCATTTGGGTGGGAAGTGGTTATCCATCTCTGTGGAGGAAAAGAATCTTGGGTGGTGGTCACAGGGAATATGAATCACTCAGCACAGTGTAGAAAAGTGGCTGCCAAAGCTAATAAAATGCTGGGGTGCATTGCTAGGAGGATCACCTCTAGGAGGGAGGAAATAATCCTTCCACTGTATAAATTAGTAAGGCCTCACTTGGAGTACTGTGTACAATTCTGGTGCCCCTATTTAAAAAAGAACATCAAGCTTTTGGAAGGGGTCTAGAAGTGGATGACCAAAAATGATCACTGGGGTAGGCGAGAAACCTTATGAGGACAGGCTGAGGGAGCTCAACATGTACTCCCTGGAAGACAGAAGGGACAGAGGTGATGTGCTTGAGACCTTTAAGTGCTTCAAGAGCATAAATAGAGTTAGTACCGCGGGCATGTTTAGGTTGAAGAGGGAGAGGATCAGGAGAAGGTATAGTCTGAAACTATAAGGGGGTAGGTTTAAGAGGGAGATAAGGAGGCACTACTTCATGGAGAGGGTGGTGGTGGCATGGAAAGCACTTCCAGAGGAGGTGATCTGTCTGAAATCAGTGAGGAGTTTTAAAATAGGATGGGATAGGTCCAAGGCAGAATACAATGTTGGGTGGAGGGAGTTGACCAGAGTGGAGAACTCAGTTTAGGGTAACAATGTGGGTGGAGGGGCAAGGGGGGACCAGCAGCAGTTGTCTGAAATGTGAGCTGCACAACCGAACAAGCATGATAGACTGTGAGGCCTGTATCTGCTGGCATTTTCGTATGTTCATATGAATTCACATTAAAAGGGAAATGGAACCATTCTTGGAGTCTATAGGGGGAACTATGATGTGGTACAAGGATAGTAACACCTCCTTCCAGTGACTTTATGCTCAGGATGGTGTGTGTTTGTGGGATGAAGGATGGGATTTGTTGTTGGATACTTTTTATGAGGTCTTGATTGCACAGTTGAAGTGAGCTGTTTGGGGGGGGTCAAACTGCATGCGTCCTATGGCAGCTTGGGAGTATTGCAGACCAATGGTAATGGGAAAAAGGGGGGAGATGACTCAAATTCTTCTGAAAGGCTTGTTGCCTCTGGACAGCATGAGGCACAGGGGACTGCTTGACCTGGACCCTGGTTGGTGGGGGTGGTGGTGCAACCTCATCAGGCTAACCTGCGATGGTGGTGGCAGCAGATGGGGGCAGTTGTTAGCCACCTAGCCATATGACACCCCAGCATTTTAGGTTGGGTACTGACCCAAGAGGTATATCTAATCCTTGGCCCACACAAGGGTTGATTCTTCCAATGAAGGCAAGTGTTTGTGCCATAGGTGTCTGCAAAATCTCCTAGCTGTACATGCCACTCCAATAATTTAACATTTTAAATAAAATGTAGCTCTGCTATATAGTGTATATATGTGTGTGTGTGTGTGTGTGTGTGTGTGTGTGTGTGTGTGTGTGTGTGTGTGTGTGTATAGATATAGATATAGATATAGATATAGATATAGATATAGATATAGATATAGATATAGAGAGAGATATAGAGATATAGAGATATATATATGAATGACATGGTCTGACTGAAGATATCATATTTATCTTCAAAAGAGGCCAGTGACATCATGATATCTCACAAGTGGCGAAGCCGTGACTGAAATATCTTGATGTCACTGGCCTCGAGTTGTTTATACAACATATGTTTTGGTCCCCACCCAACACAATCTTCATGTACCCCATTAATACAGTCCCCCATATAGAGGTGATGGTTATGTCCACACAATTCTCCATATCTCCATCAGCACAACAGATTAACAAAACAATTGTGGTTGATCCTGCCACTTTAAAGTTATTTAGAAAATATATATATTTGGAGTTTGATCCAGCCATGGTTACCCACAATAGAATCTTCCATTACCCATCCCCACTCCCCAACCACGACAGATTAAATATGTTATTTTAAAAAAATTATTCTGGTGGATCCAACCACTTTAAAGTTATTTTATGAAACCTATCTGGGTGATCTTGTAATTATGTTTAATCAATAACTTAAAATGTATCTGGTTGATACTGCTACTTTCAGAGTCTATTATCATTACAGTACTTTCATTTTCCCCAGAAATATAGTATGAACAAGTGTTATGAGCGGTGACACATGATGTGCTACCAAAGCTTTACAGTAAGAGAGTCTATGTTTTCTGAAAAGAAGCTGCCGAGTGTACTGAGAGAGCAGTGAGCAAGTCAGCAGTTTCAGAACAGCAGCTGAAGTGTGTCTGTGTTTAGTCCTGGGTATGTAAGGAGAAAAGATCAGCAGGCAGGCTGTAATATAATGTGTGGGAGAGAAAAGAACCGTGAGTGGCTGTGAGGGTTCTTATTTAATAGGTGCTGCAAATCCCCTTAGAAACCGCTATTTTTGTCTTACAGACCCATATTACAGTTGCTGTTGCTTGCAGAACTAAAGTATCAGTAACAGTAGTTCAGTAATATTAGACATTGCACCACAGCAAATTATTTGCTCTAGATTACAGTTTACACAGGACTATGAACTGTTGTATTTTTATCACAAAGCATAAAATGCACTGAGGTTTTTAAGCGCCATGTTTGAGCAGGGCACTTGGTGCTGCGGCATGGTTTTGCGCTACAAAAACGAGGCTTCTGGTGCAGCAGTGGTCCGGTGGGGAGTTCTTGGTGGCTGAATTAGGGAAGGCTATGGTCGACTGCTCTTTCGGGCCTGGTTCTGCATTCGGTCCTGTGGAGATAAAGATAAAAGATCAGTGGTGTGGGTAGGATGTATTACGATCTACTGTGTGGAAGAAGACGAATCACCGACTACGGAGGAAAGGTGCTCCAACTGTCTGTGAGGCTTGGCAGTTAAAATATGCTGCAAATCTGCTAACAAACCCCTATGTTTCATCTTATAAACCATTGTTAAAGCTGTGGCAGTGTGTATTGTGCCACTGTTCAAAATGCTTGGTTACGTGACATTTCTGGGGAAGTAAAAGTACTGAAAGCATAACAGAAAGCAATAGGATCAACCAGATATGTTTTTAAAATATTTTTTTTTATTAAAAATAGTGGCAGGATGGCCGGCCCGGTGGCGCTGAGGGTTGAGGCGCTGGACACCACACCTCGCGTCACGCCAGAGACTCGGGTTCGGGAATGAGCCCGGGTGCTGGGGGTCGGCGGGGAGGGAATAGGATCGAGCGTCTGATGGGCAGCTCTCCTTTCCCTGGGGGGGGATCTAGGGGCATCCCGGTGCAGCGGCAACCCCAGTGGAGACCAGAGGTACCACTGTTGCGAACTCGCAAGTACAGCAGTCGGGGCTGATGCCTGGCTAGAAACGTGTTGGATGTGGCCTTACGTTCATAATACGTGGTGTCATTACACGCCAGCCAGCTTAGGGGCAGGAAAAGTGGAAAATGTAGGGCACTGGTCGCGGCGGCATAATGGCCGTCTCCATGGCGGACTCTCCCAGCGCCTGGGTGGCGGCAATACGGATCCTGTGTGGGTGATTGAGCTCCGGAGGGAGTGCTCCCCACCTCCCCGCCGCGGGGTGTAAGCCGCGGGGGTAACCGTGAGGCCCGAATGAGGCCGTCGGGAGGTAGTCCAAGGGGATGGCGGCTGGACAGACCTGAGGGTGAAGCCATGACGTGAAGGTAAGGCAGATCAGTGGCCCCTGGGGGATAAAGAAAAAAGGAAAAAAATAGTGGCAGGATCAATGAGATGTCACAGGTTTGTGTGTGTGCGTGTGGTGGTGGTGGTGGTGGTGGTGGTGGTGGTGGTGGGATGGAGGTACTAGAGAGAACCACCTGATGCAAAGTGAAACACTTTCAGTTTGTTTTGTGTGATATACAGGAATATACAGATATCACCATGATGTATAGGAACATGGAGATATCACTATGATGTATAGGAACATGGAGATATCAGTAATATCTCCACTGCTTGCTTGAAATATCACTTTTAATCCCTGCATTTATACCAAAACACATGTTGTATAAATACCCGCAGTCCAAGTGTGAAGCCACCAGCCCCTCACAGAAACACAGGTAGTCTGAGAGCCACAGCCATGGTTCTCTGATGAACCCGACCTGCCAGACTGCCACCCACAGTCCTGGTGTGAAGCCACCAGCCCCTGACAGAAATGCAGGTATGGACTTGCCCTCAGGGGCTGATTGCCTCCAGGAAGGGAGCCCTAGCCTCCAATTTTTGCTATGGCTATGTTCATGAAAATATTGTACCAATGGAAAGGAAATGTTAAGAGTGTGATATAAAGTAAGGAAAAAAATAAAAAATTATATTTGAAATGCTGTTTTAATTCTTTGTATATGTAGAGATACAAAATATAATTAAATTGTGGTCCACAGCTGCCTGGAAATTTTTTTGTGGTTGTCCTTCCCAATTTTCCTGCTGTTTTATTGGTCCTAAATTGTGACATGGAAAGTCTGTAGATTTTAGTTGTATGTTTTCTGTCAATTCTGCCATTTTTCTTTTTAAATAAAATATGCTTTCAACAATCTAGATGCTGTCCTGTAGTTCTTTTACCCTACTTATGTTATTTTACCCATTATTTTTATAGTTTGAAGCACCTCCAAAATGTGTTCTGAATGTACTAGTTGGTGTCCTCAGCTAGTACATTCATAACATGGCCAATTAATTACTTTTTGATATGCACATCCTTTTTTTTTTTAATGCCCCTGTGTGTTACCAGTGCTGCCCTTGCTATATTGCCAGGTAGTACATCTTGCCTGCTCTTTATTGTATGAGTCGGGTTATCTCTTTCAACCCTTCCAACCAATAGTGACCATGCTCCTATTAGGTACATTCAGAACACCTCCTTCCCCCAATTGGTTGCTGGATTGTTTCGGGATTCCAGTGGTCAGTGGGAGGTGTAACATCTGCTGCACATAAGTGTTTGCCCCCTTTCTTGCAGTTTTTTGTACAGCAGAAAGTGTTGGTGTCCACCTGGACAGCCATTGTGCATTCAGAACGAGGAAAAGCCCCAGTTATCCAAAGTGCACTCAGAGCACCAAAAGGTAAGGTTCTGACCAGGTCTGTTAGTTTTAGGGACAGGGAATCATTGCGCAGCTTATTTTGACTCAAGCAGTGTGATTTATTTGTTTGCTGCCCGCTGATGTTTGCTTCTGTGGCTGGAGGGTGATTTAGTACTTATGCTCAGCCTTTCTGCTACCAGAATGCTTGTTTAAATCCATGGTTTGTTGTATACAATTTTTAAAACCACCCACTGTATGGTTTCCACATGACTGGGTGCTGAGCAGACCATGTTGAGACCATGCAATCTGCGGTTGTTGGAGGGGGGCAAAGTATTGTTTGGGCTGGTCCAAAAATGCTGTTTCTGTTGCATTTCACATTGTCAATGGGTAATAATAGCCTCCATGATGTTTTGTAATGTCCATTGTATTTTTTTTTAAATCCATGCTTTGCTGTGCTGATGCTTAACACAGAAACATAGACTTTGATTGTAGATAAGGATCCCCTGGCCCACTCAGTCTGCCCATTTCCCTACCAATTGGATAAGCTGTAGATCCTAGTTAACCAACAGCCTACTGTACTTCCTCCTGCCCCTCACCAGAATTGCTTTATGTCTGTCCCATGCATTCTTGAATTCCTCCACTGTTATTGACCCCACAATCTCCTCAGGAAGGCCATTCCATGCATCCACCACCCTCTCTGTGAAAAAATACTTTCTCACATTGCCTCTGAGCCTTCCCCCTATGTCTTCAAATTGTTCCCTCTTGTTCTTGCACTCTGTTTTTCTGAAATATACTACCATCTTGGACATTGTTGATTCCCTTGAGGTACTTAAAGGTCTCTATTGTGTCCTCCCTCTTCCTCCTTTCCTCTAGGGTATACATATTAAGCTCCTTTAGTCTCTCCTCATATAGCTTATGGTGCAGACCCTGCATCATTGTTGTTGCCCTCCTTTCGACTGCCTCCATCCTGTCTAAGTCCTTGTGGAGATGGGGTGTCCAGAACTGCACACAGTACTCCAGATAGGGTCTCACCAACTGTCTGTACAGAGGGATAACAACCTCTTGTTTTCTACTGGTGATGCCTCTCCCTATGCATCACAGAATCCCCCCAGCTTAATCATGTCTGACAGAATTTTGTGCAACCACCTGCCATATGGTCTCCACATGGCTGGATGCTGGCAAGCCATTGTTTGCTGCTCAACCTTCTGCCATTTTGACACCTTGTGGTCTGTGATCATTTGAGGCATGAGGGAGTGCAAAGTATTGTCTGACTGCTGCTAAATGTTTTTCTGTAAAATGGTTTGCCTGCTGTGTCCATTTCTATGGTGCTGGGCCCTGATATCCATCTGCTTTTGTATAACCACCTACCACATGGCTGGGTACTGAGCAGGCCATTGTTTGCTTCTTGACCCTCAGCCATGTTCAGCCCCTGTAGTTGTGGGAATGGGGGGGGGCGCCCAGGTACTTTGGGGCTCAGAGTGAGGATATGCATTGTTTTTAAAATGTTTTTAAATGTTTTGCTGAAATGTGCTTCCTAATGTGTCCTGCATGGTCTTAACGTGACTGCATACTGAATACAGTCCTCTTTTGTTAGGTACTCAGTGTGCAGCCATTTTAAAGGAGGTTTCTGATATAAGGTATTGGGCTTCATAGCCCAATACCTTATATCGTCCTGAGCTCACCCCTGCAAAAAGTTTAATTCTAAAGTTAGCACTTTTAGCATGGGAAGAGATTGTAACTGGCACTGAACCCTCGGCCAGCTGATCCCTTCCAGCCTCCTGGTGCCCCTGCTATACTCCAACTCCACCCCTGCACTCTTTGAAACTGTGATGTGTGGCCATAGAGAGTGCAAGGGTCAGCCCCATAAAAGTCTATGGGGGCTATTTTTAAAGCCGACTTCCAGTAATTTTTAACAGTCCTTGAGGAAAATTAAAGCAGTTGCTTAACTAGTAGGGGCCCTACTAGTTAGGTGATGGATTTAATTTTCCTCTAGGACTGTTAAAAATGATTAAAAAATGGCTTTAAAAATAGGCCATATAGACTTGTATGGGGCCTGCCCACACATTTTCAGAGAGTGTAGGGGTGGAGTTGGGGCAGAGCAGAGGTACCAGGAAGCTAGAAGGGATCGACTGGCAGAGTGTTCGGCGCCAGTTACGATCCCTTCCCATGCTAAAACTATGAACTTTAAATTTAATTTTTTTGTAGGGGTGAGCTCATGCTGCTATAAGGTATTGAGCTATGAAGTCCAATATCTTATAGCAACTAGTCAGAAATTCACTTTAAGACCATGTGTAATGGTGGTGGTGGGATACAAATGTTAGCTATACTGGAATTTAGCTGCTGTTGCAGTGCACCATTCTCCTTACATTAATCACACTGTGTTTTGTAACAACTGATGAGTGATCTTCCACCAGCTATGATGTAATTGTCCACCTTCTGCATTCCGTTGTTTCATGTGCTGTGAAGTAACTGATGGGTGATTTCTTTGTTTCTTTTTCACTCCCACTGTGAAGTAATTGACCATTTTCAATGCAAAGACGTGCAAGGTAATGCACCTGGGAAACAAAAACCCAGGGGAAGAGTATACAATGGGGGGTGAGATACTGACAACAGTAAAAATGGAAAGGGACCTGGGGGTAATTATATCAGATGACCTAAAGATGGGCAAGCAATGTGAGAAGGCAGTACGGAAGGCTGGGAGGGATACTGGGATGCATAGGGAGAGGCATCAATAGTAGAAAACAGGAAGTTGTTATCCATCTGTACAGACAGTTGGTGAGACCCCACTTGGAGTACTGTGTGCAGTTCTGGAGACCCCATCTCCACAAAGACATAGACAGAATGGAGGCTGTCCAGAATGGGGCAACCAAAATGGTGCAGGGTCTGCACCAGAAGACATTCGAAGAAAGACTAAAGGAGCTTAATATGTATACCCTTGAGGAAAAAAGGGAGAGAGGGGACGTGATAGAAACTTTCAAGTACCTCAATGGAATCAACAAAGTCCAAGAGGGTAGCATCTTTCAAAAAAGTGTGCAAAACAAAGGGGCACAATTTGAAGATAGAGAGGGGGATGGCTCAGAGGTAATGTGAGGAAGTATTTTTCATGGAAGGGTTGTGGATGCATGGAACAGCCTCCCTGAGGAGGTCGTGAAGTCAAGAACAGTGGGGGAATTCAAGAATGCATGGAACAGACATAAGGCAGTCCTAGTGGGGGGGGGTAGGAGGAAGTAAGCTGTTGGCTAACTAGGATCTGCAGTTTATCTGTTGGGTAGGAAAATGGGCAGACTAGGTGGGCCAAGCGGTCCTTATCTGCTGTCAAATTCTATGTTTCTGTTCTGCCATTTCATCTGCTGTGAAGCAACTGATGGGCAATCTCTTTGTTTCTTCCTTTCCCCCGTTATAAAGTAATTGTCCACTTTTTGTACCACCATTTCATCTGCCATGAAGCAACTGATGAGCGATCTCTTTGTTTCTTCCTTTCCTCTGCTATGAAGTAATTATCCACATTCTGTTCTGTTGCTTTATCTGCTGTGAATTAAGTCATGACCAATATCTTTGCTTCTTCCTTTCCTCCACTATGAAACAAATAAACACAGCCACAACAGTATCAGTGCAAGTAAATTTCAATGATCCGGCTCCAGTCAGAGACACCCGATCAGATGTTGCCAACCGACAGGCAATTCAAAGGATGCAAGCAGGACTGCCTAAGTCACCTGCATGGTTTGCATCAACAATAAAGTGATAAGCGATAATATCAAGTTCACCTGCAAAGCAGGCAGCAGTGTCAAGTAGAGGACTAAACATGAAATGATGTCACAATTTACGAACATACGAAATTTGCCAGCAGATAAAAGCCTAGAGGTCTATCAAGTCTGCTCGAATGTGCAGCTAGCACCCCTTATTCTGCAGCTGCCCCTCCCTCCCTTCCACCCTTCCCCTTCATTAACACTCCCCCTTGCCCTGTCCCATCTTCGCTTGAAGCAGTCCACTGTTCTACTGCATACCACTTCTGCAGGCAACGCATTCCACCCAGCCACCACCCTCTCTGTAAAAAGTGTCTCCTCATCTCCTCCTGAACCTTCCTCGCTCCAGTCTCATATCATGGCCCCTGGTGGCCCTCCCTCCTTACTTTGAACAGCCCCTCTGTACCCGTCTTGTTTATTCCTTTCATGTATTTAAAGGTTTAAATCATGTCACCCCTGTCTCTCCTCTCCTCCAGTGAGTACATGTTCAACTCCTTCAACCTCCTCTCGTATGATAAGTCCCCCAGCCCCTTGATCATCTTTGTCGCTCTGCACTGCACCCCCTCCAGTAACTTAATGTCCCTCTTCAGATACGGACGCCAGTACTGCACACAGTACTCCAGGTGTGGTCTAACTAATGACCTATACAGTGGCAGAATCACCTCCTCCCTCCTCGAGGATATACACCTTGCAATACAACCCAGCATTTTGTTGGCCTTTGCAGCTGCCTTCCTACATTGTGCTGAGTTGTTCATTGACCCTGTAATGAGTACACCCAGATTCTTCTCCTCCTCTGTCTGGGCTAGCTGCACTCCCCCTAGCTGGTAACTCCTCATTGGGTTCTTCATCTCAAAATGCAGCACCTTGCACTTTTTAGCATTAAAGCCCAGTTGCTAGGTGTCTGACCAGGTTTCAAGCTTTGCCAGATCATCCTGCAACCCCTGCCAACCCCCTAGGTCATCCACCACCGCGCCAACCTTGGTATCATCAGCAAACAGACTGATCTTACGCTTGATGTCCCATGATATGTCTGCAATGAATATCCCAAACAACACTGGTCCAAACACCAAGCCCTGTGGGACACCGCTCGTCACTGCCCTTTGGTGTGAGGCTCCCCACCCACCACCACCCTCTGTTGCCTTCACTGCAGCCAGTTTCCTACCCATCTCACCAGCTTTCCACCCGCCCTGTGCCTACTAACTTCCTTCCCAGCCTTCCATGTGGCACAGAGTCGGATGCCTTACTAAAGTCCAGATACAGGACATCCACTGCATAGCCCTGTCCAGTTGCCTGAGTTACCCAGTCATAGGGCCTCGACCAGGTTGGTTTGGCAGGATCTGCCATGTATGAAGCCATGCTGTCTGCTGTCCTGTAGTCCTTGTCCTCCAGGAGGACCACCAGCCTCTCCTTCAGGATAGTCTCCATCAGCTTACCCACGGATGGATGTGAGGCTCACTGGTCTGTAGTTTCCGGTTCATCCTTGGGGCCACTCTTGTGGAGGGCACCATGAAACCGTCCTCCAGTCTGGGTACACACCCCAGTGTAGTGAGGCATTAAATAGGTCTGCGAAAGGTCCTGCAAGGACCTCTGCCAACTCCTTCAGTACCCTGGGTGGATGCCATCTGGGTCTGGGCCTTGTCCACCCTCAGTGCCTTCAAACCCTCTCGAACTCTGCCCTCCATGAGTTTCCCCATCTGTCACCACTTCCCCCCTGCTTCTGCCATTTCTCCCACCTTGGGTGTCACCCCCTCTTCTCTTTAGTAAATACTGAGCAGAAGTACTCATTTAGTGCTTCGCCTTATCATACCTCACTTCACTAACCCCCCTCCTTCCTAATCCTTACTATGTGATCCTTACAGCTCCTTTTCTCCTGATGTACTAAAAGAAGTCCTTCTCCCCCTTCTTAATGCCTTTTGCCAGCCTGAGTTCTGTAGATGCTTTGGCTCCCCTTACTGCCCTCGTCACCTCCTTCGATTGTGTCAAGTACTCTTCTCTCTCCTCCCCACTCCCTGTTTTCTTGTACTTCCTAAAGGCAGCTTTTTTCCTCCTTACCTTTTCCATGACCTCCTTGCTCAACCAGCTCGGTTTCTTAGCCCTAGCCTTCTTGCTCTGGGCTTTGCAGCAGGTTTGGTTGCCTACACTATCCCAAAGCTTTATGAGCTCCCACCTCTGTTAGTATCCATACTAGATTGAATTCTGGCCAGGTACCCTTCTACCACTTCCCCCATCCTTCCAAAGTCGACCCTTCTGAAGTCCAGCACTCTTGTGCCAGATTCCACTCCTTCCTTGCCCATATCCAATGTGAGCCATACTGAGTGGTGGTCGCTCCCTGACAGCGGTTCCTCCACTGTACTCCACTGTACACTGGACCTTTCTCTCACAAAGTCCCCATTTGCCAGCATAAGGTCAAGGGTATTCCCTAACCTGGTTGGTTCACTGACCATTTGCAGCAGGAAGCTGTCCTGGAAGGCATCCAGCAGTAGCTGCTCCCTTCTGTTACTGGTTGTTGGGGTGCTCCAGTCCACTCCTGGCATGTTGAAGTCCCCCACAATCACCACATGACCCTTCTCGCAGGTCCTTCTGATCTGTTCCGCTAGTTCCTTGTCTAACTCCTCCGTCTGAGATGGTGGCCTGTACACCACTCCCATTCTAAGAATCCTATTCTTGGGAATCCTGGATTTGCACCCAAAGTGACTCCGTACTACCTCCTCCCTTCCTCTCTACACACTTCAGTCCTTCCTTCCATATAGTCCACTCCCCTCCTTTCCCAAATCACCCTGTCCCCAGAAATAACCAGTACCCTGGTACAGACAGGTCCCAGTCATTAT
The DNA here is from genome assembly GCA_016271365.2 of Neoceratodus forsteri. Lineage (NCBI taxonomy): Eukaryota > Metazoa > Chordata > Ceratodontiformes > Ceratodontidae > Neoceratodus > Neoceratodus forsteri. Next base: position 188,273,467 of record CM028132.1, on the reverse strand, counting down.
ATTGGTGGCCACGTTTCCGTGATGGCTGCAATGTCCACCTCTCCCTCTGCCACAGAGAACCTGTAACTCTGCAGTTTTCTTCCAAGACTCCTAGCATTAAGGGTAACCACCTTCCACTTCCCCCTCGCATCTGCCTCCTTTCCTAGCATCGCCAATAGTACTTGCCATTTTTGTCCTTTGTCACTGTTATGGGGGTAGCTCATATGATTTCCCAACCTGTGATCTCTGCATATCTCTTCCCCAACTGCTACCCCCCATTCCTAGTTTAAATTCCCAACTTCCTCTATATACTCTTCCATCCTCTGTTTCAACACTTTCTTTCCCTCCTCACTCAAGTGTAGTCTGTCCTTGGCATAGAGACTACTGTCCTCCCATGTCCCTCCCCACCTCCCCAACAGCCCATACCCTTTAGCACCATACCAGGTTTTTAGCCATCTGTTAAATTCCTCTATTCTCAGCTTTCTTGTTGTGCTTGCCTTTGGCACGAGAGTATCTCGGAAAAAGTTACTGATCTTCCTGCCCCCTCACATAATTAACACTAGCTCCTCAAACCTCCTCTGGACTATATTATCTGTCTTGTCAGCCAGGTCATTTGTCCCAAGATGTATAATTAAATGAGGCTTGTCCCTACCCCTTCTAGCATATTTCAGAACAGACTGTCCACCCTTTCCGCTGTCATTCCTGGCATGACCTCCACCCAAATGCGACTATGCCTCTCCCCCTTGCTACCCCACCTAACTCCTCTTAGTATTGAGTCCCCCAGCACTAAGATTCCACTCCTCTTACTCCCTACTTGCTTCCGTTCATCTCCCTCTCTCATTTCCAGCTCCTCTTCTTCTTCCTCCTGCACATTATTTCCCCTTTTTACCCCTGTTGCAATTCTCCCAGCAGAACTTCCCCCCCGCTCCAGTTTGGTCCAGGCATTTATCAATTACTCCTCTAATTTCATATTTCCTCCTCCACTTTCTTCCTCTCTAGCAGTGCACAGCTGTTTCTGAAGACCCTTCACAAATGCCCCTCCCTCTCTCTTCATAGTAACCTGTTCTCTCCTTTCCTCCATGACTTTTGCCACTTCTTTTGCCTCCCTCACAAGTCCCTATCTCCTCCTTCCATTTGTCTTTTGTCTCCTGACCTGGTTTCCCCGGCAATAGGTCCTCCTGGCCTGGGCCCTTGTGTCTGCTTCCCTTCTTCTGACCATCTCCTCACCACTGTTGGCTTAAATCGCCCTCCCTCATCCCCCCTCTTCCTCCCACCAGTATTGGTTAAACCCACCCAAATCTGCCTTGCCTGTCTTGGTTCCTCCTGCAGACCCTCAATCTCCTTTCTAAGTTTTTCTATGTGGTTGCACACTAAACATCCTCCCACACTCCAGGCAATGTTTGAAAAGATTGTTCACCACAGTTGTTGCAACCTACCTCCTACCCATTGTTGTCGTTGCCCTGGCGACCCCCCACCCTTCAGATGCAGATACCAAACACTCCCCCAAAGTCTCCCCTCCTCCCTCTATCAGTGCAAACATTTTCTTTATTTCCCTTACCTCCTTTGTTGCACATGTTTAGATATATTGAGCAACTGCTTTTATATTCCTATCCTTCCTATCCACACTCAAAAAGAGACTTTAAGTAGCCACTGCACAGCCCTTCAAACTCCTACTCCTCCTTTCCCAATGCAATATCAATGTGAAGAAGTAATAAAAGCTCCTAGATTTGCATTTACTTCCCTCCACTGAGAGAGCAGTCAACTCTTCACTTGCTGTGTTCCTTTCCTGAATGTCTGCTTTTGCTATGACAAGTGCATATCCTTTTATATTTGAGAGTGATGTCAGAACCCCTAGTATAAAAATAATGGACCAGGGGTGGGTGGGGTGAAGGTTTGTGGGGTGTGACCTGCCAAGTCTTCCAGAAACAATCAGGTAGCTGAGGCCCTGGTCAGACCATTAGCACCCTTCCCCCTGTGCACTCAACTTTTGCAGCTAGTGAAGCCAGCAACAATGAATCACAATTTTACTCAAAGCCCCTAATGGGTTTACCTACCCAAAGAAACAGGACTCCAGTTCAAACAGCTTCACCAGCAACACATCAAAAATAGGCTTGGAATTAGAAGATACAGGTCTCTAATTCAAAGAAACAGACCCAATTAAATTACACCAATTTTTTTAAAACAGAAGAAATAGGCCTCTACAAATGCAGCCTGCCACACAGTGAACCATACAAATGAGCCCACTTATAGCTACCAAAACAGGTTTCAAAATTCCAACAGCCCCAAACAATACCCTGCTAGCCCCTTAGTAGTAAGAAAGGAAAGAAATAACCTTCTACCAAGTAGAATCCATGAAAAACAATGTAAAACAAGAAGTTACTGTACTGTAGATCTGATCCTGTCCCCCTTCTAGTTTATTCCTTTGGAGGCAAACATTATGGATGTCATTAAGGAAAATGTGAAGAATAGACAACAGTAAAAGGAGTGGGTCAGAGCAGTTTTGGTGCTGAAAAAGATGCTATGTATGTAAGGACAACCCTTGGAATTAGCTGGACAACACTCATGAATGCATCTCGTAGTGAACGGAAGCATGTAAAAAGCATACACAATTCTGTACTGCCTCAGGAAATTACAAAGTGAAAAACTTTTTTGAACAATCAGCAACCCCTCTGCCATACAAGAAGACATTCTTAAAAGGAAGCCAATGTTCAAATTGTTCCTATCAAAAATCCTTCATTTACTACATGCAGAATTTCTCAAGCAACACCCAGAGTATCATATCAGTGCCATCAAGTTCAACAGTTTGTGCCCCAAGCATATGAAACTTGCCAGACAACAGAAACTGGGCAAGTGCCTATGCAAGTACTTTGAAAATGTCACATTAAAACTGTGATCATTAAACCACATGGCAGATTTTTACAAACTGCCTGAGTGCAAAGTCATCAATATTTACAAAACTGTGGAGCTGACAATGTGAACAAATGAAGGTTCCATGTTTTTCAGAAAAGACTGTCTGGAGAAGGTATGTGAGTCTTGTGCAGTGAAGGCAATTGACAAACTTGAAGAGGCTCTATTGAATCAACATGGGTTAGAAATATTGAGATGGTACCAGTGGGAAACCATCACAGTGAAGAAAACAAATGATGGCTTTAACACAAAAACATCCCACAAAGTGTTGGTCAGCAAGAAGACCTCATTACAACAACTTATTGGAAGGCCTGCAGTTTCTTGGTCACCATCTACATGTGGCACTGTGGCAAATAATGCAATTTGCATTACTCAAGACAAATCTACCATAAGGCTGGGTTGTCATTGTGCTGGACTTTGCCAAAAACTATGCCTGCAAGTACCAGAATGAGATCCAGTCCTGCCACTGGCATCAAGAGTGGCTACAGTGCAATAGATTGGTAAATATTACAGGTGCTCACATTGTAATGACCTTTTCATGGAATACCTGGTATTCATCTCAGATGACCTCGCACATTACCACCATGCTGTTCAACATTTTGTTAAGATGGCCAGTGAACACATCATGAACAGTCACCACATAAACATTATGAAGAAGGTAGATGTGTCAGTAAATACAAATCAAAATAGTCCTTCTATGAAATGTCAAAGGCTTCATCAGAGTGTGGATTCCTGGTTGACTGTGACAATTTTTGGATCACACCATGGTAAGCACCCCTCTAATGGGGAGAGTGGTGTGGTGAAATGGTCAGCAACCAGGGCCGTGAAATCACAAATCGCTATCATTTCAACAGCAGAAGAGATGTTCACGTAATGCCATGATAATCTGACCAGAGATCCTCCAAGTGATGGGTGTAGGCATTCCAAGACAACATTTTTCTGGGTGCCTGACAAATTCATAAGAAGGCCAAAATGACTGGATGTTATAGCTTTTCCTGGGACAAGACCTGTCCAGAGCATAAGATGCGGAAGGTGCTGTGGCTGCCACCAGAGCACTGTCTTGTGTCTGCCAACAAGTGCCAAAATGATGATGGCTTATGTGTAAACATGGAGCATATGGATCAATGAACTTCAAAGAGGCTCAAACTGAAACATGGCAGCACCAGTACTTCTCAGACAGCTCAAATCCTTGAACTCAGGAATGACACTGTCCAGCAATGCCAGTGACAGACTCCTCTACAACTCGGTGCACAAAAAAGAGTGCCCATGAGCACAGCACTGCAGATATGGACACTCCTGCTGTTTCCAGCACTCCAGTGACTGACCCCTCCTCTGCTCTTGCCACTCTACTAATAGACCTCAGTGACTGACCCCTCCTTTGCTCCTGCCACTCTACTGACAGACCCACTCTGCTGTAACTAGCACTTCATCAACTGACCTGATTGCTGCTTCAGGCACTGAAGCAATGGACATTTCTTCTACTCATGAAACTTCAGCAATGGCCTTCTCCACTGCTTCTGTCCCTAGTGTGCTTGCTGACTGTCCACCTGCTAAAAGAAAAATTAAACCCAGACAAGATACAGCTGGAAAAATGTTATGCAATCTACTATTCCAAACATTTTTTTATCGGGCAAGTGCTTGCATTTAATGAGCTACAATGTACTTTCACTGTCAAATTCCAGGACCAGCATGCAAATCAGCAACTCGCATGGCCACAACAGCAGGACACTGATATGACAAGACAGCAGAGACTTTTCCGTGGACCTGCTCATCTGTCAGGAAATGGAAGCTTTGCAATTGCACAGGATGAACTACAAACTATCGCCACAAAATATGAAAAGCTCAAGAGTTGTTGGAATTAACAGCATTTAAAGTGTTGGACAATCTGATCATTTGCTATGCACAATCTATTGTATGATGTTTTTATTTTTACAGCTTATTGGTGTTTTTTTTTTCTTATTTCAGTGCACTTCAGTACACGAATATATAATTCTTAACATCATAGATCACAACTAATAAACTTTTATAAACCTACATTGTTGTTTGCTGGTCTTTGCCACATTGACAATGCATGTTTGGTGGCCCCTATACATGATTCAGAACACAAGGTTGGTGTCCACTATACATTCAGAACACAAGTTTGGTGTCCACTGCTACATTCAGAACACAAGGCTGGTGTCTACTGGTACATTCAGAACACGAGGTTGGTGTCCACTGGTACATTCAGAACAGTGAAGCTTATTTTTCTTGGTCATTTAAAAGTCAGTTATCTTGCAACACAGTGAATTTTTCATTGTAGGATCATGGCATGTTAAAATGCTAGAAAAAAATGATCTACACTGCATTTAAAAATTAACACCTCATGTCGCAATTTGGTACAACATTTTCATGAACATACCCCTTTCTTTACATGAGGACAGTTGCCTCTGGGTTTAAATCCAGAGTCTTTTACTGCTGTGGCCCACTGGCTGCAGTCAGCCACGGGAGCACTCCGAATGACTCCATGTAGCTCTGCACTGTTAATGTTTGATTATAGTGTGCTAGATTTTTTTCTGTTAAAACTGTCTTGTTTGTATTTTACAGCTGAAGTTTTCTGATTTAATGTAAATGCCTGTATTGTGTTCCTCATAAGACCGGTAGCGATCTCAGCTCAGGCCTTTGAAACCCCCCCTTCATCTTTTTACACTAGTATTGTGTTTTAAATAGCCCTGTTACTGCTCAGTCAGACTTGGAGGCACCTTGCGTAACGTTTTGTTCTGTAACACCCCCCTGTTTAAGCCAGTCTGCATTTCTTTTTAGCTCCACGAGCAGCCCCACCTCCTCTGGCTTTCTTATTTAATTCTCCTCTGCCTTCTCCTTCCAGGTAGTCTGAAAGCCACAGCCGTGGTTCTCTGATGAACCTAACCTGCCAGACTGCCACCCGCAGTCCAGGTGTGAAGCCACCAGCCCCTCACAGAAACACAGGTATGGACTTGCCCTCAGGGACTGATTACCTCCAGGAAGGGAGCCCTAGCTGCCAATTTTTTTGGCCCACTGACCCACTCCCCCGGTCCTGATTAAATACACACAAACCCCACCCTGGCTTTCTAGCTCACTCCTACTGGCTATTGTCAGCCACGCCTCATTGGTTATCTAGGCCTTAATTTTCACTGGTCCCCCATCCTCCCACAGGAACAACTCATTTCCCTGCCCCTCTCAAGGAACTGTTGCAAATCCTGTATTTATTACTGGTTAAAGGAAATAGCTCCACATTAAGAATGCCATCTGTGTCTATCCTTCTCTATAGTTGCCTTATATTACTAAGTTATGCTCTAGCCAAAATTTTGGTTTGCAACTCAGACAAAGGCGAGTTTCCCTCCTCTATCATCTACTAAGATACAGCCTCCCACATTAGACCATGGCATCCTACATCAGGGACGTCTCTTCTATGGTCATGCCCCTCCTCCCACCAGGCCATAACTATAGAACACGTGCAATTCCCAAGGATGGTATCGACCCTATCAGTTCTCTATGTTTTATCCCTGGCAAATAACAATCCTGCCCTTAACACAGCCACCGCTAAACCAATGCACACTAGAAGGAGTAACAAAAGACTATTTAACAGGCTAAGACACCACCTTAAAAAACTACTACTGCTTCTCCTACTCTGTTCTGGAAATGTTGAATTAAACCCAGGCCCACCTATTTCTCTGGATGCCCCTGCGGACCTCCCTCAACATAAAGGGATTAGCTTTCTCCATATCAATGTCTGTAGTTTGCTAAAGATTGACTCTATACAGTCCTGGGCTTTACATGCATCTCCTGATTTCTTCATGATAACTGAATCCTGGCTCACACCCTCGACCCCAGACAAATCTATCAACGTACCCGGATGTATCATCTACCACTGTGACAGACCGACTAGAGGGGGAGGGGTTGCAATATATGTCAAAAGCATATTCACAGTCAGTCTTTGACTGTACCTCAAAAGCTAAGGAATTTGAATGCCTGGCTCTAAAATTATCACTTTCCAGTGAGGAAATCACTGCTTATGGCAGCATGCTGCCGACCGTCGTCTGGTGGCTGGGCACTTCTGCCACACCTTCAAAACATTCTTGACTCTGTTAATACTGAGTGTATTCTAATGGCGGATTTCAATCTAAATTGGAATGATGACAGCTCTAAGAAATTGAAGGATCTATGCAATGTTAATGGTCTGTTACAAATGGTGACTGCTATAACAAGACCTAGCAGAAAAAACCCTGAGTGCAGCACCCTCCTGGACCTTATGCTAGTAAACAAACCTCACAATATCTTGCATATTGGAGTATTCTTCAATGATATAAGTGACCATTGCACTACTGCCTGCATCAGACATCCTTCCCAAATAAAAACGGCCTCCAAATTCAAAATGAAAAGATGCCTGAAAAAGTTCTGCCAGTACACTTTCCTGAAAGATCTAAGCAACATTTGTTGGCAGGATTTCTATCTAGCCCCCACCTTTAACAAGGCATTTAACATCTTTCACAGCCTCTTACTGGGGTTAATAGACAAACATGCCCCACTAAGACTGATCAAATCAAAAAATAAAACTCCTGGCTGGTTCTCTCCTATCCTGAAGAAAGCACTTAGGGATAGGGACTACTGGTGGAAAAAAGTGAGGAAATCCCACCTAGAGGCCAATTGGTTAGCATTCCGTACCACTAAGAATGCTTGTACCAAGCTAATTAGGTCAGAAAAGCTAGGTACTTCCAAAAAGAACTAGAAGACAATAAAAATAACTCTGCCAAATTTTGGAACATCCTCAAAGAAGTCGAAGGTCAGTCCACTGCAACACCCCTTCCAAACAAAATTGTGTCTGATAGTACCACCTATATGGACAAAGCTGATATACCAGAGAAGTTTAATGATCACTTTGCCACTGCAGGGCTTGCTTTTGACACGTCACCTATCAGCAAACTTAGCTCTGCCAGAGACTACACTGTTGGCTTCACTGATAACCACAACCATAACCAACCGCATCCCACCCCCTTCAGCTTCCTCACAATTACGTTCAAGCAAATGGAGGACCTCCTCCTTTCTCTGGATACAAAAGAGTGCGGGTGTAGATAATATTGAACCTTACTTCCTAAAACTTGGCCATACCTATCTGACCGTCCCCATTACACACTTATTCAACACCTCTCTGATTCAAGGTGAGCTACCTGTCTTGTGGAAAACTGAGCACATCCTACCATTATTCAAGACTGGGGATCCGAGTGATCTGAACAATTACCAGCCTATTTCTATACTATCCGTCCTCTCTAAATTACTTGAAAAAATTGTCAACATCCAACTTAGAGAACATTTGGATTCACAAAAGTTGCTAAACCCGGCTCAGTCCGGTTTCAGAGCCAAATAGTACAGTATCAGCTCTTGCCAAAGTAACTACAGACTGGCAAATGGCCTTGGACTCTAAGAAGCATGTATTTGCCCTCTTCCTTGATCTAAGTAAGGCCTTCAATACTGTGGATCATACCATCATGCTTACTGCACTGAGTAACATCAGACTTGATAGTTCTGCCATTAAATGGTTCACCAGCTACCTAACCGATAGGTTACAACAAGTCAAAGTCATAGGAGATTTGTCCCCACAAAAATTCTTGTTACGAGGAGTCCCACAAGGCTCCATCCTGGGCCCCATCCTCTTCGCAATATACATAAATAATCTGGATTCACAACTGGGCACAGCCAATGTGCACTTATTCACAGATGATACTGTACTCTATACCACAAATTCATCCTTGGATTTGGCCCATGACTACTTACAGAAAGACTTCATCACCCTCCTATCCAACCTTATCACTCATAAGCTCCTCCTCAATGCCAAAAAGACTAAAGCAATGATTCTCTCACCAAAGTCTACTTCCGGATGTCCACATCACACAGATCCAAACACTCTTAGATGAACCCCTTGAAGTAGTTGATACCTTTAAAAACCTATGGTTCTGGCTGGATAACAAGCTCAACTTTCTGTGCCACTTAAATGAAACCTCAAAGAAACTAAGACAGCAATTAGGTTTATTCTATCGCATTAAACACTTACTTACATTAGAAGCCAGAATGAGACTAGTATAAACTACATTCCTACCTATACTGGACTACGCTGACTTCCTTTACAGTCATTGCCCATCAACGATGCTAAACAAACTGGACACCCTTTACCACCGGGCTTTAAGATTTATCCTAAATCTTCCCCATGGTACACATCACTGTCTTCTATACCAAGTTTCCGGGATGGACCTCACTCTCAACTAGGAGAAAAAGGAATGCTCTCCTCTGGTTTTTTTTAGAGCATTATCTGATAACCTCCCTGCATACATCTCAAACCTCTTCAAATGGGCTAAAGGTTCCTATGGCCTGAGACACTTCTCCATAATCTGCTTCCAGATTCCTAGAGTGAAAACTACCCTTGGCTCAGCAGCAATCAACTTCTCACTTCCATCACTTTGGAACACTATGAAAGACTCATCAAAATTATCCTCTCTTCCAAGCATTTTCACATTCAAAGCTCTATTAATGGATTATCTGAAAAAATCATGCAACTGTTTCAGATGCCTATGATCCCTAAGCCCCAGGTGCCACTCTCAAATCCTATGCCTAAGTATCTCATCCACCCCCCCACATTCCTAACAACAGAAACCTAAGACCTACAAGCCTAGTTCCCTTAATCCGAGATGGCCCTGCCTATTCTCTACCTTTTACCTATTCTGGCCTCCCTCTTGGCTGCCTACTCTTTCACCCCAGTTTCTACCCTATTTTTTAATACCTTCTTATTTTTTATCATTTAGGTATCAACTCTTACTTAGCAGAGACTATATGGGATTGTTGTGCCTTCTCATTCCAGGAAAGCTTACCATTATGTACCTTTGCATGTTAATTATGTTGACCAGTATGTATAAGCCCATATTGACCGGTACCTTCACAATGTTTTTTTTTTTCTTTTTCACCGCTGTCCACCGTAATTGTAATCTTATGAAGTATACTGTATTGTATTAATGCCCAGGACCACCTTGAAAATGAGCTTGCTCAATGGTGTTTATGCCTGGTTAAATAAAGTGATTGAATGATATATATAAAACAATATAAAATCTATAGAAATCTCCAATAAAATCAAGATATATGGCTGCACTGAATTGATCTGGGTCAAAATAAATGGGGGATGTTTATCATATATAAAAATCCGGAACATATATTGCCCACTGTCCTGCACTATGGAGACCACCACAAATATCAAGAAAGAAATTGCAAGAGCCAAGGAATTAGGTGAGCTTGTAGTTATAGGGGCTATAAACATGAGCGACATCAACTGGGCAGAAAATTCAGCATCCTCTACCTTTGGCAAACAGTTACTAGAAGAATGCAGTAGAAACAATTTGATCCAGCATGCAAAGGTCCCAACACTGGGAAGAAATATACTGGAGATTGTATTAGGGTCAGAAAATACCATCATTGAAAATGAAACTATAGTATAGCACAGTGGTTTAAGGCTCTGAGCTGCAAATCTGGTGACATCCAGCAGACCAGACCTGGGTTTGAATCCAACAGATTCCACTTGCATACCGTATGACCCTGAGCAAGTCACTTAACTTCCCTGTGCTCCCAGGTCACTCCTGTAAAAAAGCTTTCAGCTTAGTGTGCTACTCCTGGTTAAACAACTAACAAAAAACCACTAGGAAATAGTGATCACAGTACACTGAAGTTTATAATAAAATACAAGTTTATCCCTCAAAACAGTTGCACTGAGGTGTATCTATACCACAAGGCCAATATTTCACAAATAAGGAACAAACTACAGAACACCAACTGGGACAACCTGTTAAAAGACAAAAAGGTTGAAGAAATGTGGCAAATTATTAAGTTCTCTCAAAAATAGCAGCCCTGCTGCAGAGTATGCTAATAGGACACACACATACAGTATATTGAAATCTCTAAAAGTCCAGCACCACTCACCATAAACCGAGACCATGTAAAAATCCAGGTTGAAAAAAGTCATTTTATTGAAGACAAACAATAGAAGTGCACTCACCCAAATGCTAATAGCACAGGCTGGGAGGAGACGGCAGAACCCCACTAACCTTCGACTGGTTTCGTTAAGGCGTCATCAGGAAGTGTTCCCACAGGTGTCAATACTTGCCTTATAAAGGCACAGATTTGAAGAAACAGTGCATCTACTACAACTTAATCATTAACATATTATTTCATATATGGCAAAAAAATTGAGTCAAAAGAGTTGTAATAGACCCAAATACATTTTAAATAGCTTACAATAATTAAACCATACTCAATGTGAAGTTAATTTAAAACTATGCACTACAAAAGCAAACAAACAGAAAAACTTGTGTTTATATTTAAACTTGAATAAAACATCAACTCAATATTATATTATATATATCAATGGAACTTGCTGAGGTCACTGTTTCAGGGCAGGAATTGCCAGGGGCAAAATCTCCCCCGCATGTGGTATTGTATGTGTAAGCATGTTTGTAGGAAGACGGGAAGAGGAATAAAAAGGGAACAAATGAATAATAGAAAAAAGTAAAGAGGAGGGGGGCAAGATGGGAGAAAAGGGGGGAGAGGAAAGAAAGAAAAAAAAAAAAGAAAAAGAGGAAGGCAAATGACTAGGCCCATACCAGTATTCTTACTGTATATTGTACTGGTATTAAATTTCATATGTGTGCCCTCACACACGCTCACACAAACATGAATCATGTATATATACCTGCAAACTTTCTATGGGGATCCAAATATGTACTGCACAATCGATATAATCAGTTCCTTTTTACTTCAGCTAATATATTGGCCTAACAGGTAGGCATTTCACATAAATAAATAAATCATGACCATACACTAACTTTTGGAATACATTCAAATATATTCATCACTTAAGACAATACACAAATGGCAGAGATATTTAATGAATATTTTTGTGAGGTGTTTTAAATCCCTAAAAAATACAGATAGAAAAATACAGATAGTGAACAGCACAGGTTTAAGAAAGGAAGGAGTTGTACAATGAACCTCCTCTGCTTTTATGAGGGGATTAGCCGTGCAATAGGCAATAACATCCCCTGCGATATAGTGTATTTAGATTTTGCAAAGACATTTGATCTTACTCCACACTCGGCTATTATTAGCAAGCTTGAAAAAGCAAGGACTAACCCCACCATTATTATATGGATAATGGAGTGGTTGTGTGGGAGACAACAGAGGGTGCTTGTAAATGGACACCTTTCGGAGGTGGAGAAGTTGCTAGTGGAGTTCCCCAGGGATCTGTGCTGGGACCAGTGTTGTTTCACATTCATTGCAGACCTTACCACAACTCTGAAGTGCTGGGTAACAAAATATGAAGATGACACAAAGATAGGTGGGCCACGCAAAACCCTGTCAGACTCTTTTCTAATACAACATGATCTTGACAGAACTGCAAACTGGACAGTAAAATGGCAGATGAAGCTCAATATGAACAAGTGTCAGGTACTGCACGTAAGTAGAGGTAACATGATGAATACCTACTCATTAAGTGGTACACTTCTGGGGGTGTCATGCAATGGAAAAAGACTTGGGGAGCCACATAATGGGTGATCTGGGCTTCACAAAACAAACAGAAGCTATAACTAAAGCTAACAAAATAATCTTAGGCAATAAAAAAGAACATTGTGTCTAGGGAAGGTGAGGTTTTTATTCCTCTGTATAGGGCTTACATGCAACCACATCTCGAATATGCCTCACAGCTATGGAACCCATTTAAAAAGGGGGACAGAAACAGTCAGAGAATGTCCAAATAAGACTTACTACAACAATAAAAGGGCTGGATGACCTAGGATTTGATCAATGTCTAACCTTGTTAGACCTTATATCCCCAGAATCTTGGCGTACATGGGGGGACGTCCTCTTTATGTATGACATTATACAAGATCCTGTTTGAATGGTGAAATTGGATGTTGAATTCAAACCTGGGCAAACGGAGACTAGAGGACACCCACTCCAGATAAGAGGAAAACACTTTAGTTCTGACAAAAGGAAGTATGTTTACACTTCTAGAGTGGTTAATGTGTGGAATTCACTTCCATTGGAGGTAATTGTGAGCAAAACAAAGTTAGAGTTCAAAAAAAGGCTAGACATCGACGAGCATATGAACATATGAATGTGCCGGCAGAAACAGACCACCCTGTCCATCTAAGTCTGCTCGAGTGTGCAGCCAACACTCCTAGTTTGCAGCTGCCCCAACCCCCTTTGTCATCCCACTGCCACCCCCCACCTCCTCCACCCTCACTCTCCCCTGTTCCCTGTCCCCTGTCCCATGCCTTTTTGAAACTGTTCACAGATTTACATGATACCACTCATTCTGTTTGGGCATTCAATTTTGCTACCACCCTCTCTGTGAAATAGTGTCTCCTCATTTCCTTCCTAAATCTTCCCCCTCATCCTTAGCCCATGCCCCCGGTGACCATCCCCCTCCTTAACTTAAAGACCCCATCTGCCCAATCCTTATTGATTCCCCATGGATACTTGAATGTCTTTATCATGTCCCTCCATCCCTTCTATCCTCCACGGTGTACATATTCAGGTCTACCAGCCTGCAGTCATAATCTCTCCCCTCCATTCCACATATCATCTTTGTTGCCCTCCTCTGCACCCCTTCCGGTAGCCTAATATCACGCTTTAGGTATGGCTTCCAAAACTGCACACAATATTCTAAGTGCGGCCTTATCAGTGACCTGTAGAGGGGCAAGATCACCTCTCTTCGCTTGGATGAAAACCCCCTCGCTATGCACCCCAGCATTTTGTTCACTTTTGCAGCCACTCTTCTGCACCGGGCAGTGTTGTTCATGGTCCCTGTTATCATTACTCCTAGATCCTTCTTCTCTACAGTGATCCCTAGATTAACCCCCCCCAGTCAGTATTCTCTCCTTGGGTTCTTTACCCCAAAATGCATAACCTTACACTTCTTTCCACTGAACCCCAGCTGCCACCTCTCTGACCACTCCTCTAGCTTGTGTAGGTCCACCTGTAGCTGCTTCCATCCCTCCTCTTCATCCACCACTGCTCCTATTTTGGTGTCATCAGCGAACAGACTTACTTTGCTCACCACCCCGTGTGCAATGTCTGATATGAAGAGCCCAAACAATACTGTCCCCAACACAGAGCCCTGTGGCACCCCACTCATCACCGGCCTTGGAGTTGAGAGCTCCCCTCTCACCACCACCCATTGCAACCTGCCATTCAACCAGCTTGTAAACCAGTTCATCACTTTTTCCCCTACCCCTACACCAGTTAGCTTCTCTCCAAGCTGCCCATGGGGCACCAAATTGAAGGCCTTGCTGAAGTCCAAGTAAAGAACATCCACCGCATGACCCTTATCCAGCTCACCTGTCACCCAGTCATAATATTGTACAAGGTTGGTTTAACAAAGACTTCTCTGAAACAAACCCATGCTGCCTCACATCCTGGAGGCCATTGTCCTCCAGGTGAGACACCAGTCTTTCTCTTAGTATCGTTTCTATGAGTTTGCACACTATGGAGGTGAGACTTACTGGATGATAATTACCCAGTTCATCCCTTGGCCCACTCTTGTGTAATGGTACTACATGTGCCATCCTCCAGTCCAGTGGGACACATCCCAACTCCAGTGAGGTGCTGTACGGATCCACCAGTGGCTCTGCCAACACCTCCGCCATCTTCCTCAGCACCCTGGGGTGGATACCATCTGGTTCTGGTGCCTTGTCTACCTTCAGTGCCCTCAGTTCCTCTAGGATTCTACTTGCCTCAGTTCTTCCACCTGTCACCTCCTCTTCCCCTGTCTCCACTCTCTCAGCTCATGCTGGTAGCGGTCCCCGCCTTTCTTCTGTGAACACTGAGCAAAAGTATTCATTCAGTGCTTCTGCCTGCTGCTCCCTCTTTTCCGTCCTATCCCCACCCTTTTTATCCTCTCTATTGTCTCATTGCACTTCCTTTTCTTCTTGATGTATCTGAAAAAGTCTCCCCCCCCCATTAATTCCCTGTGCTAATCTCAGCTCCCTCTGGGCCTTAGCTTCTCTCACTTTTCTAGTCACCTCCCTGGACCATCTTGCATATTCCTCCCTGCCCACTTCCTTCCCCGTCCTCCTAAACCTCTGGTGCACCACTCGTTTTGCCCTCATCACCTCCACAACCTCGCTGTTTAACCAGCATAGCTTTCTTGCTCTGCTCCTCTTACTCTGTGCCTTGGTGCAGGCTGCTGTTGCCTCTGTAACCCCCCATTTAATAATATCCCATTTCTGCTCCATGTCCATTTCCTGTCTTATGCCCTCCAGTTTCCTTTTCAATACTTCTTGCATCCTCCCAAAGTCTGCCCCCTGAAGTTTACCACCCGACTAACTGATGTTTCTGGCTCCCCGCTCATCGTGATATTAAACCACACCGTTTGGTGATCGCTGTCGGCTAGTGGGTCCTCTACCGTTATTTCCCTCACTGCCTTCCCATTTGGCAATACCAGATCTAAAGTGTTCTTTAGCCTAGCAGGTACAGTAACCAACTGTGTCGGGAGACCCTCCTGGATTGTGTCTGGAAGCACTTGCTCCCTAGCACTGGAGGTGACCGGAATGCTCCAGTCAACCTCCGGCAAGTTGAAATCCCCCACAATGACCACTTTCCCTTTCCTACATACCATTTTGATTTGTCCCTCTAACTCCCTGTCAAGCTCCTCAGACTGGGACAGCTGTATACCACCCCAGAACTCACTTTTCTACCCCTTGAGCCTAGGAGCTGCAAACAGACTGCCTCTGTTCTCCTTTTGTTTTCCCCTCGTCCCTAGTGCATTTGATCCCTTCCCTCACACAGACTGCCACCCCACCCCACCTCCCTCTTTACAGTCCTTCCTGTATAATTTGTATCCTGGGACTGCCAGGTCCCAGTCCTGGTGTTCAGTTGCCCATGTTTCTGTGACAGCTGCAATATTCACCCTCCACACTGCCAAGAGTGCCTGTAGCTCAGCGGATTTGTTTCCTAGGCTTCCTGCATTCAATGAAACCACCCTCCATAATGCCCCCTTCCCTTCACTAGTCTCCATCTCCTCCCTTCTACTCCCTCCTTTTTTGGCCACCCCGAGTCTTTCCCTGCTAGCCTGGGGGGTAGGCTGTGACTCCAGTCTATCGTATACTCGCCTATCTGCTGTCCACTTTCCACCCCCATCTAGTTTAAATTCACCCTTGTCGCAATAAACCTGCCAGTCCTTGCTTTAATACCTCCTCCCCCTCCCCACTCAGGTGTGGCCTATCCCTTGCAAACAGGTTGTTATTATCCCAGGTACTGCCCCAGTCGCCCACAACCCCATACCCCTTAGTTCGACACCATTCTAGCAACCATGTGATCAAGTCTCTAATCCTCTCCTTTCTCACTGTGCTTGCACAGGGTACTGGGAGCTCTTCAGAGAAGGCCACAGATTCCCCAGTCTCCTTGCACAACCTTCCCACATCCTCAGTCCTCTCCCTTGTTACCACCACCATTTCCCCCACTAGGCCATTTGTCCTCACATGTACCACAATGTGTGGTTTCTGCCTACCCCTCCTTACACACCTTAGGATTGCCTGTCCTGCCATGTCTGCTTTTAATCCTGATATGGACTCCACCCATATCCGACTGTGCCTCTCCCCCTTGCTGCCCCATCTGATCCCCTTAAGTATGGAGTCCCCCAACACCAGTACACCTCCCCTCCTCTTTCCTTGTGCACGTCGCCACCCCCCCATTCAGGTTCTCATTTTTGGAGCCACTCAAGACTGTGTTTTTACCATGTGCCCCAGTGTCTTCCCCTCTGTCCCTCCCAATTATGACCCCTCCCTTCCCCCTGTTTGTCTGCCAACCTCCCTCTCCCTCTTCACCTCTATTAGTATTATCCTTCCCCCTGCTACACCATGCTCAATCTCTCCACTAGTAATGCCCCTCACTCCCTCTTCTTTGTGATTGCTATCCCTTGTGCAATCACCTCCTGCATCCTCCTTCCCATGTGTTGCTAGTAAAGTAAACATGTTCTGTATCCCCTTTGCCTTACTATGTGTGTTCTCCTCCCTCCTGCCTACTGCTGCTCCTCTTTTTCTATATCCTACTAGAGTCCACCCTTCATCCGCTGGCTTTCTGTCTAGTTTGCCCCTTCTCTCTAACTTGGCCCACTGTTCCTTCTCTGTGATGCCCCACAATACTCTCAGATGTTAGCCCTCCTACCGACGCAATCCTCCCCTCATCCCTCAACCTCCCCAGCTCCCTGCCAAACCATTGAACCTCTTCCTCGAGCCTCCTTAGCCTGTGGTATATTTGGCACCCTCCCAGCCTCCATAGTATATTCATCCACATTGCTGCCCCACAACCATTGCACCCAATGTTCCTACCCCACGGTCCACACTACCTATACAGCTTCTCCACACTAACTATCCCTACAGCAAGTAGAATTAACTAATCCTAGTCCAGCCTGTAACAGAAATTGTACCTGATATATTCTAGTGGAAGGCCCTCAACAATATCCACCTATTACACTAATCATCATTCATTGTGGATGCTGTATTCCTATTTGAGAACTACCTATGCTTAGTCCCTGCCCCATGGCTGTATTATTGGATAAAACTACATCAGCTGCACCTGAATCCCTTCCTCCAATTGCAGATCAGGCATTCCCCTATAAATAAGCTGTGCTCTGGGGAGGGAGGGTGGGAATAGGGCCCACACCCAACTTTCACGACAGTGTATCAGCCTTGTGTCTGCCCCTCACTGCACCTCCAAGCACTGCAACCTCCTCCGGAGGAAGGTCCCACACACACACAAACACTGTATTAAACAAGTCAACACTCGTGCCCTAAAGTCCACCATATTCGGAAAGGTGGCATATTAAAGTATTTTCTGTGAAACTGCTATAGGAGCACATGGGCTAATACCTTTAAGCTCCTTGCACTTCTTTGTATGAAACCTAGTATATGTTTGCCAAGGGATTGCAGCATATGTTTATTTGTCTGTGGCCCTTCCCCTAGAAACTGAAGCTAAGCAGATAGTGTTCCTTCCCAGGGGTTCAGGGCAAACCATGGGACTCTGTCAGGAGGAGGAATGATAGGGGCTGCCTTGCAGTGCAGTGGCCATCTGGAGGGGGCAGAGAAAGAAGGGTTAAAAAGAGAAGATTCCATTGCTCCCCCTCTTTCTTCTCCCTTTTCAGATCACCTACCCATCCCACCCTCATAATAGCAGGGTTAGGGTTGGCTAGGCAAGAGAAAAAACCTTAGACCTAATGGTGCACTAGGGGTCGGGGAGTGAGTTTTCCTGGGTTTCCCTTTAGGAAGTGTTTTTCTAGGTTTTTTGCCTCCTCTGAAAGGATAAGATTAGCTAGTGAGAATGTTTTCACAGTTGCAGCCATGAGTCATGCAGCTTGGGAGTATCACAGACCAATGGTACAGGAGTAAGGAGGGGATGAGTCAAATTCTCCTGAAGAGCTCATCGCCTCCCATTAAGATGAGGCTTGGAGGACCACAAGACCTGGACCCTGGTTGGTGGCAACATGGTCCAACCTCATTAGGCTAACCTATGATCATGGCAGCAGCAGACAGTGACAGTCACTAGCCACTTGGCCACATAACCTCCTCACTCTTTGGATTGGGTACTGACTCAAGAGGTACATCTGCAGTATTCCTTGGCCCACACAAGGGCTGACCCTTCCAATGAAGGTGGGTGTTAGAGCCAGAGTTGTCTGCAACATCTCCCAGCTGCACACATCACTCCAATAATGTAACATGTTAAATAAACATATGCCTTAGGCCACTTCTCCGAGACCTCAGTCAATGTGTTTATTCAGAGGAAGGGGCATGTGGACTACTGAAACAATGAAGTACTGCAGACCTACCAGCTGACATGGTGCCTAAGCTGGTGAGAGCACCTGAAAAATGCCTGAGTTTAAATCCCTGCTTTATCAACGTTATTTGTCTTTTTTTAATCAAGTAAATACACAAAGTAAGCAAACGCCTCTTTTTAAGCACAATTTAGGATGTTATTAAGAAAACAAGTACAAAACATAAGTAACAGACTAAAATTACATGATACAAACCAACAGGAAACAGTGCAATACATATCAATATTCACAGGGAACATTTTAAGGTAAGAGAGAAAAAACAACACTGTTGAGATTAAGTGTTAAACAAATACACAAGCACTGCAGTGAAGTGCATTATATTTGATCAAATACAGGGTAACGTGGATCAACAGCAGCAATTACATATTGAACTGAAGCATGTGGGGTCACCTACCAAAGCAAATAAGATATCACATTATTATGTACAGGAGCAGGTATATGTCAGTAGTAAATGTTTCCTTAGATTACCTCTGTATACAGAGTACATAGGACTACAACAGATGTGTGAAGGCAGAGAGCTTCAGAGTCTTAGTGCATAGCAGGAACAAGCAAGATCACCTACGTTAGTGCAACGTTTAGCAGTACATAATATGGCTTGACCTTGAGGCCCTGTACACATTAGTGCTGAAAATTTGCACCTGTTTAAAAAATGTTTTAAAAACATTTTTAAACTCATAACAGCAGCCCGTTCAGATCAGTCTTCAACCGAGTTTTAACTCGGTTATACCACAGCCGACTCCCATCTGCCTCCAGTAACTTTTTTAAAAACGGGTTCTCCATGACCGTTAACATGCTTCCTAGAGGAGCAATATGCAGATGCCCATCCACACTACAGGATAACACGCTTTCCCACATCAAACTGTTTTTAAAAACGGACTTGAGTCTAGCTCCCAGCAGGGTTTAAGCACAGTTTCCTAACACGCTTTGAAACTGTGCTTAAATGCGGATGGGCACTGTGTTGGCGCTAGTTAAAATGTTTTAGGCACCTTAAAATGTTTTAACTAGCCTGATGTGTACAGGGCCTGAGACAATAAGGCACATGCACGTGGAGTCACTGTTAAGTGTGAAGCAAAGGGGACAGGGGCTTGATAATGAATTATATTATCTAATGTATTAAGCACTCTAGGCACAAGGTATGTATGGAAGTAGGGCAAAGCCATCCTAATCCCTGAGTATTTAGTTTTTGTTGACCAGTGAAGGAGGGCTAGGCAGTTCTGCCTATTTTCAGACTTGTTCAGGAGGCGGAGGGAGCTACAGATGCAAACTGACATATCAAATCAGGTTAAGATGTTTGTGATATTTTTAATGAATGGGGGGAATTTGACCATCCCACTAGGCAAATTCCCCTGGTCTTTTCAAGAAGTGTCACAGGATCTTTAAAATCCACCCAAAAGGGGCAGACAAGACCTCAGTTTAACACCTCATCCAAAAGATGGCACTTCAGGTGTGCGGCCGCCCATACTACATTGTAGTATCAGTATAGGGATTTACCCCAAGTTCCTGATGTATGGCTATCTTTTGGCCTCCAAGGTGAGTGTGCAACCTGCTGAGCTACTGACATTGATTATAGAGTGTTGTGGTGCATTAGATATGTTGTAGCCAATACAAATCAACAAATATTGTTATATGCTTTATTTCCTAAACAAAACTAAAACCTTTTGTCTGACTGTTTATTATACTGCAGTTAGCCCACTGCAGCTGACTTTGTCCTAAAAACACTCAAACATTTGTTGCCCCGATTGGCTACTGTACTTGACAAATAATGACAGACTTTGTCCTACAACATTCTGGATACTGGACATCATGCACTATTAAGTGAAGGGCCGGCACATGCACGCTTGCAGCAATGCATGCACACACACACACACACACACACACACACACACACACGCCAACCACTATCACTGCAACCAGCAGAAAAGTGATTGTCCACTGCGTCCCAGGCAGAACATGTCCAGTTTCAGCCAAAAACAAATCCAAGAGCCTGCAATGCCTCTGAGAAAACCTTAGAAATCATATTGTTAATTGTCCTTCTGATATTTCCTGTTTCTGTTTTCCTCTTATTTACAATTAGTAATTTTTTCTGGTGCCGTGGTCTGAAAGAGACCACGGCACCAGGGAAGGGACTACCTCTCCCTTGTAAGCTCAGACAAGTTCAAACAAGGTTGAGGGGCATGGGATCGGATTCTGGTGGAAAGAAGAGGGGTTCTTTCCCAAATGATAGGTAAACAGTGTGTTGCCTCCACCTAGAGTTAAATATAAAGTGGGTCAGATGTTGTTTTAGCAGTACAATCCTCCGGGATGCTGCACCTACCCACCTTCCCTTATAGTCATCCCATACACATGGAATACGTGAAACCAAAAATCCATATTCCATAACATTTGCAGTTTTAAAGACTCTAGCTAATAATATGCTCATGAGTCAGGTATTGTTCCAAAACAATAAACAACATTTATATACATGGGGGAGGGCCAGGAAAAGTAAATTGGAATGGAGTTAACAACATTGGGATTCATTTTTTGCAAGTTTGAAAACATTCACCTTTCAGGTAAAGCATTTAGAGTCCTTCTCCCACCAGCATTTCACTTCAAATCAGGTTTCACACGTTACCTACTTCTAAACCGGTACCAGTATAACCCCTATGAGTCCTAGCTGCCTAGCCAGGATCTAGTTGCAGGCCTGTATGATGCAGCTGGTTGGCCGGTAGTTGGTGCACTTTTAAAATCAGATTCACAAACCCATAACCCCAAAGGCCATGCAATTGCTAAAATGGCATTTTAACTCTTTCTTTAAAACTTTCTATGCCATGGGGCATAAACTTGAAATCACAACTATGTATAATTCCCCATGGATAGGACAATCCCTGCTGTTACTCATGGTTCTTCAGACAAACTATGGTGGCATTGAATCTGTAGCTCTGGGGTGGATGGAACCTGCAGAAACCTGAAGACTTGAGAAGCTTGAGACGTGACGCGGGCATCTTGCAGCTTGGAACAGAGGCACGAAGCAGGCTTCAGGATGCAGAAAGCAGGAAACTGCAATGTGGGTTGCATGGGAAGGAGGATGCTGGTCTTCACCTGTCATGCCTTTTCAAACATCACTGCAACAGCCTTTGTAAACAGTGTTCACTTGACAGGCCTGTAGTTCATTAGTTAGACCGCACCTGGAGTACTGCGTGCAGTACTGGTGCCCGTATCTGAAGAGGGACATTAAGTTACTGGAGGGGGTGCAGCGCAGGGCGACAAAGATGATCAAGGGGCTGGGGGACTTACCATACGAGAGGAGGCTGAGGGAGTCGAACATGTACTCACTGGAGGACAGGAGGGACAGTGGGGACATGATTGAAACCTTTAAATACATGAAACAAATAAACAAGATAGGTACAGAGTGGCTGTTCAAAGTAAGGGAGGGGAGGGACACCAGGGGCCATGATATGAAACTGGAGGGAGGAAGGTTCAGGAGGGAGATGAGGAGACACTTTTTTACAGAGAGGGTGGTGGCTGGGTGGAATGCGTTACCTGCAGAAGTGGTATCCAGTAGAACAGTGGACTGCTTCAAAAGGGGATGGGACAGGATAAGGGGGAGGGTTAATGAAGGGGAAGGGTGGAAGGAAGGGGCAGCTGCAGAATAAGGGGTGCTAGCTGCACATTCGAGCATACTTGATAGACCTCTAGGCCTTTATCTGCTGGCAAATTTCATATGTTCGTATGTTCGTATCTTCTTTTCTCAGATGGTCCCTAGAATGGGGGGCAGGGGCGGGTGACAGGTAGCTTTAGTCACCATGCTGGTTTCATTCAATACTGCAGGCTTGCATAGCTTTACAGTCAATTGTTACTTCAGTTTAAAATAAATCTGTTGTCACTTCATGTGACTGGAAAGGCATTTTTGACCACCTACCAGCATGGCAGCTGTGGCCCTTTGCTTTTAGCATTCAGTCTCTGGCTAACAGAAAACACTTTTTCTCTCTTTTCTTACAATGCAGGTGCTGACAAACATGAAGAATAACTTACCGATCAGGTGCAGCATTAGATACAGTTTCCATCACACTGGAAATCCAAACAGGTTCCTTTGGGCATTCAGTGGCCTTGCAGGCACCCAAAAGACCTTCACATTTTCACAGACCTCACAGGCAATTGGACAATTCCCTTTTCCTTCAGGGAACCCCATCCGATAACCTTGACTCTGTTTTAGACATTTTCAGACCTCGCAGGCATATGGGCAATTCCCTCTTCCTTCAGGAACCCCAGACAATAACCTCAATTCTGCTTCAGACAACTTTGTGCTGGAAAACACTTTCTTTCCCATCACTGGGAGACATGCAGGCACCTTCTGGGCTTTGTGGGTTGTGTAAACCCCCAGGCAGTCTTTTTATTTCACTCAGGAGAACATAGCAACTGTCAAGCAACTTCCCTGCCTCAGGCAATAAAAATCACTTTTCTTCCTTTTAAAATGCAAAGGCACTAGAACTCATTTTCCACTGAAAGTCTTAGAAATTTCTATTTCTTTTGCCCCCAAAGGATCAGGAAGCAAAAGGAAGGAGCCCCCCTCCATGAGGAGGTGCTCCAGTCAACACACTGACTGAATTCAAACTCTAACATCAACTAACCGAATAGAACCAAACTGATTGTGATTGGTTGGGCATCCATGGCACTCCAGACATTACCTCATGGGTTTTAGCCCACCTGATAGGCTATGATGCTCATGACCCTAGATCAAATTTCTGGTATATCCAGGTCCCAGAAGCCCCTGCTTTCCAGTTTCGAATCGTGCATCTGATCAGGCAACAAGCACACCAGGAGTCCCTGTCTGCTCCATACAAGGTAGGAATTGATCTTATAAGTAGATACCACTAATTAGAGGAAAGAAATGCAAGCAAACTGCTGAGTCTTCCTTGTTGTTAATTGTTGGGGCTGCTTTGCCCTTCTGGGGTCTATGTTGAGAGTAATTTAGAGAGTTTGAGTCAGGAACAGTTTTTTTAGCTCTACCTGATCTGAGTCCCTGCTTTCGTAGAATCAGAAGCAAAAGCCTTATCTGGTAGCCTTTTGTTCCTTTTATTCTCTCTTTTCAGTACCTGAGCTACGTGTTGAATGATTGTTTGTGTTTGTTTTACTGGCTTGTGTTGAAAGGCATGCAATATATTGCTAGCGCAGCCGTAATGCATCCCAAGTTTAAAGAGAAGTATATACGCAGCTCCGGGAGCTTTATTCGCCACTAAGCTTGTTTTTTGGTGGTTATTCGCCACTAAGCTTGTTTCTTTGGTTGTTTGTGCAGTTTTGTAGGAGTTTTCAAGCATCTCTGCGTGGTTTTTAAATGTAAAAAACGCGCATATCACCTCATAGGCTGCTTCAGGAGTGTTCCCCTGAATCTAATGGTGTCACCAGGGTTAATCCTGGTTAAATCCCCTGAGTTGTTTGCTTCCTCCCCTCATGGGCCGCAAGGTGATGCCCCAGCATTGGCCTTCAGGCCTGCAGCAGCCACCCTCCCCCCCACCGCTCCCATGTGGCCTCCACCATTGTGTTTCCTTCCCCTTCCCTTCTCGCACGCTTGCAGGCATGGATTCATGGCCCCAGCTCCCTCAGAGGCTCCCTGCAATTACCTGGACCCCCCTCTGCTGGGTGTATCTGCGGTAGCGCGTGGCTCCAGCGCTCGTCCTCTGCAGGCGCTCTCGCTGGTCTCGCGAGACTCACGCGGTGGGTCCCTGGCCACCACCACCACGTGGTCCCTGCGGCCTTCCCCTTTGAGCCGCCGTGGCCTCCTTGACCCTGCACCTCTAGACCGAGGCTCCCGACTGCAGGGAACTAGACAAGCGTGGGGTGGGGGGGGACCGCCAGGAGGCCAATTTCCAAGGCGAGCGAGCATTTTCTGGGGGCATTCCACCTCGCGGGGATCTCGGCCTCCCGCTTGCTCCTTCACCTCGGGGGGCCTTCACATTCCCTAGTCTCCTGGGTGGGACTGCCATACGCAAGGCCTGCCACAGCAACCGAAGCCTCCCCTTGTCTCCTGGAGGTAGGGGACCTTCCAGAAAGGTTTCCTCTGGGTACAGCAACCACGTCGGGGATCGTCCACGTGACTGCCTGGATGGGTCCCTCCCAAGCGACCCTCCCCAGTCCACAGTCCCTAAAAGCTCTCAGGGCCTGTCCGTCCCTGCCCGGGTCCCTTCCACAGCGACTCAGGCATAAGGATAATGCGCCCAGGCCCCAGGCTATGTCGCCATGGTTCCCTCCCTACAGCGACCCATGTGCTTTGTCAATTGTAGCAAGGCCCAGAACAGAGTACCCCCCCAACATTCCTGACTCTGGCCGATTCTCAGAGGATCCATACAGATGCCAAGGGTTTTCCTGCCATCGGTGTTGGGTCACAAGGACAAATCAAAGAGGGCAACCTCGGCTTGTACAGATCTAACCTAAGGCTGTCTCTCTCTTCTCTTCCTCAGATGGTCAAAGCAAAGAAGTGTTCCACTTGCAGTGCCACCCTCCTACCCCAAACCCTGGGACCCCACTGTGCCACCTGCCTGCTCGACGAGGACGACTCATCCGTGGAAAAAGCGCCCCCCTTGGGGCCCAGCAACACAGGTCCCAACGGCCCCACATGGTTGGATCCCGGGTCCCTCCTGATTCAGAATCAGCAGGCCACAGTCGCTATGATGGAAAGCCAACAAAACTTTATGTTAAAAATAATGGAAAAGCTCGAATCCCTCACCCAGCACAGAGACGTTCCAGTGATTCCAGAACCGGGCAAGGCAGGGGGCCAACCGGAGGAGATTCCGGATCGTGATGAGCCTCTACCGGAGAACCCTCGCCAGGACGTCGAAGAGGATAAGGACCCTCCAGAGGAGGAGGAGGGGGTAGATTCAGATGAAGATGAAGCAGAACCTCCCACCACTCCGTCCCTCACGTCAAAGTTGTGCTCCTTTGACACAGTTCCAGGGCTCATGAGAGTTATCAAATCCACCATGGGGTTCGATATCGAAGAGAGTAAGCCCAAGTCAAAGCTCGACCCTATGATACAACTGAAAGTGTCAAACCCCGAGACATTCCCAGTGTGCCCAGCTATTGAGGAGGTCTTCAATAAGGAATGGCGATCCCAGGATCCAGGCAGAATGCCCAACAAAAGGAACCTGGACAGAATGTATCCAGTACAGGAGGAAACATCTAGTGCTTGGTGCAGAGCCCCCACCATTGACCCTCAGGTAGCATCCCTCAGCAAAAGGACAGTGCTCCCATGCGGAACAATAGCCCTAAAAGACCCTACGGACAAAAGAGTGGAAGATATGCTAAAAAAGGCATTCGAAATGGAGGGCACAGCAGCAAAAGCGGCCACTACTGCCATCTATACAGCCCGAGCACAGATCCGTTGGCTCAAAGAACTGCAGGAACAAGCCAACCCCAAATCCAGGGAGGCAGAACTTTTAGAGTGCACCCTGGATGCAGCAAAGTACCTGGCCGATATGGCCGTGGATATCCTGTGCTTACACGCCAGGGCCACAGCTATTACCAATCGTGCCCGCAGAGCATTATGGCTAAAATTGTGGGACGCTGACACTGAATCTAAGAACTTGTTGCAGAATTTGCCTCTGGGAGGAAAGTATGTTTTGGGGAGGGGTTGCAGGATTACTTGAAACAAAAAGAGGAAGGTAGATCTACTCAGGAGTAAAACTAGATTCAACTACTCTCCCTCATCGAGGCGGAGATTTTGGAGTGGCAATAGGCCATTCCAACCCCAGAGATTCAACACAACACAATGGTTCCTTCCGAGGCAGGGGGCATCCCACACTGCCCGTACCCCCTTCCCACAGGCCTATTACCCGTCCTCCTTCAGAGCCCGTGGGCAAAAGCCCAGAGTGCGAGGTAGAGGTTTCAGGGAGAAGCAGCACTGACTATGCCCCTCCAACCATTCGCAATCAGACACCCTACCAGCCAGTGGGTCAAAGACTGTCGTTGTTCTCGCATCAATGGATCAACACGACCTCGGACAGGTGGGTCCGGGAGGTGGTCACACGGGGGTACTCCATAGAGTTATCTCACTCAGACATTCCCCACAGATTCGTCTCCTCCCCTATAGCCAAAAGAAAGGTCACCCCTCACCAGGTTCAACGCATCTTGTTGAACATGGTCTGGAACAGGGCCATTCAGCCCATGCCCCAATGCGAGTAAAACCTAGGGGTCTACTCCTTATTCTTTCTCGTCCCCAAGAAGTCAGGAGAACTCAGGTCAATTCTAGACTTAAAGCACCTAAACTAACATGTAGTGTATCACAGATTCAAAATGGAGACAATGCGTTCAACCCTATGCAGTCTCCGGGTAGGTGACTTCCTGACGTCCATAGACCCCAAGGACGCATACCTCCACATCCCTATCATTCACAGACACAGACAGTTTCTTCATTTTCACATCCTAGGACATCACTTTCAGTACCAAGCCCTGCCGTTCGGCCTCTCATCAGCCCCGAGAGTCTTCACCAAGGTCTCCATAGTCCTGGTGGCCAGACTCAGGGAGCAGGGGCTGGACATCATACCTTACCTGGACGACTGGCTCATTCGAGCACGTTCCAGGTAACAGGCCCTACAGGACACCGCGACCGCCTTGCAGGCACTCGAGAAGCATGGTTGGGTGGTCAATCAGGAAAAGAGCCACCTCGTTCCCAGGCAGCAGATAGAACATCTGGGCGCCCTGATCAATTTGGCCCATGGTTGGGCGAAGCCGTCCCCCTCGAGGGTCAGCAACCTGATGACCCTGGCCAGACAGATGAAGGGCCACCACCAGATGACCATGGGTTGCATAGCCCAGTTGTTGGGATGCATGGCATCATGCATAGACCTTATACCCTGGGCCAGATGGCATATGCGACCACTTCCAGACATACGTCCTTATGCAGGGAGCACCAAACGAGCACAACCTGCAGGTCTCTGTTCCACTACCACCGTCAGTGAGACTCTCGCTGACATGGTGGACAGTGGAGTCGAACCTCATCAAGGGGGTTCCCCTGGAGGCCTCCTACACGGCCACGATAGAAACGGACGTGAGCCTGTCCGGTTGGGGGGCCTGCATGGGGACCTAGATGGCCCAGGACCGATGGTCCCCAAGGGAATCCATGCTCTCCATCAACATTCTGGAGATGAGGGCAGTGCATCATGCAATCAAGGTCTTCAAACCCCTGATACGTGGGCAATCGGTCCTGATACGCTCCGACAATCAGGTCACAGTGGCCTACATTGCAAAGCAGGGGCGGAACCAGGAGCAGAGCCATGTTGAGAGAAGCAACATCAGTCCTCAACTGGGCTCAATCAAACCTCAGCCATCTAGGCACAGTACACCTGGCAGGAAAGCTCAACGTACGCGCGGATTGGCTCAGCAGACAACAGGTGCACCCAGGAGAATGGCGATTGCGCCCCGACCTATTCCGGATGATCCAAAGAGCTTGGGGACCCGTAACCATGGACCTCATGGCAACAGGGGAGAACTCCCAAGTCAAGGATTACTACTCACGCCGGGAAGCCAATCACAGGGAACCACGCCCTATCCCAGCCCTGGGATCAGGATCGGCATATGTGTTCCCGCCTCCCTAATCCCTCAGGTCCTAGCCAAGATAAGGGCATCCCGTCGCACAATCATCCTGGTAGCCCCGTATTGGCCACGAAGGACATGGTTCACCTCCATTCACGAGATGGCCATGGCCAGCCTCCAACTCCACTACTGAGCAGACATGCTCTCTCAGGGCCCAGTGGTCCACCCGGCCCCACGGACACTGAAAGTCATGACCTGGCTCCTGAGAGGAGGAGATTGATGGAGGCAGGCTACCACGAGTCTGTCATCAGTACCATGTTACAGTCCAGACGGACATCCACCACTTCCACCTACAGTAGACAATGGTCTATTTTCTCGAGGTGGTGCCAAGAAAGAGGAAAAGTACCCGAGCAGGCGGACATGGCCACCATTTTGCTGTTCCTACAGCAGGGAGTGGACAAGGGCTTGACTTACCCCTCTCTCAGGGTACAACTGTCAGCAATAGGAGTGGCTACGGGACTCATCGGAGGGCACAGCCCGGGAACTCACCCCGACGCTCTGCGTTTCCTCAAGGCAGTGGAGATGATTAGACCTAGGGCACGACCCACTATCGCACCCTGGGATCTCCCAATGGTACTCGACTCCCTCAGCACGGCTCCCTACGAACCGCTCCAGGAGGCAGACCTGTTCTGGGTGGGCCTCAAGACTTGCTTCCTAGTGGCAATCTGCTCAGCCAGATGGATCGGAGAGCTGGGGGTGCTATCATGAGCCGAACCTTATACGATCTTCACCCCGCAAGGAGTCCGGCTTAGAACGGTACCAGCCTTCCAACCTAAAATCCCCACGGCTTTCCACAGGAAACAGCCCATTGAGCTGCCCACATTCCCTGCAGGCACACAACAGGCCACTCCCCTGAGCCCACATCACCTGGATGTCGGATCCACCCTTTCTGTATACATAGCCAGAACGCAGCCTCTGCATAAGACGGAAAGGCTATTTGTAACGGCAGGCCAGAGACAAGGCAGGGCAGCATCCAAGTCCACTATCACCGGCTGGCTAAGGAGGACCATTCAGAATGCCTATCTAGCGAGGCAATTATTGCCTCCCTAGGTATCAGGGCCCACTCCACCAGGGCAGTTGCCACATCCTGGGCAGAAAGGGCCAACGTGTCTTCTGAGGACATCTGCAGGCAGCTACGGGAGTTCCCTGCACATGTTCGCTAGACACTACAGACTCGAACACCTGCATGCTGCCCAGCCCACCTTCGCCACGCAGACACCTAGCAGCAACTTCGTCCCTCACTCCTAGACCACTCTGATCCCTCCTGGAGTTCACTGCTTCTTATCTACCCATGAGGATGTCTGAGTGTTATGGATGCCCAACCAATCACAATGGGTGTTTACTCACCTGGTAAAGGTGATTGTGTTGGTTGCATCCGTGGCACTCAAGGCCCTCCCGCCAGAGTGCTCAGGAGTAATCAGGACACTTAAAAATCTGTTTTCAACCAAGTGGCAGCATTGGGAAGGGGAGGCGAAGGAAGTTGCAATAAAAAGTTTTTCATGGTCTCTTAGATTGTAAATAATAGGTATAATAAATCGGCCTCCGCCTCTGAGACTACGTCCGTAGCCAGCATCTTTTTTCTTTTTTCGCTCTGGCCATCATCTTGGTCTACTTGGCATTGTTGTGTTTTTTCTCTTGTCTGTTTTCACTAACCTTGATTTCAGCTATGGAAGATTCGAACTGGAGAGCAGGGGCTTCTGGGACCTGGATATACAAGAAATTTGATCTAGGGTCATGTGCATCATAGCCTATCAGGTGGGCTAAAACCCATGAGGTAATGTCTGGAGTGCCATGGATGCCAACCAACACAATCACCTTTACCAGGTGAGTAAACACCCATTGTCTCTCCTCACGAGCTTCACTAAAAGTAAAACAGTTTCTGATTGGTTTAGCAGAACAATGGGGGAAACCAGGCATCTGTTAATTGGTTGATGCAAGCTGTCAATCACAGAAAAGGCAGTTAATGGGCTTCCTTGATACCCTATTGGCTGGCAGTCTTGGTGGCAAGAGTTGGCACCACCTTTTTTTCCCAGAAGCCTTCAGAGCAGCCCCTTGGGATCCTGGCATTCTAACTGGTTGTTAGCAGTCACCAGGCTGGTGAAACATGGCCACCAGTAAAACATTTTAAGCAGAGTCCCAATTTTAACATTCAAATACAGGCAAACTGTCAAGCTTTACATTTATTTAAAAACATGCAGCTGTAGCTGCTTCCCACAGGACACAGCAGTGCTCATTAATATTCTTGAGCAGCACTTGCTGCTCCTTAAAGTTACAGGTGCCCATTACAAATCAGTAGCGCTTAACAGCACTTTTTAAAACATTTATTTATGTTCCCAAAGTGCATCTGGATCCCCTTTAATTTCTATTTACTCTTGGGGGCTGGGGCACACACAGACAGGCTTGCTCACCGGCCGCACTGAGCAGCTTTCACTTTCTACTGCCACAGCACTCCTTAGTTCGAGAGGGAGAGAGAG
This sequence comes from Neoceratodus forsteri, assembly GCA_016271365.2. NCBI lineage: Eukaryota > Metazoa > Chordata > Ceratodontiformes > Ceratodontidae > Neoceratodus > Neoceratodus forsteri. Next base: position 188,242,663 of record CM028132.1, on the reverse strand, counting down.
AGAGAGAGAAGGGAAGGAGCTGATCACTGCAGCTCGCACAGGAGCTGTGAGGCGATCGGCAACCCGTCACAGCATACGGCTTTCCTTTTACTTTTGTTCCTTCACTCTGCAGCCTGCCCTCAGCATGGGAGCAGAAAACGGTGCTGGCAGGAGCATTCAGTAGCCACACGGGACTGTGAAGCAAGGGGGCACACATCAGGAGGCATTACTGGTAAGCTCCCAACCTTGGGGGTTACACTTCCCCGTGCCTTAAATCCTTGGTGTCCCCACCAAGCCCACACCATGGCCTGGCATCAATAACATTAACCATTTCTTAGCATTTTCTAACTAGATGTATTATTTCTATCATTGACAATACTATATATCCTAGTCTAGACAAATGCATCTATCTACACCATAATAAAACAATCACAAAAAAAATTTCAGCTTTTTAAGTAGTAGTGACAGTTTTCCCCAACAAACCCTTGGCATTAAAGGTTTTAAGACTTGGCAAAAACATTTTTACATTTCTCCCTTTGGCCACTAGGAGTCATCCCTCCTACATTTTTCTTTTTGTAACCTCCCCTACCTTTCTATCTGCATGCCCACTCATAATTGGGGCTGCCTAAGGGATATAGGTTTGCACCTGGGTTCGTGGTTTGAATTGGCTTGGCAAGTGGCTTGGTGCCTCCACCTATGGGGATCCTTATAGCAGTGTACTACCAGGGTGCTTCCCCACAGGAAATGAAATACAGCTCCCTCCCTTGGTGACAGGTAGAACAATATACATTCCCTTCCCCACTTAACACTCTAAGCATGCAAATATTACATTACACAATAATGCAAATAATTTAGCAATTGCAGTAAAATAAACAAGGGGATTTATTTTGGGACTGGATAATGACGTAAGGAACAAGGGAAGCAAAGGGTAGTTAAACGTTCAACAAAACCTTATAATAAATACTGTAATCATGCAGAATAATCAGATACTGCAGTACATTACAACCCAGTATTCCCTGTCCCAGCTCCTCTCCCCCCACTGGTGCACCAGTTAATCCCACAGTCCCTGTGGGAGCTCCCAAATGCCTTGTGTGCACACTGAGGAGGTACAGGCCTGTGACTAGCAGACCTGAGAGCAGCACTGTTGCAATGGTTGGATGCTGCAGATGTAAAGTACATACTACACCAAGGGGTGTAGGAATACAGTTTATCCTGGCTGTAACAGTTGCTGTGGTTATAGTTAAGGTAGCACAGGAATCCCAGAGGGAAAGTTAACTAGCTAGCCAGCTGAAGAGTTAGAAAAGTATTTTTTGGGCTAAAACCCAGTACTCATGACCTTTCGGTGAATAGGAGATGCAGCAGTTGGTGGTTGTCTCCCCTTGCAAGCAATTTGGATGAACAGGTAGGGCTGGCATGGATGCAGGTGATGATCCTCTTCACCCCACAGGGGGACTTGTCTTCACCCACCTCGCCAGGTAGGCAGGCTGATGCCTTCACTTCACAGAGGGACTTGTCATCACCCACCTCAACAGGTAGGCAGGCCATCATCTTCACCCCACACAAGGACTTGTCTTCACCCACCTTGCCAGTAGGCAGGCCATTGTCTTCACCCCACAGAGGTACTTATCTTCACCCACCTTGCAGGTGGGCTAGCAGTTGAACAGGCAGGCAGGACCTCAGAGCTTAGGTCCTCTGGCAGGAATCACAGTCTCTTCTGTCAGGACACTGAGGCAGTAGATTGTGTTATGTCACCCAAGCTCAGATAAACCACTTCTTTCAGCAGTCAGTGATATCTGGATTGCCAAATATCACCAGCTGAGGCATGCTGAGGTAAATCCCCTCATCTCTGGGATTTACCAAACCATTGGCTATAAATTCTGATGTTCTCAGTTTGATTTGGCACAAACTAAATGTCTCTTGGCTATGACATCAGCAGGAGCTGTCATAATCAGTTGTTTTTCTTTCAAAACTCTCACAATGACTGACTCAGGGTCAAACTGTCAATCCTAGAATGTTTAGTTTGAATCTTGACACCTCATTGGTCCACCTTAGTCTTGAGTTCTACATCCTGACTGGATGTACTGCAGCTATCAATAGGATTCCATACTGTCTTCAAGCAGACCTCGGCAAAGATGGCCACCCTCAGACAGTACTTGCTCATCTCAGTCCATTATAAATAAAAGGAAACAGTCTTGGCAGCATCTGGCTGCATGGCTAGGACCCTCCTGGTCCCATCTGGTGGTTGCTAAGTCAAAGGGGAACTTTTTTGGGGAACAGGAGCTCTGTCAGAAGCTCCATTTCGTGGGCTCCCCAGGATGAGGTGTCTCTGAAAATGGCACTTTGGCACAAGGAATCATGGGACTTGTAGTCCCAGTGGGCACCATGTTGTCCCCTTACTCCCCGACCCACTGGAGGCATGGATTGGGTCAGGGAGCTTGTTTTAAGTTTTATTTCTTTGTTTATGGTCCCCCCAGCCCCCTTTACTGTCTGGTGGGGCTAGGGAGAGACTTTCCACAAGCGGCACTTCTGCTTCATTCCTAATGGGTGCTTGAGGTGCCAAAAAACAGTCTGTGCCATTTTCCTGTGCTCCCTGCCTCACCGTGCGGCAGTTCTAGGGGCAGGAAAACACCACTGTGTGTGGCTTACCGGGCTGCTCAACTTATCACGTGCTTGAGGTGCCAAAATTGTTTGACATGCTCCCTGGCCCTGGCAGCAGTCCAGAATCGGGACAGAGAAGTAGGGATGTGAGCGGCTTGCTTGCCACATGGGATCGGGTGCTTGGAGGCACTGCAACAGATCAGTCTTCTTTCTGGCTATTTGGCAGTCCAGGAGTGGGCTGGGGGAGTGAGGAAACCAGCAGGGGGCATTGGGAGGCAGCAGGAGCCCCAGGTACGCTCCCAACTTGGGAGGGGGCTTACATTTCATTGACCAGCAATGAAAACATCCTAGGCAAAAATTGTTGTCAAACACTTCATCATTACTTCCCACAACTTTTAATCATTTCAAGGGTCACCACCATCTTAGTGAATAAACAGGCTCCATGCTGGGTGAGGCTGAAACAGGAGATCCTAAGAGTGGCCTCCAAATTATGTAATTCCTTCCCTGGCACCTTGGTCTGGAAGAGAGAAGGGCTACTACCCCTGCCTTGTCAGTGCAGACAAGCTCAAACAAGGTTGAGGGGCTTGGGATCAGATTCTGATAGAAAGAAGAGGGGGTTCTTTCCCAAAAGTTAGGTAAATAGCGCTGCCTCCACCCAGAGTTAAATATAAAGTGGGTCAGATGTTGTTTTAGCAGTACAATGCTCTGGGATGCTGTACCTCCCCACCTCCCCTTACAGTCATCCCACACACTGTATACGTGAAACAAAAAATCCATATTCCAACACATTTGCAATTAAGGACTCTAGCTAATAATATGCTCACAAGTCAGGTATTGTTCCAAAATAATAAACCACATTTATTTACATGGGGGAGGGCTAGGAAGAGTAAATTGGAATGGAGTTAACAACATTGGGATTAATTTTTTTGCATGTTTGAAAACATCCAACTTTCAGGTAAAACATTTAGTGCCTACCTGTCACCAGCATTTCATTTCAAACAGGCTTTAACATGATACCCACTGTGACACTTAGACAGCTGGTTCTGATAACTCTATGCTTTTTGTAAAATAAAATTGTAGTGGGATTGCCTGTCATGAAAATTCCTGTGCTTGGGATGACAAAACCCCACCCCCCATGTATCAGTTCAAAAGACAGGATATATATTTAACCAGCAGATATCTGAATGCAATTAACTTGTCAGTTTGCTTTGAAGCCAGGAACTAATATATCCATTTTATAACATCCTCAGTATAGTCACTTAATTGTACCTGGTGTCATAAAGAAGTGGAATATCCATTTTATGACATCCTCAGGAAAGTCAGTCGATTGCACCTAGTGTCATAAAAAGTCATTTGATGTGTTTGAGAAAGGGAACTGCTCATGGATCAAAGGGACTGAGAAATTACAGTCTTAATTAAGAATGTCATCATTTGGCCAATGGGTCTTGCTGGAGTCACAGAATTCAATACATTGATGGGACTTCCTTTGTGTGTGTGTGTGTGTGTGTGTGTGTGTGTGTGTGTGTGTGTATATATATATATATATATATATATATATATATATTTTTTTTATGTATCCTGAAAGGGAGGAGTTAGATGATGACATCATGATGAGGGTTGAAACGCAGCATTTTTAAACTGTAGTCTGTATTCCATTGATACACATTCATATACTTGGACTGAGAGAAGGAACATCTAAGAGCACTGAAAGATTATAAGAAATACCTTAGATAAATAAGTCCAATGGTTGGTAGGAATCTTGCAATTTTAAACCTGTTTTGTTTTTAAGATTGTATGTGTTGGGATATTTTGTTCTGTATTTACTGTTTACCTATTTTATCTATCTTAAAGTAAAGATATATATTTTCAAAAAAAAAAATCAATCAATCAAAATCTTTATTTATTCAGGCAAACATCATTGAGCAAAGCTCATTTACAAGATGGACCTGAGTGGTCATACAAATGAGGATACAAGTATTATTACATAGACAAGAATAGAATAAATAGCAATACAATGGCATGAAATGATTATATACAACAATTTACATATATACAAGTAACAATAGAACCATTTAGCCTGTAGGAAAAAGAGGACAAAGGTACAGCAGTCATAAAATATGTTATATGGTCTAACTAGTTTTTATGAGAATATAATAGGTGATTCGGAAGAAAGAAATTGAATTAATATAAAGGATAGACAAAGGGAGGTGGGTCAGATAGGTAGGGGATTATGCTTTATAAAAGCAATTGCAGAGCTCTGGAAAAAGGGCAGAGAACAATCTTTTGAAGGATGCCAGAGGTAGTAGGCTATCTAGCTTCATGGATTTTTGGAGAGAGTTCCATGCAACTGCTAAGGAATAGCTGAAAGCAGCCCTCCCATACCGGGTGCAGGCATTGGGGACCTTTAATGTGATGAGTTTACTGATCCTTAAGGTGTATGGCCTAGTTGTAATTTGGGTAAAGCAATCAGTGATATAGGTCGGTAGTTTGCCTGTTAACGCTTTGAGTATCCAGATAACAGCATTCCTATTTCTTCTGTGTTGCAATGATGTCCAGTTGACTGCCATATAAAGGGAGCAATGATGGGTGTTGGAGGGAAGGTCAGTAATAAATCTTATGGACCTGTGATACAGGGTGTCCAGCTTATGTAAGAGATGACTTGAACAATGGCAGTAGAGAAAATCAGCATAATCAATGAGGGATATGAATGAGGCCTGAATTAACCTTTTTCTGGAATCACTGTTTAGGTAATGTTTTATTCTAAAAAATAGTCCGAGCCTCTGTCTTAGCTTTTTAAGTAGCTCTTCAATATGGACAGAATAGTCAAGCCTGTTATCTATCCAGACTCCAAGGTATTTGAAGTTATCAACAAATTCAAGTTTCTCTCCAAGTAAGGTGGATATATGTAGGGTGTTGGATGCTGGGGTAGTGGTAGTACAACTCTTTGTGGCAAAGAACATAGCTTTTGTTTTTTTTGCATTTAGAAGTAGTTTTTGTCAAGTAGATTGTGCTGCAGAATGGAGAATTTGGATTGTAGCAGTTCACAGGCTTTGGAAGGTGAGGATTGCTGACATATAATACAGTATCATCAGCAAACAGATGAATGTTAGATTGAGTGAGGTTGGCATCAATATTGTTTATATAAATAGCAAAGAGGATAGGCCAAGAATAGAGACTGTGGTACACCCTTAGCAGTGGTTTTGAGGTGGATAGGTAATTTCCATTTCTAACCAGCTGCGACTCTATCTGAAAGGTAATCTAAACCAGTTGAGTGATAGGGAATCCAGGTCCTAATGAGTTAAGGGAGGTGATTAATAAGTCATGATCCACTGTGTCAAAGGCTTTACTCAAATCCAGAAACACAGCACAGGTAAAATTTTTTGTCCAAGTTAGTCTGCCAATCATTGGTTACCTTGCTAAGGCAGTAATGGTGTTATGCTTTGATCTAAATCCAGATTGTGCAGAATTTAGAAGGTTATTGTTATCCAGATAGTCCCTTAACTGAGAGTTTACTAGTTTTCTAGCATCTTAGATAGTACTGGTAGGATGGAGATAGGTATGTAATTGTTGAGCTCCCTAGTATCACCAGATTTGAGTAATGGAACTACTTGAGCTGTTTTCCAAGTAGATGGAATGGATCCAGTAGTTAGGGAAAGATTGAAGAGATGAGTAAGGGGGGCAGATAAGACATGCGAAGCAATTTTCAGGAAATAGGGATCCAGGGAGTCTGCACCTGCACTATTAGTTGTGTCTAAATTAGAGAGGAGATCTTCCACTTCTTTCACGGATATTGGGATGAAGGAAAAAGTTGAAGTGGCCATTTGTCCCACAGTAGTTTGCAGGTTCAAGGAAGATCTCAGGATTTTAAAACAGAACCTGCCTGGTGTGCCTTGAAACTTCTTTTTTTTGTAAGTGAAGCTTAGATGGTTAAAGTTGACACTGTGCTTAAGCTTGTTGTGATACCAAATTGGGAAACAGGTAAGAGTTTCTCTAAGGTCTTGCATAGAGTTTTAAGGGTTCATTTGGTAATACCTGGTTGGGTGCCCATAGGCAAAAGATATCTGGCATTTCCCCAAAGAGCAGAATTATCTAAGCCTGTACATTGGGTACACTTGCAAGAGGTTGACAGTTTGAATCCCTCCAGAACTTGAGAGCAAAGTTCGATTTGAACCCACAAAACACACAGGAGGGTTACCCTGATCTGTTAACTGTTCACAATACTACTTTCAGAGGTTGGCACTTTGGGAGTAGATGGCTAACCTGCTGAGTGGGTCTGTGACAGATTGGTTGGCAGTGGTGCAATAATTTTAGTATTATAAGCTTTATTGTTCAGTGTGTCAGCTTGAGACTATTCAGCTCACTTGGAAAAAAGAAAGGCAGTGTTTTATTTTAAATTGAAACAGAATTATATCCCTTGGCTTACAGTCAAGTTTCTACCCATTTTTTATTTATAAAGTGCCAGTCAGAGTAGCAATAGTTGGGGAATATGGCTTCCAACTACAGCAGGCACACTGTAGACTACTTAAAGCAGTTGTGCAGGGACAGAGGAGTCCCGTTCGAGGTGAAAACCAAAAAGCAGAACTTTGTGGATGCCCTGATGGTAGCAGATACCCAGAGTGTAGAGTCACAGACAGTGAAGGTAAGGGACCAGACCTTGACTATGGAAGGGCTAGTGGCCAGTGCAGTGTCCAGATCCAATGAGGAGGGCAATCAGGCCACTGTCAGTGAATGGCCAGAGCAGCAGGGTAAGGTCCCCAGTATCCTGGATCCAGAAGTAGTCAGGCTGCAAATTGAGTTGCACAGGATGGAGCTAGATTTCCAGAGGGAGAGGGAGCATGAACAACAAGAGGCGGACCATGAACAATGAGAGGCAGACTGTGAGGCAGAGTGAGAACACCATGAGACAGAGTGAGAACACCGAGAGGCAGAGTGAGAACAGAGAGACGCTGACCGTGAGGAGCATGAGCTCCAGAGACAACATGAACTGGAGAAGCTATGACTCCTACAACCAGCACCAGAGCAGGTAAGTGGCTTGGGTTTAACTGGGACTATAGGACTGGGTTACAAATTGAATTACAAATTAATAGCTGAATTTAAAGAGAGGGAGGATACGGATGCCTTTTTAAATTCTTTTGAAAAAGTTTGTATTCAGGCTAAAATTCCTAGAGAGTCCTGGAGCTTCCAGCTATCCTCGCTACTTACTGGGAAAGCTCTGAATGCATTGGGTCAAGTGGACAATGAGGACAGTGAGGATTACAGCAAACTTAAAGCTGCACTGTTAAAAAAAAAATAATTAACCACTGAATCATTCAGAGCTAAATTCCATAAACTCAGGAGAAGCCCTGACATGAGCTACAAAGTGATAGCCATGAAACGTCAGTTTTTAAAATGTTTGTGGGAAGGAATTGAGGCAAACTCTGTTGATAAAATTGAAAATGTGATTTTGTTAGAACAGTTTTATTGGGCATGTCTAGCAGAGCTGAAAACCTGGCTGGAGGACCAAGATCCCAAAACAGTGCAAGAGGCTGCTGAACTCTTGGACTGCTATGCCAAGAGCAGACCTGCTCTGAGAGAAATTGGGGTGGGTGTGGAAGTGCAGAAAGGGAAAAGTGCACCTTCAGGGCAGCTAAAACCCTCACTGCCTTTACCGAAACCAGTTAGTCCTGGGTTTCAGAGAAAAGATTTCTCTGAAAAGAGAAGTGAATGTTGGTTATGTAAAGAAACTGGACATATTGCCAGACAGTGTTCCAAAAGAATGAGCAATAATAAGCAGAATGGCACTAGAAAAGAAGTGGGTTGCTTGTGTGTCCCTGGAAGCATGCCTGTGAACATGAGGGAACACATGCACCCAGTCATGGTGAATGGGGTACAGATGCAAGGGTTAAGGGACACAGGGACATCCCTGACATTAGTAAAAGGGGATCTGGTACAGCCTGGTCAGCTTATACCCAATAAATACGTCACTGTACAAGACTTTGCTGGTGGGGAGACAACATTGCCCCTCACTAGTGTTCTCCTAGACTGGGGTGAAACAAGGGGAACTGTGCAACAGGTGGCAGTAGCCAAAACCTTAGCAGTGGTTGTGATCCTGGGTAATAACCTCAAACAGCAGATGGTATGTGCAGTTACATACAGCCAAGCAGCAAGGGAAATGGTAGTTCCCTGAAACCCACGGGAACAATTGTAAAGACAACTGGGAAGCTGGTTCCCCAGCCTGTGTCTCCTGAGATGGGGACTAATGAAGAGAGGGCAGAAATTTCCCCAGTAGCAAGTAACCACAGAGCTACAGAGGGTTACTCTGAAGAGGGAGGGTTGACACATTGTCAGAGGGTTGTGATTGAGAGTGATCCTGAGTGCCCTGATGCTAGTGCTAGGGAACCTAGTTTAGCGACTGAAGGGGACCTGCCCCATGCCTTGGGAATGTGTGCGGGGTTTGCAGGTGCTCAGAGAAGTGATCCTAGTCTAGAGAAGCTGAGGGCTTGGGTAGACTCTGATGGAGCACAGGGAGGTGACAGCAGACATAAGGTTTATTGGGAAAATGGATTTACAGTATGTATACTCAGGCTGTGCAGACAGAGGGAGGGGTGCTAGGCAGGCAGCTTGTCATTCCCCAGGGTAATTGTGAGCAGTTGCTCAAGATTGCACATGATATTCTCTTGTCTGGTCATCTGGGAATCATGCACACTATGCAGCGGTTGTCCCCAAATTTCTATTGGCCTAACTTCACCCAGCAGGTGAAGGAGTATTGCAGGTCTTGTCACCGGTGCCAAGAAATAGGGAAGGCGGGCAAGAAAACCGAAAATGCCCTGATTCCATTGTCCATAGCGGAGGAGCCATTCCAGCGGATGGGAATGGATATTGTGGGGCCTTTAAATACCCCCAGCTCCTCAGGGAAGAGATTCATCCTGACTGTGGTGGATTATGCCACCCGGTACCCAGAGGCAGTCGCCCTATCCTCACTGAGGACAGACAAAGTAGCAGATGCCTTACTTGGGATTCTCTCCCGTTTTGGGTTTCCGCAGGAGGTTATCACCGATTGAGGGGGTTCCTTCATGCCGGACCTGATGAAATGTTTATGGGAGAAGTGTGGGCTGGTGCAGAGATGCTAAACACCGTATCACCCACAAGCCAATGGGCTTGTGGAAAGATTCAATGGTCCCCTGAAGTCAATGCTATGGGCGTTTGCTGAACAGCATGGGAAGGACTGGGAGAAATACCTTCCCCACCTGTTGTTTGCATAGAGGGAGGTGCCCCAAGAGTCGACAGGATTTTCCCCCTTCAAACTCTTATATGGACGCCAGGTACGTGGGCCCCTAGACTCAATCAGGGAGGACTGGGAAGGAAAGCATACCACCCAGGGAACTCCCATAGTGGATTACGTCCTTATGTTTAGGGAAAGGCTGAAGGTGCTTATGGGGACAGCCCAGAGCAACCTGGCAGCTGCCCAACAGAAAAAAAAGTGTGGTACAACCACAGAGCCAGAGCTTGCTCATACATGGTGGGTCAGGAAGTCATGGTCCTTATTCCGGTCTGGAAAGACAAGCTGCAAGCTGAGTGGGTAGGACCGTACAAAGTGGTTAGGCAGGTAAATAAAGTGAACTATATTATAGAGTTGCCTGACAGGAGACAGACAGAAAGGATGTTCCATGTCAACATGATGAAGCCATATGCAAATGGGGCTGACATGGTGTTCGCAGTGTGTAGTCATGGGTAGGGGACAGATGAAGGAGATCCCCTTCTGGACTTGCTGGAAGAAAGTAAGTGGGATTCCTCTGTGGAGGCAGTTAAATTGTCTCCCCAGCTGACCCCGGACAAGATCCAGGAAGTAAGGGAGGTTTTAGCAGACTTTGCCCCATTGTTTAGCGCCAAGCCTGGACTAATCCCCTTAGTGACACACGATGTGGAGGCAGGGACACAAATGCCCATACAGTGGATAGCATATCAGGTGTCAGAGGCTGTCCAAAAGGACATTAGGAGGGAAGTGGAGGAGATGCTGGTTTAAGGGGTAATCCAGAGATCCCACAGCCCCTGAGCCTCACCTGTAGTCCTTGTGCCCAAGCCAGATGGCTCTACTTGTTTCTGTGTGGACTATCGTGGACTGAATGCAGTCATGAAGTCCGATGCCCTCCCGATGCCCTGGACGGATGAACTCCTGAACAAGTTGGAAGGGGCGACCTACCTTGCGACCATTGACCTGACCAAGGGGTATTGGAAGGTAGGGTTGACAGACAGAGCTAGGGAGAGGTCGGCCTTCATCACGCCAATAGGCTTATTTGAATTCAAAGCAATGCCTTTTGGAATGAAGAATGCCCTGGCCACTTTCCAAAAGGTAGAGTTGACAGACAGAGCTAGGGAGAGGTCGGCCTTCATCATACCGATAGGCTTATTTGAATTCAAAGAAATGCCTTTTGGAATGAAGAACGCCCCAGCCACTTTCCAAAGGTCGGTGAACCAGGTGTTAAATGGTGCTGAGGAGTACACCATGGCATACCTGGATGACATTGCCATCTTTAGCACCAGCTGGGAGGAACACCAATCCCACTTTAGGAAGTGCTGGGCATGATACAGAGGGCTGGGCTCACTGTCAAAGCCGGGAAGTGCCAGGTGGCCATGGGAGAAGTGGCATATCTCGGGCATGTGGTATGCCAAGGACAGCGCCATCCTAAACAAATAAAAATAGAGGTAATCCAGTCATGGCCCAGACCAGAGATGCAGAAGCAGGCCAGGAATTTTATTGGGGCAGCAGGGTACTATAGAAAATTTGTACCCAATTACAGTGCCCTGGCTGCTCCCCTATCTGACCTTGTAAAGAAAAGGATGCCAAAGAAAATTACCTGGGGACCAGCCTGTGAAGAAGCCTTTACCAGATTGAAGGAGGATCTGTGCAGTGCTCCTGTTTTGACAAGTCCTGACTATAGCAGACCCTTTATAGTTCAGACTGATGTCTCAGACGTGGGTATTGGGACAGTACTGAGTCAGACATCCAGCCAAGGGAAAGATCACCCTGTAGCATATCTGAATGCGAAGTTACTTCCCAGGGAGCAGGCATACTCTACTGTGGAAAAAGAGTGTTTTGCCATAGTGTGGGCCTTAAAGAAATTAGAGCCATACTTAAATGGGCAGCATTTTGTGGTACAGACTGACCACAACCCTCTGGTTTGGCTGATGCAGATGGGAAAAAACAATGGTAGCTTGCTAAGATGGAGTCTTGCTTTGCAATGGTATGACATGACCATTCTATATAGGGCTGGAACAACCAATCAGAACTCAGATGGGCTGTCTCGTGTCTATAAGGAGTGAACTGATTTGGGAAGCTCATCCCATGCAGGGGATAGAGCCCCCAAATTCAGCCTAGGTGGGGAGAATTGTGACACTTAGACAGCTGGTTCTGATAACGCTATGATTTTTGTAATATAAAAATGTAGTGGGATTGTCTGTCATGAAAAATCCTGTGCCTGGGATGACAAAACCTCACCCCCCAGGTATCAGTACAAAAGACAGGATATATGTTAAACCAGCAGATATCTGAATGCAATTAACTTGTCAGTTTGCTTTGAAGCCAGGAACTAATATATCCATTTTATAATGTCCTCAGAAAAGTCATTTAATTGCACCTGGTGTCATGAGGAAGTGGCATATCCATTTTATGATGTCCTCAGGAAAGTCAGTTGATTGCACCTGGTATCATAAAAAGTCATTTGATGTGTTTGAGAAAGGGAACTGCTCATGGATCAAAGGGACTGAGAAATTACAGTCTTAATTAAGAATGTCATCATTTGGACAATGGGTCTTGCTGGAGTCACAGAATTCAATACATTGATGGGACTTCCTGTTTGTGTGTGTGTGTGTGTGTATATATATATATATATATATATATATATATATATATATATTTTTTTTTTATGTATCCTGAAAGGGAGGAGCTAGATGATGACATCATGAAGAGGGGTGAAATGCAGCATTTTTAAACTGTAGTCTGTGTTCCATTGATACACATTCATATACTTGGACTGAGGGAAGGAACACCTAAGAGCACTGAAAGATTATAAGAAATACCTTAGATAAATAAGTCTAATGGTTGGTAGGAATTGTGCACTTTTAAACCTGTTTTGTTTTTAAGATTGTATGTGTTGGGATATTTTGTTCTGTATTTACTGTTTACCTATTTTTATCTATCTTAAAGTAAAGATATATATTTTAAAACAGAAACTGCCTGGTGTGCCTTGAAACTTCTTTTTTTTGTAAGTGAAGCTTAGATGGTTAAAGTTGACACTGTGCTTAAGCTTATTGTGATACCAAATTGGGAAATAAGTAAGAGTTTCTCTAAGGTCTTGCATAGACTTTTAAGGGTTCATTTGGTAATACCTGGTTGGGTGCCCATAGGCGAAAGATGTCTGGCATTTCCCCGAAGAGTAGAATTATCTAAGCCTGTACATTGGGTACACTAGCAAGAGGTTAATAGTTTGAATCCCTCCAGAATTTGAGACCAAAGTTTGATTTGAACCCACAAAACAGACAGGAGGGTTACCCTGGTCTGTTAACTGTTCACAGTACTATGCTCAGAGGTTGGCACTTTGGGAGTAGAGGGCTGACCTGCTGAGTGGGGTTGTGACACCCACTTCTAAACTAGTACCAGTATGACCCCTATGAGTCCTAGACAGGTACCTAGGATCCAGATGCAGACCTGCATGATGCAGTTAGTTGGCCGGCAGTTAGTGCACTTTTAAAATCAGATTCACAAACCCATAACCCCAAAGGCCTTGCAATTGCTAGAATGGCATTTTAACTCTTTCTTTAAAACTTTCTATGTTGTGGGGCGTACACTTTAAATCATAACTATGTACAGTTCCCCATAGGCAGGACAATCCCTGCTGTTACTCACAGTTCTTCTGACAAACTCTGGTGGCATTGAATCTGTAGCTCTGTGGTGGATGGAACTTGCAGAAACCAGAGACTTGAGAAGCTTGAGACGTGACGCGGGCATCTTGCAGCTTGGAACAGAGGCATGAAGCAGGCATCAGGATGCAGAAAGCAGGAAACCGCAATGTGGGTTGCATGGGATGGAGAATGCTGGATGCTGGTCTTCACTTGTCAAGCTTTTCCAAACGTCACCGCAGTGGCCTTTGTAAACAGTGGTCACTTGACATGCCTGTATCTTCTCTCCCATGGTCCTCAGGATGGGGGGGGGTTGACAGCTTTAGTCACCCTGCTGGTTTCACTCAATACTGCAGTCTCTCATGGCTGTATGGTCAATTGTTACCTCAGTTTAAAATAAATCTGTTGTCACCTTATGTGACTGGAAAGGCATTTTCTACCACATACCAGCATGGCAGCTGTAGCCCTTTGCTTTCAATACACACACAGTCTCTGGCTAACAGAAGACACTTTTCTCTTCCACCACCTACCAGCATGACATCTGCGGCTCTTTGCTTTCAGCATGCAGTCTCTGGCTAACAGAAAACACTTCTTTCTTTTCTCACCATGCAGGTGCTGACAAACATGAGGAACAACTCACTGATCAGGTGCAGCATCAGATATAGTTTGCATCATACTGGTAATTCAGACAGGCTCATTTGGGCATTCAGCAGCTGTGCAGGCACCCAAAAAAACCTTCACACTTTCACAGACCTCGCAGGTACCAGGGCATTTCCTTCAGGAACCCCAGCCAATAACCTCAGTTCTGCTTCAGACACACCTTTGTGCTGGAAAACACTTTCTTTCCCATCAGTGGGAGACATGCAGGCACCTCCTTGGCTTTGTGGGTCATGCAAACCCCCAGGCAGTCTTTTTATTTCATTCAGGAGAAAATAGCAACTGACAGGGAACTTCCCTGCCTCAGGCAATAAATATCACTTTTCTTCCTTTTAAATTGTAAAGGCATTGGAACTCATATTCCACTGAAAGTCTTAGGCATTTCTATTTCTTTTGCCCCCACAGGATCAGGAAGCAAGGGGCAAGAGCACCCTTCCCTGAGAAGAGGGCTTTAGTCAATACACTGACCGAATTCAAACTCTATTGTCAACTAACCGAATAGAACTGAATTGATTGTCTCTCCTAACGAGCTTCAGAAAAAGATAAACAGCCTCTGATTGGTTTAGCAGAACAATGGGGGATGCCTGGCATCTGCTGATTGGTTGATGCCAGTTGTCAGTCACAGAATAGGCAGTTAATGGGCTTCCTCGAAGCCCTATTGGCTGGCAGTCTTGGAGGCAAGAGTTGGCACCACCTTTTTTTTCCCAGGAGCCTTCACAGCAGCCCCTTGGGATCCTGGCACTCTGATTGGCAGTTAGCAGTCACCAGGCTGATGAAACATGGGCACCAGTAAAACATTTTAAGCAGAGTCCCAATTTTAACATTCAAATACAGGCAAACTGTCACGCTTTACATTTATTTAAAAACATGCAGTTGTAGCTACTACAGTGCCCTTTCTAGTGACTGCAGTTTACATTTAAATTAGGGTTGCATGCACCTGTCGCTACTTCCATGGTGTTAACCCCCCAGGACACAGCAGTGCTCATTAATATTCATGAGCAGCACTTGCTGCTCCTTAAAGTTACAGGCACCCATTACAAGTCAGTTGCGCTTAAGAGTGCTTTTTAAAACATTTATTTACGCTCTCCAAGTGCCTGTGGACTCTCTTTCATTTCTATTTACTCTCAGGGACTGGGGCACACACAGACAGGCTTCCTCAGCAGCTGCACTGAGCGACTTTCACTTTCGAGCACCACAGCGCTCTTTAGTTCGGGGGGGGGAGGAGCCGACCATAGCAGCTCACACAGGAGCTGCGCGGTGATCGACAGCCCAACGCAGCATGCAGCTTTTCTTTTACTTTTGCTCTTTCGCTTCACCGGCCCCCACAACATGAGTATGGATAATGGGTCTGGCAAGAACATTAGGTGGCCACAAGGGACCAGGTAGCAAGGTGGCACATTTTGGGAGGCATTACTGGTAAGCTCCCAACTGTGTGTGTGTGTGTGTGGGGGGAGGGTTACACTTACTAAAACATTTGTATGGAAACAGGATCATTTCCCTATGGAGATAATATGCAACCACTCCTTGCCTCCTGATGATATCACAATTGCCTGCTTGTGACATCATAATCATTTCCATGTTACCAAATGTGATTAATCATAAACAGAGGATTATGACATTTTGTGTAGACAGGCAACTGAAGCAGAAGGCATCTGAGGAACACAAATCTATTATCAAGCAGCTGTCCTCAGAAATAAAACAAACACAGAACAAATGAATAATATCATTCAATTCAATTCAAGTTTATTGCAGGAAAAACTCCATTGAGCAGGCTCATTTACAAGAAGGTCCTGGTTGCAAAGCATTGACAGGTAAAAAAAAAGGAATAAGGGTAGGTGGTATACAAACATGCTTAGAACAAAGAAACATTGAAGTCACAAGATGTGGGATAATTCTATGATGGCAATAGAGAACACAATGCTTAATGTTTTTACATGACAGCAATAAGAATTATAATGTATAACATTTACAAATCGGCAGCAGAGGAAGAGTAGGGAGGACTCTAACAAGGTGCATTAAACAAACAGCATACAGCACTGAAGTAAGTTCTAGGCAGTCTTATGGAATATCGAGAATAATTAAGTAGGAGAGGGAGAATTGGGTGGGATGGGGGAAGACAGTAACCCTGGTATGTGAAGGTTTACTTGCAGGAGGGGGTGCAAGAGAAAGGGCAGAGGGTAGGGGAAGCATAAGAGGGATGGAAGGTGAGTAGGAGGGAAGGGAGGGTGGGTGGGAGTAGGGGAGACAGGGGTGGATGGGTAGGTGGAAGGCGATGAGAGAAGCTGAGATCCTATGGCAGTTGTACCCTTCATTAAGTTCTCTTGTGGCTAGGGATTTCAAGAAATTTATCGAAACAGTGCTGGTCAGCTTGGGGACTGCCTGAAGCCTGCTCCAGGCTGCAGCAAGGGCATAGGAGACAACGCTTTTACTGATGGAAGTATGTGTCCTAGGCATATCCAGGTGGATGTAGGCTGATTTCCTCAGGGAGTAAGCACTGTGGGAGACAAGGATGAGAGAGATGTACCCTGGGAACTTGTTAAAGAGTATTTTGAACGTCCACATACCATAGTGAATCAAGCACCTGGTTTAAAGGGACATCCATCCTATGATTGCGTAAAGATCGCAGCGATGTGTTCGGTAGGGGGCGTTGGTGACAAAACCCAGTGCATGGTGGAACAGAACATCAAGGTTGTGCAAATCAGCTACTTATGTGCAATTGTAGATTATGTCGCTGTAGTCAAGGAGAGGAAGGCAGGTCACCTGGATGAGTTTTAACCTAGCCTCAGGGAGGTGCCCTATTTCTAAAAAAAAAAAACCTAGCCTGATTTTGAGTTTGTTATCGAGACTCTCAATATGAACATCGACAGAAAGCTTGCTGTCAAACCATAGCCGTATGTGTTTAAATTTGTCAACCACCTCTAAAGTTTCACCTAGGGTGGTTACAATAGCTGCACCTTTGTATTTGTGTGTGTGTGTGTGTGTGTGTTGGGGGGGTAGATTTGCTGTTGAAAGTAAAGAACATGGCTTTCATTTTTGCATTTAGAAGCAGTTTAGAGTTGATGAGATTCTGTTCAAGCTGCAGGAAATCAACTTGTAGCTCGTTGTAGACTTCAGCCAGAGTAGATTTTGATGTATAGGGAACGGTGTCATCTGCAAAAAAAGAAACTTGGAATTGATGATATTGGAGTCAAGGGTGTTAATGTATAGTCACAAAAAGTACAGGACCAAGGACTGAGCCTTGGGGAACACCACTTGTAATGGGAAGGTGGTCTGAGAGTAGACCATCAGCTTTATGAACAATTTAAGCCAATCTGTGTGCAAATATTGTATTTTTGCTCAGAGCTGTCACAAGCTTTTTAAATAAAATGTGACCTTCGTTTTCACCAAAACAGAGAATTTATCCTTTTTTTTTAAAAAATGCTATACTGTAGGTACCGAAGGAGAAAAAAGAAAACCCACTGCAAATAGAGCCAAATAAGTATACTTTTTTGGGAAAAAAAAAAGCTCAGGTCAAGTTTAAAAATATTATGGCTTAGCTAATCCTGATACAGCTTACCTTTTAGACAATGAGGTTGGATATTGAAAAGTTAGTGCGGGCACTAAGGGGTGTTTGCCCACGCTAACAGGGTTTTGTGCCCGATTCATGCGTGAGGTCTCTACTGAGAGACCGCCACAGCATGGGTAAAATCTGTTAGCACCCAAGGAGTAACATATTGCTGTGCCCATGCAAATGAGAGGGTCTCCCCTTGCATACGGATGCAGTGGCATACTCAGCAGTTTACACCAGTGGTAAATGCCATCCAAATGGCGGCTATTTACCGCATTTTCAAACACCGACATAATGGGGCACAAGGCCCTGGTGGTGGAGGTTGCACCGAAGCTGCCTTCCCCCTTTGCCCCCTCACCCCTCCCTTAAATCAATGGATGCCCTTGTGTCCAGTGACGCCCCATCTGCTGATCACCCATCCTGGTACTTGTAGTGTGTTCTCTGGCGTCCAGTGGCATCCCCTGCCCTCTGAGCCCCCGTCCCTGTAAATGTAGTGATTTCCTGGTATCCAGTGACAGCCCTAGCCTCTGATCCTTGTCCTGATGTAGTTAGTGTCAGTCTTAGCATCTAGTGTATCCCCCACACTCCAAACTCTTGGTCCTACGTGTTCAGTCCCTTGTGTCTGGTGGTGCCCCCACCCACCAGCACCCATCCCCATGCCACCCAGACTCTTCAGTGGTTAGTGGCCCTCCCACATGGCCCACACTGAGCACACCAACCAGCCAACACCCCCATACCTATGTAGACAGTGTAGTGTGGAGGGTCTGATATGGTGACCCGCAGAGCCATCTTCTCATCTCCTTGGCTGGCTGCCATATGGGATGACAGGGCATGTACATACAGTATACAGTATACTGTCCATGTGCTTTCTGTCATCCCCTACAGCAGCTGTCTGAGGAGGTGAAAGAAGGGCTGCGCCAGTCACTGTATCAGACCCTCTGTGCAGCACAGTCTACATAAGTGTGGGGCAGTTGGCTGGGTGGTGTGCTTGGTGTGAGTGCCACTAGCTACTGGAGATTCCTGGTGGCACTGAGACAGGTGATCTGCATGTGGGGAGTACCACTAGATACCAGGGACTAACTAACCATGTTGGGACAGGGGAATCTGAGGGTGGGGGTGCCACTAGACAGCAGGTCCGGCTCTTTCTATACTGGGATGGAGATCGGAAGGTGGGCGGTGCCACTGGACACCAGGGAAATCATCACAATTACAGAGGTGGGCGATCAGAGTTTGGGGTATGGGGGTAATTATGCCCAATATGGGGATGGTTGCTGAGAGGATGGGGGTTGCCACTAAACACAAGAGAAACACTACAGTAAACAGGATGGGTGTTCAGAGGGTGGGGGGTACCACTAGACACAAATGACTCACTATGCATGGTTAGCCAGGGGATTGGAGGGTAGGAGCACCTACATACCAGGGCATACATGTGTTATGCCAGGATGGATGATCACTGGGCGTGGAGTGCCACTAGACAACAGGGGAAATGAGTGTTATACTGGAATGGGCGATCAGAGGGCAGAAGTGCCACTAGACACCAGGAAGTACATTTAAATTAAGGGGACAGGCATTCAGGCTTGGGGGGGGCACTCACCACCATGCCTGATGTGCTGGGTGGCCACAGGAGGGGTGAAAATCTGCTGCTTCTTCACACGCAAATGAGCCCATAGTTGGAATACATATGGCCTCTTACTGCCTTGCATGCCCAATGGGCTAATTTACATGTTGCAGCTGAATATCATGATGTGGCTCCTGGCACTGTCTGGTCTGGGGGTGCTGTTACTAATGGGTTGTATACAGCCCAGGTCCATGTTGGGACTGTGCTACTTGACTTAGTGCTACACTGCTGCGGCCTTATATTCAGTTGGATAGTGCCAGTGTGTAATCTGACATAATATTGCAACCTCTGGGTCAGGCTCAAGTGCAAGCCCAGTGCAAACCTTTGTGCTCCACTTTTTCACATATTTAAATATCTGGCCCCAGGTGCACAAGTGACACAGCTGCAGAACTGGTGCATCCGTCTTTCGGATGAGACATTAAACCGAGGTTCCATCTGCCTGGATTGGTGGTAGTTCAGGTGGATGCTAAAGATCCCATGGCACTTATCAAAAAAGAGTAGTGGAATTTCCCTGGTGTCCTGGCTAAATTTCTCCCATTCACTAAAAATACCACCAACAGCTTAATCTGGTTCAATTTCAGTTGCTTACCAACTGTATTCCCCCCCCCCCCCCGGTCACCCCTGAAAAAGGGACATCTAGGCCTAGTGGGGTTACCGGGTCAACAAAATTCAATAAATAAATAAATAAACAGGAAATTGATCAATCATTGTGGGAAGGAGCTACTACTGTAGAGGTCATCCATAATTTATGATGTGTACATCATGTGCCACTGACCAGCAGTTCACTTATGTACTAACATATGAACATATGAATGTGCTAGCAGAAACAAACCATCCAGTCTATCTAAGTCTGCTCGAGTGTGCAGCTAGCACCCCTAGTTTGCAGCTGCTCAACCCCCCCTCCCTTTTGTCATCCCACAGCCGCCCCCCATTTCCCCACCCTCACTCTTCACTGTTCCCTGTCCCATGCCTTTTTGAAGCTGTTCACAGATTTACATGATACCACCCATTCTGGTACTGCATTCCATTTTGCTACCACCCTCTCTGTGGAATAGTGTCTGTTCATTTCCCTCCTAAATCTTCCCTCTTCTATTCTTAGCACATTCTCCCTGGTGTTCCTCCCCTTCCTTAGCTTAAAGACCCCTTCTGCCCCAACCTTACTGATTCCCTTCAGATACTTAAATGTCTCTATCATGTCCCCCCTGTCCCTTCTAGGCTCCAAAAGTGTACATATTCAGGTCTCCCAGTCTGCTGTCATAGTCTCTCCCCTCCATTCCACATGTCATGTTTGTTGCCCTCCTCTGCACCCACTCCAGTAGCCTGATATCACGCGTTAGGTATGGCCTCCAAAACTGCACACAATACTCTAAGTGTGACCAGTGATCTGTGGAGGGGCAAGAACACCTCTCTTTACCTGGATGAAAACCCCTTGGCTATGCACCCCAGCATTTTGTTTACTTTTGTAGCCACTCTCCTGCACTTGGCAGAGTTGTTCATGGTCCCTGTTATCATTACCCCTAGGTCCTTCTCCTCCTCAGTGATCCCCAGATTAAACCCCCCCCCCAGCCAGTATTCTCTCCTTGGGTTCTTCACCCCAAAGTGCATAACCTTACACTTCTTTGCATTGAACCCCAGCTGCCACTTCTCTGACCACTCCTCTAGCTGGCTTAGGTCCCCCTGCAGCTGCACACATCCCTCCCCTCCATCCACCACTGCTTCAATTTTGGTGTCATCAGCTAACAGACTTAACTTGCTCACCACCCCATGTGCAATGTCTGATATGAAGAGCCCAAATAATACTGGCCCCAGCACAGAGCCCTGTGGCACCCCACTCATCACTGGCCTTGGAGTTGAGATCTCCCCTCTCACCACCACCAGTTGTAGCCTCCCACTCAGCCAGCTTGTAATCCAGTTCATCATTTTTGCCCCTACCCCTACACCAGTTAGCTTCCCTCCAAGCCACCCATGAGGCACAGAATCGAAGATCTTGCTGAAGTCTAAGTAAAGAACATCTACCGCATGACCCTTATTCAGCTCACCTGTCACCCAGTCATAATATCGTATCAAGTTGGTTTGACAAGACTTCCCTGAAATGAACCCATGCTGCCTCACATCCTAGAGGCCACTGTCCTCCAGGTATGACACCAGTATTTCCTTTAGTATCATTTCCATGAGTTTGCACACTACGGAGGTGAGACTTACCAGACGATAATCACCCGATTCATCCCTTGGCCCACTCTTGTGTAATAGTACTACATGTGCAATCCTCCAGTCCAGTGGCACACATCCCGACTCCAGTGAGGTGCTGTACAGATCCTCCAGCAACTTCGCCAACACCTCTTCTATCTCCCTCAGCACCCTGGGGTGAATACCATCTGGTCCTGGTGCTTTGTCTACCTTCAGTGCCCTCAGTCCCTCTAGGACTCTACTTACCTCAATTCTTCCATCTGTCGCCTCCTCCCACTGTCCCCACCCTCCCAGCCCATGGTGGTGGCGACCCCCACTTTTCTTCCATGAACACTGAGCAAAAGTATTCATTTAGTGCTTCTGCCTGCTCCTCCTCTTTTGTGGGCCTCCTTTTATCCTCACTATTGTCTTCTTACACTTCCTTTTCTTCCTGATGCATCTGAAAAAGTCTTTCTCCCCCACGTTAATTCCCTCCGCTAATCTCAGCTCCCTTTGGGTCTTGGCTTCAATCACTTTTCTGGTCACCTCCCTAGACAATCTTGCATATTCCTCCCTGTTCACTTCCTTCCCCGTCCTCCTATACCTCTGGTGCACCACTCATTTTGCCCTCACCACCTCCACAACCTCACTGTTCAACCATCATGGTTTTCTTGCTCTGCTCCGCTTACTGTGTGTCTTGGTGCAGGCTTCTGTTGCCTCTGTAATTCCCCATTTAATAATATCCCATTTCAGCACAGCATCCATCTCTTGCCTTATGCCATCCAGTTTCCCTTTCAGTACTTCCTGCATCCTCCCAAAGTCTGCCCCCTGAAGTTTACAACCCAAGTAACTGAGTTCTTCATTGATGAACTTGGGTGACAAAATCCATCTGAATTGTGTTTATAAGAGTGCCTGCATAAATCATTTATCTCCAGAGGGAATCAACCCCCCCACCCCCAAAGATTTCAAGGGGTTAAAAATAATTTGCCAACTATTTCCTTCAGTTCTACAACTACTGGTATGTTCACAAGCTCACTTGTTATTTGTATGGTGACAAACTTTTGATGTACTGTGTGCAATTATTGGCTCATAGCTTAGAGAGCCACTATGTGTATTGCTTGCTGACTGCTGCCTAAATGTTTTTGGCAGAGAATCACCATAAATTAATCTTGCCTCAGTACTATTATCAGGTTGTTTTGTAACAAAATGTTAACCAAAGGAAACAGACTTAAAGGATTTGCCAAATTGTAGCAAGGTTTCATCACTGCAGATAAAGGTGTACTTTTATGCATTGCAGTCCATTCATGCATTCCTTCCCCCACAGCAGCACAAAAGAATGAGTGACTGAGTGTTAAAATTGAAACTTTACTTTAGTGTTTAGTGTGAACGATGAGATCCCAATTTACTTGACTGAACTCATTGCTTTATAAAACATTTTGAGGTACTGTATGCATGAAAGGCTATATGAAATACCCTGTATAAAATTAAATGCTATTCTGTTCTAGGGGGTTAGTCCACAAATGTGGATGTGATATGATCAGACTGAGCATATCCTTACCTTGCAGCCAAAAAACCCAGGACCATGCAATGACAGTCATGATCCACAGTCCCATCCCCCTCTCCCCACATGTGCGGAGAGCCATGCGGAAGCTGAGAGTGGCACCGGGGGCAATGCTGATAGGAATGCAGGGCACCCAGTTAGAAGTTTGAATCCCATTGATCCACTGATCCACTCATCCAGGGACCACCAGTGCCACTGCCGTTGCCTCAGAGGTTGCCAAGAAGGAGGAGGAGCGGTTGGACCACAGTGGGCTCAGGGAGGGTGAGGGTGGTGGAACAGAGGTGCATCCCTCCAGTTGTACCTCTCCACAATTACTATGCCATTCTGGCAAAGTGTGGTTCCTCTATGGAGGCACCTGCAGTGGAGACCAAGGAGGATGCTGGGAACCTCCACAAAGACCCACAGGAGGGTGGCAGGGGACCCGCGGGAAGGAAACAACTCTGATGGGGACTCCATTGTTAGGAAGGTAGAACTGGGGAGGAAGGGAGGGAGGTAAGGTGCCTGCCTGGCACCATGGCTTGGAGGGACAGGGCGAATCTTCAGGATTGCCAGAGCAGCTGCACAGGGAGGGAGCTGAATGCCATTGTACACCTAGGGACAAATGACCTGGCTAAGAAAGGGATTAGAAGTGCAGGAAGAGTTTGGCCAAATTGGGGAGGGGCCTTGAGACAAATAGCATGCAGTAACCTTCTCGGAGTGCTGCCATCTATGGCGTGGGAGGCTAGGGTGTTCCACACCATGGGATTCAATCAGTGGTTGAAAAACTGGTGTGGAGCTCAGGATTAGCTTCACTGGGGACTGGGGTCCACCTGGAGTGATGCAAGCCTATACTGGCATGATGGGCTGCATCTGTCCAGGAGGGAACCAGGATCCTAGGTGATAGGTTTAAATGCTTCATTGGCAAGCATTAAACTAGCCAGGGGAGGCACTGGAAAGGAGCAGGAAATCCTAGCCCCCAAAAAATCACGGTATTAGTGCAGTGAAAACACCAACATAGAGGTTTCGATAGGAGAAGGGCAGGGCTAAATGGAGAAAGTGACAAAGGCAAGAAGGACAGGGATGGGGCAAAATGAGTAAGGCCATCAGGAAATGGAGGGTAATGAATACCAATGCCCGTAGTCTGGCAACAAGCTCCCTGAGCTGGTGGCCTTGATGAAAGAGGGATGCCTGGATATCGTAGCAGTCACAGAAATATGGTACACAGAGAACCATGACTAGGATGTTAACATACCAGGGTACATAACCTACAGGAGAGACAGGCCAGGGAGAAGAGGGGGAGGAGTAGCTCTCTATGTAAAGGACGGGATAAAAGCAACTGAACAAAAGAGTAAACAGGGAGGAGAGGAGGCACTGTGGGTCACCTTGGAGACTGGAAAGGGCACCACAATCTGCACAGGGGTTGTGTACAGACCCCCATGTCAGGGGGAGGGAATGGACAAGGATATGATAGAAGGCATTCTTAGAATGGCAGAGAAAGGGGAGATACTGTTGATGGGAGACCTGAATAAGCCAGATGTTAACTGGAGCACATTTGCTGCAGCCACATCCAAGAGCAGGGCCATTCTTGATGCCCTACAGGTGGCAGGCCTCAGACAGCTAGTTTCAGAACCCACTCATGAGGGACCAATCTTAGACCTTGTACTCTCAAATGGGTGCAGTGAGAGGATCTCAGATCTTGAAGTGGGTTGCCATCTGGGAACAAGTGACCATCAAACAGTGTGGTTCACGTTAAACTCAGCTACAGAGTCAAGCCATACAAAAGTGAGGGTACTGGACTTTAGGAGGGCTGACTTTGGCAAGATGGGTGAGTGCCTCAGAAAAGCACTAGCAAACAAGCAAGAAGGAGGTGTGGAGCAACAATGGGGAATCTTCAAAACTGCCATCACAGAGGCAACAAGCCTTTGTGTGAAGCAAATAAACAAATCAAAATGAAATAAAAAGCCACTATGGTTCTCAAAAGAGGTGGCTGTGAAAGTCAGGAAGAAAAAGATAGCATTCTGGAAGTATAAGGAAACACAGAAGAAGCAGGACAGAGAGCTGTACCAGTTAAGGCAGAAAGAAGCAGGAGGGAAGTCAGAATAGCAAAGGCCCAAACTGAGAAAAAGATAGCCAACTTGGTTAAGAAGGGGGATAAAACCTTTTATAGGTACATCAGCGAGCGTAGAAAGACAAAGGGAGGGATAGTGAGGCTGAATAGAATGAACGGTGGGTGGGCAGAGGGGGACAGTGAAAAAGCAGGGATACTGAATGAATATTTCTGCTCAGTATTCACAAAAGAGGAGGGGGAAGTGCCTAATCAAATTAACAGAAGCACTCTTGATAGGTGGGTCGATCCTAGTCCTTTCACAGAAGAAAGGGTTCTGCAAGAACTCCTAAAACTGAAGGTGGACAAAGCAATGGGGCCTGATGGAATTCACCCCAGAATTCAAAAGAGTAAGGGGAACGTGAAACCACTGGCTACTCTTTTAATAAATCATGGGAGGATGGTGTGGTACCCAAGGACTGGAGGAAGGCGGATGTGATTCCCCTTCACAAAAGTGGAACCAAGACAGAAGCAGAAAACTACAGACCTGTCAGTCTGACCTCTGTGGTAGGGAAAGTGATGGAGTCACTTCTGAAGGAAAGAATAGTTGAGTACCTAGAGGCCAGTGGGGCTGGGACCCAAGGCAGCATGGGTTCAGCAGGAAGGTCATGTCAGACAAATCTAATAGATTTCTTTGACTGGGTGACCAAAGTAGTAGACCAGGGAGGGGCTGTGGACATGGCCTACCTAGACTTTAGCAAGGCATTTGACACAGTCCCACACAAAAGATTAATAGTCAAATTAACCAGCTGGGGAATGGGTCCCAGGGTGGTAGCCTGGGTAAAACATTGGCTGGACAACAGGACACAGAAGGTAATTGTAAATGGAGTTCACTCTGAAGAAAGAGGGTTTACTAGTGGGGTACCGCAGGGTTCAGTATTGGGTCCAGTCCTTTTTAATGTCTTTATAAGTGACATTGCAGAGGGACTGGAAGGAAAAATATGCCTCTTTGCAGATGACACAAAGATCTGCAACAGGGCTGTGATACACAGGAGGCATGGAAAGGATGAGAAGGACTTGGCAAGGTTGGAGGAATGGTCAGAAGTATGGCAGCTAGGATTCAATGCAAAGAAGTGCAAAATAATGCACCTGGGAAACAAGAAACCAGGGGAAGAATACACAATGGGGGGTAGTAACAACAACAAAACAGGAAAGGGACCTGGGGGTAATCATATCAGATGACCTTAAGGTTAGCAAGCAATGTCAGAAGGCAGTAGGGAGGGCTGGGGGTATACTGGGATGCATAGGGAGAAGCATCAGCAGCAGAAAACAGGAAGTTGTTATCCCTCTGTACAGACAGTTGGTGAGACCCCATCTGGAGTACTGCGTCCAGTTCTGGAGACCCCATCTCCATAAGGACATAGACAGGATAGAGGCAGTCAGAGGAGGGCAACTAAAATGGTGCAGGGTCTGCAAGAGAAGCTCATGAGGAGAGACTAAGGAGTTTAATATGTACACCTTGAGGAAAGAACGGAGAGGGGGACATGATAAAACTTTAAGTACCTCAGTGGAATCAACAAAGTCCAAGAGGGTAGCATCTTTCAGAAAAGAGACGGCAAGAACAAGGGACACAATTTAAAGATGGGGGCAGTTCAGGAGCAATGTGGAAGTATTATTTTATGGAGAGTAGTTGATGCATGGAACAGCCTTCCTGAGGAGGTTGTGGGATCTAAAACTGTGGGAGAATCCAAGAATGCATGGGACAGACATAAGGCAATTCTTGTGGGGGGTAGGAAGAAATAGGCTGTTGGTTAACTAGGATCTGCGGCCTATCCCGTAGGTAGGGAAATGGGCAGACTAGATGGGCCAAGCGGTCCTTTTCTGCCATCAAAGTCTATGTTTCTATGTTTCTATGTTTCTATGATGAGGAAAAAAGGCACCCAGTGGACAGTGCAGGTGGAGGGATGTGCTCGCCCATTACTATAAGAGATAAAACAAGCTAACACGGGGATAGAAATAAATACTCATGCTGAGCAATATCAGAGGCTTTTAGAATGAAACAAAATAGTAATAAACCACTACTGTAGTGCTTTTATTGATAATCTGAACAATTTAAACATTTCAAACTATAAAGCAAATGGCAAAAAATATTTTAAGGTAGTACTAAAACATTCCAATTTGCAGAGGTGTTTGCAGAAGGCCTGCAACATGCTTGTACCAAAAGACAAAAGAACAAAAACACTGACATTTGTTTCCCCTTTTTTATTTTTTACCAACTGTATATGTGTTAGTTTGAAATACAGTGTGACAGGGTTCAATAAGGCCCTGTCCTATTTGTTACACAGAACAAGTTAAGCGCAAGGACCTGTTCTATTTTCTGTTATCTGTCTCTTGTTTGTCTGACTGCACAGTCAAATTTTCTTGTGAGACCTAGGAACTGGACGGGTTGAAGAGGATGAGGATTTAAAGGGGATGGTGCTGGATGGAGAATGATTGGGGTGGTGGGGATCAGAAAACACCTTGTAATGAGAAGGCAGATGGAAAGGAGTCCCCTGTGCCTTGTCTCTCTGACCAGGAAACCTCCTGGACTGAGGGGGCAGATAGCTGAGGGAACCAGCCTCCACCTTTCATCCTCTTTGGGTGGTGTTGTGCAATGCCAGGTCAATGGCTAACAAGACTGCCATAATGGTGGATCTTGTGGTGTTGGTTGACCTGGCATGCATTACAGAGACCTGGCTCGGAGATGACTGTGGCCCAGTGTTGGAGTCGGCAACCCCAGCAGGTTTTTCCATGGTTCAATGCCCAAAGAAGGATCATGGGGGGGGGGAGCAGTTATTTTAGGTTGGAACTGGACCTGGTGGTACACCCACTGGGGACACTCAGTCTTTTGAGGGTGTGGTGGTGCATGGGGGTCACGGGGTGGATTTTAGTGTGCTCATTGTCTACCATCCACCTGGTTGGAACAGAAACTTCCTACACGATGTGACAGCCTTTGTTGTTGAGAGGGTGTTGGAGTCACTGAGATGGCTTGTTCTTGATGACTTCAACACCTGGGATGATGATGAGTGTTCGTCTTGTGCCAAGAACTTCCTGTCTAACATGGAGGCCCTTGGCTTATCTCTTGTAACCGCTGCTGGGACCTACTGTTCCTGACACATGCTCGACCTGGTGTCCTTCCTGGGGCTTGAGACTGATGCCCTTGAGAATGACCCAGTCATTTGGTTGGATCATTGCATCATCAGGTTTAGCTTCAAACCCCCTCCTAGTGTCCCTTCCCCTGGGGAAATTGTGCAGTTCCACCCTTTAAAAGGTTTATGACCTGAGGGACTGTTGGCAGAACTGGACATTTTGTCTGTGCTGGAGGCCTGTGTGGATGGTCCTGAGGAGGCTGTGGTGGCTTATAATAGGGCGTCGTGGGGGTCTTGTACCTTCTGGTACTGGTCCTTGTTTGCCCGCTGGTTTTGCTTCTTAGCTTGACTTGGTTTGACAGTGAGCTGAGAGTGATGAAAACTAGGGGGCAGAAGTCAGAAAGGCATTGGAGAAAGACCAGGACCAAGGAAGACATATTGGTTCTGAAGGCTTATTATGATGAGTATCAGAATGCAATCACGTGGAAAAAGGCAGCCTTTATGTCTAAAGCAATTACAGCTGGAAAGAATTGACTGGCTCAGCTCTTTCAGGTTATGGACAGGCTTTTACATCCAGCCTGTCTGGAACCCATTAGACATTTGCAGCTCAGAAATGTGCGGCATTTGTTTGGTTCTTCTCAGACAGGGTGTGACAGGGTTGGGCATCGGGGGGAAGATCGCATTCAGTCTGCCCGGGGGGGAGTTCCAACAAATGATGATGACAGAAGTCCGTGGGGTGATCTTGAGGCTGAAACCAACTTTCTGCAGCTTGGACCCAACGTGATTACTTGTTGATTGTGTTGAAGCCTTGGGTCCTTTTTTTGCTGAGGTTGTTGGGTGTTCCTTAAATATGGAGGTTTTCCCTGAGCTCTCTTAAACAGACTCTGGTGAAGCCACTGTTGAAGAAAAAATCTTTGGACCCCTACATCTTGGAAAATTTCCAACCAGTCTCGAATCTTCCCTTTCTGGGGAAGAGTCTTGATAAGGTGGTTGCAGAGCAGCTTGAGAGTTGCCTTATGGACTTCCAGATCTATGATCCTCTCACATCTGGATTTAGGGCTATGCACAACATAAAGACCACATTAGTACAGGTGCAGAATGACCTACTCAGGGCGAGGGATAGGGGAGATCCATCTATTTACGTCCTTCTCGATCTCTCATCAGCATTCAACACTGTGGGTCATGGGGTGCTGTTGGACAGACTAAAGGAGTATGTTGGACCCACTGGCAAGGTCATTAGCTGCTTTCAGTCCTTCCTCAGGGGCAGATCCCAGAGGGTGGTCTTGGGGAATTACTCATTAAGTCCAGTGGCCCTGTCCTGTGGAGTGCCCCAAGGCTCTGTCCTCTCACCCATGTTATCTGCAGTGTATATGCTGTCTCTGAGTGATGTCATAAGGTGGTCTGGGCTTGGGATTCATTGCTATGCTGATGATACCCAGCTCTAGCTGTCTTTCACACCAGGAAGAACAGATGTGGTTGACCTACTAAATAAGTGCATGTCTGAGATCTGGGGTTGGATGTCATCGAATTGGTTGGTCCTCAAGCTGGGGAAGACTGAAGTGTTGGTGGCTGAGCTGGGTCGGAGGTAGGATTGGGGGACTCTGGGGAGGATTTATAGCTTTTTACTGACTCAACCAAAATGGAGGCTCCACTAAGATAAGAAAGTTGGGTGTTCTTCTGGATGGCGAACTGACACTTGAGGCTCAGGTGTTGACAGCTGTCCAGAATGGATTCTACCATCTGTGTAATATCACTCGAATAAGATCCTTTATTCCCCCTGACAACTTGGCCACACTGACACACGCATTTACTACCTCAGGTTTTGACTACTGTAACACACTTTACCTCAGGGTCGGGGAAGTGATGCGGTACCTGCAGCTGTTGCAGAATGCTGTGGCCTGACTATTGACATGTCTCCCAAGATCCTGCCATATTACAGCGGTGTTGCATGAACTGCACTGGTTGCCAGTGCGGCGGTGCATCTCCTTTAAAATAGGTCTACTGACCTTTAAGGGCCTGCACAGGTTGGGTCCAGGTTACCTGAGGGAGCTTCTGCATCCATAGACCTCTGGATGTTCTCTCCAGTCAATGGGGGAGTGCTCCTGGAGATCACCAGAGCGAGATTGAATTCCTCGGGGGATCGGGCTTTTGAGGTGGCCACACCGATCCTCTGGAACTCTCTGCCAGGGTGCCTGAGGGAGGCCCCCTCCCTAGCAATATTTAAAAGGAAGCTAAAGTCTTTCTTCTTCAATCAAGTCTTCAGGGACTAAGTAACTATTAAATTATAATTAGAAATTTTTTGTGTTTAGATCTGTAAGGTTTATTTATTTTTTAGTGCTGTTATGTACATTTATTTATATTGGGGTTTGGATTGTATTGTTATAAGCTGTTTGTTGCTTTATATTTTGTAAAGGTGCCCTTAGCTCTCAGGGAATGGTGCCTTAAAGAAATAAGATCTACTACTACAACTGGTCACTCCGACAGTCTAGCGATTGTCCCCCTCCCGTTATCTCCCTGCCTTCACTTGCTGTTTCTAGCTTTTCTATGTTTTTTTTTACCCTGTATCTGTGGTTATAAAATATATGTGAATCTGTATGTGAAACTGGGATCCCTTGGTTGGAAAATGTATATAGTTATATTGTTGAAATGAATGCAAAAAGTTATTTGGAACTTGGGGGTTAACCGTGAGATGCTGCACAAGCTGTTTTGTGGAGTTATCAACAGGAGGTCAGTCCTTGGACACCATGTTCTATTTGCAAGCCTGATAAGGAAAGAAACTGACAATATTCTCACATAATTTTGAGAAAAACAGGATATATGGTAATGAGCTTACATTACAGAAGTTAATTGCCAGGCAAAGACTTATTATAAAAAGAGCAGCAATCTTTTGTTAGAAAGATAGACTGAAATTTAGAATTAGAGATACCCTCAGATGAAGGACTTTGTTTTCTCTGTATTGCCTTTGTAAATAGTTATACTGAACAATTTTATTTTTTTATTTTAATGTTATTGATAATAAAATGCTACTTGCAAATTTTACAACTCCTCCTGGTTTTCCTATGCTTTCTGATCTGTGCCTTAATGACAGATGGTGTCAGACTAAATGGGATTTACACTCTGCATACTATAATTAAGAAGTTTTGTCTGTGGGTACTAGACCTAGTACCATGGAAGCATAGAAGAAAAGTATGGATCCTGCAACAGCAAGCCCAGGAGTAATTACCAGAAGAATGGCAGCCAAACTAGAAGCAGAAACAAAAGTCCAAACTGTGACTATACAGCTGTAACCAGTGATGGAAGAAGAAGAACAGGCAGGGGCAGAATCTGAAAGCTTGTCTGCCTTCTTCAAACGGTGGGCTATTCAACATAGAGAGACAGAGAAGTGGAGAAAAGAAGAGATGCTGCAACAGGAGTAACAGAGAAAAGAAGAAGAGCAGTAGATAAAAAAGAGATACAGTGACAGGAGGAGAAGAGAAGAGAAGAGAAGAGAAGAGAAGAGAAGAGAAGAGAAGAAGAGAAGAAGAGAAGAGAAGAGAAGAAAAAATGACTGGATGCCTTGCAAGCTATCAAAGCTGGAGGATCTGGCACAGGTCCAGCAGAGCAACAAAACATAAACAACTTAAAAGACATTAAACTTACAAAGTTGTGTCCCTCAGATGATATCAAAGCATACCTGACAACTTTTGAAAGGGTTACCGCCAGTCAGTGGTCAAATTAGCAATCAGGCTGGTACCTTACTTGACAGGTAAAACCCAACTTGCCTACAGCAATATGGACACTGCACAGTCAGAAAACTATAACTTAATGGAAAGAGAAATTCTGAAGAGATATGACATGTCAGGAGAGACCTAAGAGGCAAAGTTGCTGGTCCTTGAAGCACCACTCAGTCGACAGTCCTCCAGAAGCCTTCACCTGTCTCAGAGAACTCCTTATTAAATGGCTCCAGCCAGAGGGGAAAATCAATCTCACAGATCATTGACATATTTGCAATGGAGGAATTCATCATCATCCTGCCTACAGACATGCAGCTTTGAATAAAAGAACATCAAACAGAAAGTGGTTAAAGGGCCGCTTATCTGGCTGAGCACTATCAAATGGCTAGACAGACACCGCACTAGTGAAGTAACACACAAGGAGTGGCAAGACCCTCTTTTTCATTATTTCGCTCCAGGTCAAATAAGACCTCTGGTGGGGGTAACAAATCTGCACCCAAAGACTTTATTTGCTATAACTGTAACAAGCCAGGCCATATTGCAAGAAACTGCCATAAAAATAAGGAGGGTAACACTGGAGCAGAATTGACCTTAGCAAACTGGGACAAGTATGTAACAGATGTCAAGGTGGGAGATAAGACTGTGAAGGGTCTTATTGATTCGGGAAGCAGACAGACCCTAGTGAATGTTGAAGTACTGTGAAAACACTGTGCAAAAGGACCACGTACTGGTGTTATCTGCATCCATGGGGACATTAGATACTATCTCACAACCTAAGTAACTCTGAATATTAATGGGGTGTCACACCAAATGAAAGTGCTGGTAGCACCTAAGTTACTTATATCTGTGATTACTGGAAATTACTTTCAAGGATTTACTGAGTTAATCTTAGAGGAACTGAAACCTGCATTTCCAGCAGCAGTGGTAACAAGAGCACAGGCAAAGAACATTTCACATGGTGGGGACACATTTCCTTTTGGTGACTTTGATGTGGACTTGTCTGAGCCCAGCTCCAAGATCTGGAAATCCAGGAAAAAGAGAAGACACCTGAAAAAACGGTGACAACAAAAGACTGACGGACATAAGAGGTTAATATAGGAAAATGCTTTAACTGAACTGATAACTGATTGTGATTTTGATTCAGAGCAAACTAATGATGTTTCTCTCCAAGGTTATTTTAAGCATCTGGGGTGAAACAAAAACGGCGAACTACTGTTAAAAAAATGTAATGGGCTACTGAGCAGAGTTTGTGTCAATCCTCAGATGCAGGAACAGATAGAACAATTGGGTATACCACAAAAGTATAGAACTGAGTTGTTACTGCTAGAACATGATAGTCCTATGGCTGGTCACTCAGGGAGGAATCACACCCTTGTCAGATTGCTGTACATACCTTACTAGCCTGAGATTCAAGAAGGTGTTGCTACCTATTGCAGTTCTTGTGCTGAATGTCAGAAAGTAGACCCAGTGACTAAAAAAGACCAGGTGCCCCTGGTGCCCCTACCCTTGATGGATGTGCCTTTTGAGAGAATTGCAATGTATGTGGTTGGCACCTTAGACAAAAGTAAAAAGGGTAATCGATTAATTCTGGTAGTATGTGACTATGCTACTCGATTGTCAGAGGCAGTTCTAATGCATACTGCCACAGCCCCAAAAGTGGTAGCAGAGCTTACCAAAATTTTCAGCAGGGTGGGCACACCTAAAGGAAAATATGTATAGCAATCTGGCAAGGGTGCTGAAGGACAGAACCCAGAGGGTGGTTGTGGGGGGAGAATTATCTGGCACAAGACAGGTAACCAGTGGGTTCCTGCAGGGCTCGGTGCTGAGGCCGGTGTTGTTCAATGTCTTCATCAGTGACATTGGAGATGATATTAAGGGCAAAATGTGCCAATTTGTGGATGACACCAAGGTCTGTGGAAAAGTGAACACAGCTGAATGGATACAGGACCTACAGGAAGATCTAGAAAAGCTAGGGATGTGGTCCAGGATCTGGCAGCTTGGCTTCAATGCCAAGAAATGCAAAGTTATGTGTACTGGAGCCAAGAATCCTAGGACAGAGTACTACCTGGAAGGAGTCTGAGTATCTGCATCAGAGGAGGAGAAGGATCTGGGAGTGATGATCACTAGTGACCAAAAGCACTCTACACAGTGCAAGAAAGCAGCAGCAAAGGCAAACAAGATGCTGGGATGCATAAGTAAGGTATCAGTTGCAGGAGAGAGGAGGTTATACTGCCCTTGTACAGGTCACTGGTAAGGTTGCATCTAGAGTATAGAGTTCAATACTGGTGCCCACACCTCAAAAAGGACATTAAACTGCTGGAGAAGGTCCAGAAGAGGGCTGCAAAGATGATAGCTTGTCAGCAGGGTAAGGCATACAAGGAGAGGTTGAGGGCACTGAACATGCACTCCCTGGAAGACAAGAGAGAGAGAGAGATAGAGAGAGAGAGAGGGACATGATTGGGACCTTCGAGTACTTGAAAGGGATAAATAAGGTTGATAAGGAGAGTCTCTTTAAGCTGAGTGGAACCATAACATGAGGAGGCACAATCTTAAGCGGAGGGTGGGAGGTTTAGGAAGGAGGTCAGGAAATACTTCTTCACAGAGAGGGTGGTGGACACTTGGAATGCACTGCCAGAATAAGTAATCTCGTTGAAGACAGTGGGCAGATTTAAGAGAGGCTGGGACAGGTATAAGGGGAGGGTAAGGGTCATGGGTAGGGAGGATGGGAGGAGTGGGGAGAGGGGGCAGGGACAGTAGCTCAAGCTGTGGGCCCTACAACACGAGCAGACTTGGTAGACCAGATGGACTTCTTCTGCTGACTTCTTCATATGTTCATATTACTGAGATGGGTAATAATTTTGGTGTTGCATTGCTGAAGGAGCTGTACCGACTACTAGGTATCACTGCCATAAAAACCTCCTCTTATCACCCTCAGACAGACAGATTCTTTGAATGTACCATAGCCACAGGTGTTGGGTGCAAAATTGCTCTCATTGATCGTCTACCAGGTAGTGAGAGTCAGTTTTTGCAGGAGGTTGTGGACTTCGTCGTCGATCTGGTATTGAACTCCCCCAGACTGATGATACTTGGGGACTTCAATGCCTGGATCCACGACGAACTCTCACAGTTTGGTCAAGACTTCCTCCGGCTTATGAGTTCTCAGGGCCTTACACAGGTGGTTTCCTCTGTGACTCATAATAGCAGTCACTCACTGGATCTGGTTTTCCTCCTGGGGTTGGAGACCTCAGACTTGGTGGTGGAACCAGTCGGATGGTCCGATCATCACACCATCAGGTTCAATTTTATGGCTCCCCCTTATAGGTCTGCCCCTATGGAGATGGTCCATTACCGTCCATTACAGGGTTTGATTCCTGATGGCCTTATGGTGCTATTCAACCTATCAGGAATTCCAGAGTCAAGCAAAGGTCCAGAGAACCTTCTTCAGGCTTTTAATTGAGCCGTGGAGGAAGCTATGGATTTACTCGCTCCATTCCATGTTCGCCCACTTACTGTCCACCCTTGGTCCCGATGGTATGATGGGACTTTGAGGGGGATGAAGCAGGCTGGGCGAAGGCTAGAGCATGCCTGGTGCAGAACCGCCTTGGATACCGACAGACTTAGATTGATGGAGCATTATAAGCTCTATCAGTCAACGATCTCCCATAAGAAGGCAGAATTCCTGTCCAGGGAGATTGCTGTAGCATGGAACCAACCAGCTCAGCTGTTCCAGATGATGGACAGACTGTGCAATCCAGCCTGTCTACGCATTTGGACGGCCTTGTCGCAATTGGAATGCGACGAGTTTGCTCGCTTCTTTGCTGATAAGGTTTCTGACATCAGGATGAATATTCACCAGTTGCACTCTATGGGGGTTGCAGGCGGATGCAGCGAGGTTGCAGCAACTTCGTTTTGCTGGGTCAATTTTGACCGACTGGCGATCAATGATATCATGCAGTTTCTCTGGAGTGTGCATCCAACTTACTGTAGTTTAGACCCGGACCCTACTCGCCTCTTAATGGGGTGTGTAGATGTAATTGGCTCGGTTCTAGTAGAGTTAATCTGATGTTCACTGGAGTCGGGGGAGTTTCCTAGCTCCTTGAAGGTGGGAGTGGTTATCCCCCTTATCAAAAAGTCATCTCTTGACCCAGCTCTTCCTGCAAGCTACAGGCCAATCTCTAACCTTCCCTTTATAGGGAAGGTTATTAAGAAAGTTGTCGCACAACAGTTAGAGAACCATCTTACCATCCATGCTGTCTACGATCTTCTCCAGTCTGGTTTCCATAATAGACATAGTACCGAGACCGCTCTGGTTTGGGTACTTAATGATCTCCTACTGGCTAGAGACCAGAAGTGCCGTTCCATTCTGGTCCTTCTGGATCTCTCTTCAGCATTTGATACCGTGGACCATGGGGTGCTTCTTGATTGCCTGTGGTTCATCTGTGGCCTGTCTGGTACAGTCCTCAGATGGTTTCATTCTTTCCTCACTGGTAGATCGCAGAAGGTTGTTTCAGGAATTTTTTCCTCTGACTCCTACTCCCTGCCATGTGAGGTCCTGCAGGGCTCAATGTTGTCCCCCATGTTGTTCGAAGTTTATATGCTTCCATTGAGAGACATTATAAGATGGTACAGGTTGAGATTTCACTGCTATGCTGATGATACTCAGCTGTACATTGTCTTTTGTGCCCGACCAGGATAGTGCGCTCTTGGTCTTTTTGAACTGTCTCACTGAAATCCAAGACTGGATGAATTCCAGTTGGCTTAAATTGCACCCTGACAAGACTGAGGTGTTGATGTTAGAACCAGGTCACCGGTCTTGGGGAACAGTTGCAGGGATGCCTTCTGGGCTTCGGCTTGGAAACTCCCAGCTCCTGATCTCTGAGCAGGTGGGGAGTCTGTGGGTGTTATTTGATGATGAGCTGACCCTGCGTTCACAGGTGTCAGCCATGGTCAAATTATCCTTTTACCACCTAAGGAACATCTCCAGAATTAAGCACCTAGTTCTGCCCAATGATTTGCCAACTTTGGTTCACAAACTTGTGACCTTGCGGCTTGAATACTGTAACTCCCTATACCTGGGGCTTCCTGGGGTTCATATCCATTGCCTGAAGCTAGTGCAGAATGCTGTGGCCAGGTTGCTGTGCGGGTCTACCCAATCCAGTCACATTACACCTGTGCTATGTGCTCTGCACCGGCTGCCAGTTCAGTGGCGGATCACCTTTAAAATTGGCTTGCTAACTTTTACAGCCCT
The DNA here is from genome assembly GCA_016271365.2 of Neoceratodus forsteri. Taxonomy (NCBI): domain Eukaryota; kingdom Metazoa; phylum Chordata; order Ceratodontiformes; family Ceratodontidae; genus Neoceratodus; species Neoceratodus forsteri. The sequence continues at coordinate 188,205,550 of CM028132.1, read as the reverse complement.
ACATGGTTTGGGTCCGAGTTACCTACAAGAGTTGCTGTGTCCCTACTGCCCTGTCAGACGATGCCTCTCAACCAATGAGGGATTGCTAGAGATTCCCAGGGTATGTTGGAAATCTTCTGGAGCTCGAGCTTTTGCTTTTGCAGCCCCTACCCTGTGGAATTCCCTACCTCGTCGAGTGAGATAATGCCAGACAGTGGAGAACTTTAAAATTACTTTTAAAACACATCTTTTTGGATGCACTTTTCCTGCTGATTAGTATACTTTCATTATTTTTATTATGTATTTAATACTGGATATTTATACTAAGGTAAGAGTTTATTTACTCTTATGTGTATTTTATATTTTTATATGTGATTGTACAGCACTTTGATATCTTGATATTGCGCTTTAAAAATAAATCTTACTTCCTTACTTGTTGGCCATTTTAAACAAACTTTAAAAGACACTTTAAATAGGTTTATAAAAGGGAAAGGGAAAGATTGGGACCAATACTTACCTTACCTACTTTTTGCTTACAGAGAAGTGCCACAAGCCTCAACAGGTTTTTCACCATTTGAAATGTTGTATGGTAGACAATCTAGAGGGCCTCTAGATGTAATAACAGAGACATGGGAAGATACCCCACTCAGAAAAAAAATCTGTTACATCTTATATGCGTGCCCTGAGAAAGAAACTGGCAACATATTTTGAAATTGCCCATAGTAATCAGGAAGAGGCTCAAAACCAGCATAAGGTGTATTATGACCATGGGGTAAAAGAAAAGGTTTTTGAGCCAGGTAAAAAGGTCTTGCTACAGTTATCCACTACAGAAAATAAACTGTTAATGAAGTGGCAAGGGCCTTAACAAGTGCTTAGATGTACTGGTACAGTTATCTATGAGACTGAGACCCCTGACAGGAAAAATCCCACCAGGATATACCATGCTAACCTCCTGAAGACATGGATTGAAAAAAAAACAAAGACTGCTTTGTTAGTTTTACCAGAAACTTCTACAGAAGGTATTGCTATAGCTTTTGTTAGACTGGAACAAACTGTAACTGCTTATGCTGTAATGATGAATGTTTCCATAACCTCTGAACAAACCACAGAAATTTGTAACTTGCTAAAGACATTTAACAGTACCTTTACCACAATACCAGGCCAAGCAAAAGGGGTCAAGCATGTAATAGTGACAAGGAATGCTCGCCTATCAGGCAACGACATGCAGATTACCAGAGTGGTTAAGAGCAGACATGGTTAAGAAAAATACAAAAAAATGAAAGAACTGGATATCATAAAAGTGTTGAGAAGTGCTTGGTCATCACCAATGGTGACTGTAAATAAAAAAGAAGGGTATATAAGAATCTGCCTTGATTTTAGGTAACTTAAATCAAGTGTCCAAATTTGACTGTTATAATATGCCCGGATAGATGATCTGGCGGACAGTTTGGGAAGTGCCAAGTACATCAGTACCCTAGATCTCACCAAGGGTTACTGGCAAATCCTCCTAGCTAAAGAATCCAGAGACAAAACTGTATTTGCCATTCCTATTGGATTCTATAAGTTCACCAACATGACATTTGGCTTACATGATTCACCTGCTACATTCCAGTTGTACATGGTGTAATTTTAGCTACTCATGCTGGTTATTGTGCTGCTTACCTGGATGATGTCATAGTGTACAGTCTAAACTGGAAAAGCCACCTGGAACACCTACGACAAGTTATCCAGTCTATCAAAATGGCAGGTCTGATCATTAATCCTACAAAATGTACCTCAGGCATACAGGAAACCAGATATTTGGGTCATTTTTGGGGAAATAGAGAAGTAAAGCCAGAGATTTCTAAGATATAAGCTATAGTTAACAGTCCTATCTCTAAAACAAAGAAATATGTCAGATAATTTTTAGGGCTGGCTGGTTACTATCGGAGATTTGTTCCCAATTTTGCCCAGGTGGCTGCTCTCCTCACTGAACTGCTGAAGAAATGGTTCCTGAATAATATGAAATGGTCTCCAGAGCGTGATGAGAATTTTCAGACCGTCAAGGCTGCGTTATGTTCAGCCCATGTTTTATGAAGCCCATAGTTTGAGAAACAATTTTAGTTACGGACAGTTGCATCAGATGTGGGCTTAAGTGCAGTCCTGAGTCAGAATATAGATGGGAAGGAACATCCCATTCTATGTATTAGTAGGAAGTTGCATGACAGAGAGAAAAGGTGCTCCATCATTGAAATGGAATGCCTTGTGGCAATGTAGGCCATGGAGTCCTTTAAGTTTTATTTGTTAAGAGCTAACTTTGTACTTATAACAGATTACAGTAATCTCTGTTGACTTAATCAAATGAAGGATGAAAATTCCAGACTCACAAGGTTGTACCTGGCACTACAGCCATTTAAATTCAAAATGATGTACAAATCTGGAAAAGAGAATGTCAATGCTAATTTTCAGTCAAGATATGGAACAGGAATTGACAATTCCAAAGGTTGAAAGAAAAGATGTGTGGGTTTAAACATAACTATTTGCTGTACTGGTTATTATGGAAAAAAGGCTACTGCATATGTGCAGACCTGCAAAGTTATAAGATAATGGTAAAAGAGAATTAAACAACATTTTTGGAAACCTGTTTTTTTTTTTAAACAGGTTCCCTCTTAAAGAGTGGGGTATGTGAAAAGGGTTGAATAAGGCTCTGTCCCATTTGTGTTGCAGAACGAGTTAAACACAAGATCTGTTCTATCCTCTACTTTTCTGTCTTGTTTGTCTGAATGCACAGTCACATTTTCTTACGAGACCTAGAAACTGATCACTCCAACGATCTCGCTGTTCTCCCCCTCTCTCTATCTCCCTGCTTTTATTTGCTGTTTCTTGCATCTCTATCATTTTTCCCCTTGCGTACCTGTGGTTATAAAATATATGTGAATCTTTATGTAAAACTGAGATCCCTTGGTTGGAAAATGCATATAGTTATATTGCTGAAATGAATGCAAAAAGCTATTTGGAACTTGGGGTTAACCTTTAGATGCTGCACAAGTCATTTTGCAGAGTTATCAAGAGGAGGTCAGTTCTGGGACATCATGTTCTATTTGCAAGCCTGCTAAGGAAAGAAAATGACAATGATCTGATACATTCTGAGAAAAACAGTATATCTGTTAATGAGCTTATGTTGCAGAAGTTAATTGCCAGGCAAAGACTTATTATGAAAAGAGCAGCAATCTTTCATTAGAAGGAGAGACTGAAATTTAGAATTAGAGATACTGTCAGACAAAGGACTTTGTTTTCTCTTTTTGTATTGCCTTTGTTAATAATTATAATGAACAATTTTATTTTTTATTTTAGTGTTATTGATAATAATAAAATGTTACTTGCGAATTTCATAACTGCTCCTGATTTTCCTGTTTCCTGACCTGTGCCTCAACAACATATAGACAATGGTACTAAGATATATAAAATGCTTGTTCTATTTCTTTTTTAGCTGCAAATGTGTATTTAATGCTTTGACAAAGTTCTGGGCTGTCCTGTGTATAGGATTAGGTGAGAAGACTGTACTGGAGCATATGTTCCATGCATAAGTTTTAGTAACAGCACAAATTGATGATTTGGTATGTTAAAGCAGTAGTTTTATGAGCACAATTCTTACAACTTGAGATAATAATCAATGGTGATTCCAATTTGTTTCCACTGTTGAACAGATCCAGAAGCAAATGGTTTAATACTTTGTATTAGACCAACATGGATGTTACAAAAAGAAAACAGTGCCTAAGCTCTTAACAACTGGCATAAGTTTCTGAGGAGGGACCTGGTTGGTCCAATAATTTAGATGTTATTTTCTTTTTGTAACATCTATGTTGGTCTAATAAACCATTTGCTTCTGGATCTGTTTTTACAAGGACCAAAATGGCAACCAAACTAATTCTGTGTGTCACCATTGTAGAGGCAGCCATGAAAAGTTGAGGAATATGTTTGCTATATGCGGTACATAAAGACTACTGAACAGATAAAATTTCATATGTAGTACTGATGTAACAAGAAAAAAGTTACATCTTGTGTTAAGCGTCTGTTATGAAGTACAGTAGAAGCCGTTTAATCAGGACACCCTGATGGCGGGCTTTTTATCCCAATTAAGTGGCCATCTCAGTTATCCAGAGACAGCATTTTAACTGCTACTGATGCTGTCTTCCCTCCCCTCACCCTGTTCTCTTCTTTCCGAGTATGCAAATTAAATTATTTCCCTCCTGATGCTAAAAACGGCAAGTGGTTTCTACTGTACAGCAATGTATGTACCTCATCCAGTCTCCTGGTCTCCCAGTCTGCCATGCAGTTTAATGGTCTGTCTTGGTTTGCTCCATTGCTCCAGCTCTCTTTTTGTCTCCCCCCTCAGCATGGTCTATCCTGGTATGCCATGCAGTTTTCCCCAGCTCTTTTCTCTCCTTGACCAACATGTGGTAAGATTGGTAAGTTGTAAATATGCGGTGCAATCCAGTTCAGTTTCTGCTCTCTTTTGCCCCACCAGCATGTCACTGAAGCATGAAACAATAAAAGAAAAGCAACCTGGACAAAGAAACCAGGTATGGGGGGAGGGGTGCAGTACTTAGTGTGGGAACTGTAGCAACTCAAACAGCTCATTATCATTTACTCAGGACCCAACCATTCACAGCCATTAACACCTATGCAGTGTATGAGAATCAGACAGTGGGACAAAATTATCCCAGTTAGCTTCACATCCATCCTTATAAAGTGACAGCACCATACATAGGAATATATAGCCACTTAATTGCTGTCTGGGGGTTGTCCCAATAAAGCGGACAGTCCCATTAACTGCATCCTGATTAAGTGGCTTCTACTGTTCTCAACACATATACATTTAATTTCTTTAGTGTCCCTTGAGGAAGCCCTTGGAGTGAGACAGTGAGGTTTGAAGTAAAATAAAAAAAAACTTTTCCTTGAAGATTCTTTGTATTATGGCCTTATCATTGGGGTGGAACAGCTCAAACAGTAATGTGGAATATGTGATACATCCATCAGATCAAGCTCCACCAAATAACTTTTTACAAGCTAGATGTAATTATTTGTGGGACTTTTGTGTTTCACAAGTGGCCTGACCATTCTTGTTATGTTTGCTGTGCATGCATACACAGTGAACATTTTGCTGAGAGTGGCTTTTGAGAGGCGTTACACTGTCAGTCCAATTCAAAGTGATCTGCAAGGGGCTCATCAGTGTCACACCACTCATCAGCCAAGCTGATCATGACAGTGTTCTGGCTTGCTGGGTGGAAACTTTGTGTAGTTCAAAGGAAAGATCAGGTCTAATCATAGGGTGGCTCTTTCCTTTGATCTTAAAATGCCACCCAGCAAACAAAGTTGATCTGTCATGATCGGCCTGCTGTGCACCCCGACATCATCCCCAATGTCATCCTCTAGCACTTCTCCCCACCATGCCTATTTTCATTGTGCAGACCAGTGAGGCCACCCCCGGTGCTGCCGAGCATACGGACCCCATCCACTCCATGTTAAATTTCAGGCATGTGAGTGCCCAATCTCTCATGCTGGTTGCTACCCTCCACCCTGCCCACTTTCATTATGCAACACAGGGGAGCCCACCCTTGGCACTGCCAAACTTAATGACCCCCCTCTCCATATTAAAATTCTGGCATTGGGGTGCCCAATCCCCTGTGCCAGCTGCTACCCTCTTACCCTGCCTGTGTTCCTTATGTGACATTGAGGAGCCTACCACCAGTGCCAACAAACATAACACTGACACTGGGGTGGCCAGTCCCAGTGCTGGAACCTGAAATAAAGAAAACCACCACTTGCAGTTTTTTTAAACACTCTGTAAAAAGGAAAACCATCCATCAATGTCTATTGCCACCACCACCATTACTGTTCCTCCACCCAACCCTCACACTCAGCACTCACCACTCTGCACACCCTAAGCCCTTACTTACCCACAAAGGGTCCAATGCTGCAAGCCTCTCTGGCCTGCAGACACATCTTCACTCTTCAAAGCTGGACCATGAACTGAGGAAATCAGATATGCAGTTCAATGTATTTTTCAATGGAGTTTTGAACTTACTGGCATAATTTGGGCATTTTTGAATATTTTGGCCCCAAATTTTCAACACATCTTTTGTGTCACCCACCCACCTGAAGAACAATGGTAGTGAAATTAGGCAACTCTGTCCCAAAAAGTGATTTCACAGTCATGGTGCAAAATCACCTTTTGGACAGGAGTTGAACATTTTGTCTGCTCTTGTTCATGAGGTGGGGCCATAAGAAGGCTATGTTGAAAATTTGGGGCAAAAATCTTAAAAAAAAAAACAAAGTTATGTGCCTACATTTAAATTTACGAATGCAGGCTTGTAACTTTAGTAGTTTTCAGTATTTTGACCCAAAATTTTCAATATACTGTAACAATTTCTTCACAGCACCTCATGAATGTGACGAGTGTTATTTTTCACATCCTGGCCAAAATGAGTTTTCACACTTGTGGCATGAAATCACCTTTTGGGCAGGATTTGAACATTTTCTCTGCCCTTTTTCATTGAGGTGGGCTTATAAGAAGGCTATGTGGGGGATCATAGGAGGGCTATGTTGAAAATTTGTGGTAAAAATATAAGAAAACAACAAAGTTAAAAGTCTACATTGCAATTTTTCATTGCCAGAGCTGTGCGATGAAAAAATTCTGTTGGCGGAATTTGACGCAAAAGTCGGACTTTTATTTCCGCGAAAGTTCAGAAATCATTTTGGCACGTTTTGTGAAAATTTCAGCTTAGGATGGCCGAATAAATGTACAGCTGTACTCCCAAACCTGGAGTCTAGTGGTCCCCCCTGCTGATCGCTGGCCTGATAAATTCCCTGGTGTCTAGTGGTTGCCCCCTCAGCTGATCGTTGGCCTGATGTAAAAATCCATTGGTGTCTAGTGGTCCTCCCTGCTAATTGCCAGTCCCATGTGATATAAAATTCCTAGGTATCTAGTGAGCTCCCCTCCACCAATCACCAGCCCGATGTTAAAAAATATCTTTCCCTGGTGTCTCTTCGACACATCTCCCTATCCTTGATCCCATTTAATAAAACAAAAAGGTAGTTAGGTCCATCCATTCCCTGGTGCCTAGCTGACCCACTTCCCTATATTCCCAGTCTCCTGTATTAAAACAAAAGTAGTCAATTCCCTAATCCCTGGTGTCTAGTGGACCCCCGCCCTGGCAGGTAGTCCCCCCCACCACTCCACTCCCTCTGAGCCCAAGCCAGTGACTGGCACAGCCCTCCTCTCTCCACCTTGGCCTGTCACATGACTGAGCTGTCAATGAATGAGCACATGCTCAATCACTGATAGCTCAGTAAGGTGGCTGACTTGAGTTGGAAAGAGGGAGGCTATACCTGTCACCAGCTCAGCTTTGGGGTGGGGGGGGAGAGCAGTGGACGACTACCTGCTGGGATGGGGATCTACTAGACACCATGGAATGGATCGACTTAACTACCTTTTTTTATTACAGTGGATCGGGAGGTAGGGATCAGCTGGACACCAGGGCAAGATTTTTTCTCAACATCAGGTCAGTGATCAGTGGGGGCTACCACAAGATACCAGGGAATTTTATATTACATGGGGCCAGCAATTGGTGTGTATGTGTGTGGGGGTGACCACTAGACACCATAGAATTTTGTATTTTTTAACACTGGGCTGGTGATTGGGGGGGGGAGGAGAAGGGACCAGTAGGCACCAGGAAATTTCATATACACTACTCTGCCCAGCAGCGGAGCCTGAACTTGGGGATTGCCAGAGCCTGTAAGAGGTAAAGCATCCTGCACTACAGCCTGACTGTTGTGTGGCACTTTCCACCCATGGTCAGCACTTCATTTATTGCTTGGCAGGTCACATGTCACATCACATGACCTACTTTTTTTTTTTTTTTTTTAAACTAAGTATCCATTTTCCCCTTATAGGCACCAACCACAAGGGGTTGCTGCACTCTCCACCCCTTCCTAGCAACTGTTTGCAAACCCTACCCACTAGAGGTTCCTGCAGTTCCCTTTGAATCCGTTCTGCTAACTACTTTCCTCACTCCTCCCATCAGCCTACCATTAAGCACCCGGCAGCCTCAAACCTGATACCCTTTATTCCAAAGTCTACTGCCTTACCACTAAGCCAACAAACCAGGCACACATCTTCCTCTACTTTCAAACTCTTAACCCTTCCTCCCTCCATCTCTGAATTAAAAAAACTTTCTACACTCTGTCCCTAAGCTGTACTCAAACCCTGTATTCTTGCTATCAGAGTCAACAACTCTACTTCTTAACCACTTTGTCTAGCTATTTTATTCCTACTTTCTAGGACTTTTAGTCTCTTACCCCCCCCCAACCTGCCAAAATATAAAGTTTTACCACTTCTCTTTTGCTGCCTTTGCAGGCATTGAACCCTGCACCCTCACTGTTTTAGTCAGCAGTTCCACCACTCAGCTAGCACACCTGTCTATTATTTGTGCAGGATTTCAAACTCTAAAAATACCCTCTAACCCTCAGACACTGCTAAATTGCTGTTCTGATTGTTTCTGCAGACCTTGAGCCCAGCTCCCTGCTGCTACAGCCACTGTCTGGGGTCTTTCCTGCTACCCTGGGCAAGTCTTGAACCTAGTGCCCTGTGTACCTCAGGCACCAGCTCTGCCACTGTACCAAAGTGGCAACTACGTTTAGAGGTGACCTCTCACTACTATCTCCCCCTCTATCATCCTAGTTCCCCCCATCTTTCTTCACTTCAGCTCTCTCACCCTTACCAATTATGCATGTGCACCTCCTGCCCACTTGCCTCTCTCTTCTTCTCCTCCTCCTTTTGCCTTCCACCAACCCTATTGTCCCTGTTAACCCTCAGCCTCACTACTCTAGTGCTCCTACCTACCCTCCTGCCCTCCCCTCCTCCTATACCACTGCTCCTCCCCTTCCCTCCTCCTCCACACACCCCATATGCTCCTCTCCACCTCACCCCCCCATCCAGACATTACCTTTCCTCCCCCCTGCTTCCTTGGGCATCTGATCACTCAAGCCTTCTCTGCCTGTGCTGCCTACCCACCCTCTGTGCTACAAACCCCCTCTTCCTATCGCCTCCCAGCGTAAACTCTCCTTCTGTCATCCTCTGACCAGAGCAGTTCTCCTCCTTCTGCTCCTGACGGGGAACATACATCCCAACCCAGGCCCTGCCCCATCCCACCCACCTACTCGGCCCACTGGTCTCGAAATAGCCTCCATGAACATATGCAGCCTGCTGAAAAAATTTGATGCCCTACAGTGCTGGGCCATGGCTCATCAACCAGACATCATAGCCCTGGTTGAAACCTGGCTGTCCAAATCCACCCCTGACTCATTTGTTCTCTCCCAGGCTATACCTTATACCGGGAGGACCCGAGTAAACAGGGGAGGCTGTGCAATCTAAACTAGGGACACAATATTTGGACACGCGCTCCCACCCTGCCCTTGTAAATGGGGCCCAGGCTTTACCTCAACTCACCCCGGACCCCTCTAGGGGCCCTCCTATCTCACCACTGCCTACATTCCCCAAAGAACCAGCACCCGGCCCTGGTATCTTTAACTGACTATCTGGCCTCCCTCCACCATAAGCGGAACAAATCCTAGTTGGGGACCTTAACGTAAATTGGCTCAGCACCTCCTCTTCTATGATCAGAGACTCATTTGCCGCCCAAGACCTGACGCAACTCGTCACCCAGCCCACTAGAATAAACCCTAAGATAGGAACCAGCAGCCTTCTGGATGTAATGATTACCAACCAACCCCAAAAATCCAAAACATCCAGGTCCTACAGATTCCCAAGTGACCACTCCCTATCCTATTTCATTGGGCAGTCTCCAATCCCAAACCCAAAGCCTAGACCACCTCTCAGAGGGCACCTCTCCCTGGTGGCTGCAAAAAACTTAAACTATTCTCACCCAGATTAATTGTCCCCCATTCATCGTGCAACCGACATTGACACTGCCCTTGCCTTCTTCTCCCACACCTTCAACATGGCCTGTGATCTCTTTGCACCCTTCACCAAAATCCGATCCAAAAAGCAGAATGCAACCTGGGTTAGCCCTGCCCTTCTACAATTACTAAGAAATCGGGATAACCTCTGGCACCTTGCCACTGAAACGGGTCGGCTGTCTGATAGGCAGGCTTACAATACAGCCCGGAATAAGTGCTCTTGGGCCGTCCGGAAAGCCAAGGCTGACCATTACCAGGCCACCCTTACCTCCTCCTGGGGTTTGGCCTGGACTTTCTGGGATAATATTAAACAACTAAATGGAAAATCAGGCTCCCCTGCCCCATCCCAGCTCACTAGTAATGGCACTACCTCCACCGATCCTACCACCACAGCTAACTGGCTCAACACCACTTTCACTGACCTTAGCTCAGTCCTCCCTAATAATTTCTTTGACCCTCCCCCCAACCAACCTCCCCCTGTCCTCCAGCACCCCAGCTTCCACCTGTGCAAGATTTCTGCCCGGGAAGCCAGACCCATCCTAATCAAAGCTTTGAATAGCAACAGTCCCGGCAGTGACTCACTGGACCCCAGTATCCTCAGGCTGGTGCTAGATGAAGTCCTTGCCCCACTCACCAGCCTAATTAACCAATCGCTCTGCCTGGGACAATTTCCCACTGCTTGGAAGACAGCCATAATCACGCCCATTCATAAAGGGGGCAACAGGTCATCGGCCAACTACCGGCCAATCTCCATCCTCCCCCCCAAAGCCCTGGAGAAAGTGGTGGCCATTCAAATCACTGAATATCTGGCTAAGCATAACATCTTATGCCCAGAGCAACATGGCTTCCGTGCTGGTCACAGTACCAGCACTGCACTAATTGAATTCTCCAACTTCCTACACTCCTCCCTGGATACCAACTCCCTAGCTGGTGCAGTGTTCAATGACCTCTCAAAGGCTTTCGACACCGTCTCCCACCCTCTTCTGCTGAATGCTCTCTGCCACACTGGTCTCTCGGCTGGCCCCCTAGCATGGTGCATGAGCTATCTAGCCGCTCGATCACAGTGTGTTAAAATCAATGGAATACTCTCTGATACCCATCCCATTCACTCTGGGGTCCCCCAAGGCTCCATCCTGGGCCACCTTCTCTTCTCACTCTATCTGAACACCCTTCCCAGTGCATGCCCTGGCAAAATTCTCCTGTATGCAGATGACGCTGTCATTTTTGCCACCCACCACAATCCCATCTCCCTTCAGGACACCCTACAGCAGTCTTTCAATAATGCCGAAGCCTGGTTTAAGGAGCGCAGACTAGTCATCAATCTTAAAAAAACCAAAGCTATGCTCTTTTCCCACCCCCAAAACAAAGCTAGCAACCACCCACTCTATATCCTTCCTAGTACCAAACAGCCACTGGAACAAGTCTGCTCCTACAAATACCTTGGGGTTACCTTCGACTCAGCTCTCACATTTCACAACCACATTGATGCCCTAACATCCACCACTAACACGACTTGGCATCCTCTTCGCCATAGAACCTGCCTTCCCCAAATGCGCTCCGGTTCGCGGTACGTCTTCCGTATTGTCCCTTTGTAGACTATGGTCTACCAGTCTATGGTGCTGCTGACACGACTGCACTCCAAAAAATTCGCTTAACCCTGAATAAATAAAGCCTGCAGATTGATTACTGGTGCCCCAGGCTCACACACACCTGTCAGCTGTATGGGCTAAACTCCTTACCCTGGATGAACGGCTCTGATATCAAACCTGCCTCCTCACAAAAAAAACCCTACTCGGGCTCTCCCCTCCTGGGGTGACGGCATCCATCCACCGGATCCCACCCACTATTGCAACACGGTCATCCAACAAGACCACTCTAATGGTCCCCAGATCAAGAACCAGCCATGGCCAGAGGTTCTTCTGCTACAGAGCCCCATCCTGGTTTAACTCTCTCTCTGCCCCATCACCAATGCCACCACCATCTCCAAGTTCAAAACCACCCTTCGAAACCAACTCATCAACACTCATAGCTGCTCCTGCCTCTGAGGCAGCCTCCACCTTATTCTCATGCGCGCCACGAGCATCTCCAGCCTCCCACCACCTCTTTCCCGGTACACCGTACCTATGTTTAACCTGGCCAGTGCCAGCTGTTTTATGGTATGCCTATTAGATTGCTCAGTTTTTGATACCAACTTGTGTAACACCTGTTCTCAATTACTTGTACCCTGTAACCTAAATGTATTTTGTCTGACCTCAGTGTGACGTGGCGCCTCTGATGAATGGCTATTTTTAGCAAACCTGTGCTATGTAACCTAAAACTCTATGTATGTCTTTAATGTGATGAGGTACCTTTGGAAACGAGCCTCTGGCTCAAAGGTTGTAAACTGATTTCACAAATAAATAAATAATATTACATGGGGACCAGTGATCATTGGGGGCACCACTAGATACCAGGGAAATTTTAAATTTTATAGGGCCAGCGATTAGACAGGGGGTGCCACTAGAAGACTATGAAAATTCACCCAAAACACATTTGGAAGATTTCTGATCCATCAAAGGTGGAAGTTCAGAAAATTCCACAAAACATGATGAACTTTCGCGAAAGTTTTGCTCAATCGGAATTCACAACTTTTGCCCAGCACTATTCAGTACACACTCCTAACTGTGGTAATTGTCAATATTTTGACCCCAGCTTTTCAGTGTAGCCATTTCTTCACACTGCCTCATAAATGTGATAGCTGTCATTTCTCCAACCCTACACAAAATATGTTTTAACACTTGTGGCGCAAAATGACGTTTCACCTATTGTTTTGTAAATGACACCTGTTCATGCTTAGAAGGAGTGGTCAAAACAAGATTATGTTGAAAATTTGGGTAAAAATTTGAAAAACCAACTACGTTATGAGGAAACAGATTATTCCAACATTTACTCATAACTTTATATTTTGTGGATTTCGACCCTAATGTTCAACAAATCCCTTGTGTTGCCCCACCTCCTGAACATGGCAGGTGTCAATTTTAAAATCCCCTCTGAAACTTGTTTCCACAGTCACACAGTGAAATCGCCTTTCTGACGGGATTTTAAAAAATGCACCTGTGTTGATAATAAGTTAAGGTCATAAAATGACTGTTGGACATTTGAGGTCAAAATGTGGGGGCCCACTTAAAAATAGATATTGCCTCACAGTTGCCCTGTTCTGGGTAATTACAATCTAACAATGTGCTAAAGCAGGATATCACTAAAAATGAGACATTGCATCTCATCTGCTCTATGCTGAGTAAATATGTAGTAAAAACATGTACTAGTAAGATTCAGAACAACAGCAATAACAGCGATGAACATTCAACATTGACAACTGCTTGTTCTACATCTGAAGCAATAAAAGGAGGATTCTTTTTAATATGACTTTCCCATGTTTTCATCTGTATTCTCTAAACACCCATTGTTTTCATCATTTGTGAAAATAAACAAGCATGCAACAGACACAACTTCATGTCTTTGTGAGACAAGGAATGTTCAAAACCAGCTGAAAATAATGATGAACAAGCATTTGTCAATGCCAAATGTTGATTGCTTTGCTCCACTGAGCTCGCTCAGTACCCTTTCCTCACCCACTCGTTCTGTTTGTCCCGGAGCTGCAGGCTGCCCTTTTCTACTGGGCTCCTGCCTGTGTTAGCTCCTTTTTCTGCCCAGAAAGAAATCCGCAGCAGTTCTGACAGAGCTCAGTTGAGCTCGCTCACTCCCTCTGTCTCACTCGTTCGATCCTAATCTGTCCCAAACATGGATTTCCGAAAGAGACAGTGGTATTCTGTGCCAGAAAAGCGAAAACACATTTTGGCCAGGATATGAAAAATAACAGCTTTACTGTTAATAAGGACGTGTGAAAAAATGCCAGTGTTGAAAATCTGGTGTGAAAATATTACTAATTTGCGAAGTTACAAGGGTACGTGGAAACAGCACAACGCACACTCGTAACACAGTCACTTTATGGAGTTTCGTTACCAAATTTTCAACATAGACATTTTAGAACCTCTGCTAATGAACAGTGTCACTGTGATTTTCGTAATGCATCCCAAACACTAATTTCCCACAGCGACCGAGCTATTCTGTGCCAGATGTGTGAAAACACATTTCAGCCATGATGTGGAAAATGACAGCTGTATTGTTCATAAGGAGGTGTGGAAAAATGGCAATACTGAAAATCTGGAGTGAAAATATTGCAAATTTGCGAAGTTACGAGGGTGCATAGCTAACTGCACAACTCACGCTCGTAAAACAGTCATTTCTTGGATTGTTTCCACAAAATCTGCAACACAGACATTTTTAGAGCCCACTTCATGAACACTGGCACTGTCATTTCATTAATCAGTCCTGAAAGGTGATTCCGCGCAGTGACCGCAAAATCAGCTTTTGGAGCCGAATAACACCATGACAGTGGCTGAATTCACGAGGAGGGGTCCCAAAAACCCCATGTTGAACATTTTGTGCCAAAAGTCCAAAACATGCCTGAGATATGCATCAAAGTTGAAAAAACCCTACTTATGCCATTATACAGCTTACCGGCATTTCCTCAATTTGCAGTCGGCTTTGAAGAGTGCAGACATGTTCCCGGTCCACCAAAGATCATCATGCCAGACTCCACAGGTAAGTATGGGGTGAGGGGGGTGTGGGGAGGCAGGGTGAGCAGAGGGTTGGTGCGGGTTGTTGAAGGGGGCAGGGATATGGTGAGGGACCATTTTCTTTCTCTAGAGGTTAAAAAAAAACATTGCTATAGGGTTTTCTTTTTTTACAGGGCTATTTGGCACACTGGGGTGGGTTCACAGCATGCCAACAGAGTATTTCTTTTGGGGGGGTAGCTCTAGCCAATGGGGGATTGGACACCCCCTTCGGCACAAAAGGTGGGGACACAAGAGCTGAGGGGGATTGGGCACCCCCTCGGCACTAATGCACTGGGTGTTTGGGGGGGCAATTATGCCAATGGGGAGTGGGCTCCCCTGTCGGCAAATTAAACTGTGAAGGAGGAAATAATGCTGACAGGGAGTGGGCTTCCCTGTTAGCAACATGAACTCAGGGCACTGAAGCCGACAGGGATTAGGGCCCCCGTCGGCAAACAAACACTGTGGTGGGGGGCACATGCTGCCGAGGGAGATTGAGCACCCACGCGACAGTGGGGGTACATTATATTATTTGTGAACACAGCAGCAAGCCACCTCCATGTTCACAAACAATATCATAGTACCAAGGTTCCACCCAGCAATGACAGGTCGCTCACTCATTGCAGCAGATTGGCTTATGCTGCAGTGATGAGGCGGCCCCTAATTGCAGTGGCTAAAACCTTACAAGGGTGTGGCACGCTGGCTGAACTAGTGTCAGCAGCAGCATGCCACCCCATTGGCAACAGTGGACCAAGTCTCCAAAGGCTGTGGGGGCATTGGCCACAATAGTGCCGTGCCTCCACAACCTGCTTCTGCAGCAAGCTGCCGCAATATGTTTCTTGCGCATGTGCGCAATCAACATAAAATTGGGGGATATCCATATTAAAAGAAGCAAGTATTTCAAGTGTAAATAAAGTGATAAAGCAGACTCAAAATGTGAGAAAATGGTATCTAACATGACATGAGATAAGGGGTAATCTAAAATAAAATACAAAAGTTTAGATACAACTTTTCATCATAACATACACTGCTGTTTTTAAATCCCAGCTGGTCCCGAAAGAAATACAAATATAAACAACAGATTTTGATTTAGGTTAGTTGGAATGTATTTACAAGAGATAGATAATATCACATTTTTGGCAGGACACTGCTTTTAATCAACTTTGTAACTAGAGTGACTGAGGCATGTGGTGAATAGAATTGAACAGTATAAGATAAACTACAATAGAATAGAATAGAATAGAATAGAATAGAGTGTATAGAGAATACTGGATGGGCAACTATGCACAACCAGTGTATTCTGCCACAGAGGGGTTTTGATTTCCTCTGACCTCAAGAGCGAAGCGCAAGAGGTCCACAGGAATCACAATCCCGAGGTGGCAGAACACTGGATATACATAAAGTTGCTCATCCTGTATTTTTTACAGTGTATGGTATTATGTGAAATGTGTGCATTATGTTTTTTTCCTCTGTCAGAATGAAGTTGACTTGTGCAGTCTCTAGAGGTTCTAGAATGCTGTTCTACCACAGAAGGGTACAATCACATATCATGATATTTGAACTGTGGTACAACAGCATTTTGAAAAGGATGGATTTCTATATAGAACAATGCTCTGCTATACACTACAGTAGAGCAGAGTGGGGCAGAGCAGAATAGAGTAGAACAGAATGAGGGCTCAATCCACAAAGGGATCTGTGCCAGCAGAGGAGTGCCTATGTGCACTGTGGGTGCGTAGAGGCCCCACTCTGGCTGTGACCCCCATCCATACCAATTTTAAAAGTTCTGTACTCTGAAGTAAACAGCAAAAAAAAATCTTTTAAGGTAGTGCTTTTTTCATTTCATTTTTTATTTTTAACCAGGAAGTGGAATGGGCACAACCCTTTTTCAGCCACGCCTTACACTAAACAACAGACAGACAGTTACAGCCAACCATATAACAATACAATTACATACACTATAATAATTTCACACACAATTACACACATTCTCATCCTTTAAGGATAAAAATAACCCTTTCCTAAAATGTATTAAATTATGCACTCCCTTTGTCACATGGGTGTATTCATTCAGGAGGGAGGGAGCATACCAAGAGAAAGCTTTTCTGGTCATCTGTAGCGCGAATCTCGGAACAACAAAGTCCTGGACCTCACTACTTCTTGTTATTTGTTCCCTTTTCACTGGGACCAGTGCCCTGGAGAGCACCTGGGGGGTCAACAGCTCTTAATACCTTGAATACAGAGTTCCCTAACTGTTGTCTGATTCGTTTTTCTGGTGACAGTACTCCCAGGTTCTTATAAAGCTCATAGTGGTGCATGCATTTTGGAGCCCGAAGTGCAAATCTGCAGATATTGTTGAATAAGGTCCCATACTTTGAACCAAACACCCCATTATTATTAAAATACATTATGCTACCATGTTCCAGTATGGGTAACAGGACTTGCTTGGCTATAATTATCCGGGCTTCATCAGTCAATGAATTTATGTTCCTGTATAGGTATTCTATTCTTTGATTGAGCCGCTTTCCTGTTTTTTCAATATTTGGAACTAGGCTCAAACAAGGGTCCAGAAGAACTCCCAGATATTTTTAAGTGCTAAAATATCTCAGCTCTCTGTAGGTGTTTGCAGAAGGCCTGCGAGATACTTGTATCAAAATACAAAAGAACAAAACCACATGCATTTATTTTTTCATCTTTTTATTATTTATCAACTGTATGTACAGTATGTGTTACTTTGAAACACAGACAATGCTATACAGATATGTAACCCATGGAAGGTATAGGTTGAAGCTGCATGCATTTTGATGTTGATTGGCGCGCATGCGCAAGAAACATATTGTGGCAGCTTTATCCAGAAGCAGGTTGTGGAGGCGCGGCACTGTTGTGGCCAATGCCCCCATAGCCTTTAAAGGCTTGGCCTGCTTCCCCCAATGCCATGGCACGCTGCTGCTGACACTAGTTCAGCCAGTGTGCCACCAACTTGTAAAATTTTAGCTGCTGCAATCAGCAGCCATCTCGTCATTGCAGCATCAGCCATTCGCTGCAATGAGGGAGTGACCCATCATTGCAGGGCGGAACCTTGAAACACTGATATTGTTTGTGAACATGGAGGCGGCTTGCCGCCGTGTTCACAAACAGTATTAACTCCAACCCCCTGCCGAGGGGGTCCCCAATCTCCCTCAGGAGCATGTGCCCCCCACCATGTTTATTTGCCGGCGGGGGCCCCAATCCCAGTCGGCTTCAGTACCCCAAAGTTTATGTTGCTGATGGGGGAACCCACTTCCCTTCGGCATTATGTAACCTCCCCCCGCTTTTGTTGTCTGCAGATGGGATGCCCAATCCCCAATGGCATAATGTCACCCCCCCTTCTGTTGTTTACTGATGGGGGTGCCCAATTCCCATCGGCATAATGTAACACCCTCCCCTTTTGTTGTGTGCTGATGGAGGTGCCCAATCCCCCATCGGCTACAGCTGCCCCCTCAAAAAAAGACTCTGTTGGCATGCTGGGAGCCCACCCCAGCATGCCACATGTCCCTGTAAAATCAAAAACTGTTCTGCGATGTCTTTTTTATTTTTTACCTATAAAAAAGGAAACAGTCCCTCGGCGTTCTCCCTGCCCCTTCCCACAACCCGCAGCCACCTACTGCATACCCTGCCTCCCCACACACCCCCCCCTCACCCCATATTTACCTCTGGAGTCTGGCGCGATGATCTTCAGTGGACTGGGAACACGTCTGCACTCTTCAAAGCTGACCACAAACTGAGGAAATGCCGGTAAGCTGTATAATGGAATAAATAGGGTTTTTTTCAACTTTGTTGCATATCTCAGGCATTTTTTGGACTTTTGGCACCAATTTTTCAACATGGGTTTTGTGGGACCCCTCCTCATGAATTCTGGCACTGTCATGGCGTTAATGGGCCCCAAAAGGTGATTCCGTGGTCACTGCGCGGAATCCCCTTTCAGGACTGATTAACGAAATGACAGTGCCAGTGTTCAAGAGGTGGGTTCTCAAAAAGCCTATACTGCAAATTTGGTGGGAAAAATAAAAAAAAATGACTGTTTTACGAGCGTGGATTGCGCAGTTGCTATGCATGCTACTTTGCGAATTTGCAATATTTTCATGCCAGATTTTCAACATTGGCATTTTTTCAGACCTTCTTGTGAACAGTACAGCTGTCATTTGGCTGTGCTGGCTGCCAGTTCAGTGGCAGATCACCTTCAAAGTTGGATTACTGACATATAAAGCCCTACACGGACTGGGCCCTGACTACCTGAAAGAGCTTCTGATTCCTTACATCCCTGAGTGATCGCTCCGCTCGGCCAATGAGGGGTTGCTGGAGATTCCGAGGCTGTTTTTAAAATCTTCGGGGTCCTGGGAATTTATGTTCGTGGCACCTACCCTCTGGAATTCTCTACCCCATTGGATTAGGGAGTGCATGACTGTGGGGGGCTTTAAACAAGCATTGAAGATGTATTTATGGAACAGGGCTTATGGTGTTGAGGATGACAGACTCTAACTGTATTGTATGTTTTTACAGTGATTGCAGCATTGGTTTTAAATTATTTTAATTGTGTACTGCGCCTTGACATTTGAAAGGCGCATTAAAAATTAAGTTTACTATTATTATTATTTTCCACATCCTGGCTGAAATGTGTTTTCATACTTCTGGCACAGAATAGCACAGTCTCTGTGGGAAATCAGTGTTCAGGACAGATTAAGAAATGACAGTGGCATTGTTCATGAGCAGAGGTCCTAAAATGCCTATGCTGAAAATTTGGTGTCGATACTCCATAAAATGACTGTTATGAGTGTGCGTTGCGCAGTTTGCATGCATACTCATAACTTCACAAATTAACAATATTTTCAATCCAGATTTTCAACATTGCCATTCTTCTGCACCTCCTTATGAACAGTACAGCTGTCATTTTTCACATCCTGGCCGAAATGTTTCCGCCAGTTCGGTATGAATAGTCAATGATACTGTGGAAATCCATGTTCAGGACACATTATGGAAATGACAGTGACACTGTTCATTAGCAGAGGTACTAAAATGCCTATGTTGAAAATTTGGTGACAAACGTCCATAAAATGAGTGTGTTACGAATGTGCATTGTGCAGTTTCCACGCACGCTCGTGCCTTCACAACTTTGCAATATTTTCACTCCAGATTTTCAGCATTGCCATTTTGTCACACCTCCTTATGAACAGTGCATCTGTCATTTTTCACATCCTGGCCAAAGTGTGTTTTCGCTCTTCCGGCGCACAATAGCGTGTTCGCTGTGGGAAATCAGTGTTTGGACATAGTAAGAAAATCACACTGACAATGTTCATGAGCAGAGGTCCTAAAATGCCTATATTGAAACTTTTGTGATGAAACTCCATAAAATGACTGTGTTATGAGCATGTGTTGTGCAGGTTCCACGCACCCTTGTAAGTTTGCAAATGAGTAATAATTTTATGCCAGATTTTCAACACTGGCATTTGTTCACACCTCCTTACGAACAGTACAGCTGTCATTTTTCACATCCTGGCCAAAATGTGTTTCCACGCTTCCGGTGCAGAATACCACAGCTGCTGTCGGAAATCAGTGTTTGGGACAGATTAGGATTGAGCGACTGAGAGAAGGGGGAGTGACCGAGCTCAACTGAGCTCTGTTGGGACTGCTGCAGATTTCTTTGTGGGCAGCAAAAGGCGACAATGCAGGCAGGACCCCAGTACAAAAGGGCAGCCTGCAGCATCGGGAGACAAAGAATGAGCTAGTGAGGGAGGGGGAGTGAGTGAGCTGAATGGAGCTCTGTTGGGACTGCTGCAGATTTCTTTGTGGGCAGGAAAAGGCAGCAATGCATCCAGGGGCTGAGTACAAAAGGCCAGCCTGCAGTGGTGGGAGAAACAGAATGAGTGAATGAGAGAGGGGGAGTGAGCTAGCTTAACGGAGCTCTATCGAGACTGCTGCAGATTTCTTTGGTGGCAGAAAAGGGCGGCAACGCAGGTAGGAGCCCAGTAAACAGAAGGGCAGCCTGCAGAAACGGAACGAGCAAGTGAGAGAGGGGGAGTGAGTGAGGCCAGTGGAACTGTGTCGGGACTGCTGCAGATTTCTTTGTGGGCAGAAAAAGATGCTGACAGAGGCAGGAGCCCAGTACAAAAGGGCAGCCTGCAGTGCCGGGAGAAACAGAATGAGCGAGTGAGAGAGGGGGAGTGAGCGAGCTCAGCATAGGTGTATCATGACTGCTGCAGATTTCTTTGTGGGCAGGAAAAGGTGGCAATGCAGGCAGGAGCCCAGTACAAAAGGCCAGCCTGCAGCCCCAGAAGAAATGGAATGAGCCAGTGAGAGAGTGGAAGTGAGCGACCTCAACGGAGCTGTGTCAGTACTGCTGAACATGTCTTTGTAGGCAGACAAAGCCAGCAACGCAGGCAGGAACCCAGCACAAAAGGGCAGCCTGCAGCAGTGGGAGACACAGAATGAGTGAGGGAGGGGAAATGAGTGAGCTCAGCAGAGCTCTGTTGGGACTGCTGCAGATTTATTTGTGGGCAGAAAAAGGTAGCAATGCATGCAGGGGCCCAGTACAAAAGGGCAGCCTGCAGTGGTGGGAGAAACAGAATGAATGAGTGAGAGGGGGGAGTAAGTGAGCGAGCTCAATAGAGCTCTATTGTGACTGCTGTGAATTTCTTTGTGGGCAGAAAAGGGTGGCAATGCAGGCAGGATCCCAGTACAGAAGGGCAACCTGAAGTGCCGGCAGAAATGGAACAAGCAAGTGAGACAGGGCGAGTGAGTGATGCCAATAGATCTGTGTTGGGACTGCTGCAGATTTCTTTGTGGGCAGAAAAAGATGCCAACAGAGGCAGGAGCCCAGTACAAAAGGGCAGTCTGCAGTGCCAGGAAAAACAGAATGTTCGAGTGAGACAGGGGGAGTGAGCGACCTCAACAGAGCTGTCAGGACAGCTGCAGATTTCTTTGTGGGTAGGAAAAGGTGCCAACACAGGCTGGAACCCAGTACAAAAAGGCAGCCTGCAGCGCCGGGAGAAACAGAACAAATGAGTGACAGAGGGGGAGTGAGCGAGCTCAACGGAGGTGTATCGTGACTGCTACGGATTTCTTTGTGGGAGAAAAATGCCAGAGGCCAGAAGCCAGTACAAAAGAGCAAGGCTGCAGCACCAGGAGAAACAGAATGAGCGAGTGAGATGGGGGAGTGAGCGACCTCAACGGAGCTCTGTCAGGACCGCTGCGGATTTCTTTGTGGGCATAAAAAGGTGCCAACGCAGGCAGGAGCCCAGTATAAAAGGGCAGCCTGCAGCACTGGGAGAAACAGAATGAGTGAGTGAGAGAGGGTGAGTGAGTGAGTGAGTGAGCTCAACGGAGCTCTATCATGACTCCTGTGGGTTTCTTTGTGGGCAGAAAAAGGCAGCTATGCAGGCAGGAGCCCAGTACAAAAGGGCAGCCTGCAGTGCTGGCAGAAACTGAATGAGCGAGAGAGGAAGAGTTAGCTAGCTCAACGGACCTGTGTCAGGACTGCTGCAGATTTCTTTGTGGGCAGAAAAATCTGCCAACAAAGCCGGGAGCCCGGTACAAAAGGGCAGCCTGCAGCGCCACCAGAAAGATAATGAGTGAGTGAAAGAGGGGGAGTGACCCACCTCAACAGAGCTCTGTTGGGACAGCTGCAGATTTCTTTGTGGGCAGAAAAACATGCCAATGCAGGCAGGAGCCCAGTACAAAAGAGCAGCCTGCAGCACCAGGAGAAACAGAACGAGCGAGTGACACAGGGGCAGTGAGCGAGCTCAACTAACCAACGCAATCAACATTCGGCATTGACAAATGCTTGTTTCTGTTGTAACAACTGAGAAACAATTAGTATTAAAATTACAATTTAGCTCTTTTTATTTCCTTTCTTTTTCTTCTGAGGTATTGTGGTGTTAGTTTTGAAATGTCTAATAGTAAGGTTTTCTAAATTATGCATGTACTAAATGTAAATTTTGTGTGTCTCCTTTTGTATGTAACACATGGTTTATGCACACTTTGTAATAATAATAAACTTGAAAATATTATCTTTTTTATTATGTTGATTGTGCGCATGCTCAAGAAACATATTGCAGCAGCTTGCCAGAAGCAGGTTGTGGAGGTGCGGCACTGTTGTAGCTAATGCCCCCACAGCCTTTAAAGGCTTGGCCCATTTTTCTCAATGCCGTAACACACTGCTGCTGACACTAGTTCAGCCAGCGTGCCACCACCTTGAAATGTTTCAGCTGCTGCAATCAGGGGCTGCCTCGTCATTGCAGCATCAGCATTCCACTGCAATGAAGGAGCGACCCGCCATTGCTGGGCAGAATGTTGCCAAGTGTACTATTGCTTGTGAACATGGCAGCGCTTCCTGCAGTGTTCACAGACACACACTAACCCTCACTCTCCAAGGTGCTCAACCCCTTGGCAGCATGTGCCCTCAGAACAGTTTTTGTTTGCCAACAGGGGCTCCAATCCCCTTCGGCTTCAGTGGCTGTGTATTTTAATGTTGCTGATGGGGAAGCCCACTCTCCATCAGCATTATGTCCCCCCAGTTTCATTTGCCAATCGGGAACCCACTCCCCATCGGCATAATGCCTCCCAAAGCAGTACAGTTGTGCCGAGGGGTGCCCAATCCCCTCAGCTCTTGCGCCCCCTTTTGTGCTGATGGGCTGCCTAATCCCATCAGCTAGAGCTGCCCCCCAAAAACTATGTTGGCACGCTGGGAGCCCACCCCAGTGTGTCAATGGCCCTGAAAAAAAAAAAAAAAGTCCTGCAGTGTTTTTTTTGATTAGCCTGTAAAAAGAAACTGGTCCCTCACCATCTCTGTGCCCCCCACAACCCGCACCCACCCTCTGTGCGCCCTGCCTCCCCCCCCCCCTCACCACATACTTACCTGTGGAGTCTGGTGTGATGATCTTCAGTGAACCAGGAACATGTCTGCACTCTTCAAAGCTGACTGCGAACTGAGGAAATGCTGGTAAGCTGTATAATGGCATAAATAGGAATTTTTAAAATTGTTTGCATATCTCAGGCATTTTTTGGAATTTTCGCACCAAATTTTCAACATGGGGTTATTGGGCCCTCTCCTCATGAATTCAGCCACCATCATGGCATTAATCAGCCCCAAAAGGTGATTTTACGGTCAGTGCATGGAATCACCTTTCAGGACCGATTACTGAAACGACAGTGCCAGTGTTCATGAGGTGGGCTCTAAAAAAGTCTATGTTGCAAATTTGGCTGGAAAAATCCCAAAAATTACTGATTTACAAGCGTGCATTGCGCAGTTGCTACACATACTCGTTACTTCACCAATTTGCAATATTTGCACTCCTGATTTTCAACATTGCCATTTTTACAGACCTCCTCCTGAGCATTATAGCTGTCATTTTTCACATCCTGGCCAAAATGTGTTTTCACAGTTCCGGCGCAGAATAGCGCGGTCGCTGTGGGAAATTAGTGTTTAGGACACATTAAGAAAATGACAGTGACACTGTTCATGAGCAGAGGTCCTAAAATGCCTATGTTGAAAATTTAGTGACAAATGTCCATAAAATGAGTGTGTTATGAGCGTGCATTGCACAGGTTCCACGCACGTTCGTAACTTCACAACTTTGCAATATTTTCACTCCAGATTTTCAACATTGCCATTTTTCTGCACCTCCTTATGAACAGTGCAGCTGTCATTTTTCACATCCTGGCCAAAATGGGTTTTCGCATTTCCGGTGCAGAATAGAGCAGGCACTGTGGGAAATCAGTGTTCAGGACGCATTAAGAAAATCACAATGACACTGTTCAGGAGCAGAGGTCATAAAATGCCTATGTTGAAAATTTTATGATGAAACTCCATAAAATCACTGTGTTACGAGTGTGCATTGTACAGTTTCCATGCACCCTTGTAACTTCGCAAATTAGTAATATTTTCATGCCAGATGTTCAACACTGGCAATTTTCATACCTCCTTATGAACAGTGCAGCTGTCATTTTTCACATCCTGACCAAAATGTGTTTTCACACTTCCGGCACAGAATACCGCAGTCGATGTTGGAAATCAGTGTTTGGGACAGATTAGGATCGAGCGAGTGAGAGGGGGGGAGTGAGCGAACTCAACGGAGCTGTGTCAGAACTGCTACAGATATCTTTGTGGGCAGAAAAAGCCACCAACACAGGCAGGAGCCCAATATAAAAGGGCAGCCTGCAGTACCAGGAGACACAGAACAAGCGAATGAGAGAGGGGGAGTGCATGAGCTCAACAGAGCTCTGTCAGGACAGCTGCGGATTTCTTTGTGGCAGAAAAAGATGCCAACTCAGGCAGGAGCCCAGTACAAAGGGGCAGCCTGCAGTGCCGGGAGAAACACAATGAGCGAGTGATGGGGGGAGTGAGCGAGCTCAACGGAGCTCTATCATGACTGCTGCAGATTTCTTTGTGGGCAGAAAAAGGCGGCAATGCAGGCAGGAGCCCAGTACAAAAGTCCAGCCTGCAGCACCAGCAGAAATGGAATGAGCGAGTGAGAGAGGGGGAGCGAACAAGCTCAATGGACCTGTGTTGGAATTGCTGCAGATTTCTTTCTGGGCAGAATAAGTCACCAACAGAGGCAGAAGCCCAGTATAAAAGGGCAGCCTGCAGCGCCAGGAGAAACAGAATGAGGGAGTGAGAGATGGGGAATGAGCCACCTCAACAGAGCTCTGCCGGGACAGTTGTGGATTTCTTTGTGGGCAGAAAAAGGTGCCAATGCAGGCAGGAGCCCAGTACAAAAGAGCAACCTGCAGCACTGGGAGAAACAGAATATGTGAGTGACAGAGGGGCAGTGAGCGAGCTCAACGGACCAACACAATCAACATTTGGCATTGACAAATGCTTGTTTCTATTTCTTTTTATCTGCAAAGGAGTATTTAATGCCAAAGCTTTGGGTGATCCTGAATGCAAGACTAGGTGGGCAAATTGTACAGAAGTATGGGTTCATGCACAAGTTTAAAGAGCTAGTGGAATCAAAATAGGCAGACAGGAAAATAAATAGAGAATAATTGATGAGCAAAAGTAAAAAAACAGTGCTGTGTTCACTTTGAGAGGTTTCTATGACAACCAGGTAGACCTGAAGCGCAAGAGGTCTATGGCTGTCATAATAATCTCAAGAAGTGAACTCAGTGGTGTAGTTCACTGTTGCCAATTCATTGTCTTATATCGTGTATGAGCAACTGTGAATAGTTTTTTTTTAATTTGAGTATCCTGACCTTTCCTTGTCTTCATCCTCTTACATCACTGAGACTGAAAAAAATGGCAGTAACTGCTGCCAGATGACAAGCCCCTTGCAAGTCACGTTAGGATATAATGAGGCAGCATATCCCATTTGCCCTTAGCCCAGACTGCTGTTTGTTTCAAAAATCATAAATAAAAAGAAAACATAATTCATATTCTAAGTTCTAAGTGTTTTACTTTAGTAGCTTATGACATTTTCAGTTCCTGAATAACTTAAATCATGATCCC
Source organism: Neoceratodus forsteri (assembly GCA_016271365.2). NCBI lineage: Eukaryota > Metazoa > Chordata > Ceratodontiformes > Ceratodontidae > Neoceratodus > Neoceratodus forsteri. Next base: position 188,179,480 of record CM028132.1, on the reverse strand, counting down.
TGCTACCTACATCTATTCCCCTCTAGAGACAAGTCTGATGAGCACTTCTCCCTGACAACTGTAACCATAGTCTGAATAAAACAGACATTGCAATGTTGGTATAACAGAAAAACATTCACTTTGTTTAGCATTAAATGTCTGTTATAAAGTATTGAATGAATATATTTATTTGCTTTTAACGTCCACTGAGGAAGCCCTAATGAGCAAAATGTAGGAACTTGAAGTAAAACAAAAATAATTTCCTTAAAGATTCTTTGTGCTATGACCTAATCATTGGGCTCTGAGTGACTCAAACAGTAATGTGGAATATGGTTAAACAACTTAAGATGGATATCTTACAAGGCAGGAAAAGAAGGCAAATCCAAAATGGAACAAACAGTATGGGTATATAATTACTGGTGACCCCCTTTAATATATGGCTTTACTATGATTTTAAAATGCCAGAATAACTGGGACATGCCATAATAACCGGTTATTAAGGCATTGTCGAAATTCAACAGCAGTCTCCTTGCGCACAATCTTTATTCCGCCTCTTCATTGGATCATTCTCTGCATGTGGGCAGCCTGAGCAGTCTGTAAAAAATGGCGGCTTGGCGTCATGCTCACCGATGAGCCATTCCCTCATGATTTTTTTATTATTTATCTGGTAGATCCTGCCTCCCAAAATACACAGTAAAGATCTGGTTGATCCCGCCGTGTCTCAGAATTGGCTGACGCTGACTCTGCTCCTGAACAGACCCCTGCATGATTTGGATCTCACCAAAAATAGGTCAGTCACAGAGTGATGGGGAATGGATGAAAAGTGTGTGTGTGTGTGTGTGTGTGACTGTCAGCACCAGCAACTATAAAAGTTATAAACTAGTCTTGTTATTGAATTTTTACACACCGGATGTGTACAAAATTCCATAACACAGTTGCATAACCATTATTCTCTATATAAATTTCACCATTAACATAGGCTGCTGCTTTTAAATTGATGGATGACTATTAGGCTTCCAGTAGGTTTTGAGTATATTGGAATTCTGGATGTACCTAGATGTCTGTGGCCTAACAAGTGTTAAGAAAAATTTATGTTGCTAGTATGTGTCTTGTGCTGTGCTTCATGTGAGACTTCTAGCATGTCTCTTGAATGGGCAGGAAGAGTCTGGGAAGTGTCAAGTGTTAATTATTAATTTTTTATTTGTTCATCAGTGTACCAGTGTGAGACAAATGCCAATATATAGTATATTTTGAAGGCTTTGGCCAAAACCATAGGTATCTCTAAGCTCAAGTAAACAAACTCTGGTCAGAGCCAATATAGCTACTAATGCATTAGTCTGATAAGGGGTAAAGAATAATGTGTGGCTTAGTTGTAATTTAATGGTTGTATTATTGTGATGTACAAATCCAACATTTATTGGACAATAGGGAAAACATTTATGGGGCATGGATTCAGCTGGCCTCTGGGAACTACTTGAAATGGGGATATCAAGCAGCTGGCATGCAATGGTACTGTATATATGCCTATGCAATCTATAGCACTGCATTACAGCTCTGTTGTGGTTGGCACAGTGCTGACTTTTTCCCTCAGAGGGGTTAAAATGGCAAAGTTCACCTTTTCTGGTTTTGGTCACACCCAGCAGAATGCTGACAAGAAGTCTGCTTTCAGTACTGAAAATGGAAAGAATTCACTGATGGAACTCATCATCTGTGATCAAGTTTAGAACTTATCTGATAGGGGTCTGGAGATAGTTTTTTCATTATATGTTGCATTTATATACTTTATTTGGTCAGTGTTTGCCTTTAGGGGTGTATATTTTATATAGAAACAGTTCTTACTCATTTTACTCCTGGAAATTAATCAAACTTTTAATTTTATTCCTGGGACTGAGTTTCCCTGGGTTTCCTACCATTTTCAGTATTGTCTGATTTAATCTTCACTAAGCAGCCTTACAAATGTGACAGAGGGATGGTATTGGGGTCTAGTGGTTAGGTCAGAGGCTTGGGAACCAGCAAATTCAGGTTCAAATTCCTCAATATTCACTTACTCACTGTTATCCCAAGCAAGTTGCCACTGCCAAGTGTAAGAACAATGTTCATGATACATCAGGAATGAATATGCTGTTGTGCAACAGGTTAAACTGAGATTTGTCCTGTTTCTGTTAAGAAGCAGGTGCTGTTGTGCACTTTCACAACAAAACTATTGCTCTGTCTTTTTTATCCCTTCCTTGCCCCACCCATCACCACTGATTTCTGCAGAAGACACTGAGCATACAAATGTGGATCTAGTTTGGTCTATGCTGCTATAGAAATGTGGTAACATGTTAGCACAGTCTTTATGATATAGAAGAAAAAAATGTTGCTGGTGATACCTATTATTGAACTATTTTTTTTTTATTGAGACTAGCATTCAAGATTCAGAGAAACAGTAAAATATATCATCCAGCTGTAACATATGTGTTGTTTTTTCATCTATTCTGATCCAAAGTAGTATAATTACTTGTATTATGGTCTTAGACTGGTACAGTTCTTTGTTGATCGAGATCTGACAAAATTGTAAAATGGTAGAATTCCTTGGTGATCAGATAGGCAAAAGAGAAAGTCAAACCAGAGCTGAGATTTCAGTTTATATTGCCACTTTCTGCAAGCATATGTAAACTGGGGGTAATTATCAACATGGCTGACTGCCTATCATTCTTTCCACCATTTGTATGTTATCTCAGTGCAGTACATACTATGGAGAAAAAAAAACCCTGTATCTGTTATGTCAGATCTACATTAGTTGATGACAGAATTGTTCTTCAGTCACTGTCACTTGCCCCTGCTACATTAAGTATTGTGTGTATTCAGCCACATTCTTCAAGCTGCAGAGGTGGAACAGAAAACAGACAAAGTGTCACAACCATTGACTCATGAATAAAGTAGGTCTGTATGGAGGAAAGGGAGGGGGAGGGAAATAAGGGGTACAGACAGACACAAAACAGCAGGGATCTCATGCACACCAATGAGGTGATAAAACTGCACTATAGAAGTAGAAGGTAATATATGTCAGTTCTTGTTCCTGTTTGCCTCGTGCAGCCTTTAAAAAAAATAGATAGAAAAAACAGGTTTCAGGCTATTTTAGGGACAGAATAAGGTAGTATTGCGATGACAGTCATACTGCCAGATGACAAACTGACTAAGTTGAGGGGGCATCACATTATATGAGTGACCCAAAATGAGCAACTAGAAATATAGCAACTCATTTTGGGCACTTTTGTTGTGGGCTACCCTGCAGAATAGCGAGGGTATGCAAAAGCGACTACGGTTAAGGGCGAACGGAAGGGAGGAATAGCGAGGGGAAGGGGAGGGACAGGGAAGGGGTTGTCAGGCACTGGGTACCTGCTACTGCTGAGCTAGCCATGTGGTGTGGTGGTGTAGAAGGCTAGCTCTGGCAGTGCAGGTACTGGGTTCGAGTCTGGGAGCGGGTTATGTTTTGTCGCAGCTTCAAGCTGCGGCACTTAATTTTGGCGAGGTATGGGTTTTGCCCCCTTTCCTGACATGCGCCCCCCCCCCGGGAGTTGAGAATCCTAATTCAGGGAGGTGCGGAAAAATACTTTGTTTAGAAGCTGAAGTCAGGTCACCATAGAGTGTATATCGCCGATTTGCTTTTCGGCAATATACACTCGCCATAATAGCGATCACTGTTTTGCAGTCGCTATTATGACATGGAACCAGTTGGAGACATTAGTTAGTTAACAACACATTTTAAACAGAGTCTAATTAGCTGTGAGACAATGGTTATAGGTCACCTGAATTCTGTGTGTATGATTCACAAGGTGGCTTACTTGCAGGGCAACAGGACAGAAGAGGCTGCATTACTGGGTTGAAGTGTCAAAAGAGATATGATGAAATCTATGGGTGCACATGACTTTGTTATGATATTTCAATGGGGAATTGCTTTGGTTAGCAGACTGATATCTAACCCAGACATGCCTTTATACACAAATGCATTGAGGATAATATGTGAGGGGGCATATTTTGCAGGCAAATGGATAGCTGCAGCATAAGTTGAGGCTGAGCTTTGCAAGGATATCACCTTATCAAAAATGTTTACTTTAATTGTAGTAGTATGCATATGGCATGAAGGAATAAGGAAATGTGACAATATTTTGGAGTAATAAAAGGACAGTAGTGGATGTGCTGAAAAAATAGTGGCAAGTACTTTAGTTCTGATCTGTTTGGGTTTGAACTTAACTTTTAAAGCTAGACACATAGATAGAAACTGAAATTCTATTACTGGCAGTTCTTGTTTACAGTTAGATAGAGAGATGTTATGTTTTAAAGTCCAGCACAGATGACCTTCAAATACAGATAGTTTCCCACGTGAAGAGGATTGGGTTACAAGAGCCAGTGCCCTTTCTTAGAGAAATCCTTGGTTCCCAGCATTTGAAGAATTTATGACCCTTACTGAAGGCTAGATTACAGTTAAATTGGTCAGAACCAGTTTTGTAGGCAGTCTGTTCATTATACCAATATCAGCAGAAGGGATTTCACATTCAGCTATAACACTGCAACAAGCTGGCCTCTCATTAGTTGTCAGACTGTAGGGGATGAGGTATATGTGCATGTTTGATAGGTGGTGTGGGGATAGCAGACTCCCCATTTCAAGTAAATTAGTGGTCAATGAGTCAGAAGCTGGAAGTAGGGTGCATTAAGGATTATGACAGTTTGGCATCTCTCTGTGCAATGAAGTTATACTAGTCAGCCACTGGTGCGTATATAGGTGTATCTTTGTGTGCTACACAGAGATGCTGGACTTGTCTGAGGTTTCCCCCTGAGCAGAACTAGGAATGAGATCCCAGTACATTATGTCCGCTTTGGGGAGGTTTTGCGAGGTTCACTGGCACTGAGGATGGGATCCCAGTGCTGCTTTTTATAAGGGGGTTGTGGTGCTTGGTGCAATCAGGAAAACATAGGCTCTCTTTCCTATGGTCCCTCCCCCAATGACTCCACTCTTGTGCAGGGGGAAGATGCCTGCTACTCTCCAGTATTTAGCAACTATGCCTGCCTCAATCAAGCAGTTACATAGCTCTGTTAGGGGTGCTGCCACAGTCTGCCTTTTGCTTCACCCACTCTGACCACCTTTCTTATTTCTTCCTTCAGCTGTTGATCTACCTCCATGGATTGATTTGCAGGTCTGTAGACCTGTCCTTTTCTCAGGCTTCTAGCACGTCTTTCTGACACATGCATCCATAAGGACTTTATCTCAGCTTTGGCATTTATGGTCCTGTCCTCCATGACTGTCATGGACTCTCTGACATATACTGTCACTGCTCCTTCCCTTTTATTCTTCCTGTTACTTCTAAACAGGGCATATCCAGGGCCTACGAGGCCTCAGTTATTAATCTGCTTTGTCCATGTTTCTACATATCTAACTTATCTGCAGCTATTTGTGCCAGTAGAGCCTCTATTTTGTTCCCTAAGAGATTAGCATTTGCATACAATAACTTTAATTTCCTCTCCTTTCTCCTTATTCTTCTAATATTGTTCCCCTCTGCCCCCTGGGTCTTTTCCCCCCTACTTCCCTTGTCATCTTATTTTGAAACCCTGGTTTTCCTTTCCACTATACATGTGTTTTGGGAGAGACTACTTGGCTTCCTTTATGTGTGATCATGCAATGGTTAGACCCAGCATTGCCCCCCCCCCCCCAAGTGTAAACTCCTATCTATAGAGACATGCAACTTCTAGCCCGGTGCACTGGCTGTCTCTCTGTTGGGATGCAGACCACACAGTGGTACCAGCCAGGATGCAATTCATTAATGCTGTAGTTTATCACACAATGCTGCAGTATACTGCAGGGAGCAGTGTAATTCCATGGCAATGAAGCCCTTTTGTCATGCAGTACTTTGTGATATGTTACTGCAAGTTACTGCACTGCATTGTAACTGGTGCCACTGTAGGTCTTGTATAGTCTGCAGTCCTCCTAGAATGATCCCCAGTCCCTCAGTAAACTAAAACATCTCCTCACTGTACCATCCCTCTAACCATGTGCTAAGGATTTTAAACAATTTTTTTGGTTAACTGAGCCTAGTCTACAGAGCTCAGTAAAACATAAAATGGCGTGCAAGGTTAGTAATAGCTTAGGGAATTCTATGGTCAAAATGAACTTACTGTTCACTGGTACACCACAGTTCTACTGCTACTGGTTTTATTTAAATGGAGTGCTACTTACAACCAAAATGGTGCAAGGGTTGCACAACCTTCATATGAGGATAGCCTGCACAAACTCAACAGGTGCTCCCTGGAGGAGAGGAGACTGAGAGAAGACATGATTGAGACCTACAAGTACCTCACGGGCTGAACAGGGTGCAGGTAGGGTGTCTCTTTCAGAAAATAAGAAGGCACTAGAACATGGGGGCATGAAATGAAGCTAAAGGCTTGGAAGTTTAGGAGAGATGTGTGGAAATATGTCTTCACAGAAAGGGTGGTGGGTGACTGGAGCAGCCTGCCAGAGGAGGTAGTGGGAGCAAAGACTGTGGGGAGCTTCAGACATGAGTGGGATAGGTACGGGGCAAATTGAGTAGAGGAAGGGAAGGGAGGGATGCCAGTGACCAAATAGGGTCAGAGGCATCGGAATACGCAGGGAATAGGAGAAGACTAGAAATGGCCTACTGGTCCTTTTCTGCCAACAGAGAATATGTTTCTGTTTCAATCTGCAGATTAGTTTACTATCTAATCACACTAAGCATCACTGTACCTTACATTTCAGCTTTAATAGTTTTGTTCTTTAGCTAAGCATTCATATGACCTGTTGGATTTTATTTTCAAGTTGGAACTGTAGGTGTTTAACTCAGTGTTTTTAATGAGTCCCTTTAACTAGATAGAACCATTTCTTCCAATGACAAGCAACAGCACAAAGAATGTTTGGCTTCCAGTAGGAAGAAGCAAATTTCTTCTTCTTACAGTATGCTGCCCCCATTTTTGTAATCTCCATCCACTGAACATCAAGAGTTCCCCCACACATACTTGCTTTAAGTTTTATTGAACTTATGTCTGTCAATATTCTTAAATCTTACGTTTTAAAAAGATTATTTTTATTTTATCACACTGTACTTCCATACATGAATGTAGTTTGTTTGTTTTACCTTAAATACAGTATTTGTACTGCACATTGAATATATTGTACCTGATTCATACCTGAAAACAGGCCCTGGTCTAGTCAGTGAACTTATCAGGTCAACAAAAACTTAAATAAATAGAAAAAAATCTGTCTGCTATCTCTCTCACACATGATACTGGTAGCATGTCAGTGAAGGTAACTAATGCTGGTATTCCTTTCAACTTTCTGCCTAGTATATGAACACTAGCCTTCTCTCTGCACTCCTGCTCTCCAGATCATTCATCTGGAAGTGAATGACAATGTCTGGTTTCCCTTCCCCAACAATGCTGAGTTTCTCCACCATAGGAATGACCTTGTGCACTGGTGCTCCTTAGAGACAACATACTGTACTGATCTTTTCCCAGAGTTTGTAGCACACACCACCCATTCACACCCTCTAAATATGGAGCCCCTCAGTACTACTGTGCAGCTCCTTATCGTCTTTCTTCTACTAGTGCCCTTCCCACTGGGCTCATCTTCTCCAAATTCAGCCTGTGCCCCAGAGGTACCCACTACTGACTCATTACTGGAGGATGCGGATTGAACTGTTTCAGACTGAACCTCAAAACAGTTCTTGTTTGTCACTCTGGGGCCCTCACACTCCATAGTGCCCTTTCCTCAGTCTATCTGCCATGTACTACCCTCAATACCCCAGTTTTGACTCGAGGAGCCAGATATTCAAAAATGGGCACAGCGGAGCACAAAGTTTTTGGCCGTGCTTGCCCATTGCCCAAGACCTTGAGGGTGTTATTTTCAGTCGTATAGTACACTGTTGCTATCCAACAGAATTTAGAGGCATGTTAGCTCAATGGTAAGCTACGTAGCACTGCCCTAACATGCATCCTGCCAGTGCAGAGTACAGCACCACCAAGTCTGATAGCACCAGTAGCTCCTGGCGCAATATTCAGAAAGCCCCATGCAAATGAGCCCATTGGCCATGTAAGGCACTAAGGGGCCATTTGCATGCCCATTATGGTCACATTTGCATAGGAAGCAGCAACAGTTTTGCACCCCTGCAACTAGTGGTGGGTGAAGTTAGAAAAATTTGCTTCACTGAGAATTTTGCAAAATTTCCACAGTTCGTGAAAATAATCCACAAGGCGAATTTCCACTTCACCTTAAAGGAGAAATTTGGGAGTTGCAGAAAATGCTGACTTCACCTAACTTTGCCCATGAATTATGGTTCTAAGGTGAAGTTAGCAAGGATCCATGAGATAGGAAGTCACATGATGCTGCCATGAGCTGTTTTGCCATGTGTAGGCTGGAGTCAGTGCATTATGAGGAAGACAGAGTTGCAGTTAGCTGTGTTCTGGAGCAGTGTACCAAAAAACCTTATCAAACTGTTTAAAATGCAAACTGTTTTGCCCCAAGTCAGTCCAGTAAGTGTGTACTGTCTCTTGTGCCTGTAGATCACCAACTATTTGTAGATGTTTTTTTATGATTTACCTAGTTTAAGGTAGTAGTTTCTGTTTCTGCATTGCAGACTGTGTAGTGTCCTGTGGTGGAGGGGAGTTTATCTGTAGCAACCTCCAGCAAGAAAAAGACAGGCTTGCCATATAGCCTAGGCAATGTTTAGCAGTAACGCTGTTCAGTGTTTTTGGTGAATATGTTTTCCTGCTTTTCGTTCTTTGTTAGTTTACTTCTTTAGAACAGTTGGGTTTGTGTTACAGAATTATTTATGTCACTATACTTTTTTTTTCAGTTAATAATAGTGCAGATGAAACATTAGAGTAGTACAGTACAGTATTCTATGAACTGTTCAGAGTACATAATAATATACAGTAGTTGTAATATACAATATTTTGTATACAGGTTTTCATTGTATTTTTGCATTAAGACAGAAGCTTTTAAGATAGAAGCATTTTACCATTAACATTAGACTGCAAGGTTGCCCTTTTAAATCAGAAGGAGCAATAAATTAGGAGTGTCACCAGTTGGGGACTGTTTTACAGAATGGTGAGTTAAAGTAATGGAATCATATGTTATAGTATTGGTATAAGTTCCCCTTAGCAATGTGGGACATATGGGAGAAAATAATTACTTGCTGAATGGCTTGTTTCAGTTGAGTATCCAGGGAATGTCTGAAGTGAGTCAATTCCTAAGGAGCAGATGCTTTGCCTCCACCCAAGCCTGAATGCACCATCTTATCTGGGGATCTGTGAAGTGCATGTGGGGGGGGGGGGGATACCTAGCATCATCAGCTGAGGAGTGAGAAGGATACAGTAACCTACCACATGTTTACAGGTGACCAAGATCTCCTTCCTATATATTTGGATCCTGCAATATGACCACAGAATATGTAGGAGCCCCCCCCCGGAAAGATTACACTGCCAACAGGAATCCTGAGCAAGGATGCCCATCGCATGTAATTTAACCAGAGTTCAATATGCCCTGTGGATGATCTTATGTTGGATAAGCAGGCTTCTGCTATCAGTACATGCTCTGTATGCTGCCTTCCAGGAGTTGTCCCATTGCAGGGTGGAAATAGTTATGCCCAGTGATGTTGCCCAATACTCCTTTGGGGACTGCATTTGATCGGATATGGCATTACAGAAGTGAGAGTAGAGTACACTTGCTCTCCCTTTAGATTTGGGGAGCCAGGTTTGGAGGTCAAAACTCATTTCTTGTGCCCCTGCAAGCTGGGGTTGTTTAAGTACTAGGGCTTGGGCACTGTGTAGTTGTAAGAATTTCCAAAAATCCACCTTTCCAAGGAAAAACTTGCCCTGTAAATTAGTAAAGGATTCCAAACACTGGGTGCCAGGGATTAGTATATCTTTAGATGAACTATACCCTTCTGAATCCAAGTCACCCAGTGTACTGTACAGTATGTCCCTCAATACAGATCCTCAGGTTGTCCCAGAGGGGGAGCCAGCTTAGGGGAATGGGTTTGGATCCCATGTGTTTGGATATCCAATCTCACACACAGACTGAGGCTGAAATAGTGCCCCATCTCCGAAGTTGATGGGGCATGGGGAGTATGGCTAGGGGAGTGGAGGCATAGGAGAGCATAAAAGGGTTTCAATGGTATGCCATATTGGAGATGGGTCTGAGACAGAGGTTTGCTGTTGACCCATTTGTACTCCGAGGAAGGCTGTGTGTTATCCTTGGAACCAAGGGAGATTCAAGACCCTTTTTGATTGGTGGGAACGGAGTTTGGGACAGCTAAGTCTTGGGGCTGTACCTTCCCAAAGAAAGAATCCTATTAGTGAGTCCAGCTTTGCATACCATGCCATAAGGACATTTTAATATGGAGGTGGACCAACCTAAGGGAAATTTAATAGGGAGGAAGATTAAACAGTGAAGAATCTTTGGGGCTGCCATCATTTTGATTGTTGTAATCTTTCCTGCTAGCGAAAATTTCAGCTTCTTCCAATGGTCAAAATCCATGGTTAAGTTGTGCATTGGGGGGGTAAGGTTTAAATTAGGAATTTTTTCCAGGTCTCCAGACAGGTGAATACCTAGATATCTTATTGAAGTAGGGGACTATTTCAGACCAGCTTGTTCAAGAAGTCTAGGTTTGCACTCCTTGTTTAAGGGCAGACTCTCAGTCTTCCCATGATTAAGTTTAAAGTCACAAATTGGGGAGAATTCTTTGAGGAGCAAGAGGAGGCACAGAGGTCCATCAGAGGCCTGTGAGAGGAAGACCAATAAATCATGCACATATAGACAGGTTCTGAAGTCTTTATCCCTAATAGAAATCCCATGAATATCAGGGTGATTATGGATAGCTATTGACAGGGGTTCAACAGCTAAGAAAAATAACATAGGGGACAGATAGCACCCTATCTTGTTCCTTTTAGGAGTTGGAAGGACAGTGACAAAATGGAATTTGTCAGGACTCTAGCTTTGGGAGCATGATATAATGTCTGTATCCAGAAGGCAAAATACGGCCCAAATCCCATATAGTGGAGAACCCTGAGGAAGTAGCTGTATTCTACACAGTTGAAGGCCTTTTCAAAATCAATGGCCACAGCTAGCATGGGAGTGGGGAGCTGGTTGGCTACTGAGATGAGAGAGAATAAAGAGGGGAGATGATCTGATGCTAGTCAACCTTTGACAAAACCTGTTTGAGCTGGGTGAATCAGCATGGGAAGAATGCTCCTGCAACCAAAATGCCAGAGCTTTTGGCAAAATCCTGGCATCCACATTGATTAATGATATGGGGTGGTTGCTAACTGGGAGTTGAGGATCTTATCCTTCTTTGGGTAGGACTGTGATGATGGCCTCTCCAAGTGTAGGGGTGAGGGATTTAGTAATGTATGCCCCTGAAAACAACTTATGTAGGTAAGGGCAAACAATCTGGTCTAACTAGGCATTTAGATCTACTGGGATGCCATCCCCATCAGGGGATTTGTTCTCATTCATGGAATGAATTGTTTTATGAATTTCTGATATGGAGAGGGGGGATTCCAAGATGCTCATGTCTTGATCTGATATTTTGGGAAGATCTGTAGTGGAAAGGAAGACATCTATAAGGTTATTGTGGGGCATACCTTGAGATTGATGAAGGGCCTGATAAAACTGGGCCATAATTCTGTTTATATCAGAAGATCTGTGATAAGGTATACCCATGAAGTCCTTTAAACATATAGATATGCCATGCTGCTTGCTGTTTTTTTAGACAATATGAAAGGAGACAACCTGATTTCTCCCTGGCATCCCAGTATTTCTGTGTAGTGTGGATTAGGACTAACTCTGGCTTTCTGGCAATAAAGTGTTTATCTGCAGCAGGATTCCATTGGTCTCAGCTAGAAGGCATTTTGCCAGAGTTGGGAATTTTGCTTGTTTATATTCTTTATCTTTCTGGGCTAAAGTTAGTTTAAGGGTTGCCAGGGTTTTCTCCCTTTTCTTCCTGCGTCTGGCCACAAAACCAATAAAGATTCATTGTATTGATGCCTTAAAGGCTTCCCACAAGGTGGCAAGAGAGGTATCCCCTGTATCATATTCTTAAAAGAAATTTGTGTGGATTCACTGGAGAACCTTTTGCAGAAAGAGCCTTCTTTAAGGAGTAGGGTGTCTCATCTCCATTCAGATGATCTGAGGGTTACCAGGCTCCAGACTACCACAGAGGATACTGGGGCATGGTCCGATATAACCAGATTTTCTATGTTGCATTTTACAACATTTTGGGTTATGCAAGGAGACCACAGCAGGAGAACCAATCTGCTTGTAGACACATGGACTGGGGAGATGTCAGTGAAGTCTTTGGTGGATGGGTTAAAGGATCTCCACAATTCAGAGATCAAGTGCTCCTGTAACATGTGTTTCAGGGCCTTGGTCACTCTTGGGAGTGGTTCTGTGGATTGAAGATATCTATCCAGGTTCGGAGTTGGTGGTAGTATTGAAGTCTCCCCCTACTACTCAAGGTGTCCTAGTAGGAGAGAAGTCTTGAAGGTGTTGGGAAAATGCATGAAAGAAGTTAGGGGAGTCAGTATTGGGACCATATACTGAACTGAGAACTAAGGATCCTTGCAGGGTGGAAACCTGTATGGATACCCAGCAGCCCTCGACATCATGCTCCTGGCTTTTTGATCAACCAAGGAAGAGATTTGTGAATTAAGATTGAAATCTCCCTCTTTGAGGATGGAGCACAGCTATGGGCCTCTAATCCCACCCATTCTATGTGTAACTTAGCAGCCTCTGCAGGAATTAGTTTAGTCTCCTGTAAGAAGGCTACATTGGCTCTTAAGTTTTTTGAGATGTGTGAGAACTTCGTAGTTAAGGTACAGGCCCCCCTTCTGCTCTTTTAAAGCCTGCAATTTTTTTCAAATAACTCCAATATTCTTACTTGTGAATCTTTGGAAGGGCTCTTAGTCTCATCATCCAGCTGAATTATGATCAAGCCTAACCACCACAACAAGGTGACTGCCTCCATCGGTCATGAAAAAGTATTACATTTTATCTTGTCATTATTGGCTAAGGTCCCCACTGCTTTTCTCTGTATTCTTATGGGGAAATCACTCCCTAGCATGTGAGAATCTGCTTTCATTTAACAGGAGAGTTGAGGCCTCTCACATTCCATGTTACACACTTTAGGTCAGCCATGAAGGACAGTATAGGTTAATAAATGTGCAGGGTGTTTGGAGCAGAGAACCCTAATGTCTGGGTAGTTCAGAAGGAGCATAGGAGGAGTAAGATAATGTTGAGGGTGGTTAGGGTACTGTAGAGTTACGTAGCTATTAAATGGGCCCAAACCCATACTTTGATTCATTGCAAGGTCAATTTTCTTTACCTTACGTAATGCAATTGTTCTATATCTACATTTCAAATAACTACTACACTTTCTACTACATTCCAAAAAGACATGACCAGGATAAACCTTTGTAAAACAGTAAACAGTTAAGCCTGTATAACATTTTCAAAATATGTAGAGTAACATTTGAAACCAGAGAGTTGCAATCCCCTTAGGATTGGCTGTCATATGACATTTAAGTACTTGAAGGGCATAAATAGAGTCAGTACTGAGGGTATGTTTAGCTTGAAGAGGGAGAGGATCACGAGACGGCATAGTCTAAAGCTAGAGTGTGGATTGGCTCAGGAGGGAGATGATTAGGCACCACTTCATGGAGAGGGTGGTGGCGACATGGAACACACTGCTGGAGGAGGTGATGTCTCTGAAATCAGTGGAGAGTTTTAAAAGAGGGTGGGATATGGTCCAAGGCAGAATACAAGTTGAGGGGAGTTGACTAGAATGGGGAACTCTGTTTGAGGTAACAATGGGGCTAGAGGGGCAAGGGGGAGGCAGCAGCAGTTGTCCGAACTGTGAGCTGCATAACTGAGCAGACGCGATAGACCGTGATGCCTGTACCTGCTGGCATTTCTGTATGTATGTATGAAGAGCCCAATCGCTGATGTCAACAGGTCATATGGAAAAAGAAGGCAAATCTAAGTATTTCATATGGGATAAAATCCCTGCTGGACTGTTAGTTAACGAGAACCTAATTAAGTGAGGACAAATACCTCCATGGGGCATTCCCAACCTTCCTTTCTCATTGAGAAATCTTATGGGTTTTTCTAGAGGGTTGCCAGGCATTGTATTAATACTGCCCATATTAGGGTCCCTCAATGACATGACCTGAAAGTTTAAAGTCAGACACACTTGCAACCCTTATATCATGTGTCTCCCTTTTGAGCCAAGGGTTGAGGGTGGAGAGGAAACAGCCAGTTAGATCTGACTGGGCAAACTTGGTATCTTAGAAAGAAAGAGCCATATCAGGGAATATCATAGTGGATAGAAAATCCAGGATGCTGTCCTTTGAGGTAAAATAAAATCAACCCTATCTGCTCAAACGTTCCTGCAGAGAAGGGGATGGTACGTGGGCAATGCATGTCATTTATGATCCCATTGATATTAAAACAGAGCGGTGGTATATTGCTCCATGTTCAAAGCCTTCACTTCTGAAACATAGAAAACATAGAAACATAGACTTTGACGCAGATAAGGACTGCTTGTCCCACCTAGTCTGCCCACTTGCCTACCTATTGGATAAGCTGCAGATCCTAGTTAACCAATAGCCTACATCCTACTACCCACCACTACAATTGCCTTATGTCTGTCTCATGCATTCTTGAATTCCCCCACTGTTTCTGACCCCACAACCTCCTCAGAAAGGCCATTGCATTCATCCACCACCCTCTCTGTGAAAAAATACTTTCTCACATTGCTCCTGAGCCATCCCCCTCTATTTTCAAATTGTTCCACCTTGATCTTCCACATCTCTTTTTCTGAAAGATGCTACCCACTTGGACTTTGTTGATTCCCTTGAGGTACTTGAAAGTTTCTATCATGTCCCCCCTCTCCCTCCTTTCCTCGAGGGTATACATATTAAGCTCCTTTAGTCTCTCTTCGTATGGCTTCTGGTGCAGACCCTGCACCATTTTAGTTGCCCTCCTCTGGACTGCCTCCATCCTGTCTATGTCCTTGTGGAGATGGGTTCTCCAGAACTGCACACAGTACTCTGGATGGGGTTTCACAAACTGTACAGAGGGATAACAACTTCCTGTTTTCTACTGGTGATGCCTCTCCCTATGCATCCCAGTATCCCTCCCAGCCCTCCTCACTGCCTTCTCACATTGCTTGCCTACCTTTAGGTCATCTGATATGACTAACCCAGGTCCCTTTTCATTTTTTGTTGTTGTTAGTACCGTCCCCCAATTGTGAACTCTTCCCTTGGGTTTTTGTTTCCCTGGTGCATTAATTTGCACTTCTTTGCATTGAATCTAAGCTGCCATACCTTTGACCATTCCTCCAACCTTGTCAAGCCTTTCTCATCCTTTTCACCCCCCTTGTGTAGCAACTCTGTTGCAGATGTTTGTGTTGTCTGCAAAGAGGCATACTTTTACTTCAAGTCTGTCCACAAAGTCACCTATAAAGACATTAAAGAGGATCTTTCTCAGTCCTGAATCCTGCGGTACCCCACTAGTAACACCACTTTCTTGGGAGTGGACTCCTTTTACTATTACCCTCTGTGTCCTGTTGTTTAGCCAATTTTTTACCCAGGCTACTGCCCTGAGACCTACTCCCAGACTGGCTAACTTGTTTATTAATTTTTTGTGTGGAACTAGGTCAAATGCCTTTCTAAAGTTTAGGTAGGCCATGTCCACAGCCCATCCCTGTTCTACTACTTTGGTCTCCCAATCAAAGAAATCTATTAGATTCATCTGACATGACCTTCCCACTGTGAATCCATGCTGACTTGGGTCCTGTGCCCCACTGGCCTCTAAGTACTCAACAATTCTTTCTTTCAGAATTGATTCTATCATTTTCCCTACCACTGAGCTCAAACTAACAGGTCTGTAGTTTCCTGCCTCTGCCTTGCTCCCACTTTTGCGAAGTGGAATCACATCCACCCTCCTCCACTCCTCAGGTATCATGCAATCTTCCCATGATTTGTTAAAAAGGGAAGTCAGTGGTGCCACTAGTTCTCTCCTTAGTTCTTTTAGAATTCTGGGGTGAATCCTGTCAGGCCACATTGCTTTGTCCACCTTCAGTTTTAGGAGTTCCTTCAGGACCCTTTCTTCTGTGAATGGATTGGTATCAACCCCCTATCCAGAGTGCTTCTATTGTTTGGTTTAGGTACGGCCCCCTCCTCTTCTTTTGTGAATACTGAGCAGAAGTATTCATTCAGTATCCCTGCTTTTTCACTGTCACCCTCAGCCCACCCCCAAACAGATGCAGACCATGGCACCAGTATAGGCCTGTATTCCTCAAGGTGGACCCCAGTCCCCAATGAAGCCAAAACCCTGAGCTCTGCAGAAGTTTTTCAACCATGCATTGAATCCCATGGTGCAGAGTACTCTAGCCTCACCCATGCCACAGCCAGGCAGCACCTCCGAGAAGGTTACCATGTGTGCTACTTGTCTAAGGCCTCTCCCCAACTCCATAAACTCCTCCTGCATTGTTCTGATCCCATTCCCAGCCAGGTAATTTGTCCCTAGTTAAACAATGACATCTAGCTCCCTCTCCCATGCTGCTCCCATGAGCCTGAGGATTCACTTCCTGTCCCACCACGCCATGGATCTGGGCAGGCACCTTACCTCCTTCTCCCCCCTCCCTCCCTCCTCCCTCCCTCCCTCCATCCCCAGTTCTACCCCCATAACAATTGAGTCCCCACCAGTAGTTGTTTCCTTCCCCTGTGGGGTCCTGTACCACAATCCTGTGGGTCTCCTTTGTGGAGGTTCCCAGCATCCTCCTTGGACTCACTGTGGGTGCCTCCATAGAATAACCATTCTTCACCAGAATGGCATATGAATTGTGGAGAGGTACAACTGGAGGGATGCGCCTCTGTTCCACCACCCTCACCATCCCTGAGCCCACCTTGGTCCAACCGCTCCTCTTTCTTGGCAACTTCTGAGGCAAGAAATGTGTCAAATGCCTTGCTAAAGTCTAGGTAGGCCATGTCCATAGCCCCTCCCTGGTCTACTACTTCAGTCACCCAGTCAAAGAAATCAATTAGATTCGTCTAACATGACCTTCCCACTGTGAATCCATGCTGTCTTGAGTCCTGTGTTCCACTGGCCTCTAGGTACTCAACAATTCTTTCTTTCAGAAAATGATTACTGAGCTCAAACTAACAGGTCTGTAGTTTCCTGCCTCTGTCTTGTTCCCACTTTTGTGAAGTGGAATCACATCCACCCTTCTCCAGTCCTCAGGTACCATGCAATCTTCCCATGATTTGTTAAAAAGGGAAGTCAGTGGTGTCACTAGTTCTCTCCTTAGTTCTTTTAGAATCCTGGGGCAAATCCTGTCAGGCCCCATTGCTTTGTCCACCTTCAGTTTTAGGAGTTCCTTCAGGACCCTTTCTTCTGTGAATGGATTGGTATCAACCCCCTATCCAGAGTGATTCTATTGTTTGGTTTAGTTACCTCCTCCTCCTCTTCTGTTGTGAATATTGAGCAGAAGTATTCATTCAGTATCCCTGCTTTTTCACTGTCACCCTCAGCCCACCCCTCACCTTTATTAAGCCTCACTAACCCTCCTTTGGCCTTTCTTCACTCCCTAATGTACCTATAAAAGGTTTTACCCCTCTTCTTAACTGAGTTGACTATCTTTTCCTTGGTTTGGACCTTTGCTATTTTGACTGTCTTCCCCACTTCCTTCTGCTTTAACTGGTACAGTTCTCTGTCCTGTTCCTTCTGTGTTGCCTTATACTTTCTGAATGCCATCTTTTTCTATCTAACCTTCCCCGTCACCTTTTTAAAGAACCATATTGTTTTTTTCCTTCATTTTGTTTTGTTTATTTGTTTCACACAAAGGCTTGTTGCCTCTGTGATGACAGTTTAGATTTTTCCTCTGTTCCACCACCCTCACCATCCCATAACCCACCTTGGTCCAACCGCTCTTCTTTCTTGGCAACCTCTGAGGCAGCGTCAGTGACCTTGTTGGTCCCTGGGTGGGGAAGGAGGTTTTATGAATCTTCGCCAGGTTGGCCTGGAGACGGACAGCCTCCTCCCTCAGACCAGAGAGGTGCCTGCAAATAGGGAAGCATTGCAGCCTCCAGAATGTCCTGCAGAAGACTGCCACCCAACAGCCAGTGCATTGCACCACTCCCCACATGTCTCTGCCCCTTCCTGTTTGAATTTTTTTTATTAGTGTGTGTGATTGTGTGCATGCATTTGCCCCCTACACAGCATGCTGGGCTGTTAAGGATATGACAGGTGTATGTCATTTGCCCTTTTGTGGAAGTGATATCAGAACCCCAGGTATAAAGGTAATGATGCTCCTGGGGTGAGTGGGGTGAGGGGCAGTATGGGTGGGACCAAGCCTGTGCCCTCCAGAAACAATCAGCTACAGCTCTGACCCACCACCCCAGTGAGTGCTTTCCTTCCTTTCAGTAAGACAACCTACACAACAATTTAACAGAAAATATATCCTGCAAAAAACAATTTAAAATCAGAGAAAAAAAAGCAGTTGTGCCTAAACCGTATCTTCTGCCCTGTGACGCTCCTGCATCTAGCCATGAGGGAAAATTGCCTTAGGAACAACCACACTGTTGATCTGTTTTTGCTGCCCCTCGGTATCATTGTCTGCTCCTACTTCACCTTACCAGCTGCCAGGAGGGGTCCATTGAGTTGGATTGTTCAGGTTCAGTCTCCGGTGGCTGAAAGTGAGAGAGGAACATGGCTTTACTTGACCCAGGTTGGGTGTCCATCAGGACCTTGGAGATTTGGGTCTCAGTCAATTTTTGGTAAACTGTTCCATATCATCTGGAGATGACAAAGAGTGCTGCACCCCTTAATGTTGACCATTAGAGTAGTGGGGTATCACATCGAGTATTGATAGCCCAAATTTGCTAGTTGTTTCCTCACAGCAGTGAAAGCTTGGTGGCGACCGGATAGTTCTGCTGAAAAATCCAGAAAAAGGGGAATAGTACTGCCTTGCTATACCAAAGGATCCCTTTCTAGAGCAAGGCACAGAATATTATCCCTTACAGGGAAACTGAGACGTTTTACATCAGGTGTGGAGGCTGTCCTGTCCTGGGCATGTGTGCCAAACATCTGTGAGCACTCTCTAATTCAATAGGATGGCAGTCCAGAGCATTACACAGCTGCGGGATCATAAGTTGAAGAAAACAGACAGTGTCTGGGTGCTCACTACTCTCCAGAAAACCAATGATCCATAAGGTATTCCTTCCTGATCTATTTTCTAGGTCATTGATCTTTTCAAGCAGGAAATTGATGCTGGCTTGCTGTGCTCACATTTGGATTTGCATTTGTGTTGTCTAGTGTTCTGCTTTCTCAATACGATGTTCAGCTTGGGTAATTCTGCTGCCCAACTGTTGTAAGTCCTTTTTTGTCTCATTGGTAATTTCTTTAAGTTCAGCCATGTCTGAAAGGACTCAGGCAAGCATAGAGGCCAGGTGGTGTAAGTCAACTTCTGGTGGTATCACGGAGCTCATTTTCAGATAGGAGAGGCAGTATATAGTGGTGCTGTTGCCAGGGTGCCAGGCCCCAGATCTGCTACTTCGTATCTCCGGTTTACCTGCATAGATGTCAACTATTCTGCTGTCCAACTGTTGGCAGGTTGCTAGTTTGAGTTAAATTACCAGAATTAAGTCAGGTTGATTTTGCCTTACTACTGGATTATGAAGGATTTCGTCAACAAGTGCCTGGCAGAAAAGATTTAAGCAGCCATTTTGCCTGGTGGTTAGTCACGCCCCCTTTGTCACTATAGTTTGACTATATTGATTTCATTTTTGTTGCTTGATAGAAGTTAGCCTTAGTTTGTATTCTTCATTGCATCTTGCATGTGCCCCCAAATCCCTTAAATCCCTGTTGTGTATTGCTTTTCTTAAAAAGAAAATACAAAAAAAGTATTTCTGGTGTTGTTGTTCACTGTCTGTGTAAAGTCTTGTATGGTTTGTTGTGTAGTCCTTTAAATCTCTGTTGTGTAATGTTCGGCTAAAAAAAAAAGAAAAGCAAAAAAAGAAAAAATATTTCTGGTTGTGTTGTTGTTTCTGTGTAAAATCTTGTAAAATGTTGCGTAGTGTTGCATGTATTCCCCTAGTCCCTTAATCCCTAAATCCCTGGTGTGTATTGCTTTTGTAAAAAAAAAAAAAAAACAAATTAGTGGTGTTGCTGTTGTTTACTGTCTGTCTATGTCAGTAAAGAGTTGTAAGGTGTTGTATTGTTGTGTTCCAAAATCTAAACATATAAGAAAATACCTGTAAAGAGATGGTCTGCTAAAGGATTTTCTGGCAATGGTGCTGCTGACAAGAAGAGCAGTATAGCGCAGTGGTTTAGGGCTTTGAGCTGCAAACCTGGAGACCTGGGTTTAAATCCCACAGCCCCTACTTGTGTACTGTGTGACCCTGAGCAAGTCACTTAACTTCCTTGTGCTCCCAGGTCGCACCTGGAAACAAGCTTTGAATGGGCAGACTGGATGGGCCTTGCAGTCCATATCTGCCATCAACTTTTATGTTTCTATCTTCTGTGGTTCCAAAGGGAATAGTAAGCAGTTGTGATGATGCAGGTTAATTAGTAGCTGGTACTAGTTGTAGAAGTAGTCAACAAGGAGTAGTTACTGCAAGTGGGGGCATTAGTGTGGCCACATTTTGCTGTGCAAAATCTGTGGCATTAGTATTGGTGGTTACTGGTGATGGCAGTGCAGGCGGTGCAGGCAGGGACCACAGGAGCATTGCAAGAACCCAAAAAAAGTCTTCCTCTGGGAATGCAGGTGAGGACAAGGACTTCTGGGTGGCTGATGTCCCCAAAAGTGTTGTAGAAGATCCTGAGCCACAGTGTGATGTGGCACAGGCAGAGCTGAGTGTTTCATCGTGCAGGGTCAGGGAATTAGATGCTGCTGAGAAGGAAACACGACTGCCACACCCAGCCAGCATATACCCTGGTAGTCAGCACTCCAACCATCAGTAATCCCACCAGCCAGCATGCTGTTAGTCATCCTGCCATGACAGTACTCCCACCAGCCAGCCTCTTAGCCATCCCACCAGCAATCCCACCAGACTACTTGGAAGCCATCCTGCTAGCAATCCCAACAGCCAGTATGTGAACCATCCCACCAGCTAGACCACCATCAGCTGGCATGGCAAAGAAAAGCCAGACCTCAAGCTTAGCTTACAGCTTCATGGTTCCATGTGAAAAGAGCGCCTACAAAACAGTGCCAACAAAAACAGTGAACAAATAAGAGCCACAAGCAAAATGGCAAGGAGCACTACAGTGTACTCCAAAAACAGTAAACAGCTGTAGTAACTTTTTCTGCAGGGAGGTTCCATCCCTGCACCCTCTTTGCAGGGGGCTTCGAGCCCCACATCCCACAAAATTTAAATAACTAACACCGGGGTGGATGCAATTCAGGGATGAGGAAAAACTCGGGAAGGGAATACTCTGCAGACTGATGCAAGTTGGGAAGGGGAGAAAGTTGGGGGCAATCAAATATTCATACTTGGGGGTGAAACAGACAAACGTGGGGGTGCAATAAAATAGTCCAACTCCAGGGATTATGGGGAACAAAGTCTGGAGGGCGTATGTAACGGTAATATAAAAAAAAAAAAACACTGTCCACACAGCCAGTCTCAAACCCGGGTCAGCCAGCCACACAGGCGGTGACTGTAACCACTAGGCTGCATGTCCAGCTGAGATCTGGCCATCCAAACAACTGCCATCAGTTGCAGCTGTCACACAACTGCTGTCAGTTGACAGCTGCCAATCAATGATCGCGTACACTATACAGTACACGCTCAGTGAAAGTTCAGTTGGCATCTGGCCATGGAGGTATGAGGAGGGCTGTGCCGGTCACTGGCTCTGTTTTGGAATTTGGGGCTGCGTGGTGGGCACTACCTGCTGGGGTGGGAGTCCACTAGACCACCAGGAAAGGTTTTCTTTATTATTTATATTTAAGGGGGGCATTTGGGTTCAGGGAGGGGGTCTGCTAGATTACCAGGGAATGGGTTTTATATTAATTATATTTACAGGTGACATCGGGGATCGGGAAGGGGGGTTCAGTAGACCACTAGGGAAGGGGCTTTTTTAATTTATGTTTATGGGCGACATCGGGGATTGGGGAGGTGATCTATTGGACCACCTGGGAGTTTACATTAAACATAATGGGGGATCTGGGCTGGGGAGGGGGGACCATGCACAATGCCACAAATTGCTCAATTGTCCCAGAGGGACATATTCTAAGGACCCTTAGACCAGCCCTGGCTGGTCTAATGATACTTAAAAATGTGCCCTCTAGGATAGTTTTAAGAATCATAATATAGGGGATGTGGTAGCTTGCATCTGCTGCATGCCCCCTAGCGCAATGCCGCAGGCAAGTTAGTGGCACAAGCCCCTTTTGGTGCATGCAGTCAGCGTTTGATGCAAGCTGCTTTTCAGAATAACTCAGGGTGCATTGTGTGACACAAGGTGCAACTTGCGTCATTTATGTTTGAGGCATGTACCTTGCGTCATTCTAAGGGCTTTGAGAATCGGGCCCAATATGTTTACAAAGACAATGGTTTCAAATATCTTCTCACACCCACAGAACCCGAAAAAAGAAAAAAAATACTTACCTTTGCTGGTATGCAAGTACAGCCTCAGCAGCAGCAGCAACAGCGAAGCAACTTCTCATTTCAACTTCTCATTTCTGGACATCAGAAGGATTTTTCAAGACAAGATTGTGAACTTTTCCTTCTCATCCACTTTTGTCTTGCATTTTTTAAACAGTAGTAGCATGAAGCAGCAGCACAGCAACTTCTCAATTCAACTTATTGTTCCAGATCTCCCTTTTCCCACAAAAGAGACCACACACTCCATATTGTAGGTTTGGCTGCTCAGTCGGTAAAGCCTTTTATTATTATTCCACTACAAAGTATAACTATATACACTTATACAATATTGAGTTCCTTCTACTTCTTTCTTATGTCCACATTTTATTCCAATCCTTTTGTTTCAAACTTTGATTTCTTTTGTTTTCTCTCCACGGGGCGTCGAAACCTGAGGGGGTCTTGTTCCACTCCTTTCCTGGGTGTAAACCTGAGCTGGTCTTATATTCTCTTTCTTTTCTGGGCAGGTCCAATTCCTGCTCCCTCTTTCTTGTCCACTTACCCGGGTGTCCATACCCTTCTTTTTCCGGTTTCTGTTCCCCCTTATGTTCTTTCCTAACCCCCCATCTTGCTTTTTCTCTTTTTTCTTATCCAGTCTTTCCTTCCAACCTTCCCTTCCTTCCTTCCTTAGCCTTTCTCCAGGGTGGTGGGTGGGTCTCGAAAATACTTAACCAAAAACCTAGCAGAAAGTGGCAGAGCCCCTCTGAGTTGCCCTTTTTAAACTCCTTTTGCTCCGCCCCTCCCTAGCCATTCCTTTTCCTTATTGGTCCTTCTTGCCCACCTACTTTCTGACAGCCTCGTGACCTCATGAGGCAGTCCCCTTTCCTATGACCTCACTCCCCTCCTTATGCCCTCCCCTTCCTTTTCTTTTCTCCCCCCTTCCCGCTATAGTATCAGTCTCTTTTTAGGGTCAAAAGGAAGAGGACCTGGAACAATGGGGGCTGCCCTACATGGCAACCCATTTTGTTCCAGATCCCCCTTTTCCCACAAAAGAGACCACACACTCCATACTGTAGGTTTGGCTGCTCAGTCGGCAAAGCCTTTTATTATTATTCCACTACAAAGTATAACTATATACACTTATACAATATTGAGTTCCTTCTACTTCTTTCTTATGTCCACATTTTATTCCAATCCTTTTATTTCAAGCTTTGATTTCTTTTGTTTTCTCTCCCCCGGGTGTCAAAACCTGAGGGGGTCTTGTTCCTCTCCTTTCCTGGGTATAAACTCGAGCTGGTCTTATACTCTCTTTCTTTTCTGGGCAGGTCCAATTCCTGACCCCCTTTCTTGTCCACTTACCTGGGTTTCCATACCCTTCTTTTTCCAGTTTCTGCTCCCCCTTATGTTCTTTCCTAACCCCCCATCTTGCTTTTTCTCTTTTTTCTTATCCAGTCTTTCCTTCCAACCTTCCATTAGCTTGCCTCCTGCTTGCGTCTGATGGCAAGCTCCCCCCTCCCCCCCCACTACCCATGACCATCCATTTTTTAACCACTGATCTATGCCCCTACCCAGTTCCGTGATAAATATGTGATTTCCCATCTGGGATAGGTGCACCCCATCGGCCCGATATAGCCCATGTATCCCCTCCTCTATCTCCTCATGCTTAATGGCAGCTCCTCCAGTTTCTCTCATAAACCTCCCCACCCTACTGTTCATCCACCTCCTCACCTTTTCTATTGCCTTATGCTGTCTGGCTTGCTTCCACACCCTACGTGGAATCATTTCAGACCACATAATTGTTATTCCTGGCCACCATGCTGTCATGACCATGACATCTCTCTGTATGTTGTTAAAAATTTCTAACCACGGGCCATGTCCTAGGTCATTCCCGCTCAGGTGTAGTATAAGGAGGTCTGGGACCTTGTTGTTCTTCCTCATCTCTAGCAGAAAGGGAAGGAGCTGTCCCCATCGCATTCCGCGTAATCCTTTCCACAAGATCCTTATTCCATCGTGGTCAAAACCCAGCTGCCTTCCACCTATCTTCTGTGCTGCTTCCCTTTCCACCCAGTAGATGTGTGAGAGTCCAACCATCCATATGACCTTCCTTTTCCTTGCCTCTATAACAATAAGAAACAGTGAAGGCAGCAGCCCTCATTAACCTCCCACTTTTTTTCTTCCCCCCCGCTTTCTTCCCACACCTTATCCTTTTAACTCTTTCCTGTAGGGAAGACAAGATTGCAACAGATTAATGTACAGTATTTCTATTGTATTTTTTGTAGCAGTCTGATGACCATTGCCCTATGGCCTTTATGTCTTCCCCCCCTTTTCCCTGTGCTGCCGCTTCAGATGCTGCCCCAATCCTGAAAGAATGAGAGGAGAACCTGTCTGGATTTTTTCCTAATTCTTTTACACTTCATTTTAACACCCCCGAAATTTGACTCCCTTTTACCACCTTCCCATCACTGTGTGTAAACAACAGACCCTCCTTTTCCTGCCTGATCCTGAGGTAACAACACATCAGCTGGCAGGGGCACAGGTCTAGGTTTTTACTGGGTTCAATGTTTACTCTGTAACCCTTCCCTATCTGATCCATCTTTGAGCTTGTAATTTAGAGGGTGAACCCCTTCCCTGTCCATTGCATATCTTCATACTGTAGACCCTTCTCTGGAGAGGGTGTACTTGGCCCCACTATTTCAGACACTCTGAAAGCTCCCCTGTGTAACACCAAAAACAGTGCTTTAATTAGTATTACTTTGTATGAGGTGTAGCAAATTTTTGTCAAATTGTTTTTAATCCTTTCTAACAAGTGCTATGAGACTGGTTCTCTTCTATCCCTCCCCCGCCCTTTTAACCTTTGCCACCCCATCATCATCCTTCTTACCAAAATACTATTGCAGGCACCCCCAACCTTTCATCTGGCAGACCCATCCTACCGCTGCTAGCTGTACTCTAACAGTGGCGTAGGCTACTCCTTTCTCCCAGCTTGACACTACAAACCTCCCCACTTGCTCTTCTGTGAGTGACCCACTTACCTCCACGGCATGGTGGGTTCTGAAAACCTGGAAAACTCTCCATGAGCTTTCATAAGCTTTTAAAGTGTTGTCTGCCCGAGAGCTTCAAAAGAGATGTGCTGCTCCTTCCAGCCAATCTCCCATAGCTCCTCTGGGATCTTCTCTCCCGTTGGATGTGCATTGGGAGCTAGTACCCAAAACCTCGCCATCTGTCAGCAATAGAGTTCTTTTTTCCTGCAATGTGCCTGGCCCTGAAACTCATGTTGAGCCTCATCCCCTGTAAGACTAGCTGCCGTAGTATGCGGAGTACCAGGACTGACCTTGACCCCCTGTTGTTTAACACGTCAACGACTGCCTTATTGTCATACCAGAATGTGACCCGCTGGTTCTGTAACCATGATCCCCACATTTTTGTCACCGCCCAAATGGGAAAAATCTCCAAAAAAGTGATGTCCTTTGTCAGTCCCCCCTCGACACACTCTTGTGGCCATGGTTCGTCATCCACTTTGAAGTAGGGCCCCAAACCCATGTCCTCAAGCATCCATGTAAAGTTCCAAATCCATGTTGTATAGCCATTCCTCCTGCCAAATGGCTATCCCGTTGTGTGTTTTTATAAATTGTTCCCAAATTTTTGTATTTTCCTTAATCTCTCTCCCTAGTGTAACCCAATCATATGGTTTTGTTCCCCCCGCCATGGCCCTTGCCAGATGCCATGTAAACGTGTGTCCTGGCTCTATTGCCCTACACACAAAATTCAAGTGACCCATTAACCGTTGGCTGGTAATTAGGGGCACCCACTTCTTTTTTCCTATCTCTAATAACATTCTCCTTAACTTAATTATCTTCTGGCTTGGCAGGCAGAATAACCCCTGTTCTGCATCCACCTCTGCCTAGAAATTCCAAACACCTGCTGGGGCTCTCTGTTTTTTCTCCTGCTAATGGCACTCCGAGCTCCCTGCA
Source organism: Neoceratodus forsteri (assembly GCA_016271365.2). Lineage (NCBI taxonomy): Eukaryota > Metazoa > Chordata > Ceratodontiformes > Ceratodontidae > Neoceratodus > Neoceratodus forsteri. Next base: position 188,152,904 of record CM028132.1, on the reverse strand, counting down.
CAACTCTTGAAAGTCCTCCAGCATCACCCGTACCCCTCTTTCTCCTTCCCCTATAAATAAAAAATCGTCCAAGTAATGGACTACCATGTTGTGCCCATACCTGTTTTTGAATACCCACTGCAGCCATGTGCTAAATTTCTCAAAGGTGGAGCTTGCCACTGAACAACCCATTGGCATGGCCTTGTCAAAATAATACTCCCCTTCTATATGGAAACCCAACAATTCCCAATCCTCTCTGCGGACTGACAACAGCCTGAAGGCAGACTTGATGTCTGTCTTTGCTAGCCACGGGGTGTGCCTCGCCCTGATGATATCCACCGCATCCTCTAAGGTTCCATAGGATACCCTACTATCCTCTTCTGAAATGTGGTCATTGGCCAATTGTTTTTCTGGGTAGGATAGGTGGTGTATCACCCGATATTCCCCCACCTGTTTTTTTAGGGAATAGGCCCAATGGAGATACTCGTAGATGCCAGAAAGGGGGTTCTTTAAAGGGGCCCTCTATCCTACCTGCTTCTTTTTCACTCCCAATTTTCTTTTTTAGCAGTGTTTCCTTCCCCTTAATCAATTTAACATTGTTTGCCCATGTTCTAAATCTCTTCCCTTGGTAATGTAAGCTAAAATCTTTTTGAAAGCCTTCTATTAATTCCAACCCCGCCTTTTCATTAGGGTACCCTTTTAACCATCGTTCTATCACTTCAACTCTAATTGGGGTTTTTGCTAACTGGAAATGGCCTTCTTTACTTTCCCCCTTGGTGGTACCCCTCTCCCTTCTGTATATTCTCTTCCTCTTGCTGCATTTTCTCCCTGTGTTCCCCTGTGGCCCCCGGAAAGGAATAGTTACCTTGACTTCCCCTGGGACTGACTTCTCCATAGGCTCTACATCGAGAGGCTGGGTGAGTTCCCCCACATTTTGAACAGGCATGCCTGAATCTGCAGTGTGGGAAAGAGCAGTGTGCCCTGTTGTATCCTCAACAACATTTTTGGTATCGCAGCCCTCCCTTCTGCCATTCACCTTCACCTCCTCCTGCTACTGTCATAGTTTCCCACCATAGGTCATTGTGTCTCGAATCCCATCGACAATCCTCCCCATAATTAGCCATCCGCGTCCTGAACTTCTCATCATACTATAACCAATTCGTGCCCCCCATCATCTTATATGCATTTCTTATAATCTGTGAATAAACTAACAGGGGAATGCCCAATTCTGGCTTCTTTTCCTGTGCTATAGCACTGAAATATGTGAAACCCAGGGTCCATGCTTCCCATGATCTTCCCTTATATGTGGGCCCTTTCTGCTCCTTGCCCTTCTTCAGACCTCTCAACCTTTTGTCCCCCAAATGTGGAACATTGCCTGCCAAAATGTGGAACAAATGGGCAAAATGTGGAACACTTAATCAAATCTTTACCCAAGAAGATCAAAACACTATTAACATGTTGCATTTATGTTCAGAAAGTCTGTTATGAATTGAATAATATATTATTTGCATCATTTACTATGGATTTTTGCTTTAAAATGTTGACTTTGAATGTGGAACAAGTCCTCGCAATGTGGAACAGGGAGCTTTTGAGAAGTAAAATGAGGAACGTTCCTCGTAATGTGGTACAGTTGAGAGGTATGCCCCTCTTGACCAGCACTACTGCGGCCGCCGATTCTTTTCTACTAAAACTCTCTTTTTCCTCATACAGTTCAGCTGTTTTCTTGTCTACCAGGGCAAAAATATCAACAAATTCTCCCTTCAAGATTTTCTCTTTTGTTGCTACTGGCACATGATCTCCTATACACACTCTTCCGCCCCCTTTTATCTGCCCTATCCCTTCTTTTTTTCCCCTTCCGTCTGTTTTTATCTTTATCCTTTTCTTTTAACTCCCCCAGTATTTTTTGTAACTTCTTAATGCCATCTCCCCCATATCTAATAACAATTGCTCCACATATTCCTTCATGCTACTCTCTAATGTCAACACTGTACCTGATTCTCTGTAGGGTTCCTTTGGCGCTCCAATTGCTGCCTTGTCTCCTAGTTCTGTTCTTTCTCATGTTCTGCTTGTTGGGGCCTGCAGGTTATTATCAGCCATGGGTTTCGTTGTCCCTCCGCCTGGCTGTGGTACCCCCAGCCGGGTCGGTTCGGGTGTGGGAATGCTGGGCCCCAGTCCCGGTTGAGGCCTAGCCTCTTGCCTTGGGTTGGTCTCCAGTTCAGGCATTGGACCCTCCGGATCAGCGCAGGCACTGGGTCCGGGATCGCTAGTTGTCATCGCCGCCCTGGAGAACTTTTTCTGGGGCGTTTTGGCACCAGGGTCCCAGCTCCCTGCCCTTTTTCTCCTGCCCCGCTCTGCCCCTTCTTTCTGACCTTCCCTTTTCTTGCTGGCCCTTCCCCCCTTTCTGCATCCTCCACTGAATCCAGGACTTTGTGGGCCCTGTCCACCAGCTCCATAATCGTTTTCATGGCGTCCGTCTTCATTAGTCTGGATCCCCGCATGTTCATTTTTTCTCTCTGCTTCCTGCTCATATAAAAATAACATTGTTAATAACTTCGTTGAGCTTTTATTATAAGTTTCCCTTTTTTTTTTTAACTTTGTCACTACCTGTGTTCTTCTTTGCTGCCAGCCCATGGTCCTCTTTCTTGCTGACTGTCTATCCTGTCTGGTTACGTTTTGGAACTACTCCTTGTGGCTACCATGCCTATTTGGAAAAAAAAACACTGCCCTGTTCCTCCCCCCACTCCAAGATGGCCGCCCCTTCTCTCTTTTTTTTTTAAATGGCTGCCTGCCATGTGCCTCTGCAAGGTGGTGTTCTAATTTGACCCCTTCCTTCTCTCCTCTCAAAGTGGATTGCTTGCTGGAGGCTCAGCTTTTTAGCCCCTTGATTCCTGTGCAATGCAGCTCTTCCCTTCTAAATACTGCGTCAGCATCACACAGTCAGCCCCTTATCACCCTGCCCTTGCCACCTTCTTGCGTTTAAAATACATTTTTTAAGCAAAAAACTCCCTTTCCCGTTCTTAAAACTATTCATTTTTATAAATCACATTTCCGTCCTTCTCTGTTGATTAAATAATGCCTCTTCCGTTTCTTCAGCCCTCTCGCTCTCCTGTTTTGCGCTCCCCACGTGGTTCCCCTTTCTTTCGTTCCTCGCTTTTTTTTGTGCCCGCCTTGCCTGTTCATCCTGTCTCCTTTTTGGCCTTCCTAACTCGTCCGCCCACATGTGCACACAAAAACCTTGCTGTAATGCACCGTGCCTCCTCATTACAAGGACTCACTACATCATAGCCAACAATGCTGCACCCACCCCATCCCCCTTGCATACCCCTCCCCTTCTGGCTGTTGCACGCCATGTGGCTTAATTTCCCATCTTCTGTTTCCCTGGCTGCATGCATAGCTGGATCCTATGACCACATTCCTTCTTTTTCCCCTCCATTGCCTCTCGTGATCGTCCACTCGTTACTCATCTTCCGATTTGAAGCTCTCGCACTCCCCTTCAGTTCGCGCCAACCCCTTGCCCCTGTCAAACACCCTGTTTGTGCACCTCCTGCTTTTGCTCTGTTCCTTCCATTCTGCCCCCAGCTCCTTAACGCTTTTTCCCAGATCGTTGCCTGAAGCTTGTCCCACTGTTTCCGTTTAAAAACTTCACGTCAGAGTCAGCTTCCTTAACCCTTCCACCAGAGCATCTGTCTCACTCGCTGCTTCCACCACAACCTGCTGCATTCTTCTTTTCTTCTTTCTGCCCCAGCTCCTTAACGATCCTACACACTAAACAAAACATGCTGCTATTTTGTTTTTTTGTTTTTTTTTTATAAAAAACAGATGCTATAACTGCCTGCTTTGTAACCAACAAATGCTAATCAAAAACCTTCCCACAGTTTTAAAGGAATGTTATGGGGAAATGCACTACTCCCTAAGCCACATCAACAGTTGTTAAATTGTTTGCTACTGACTACATACCCTTAATAAAGCATTCCTTCTTGATCCTTCCCTTTTTTTTTTAAAATTGATAAAATTCAATCAAACTCAAATCAAAATCAAAAACATCTCTTCCTTACCTTCTTCTTAGGAATTCCCAACTGATGTGCTAGGCTCTTGAAAATACTTACCCAAAAACCTAGTAGGAAGTGGCAGAGCCCCTCTGTGTTGCCCTTTTTAACCTCCTTTTGCTCCACCTCTCCCTCTGCCATTCCTTTATCTTATTGGTCCTTCTTGCCCACCTACTTTCTGACAGCCTCGTGACCTCATGAGGCCGTCACTTTTCTATGACCTCACTCCCCTCCTCTCCTTATGCCCTCTCCTTCCTTTTCTTCCCTCCCCACCTCCCCCCCTTCCTGCTATAGTATCAGTCTCTTTTTAGGGTCAAAAGGAAGAGGGCCTGGAACAACGGGGGCTGCCCTACATGGCAACCCATTTTATTTCTGGACTTCAAGAGCATTTTCTAAAATAAGAGATAGTGAAATGTTCCATCTCAAACAGTTTTTCCTACATTTTCTCAGCAGCAGCAGCATGCATGTATCAGCAGCTAGGCATTTAGGGTTTCCAGTTAAACTTATAGCATGAACTAAGGTGCAACAGCATGACATAGAAGCCTGACATATTTTGTCCCACACTCAAGAGCAGTTCAGGGAGAAGAGAATTTACTTCACATTAAATGAATAGTTCAAGACAACAGTGTTGGGGCACTCTACAAACACACAGCATAGTACCATGTCACGGTACCTGCACCAAAGTGTGACATATTTATTCTGCTAGTTGAAAAAAATTAAGAAAAAGACAGACAGATACAGACATGAAAGTTAGACAACTAATAGCTAGGAATTTAAGAAATGTAACAGACAGATAGAAAAGATAGAATTTGTTTTATATGTTTACACTTTGTGGGGCCTTTTGTTTTTTTGTTTTTTCATTTGGGGGTGGGATGAGGGATTGTGAAAGTTGCAAAACTGGAAAAAGTATAAAGAGGATAGAACAGATTTTTTTTGTATTTTTATACTTTTTTTTGTAGTTTTATTTTTTTTATGGGGGAGCAAGGGATAAGACACAAAGGAACAGAAACAGGAAGGAATATATTAATAAGGGAGATCACACAGCTCCGTGGCTGCCACCACTACCACCCACACCACCGTGGTGGACCTCCTCCAGGACTGCTAGCAGCTTTTCCTGGTTCAAAAGTATCACTTTAATGATGTGCTGTTGGACCTCAGTCAGCTGGTGGCAGATGTCCCCCACCTCCTCATGCACTGATGCCAGCTCAGCCCACTGTTGCTGCTGGTGGTGGTGGTGGTGCAGGTGCTGCTGCTACTTCCACATGAGGAGAAGCTGGAACAACAGGGGGCACAGCTCCTTCTTCTGTATGCCCCACTGTGGCAAATAACATTGCATGCTGCCATACACCATGGCCATGATCACCATCCTCTCCAGCCCAGCTTGCTAGTTCCTAAGGCCTGGCCTTCCACACTGCACAGTGGCTTAGTTTTAAATGGGTCCTTTGCCCCCTTAGTGCTAACATGGCTCCAGTTTTTCCCCTATGGATCTGCTTGCCACAAACATTACAAGTGGCCACACTGTGGTCACTTGGGTCACTTGTAAAAAATGCCCAGACAAAGAAGATCTTATGATATGTGTGGCAGCATTGGCGGGGTTATGATGAACCTGGCTCCTCAGGGGGAAGATGGTGCAGATGATATTACAACTGCATGAGTGGCTTCAGGCTGCTGCTGCTGCTTCTGCTCCTCCAAGACTGGAGCCACTGCTTCTGCTTCATGGGGCCCTGGGTAAATCTGAGGTATGGTTTGGTGGGGGTGGAGCCTGGCCAAAAAACTGCAGCCAGTTCAGGAGGATGGCCAGGTCTACAGACTCCACAAATGTCCTGCTGCTTCACTGAATTCATTTGGGGCACTGAAATAAAAAAAAAAATGAAGCAGAAAGAGAGAGACAGACAGACAGACAGAAAGATAGAAAAAAGAGGTTAAAAAATTATTCAAGATAACAAATACTTAGGGACTGAAGAACAGAAGAATAAACAGAAAGAGATTGCAAATTAAGTTTTTTAACTATTAAATTCAAACTGTGTTGCTTCTGTAATCTCTTCACACTGCACACAGTTCACACAGTCTGTCTGCAGCTAAGAAACTGAACTTCCTACCCTGGGAAAAGACACCGTGACCTGCAGAAAGATTTCCCATGTGACTAAGCCTTTTTTCACTAAACTTTGCCTTTGCACTGCAAAGGTGAAGTTTAAAGATGATGCCAGCATGATCAAAATTCCTATTGTTCAGAAAAACTTCGCAAAAGTATCCGCAGAGGTGAATTCTGCAACTTTGCCAAAACTTAGCCCATGGAATAAAACTTTGCAACGTCTCTACCTGTGACTGGCTCTGCCCACCCACCCCATTTACCCAGTCCTGTAACAACAAGTAATCCCTGGTGTCCAGTGGCCCCCACCCTCCAGTCACAAGCCCCAGAGTCACTGAATTCATCCCTGGTGCCTAGTGATCCTCCCACCCTCTGATCATCAGCCCCACTGCCAGTGAAATCATCCCTGGTGCCTAGTGGTCACCCCTGCCCTCCTGTCCCAGCCCCATATATGAAAAATGATTCCCTGGTGTCTAGTGGTTCCCTCCACCATCAGATCACCAGCTCTGTATATAAAAAATGATTCCCTGGCACTGCCTTCCTCTCATCTTTTTGGCTGGCTGCCATCTGGAAAGACAGGGAGCTTGTGTTCAATGTACTGCACAAAGTGTGCATCCACTGTGTTGTACAGGGATAATTCTCTGTATTGTACAGGGATCCTCCTCTGTACTGTACAGGGAGTGTAGCCTGTGTGCTCTAGAGGGAGCGCTTGGCCTGTGTGGTATACAGAGAGTGCACTCCCTGCACAGTACACAGACTGCACTCCCTGTACAATTACAGAGAATGATCTCTGTAAAATACAGAGAAGGCACACCCTGTACAGCACATTGGATGCGTGCTCCTTACTTTCCATATGGCAGGCAGCTGAGGAGGCAAGGATTGCTGTGCTGGTTGCTGTATGGAATCCATGGCACCAGTGTTTAAAGTAAGAGGGGGTTGGCAGTGTGGATTTGTCATAGCCAGTGGTATAGCGGTGAAGGTTCCACTAGACACCAGGGAATAATTTTCAAGTATAGTGCTGGCGATCACTCAGTGGGGGGAGATCACTAGATGCCAGGGAATATTTTTTCATATACAGGGCTGGCGATTGGAGGCTGGGGGCGATCACTTGGCACCAGGGATGATTTCACTGACATTGGGCCTGGCAATTGGAGGGTGGGGGGGGGAGCACTAGGTACCAGGAATTAACTTTATATATATGGGGATGGTGAGCGGAGGTTGGGGGGACCACTAGGCACCAGGAACTAAATTTACATATACGGGGATGGCAAATGAATGCTGTGGGGACCACTAGGCACCAGGTAATAACTTTACATATATGTGGGTGGCAATCAGAGAGTGGGGGGATCACTAGACACCAGGTATTAACTTTACATATATGGGGGTGGCAATCAGAGAGTAGGGGGACCACTGGACACCAGGGACATATGTTTTCAGATATGGGATGGTGATTGAAGGATGGGGGGACCAGTGGGTACTAGAAACATGTTTTCATTTCACATGGATGGGGATCCTCTCAATGTCAGGGGGCAGGTGTACTCCCCCAACTGCCAATTTGGTTGTTGGCTGCAGTTGCTTCACTGGTCTCTAGGGCAGGGCCAGATTAAGGCATAGGCAATATAGGCACTAGCCTAGGGCCCCCACCTGCCAGGGGGCCCCCAACAATCCCCAAAATATATTTACTACATACCCATTTGTTTCTGCTGAAGTTTTTTTGTAATGGACTTGGCTGTTGAATAAGATGAACAAGACAAGAGCTCAACTGTGATGGGAATCTCACCTCCCTTATTAGGTGTTAAGTACAGCTGATAGCTTCAGGGGGCTGCAACCAGACTAACCTTTAAGGTGTAAATAGGCCCTTTTCCTTTGCTTTGTCTGCTTGAATGTGAAGCTCACCTCCCTGATTAGGTGTTTAATACAGTTGATAGCTCCATGGGGCTCCAGCCAGACTGACCTTTAAGGTGAAAACATGCCCTTTTCCTGTGCGTTGACTCCCACCCCCCTGGTATCCCAAGTAGAAAGAAGTAACTAGAAAGATCCCTGCCCCCCAACAGGGAGAGTGACTGGTGCAAATCTTAAATGAGAGCCCCCTGCAATAGTTTGTTCACTACTTGCCTCATCTTGTACATTTAGGGGGTCCTATCATTCATACTGGAAGGATCAGAAAGCCAGCAAAGCCTGCTTATTGGAGAGCATTTTCCAAGTTCCAGATGCCTCTCATTAGCACATGGATGTTCTTTGATATGCCATGACCTTGGGTCACGTAGTATGCAGGTAGAGGTTGTGGTTCACAAATCCAGGTATTATGAGTCTACATGTTTTCCAGGTTCTTGACTTGGGTCTGTAATCACTAGGCTACATTGTCTAATGTTTTAATTCATTTTTACACTCCTTGACTGGAATTGGATTATCATTGTTAAATGCAATTCTCTCAGGCAAAATTAGTAAGAGGGTTCATGGTTGAGTTTGGGTTGGGGCAATGAGTGTCATGAAAATGATCATCAAAGTCATGAAAAAAGAAAAACTAAGGCTGAATTTTCTAAGTCCTTTAGCAGTACTATATTGCAATTCACAAACAGTATGGCTAAACCTGATCTTTAACACCTCCTGCAAAACCACATTTTAATGACACAAAGTAGCAAAAAGGCTACAGTGCTATCGATAGGCTTACAATGCTGTCAGGGGCAGTAGTGGCCTTTAGATCATATATATTTGTTTTAATTTGCAGACAACTGTATGTGTTATGGAGCTATATACATACAATACCATCCCCATTATGCTCAATTGCCTGCAAAGTAAACAAATAGTATCTGAAGGCCACCATTAACCCTGACCATTATAACTCTGTCTATAGCGCTACAACCCCTTCCGTATGTGGTTTTGTGGGTGGAGCTGTATCAGGAAGTAAGACTGTACTTGCAGTAAGTTAAGTAGCTTAAGAAACGTGGAAATTATGTATGCTGAGAGCAGTCTTGAATATACAGTGATCCCTTGATTATCCACCAAATGTTTGTACAAAGTGATAGCTATTTCTTTGCCACTTATTATCTTGCACCACTGATTATCCACCCAATTTTGCTTGTATGAAAATGGGTGGATAGTCAAGGATGCACTGTAGATTATCAGACTGAAATCAAACACTACGTGACCTTTGGGAAAAAGAGAGACTAGAGAATGGTGTGCACTGTCACTAATATGATGCTAAAAGTGGATAAGGCAATGAGCACCTGACAGAGTATACCCCAGTATGTTGCGGGAACTCAGGAAGGAGCTCACTGTTCCTCTGACAGCCCTTTTTAACCCATCTCTGAAAACAGGGGTGGTTCTGGGAGACTGAAGGAGGGTTGATGTTGTCCCACTGCACAAAAGTGGAAGCAGAGAGGAGGCAGGGAATTACGGACCTACCAGCCTGACTTCAGTAGTGGACAAGGTTATGGAGACACTGCTGTGCTGAAGGAGAGGTCGGTGGAGTATCTAGAGGCCAATGAGCTGCAGGATCCAAGGCAGCATGGGTACATAGGGAGAAGATACTGCCAGACTAACCTGATCAAGTTCTTTGATTGGGTGACCAGGGTAGTGGATCGGGGGGGGGGTAGACATGGTATACCTGGACTTCAGCAAAGCCTTCGACCCCATCCCCACAGAAGGCTAGTAAACAAACTAAATAGCCCTGGGCTAGGACCAAAGGTAGTTAGAGGGGTGAGAAACTGGCTGGAAGGTAGAAGTCAGAGGGTTGTGGTAAATGGTGTGCACTCAGTGGAAGGCAAAGTAACTAATGGGGTGCCACAGGGGTCAGTGCTAGGTCCAGTATTCTTCAATATATATATCTGCGATATCACTGAAGAGCTGGTAGGGAAGGTGTGTCTGTTTGCGGATGATACCAAAATTTGCAACTGGGTGAACACTCCGTGGGCGGTGGCACAAATGATGGAGGATCTTAGCAAACTGGAAGAGTGGTCAAGGGTCTGGCAACAGCTTTAACGCAAAGAAGTGCAAGATCATGCACCTGGGTCACAGGAACATTGTGGCTAAATACCATCTGGCAGTTGGGGGGAGAGAACTGATGGTCACAAGACAGGAACAGGATCCTAGGGGTAATTATGTCCGAAGACCTGAAGGTGGCTAAGCAGTGTGACAAGGTGGAAGGAAAGCCAGCAGGATGCTGCAGTGCATAAGCAGAGAGATAACCAGCAGAATAAGGGAAGTCATAAAGTTGGTGAGACCTCACCTGGAGTACTGTGTACAGTTCTGGAGGCCCTACCTCCAAAGAGAGATAGGCAAGGTTGAAGGGATTCAAAGGAAGGCAACCAAGATGATGCATGGCCTGCACCTAAAGCCCTATGAGGACAGACTCTGAGAATTAAACATGTACTCCCTGGAAGAGAGGAGGGAGAAGGGATACATGATAGAGGTGTATAACTATCTCATGGATGTGAACAAGGTACAGGAAGGGAGTATTTTCCAGAGAAGGACTTGCACAAAAATAGGGGTCATACAATGATGCTGGAAGGGAGGAGGGACTGAGGGGGAATGTCAGGAAGTTTTTCTTTATGGACAGGGTGGTGGGATCTTGGAACAGATTCCTGGCAGAAGTGGTGGAAGCTAAAATGATCATAGGCTTCAACAACGCGTAGGATAAGCATAAAGGAATCCTAGCACCAAGGCAAACACGAGGAAAATCTGAGAGCTGACAGGGCTATTGACAGGATTAACAGGGCAAACTAGATGGGCCAGGTGGGCCTTATCCGTCAACAACTTCCATGAGAGAGGGGGGAGCAGAAGGGTAGGAATTTTAATTTATATTCTGTTGCCCATATCTCTTTACATACAAACTGTATCCTAACATGAGATGCAGTTTGTCAATGAATTCCCAAGCTGCCTTACAGTCTGTGACAGGGTCCCTTTGGGGCACAGGGGCATGGTCACCGTGAGGGGGAGCCCAAGATTTCTAGTGGGCCTAGGGCCCCAGGTTACCTTAATCTGGCCCTGCTCTAGGGTTGCCAGAGTAAGTTGAACTTTTGATCAGTGATATTTGTGCTGTGCAAAGTGGCCTGCGCTAACCCCTTTGCATGGCGCAAATACACTGAATATCACACTGTGCTGGTATTGCTGTTCCTGCCCTTCCCTTTGCCCATCACATACATTTTTTTTTTCGCATACACTAACCCTGTTAACACACGCAAAGGCCCCCCTGAATATTGTGCATGGGCACAAACCCTGGGTAAACAGGGTACAATCATTTTACCCACCTGGCAAAGTTTTGAATATCTAGCCCCAGGTGTCTTCTGAGAAAGCAAAAATGCAGGCACTCTGACTCTATGGCCTGGGTTGCTCCTCAGGAGGCAAATCCCTATTTACAAGACCCTGGTTAAGCCCCATCTGGAGTACTGTGTGCAGTACTGGAGGCCACATCTTCACAAGGACATTAACCAAACTGTAGCAGTCCGAAGAAGGGCAACCACAATGGTGCAGGGACTGCATCAGAAAACATATGAGGACAGATTAATGGAGTTCAGTATGTACACCCTAGAGCAAAGGAGGGAGCAGGGTCTGGCACAAGGGCTCATCGGTGGAGGGACTAAGTGTCCTCTTTTTGGCATCCCAAAATCTGATACCCCTAGAAGAGTATGAATAGATAGGCAATAAGATCGAAACATTCAAACACCTTAAGAGCATTAACAAGGTGAAAGAGTCTAACTTGTTTCAATATAAGAAAAACAGCAGGACAAGAGGGCACAGCATGAGATTAGAGTGAGGCCGATTAAGGGGTAGTGTGAGGAAGTTCTTTTTCACAGAAAGGGTGGTGGATGCATGGAATGGCCTACCTCAGAAGTGGTGGATATGAATACAGTGCAGGGCTTCAAACAGGCATGGGATAGGCATAAGGGAGCAATACAGATGAGTATAGGGTTACCAGATGTCCTCTTTTATGAGGACATGTCCTCTTTTTTCCAGCTGCCAAATATTCTCCATGTACCTTCTCTATCCTGCTGTATTATTATTATTTTTATTATTTTTTTACTCTCTCCTACCCAGGACCTCCTTGTAAATGAGCTGTGAAAGCGGTGGAGACTTTAAATCTATTTACTCAGGGTCTGGCACAAGGGCTCATCGGTGGAGGGACTAAGTGTCCTCTTTTTGGCATCCCAAAATCTGGTACCCCTAGATGAGTATGAATAGATAGGCCATTGACAGAGCAAAGGCTGATGGCACATTAATAAGGTAGAAAAATAAATGGGCAGACTGGATGGGCCTTGCAGTCCTTATCTGCTGTCAACTTCTATGTTTCTAAGTTTCTAAATCTCAGCCCTTACATCACCTAACTCAGAAGTTAGAGCCTAAAAACTCCTACATGTGTGTAGCAGCCAATCATCCAGCGTATCCTCTGGAAAAATAGCCACTCAACAGTCCTTATAGCTAACCAGCCCCAGACACCTGTCTGAGTGTGCATACATCTGTGAAATGTGTGTAGGAATGCAATACTAATGTGAACGTGTTCTCCTAAATCTCACAGATTAGTGATCCTGACCTCTGCAAAATAAAAATATTTCCTATTTTTTCTTTCCTTAGACATAGCTAAGATAGTTCTTACCTTAGGTCTGACAGTGCCTGCATAATTCCCTGCTGACCTTAAGAAATCACTGCAGTCAAAGTCACATTTTACACAGCCAAGAACCCAGTTATACCCCTTACAGACCATTTCCTCTCAATGCCATGGCAACCTACAGTATCTGAGCAGTTTTTCTGCCTCTGTGCCTGTCAAGTCCCTCTTCTGTTTAGCCCCTCTGGTACTTAACCTGATGGCACTTCACTAAGTGGCATGAAATCACTACCATAATCTTACTACTGATCATAGGAAGTGCTTTTCATTCTGGTACCTCATCGCACAGAAGTTCCCACCCCGACTTCATGTCTTAGTTCCACTATAAATGCTCTGTCCTTCCCAAGAACCTGGTTGGAACCTATGTAGCAAATGCAGATAAGAAGGTCTTAAACGTAAACTGATTCATTTATACATTGCTGTTCTATAGCTCCACCACTTTTAAGGCCAACAACTTCAAAACAATACAGCATGGGAAGCACAGTGACTCATTTCTTTGAAACACACCCTCACAGTGTGATGCCTTGTTAAACCACTCGATCTGTGCTCTCATGGTTTAAGAGGCATGACACACCTCGGGTGTTTTAAAAAACTTGACACACACTACTGCATTCTTCATATAATATTCTGCATATTTTCTCCCTTTTCAGGGTACAAATTCCACACTCTGTATCCTTGCAGGATGCTGGCATACACTCCCTGATTGCCAGTTGTCACATATAAGTAGGTTGGCAAATTCTATGTGCCATATTTCCACCCCTGCCCTTTCCACTCTTTTGAATGTTGCAGCAGCATCTGCAGCCCCCTGTGGCACAGGGAATGATCACAGAGAAGCACCTTATGAATGCAGCATGTAGACATCACATATAGGCTTCATAGTCATTATGCTTATAGATCTTCTATAAGTAAATTGTGTGCCAGGAATATCCCTTGGCTAATCAAGGGTGTCTCCTCATTACTTCTTAGGGTTTTGGAACCTTATGAAGTTACATGGAAGTGCTCTTGATTGGGCAAGAGACGTCTCTGGAATCCCACTGACTTTTATGGAGCATTTCTCTTTTTTCATGGTAAAAGTGAACTAAACCTGAAGCATGGCTAAACTCAGCTGTGTTATTAGAGAACAAAATACTTTTTGATGTGATCTTGGTCTCTGTGAAAACGTGCAGAGTGAGATTACCATGTAGACTGTTGAAAGTGATCATTGATAAGGTAATGCCTGAGGTTTGGCGGGGCAGTGGGATCCGAGCCCTGATCCTCCAAACACTACTTAAGGAGCATGCTACAACTTCCTTGGGGCTCCTGTTCATTGCTTGCTTGTTTCCTGGCTGCAGCCCTGCTTCAGGAGTTCACTGCTCCTCCTGCTTGCTTCTCTGCAAGCTCTGTGAGTCTTGGCCATGTTTCTTATGCCTATTTTGTGGGTTATTTTGTACACTGCATCTACTACTTAGATAGATAGATAGGTAGATAGATAGATAGATAGATAGATAGATAGATAGATAGATAGATAGATAGATAGGCAGACAGATATACAGATATATGTTTTATTTATATAGTGCTTTTTCAGGGCTCAAAGCACTTTACAATATAAAAACATAGTAAAATATAGAGAATAGTGCATGGGTGACCATGTGCAACCAGCCTATTGTACCACCGAGAGGTTTTGATTATCTCAGACCTCGAGAGCAAAGCTCAAGAGGTCCGTGGTAATCAGAACCCCGATGTGTCACAATAGGCTGGTTGCGCATAAGGGTGCCCATGCATTATTTTTCATAATGTATGGTCCCCCATTGCCAAAGTTTTTTGTTAAAAATTTTTGAAATGAAAAAAAAAATGTATTTGTTGCTCCATCTTGTTCTGGGAGTTGGGGCTGGTTGCTATGTTTACATATGTGGTTGCTAGGGAGCAGACATCCCTGCGTTTATAGCGTAGCCTTCTGTTGGCTGTCAATGGGATGTGGGAGGGATTTTCAGAAAAAAAACATTGCGGTGTATGTCTCAGTTAGCGAGAGGATGTGGGCTCAGAGGAAACGATTACTTGTAAGTTATTTAAATATCTGGTTATAATTTTGATGAAGCTGAGGTTATCTGGTTGATCCTGCATTTGTTTTTCGCTTATGTGTCTGTTCATGTTTGCATCACTGGTTCAAGGGATCTTGCCACCAATGCTGCTGTTGTTGCTGCCAGGAGGGCTCGCGGCCATTTAATGATTCTGATAGAACCTCTAGAGCTTTTCCAAACGTTGTTGTACCACAGTGTACTACGATCACATTCCACGACCTTTTGAACTGTGGTACAACAACATTAGGAAAGGGTCTGATTTCTATACAGAACAACACCTGACTATACACTATAATACAAAACAACACATATCCTAGTGACAATTCTTATTTCTACACTTGATTTGATCAATCTCAATTATCTAAAATGCTAGTGGCAGAAATCAATTAGTTACCCAAAAATGCCACTCTGAAAAGCCAAGTCTTCAATTTTAAACAAAAACTCATACTGACGAGGCAGAATGGATAGATCTTGGGATGTCATTTCAAAACCTTAGGGCAGCAACAGAGAAACCTTTGTCCCCAGCTGATTTTTACCTAGGAGTAGGGGCTATTAGGAGTCCCTTGGTATCTGAGTGAAGGACTCTGCTGCCCCGACAAGCTTCTTGGTGGGCCACAAGTAACTCTTGAGTATAACAGGGACTCAGTCTGATTAAGGCCTTATAAACCGGGAAACAAATGTTAAATTCAGATCATCATCATTGTACTGGCAGATTGGGGTGCGCTTTACAGAAATACAGCTTGCATTCTGCTTCCTGCACAAAGAGAAATCCTTTTGAAAATGATATTCTGGACTAACTGAATCCCATCTTTCATTCTTTTTGTCACCTTGCTTTCAGCTGTCCATCTCATACCCACCACTGTTCCCTCTAATCCTCCTTCTCACTCCCCATTCCTCAAAGCCAGGCATCTCTCTCATTCTGCTTCTTTTATTTCCAAAATTGTGGCTTGGTTCCCTCCCCCCAACCTTTTCTTATTTCTTTCAAACTCACTCTCTCTTATTCCTGCTGTAGCTCTGACCCTAGATTTCTTATTTCTCCCCTTATGAAATATTTTGCTGGCTAAGCTGTTTTCTGTTACCTTTTCCCCGAACTCTCACCTTTACTTTCTCCTGTCATCCACTCTGCCTCCTCCCTCTACTCCCTCAAATTCCTTTTTCATGACTTCTGCACTCACTCCTGTATCTGCCCTTGACCGCACTGAGATCTTGCATCCTTACCTCTTACCTTCTCTCTTAAGGTGCCAGCCCATTGGAAGTGTTGCACAAGTCTGGTTCCAAATCTCTTATTCAATGCATTTGTCCATTTAATTATTCCTAATGTATATTTATAGTATGTACATTATGTATTAATTGCCTATCAACTGCATTTTCAATTGGTATATTAATATTTTGTAAGATATATGAACCCATGAATGCACCAGCAGATCAAAGCATTATGAACTATCAAGTCTGCTCTATTGTGCAACTCTCATTGTTTTTACAGATGGAACTGTCCCCCTCCACATGTAAATACTCCCTCCACCTCTCTCTCTCCCCACCTGCAACTTTCTCCCTTATCCTGTCCCAGCCCCTCTTGAAGCTGGCCGCTACTTTTTGGAATACCACCTCCTCTAGCAACTCATTCCATTTAGCTACCACCCTCTCAGTGAAGAAGTCCCTCCTCATCTCCCTCCTGAATCTTTCCCCGAGCAGCTTGAGGCGGTTACTACTAGTGATCTTATTTCCACTAAGGCTGAAGAGGCCTCGGTGCTCACCCTGTTTGTACCATTAAGGTACTTAAGAGTCTCAGTCATGTTCCCCCTCTTCCTTCTGTCATGAAGAAGGTACATGTTGAGCTCCTGAACCTCTCCTTGTAGGTGTTGCCTTTCTGACCCTGGATCATTTTGGTTGCCTTTCTCTGGGCCATTTCCAACAAGTTGATATCCCTCTTAAGATAAGGGCACCAATACTGCACACTGTACTGTATGTGTGGTATCACTAGAGACCTGTACAGTGGCATTATGACCTTTAGCTTCCTGCTGGTAACTCCCCTATATGATTTGTTTGGTCACAGCCTTCATGGAGTGTGCTGAGTGTTTCAGGTCACTGATGATAATTTCACCCGGGTCCTTTTCTTCCTCTGACCTGGTTACCTACACACCATCCAAACAGTATTTATTTCCTGGGTTTTTCACACCCAAATGCATAACTTTACACTTTTTAGCAAGGAACCCCAGTTGCCAAATGCTAGACTACTTCTATAGCCTGGCCAGGTATTCCCTGAGTTCCTGTCTTCCCTCCTCCATGTATTCCCTTCCACAGAGCTTTGTGTCATCCACAAACAGGCATATCTTACACTTGATTCCATCTGTGATGTCAGTTATAAATATGTTAAACAATACCAGACTGAGCACAGAGCCCTATGGAAACCCACTGGTCACAGACCTAGCTTCTGAGAATCCCCCCCCAACTACCACCTTTTGGTTTCTGTCCTGCATCCAACATCTGACCCACCCAACAAGCTTAGACCCCACCTTCAAGTCTTCTAGCTTCCTAACCAGTCTCCTGTGAGGTACAGAGTCCAAGGCCTTTCCGAAGTCCAGAAACAGGACATCAACTGCTTGGCCCTTGTACAATGTCATGGTAACCCAGTTGATAAAGTCAGTTAGGTTAGTCTGACAAAACCTCTCCAACACAAACCCATGGTACTTCATGTCCTGGAGCCCATTATCCTCCAGAAAGCTCACCAATCTCTCTGTCATGGTCTCTATCAACTTACCCCCTACAGAGGTCAGGTTGACTGGCCTGTAGTTCCCTTGTTCTTGGGACCCTACCTCATGAACACTGTTGCTGTCATTTCGTTACTCAGTCCCAAAAGATGATTTTGTGGTCACTGCACAGAATCACCTTTCAGGACCGATTAATGAAATGACAGCACCACTATTCATGAGGTGGGGTCCCAAAAGGCCCATGTTGCAAATCTGGTGAAAAAATTCCAGAAAATGACTGTTACGAGAGTGTGTTGTGCAGTTTCTTGCATGCTCCTGAGTCCTAACTTCACCAATTTTTTATATTTTCACTCCAGAGTTTCAACATTGCCATTTTTGCATACCTCCTTATTAACAGTACAGCTGTCATTTTTCACATCCTGCCTGAAACATGTTTCCGCCTTGTGGCACAGAATAACACGGCTGCTCTGCAAAATCACCTTTCAGTACAAGTGAATGAAATGGCAGTAGCACTCTTCATGAGGCAGGGTCCCAAAAAGGCCATGTTGAAAATTTGGTGAAACAACTCCACAAAATGGCCAAGTTACACCCCAGTGTTCAAAATTTTCTACACAAATGTGCAACTTTGGTCATTTGGCAGCTCTCCACAGTCGTTTCAGTGCTATCTAGAACTTGTTTACAGAGGGACACAAATACTGCATGGAGTATTCCAGGTATGGCCTCACCATGGATCTGTACAGTGGAAGGATTATCTCCTTCTTTCTGCTTGTGAACTCCCTGACTATGCACCCCAACATTCTATTTGCCTTGGCTACTACCCTTTTTCATTGTGTAGTCTGCTTAAGATTGTTGGTTATAGATCTTTTTCTTCCTCAGTTACTGTGATCATTACACTACCCAGCATGTATTCAGCTCTGTGATTTTTGCAGCCAGTGTTCATGACTTTGTACTATTTCAAGTTAAATCCACGTTGTCATGTATGATACCATCTTTTTAATCTTGCAAAGTGCCCCATCAGTTCTCTTACTCCCTTCTGGTGTCTACCCTCCCACAGAGTTTGGTGTCATCTGCAAAGAGGCAGCTCTTACCACTTATGCCCTCCCCTATGTAATTTATGAAAACATTAAACAACACTGGTCCTAGCACTTATCTCTGCAGTATTCCATGTATTACTTCACTTGATTCTGAGAGCTCCATTCCCAACACCTCCCTTTGGGTCTTTCCGCTGTGCCAGTTAGCCTCCCACATTGTTAATTTACTACCTGCCCTAAGTCCTCCAACTTTCCAATTAACTTCTTATGTGGAACCGAGTTGAAGGCCTTACTGAACTCTAAATACAGCATACCTACTGTCTGCCTCCTGTCAGCTGCCTTTGACACCCAGCTGAAGAACTTAATCATGCTGGTTTGGCATGATCTCCCATGCCATTTATCACTCTGATGCCTCTTCATCTCTAAGAATTTAACTGCTCTTTCAAGATAGTCTCCATTAGCTTGCCCACTATAGATGTCAAACTGACAGGCCTGTAGTTCCCTGAGTCATCTCTAGTTGCAATCTTTTTTTTTCCATATAATGTTTATCCTTCTTGGAAGGCTGGGTGACTGTATCAGCCCTGTCCCTTGTAACCTGTGGTCGTCCTGGGTCTCCATCCTCCCTCTAGACTGGGGATGGGCCATCAGTGCTAGTGGGGAGAGCTTCACGAAGCCGAGCCTCCATTTTGCCTTTTGAAGCAGCACCTTACTGTCAATGGGGCCTGTAGATGCAAATACTACAATTGGTGTGCTATCAGTCTCTGACTACTCCCTTACTACCATTGGTTGCCAACTGGTGTACCCAGAACCGTTCTCCTCCTGCCCATCATACTTTACATTTCCTGTAGTGGGTGAGTTTCTTTCCTGCCTAACATTTCAATTGTCCCGTCAGTTGATGGGTTTGGCCTGGACAGTTTCTATTCTGGTCTATACTCTTCCCTGCCTTGCACTTACTGGAACCCTATCTCCTGGTGGACCGGCCTGGTCCTAGCTGCCCCCCCCGTCCCGCAGGTGCCATCCCCCCTCCCATTTTGCCCTCCCTGCTTCCACTGCTTATAACTAAAACAAAGCCCATTTCTGGGCTGCTGCTTCCCTTGTCCTTGTGCTCTCCCTATGCTTCAGTCACTTGCTGCTGCATTAAGCTAAAGTTCCCTTGAAGGTGATTTTTTGTTAACTGAACATAATATTGAAGCAATCTTACACTGTTTAGGCATTGTTGTAGTCCTGTTGCACTTTTTATTGTATATATTGTTTCTCCCGGTAATGTTTATGCCTGAGTAATATGTTTCCCTAAGGGTATAACCCCCTTTCTGTTGTGCTGTTTGCTGTCTGTTGTACTTAACGTGGAACCTTTGAAAAAGAGCATTTGCTCAAAGGTATTTTTTTCCAAACGATGAAATAAATAAATAGATCAACACCATAAAATAAAAATTTTTCCTCCTGATTTTTCTCCCAGGGGCATGGCAGATGTGCAATGAGCACGCAAGCACACTTGACTTCTAAGGAGATGCTCCAGTGCTCTGTACGCTCAGGTTCCACCAAGCCAGTTCAACAGGAAACCTGCTGACCGGTTTACCTATGGTGCTTCGACATCACTAGCGCTGACATCCCTACCATGACAGTTACAATGTTGACTGTTGGAACTGTAGCCATGGGATGTTGAAACTCACAGTTGGGGGGCTGCGGCCTCAGAGCCGCCCTCTTGTGGGGGGCTCCACCCCAACACCCACCGGTCTCTAGGATTCTAACTCCGAGTTGGAATTGGACTGGCGGAGCAATCACCCAGTGAAGCAGTCCTGATCGCCACACGGACCACCACAGTGATGGTCAGATTTTGCCCAGTTTCTGGTGCTGTGGTGGTCTTTGCGGTCGGCGAGTTGCTACAGTGATGATATATCCTGCTGACCAGCTTTACAGCGATGGCACGATGTCGGCTATGATCGCAATCTGCATTGTGTTGTCAGGAACACAAGTGTGTTTTCTGTGGGAGGCTGTGTCCCCCATGCCCCCCAGATTTTATTATAATCAACTCCATGGTGGAGGTGTTTCGGGAAGGGGGCGCAAGACCCAGAAAATATGTGCTGAGGTCCCTCACAACAATTGCAGTGACTGGTTGTTTTGTTGGTTTTGTCACTGCAAATGACCAGTCGCTGTAATATTTTCAACAAGGTTATGTGCTACAGTATGACGGCCCTTCTCCTTATGGTGAGACTCACATGTGCCACCACCTGATTTCTGCCAGGTGGCAGTCAAGCGGTAAGTCACAGGATCCCCCCCTCAAGGGAAGAGAGCTGTCCTATGGATGCTGAATCTTCCCTCCCCAGCTGAGCCCCCAAGTGACCTGTGTCCAATCCTGAACATGAGGCTCCGGCATGGCAGCAGAGGGGCATGGATGTTGCAACCCACCGTGCTACTGGGCCAGCTTTCAAGTTCCATTCTTAAGCAGTGGAACTGTATGTGCTGTTCTCCACTCTACTCAAGTGGTGCCATCACATAACCCAGCAAACTGTTAAACAGGTCAGTTAGCAACCCCATCAGTTCTGTAGCTAGTTCCCCCAATTTATTTATTTGTAATTTGTTGACGAAGAATGCCAACTGAGACAAAATGTCCCTTTTCCAGGGTATGCCTGGAATTAATTACAAATAATAACAAAAATTACATACAGGATCAAATGCACAGGTAAAAACAGCAAAGGAATTAAATTTAGAATAATACATGGGGGAATGCATAATGATAATTTAATGCACATCCGAGGTGTGAGATGCTACATAAACCCCCAAGGGGCAGGGCTAAGCCTGAGGGATTTATCAAAGCATCCCTCACTGATGGCGTGCGTTAAATTCAAGTTTTGCACTACCCCCATACCTTATCTTATATAATGTCTGGGGGAGCATTTTCTACCCCCATCATTGAAATAGATAAGAAAAAATATGTGTGGTACATGGTTGTGCTGTTTATAGCACTAAAGCAGCATTGCTTTAAAATCCCCAGCAGAAGCTGTTAATCACTAACACTCCCCCATCCTTTCTCATTCTCTCACTGTGCATTTAGCCTGGCATGTTGCTAGGTGAGCTGAAGCAGTACTGATAGATCAGCCTCAGTCAGGCTGAACTGCCATTTTCGGATTCACTTTTTTCCTTTTTTGAGCTACTGGAGCTACTTACTGTCCATTTGAAGTGGAAGAACCAAAAAACTCAGGTCACTAAGTAAGTCACTGTGCTTTTTATGTTGCTTGCACGCATGTGCAAGAAACATAGTGTCATCATCGGAAATTTCGGAGGTGTGTCACCTCCTCCTCCAATTCAGTCAGTGAGCTGGCAGGCACGGCCCCTGTAAGCCAATGCATTTTGGAGCTGTCCATGACACGCTCCAAAATGCAGTGGCATACAGTTGAAAGGAGGAGCTACGCTTCCAGTGAGCAGCGATAAAAATAGCTCCCCCACATGCAGGCGTCGCGCCCCTTGACGTACTGTGTAGCCGATGGGGTGCCCAATCCCGCCGGCTGAGCTGCGCCGTCCCCAGTAGTTGGTGCCACGCTGGGAGCCCACCCCAGCTGGCAATCAGTCTGGCTGACGGGGTTGCCCAATCCCCTGCTAGCTGAATGGCCCTCTTCTGTGCCAAGCTGGGAGCCCACCCTAGCATGGCAAAATGTCCCACGACGCCTTTTTTTTAAACCTATAAAACAAAACGGTCCAGCGCGCATCTCCGACCCCCTCCCACAACCCGCACCCATCCACTGCGCACCCAGCCTCCACACACCCCCTCACCCCATACTTACCTCCGGACTCCGTAGACGATCTTGGTGGACCGTGAACACATCTGCACTCTTCAAAGCCGACCGTGAACTGAGGAAAGGCGGTAAGCTGTATAATGGGCTAGATGGGGGTTCAACTGTGCATATCTCAGGCATTTTGGGAATTTTGCGCAAATTTTCAACATGGGGTTTTAGGACCCTTCTCATGAATGATGTCACTGTCATGGCGTTATTTGGGCCTGAAGGGTGATTCACGCAGTGACTGTGCAGTGACTGCGAAATCACCCTTCGGGCCCAAATACCACCATGACAGTGACATCATTCATGAGAAGGTGTCCCAAAAACCCCATGTTGAAAATGTGGTCCAAAAATTCAAAAAAATGACTGTTTTACTAGCGTGCGTTGCGCAGTTCCTACGCAAGCTCGTAAGTTCGCGAAATTTCAATATTTTCACTCCAGATTTTCAACATTGTCATTTTACCACACCTTCTTATGTGTAGTACAGCTGTCATTTTTCACATCTCACCCAAATTGTGTTTCCGCCCTTGTAGCGCAGAATGGCGCAGTCGGTGTGCGAAATCAATGTACTGGACAAATTAAGAAAATCACAGTGTCACTGTTCATGAGCAGAAGTCTTAAAATGGCTATGTTCAGCTGGCCCGTCGGCACAGCAGTTGGATTTCCGCATGCGACGTCAGCGACCCGGGTTCGGGAACGGACTCGGGTCGCTGGAAGAACCGACAGGGGAGAAGGATGGAGCGTCCGGGACTGCTCTCCTTCTCCAGGGAGGCGGGATGGCGTCTGGAGCACCAGCGACCCCTAGCGGAGGCCGGGAGTCGCACAGCTACCGGCGCAAGCGTGCTTGGAGGCGGGGCAGATGTCTGACGTCATTGCACGACTCCGCCTCCCCTGAGAAAACCGGAAAAAGAACGGCTGTCAGCCACCCTCAATGAAGCCCGCCACGGCTTCAATTAGCTCCCCAGGCCAGCTCTCTGACCAATTCCAAGTGTCTGCGGTGGTGTTCCCTTGCCCGCTTCTGCAGTCCCGCCGTGGGGGGTAAGCCACGGGCTATCGGAGAGCCCGAGGCCGATTTGGGGAGTGGAAGCCGTGGCCCGTGACCGGGTCAATATTACCAGGTGGCTGGCAGCTAGGAAGGCGGCATAAAGACGAAAATTAAAAAAAAAAAAAATGGCCATGTTGATAATGTGGTGAAAAAATTCCTAAAAATGACTGTTTTACGAGCGTGCGTTGAGCAGTTCCTACGCAGGCTCGTAAGTTCACAAATTGTCAATATTTTCACTCCAGATTTTCAACATTGCCATTTTAACACACCTCCTCATGAGCAGTACAGCTGTCATTTTTCACATCCTGCCCAAAACATGTTTCCGCCCATGTAGCGCACAATGGTGCAGTCCGTGTGCGAACTCAGTGTATGGGACACATTAAGAAAATCACAGTGTCACTGTTCATGAGCAGAGATCTTAAAATGGCAATGTTGAAAATTTGGTGAAAGAATTCCTAAAATGACTGTTTTACAGAGTGTGCGTTGCACAGTTCCCACGCGCTTTCTGGGTTTGCAATTTTCAATATTTCCCTCCAGATTTTCAACATTGCCATTTTAACACACCTCCTTATGAGCAGTACAGCTGTCATTTTTACATCCTGCCCAAAGCGTGTTCCATCATATAGCACAATGGCGCACGATTGTGTGCAAACTCAATGTATGGGACACATTAACAAAATCACAGTGACACTGTTCATGAGCAGAGGTCTTAAAATGGCTATGTTGAAAATTTCAGTGAAAATTCCTAACAATGACTGTTTCTGACGTCGTTCGCATGGATCTCGCCTTGTGAGATTCATAGGTTCAATATTTGCACTCCAATGACTTCCAAATACCTAAACAGCACATAGAAGCAAGCAACATTTGGCATTGACAAATGCTTGTTTTAGCCTGGCATGTTGCTAGGGGAACTGAAGCAGTACTAGTAGTTCAGCTGCAGTTGGGCTTCTTTTGTTTTCTTCTTTTTTGAGCCACTGGAACTACTGACTGTCCGTTTGAAGTGGGAGAACCAGCAAGTCTTGCTGACAGTCCCTTTGAAGTGGGATAACCAAGAAGTCATGTCCTCCGAATAGGTTTGTGTGATGACGGTGGCGACATGAAAGAGTCTCTCCATTGGCAGTTTGTGCATGCATAGAACAAGATAAACCCATCTCTTGTTCACCATTATAACCCTTGGGTTTTAAGTAAGCATTAATCCCCTTGAAAGGAGGCATTTCCTAGGAATTAATGCATGGCTGGGGTTGGTGGCTTCCCACCACCCAATCATGCATTAATTCCTAGGAAATGCCTCCTTTCGAGGGGTTAATGCATTTGTAATATGGCAAGCACTTGGCAGAAATATTGTTAGGAGTCAGAAATAATGCAACAGATTTAAATATTTCTTGTACGGAGAAAGCTGCCTTTAAACATAAATAATGGCTAAACTGAGCAACGTTCATTAATATTATGATTGCTCCAGTACTCATTAATGAAAACATGCTGCCGTTACTTTACTAATGGTGTACTATTACTGCAACTGTTTAAAATTTGCACAATACTATTATCTTGATGAAAAAAACAGTCACTATACTTCTTATAGCGAAACACTAACATTTGTGGGTAGAAATAAAAATTTGCTTACCTTGCTGCGGCCCGCTAGTACTCGCTAAAAAATCTTTGTACAATAATTGCAACCTCTTACAAAAAAAAACTTTTGCTCTGGTGACATCTTATAGCTGGCAGACTTAAGTGTTAACGGCAAGCAGCACACTGACCTTTCCCTGTCCTTCTTGTAGCTTTCCAGCTGCTACACGAGGTCAGTCCTCACTGTTTCAAACATTGCATGGAAGCAGTTCTGCATTTCAAAACCTCTCGCGCTGGAAGTCTACAGGTGTAATCCACTTCTATGATCTCTCTGACACTGAAGCTGGTTGCTTGGCGGTAGCTGGCTGCAAGTTCATGCACTCAACTCCCTTGTTTAGCTGCCCATCTCCACGTTCTCAAACACAAATGGGGAGGCATACTCTGAACCACTGGGAAGTCCACAGACACTTTGGGAGTGGCATACAGTGTGTGGCTACAAAATTGTCTTGACTTCTTTGTTTCTATTTTTATTTAACTGTTGCTGTGTGTTTCAGCTATAAACGGTGTACAAGTCGCGAGGAGGTCTACTGTGTCCACTGGGTGGGTGAGTGGGTAGGAACTTCAAATACATTCGTAACATGGCAATAATTATTACCTGTGCAAACAGTCAAACTTACTTGTGGATGTGTGGTTGATCTTGGTATTACACAGCAGGGCATAGCTAAGGAATTAATGCATGGTTGAAACTGAGTCACCTGAGGTGTTTCAACCAATGCATAACTGTTTTCACAAGTAATAATTTTTGCCATGTTACAACAGCGAATTATAATCTGGTTTCCCTAGAGGGAGAAAATGCTCTCCAGTTATTATAATACTGTAAAAATGAGGACAACATTATTGCACAAATCATAGCATACAAACAATTTCCAGGGTTACTTGCACTTCAAATAACATTGCACAACATGAACACAAAGACAAGGATCAAGGTTATAGTATAAGCGTATGCAAGGCTGTCTACCCAAACACTTGAAATTATGGAGTGTACGATATCTGGTCCTGGGGACTTTTCAACCTTAATTTTTCTGAGCTCCCGAATGACAAGGTCCACCTTGATCCTTACATACAACATACTTGTTTCCCCACACACTCCCATTTCCCTTGTGGCAATGGTCCATCTTTCTCTTTAATAAAGACGAAGCAGAAGTATTCATTCAACAACTCTGTTTATCCTTACTGCCCTCTGTCAACTCACCCCCTTTCTTTATTTAACTATACCTTCCTTATCAGTCCTCTTTTCCCTAATATATCTGATGAAGGTCTTATCCCCCTTCTCTTACTCCTTCTGCAGTTTGTAGCTCTTTCCTAGCCTTTGCTTGCTGGACCACCTTTACAGACCCCTTAGCCTGTTTAAGTATGTTTCTCTGCCTCTTTCCTTCTTGGACATCCTATATCTCCTTTATGAGTTTCACGTTTCCTTCTTCACCTTGTCTATCTTTTTGTATTATGGTGAATAACTTTGACACTGCTTGGGTCCTTTGAAGACAGGAAGTAGACCTGTAAACCCACAATTATAGAGTTACTTCATACATGTAAACAATATTAGTGAGGATTGTGCCTCCTTCAGATCTTGGAATATACAATCTTGGATGCACTCGTACTTCTAAATCAATTGATAGGCATGGAGGGGCTTTCTAAGTTTTATATACATATGTATTTAGAGAGGAAAGAAGATCTTTGGATCATTGAGTTTTGCCCTCTCACCAGCTCAGTGAGAGTACACTGTCACCCCTTTTTCTTTAAGGTACTTGCCGAGTCTAAGCTTCAAGGTCATTACAGAATCAGCTGATACCGCACACACTAGCAGCTTATTCTACATGTTCATCCTTTGGTCTGCAAGTAGTTCTTTCTAATGTTTCCCTTAACTCTCCTTCATTTCAGTGACATTGAGTGACCCTTTGTCCTTTCAACCTTGTGCTTCTTGAAGAGCTGCACTAAGTCTGATGGCATTTTACCATTTAGATACTTGAATGCTATAATTATATCTCCACTAGGCTCCCTCCTTTCCATGGAGAAAAGTCCCATTAAGTCAGTCCTCATAAGCTTTGTTTTCCAATACAATAACCATTGAGGTCACTTTTCTCGGTATCTTCTCCATTGTGTTAATATATTTCCTTAGTTATAGGTCCACAACTGCACACTGTATTTAAGGAGTGGTCTAACCAAGGATTTGTATAAGGGCATTGTAATGTCTCTTATCGTGCCTACATACTACAGAATTGGGCAGTCAAATAGATAATGATGTTTAATACAAAGAAATGCAAAGTCATGCACTTTGCCTATTGAAGTAGCAGGTAACAATACACGTTGAACAGTGCAGTTCTGGGAAGGATGAAGGAAAAGAGGAATATGAGGCGAGAAGATCATATGACCTGAAAAGTACACAGCAGTATGCAAGAGCAGTAGCAACAGCTAACAGAGTACTGGATAATATTAAGAGGTCATTTGTTATTAGAGCAAGTGGTGTGATGATTTTCTATTACTAGAAGTACTGTATGTGAGGCTACGTGTGGAATAATGTGTCACTTTATACGAGAATAGATGTGGAGTTGTGGGAGAGGGTGCAGAGGAGGGCTGCAATGATGGTGGAAGGAATGGAGGAAGTGCTATTACAAGGAAAGATTAATGAGGCTAGGAATGTTCTCCTTGAAATATAGGAGGCTGGGGGAGATGTAATTATGGTCTTTAAATACTACAAGGTCTGATAGAAATATCTGTAAGTGATTTGTGGACAGTACAGCAAGGAGAAATGAGGGATAACAGCCCGAAGGTAATCACTAGTGTTAAGTCTTTATGTTAGGAAAAACCTTTTTACCAATAGAATGGTGAGACTGTGAACAGTCTATGTAGGGAGGCAGTGAGTGCTAAGAATGTTGAGTCCTATAAGAAGCTATTGGACATGCATCTCAGGAGGAGGGGGTTATTGGTTATGTGTGGTGGACTAGCAGGGAATTGGGTACAAATAATAATTCCTAATATTCTATTGCATTATTATATTACATAAGTTAGTTTATAGCTTCTACTTTATTGTACAAAATTTAGTAAAAGTTTCAGCCATCTAAAATAGCCTTTGTCAATTGTATTTCCTATTCTGGAACATTGTATTATTGCTCTTGCTTTTATCTGTCACCAGATATGTGCATATATCTGCATTATCCTATTCTTCTATGTTGTAGCCTATATCCGCATTGATATTCACTGACCCTGAGGGGTCCATTACCTGGAATGGCCACTGGGCAGTAGTACACATCTACAGCAAGTAATAACATATGGATTTCTGGCATAGAACAAAAAAATACTGGTAACTGATTGCATTTAAGATAAATTATCTTTATAAAATGGTACATGAGGTAAATGCAGGTAAATACAATACAATTCAAAATAATTTATAGACAGTAATTAAAAAAAATTCAACTTGTTTATAAAAACCTAAGGTTTTGATGGTGTGAGATTGTTCTTTTATGTTCTTTTGCTAATAAAAGGGGTTGCCCTAATCAAGGGAAGCATAGGTTGTCACTAGTCCCCTGGGATTAGCAGACAAGGGAGCTAGATGGGGAGGGGGAGGTTTTGGCCTAGGAGCCTCATGGTAGGGCTTAGCAGGCCAAAAGGGGAGGAGGTGGTGGCGGGGTAAAGGGGAGGTATAATGAGGTCACAGGAAAGTGAGGTCACGAAGGGGAAGGGGCTGGCTAGGTGAGGTGGCAAAGGGCCATTGGGGGTATGCTAGGCAGGGAAGGGGCTAAAAGGGGAAGAAAAGGAGCTGCAGAGAGAGGGATCTCCCTCTTTTTTGCAGCTGTTTTCAGGAGATCCCTCCCATCCACCCAAATTAAAGGAATGGCCAAAAGGGAATAGGTTGCCAGGTGAGGACAACAGGAAACTTCACAGGATGGTGGGTTGCTGTTGAGAGCAACAGGTCTGTGAAGTGGTGAGAGGTGAGGCCCAACTGAAGGAGGTCAGCTGGGCAAAGGGAAAAAATAAGGCCCAGCTGGAATGAGGTACGGCCTGGCAGGGGAGGGCTCTCCATGGGGCAGTCACCCGTGGGGGGGTGGGGAAGGTCTGGGGAGCAGGTAGGTCACCTGAACCCAGAAAGAAGATCCATGATGAAGAGGCATCGGGTCAGCACACCCAAGCCAATGAAAATGAAAATATTCAGTTATGTAAATAAAGGGTAACCCCAGTGTTGTTTGCAAATAAGTGGAAATGTATAAAATTTTTGAGGTGGTATGGGAGAGTGTAGTTTAAAGGAATGCACTGATGAAATGTATTGAATAATATACAAGTATACCCAATAAAAATGTCAATGGTTAACCAAGAAGAAGGTGTGAGAGTGGCTGATTTCAGGGGGTCTAGGTGACAAATCACTAAATGAGATGTGGGAAACACTCTCAGGCAAGTTGAATGCTTAAGTTGAATTATGTGATTATATGTTCCCATTAGGAAAAATATATAATTCTAGAGGAAGGATACCACCCTGGCATAATAAGACTCTAATCAGTCACGTGACGGCTGCCTAGAAGATAGCTGCTCTTACTCTCTGCTCCTGCACTGCCACCAGCTTTTATAGCTATTTCTTGCTATTTCCCAAATGACCAACAGATTTTTCCACATATTTTGGGAGTTTTCTACATCGAGCTCAGACGGCAAGCACTCAACAATTCAAAATGATGGATGAAGAAATGAAATCCACGCTACATGTCACCTCCAACTCACCGAAAGAGGCAAGCAGGCCAAGGAAGCTAAACAACAGGCTGTGAAGCCTTTAGCCACTACTAGCTTGAGTGCCACACTTACAGAAGAGAGGTTCCTAGCAGAAATAAAGCCTTATTAACTGATGAAATGCAAAAACTCCGGTCTTCTTTGGATTCTCTTACCACTCGCGTTACTGATTCCGAGACTCATCTTATATCACTGGAGACATAAAAAGGCAAATCAGACACAGAAGTGGTCTCCCTCAGGCAGCATACACGCAAGCTCGAGGACAAGATGGAGGATCTAGAGGGGTGAAGCCATTGCAACAATCTCATTATTTTTGAGCTCCCAGAACATGAAGAGGGCACCAACCCAATAGTATCTGTGCAAAAACTGTATGAGAAAGTGGCGGGCCCTTCCCTGAATAGCTCCTCATATGCGATCGAGAGGACCCACCAGTCTCTGCATCCCCCGCCACCTCAGGACTCCCCTCCTTGGCCCATCAAATTTAGGCTGCTTAGTTTCCTCAACAAGCAGTTTATACTTAAAGGAAATGTGTGATGTCACACGTTGGGCTTCATAGCTCACTACCCTGGGGCAGCGATAGCCCCGCTGTATAAAAAATAAATATTTTTACTCACTGATTACAGTTTGGGAAGGGATCATAATTTTTCCAAACCACGAGCCAGCAGATCCCTTCCAACTTCCTAGACTGCCTGCTCTGCCCAGGCGCTCCCCCATTTTTTTACGTGGTACCAGGGAGAGTGCGGGGATGCGCCCCATGCAAGTCTATGGGGCTTATTTTCAGAACATTTTTTTAAAACTTTAAACTACCTTTTGATAAAAAAGAAAGACACCACTCAACTAATAGGGTGGTCTCAGGAATTTATTCCTCTTTGCCTCTCTCCCTATCCTGTGGGGTGCTGCAGGGCTGCATTTTGGCAACCATGTAGTTCGCTGTGTATATGCTGCCATTGGGGGGATATTATTATGTGGTACAGTCTAAGTTTTCACTGCTATGCAGGTGACACTCAGCTGTACATGTCCTTAAATTGTACCCAAACAGGGAGATGTTCTCTAGGTGTTTAAGAACTGCCTATCCGAGATCCAAGACTGGATGAGTGCTAGTTGGCTGAGGTTGAACCCAGATAAGATTGAGGTGTTGGTCATGGATCCTGATCGTCGGAAGACGGGTATGTCAGCAGGACAAACCTCTTGTCTTTAGCTCGGGGCTGTCCAGCTTACCACCTCAGACCGGTTGCAGAACCTGGGTGTTATTTTTGATGATGGTTTGACCCTAAAA
Source organism: Neoceratodus forsteri (assembly GCA_016271365.2). Lineage (NCBI taxonomy): Eukaryota > Metazoa > Chordata > Ceratodontiformes > Ceratodontidae > Neoceratodus > Neoceratodus forsteri. The sequence goes on along the minus strand of CM028132.1, from coordinate 188,121,966 downwards.
TCACAGGTGTCAGCCGTTGTCAAGACCTCTTTTTACCATCTGAGGAATATCTCCCAGGTGAAACACGTGGTTCCTTCTGACGATCTTCCTACATTGGTCCATGCCTTCATGACCACTCACCTTAGCTATTGCAATGCCCTGCATCTAGGGCTACTGGGGGTTGATATCCATTGCCTGCAGCTGGTGCAGAATCTGGAAGGCTGGCTTTTGACTGGTACATTTAGGACTAGTCATATAACACCTGTGCTGCATGGACTGCATTGGCTACCAGTGCAATGGTGTATCACCTTCAGGATCGGTTTGCTGACCTATAAAGCCCTACGCGATCAGGGACCCTGTTACCTGCAAGATCTTCTTACTCCCTATTGCCCTTCCTGACCACTCTGATCCATCGACGAGGGATTGTTAGAGATTCCCAGGTTGCGACTTCAAACACCTGGGGCCCGTTTCTTTGCATTTATGGCTCTGACCCCGTGGAATTCTCTACCTCGTCAGATAAGGGACTGCCTGACCGTCCAAAGTTTTAAGACGGAATTGAAATCATACCTATTTAGCATAGCATTTTCAGAAGAAGTGTAAATTTAGGGGGACTAGCATCTGCTTATGAATCTAATTGTTATTTGAAATCTTAAATATTTTAAATGGTTTTAGTATGTTAATATTTGGTGATCATAATTTTGTACAGGTGCCTAGATCATTGGAAAGGTGCCTTTTAAACAAATAAAGATTGACTGATTGATCTATAAACCTCTGGGACGAGGAGATGAGGGGGGCAGAGAGTTCAGAGAAGATGTTCAAGTGGCCAGGAGCACCAAATGTCAGGTCTTGCTGGCCACCTTCCAGGACTGTCTACTGGTACCCTCTCATGAAACCTTAATGAGAAGGCAAAGTGCTAGGGTGTTGAGCCTGTGTAATTGACCAGCATTTTGTGATTTATTTGAGCAAGTTGGCTCAGTAATTAATTATTTGAAGCATCATTCACTGTTTGCAGTTTATGCTCTGGCGTACAGTTCTAACTTTCTATGATTTTCTGGGATTTGCCTCCCTGTACTGAACCCATGAACTAATAGCAGAGTGCAGGGGCTACTTTTTGGAAATTCTGATTGTCTACTGGTGCAGCTGGCTAAGGGACCCACCAGGCAGACTGCAGTTCTTGATGTAGTGTTCACCAACTAGGAGGCTGTAGGAACTGTGATAATAGGGGAGCCACTGGGGAACAGTGACCATAACACTATTTGGTTCAAACTGGCCCTTGAGTCCAGAAAACCCCTTCTAAGGGCTGAAGTCATTGATTTTAGAAGTGTGGACTTAGCCAGTGTGGACAACATAGGTGAGGTAAAAAAGAGAAGGAGCAATTAAGGGAGCCATTCTCGAGGCATCTAACTTATGCATGAGAACTGTACCCAAAAATAACAGGTTCAAGAGTCTGCTATGGTTCTCTGCAAAGGTCAGTGTAGCAGTTAGAGCAAGAAAAGGCTTCCTACTAGTATACAAAATGCAGGGGAACTGACAAATAGGTATACAAAGAAGGCAGTTAGGGAAGCAAAAGCAGACACATAGCTGTGTATTGTGTGGAGGGGGTCAAAAATGGAGAAAAGCAGTTCTTCTGATATATTAGGGAGAAAAGGAAGAAAAAAGAGGGAATCATCAGGCCAGCTGGGGGGGTATGGAGGAGGACAGGTTAGAGGCAGCCATCCACAATGATTACTTTCACTCAATTTTCACTAGGGAGGATGGTGGATCCTTGCCAGGCAGTCGCATCAAGGTGGACACTAAGAGGGTCCAAGAGATGAGGTAGCCAACATTTGCAAATAAAAGGGTCCAGATAGGGCTGGCGGCACTAAAGATAGATAAGGCCCTGGGATCAGATGGGTTGCATCTGAGGTTACTCAGGGAACTGACAGAGGAACTGGCTGAACTCCTGGTAGGTTTATTCAACATCTAACTGGGGACAGGGGTGGTTCCAAAGGATTGGAGGGGGAAGATGTAGTTCCACTCCATAAGTGGAGGACAAAGAACAAGCAGGGGTCTGAAGAACTGTCAGTCTTACTTTACTGTAGGGAAGCTGATGGAGTTACTGGTCTAGAGGACCTCGTCAACTACTTGGAGCGCAATGGGCTCCAGGATAGTAAACAGCATGGATTCATGGTAGGGAGGTCTTGTCAGACTAACCCTGATAGTTTTCTTTGAATATGTGATGAGAGAACTAGACAGAGGCCATGCTGTGGATGTACTCTACTTTGACTTCAGCAAGGCTTTTGACTCAGTGCTCACAGCTGCTTGCTGAAGAATATGGAGGATCTGAGTATGGCTAAGACCATAGTAAACTGGGTAGGTAACTAGCTAAAGGGGAGGTAGCAGAGGGTTGCAGTCAATGGGGTCAGATCAGAAGAGAGGAAGGTCATGAGTGAGGTACCATAAGGATCTGTTCTGGTATGGTATCTGTCCTGGGTCTGGTCCTTTTTAATATGTTAATCAGTGACACTGGTGACATTGGTGAGGGAATCCGGGGCAGGCTGTGTCTCTTTGGTGATGACACTCAGCTCCATGGGAGAATGGATAGTGACAAGAGAATCAAGGAAATGCATAGGGATTTACAAAAGCTAGAGGGGAGGTCTAAGGTTTGGTAATTGGAATTCAATGTCATGAAGTGCAAGGTAATACACCTACGGAACAAGAATCCCAGGACAGAATACTAGATGGGTGTGTCGAGACTTAATACTACAGATGAGGAACGGACCTTGGAGTTATCACCAGTGACTTCCTCAGACAATCAAGTCAGTGCAACAAGGCATATAACAAAGTGAGTAGGATGCTAGGTTGTACATGGAGAGGTATTGCTAGCCAAAGGGAAGAGGTAATACTTCCCCCATATAGATCGTTAGTGAGGCCATACCTGGAGTACTGCAGTCAGTTCTGGAGTCCTTACCTCAGGAAAGATAGGGACAGGCTGGAGAAGGTGCAGCACAGGGTGATAAAAATAATTCAGGGCCAACAGGGCATGTCCTGTGAGGAGCATCTCAATGCACAGTGAACGTGTACTCGCTGCAGACCATAGGGTAAAGGGGAGACATGATGGAGACCTTAAAATTCTTAAAAGGCATTAACAAAGTGAACTGCAGGGAACTATTGAGCTTGAATACATGCTCGCGGTCACATGGACATAAATGGAAACTAACAAGAGGGAGGTTCAGGAGTGACACGAGGAAGCATTATTTTACAGAAAGGATGGTGGAGCCATGGAACAGCCTACCATATGAAATGGTAGGTTTAAAAGCCATTGGTGGTTTCAAGCATGGTTGGAACAGAATAACCGGTATAGTAGTTGTTCGGGGGGGGGACTGGAAGAAAATTGGGTTGGCTATGATCCTTGAGGGACAGTAGGTCTCAGGGCTAAACAGGAAACTCAGACTGAATGGCCATGGGACTTTTACTGCTTGTCTATGTTTCCTATTGTTCTGTGTGGTAGCCATCATCCAAGTTGAGGCTTTTGACTTTCTTTGAATAAATGTTGCATTGAATCATGAAGGTATGCTGAATGGCATAATCTGACAACAAGATTCTACAGTGATATAACTGCATGTCTGTCTGCTCATCACACTACAATAAGTATTTTATCTCATGATAATATTCATATTCCTAAAACATTACAAAGCTTATCATACTCCTGAAATGTAAACAAAAAATCTGCTACACACAGTAAGTACCCCATCAGCAATTTCATCATTTTACTCTCATTTCTTCTGAAACTGAAACACCTCCACAAATACACAGCTTCTAAAAATGATGCCTACATATTTCCTGAAAGAGTACCCTTGCAAACCCTAGCAAAAAAAAAATAAATGTTACTAGCCAATACCGTCTAAAAATTAGGTTTCTGTATATTCCAAAGTGGCTCTCACTCTCAAAATCTAAAATCTGTAACCTTCATGAACTTTACACTACTGCAGCCTTCCCAATTTTTGTGCCTTGACTCATATCTGTACATTTTGTGCCCCCACAGTTGCTTCATAACTTTGTGTCCCAAACATCTCCCCAATTTTACACTCCTCCCTAGTTTTGACTCCACACTCTTCCAAATGTACCCTTCTCCTCCCAAATACAATGCCACCATTTCCTTAATTTGCATCCTTGCACCATTCACGAACTGTATTCCCCATTCCCCTCCCAAAATGGCTCACACCTCTCCTGAGATTTGTACCACCACACCACACCACACCACACTACACAACACCCCTTCCCTCCCAAAATTTGCACCTCTGTACCCCTACTAATATTGCATCTCTAAGTATTTCAAGAGACCTGCAGGGGCACCGATTTTTGAGGGCTGCAGCACACATTTCTGGAGGGGTGTGGGGGCACAGTTTTTGGGTAGTGCTGTGGGGTCCATATTTTGGAATGGGTGCAGGGACACTCATTGTGGGAGGGATGCACAGGCATATTTTCGGAGGGATGTGGGGACACAATTTTGCAGGGATAAGGGAGCACACATTTTGAGGGGTTACTGTAGCACATGTTTTAGTAGGCGTGTGGGTGCATAAGTTTTGGGAGCGGTGCAGGGGCACATACTTTATGAGGGTTGCTGGGGCACACATTTCAAGAGGGTCCAGAGTACAGTTTTTTGAAAGGATGCAGGAGCATACATTTTGCGAGGGATTTGGGACATATTTTGGATGGGTTACAGGGGCACACATTTGAGAAAGGTGTAGAGGCACACATTTTGGGATGGATGTGAGGCACACATTTTAGGAGGGATGAAAGGGAACACGTTTTGTTAGGGATGCAAAGAAACACATTATGGAAGGGGTATGGGGCATATATTTAATGAGGGCAGAAGGGCACACATTTTGGGAGAGTGCAAAGGCACACATTTTGAGAGGGATGAGGGGTCACATATTTTGAGGTACGTGTGGTACCGTACATTTAAGGATGATATGTGGCAAACATTTTTGGATAGGCACAGGGGAACATATTTTGACAGGGGTGTGTTGTGCACACATTTTGTGAGGTGCAAGGATAAACATTTTTGAAGATGAAAGTACACACATTTCAGGATGGAGAAAGTACTCACAATTTTGAAGGGTTGCCGGGACACATTTTGGGAAGGATGTGGAGACAGATTTTGGGAGTGGTGCAGTTGCACATATTTTGGAAGGGGTTCAGTGGCACATATTTTAGTAGAAGTGCAGGGGCATACATTTTTGAGAGGCATATGGGGCACACAGTTTGGGAGGGGTGCAGGGACACATATTTTTTTGAGGGATACAGGAACACATTTCAATCGGGATGCAAGGAATGTATTTTGGGAGGAGTTTGAGGGCACATATTGTGGGAGGGATTCAGGGAAATATATGCTGGTAGGAGTGCAGGACATGTACTTCAGGAGGAGTGCAGGGGTACACATTTTGAAAGGCATACACGGGCATGCAATTTGGGAGGGGTTCATGAGTTGAACTTTTGAGAGGGATGCAGGGACACATTTTGGGAGGGGTGCAGGGAAACACATTTTGTGTGGAATGTGGAGGCACACATTTTGGGACTTAAAAGGGGCACATATTTGAGAAGGGATAGGAACACACATTTTGGTACATGCATGGGCACACATTTTGTAAGGGATGCAGGGACACAAATTCTAACACAGATGCAGATACATATTTTGGGAGGGATATGGGGACATATTTTTGCAGGGACGCAGGTGCACATATTTTGGTAACCTGTTTAATAGTTTATTGATCAGCATTTGCTATTACAAAATGCAAAAGACATACATTAAAATACATCATCTGGTGGTATATGCAGTTGACACTGTAAAATCACACAGTCAATTTATAATGAGAACTTTTGGGTCATAAATTAGTTACATTGTTAATTTGTGCTTTCTGAATTCAAACAACTTGTTTCCTCATAAAATGCTGGAATTTTATATCATATTGTAGTTATATTGCATTGAGTCCTACTATATATAGAAGTCTGTTGCATTTATAAACATACATCATTTTTATCAAAATTAGACATTCTCATGAAAGAGTGACCTAAGTACTACAGTGAATTGACACAGAATTAGTTCCAGGTGGAATTATGTGATAACAGCGATCACACAAAGGTGATCATCGTTAGGGCAATGTACATAGGCGAAAATCAGTTTAGCTGATGTACACTCCTGGTGCACAGTAAAATGGTGCCAGGGACTTGCTTGGCCCCCCCTCTGCACCCCCTACTAAAGGATTCTCAACTCCAGCAGGGGTGCATGTCCAGGGGGGTGCAAAACCCGAACAAAAATATATAGCCGGGTGTGCAACAAAACAAACGCATGCCTGGAACTGAACCTGGCACCTTCGGAGCCCTAACCTGCCACCCACCCACCACACCATAGAGCCAGCTCAGCAACCGACTGCCACACAATCCATCACAAACCATCTCTCACCTTCTGCCTGTTGCACAGTGTGCTCGCTCACCCCCTCGCATGCGTGTACATGTAGCGACAGGATGATGCAATAACCGCAGTCACCTCCCCATCCAGTAGCCCTGAGAACAGGCGCCGCTACAGAGCCCCCTTTTTGTAAGAGCTCAATAGCGGGTCTCCTTTCTCTCAGATACCATTCCAGGTTTGGTAATTGTACATACCCATACAGCTACATAACTAACTAAACAGTGGTAGGAAAATGGGAGCATACAATTCCAGAGGAGTACAGTGGCACAAATGTTGTCCAGGATACAGAAGCACGCATTTGGGAAGGGTGCAGGTGTATCTATTTCACAAGTGGTGCGTGGACATACTTTTCAGTAAGGATGCTAGGGTACAATTTTTGAAAGAGATATGGCAGCCTTTATTTTGGAAGGGATGTCTGGGCACACATTTTGAGAGGTATGAGGGATTGCACATTTTAGGACTTATGCAGGACACACATTTTGGGAGGTAAATATGCTTTTCTCATGACTCTTTGTATGCCTGGTGGTGGTTCACGTGAGTTAAAATTATTTTGTAAGACTTAACAGTATGCACATATATACAGTACTGTAGCATTTAACTAAAAAAAAGATTATGGACTTGATTTTGGAAGCGCCCTTAGAGTGATCCAAGTTCAATCACTCTATGGCTGCAGTGAACTCTAGGTGTGTCAGGGGCCCTGTGCTCAGTTTTATAGCAGGGGGGTCCCTGCCCCAAAATCCCATGGTTTGCCACAGCTGTAAGCTAGTGTCAAACATTTGACATACCTGTGGGAACTGCCACAGGGATCCAGCTCCCTCCAACTGGTGCAACACTAGAGGGGCCAGGATGGTTGGGGGGTAGTGAATCTGCATGCCAGGAAGGCACTGGGGGCCAAAAGGGGACAGTGGTGCCATTGAGGGCATCAGACAGACTATGAGCATAGCAGGTTATGATAGCACTCATCGAGAGTGCTGTTTGATGAGCCATACTGGACCACTTGGGGGTTACAGGGATAAACACTGACATGACCCCAGGTGGGCACAGCCCTGGCAGCTGCCCCATAGGCAGTCAGCTTGCATAAGCCTCTAGGTGGGAAGCAGCCTGCCACAATGTGGTAGGGTGGGTTGAGAAGAATGTGGCAGTGGTTGGAGAACATTTCCTCCACCACTGGCATCTCTCAACCTGCACCTCTAGCTTACTACCTACAGGCTTATGCAAGATTGTTACCTATGGGACAGCTGCCAGGACTGTGCCCATCTGGGGCCATTTCAATGTCTGTCCCAAGTGGCCCTATCCCATGGGCAGTATGGCTCAGCAAATGGCACCCCTGCTGGGTGCCACATCCCAACCTGCCATGCCTGAACCCTCTCTGATGCCCCATGGTACTCCCCATACCTCTTCTGCCCCTGCAGCCCAGTTTCAGACCCTTCCCTTTGCCATGGTGTTTGGCACTGGCACATATCCCTTAGACCACCTCCTTGCTGGTGTAAGTGGAGCCCCTGGTGCAGTTCAAATTTGTTGCAACGGCTCCCCGTTTTCATGATGACTGCATTCAAAAAGCAGGATTTCTGCATCTTTTGATGCAAGGTACCACTTGCATCAATTATGTTTGATGCAGGCTTTTTGTGTTATATTCAGGGCTTTGAAAATTGAACCCTCTCATTTCTTGCCCAGCTTTTTGATGAATTAGTGGTCTCATTGCATCCTGGTGCACCCACCTTGATGGACTCTTCTAGTATCCGATGGTGGTGAGTCACTGGAGATGTTTCAAGTCCACAAAACTACTCTTACATTGCGTATACTTACAGTATATGGTTTATCACGGGGAACATTATTCCAAAATATTTATTTTATGATTATATGGCTATGGCTCATTCTTATTCTCTCAGACCTGTTAAAAAGGCTCTTCTTAACACTTGCAGCATTTTTCAGTTAGCTTCCTTTTACAGCTAATACAGTAGGTGACCACAGTTACTGTATAGCAAACATGTCTTTATCTTGTTTTTTAGTTTTATTTCATTTAGTTTGACATTTACAATTTAAAGTGAATTATCATTTGAAAGTATGACCTTGAAAAAATAATATGACATTACGTTGGAATATGTAAACAGTGGGCTAGATATTCTCAGTAATGCCCCCCGGGCAATATTCAAAAGGGGGACCTGCACAGTGCAAGTCCTGATGCGCCGGGGTGCATTGGTAATGAATGCAGTGCATCCAAAGGGGGCATGCCCATGCATATACGGTTGCTCCGCATACTGGGGCACAAAGTTGAGCCGGAAAAAAACAGGTCAAATGCTGGCCACCCACAGGCAGGTGACTGTATTGCAGGGTGTAACACGGCAACCGCCAGCTGTAGGAGGCCACCCGCCCACCCAGAACACCGTCCACAATCACCCAAATGGTCCCTGATGGTCTAGTGGTACCACCCTCCATCCCATAACCTCGATCGCGGGTAATACTGAAGAAAATAATATCCCTGGTAGTTTAGTGGTACCTCCCCTCCCTCCCCATAGCCCAGTCGCTGAACATGACAAATGTCACTAGCCCTGGTGATCTAGTGGTACCCCCCACCCCACCCATTGCACTGAGCACCGTAAAATGGACTATTCTCCTATCCCTGGTTCCCTGGTAGCCTAGTGGTCCCCAACCCCACCCGATGCACTGATCGCCAGTGCTCCTCATGAAATATATTCCTGGTGGTCTAGTGGCACCCCCCCCTCACAAGACCCTTGCCCACCCAGCCCCCCCCATCATTGGCGGGCAGCTGCTACCTGCCTGCATATCACCTGGCTGCCCGCCGAATGACAGCTTACAGTATGAGCTCTAAACCCATGGGTTCACACTGTGGACCAATGGGCTTGCAGGGCATACTGTATGAGACAGTCGCGAACATTTGAATAGACTTCATTCACGTATCTCTGCTTGTCTTGTATAGTATGACCTGCAAGCCCATTGGTCCACAGTGTGGACCAATGGGCTTACAGCTCATTTTGTAAGCTGTCATTCAGTGGGCAGCCGGGCAGTATGCGGGCAGGTAGCATCTGCCCGCTAATGATGGGGGAGGAGCTGGGTGTGTAGGGGGTCTTGTTAGGGTGGGGGTGCCACTGGACCACCAGGGATATATCTCATTAGGAACACTGGCAATTGGTGCATCGGGTGGTCTGGGGGACCACTAGGCTACTGGGGATGGGAAAATAGTCCATTTTACAGTGCTCGGTGCATCAGGTGGGGTGGGTGGTACCACTAGATCACCAGGGCTAATGACATTTGTGTTCAGCGATCGGGCTACGGGAAGGGAGGGGGGTTACCACTAGACTACCTGGGATTGTCTGTCATTCCTACTACCGGTGATCCTGTTGATGGGGCGAGGTGCTCCAGGACCCCCTCAGTCTGCACAACATGCTGTGCAGGGTGCCAGGTGCTCAGCTCATGCAAATGGGGCCATAATGGCATGCAAATGGCCCCTCGTGTGGCTTGCATACATTATGGCCCCATTTGCATGTGCAACTCTGAATATCTCTTGAGCATTCTGAGTCCTTCCTGTCTGGGGAATGTGCTGGTGCATTGTGTATGCGCCATGCACATTCTGTGCTATATTCAACGGTGATGCGCCATGGCACATCACCTTTGAATATCCCCCTGTCTGGCCCAGGCGCATCTTGGTTGTGCTGCGCCTCCACTTGCACCACTGCCTGGTGCAGTCTGAATATTGGGTCCAGTATGTACAGGGTATCCAGTTAATTGCAGTAACATTTTTATAGCTGGTTCTTACTTAAAGATCATGTGCAAAGGTTTTTGCATATTGTTAATAAAGCTTGAATTCAAGTCCCTGTGTCAAGATTAGAGTTTCCTAAAAATGTCATGCTGTTTGGGTTTTGTGTTTTTTTTTAAATCAACATTTGTTAACTTGCTCTACAGTGCCTGACAATAGTGGAGTTATTTCTGTCTCAGTCAGGCTTAGACAGCGATGACATAATTGTGGAGTACTGTAGCTTGCTACTTTAGATTTCTAATCACAGCAGGCTATAGAGTTCATGGTTTGCTCACCAGATTTCTTATAAACTCAGTCTGTGGTTTGTGTTTAAATAGATTAGCTTAAAATCTGTAATTCTCTTCTTATACAAGTTGATTAATTTGAGTTTCAGTGCTGAATTGAAGTAGTGGAAATATTTCTCTGTGAGAGATCAGCTTGTCTGTATCACATCTCTCCATTCTTTCTCATCAAAACTCAGATTTTTTTCTAACCATATATCATAGGTTTGTTTAATATAAAATAATTCTAAATTTTATTAATTCATAGAAATAGTTTGTCTTTGATGTAGTCTTCATAAATAGAGATGCAACAAAATTAATTTCTGCTGACGAAGTGGTGGCAAAGTGGCCAATTTAGCTGCATGGAGTAATTTGCAAAATTTTCTGTGTTAGGTGGAATTTTGCCCAGGTGAAATTTTCCCTTCTGTGGGTGAAATTTCACCATTCCACTGGACAAAATTTCACATTTCATGCAACAAAATAGGTGGAATTTCGCGGATTACTCCGCAAGGTGAATTTTCCTCACTTCGACCACCACTATTCATAAATACATTCATGTATCAACTTGTTTTTCATGTCAGATTGACAAACAGGTGCCTGGCACACTCTACCATTTAAAACATATGTACTGTCTGAACTCACAAATTTCAATTCTTTGGTGGTTTCTGTGCGAAAATACATCATTTATGTGTATAAATAGAAAAACTACATGGCATCCTGATGTACCATGTCTCTTCTCCGTAGCTGAGGAATCTGAACTCTGCTGCCACCTGTCCTCTGCCCCACAAGCCGCTTGTCTTCTGCTCCATATTTGAGAATGCTGCACCCTGCTGTCCACTGTCTTCTCCTACACAGTCAGGGATTATGCACTCTGCTGCCTCCATCACCTGCCTAAAGAATCAGACCTACTGCACCCTGCACAAACAGTTGGGGTTGCTGCACCCTGCTGACCTCTCTCCCCCAACCCCACAGTCCAGGATGCTGCACCTATTACACCCTGTTCCTGTCTCCACAGTCAGGGCTGCTCTGGTCTGTTAAGCCCTAGAGTCTCTGGTCCCACTGCCTCCACAGTGAGGCCAGCTACACCATGCCACCCTAGATCACCTCAGGTGGGGCTTATGCTGCACCTTGCTTTCCATTTCCATTGCCCCAAAGGGCAGGGCTGCTGCATCACGCACTCCTCTTCTTACAGCTAGGGCTGCTGTACCCTGATGCACCCCCGTGTCCTGCCCCACAGTCGATACTTCTGCACCATGCTGTCCTCTGTCTCCTTTCACCACAGCCAGGGCTGCTGCACTTTATGAAGAAAGGTCGTTGAATCTTAAATTATGGCCTACAGAACTTAGAAGAAGGAGAGGAGATTTGTTGTTATTTTATAAGATACTGCATAATGAGGAACTTAAAGAAGAATTAAATTTGAAATATAGGCCACAAATATATAATCTTCGGGGACATGAGCTCCAATTTGTTGAGGATAAGTATAGAACAGAACTAAAAATGAATAGTTTTAAGATCAGAACTATAAAGTGGAATAAGTTACCACAGGATGTGGTAGAGGTAGAAAGTTTCAATACATTTAAGGTAAAACTAGATAGATATTACTCAGTTGGCATCTTGAATGCCTCCATTTTATAGTGGGGACAGCTTATATGGGCTTGAGCCTTCTGCTGTTCTAAAAATTCCTAGTATAATTCCTAGTACCCTGCTATCTACACAGTTGGGGTTGCTGTGGCCTGCTGTGCCCTAAAGCCCCATGCCTCTGCAATTAGGGCTGCTGCACCATGCTGCCACTTGCCACAAGAGTCAGGGCATTTCCTGCACCATGGTGCATGCATCCACAGTTGAGGCAGTTGCACCCTCCTGCCCCCCTGTTACCAGAGTCAGATCCTTTGCTACACCCTGGTGCCCACATCCTTTGTCCTAAACAGGCATGGCTGCTGCACCCTGTCCCTCATTTTGGACTTCTGTACCCTGATGCCATGCCTATCTCTTACCCAAACAGTCAGGACTGCTGCACCCAGCTGTCCTCTGTCCCCACCCCCACAGTCATGGCCATGGCACCCTTTTGTCCTCTGTTCCTGTCTCCACAGTAAGGACTGCTATGCTGTGTTACACCCTAGAGTCCCATGCTCCCTGCCTCCAGAGTTGGGGCTGCTGAACCCTGCTACACACTTCCATTGCTCCAAATGGGCTGGGCTGCTGCATCATGTGCACCCTGTGCCATTGTCGGTGCTGCTGTACCCAGATGCCCACTTGTGTCCTGCCCACATTCAAGGCTTCTGCACCATGCTGTCCTTGGTCCCCTGCCACCACTGTGCTCTGCTGCACCCTCCTGCAGAAACAGGGGGCAAAAGGGTGCTGTGGCTGAGACTGTGGAGTAGGAAAAGAGGGCAGCGGGGTGCAGCAGCCCCAACTGTTTGGCCAGAAAATAGGGGTGCCATCAGGGTACAGCAGCCCAAACTGTGGGACAGGGTACAGCAGCCATAACTGTTTCAGACAAGGGATGTGGGCAACAGGATGTAGCAAAGGATCTGACTCAGGTGGCACGGGGGCAGCAAAGTGCAACTGCCTCAACTGTGTAAGCAAACAACAGGGTGCAACAAATGCCCTGACTCTTGTGGCAAGTGGCAGCATGGTACAGCTGCCCTAACTGTGGAGGCATGGGAGTCTAGGGCACAGCAAGCCACAGCAACCCCAACTGTGTAGTTAGAAGCAGGGTGCTGCAGCCCTGGCTGTGGTGACAGGGGACAGAGGACAGCATAGTGCAGAAGCCTCAACCGTGGGGCAGGACACAATGGGCATCAGGGTGCAGCAACCCTAACTGTAAGATGGTGTGCATGGTGCAGCAGCCTTGCCCATTTGAGGTAATGGAAGTTGGTAGCAGGGTACAGTAAAAGCCCCACCTCGGGTAGCCTAGGGCAGCATGGTGCAGCAGCCCCAACTGTGAAGGCAGGGGGACCTAGGACTCTAGGGCTTAGCAGAGCAGAGCAGCCCTGACTGTGGAGACAGGAACAGGGGGCAGCAGATGCAGTGTCCCTGACTGTGGGGGGGGCAGCAGGGTGCAGCAACCCCAACTGTTTGGGCAGGGTGCAGCAGGCCTAATTCTTTAGGCAGGGGATGGAGGCAGTAGGGTGCACAATCCCTAACTGTGTGGGAGAAGACAGTGGGTAGCAGGGTGCAGCAGCCTCAAAAGTGAAGCAGAAGGTGGGGGGGGGCTTGTGGGGCAGGGGACAGATGGCAGCAGAGTGCAGCTGTCTCAACTGTGGAGAAGAGACACATTGCATTGGAATGTCATATAGTGTTTCTATTTATACACATACATGATGTATTTTCACATAGAAACCACGAAAGGACTAAAATGTGTGAGTTCAAACAGGACATGTGCTTGAAATAGTAGAATGTGACAGGCACCTGCTTGTCAATCTGACATAAAAAAATATTCTTACATGAATGTATTTATGAAGGCTATATCAAAGACAAACTATCTCTATGAAAGAACACAATTTAGATTTATTTTATATTCATTAAACAAACCTAGGTTATATAGTTAAAAAAATTAGAGTTTTTATGAGAAAGAATGGAGAGCTGTGATACAGACAAGCTGATCTCTCACAGAGAAAGATTTCCACTACTTCAATTCAGCACTGAAACTCAAATAATCAACTTTTATAAGAAGTAAATTATGGATTTTAAGCTAATTTATCTAAACGCAAACCACAGAGTGAGTTTATAAGATATCTAGTGAGCAAACTTCTCCTTGTCAGGCTTCTCTTTGGTGCCCATAACAAAGTGCTTACCGTGGCTGCAGTCTATAGCCCCCCTAAAGAACCACGAGCCGGGCTCCAGTCTATCCTTGAATTTGCAAGATTACAACCTCCTGACTCTGAGCTCCTCCTTCTCGGTGATTTCAATATAAATTGGCTTGCCTCAGATATCGGACCCAGCAGGGATAATATCCTAGCAACCAACCTAACACAGATGGTCAACTCCCCTACTAGAAAAAACTACAAGACTGGAACCAGCACTCTCATTGACTGGATTCTTACTAATCGCCCGGACCAGATAAAAAACACCACCGTTCTCTCCGACTCCCTCAGTGACCACTCCCCTGTGATCTGTATCTGGACAAATAAATTCCACAAACCACCTCCTAAAACCATCCTAAGTCGAATGCTACTGCACGGAAACCTTGCTAAGCTAAAGACCTGCCTCCTACAACAAGACTGGTCCCCTATCTACAATACACTGGATGTGGACGCTGCCCTAGACTTCTTCATTAAAACGTTCAACACTGCCTGTGACACCTACGCACCTTTCAAAAAACGTAAAATCAAAGCCCTCTCTAATCCCTGGCTAACAGCCAAACTACTGGCTCAGCTTAAAGCAAGTGACCATCTTTGGGCTATAGCCAGGACCACAGGCTCCATAACAGACTCACTTAACTATAAACAGGCGCGCAACCTATGCACTTCACAAATCAGGCAAATGAAGAGCTCCTATTTCAGTAATGCTCTGGAAACCACCTGGGGTGACGGGAGATCCTTCTGGAACAATATACATAATATTATGGGCAAACAGTTTAAATCCTCTCCCACGGCAATGAACATTGATGACTCCACTACCCGTGACCCTAAGACTATGGCCGATGCCCTAAATAAAACCTTCACTGACCTTCGTGGTGTCCTCTCACCAGACTTCTTCCAGAACTTGTCAGTTCCAAAACTCGTATCCCAAACCACCTCGCCAGACAAACCGTTATTTCACTTTAAAATAGTTAAGACATATAAAGCCTACAGATACATAAAAAAGGCCTGCTCTAAAACTAGAAATAGCAATGACACCATTGATCTAAAACTTCTGTCCCTCACCTTGGAAGAAGTGATCCACCCCCTCACCAAAATTCTCAACCTCTCCCTGTGCCAAAGTTAATTCCCCAACACCTGGAAGGCCGCTATAGTCACACCAGTGCATAAAGGGGGCGACAAATCCACACCAGGGAACTATCGGCCCATATCTATACTTCCACCCCTCTCCAAAGCTCTTGAACGGATCATGGCGGATCAACTATCAGACTACCTGCAAAAGTACAATCTACTCTGCATTCAGCAACACGGATTTAGGAAATGACACAGTATGTCGACGGCCCTACTTGATTTCTTTAGTAGTGAAACTCACAAAAGTGAGATAAGGGTTCATTAACCGAGCTGTTTTCATAGACCACAAAAGGCCTTTGACACTGTTCACCATAGCCTTCTAATCTCTCTTCTGCTCAACATTGGGCTAGCCAAGGGACCTGGAGCCTGGGTAAAAAGTTCCTGGCACAACGTTCTCAAACAGTAAAAATCTCTGAGGTTCTCTCTTACTCCAAACTGGTCCTCTCTGGTGTTCCCCAGGGCTCAATTTTAGGTCCTCTCCTCTTCAGCCTATTTCTAAACTTGCTTCCCAAATCCTGCCCTGAAAAATTAATACTCTATGCTGATGATGCTGTAATTCTCTCCTCCCATAAGGATCCAAATCCACTACGACAGAGCTTGCAGCTTGCTTTCTCATGTGTTGAAAAGTGGTTCCTTGAGCACAAACTGGTCCTAAATCAAAAAAAAAACAAAAGTCATGCTTTACGACAGTCATCAAAACAGAAATAGGCATACTCCACTCATCATAAAAACTTCTCTTGGAAATACACTAGAACAAGTGAACACCTTCAAATACCTTGGTATCACTTTTTTTTAACTTTATCCAATTTATTGTAATCCATATTAATAATACATCCAGTTTCACATCACATCTTGATAAGCTCATCAATACAATACTTGCATTCTATTCTTGCCCTCCATTCTTGTTCATTCTTTCCTATGTCTTACTCTACTGCTTATTCAAACATACTATTATTTAACCATTATCAGTCTCTTATCTCATCAGTCTACAGAGTGGAATTGTGGGCCCACATTATCAGGCCATTGGCCCATTAGTTGGTATGTCCAGTTTGTTATAACGTGGCCCATTGTACTGTCCCAGATCTGATTATCCATCTTCTTTATTTCTTCTATCTTGACATTTCCTTTTCTTTTCTAAGAGTTCCACAACCACCTTTTGATTCCATATCTCATCTTTTACTCTCTACTTTTTATCTTTCCTTTTAACCAAACTTTTTATAACTATAACAACTCATATCTATCTAAATCAATGCACTTTAACTTATATATCCATTCTATCATCAGGTTCTATATATATTCAAGTATGTACTTATGTGTGTCTGCGTGTCTATGTGTGTCCCCATCCCTATTACCTAAAAGGCAGACCATCTTTTCTTAGGCACTCTTCACCCTTCCATTATCGATTCCTCCTTTTTACCTTTTACCCCACCTCGATCCCTTCTTGTATGTCATTTTATCCTTCCTCCTCTTCCCCTCTAATATCTGCATCCGTTACCTCCGAACTTCCATCCCGCCCCTCTTTCCATCGGTACCAGGGTCCCCAAATTTCTAGGAATCTATCCTTTCTTAGCTGAATCGAGTATGTTATGTTTTCTAATCCCTCAATTTCCTCCACTTTGGAGGACCATTGTCGAAAGGTTGGTGGATCTTGTTTTAACCAGTTGATGGTAATACATTTTAGGGCTGCAATCCTCAATATCTGATATAGCTCCACAGTTTTTCTCTTTTGAGAGGATAGGGTTGGCATTCCTAGGACAAGATCCTGAAATGTATAAGGTACATTCAGCCCCCCCATTCGGGTCATAGCTTCTTGGATTTGAGTCCAAAATCCTTGCAGCTTTACACACCCCCAGAATATAGGATAATGTGTGCTTCGTGGTTCCCCAGCAGGCCAATGACACCTGGGGATTAAAGTGTTTAGTAATCATAGGGGAGCGAAAGTAACGTGTCAGTATTTTCCAGTTAAATTCGCGCCATGTCACTGCTGAGGTTACCTGCCATCCCCTCTGTATACGACGTTCCCAATCTCCCTTATGGATTCTCTCCCCAGATTCTGTCTCCCACCTTTTTCTGATTTCCTCCAACACCAGGGTGCCCCTCTCATCTATAAGTATTTTGTACAAAATTGAAAGGTATGGGAGTTTATCTTTTATTCTCCTAGAGTCCCACCAGAATTCTTCCAGGGGTGATAAGGCCCTATTGATTCTTTGGAGATTTTCCCCTGTGTTAATAAAGTGCCTAGTTTGAAGGAACCTATAAAAATCTTCTCTACATAATGTGAACCACTCTTGAAGAGTGGCATACGCAAGGCAGGACCCTCTGTCTATCATTTGTTTAAAGGTTGTTAGACCCTTCTGTTCCCAGAACGCATATCCTTGATCACATCTTGGGGGAACAAAATTTGTTGTGTGTCTGATTAACGATAGGGGGCCCAAGGTGTTGGGGGTATTTGTTTTTTTCCTAAGTCTGAGAATGATCTTCAAGGATTGTTTTACCCAAGGATTAGTGATTAACTACCAATTATGTGAGTCAATATGACATTTTGGTATGTCCATATTTTACCGTTAGGCTGATTCATTTTCAATGAGATACCACCCCGACTCGACACGTTGTTTGGCCCACGGACCTATTGCGCCCTTGTGTGGCTAAGTAGTAATGATATATATGTGGTAGCCCCAAACCTCCCATCTCCCTAGACTTCCTCAGAGTGCCTAAAGCTATTCGTGGACGTGCCCCTCCCCAGATGAAATTAGAAATTTCTTTCATAAGTTGGTTCCAGAATTATGGTGGTATAGAAATAGGAAGTGTCTGAAATAAGAACAATAATCTAGGTAAGATGTTCATTTTTATAATTTGGATCTTGCCATAAAGAGAGTGTGGTAGAAGTTTCCATCTGGCAAAATCTGATCTTAAGTCCAATAATAATTTAAACAGGTTATTCTGGTATAGCTTGGATGTATCCACGAAACTTGTATTCCCAAGTACTTAAACGTATTCTCTTAGCCCATGTAAATGGAAGTCTTCCTTTAGCTGTCTGTTAAGGGTGCCACTCAGCACCACCCTCTGATTTAGACAGATTTATCTTATATCCTGCTAAAGCCCCGAATTTATCTAAAGTTTTAGAAGGTGCGGAGAGCTCTGAAGGTCCCATAAAGAAAAAAAGTCGTCTGCATAAAGCGCTGTTTTATTTCCTCCCCTCTTAATCTCACCTTTGATGTGTGGGTTGCCCGTATCCAGACGCCAGTGGCTCAGAGAGGGCAAATATCAATGGGGACAAGGGGCATCTTGCCTAGTGCCTCATGAGAGGCAGACGGTTTGATAGCATGCCGTTCACCTTAACTCTTGCTTCAGGCCTGTGTAATAGTGCTGCAACTGCCGAGATAAAATTCTCCTGTTTGGGTCCTTTGACAGGTGGATGACATAAATTGCCAGTCCACCCTGTCAAAGGCCTTCAGCATCCAGCTAATTGCTATCTGCAGTGCCACTGAGCCTCTCTGAGCTGCTATAATATTCAGGAGACGCCTTATGTTATCTTGCAGGTATCTTCCTGAGATAAATCCCGTCTGATCCAGATGGACCAGAGTTGAGATGTAGCCCTGTAACCTATCCGCCAGTATACCTGTGAAAATTTTTAGGTCCATCGTCAGCAAGGATATCGGGCGGTATGAACTACACAGTTCTGGGTTCTTACCCTGTTTTGGAATCACTGATGTCTGGGCCAAGTTCCAAGATGGTGGGACCGGTCCCCCCCCCCCACCAATATCTCATTGCAGGTGTCTCGTAGCATTCCCACTACTTGTGGGCCAAATCCTTTATAGAATTCGGCTCCAAACCCGTCTAACCCCGGTGCCTTACCGTTTTTAAGTTTTTTAATTTTCCCCATAATTTCTTGAATTGCAATAGGAGCATTCAACTCCTTCTTCATCTGCTCTGGTAATGAGGGTAACTTAAGACCCTCTAAAAAAGTTTTCACCGCTTCTTTATGCCCTGGCAAGGTGTCAGCTCTGTATAATTCTGTGTAGTATTTTTCAAATCTCTGAGCTATTTCTACCGGAGAGGTGGTTGCCCGCTCTGTGTCATCTCCCTGCAGGCGCATCACAGTCCTACTTGTCCTTTCCTGTCTGAGCTGCCATGCTAAAAGTTTTCCTGCCCTGTTCATAATGCTTTTGTCTGGAGTACCGCAGTTGCCCTTCGATTTGAATATCTAGAATCTGGTTAAGCTCCTGTCTAACCTTATCCAGCTCCTGTCTAACCTTCTCCAGCTCCTGTCTAACCTTCTCCGGCTACTGTCTAACCTTATCCAGCTCCTGTTTTACTTTAGGGTCCTGGCTTACTTGATGCTTGGATTCTAACTGTAGAATCTTTTGTTCGAGTTGCACCTTGCGTTGAATTCTCTCTCTTTTGATTTTGTCGGAGTACTTTATAATATCCCCCCTTAAACTACATTTAAGGGTGTCCCATCTTATTCCCTCTCTTGTTTCTCCCTTTGGGTTTTCAAGTTCAAATTGTCGAATTGTATTCTCAATTAGTTCTTTAAAGTCTTCCCTATTCAGGAGGCTCACATTGAGTCTCCAGCAAGACTGCCTTATCAACTGAGCCATAGATACACTAAGGAGAATTGGCGTGTGGTCCGAAATAACTATGGGGCCTATACAACATTGTTCTACTCTTTGTACCCAGTTAGTAGAAATCAGAAAATAATCTATCCTGGAGTAGACTCCATGTCACGGGGAGTAGTATGAATAATCTCGCCCTCTAGGGTGCATGAACCTCCAGCATTCAGTTAACCCCAGTTCCTGACCCAATCTAAGGACAAGTTTCCCCGTTTGTGTTACCCTTCCCCCTGGAGTTTTCCCAGATCTGTCCACTCCTGGGTTTATGACTTCATTGAAGTCTCCCCCATAACCACCATACTTTGTGCATCTGAAACTGCTTCTTTTGTTATTGTCTCCAGAAATGCCAGCCTGGGAGCTTCTTCATTTGGTGCATAAATGTTGACTAGGGTGCAATCCTGGTCCCTATATCGCCCCTGAATTTGTACAAATCTACCCTGTGGATCTGTTTTGACTTGCAGAATTGTTAGGGGGACATCTTTCCTTACCAGGATTGCAACCCCTCTACGATGAGGATTTTCCATGTAATGTGAGGCATATACATTTCCTACCCATGCTCTTTTTAATTTCAAGTGCTCCTGAGCTGTCAAATGTGTTTCCTGGAGGAAGGCCACCGTGGCTCCTCGTCTCTTTAAGTCCTGTATTATTTTAGCTGTTTTCACCGGGTTGTTAATACCCCTCACATTCAGGGAAACAATCTTTAGGTCACCCATTCTCAATCTTTTGAGTTAACTTTATCTTCTTGATGGTCTTCCAGGGATGGGGACACACATTTATAACACACCTAAGATATATTCTGTGCATTGTTACTAACACACATTTTTGTTCTACATAACTAATAACCACTATAACCTTATTCAACTTTTCTGACTTCAAGATGAAATTGCCCCTTTTACCACTCTCCGCAAACCCCCTGTTGCTAGAGGTGTGACTGGATAACCCCTGCACTGTGGGCTTTCCGTCTGGTTTTAGGGCAATTTCGGCCTTATCCCCAGCAGGGCAGATCTAAAGCACCGTAGCTGCATGTCCCGGGTGTCAAGGCGCAAAAATCCCTTTCAAGGAAATAATACTGCACCCGGTCTCACCTAGAAGCATCTCCCCCGCCTTTACTTCTTATTGGTCCTTTATGATTTCTCCTGCTGTTCCCTCTTCTGCTCCAAGCCTTTCTACTATTCTAAGAATCTCATCACCCCTCATCCCCCTCCTTTTTACCGTCCAACTCTATATATTCCTTACTCCCCCCTGCCCCACACCTCCTATCCCCCATCCTCCCCATTCCCTCTTTTAACATGTCAAAATTCAATGTTATCTGTGTTCTTATCCTGCTTATATCTCTATCCCTCCATGAATGTGCTCTCACAGTTTAATGATATCGGCCCCTTCATCTTGGTAATGACCTATTCATTATGATCCATTGCATATCTATCTATAATTATTTTTAAGTTCTTATCTTATGTTCCCCCTTCCTTCCCCCTTTTCTCTTAGCAGCCCGTCCTCCAAATTTCCCGGTGATGTTTGCGCTCGCTTTCCTCTTAGGTCCCTTCATACCTTACCCCCCCCAACTCATTTCAATCCCCATACCTTCCCTCTTCAAATTGGGCCAGAGCTTCAGAGTCCACAACAGGTCATTATATGTCCACCTTCTAAAATTGTAAAGGAAGGGTGAGAACCCCCCCCCTTTTGCAGATAGGTATTTTCATTTAGAATCCTTCCACCTTTCTGCCCACCGCACTGGATACCACAGCTACAATCGACATAGCTTTTCCACATCTTCTCTTCAAAGTCACTCACACCTCGGCATTTTCTTTCAGGTCGCAGACTCCGTTGTCTGGTTTACGGCATCTCCTGTTTCTCCATTCTGTTCAACGACTCGTCCGGATTTGGCCATGTTCGCATCCCCTCGTGTAATGAGGGAGTCCCACATCACAGAAGTTCCCACTCGATCATGTTGCTCCTTTCTTTTGATTCCGCCTTGATGTCAAGCCCTTTCGATTAGGCGATCCTTCTGCAGTGATGTACCCATGGAGACATCAATCCCCATCGAGGTCAGATACCTTTGGGCCGCTTGCAAGTCTGTAAATCTTTTAATATTATTCTTTGTGTTTACTCTGAGTCATGCAGGGTATTCTATCACTGCTTTAATTCCCTTTTGTTGCAGTTGGCGCACCACTGGCAATAATTTTCTATGCTGGACTAAAAGCTGTGGGGAATAGTCCTGCTCGAAATATAGACGAGTGTCCCCGAATAGTATCTCTTTTTTGGACCATGCTCTCCTTAAAATCTCTTCTTTGATGCGGAAATCTAGGAACACCAACACCAGGGATCTAGGCTGTACTTTCAGGTCTCTTGGCTTAGGTATTAGTGAGCGATGGGCATGGATAATGTTGAGGGGTTTATCTGTTGGCCAGCCTAAGATCTCTTGTAAAAAGGACTCCATAAATTGTGGCACAAGGCCTGTCTCTGTCCCTTCTGGTAGTCCGTGAATGCGGATATTATTTCTTCTGTTCCGATTTTCTAATTCGTCCAGTCTGGCTTCCATTTCCTGCCCTCTCTTATGCAAGTCTAGCAATGCAGTGTTATGCACATCTTTAGTAATTGTATAGTCGGTCAGCGTCCTTTCCATCAGCTCTACCTTCTGGGCAGTAAGTTCGATTTTTTTCCCTGTCTTCATTGGCTTTAGCTTCTAATCTTTCTAATGTTGCATTCATCTTCTGGAGGGTGTCACATAATTGTTTAGATGTTATAGTATATTGCTGTTCACCTTCCTCTCCCTCCTCCATGCTAGGGCCCTGTTTGCTGAGTTAGGTGGAGCATAGGCCGCAGCTGGCTGCGCAAAGTCCAGCAACGTTTTATGCTGTTTCACCTGCTGTACATTCATTTTTTCTTTATTCTTGTGCCTAAAGGTCATTATCTCTTCTTTTCTGCAGCTTTGATCCTTGGATGGTCCCGATTAAGTGCTGATTAAGGCGGATTGAAGTGGCGTCAGGCTGGGGTGTCTGATTTAGGCAGCCATTCTGTCGGTGCGCTCACCAGAAGCCTTGGTATCACTTTTGATGAATGTCTTACTTTTGCGGCCCATATCGATAACACTGCAAAAACAGTGCACCAACGCATTGGAATTTTGTACCAGAACCGTCAATTTTTCAACCAAGCTGCCTTGAGGATTGCTGTTCAAAGCTCCATCATCTCAATCATAGACTATGGTCTAATTGTCTATGGCTCAGCTACTACCACTGCACTAAAGCGCATCTCAACAGCACTAAACAAAACCTGTCGACTCCTCACTGGAGCACATAGATGGACCCACACTTGTGACCTCTACACGGAAACCAGTTGGTTTCATCTTTCCAATCGCCTCATGTATCTCACCTATGTGATGGCAAAAAAAAATCAATCTTGGGACTCACTCCTTCATGTATCTGGGACCTGCTCTGCCTGAACAATGGCACTCGTACCACTAGAAGATCTGACCACCAACCTTTCCCTTGTCCCTAGATGCCGGACTGCTCAGGGACAAAGATCTTTTTACATACCGCCCCTACCTGGTACAATGCCCTTAACCTGCCCTCCCTATCCTCCACGACATTGGGAGCTTTCAAATCCATACTTTACGCTCACCTCACAGCCTCCAGCTCCTGTGACTGCTTTGACTAAAGTCTCATCCCACTGACTGCACTTACATTTGTTTCACTCAACCACCATGGTCTCCTCTTTGACAAAGACAACCTGAGTACCACTAACCTGGTTCTGTCAGCTCCTAAACTTCTTATTTCTCCCTCTCTTCCCTCTCAAGCTCTCCAATCCTTATTCCTTGCCCTTGACACTGCCTCTGAGTTCCTTTTTCTTTTCTGTACATAAATGTTACTGTTTAAGTTGTGGCCTTGTTAAACGGCTTACTGATTGTTTGTAATACTGTCTACTATGTTTTTGTACTTAATGACGTGGAACCTTTGTAAAAGAGCCTTGGCTCAAAGGTATTAATTCCTAGAACAATAAATTTCAAACTTCAAACCATTAATTCTACAGCCTGCTGTGATTGGGAATCTGATGCAGCAAGCTACAGTACTTCACAATGATGGCATAACTCTCCAAGCCTGACCGGGGAAGACAGAAATAACTCCACTGTTTTCAGCCACTGTAGAGCAAGTTAACAAATGTTGATTTAAAGAAAACCACAAAAACCAAACAGCATGAGAGATTTTCAGGAAATTCTAATCATGACACAGGGACTTGAATTCAAGCTTTATTAACAACATGTAAAAACCTTTGCAAATGATCTTTAAGTCAAACAGATGCAAGCATTGGCAGTCAGTTGGCTGAGTAAGAGTGAAAACTATAACTGACACTAAGGACTGCAGTCTGAACAATTTCAGTAAACTATTCCAGTGAGATGGTGCTGCAATACTAAATGCCAAGGCATCTAACTTATTCGTGGATCTTGCAGTTTAACAGGAGCAGGTTAGAGGAGCATAGAAACCTAGAAAAACAAAATTTGATGACAGATAAGGACCACTTAGCCCACCCAGTCTACCTAGTTTTTCCATGACTAAACTGTTACCATAGACTCTACCTGGTCTGTGGCTACTTCCCCCCTCCCCTGTGTTCCTACCAAGATTTCTTTTTACTTATCCCATGCATGCTTGAAGCACACCATTAACTTTACCCCCACATCCTCTGCTGGTAGACTGTTCCAGGCACCCACCACTTTTTCAGTGAAGAAGGACTTTCTTAAATCCATTCTAAATTCCCCTCTTCCAGCTTTTTCTTGTGCACATTGTCTTCTGAAAAATTCTCCCCTTCTGTACCTTGTTCACCCCTGTGAGGTACTTATATGTCTTTATCTTGCCCCCATCTTCATCCATTCTTCCAGAGTGTACATACTGAAATCTCTCAGTCTCTTCTCAAAGGGTCTATGATGCAACCCCTGCACCATTTCTGTTGCCCTCTTCTGAACAGCCTCTACCCTGTCTATGTCCTTTCTGAGATGTGGTCTCCAGAATTGCACACAGTACCCCAGGGGGGATCTCACCATCAATCGATGCAATGGTAACACCACCTATTTACTTCTGCTGGTGATTCCCCTCCCTATGCACCCCAACATCCCACTGGCCCTGCCTACTACCTTTTCACACTGCCCTTCCACCTTGTAGTCACTAGATATGAGAACTCTATGGTCCATTCCCTGCTTTATTTATTTATTTATTTCAATCTAGGATTACAATACCTTTGAGCCGAGGCTCATTTACAAAAGTTCCACATCAGCATGTGCAACAGTCATCATTTTTAGTTACAAACATATAGTCATTGACTTACAGACATGTAAGAACCAGTACAAAGACTTGAGCTATGAGCAAGACAAGGGGTGGGTGGGTGGGGAGAAGTGAGGGTAGGAGATCGAGGAAGGAGGTGCAAGGGGTAGGGGGAGTACGGAAGGTGGTTGTGGTGGGGCAGGAGTGGAGATATGGGGGAAGGTGGTGAGGGCGGAGACAAAGCTGCCAGGGGGCCTTGTCGAGAGAATATGACAGGTAAGGTGCTAGGGGTGTAAAGACTGATTGTAAGTGCTGGGTGCTGGGACATGTGCAGCTGGAATGGTGGAAATGTTAAGATGGGCAATCACAGGATACAAGCAGTGAGAGGCACAGCTTGGACTTGAAGAGGTCGAGTGTAGGAGCGGTCGCTATGTCACTGCCAAGAGAGTTGAGCCAGTTGGATGCCCAATAGACGAATTATCTTTGTCCTTGGGTCGTGCGACATCGTGGGATATGTAGTATATGGGAATTGGATCTCCTTGTAGTGACATTCCTATGTCTAGGCTTAAGGAGGGCACAGACACCAAGTGGGGCAAGCCCCATTATAATTTTCTTGGCCGTGATGCAGGTTTGGTATTTTATGCGTTTGTCCAGTGAAGCCATCCAGATTGGGAATAAAGGTCACATGTGTGGGTATGGCGATGTGAGCCAGTGATGAGAGGACAGGCCTTATTCAGGGAGGTCGCAATACATTTGAGAGCAGTGGTAGTTGCAGACCCATATATGATAAGTCCATAGTCTATGATGCTGACGATGGAGCTTTGGACGGCCACTGAGAGTGCTTCTGAGGTTGGATGTTTCCTGTGCCGGAATAATATGCCTAACCTCACACTGGCAGGCTTTGCAACATTGCTGATATGGACAGCGTATGAGAGGTGGGGATCAAGGGTGATGCCAAGGTACTTGAATGATTGTGTTTGCTCTAGGATGGCTCCTTGTTCGGTTGCAATGGAGAGGTGGAGTTGTTTGTTTTTGCTGTGGGAGCTGCAGAAGACCATAGACTTGTTTTTTTTTCTGATTGAGAAGCAGTTTATGATTTAGGAACCAGGATTTGATGGAGGAGAAGGCCCGCTGAAGTTTATTTTGTAATTGGATCGGATCAGGGTCCGAGGTGAGGATCACAGCATCGTCGGCATAGAGAATTATTTGTTCTAAGCAGCTGTCTGGTAGTGAGTTTAAGAATAGGCTGAAGAGGAGGGGTCCCAGAATGGAGCCTTGGGGGACTCCCGAGTGGACCAGTCTAAGGTCCGAGTGTGTATCAGCGATTCTTACTGTTTGGGACCATTCTTCAAGGTAGCTCTTAAACTAGCCAATGGAGTTGGTTGACAGCCCAGTGTTCTGAAGCTGGACAAGCAGGAGGCGGTGATTGATGGTGTCGAAGGCTTTAGTTAAGTCAATGTAGATTGAGCATAGTAGTTCACCGGAGTCAAGTGCATTGTGGATTGCGCCAGTGAATTCAAGTAAGGCTGTGGAGGTGCTGTGATCTTTGCAGAACCCGTGTTGTTGCTTGCACCGGATATTGTACATATCCAGGTATTCTGTGAGCTGGTCCGAGACAATGTGTTCTAGTGCCTTGGACAGTAGGGGTAGTAGGGAGATAGGTCTGTAGTTATCATGGGCAGTTTTGTCACCACTTTTATGGACTGGGGTGACAGTGGCAGATTTCCATCTCTCCAGGAACTGGCTAAGGCTGAGGGAGAGGTTGAAAATTCTGGTCAAAGGACTAAGCACTTCATCAAGTGTGAGAGACAGGATTTTGAGATCAAGAGAGTCATTACTGAATCTTGATTTACCAAGGGCTTTGGTAACATATTTGCATACTTGGTGAGCCTTGACTGCTTTGAAGTAGAAGTGGGGTGAGCTGGTGGGAGTAGTGTTCATTGTGGACAGAGGAGCTTTACCATCTTTGAAGTAGTCCTGGGGCAGGACAGAGCTGAGGTTGTTAAAGGCCTTATTAATGGTTTTTGAGATGAGGGTTGTGGTTCCGTTGATGTTGAGTATTGATGGGGGGGTTTTGGGTGGGTTCCCGGTGAGTTCCTTTATTTTCTTCCAGAATTCCCAACCATTGCCCCAGGAGTTTGTGAGGGCATGCTTATAGTAGGCGGACTTCATTTGCTGGATGGTTTTGGTGCAGTCATTGCGGGCACGTTTTTAGTTTTGGATGTTGTTTTGCCTTCCAGAGTTTCTGGCCAGTTCCCAAAGGTAGTCTCTTGTTTTTAGCATCCTGAGGAGGTCACCTGTGAGCCAAAGGTTACTAAGTGATTTGACTTTGTGTTTCTTAACAGGAGCATACATGTCACAGGCCACAGTGAAGATGTTTATGAAGTGGTCAAGGGCAGTGTTTACGTTGGTTGTTTATGACCGATAATACCTCTCCCCTATTTCATATTCTGCCCTTCAGTTTCTGTGCCATAGGTCCATGATTTGACACTTTTTTTGCATTGAAACCCAGCTGCCATAACCTCTACCACTCCTTGAATTTTCTCAGGGCTTTACTCATTCTCTCCACCCCTCCAGAGTTTTTACCCAATTGCAGATTTTGGTGTTATTTGGAAAGAGGCATATGTTCTTTTTCAACTGTTCTGCAATGTCACTTATGAAGACATTGAAGAGGACTGGTCCCAGCACTGAGCCCTGAGGTACTCCGCTGGCCACACTCACCTCATTGACATCAGTGTCATTTACCACCACCTTCTGCTGATTATCTATCAACCAGTTTCATACCAAGTTTACCACCTTGGGTTCCACCCCCAAAATGACAAGTTTCCTTATAAGTATCCTATGTTGTATGGAGTCGAAGGCCTCGCTGAAGTCTAAGAGGAACATGTCTAACCTTCTACCCTGATTTAATTCTCTGGTCACCCAGTCAAATATATCAATCAGATTTTTCTGACATGACCTCCCTCCATGAGTCCATGCTGCATTGGGTCTTATAATTTGTTGGATTCAAGATACTCCACTAGCCCTTCTTTTAATAGTGTCTCCATTAATTTCCTCACCACTGACGTTAGGCTGACAGGCCTATTTTTTTTTTTTTTGCAGTTAATTCTTTTCATTAAAGTTTAAACTTAGAACAGATGTACAGAAATAGTCTAGGAAGACTATACAGGCAATGGTGACAATACACTAAGCTTACATGAAGGGGAAAAAAAGTATAACTTTCAGTCAATCAGCAAATATACAGGGTAAATGATACAGGAGCAAAATATACTAGATATATAAGAATCGTATAATGAAACTGAAGTGTTTTAATTTGTCACGAAAACCAAATCCTATGAAACCCCAGGATCAAGGCCACTACCTTGAACTGTAGTAAGAGTGAGAATGAGTAAGGAATATGGGGAGGATAGAAAGGGCTCCCAAAGGAAATTATATTAAGACAAGCATCTCCTTGCAAAATGGGACATTCTGTCCAGAGTGGCTAGGTTTCTGACTGAAGTTAGCCTTTGGAAGACAGTGGGAATCTCCTCAGTCTTCCATTGCTGGAGTATAAGCTGTCCTGCTCTAGCCAACGAGGGGTCAAGAGGGTGAGTCTCATCTCTCTGTATCTTTGTCTTTCCCTCCCCCCCTTTGAAGCTGGCAGCTGTCTCAGATCCCTGCATCAAACCTACAGATAGCTGTGCCTCTTCCTGAAGGTGGCTACCAATCAGCTTTCAAGAATCTGCCTATACTTTCTGGTAGCCAGGGTAAGAATAGCCTAATGAAAACCAAGATCCAGCCTTATCCCCTGTGGACTGACATTTCTGTCCTCAGTCGTGCTCCGGCCATCGAGCGGACATGAAAGTGTGTCTCTCTGCCATCTTTGACTCTCCATCCCCCCTCTGAAGCTGCCAGCTCACATGAATCCTTGTACTGAGCCTACAGATAGCTACACCTCTTCCTGAGAGTGGACACCAATCAGCTTTCAGGACTGTGCATTTATTTTCTGGTGGGCAAGGCTGGAATAGCACGCTATATCCTAAGATCCAGTCTAATCCTCTGCTGACCAGCATTTCCATTCTCAATCCTGCTCCAGTCACCAAGGAGTCATGTAGGTGATTCTGTCTGCCACATTTGACTGTCCCTCCCCCTTTGAAGCCACCAGCTCCTTCATTTCCCTGCACTGTGCCTACAAATAGCTGCACCTCTTCCTGAGGGCTGCCACCAGTCAGCTTTCCAGACTCGGCATATATTTGAACTGCCTTAATGGTTCTTCTGTGCTGTGGTCCTTGTGCTAAGGATTGAGTACAAAGGGCATCAAGGAGTCTGAAGGACTGAGCATATGAAGGAGTCTGCTTGGAGTCAGCCAGGGTTGGCTCATCTCCCTTTGCCGCCCTACCTTCCTGCTCTTCTACCCACTTGAGTGGTAGGCAGTCCCATTCCATCCTCCTCCTCCTCATTGTCCTGCTTCTCCTTCTATCTGCTGATGTGGAGACAAACTCTGGTCCCCCAACCCCCCACTTCTGTTAAGGGTATTAGCATCTACCATCTGAATGCTAGGAGCCTTCTCCCCAAGCTTGATCTCCTCTCTGTCTAGGTTCAGCTACAGTGTCCTAAGGTCCTCTGTATCTCTGAATCCTGTCTCTCATTCAGGACTCTGGATGCCAGCCTGCCCCTTCCTGTTTTCCAACTGTTTAGGTGGGACAAGGGAACATGTGGAGGAGGCTTTGCTATCTATGTCCACCATAGCCTTTCATGTACAGTGGCCTTTAGGGATGCAATACCTTCCTCCCACAAATCTCTCCTAGTCAGACTCTTTTTTTCCCCCTCATCTGCAACTATAGTCATTGGTGTTTTCTATGCCTCTCCTAAGATTTCACACTGCTCCCTGATTAGCTCTTTCCTCCATTAGCTCCTGCTCCTTCTCAGGTGAAATCTTCCTTGGGGATTTCAGCATAAATTGGCTCTCTCATCTTCCAAATCTACCATTCACAGGACTGAGTCCCTAAATCTCTCCCAGATTATTTCAGAACATACTTGACTCAATCCCCATTCCACCAATCATACCCCTTTGGACTGGGATCTAACCTCTCATCTTCACCGCATTGTTGCAGCGGGTACTTTATACTGCTGGACTCATTCAGTAACCACTCCATAATATTCTGCACGACGAAAATCTGGTGTCCACCCTCCTCTCCAAAATACATGTGGTCATAGTCTCTCCAGTTGCTAAACCTCAATGCTTTACTGAGCGACCTTGCTGCAACAGATTGCTCAGCCATTCTCTATGCCTCTGATATAGATGTGGCCCTTTACTTATTTCACTCCAAATTCTCATCTATGTGGAACAAGCACACCCCTTCAGGAAATCCAAAATTAAAACTTTACACCACCCGTGTATTACTTCTGAAATCATCAACCTGTGTAAGTCCCTTGATCTTGCATGGGCCCACTTCAAAACAATCCCACTCTTCTCCTGATCTCATTTCCTATATCATCCTGAGGAAGGAAGAATTGAACAAAGGCTGACTGGGCTACAAAACTGAGCTACTTCAAGGCCAACCTCCAGAATAAACTTAATGCCCTAGTTAAATTCTGGAAGGTTATCCACTTTTTATTTTTTCCCCTGCCCAGTCCCCTCCCTCAGTCCTCTTGTTAATGGTTCATCTGTTTCTGAGTCTACCATTGTTGTGTTCATTATAATCAGTCCTTCACAACCTGTGCAATTCCTTCTTCTCCCTCTCCTAGCTCCTCTCCCTCCCTCCAATTCCTCCTCCCTCACCTCGCCAATGGATTTCCACTCATCCCATCACCATACAGGAAGCATTGAGTGCCCTCTCATTCCCTCAACCCCACTATGTCCAGCTCTTATGGTCTGAACCCTAATCTCCTCCTCTTTTCTGTTCCTGTCATTGCAGCTCCTCTCACTCACCTACTCAACCTCTCCTTCTCCCTCTGCTCCTCAATCCTGGAAGCTGGTCAAAGTCATTCCACTTCATAAAGGGGGTGACCCCCTCTTGTCCTAGCAACTTCTGTCTCATCTTCCTCCTACCCCCTCTCTAATTTGCAAGAAAGATTGGTCAACTCCACACTCCTCAGCTTCCTTTCATCCTCCAACTTCTTCTTACCCTTCCAGTCTGGTTTTCAGAAGCACCATTCCACTATCACCTCTATTCTGTGAGTCACTGATTCTATCTTCTCTGGGATGGATCAGGAGCACGTATCACCTACCATTTTCATCAATCTAGCGAAAGTTTTATGCTAGGAGTTACAGCATACTAGGAAGTATTAGATGTACAGTAAACCATAGGCCCATATGCGTACATCTCCAGCAAGCTGGAATCTAGTTACCCATTACTCAGTAGATGTATGTCAATTTTGATTTTAAAGCTATCAAAGAAGTTAACTTCAACTACATATTTTGGAAGGGAGTTCCATATTGGTATTATTCTTTGTGTGAAGTAAAAGCATCTGTTGTTTCTCTTAGGGTATGTTAACATAAGTTGATAGTTATGACTTCTTAAACTTCAATCCCTTCTGTTGTGTAGCATACCCAGGTCTACCATCAGCTGTTCATCCTTGGATATCTGGAATATTTGCAGTAGGTATCCCCTTGTTCTCCTAAGTTCCAAGGGGTATAAATTCAACTCAGTCAACCTCTGTTCATTGTTTTTGTTCTGTATACCATCTATTAATTTAGTAATCCTTCTCTGAACACCCTCCAGTCTAGTTATATCCCTCTGAAGGTACAGACTCCATAGAGGAGTACAGAAGTCTAAATGCAGCCTTACATAAGACCTAAACAGTGGCAGAATGCATGCCCTATTTCTGGATGTGAATGCTCTTTTTATACACCCTATTGTTTTACTACTTTTACTGATCACCTCACTACAATGTTTACTAAAGGTTAGGTCAGATGAAATGATAATTCCCAGATCTTTTTCGGTATCAACTGAGTTCTAGATTCTACCATTCAGTGAGTACTTATTTTGTATATTAGAGTCTCCTAAACGCATAAAGGCACATTTATGGGTGTTAAAAAGCATACCGCTAGTTTTTGCCCAGTCTTTCATGGTGTGCAAATATTTTTCCAAAGACTGCACCTCCAAATCACAGCTAACTTTTGCAGCTATCTTAGTGTCAATTTGCTGTCTCATTCACTCCTCCTGAATAAGCTGAGTTCTGCTGGTCTCTCAGCTTCTGCTGTTGATTGGTTCCATCCTTAGCTCATGAGCCATCAACAATCGATGCAGATCTGTGGTATCTTTTGGCCCCCACTATCCATCATGGCAGGGGTCCCACAGGACTCCATCCTGGGTCCCATCTTCTTCTCTGTTTTTGTGAGTGACCTCCCCTCTGCCAACTTGTATATTCCCAGCTATGCTTCTATGACACAGTCTGGGCCCTCCATCTCAGTTGTGGACTTCAACTGCATTCCACACTGGTTCCAATCCAACAAGCTCTGGGTCAACACTAAAAAAACTGTGTCTATGACCTTTGATACCAGTCAGAAACTGGTCACACTACCCCCCCATGTTCATTGCATTGGATAGCACCCCTCTTGTAGCAGTTCAATGCTTCGAGTAGCTCAGTGTTTGGCATGACAGTAAGCTTGACTTCTCAGCCCACATTTGTGTCATTCACCCTAAACTCTGTCCCAAGTTTAGTACTTGTACCAGAACAAAGACTACTTATCTCTGCAGGTCTGCAGGGAGCTTGTTACCATAATGGTGCTCCTTGTCTTCAACTATATGGAAGTGGTTTATTGCACCACCCCTTCCACTTCCTTGCCAGATTGGACACCCTCTGAAACTTGTTCTGCCATTTTCAATCAATCAATCAATCAAAATCTTTATTTATCCAGGCGAACATCATTGAGCAATGCTCATTTGCAAGACAGACCTGGGTAGGAAAAGGTCAGTTGCACATAACAGGAACCATACATATGTATATACACAATAGACAAGGTAATACAAAATAAAAAACATCAATATTCAAGCCATCATAACATAACACATAAGGTCAAAAAGCATATATAATTGCTGACTTCCATTTTTTTCCATAGAGAAAGACGATTATAATTTGCCATTATAACCAGCTGGTTATAATGGCAAACATACGCCAGCATTCTCTCACTCAAGCTCTGCCAGCCACATCTCTCCTGTCAGCTCTATCCCTCCTAAGGGGGTTCAACTTGAAAAGTTTAATGGACGGTTCCTACCAAAATGAAACAGATCTGGAATTAAAAAGAACAAAAAGTCAATTTCTCCTCAGGGAACGTGAGATCAGTCAGTGGTGGACTACCTAGCAACACCATAGAAACCAGGGCATTCCTTAGCAACACCAGAGCAACTGAAACCTTCAAGACTAAACCAAAAACTGGACTTTACAGTTAAAACTTTTTAAAAGTATTCCTAAAAAACTTAAAAATGTTGTTGGTTTAACATTCATTTTACGTTTAATGTTTCAGCAAAAACTTTCAGATCTGGCAAAAAAATCGTGTTGATTCAGTTCGAGTCCCACCAGTATAAGTAAGCCAAGAATAAGACTGTAGCTGAGGTAGGTTATAGGAACATAAATAATAATTAGAGTCCATACTAAACATATTGCAGGTCAGTGTCATGCTACAGTCACCACACGTGGCAGCTTGTGGTGGTTGATATTGTCCACCTGGTCTGAGATAGAGAAGGGACAAGAGGAGAAGTCACAGTCTTGCCCACATGGTGGATCCTAGGAACAATCACAGGATTGTTAAGTAAGAGGGTTCTGCTGCCTGTGCAACCAATTCCCCCTCCTCGCACCCACCATTGCTTCTTCTATTCGTCCCTTTCCATCCTCCCACTGCCCTTACAGCGAGGCTCTCAATACCACCTGCATATCCAAATTTTGGTTTGGTACCCTTCCCTCTTACCTCTTCTCTCTCTCTCTCTCCTATCCTAATTCCCCACTGCCTCCCTGTTCCCTTTATTCCAGAGACCACTGCACTTTTTCAGATCTTCACCCTTGCTCTTCTGCTGGGCAATCTGCCTTCTCCTATCAACTTCTCTCATTCTGTAACCAACTCCCCTCCTCCATCTACCTCTCTTCATTTTATTTATTTATTTATTTATTTATTTCAGTGTAAGATTAATATCTTTGAGTCAAGAACTCATTTTCAAAGGTTCCAAGTCAGTTAAACGGACAGATACAGACAACAGAACACATAACACAGCAGTGGATTACAAAATAACATTACAATGGGTTGCACATACTTTTAAGTTTAACGAATAGATAGGAGTCTAGGTTTCACTAGTACATAAGAGTCAAACATTGTAAGTTTCACTAGTGCATAGGAGTCTAACATTGTAAGTAACAGTACTAAGTGTGGGCATAGTAGTGTTAGAAACAGGAAAGAGAGGGAGAGGCCAGGGATTGAGTCTCTGCTGGGTAGTACAGGGGACAAGTGGGGGTGGGGCATGGACAGATGCCAGGGTGGTAGGCTGAGCTCACCAGTGGTGGCCAGGGGTGAGAATGGAGGGAGGGTGGGAAGCAGCCCAAGATAGGCATTGTCAAATGTTCACGTATGTAGTTGATGGGTGGATGATCTGTGTTGGGGGAAGGTTGACAGTTTATTGTAGTGTAGGCTATGCAAGGTAGGTATTTTGTGGGTAGGGGGATTTGTTGAAGACAGTGGGGGGGAGAATGCAGGGGGCAGTGGTTGGGTGGTTAGATCCAAGGGGTGGGTGGGATAGCCTAGAGGCCCTGAGCATGGGCTAAGTGCGGCAGACATAGATTTTCTTTTAGTTCTAGCCGGGAATGAAGCCCAGTTTTGAATTGTCTGAGATTGGTGCATTCTAAGAGTGCGATAGGCAGCTCATTGAACCACTTTGGGCCCAGGAAGGTGAGTGATCTCTGTGCCACTTTAGTACACTTGAATGGCACCTGGAGCCCCCCTTTTGCAGTGCTCCTAGTCTGCTTAAGGGGTAACACCTTTGCGAAAACCCTGTTAGTGGACTCAGGCATGAGCCCTAGCAAGGATTTTTTTGATAACCATGCAAGTTTGGAGTTGAGCTCGGAGATGGAGTGGGAGCCACCCTGTCTCATTGAAGGGGGTGCAAGTGTGGATAGAGAGATCAGTACCCAACGTTAAGCCACAGGATCCCCTGGATCCTTCAGGCACCAGCTAAAACTTCAACCCCAAAAAACACTGCATGCAGCGATGCACTCAAATGGAGATCAAATTTCTAATTAAAGTGCTTTATTGTGAGGACATACAGAAGTTACCCCAACCTGAGCTAGGATTTAAAAGCCAGGTTTTGCTGTTGATTCCTCAACTGCTCTTGTTTGGGCATACCTACATGAATTGTGACTGCATTTTGCTCCAAGAACTAATCTAATATTTATTTTTAACTTTTTTGTATTTATTTACCATTGGACCAATCTACTTACAAATGTTTGTTAATCTGACTTATTACAGTGTACTGTACTGCTTCTCCAATTGTTTCCCTCCACTGGGTCGCATCTGGAAATGAGCCTTGTCTCAGTGTGCCTCTCCTGGTTACAAATTTTCAAATAAATAAAATAAATAAATGAGCCTATAATCTTCAATGCTCACCATCAGGAGCCACTGTGTGTTCAGGATAGGAGGTGAGGGTGGGGAAAGACCTAGAATATCTAATTAAGGGGACAATGAGAGAGGACCCTAGCATCTTGTTACAACATTTCTGGATGTGTTCCGTCTTCTATCTGCCAACCTCAGTACCTCCTAACATTTGCTGGGTAGAAGAGGGTGGCAGATAATAGAGGGTGGCAGTTAAAGAGGGAAATTAACATTGCTGGAAATCAGGACAGGAGCTCATACTGACGGTGAGCGAGGGTGGTGGGTGGAGGGAAGGTAAACAAGGGAATGCTGCGTCTTGTTACAACATTTATAAATTTGGGCCCAGAAATGATGTAGCTTGGGGAAGTTGCAAATGTCATGTAGAAGGTCAGCCCCAGGGGCAAGACAATGCCAACTGGTATCATGGCTCATAAGTCCTAGATATTTAAGTTTAATGGGGGTAGAGTGCCAATATGCATGAATTTGTTTTGAATGATACTTCTGGAGTCCAGACAGGATCTGTGAGTGAAGGACCAAACTTGGGTCCAGCAAGTAACAGAAATGTCCAAAAACTGACCGACCTATAGTTGCCAACCTCCTCCCCACTGTCACTTTTATGAAGCAGGACTACATCTGCCTTCCTCCAATCTTCTGGAACCATTCCTGTTTCCAGTGAGTTGTGCATAATTAGTATGGGCACAGCGGTAACATCAGAAAGATATTTTGGAGCCTTTCACAATACAGTTTTGCAGATGAAGAGACTCCAGTGTTGAAACTGTCTGTTGGCCAAGGAGAGTCAATTTAACAAGGCATAAAGGTCACAGTGATGTGCCTGGTAAGGTGTATCTGTGATAAATCTGTTACACTGTGATACAATAGGTCAAGTTTAGTGATGCAGGATTTTGCAGTAGTTTGGTATAAAACATTACCATAGTCAGATACAATAAGACATTTTATTTCTAATAAATTGAAGTCTAGCTTTCAGACTGGAAATATTTTTGCTTGGATAGAAGATGTATAGTTTGGCCCCATGTGTATATACTAAGACATAAATGTGTGTCTTTAAGTACAACTTGTATTCTAGGATGATGCCTAAGTTCATCTGTCTTTATGTTGTGCTCCAGTAATGGAAGGTGGCGCATATAGTGCCTATCCACAAGGGGGGATCAAGGGAGGTGGCAGGGAACTACAGGCTTGTCAGCCTGACATCGGTGGTGGGCAAGGTGATGGAGGGCATTGTCAAGGAGAGGCTGGGGGGGATCTGGAAAAGTCAGGGTGCCTGGGCGATAGACAGCATGGATTTGTCCCGGGGAAATCGTGTCAGACAAACCTTGTGGAGTTCTATGACTGGGTGGCAGTGCCTTGGACCTGGGTAGACCAGTGGACATCCTCTTTCTAGACTTCAGCAAGGCATTTGACTCTGTTCCTCACGTGGGCCTGTTGGATAAGATGGGAGAAATGGGGGTGGGGAACCAGATGATCAGATGGATAGGCAATTGGCTCCAGGACCAGACCCAGAGGGTCGTAGTTGGCGGGATAGTCTCATCCCCAAGGAGGGTCATTAGTGGGGTCCCACAGGGCTCAGTCCTTGGGCCCCTCCTGTTCAACGCCTATGTCTCTGACATAAGGACAGGTATCAGGAGTGAGATGAGTCTCTTTGCGGATGACTCAAATCTGGGGGCAGTGGTGGATGGGGAGGAGGGGAGGGTGGCCCTACAGGGGGACCTGGAGGCTCTGGAAAGATGATCTAGAAAGTGGAAGCTGAGGTTCAATGCAGGGAAATGCAAGGTACTGCACCTGGGAGCCAGAAACCCGGGCCAAGTGTACACCCTGGGGAATGCTACAAGTCTCGATGGCTGAGCGGGACCTGGGGGTGGTGGTGGATGTCAAGATGAACAACTCGGAGACTTGTAGGAGGGCAGCAGCCAAGGCCAACAGGATGCTGGGATGCATCGCTAGAGGATCGCCTCCAGAAGGAGGAAGTGATACTCCTCTGTATAACTGCTTGGTGAGGCCGCACCTCGAGTACTGCGTGCAGTTTTGGAGCCACACTTAAGAGGACATTAGACTCCTGGAGAGGGTCCAGAGGAGGGCAACCAAAATGATTTGGGGCTTGGGGGCCAGGATCTATGAGGAGAGGCTCAAAGAGCTAAATATGTACACATTGGAAGAGAGAAGGGACCGGGGGGACATGATGGAGGTCTTCTGGTACATGAAGGGGGTAAATAGGGGAGG
This sequence comes from Neoceratodus forsteri, assembly GCA_016271365.2. NCBI lineage: Eukaryota > Metazoa > Chordata > Ceratodontiformes > Ceratodontidae > Neoceratodus > Neoceratodus forsteri. Next base: position 188,083,912 of record CM028132.1, on the reverse strand, counting down.
AACAGTCAGGGTGCTTCAAAGGAAGGAGGAGGGGGCCACTAGAGGGCATGGGTGGAAGCCGGAGGGGAGAAGATTCAGGGGAGAAAGGAGGATGTACTACTTCACTGAGAGGGTGGTGGAGCCATGGAATGCGCTGCCTAGGGGGCTGGTGGAGGCAGAGACGGTGGAGGGGTTCAAGAAGGGGTGGGACAGGTACAGGGGAAGGGTTCTGGAAGCAAAATCCAATGCAGCGAGTATATCCAGAACTGGGAAGGGAGAAGCCAGAGAAGGCGAGGGGGGCAGGAAGGTCAGCTCCCAGGGTGGGGGCTGACCAAACGAGCAGACGCGAAAGACCATTAGGCCTTTTCTGCTGGCATTTTAGTATGTTAGTATGTTCTTCTAAATTAGATTTCAATTAATCTATACAATCTACATAGTAAAATCTCCTCTCCCATTTTGTAGATCTACAGGGGTTTTCCACTGGCACTCTCTCTATATTTTGGGAATTTAACAGACTCCTCAGACTTGCTAGGTCAACCCTTTATCTTGCTTTACATTCAGGCATTAAGATCAGTATGGGGAGAGTAAGCAATCAGCTGTCCTCAAAGCTCATCTGGAGTTCATCTCCTCTGGAGGCCACTGAGTGCACACCCTGGAGCCCAAACCAATTACTTCCTGAGGCGCGGGATGGGAAAGGAAACAGTAATACAAAGGATTTGTGTATGATTCATAGTACACTTGGGTCCCTCTCAGCAACCTGAATCTTGTTGGGCACTGTATATTTGATTCCAGTGGGGTTCTGGTTACACTGAAGCCCTGCCATGGGGTGGGGAGGAGCCATTGTAGATATCTTTCTCCAGAATGGATAAGGTGCTACTGGGGTTGGGAGAAGGCCATCAGCTAATAGCGTAGGTGTGAGAGGAAGTTAAAAGGTAAATAAAATTTTTTTTCTTGGTGGGGGGGGTTCAAATAACATATTTTTGTAAAGTTTAAATTTCCAACCCATGTAGTTTATGCAAGATAATTACGTGGGTTGGAATGCTGATTAGCAAATCAAATGTTTTCATAGTGTGCCACTTTATAAAGAATATTATAATACAGGAAATTTCCAGGCCTATACAGGGTTAAATAAGCATGGAAAGATTGCATACAAGATCACCCCAGTTATTTATTACAAAATAGGGAGAAATGCCTCAAAGTACAATGTAGTGATTTAGGGCTACAAGATAAATTTGACTGTGGTACTGCAACGGTCCCACAGATGAGAGAATGGCTTATAATATCTCAAAGAGGCAGAGCTTTGAGTACATTTTGAAGGTCATGCCTCACAAATGAAGATATTTTCCATATCTCTCTTAAATACAAGGTAAAGGATTGATGATTCCACAAACTGTAACCTTCTGCTTATTCACAGGGTAGAGAGCAAGCTGGCATAATACAAGCCCCCTTCACATACACACATACATGTACGCACACACACACACACACACACCATACACACACAAACAATGCGCACACACACCCACACACCATACACACACACACACACACACACTGGTTTGCTATTGTACCACATAATTGGTTAGAAGGAATCACCTCTGTCTGTGTTACAATTATTCTCATTCTGCACTAGAGGTAGTATTCTGAGCAAGAAGTGCCCATCAGAGAAATGTTTATTGATTGTGAGTCGATTCCAAATGAACATGATCATTTTTGGTTAAATCTCAGTGTTGGAGTGGTGCTACACTGAGAATGCTAATCCATTCCTGCTTCTGAATTGTGTGTGTGTGGGGGGGGTGATAATGGACATAGTGTTCTCTTCAAACCATAAATTCCTATGCTATCGTGTTTCTATATAATGCTTACATTTAACTCATTACCCACCCATTATCAAGCAGTGCCACTAAATGCCCTAGTCTAAGAAGAAAGAAGTCAGTTACTATTTATGAAGTATTAATTGATTTCACACTGATATATGACAGTTTCTCCTATATTTTCAATAAATCAATAGTTCTTAAAAATTAGTTTATAAACATTGCACATTCTGTTCATACAATTGACTTATTTAATTTTTATTTACCAGGTGGGTGCACTAGACAAAATGTTTGCCTATTTTCAGGTACAACCTGGGAGAATACAGCAAAGGAGGTCACCATACCAGTATACAAATGTCCAGAGAAACATGGCGCAATAGAAACAGACAAACAGTAGTACAGGGAATTAAATAGAGCATGGGAATTAATACACAAGATGCAATGGACCTGATTTTCAAAGGCTGAAATTTGGCACAAGTCGCTTCACAAAAATGATTTGACACAAGTGGCACCTTGTGCCAAATGTTGTGGCAATCCCGATTTTTGAATGCAGGCTAAACTTTAGTTAAAGATATCAATTATGAAGTTGAACAATACTTTATACAAATTTATAATCCTCCCACATACGATTTATCCTCTGAAGACTATCAATTTTATCTGAACAAATTCTTATGTCCAAAGTTACATCCTATCTTAGCGGAAAGTTTAGTTTTACCCATCTCCATTACAGCTATCATAAATACTATTAATACCCTTACGTGATAAAGCTCCCAGTCCAGATGGGTTGACCCCAATTTTTATAAGGTATTTGGTGAGGATCTTGCTCTGCACCTCAAATAATTTTTTGCTTATATTTTAGAGCATTGCATCTCTGAGAGCTCGCTTTTAGAAGCACTGATTATACTTATTCCTAAGCTGCATAAACCCAGTGATCAATTAGGCAGCTACAGACCTATTTCACTAATAAATGGTAACATCAAAATTCTAACAAAAAATTCTAGGTCAGAGAATTAAAGTATGTTGGTCAGGTCTGATTTCTGCTGAACAGGTTGGGTTAATGCCAGGAAGATCTCCCTCTGATCATATTAGGAAGCTTACCCATATCTTCTCTGCATCCAGAGATTCCAGGACTCCTGAAGTTCTTGTGTTCCTTGATGCAGAGAAGGCTTTTGATAAGGCTAATAGTAACTTTATATGTGAAATGCTTAAAAAATTTGGTTTTTCTCTTCTTTTATTACTTGGTTAAACATCCTATATTCCTGCCTGTGCAAAAATTTATGTTAATGGTATTTTCTCCTCATCCATTAACTTGCGTTCAGTTACAAGACAAGGGTATCCCCCTATCTCCTATACTGTTTAATTTTTATTTAGAATCTCTACTCTACTATCTAAATATTAATCCAAATATTAAAGGAATCAAAATTCATTCTCATCTTTTAAAATTGTCTGCCTATGCGGATGACATCTTGCTTCATATTTCACATCCGAACATCTCCATCCCAGCAATGTTAGATACTATTGAGAAATTAAGCAGGGTCTCTAACTATAAACTTAATTTGTTTAAAACAGTAGTTATGCCATTAAATAGCACTGCTTCTAAAAGTGGTATTACTAAATTTGGGTTTACATGGTCCCCCAATCATATAAAGTATTTAGACTTATATCTTTCCCAGGATAACTCTTTGATGAAATCATTAAATGTTAATGATTTACTTCTAAATATTAAGTTAGACTTGAAATGATGGAAGAAACTTCCTCTTTCTTTAAATGGTAGAATTAGTACCATTAAAATTAATATTTTTCCTGGAATTATTTTACCCTCTTAATACTCTTAGGCCTGGATATTCAAAAGGGTTGCGCATGGTACAACAGAGTTGCTCTGGCACAACCCGGCATTGCGCCCCAGTGGGATATTGAAAGGGCTGCCAGGCACAGTGTATATCCTGATGCGCCAGGGTGCAGTGTAATTGCATGCAGCGCAGATGCAGGGGGCGTGCCCATGCATATGTGGCACATCTCAATATTCAGCCCAGGATGTGCGGTGCATATGCTGGCACAACCCTGCAGTGCCCCACATGGGGGGCTCAAGGTTGAGCTCGTGAGGAGTGGGAACAACTCCCGGCCACCCACAGTTAGGCTGCTGTATTGCAGGGCACAACACAACAGCCACCAGCCGTGGGTGGCCACCCACCCAGAACACCATCCACAAGTACACACATATCCCTGGTAGTCCAGTGGATCCCCCCTCCTGATTCCCTGATGCCCCAATAAATGTTATGATAGGCTTTCCCTGGTAGTCTAGTGGCCCTTCCTCTCTCATGTGTCCCTGATCGCTGGAATAAGACCTTTATGTAAGTCTCTGGTGGTCTAGTGGTACCCCCCCACCCATTGCCATGATCACGGTACAGCACCATATCGTATATCTCTGGTGATCCATTGGCACCCCCACCACTCCACCCACACAGACCCCTTGCCCACCTCCCCCCATCATGGGTGGGCGGCTGCAACCACCTGCATACCACCTGGCTGCCTGCTGAATTACAGGTACAGCATGAGCTGTAAGCCCATTGGTCCACAGTGTGGATGAATGGGCTTGCAGGGCATACTATACTAGACAGTCCTAAATATGTGAATGACTTCATTCACATATTTAGACTTCTAATACAATATGCCCTGCAAGCCCATACTGTACCTGTCATTCGGTGGGTGGCTGGGCAATATGTGGGTGGTTGCAGCCACCTGCTGGATGATGGGGGAGCGGGGTGGGCAAGGGGTTCCATGTGGTGGGAGGGGTTGAGAGTGCCATTGGATCACCAGAGAAATATGATATGGCATTGTACCATGATTGCAGCAACGGGGGGTACCTCTAGCCCACCAGGGAGTTACATAAAGGTCTTATTCCAGCAATCAGGGACACGGGAGGGAGGGGGGCCACTAGACTACCAGGGAAAGTCTACCATTACATTCATCGGGGACTCAGGGAATCAGAAGGGAGGAGGGCCACTAGATTGCCAGGGCTTTGTACTATGGTGTGTAACCCTTATCATGGCTATGGGGTGGGGAATGCACCAGGACCCCCACTGTGCACACATCATGCTGTGCAGGCTGCCAGGTGCAAGCCACTGGGATGCCCTGGGCAAGGCATGCAAATATGGCCATAATGACATGCAAATAGTCCCATTTGTGCCTTGCGTATATTATGGCCTCATTTGCATGCCCTCTGCTGAATATCGTGGGTGATGCACCTAGCGCAACTGCAGTTGTGCTGGTGCATCCCCATGCTCCCTGTATGTGGCTTGCACTGGTGCAGTGTCACTGCACTGTGCACAGTCCATGCCATATTCAGGAGTGTTGCGCCATGGCACATCACTGCTGAATATCACCTGGTCCTGGCCCTGACGCATCCCAGTTGCGCTGCGCCCAGGCTTGAACCCCTGCCAGGCGCAGTCTGAATATCTGGGCTATAGTGTTTATCGTCCCCTCTCATGGTTTAATAGCCTTCATTCCCTTTTAATGGAATTTCTTTGATCAGATAAGCCCTCTAGAATAGCTTTCAATAAGTAGTTCCTCACAAAGCAGAAAGGAGGCTGTAAAATTCCTAACTTTACACTTTATTATATGGCTAGACATATTAATAAATACTTTAGATGGTTGACCACTAAAAACTCAGAATCTAACTACTATCCAGTTTGGCTAGATATTGAACGTTCGCTCTTTGAAAAGTGTAAAATTTCGATCCCATCTATCCCTTATGGTAAATTCCGGAACCTACCTTTGATTTTGAAAAAAAAATGAGCATTGGAATTTTCATTTAAGGTTCATGAACAAATATGCAATTATCTCAAACTGAATTTAGATAAAGATATTAATCAGCCCTTACTTAATAATTACAATTTTAAATTACATTAAAGGCCTTTTATTACTAATTGGTTCCCTTCTCTTAGTGGTTTAACAGTTGAATTTCTTCTTTCTAATGGGTTTATGTTACCACTGGAGGATGTGAGGAATAAGATGGGTGTTGGTAAAGGCATCTTTCTTAATTTGTTTACCTTACAACAAGCTTTATTAACACACTTAGGGCCATTGCCTTGGCTCACTAGAAATAAATATTTTATTCTTGAAGTTATTGGAAGAATCTCTAAACCTCACCTGGTTTCAAAACTTTATAAATTTTTATTAAACTTAAAATCTCCTTACACTCCTTTAATACCTAAATTTTTGTAGCAATGTGTTCAGGTCTGACTGGGGTATTATTTGGATAAACCTCTATAAGTATATCTCTAGGGATAATCTGAGGTTGATACAAATTAAATTACTACATGATGCCTCTTCTACCCCAGCTAAACCTTTTGATGTTGGGCTGTTACGTTCTGGAGTTTGCACAAAATGTGAGGAAGGATTTGATACTCTTCTCTATATGTTTTGGGAGTGTCCATTGCTTTGTTCTTTCTGCAGCATTCAAAGAGCACTCCACTTGGTTGAGGGGAGTTTAAATCAGTGGGGGTGGCCAAGATCACAGAGGTTGCCCTCAGACTGAAGCACACATATTGTGAACTGGACCCAGTGCCAACACGTTTCTTGATGAGATGTGTTGACTCCTTTGGCCCAGTGTTCGAGTTGATTGTCCGGTGTTCTGTCTCAGAGGGGGTCTTCCCAGATGCCTTGAAAGAGGCTTTGGTCAGGCCCCTCCTGAAGAAACCATCCTTAGACCCTGACATCTTGGCAAATTACCATCCGATCTCCAACCTCCCATTTTTGTGGAAGGTTGTGGAGAAAATTGTGGCACAGCTGCTAAAGGAGCACCTCATTACCTTTGACCTGTACAAATCCCTCCAGTTGGGGTTTCAGGCAGGGCATAACATGGAAACTGCATTAGTTCCGTTGCATAATGACCTCCTCAGGGCAAGAGATCAAGGAGAGGGGACAATTCTCATTCTCCTCAATCTCTCTTCAGCATTTGACATGGTAGACCATAGTATGTTGCTTGATTACCTGAAGGAATTCTGTGGACTCACCGACATTGTGATCTGTTGGTTTGAGTCCTATCTCATGAACAGCAGGCAACGGGTAGTGATGGGGAATTTCTCCTCCTCCCCTAGCCTCCTGATGTGTGGAGTACCTCAGGGTTTGGTCTTGTTACCAATGTTGTTTGCTCTGTACATGCTGCCCCTGGGAGAGCTCATTAGGAAATACAGTTTGGGTTTTCATTGCTATGCCGATGACACTCAACTGTATCTTTCCTTTGCCTGTGGAACATCCAATGCGGTTGAAGTGCTAAGTAGATGCCTAACCGAGATCAGCGACTGGATAGCCTCCAGCTGGTTGTGACAGAACCACGATAAGATGGAGGTACTAGTGGTGGAGTCGAGCAGAAGATGTGATAGGATGGCCTCTGTCACAGATACTGGATTATTTCTGGGGTCTGTGTCATTGAAGGCTTCCTCTATGGTGCACGATCTTGGTGTAACCTTTGACAGCAGATTGACATTTGAAGCTCAGTTGTCATCCTTTGTCCGGACTAACTTTTACCATCTTAGGAATATCACCAGGTTCAAGCTCCTAGTTCCGCCTATGGACCTCCTCACTTTGTTGCATGCTTTTGTAACATTAAGGCTGGATTACTGTAATGCACTCTACTTCAAGGTCTCGGGAGGTGCCCTCCGCAGGCTGTATCTATTGCAGAATGCAGCCACCAGGTTGTTGACAGGGCAGTCTAGATACTGCCACATCACCCCGGAACTGCACTGGCTGCCGGTCAGGTGGAGGATCCTCTTCAAGGTGGGCTTGTTCACCTTAAAGGCCCTACATGAGCTGGTCCCTGGGCACTTGTCTGACAACACCCGCTGTCTCGGCCTGCTCCCTACGTTCCTCCTCTAGTGGCCTCCTAGCAATTCCCAGGATGAGGCTTAAGACAGCTGGCAGCAGAGCTTTTAGTGTCACCGGCCCCATTCTGTGGAATTCACTTCCACTATCTGTAAGGAAGGCCCCCTCAGTTGAGGTTTTTAAGGCCTGCCTCAAGGCCCTTCTGTTTATCCAAGCCTTCCCAGACACTGTCTGGTAGTATTTATGTATAGGACTGCCTCTTATACTGTATTTTAACTATTTTTTATTATATGGTTTAATTATCAGTATTCACAATATGTATATGTTTGTGGTTTTAAGATTAGTCATTATTTATTTGTATAGTGCCCAGATCCTCTGGGGTCGGGTGCTTCGAAAAATAAACCTTGCCTTGCCTGGTCTAATATTAATAATATTAAATCATAGCTAGGTAATTTACCAGGGACAGATCAACATTGGAATTCTGAAATGTATGTTCTGGGTGATTTTAGTGGCTTAGATTTGGAAGACCTAAAATTTTATACTTCTATTATAGCTTTATCAGCTAAAAAAGTTATCCTTAAACACTGGAAAGATAAAGACATTCCCACTCTTACCGAATGGAGGAACAATTTGTTAATTGATCTCAGACTCAAGAAAATTGTTGCTAGTCTGAAACACAATGATGGTATGTCCCCTTCCTCCTATGCTCCTATTAGGGAAATTTGGGTCTCTATTTTTTCTTTTCGGTTGGGGTATTTGTTTTGGTTTTTTAATACTGTTGTTCTTAGCTATTGTTACCTCTTCATTATTTCTGAACATTGTACATCCATTGTTAGTTTATTATACCTCTCATTACTCACATATTTTGTACCCTTAAATTCTTTAATGAAGAGTTGAAAATTTGAATGCAGGCTACATTGAAATTAGGCTGCTGTGTGCTGAATCAGCCCTGTTCAAGCCCTGTACCAGAAGTGCCAGTGTGCCAGGTCATATGGGGGTTTACACTATGGCAGGACTGCAGCATCCCCTTATTTGGGATTTTGGAAGCCCCACTGTGGCCGCAACTCGGCACTGAGGTAAGACCAGCCATGAGCTGGTCTAACAGCCCTTGCACTGGTTTCCTGGTATAAGCCATGTTGGGGGGAGGCTGCATTTACACAGCAGCCAGACTGGTGGGGGTGCCAGTAGTGGGTGGCATGGGCATGGCAGGGTGTGGGAGGGTACACAGAGGGCACCAGGGCAGTCATGGCCTGGATTGGGTAATGGAGCTACTGACTGGGAATGGGCCCTCTGCTTGTACAGACCGTGTCCCTTATCCCTGATGCCATCTGCCCTGCCAGCTGACCCACATCATTCAACCACCCTGACAGGGAGTGACAGTCCATGGTGTCATGGGATGAGGTTCTGTAGTTGGTGAGGGACGTACCCCAGGCAATTCCACCTGCCTGATTGCACAGCCACAGGTGCTGTAATAGTTACAGCAGATGGGATGGGCACCCAATTGGCAGGTGCCATATTCAGGTCTGGCATGTCAGTGAGTGTGGATGCTGCGAGACAGCTGGCTGGGCTGACAGTATCAGGTGGTCTTGGATATGGTCTATGCCAACATACTGCCCATTCCCAGTCATCATCTCTATGGCCCAGTACAAGGCATGACAACCCCAGTGCCCACCAGTTTAAACTCCCACATGCTGCTGTGCCCTTGCCACTCACCACATGCACCCCCACTGTTCTAGCTGCTTTGTACCATGCAGCCTTACCCCCCAACATCACGGGTCTGTGCCAGGGTTGTGCTGGGCTGAGGGGGCTTAACAGGACCCTCTGTCGAACCCCTCCAGTGTGCCAAAGTCTTGCAACAACCCTTCGACTGTAGAAACTCTTGGGACATTGGCACAGGGACCCCCTTTGTACTGGAATAGGGCACACAGTCTCTGATGCACCTTTAGTTTGCCTCTGCGATGGATCGGTGCACATTGAGCTGATCTAGTGGCCATCTGAAAATCGGGCCCAGTGTCTTAGGGACAATATATATGATACAGTGCAACATGATGACAGGCATTTTTGCTCATTGAATTACCAGGTTTTAAATAAATAAATCAAATCATATCAATACTATGTACAACAGTTTACATACAAACAGGATTCATGAATATGTGCCATTCATTGGTATGGTGTACTGTAAAATATAGGCATGGTGACACAATTTCTAGCAGTCTAAGGGCAGATACATAGAGATGCCTGGTTAAGGAATGTGTGGTATGCTCTTTTGAAGACTTGACTGGATGGACATTGATGGACTTTGACAGAGATGGAGTTCCAAATTGTAGGAGCAGAGAAGAAGGATATTTCATCAAGTTTTGTCTTGGTTTTGAGTATGTTTAAGGAACTGGGGACATTAGACTTAGGTGGCTAGGACTGGCATGGCAAGGCAAAGTTTATTTATACAGGGCCCAATCCCTGGGGCTCTGGGCACCTCACATAAAACAGGTAGGTTTTAAACACATAGGTACATCGCATATTATATGCATAAATAATTAAAATAAACTTCTAAAATGATTAAATACAAACTAGTGTTGGGTTAATCACCTTCTTCAGGAAGGCCAAACTGAACAAATGAGCATCCAGACACTTTTTAAACTTTTCGACCATCGGGGCCTCCCTACACAAGCTGGAAAGGTGTTCCAAAGGGCCAGGCCAGTGACACTAAAAGCATGGTCACCAGATGTTTTCAATTGAACCCTCAGGACAGCAAGGAGACCCCTGGTCAAGGAGCAGAGGGAGTGGACTGAGGTGGCAGGTGTTAGAAGATTAGCCAGATAGCCAGGACCCAGCCATATTGGGTCTTATTGGTGAGCAAGTCCACTTTAAAGATAATCCTCCACCTGACAGACAGCCAGTTCAGAACTCACAGGACCGGGTCACATGGCTGGACCTAGACAGACCCATCAGCAAGCTAGCTGCTGTGTTCTGCACCAGCTGCAGCTGGTGGAGGGTCCCTGCAGTGACCCCAAAGTATAGTGAGTTACAGTAGTCAAGCATAGATGTGACAAAGGCATGTACCAGTCATGGCAGATCTCCAGGCAGAACTAGAGGTTTAATCCTGATGATTTTCCCAAAGTAGTAAAATCCACTTTGGACTACAGACAACACCTAAGCTTCAAATGTCAGTATGTCATCCAGGATAGCGCCAAGATCCTGCACCCCACTGGAGGCCATCAATGGAGCAGATCCCAGAACAAATCCCGTCGCCAATCTGGAGGCACTCCCATCATGCCCGCAACCTGGCTCAATCACCAGGACTTCCATCTTGTCAGGGTTCAGTCACAACCAGTTGGAGGACATCCAATCATTGATATCCTCCAGGCAGTTGTTAATCACTTCCATGGTGTCGTGTGTTCCAGGGGCAAAGGACATATACAGTTGGATATCATCTGCATCAGCTATCGGACATGAGTAGCACTGATAGGGACATAGGGGGATCACCTGGTCACAACAGTATGTATCACACCTCCCATAGTAAGTTTGTTCAAGGCTGGTGGAGGAAGCCATCCTAGTCTGGAGTAAAGGTCACAATGGTGTGTGTATACCTGTGGCCAAGGCAAACCTGCAAATGTTGTTGTAGTCTATGTTCCATTTTTGCAGAGTAGTTTTGGAGGCTGAGTAGTAGACTGGGCTTTGGGTGTAATGTTGTCTCTAATATTATAGGACAGCCCCAATCTGTTAATGACAGCCTTGCAAGCAGCAGAGGTATGTGCTGAGAAGTCCAGTGAGGTGTCAAGTATAACACCCAGGTAGTTAAAAGACGGAACTGTGGCACGATAGGATCCATCAATACATGCTACTGCAAGTGGGGTATTGCACATCTTTATCCTAGGGGCTGAGCCAAAGAGCATAGTGTGGGTCTTAGTATTATTCATAAGGAGCCTGTTTGAATGCAGCCATGTTTGTATGGATTGAAGGTTGGAAGAGAGTTAACAATTTAATTCCAGGATGCGGTAGGAGTGCATGAAGAGGACAAGGTCATCATCATGTTGGATTGGCTGCAGTGCCATAGACTAGTCTGTATAGAATGTATGTGTAAGGAGAAAAGAAGTGGCCCCAGAATGGAGCCTTTATGGACCTGACTGCGGTATCAGGAGGGTCTACCAGGGTGTGATCAAATTTAACATGCTGAGACCTATTTCCCAGGTAACATTTGAACCATGACAGGGCAGTGGAAGAGACTCCCAAAGCACATAATTTACCACTTAGTAGGGTATGATCAACCAAATCAAAAGCCTTAGTAGGGTAATGAAGACCGCACCAGTAAGCTCACCCCTATCCATGGCAGAGGAGATGGAGGAGGTTAGTGGCAGGAGGGCAGTCGTGGTGCTGTGTTTTTTTATGAAAGCCTTGCTATGCAGGGGACAGGAGGTTATGATTGGTAAGATAGTCAGCTGGGAGGTAACCGCATTTTTTGAGCAATTTGTTGAGTAATGGAAGTATCACGATTGGCCTATAGTTGCTAATGTTCACTATGTCACTTTTCTTACAAACTCGGACAACATGGAAGATTTCCAGATATCAGGGACCATTTGTGTAGTGAGGGATAGATTGAAGATTCTCGTGACAGGAAGGGCAAGTTCTGCTGCAACAGCCGTCATTGTTTTAGTCTCTATTTCATCAGAGCTGGCAGACTTTGATATAGGGATTTATTTATTTTCTTGGCTTTTGTTAACTGGGTAAGTGCACTAGACAAAAACCTACCATTTTCAGGCACGACCCAGAAGAGTACAATTACAGAGAGCAAAAAAACAGTTACAGTAACATGAAAATACATTCACCATAAACAGGGCAGAGTACAAAAATACTAGGGTTACAGAGATAAACGATTATATACAGCAGGTACAAATTTTTGTTCAGTACATACAGTTCAGGTAAAAATAGGATCTTAATACTATCAGTATAAGCTGAGATTAAGACAGTAGTAGAAATTGATTCGGCATATAGTAAAGGATGGCAAAACATAAGACTATAGAGGGATGAAGATAATCATTACTTTATCAGAGCAGTGGAGGCAGGGAAGGGTAGAGAGCATAAGTGCTTTTTGGTTAGCAACCCCATCACAGGTCTGGAGAAAGAAAACAGATGTGGCAGTTTGAGATGAGAGAGTAATCAGAGGAGACTTTGGACATATGAGGAAGGGCGAGAAAGATAAATCAAGAAGAAGTGAGATAGCCGGCCCGGTGGCACTGAGGGTTGAGGCGCTGGACGGCACATCTCGCTCCACGCTGGTGACCCTGGTTCGAGTACAGGCTCGGGGTGCCAGGAGTTCGCCGGGGGGAGGATGAGGAGCTGATCCAGTTGCTGGTTGGCAGTTCTCATACACGAGAGAGATCTGAGGGTCTCCTCAGAGTTTGAGGCCAGGTGGCAGCATCGCATTTGAGGAACCCTGGCGCTAGGCCAGGGAAGGGCGTACAGGGCTGTGAACTGGAGCTACAGTGTGCATGCACGCCTCCACATGCATGCGCTACCATTTCTGGGGGCCTTAGGATAACGGGGGCAAAAAAAATGGGTAAAAGCGGGGATCACAGCAGGATGATACCTCTGGGTTGGCTCCGAGGATCCGCCAGGATGCACATAGTGCTAGAAGATCCCTGGGGTCCAGTGAAGTTGGCCAACATAGAGCAGTGGTCTGCCAAGAAGGATAAAGAAACTGTACAAAAAAAAGAAGTAAGATGGGGGGGCATGGGGGGCATGGGAGACCGTGCGAACCTCACAACAGGTGACTGCATTGAGGTAAAAGGAGGGGATGACAGGGCCAGACTTTGGAGGTGGAAGGGCAAGAGGGATGGGGAAGGTGGAGAAAGCCCCAGTGTAGGCAGAGAGGTCAGTAAAACTTTGGTTAAAGGTGTTGACTATGGTGATAGGATTGTGTACCGGTCATATCTCATAGATACAATGCCACTGGGCAAAACTGTGTAACAGTAACAGCATGTGGAAGAATAGCTACAGGGTACACAATGCCACATGACACAAGTAGTGTGGAGCAGTGGCGGTGATCCTGTAGCTGTTTCCTGGAGAGTTCTGCTGCAGAGGGTAAGATCTCTGCTGGAAGGATGTCCACTGAGCAACTGCCATGGCTCAGAGAGTAGAGCCATCGACACCCGGAGGACAATGGAGAGGCTGGGGACCGAGGTTGTATTCCTGGTCCTAATTTGATTAGTGTATTTTTTTTTTCTTCCCCCGGCCAGAGTTTCACCCTGTCCCTGAGTTGCCCCCCCCCCCCGGAGAAGGTTATTTTAATAGGGTGGGTTGGGGGTGCAGCCCCTCATAATGGGGGGTTTAGGGGTTGGAGTCCCCGCAGAAAACAAGTGTTTTACTGTTTTTTTTTTCCTGATCACTGTTGTGACAGCATGGTATAGTGCCATGCTGTTTTTGTTTGCGACAAGATGACCCCATGCCACAGGATTGTTGTAGTTAACTCCATCAATATTTAGGTCGGTTGGAGTATAGTTACTAGATGAAGCAAGGATTTGTTTGATATTTTTCCAGAAGAGTCTTGGGTTACCAGCTGATGCATCAAATAGAGATCTGAAACAAAGACTTTTACTACACCAGATGGCCATTTTGCATTCATTTCTGAGAACTCTGTAGCTAGCCCAATTAGCAGTGGACTTGGCAACTTTGTATATAGACCAGCTGGCATCCCCTCTTTTATTTATTTATCAAGTCTAGCATTACAAATACCTTTGAGACTTGGCTCTTTTACAAAGGTTCCATGTCAGACAAATACAAATTAAGGGGGAACATCAAGACAGACATTACAACAATGTGGACATTGCAAACAGAGTACAGATTAATACAATTCAAGGGTAGCAATGTAACAAGGCAGCCAGCAGCATTTGTCAAAGAAAATAGATAACAGATAAAAGTGCCAGAGTCATAGGGAGAGGGAAGAGGGAAGGGGGGGAGAAGGAATGTAGGAAGGGTGGGAGAGGGTGAAAAGTGCAGCATTTGGTATACCAAGATGTGAAGGTAGAATCCAGTGGGGGGGGGGGGACCTCTAGAGCAGGAAGGGAAGTGGAGAAACAAGGTTAAGTTCGGCAGTCACAGGAGCTGTTGGTAGTGAGACAGTCCCGGAGCCTAGTTTTAAACATACCAATTGTTGGGGCACAGGAGATGGTGGGTCTGAGGCCATTGAACCAGAGTGGCCCTCGATAAGCAAAAGAGTGTTGTCCCTGTGAAGTGTGACAGTGGGGGACTTTCAGTAGTTGTAGCGTGGATCTCCTAAGGCACCATTTGTTAATTCGGTGTTGTAACAGAGTTGAGACCCCAGAAGGTGCAAGGGCAAGGTAGATTTTTTACGCCATGGAGCAGGTGAGAAATTTTATGCTGTTTGATAGTTGGAGCCAGCCGGTCTGGTGTACAGGTCACATGTGGGTGAGACGTTGAGCACCAGTGATGAGCCGACATGCCTTATTTAAGGCAGTTGAGAGGCGTCTAAGGGTTGTGGTTGTGGCTGAGCCATAAATGATGAGACCATAGTCTATTACAGAGATCACGGAGCTCAGGACTACAACCTTCAAAGCTACTGGCGTGAGGTGTGGTCTGTGTTTGTAGAGGAGACCAAACCGTGTATTAGCAGCTCTAGCTACTTTATCTACTTGAAGTCCATAGGTGAGATTAAGGTCAAGCTGTATCCCTAAGTATTTGAAGGACCCCACCTGATCTAGAGTGTTCTGCTGGGTGATGGAGATAGCCAAGTGGTGTAGCTTGTGTGGGTTATGAGAGCTGCAGAAGAGCATAGATTTGGTTTTCATGTCATTGAGGACCACTTTATGATTAAGAAACCATGTCTCTACAGAACTGAAACCAAGTTGAAGGTTGTGTTGAAGAGTTGCAGGATCTTTGTGAGTGGAGAATACAACAGCATCATCGGCATATAGTATGATCTGCTCAGAGCAGTGGTAAGAGAGGGAGTTTGAGAAAAGGCTAAAAAGGAGGGAGCCCAGTATGGATCCCTGAGGGACACCCGAGCGAACAGGCAGGGTGTCAGAAAGAGTATGCGCAATTTTTACTCTCTGCGACCGGTTTTCTAAGTAGCTTTTAAACCAGAGAGAAGAGTCAGGTGATGGCCTGGCATTCAGTAGTTGGTGACTTATTAGTCCGTGGTGTGCTGTATCGAAGGCCTTGGAGAGGTTGACGACTCTCTGTTTCATAAGGGCCAGCAGGGGACAATCCAGACACTTTGATGTCCTGTGCTCTTCCCCTATGCTTTTAGTTTAAATCAAGGTTATCTAGAGTTTGTCATATTCTATTTCTGTGTATTAACCCCTCTTTTATTCAGAAGCAGACCATCTTTGCCATAGAGTGATGTATTGCTGTGGAAGGTATCCCAGTGGTCAATGAAGGTAATGGGTCCGATTCTCAAAGGGAAAAGAAAGACACAATGCATGTGCATCCAAAGAGAAGGATGCAAATGACAACTTGTGCCAAAAGATGTGGCAAATGCGATTCTCAAATGTGACCTGCGATATAGTAGTGCGGTCCTGCACCAAAGAGACCTTGCACTGCACTTATGCCAATTTCACAGATGTGCAATGGCGTAATGCGATTTGCGCCATAAAAAGGCAGCACTGTCCCCCCCTTTTGGGACTGTAAGGCCATGGAAGGTCAAGATGCGCCATTCCAAGAAGATGCAAATTACACCAGGGGGAGCTGGTGTAACTGCACTAGAGCATATAAAGAGGCCCAGGTAGAGAGATACAGCAGAGGCATTGTGGAGTAAGCAGTATGCACTCACAGAAGCCAAGAATGACAGTGAGGATGTCAGCATCAGTAGCATTACTGGGAAGCATGCTAGCAGCAGAAAGGTGGCATAGACACCCCATGCGGCGGGATGGCAGCAACCAGGGTAACAGACTGCCACCAGTGCAGCAAAATGCAGTAGCCTGTGACGTGGGTGCCTGAATCAGGGTGCCATCCAAAACGGCGATGTGATGTGGGCAAAAGCCCAAAAGCTGAGGGGACAGGGAGGGTGATCCGATGTGGTGGGGTGGGTGACCCTAGTGACAAGATGTCACTGTGGGTACACGAGTGCGGGGGGAGCGAGCACGGTGAGCGTGGCCTGGAAGGGGGCGGAGGGGATGTCGGCTGCTGAGCTGTGCTGTGGCATCGGGGGCTGGCCTCCGCTTGTGGTGCATGGGGTTCCAAGTTCAGGTCTGGGTCCGGGCGCTACATCATTTTTGTTGCAACCGTCCCAAAACTTGTGGGTATTTTTTTGCTTTTGCTGCCCCTGACATGCACCCCTCTGGAGCTGAGAATCCTTTAGTAGGGGAGTGTGAGGGGGTGAAGCCCCCATGTGGGGAGGGGAACAGCCCCCCCCACACAGAAAGCAAATCCATTGAGTCTCTGGCACCATTCCTCCTTGTGCCAAGGTTGTCAGGGTGGCGAAATTGTGTTCGCCTCCCTGACCTCGCGATAATGTGGGTCGCCATTCAGCGCTCGCCATTATCACATAGAACCCAAAATGCTGCCAGGCACCACACACCACATGTGTACAGAGCTAGAAACTCATACCTGGACTTCATGGAGGAGCATTGAATAATGCCAGCACCAGAGAGCTATGCAAAGAGCTGCATGTGGAACTGCAAAGTACCACTCGGAGGGGGCATGCCATACTTGTGGAGGTCAATGTGAGTGCAGTATTGCACTTCCGAGCCACCTGGAGCTTCCAACCCCCCACTGGTGATACTATGGGAATATCACAGCCAGTTGTGTCTGAGTGCCTGAGGCAAGTCCTGGATGCACTGTTGCACCAGGTGCACAGGTACATCATGTTCCCATGGGAGGCACCACAGCAGCAAGCAGGTCTTCTACAACATGACACAGTTCCACTGTGTTCTAGTTGCTACCTTCTCACTATGCATACTGTAAGCAGGTGTTGACTGACTGGTCTATTTCTCACTGCACAACAACAACAATGTGTGGCTTTGCACGGTTTATTTTGTGGCTTTTTTTGTGCAATACCATGTGATGTTTCACACTCAGTTGCACATACTGTGGTGCGGTGTATCCAAATGCCTGTACATGAGTGTGCTTGCCCAATCCCCATACACACTGCCCAGTATGTTACACACTGCAGTCCACAAACCAATGTTAACACCACAGGTGTGGTTGTCCTATTTGTATGCCTGTTGCACCCTTACAGTTCACATGGTTTAATACCTCCCTCCACGATGGGTCGTACCACATGTGGCCATGTCACACATGACAGTACATGTCACTGGGTGTTGGCATGGATGAGCTGGGTCCAGATCACACATAGCTGGGCAGGCAGGGGCTGCTGTGGTTGTGTGCTCATGCCCCTGCACCTGATGTCCCCATCTCTCAGCTGCCACAGGGACACTGTCTTGCACATCTGTGTCGGGGTCCTCCATAGGCATATTATGTTGCTGCAGACCATGTTTCTTTGGGTGTGTGACAGTGGCTGATACTGCATGCAACTCCCCTATGGCCAGACTAGCTCTCCATCCTCTGGCCCATGCACAGGCACCATTCCGCTGTCATTTGGCTGGCTTCCACTTGGATTGTGCTCCTGTGCCTGCACTGGGAATACCCCTTGGGGGGTAGTGGTGATGGTAGTGCTGGTTGTTCCTGCTGGTCCTTTGTGACCCAACACATCTTGTCCTATGACAGGGTGTTGCGTGGTAGTGTCTGACACCTGTGTGCCTTGGCTGTGTGTGGACACCTCCTGTGGGGAAATGTTGGTGCACGATGAGGCAGTCAGCAGTGTTGGGTCTTGTGACTGGTATGCGCTGGTTGCACCACTCTGCAGGGGTTGGGTTGGCTGGGTGTGTGTGGCACCCCTATGTGGCATGGTGGGGCACTGTGGCTTTGCCTAAGGTGCATCTGCTATTGCCATCAATGCAGATATCAGGGCATCAGTCTGCCTTTGCTGCAGCTCTGCTGACCACTCCATTGCCATGCTGCAGTGTTCCAGGGCCTCCATCTGCCCCTGGGCACAGTTCTGTATCCCATGCAGGACCACCATGATGTCGGACAGCACTACATTGGTGTCCCATGTGCCTGCTTGTATGACACTGGCAATGCCTGACAGCTGTCCCTCCAGGCATTGATGTTATTCCTCCAGGCTCCTCTGTAGTGCAGAAAGCTCATGTGTCAACTCCTCCTGCCTCACAACCACCAATTCAAAATAGTTGCCCAGGTATGCGGGTGGTATGTCCTTCAGTTGGAGGCTTCTGGCGGCCTCATCTAGGTGGGTCTCTAACTCAGTCAAACTTATTGGGCTTAGATCTTGGGCAATATTGTTATGTAGACTAGGGGTGTGCACTGTGCCCCCACCAGTTTCTAGGTCATATGGCAGGTCCTCTGTTGCTGACATCTGGCTGTGGCCATCTTCAGTCATGTCGACCTCCAATTGTGCAGACTGCTAATTCTTCTCCTCCTCCTCCTCCTCCTCCTCCTCCTCCCCCTCGCCATGCTCTGCTGGTGTATCGGGGGTACTGGCCATGCTACTGTCTCCCTCACTGTCCACATCATCTCGCCTGGCTTGCTGGCTGCCTCTCCCTTCTACATCACCAGTTGTTGTCTCATCAGGCACTGCTGTGGTCTCTGTGGGGTAGAAAGGATCTAATGATTTGCTGCTCCCATCCTCCTAGGTTCCCCTTTCCCATCTATCTGCTGTTCACCTTGTCCAGTCTGGTGGGATCCTAGCACATGGACCATTGGAACCCTGTCAGTCGGGGTCTCATTGGACTGCTGCTTCATTGTCTGCCCTCTGCCTGTCCATGTGGATGGCCACTGCTGACATTTGCCATTCCCAGCCATTGTTACCATCACCTGCCGTGTGCACTTACAGGCTCCAGGGATGACTGCACCCCCCTCCCCTTTTATGTGGTCAGTGGTGTGTTCAGGTTTGTACATCCTTGTGTCATGGTAGTGGTATTACACTACTTTTGGCCTTCTACATGCAGTGCTGTGTGGGTGTTGTCCTGCTTTACCTCATGCAATGCTGCTGGTGTTCTTCCCTGTATGTCTGTCAGGCACAGTGTTCCACTGTGCAACTTTACAAGAGCACATTGGCCTATACTGGCACGGTTGCTGCCACTGGTGCAACACAGTGTGGCGGGACAACTGAGGCCCCTGATTCTCCAACTGATTTGTCACATCATCACACCACATGGGCCTTGCCTGGGTGACCATACGCAGATGTCCAGGGCCTGGATACACATGTCACATCCTCTCCTGCAAACCACAGCATGCCTGGGGAACAGCCCTACCATGGTTGCCTCACACACAGAGACTAGCTGCAGGATGTTTTGGGCTCCCTGTCTGCTGCCCAGTTGTGGGTGTGGCTAGAGACATGTGCCCTATTACATATGTTGTGCCAATGGTGTACAGTCACACATATGGCCCATTGTGGTCAACAGTGTGCTATACCACATGTCTGCTCACATATCCCCTGCCATGCCAGTCAATGTCTATGTTGGCCACATGCCTCATGGTCTATCTCAGTACATATTGGCAGACCGGTCCTATACTATGATGCAAGTCCACATTGCTCTGCACTGTGCACCACTTGCCCCCTCCCAACACATGCGCCATGACCTCTTGACAGCCATTCCAAAGTGGCATGCACACACATTACACATGCCTGCGTGTGATGTACTTTTGGGACACAGGCCTCACTGTGTCTGGCACTGTGCATGCGCTTGTGCCATCGGCTGCAACCCTCTGTAACCTATGGCAGCCATGCCCTGTGTGCCTCTTTCTCATCCAGTGTGGTATTGCTGTATCCAGCATACACATGAACACATGCACACAAACACACCACTGCCACACACATGCCTGTCTACACACACAGACGTGTTGGCAGTGGTGCCCCCCCCCACATGTATCTGTGCTGTTATGCAGCCAGAAGGTGTCCAGGTCTGTGTCCCCTGAGATGGTGTGGCTGCTGAGATGTGCAGCAATTCTTTTTTTATGGCTGGTGAGTGCCTGTTGCTGGCTATTGCCTCCACCAGTAGCCTGGGCACGCCTACAATCATGTGCTAGCTTCTCCTTGCACCTCCTCTTCCTGTTGTTATATTTCTTCTGCAGGTCCCTGATGGTGCATTTTTGGTTTGCCATTGCATTTACTTTTCTTGCCACCTCCTCCCAGGCCTTCCTGCTGCGTTAACATTTGTCCTTGTCACCAACCCTGGAAAGTAGTAACTGTGCCTGTGCATCAGTCTCATTTTGATGATGTCTGTCTCCTCATGGGAGAAGTTCTTCTTTCTCCTTTGCCTCCTATTTACACCTTGCATCCTTCATTGGTTGTGCTTTGTACCTGTGTCATCCGCCTTTTCCTGTGGTGCAGTCTCCACGTCCTTTCTGTGTCTTGCACACTTTTATATGGTGCATTTCCTGGCCTCCATCCTTTGAGTGTTTGCTTGGTGTAAGTCACATTTTTTCTAGAATATGGCTCAACTCACATGAAACAACTTTTTGGATGCAATTTGCACCTTGGCGTATTTTGCATTGTTCTAACTGCTCCTTTGAGAATCATCCCCAGTATTTTCTTTTTATACCAATTAGCAAATCATACAGTATAATGAATGTGTTTATTTTTTGATTCCTTTCTATACATGCTTTTGATATTTTTTAACTCCTTTCTATACGTGCTTTTGACCTGGGCAGGATTCCTGAGATAGCAATCTCACAACGCTTTTTCTTGAGTTTATCCCCTAGAGTCATGAGGTAGCAACATACATACTTTTCATGCAATTTTCCAACATAATTTGTGCTAAGATGAGTTACCACTAATTAATTATTTGTTTTGATTATTTTATGTACATATTTATCAATGTCCAATATCCTTGCACCTGTGAAACAGACAGGGCATCTGCTTAACTGATGTCATTGGGTTCTAGAACTGCTATATGTGCATTTGAACCAAGCAGCCAGTGCCAAGCAGCAGAAAGGGTTTGTAAAAGGGGGCTGGGAATGTAAACTAAACTTTGTGCTTTTGCTTGCAGATGTTTCCTGTTGCAGGGTCTGAACACCATTCACATAATTGGGAATTCTGATTGGGCAGGAAGGCAGGACAAAGAGCAGAGACATCCAATAAGGGATGAATAGGAAGACTGGGGCAAATAAAGGTGGCTACTCACGTCCCATCATGTGAGTGGAACAGCACAGGAGTGGAACAGGTGAAAGACTGACATCCCAGGTATTGGCAGACATCTGCAGGAGGAAGCAGAGGACTCTGCCAGTTGACTAAGGTAAGGTTCTTGGTTACTTCTGTGAAGCATTAATTGCAAAGAAAGGTGGAGGGTAAATGATAAACCATAACTAGGAATAGGTTCAAAGCCCTATCTAGGCTAGGAATACATAGGGATTAAGGGGGGATAGGGGAAACTAGAAACATCCTATCTAGGGTCAGGGTACATAGGGAAAAGCTAGTAAAAGTGCACCTAAAAGTTTAAGTGGGAAGCAAATTTGTACCTAACTAGGATACAGTAACAAGGAGTAATATAGACAAAAACAGGGAAATCGAGAAACACCCTATCTGGGGTAAGGGTATAAATTCATTTTCAGCTAATGGGGGAGTAGATTTAGGAATGATGGGGGAGGTGCAGTGCAGTGGCTGTGGAGTGGCAGTCTTCAGGGAAATGTTCTGGAGACTGAGGTGCTGCCCCATCTGCTTGCACCTCTATGGACTGCGGCGGGGGGGGGGTGGTCTCTAGACTCTTAGTTGAGCTGGGTAGGATTCAGGAGACCTTTTCCCCCACCCAGGGGCCTCAAAGTCCACCACTGTTCCTTCAGAGGGTGCCTATCAGGAGGGCTGGCTGGACTGTGGTGGGCTTTGGTAGGGAAGGGGCAGGGGTAAGGGATTACATTCCTCAGCAAGTGCCATTAAATAACTCTTTCACTGCTTTGGCAGGATTGGACTGCTGAGATGAGGCACCCATAACAGTGGCATGGGAGGATATATGGGTCCTTCAGTGAGAAGGCACTAGGGTGGGAGGCAGAGAACCACCCCAGTGGAAGAGGAAACAACTTCTTGTGTGGGATTTAGTCATTGGGGTGTAGTTTTATGAACACCACAGATGGAAAGAAGGGAGAAGAGGTGTCTGCCTGGCACCTTGACATGGAAGGACGGGAAGCATATCCTTAGGATCATTAAGCCAGCAAGGTAGAAGGGGAAGCTGGATATAATTGTCCATCTGGAGACAAATGACCTGGCAGGGAATGTAGCTGGGGTGGTGCAGGATAGGTTTAGGGACAATGGAAGGGGCCTGAAGCCAGCAGCATACACAGTGGCCTTCATTGAGGTGCCACCTGTGCAAGGCTAGAGGGACAAGAAGGAACACTGAACCACAGTCTACAACAACTGGTTGAAGGCATGATACAGGGAGGAGGGGTTTGTCTACATTGTGGACTAGGGACCTATTAGGAGGGATAAAGGCCTATACAAATGGAATGGTCTTCATCCATCTATGAGGGGAACAGCAGCCTTGGGTGGAATCTTTAAATGCTATTTAAATGTGCATTTAAACTAGACAAGGGATGAGGCAGAAGAAACGAGGGAGGCAGTGAATGCCCTCATAGATGATGGAACTGCAGTGAAGAAAGGCCCAGGAGAAAAAATTACCCAGGAGTACTTGAGCAAGGGGGGAAAGGATGGGAGGGTTTGAGAGTAGAACTAAGGCTAATAAAAATAGTTTGGAGGGTATGTAGACGGAGTACAAAAAAAGGAAGGGCAGCACCAGTAAAAAGAGAAAGGTGAAGGATGGATTCAGGAAGGGAGGGCAAACTAGGGGCAGGAAGTGACAAAAGGAGTGGGGAGCCATGTGTGCTAATACAAGGAACCTAGGAAACAAAATTCCTGACCTGGAGGCTACCACTAAGGAAGAGGACCTGGATCTGGTGGCAATAAAAAAATCATGGTGCACCAGCAACCACAGCTGGGAGGTGACCATACTGGGCTACAACAGGCTTCAAAGGGATAGGGCAGGGAGGAAAGGGGAAAAGTCTACAAAATTATGAGGACACAGCAGGGAAAAAGAGGGGCTGGTGATTCTTTAGGTTGGCTTAGAGAAGGGGTCCTGGGCCTTGATACATGTGGGGGTGGTGCAAAGGCCACCAACATGAGGAGGAATTGCACAGGGCTTTGGGGAGGCTATACGTAAAATGGCAAGCAAAGGGGAAATAGTAATTATGGCAAACTTTAATCTGCTGGATGTGGACTGGAACATCCTGTCCACAGTTACTAGGAGCAGGGTCATCCTAGACTCCTTGAAGCTGGCATGTCTCAGGCATCTGGTTACAGATCCCACTAGAGATGGCATGATGCTAGATCTGGTACTTTCAAACAGGGACAGCTTTGCACAAGTCACAGTGGATAGCTCCCTGGGTACAAGCGATAATCGTGCAGTGTGGTTTGGCATATGGATTGGGCAGGAGAAAAAACACACTAGAATAATGGTCCTGGATTTTTTTTTGTTTGTAGAAGTTTTTTTGTTTTCTTTTTTACACCCTCTGTAGAGAGAGAGAGAAGGAGTACAGGTTAGAGATCAGCTTTTGGTAGTGGCAGAAGATTAATTTTTTTAACAGGGTTTTTTCTAGATATCCCAGCAGGGTGACACAGCCTCAGCATCTGTTCACCTGCTCTATGTATTGGCCACCACTTGCATAGAACCCAGATAAAATATGGCTACCTCTCCTATGATCCAAAAAGTGTCGCCATAGTTGTGGTGTTTAGCACAATCCCATAAACAGCAAAATTAGCTAAAATAGCTAAACATTTGCCTTGAAACAGCCTTTCCTATCAGGCTACTAAAAGAGTGTCCTGTATGATTCTAAAAAGAAACAGCTTCCCAGTCTGCCCTCCATTTTTGTAGTCCCAGCTGCATCCTGGAACTACCCTACCCAACAATCACTGCACCAATCTAAAATATCTAAAGGAGAGATAGAGAATTTCTTTTTTGGAGAAATGTTTTTGTTTCCTTTTTTTCACCCTTAGTAGAGAGAGAGAGAGAGAGAGAGAGAGAAGCTTAGAAATCTATTTTTGGTAGTGGCAATGGATCAATGTTTTGACAGAAGTTTTCCCAGATACTGTATACAAAGAAATGATTGGAGTAATTGTCCCTTACCACATATTTTAAGTTCACAGCTGTATTTAATGTAGTAACATGGAACAAAACCAGATACACTTCCAATGTTTCAAAGACAACATTCTCCTTCCTCAGGGAAACTGGTAATTGTCTACACAGGTATCAAAAATATTAAAATAGCACAATATGTATTTAATAATTAAAGTTAGACAACAGTAAATAAATAGGCTAAATGAATATGCAATGCATATATATATATATATATATATATATATATACTCTCTTCTGTTACAAACCAACAAAGAAATATATCCAAACTATCAGAAAAACATTATAATTTTGGTATTCATAATTATTTACATAATTTTTAGTCCCCTTAGTTGTCTATTATTCTTAACTTGTATACTTTCTGTTATCTGGTTGTCAGTGGTGGGACTCGAACTTGTATGGCAGGTGCTTGTGACATACATTAGTGGGGCAGGTAAAACAATTTTATTTCCTTTCATAGTGGTCTTCCTTTAGGATCCAGAACATCATCATTTAAATATAAAGTAGAAGTTTAAAGATTGTGCCTAAAAATGTAAAATTATCTAAATTAGTACATCTGTGCAGGATCTATATATCTTTGTTTGGGACAACTGTTTTTTGCTTTGGATAACAGGTTTCACTCTATGTGGAATGGGTGCCCTGCGGTCTCAAGCACTTCAGTGCTCGTGTGCATGTTCTTGTGGTTTGATGTCACTATTGATGTCTCTATAAACATGCACAGGAGGACACCCATTTCCTGACTCACTGAGGTGTAAATGGGCTTCTAGTGTTGCTGCACAGCTACTTTTCATTCAGTTTGTAAAGCTGGGAGCCATGCTGCATTTTGAACAGGTAATAAGTGTGCTTAGAACAGCTTTCCCACACCACTACTACTCTGACTTTAATAGATATGCTATACTGAAGTCTCCACTTTATTTTTTTATGCAGCAAGTTTACTGAGCATTTTTGAATAGCTTTATGAAGTAAACAGTCTTTACACATCTTTGTTCTGGGAATTATTATACAAAGTGCTGGGGTGTTCATACAATTCTGACAAAGCAATTAAAGTAAAGAGCATGTTTTAGAACAGCTTCCTGACAACACTAATGCTCTGATCTTTGTTTTGTGCAACATTCCACAAAATGATGGGGTATTTATACATTTCTAATAAAACAATTAAAGCAAAAAGAGAAAAATTTAAACCTTCTGCCTCTCTTAGATCCTTGTCTATTTTTATTTAGAAAATTAATCCTGATATTTGGAACAATAAGTAGTTTTAGAACCTTGCAATTCTTTAGTAAGTGTTACATTTAAAAATTTATTTTTGTCCTTCCCAACAAATCATTTTTAAAGTTTTTGTTTCAGGCTTGGTCAGTATTTGATTGTGGGCTGACACTGATGTCTTGCGCCACCTTTTATAAATTGATTATTGCTTAAATTAATTAAGAAATGTAAAAATGGTATGCAACTCAAACTCTGATATGTGTATTTCTGCAGAGTGAATTTGAAAAAAATGCTTTTTCTGACAGTTTGGATATGTTTCTTTCATTGATTTATAACAAAAGGGAGTGTGTATGTGTGTATGCATTATACATTCACTTAGACTATTGGCCTTCATTTAATTTAATTATTAAATACACATGATAATATTTAACATGTTTGATAACTTGGTAGACAGATACCAGTTCCCCTGAGGAAGTTGAATATTGTCTCAGAAAAATTGGAGGTGTATCTGTTTTAGTTTTATGTTACTACAATAAATGCAGGTTACAGCAGTTAATTTAAAATATGTGGTGAGGGGGCAGTTGCTTCAGTCTTTTCTTTGTCTATTTGGCCTGGATTGGAATTGGTCTCTTCCCTTAAATTAATTTTTTATATATATTTTGAGGTTTGCTGAGACAGAGATTCCTTTTCATGGTTTCCCAGATATCCCATCAGGGTGACACAGCCTCAGCTCGTGCCTGCTTGCTCTCTCTGTGTGATTAAAACATTGAGGTCAAGTTAACCTTTGTGACATGTCATGTCATATTTCATTTCATGTAATTCCTGATATTGTTTATTATTATCATGGTACTATATAATTTTTTACTGACTGTACATATTTGTTGTAATTGTTTCCTGTGTTGCCTTGTTATCATTTTGTATGCGCTTTCACAGGTCATGCCTAAAAATATACATTTGATTGTTTAGTGCACTTACTGATTAATTAACAGCTAAATAAAAATAAATAAATAACCCCCCAAATAGCAGCACATATTTCAATTATACACTTTCAGATTTGAACATCATATGACAAATAACCCCTGTGATATACATGTACAGTAAGCATTTAATTTCAAACTGGCAGACATAAAATGACTAGTTATGAATGAAAGGACTGCCTTAAGATGCCGTATTATTCAATATTTATTCCATTGCATCCATGTTATCAGCGCTCTTACAGAAAGAAAACATGAGGAGATAACAAGACCATAACAAAATCACTGCTTAATCGTTAAAAATGTTTTGGAAAAAAAAAGCTAATTTGCTGGGTTTTAAAAACTTCAATAAAACCTGAAACCTCTCAGATACATAACCACTGGGATTAAAAAGAAGATTATAATCACAATTGGCAGTGGCTACATTATCCAAAAGTAGTTAAAGCTCAACTGTAACATAAAATGTGTTTGGTTTTGTTTTCAATTTTAAGATACATCCAATATGAATGTGTAACAAAATACCCTATTAAAGAAGAACAACATTAGCACATACTACAGTATAATGTTTCTTGCCACATCTGACTCTCCCAAGTTCTCAGCACTGCAACATTCCATGGAAAGCAACATGATGTCATTTGAGTCACAGTATAGCTGTTTTTCAGCTAAAAGTAACAAATTGTACCCCTTGGCATAAAGCAGCTAATTCTCTCAGCATCAATTTACATCTCTGTTCTTTTTTAAAGACAACTTTTCATAATGGTGTGGGTGTAGAAATAATTTGGCACTCACAAATAAAATTACATCATCGGGGTAATATTTTGGGTCTGGGAAATCAGGAAAGGTGAAATACTTAAAAAGCAAAATGGCATGATTCTATTATATGTGCAAACATATTTTTGTTTTTTTCAGTAATTTATAACAATATAATTATTATTAGATCTTATAAGTAAAAAGAAAACACATATCACAATACTATTTATCTTTAGAGATCTCTTACTGTTGGCTGATAAATCTAATGTGAGACCAGCATACATGACATGTCATTCTGCATTTGTTTTGTGTTTGTTGCTGACTTTAGTTTTTTAGTATCTATATGTAGTATCTAGTATCTTTAGTATCTGTTTGCTCTTGTCATGGATTGCCTGCATGTGCTGTGATTTGACATGCTGGACTCCAGTGTGGATACTTCTCTACCATTCACATCTATTCAGACTTTCCCATACTTTAATAGTGCTCTATACCACAGTGCTGGAGGTGACCCTTTAGGATACATAGATACATAGATTCTGATGCCAGATAAAGATCCAGTCAGTCTATCCTGTCTGTCCATTTCTTACTTAACTCCTGTGTCTGATCTGACATTGTTCTAGAGTTACTGGGCCTCTTGTCCTTCCAGTACCCCTGTGCTCCCCCTCTCCTAGCTCTCCATCCTACTATCTCCATTTGGTACTACTCATCCCATGTTCCTATCCCATCCATATTTGAAACCAGACAATAATTTTACTATCACTATTGTAACTATGGTAGACTATTCCTGGCAGACATGGCCCTCTCCAAGTAAAAACTACTTTCTAACATTCCTTTTGAATCCCACAACTAACTTCCAGCCATGTCCCCTGGTTAAAGTGTTTTCATGCCTTATAAATGGATCCCTGCAGTCAACCCTGTTGATTCCCTTGTGTAAGTCTCAAACATGCCCTCCCTGTCCTTTCTGGCCTCAAGACAGTTCATGTTCAGGTTCACTAGCGTCTCCTCATATGTCCTTACCAGCAACTCTGTATCAGTCTGTAGCCCTCCTATAAACCAGCTCTACGTTGTCCCTGTCCTTACTGATGTGAGGATGCCAGAACTGGACACAGTAATTTAGATGTGGACTCATCATGGACCTGTTGAGAAATAAAGAAACAAAAATGTTGTTGACACAAAAGGACTGCAAGGCCATCCCATTTTTCTCTAACCCTACCTATCCTGTATGGGGGGAAATGTTCCTAGCTGGTCCCCCAGCTTCCCCCACCCTCTCCAGGTGATTCTTCCTTTTAATCCCATGCATGATTGAATACTGCTAAAATCTCTGTGACCACTACCCTATGCAACTGTTCCATTTACCCACTACCTTTTCCTGCAGCATCACCTCCTTCCTTCTGCTTCTGAACCCTCTACCTATGCACCCAAGTATAGTATTCTGCTCCTCCTAATATATGTCTTGTTGCACTGGGCTGAGGACTTAAGGTGGCTACTGATAATGAATCCCAAATCTGTTTCTTCAGTAGTCTCAAACACTCTCACTTCTTCATCTCATACTCTACTTTAGGGTTTTTCCTACCAATATGCATAACCTATAATTTATTGGTATTAAACTTCAGTTGACAAACTTTATACCACT
The DNA here is from genome assembly GCA_016271365.2 of Neoceratodus forsteri. Classification (NCBI taxonomy): domain Eukaryota; kingdom Metazoa; phylum Chordata; order Ceratodontiformes; family Ceratodontidae; genus Neoceratodus; species Neoceratodus forsteri. Next base: position 188,054,586 of record CM028132.1, on the reverse strand, counting down.
TCTCCAGCCTTTCTAGATCCTTTTTTATGTTGCTTATTCCATTCTCTGTACCCACCCTCCGACAGATCTTGGTGTCATCAGCAAAGAGACAGACCTTGCTCTGTATACCCCATGATATGTCACATGTGAAGATGTTAAGCGACCCTTCTTATAGTACCCTACTGGTAACCCTTGGTCCCGGAGACTTTTCTGTTATCTACTACCCAGTGAGTATTGCTCAATGCCTAGTTCTCTACCTATCTGGTGAGTTTGTTCCACACTACCACTTCCTCTAGTTGTTTAACGAGCCTTCTGTGCAGTATAGAGTCAAATGTCTTGCTAAAACCAAGTATAGCAAGCACATCAACTATTTGTCCACCATCCACTACCTTGTAACCCAAACGAAAACAATAATTAGGTTAGTCTGGTTTGACTTGCCTGACACAAACCCATGCAATATTTGATCCTGCAGCTAGCTGATCTCCAGGAACAGCACAAGGTGCTCCTTTTTGATGGTTTCTAGAAGATTCCCCTCTTATTGAGGTAAGGCTTACTGGCCTGTAGTTTTTTTGGGGTCATCTCTGTCTCCGATGTTTTTGAGAGGCACTACATTAGCTATCCTCCAAGCCACTGACTTGACCCTTGCTTCCAGGGAGCCATAAAATAGATCACCCAGTAGTACCAGCAGTGTCTGACTCAACCCTCCTAGCACCCAAGGGTGCACGTCATTGGGTCTTGGGTAATTATTCACTTTCCAGACCCAGAGTCCATTGAACATTTTTTGCTTTGATACCATTTGCATCCCTGGTTCACTTTCCTGTGCTTTTCAGGCCCTGGTACCACAAACTGGGAGTGGCCTGCCTTTATCCACTGTAAAAACTGAAAAAAAATATTCATTCAGGATATCTGCTTTTATGCTGTCATCTTTTATTCATCTGCTTCAGCCTGACATTTCCCACTTTAATTTTCATCTTTTCCTTAACATATTTCAATTCATCTCCCTTCCAGATGTCGGAAAACAAATCATTATTTTTCTCATATTCAAATCAGGGAATACTATAGTTGTCACAATTACTGTTGTATCTCTATTCCTCTACCTATTGTCCAAGACCTTGGAGAAAATTGTCAATGACCAGTTGGTGGACTACATCTCCACACATAATCTCCTCATCCCAGAACATCATTAGTTTAAGAAGAGGTAAACTAACTGAAGAGCTTCAGGTAGCTCTGTATATAAGGGAATATGTTAGTGCTGCCTTACTTGACCTATCGAAGGCATTTGGCCTACTAAGTTATGATCTCCCATTAAAAAAATCCTGGAGCTACACCTGTTTTCTGAGACAACCAGATAGTTCACTGATTGCCTGGCCAAATAGAACCCAAAAAGTTAAGTGTGGCAATGTTTTCGCTGTTCTATAGCCTTTGACAGTTGTGCACTACAAGGCTCTATCCTGGAATCTCTGCTGTTTAGTCTATTTGTTACCAAAACTCCGGAGGTATGTGCCTATTCCAAGATATTATTATATGCAGATGTTATAGTAATTTTCACTACCAATCAGGACCTGATTATGCTTGAGAAAAATTTGCTGTTTGACTCTAACCATGAGTACAGCTGTTTCTCCACTAACAACCTTGTATTAATTAAAAAAATCAGCACTGTTTGGGAGCACCTACTCCTTGAAAAGAAGTCTGGGTCTGCACATCACTACCCTTAAAGGGGACTTGATTGAACAAGTCCAGGTTTCAAATACCTAGGTATCTCCCTGGACCCTACCCTGTCCTTTTCCACACATGTAGACCCTGTCATCAAAAGTATCCACCAAAGGCTTGGTCTGCTCTACAAAAATAGACAAAGCTTTACCAATGATGTAAAAACAAATTGCTTATCTACAGCCTTGTCATCTCAGTCATAGATTATGGTTCAGTGATCAACTCTGTTGGAAACAGCACTGTCCTTGAAACATCTGTATGTCTCCAATTGTGCATGCAGGTTTGTGCTGAACCTACAATACAACACCCACCACAGTGATCTCTTCACCTGCTTCCACTTGACTGTCTTTCCACCTTTGATTTTCCTATAACTTGGATCTTTTATGCAAAAGGTCACTACTGGCCAATTGACTGCAGTGTCTCTAGCCTCTTTACCATGGTAAACAGCAAATACGATACACACTGTCTGGGTGATAATAAACTACACATGCCCATTAGGAAAACCATCCTTGGGCAACTCTCCTTCATAGCTAGAGATGTCAGATCATGGAACTCCCTACACCCCCCTCCCCAGTAGTGACCGAGCCCACCTCCCTGAACTCCTTCAGAACAAATCTTCATCTTTCTTCCTCCAGAAACTTAAGTAAAGATGCTCAAAGACTGAAGAATCACTTGGGTATATACTACAATTGTTCATGTATACTAAACTGTACTTGCATAACTACTCTGTACATTGCACTTGATGTTATTCTCTATACTTTGCAAAAATGTTATTTTTCACTCAAGATAATGTCTTTTGTTGCTAATCATGTATAAATCTCTTTGATTTGGAGATCTTTGAAAAAGGGCTGTTAAGCTCAAATGTCTTACAAAACTCAATAAATAAAATGAAACTAAATTAAATTAAATACATACAAACATGCTGAAATCAGACTTCATCTCTCTCACTGACCTATGCCCCAGTTCTTAGCCTTGGTATCTGCCTTTGCCTTCCTGACTGCCCTGCTAGCCTTCTTTAGATTTTCTAAATATTGGGCCTGATTCTCAAAACTCCCAGCAGGGCAAATGGGCTTGCACAACAAAGAATGGCAAAAAGTGCCCCTTGCACCCAAAGATGCACCAGGAGAGATTCTCAAAGGCAGCCTGTGTCAACCTCAGGCTGCCTTCCCCAAACAGGACATGTGCCACCCATGTGCCCAAGTATGGGCTGTGACCTGGTGCTTGGGGGCATGTGGCAGATGCAAGCTGCCACATCCCTTAATGTGGAAGTCTGAGAACTCTCCCAGTGGGAGAAACTCTACATACCCTTAGACCAGCCTGGGCAGGTCTAAGGATACTTAGAAATTCTCCTGTGGAAGAGTAGCCCGCTTGCGGCCCTGTGGTGCAGACCCCCCTCTTTGATCCCCATTGTCCCCATTATAAAATGAAAATGTAAAGCCCATATCATTGGTGATCCAGTGTTCCCTCCTCCCTGAACCCTGATGTCCCATTTATGAAATAAAAAGGCCCAAGCCCTTTTCAGTAGTGATCCAGTGTCTCCCCCTCCCCAAACCCCGATGTCCCCATTATGAAATAAAATTATCAAAGCCCCTTTCAGTCTTGATCCAGTGTTCTCCCCACCCCAAACCCCAATGTCCTCATTATGAAGTAAAAATACCCAAGCCCCTTTCAGTGGTGATTCAGTGTTCACCCCACTCTGAACCCCGATGCCCCCATTATTATGTCAAAAAACTCAAGCCTATTTCATTGGTGAGCCTGTGTTCCCCCTTCCCTGAACCCCGATGTCCCCCTTACTAAATCAAAAATCTCAAGCCCCGTTCATTGGTGGTCAAGTGACCCTCAACACCCCCACACCCTAGCAGGTAGTGCCCACCATTCCACTCCCCCCTTCCCGAAACAGAGCCGGCATTGGCACAGCCATCCTCTCACCTCCTTGGCTGGCACCAACTGAACTGTCATTGAGTGCTGTACTGTATAGTGTATGTAAAATGGAGCTTGAGGTTTTTAATTTAATAACTGGGACACTGGGGTTTGGGAAGGGAGGAGCACTGGATCACCTTTGAAAGGGGCTTGGGTATTTTCATTTCATAAGGGGGACATCAGGGATCGGAGAGGGGGGGACACTGGCTCACAAATTAAATGGGCTTTACAGTTTCATTAAGTAATGGGGACATCAGGGTTCAGGAAGGGGGGCCACTAGACCACCAGGGGAGAGTTATTCTTTATTTGACCTGGGAATTGGGGGTTGGGGGGACAACTTACATTTGGTCCAGGAGCCTGCGGCAAACCCTTTCCTTGTGCCATGTGTTTGTTGCAAGGAGGAGGTTGCCACAAGTGTGGGGACTTAGGCACAGGGACCACTCTTGTACCAGAATCTGGTGCAGGGTCCTTGGCACACCAGGCTTTGGCCAACCTGCTGTTTGCCGCCGTTTGCACTGATCAAAGCCCCCTTTATGAATTGAGCACGTTCTCTCCTGTTATTCTCAGTCATTCTCTCCCCCAGTACTTCCAGAATGCTGCCTACGCAGCTCTAAAGACCTCCCCTACTCATTTGTTAAACCACATTGGTTTTCTGTATTTTGCATTCTTACCCTCCTGTCTAATGCAGATATTAGTCACTTTAGATAGCACTCTTTTGAGCAGATCACATGTGGTCTTCACCACTCGGTTCTCCCTATCTCTGTCAGTCTTTTACTATGTAACTTTTCCATTTTCCCCAAATCTGCTCTTCTAATATCTAGGACCTTTGTTTTTGAATTGGAGTGGTAGGCCTCCAGGTCAATCTGAAACCACATAAACTGTGGTCATTTGATCCAGCAGCTCCATCCCCCAGCATTCCCAAATAAATTCCCATTATAGAGTACCAGATTCTGTATCAACCCCTCCCTGGTAGGTTCCTTGACCCACTGTACAAGAAAGCAATCATATAGCACCTCTACCAGTGTTTGCTTCTGGAACTCTTGGTTGCTGGGATTGCTAGGTCTACATCTGATAGATTCAGTTCTTATGTTAGTATTACCTTCCCCTTTGCTGGTGATTTCCTAGTTTTGTCCACCAGTGCCTCGTTCTCCCTTTGACTTGGCAGTTTATACACTACACTCATCCTTATTTATCTCCCCCTAGTAGCACCCTGACTGAATTTACATCTCTGTTGTCTCTAATTGATGTGTAGACAGTGGCCTGCATGCCCTTATTAATAAAAAGAACTTGCTTAAGGATTTGTACTAGCCACCTTGAAACTATAGTTCTTCTTTTTTGAGAGAGAAAAGTACTTGCTTGGTTGAAAGAGGTGTGCAAGAACAAGGGGGCACAATTTGAAGATAGAGGGGTGGGCGGCTCAGAGGTAATTTAAGGAAGTATTTTTTCACAGAGAGGGTTGTGGATGCATGGAACGGCCTTCTGGAAGAGGTTGTGGAGTCAAAAACAGTGGAGGAATTCAAGCATGCATGGGACAGTCATAAGGCAATTCTAGGGGGTGGGGGTAGGAAGAAGTAGGCTGCTGGTTAACTAGGATCTGCAGCTTATCCAGTAGGTAGGGAAATGGGCAGACTAGGTGGGCCAAGCGGTCCTTATCTGCCGTCAAATTCAAATTCTATGTAGCTACCCTTCTGATATTCTAATAGTATGATTACCCTAATACAGTTATGCTTGAATATTTGGCTTGTTGTTGATTTTATTTATTTATTTATCATTTCTTTACTTAGGGTAGCCCAACTGAGATGCTGCATTTCATGTTCAGTGGAGTCCTGCACCTATTCATTTTACATCTGTGTGGACTGGATCACTAGAATGTTACTTGCTGAGGGCCATACAGTGAATATTTGGTTCTGGTGGGGTTTAAATCAGTGTTCTTCTGGTTCCAAGGCCTGTGCTCTAACCACTTGGCCACTCTCCCTCCTATATTAATGTGTTCACCCTGGACAGGACTTCATCATTAGAAATGTGGACTTGCTAGAAGCTATCCATAGTACAGCAGAACATATGCTGTAGCAACTTTTTCAGCTATTTGCTGTGAAGTCTGGATATATATTGCTGATGAGTGTCATGTTTCTCCTTCTTTAGTCATGTCAGTTAGCACCTTTAGACATGAACAGGCAGTGACAGATAATGCCATCACTGCTGATTGCTTAATTCCTGTGTTCAATAATTATGTTTAGGCATCACTCAGGGAACTGTGACTATAGTGTCACAACATGACTAGACAAGAAGGAACATGACACTGCAGCACTATAGACTACAGGACAGATGTTCAGAAATCCTGAAACGTGCTGCATGCCAGCAATTTTCAAGGGGGCTTCATGGCCTCTTCCCTATGATGCAGGAGGGTGCAGTAAGCTGGCAGCTAACAGTTCATTGTCTATTGATGTATGTGGGCTGCCAGAGACTAAGTTAGCAATAATTCCCAACAGGGTGGGTAATATTAGGTTATACCCACCAAGGGGGCATAGTGAGGCCTGATGATGCAGGCAGAGGGCTTTATTGCCCCGGAAGGGCAGGTATAGATCATACTGCCCACTCTGGCAGGTATTACTGCACTTACAAAATGGACATCTGGTGATAATTTAATAAAATCTGTAAAAAATTAATAAATAGAAAAACAGCTAAAATGAGAAAACAATTTATGGGAAAAAAAGCAAGTAATTGTAAAGTAGCTACTCTACTGACAAACATTCCAGTAGAGGGCGCTACTTTTTTTCAGAGTTTTTTGTTGGGGTGGGCATCACCTTTTGCTACCAGTATAAACATGAATATTGATAAGCACCCACACCCCCACTGGTAACAACTCTGAGTGCTGAGTAGCACTTGTTTTGATGTGTATGTCCTCCTTTCTGTTTCACTAATGAGGAGTAGCTGCTTGTTGTTATTGTTGTTGATTAATGGAGTTGTTGTGATCTCAATCATGATGTAATCAGGAAAGGAAGAAAGAAAACAGAGGCTGAGAACAGGCAGTGTGACCACAGTCATTTGAAGGAGAAATATACTTTATTGAAAATGGAGCTTGGAGTTGGGGAAAGCTGTGGAGCTGTGCAGTTGGTGAAATCTTTTGCTGTACTGGAATGCTGCTGGCCATGACTGTGTGTGTAGCTATAATAAGATAGGCAACACGTGACCCTCACTTAACTGCTATTGGTAGCATTATCATGAACAAAGAGAAAAAGCAAAAACAGGAAACATTGGTTTGTGTGTGAATAGACACATGATTTTACAGAGAAAATTAACTTCTGAACTGGAGTTGGGAGGCTGGTTCAGTTTCTGAGTGAGAGAGAAAAAATGGTTGCCATTTTTTTAAATTGGAGTGTGTCAAAGTGATTCCTCTTGTGGTGGGCCAGTTGGCATGGAACTTGTTTTATTTTTGGTCTTTGTTGGCGCATAAATGTACCCCTAGGGAAGCGGCTCAGCCAATCAGATTGGAAAATTTGCAATCCATTCTCTAATTCCACATGGACCTTTTTTGGGGTCAAAGTGGACTTTGTCATGATCAGCAGATGCATGCAAAGTTGGACACATGGTGATAGAAACTGCAGTCAATTAGCATGAATCAGTGGTGTTCTTAAAAATATCACGCACCAAATCCAAGAGGGCAATGGAAGCACTGCATGCTATTGGATGCAGGGGTATTGCGAGCCTGCACACTTTCAAAAATGCCAGCCCATATTTTCCAGTCATAAAAAAGTGGAGTTAAAATGACCTCAATAAATCTATTTAGCTTGGCTGCCAGTCAAAGTTCTATCTGAGTAAAAGAAATAAAAGGAATGAATTAACATTAGTTTTATACACACAACTTTCATTCAAACTACTGTATATTCAGAACTATTTTGTAATCCCGGAAAGGGAAGAAAGAAAAGGCTGCTGCCAGTAGGCACACAACTAGATAAATCAGAGAAATATTATAGAGATGTTGAAGCAATTCCCAGTGTTCAGGAAAACATTTTAAAAAATATATTCTGATGTAGTTCAGCATATATTTTATAAATTTTCTGCAGTTATCTCCTCCCGTACTTTATTACTGAAGACATTCATGTGAAAACATGATTTTTGTGCCTCAGAATCCATCTAATTCTCATGCTTTTCTTTTAGCTTATGTTATAACTATCTGTTTGTGAAATCCCAATCTGTTACCATAGTAATTACTATTATTTCATAAACAGAGGATTATGGCTCTGTAAATACTAAAACATTGCTTTAGAATGTGAAGGATAAGTGACTTATTCAGAGTCATGCAGTAATTAAGTAGCAGTGATGTGCTATAAACTTTGGGGGTCAGTTCTCAAACAGTCGGCGCAAGCCACACCAAAGGTGACTTGTGCCAATTGTCAATGTGTCGGGAACCCTGCACCCTATTCTGTCTTGGGCAGGGTCCTGGTGGCAAAGTCCCACAGCTTGCAGCAGCCTTAGCAGGGTGACAAACAGAGGGTGCACCTGGACAGGTTGATGCATGCTTGTGGCAGCGTACAGAGGAAGAACACAAGTGCCCCACCTCCCAGCCCCAATCCCCAATTATATTATATAAAGTGCCCTGGTGGTCTAGCAGCCCCCCCAGCCCTGATCCTATAATTTAAAATGCCCCGTTGGGCTAGTGTACCCCCAAGCCCCAATCCCTGATCATATTATTAAGAGTCTCCTGGTGGGCTAGTGGCCCCCCAAGCCACAATCTCCAATAGTATTATTTAAATTTCCCTGGTGGGCTAGTGGCCTTCCCCAGCACTGATCCCAGATGTTATTGTTTAAAGTGTCCTGGTGGGCTAGCAGCACCCCCCCCAGCCCCGATCCCCCTGTTTTACCATCTGAACAATTCATTGGTGGTCCAGTGGATCCCCCGAGCCTGATCACCTGTTTCACACATATGCAACATACCTGGTGGTCTAGTGGACCCAAACACCCCACCTGGTAGAGCCTACCACTCCGCTTCCCTAACCTGTAACCCAGCCAGCAACTGGCACAGCTCACTGCTCACCACTGCGGTCATCCACCAACTGAGCTATGCATTTAGTGCATACTGTACATAATATGACCTCAGTGACTGAAAGCTGCTGTCAGTCACTGAGCACGTACTACGTACAGTACATGCTCATGCATAGCTCAGTCGGTGCTGGCCACAGTGGTGAGTGGTGGGCTGTGCCAGTTGCCAGCTGGGTTATGGGCTGGGGGAGTGAGGTGGTAGGGCACTGCCAGGTTGGGGTTCACTAGACCACCAGATATGCTGTGTATTTATGCAATGGGGGATCAGGCTCGGGCAATCCACAGGCCCACCAATGAATTCTTCAGATGGCAAAATGGGGGGATCAGGCCTTTGGGGGGTTGCTAGCCCAACAGGGCACTTTAAATAATATGATTGGTGATCGGGCTGGGGGATGCTGCTAGACCACAAAGGCACTTTAAATAATAATATCAGAGATTGGGGCTGGGGGGAGCACTAGCCCACTAGGGCACTTCAAATAATATGATTGGGGATTGGGGCTTGTGGGATCCACTAGCTCACCAGAGCACTTTAAATAATACTATCAGGGATCAGGGCTGTTGGGGGGGGTGGGTGCATGTACTTTGGGAGTGCAGAACCCTGGCGGCACATTGGTGCAACTCCCAGAGGACACCTAGGTACACTTAGACCAGCACCTGGCTGGTCTATATGTACCTAGACAGTTGTCTTCTGAGGGTGGTTTCAGAATACCATTTTAGGGGATGTGGCAGCTTGCATCTGCCACAAATCCCCTAATGCCATGCCACATCCCATTTTATGGGGCAAGGCTGGCACAAGCCCCCTTTGCCACAAGCAGCCTATTTTTGTTGCAGGCTGCTTTAGAAAATAGCCTGGGGTGCATATTTTGATGCAAGGTGCCACTTGTGTCTTTTTTCATTGACTCTGGCACCTTGCATTATTCTAAGTGCTTTGAGAATCATCCCCCTTGGTCTCCAGGTTCACAGTTGTGTGCTTTAACCACAAGGCCAAACTGCCTCCCAGTCTTGAGCTCACACTATGGGCTGTATTCCAAAAGAGTCCTTAGACTGACGGAAGGTGCGTCAAAGAACCACCTTGGGTCAAAGTCCAGTGTGCCAATACTATGCTCCATATTCAGAAAGAAGAGCAGTATCTGTGGCAAAGTCTGCCACACTGATGAAAGATGTTTGCTGCATCAAACATATGATACATGTAGTGGGAATGCAGCAAGCCGAGGTGAAACAGCATGGGGCAGAAATGCTTCCAGATGAGCCACAAAGGCTATGCAAGAAAGGCATGAATGCCCACACTGAGGCACCACAACGAATAGGGGATGGGAATGCCCTAAGGTTGGTGAAAACTGAAGTGGGAGGCATAGAGTGGGAAGTGACATAAGCTGCATCAAAAAGATGATGCGGTGGATGAGAACTGATGCAAGCTGTGGCAAAAACCACCACATCAGATGAGACCTGTAAAAAGCCATATGACGGATGAAATGGCCACAACAATGACATGTGCAGCCCCCAAACCATCCCGCAGGGGTGTCGGGGCTGTCTTACCCTCCCTGTCTGCAGCTGCTCTAGTCTGAGTCCCACTGTCAGTTAGACCAGCTCCACCAAGCTCTAATGAAAGACTGCCATCATAAGAGCAGTGTCAATGCTCCCACCTTTGGGAATCCCAGAAAAGGGGATGTTGTGCCATGTTGCAATGGGGCTTGCATCACAAAACTGATGTAATGTCCCCTTTACTGGGATTCTCAAAGCTGGGAGCCCTGACTCTATGCTGATGATGGCAGGCATCCACTAAACCAGGGTGGAACTGGTCCAACTGACAGTGGCACACAGAACTGAGTGGATCCAGCTGCAGACAGGGAGGCTGGGACAGCTCCAACACCCCTGTGGAATGGCATGGGTGCTGCACTTGTCATTGCCATTACCATTTCATCCACTGTATGTCTTTTTACAGGTCTCGTCCTATGCAACAGTTTTTGCCACAGCTTGCATTGGTTCTTGTCCACCACATTGATGCAGCTTGCAGCACTTCCCATTCTATGCCTCCCTCCTCAGTTTTCACCCACCTTGGGGTATTCTCTTCCCACCCCTACATCTTCATGGTGTTGCAGTGTGGGCATACATGTCCCTCCTTCATAGCCTTTGTGGCTCACCTGGAGGCATTCACACCCTATGCTGTTGTGTCTCAGCTTGTGGTATTCTCTCCACATGCATCATATGTTTGATGTAGTAAACCTCTTGGGTCAGTATGACAGACTTTGCCACAGAGACAGCTGATCTTTCTGAATATAGAGCACAGTATTTGACGCACTTGAATTTGATCCAAGATGGTTCTTTGCTTCGATCTAAGGGATCTTTCTGAATTGAGCCCAGTCTCCATATTGTGTTATTAGTTGAAATACAGCTTTGGTCTTCTTTGGGAATGGTGGCTGGACCATAATGAGTAGCAGAGGAATTTCTGTATGTGTGCATGTGCCTGTGTATATGTTTGTGCCATAGAGAGATTTATCACTGGAAAACTGCAACTTTCTAGTAATATTTGAATGCCAGATGAAATAAAGACCTTGGGTCCATCATGTTCACTTTTTCCATCTCAAACTCTGCAGTGTTAAATATTATGTGAACTAGTTATAGCCATTGTGTAACAGAGAGCGCTACCAGTACATTTTTATGTATCATGGCACTATGGAGAGCAATAGTTCCAGTGGCAGATGTCTCTGAGATCCTGAGGCCAAATGATCCACTGGTTCTTCCCAAGCATATTTAATCTTTTTGAGCAATAACAGTATTGGGTAAAAAACACCAAGGCTAAATGCTAAGGTGTTTACTAACTCTCTGTTTCCATTATTATTAAGATCACTGACCCCATATTTGGTATCACAATTAAAAAAAAAGTTTTCAAACTCAGTCTCTCTCAAATGCTACAGTGTGTCTCTGAGGACCTGGAAATGTTAGGCATTTTCTCACAGATGCACTGCAGTTTTAGCCAATCAGAGCACAGGGATTAGCTTCCAGTCCCATTACTGAGTTACTGTCTGGTTATCACAGAATACGGGGACAATAGCTCTGTATTCTGATTAGCTGAGAGGAAGTATAATATTAGATATACTCCTCATGACACTCTCTAAATATTTAATTATTTTAATTTGATAGATACATAGATGTTGACAAAAAGTCTCTTGGCCCATCCAGTCTGCCCACCTTATCTAATTATTCTGCCTTGCCATAGTGGCAATACTCCCCTTTGTTAACTGTTCCTCTTTTTCTCCCTAAACCCACATGCCTATCCTATTCCTGAATGAATCTGCTGATTGATTTGACCTGTACTTCATGATCTGATAGATTATTCCACTTGTCCACCACCCTTGCCATGAAGAAGTGCTTACAGTGGTGCTGTGAGGAATTTTCAAATTCCTGTAGAACGAAATTCAGCAGAATATTCAAAATTCAACTGAAATTCCACCGGAAATGAAATGGCGGAATTCTGCAGTATAGAACAGTTGTGGAATGATTTTCCAAGGAAAAATCACTGTTCTGCAGAACATTATTCCTCGGATCTCAATATTTTCTGTGGAAATTGTTGTGGAATAAGGAAAAATATACTGTTCTATGGAGAATTATTCTACGGATCACAGTAGGTGGAATTCCACAGGCAAACAAGCAAAATTCTGGTGGAAATTCCACCAGCAGAATGGTCATTCTGCACTAATTCTACCAGCAGAATTCCACATTCCGCAGAGCATTAGCTTACAGGCATCTGTCTAAATCTCCTGCAGGCCAGCTTTGGTGAATTTCCTCTTGTCCCTGTGTTTGGAGTGAAGAAGAGTTCCTTGGCATCCAATCTGTTTCTCCAATTTGTTTTTCATTCATAACTGGGTAAGGCCCACTCGTCACAAGTGCCTGTTTTCAAGTTGGACAAGGAGCACTGGGGAGGTTAAGTGACTTGCTTAGAGTCACACAGTATGCAAGTGGAGGGTGTGGGAATCAAATCCAGGTCCGCTGGATAGAACAAGCTCATTCACAGCTCATTAGTCTAATCTCTAATCTGTACTGCCAGCCCAAGACTGAAGTCTGCTATAGTTTATTTGTTTGGCATCTGTTCTAACCTGGATATATTAGGAGGTTCAAAGTAGACAGCAAAAAGTATTGGATGGATAAGGAATGCCTCTCTTTTCTAAGATGATCTGAAGATCTATGTTAATTTTATCAAATGATTCTGATGTATTTTTGTGATATAACTAATTGTGTCTGAATTGATTTCACTCTGCCTCAGTGTCACTTAGTTCATAAGTTTCTATGTATCAGAACCCACTCTACCATAGCCACATGCCATCTCTGACATAGATTCTGTCCTTAACATTTTCAGTACTGAACTATCTGATATTCGGCACATGTATTTGCCCTAATGAAAGGATGTGTCTGGGGTAGCAGCAACTGATGGCTTACCAATTAATTGTTCTGTAGTATGAAACAAAGGAACAAACTCTGGTCTAGCTACAGATGGGTAAACCATTGTGTCAGTGAAACCAATACAGCGAAACCAACACAGCGATAACCCATTGAACATACAGTTTCAAACAGGTTGTTGGAGCGCTGTACAGATACAGCAACTCCTGATGTTGGCCACTTTCCACAGTCAGTGTCAGTGGCTCAGTAGGTAGCACACTCACCTCTGAGGCCAGAATATCAGAGGGCCATGGGTTCAGTTCCCACACCTGGCACTTGGGTTACTATTCCAGTACTGACACTGTAGTGCAGCATGAGAGGGGTGCTGCACTTCTATCGGATGAGATGTTAAACTGAGGTCCCATCTTCCTGGATTGGTGTTAGTTCAGGTGGATGTTAGAGATCCCAAGGCACTTATTGAAAAGAGTAGGGGTATGTTTATTAAAAGCAAACTCATATATATACAATACTCAATTACAAAGAAAATACGTAGGTGTATAAATCATGAAAACTGAAAGCATAAGCAAGTCTGAAAGAAAACTAAGTACAATAGAGTTAATTCAAAAAAAATCCCAGTATCATTCCCATATGTTCCTCTTCAAGATTTTCCTTTCTCCTTCTTTCAATCGATCAAGATAAAGTAGTATCCTTCTGAATAAGTCTTCGGAAGTTAGACACCATTGCTGAAATAAAAAACCACATCTGACCTGCCATACCCAATATAGAATCACAATTGCTATAATATTCAGGGTGCTCGAATTACATCTCGACCAGGACTCTGGAAATAAACTGAAGAATAGGGCTCTTTATCCCACTGACACCAGACCTTATCCCAAAAATGGCGTTTCCATAAAAACCAAAAATGCAAAATAAAAGGGCAAGAAAAATATAGATGAGTCATTGTTTCCGTGAGTTCTACCATGATTCTCAGAAACAATTTCTATCCATTAGCTGCTTATGCTTTTGATTCCCTCGTACATTAATTTTACCATGTGCACTTAACCATGCAATATCCCACATTGTTACTGGGATACGGGGATCCATGAGGCGTTTACCAATCTGTAGTTGTTCTATAGGTGTGAAACCTGGAAATACATCTACTGTAAACTGGGATTCTACTATCTCTAAATACAATTGTTTCTGAGATAATTCTTTAATCATAGAAGTCGAAATATTCCATATTTTTAGCATATCAAATACCATTCCCCAGTCTGTCGATAGGACATATTTCCTTTTATTTTTGTGCAAAAATTTCCTACTATTCCATTCTTGAAAAATATCTTTAATAGATATATATGCTAAAGGAATCCAAGTTTGAATAGAGTCTTGGACCAAGGGTTTTAAGTTGGTTGTAAAAAAAAGTATATAAAAAAATACAATTGGATGAATCATAGAGACCCCTCCTTTCCGATAGGGTTGTAATAGAACATTCCGTCGAATAGGATTAAGGTGGCTTCCCCAGAAACATGAAAAAAAGAGAGTTAAAAGAGGTACAAAAAAACATTTAGGTATTGGGAAAATATGTGCTATATGCAAAAATATGGGCAGTAAACATGTTTTAATCAAAAAAATACGCTTCTTTTTCCCCAAAGACCACTTATGCCATTTACTGACTTTTTCTCTACCTGTATTCAGAGCAATTTCCCAATTATATTTGGCTGCATCTGGGACTCCAAAATACACTCCTAATAACTTATGTGGAGAGTCTACTACCTTGATTCCTCGAATGGAAACCACAATAGCAATAGAAAGGGTCAAGTTAAAACACACACTTTTCTGCAGATTTAAACTCGACCCAATAACTGATAAAAAAAACGGTAATACATCACTTAATAAATGACCTTCCGCAGTGTTTGGTACTAAAACACAAAGATCATCTGCATAACAAATTATTTTAGAATAAATGCCCGAAAGACCTGAAAATCCCGGAGATTGATGAAGTAGTCAGATAATAGGGTCTAAAGCTATCACAAACAATAAAGGACTCAGAGGGCATCCTTGCCGCACTCCTCTACGTATATAACAAGGGGGTCCTAGTCTCCCATTAATATACGGCCTGACATAGGCTAAAGAATAACATAAAACAATCCAATTTATAAAAATTGGCGGAAATCCATAACTTTTAAGGGTTAACCAAATAAATTCCTGAAAAATACTATCAAAGGCTTTAGACAGATCAAAATTAAATAAATATCCTTTTAAGGAACCATGATAACCTTGAGAAAATAATTCTCTAATTAGTAATAAGGCATCATGAATGGATCTACCAGAAATTGAACAATATTGGAACGGTGAAAGCAGAGAAGGCAAATATTTAGAAATCCTATTCCCTAACAACTTGGCAAAAATTTTGTAGTCTGTATTTAACAATGTAATAGGCCTCCAATTCCTCAAATCCTGTCTATCTCCTTTTTTGTACAAAAATAACATTAATCCTTCGTACATCTGATCTGTCAATCGATCCTCCTGTAAGAAACCATTAAATACAGCTACTAACTGACATGGTATAAGTTTCCATAAAAACTTATAAATCTCTGCCGACAAACCATCAGAGCCAGGAGCTACCTTATCCCGGAGACCTAAAATAACATCTTTTACTTCTTCAAAAGAGAAGGGCTTTATAAGCCCTTCTTGTTGTGATGTCGTTAATGTAGGTATATTTAATATTTGTAATAACATCGTCATATCTGTTGTAACAACCTCCGGGGTGTCAAATGTGTGCTGTATAAATTTTGTGACACATGCCATAAGTTTTTCTTGCCTTTTTACAACTTGGCCTATTCATCCAATAATTGATATATTGTTAGCCACCAATTTTTCCAATGTCAAACCCCAAAGAGGTTAAATTGACTCTGAGTCCCAGTCGTTTTAAATTTTTGTTCAAAAAGTATGGATTTTTGCCTGTCATACTGCACTTTAGTCAAAGCGGTTTTAACTTCTTTTATACGGGCAGAATGATCCAACCATATAAATGAGATTCTGTGAATAATGTCAACAATTCTGTTCATAAACGCCTGGAGGTATGATGTCTTTCATCAGCTAAGGATCTAGCATAAGATTTAAAATATGAGATCACATATAATTTAGTATCATTTCACCAGTCTATAATGGAATCATATATAGTAACTACTGTAATACGGTCTGTGATTAACTCTGTAAACCCTTGAATAAATGCAGGAAGTAACAACAAAGACGAGTTAACTCTCCACACCCCAGGGCCCTGTGACAACACATCTTCTAGTTGAATTTGTATTCCTATTAAATGATGGTCAGAAGTTGCCATTGGTATTGTAAGACCTTTTACTGTGCCAGTGGTTTGTGAACATAACCAAAAATCAATCCTTGACTACAATTTCCCTTTCATAAAGGTAGGCCGCGAGGACTGGGCAAAGACATCCACTAAATTTAGTTCTGCAATAAGACTATGTAAAGCATGAGTGTCACAATAAGTTTTTCTACCTGAAGGGATTTCTAAACTAGTATTAAAATCTCCACCCCATAGAATAATTCGATTTGTACATAAAAAAGGTTTAATTTGATGCAAAAGCTGAATCTTGGTGGCTTTCTGTTGTGGTGCATAAATATTTATGAGTCTATAAGGAAACCCGTGCCATATAAGATCTAAAAAAAAACTCTGCCCGGTATTAAATCCACACTCTTTTGTAAAATGAAGTTAGAGGTAGTAAAACAAAAACCAACACCAGAACAAAGGTCTTGTCCTAATGACCAATATGATGGTCCTAAACCCCATTCCCTCGAAGCCATTGTTATCTCTTCTGCTGTATATAACCGAATATCTTGTAAAAAATAAACATCATAGGCCAGGCTACGTAGTGCCGAAAAAGTTGCTATTCGTCTATATTTTGAATGAATACTATTTACATTTAAACTAGCAAGACGTATGGCTGACATGAAAAAAACCAAGAGAAAAGGAAGAAATCTTTGTATAGATAACCACCTCATTTCTTTTTTTTCATTCTAGTAGACTTCTTTTTCGAAATAGTCCCAGAACTATCAGCTAAAGGTAATGATGCGGAGGTTGACATGGAAGGAATAGTAAGAGATAAATTTTCTGAATCTCCATCTTCTTCCTCCATGGCCTCACCCCAACTTTGTAGGGGTTCATACGGGTTAGATAGTGGGATGGATACAGCATGTACCTGTTTGGTAGAGCGAAGTCTCCGAGCAACTGGTGGGGGGGGATAAAGTTTCCCCATGCTCCTCATTATCTTTTGGGTTACTAGAAACACCCGCTAACTCTTCTAAGGAGGGTTGTTCTACAATTTCAGAAATGTCAGAGGGGTCAAGGGAAATAAGGGATGTAGCGGGTTCAGGAAGTTTAGGAGGTTCAGGGGCTGCAGGAGGTTCGCCAATTCAGGGGCATTCAGAACAGATATTTGTTCTGTAGACTTGAGAGTTGGTAACCTTTCAGTGGAGGTAGTGAAGGAAGGAAGTTTTTCTATTTTAACAGGTGGTATTGAATCTTGGGGGGGTCTCTATAGCAGAGGATTTAGCAATATAAGCATCATGTTCTGCGTAGCTTGCAGTGTTATGTGCCGCCCATGGGCAGACTATGAACACATGTGAAGTATCACCGCATAAATTGCAAGTGGGAGGAACTGTACAAGCCAACACAGTATGACCTATCATACCGCATGAAGTACATTTCAATTTATCAGAGTCAGAGCTCAAATGGGACAATGAGCCACATCTATAACATGATCTCTGCTGCCCTGGGTAAAACAATATACCACGGTCTAGACCCAAGAAAATACAATTAGGAAGATGCTGAATGCCAAACTCATTAATTTTAAGTTGCACAGTAAATTTCCACCTTCCCGTCCAAAACCCATTTTCATCAATTAAAGCATGTGGTATACCAGTAACTGTGCAACGCTGTTCCAACCAATACAATATATCTAAAACATTTACTCCTTCATTTCTAAAAAGGACAGTAATGATTTTTGCAGTAGGCCTAGTAATGGGAATAACCACAAAATGCTCCAAACAGGGTCAACGTGCATTATAGTAAGCAGACCAAAATTTGTCTAACAATGCAGCGAATCGAAAAGAAACATCAAGTTAGAGTCTCCTGAAGAATGTATTAGAGCATACACTTCTGAGGGTTTAAGCTTCAAGGATTGTATTATTAATGTCTTTCCCACAAAGTTCGGTCTGGAGGAAGGTCCATATCCCCCTTATAATGTATCGTGCTACAAATCTTTTCCTCATTGGGACCTCTGACTGTTTGAAAGAAGCATAGCTGACTGGTTTTAATAGCGAAGCTTAACTGCAGGAAGAGTAGTAACTGGGCTCTGTAAAGCATTGACAACGTTCATGTCTTTTGAAAGTACTGACCTTCCGACTGTGGTGTTAGTCAATGGTCTGGTCCAGAGATGGAATGATGTTCATTTCTGCAGGGGTCTGGAGTGTGAGTTTGATTCCTCCGACAATTCAGGCAGCCTCCGCTGAGAGTCAGAAGCTAGCAGCGGAAGTGCCTTGAGTATTTTGGTCCGTCACTGAAAATGTTCTCCTGCTGCACTCACTGTGTCCGAATGGTCCGCTCTGTCGCTCCAATCCTTTCCCAGGCAAGGGAAAATTAGGATCTGGTATCCATGCAGTCGGAGTCTAATCCAGCCTGCTTTTTCCAGCGCTTGCTCAGGGGACCATATAGAAAGACGAGCCGAAAAAGGGAATAGGTCCTCTACCGGTGTACTACTCGTCGCATCTGTTTCCATTGGGGCTATAATCGCATGAACGCTGCTTCATTTTACTGTACTCATAGAGGTTGTTTGACCATTCTCTGGTCATTTCCTTTTTTTCTCTTCCTCAAGTACGAAAATTTGGTCACCATCTGGCTCTTCCTGAGTGTCGTCTGTTTCTACTAAAGACGTCTCCATCGCAGGTATTTCAGTTTTATCACATTCTACAATATTAGCGACTGTTAGGGGTTTCTCTGTAGTCTTGTTCTGTTCTTGCAGTCCAGCACTCCACACCTCTGTCCTCTCCAACGGTTGAGACATACTGAGGCTGATTCAGATGTCTCATGGGAATGGTCCCCCACCCATCAGAGTAGGGGAATTTCCCCGGTGTCCTGGCCAAATTTCCCTCATTCACTAAAAATACCACTAACAGCTTAATCTGGTTTAAGATCAGTTGGCATTCATCTGTATCCCTCTCCCCCGGGTCGTGCCTGAAAATAGGCAGGATTTGTCTAGTGCACTTACCCAGTCAACAAAAATGAAGTAAATAAATAAATAAACTGCCCCCCCCGAGTTGATTATCTACATGTCTAGGGGGATAGTGCCCTGAAAACAGTCTAAATGTGCCCCAGTGCATGGGGTGCTGTGTCGGTCGGTTGATCCATTTGCCAGGCGATGTGATCGCCGTCTGCAAATTTGTGTCACTGTACTGTTCATTGACAACTTTGTTGTCCACGAGACTTGGTGGAACCCTACAAATGTACAGCAGAGCTAGCCAGGATGCTTACTTCCACCTCAGAAACTTGGTTAAGACATAGACAACTATAAAATCACTGTAAGAGTAAGATTAAGAAACTTAAATCGAAATATCTAAAATTTCCACAATCTCTTGGTTCTGGGAATCTGAAAAAGTTTTGGACCACAGTGTAGTCCCTAATTAATTAAGGTTCAAAACAAAAAGTGATCAGCCCATAATGTGAAAACACTTTACTCCCTCAGCCAAACAAACTTATTCAATGAGAAGTCTATTGATTCATTAACCTATGAATTGAAACTGCTCCCAAAGAACCAAGAGGTCATGTCCTCTTCAATGATTGGCTTTGTCAACTTCTGACATCCTCTTTTTTATTTTGAAGCTATGTCTCCTGGTGAAACCCACTGACGTCTGCAAATTCTCCTCACAGTCAGGTTAGTAGCGATGGCTATGACCCTAGGTTTCTTAAACCAGATTCATTAAACTAATTGGAGGCGTCATAGCTTCCCCTTGCTTTCAAGGATCTTTACTTTATCCCTAATCACTTCTTCCCATTCATTAATTTGGAAACAGGCTACTGTGTTCCCTATTCTCAAGTGTGTCAACTGCCCCCAAATTGAAAGCAATTGTCCTGTCTCAATTCTTTTCACTCAGGAAGGGACATTTTACAGTACTAACTCACCCACTCCAATGGCGCTTTTCCAAAGGCCAAAGATTCAATTGTTTTACCTTAATTTAAAATAGCCACCTCTTCTGAGTGGGATAACTTCTTGTTTATGTTCTCTGAGCATGTCCTCAGATCTTTGGATTTCTTATTTTTTTCCTTTTTTTTTTTTAGGAACAGTGTTTATGGACTTGACCAGTGTATTTTACTTTGTTTAACATGGTATTCTTTTATCAAAACTTTGCAATTTGTGATTTTCTGAAAGTTGCCCTCTTGGTTCAAATACAACATAACTGGCAGATCTTCACAGGCGTGTTTAGGTGGTACCCTTTCTGGTCCTTTACAGGTTTTTATTAGGTTTCCTGGAGGATACATTTTGGGCCCCCTCATAATCTCGCTAGTCATCATAAATTACATCCATAAGGCACGTCAGTTCAGAGGTACACTATATGCAGTTGGCCTGATTACCCTTGCATCACATCTCTTTCAAATATCTCTCATACCTGAGTGCTAATCTTTGTTCTGTCAAAAACTAACTTTTGAGTAGTATATTATTCTGCAATTTGACTCCAAACCCATGCTTAGCAAACTTTTTTTTATTTTTATTTATAAGATTATGCATTTGACAAGCAAGTACATAAAACGCAGAGCAATGTTAAAGCTGCAATCCCTTGCTGTTCAGATATATAGACCTAAGCAACATTACAGATATAAAACAACATTTGACCTATGGCTAAGAGCTTTAGGCCAATGGCAGTAGGAAGTAATTTTATTTATTTAGTTTTTGTTGACTGGATAAGTGCACTAGACAAATCCTGCCTATTTTTAGGCACGACCCGGGGGAGGGGGATACAGATGAATGCCAACTGACCTTGAACCAGATTAAGCTGTTGGTGGTATTTTTTTTTTTTTAGTGAATGAGGAAAATTTGGCCAGGACACTGGGGAAATTCCCCTACTGCTGCTGGTTCTCAGTAGCCAGTGGGGGGAGTATGGGTGTTGGTGAGCGGTGACTGAGTTGGCCATGGCTCAGTTGGAGGAGGAGGTGGAGAGGGCGCTGGTAGGCGCTGAGACGATGGAGAGTAAAGAAAGCCTGTTTCAAGGAGATTTTTCCAATTTTCATGAGATGAGAGAGCTACCACGGGAGAAGTTGTCCGAGGTGACGGCGTTTCAAGTCAGCATGGGGAGTTCCTTGAAGGCAGCTGATGCGGAGGATCCCTGGACGGCTGGTGAGCAAGTAAGAGAAGTGGCTCCTTTAAAACCGGCAAAAGACACAGTGAGGTCAGCCGGCAACGCGGAAGTGACGGTAAGCGGCAAGCAGATCCAGAGTTTAGCGGAGATGGCAAGGCAAGTGGTACAAGTGGAGCAGCAAAAGTTTTCTAATTCGGGCGGTGGTCTAGTGGATACACCAGAGAAGGAGAGAGAGGGACTTTCAGTGAGCGACTGGCGAGAGGCAGGAGCGAGGGGGAATAACACTGCTGTAGATCTCTCGCGGTCTATAAGTACTCTGCACAATGTTAAAAACTTTCCTACAATTCCTATTTCAAAGGATTCGGGCTTTGTTTTCAATCCTAAGGTGGTTGCGGATTCCAGGGCTTCCCCTGTAGTTTACCAAACAGAGAATGGAGTGCAAGAAGGGTGACTGAATTTTGTTTTAAGCCCCAACCTGGAAGAAATCATTTCTTTTGCCTCAAACAAGGGATCTGGATTCATCAAAATGTCCTTGCTGGGAGTACTGTGTCGTTGGGAGAACATGATAAGACCTGGACCCCGTAGGCTGCTTTATCAGTGGCTGGGTGGAAGCAGATGGGACATGGGGTATGGACGCCAGACTCAGCTTGGGAGGATTCTTGGGGTCTGCAGTCAGCTACTCCAGAGTGGAAACCAGGGTTGGGGGGGGAGACGGGTCTCAAGTTTTTGCTGATAATGTTGCATCACTAAAAGAAAAGAATTTACTTCCTGAGGTTGTAAAATGAAATAATAATGTGCTTGGTGCTAATGAAGGGAGGCCTAATCCAGATAATGCTGAGCATACAGGGGATAGTGGAGCTAAGCCTGGAAAACCCCTATTGTCTAGTTTATTTGCTCAAAGTAAGCGAGAGGTAGCTCCAAGGAGAAATGCAGTACGAATCTGATATAAAGGGGGTTTAAAGGGAAAAACCAAATAGGTTTTATGTTGGTCGAACCTTAATTAAAGACTCTTTAAAGTTTTCTCCCAGAGACCTATTTGCATTCATTAACATATCGGGGGAGGACAACTATGACATTAGCTTTCGTTCCCCAGCCTTACTTGACCTTTTTTGGGAGAGGTACAACCAAGTAAAATTTTCTCCTTTATGGACCCCTTTTTTTGTTATTCCATTATCTAAACCTTTAATTAAGTTTGTGACAGTAATGTTTAGGAATGTGGGGGTTCATGTAGAGGATATTAAATTTTGGTTATCCCAGAAGTGCGAAGTGTTGAGTGAACCGGAACCAATATTAGGTTCAGAACTTTTTTGGACAGGGGGGTGGAAGTTTAAGGTGAAACTAAGACAATCAATGGCAGGTGTAGAACATATCCCTAACTCATTTTGGTCTGTTTTTATAGTGGACAGCCCAGGGCCTGCTACAGATGTGGGTCTAGATCGCATTTGTCTAGTGCTTGTGATCAGCCTAAGTGTGACAATTGCGGTGAAGTAGGTCATATCACTTTGTTTTGTTCCAATGCTTTGAAATGTGATTTGTGTGAAGAACTGAATCATGCTTTTAAAGATTGTCCCTGGGCGGCCCAGAATAAACAGTCTTGTGGAGATTCTGATTTGCTGATCCAACAAGCACAGGATGCCGGTGCGTCTCAGCAAAAGGTGACCCCGGTGGTTAAAGACCTGGCTGTCCCCCAGAGCTTAGTTAAACTGAAAGAAGGATTAGAGGTTGCTGATAAAGTGTCTCAGGATCAGGAAATAGGAAAGGTAGTTCCTAATCTACTTCAGCCTGTATGTTATTCTGAAAATTTGGAGAGAAAGAGTGGGCCAGGTGTTAACGTGTTACAACCCCCAGTAGCCCCTTTATCGTTAAGGAGGTCAAGTAGAACATCTAAAAATCTTTTGCCTCTGGAACCAGAAAGTATTGAATCAAAAAATCCTTTTGCTGATCTATCTTGGGGAGATTCAGAAATGGATATGGGAGACACTGATTCCCAAGTTTCAGTACAGGAGGAAGGGAGAGTACAGAAGGATGATTATAAAGGAAAAAAGAAGAAAAGAAGGAAAAAATGAAAGTATATAATTGGGTCCTTTTTCTGTTAGGCTAGTCAGATGGATTTAACATAGGCTACCTTAAATACCCATAGTCTTCTGAAATCTCAGAAAAGACAAGCTGTTTTTCAATTGATATTAGATTTACAAATATCCATTTGTTTTTTACAAGAAACGTGGATGTTTGCTAGCAATCAAGTAGTTTCTTTTGTTAAAGATTGGCCGTGGGGACCTTCTTTTTGGTCCTTTGGGGAGGAGAGGGCTGATGGGGTGGGGATTCTTTTCAATTCTTTTAATTTTAAACTACATAAGTTAATTGAGGTATGTCCTGGTAGAATATTAATTATAGAGGGGTGCTGGTATGAGAGTAGGATTAGAGTAATTAATATTTATGGTCCTCAATCTAAAGCGGGTAGGGTTAAGTGTTTTACTGACATTCGGCCTTTTTTGGTCACAACAATCCCTGTTTTCTGGGGGGGGGACTTTAATTGTAATTTAAGGGGGAATAAGGGTGTGGATAGGCAGAATTCTGGAAAGAAGACCTATTGTGATTCTGTGTGTCTAAACAACAATATAAAAACAGCGGATTTAGTGAATTGTATTAATAATAGGGATAGTGGCTTGACAGGTACCTTTTTTACAAAGGGGAAAAGCTTCATGATTGATTATCTGTTTATATCCAAAAGAATCCTGATACATAGTCCTCAGATTATTCCTATGGAATTATCTGATCATGCTTTTGTGGTCATCAAAGTTGGGGTACATCAGAGTTTTTTAAGACAAAAACTATGTGGAAATTAAATGCCTCGATTCTATATGAGAAAGTGGTAATCAATTCCATTTGTTGTATTCTGGAAGCCAGGTTGTCAGTTGTCTTTTTGTATCAAGATTTAGGGGTTTGGTGGCAAGAAACGAAAGATGATTGTATTTGTTGGTTTAAAAAATATGGGATTCGGAAGAAGAACTCAGTTTTTTTTGAATATCTTAAACTTAGAAAACAGCTTCAAAAAGTTTTGACGTAGGCCAATTCCTCTAGAGGTAATTTTTTCGCTCAAATAGCTGAAATTAAAAGGTCTAATGAGAAATCTACAGTATGATAGAACAAAAACGCTTCAAGCTTTAGTCCAGAATCATTTGAAAAAATCAGTGTTTGGGGACCCATTTGAGTTATGCAAAATGATTAAGGATCAGGGAGCATTAGAATTTTTATATCAAGGAGACACTAAAGTTTGTTCCATCAGTGCATTAGGGGAGATTATTAGGCAGCATTTTAGGGATTTAAAGCCTAAGGTTGCTTCATCGTCTTTTCAGATTAGCCAGTTTCTAGGCCGAGTTTTAGAGGAAAAAATGGACAAAGTAGCCCTGAGTAAATTAGAACAGCCTTTTTCGAAAGTTGAAATTATGGATGTCATTAATTCCCTAAAACTGAATGTGGCTCCGGGTCTAGATGGGTTATCGAACGGTTTTTATAAAGTTTTCCAAACTGAAATAGTGGAATGTTTATTTTTGGTGTTTAATTTTTTCCTTACTGAAGGGGTGGTGCTGAATTCTTTTTTGGAAGGTTGTCAGACATACATTTTTAAAGCGGGTGATAGAGGGGTTTTCAAAAATTGGAGACCTTTAACCCTGTTAAATTCAGATTACAAAATTTTGGCTACCTTGATTAATAATAGACTTAAAAGGGGTTGTAGAGGGGTTGTTCCTGCCTATTCAACATTGTGGGATTCCGAACAGAAGAATTCATTCAGTTTTATGTTTGATCCAAGATATTATTGAACAAGTCAAGCTTGAGGGACAGTCAGGGGTGATTGTGTCATTAGACTTGGAGAAAGCATTTGATAGAGTGGATCAGGGGTTTTTATTTGCCACTCTGGATTGGTTTGGTATTCCTCAGGGTATTATAAAATTAATACGGGGTTTATATAACAAAGCAAAAGTTTTCCCAGTTCTAAAAGGGGGTTTGGGGGAGGGTTTTTACATTAAATGCGGAGTTCGGCAGGGGTGTCCATTAAGCCCTCTTTTGTATAATTTCTCGTTAGAACCTTTGATAAGAGCGGTTTGTATGGCAGAAGTTGGGTGCCAAGGCAATGGGTCCTTGTATCATCCAAGCATATGCAGATGATATTTGCCTTTTTTTTTCCAACCATATGGACTTCTCAGCCTTTTTCTCAGTTTTTGCTGCATATGCAAGTGTAGCTAATGCTAAACTGAATGTTCATAAATCCAAAGGTTTATTGTTAGGTAACTTTCAAAGAGAAGTGTTTTTCTTTAAGTCTACAGAATTTTCACTAAAACCTTTAAAAATTTTAGGGGTGGAATTTACAAATCAGAATTGCCCGTTGGATAATTGGTCAGGAGTTTTAGACTCAATAGCTCAGAAAGTGTTAATTTGGAAAAAGTTTAAGTTTTCCAAAATGAAACGAATTCAGATACTAAAGCAATTTATTTTACCAAGATTACAGTATATGGCGGTAATTTTCCCATTGCCTGTGCAGTTAGAAACAAAACTATATAGCATCTGTTTTCAGATGCTATGGGGCAATAGATTGAACCTGGTGAAGAGAGGCTGTACTTACTTAGACAGAAAACAAGGGGGTTTAGGGATGGTGGACCCAGTAGTGTTTTGTTTTACCCTATTCTTCTCTTTTTCTTTAAAAGAGGGCTTGGGTCCTTCTGAAGAGTTAGATAGTTTAGCTTTTAAGAATCTGTTTAAGTCATATCTTAGTATGTGGAGGCCTCAGGCACCTAAATGGTCTCTGAGATTAAGGGTACCGATGTATTTTAAACCAGCGGCCCAAAAATTACATAAATGGAATGTTTCTAAAGATCTGATATTAAGGTGTTCATCAAAGGGACTTTATAAAGAAATTATGATACAATTTTTTCATTTAGAGCCAAACTTCAAAAATTGCTCAAGTGATAAAACAAGAGATGTGTTAGAGCAACTTAATAATACTAGACTTCCCTCATACATGTGGGAAAACTTATGGCTCATAATGTATGGGAAATTGAATGTAAGGGGTACGGCTAAACATAAAGCGATTGAGGAAAGATTTTGTCCCTATCCTGAATGCATTAATCTAGTAGAGCCGATGGAGCACTTTTTTCTGCAATGTTCTTTCCCCTCTAAATTATGGAGTTTTTTAGCACAGGTTTGGGATTTTCCTTGGTTGGCAAAGATTAACTATGATATTTTAGTGACTGGGAACTTTCCCTCTTATCTGAGCAGCTTTGAGAAAAACACTGCGTTTATTCTTGGCTAGTCTGCGTTTTTGCTTATAGCAAACTAGATGCCAATGGGTGTTATATCGAAGCGACCTTCTTTGGAGGTTTAGAGTGTATGTTACTAATGTGCTGAACGAAATTTATATGGAAGAATGTCAATTATATAATTCTGGTAAAGTAAGATTATGGTGGAGGAGTTTCTGCACTTTATTAAATATAAATAGAGAAAGAAAAATATATATATAAAATGGGATGTCCGTAGTTTTGGGTTTTTTTTTTTAGGGTGGGTATGGTGTAAATAATTATGTATATGTTTATGCTGATTTTATGGTTTGCCTTTT
Source organism: Neoceratodus forsteri (assembly GCA_016271365.2). Classification (NCBI taxonomy): domain Eukaryota; kingdom Metazoa; phylum Chordata; order Ceratodontiformes; family Ceratodontidae; genus Neoceratodus; species Neoceratodus forsteri. Next base: position 188,027,582 of record CM028132.1, on the reverse strand, counting down.
TTCACTAATTTTTCTTGTTTTGTTTGAAAACCTGTCTTTTGTGTTTGATTTGTTAAACTGTTGAGATTGGGAATATTCAAGTATGGGGGTATGCTGCACGTTGTATTTTTTTATTTCTTTCCCTATGTTTTCTGGATTGTTGGAGTTTGCTGTTTTTCATATGTTGCTGTGTATTATCTGAATGTGCTTATTCTAATAAAGTTACCCCTAGCTCAGACAGGTGAGGCTTTAGGAATTCATGATCTCACATTTAAATGAGATCAGATCATTATTGCAGATCTCCGTGCTCCTTGCAGGAATTGGGGGGGGGGGTGGCAAAGACCGAAGACCACAAAGATTAATGCAACATATTAATTTGAAAGCCTGGGCGAGTTAATGTTATATGACACCCTGCACACTTGATTATCTGTCCTATGATACCATACAGGGAGCAGTACTCATTTTAGAAGGAGCTCTTCAGTTAACAAACTGAGATGTGTGCACTTTCACACAGATAAGTAAAAAGCATTAACTATATGATGTCACAAGCAGTTCAGAGTTGGTAAAATAACCCAATCATTCCATCAATTGTATAAGCATGCAATCAGTTAACCATGCTATAACCAAAACATCACACTGGGTAAAATAAAAAAAAAAACTGCCATGTATGAGGCAGATTTAACACAAGAAAAGAAAAAGTGCTTTTATTGAAAGTCATTCAGGTTTTCCATCGGAGGCTTGATTTTCCAGATGTTCAGGAGATTTTTTTTGTTCTGCAAAATGTAAAGCCAGTTCGGGATCCATGTATTTCCACACTTTTGTTCATATACTGCACCTGGAGCAAAGCAGGGAACAATAACTGCACCATGATGCATTTCCCCAACAAACTACCACTTGGCGTTGACACTTTCTGTCTTGTGTCTAGGACGAAATTTCTGGAAAGATGACAAGCTTGCTCCCCTCCCAATATAATGTCTCCATGTGTTCTAGCAGCTTGCAACATAAGGATCCCTGCTTCAGGGGAGAATATTGTGAGTTGGAAGCAGATGGGGATCACAAATGCTTTAACAATCTTGATCCCTGAATCTCAAGGGAGTAAGGACAGGTCACTGAAGATTAGTCGATCCATTTTAGACAGTAGTTCCCCATGAATGGTCAGTTGAGGCAGAGAGCTGATGCGGTGAATGTTGCTTTGCTGAAAGCCTTTCTCCTGTGACTCCACTTTCACACATAGAAATCCAGCATCCTTTACCAGCATAGCATTCACAGTTGTTTAGTGCTCCACTCTATGAGTTAAGTAAGTAACAGCTGTTTTATTTTCAGCAACATGGCCATACAGGTCATTCAGTTTTAACTCTACTGCTGCCAGCCTTCAAGAAGTCTCCTTGCCTATGGATTTATCTTCTGTAGCATGGCAAGGATCTGAGTCATTTGAGAGTCTCCTCCATGGCTGCCATGCTGCCCAGACCCTATCTGTTTAGTAGTGGAGCTGGAGGCAGAGGCTGAGTAAGAGGCTTCTACTCTTTGCTGATGAGGCGGCAGTTGTTGTTTTTTTTTGTGCCATTTCATCTACAAGTACACCTTCACACTAGGACAAACACATAAGCTCACAGATAGTTGTATTGTGTCTGAATACAATTGCTACTGAACAGCTCCTCCCATGCTTAGCAAACGTGATACCAACAAACCCACTGTCAGATGCTTTACTCCTATGGTAACTCTGAAGAACAAGTCATCTGCTTTAAGTATCCGTTTTTTTTTCTTAATCCCTGTCTGACAACTATCTATATCTCTTACATGTTGAAAGGCATGAATCAGAAACTGGGTGTTGCACATAGGCTAAAACAAATACTGACTCCTGAAATCCATCTGGCCATCACTAAGGGACTTTTCTCCTGCTTTTAGGCTATAGTTCACTGTTTATATCATATTCTTATGCTAGACATATTGCATGGATAACACAGTCTTTAGACATTGGTGTGCATTGGCTGACCACTGTCTGAATGACCGGGAGTGATTGCATGCCTACTGTATTATACAATCACTGCCTGTCATGCAGATGGCAGTTGGTCAAGGGAGTAAGAAGAGGGACTGTGCTGGTTGCTGTCTGCCATCCCGATAATGGCAGCAGTGGGGGAAGGGGTGAGAGGAGTGTGTGGGATGGAGGGTCCTGAGCATGTGGGATGGGGGAACCATTGGCATTCTGTCGTGACAACTATAAACCAGCATGGTTTTCATTATCTCACAGATCACCTGCGGCAGTCATGGGGGGGGGTGACGGTACAAGTAAACAACCAAGACATAACTCAACATACAGGATTTTGTAATAGAGCCACCTGTGCCTCTGGGAAAGGTGCCAGATATAAACTCTACTACTGCTACTATTACAACTTGCAACCATGCATTCCTGCAGAAATGCAGAAGAAGGAAGGACTGGGTCTGAGGAGATGAGACCACTAGTGCTTCACTCACTGGAATTAGGAGAAGGCTTGCTGGCAGGCTAGTTGGAGGGGTCAGATCAAGGACAAAAGGAAGGTGGGTAGTGAGAATGGACAGAAGATGAGAGGAGATTGAATTTTGAAGGAGTGGAAAGTGAAAGCAACCCCAGCAGATGAAGTCTAGGTATGACAAAATACTAGTCAGGGTGCAAAATACTAAAAAGCAAAGGACAGAACAGCTGGTAAGGAAGCAACTAAGAAGACCAGCATTCACACTGCTACTGCAATTAAAACATGTGCATGAATGATGCTTGTGGTTGTACAGCTTTTGAACATTTGTAAATATTTTTTTGACACAACAGTAAAAGAACATGGCAACCATTCTATGCTGTACACCTAGGATGTGAAGAGAATTCTAGAGCCACAGCATGTACAGCCATTGTCAAACCATATATCCCATATTATAATACAGTATTTAAGTAACTTCCACCTTGGCTCCCCAACCCATACCAATCTGCAACACTTAGAGAAAGTTGCAGTATTATGTAGACAGACAAAAACTAACATATAAATGTGTGCATGTCAAGCATACATTAAGAACAATAAGTTTTACCAGGTCAGCCCAGGGAAAAACAGTTAAAAACAAAATATAACTGTTTGTCCTTCCCATGCACTTCAGCATCAGAGATACTATCTGTGTACTCAGCTCTCTATTCCAACTATCCCTAAGGCCCTACCAGTGTTGTAGTTTGTAAAATCAACTGAAAGTCACAAGGTCAGTGCTGTCTGCACCATTTTAATTCTGCAATCAGTCATAGCATTAGTGATCAGATGCAGCAGTATATAACACCTTCTTGCAACAGCCAATATGGCTGCAATATGATGGTATTGTGGGCAGTGAGAAAAGAGTAAATTAGCAATTTTTGCACTAACCACTGAGCCACCTAAATGCACTTTGTAATTGCTGTGATATACACACACACAAATGCATGTACACATATATGCATTTATTTTCAATTATACACTGGCAAGGAAAACTCCTGGACTCTGATTGGTCACTTTTGGGCTGGACTCGTGATGTTATCCTGGCATAACATCATGGATCTAGTCCATGTACCCGCAAGACCAAATGAAATGAGAAAATAAGTCACTGCACAAGCCATCACCAACTTGCCTGCACCTCACGTAGCAACGCTAAGTATAAATTCATCCCGCCCACAGCAAACAATCAAAATAGCACCCAACACCATCACAGATTCCACCAAAACTTACTTTTCTTATGATGAAAAAGAGCTACATGAAAGCTGACTTTGTGATTAGCCTCACAGCACTCTCCTGCTCACTCTATTGGCCCTCTCCCAGTCTGGTGTCAACACAGTAAAAGTTTTTTTTTTTTTGTTTACGAAACAAATCTACAGTAAAAGCCATCACATTGGCTTCTGAATCAAGCACCCGACTGCCTCTCTGATCTTCACGTTCCTTGCTGCCACATGTAAACCCATCACTTCATCAGTTTAGCGGCATTCCCTTCGACTTACATCCCAGTCCCCATTGACAGAAATGTAGTGAGCATGTGCAACAGCGCGTTTCACAGAAAGTTACCTGATCATTTTTTCCATTAGTCACTTCTCCACCGAGAGAACACACACTGCCGCTACAGTCCGTGGTGTTGAGCTATCTCCAACAGCCGTGATTCCGGGGGGGGGGGGAGCCAACAAAGCGAAGTCACATATGCTGGAGCACCGGGGCCGAGACCAAGTCACATTTCCCGGAAGCACAAGCAGGAAGAGGAAAAATAGACAGGACACAGATGAAAAAAATAAAAAACATGGCTTACACCGAACAAACACAGCAGACAAAAACAACACCACAGAAAGGTATCTGTGAGGACTCGAGTGTCTAAAGCCACAGTTACATAATAGGAGCCCCCTCTACTGGCCAAAAATTAGGCACTATTTTTTCAAAAGTAAACCTACACATTAGAAAAACACCGAAAAATGTACTTTTAAAGTCATTTTCTTTTTCTTTTCTTTCTTTTTAACACAAAAGCAATTGTATAATAGGAATAATGCACTCCAGGGTGTGTGTCGTGCTGGGATAACATCACTTCTGGGGTGATTGGTTGCACTTGGCCTGCGGCCTCATGCCTAATCACCCCAAGCATGACGTTATCCCAGCACGAGACACACCCTGGAGTGCATTATTCCCTTAGTATAACATAACATCACCAGACTTGAAGAAAGCCTTACTAAAAAGAGATCTACTGTGGAAAAAGGCCCGGAAGTCGCATACAGAATCTGACTGGTGTCTTTTCAGATCAGCCAGAAATGCTTGCACAAAAATGACCAGGGAGGCAAAGGCTACTTTTTATCAATCAGAATTGCTCTCAGCAACTGATTGTTTTCAGCATCGATCGTGGTAGTCAGTATCTTAAGCTGAGCATCCTGAGCCACCAGTCTGCCTTGCACCACCACCCCCCAACAAATTTATTTATTTAATCCTACTGTAAGTGTACCTTACTATATCCTAATTTTCATCTTACTAGATTACTTTTCTCTGCACCTTGATTTTTGCCTTGGCACATTTGTTAGTTTATTGTACTTTTCACATTATAATATTTTCTGTTCTCCTCCACTCCAATCCCCTCCCCAGGATACATTAGGAAATTAGCTGGTATCAGCTCAGAATGCCTTTCCTGGTAAAACATTTGAAATAAATAACAAAAAAAAGTATTGTTTAAGTATCACTGAGAGGGAAGAATGGTGTGTGTTACCTGCTGCCACATCAAACCATAGACAAAAACCATGCTATTTAATTGTATGTTATACTGTAGCTAGGGGCTTAAAAAGACAAAAAGTGAACATTTTAAGAATCTTATAGTATATTCACAGACAAATGCAGATGTTATGCCTCATTTTCAACTGAAGTTGCTTTAAAAGTGGGGGGGGGGGCAAGATGGCAACAATTAGTACATGCTGAGAAGCTGCTATCTCACCAACCTGGGTACCAATAGTATCACAATACTGATTTAATTATTTTCAATGTAGCAACTCCGTGTAGCTCACTACATGTTAAAATGGCCTCTTGTTCTGCTGAAATTTGTGACCTGTTCTTAAATTATTTTTTAATATTACCAATATGTTTACCAGGTTTGGTGCAATGGCACCAGCCAACATGAAGGGAAGAATCCCACTACTGGGAAAATTGTGCGAAAACCCTCCAAGCAAACATTATAGTTCTCAAGAAAGTTAATCCTATTGCTGGGAAAAGTAAACCATTTGAGCCGAAGTTGGATAAAAGCTCTGCAAAAAGCTCAGAGGAAATTGGGAAAAAAAAACAGTGGACAGAGCAGCATGTACTGGCAAGACCTCTGATAAACAGAACTTAAATAAACAAATGGTGAAAAACACAACTAAACTGATGGTTGCAGCATTAAGAGTCCCAATGATAGTTACATTTTTTGCACCCAATATTCCACAGTCAACAACGAACCTAAAAGAAACAGCTCCAGCCCTTTGACTACTATACCTTCCCATTTCAGTGTTTCAGTGGTTCAACTGATGTGTGAGAGAACTGATGTCATCACTGAGCAGGGCGTGCATACTGAAGAGCCTGCAGAAGAATGCTCAGATTGGGACAAGAGGAATTTGAGGATGTACTGAAGCTATTCAAAGAGAAGCTTACCCCTTTAGTTGCTGAAGCTGGTGCTCTGAATGCAGGGCATGTTAATGTGCTTCAGCCCAAACTGCAGAATGTAAAACAGGGTTGCCAGGAGCAAATGGAAACAAGTGTAAGTACGGCTTTGGAGAAACCAGTTTTTTTCAAGCACGAATGCAGCTCTGAAACAGCTAAGTACCTTGAATTTAACTTATGAAATAATCTGGTTATTTGAAAACCCAATATTGATGGTCAGACATGTGGTACTTCATCTGAGTTACAGAATGTAATTCTAACTGAAGATCATTCTAATTTCATAGCTACAGTGACTGGTAACAAAAATGATAAGGGGACAATGCACATGTACAACCAAACAAAATGGAGCTCTCATCAGTTAGTGTAATGGGAGTAGATGGGGCTAGCCCTAAAGATGCTTTAGTTCACACAATGGTTTAAAGCAAGGAATTCATGTTGGCAGCTCCTCATCAGTTTCTTCATCTGGAGCAGATAGTGATGTTGAAGATGAACAATGCTCTGATAAGGGCATGCCTTCCTGGACTTGTTTACATTTAAATAAAATTCAGATGATAGACACAAAGTTTGCTAAAATTACTAAAACAACAAGCCTAGAACAAAAAATTGACATACTTCAAGAATATTTAAGTCTGTTAACAACAGAAACTCAGTCACTAAGGCAACAGTTGCATGGTATCCAACAAAAGGCTGCTGAGATTGAAGAGCAACAAATACCCACCTTAAGACAAATTCCACAATTAGAACAACAACCAAAAGAGTTACAGGAAATATTATTAGATTTTGGAGCAAAAGCAAGATGAAAAAGGTTAAGAATTTGGGGTGTTCCAGAAGCTTGGGACTCTAACTTCCCATTGAGAGACACCTTCAAAAACTGTGGTGTCTTATTTAGATACAGATCCAGACACTGTTTTAATGGAACTGGACAGAATTCATAGGCCACTTCAAGCTAAACCTGATGATGGGGGTCCATCTCGTCCAATAGTAGTTAAATTAATGAAACTCTTGGCCAAAGAGTCTATAATGTCTCAAGTTTACAAAAGAAAGAAAATCAACCTTATGTGAGCTAACATATCAATCTCTCAGGACCTTCCACCAGAAATTGTGTCAGAAAGAAGAAAATTCAACACCATTCGTAATAAATTGTAGTCCAAAAGTTATAAAACCACAGTGATTCTGCCAGCCAAACTTGAAGTTATTATTGGAAGCCAAAGTTTCATTTACGCCGCAGTGGAGGAAGCAAAGTCTGATTTATTTCTTAAACTTCCTGATCTATTTGTGAAATGTCATACATTTTGAAAATAAGAATATGAAGATAATGGAAGGCTATTGAATTTTGAGGGCATATTACCTTTTTTTCTGTTTTGGCATTGAAGTGGGATAATTATGAGAACAAGGAAAATATACAAGCAAAGCATCACCTTTGACGCTGAGCTGTGGCCTATAAACTATTCTTTTTTTCCTCTTTACTTTTATTATAGGACTATGGGGGATGACAGGGAGGCATGAAGGAAGGTATTTCTTGGGAATTGGTTGGGGGAGGGAATATAAATCACTTGGTGCATTATTAAAGGAATCATTGGGATTAATGTGATCCTATGTGAGTGCATGATTCTATGTGATTGCTAGTCATAGAATACTTAAATTTGTCACATTCAAAGTCAATGATATCAAAAGCCCCATAAAAAGATCTACAATTTTGACTTACATGAATAAAATGAAAGCAGACAAAATCAGCTTACAGGAAACACATTTAAATGCTATTGAATCAAAGAAACTGACAAGAAATTGTATTCAATTTTTACAGTCCTCACCAGGTCCCTGCCCCCTTAAAAAAGGCTTGGGTGACTATATTATTTAGAAAATCTTGGGTTTTCAAGTATTGTGAAGTGGTCAGATCAGGTGGGTAGAATTATTGTAGTTTATGGCCTGCTTCAAGAAATTCATATTACTTTAGGAGCAATATATGCACCATTTGAAAATGATGCAGACGTTTTAGTGCAAATTACAGAAGGTCTAATTGAATGCAAAACTGAAAACATGGTTTTAATGGACGACTTCAATGCTTTGCTTAACCCTATCTTAGATAAAGCAACACCTGTATGAACATACGAACATATGAAATTTGTCAGCAGATAAAGGCCTAGAGGTCTATCAAGTCTGCCCAAATGTGCAACTAGCACCCCTTTTTCTGCAGCTGACTCCTGTCCATGAATGAAGCAAACATTGTAATTCCTGATAACAAGAAAATATCCAGAACTGTAATACATTTTGTGGATTTTCATGACTTATTTGACCCCTGGCATCTCAATAATCCTGCAAGGAAAGAACTGACACACTTTGATAAAAAGAAAAATGTTTTTTTCCAGAATAGACCGTACCTTTATATCAAAAACACTAGCTTCTTCTTACAAGAGATCCTCTATTTGCTCAATTATAATATCTGATCATGCGGTGGGGGAACTTTTGTTGCAATGGGGAGTAAAGCAAAACCCCATAATAAACAATGGTCCTTTGATAATGCTTTATTGACAAGGGATGATTTTTGAGAAAAAATAAAACAAGTAATATCAGAATTTTTCTATTATAATTATTCAGGGAAGAATCAAATCTCAGTCTTGTGGGATCCCTTGAAAAAGCCGTTTTAAGGGGGTGATGATGTCATATCATGCTTTGTTAAATAAAGAAATGGAAAGGAAAGAGAGGGATCAACTAGTATTAATAGACCCTTAAATGTATTATCATGAATGGATGATGCATAGACTACAACTTCAACAAGAGATTAATAATGAAACAGAGATGTGCCCATTACTTAGAAGGTGAATTAGTCAGATAAATTATTAGCAGATTTACTGAAGAACAAAAAGAACACAATGTAATGACTGTATTAAAAAACAAGGAGAGTCATTTAGTGTCAGGGACTGGAGACATCAAGAACATCATAACTGATTACTTTAAAACAATACTATATATTAAGCTGTTTAATGATATAGATATGCAATTATTTTTACAACAGATTGAAATCCACAAATTTCATTTTAAGGAAAGAGATTACACTGAAACTGAGATTTCTGATGTTATTAGTACCTTGTCTAAAATAAGAGTACAGGCTTATATGGACTAATGAAAGAATTTTCCAAGTCTTTAAAGAAGAACTTGCCCCTTGGCTGCATAGAATGGTACAGAAAGTGATGGATGGTCTGGCAGAGTTACCCACAGTCCATGAATGAAGCACAAATTGTTCTTATTTTGAAAAAAGGGAAACCTTAGTAATTGCATGATAGTTATAGATCTATTGCATTGCTTAATGTAGATTATAAAATTATTGATAAACTAATTGCTGGTAGACTCTTACCAGCTCTTCAACAGATCATTCAACACAACCAACATGGCCTTATCCTAGGGAGAACTACTGTGGGGGCTTTAAGAAAGGTATAATCTTTATTTGCTTATGTACAAGATCTTGATGAAACATACTTTGCCCTAGCCTTGGATGAAACTAAGGGTTTGATTTAATTAATAGATCCTATATGGAGGCTACTTCAAGAGTCTGGGGAATCCCAGATACTCTTATGAGACTTATTACACTATTAAATAAAAATCCAGAAGCTACATTTTCTGTTAATGGGACTTTAGTTTCCAAACTGAATACTATAAATGGAGTCCGGCAATGCTGCCTACTCTTTCCTATTTTATTTGCTTTGCGTCTAGAGCTACTTCTTTTAACATTGAGAGCTGACCCATGAATTAAGGGAAGGAAATTCGGAAACAATGAAATTAAATTAAGCTTTTGGCTGACAACACACTGATATTGTTTGAAGATTTGAAGTCCTCAGTCCCCACCATTCTGGAGAATATTCACAGATTTTTCCCAATTTGCTGGGTACAAAATAAACAAAAATAAATCAGTCTTTTACAAATTTCCCAGAGAGATGGGGACAAAGATTATTTAGGAATTAATTTTGCTAAGGCTGATCAGATGAAATACAAGGATCTATCTAAAAGTGTGCAGCATGACACAGAAAGAAACACTCTATGAACCTAATATTCTTTCTATGTATAGTTACACAATTATAAATTTAATTTGACCTACTGGTATAATGATCAAATGTTTTCATTTGTATGTACATGACAGACAAAATTTGATAGGTGATGATCATTTGAGAATGGAGAAAACTGAGAACAGAGCAATCATAAAGTTCCTCCATAATGAAGGAATGACTCCAATGCAAGTACATGAGGATATGGTCAACAGACTTGGGACAAAAGCCCCTTCATATTTAACTGTCAAGAAATGGGCTGCTGAATTTAAGCATGGCAGAAGAAGTGTTGAAGATGATCCCAGGTCAGGGCGCTCAAGGGAGGTGACCACTGTGGAGAACATTACCACAGTCAATCAAATGGTGATGAAAGACAGACAAGTAGATATATAGCATGTAGACAGCACCTTGGGCATCAGTTTTGGGGCAGTGCAATCAATCTTGACTGAAAACTTGGGCATGAACAAAGTGTCAGCAAGATGGGTGCCAAGAATGTTGACACCTGATCAGAAATGAGCCAGAAAGGACATTTCAAAACAGCTTCTTGCACAATACAAGAGGGATCCAGTAAACTTTAATAGTCATATTGTAATAATGAATGAAACCTGGGTTTACCATTTTGATACAGAGTCTAAACAGCAAAGCAAACAATGGAAACATCATGTATCTCCAATACCAAAGAAGTTCAAGCAGGCCACCTCAAGTGACACGATCATGGTGTCGGTCTTCTGGGACTCGGATAGTGTGATCATGTTTAGTTATCTTGAAAAAGGAAAGGCAATAACTGCTGAGAATTATGCTGAACAGCTGCACAAGCTGTTAATAAAATTAACCTCAAATATGATATCAAAGCCGAACACTTTGGAAAACTGATGCAAGGTGCAATGCTTCCCCCACACAGCACAGGTTGCAGTGGCTGCTGCAACAGAATGTGGGTATGAACTCCTTCCTCACCCACCATACACACCAGATCATGCTCCTTCAGATCTCTCTTCCACAAAGAAACTGTGGGCCCGATTCTAGCAGGTTGGTGCAAGTCACCGCCAAATGCGACTTGTGGCAATTGCAACTGTGACATTGACCATGTGCCCTATTCTAGAATAGGCACGGTCTCTGCAGCTAAGTTCTGCAGCTTGTGACATGTGGCCAGGTATGCCAAATAGAGGGCGTACCTGGTGAGCATGTTGCAAGTCGCAACCACAGGTCACAAGTGCTCCTCCCCATTGCCCACACAATGCCGGTGCCCTGCAAGGCTAGAGGCCCCCTACCCACTGTCATGGGTCCCCAAATCACACCATTGCCTGTGTACTGCACAGTATGTACAGTACAGGTATACATATTTCCTGTAGTACACCTAACGAATCCAGAGCTCATCCAGCTGTGTTAACCACCGGCACTCTCTACTCATCTCTGAAGCTGACTGGCACAGCCCACCTCACTTCCATGGCCAGCCACTGACTGAGGTCTGTAGGAACGCTACTGTAAAGACACACTCAGAAATTAATTTCTGAGTACGTCTTTACATTAGCACTTCTACAGCACTCACTTGGCAACTTACCATGGATGTAAGAGGTAGGCTGTGCCAGTCATCATCTAGGGATGGGTGGGGGTGTGCTGGGTGGACTTGCACAGCTGGGTGGGTGGCCAATAGACTACCAGGGTTGGACATAGTTTATGCTGCACTTGGCAGTGACTCAGGGTTGGGGCATGGGTGGGGGTTGATCAGCACCCCGTGGGGCATCTTGCAATGGGGGATTCAGGAGTAGTTGGGCAGTTGGTGTGTGCAGCCCTGCAAGATGCATACAGTATATTACACATTGGGTCAGTTGGTGTGGGCAGCCCTGCAGGGCACATTTTGGACACTTTGGGGGTGGGGGTGTGGGCAGCCCTGTGGGGCACCCACTGGGGTATACTGGGCTTGGGGGAAGGGCAATTGTGACATGTCTGCTGGACTGCAGGTGGGTCTACAGGACCCTTGGGGGGCATCTGTAAGTTACACCAGCTAAATGCTGGTGTAACTTACGTTGCCAGTTCTCCTCTGGGGGTTCTTGTGGAATCCTGACATTGGGGACTTTGTTGCTGCCCTTCTGGAATGAGGCACATCAGCTTCCATAAATCCCCTAATGCCATGTCACAGGGGGTTTATAGCGCAACTGCTGGCATAACAGCTGTTCGGTGCAAGTGGCCTATGCCATTTTGCAGGCCGCATTGTAGAATCACGCATGTCGCAACTGCTGGCATAAGTTGCTACATGCACTATTCTACTTGGCACAAGTGCTGTTACACCATAGAAACATAGACTTTGACGGCAATTAAGGACCGCTTGGCCCATCTAGTCTGCCCATTTCCCTACCTACAGGATAGGCCGCAGATCCTAGTTAACCAACAGCCTATTTCTTCCTACCCCCCCACAAGAATTGCCTTATGTCTGTCCCATGCATTCTTGAATTTTCCCACAGTTTTAGACCCCACAACCTCCTCAGGAAGGCTGTTCCATGCATCCACTACCTTCTCTGTAAAATAATACTTCCTCACATTGCCCCTGAACCACCCCCCCATCTTTAAATTGTGTCCCTTTGTTCTTGCACATCTCTTTTTCTGAAAGATGCTACCCTCTTGCACTTTGTTGATTACACTGAGGTACTTAAAAGTTTCTATCATGTCCCCCCTCTCCCTTCTTTCCTCAAGTGGATACATATTAAGCTCCTTAAGTCTCTCCTTATACGGCTTCTCTTGCAGACCCTGCACCATTTTAGTTGCCCTCCTCTGGACTGCCTCTATCCTGTCTATGTCCTTGCAGAGATGGGGTCTCCAGAACTGGACGCAGTACTCCAGATGGGGTCTCACTAACTGTCTGTACAGAGGGATAACAACTTCCTGTTTTCTGCTGCTGATGCCTCTCCCTATGCATCCCAGTATACCCCCAGCCCTTCGTACTGCCTTCTCACATTGCTTGCTAACCTTAAGGTCATCTGATATGATTACCCCCAGGTTCCTTTCCTTTTTTGTTGTTGTAACTACCTCCCCCATTGTGTATTCTTCTCCTGGGTTCTTGTTTCCCAGGTGCATTATTTTGCACTTCTTTGCATTGAATCCTAGCTGCCATACTTCTGACCATTCCTCCAACCTTGTCAAGTCCCTTCTCATCCTTTCCATGCCTCCTTGTGTATCAACCCTGTTGCAGATCTTTGTGTCATCTGCAAAGAGGCATACTTTTCCTTCCAGTCCCTCTGCAATGTCACTTATGAAGACATTAAAAAGGACTGGACCCAATACTGAACCCTGCGGTACCCCACTAGTAACCCCTCTTTCTTCAGAGTGGACTCCATTTACAATTACCTTCTGTGTCCTGTTGTCCAGCCAATGTTTTACTCAGGCTACCACCCTGGGACCCACTCCCAGGCTGGTTAATTTGACTATTAATCTTTTGTGTGGGACTGTGTCAAATGCCTTGCTAAAGTCTAGGTAGACCATGTCCACAGCCCCTCCCTGGTCTACTACTTTGGTCACCCAGTCAAAGAAATCTATTAGATTCATCTGACATGACCTTCTCACTGTGAACCCATGCTGCCTTGGGTCCTGTGCCCCACTGGCCTCTAGGTACTCAACTATTCTTTCCTTCAGAAGTGACTCCATAACTTTCCCTACCACAGAGGTCAAACTGACAGGTCTGTAGTTTCCTGCCTCTGTCTTGGTCCCACTTTAGTGAAGGGGAATCACATCCACCTTCCTCCAGTCCTTGGGTACAACACCATCCTCCCATGATTTATTAAAAAGAGTATCCAGAGGTTTCACTTGTTCCCCCTTAATTCTTTTAGAATTCTGGGGTGAATTCCATAAGCCTCATTGCTTTGTCCACCTTCAGTTTTAGGAGTTCTTGCAGAAACCTTTCTTCTGTGTAAGGACTGGGATTGACCTCTCTCATCAAGAGTGCTTCTGTTAATTGGATTAGGCACTTCTCCTCTTTGTGAATACTGAGCAGAAATATTCATTCACTGCTCATTTTATTCAGCCTCACTATCCCTCCCTTTATCTTTCTACGCTGATGTACCTATAAAAGGTTTTATCCCCTTCTTAACCGAGTTGGTTATCTTTTTCCTCAGTTTGGGCCTATGCTATTCTGACTTCCCTCCCTGCTTCCTTCTGCCTTAACTGGTACAGCTCTCTGTCCTGCTCTTTCTGTGTTTCTTATACTTCTGGAATGCTATCTTTTTCTTCCTGACTTTCACAGCCACCTCTTTTGAGAACCATAGTGGCTTTTCTTTCATTTTGATTTGTTTATTTGCTTCACACAAAGGCTTGTTGCCTCTGTGATGGCAGTTTTGATGATTAACCATTGTTGCTCCACACCTCCTTCTAGCCTGTTTGCTAGTGCTTTTCTGAGGCACTCTCCCATCTTGCCAAAGCCAGCCCTCCTGAAGTCCAGTACCCTCACTTTTGTATGGCTTGACTCTGTAGCTGAGTTTAACATGAACCACACTGTTTGATGGTCACTTGTTCCCAGATGGCAACCCACTTCTAGATCTGAGATCCTCTCACTGCCCCATTTGAGAGTGACGAGGCTAAGATTGCTCCCTCATGAGTGGGTTCTGAAACTAGCTGTCTGAGGCCTGCCACCTGTAAGGCATCAAGAATGACCCTGCTCTTGGATGTGGCTGCAGAAAATGTGCTCAGTTAACATCTGGCATATTCAGGTCTCCCATCAACAGTATCGCCCCTTTCTCTGCCATTCTAAGAATGCCTTCTATCATGTCCTTGTCCATCCCTTCCCCCCCTGACATGGGGGTCTGTACGCAACCCTTGTGTGGATTGTGGTGTCCTTTCCAGTCTCCAAGGTGACCCACAGTGCATCCTCTCCTCCCTGTTTACTCTTTTGTTCAGTTGCTTTTATCCCTTCCTTTACATAGCGAGCTACTCCTCCCCCTCTTCTCCCCTGCCTGTCTCTCCTATAGGTTATGTACCCTGGTATGTTAACATCCCAGTCATGGTTCTCTGTGTACCATGTTGCTGTGACTGCTACGATATCCAGGCATCTATCTTCCATCAAGGCCACCAGCTCAGGGAGCTTGTTACCCAGACTATGGGCATTGGTACTCATTACCCTCCATTTCCTGATGGCCTTACTCCTTTTTGCCCCATCCCTGTCCTTCTTGCCTTTGTCAGTTTCTCCATTTACCCCTGCCCTTCTCCCTATCGACACCTCTATGTTGGTGTTTACCGCATTTACTACTGTGATTTTTTTGGGGGGGCTAGGATTTCCCTGCTCCATTCCAGTCCCTCCCCCCTCGGCTAGTTTAAATGCTTGCCCATGAAGCATTTAAACCTATCACCTAGGATCCTGGTTCCTGTCCTGGATAGATGCAGCCCATCATGCCAGTATAGGTTTGCATCACTCCAGGTGGACCCCCAGTCCCCAATGAAGCCAAATCCCTGAGCTTTTTCAACTGCTGATTGAATCCCATGGTGCAGAACACCCTAGTGTAACTGTACTAGAATCGGGGCCTGTGACTGCAGTGCAGGCTTCATCATTGCTGGACATGGAAGGGCAGCCAGCCCTTCAGTAGATAAGCACAAGGTCCAACTAGATGCTGCACTGGAAAAGAACCAATGGACAGTTGAAATGCAGAATAGACTATTTAATATATGTTCAAACATCCAGAAGGCAATAAAAACTCAAAATGCAGTACAATGCAGCAGAGTAAATGGCAATAGATGTTGATGCACGGCATTCTCTGGTACTGCATTTTGAGTCTTTCTTACCTTGTGAATCTTAGAACATATATTACAAATATTATTTTGCATTTCAGCTGTCCATTGGTTCTTTTCGAGTGCTGCATCAAGTTGGAACTTCTCCTTCAGACTTCTGCCTGTTCCCAAAACTGAAGTCTGAACTCTGTGGAAAGAGATTTGCTGATTATGAAAAAGGTGATAGCTGCTATGGAGGAGTTTCTGGAGCTGCTGTGGTGGGGTTTCTGGGGGGGGGGGTCAAGACATAGAGGTCTTCCATGAGGGGATAACAATGCTAGAGTGAAGCTGGACTAAGTGTATTGAACTGAAAGGAGACTACTACATGTTGAAAAATAAAATAATACTCGGTTCATAGTGTCCTTCTTTCTGTGTCAGGCCACAAACCTTTTGATCAGCCCTCGTATCTCAGATATATATCAATATAAGGTTAAGCTATGCCATTGCAAAAGAGACAATTGCAAACAATTTGAAGAACTGGCAAAAAAGTGTCCCTGTCTTTCTGGAGAAGAATTGAAGTAATAAAAAGAATGGTTCTTCCTCATTTAATCTTTAAAATAGAATCAGTCTTTGGAGGGGCTGACTTCAAAGTGGTTTACTGACATAAAACAATTATTTAGAAAATGTTGGTGGTGAGGGGGCAAGCCTCATACAGCCTGCTCCCATATGATTGCTCCTAGGAGACTGGAAGGATTGGTTGTCCAGACCCTTACATCTAATTTTCAAGCCATGTACCATCTATTCTAGAGAAGTGGTTCTTTTTTTTTTATAGTCCAGATCACAATATTTTACAAAATATTTTATATAAAAATAATAAGGATCATGGTTTACAAAAAAAATATTATTTATGTCCAATTATAGAAGACTGGAACTCAAGAAATTGTTTAGCTCCTATGCTAAATATTTTGTCAAGCTAAAACTAAAATAGGAATGAATAATATCTCTTGGTTGCATGGGACATTATCTCTAACTTGTGATGATACCAAAAGCTCAAATACATTTCTGAATTACTTAGAAAGTAGAGGCATAAGTAAATTGATTGATTTGCTGGTTGGGAGGACATTTATATCTAATAATGCTCTCAAAGAGAGATTAGGAGAATTTGTCTAAGATTAACTTTATAAACTACTCATCATTATTTCAACATTTCAAAATGTTAATTCAACTTTAGAAGTTTAGAAGAACAGATCTGTCAAGTGAAATCCTGACAGAAAAAAAATGATTGGTCCCTCTCTTGAGAAGGCCCTATCAACAATGTAGCTTAGATTAATGTGTTCTCACTTGGATGTTCATACTTCTATTAACAATAGACTGGAAAAGGAGATGGATGTCAATCTGACTGTGTATCAGTTACAAAAATAATTGAATCCAGGCTAATAAAAGCATTATTTCTGCAAAGAACAAATCTATTCAAATTACATAGGGCTGGCAGTATAGCCTATAGGTTAGAGGAACAAGGTGTGAATGAGCTGGGTACATCCAGCAAACCAGACCTGAGCTTGATTCTCACAACCTCCACTTGCATATTGTGTGACTCTGAGCAAGTCACTTAACTGTCCAGTACTTGCAGGTCACCCCTGAAAACAAGCACTTGTGCCTAGTGGGCCTTACCTGGTTACCAAAAGACTAAAAATAAAAAATATGTAAGTAGAGCTTATATAACACTGATCATTTTAAATACAATTAACCCCAAATATGACCCTAAATGCTGGCATCAATGTGGGATGGTTGCTAACTGATTCCATTGCTTTCGGAATTGCTCACAGATATTCAAATGGTGGGAATTAACTGCCAAATTAATATCTTATTTTTTTTTTTTTTAGTTGTTTAACCAAGAGTAGCACACTAAGCTGAAAGCTTTTTTACAGGAGCATTCTGGGAGCACAGGGAAGTTAAGTGACTTACTCAGGGTCATACAGTGTGTAAGTGGAAGCTGTGGGATTCAAACCCAGGTCTGGTCTGCTGGATGTCACCAGATTTGCAGCTCAGAGCTTTAAACCACTGCACTATACTGCCTCCAGTATCTTCCTTTTTACAAGTTCCTATTTCATACACACTTCTTATCTCTCTGTTCAATGAAATAGAGATCTTAACCTTATCCAAGTGCCAAGTTAAATTTTGTTCTTAGGTACTATGGCTACTAAAATATGTATTTTAGAATATTGGAACAAACAGACCCTCTCAATCATATTTGAGCAAAAATGGTGGCATATTCTTAAATAAATGTTGATATCTGAAAAAAACTGTGGCATAACTGTGAAAATCAAAATGGCTGGACAGGATCCTCATGGAAAGAATTAACAAACTTATTCCCTCTATTAATGAAATGTTAAATGAATTCCTTCCTAGCTGGGGGAGGGGGGAAGGGGACTGTGTGGTGGATGGAAAAGTTAAATATCTTGTCTTTTTGCTAAAATATATTGTATTTTTATATAAATGCTTCAATACATGGTCTTAAAAAAAACTGAAGTTGCTTTAAAAACTCTGCATGTAGTACCAGATGAAGAATGGCTCTTACGTGTTGTACATTAGTGTTGCTATACTCTGTTCCAAGACATTTATAGATTGCTGGTGTATCTTGCTGACAATGATGTTTGTTTACTTCTCTTTGAATTGCTCATTGATTTTGTATTGTATGTACTTCTACTACTCTGTGTTGACTGTAATTGTATTTTGTTTGTACTCTCCCAGGTTGTTCCTGAAAATAGACATTTTCTATGTCAAGCTCACCAACCCAGTAACCAAAAAATAAATAAATAAGTGGTGCACCTAGATAATTATGTGATTTACATTTTACTTACACCTAAGTATACAATTTAAGTAAAAAAAAATCCACATCGGGTACCTGGCACAGAATATTTATTTTTCAAATTGTGTAGTTAGACTCGGACCTGAATTAAACAGAACTCAGTGCAAAGTGAGCCACAAAAGTGGAGCATAAGTGTGAGGGGGTTTAAATTAATATGGGGACCGAATATTTGTCTAAGTACTATACATGACTTACACAAGAAAATATGCTATGTGCTTCTAGTAGCAGACACAAAACTGTTCTTACCTGTCATGTACTTAAATTCATATGTGGTTCTTATTTTATCACATTTACTTTGTTAGCTAAATGTGTTTCATACATTGGAATTACTTAGGTAAGTAAATTAGATGCATAATTGCAGTGTAGGTATCTTACTGAGCCAAGTTGTGAGGAGTCATTATTATGGAGTTAAACTGGGGGACATCAGATATTCCAAAACACTTCAGTAATAAAATTGTAGCTGCAGGTGGTTGTCACTATAGAAAAGTAGACAATGGTGGTAGAAAAAGATCATTGGTCCATCTAATCTGCCCATGAAACCCTAACAAACTCAGGGCCTGTTGTCCATACAGGGTTCTAGTCCATACATGAGGTTGCAAATGAGAGAAGGCACACACCTAATTTTACTGTGGAAGAGACTGTTCTTCCAATATTAGAGATTAAAGTTTCAGGCCTCATATTGTTGGTCCTCCAGACGTCAAGTTATCACATCATAATTGTGAAAGTGCACTGTGTGCCAGCTGTAAAAGAAATAAGGGATGTGGAGGATCTCCATGCAAGTCAAGTGCCAGTGGGATGATCTGAAAATGTGTGACCTATTGGTGCTTGAGTAGTTTGCTGATTCTTTCCAAAACTAGTATCCACAGAGGCAGGACAGACAGAATAAGGGGAGATCACAGTCTGAAAGTGAGTAGTGAGAATACCTAAAAGATTGTCTGGAAAAGGAGTTAGCCAGAGTGAGATTTATTTAACCTGTCACTCAGTAGGTAGAATGACAGGGGTTTGACCGAGGACTCAGAGAGCTGGGGGTAGGCATCCAGGGCTGGTGAGTACTGCTAAGGGTAATGCAATCTAGCTCAAGGAGGTAGAGCATTACACTCTGTTAATGCAGAAACCCCTTGCAGGGAGGCTGCTCCCCCTAAGGGATGGCATATGCACACTCTGGGGTCAGCATTAGGTAAGTCCACTAGAATGCTAGCCTGAGGTGGGAGGGTAAAAAACATGGATGAAAATACCACCCAGCATCAGGAAGATGACCCCAATATGGTCTGGCCCAATGTTAGCATGCTTGCTGCCAGATTTATATCCTGTGATGCCTAGGCAGAAGTCCCATCCTCCAAAAGACTGCCATGGAGGCAAACCCATGGGGATAAGCTGCAGCAGGTTAGTGGATAATGGTGTGGAGTGGATGTATAAGTGTTAGGATGGAAATGATGTGGTCAAAGGAGGAGACAATCAATATTTGAAAATAAAAATGTTGCCAGAGTTTTCTTACACACCCTGTTGTTCCTCATCTCAGTGGAACCACAACCATATCTCATCAGCAGCAATAACTAATCTTACTTAAATTGACATTGTACTGCTCTGGTTAGAATCACATAACATAACCTTAACTGTTTGTCACTACCACCCACTGCCACCATGTGAAGAAAGGGATGATCTCAATGGACTATAAGCCCTTGTCATCTTTGAATTACGTAGGCTTGATTATCAAAGCCCAAATGTTGATGCAAGGAGCTTGCATCAAACAGAATTGATGCAAGTGGCTTCTTGTGTGAAAAAGTTGCACCAAGCTCGATTTTCTAATGTAGATTGCATCCAACACATGAACCCCTTGTGCCAAACGGGCCCTGCACCAGGGTTGTACCCAACATGGCAGTGTGTCATGGCACTAGGGGGTTTGTGCCATGGTGGGGATGCCATATCTCCTAATACGGGATTCTGGAAGCCCTCCCATGGGCACATAGTGCCTACTGTTAGACCAGCCCAGAGCTGGTCTAACCTGCCGGGTGCTAATGCTGCAGCCTTGGCTGGGTGGGAGGTGATCCTGTTGCTCTGTGGGGAAGGCACCCATACATCACCTGACACTTGCTAGACCACTGCTGGAGTGGCCAGTGGTCCACGGCAGGTCAGACTCCAACCCCCCATGATGATGCTGGTATTCCTGCCATCTGTCCACGATGTCCCACCATTGTCCAGTCAAGGTAAGTTGTCACCCCTGATCCCCCCAACCTGACCAATCCCACCCCCCAGGTACCTGGGCATGCTTAAGATGACCCACTAGCCACCTGGGTGACTGACTGGTGGGTTGGCTTTACTGTCAAGGATGCCGCAAACCCATCATGCAGCTTGTGGCATTTCCGTCAGTTGTGCCAAGTCTTTGCCACAGCTGCTAGCTTGTGGCAAACCTGGGGACTTTGGTGCTGGGACCCTGCCTTTTATAAAATTTGGTACAGGGTCCCTGGCACACCCAGGTTTGCTGCAGGTGGCAGATCAGCACAGGTTATGCCACCTTTCCTTCCCCCTCCACTTTCCTTTTCTAGTTTTTCCTTTTCTTCCTGTTTCTTCCCCATCCCCTGGCTACTGAAGCATTAGCAGTATTTGGCAACCTTTAATGGTAATTTTACTATTATTGATCACCACTGGACTGATCACACTAGCCACATTTTTGCTTTTAGTAGCCATGTTTCCTGTGTCTTGTACTCTTTTATAATGCACTATACCATAAAGTATTTTTCAGAGTGTATTTTAAAAATTTTCATTTGATTTATTGTGAGCATCATTATCCTTTTTTCAACCTTTGTCTTCAACACAATCATAAATGTGTTGTTATCACTTTAAATGTTGGACGTCACTGAGAACATAAAGGGGTGATGTCTTCTTTTTCACTGTCTGCCCCTGATGTAGATGCAGTCAGCCCTCATAGCTCCTGGGTAACTTTTTCCTTTATGGGAACAAATAAAATACCTGTTTTTGTAGTATAGGCATTCACTATGCTTTTTGTGTTTTTCTAGTTTGGTTTGCTACTTATATAATAACACTCCCCTATGTTGTGAAGCACATAGCTTTGTGCTTTCTTTCCATCCAATTTGCCTTGTTTTGCCCTCTCCTACCATGTCACCTTTTGTTTAAATGGAGGTTTTGTCCTCCCCCATCACTCCCACCTTTACTGCTACCTCTCAAGTATCTATTATGCCTTTTTATATGTCAAAGCCATGCTTGAAAACATTAATGGTTTTTGTGCCCAGCACTTCATCCAGTAGACTGTTTCATGGCTCATCCACTCTGCATAATGTAACATTTTTTCACATTCCACTTGAATCTCTCCACTAGGGCCAATTGAAATGTATCTTCCACTAGCAGAATTCTGGTAAATTTATGACTTCTGTTACATGAAATTTCTGTGACAATTTTGTGAAATTTTGCTAAAAAAGTGATTTCAGTTATTTCTGTCTAATTTAAAAAAGCATTTGCCCACATTGCACCTCGTTTCGTATGATGGCTTTGCCACGGGCTGTACAGAAGTGTGCCATGTTTGAGATATATGTCTTTAAAGGTGACTAAGTTATAAGCCTCCAAATTTGGAAGTTTTAAAATTACATTTCGCAGTTATGCAAACTGCAGAATTTTAAGCCTCTGTAATTTCAAAACTAGAGAACGCTAATTTTGTTAGGTTCATTGACCCTAAATATTAAGCTTTGAGGCCACCCCCATAGCCTATTAGCAGAATGACATGCTGCAATGCTAATGATCTGAGTATGGAAGCGAGCCTGGGAAGTCATATCAGAAGGCAGGCAGTGGGAGGAGTCAGAGGCCGTTTGGCACTGTATCTTGGTTGAGGAGATTGGCTGCCAGTTCTACCAACAAAGGGACCCCTGTATCTAGGCCGGGAGCAGGGAAAGCTGTGGCTGTGTGAGGCTGACAAAGGCACCATTCTCACCAGGGAAGTTAGGGGAGATAGGAGGGAGAAACATGTTGGAGAAAAACCCAGTAGCTTATTGTATGATTACTGGGTTCAGCATGATATCAGGAAACATCCCTGTGAACAGGGTGTATCCCTGAGAGATGAGCTGCTGGGCAGGAGAAACAACAATATTGAAAAAAAAAGAGTCTGTCTGCATTAACTCTTTACTCCCTTGCTCAAAGGCTTGCCAAGTCATAGGCAGCCAAGGATTCAAAAATGACATCAGTAATCAAAGTTGAATTTCATGAGTACTTGTGAAGTTGTGGAATGTTGTGATACTTTTCTTGAAGCTATGTCCATACATTTTGCCCTGTCATACACATGAGTTGCCAATATAGAGGAAGGTAAAGGCTGAGTAAGTTGCAATAAGGTAGCATTCATAGGTGGCTCCATAGTAAAAGTATAGTGGTACAAAGTGTCAGGTCACTTGAGTGACAAACCATGAAGAATAGTCATGGACAACACTGTGTACTAGCCTGAATTCTTTCAATATGCTAGATAACCACTAGAGCTCACTGACTCAATAACTTGTGCAACCACATGCACATGCAGCATTGTTTCTATACAATGCCAACTACTGACTCTTTAACAACCCTGTTGATAACAATGAATATTTTTGATATTTGAAAACAGTGATGCCAAGTGACACCAAACCTTACAATTAGTTATGACTTAGACTAGTGTGACAGAAGTACCTAGATATCTTTATTAATGATGGACCATGATGTTGGGCATCGCTGTCACAGGAGTGTGGGATGGGGTATTGCAGGGCCATGAAGCTAGTGCAGGTATGTTGATTCAGTAGAAATTAAGTACTTTGTGAAAGTTAAATTTTACTAGTAGAACTTTAGTGGCATTATCTATTATACATCCATGAATTTTTGAATGAGTTTGTCAATTAGTAATTTCTAAAGTATCCACAACAAATGTTGGCCTACTAAACCACATTCATCCACGTAATTAGATTCCAGGACATACGTACTTTGGTATGCATGCCAAATCGTGAGTGTATACCTGTAATGGCAGTGGAGCTATAAATATTCTAATATTTTGAAAATTGTCACAACAGTTTAAAATAATTAAATTGTGAACATTTGAACTCCTGTGACTTATAATTTACAAAACAAAGTGCATCTCTATTTAGCATTTTCTATGACTCTTCCAAGAAAGTATGCATATTAATGTTCTACTAAATTATCTAGCTCCATCAGTTCTATCCCCACACCAGGCACTTGGGTTAAATCCCAATACTGACACTGTAGTGCAGCATGACGGGGGTGCTGCACTCCTGAGGTGCCATCTTTTGGATGAGACATTAAACCGAGGTCCCATCTGCCTGTTCTGGTGGTAGTTCAGGTGGATGTTAAAGATCCCATGGCACTTCTTGAAAAAGAGTAGGGGAATTTTTTATTGAAAAAAAAAAGTACTTCAGGACATGAAAAAATGTTAAAACATAAATGAAACAGAAAAAATCAAAGCATAACAGAAATCATAACATAAGTAAAATGCAGATAACATTGTACAAAAGAAAATCCTCTTCAAAAACACAATACAAACCCCAAAAGAATAGTATATGAAACAACTATGTACTTTAGCAGAAAAACATCTTAGTAATAGAAAATAACCCCAAGAAAAAAATGCAACATTACAGCCAAAAAATATGTTTCCAAAGAATCTGAAACTTACCATAAAATACACTTGACACATGCAAATATCAGATTCAAGGTGCTGGGGTGGTATTTTGAAAATAAAAAAAAACAGTATCATCCCCCCAAATTAAAGTCTCACAAC
The DNA here is from genome assembly GCA_016271365.2 of Neoceratodus forsteri. Lineage (NCBI taxonomy): Eukaryota > Metazoa > Chordata > Ceratodontiformes > Ceratodontidae > Neoceratodus > Neoceratodus forsteri. The sequence goes on along the minus strand of CM028132.1, from coordinate 188,003,126 downwards.
TAACCAATGATGTTAAACCCCAGTGCCACTTAGAAGCCAAATCTTGCCAAAATTGTTTGGCATAAACACTGGTAAAGAAAAAATGCTCCATAATTTCTTCTATACCAGTACATTCCAAATGAATACATTGTCTTACGTTTTAAATTGCCCTTAACCCCAAGTCTGCCATGGCAAAAAAGCCACTGTCCATCCCACATGTGGACCGCAATCTGCTTGTCAACTAAAGTACCCAAGGCATTACCCAACCTTGAAGGTACACATCAAGGGAAATCAACCTGACCAGCAGAATTCCTCCACATGATATCCATATATAAAAATTTACGAGAAAAAGTCATAAGATGCTCCTTCGTTAATTCCCCACTGTTTAATTTTTCTGATAGCAGGAATAACAAATTCTGGTACTTCTAAGGTGGCACAAAGTCTAGGAATAGTGTCCCCCCACTTCAATAAAAACTGCCAGAAAAGCAAATATGTCCAACCATCCCACTGGTGTCTATTACCCCCTGTCTTGGGAAGTATTGTAAGAAAGAAAAATGAAAAAAAAGAAAACCAAAGGATGTATCATACCAAGACCCCCTTTCTTAGTCAGCAAATAAGTAAACTCCTGTTTAACCAGATTGAGATGACTCCTCCATACCATTTGGAAAACAATACTGTATAATCTTGTGCCCAAAGAAACTGGGAGAGGGAAAGAAGTACAAACATACAAAAATAAAGGTAGACTAAACTTTTTAACAATTAAAACCCTTTTTGTTTTAGATAATGCCCATGATTTCCAGATGTGCACTTTCAGTTCTCCAATTTTAATTCTTTCTTCCCAATTTAGACATGCCAGATTCCCCAGACCAAAATAACACCCAAGAATTTTAATGGGATCCCTAAAAATGGAAATTTGCCCAATCCTGGAGCTAGGAACCCCATCACCCACAAAAAACCCTTTACTTTTTGAGTAACTGATAACCGCTCCTGCTAAACTGGCATACTTATTTAACACCTGCAAAGCCGCCACACCCGTTTCTGAATCTGCAACACTGGCTACTATACCGTCAGCATAAACAGCCAATTTTTGAGGTTCTAAAATAGGGGAAGGTGATAAACCCTGAATAGTAGCATCCCTGAAAATCTCTTGGACAACAGGATCCAAGATAAATGTATACAATAGGGGACTAAGGGGACACCCCTGTCTAACTCTCCTGTGTAAAATTAAAGCTTCTCTCAACTCCCCATTTACTGTAGGGAATATTTTGGCCCCTTTGTAACAAAGACTGATCCAAGTCTTAAAATGACAAGGGAGCCCATAACATTTAAGTACCTCCCAAAGAAAATTATGGGATACCCTATCAAAAGCCTTGGTTTGATCCAATGCCAAAAGATAACCTGATAGGCACCTTTGTCACCCAAACTCACAAACATTATGCAAGAAAAACAAATTCTGCTGAATATTTCTCCCTAGGATCAAACAGGTCTGTACAGGGTGTATTAAATGAGAGGCAACAATTTGTAGTCTATGACAGAGAATAGCCGATAACATTTTAAAATCAGTATTAAGTAAACTGATAGGCCTCCAATTACCTATATCAGCCTTATTTCCCTTTTTAAATAAATATAGGAGTATAGCAGCTGAAAAATCCTGAGGCATATACCCTGTGTCCAGAATTTCATTGCACACTATATACAAAATATCACACATGTCGTCCAAAAAATATTTATAAAACTCATTGGTAAGGCCATCCACTCCCCGGGGAGACCCCTAAAGCCAATTTTGTAATTTCCTGCCGAATTTCTGCTTTCAAAATAGGTTTATCTAATGCCTCATTTTCTATATCAGAAGGACCTGGCAGTACACAGGTAAGGACCTCATCCCACCAAACCCCTGCAATAAAGCTAGTCTCTTAAAGGTTGCATAAAGACTGCCTGACAACGTGCAACAGTTCAACTGTGGTAGTTACTAAAGCCCCATCTGAATTCGTAAGTCTCTCCATTAATGTATTTTCCAATCGAGTTTTACAAGCTACAAAAGGGTCAACTGAAGGTGACTTTACAGTGCCATATTGCATTTCTGCTTTCAAAGATGCCTCATGGTCATATTGGTAATTTCTCATATGTTGTTTTACAGAGTCTGTGTGTTGTTTAATACTAACATCCGCAACATTAGGTGAAGAAGTCAATTTATAAAACTGTTGTTAGAGGTCCAAATACTTTAAATAATTTTGATCATGCTTATGTCTCCCCTGAGATATAAATACATTTTTAAAATCCAGCTTAGTGTCAGCCCACCAAAGTGCCACTGAATCATATAATACCTTACAGAGTTCTGGGCTATGAGGAGGGAATGCCGTTTAGCCTGCATATCCAAATCTTGCAACATTGAAGAATTAAGTTTCCACCAACATGGTATTGCCGGAAATCTAGGAGGAAACCGAGACATTTAATGTGCAAAGCAAAACCATATGATACGAAAATTCACATAAATGAAGAAAAAAAGTATTAGGAAACAAAAACTTAGATAAAAAAATAAAATCAATCCTAGTGCGAAAGGCACTTCATCTATAAGTAGCTCCTTCATCCTTATGGAGTTCATGATCTACATCCTTAAGGGAAGCAGTCTGCAAAACCTTCAACAATGCATGAGAGTCACAATAGACTTTAGTCTGTATAGAATCCTTAAATTTCATATCTAAACCACAGTTCATGTCTCCTCCCCATATTACCTGTTTCCAAGTAAACAGATATGGCAGAATACCATTAAACAGATCTATCCATAAGGGCTTTAATTGAGGGGCATAAGCTCTGGACTAGAGGGCCTAGATGCCTGTCTAATATCAGCAAGACAGTTAAACCTTGTTTCCTATAAAAAATGATATCAACTTGCAGAAAAGACAAAAATATAAACATGCCATTCGTTTCTTAAAATTCTTAATACTACAAGTATTTACGGAGGCAATTTTAATTTCTGCCATGAATCATTTAGAAGAAAATAGATCAACATCAAGGGTTTGGAACATCTTTTTTTGTAATTTCTTCTCTTTCTTTTTCTTTCCATCCATAAGCCCCCTCACCCCCTTCTATCTCACAATCCATTTCAGAAACAAAACCAGATTTAGTGGAGACATCTGACTCTGAACCTCCCTCTAAATCTTGAAGAAGGTGAAAGGGGTTCTCAGTAGGAACTTCAGGAGGTTGGGCCATAGTCCGACTAGAAGCTCTAGTTACTCACTCCGGATGGGGTATTTGAAACTCCAAGGTGGAAGGGGGTCAAGGCCTATCATCTTGTTTAGGTAGGGGTGTGCAACAAAGCGGGAGTCACAGAAACCCCAGTAGAGGACTGATTCACTTGTTGCGGGAGATTGGTGTCAGAAGAGTGTGCAGCAGAGAAAGGCTGAGGGGCCTGGACAGTCTCAGAAAAATGTGTGTCCACAGTGGAGGTCAAAGCAGAAGGGGTGGGATCAGCACCAGCAGAAGGAGCAGAGGTGGCAGGGCTTATGCGGGGTACTTCCCTAGATTGATACCTATCCTGTGCATTATTGATAAGGCCTTCCTTATTAACACCCTCTTGTTTATTTTGTCCAGCCCAGGGGCACTGGTGGTATGCGTGGCCCTGTTCATTGCATAGATTGCAGTGAAAAACATTCCTACAAGTGCCACTATCATGGTCGAATTCCCCACAGACAGCACATTTAACTTTGTCGCAGGCACAACTTAGATGCCTCCTGCTGTTGCATTTATAACAGGCCTTGGGTTGTCCAGGGTTGAAACATACTCCCCTATCCTTACCAAGAAAGAAACTATTAGGAATATGTACAACCTCAGTTCCCACAATATTTAATTTCCCCCTAAATTTCCAACTTCCCGTCCAGATACTTTCCCCATCAATAACTGTGTCTGGAGGCCCCAAAACTGCACATCTATGTTCCAACCCAAAAATAATATCTCCCACATTTACCCCTTCATTCCTGAACATAACATGTGGTTTTGTAATCCAGATTGCCCAAAAAGGTAACCCTAAGGGCTGTGATTTACAGTTCTCATATCTGTTCCAAAATTTATCCAGACCCGAAAAAGTTTCAAAACTAATATCAAAAGTGTCTTCCCCTCGTACACTAATTAAGGCATAAATATCACAGGCATGAAAATTCATATACTCTTTTAACAGTTTTCTGGCAACATAAAATCTATCAGGGTGTTCTAGGCCACCTCGGTAGTGAAGGTAACTGCATTCCTTCTGGATGCTTGTTCTAATCTATTGTTCGGAAATAGATCAGAAAAACAAGCCCCAGGATGTCGTTGTACTCGAGGTGGGGAAGTAGGAGGGGAACGATGTGAGAACCTCCTGGATTACTGGCATTAGAAAAATCAGCATTGTCTGGTGCTACCTCTCCCTCGGAGACATGAGCGCCATTCAAATCAAAAGTCTGACCTGGCAAAGAGTCCCCAATTAGTCCAAAATCACTTTGTGAAGTCTCCAGTGTAACTGTCTCCCACTGGGAATCAGGCATCCACTTTCCATCAACATAAGTCCAGCCAGCATCAGCTAAAGCACTATCCTTTGACCAATCTCCATTTGGGAAGGAGTCTTTCCATGTAGTTCTCTTCCACATTCCCACAGGAGGTACGTCATCTGGGTGATTCATTTTCTTGGCATCCGTCAGAATCGGCTGCTCAGAGTGCTCCACAGAAGCTGATAACGCTTCAGGAGCAGTGGCAATAGTGGCTTCAGATGAATCAACCACATAAGCTACAGACTGAAATGAAGGTACCGAAGGGTCCATCAGGTACCAATGAGTGAGACTTGGTTCACAAAATCCAATCTCCCGATGCATGGCGTTCACCATGCTCCACTTCACAAATCCCTACAGAGGCACCCACAGTACTCACTCTTTCCCCTGCTCGAACCACCTCAGGGGAGGCGAGCTCAGACCGCACATCAGCTCAAACATGTTGCTCCTTCGAAGACTCAGAGGCATCTGCCATGCTCACACAGCAGCTGTTCCCCCTATCTGCGAACAGGGGAATTTCCCCGGTGTCCTGGCCAAATTTCCCCCATTCACTAAAAATACCACAAACAGCTTAATCTGATTCAAGGTCAGTTGGCATTCATGTGTACCCCCTCCTCCCTGGGTTTTACCTGAAAATAGGCAGAGGTTGTTTAGCGTACTTACCTGCTCAACAAAAGCTAACTAACAAAATAAATAAATAAATAAATAAAATAAAAAGCTCCAAGGTGGCTGACTTGTAAGCACAGAAGCATTTTCATAAATGTTCACATGAGTAATAAATTGCCAGAGTTTGAGCCCAGATAACTTCCCTGCCCCTCATCCAAATGTCATGAAACTTGATATCTGTTAAGGGCTCTTCCAAACAATATGCATGTCACATTTCATATATTTAGCTATAACAATGATCAAGTTAAGAGCAATTATATATTTTGGAAAATTCTGCAATATTTCATGATATTTCACAGAATTTTGTGAAAAGTCAGAAAACTTGGAATTGACTAATTTCATTCAGCCCTACCCCTGACAGATTCCACTATGCATCCTTGTTTTTGACACCCCATTCCTGATAAATAGTTCCTCATAGTTTGCCTTATTTCTTTCAGAAAGATGAAGGTCTTTTTATGTCACCTCTGTCCTTCCTGGTTGCCAGTGAGTATACATTCATTGTCCTAAGCCAATTCTCATAGAATGTCCTGTTGCCCCTGCATCATTTTACCAACCCTATGCTTCACCTTCTCCAGGCTGACTTCAACTTTCCTCAGGTGGGACTCCATAGCTGGGCACAGTTTTGCAATTGTGGTCTCATCAGTGATCTATAGAGAGGCAGTATTACCCCTTTCCTTCTGCTATAGAAACCCCTCTCAATGCACCCAACATTCTGATTGCCTTGCTGTAGGTGATGATACATTGGCCATCATGTTTTAAAGAGTCATTTCTGATGACTCCCAGGTCCCTTTCCTCTGAAGAAGTGTTCAACTTAACCCCCTCTCATTCAGTATTCTATCCCTTTCTTGTTCCCTATGTCATCACCTTGCACCTTTTAGCATTACATTTCAGCTGCCAAACCTTGGACTGTAATACCTTTCTAACATTTGAAGGTCCTTCTGCAACTCCCTTACACCCTCCTCACTGTCTACCCTGCCACACAGCTTAGAGTCATCTTTGAAGAGACTGATCTTGCCCTGTATTCCTTCTATGTCACTGATGAACATATTAAAAAGGACTGCTCCCAGGATTTAAACCTGTGGCACCCCACTAGTGGCCTCCTTCTCCCTTGGTATGACATTATTAACCTCCACCCTCTGCTGTCTCCCCAGCCAACTTGTCATCCATTTATATCCTTCACTGCTCCCAGATCCTCTAACATCTTTAGCAACCTTCTGTGTGACACCGTGTCATATTCCTTGCTGAAGTCGAAGTACTGTAGAATAAATCTACTGTCTGTTCCTTATCCATGACCCATGTTAAGAATACTATCAGAATGATCTGACAAGACCTCCATGCCACAGATCCATGCTGCTTCCTATCCTGGATCCCATTTCTCTCAAGGTAGTCCATTAGGTCCACTCTGACTAATGGAGGTAAGCCCAATGAGCCTGTAATTTCCCAGTCCCTCCCTGTCCCCTCTCCTGTGAAGCTGAACCACATCTGCTCTCCTCCAGTCTCTTGGAGCCACCCTGACTGTAGTGAGCTATTGAACAGCCCTGCCAGGCTGTTCAGCCAGTTCTGAAGCCAATTCCTTGAGGCTTTATCAACTGTATTTACAGGGCAACAAGCCATTTTCTATCCCTTGTTCTATTAATTTCCACGTGCCCTATGTCAGGGATGCCCATTATAGCCAGGGTTGGACTTAGCTTGGTGCAAGCTGTGCCCCTGCACCTCAGGGTCCATACTTTTTTCTTGAGGAAGAAACAAGTAATTTAAAACATTGAAATATGCCTAAATTTTGTTAGAGATGAAAATGCTTACCAGCAAATGAAAGTGGAAGACAACTGGCTCTGTTACTGTTACAAAAGATGGGGACAGCTTTGCTGCTATGCAACTTTAAGATGCAGCGGAAAAGATTAAATAAGTGCCGATGGTGTTAATACTATTTGCCAGCAGATTAGGCCTTATGGTCTATCAAGTCTGCTCGAACCTAGATCCTTAGTTGGGTGCCGAGACCCTCCCATCCCTTGTGCTCCAGAAACCCCTATCATCCATCCCCACCCCCCCGGGACAGGCCATCATCTGATACATCCACTTTCTGTGTCTGTCCCACCCTCTCTTAAAGCTCTCCACTGTGGATCTCTGAACCAGCTCACCAGGCAGAGCATTCAAGGGTCCACCATCCTCTCAGTGAAAACCTCCTCCTCTTTTCCCCTCACCCTTCCACCTTCCAACTTCAAACCATGCCTCTGGTGATGCCTCCCTGCTTTAGTCTAAAGATCCCTCCATGTTTACCCTATTTATTCCTTGAGGTGCTTGAAGACCTCAATCATGTCCCCCTGTCTCTTCTCTCCTCCAATGAAAACAGGCAGAGCTCCTCAAGTCTGTCCTCGTAAGTCAAATCCCCTAGCCCTCGTATCATCTTTGTTGCCCTCCTCTGTCCTCTCCAGGGCTGTCCTCTTCAAGTGTGGTCTCAGTACTGTACTCAGTACTCAAGGTGTGGTCTAACCAGTCCATTGTACAGTGGCAGAATCACTTCCTTGCTCCTAGAGGTGATCCCCTATGATGCATCCCAACATCCTGTTTGCCTTGCTAGCTGCTCTCCTGCACTGCTCAGTGTTATTCATACATGTATCCACCATGACCCCTAGGTCTTTTTCCCTGTTGAGGCTTCCAGCACCTCCCTCCCAGGGTGTACCTGTGTTTAGGGTTTCCCCAACCAAGATGCAACACCTTGCACTTGGTGATATTGAATTAATTCCATGTGTGAGCCCAGCTTTCCAGGGTGTCCAGGTCCCTTGCAGGGCCAACCTCCCTCTTTTCCCTCAACTACTGCTCCCATCTTGGAGTCATCCATGAAGAGACTCATTTCACACACCTATACCATCCCTGATGTCTGATATGTATGCATTAAACAGGATTGGACCCAGGACCTGAGCCCTGTGGTGCCCTCCACCAACCTCTGTAGGGTTGAGGAGCTCCCACAGACCACTACTTCTGAGTGCGTCCAGCTATCCAGTTTTCAATCCATCTGACCATCAAAGGGCCTACTCCTAACCCCATCAGTTTCTCCACCAGACCATTGTGGGGACAGAGTCAAACGCTCTTGCTGAAGTCCAAGAATAATACATCCACAGGCTTACCTCTGTCCAGTTCTGATGTTACCCATTCATAGAACTCCACAAGGTTGGTTTGACATGATCTACCTGGCACAAACCCATGCTGCCGACTATCCAGACCTCCACCTCCTCCAAGTAAACCCCCAATCGTTCCTTTAGTATACTCTCCATTAATTTTCCCACCACCGAGGTTAAACTGATGGGTCTATAGTTTCCTGGTACTTCCTTCGACCCCCCTTTATGGATTGGTACCACATGTGCCTCTCGCCAATCCCTAGGTACCCTCTCTGTCTCAAGTGACATGTTGAAAAGCTCCGCCAGGGGTGCAGCCAGTATGTCCGCCAATTCCCATAGTACTCTCGGATGAATGCCATCCGGCCCAGGAGATTTGTCTTTCTTTAGGGCCTTGAGGGCAAACCACACCCTTTTGGTGGGATGGCATCATCCGTCCCCTCCACCTTACTGGTCTTTTTATCCTTATCCAGATGTGACACCCCTGGGGTACCTTTCCCTCCCTTTTGCTCCATTTCTGTTGCTCCCCTGATCCCACTCCCTGCCGCTTCTATCCCCTTTGTGCCTTGCTTTGTAGATATCCCATCCCCTTCCCTAGTGAACACAGAGGCAAAGTACTCATTAAATACCTCTGCCTGGTCCCTCGCCTCTTCCACCCACCCTCCTTCTGATCTCAATCTGCTGAGATGGCCCTTAGTTTTTCTCCGCTCCCCAATGTACTGGAAGAACCCCTTTTCCCCTCCATGTATCCCCTGTGCCAGCCGTTGCTCTTTACTGGACTTAGCTCCCCTCACCATACGGGTGACTTTTCTAGATGCAAGCTGGTACATTTCCTTATCCCTATCCCCTCTTGTTGTTTATATTTTTTGTAAGCCGCCTTCTTTTCTCTGACTGCTACCTGGACCTCACTGGACCACCAGCATGGTTTATGTGACCTTGCTCCCTTACGTTTCAACTTAAGCAGATCCTGACTGCCTCATGAAGTCCCGTTTTATGACCTCCCATCTCCTTTCCACACTTGTCGTTGAGGTAATCCCCTTCAAGTGATCCTTGAGAATATTTCCCATGCCCATAAAGTCTGCCCCCTGAAGTCCACTGCCAGTGTCCTAGATCTCACCCCCACTCCCCCAATGCTTATTTGAAACCAGACAGTATTGTGGTCACTCCCAGTCAGGGGGTCCTGTACAACCATGTCCCTTACCAGATCCCCCATCTGCCAGAACCACATCCAGGACATGCCCCCTCCCTTGTGGGCTCCATCACATGCTGTGTTAAGAACACATCCTGGAAGCCATCCAGCAGCCTCTGCTCCTTGGCCACCTTAGAGGACATGGTTCCCCAGTTTGTACCTGGCATATTAAGGTCCCCCATCAACACCACTCCTTCCCCTTTTTGGACCACACTGGGCAATGATGTTTGTCCAACAAACCATCCTCTAGAACATCACTCATCCCGGGGGTCCTGTGTACTACTCCCAGGTGACCTTATCTCCTGCTGGGGATCGTAAGGTGACCCATAAGGCCTCCATGTTTCCGTCTGCCTCTTCTACCATAGCAATTTCTATGTCATCTCTAATGAACATAGCCACTCCACCCCCTCTGCCCTCCTTTCTATCCTTCCTAAGCATAGTGTACCCCTGTACATTTAGGTCCCAGTCATGGTTTTTATTGGCCCACATTTCCGTGACTGCCGCCACATCCACCCCCCCCTCGAACAGCATGGCCTGGAACTCTGGCAACTTGTTTCCCAAGCTCCTGGCATTTACTAACACTAACCCCCACCCTTATCCCTGATCCTTTTGCTAACCCCACCCAGATTCCTTATACTTCCATCTCCCCTGCTCCTCCTGAAACCTCCACCTCCAGTCTGTTTTCCCTCCCCTTGGGCTTGAGGCTACTCCCTCATCTGGAGGGAGGGCTTGGTCAGCCCTCCTTATCCCTTCCCCCTTACAAGTTTAAACCCCACCTTTCTTGTATGTAGTCAGCCATCCCTGTTTAAGGACTTCCTTCCCTAATGGGGCAAGATGAAACCTGTCCTTGGCATATAGTCCCTTATCCTCCCAAACTCCATTCCAGTTCCCTAACACCCCCAACCCATTCTCTTCACCCCACTTCCTGAGCCATTCATTAACCTCTGTGAGCTTCATTTTTTTCTCCACTGAGGCCTTTGGTACTGGCAATACCTCCGAAAAGGAAATGTTGCATCCATTATCCCGACAGACTCTGGCAATGGCCATACTTTACACCTCTCACATTGACTCCTTTCACAAACAAAGGATTATACTGACAAGAGACCTTGTTTGTAACCTGGACATGTCGCTGAAACAATGAATGCTATGACAACATATGTTTCAAAAATATGTGAGCACTCAAAATGGCTCAAAAACCTGATTAGCATAGAGCAAAACTGAATTTCCTGATTGGGACCCTGAAAATCTGATCACCAGGTAAAAAACCTGGCAGGTGACAACTTTACTGGTGTCCCATGATAACCCTCTCTATTCTCTCTCACACTCATACCTCCAGAAAAGTTAAGTTGTTTAACTCATTTGCAGATCAGATTATCGGAGGCATGAGTGTCCAGTGATGATGACCCTGCCCTTATAAAAATTAATATGGTAGTAATACAGTACTTACTTAAGCTCTTGCTCCAGGCTCAGTCAGATTCATTTCCAATGGTGAGTAAGCAATAATACCCTCCAGGGTGGGCGGTATTGGGCTATACCGGACTGCCCAGGGGCATAATGAGGCGCGATGCTGCAGGCAGAGGGCCTTATAGCCCCTGGAGGGTATTATTGTGCTTAGAAAATGGGCACTGTCAAAAAATTAAGTTTAATAAGAAAAATGTTAATGAAAATGTAATTTCAAGTAAGATTTGTAATAAAATAGTTCCTCCGCCTGTATTGGAATACAGGACATTTGGTCTAACTGAGATGCTGTAGTTCATAAAATGCTGCTTGAATGCTGTTGGTTCCCCACAGTAATTTCTCTATCTTCAGTCTGACCCCCCCCCCCAGCAGTTCTCTTTCCCCTCTTCATTTTTGTTTTAAATATTGCAGACTAGAGCTGCAGCGGTTCAGGAAGCAAGCTTCAGTGTGGGAGATCGAGTGTGGTAGGGGAGTCAGGTATTTCTTTAAAATGAACAAACATGCAGTTTAGTCTGTGGAGCTTTACTTTTTCTCAAATTGCTTTCATTATGGTCTGGAAATGCTTCGTTGGTTTGCTGACAGCGAGCGGTATCTCCCGCTGCAGTGCATGAGAGGAACGATATTTTCTTGGTTTTCTTTACTGCTGATGGACATCCTTGGGCGGTATAGAAAACTAAGAAAGCACCGCTTCTCTGCAGCTTAGTAGTGTGTCAGAGATACTGGGGTTTGTAAATGCTCACAGTGTGCCTTTTGGAAACTGGAATGGTTTCTAAGAGATTTGATGCCTAGGGTGTGGGGGTAAGAAGAAGTAGGCTGCTGGTTAACTAGGATCTGCAGCTTATCCAGTAGGTAGGGAAATGGGCAGACTGGGTGGGCCAAGCGGTCCTTATCTGCCGTCAAATTCTATGTTTCTATGTTTCTATTTTCTTTTGTCAATTTGTTTTTATATGATTCGTTTCAGTGCAAGGAGGAGAGTGGCCCAGCGGCAATTTTTCGGGTGTCGGAGAAGAGAAAACAAATGGCGGTTGGTGAGTGTTAACATTCGGAGTGCCCAAGAATTCACTGAGTAATGGGGCACCTTGAATTGGCTCTTATTTTATTGCGGGCTCTATTGAAAAATACCCGCCCGCCTAGGTCGGCTTCTTGACCAATAAGTGTGCTGGGATTATCTCACCCATTTTCTAAAGTCAAATAATTCAGTGCCGTCAATGCCACTAATAAAACAAGATGCTGGTTAAACTGGTAGACCTGGTACTGCTTTATTAATATAGGAGGGTTAGTTTGGTATAAATGATGAATGTGTTGGGGGGGAGCACAGGGAATGGAATGGTGAGGCCTGGAAGGGAGCTGCACAGGGTCCTAGAATGATTATGGCTGGCCCTGATTGTAGAAGCCTTTATGGCACTTTCTAGCAGAGGCCCACTGCCCTCCACTATGAATACAAAGCAGAAGTAGTCATTTAATACAGCTGCCTTCTGCTTATCCTAATCCATTACCTATCCCCTCACCAGGCGTACAGTTTCCCCTCTAATATTCATTTTTCCCTTAGGTACCTAAAACCTTTTTCCCTTGCTTAACACCCTTCCCTCCAGTGTGCAACTCTGTCTGCTTTTGGTTCCCTGACTACTTTCTTGGCTTCCTTCATCTTTACTTGACAGTCACTCCATTCCTTGTTCCCCTGTTTCTGCTTGTAGCTAACAAAGGACCCTTTTTGGCCCTCACTGCCTCAATCATGTTCTTAGAAAACAAGACTGATCTCTCGTGCCTGCTACCCTCGGTAACCATTCTCAAGCAGGATTAAATTGCTTCAAGAATGGCGCCTTTGATTTCTCCTCACCTTTTTTCCATCCTGTTGATTTTGTCCACTCCAAGCAACTTACCCTTCACTAATTCCCTCATCCAGTCAATCTGCTTCTCTGGTTTTGCCCAGTGGCATGGAGGGCAGAGGCACTGAGTGCCTTACCTCCTGCCATGCTGGTGACTTAGGTTTGGGAATGAGCCTAGGCTGTTGGGTGGGGGATCGGCAGGAGAAAGAGGGCTGGAAGAGGATTTAGTGGCTGCCAGGCAGCTCTCCTCTCCAGGATCAGGGAGGCTGGCCACACTGGCTCTTGGCTGCCACCAGTTGGAAGCCAACTGGTGAGCCCATGGGAGCATCAGGAGGCAGACATTGATTGGAGGGATGGGGAGGGAGTTCTGGTCTCAGGACTCATGTGCATCTCCATGCACATGCACTCCTTGAGGATGACACAGCTGGGGAAGGGAGTGCAGAAAACCCAGAAGGAAAATGGAAGGCATGATGGGGGCATATGATGGCTACTCACAGCATTCATACCTGCATAGTCACTGGGATGACCTCCAGTGACAGATGGGATTTCAGATATTGGGAAGAATGATGGTACTCCCTTTCCTCTGCCCACCATGTGGGACAATTCATGGGAGCCCATGCTGCCAGGCAAGTCCTGGGAGGCTATGGAGAGTGGAAGCAGAGCAGAGAGGTTGGCAGAAGTGAGCCTTCTCCATCATGGCCAGGAGGATAGAAACCTATATGAAAAAAAGTCTGCTCCTCTGAAATCCAGAACCATATCCATTTATGGGGGTATACTTGTATCCAGTTACCATTTGAATCATATGATATTTGGGTTCCTGGACTCTAGTGGCTCCCTAACCCACACTTACTTACCAATTCTGAATTGGTGAGCAACACATTGAGAATCATAGCCTGTCATTTGGGGGTTCTCTTACCAGCTGCATCACCATGCAGTCCTGCAAAGCATCTAGAATGTCTTGGCTTCTGCTGCTCATAGCTGCTGGAATGTCCCAATCTATGCCTTGTAGACTGAGATGTCCCACCTCCATTACCCCCCTTTTCAGTCCCCTTCTCAATTTCTGCCCCTAGTTTTCTGTTCTCTTTTTGTCACTCAACTTAACAGTCTGTAGACCACCCCCATACACAACTTCTTTCCTAATGTTCTTGTGGGCTGTATCCAAAGTGATTATGTTTCCCCATTCTGTTCTCTGATGGACCCATCCTCTACCACCTCTATGCATTCCTTGATATAGAGGGATACCCCAGCTCCTTTTCATTTACCACTGTCTTGCCTATACATGGTGTACCCTGATACTTCCACATCCAAGTCATTATTCTCGCTTGCCCATATTTCTGTAATGACTACAAGGCAAAATCTTGCATTGGCCAACATCGCCTGGAGTTCACTAATTTTGTTTCCTTGGATCCAGACTTTTAGGAAGGCTGCCTTCCATCTTGTACCTGTACCCTTCCCCTTCTTGTTAGATCCCCTCCCTTTTCTCTCCCCATCCCTCTTTAACTTGCCAGTTTCTCTGTTCCCTGCTTGCTTTCTGACCTCCCTACAGCACCTTTGTGTAACCTGTAATAAATCCCTGCATTGCTGTTTCTAGTCTCACTACTAATAGGCCCTATTTCTGGGGGAGTCCTATCTAGGTTCTCCTTTTGTAGTGTGTTCTTTGTGGTTCTTGCAGTATCAGCCTCCCCTCTCAGTTTAAAATCCCACCTAGGTTGACATCAATCTTCTGCCAAAGTGCTCTGGTCCCCTCTCTTGTTAAGTGCAATCCATCACCCTTGAAGAACCTCCTGTCCTAGACGTTCCCCAGTCCCCTACACATTGGTACCCCTCCTCTTGACACTATCCTATCAATCTCGTCCTTCTTCACCTTATCCTTTCCCTTCCTCTTATCCCACAAAGGGAGGACTTCTGAGAATCTCAGAAAATCTGAGAGCACCCTCATTGTATTCCCAGCCTTTGAAAGCTATGCTTGTCCTTCTCAGTGGGCTGGTTCACTAGATTGTTGGTACCCATGTATAACATCAATCTAAGCTCCCTGTCTCCTCCCTTTACTATCCTCCTCTTCTATCTCTATCACAGGTGGCAGATGCACATGGAAAGCATCTGACCACGCCTCCCTTCCACCTACTCCCACTGTCTTCTCCACCGCTCTAAGCATAGAGTAGTACTCCTTGCTTCCTTCTTCCTGCTCTTTCCACTGGATGCCACAAGTCATCTTGGTCACCCTTCCCAACTTACTAAGTGTTCCTCCTTGCAGTCAAAGTTTGGTGAGCTTGGATGACTTTTTCGTGACTGCTTATACTACCCCACCACCTCCTCACCATCCTCCAATCCCCTGGACCAGTGGGACTCTGGTGGAGTGGGATGTGCCTATGGTTCTGTCTCAGTTGGTGACGCATCAAGGATATGTCATCCTATTCTACTTCCAGCTATGCCTGCAGCTCCATAAATCTCCTTTATATGGCTCAGTGTTCCGCCCTCCAGAGCATAGCCTGGGAAATGAGCACCCCCACAGTCCCTACAGTTGACTATCTACTGGCTGTACCTGTAAACCTTATTACCTGACTCTCCCCCAGTAGCACTACTTTTTGATTCCTTCTTACAATGCAATAACGCCTTGATACTCTTTTCTAACTTCCTGGATCCCCTTCAGTCACTTCCTTAAACATCCCTCCCAAAACAGGAATTTGGCCAACTGTCTGGCTCCCCGACCCCCCTATCATGTCCCAAGCTGCCACCCTCCTGCATCTGCTGCATGGACCCTGGCCACACACAGCTATCATTACACAGCCTCAGCATATTGTGGGCATGGAAGTAAAAGTGAAGGTGCAAAATGGGACAGCACATCAGAGCTGGTTGGATTAGGTTTTACACGTCCTGTAAATAATTAGTTCTCTAAGGGACAATAAATTACCATGAGCTGCAGTTACAATATCTGCAAATGCAATTGGACTCTGAGGGGAGAAGATGCAGACCTGTGCATTATTGCTTTTTCTAGACTCAATCATGCACATGCAGTGTTTTCGTCCAGCGATGTTTTGCACCGGGCAACCTATTTGCACACGATGAGCTGCCCACAATATTTTTTACCTCTTTATCTTTCTGGTGATGTTAACAATGGAACCAGAATAATGATCTTGTATATGGATTGAATATGAAGGAGGAAGTGGGGTCAAGTGTAATCCCAAGGCATTTGAAAGAAGTGACAATGTCTAGCAGGGTACCATTCTTGCTGCTGCAGTCACTGTATTTTGGGTGGGGAATCCAGTTCAGAAAAGCAGGTAATAACACTGTGTGCTCTAAATGTTATTGTAGGAGTTGAATTGACAGGGAGTGAGTTAGACAGGGAGTGAAATTAATGGGAGCGAACGGTCAGGAGCGAGTTTTTGGGGGGTGAATTGACAGGAGCGAATTGACGTGCTCCCCATTCTCGCATACCTTGATAAGAGAAATATTAGTGTTTTTTAGCCGATGAAGGATTCCAAAAGAGCATTGCCTTGGGTTTGGTGTGGTTCATGAGGAGTTTATTTTCATTGAACCAGGACTGTATGGCTTTAAGGTCTGTTGTTAGGTCCTTGTTGATAGTAGTAATATCAGAGGCATGGCAGAGGATCACTAGATCATCCGCATATAATAGTGGAGGGGAGTACTTGAAACAGTAGTTGACAGTATTGATATGTAGTGAGAAAATTAAGAGTTCTGGGACTGAACCTTGGGGTATTCCGAGAGAGGTGGGGATGTAGTCTGAGAAGGAGGAGCCAATTCTGACGCACTTGCTCCTGTTGGCAAGGTAGCTAGAGAACCACAGAAAAGCCAGTTCTGAAATCCACAGGGAAACTAACTCATTGAGGAGAATAGGGAGGTTGCCCATGTCAGATGGTTTTGTGAGTCAATAAATACCCCACAAGCATAGTTGCCACTGTGAAAATAAGACAATACATTATTCAGCAGTGTAAGCAATGAAGTGGTAGTACTGTGGCCTTTAGGGAAGCCATATTGGGCAGGGCTGAGAAGGTTGTATTTCTAGACAGTGGCATAACTGTGCATACTTCTTGTATGCCACTGCATACAGTTAAAATTTCCTTTTTTCCTTTTGTCTCACTTTTAGCTTTGTGTTGCAGCGCTGGTCCTGAACCCCGGCATGTCTGAGCTAGGGGAGTGGGTGTAGTTGGACCCAGAGACAGACTCAGGAGGCAGCAGTGGCAGTTATGGCATCCAGTGGTGTGATTGGACAGTTGTTTCTACATGTTTTCTGGTTCCACCAACCACTTGCTGCAATTTTCCCACTGTTCACTCTCATGGGACCTTGTCAGCAGCCAGTCTGACTGAGTCACTCAGGCACGAGTGTGAGAGCCAGCAGGCTGCATTGGGATGGAAAAGCTTAGCTGCCTATGCCTAAGGTTTGGCCCCCCCCCCCCAGCTCCAGTTTTGTGCTGCCAGAGACTCTCAAAGTCGGGACCAAGTCATCGTGCCCACAATCGGCAGTCCTCTCCCACCCCCCACTCTGCAGCCCTTCATTGATTTGATTAGTGAACCCTGCCCTGACTCTGAGCCACTTGCTGCTGACACCATCCCTGGTTTTGCGCTGCCCACACAAACATTCCACTCCAGCTATCGAGTCCGGTTCATGGGCGGCCCACCCACCCTTCCTTCTTGATGACCTCTGAGAATGAGAAGCAAGGAGGTGCTACAGTCAGGTCCACAGACAGAGAGTGGTGGTGCCAGTGGAATGGAGTTTTTGACGATGTGCCTGGCTCGGAACATAATCCAGTTGGGTCACTCATGGTTGCACGGGTACTAGAACAGTTGAGCAAGATGAAGTTAGTGGTTCCAGGGTGAGTCTGACAGGATGAATTGGTATTCTTTTTCAGATTTTGTCAACAGGGCAGTGCTGGGGTTATTTTGTTATAAAATTACAAGAAACTTTGGCTCCTTTGATAATTTTTAATTCTTTACAGATAGCTGGAACAGGGTAATTCTTCTGGCCTCAAACGCAGTAGTAGACCCAGGGAGCAATTTCTTACTGAATGCAGAAAAGGGAACTGATTGCAGTTTTTTGCAGAGACTGACAGGACAAATGTGTATTCTTTTTCATATTTTGTTAACAGTGCAGTGCTGGGTTATTTTGTTATAAAAACTTAGGCACTTTTGATAAGGGAACTGAATGCAGTTTTTTGCATACTTGCAATATGTATAACCTATTGGGGTAGATTGTAGACACTGACTTGTAGCACTTTACAGTGAGATTACGATTACCACTGCTCTTGGTTGCATGGAATGATTGTATTTTTATGGGTGGGTGGGGGTGATGAGAGGGCTGCACCCCTAATAGTAATGTGATTTTGGAGCAACTGGGGAAGGAGTAGTATTTGGGGGAAAAATTGTCAGCACCAGATTGAATCTCATCTACCATTTTCCTATGAGTCAATGTCTGTAGTAATGCCAAGCTATTGACTCCGTTTTGGTGCAATTGCTTCTAATGCCCATGCAAAAGAGCTATATGAAAGGAAAAGTATCGCTGGAATTCTACTATGAGGCTGTCTGGGGACTGGGGGCTGTGCACTATGGAGGGAGTACACTCCATGGTCCCAGCCTAGTCATTCATGTAAAGTCTACTGAAACATAGAAACATAGAAGCTGATGGCAGATAAGGACTGCAAGGCCCATCTAGTCTGCCTATTTTTTCTATCTTATGAATATGCCATAGGCCTTTGCTCTGTTAATGGCCTGTTTATTCATACTCATCTGTATTGCTTCCTTATACCTATCCCATGCCTGTTTGAAGCCCTGCACTATATTCATATTCACCACTTCCTGAGGTAGGCCATTCCATATCATCTACCACCCTTTCTGTGAAAAAGAACTTCCTCACATTTCCCCTTAATCGGCCTCCCTCTAATCTTATGCTGTGTCCTCCAGGCCTGCTATTGTTCTTATATTGAAACATGTTAGAGTCTTTCACCTTGTTAATGCCCTTAAGATGTTTGAATGTTTCAGTCATATCGCCTCTCTCCCTCCTTTGCTTTAGGGTATACATATTGAGCTCTGTTGATCTGTCCTCATATGTTTTCTGATGTAGTCCCTGTATCATTTTGGTTGCCCTTCTCTGGACTGCCTCCATTTTGTTAATGTCTATGTGCAGGTGCTGCCTCCAGTACTGCACACAGTACTCCAGATGGGGCCTAGCCAGTGTCTTGTAAAGAGGGGTTATTACCCCCCTCTTACAACTTGTGATACCCCTACTAATACACCCCAACATCTCTCTCTCACCTTACCTACTACTTAAGTGGTCTGCTTGGATAATTTCAGGTCATCTGTGATGATGATGCCCAAGTCTTTTTCTATAGGTTGCTTCAGGGTTTCTCTTCTCTATGTGCATGATCTTGTGCTTCTTTGCATTACACCCCAGTTGCCACTCTTCAGACCATTTTGCCAGTTTTCCCAGATCTCGTCTCATTCTGCCCACCCCATCTGGATAATCTACTCTGTTGCAGATCTTGGTTTCATCTGTAAACAGGCAAACCAACTACTGGCCAATCACAGAGTGGCATTGGCATGGCCATTGAATGTGAAAATAGCCACTCTCCCGCTCTCCCAGATGGAAAAGGGCTGTCACTGCGGTGACCTAAAGAAAGGGTGGAGCAGAATGAACCAATCAGGGAACAAACAAGTAAGAAAGAAAACAAAAACAAAGTTGACTCCTTGAAGAAAATGTGCATTTTATGTTCATGCCCATCTCCATATGGAAGGTTATAGGAGTTTGTATTTATGGAATTCTGCAGTGAAAAATTAACATATTCTTCAGCTCTGTGACACCAAGAAGTGGGGGAGTACCCTGCCACACTGGCATCTCAGGCTCACCCTCTGAGACGGGCATATTGGGAGCTGAAGCTAGCAGGGAGGAGGAAGGGCATCCATACAGGTACTCTCTTCCAGGGGTGTGGGTGGCATAGAGTGCTGTGCCAGTCAGCAGTCAGCTAGTACTAGTGCTCCTTATTGGTGCCAGGCCAACGAGTGTGCCCACAGAACTTAGAAGAACTGGCAGAGGTGGCCCAGCAGGGCCAGTCAAGGTAGGTCTGCTCCTCACACTATCTGTAGCAGCCAGGTCAGCCACCACCCTACCCAACCTCTCCCAATCTTGGCTCTCTGCGAGTGATTGAGGTATTCCTGACTCCCTGCATCTCACAATCTTGGCTCCTCTCTCTGAGACTGGTGTGAGATCTGGATGGGAGAGGATTAAGTTTTAATTATTTTGAAGTTACTACTGTTAGTATCTGTTGGCATTGAATTGCCATGGACAAGTTCAAAATTTGAAGGTGGCACCATTGTAAAGTAAGTCAAAATAGGTGCAGGAGCCAAGCCTTCTGCCCCTATTTTGACTTACTTTACAATGCCTATGCTGCCACCTTCAATTGTTGTCCACGGCGATTCAGTGCTATGTCAGCAGGTACTAACACACTGTCTAGTAACCTGAAAATAATTAACATGTAATCAACTATTCCTACTGTATCTTCAAATCTCTGAGGTGTACTCAGTGTCCAAGCGTCATAATGTGAACACATAATAGCAGTAAGATGTGTGAGCAGTACTGGGGGTCAGCCCCACCAATAAAATATTAGTAGTGGTATTCAAAGCTAAGTCTCCAGTTTCATAGAACCACTCACTTCCCATGTGACTCCAAACAGATTGGGTGGGAACAAGGTGTCACAGCAGAGAGAAGCCACTGGTTCACATTGGCCTTTTGAATAAAACACACCCAGAGCAGTTGTGTTTTTAAAAATTATTGTTCCATTTATTTTTCTTATATATTACATTTTTGGTTTTTGTTTTGATTTGTCCAACATAAACCATTCTAAATTGACCCATTTGAACTGGGAAAGTTGTACTGCACACGTCTTACTGTTATTATGTGTTTACATTATGACCATTGGACACTGGGTACATCTCAGAGATTTGGAGATATAGTATAAACTAAAGGTTCATACCACTGATAACAATCCAGTATGGAGGGTGGTGTGGTGGTAGATCACCACTAGAGATGTTCTGAAGTTTTAATTTTCCATTGAATTCAAGGTGGATTCGCCAAACTCACCATCACAGATAAATTTGCAGATTTTTTTTATTTAATTGGAAATTTGCCTTTGGCAACTTTGCCAGTAACTTCACCATCGTGAAACACCAAGGTAAAGTTTGGTAAAAATTAGGCTACTAGTAAATGTGTGTCTCAAAATAGGGATCCATACTAATTCCTGACTAATGGAATCCCGACAAACAGAAACCTGACAGCAAAATCCCAACATGATTGAAATTGTGCCATAAAAATTCCCATCTTTCAACATTCCAGAAGCTTAAAATACCATCTTTCATAATCCCATATTTTCCTGAAATCCCGTCTTTCAAAAGACACTGTAATAAATCTTGCTTCAGTCAAGAAACAAGCATGCACTTCACATCAACTAACTTCAGAAACAAAAAAACCTGCTTCGTACTGCAAAAAAAAATTTTACTGTTAACATCCTGCTTTGGTCTGGGAAAACCACTTCGGACATACAACATTGTTAAACTGCAGCACTGCAAACCACTGTTACCTACCTCTAATTGTTGCTCACAGCTTCAGAGGGACAATTTTTTACTTATTGAAAATAGATTCTTAACTTTACTTCTTTTGCGAGTCCTGCACAGTCCACACAGTTAACAGATCAGGCTAACAACATCGCACTGTACACCAACTTTGGTAACACAAAATCCTGATTCTGGCTGAAAAACAACAATTCAGTTTGGCAGTTTCTTAATTACGGTGACGCACAGTGGCATACAGTCTGATGATTGTAGGTGTATGCAATTAACTTAGGACTCGCAAAAGAAGTAAGGTAAGAATCCATTTTCAATAAGTAATTAGTAAAAAGTTGTTTCCTAGACTGATTTGGTATTTACCTGACCTAAGCTGGATTTACTGTTAATGTGCAGCACAGTGCAATGTTGTTTCCCTGACAGAAGCAGTGCAATGTAGTTTCCTATTACTTTGCATCCTATTTAACAAGTACTTTTATTTCCTTGTCCCACAAATGTCCCTTTGAAGTTGTGAGCGACAAGTAGAGGTATGTAACAGTGTTTTGCAGTGCCACAGTTTAACAATGTTGTAGGTCCAAAGTGGTTGTCCCAGAACGAAACAGAATGTTAACAGTAAAATTATTTTTTGCAGCCTGGAGCAGGATTTTGTGTTACCGATGTTGGTGCACAGTGAGAGGTTGTTTTCCTGATCAAAGCAGGATTTAAAAAGAGTTATTCTGCAGCACGTAACAGGAGTTTGTGTTATTTTTCAGCCAGAAGCAGGATTTTGTGTTACCAAAGTTGATGCACATGGCGAGATGCGCTGAACAGGTTGTTTGTCGAGATTTTAGAACTCAGCTTTTTGTACCTGTCTGCACTATGGTTTTTGGGATTAAGGAGTTGGGCAATGGTGTGTTTGGCAAAGTAGTGTCAGGAATTAGTACGTAACCCTCAAAGTCACATGGAAGAGCTTCTGCAGGTCACATGGTACATCTCTGGACAATAAAGGTGTGTTTTCATGGTGGCTCTGCTGTATATTGCAGGCTCCAGTACTGCTTAACCTCCTGAGCTGATTGAGTGCCATGTCTACAGGGCCCCCTCTCAGCAATCATGCAAGACACACTGGAGATGGGCTGATTGTCTGGAGGGTAGGGTCAGCTATCTGGTAATGTCGGTGGTAATATGTTGAGTGACACACAGACCTGCTGTCATCACAGAAATAATTGCGGTACTTAGTAAATAAAGAGAAAGGGGAATACAAAACAGGAGAAAAGGGGAAGCAAACATAACCTCCTCATAGGCCCCTACAAGCAGCAACTCCCTGAGCAATTAATTTCTTCAGAAATGAATTCATTACATCAGTGCTAAACTGTGCATTATGAAAACAATGCATTTTCTAATGCTTTCATAATGCCCAGTTTAGTGGGTGCTGAAATGATTTTGCTGAAATTCCTGTCCCATAACTGGCATACTCTAAACTGTGTCAAGCAGAGTATGTTACATGAAAAACTACTGATCGGGCCTAAATATGTATGGGACAGCACCAGCTCCTTCTGGGATCACCGAGGAGGATGCTGAGAATAACCCTTGTGTATTGGAGCCAGCAGTGCAGCATTTCCTCATGGCTGCTTACACTGCTCGCTGCTGAACGCATCCCCAACTCTGCAACAGTTTGGTGAGAGATGCAAGTAGGGCAGCTTTACTATGATTGGGTAAGACACAGCACAGCTGCCTTTGCACTGCAGCAACCTAAGCACTTTGGTTGTTGCAGCACAAAAGCAGCCATGTATGTAAACTGGCTTTAAGACAGTTTCACGTTTGGTTTTGCTTTCAATGGGGCCTATGTACTAATGGGGCATAGGGTGCGCTCCAAAGGTGTGTACCCCATCTGTGTAGCTCCACTCCCCTGGACAGGCACAGGGTGCATGGTATTCACTGCTGCATGCACCCATGGGGCACCTGTCTGTGGCCCCACTCCCCCCAGTGCACAGGACTGTGCAGGGTGGCCAGGGAGGAAAAGCAGACCCAGGTGGGCATCCAATTGGATGCCCCTCCCGGGTCTCAGAGTAGATCACCTGCATGTTAAGGCATGGATCCAGGCATGTGAATAGCCAAAGCAGGCACCTGGACTCATGCAGCCATGCCCCTCCTGCCAGAGGCCACCTGACTGAGCCCCTGGTACACTGAGACCATCTGCCACACTGCCGTACCACTCCCCAACATGTTATCCCCATCCCCAGAGAACAACATGCCATGCCCCACACACACTCTCTGAGGTACCCCAGTGTACATATCCCTGCCACTGAACCAATTGCCCCAGCAACAGAATATGAGTTCTGTAGACCCCCCACCCATCCGCAGCACCGACAACCCCCCTCCCCCACAGCTATTCATCGGGGCCATGGCTCAGCCCTCTACACACCTTGAGGTATGCATCAGACATTATTGCACCAGTGTAAATGAAGATATGTATTCAGAGTCTGCAGGATGCTGACTTTATATTTGTTTGACATAATTTGAAGGTTGTACCACTCGTCAAATGCAGTGACAGTACCAATCATTGAAATGTCATCCAGTAACTTTATTACCTACTGTTCCAAAACTGTTTGGGAGTTTGCTTATGTTGCAGGTAGTAAATGCTGTAGAAAAACAATATACTGTCCAAACACCAATCTGATGTAGAGCAGGGAGGTTGACCAATACCGTGCTAGGGGACTTTGTAGATATTGTGGCAAATGGTTTCGATGCAGGGGGGTCTGTTGGTGCCATGTGCATCAACCCCTCCAGAGAGCTGCATCTTGTAGAGCATCAAATGCTGATGAGCAAATAACAACTAATAGAATTATCAAATGAACTCTGAAGCTGGTTCCAGTCTTCCCAAACAGGGACATGGCCATTCTGTGGTCCTATCTAAGAGGGACATGGTGGGGGGTTGTCAGCGCTGTGTGTGGGTTGGTGGGGGGTCCACAGAGCACATATTCTGCTGCTGGGGCAACAGGTTTGGGGGTGGGTTTATGTACCCAGGGGCACCTCAGTGTGTGCGGAGGGCATGGCATGTTGTTTTTCCAGGATGAGGCTGCAGTGTGTTGGGGAGTATGCCATGCCACCAGTGGGACAGGGCAGTTGTGTGTTGGGGGGTTGCATTCATGCCTATGGGGTGCTGATGTGTGGTTGGGGGGGTGGGGGTATGACTGGTATAGAAGGACTAGGTGGACAGGTGCAAAGCAGATGTTAGGATCCACGCCAATGGGACACAGTTGATTGCATGTACAGGCACCTGCCCGATCTGCTGCCCCAGCCCTCTCCATCTGCCTAGTGAGTTAGAGCAGCATGGAAGGTCAATTCATGGTTCCACCACGACCGGCGGGTGCAGTCCGTGGGGGCACATAGTGGGTTATGGCATAGTCCTGGCTGCCATATACCTGACACTACACACCATGGTGAATGGTGTGTAGTGCAGACACACCCCCTACATGCCCTGGCGTGTTTCTGACCGCATGGCTGGGGATCAGGTGCGTAACTGCTTTGCACATGATTCGTGAATGCAACTGGGGGCCTGTGGGTCTGTGCAGCATTCACACTTAGGGGTGCCTACTCGCCATAGATACATGGCACGTAGGCAGTCTTTTTTGTGTGCATAGGGCCCATTGTTAGTAAATGGAGTAGAGAGGAGTGTGACTGCTATCAGAGCAATTCCTGTTAAAAACAAACTCTAGCAAGAGCCAATATGGCTCCAAAATAATGGCATTGTGGGCAGTGAGAAATGTGTAAACTAGCAATTTTTGCACTAACCACTTAGCCACCCAGCTGCACTTTCTAATTGTTGTAATACACAGACACACTGACTAATACATATACGGTTAGGCAATTCTGCATACTTTCAGTTTCATCATGGTAGGCAGTAAAACGTTGAATGAATTTAAAAAGAGAATTGATAAGTACCTCTTGGAGAATAATTGATGTGTACCCACTAAGGTGGGGAACAGTTTATATGGACCTAAAGGTCTTCTACTGTTCTATACCAAATATAAATACCAAGTATAAATCTTGGGGTGGAAATACAGATGCAAACTACTTGAAGTTTAACCAGATTAAGCTGTTTATGGTATTTTTAGTAGCTGAAGGAAATTTGAATAGGAAACCAAGGAAATTCCTCTACTCTTTTCAAGAAATGCTATGGAATCTTTAACGTCCACTTGAACAACTGCCAAAACAGGTAGATGGGACCTCGGTTTAATGTCTCATCCAAAAGCTGGAACCTCAGTAGTGCAGCAATCCCCTCATGCTGTACTACAGTGTCAGTATTGAGTTTTGCCTCAAGTTCTAGGTATGTGGCTAGAACCACAATCTTCCAGTCTTTCAGTCTCAGAGGTGAGTGTGCAGCCTGTTGAGCTGCTGACACTGCTAAGATACAAATGTGCAGAGAGATACTTCTGCCTAAGAGCAACACAATAAATATGCCTGACTGACTATGCTTATATGCAAACTGCAGTGCCAGACTATGCATATGCACAGACTGTTAGTGCCAATTTCTGACTAGCAAGAAAAACAATGTCTCTTGGCAGAATAACATAAGCAAAAAATAAACATTTCTGGTCGTTAAATTAATAATAAAGATTAGCTAGCTTTAATAAGTGTTAAAAGAAGATACTATGATAGATTGCATTGCCAGCCATAATCTGCAGTACAGTAGTGTACAGTGATTACTGGTTTTATGAATTATGTATCTTTTTGTGTATTCATCTTTAAGTTTCTAGTTAGTTTGTTCTTTTTTCCTTCTGATGATAAATACTGTATCTTTTTTCTAAAGAAGCCCAGTCAGAACTACTGCACTAAAATTGTTTTGGATCCGAATCTATTATATTATTCAGACAAAATCAGATTTACTGTGTGGTTATTGATTATACATTTGTCTGAGTTTCATGAGGTGGATGAATTTTGACCTTGTGTATTTTTACCTTCAGGGCCATCTTGGCCTTCTGTCCCTTTTTGGGTATCCAGTCATTCATTTGGCTCCACTCCTGGAAGGGAATTCCTGCCAGGGCATACAGTTAGACTCAGAAACTCTGCCTGATTTTTTGAAACAAAGCCGTAGTATGTTCCACAAGGTGATCAGAGTTTAGTGGTTTGTTAAGTCAGAGCTGCACTTTGTGATATGGGTATGAGCTAGATTGGTCAGTGTAAGAGGATGTAGTTAGAGGAAAAGATTGTTGATGCAGTAGGCAATTATCCTGCGGGTAATGAAGCTTAAAGGTTCAGTTTGCCTGTTCTATATCTATGGAGGTTCTATTCTTTCCATAGATAAGAAAGCAAAGTCAATTGGGGGGACAATATGTAAGCAATAAGATACAACAGGGTGTGCATGGAGCAGATATCACCACACGCCAGGGGAGTAGTGAGGCACAAAGCTGCAGACCAAGTGCCTTCAGCCTCTGGAAGTGCAGTAATATCTGTCCTATGCACACCCTGGAATGTCTTATTGTGTTTATAAAGTGGGCACTTTTTTACATCTTTTTAACATTTAGAAAAATCAAGTTTATATGTAGAAAAAAAAGATGTAATTATGCCAATTTATGATAAAATAGTCCTTGCTCCTATTTCAAAATTATATTATTTACTAAGCTTTCAGTTTGTTGTCAGGCAGAAGCTCTGTCCCCATCCCTACACCCCTCTTTATAGAACCATATCACAAATTTGCACTCAGAGGTGTTCTAAATATCAAAATAAACTGCTTCTGTGCTGCTCTACCCATCACAAGGCATTCACCTGAGTAGCATACAGCCATGTCACTCTTTCTGTCTCTGTTAGCTGAGATTCAGCCATTGCGCTGTTTCTTTCTCAAAAGTAAACCCCACATTGTAAAAGCACATCATGCCACATGCAACAGCTGATGCAGAAAACTCACCACCTTACCTAGTTGGAGAGAAGGAAAACAGGAATTACAAGGAAACAAATTTCAACTTTACCACTTACTCAGTATGAAAAGGGGAAGACGTGAGCAGCGGCTTCATTGTGCTGAAACTTCTCATCTCTTGCTCTCCCTGTCAGCAGTGGATTTGCTTAATTTCCCGGTAACAGCATCAGCAGCAGTCATGTTTTGGGTAGCCAGGCTTGCCTGCTCAAAAAGTGGGCCATAGCAACAAAAGGCATCATTATTTAAAAGTTGCTGTCTGTTCGGACAGTTACTGTGGCTTCAGAACAATCGTGGTGCCTTTCTCTCACTTGTTGTGTTTACCCCCATCTCAGCTGCACAGATGAATAGATCTCTGAATGAAAAAAAACACAGATAAATGCACAATCCCATGATTTTTACCTGTTTCAAATATGATCATTGCTTGTGTGTGTTTGGTGGGTAAGGCCCAGAATCAAAACATCACCCACTGTTAATAAACAAAATTATACAAGGAATCCAAGGGACTTCAGATTAAGAACAGCGGAGTGGTGGGAGTGCAACTGGCAGTTGAGACAGCAGGAGTGGCACCGTGATTGTTCTGCTAGTCATCAGCACCAGTAAGTCTGTATTTTTAATTTTTTTATTTATCTGTTACAAGTGCAGGGGCTACTATTTACTAGAGAGTTAAATATGTTTGCTGATTGGTCAGTGAGCCCTGAGCCACATTACCAAGTAAACAAAACTGTGGCATTTCACAACTGAAAGTTCTAACCGCTCATTGATTTCTTTTTTTTTTCAACACAGTCCTGCTTTTAGGTACTTGTTATTACCTGTGCATGGAAAAGATTATGTGTACAGGTAATAACCAGTCAAAAAACAGGATGTTCTCTCCCCATATTATAAGGCAAATTTAATTCCTTTCTCAAACAGCCTACATTTGACTTGGTTAAACAGTTTCTATTTTGCTACTATTTCTGCAGAAAATCTAGGTATCCTGTATATTGAAATGAATGTTGTGCTATGTTAGGACATGCTCCAGTCTAATGTTATATAATGTTGGTTCTCTATCATAATACATATATTTTTTTTGAGTGTTTATCGTTTGTCCTCCTTGGCCTGTTGGCAAGCATCTGTCCTCCTTCAGTCTCCACTTGCTGCCTCACCCCTCATGCCTCAACTGTTAAATGCCTTGTATACCCCATTCAAGTTCATTGATTACCCCCCTAGTGACACGAAAGGGAGGAGGGCTGTCTCCCACCCCTTCCTGAGTACATATCCACAGTGGGTCTGGGAGTTCCTAAGGCAGTGGGGCTGGAGTACTGGAAGGGCTTCCATAGAGTCGGCAGCAGTGTTTTCACTCTTTGCTTGGTTCCTCCCCCTCACAACCATGAACACACACATGTGGAGGTGCATGCACATCACATAGTCATGCTACTTGTCTCCCTCTGGCATTACCCCCCATCCTCCACTGGGAGGCAGCCAAGGAGCAGGACAACATACCCACCCATCCTCGGGAGAGGAGACTAGTCATCGGGCGCTCAATCCTCTCCCTCCCCTGCTGACTCTCGGCAGCCTGTACTCACTCACAAACATGGGTCAATGGCATGGCATGAGTTGTGGTGTCCAGCACCTCAACCCTCAGTGCCACCAGGCCAGCCTATCATAATATTTCTGAGGCTTCCTAAATATTGTTCATGGTAGAGGGGTTGTACAGTACTTGCATCCTACCTATGGCTATTCCTTTAAAACATTCCATGACATTATGTACACCATTCCATGCTATTCATCTGAAGGTCTGAAAGGGAGTTAGTAATGTCATCAAATTTTCAGGCAGTATGAAAAGAGAGAGCAGCAGTTTCTGATGTGAGAGGGGTTTAGGGTTGTTACAAGGGCGAAAAAGCTGTCAGTGTGGCACAGAAATGTCAGAATGTATCAGAATACTGAATATACAGTAAGAGGAAAACAAGAAGGTATCTAAAGGTGTACAAACCAGTTTCCTAGTGCCTTTAATCATTTCCCTTTTTGGCGGCTTTAAAGAGGAACAGTCAGGACTAAAAGGCCCCTACCCAATTGTGTGGCTGGTCCCAATTTGCATCTTGTGTGCAAAAACATGTTTTTGACTTACTGTTTATTGCAGTATATTATTCAATTGCAAGAAAATTCCTTGATCTCTGATTGGTCTATGCCCATCTTCATCAGTGATGTTATCTGAGAATAACATTACTGTGTGAAGGTCTGACCTGAAGATGACCTCAGTGAAGATGAAAAACTCAGTGAGCTTCTACACCTGTCCATTCCTGCCTCCTACCACTTCCACTGAACCACCCACCAATTGAAGCTATAAGACGTCGTCAGACATTTAAATCCCCACCCATAAGTCCCCTATTTCTCCACCTGCTAGTAACTATTTTTAATGACTGAAGCTGTCACTCTGACTCCTTCACTGGTGCCCATAATTAAGGCAAAGTTTACAGTACCTCTGTGAGATGTGTGCTTTTTAAACACATCATGCCCCATTTACTTGATGATTAGGTTTTCTTTTCACAGGCAGAAGTCCACAAAATTCTCATCCAGACTCAAAGGTAGCTATAAAGCCATTATTTTCCCAATGGGCTTCTCAGTCCCACTTTGGTCAGCAATGTGATACTCATAGCACATGCACATTACAACAGCACTCGTTGTATGATTGCGATCCTCTGTTGTGTCCCTGTAAACTGAAACCTTCATTACATGACAAGTTTCCTGGTCCCAGGGCAGTCAGGGGACAAAGAGAATTTATCAAGAACAGGCTACATATACAACTTTTCGGTTGGGGGTGGGGTGGACCATACACAACTCAATAAAGAACACACTTACAGGACATGAACAACTACAAACCTCCACTTAGTAGACAACTGGAAAAGGAACTTATTATTTTAACAAGTATGCTTGCAGAGTTCTAAATCATTTACAAAAATGTTCTTAACTTTTTTTTTATAGAAATGAGCTATTGCATAATAACAATAATGCACTCTAGTGTGTGTGTGTCCTACTGGGATAACATCACTACTCAAGTATTGGGTGCACTCGGCCTGTGGCCTTATGCCCAACCACCCAAGGCATGACATTATCCCAGCATGACACATACACGGTCATGCATTATTACTTAAGTACATCACATCAGACTGTCTGCTTACTTGCAGCTGACATTTTTCAGTAACTACAAATCCCAGAATTCTGTGCAGGTGACATCACAGGAGGGCTGCAGAACTGGGAGATTCAATAGCCTGCAGTGCATGTTGGAGCTATTTTAAGCTCCAATCTGATGTTTGCTGGTTCCACTGTTCTCCAGGGCTATGTACAGTCATCTGTCACTGTACTTAGCCCATGGAAGACAGTGGGACCAACAAACATAAGATTAGATCTTCTGAAAACTGTTAAATGCCTTGCAGACTACTGAATCTCCTGGTGCTGCAGCCCTCTTCTGAGGTCTACAGCAGAGAATTCTGACATTTGTAGTCATCTAAAATGTCAGCTTGCAAGTAAGCAGAAATAGTCTGATACAAGGTACTATAGTGCAGTAAACAGTAAGCCAAGAAAAATGTTTTTAAACAAAAAGTGCAAATTGGGACTAGCCCCACACTTGGGTGTTGGACTCCTAGTGCTGTCTGTTCCCCTTTGCTGTTCTGTATTCTTCACTCCCCTTTTTGGTGACAGTTTGTCTTCCATCGGCTCAGAATTTGCTGGTATGATATCAGTTAATTTAGGTTTTGGAGCAGAAGGCAGCTGGGGCAATTACAGGTGTCAGAAGAAGCAAGCATGGAAGGCTGGAAAGGTTTTCACCCCTCTTAGATCTCTCTTCAGGGAAGAAAAGTCTAATAATAACTGGTAACCCCTGATATCAACCCACTTTTGAGATCTGTAAAAAGTCATATCAACCTGCAAGTTGATACAGCAAAGTCATATCAACTTTCGAGTTGATACAGCTTTTACTGTCTCGTGCAGGGTTGTGTGTACCATGATGAGGTACTTACTGACTCAGAAAATTGAACTGTTCACAGTTAAAAAAAAAAGCTTTAAACAATGGAGAAGCCACTGAACCTTCACCTTGTCGTCATAACAACCAGCATTCCATGGAGCCCATACAGAGACCGAATCAGCAATGCAGGAAGCATGTAATGATAAGTCTCTGAGCTTTATTTACTTAGCACCAATTCTTATAAAAAATAACACACATGAAGGTGTGTGATCTGCAGATTTTTTACACGCGCTTGGTGTGTGACAATGTATAAACCTCTCGAGTTTTGCTCTTGAGGTTTATATAATGTTGCACACTTAGGTGTGTAAAAAACCTGCATATCACACACCTACATGTGCATTATTCTTTGTGTAATCATATTTCCCCATCTGACACATTTTTATATTGCAAAGCATCACCGTTCAGAATTTATGTATTTAGTTAATTGTTATTTACCAGGAAAGTGCACCAGACAAAACAAATGCCTAATTTTAGTCCTGACCTGGGAGGTTACAATGGATAAGGCAGTACAATAACATCAATATATACATAAAGCAAACACAGGCAATGAATGGTACTCCCAACCTATATAGAGAGATAAAATGATCATAGAGACTGAGAGCGATATCAAAACAATTACCAGAGAATAAAAGTGAAGAAGCAAAAAGTATGCAGCAAAATATGAATAACAGGCACAATTGGAAGCATGAGTTAGTAAATGAGGAAGATATAAAAATGAAGCAAATATTTAAGAACAAAACTAGTTAAAGGCGTAAAGGCACTGCATACGTAGTTATGGAAATTCCTATGAAAACCCTGAGTAGTCTAGCAGGAGGGCATCGTGGGATGCAGGAGATTGATTTTATAATACATTGTAAATGATGCAACCCATACTGAAGACTCTGAGGGATGGGGAGAGAGCCATCCAGTGTCAGAGGCTCAGCAGGTAGCACACTCACCTCTGAGGCTGGGAGATCAGAAGGCTGGGGGTTCTATCCCCACACCAGGATCTTCGGTTAATATCCCAATACTGACACTGTAGTACAGCATGAGAGGGTGCTGTACTCCTGAGGTGCCATCTTTTGGATGCAATGTTAAACTAAGGTCCCGTCAACCTGTTCTAGTGGTTGTTCAGGTGGACGTTAA
Organism: Neoceratodus forsteri; assembly: GCA_016271365.2. NCBI lineage: Eukaryota > Metazoa > Chordata > Ceratodontiformes > Ceratodontidae > Neoceratodus > Neoceratodus forsteri. Next base: position 187,970,795 of record CM028132.1, on the reverse strand, counting down.
AAATCCCATGGCACTTCTCAACAAGAGTAGGGGAAATTTCCCCGGTGTCCTGGCCAAATTTCCTCCATTCACTAGAAATACTACCAACAGCTTAATCTGGTTCAGTTTCAGTAGGTTACCCTCTGTATCCCCACTCCTGGGTTGCCCCTGAAAAAGGGACTTCTAGTCTCAGCGGGCTTTATTGGTCAACAAAATTCAATAAATAAATAAAGAAATAAGTCTAGAACACAGTGTGCAATAATAGATGTGATGGTTTGAGGCCAAATAAATATGACAAACTGTGTCACATTCCATTTTCTTAAAAATGATTTAGCCCAATTCAAAAAGACTGGTGCAGCATATGCATGCACACTGAGTAAGATAACATGGGGAATGGCAAGGCAAACTCTAGGTGAAATATTATTCCTTACTCTGTAGCAGTGACCAAGTCTAGAATTAACAGCCTTGCAGATGCAAAAAATGTGAAGGACGCAGTCGAGTGAAGGGTCCAGGGTGACACCTAAGTAGCTGAATGAGGAGATTGGCAAGGGTGGAGCCATCAAGAGAAGGAATAGAATGAAAAATTGTATAATTTATTAATTATGTAGAGTTTTAAAAAGTACTGACTGAGTTACAGAGGATTAACGTATCAAGAATCAGCCAATACTTGAAAAAGTGAAGATTCAATTTGACTTTTATTACCATGGTTTAGCTCTTTAATAATCAGTTGCTTATGGTATATATTAGGGATGCTTCAGGGCAGACCTTCAGTTGTGGTTAGCTACTGTAAGTGGCCCTCTTAGATCTCTTGTAATACCCCACTTGTGAACTCGCTGACCTCTGAATGCTCTCCAATGACATCATCCACTGGAACCTTCCACCAATCCAATTTTCCAACCCCCCTTGTTAGCTTTACCCCCACCTTTAGATCCCCCAGCTTCTACATAAGTCATATATGGAGAACTGAGTCAAATGCCTTACTGAAGTCTAGATACAGCTTGTTGACTGTCTGGCCTGTGTCCACTGCTCTTGTTACAAAGTCAAAGAACTCAATCAGGTTTGTCTGGCAAAACTTTCCTTTTATGAGGCCATTCTGCCTATTGTCTTGGAGGCCATTCATTTCACAACATTCCACCAGACGCTCCTTAATGATAGTTGTTAGGTGTTTTCCCATTGTAAATGTTAAACTAACTGGTGCATAGTTTCCCAGGTCCTCTTTGTTACTACTCTTGTGTAGAGGAACCACATCCACCCTTCTGTATTAGGGCTGCCCCTAGTCTCCAGTGATGGGACAAACAAAACCATGAGGGGACGTTCAAGTTTCTGCTCTACTTTCATCAGCACTGTGAGGTGTAACCCATCTGGTCCTGGAGAAGTATTCATCTTAAGTGCCCTTAGTATCTTAAGTACCCGATTCCCTGACACTGTCCCCATGTTAATTTCCCTCTTCCTCCTTTCATAGCTTTCCTACTGTAGGTGGGCATGGGACCATTGCTACCATGAGTACTGAATAAACATTCTTGTTAAGGATAGCTGCCTTTTTCTCATCCTCCTCTACATCTACAGGTACTTTGTGATTATGACCTCACTATACCCACTTTGGTATTCTTTTTCTATCTACTACATTAAAAGAAGGCCTTTTCATTTTCCTTCACCCCTGAGCTATCTTGAGTTTATTCTCTGCCCCTGCCTTCCTTACAACTCTGCTTTCTTTTCTCATTTTCACCAAGTTTATCTATTACCCTCAGACTGACCCTCGCATACTTTCTAATGCAGCTCTCTTTATCTGGACTGTGTCTCTCACTTCACCAGAGAATGAATGGTCTCTTGTGTTTTTACATACCTTCATTTGATTTAGACAGGTTTTATTCACCTCCAGAAGACTGCCCTTAATGAGTTCCCAGTGTTCCTTTACTTCATCAGCCATTTTCACCAACTTTCATTAGTCTCGGAAGGTCTCCCAATTCTCCTAGAATCTGCCCTCCTGAAAGCTAAGACCTTTGTCTTAGACTTTGTCTTCTGACCATCCAAGGCCAAATAAACCAAACCAAGCTGTGATCACTCATCCTTAGGTGTTTCCTTACCTTAACCCCTTCAATGATGATCATGAATGGTTCCCACCCAGCTGGGTTCTTTCACCCACTGTATAAAGAATACCTCTTGTAATGATTCTACAAGAGTCTCGCTCCTTGCACTCCAAGCTGCTGATGTTTCCCAGTCCACAACTGAGAGACTAACATCACCCATTACTACCTTGTTCCATATGGTGGTAGCCTTTTTGATTTGCTCCAGTTCCTTCCTCAGATGGTTTGATGGACAATAGGCTACTCTTACTGTTGAATTCTTCCTGTTTTCATATGTACTTGCTGCACTCACACTCTTTCTATCCCCCCCAAGGTCCTTATGAACAGGGCATATCATGGGATAGTGAGGTCCCTGTCATGGCTATGTGTCGTCCACTTTCAGTGGTTGCTATGAGCTCTGATTGGGCATCTGACATCACTGTCTGGAGGTCCTCTATTTTGTTCCAGAGATTCCCAGCATTAATTAAAATTGACTTCCTTGAGCTAAGTCTGCTCTTCCCAATGGTAACTGCCACCCCATCCCTTTCTCCCCTTCTCTGCAATATCTTAATCTGCTAGCCATGTTTGTCATTGCCCAAGAGACAGATATTGTTCACATGTGTAGGAGGAGAGCCATTATAGCTCTGTGAGTGTATGATCTGAGACCTGTTTACTTCCACTATCCCTAGTTTAAAAACCTAATTATTTCTACATGGCCTAATATGTTGGTGTCATCCATGTGCAGATGCCTACCATCACTAACAAACAACTAGAACTCTTTCCAGAACATTTCCCAGTCACCTAGAAAGATTTCTTTTTTCTCCCCACACCACCCCTTTAGTCCTGAACTCCCTAACATTCTCTTCTCCATTCTCACTCTCAGATGGCACCAATAGGATATTAGAGAAGGTTACCATCTTTGCATCTACTCTCAACTTTCTACTTAGATTACGGCAACTGTCCTTCATCCTGTATATAGTATGCTGCTGCCTGCCAGATCATTGGAGCCTAAATGCATGACTACTGTTTCTCTGATTTTCCACCCCTTATATGATGTACTTCTTCAGATGAGGGCACCCTACACACTGCCCCCCACAATTCTCTATTCAGGTTGTGCGGATACTTGCAGCAGGTTAATTCCCCACTTTTCCAAATAGGTAAAACATTATTTATTGATTTATTAAATTTTATTTAGTGTTATGGGATTAATAAGGCTTTATTTATATGCCATTATCTCTCTCTTTATTGTAGTTGCACCCAGAGGCTCCGGGGGAAAGGCACCACAAAATTTAAAAATCCACCACTTCTACTGCTTATGCAGGGGAAATTGCAGCTTCATGTTGGCAGTCCTATAACCTGCTCTATTTGGAATGAGGTGCCTAATTTTTCTGTGTGATTTACATGCTGTCTACAGATGTACTTCAACAATTTTGTGGTTGCATTTTATGTCTTATTTAGGAGTACAGCTGAACCATGTATCTTTTCCTTTTTATCTAGTATGTTTTTTCAAGTTTTTTACTGTATTTGCTCTGCAGTTTAGCTTAAATATCTTGCACTGTACAATGGTACTTTAGTCACTATTAATTTTGTCATTATCCAGCCCATTTACCAGCCTTCCATTGATTGGGTCATTTTAGTGCTGGACAATTGTATTAATGTGGCTGGGTCACTCCAGGAGGCCACCCCATGAAGAGGCTTCACTTGAGAGAAGTGTCAGTGCACCTGCACCATGGTGTTGGTGTGAGTCTGCACTGTATTATTTCCTATTTTGGTGGATTATGGAGCTTTTTAGCTAGATGTACTGCATTTGCTGACCCTGATCCCGACACTGTATTTGGTTGCATCTCTCTGGTGACGTTCTGACTTGAGGCAGGTGTGCAGTCACTCCCTGTTTCTTGGTGTACCATTGCTGGGATTGGTTCACCCCATGTCTGCACTTGGGCCCTGCATCATTGAGCGCAAACTGTCCTTGTTTTGGCTCACTGTTTCCCCTAAATTCCCATACATGTATGGATGTGTGTATTCATATACTGCATGTATTCATGTACTCTATGCATCTTTGAAAGTTTCCCACAATTGAGTGGTTTTAATGCATATTGGACAATTTCATTAAAATGTCCTATCTGTGTACTTTGTATTTCCCAATTTTGGAAGATTTTTAATGGAACTGTATAATGTGCACACGTTTCCCACATCAGATGTACTCTAATGTAAGTGTCTAAATCACAGTTATTTGAGCCACACACTTTGTCAGGAAATGGTTCCTGTAAAATAATACTAAATAAATAAATTTAACTAAAAGATGTTAAAAGATTTAGTCACTGACCAAAGGACAGTAAATAAAACACTCTGGCCCAGATATGCAAAAGGGTTGCGCATGGCGCAACAGTGTTGCACCATGTGCAACCCACTGATGCACCCTGGCACGATATTCAAAAGGGAAAAGTGCGCGGCACAAATCCTGATGTGCTGGAGCGCATCAGTAATGTATGCAGGCACAGGTAGGGGGCGTGCCCATGCATAACCTGCACAGCCCGATATTCAGCCCGGGATGTGCAGAGCCATGCATGCACAACCCCTACCTGCTCCAGGACAAAGTTATGCCAAAATAAAAAGGAACAACTGATGGCCACCCACAGGTGAGCTGCCGCATTACAAGGCGTAACACGGCAGCTGCCACCTGTGGGTAGCCACCCGAGTTTTGGCTGCATCTGGCAGTGCCCCCCCATGCCCGATCACGGGAATTTGTACAAAAAAGATTAATGTCCTATATCCCTGGTGGTCCAGTGGACCACTATCTGCCTGATTGTGGGAATTAGTACAAAAGAAAAGAACTCGTTCAATATCCCTGGTGGGCCAGTGGACCGCTATCTGCCCGATCGCGGGCATTAGTAATAAAGAAAAGAACTCATCCAATATCCCTGGTGGTCCAATGGACTGCTATCTGCCTGATCATGGGCATTAGTAATAAAGAAAATAACTTGTCCAATACACCTGGTGGTCCAGTGGACCGCTGACTGCCCGATTGCGGGCATTAGTAAAAACAAATTAAGAATACCAATATCCCTGGTGGTCTAGCGGCAATCCCTCCCACCCGCCCACTGGGCCCAGCCCTGCTCCCCAGTCAGCTGGCGGGTGGCAGCACCCCACCCACCTGCCGCCTGCCACCCACCGACTGACACCGTCGGTAGGCTGTCGCCCAGTGGTTCACAATGTGAGCCACTGGGCTTGCAGCCTCAGTACTACACATTCCAGATATGTGAATGAACATATCAGGAATGTGTAGTATGGTACGGCTGCATGCCCATTGGCTTGCGCAGTGAACCAATGGTGTACCACCCTACCGATGGTGTCAGTAGGCGGCGCTGCGGCAGGGTGGGTGCTGCTGCCACCGCTGACCGGGAAGCAGGGCAGGGGCCCAGTGGGCAGGTGGGGAGGGGGGTTACAGCTAGACCACCAGGGATATTGGTATTCTTAATTTGTTTTTACTAATGCCCTTGATCGGGCAGTCTGCGGTCCACTGGACCACCAGGGATATTGGACGAGTTCTTTTCATTATTACTAATGACCACGATCAGGCAGTCAGCAGTCCACTGGACCACCAGGGATATTGGATGAGTTCTTTCCTTTTTTACCAATGCCCACGATCGGGCTGCAGGGGGTGTCGGTGCCCGACGGCTGCTGCCTGGCAGGGCGCCAGGTGCAAGTCGTTGGGGATCGGCGCACCTGCATGCAAATGGGGCCATAATGGCATGCAAATGGCCCCATGTGTGTCTTGCATACATTATGGACCCATTTGCATGTTAACTTTTGAATATTGCGGTTGCTGTGCATGGCGCACTGAAACTTGCGCTAGCACATCCCCATGCTCCACTCTGGCCACTTGTGCTGGCACAGTGCCACTGTGCCATGCACACTGGGGGTAGACAGGGTGTGATATTCAATGCTGCTGAGCCATGGCACAGCTCTGTTGAATATCACCCAGTCCACACCCCTGTGCAGCCAAGTTGAGCTGCGCTGAAGCTTGTGCCACAGCCTGGCACAGTTTGAATATTTGGGCCTCTATCTACAAATCCCTACATTCTGATTAGTCTGTGATATTCCCCATTGCTTCTAACACTGAGTCCTCTGGTCTACCTGGTCTCTCCCTTCAAAAATGGACTATTTGGCAAACATAACAACATTGCCCCAAACCATGAAGCATTAACCCCCTCCCCATCCTTCCAAACAGCAGGCAAAATCCCATTCTCCAAATCCTATATCCTTCTTGTAGAATTTGGGGTGAAAGATGAAACTGTGCCAGAATCTATATGCTCCAGTGATTTTGTAAGAGTCTGGAAGCAGTTTGTGGTTTGCAACAGATGTACTGCAATTATAGAGATCAATTTGTCTTCCACCAGTGAAATCTGGCAGAATGTTAATTTCACTTCTGTGGAAGTTCACAAAATGTCCACAAAAAGTTTGCAAAATGTTTTCAGAATTTTAATTTGAGTTATTTCCATCTCATTTCAAAAAGTTTAGTTCACATTCCACCAAATTTGGTACACCAAATTTACCACAGTCCATGCAGATGAGTGCAAAGTTTAAAAGCACTAGCTATAAATGTGACTGAGTTATAAGCCTCCAAACATTTGCACATTTTAAAATTATATTTTACAGTTATTTAAACTGCATAATTTTAAATGTATTAGTCTTAACTGTACCACATTTGTTGTACTGAATTGACCAAGGCCCATATAAACATGCACTAAGTTTCAGATCCCTATTGCTAAAGGTGACTGAGTTATAAGCCTCCACTCTTTCATAAAATTTTAAATTAAATTTTGCGGTTATGTAAAATGCAGAATTTTTAAGCACCTATAACTTTAAAACTAGAGAAAGTAATGTTCATGAACCCTAGATATTAGGCTTTCAGGGCCCCCCCATGACCCAGCAGCAGGGTGTCATGCTGACATGCTGATGTGCCAGGTTCAGATGCAAGCCCAGGGGAAGTCACATCAGGAGGTAGGCCAAGGCTGAAACAGCTGCCACATAGCAGTTCAACTCAGTCAGGGAGGGTTGGAGGCAGGTTCCACTAACACAGTGATCCCTGTGGCTGTGCCAGGGAGCTTTCTCCTGCCACAGAAAAGGCTGCTGGTATGCAAGGCTGACAGAGTCACCACCCCCATCATAGGAGATGGTAGGGAAAAATGTTGGTGAAAAACCTGGTAGCCAACTGAATAATGGCTTTGTTCAGGCTGATCAGAATATATCCCTATGAAAAGGATATATCCCTGAGAGACAAGTTGCCAGCTGGCAGAACAAAAAACAAAAAAAGGGTCTCTGTGTGTCAACTCTCAAATCTTTTGCCTAAGGGCTTGTCAAGTTATAAGTAGCCAAATATTCCAAAATAACATCAGTAATTAAAGTTGAATTTCATGAGCTCTTGTGAAACTGTGGAATGTTGTAATACTTTTGGTGAAGCCATGCTCATACATTTTGCCCAGTCATACACTTCAGTTGCCATTGTAAAGGAATGTTAAGGCTGGGTAAAGTGGCAATAAAATAACAGTCATAGGAGATGCCATAGTAAAAGTATAATGGTGCCAAGTGTCAGGTCACTATCTTGAGTGATGAACCATGAAAAATAGTCATGAGCATCACTGTGCAGTGCCCTGAATTCTTGTAATATGTCATATAACCACCAGAGCTCACTGAATTACTGACATGTGAAAGCACATGCACATGCAACATTGTTTCTGTACAATGCCACCTGCCAACCTTCTAACAGCCCTGTAGATAACAATGTATATTTTTGCTGTTTGAAAACAGTGGCACCAAAAGACACCAATCCTTACAACTAGTTGTGACTTAGGCCATTGTGACAGAAGTATCTGGATATATTCAGTCATGATAGATCTTGATGCTGGGCGTCGCTGTTGCTGGAGTGCTGGAGGGGTATTGCGGGGCAATGATGCTACTGCAGATATGGTGATCCATTAGTAATGTGCTTTTTGAAAGTTAAATTCCACAACAGAAATTCTAGTGGCATTAGCTATCATGTGTCCATGAATTTTTGAGCACATTTTGCCAGTTAGTAATTTTTAAAGTATCAACAATAAATGTTATCTTAAATCACATTTATCCAGCTTAATTAGATTCATGGACATATTTACATTGGTATGCATGCCAAATCAAGAGTGAATACTAGCAAAAGCAATGGAATTATAAACATCCAAATATTTTGAAAATGTTAACACAGTTTAACAAATCAACTGTTAAATTTTGATTGCCTGTAACTTACAATTTCCATAACCAATTATCTCTCTATTTAGCAGTTTCTGTGACTCTTCAAGGAAAGTATGGATATGATTGTTTAATTATCTAGCTGTAACGGTGGCTTTGTTGTAAGTATAAAAATATGTTCTGAAAAGTTCCCATGACTAATAAATTGCCAGACCTAGAACCCCTATAACATCTCCTCCCCTCATGCACATTTCATGGAACATGGCATCCTCGTTAGGACTGTTCCATACAATATTTATTTATTTATGATTCAGAAGACACCTTTGAGCACAAGGGATCTTTTTCAAAGGTTCCACATCAGTATGGGACACAGAACAAATAGGAACAACAGACATTCATCAGCTCAAGGAGAGCCTGATCAGGTATAACCGACAGACATTATAAGCAGAGTTATCATAAACTGCATCATAGAAGTCCCAGAGGGACACAATTTCCAATTACCAGTGAGGTATAACCAATGGAGATTACAAGCAATTGACAGTCAATGAAAGAGCAACATAGTAAAATAGATATTAGTCATTTAAAACAGCAACAGGCTGATTTCAGTGTGAGTTCAATTTTTTAGAGATTTCCTAAATTGTGTACTTTTGGGGAGTCCCACTAGAGGTGCATGCCAAATGACAGATCTCTAGCTGTAACACTGACTGGATTATGATCAATTAAACATTTTGGAAAATGCTGTAAAAAAAATTCACAGAATTTCACAAACATTCTGTGAAATCAGAATTTGTTAATTTTGCTCAGCCCTATTTCAGTCTAAATTCCATGAAGAACAAGTATGGGATTTGAAGAATTTGATTTTGACAACTAGAGGAAAGTTATAACATTTTTAAGGTACAGTACTACTATATGGGTACTGTAGTTATCTTTAGTCTGGTCAGATAGACCATTTTGGGTCAATGAGGGGGTAGAAAAGCTTGAATGGTTTAGAAGCATAACTTTTTATTTAAAATTTTCTAACTTTTTCAGTGTAATAGCTACAGCTGCAACAAGTGATAAGTAGCACCATATATCTACATATACTTAGATATTGTAACTTTCTACTGCCAGATACTGCACAATACATATAGTGGCAGGCACTTTACTTGGTAATAACCATACCTAAGTTTAAATAAACAGAGAATGTGCAGAAACCCCAGCTGTGGTTATTAGCTCATAAACCACCACTGTACTATTATTGCTATAACATTTCTTTCTTCTTACTACTGAATCATATACATGCATTATGAATTGTTAAGCATACATTTGTTTCCTATGCAAACTTGAATCTTCCTCTGGGTGGTTACCAGTAAACAAATTTCCATTTGATAGGCTTGCACACGGGTAAATATTTGGGAAACTTGGTCTGATCATCTGCAATATATAATCAAGGAAAACTCTGAATGTCATTGGCTTTATATTTTTCTATTACTGTATGTGACTGTGTTTCAAAAGCATTATTGTCTGCTGTAATTGTACAGCAACTTCTGTTTATAGTTTGTTATGGTTTTATAATGGCATTATATAAAAGAAGATTAATTGAATGAGAGAGGTTTTCTTGACACACCCTGTAATTATATAAGCCATTGTAAGTTGTACAATGAGAGGTACAATCCTGATTGATTAAACTAGAAGCTTCTGTATTATAGATAACAATGACATATAAAGGTATTTGCAATCTGCCTAGAGCTTTTGTGACTCCTATATTTCACTGCATCTTTTGGTTGTAAGAGTTTCATGTTTATCTGTGCAACCATATAACAATGAACAGTGCAACCACATTAAAGACAACATTTTTTTTAGGCATTAATCAGTTGGTGGCATTTGTCAAGACTGATAGAGCTTGTTCCATGAATGATATGAAAGTACAGTACTGCACCTAATTGTGTGGTAGTAATGATTCTTGTAGCAAAGACTCCTGTATCAAAAAATGTAGCTAAAATGCATATTTTATTTAAAAACAAAATCATATTAAACTGTATGTATGGCCCTGCTCATGAACATAGTTAAAATACTTAACAACATGCCTGTTAAAGCAGTATACATTATATTTTAACTAATTTCTTAAACACAATTTACCATAATGAATCCAGTTATCACCTAAAGGGAATGATAGGAAGACAATATTATAAACATCATTAGCACTGAACGTTAAGCAATATAAACTATGTTCTATAATACACTGGACTGGTTCTCTGTGGTTAGTGACACTGTGGGAAATGTTTCCAAGATTCTTTAGGCAAATTCACAGAATTGACTCATGTCACTGTAGGCATGGGGCAACTTTACTTAGTGAAAGCAGCTGTTCTAACACAATACTCATTTTTTTATTTGATTGCATAGGAAAAAGCACCTGAGCAAAGATAACTTGGCAGTATTACCAAAAGCAGGCAATGCTAAATAAGTCAATAAATGGGGTCAGTGTATGGTCAGGTGACTTATTCTTTTTGTGTGGAACTAAAAAAAAACATGTATTCAAACTTTTAAATTGTTCTGCTTTGGGGGGTCAAAATAGTTTCATAGGAACACATTTCAGAAGTCAAAGTAGTTGCAAGATCAGTTTTTGGAGGTTAATATAAATTATTACTGATACTATAAATTATTTTTCTTTAAGAAAAATCAAAATTTTTTCTGACTTCCATGCATATAAAATTGTATGCTACTTCATTTCCTTTTTTCTGCCTTCAGAAGTCAAAAATATTCCTGACCTTTATTTGTTTTTTAAGGGCTTGTTTCAACAGAAAAGTTATAACATTTTTTAAATGGTTTGCCAATACATGTATTAAAGATCAAATGCACACCTATTTCATAAAACGCTTGAATTCACTTGAATACATGTCCCTGTGTCATGATTAGTGTTTCCTAAAAATAGCATGTTTTGTGGTTTTATTTAAATCAGCATCTGTTAATGTGCTCTGCAGTAACTGAAACAGTGAAGAAACAGTGAAGATGTTTCTGTCCCTGTCAGTGAGCAATGACATTATACATGTCCAGCCAGCTGCTTCGCCTATTAAATCCCTGATTGACTGAATAAGCTGTTGCTGTTCATAGTTAGAGCAGTCTGTAGAGTTAATTGTTTACACTCAGAGTTTGTTACTAACCCATCTGGCTTGTGTTTAGAGAGATATGCTTAAAATCTATCCTTCTGTTCTCATAAAAAGTTGATCATTTGGTGTGCAGTGCTGAATTTTAGTGGCATGAATGAATGTCTGTGAGAAATTACCATGTGTGTATCACAGGTGTCAGTTCTTTGTCATCAAAACTCTGCATTCTATTCTGGCTGTATAGCACAGGGTTGCTTAATGGATATAAAATACATCTGCATTTCATTAATTCATAGAAGCAGCATGTCTTTGATGAAGCCTCAATAAATAGGTTCATGTGAAAACAATTTTATTTTTATGCCAGATTGACAAACATGTGTCTGCCACACTGCTATTTCAGGAACATGTACTGTATGAACTCATAAAATTCAGTTCTTGGTGGGGTTATGTGTGAAACTACATCAAGTATGTGTATAACTAGAAATACTATATGGCATCCTGATGCCCCTGTCTATTGCCTGTCAGTTGAGGCTGCTGCAGCCTGCTTCCCTCTGTCCCCCACCCCCACATTCATGGCAAATGCACACAGTTGTTCCCTTTTCTTGTCTCCACAGACAGGGCTGCTGTGCTCTGCTAAGCCTTAGAGTCCCAGGGCCACTGCCTTCACAGTTTGAGCTGCTGCACCATGCTGCCCCAGGCCACCAAAGGTGGGGTTTTTGCTGCACCCTGCTACCCACTTCCATTGCCTCAAAAGGGCAGGGCTGCATCACCATGTGCACCCCATCATGCAGTCAAGACTGCTGTACCCTGATTCCCCACTGTGTCCTGCACCACAGTCAAGACTTCTGCACTATGCTGTCCTCTGTCCCCTAACACCACTATGCCCTGCTGCACCATATTGCCTCTTGCCTCCACAGTTAGAGTTGTTGCACCGTGCTGCTCCCTGCCACTAGAATCAGATCCTTTGGTACACTGCCCAAAACAACCCAATAGAAAATACAACAAATACTTTCATTTTGTGTTATAGGGTGGGGGACAGAAGGTAGCAGGGTGCAGCAGCCTAAACTGTTTGTGCATGAGACAGCAGTGTGCAGCAGCCCTGACTATGTGGAGAAGACAGTGGGCAGAAGGTTGCAGAAGTCTCATATGAGAACAGGAGATAGGAGGCTTTTGGGGCAGGGGAAAGGGGGAAGCAGAGAGCTGCTGCCTCAACTGCTCAGCAGGAGACAGGGACATCAAGAGAACAGACAGAACACCAGGAGGAAAGAGCTACTGCTATAACTAAAACTTCTCTACTGGGACTAATAACTAGAACTCTTGTACTGGGACCTTCAAATTAGAGTAAAAAAAGAGTCAGTATGTTTGTCAGAGGTAGTTGAAGTAAATTGTTATCTGTTATCTGTGTTATCTGTGTACTTATCTATTTTCTTGTCACAGGTATCAGAAGGGAATTGCTATCTGTGAAATTAACTAAGTGTAGAAAGATTTGCAAAGTAGGGGGAGTGGCTTAGCTAGAAGGAGCCAGGTTAAAACCAGATTTAAACACTGCCCTAGATAGCTTCTGCCAGAGAACAGACAGAACACCAGGAGGAAGAATCTACTGGTATAACTAAAACTTCTCTACTGGGACTAAGAACTAAGACACTTGTACTTGAACCTTTAATTTATGGGAAAAAAAAGAGTTAGTGTGTTTGTCAGAGGTAGTTGAAGTAAATTATCTGTTGTCTGTGTTATCTGTGTAGTTATCTAGGTGCTTGTCACAGGTGTCAGAAGGGAATTGTTATCTGTGAAATTAACTAAGTGTAAAAAGATTTGCAAACTAGGGGGAGTGGTTTAGCTAGAAGGAGCCAGGTTAAAACCAGATTTAAACACTGCCCTAGATAGCTTCTGCCAGAGAACAGACAGAACACCAGGAGGAAGAATCTACTGGTATAACTAAAACTTCTCTACTGGGACTAAGAATGAAAACTCTTGTACTGGCACCTTCAATTTAGGGTAAAAAAAGAGAGTGTGCTTGTCAGAGGTAGTTGAAGTAAATTGTTATCTGTTATCTGTGTTATCTGTGTACTTATCTAGGTAATTGTCACAGGTGTCAGAAGGGAATTGTTATCTGTGAAATTAAATAAGTGTAAAAAGATTTGCAAAGTAGGGGGAGTGGCTTAGCTAGAAGAAGCCAGATTAAAACCAGATTTAAACACTGCCCTAGATAGCTTCTACCAGAGAACAGACAGAACACCAGGAGGAAGGAGCTACTGGTATATCTAAAACTTCTCTACTGGGACTATATTGCCCTCCTTCCCTCCCCTCCACCCCCCCTCCACCCTAAACCAGTTCTACTTTTATAGGCACAGGATTTAACTGACAACAGGAACTTCCTGTTTGGGAGCAGGAAATGAGTGATCACAGAGCCACCAAAGACTCACCATCCTAGAAGGGCAAAAGTAGCTCTCCACCCCCCAGCTGCTGGAGGTCTGACTTTGAGCAAGTATGGAGACTACTGAGAAATATAGGAACTTCTTGTATCAGAACAGGAAGATCAGGAGCTAATAGGACACAGAGGCAGTAAGTAAGTAGGGAGAGAAAAAAAGAAATAAACAAACAGAGGAAAGAGTAAGTATTCCAAATAACAGTTAGGGAGCCAGAAAAAAAGACATGATGGGAGTGGTGCAGTGCAGTGGCTGTGGAGCAGCAGTCTTCCGGGAGACGTTCTGGAGGATGTAGTATTGTCCCATCTGCAGACATCTTTCTGGACTGAGGAAGGAGGTTGCTCATCTCCAGGCTGAGTTGGCCAGGATTTGTGGGACCTCCTTTCCCACTGAGGGACCACCAGGGTCACTCCCGTTGCCTCAGAGACTGACAAGAAAGAGGAGTGGTTGGACCACAGTGGGCTCAAGGAGGGTGAGGGTGGTGGAACAGAGGCACATCCCTCCAGTTGTACCTCTCCACAATTTCTATGGCATTCTGGAAAAGTGTGGTTCCTCTATGGAGGCACCCACAGTGGAGACCAAGGAAGATACTGGGAACCTCCACAAGGGAGACCCACAGGAGGGTGGCATGGGATCCCACAGGGGAAGGAAATAACTCCTGGTGTGGGACTGCATTGTTAGGAATGTAGAACTGGGGGAGGAAGGGGAGAGGGAGGTAAGGTGCCTGCCTAGCACCATGGCTTGGAGGGACAGGGAGCAAATCCTCAGGATTGCAGGAGCAGCTGCACAGGGGAGGGAGCTAGATGTAATTGTTCACCTAGGGACAAATAACCTGGCTAAGAAAGTGGTCAGAGCAGTGCAAAAAGCATTTGTGGAGATGGGGAGGGGCCTTAGACAAATAGCATACACGGTAACCTTCTCAGAGGTGCTGCCTGTCTATGGCACGGGTGAGGCTAGGGTGCTCCACACCATGGGATTCAATCAGTGGTTGAACAACTGGTGCAGAGCTCAGAGATTTGGCTTCATTGGGGACTGGGGGTCCACCTGGAGGGATGCAGACCTATACTGGCATGATGGTCTGCATCTGTCCAGGAGGGGAACCAGGATCCTAGGTGATAGGTTTAAATACTTCATTGGCAAGCATTTAAACTAGCCAAGGTGGGAGGCACTGGAATGGAGCAGGGAAATCCTAGCCCCCACAAACAATCAAGGTACTAAGCGAGGTAGACACCAACATAGAGATGTCGATAGGGAGAAGCGAAGGGGTTTATGGAGAAAGTGACAAATGCAATAAGGACAGGGCTGGGGCAAAAAGGGGTAAGGCCATCAAGAAATGGAGGGTAATAAGTACCAACACCCATAGTCTGGGCAACAAGCTCCCTGAACTAGTGGCCTTGATGGAAGAGGGATGCCTGGATATCATAGCAGTCACAGAAACATGGTACACAGAGAACCATGACTGGGATGTTAACATACCAGGGTACACAACCTACAAGAGAGACAGGAGGCAGAAGGGGAGTAGCTCTCATGTAAGGGAAGGGATAAAAGTAACTGAACAAAAGAGTAAACAGGGAGGAGAGGAGGCACTGTGGGTCACCTAGAGACAGGAAATGGCACCACAATCTGCACAGGGATTGTATACAGACCCCAATGGCAGGGGAAGGGAATGGACAAGGATATGATAGAAGGCATACTTAGGATGGCAGAGAAAAGGGAGATACTGTTGATGGGGGACCTTAATATGCCAGATGTTTACTGGAGCACCTTTGCTGCAGCCATATCCAAAAGCAGGACCATTCTTGATGCCCTTCAGGTGGCATGCCTCAGACAGTTAGTTTTGGAACCTACTCATGAGAGAGCAATCTTAGACCTTGTACTTTCAAATGGGGACAGTGAGAGGATCTCAGATCTAGAAGTGGGTAGCCATTTGGAAACAAGTGACCACCAAACAGTGTGGTTCATGATAAACTCAGCTACAGAGTCAAGCCATACAAAAGTGAGGGTTCTGGACTTCAGGAGGGCTGACTTTGGCAAGATGGGAGAGTGCCTTAGAAAAGCAGTAGCAAGCAGGCTAGAAGGAGGGGTGGAGCAACAATGGGGAAATATCAAAACTGCCATCATATAGGCAACAAGCCTTTGTGTGAAGCAAATAAACAAATCAAAATGAAAGAAAAAGCCACTATGGTTCTCAAAAAAGGTGTCGGTGAAGGTTAGGGAGAAAAAGATAGCATTTAGGAAGTATAAGGAAACACAGAAGAAGCAGGATAGAGAACTGTACCAGTTAAGGCAGGAGGAAGCAGGGAGGGTAGTCAGAATAGCAAAGGCACAAACTGAGGAAAAGATAGCTAACTCGGTTAAGAAGGGGGATAAAACCTTTTATAGGTATATTAGGGAGCTTAGAAAGACAAAGGGAGGGATAGTGAGGCTGAATAGAATGGATGGTGGGTGGGCAGAGAGTGACAGTGAAAAAGCAGGGATACTGAATTAATCCTTCTGTTCAGTATTCACAAAAGAGGAAGTGGGGGAGGTGCCTAATCCAATTAACAGAAGCACTCTGGAGAGGGGGGTCAATCCCAGTCCTTTCACAGAAGAAAGGGTTCTGAAAGAACTCCTGAAACTGAAGGTGGACAAAGCAATGGGGCCAGATGGAATTCACCCAGGAATTCTAAAAGAATTAAGCAGAGAACCAGTGACATCACTGACTACCCTTTTTAACAAATCATGGGAGGATGGTGTGGTACCTGAGGACTGGAAGAATGCTGATGTGATTCCCCTTCACAAAAGTGGGACCAAGACAGAGGCAGGAAACTACAGACCTGTCAGTTTGGCCTCTGTGGTAGGGAAAGTGATGGAATCACTTCTGAAAGAAAGAATTGTTGAGTACCTAGAGGCCAGTGGGGCACAGGACCCAAAGCAGCATGGGTTCACAGCAGGAAGGTCATGTCAGATGAATCTAATTGATTTTTTGTCTGGGTGACCAAAGTAGTAGACCAAGGAGGGGCTGTGGACATGGCCTACCTAGACTTTAGCAAGGCATTTGACACAGTCCCACACAAAAGATTAGTAGTCAAATTAACCAGCCAGGGAGTGGGTCCCAGGGTAGTATCCTGGGTAAAACATTGGCTGAACAGCAGGACACAGAAGGTAATTGTAAATGGAGTCCACTCTGAAGAAAGAGGGGTTACTAGTGGGGTACCGCAGGGTTCAGTACTGGGTCCTGTCCTTTTTAATGTGTTTATAAGTGACATTGCAGAGGGACTGGAAGGAAAAGTATGCCTAGTTGCAGATGACACAAAGATCTGCAACAGGGTTGATACACAAGGAGGCATGGAAAGGATGGGAAGGGACTTGCAAGGTTGGAGGAATGGTCAGAAGTATGGCAGCTTGGATTCAATGCACAGAAGTGCAAAGTAATGCACCTGGGAAACAAAAACCCAGGGGAAGATTACACAATGAGGGGTGTAGTAACAACAACAAAAATGGAAAGGGACCTGGAGGTAACCATATCAGATGACCTTAAGGTTGCCAAGCAATGTGAGAAGGTGGTAGGAAGGGCTGGGGGGATACTGGGATGTATAGGGAGAGGTATCACCAGCAGAAAACAGGAAGTTGTTATCCCCATACAGACAGTTGGTGAGACCCCATCTGGAGTACTGCATCCAGTTCTGGAGACCCCATCTCTGCAAGGACATAGACAGAATGGAGACAGTTCAGAGGAGGGCAACTAAAATGGTGCAGGGTCTGCAAGAGAAGCCGTATGAGGAGAGACTAAAGGAGCTTAGTATGTATATCTTTGAGGAAAGGAGGGAGGGGGGACATGATAGAAACATTTAAGTACCTCTGTGGAATCAACAAAGTCCAAGAGGGTAGCATCTTTCAGAAAAAGAGATGTGCAAGTACAAGGGGACACAATTTGAAGATAGAGGGGGGACAGCTCAGGGGCAATGTGAGGAAGTATTTTTTTCACAGAGAGGGTGGTGGACACATGGAACAGCCTTCCTGAGGAGGTTGTGGGGTCTAAAACTGTGGGAGAATTCAAGAATGCCTGGGACAGAGATAAGGCAATTTTTGTGGGGGTAGGAAGAAATAGGCTGATGGTTAAATGGGATCTGCAGCTTATCCTCTAGGTAGGGAAATGGGCAGACTAGGTGGGCCAAGTGGTCCTTATCTGCCGTCAAAGTCTATGTTTCTATGTTTCTATCAAGATGCCATGTAGTATTTCTAGTTATGCACATACATGATGTATTTTCACACAGAAACTCTCATACAGTACATTTTCCTGAAATAGCAGAGTGTGACAGACACAGGTTTATTAATCTGACATGTAAACAACATTTTATCACATGAAATATTTATTGAGGCTACATCAAAGACACACTGCTTCTATGAACTAATGGTATATAGATTTATTTTATATCCATTCAACAACCCTGTGTTATATAGCCAGAATAGAATGCATAGTTTTAATGACAGAGAACTGATAACTGTGATATAGATAAGGTATTTTTTTTTTACCAATTATTTTACCAGGTGAGCCACACTAAGCTGAAAGCTTGTTTGCAGGTGCAACCTGGGAGCAGGAGGAAGTTAAGTGACTTTTATAGGGTCACACAGTATGCAAGTGCAAATTTCTCACAGACATTCATTCATACCACACCATTTCAGCACTGAACCCCAAAATGATCAACTGTTTATGAGAACAGAATGATTTTAAGCTAATCTCTCCAAACACAAACCAGGTGGGTTAGTAATACACTTTGAGTATAAACAATTAGCTCTACAGACTGCTCTAACTAGAAACTGCAACATCTTATTCAGTCAATCAGGGGCTTAATAGGTGAAACAGCAGGCTGGACAGGTATGATGTCATTGCTCACTGACAGGGACAGAAACATCTTCACTGTTTCTTCACTGTTTCAGTTACTGCAGAGCACATTAACAGACGCTAATTTAAAGAAAAACAGAAAACCAAACAGCATGATATTTTCAGGAAACACTAATAATGACAGGGGGATGTGAATTCAAGGTTTTTATGAAATATATGCATTTGATCTTTAAAATGACTACAAGAGCCCATGGAAATTCCATTTTGATTCTTCCTCTTAGAAAACTAATATTTGTAAATTGTCCTTATTTATCGGGACTCTAAGTTATGTAATGAATTAACTATTGAAGTGATTAACTTACAGGATGTTAAATTGTTTCCAAAATTACATTTTTATTTACTAAACGAAAAACATTGTTCTTGCTATGATTTAAGCAAAATGCATGGCGGGGTGCATGTAGTACTGGGATAACATCACGCCTCAGGTGGTCAGGCATGAGATCACAGACGAGTGCATCAAACATCCAAGAAGTGATGTCATCCCCACAACACATTCCCCGGAGTGCATTTCATTTATAAGATGGTTTGCTTGTAAACAGAAAGAGAAAAAGGTTAAAAATAAATTTTTAAAATGCATTTTTTGTTGCTTTTTAAATAGGCATTTTGCACTGTGATAGTGTCACTGTTGAAGGTCATCACTGACCAGTCAGAGCCCAGGAGGTTTTTCTTGCCATTTTATAAGAGTCTTTCCACCTTGTGCAGTTAACTCAATATACTAGGTTTAGCGTCCATGGTGCTTGATTTTTAATCATGTTATTACTCAGTTTTCACATTTATGTTTTGTAAATATTTTTGAACTGTATATTCCCAGACTCAGTATCATTTGTAGTATACTTCTCTTCTAATTTGATGATGGACGCTTATGTAAATGGGCATTTGTGCTCAGTGGCCTTTGTTAATAATAATATTTATACCTAATTCTAAAAACTTCTATATTTTCGACAACCAAATACTTCCAAAATAATCACCTTTTCGGCTTTATCTCCATCATCCCCGCCCTTGATTGGTATATCAATGCTGCAGCTACCGATAAATATTAAAAACTAAAAAACAACTAAATGGCAGTACAGTGTTAATGAAATGTCTCATTCTGTTTCCAAAATTGTTTCACTTTTTCCTTTTTCAGCTTCTGCATGTTGCATATATAATCTTGAGCTGTGGCTTTTCATCTTTGTCACCTTGGCTTCATATTGGGTCTTCACATGAACATTTTGATTGCCTACACAATACATACCCACGACATATAGGCAACCCTAAGCTGGAATGCCTCATACTAGGGATCCAGTGGAACCCCAGTGGCATTCATGGAAAGGGCACATACCCCTTCTGCTCTCAGTCCCCTGGATGATCACACATCTACACACTCAGCCAGTCTGGGGTGTGTCTGGGGGTATGCCTGCACACCATGCCATTCACAATGGTGTGGAGTACATGGCGAGGGGGTGCACAATACGGCAGCAAGGATCCTGCAGTATCATCAGCGCATCCCCCACAGAGTTTCTCTGCAGGCTGTGGAATGACAGAGACCCCACTTATTGTGCTGCCCCAGCCCGATGTCCCATCAATACCGCACAGTCAATAACCTTGTGGTCATAACAGCACCATGCAGTTCTTGAGTTAGTATATATAATCTAACGTGGTTTTGGACAGCATGGCTTTGGACTGTCCATATGGCCCAGATCTTGACCACATGGTTTTTCACCATGCTGTGTTTACATAACACCCTCCAGCCCTCTGGGCAGACAGGGAGGGTTGGGGGCCACCTTTCAAGTCCTTGCCCATAAACCTTTAAAATCAGTGTCCTGCACCTTCTCAGAATCCCCTGCCCATGTGGAGCCAGGGAGTCACTTTGGGGCTGCCCACCTGTGTTCTCTGATCTGCTCCATGGAGGCATACAGTAGTGCATACACACACAGGTGTGGAGCTACCCAGTCCCACATAGATGCATAGCCACCATTGTCTTTAATCTCCTCAGCACTTTCATGCATTCTTTCTGACAGCATGAATGTGATGCTGCATTACTAGTGCAGTGATCTTATACAGTAGATTGGACCCAGAATTTAGAGTGCTAATGAATACCTTCACACTGTGCTGGTCATGTGATACAGTGCTTCCCAATAGCAGAGCTTTGTTTCCACTGATGAAGATGGATGCCCCATATCCAGCTCCTGGTTCCTGAGACAAGCTTTACTTCAGTTTTGTAAAAGAGCTTTTAACTGTTATTTTCTGGTAGAAACAGTTGTTGGGTCTGTTGACTGTAAATAGATACAAAAAAATGGATAATTTCTATCTGGTTCTCAGTCATTTTCACAGAACCAGAGTAGCATTTTTGTACCAGTCCCACTCATGAGTTCCGAGTTACTGAAATTCCAAATTGTATTATACTTTGGGATTCTATCCACACAAATTAAGGGAGGCAAAATTTTAGAACAAAATTGTAGTTTTATTATTTTGTCTTAGGTATTATAGATAAACCTAAGAAAGAAAAGTCCCTATAGCATCTAAATAATACTTTATATGACTCATGTGTGGCAAAGGAAGATGGCCACTTTCTTTGTTTTGATTGCTTAGCCCCGTTCACAACATTTTGAATTGTGATCACTGTAAAACACTTTACCACAAAACTAAACAAGCATTTGTCAATGCCGAATGTTGATTGCATTGGTCTGTTGAGCTCGCTCACTGGTCCTCTGTCACTGGCTCATTCTGTTTCTCCCAGTGCTGCAGGCTGCCCTTTCATACTGGGCTCCTGCCTGCATTGGCACCCTTTTCTGTCCACAAGGAAATCCGCAACTGGCCTGACAGAGCTCCTTTGAGGTGGGTCACTCCCCCTCTCTGACTCACTCATTCTGTTTCTCCTGGAGCTGCAGGCTGGCCTTTTGTACTGGGCCCCTGCCTCTGTTGGTGGCTTTTTCTGCTTAGAAAGAAATCTGCATTAGTCCCGACACAGGTCCGTTGAGCTTGCTCACTCCCCCTCTGTCACTCATTCATTCCATTTCTGCCAACTCTGCAGGCTGGCCTTTTATACTGGGCTCCTGGCTGTGTTGCTGCCTTTTTCTGCCCACAAAGAAATCTGCAGCAGTCACGATAGGGCTCCATTGAGCTCTCTCACTCCCCCTGTCTCACTCGCTGGTTCTGTTTTTCCTGCCGCTGCAGGCTGCCCTTTTGTACTGGGCCCCTGAGTGCATTGCTGCCTTTTTCTG
This sequence comes from Neoceratodus forsteri, assembly GCA_016271365.2. NCBI lineage: Eukaryota > Metazoa > Chordata > Ceratodontiformes > Ceratodontidae > Neoceratodus > Neoceratodus forsteri. The sequence goes on along the minus strand of CM028132.1, from coordinate 187,948,931 downwards.
GCTACAAAGAAATCTGCAGCAGTCTCAACAGAGCTCCACTGAGCTCACTCACTCCCCCTCCCTCACTCGCTCATTCTGTGTCTCCCATTGGTGCAGTCTAGCTTTTTGTAATGGGCTCCTGCCTGCATTGCTGCCTTTTTCTCCCCACAAAGAAATCTGCAGCAATCACAATAGAGCTCTGTTCAGGTCGCTCACTCCCCCTGTCTTACTCGCTCATTCTGTTTCTCCTGGTGCTGCAGGCTGGCCTTTTATACTGGGCTCCTGCCTGTGTTGCTGCCTTTTCCTGCCCCCAAAGAAATCTGCAGCAGTCATAATAGAGCTCCATTGAGGTCGCTCAATCCCTCTGTCTCACTCACTCACTCATTCTGTTTCTCCTGGTGCTGCAGGCGTCCCTTTTGTTGTGGGCTCCATCCTCTGTTTGTGCTTTTTTCTGCCCACAAAGAAATCTGCAGCAATCCCGACAGAACTCCTTTGAGCTTGCTCATTCCCTGCTCTCACTCGCTCATCCCGTTTCTGCCGCTGCTCCAGGCTGCCCTTTTGTACTGGGCTCCTGCCTGTGTTGCCGCCTTCTTTTGCCCACAAAGAAATCTGCAGCAGTCACGTTAGAGCTCCGTTGAGCTAGCTCACTTCCCCTCTCTCACTCGCTCATTCTGTTTCTCCCGCTGCTGCAGGCTTCCCTTTTGTACTGGGCCTCTACATGCATTGCTGCCTTTTTCTGCCCACAAAGAAATCTGCAGCAGTCACGACACAGCTCCAGTGAGCTTGCTCACTCACCCTCTCTCCCTTGTTCATTCCGTTTCGGCCAGCGCTGCAGGCTGGCCTTTTGTACTGGGTTCCTACCTGCGTTGCCGCCTTTTCTTGTCCACAAACAAATCTGCAGCAGTCACGATAGAGCTCCATTGAGCTTGCTCACTCACCCTCTCTCACTCGCTCATTGTATTTCTTCCGACACTGCAGGCTGCCCTTTTGTACTGGGTTCCTGCCTGCGTTGGCATTTTTCTGCCCACAAAAAAATACGCAGCTGTCCCAACAGAGCTCTGTTGAGGTCACTCACTCCACCTGTCTTAAGCGCTCATTCTTTTTCTCCTGGTGGTACAGGCTGCCCTTTTGTACTGGGTTCCTACCTCTACTGGCACCTTTTCCTGCCCACAAAGTAATCTGCAGCACTTCTGACAGAGCTCTGTTGACCTCACTCACGTCCCCTCTCTCACTCACTTGTTTCATTTCTTCCGGTGCTGCAGGCTGCCCTTTTGTATGGGGCTCCTGCACGTGTTGCCCCCCTTTTCTGCTCACAAAGAAATCCACATCAGTCATGCTAGAGCTCCTTTGAGCTCACTCACCCCCCCCAGTCGCTTATTCTGTTTCTTCCACTGCTGCAGGCTGCCCTGTTGTACTGGGCCCCTGCGTGCATTGCTTGCTGCCTTTTTCTGCCCACAAAGAAATCCACAGCAGTCCCAACAGAGCTCCATTGAGCTCACTCACTCCCCCTCCCTCACTCGCTCATTCTGTGTCTCCCGCTGGTGTAGGCTGGCCTTTTGTACTGGGCTCCTGTCTGCATTGCCACCTTTTTCTGCCCACAAAGAAATCCGCAGCAGTCATGATAGAGCTCCATTGAGGTAGCTTACTCCCCCTGTCTCACTCACTCATTCTATTTCTCCTGGCGCAGCAGGCTGCCATTTTGTAGTTGGCTCCTGCCTCTGTTGGCACCTTTTTCTGCCCACAAAGAAATCTGCAGCAGTCCCGAGAGAGCTCCGTTGAACTCGCTCACTCCCCCTCTCTCACTCATTCGTTCTGTTTCTGCCAGTGCTGCAGGCTACCCTTTTGTACTGGGCTCCTGCCTCCGTTACTGCTTTCTTCTGCCCACAAAGAAATCTGCAGCAGTCACGAGAGAGCTCCGTTGAGCTCACTCACTCCCCCTCTCTCACTCACTCGTTCTGCTTGTCCAGCTGCTGCAGGCTGCCTTTTGTACTGGGCCCCCTCATGCATTGCTTCTTTTTTCTGCCCACAAAGAAATCTGCAGCAGTCCAAACAGAGCTCCGTTGAGCTCACTCACTCCCCTTCCCTCACTCGCTCGTTCTGTGTCTCACACTGCTGTAGGCTGTCCTTTTGTACTGGGTTTCTGCCTGCATTGGCACCTTTTTTTTGCCCACAAAGAAATCCGCAGCTGTCCCGACAGAGCTCCATTGAGATCGCTCACTCCAACTGTCTCACTCGCTCATTCCGTTCCTCCTGGTGCTGCAGGCTGCTGTTTTGTAGTTGGCTCCTGCCTCTGTTGGCACCTTTTTCTGCCCAAAAAGAAATCTGCAGCAGTCCTGACAGAGCTCCATTGAGCTCGCTTGCTACTCCTCTATCACTCACTCTTTCTGTTTCTGCCAGGCTGCAGGCTGCCCTTTTTTACTGGGCTCCTGCCTGCGTTGCCGCCTTCTTCTGCCCACAACTAAATCTGCTGCAGTCACGACAGATCTCCATTGAGCTTGCTCACTCACTGCCCCTCTCTCACTCGTTCGTTCTGTTTCTCCCGCTGCTGCAGGCTGCCCTTTTGTACTGGGTCCCTGTGTGCATTGCTGCCTTTTTCTGTCGACAAAGTAATCTGCAACAGTCCTGACACAGCTCCGTTGAGGTTGCTCACTCCCCCCCTCTCTCACCTGCTCATCCTGTTTCTGCCGCTGCTCCAGGCTGCCCTTTTGTACTGGGCTATTGCCTGAGTTGCCACCTTGTTTTCCTACAAAGAAATCTGCAGCAGTCACGATAGAGCTCTGTTGAGCTCGCTCCATCCCCTACTCTCATGTGCTTGTTCTATTTCTCCCACTGCTGCAGGCTGCCCTTTTGTACTGGGCCTCTGCATGCATTGCTGCATTTTTCTGCCCACAAAGAAATCTGCAGCGGTTATTACACAGCTCCGTTGAGCTCGGTCACTCACCCTCTCTCATTTGCTCATTCAGTTTCGGCCGGCGCTGCAGGCTGGCCTTTTGTACTGGGTTCCTGCCTGCGTTGCCGCCTTTTCTTGTCCACAAACAAATCCGCAGCAGTCGCAATAGAGCTCCATTGAGCTCGCTCACTCACCCTCTCTCACTCGCTTGTTGTATTTCTTCCAGCACTGCATGCTGCCCTTTTGTACTTGGCTCCTGCCTGCATTGGCACCTTGTTCAGCCCACAAAGAAATCCGCAGCTGTTCCAACAGAACTCTGTTGAGGTCGCTCATGCCACCTGTCTTACGAGCTCATTCTTTTTCTCCTGGCAGTGCAGGCTGCCCTTTTGTACTGGGTTTCTGCCTCTGCTGGCACCTTTTTCTGCCCACAAAGAAATCTGCAGCACTTCTGTCAGAGCTCCGTTGACCTCACTCACTTCCCCTCTCTCGCTCACTCCTTTCAATTCTTCCAGCGCTGCAGGCTGCCCTTTTGTATGGGGCTGCTGCATGCATTGCTGCCCTTTTCTGCCCACAAAGAAATCCACAGCAGTCATGCTAGAGCTCCACTGAGCTCGCTCACTCCCCCTCTCTCAGTCGCTTGTTCTGTTTCTTCTGCTGCTGCAGGTTGACCTTTTGTACTGGGCTCCTGCCTGCGTTGGCACCTTTTCCTGCTCACAAAGAAATCTGCAGCAGTCCTGACTGAGCTCAGTTGAGCCCGGTCACTCCCCCCCCAACTTGCTCGATCATAATCTGTCCCAAATACTGATTTCCAACAGCAACTGTGGTATTCTGTGCCGGAAGCGCGAAAACACTTTTCGGCCAGGATGTGAAAAATGACAGCTGTACTGTTCATAAGGAGGTTTGGAAAAATGCCAGTGTTGAAAATGTGGAGTGAAAATATTACTAATTTTCAAAGTTACAGGGGTGCATGGAAACTGCACAATGCACTCTCATAACACAGTCATTTTATGGAGTTTCATCACAAAATTTTCAACATAGGCATTTTAGCACCTCTGGTCATGAACGGTGTCAATGTGATTTTCTTAATGTGTCCCGAACACTGATTTCCCACAGCAACCGAGCTATTGTGCGCCGGAAGAGCGAAAACACATTTCGGCCGGGATATAAAAAATGACAGCTGTACTGTTCATAAGGAGGTATGAAAAAATGGCAATGTTGAAAATCTGGAGTGAAAATATTGCAAAGTTGCGAAGGTATGAGAGTGCATGGAAACTGAGCAACCCATGCTCGTAGCACACTCATTTTATGGACTTTCATCACCAAATTTTCAACATAGGTATTTTAGGACCTCTGCTAATGAACAGTGTCACTGTCATTTTCATAATGTGTCCCAAACATGGATTTCCCACAGCAACCGTGCTATTCTGCAGCAGAAGTGCGAAAATACATTTTGGCCACAATCTGAAAAATGACAGCTGCACTGTTCATAAGGAGGTGCAGAACAATGGCAATGTTGAAATCTGGGGTGAAAATATTATACATTCGTGAACTTATGAGCTTGCATGGAAACTGCGCAACGCACGCTCGTAACACAGTCATTTTATGGAGTATCAGCACCAAATTTTCAACATAGACATTTTAGGACCTCTGCTCATGAACAGTGTCACTGTCATTTTCATAATCTGTCATGAACACTGATTTCCAAAAGCGACCACGCTATTCTGCGCTGGAAGTGCGAAAACACATTTCAGCCAGCATGTGAAAAATGACAGCTCTACTGTTCACAAGGAGGTGGGGAAAAATGCCAATGTTGAAAATTTGGCATGAAAATATTGCAAATTTTGAAGGCCTGAGCGGCATAGCAACTCGCGCAACGCACACTCGTAAAACAGTAATTTTTTGGATTTTTTCCACCAAATTTGCAAAATAGGCTTTTTGAGAGCCCACTTCATGAACTCTGGCACTGTCATTTTGTTAATCGGTCCCGAAAGGTGATTCTGCGCAGTGACTGCGAAATCACCTTTCAGGGCTGATTAATGCCATGACAGTGGCGGTATTCATAAGAAGAAGTCCCAAAAACCCCATGTTGAAAATTTGGTGCCAAAATTCAAAAAAATGACTGAGATATGCATCTAAGTTGAGAAACCCCTATTTATTCCATTATACAGCTTAACAGCATTTCCTCAGTTCGCGGTCGCCTTTGAAGTGTGCAGACGTGTTTCTGGTCCACTGAAGATGGTTACACTGGACTCTGCAGGTAAGTATGGGGTAAGGGGGTGTGGGGAGGTAGGGTTCATAGTGGGTGGGCGCAGGTTGCGGGAGGGGGGCAAGGAGACTGGAGAGGGACTGTTTTCTTTTTTCACAGGGGAAAAAATTAAAAAACATTGCAGGACCGTTTCTTTTTCAGGGGTTGTGGCATGCTGGGGTGGGCTCCCAGCATGTCAATGGACTCTTTTTTGGGGGGGCAGCTGTAGCCGATGGGGGATTGGGCACCCCGTTGGCACACAACAAAAGGGAGGGCCACATCATGCCGACAGGGATTAGGCACCCCCATCAGCACACAACAAAAGCGGGGGAGGTGACATTATGCCAATAGGGATTGGGCACCCTCAATGGCACACAACAAAAACGGAAGGGGACATGATGCTGAGGGGGATTAGGCACCCCCTTGGCAAACAGGCGGGGAATGCAAGGGAGCCCTGCAATGAGGGGTCACTCCCTCATTGCAGTGGATGACACTGCAGTTACGAGGTGGCCCCTGAGTGCAGCAGCTAAAACTTCTCAAGGTTGTGGCATGCTGGCTGAACTAGTGTCAGCAGCAGCATGCCACGCCATTGGGGAAAGCAGGCCAAGCCTTTAAAGGCTGTGGGGGCATTGGCCACAACAGTGCCGAGCCTCCACAACCTGCTTCTGGCAACCTGCTGCAATATGTTTCTTGCGCATGCGTGCAATCAACATAAAAAGTGAGTGAGTAATAAAAGAAAGTTCCAGTCTATTCCATTATCAGTTTCAGCCTCACAAGTGTTCCCTTTCCAAGCATGCTACATTTACTTTAGAAATGAAGAAGGGACATCTGATGGCATGGCTTCTCCTCTGAAGCAAACGGTTGCCAGCAAGGCCCCCTGTTCTCTGTGGCACTGTTGACTGATACTGTATATGTAACTTCTGCGTCAGGGACTTTGTACTTCTGTGGAACTGTTAGGTCAAGTTCTGTGGCAAGGTTTCATGTTCTGAGGCACATTAATAAATAAATAATACACAGCCAGCATTTCAGTTTGGGGAGATCTCGTGAGGATGGCCTGTGAGGAGGACTCCTAATTCCCACCACATAAATATGAGTTACATCATTTCCATTAAACATCTAGTTTTACACTTTTCATCACCTATTGTAACTCTCCATATTTATCTAAATCTATTTAGGGCTTAGTGTCATTGTATGCAACATTAACGGCCCGTGGCAGGCACCCTGTCTCCCAACCTGCTGGCAGCAAATGGACGGCTGAATAGTTGCTTCACAATGGGGAGCTTGAAGTAGCCTTGCCACGAAGCACCCAAGATTCCCATCTACTGTGAACACCTGTCAGAGGCCCCATGCACAGTAACATTTGGGGGGGGCGGTCTTTGGGGGGACACAGAGGCTCCTTTTACTGCCACCCTCAAAAACTGCCATACATTACAAATATAAAACATTAAGCATCTGCACTGTCGGTGAGATGATTTCTTTTTTTCTATTTCACTCTTTTCTTGTTTAGTTTTGCCATTTTGAATAAATCTTTAGTTTGGTTGTCATCTTTCTTACCGTGGCTTCATTTATTTTCCACTTTCTTTCATGTGCACCTCCCTGCCCTAGTCTGAAAGCCCTGATATCTGCAGCACCCACTGACCAAGCCCTGTCCTAGAGCTGGCTGGGTGATCACACCTGAATATGGGTTGCCATCATGGAACCTTGATGTACTGGCCTATCATGGTAGCTTAGCTAGCTTTTTTTTAACATTCACCTTTTTCTTTTGCCTCTGTAGTCTCATTTTCTATGTTTCTATGTCAGGCAAGGCTCCCCTTCCCCCAGAGGAAATAACGTCAGCAAAGCTCTCTCCTCCACCCCAGACTGAAAGGTTGCAATGTTCTCTGTTCTCTTCTATCCCCTCCTCTCAACATAGTAAAGGAAAAGCTTGCTCCACCCCATCCCCCACCTACCAAAAGACAGCAATGCTCTCTCCTCCCTCAAGCCACATAATGGCAGCAATGTCCTCTGTTCTATTCCTCAGACCTAATTGCAGCAATGCTCTTTCTCTCCTCCCTCTCCCCCTAAAAGGACATAATGCTCTCTGCAACCTACCCGCATCCTGGATCTAATGGCAGCAAGATTCACTTTTCTCTCTCTTATGTGATTCTGCACAACCCACATCAACAGCGTTGCTTATCCCAGTTTTTAAAAAAACTGTGTAGTCCACCCCTGCCAATCATAACTGCACCATACAGTCCAGGAAGGAAAGGGATGATATTTACAATGCTTAACAAACAATTTCATCACAGAACATTGTTACACTTGAGCTGGCTGTCAGACTAGGAAAGTGCAAGAAATAGGCCGTCATTTTCATACAGCCAAAATTTAATTAATTTACTTAAGTCCAATCCTCAAATAATTATTTGATTACTCTGGCTACTGCATTGAAAGGTCCAGCTGTCTATGCCTTTTTATAAACAAAACTTTGAATCTGCATTGGTGCACTTTGTGTAAATGGAGTTGTCTCTCAGTGACATTTTTAGTTCCAATGCAGTGAGCTTAAAAGCTGTCTTCCCCACACATCCCTCATCCACCCTTCCATTCCGTACCAATACCAATATAATATTGTCCCAAAGCAACATATAAAAATTTTAAAATGTATCATCAGCAAAGCCACTGTGATTGTCTCTGTTTCTCTATTTCTCTTGTCCCTTATTTAGTTTCCACACTCTGCATATCTACTTTTCTTATCTTGGCTTAGGAAACATAGACACATAGAAACATAGACTTTGACGGCAGTTAAGAACCGCTTGGCCCACCTAGTCTGTCCATTTCCAAACCTAGAGGATAAGCTGCAGATCCTATTTAACCAACAGCCTATTTCTTCCTACCCCCCACAAAAATTGTCTTACTGTATGTCTGTCCCATGCATTCTTGAATTCTCCCACAGTTTTAGACCCCACAACCTCCTCAGGAAGGCTGTTCCATGCATCCACCGCCCTCTCTGTGAAAAAATACTTTCTCACATTGCCCCGAGCCATCCCCCCTCTATCTTCAAATTGTGTCCCCTTGTTCTTGCACATCTCTTTTTCTGAAAGATGCTACCCTCTTGGACTTTGTTGATTCCACTGAGGTACTTAAATGTTTCTATCATGTTCCCCCTCTCCCTCCTTTCCTCAAGGGTATACATATTAAGCTCCTTTATCTTCTCCTCATATGGCTTCTCTTGGAGACCCTGCACCATTTCAGTTGCCCTCCTCTGAACTGCCTCCATCCTGTCTATGTCTTTGTGGAGATGGGGTCTCCAGAACTGGATGCAGTACTCCAGATGGGGTCTCACCAACTGTCTACACAGGGGGATAACAACTTCCTGTTTTCTGCTGGTGATGCCTCTCCCTATATATCCCAGTATCCCCAGCCTTCCCTACCACCTTCTCACATTGCTTGCCAACCTTAAGGTCATCTGATATGATTACCCCCAGGTCCCTTTCCATTTTTGTTTTTGTTACTACCCCCCCCCATTGTGTAATCTTCCCCTGGGTTTTTGTTTCCCAGGTGCATTACTTTGCACTTCTTTGCATTGAATCCAAGCTGCCGTACTTCTGACCATTCCTCCAACCTTGCCAAGTCCCTTCTCATCCTTTACACGCCTCCTTGTGTATCAACCCTGTTGCAGATCGTTGCTTCCTCTTTTTTAATTTGTTCAGTCTATCCAGTATTCTCACATTCTTTTCCTGCCCCAAGAATTTTGTTTGCTTAACTGTCCCATTTAGTTTCTTTTTCTATCATTCACACATTTCTCCCCTGGTAATAAAGCTGATTTGTCAGGCTGGCAACCTCTTGGCCCCATCCAGAGCTACCTCTTGTGCTTAACCCCCAAAGCACTTCAAATGCCCTCTGCCATAGCAAACACTTTCCATCTTATGGTTTTAAAACAGGTAAAACCACCACTGCCCATTGCAGCCCTACCACCTTCATAAATAGCCTTGAGCGTGCCACTGAGTGGTCTTGTAGTTTTAAATTGGTCATCATCCATTCCAGCACTGTATAATGATCACCTACCTCTTTCTCCCTCAAAAGTATTATAAGGTTTCCTCTTAGACATTACTTAGCCCTTTCATAATACAAGAAAGAAACTATACTGCATATCTTTAGGCACAAAACTCACTTCACCATGAGCCACACTGAGTCACTCTTTTTATGTTGGCGTGCTTGCACAGCCAACATCTTGTGGCAGTGGGATTTGAGGTGCAGTCAGCACGCAGGCACGCACTGCAGGTGCATCCTCATTCCCTGAATCAGCCTGCATGCCGGCACCACGCCATGCATACTAATGTATATAACATCTAAGGAAAGGTCCACTGCAATCCGAGCAAAGCTCGTCAGATGCAGCAGACCCTTCCTACGTGCTCGCCACATTGTCAGCATGGTGGATGGCCACCCAACTGCCGACTCCGGGGGTGCCCAATCCCTCTGCTAGCTTACTCTGACCACAAAGTATTTGCCGACGGGGAGCCCACTCCCCGTCAGCATAAAGCAGTCCTTCCCATGTCTTATATGCCGAGGGGTGCCCAATCCTCTCGGCTCTTGCCCCCCACTTTCCTTGTGTACAACGGGGTGCCAAATCTCCATCGGCATAAATTAATCCCTTTGTTGTGTGCCGACGGTGCCTAATCCTCGTCGGCTGCAGCAACCCTCCCAAACAGTTAGGTGGCATGCTGGGAGCCCACCCCAGCATGCGTTAGAAGTCCCCTGAAAAAACTGTCCAGCAATTTTTTTTTTCACCCTGTAACACAAAAACAGTCCCTCATAGTCTCCCTACCCACCACCTGCACCCACCCACTGTGCACCCTGCCTCCCCACACTCCCATACATACCTCCGGAGCCAGCGTGATGATCTTCGGTGGACCGGAAACACATCTGCACTCTTCAAAGCCGACCGTGAACTGAGGAAATGCCGGTAAGCAGTACAATGGAATAAATAGGGTTTTTTGCAACTTTGATGCATATCGTGGCCATTTTTTGGAATTTTTGCCCACATTTTCAACATGGGGTTTTTGGAACCTCTCCTCATGAATTTTGTTACAGTTATGATGTTAATCAGTCCAGAAAGGTGATTTCATAGTCACTGTGCGCAATCACCTTCGGACTGATTAACGAAGGGACAGTGGCAGTGTTCATGAGGTGGGCGTCAAAAGCCCATGTTGCAAATTTGCAGGAAACACAAAAATGGTTGTTTTACTTGAGTTGCTACGCTACGTCAGAATCTCTCGTGAATTTGCATCTTCATACCAGATTTTCAACATTGCCATTTTCCTACACCTCCTTGTGAACAGTACGCTGTCATTTTTCACATCCTGGCCGAAATGTGTTTCCACACTTATGGCGCACAATACCGCGGTCGCTGTGGGAAATCAGTGTTCAGCGCAGATTACGAAAATGACAGTTACACTGTTCATGAGCAGAGGTTCTACAATGCCTATGCTGAAAATTTGGTGACGATACTCCATAACATGACTGTGTTACGAGCGTGTGTTGTGCAGTTTGCACGCAAGCTCATAATATTGCAAATTTATAATATTTTCACTCCAGATTTTCAACATTACCATTATTCTGTACCTCCTTGTGAACAGTACAGCTGTCATTTTTTACATCCTGACCAAAATGAGTTTTCGCAGTTCCGACGCAGAATAGCGTGGTTGCTGTGAAACGTCCTTGTTCGAGACACATGGAAATGACAGAGACACTGTTCATTAGCAGAGGTCCTAAAATGCCTATGTTGAAAATTTGGGGACGACAGTCCATACAATTAGTGTGTTACGAGCATGCATTGTGCAGTTTGCACGCATGCTTGTGACTGCGTGCATTTGTAATATTTCACTCCACATGTTCAAAATTGGCATTTTTCCACACCTCCTTATGAACAGTACAGCTGTCATTTTACATATCCTGCCTGAAATGTGTTTTCCCACATCTGGAGCAGAATCGCACGGTCGCTGTGCGAAATCAGATTTTGGGGCAGTTTGAGGGAATGACGATGACATTGTTCATAAGCAGAGGTCCTAAAATGCCTATGTTGAAAATTTTGTGCCAAAAGTCCAGAAAATAACTGTGCTGCAAGCGTGCATTGCGCAGTTTCCATGCAGCCTTGTAATTTTGTACATTTGCAGTATTTTCATGCCACATTTTCACCACTGGCATTTGTGCACACCTCTTTATCAACAGTACAGCTGCCATTTTTCACAGCCTGCCCAAAATGTGTTCCCACAACTGTGGTGCACAATAGCGTGCTCGCTGTGGGAAATCACCTTTTGGGACACATTAACAAAATCACAGCGCCACTGTTCATGAGGGGAAGCCCCAAAATACCTATGTTGAAAATGTGCCTAAAAAACTCCCATAAATAATTGGGATGTGGACGTCTGCTGTGTAGTTTGTATGCATGTTCATTGCTTCACCAATATTTCATATTGCCACTCCAGATTTTCAGCGTTGCCATTTTTAATGCCTCCTCATGAACAATACAGTTGTCATTCTCCACATCCTGCCCAAAACTGTGTTTTCACCCATCTGTCACCAAATGCCACAGCCACTGTGCAAAACCACCTTTCAGCTAACAAAGTGATTGTGTCACTTTTCATGAGGTGGCCTGACAAGCAGCCCATGTTGAACATGCAGAGTGAAACTACCACTACACGCCTACGGTGTTAGGGTTTCCAACTGCAGCATCCCACCCAGTACAGACTGACAGGCATCAACACTGTGACTTGGGATCATCGGATGTAATGCTTATGCCATTCCACCCTGGCCCACCCTGCAGCCACTGACAGGCATCGTGGTGTGTCTTGCACTGTTCGGCCACAAACTTCACCCACGCCTCCTATACTGCACCGCGCCAGCATATTTCTTATGGAATGGGGTAAATATAATGCTCAAAGACTCCAGAGCACACCATGACACTTGTCAGCATCTACAGGGTTGGGTGAGGTACAATGGCATGAGCATTATACCTGACGACCCAAAGGCACACCCCACTTCCTGTTACTCTCTACAGGGTGGGGTGGGGTGGGGTTGGCACCACTTCAATACTTCACTGCCATTCCTATTATGTGCCTCTAGCTCTGCCACTGCCAATGCCTATGCCAGCACAACAAGATTCAGCATTGACAAATACTTGTTTGTTATTGGCACACTTTTTTGGTCTAACACTGTAGAATGATCCTGTACTGCTTCCTATTACTGCTAGACTCAAATGCTGGATTCATGCCCAGTATAGATTTGTGTGGGACCCAGAAAATATTACTTGGATGAGGAACAAGCATTCTGGCCCTTTAGCAGTGATAGGAAAATTCATTGGATCATCAAGCTGCCTTCAACCACAAAAAGTGTCTTTAGTAAAAAAAAATAGGGTGACTCTAGGGGGCTCTCATGGCTGGTTTGGGAAGGTTTGAGTGGCTGAGATGGTTAGGGGTAAATTTTAGTTCTTATAAAGTTACACTCATGCAAAGTAATGGGTACTAAGGGAAAGGGGGAGTGGAAATTGTTTAACCAGGAAAGGCACACTAAGCTGAAGCTTGTTTCCAGGTGTGACCTGGGAGCACAAGGAAGTTAAGTGACTTGCTCAGGGTCACACAGTATACAAGTGGGAGCTGTGGGATTCAAACCCAGGTCACCAGGTTTGCAGCTCAGAGCCTTAAACCACTGTGCTATACTGCCTCCCAAGGAGTGGTGCCAGTCTTTGTCTAACTTATTGGAGAAGTTCCTGTGTAATTTCTGCAGTCAGACCCAAATTCTGCAGCAAGCCCTAAATTCTGCAGCTGGCTTTAATTTCTATGGCAATTGCCGTGCACCACAGAGCCACAGAAAACGGGGGACCTTGGTTGCCAAGCATGCTGCTTAGCCATCCACAACTAGCAAAGATCACAGAACCCCTTGGGAAAACTCCACAAGGCAGTGTTCTGATGATAAGGAAATGAGGCAAAAGAGGTATGCAGAGGAGCAATACAAGACCTCTGTTAGTAAGAAGTCTCACAGATAGAAACACACTGAAGTTACTTCACCTAGAGCACAAGAGGGGGCAACCTTCAGCTCCAGCCAAAGATTTGCCCTCTCTGGTTGATATAAAGCACATGTGGTAATTTTCAAAACAGTTGAAAAATCCTGAGGTACCTCCCCCCCCCCCAGAGGAATATAATGAGTAGGAGAACGAGGAGGATACAGAACCCATTTCACCAAACATTTCAGGAGATGAGGAAACAGGGTTTTCAGCCAGAGTATTACAATATAATATATAATGGAGTGTTGTTGTGTATAGAATTCCATCCCTTTCAAAAATGCTGTTGTACCACAGTTCAAAGGTCATGGAATGTGATTCTACCCTACTGAGGTAGAACAGCATTCTAGAACCTCTACAGACTGCATGAGTCAGTTTCATTTTGAAAGCAAAAGAACTCACAAACACATATTTCACACAGTACTATACACTGTAAAAAATACAGGATGAGAAACTCTATGCACAACCGGTGTGCTTTGCCACCTCAGGGTTCTGATTCCCATGGACCTCTTGAGCTTCGCTCTCAAGGTCAGAGGAAATCAAATTCCCTATTTGGCAGAACACACTGGTTGTGCATAGTTGCCCATCCAGTATTCTCTATATTTCTCTCTTTATGCTGCTTTTGTAAGGTTTTATCATTAAAAGTGCCTCTAATTAGACCTATTAAGTAATTAAAGATTATGCGAGGCAGCACCCACAAGATGGCTGCCTAATTCTGTTACTCTGTAAAACCCTTAAAAAAATCAAATGGAATCTGTCCCAATGAATGCCTTTCCTGTGGTCAGTATAGCACAGTTCATCAGGGCTATCCTCACTGACTGTTTTGACACCAATATTAGCAAAATCAGTGGTAATACAGCCTAGATATCATCTCATCATTGAAAATGGTACTATGCTTCATCTTGTCAGAGGCATGGCCTCAAATGGACTTCAGCAAGTACAAAAGCAAACCTCGCCCAGGATATGGCAGGTCCCACCCACAAGCGATGAACAATCTCCCAGCCTATGACCCAGGAAACCCTTGCAACTCTAATTAGGGTCTTCCTCTGTTACCACCTCTAGAGCCTGCAGACCTGTGGTACCCTGCATCTGATCCTAGGAGGCAGAGGGAAAAACAGATGGCCAAAAATGACCTACCCCAGAGACAGCGCAGGAGGAGCTGCAGCAAGAGTGAGGACTCCCCTGCCACCTTCCTAATACACTCACCTCTCATGGGCTCCAACAAACTTGCTCCCCTGATGGATGCTCCTTCAGATGACCAGAACATGCCTACATCTCCTCCTCATCCACCCCAGGACCCAATGCAGCTACTAGACCCAAGTTGTGGTCAAGCACCTTTTGGTCACTGTAGTCACCAGCTTTCCTGTGAGTGAATTCTTTGGCTAAGATGTATTGTGCACTATGAATACAGCTCCAAATCCAGTATTAGTTAATCCTACAGCTACCAGCGAGGCTCCAGTATGAAAAGACACAAGTTGACTGTTATATCCTGAGCATGACTCTCTGAGTCACAGACTTACTGGGTCTATCAGGAATCCCCACCAGTTATGATCCTAGGCCCTTTAAATGGGCAACACCTCCTGAATATCCTTTGAATGTAGTGCATTGCATACCTCTTTACTTGTTTTTCTCTTATTGCAGACCAGAATTTCATTGAAGTTGTAAGCAAAGTTAATAAGGAGTGTGATTAAACTATGAGGTGGAGGACAACATTTATGCTCTCTTCATATGAATGTTTACAGCCATATGTTATTGGGGTTGGGGAGGAGTATTGAGTGGAAAGAGTGATTGCTTGGAGGTCTGTGGGAGATGGATAAGGTCAGCTGTATGCTATATGGTCAAGGTCCCCTCCATATATTTGTCTTTTCCTCGGTAACCTTTCAATTACCCTACTTCAGTGAAATAGACTTATTAATGTTATTAACATGCCATGTTAGGCAGAGGGTTGTGGATGCATGGAACTGCCTTCTGGAGGAGGTTGTGGAGTCAAAAACAGTGGTGGAATTCAAGCAAGCATGGGACAGTCATAAGGCAATTCTAGGGGTTGGGGGTAGGAAGAAGTAGGCTGCTGGTTAACTAGGATCTGCAGCTTATCCATTAGGTAGGGAAATGTGCAGACTGGGTGGGCCAAGTGGTCCTTATCTGCCATCAAATTCTATGTTTCTATGTTTCATCCAAGCCCCCCCCCCCACTCATTTTCAGTGTCAAATGGGCAACACAATACTTATAGGGTTTTTATTGTGAGGACCCACAGAACTGTTTACTGTAGCCTCATAAGTGTTCTTTTCAGCTGGAGACCCTCAGATTGCGACAGCCTCAGGATAGCCAGTGTGATTGTGAAGTCAGGTTTTCAGTGTTTTTTTTACCAACAGACAGGTCCATCAGCTCAACTGCTTCACAAATGTGTGCATGTTCATTAAGGAAGGACCTTCACTACCTCACACTGGTAGCTCTTGCACGCTTATTTGTTGCATGACTACACAGTCATGCTGTATGACAATGCAATGCAACACCCTAGGCATTTTAACGGAATAGCATCCAAACTCACAAAAAAATTAAAATCAATGATGACTGATCATCCAAGCTGAGAGGGGAAGGGATCAGAGAATGATGGAAAGGGGCAGGGGAGACTCTTCATCTGCAAAGGATTATTTGCCAGTTTGTACTCTGAGCTGACCTGACACTGGGAGGTTTCTCATCAGATGGACTATACACATAGCATGTTTGATATGGAGAAGGGCAAAGGGGGAGTAGGTGTTTGGGGACGGCAGCCCTAAGAATACGGTGGCATCCAAAAAAGCCTTGCTTTGGCCCAATAATGAAGGAGGGCAATGTGAAACTCTAAATAGAGCACAGGAGCAATCTGTGGACTCTCCCTGCAGATTATGAGATGGATTCTGGTAGTGGTATGCCTGCTTGGGTTCTGGCAGTTGGTGGACACAGGGGACTGTCATGGCCCAGGGCTAAAACCAGCAATCCAGCTAGCAACATCATCAGTGGTCAAACCAATCTGTAGTCTCTGACAGTTATGAAGTGACTATCCAAACATTAGACTTTTAATGATGGATATAGGCCAAGTGATTTCATGGGACTGCTCAAACCTATACCCCCATCATGCACGCCATCTTCTCTGACAGCAGCAGTAGCAGTAGCAGCTTAATGGGAGCTTCTATTCCTCTCACTGCAGCACATTAGTCCTACTGTCATAGAAACATAGAATTTGATGGCAGATAAGGACTGCTTGGCCCATCTAGATTGCCCATTGTTCTGTTCCTACTGTATTACTGCAGACCCTACTTGATCTCCAGTTCTACCCTCCTTGTTTTACCACTAAGGTTTCCTCATGTCTGCCTCATGCATTCTTAAATGCCACTACAATTTTTGCCCCTACTACCTCTGCTGGGAGGCTGTTCCAGGCATCTACCACTAGTTCTGTGAAGAAGTACTTCCTTATGTTTCCCCTGAGTCTAGCCTCCCTCCAGCTTCATAGCATAATCCCTCGTTCTCGAGCATCTTTTTCTCAAAAAAATGCTTCCCTTTTGTACCTATTTATATCCTTGCAATATTTGAAAGTCTCTGTTATATCACCCTCCCTACTTTCTTCCTGGGTGTACATATTGAGGTCCTTCTGTCTGTCCTCTCAGGGCTTTTTATGCAGACTTTGCACCATTTTAGTTGCCCTCCTCTGGACCACCTCCACTCTGTCTATGTCCTTCCAGAGATGCGGTCTCCAGAACTGGACACAATACTCTAGGTGAGGTCTCACCAAAGATCTATATAGAGGAAACACCACCTCCCTCTTTCAACTGGTTATAGACCTCCCTATGCACCCTAGCATTCCACTGGCTCTCCCAACTGCCTTGTCACACTGTCTGGCCACCTTTAGGTCATCAGATATAATTACCCCAGGTATCTTTCCTGTTTGGTGGTTGTCAGTACCACTCCCTCCATTTTGTACCCCGCATCGGGTTTCTGTGCCTTAAGTGCATGATTTTGCACTTTTTTGCATTGAAATCTACCTGCCATACCCGTGACCACTCCTCTAACTTTCTCAGATCACTACTCTAATTTTTTCCACACCTCCTGGAGTGTCTACAGTATTGCAGATTTTAATGTCATCCGCAAAAAGGCAGACCTTCCCATCCAGCCTCTCTCCTTTAGTAGTGGGGGTGTGGAGAGCACAGCCC
This sequence comes from Neoceratodus forsteri, assembly GCA_016271365.2. Taxonomy (NCBI): domain Eukaryota; kingdom Metazoa; phylum Chordata; order Ceratodontiformes; family Ceratodontidae; genus Neoceratodus; species Neoceratodus forsteri. The sequence continues at coordinate 187,931,598 of CM028132.1, read as the reverse complement.
CCCACAGAAAACATTAAAACCTGTGCACTCTTGAATTCTGCATAACAGCGATCACCTTTAGGCTTTCTCTGTTATAACATAGATCCATAATAAGGGATGCCCAATTGTAGAAGAATTGGTCAGAGGCCACTAATGAATATTTTTCATTGATACAGGTGCATCCCTAACTATCCACTGTGAAAAGTGACCCGCACATTCATCACTTTCTTCAGGCAAAGCTGTTGAGTTAGCAGGGTTGAAGGGTCATCAGTTATTTGTTATACATCTGTGCCTTGGACTATTGTTATTGGAAATGATAGGGGTGTATGGAGACCATGTCTAACAAACATACCTGGAAATATTTGTATATTGGGCTCAGATTACGTGAAACATCAAGGTTACCTTTTTGTTTTGGCAAAGAGATGCATTTTGAAAACAGATGTTACAGAAACTGATTTTGTTCCTTTTGTGTCTGATGCTCATGTTGTTTTTGCAATTAAGGGACCTGAGCTATACAATCTTACACAACTATTTGCAGACTGTCCATCAGATGTAGCAGAAATTGTGCACCATCATGTAGCTGTACTCGCTAATTGCAAGCATGATTGTGGGAGAATGGATGTTTGTGTTAACATAAAGGGTTCAGATCCAGTTAAGCGAAAGCAGTACAGATATCCATCTGAAGCAGTTGAACCAATTCAACAAACAATTGACTCCCTGCTGGTACAGGGTGTCCTCTGAAAATGTGCTTCAAGTAATAACCCCCTGTCTTGCCAGTCCAGAAACCAGATTGTTAGTATCAGAATAAGGCTCAACGAATGTCTGACCAGAAATGCTGAGCTGGCCTTATTCCAGTTGAGGCATAGCAACTCAGTGGGTTTTTTTTTTTGTTTTGTCTTTTTTTTTTGTTTCTTTTTTCTGTTGTTGAACTGTACTGCTGATCTGCAATTTGTATCATGTATGCATGTCATTGTCCTCCTGTGATGAGGTACCTTTGTAAATGAGCCACCGGCTCAAAGGTTGTTAAACTGATGTTAAAATAAAATAAAAATTAAAAAAATAAAAGATCCTTGCATATCATGACAAAAAGACGAAGCAGAAACACATACAGCTGGCCTGAAGGACAACAAGGGTAAGGTCTGCATGGAAGCTTCTGCCAGCAACTTGATTATGCAGAGATTTTATCAGAGCTGTAGATTTCCTCAGGCCCGCCTGCAAAGGAAGCCACTGTGGACTTCTTAAACAGTTACCAGACTGGTGCTTTGTGAAGCTATTAACCTTGCTAGGCCCATTACACTCCAAGACATTAAATGTACCATTCAGTCATTAAATGAGAGGAAGGCCCTGGAGGATGGTTTCCCCATTTATTACTACCAGCTGCTGAAAGGCAAAATCAATCCCACTCTACTGGAGGTGTATCAATCAGCTGTACAGGACTGAGCAATGCCCCCCCCCCCAATGAAGGAGGTCATTATAACAGTCCAACCAAAGAAATGGAAGGGCAATATGGTGCTGGGAAACTAGAGGTCCATCTCTCCTATAAATGCTAATGTCAAAATTCTGGTAAAGATTCTGGCTACCAGGCTTGAACTGTTACTACAGGGCCTTGTCCACCCAGCACAAGCAGTGTTCATTAAAGTTAGGCAGAGTTCAGATCACCTAAACATGTGCTTTAATCTTATGTATATAGTACACAAGACTACTTCACCAGCAGTGGCAATTGCAGTGAACTTTGAGAAAGTCTTTGACTCAATTGAATGGGAATATCTTATGTGCACACTGGAATGTATTGGCATAGGCTCAACATTCCTGCACTGGGTACAATGTATGTACAGTTCACTCACAGCCAGCATTCATACTAATCATCTGAGGTTGCCCCCTTTCCAGCTCCTGAAAGGGACCAGAGAACATAGATACATAGATACATAAACAGTGTCGGCAGATAAGGGCCTATGGCCCACCCAGTCTGCCCATTTGAGCTTGTAAGTTCAGTTTGTTTTCCTAGAAGTCTGTTGCCCCTTACCCCTGACCTCCAGAATTCCTTTATGTCTATCCCATGCATCCTTAAATCCCGTGATTGTTTCAGCCCCCACCACTTCCTCTGGCAGGGTGTTTCACTTGTCCACCACCCGTTCTGTGAAGAAATTCTTTCATGTTTCCTCTGAATCATCCTCCCTCCAACTTAATCCCATGCCCTCTAGTCCTGGAACATCTTTTCGCTTAAAATAGTGTTTTCCTGCACCCTGTTCCTCCCTGTAAGATACTTGTATGTCTCTATCATATCCCTCTCCCTCCTCTCCTCCAGGAGTACATGTTCAGTTCCTTCAACCTGTCTTCATAGGACTTGTGATGCAATCCGTGCACCATCTTTGTTGCCCTCCTCTGAACCTTCTCTACCCTGTCTATGTCCTTACGTGTATATGGTCTCCAGAACTGTACACTGTACTCCAGGTGGGGCCTCACTAGTGTCTTGTATGGTGGAATTATGACCTCCCTTTTCCTGCTGGTGATGCCCTGCCTATACATCCCAGCATCCTATTTGCTTTACCTGCTGCCTTGTCACACTGTTTCCTACCTTGAGGTTATCAGAGATGACAACCCCAAGATCCCTTTCCTGCTTGGTGCATGCTATATCCTCACCCCCCCAACTGATATATTGTGCCAGGGTTTTTGTGCCCCATATGCATTATCTTGTACTTCTTTGCATTGAATTTCAACTGCCAAACCCCTGACCATTCATCAAGTTTCTGCAGGTCACTTCTCATTCTGTCTACACCCTCTGGTGTGTCTACTCTGTTACAGAGCTTTGTATCATCAGCGAACAGTGAAATTCTGCCTTCTAGGTCCTGCGCAATGTCACTGATGAAGATGTTGAATAGGACCGGTCCCAGCACGATCCCTGTGGTACCCACTGGTCACTCTTCCCTCTGTGGAGTGACAGCCATTTACCACCACCCTCTGTGTCCTGCCACCCAGCCAGTTACCTACCCACCACACACTGTCCTGCCCACACCCATATTCCCAGTTTGTGTAATAGTCTTCTATGTGGCACAGTGTCAAAGGCCTTGCTGAAGTCCAGATAGGCCATGTCCACTGCCCTCCCTGATCCACCTCCCTAGTCACCCAGTCAAAAATTCAATGAGATTGGTCTGACATGACCTCCCCTGGTGAAACCATGCTGCCTTGGGTCCTGTAGTCCATTGACAACCAGATGTTCCACCAATCTCTCCTTCAGTAGTGCTTCCATGATCTTCCCACTACCGAGGTGAGGCTGACTGGTCTGTAGTTCCCTGCTTCCTCTTTGTTCCCACTTTGTATAAGGGACTACATCTGCTGTCCTCCAGTCTTTGGGTACCTCCTGTTTCCAGTGATTGGCTAAACAGGATAGCCAGAGGTTCAGCCACCACCTCTCTTACTTCTTTAAGGACCCTGAGAGCACCCCATCTGGCTCCATTAGCTTTATCAACTCTTATTACTTCCAGTTCCTTCAGGACCCTTTCTCGTGTAAAGGAACTTGTGTCCATTTCTGCTCCATTCTCACCCTTGTACTCCTTCAGACCCATTACCCTCCTCTTCCTCAGTAAAGACTGAGCAGAAATACCTGTTCAATATGTCAGCTTTACTGTTGTCATCCTCACTTGGCCCCATCCTCCCCTTCAGTCTCACTATCCCTCTCTTTGTCTTTCTTTTTCACTTATGTATCTGTAAAGGTTTTGTCCCTCTACCCACTGATTTTACAATGTGTTCTTCTGTCTGAGCTTTGGCTTCCTTACTGACCTCCCTGCCTCCCTTGCTTCTCCTGGTACTTCTCCTATCCCCTTCTGCCTGTGTCTTTTTGTATTGCCTGAATACAATCTTTTTGGCTTTCACTTTCTTTGCTACCTCTTTGGAAAACCATAATGGTCTCCTCTTCCTTTCCTCTTGCTAACCTGCTTAATGCATAATTCTGTTGTTCTTGTAATCCCCATTTTAAATACTGCTCACTGTTCCTCAACCCCTGATTCCTGTCCCATTCCCTTAATGCCTCTTTCAGTATCTCCCATTTTCCCAAAGTCTGCCCCTAAAATCCAGGATACGTGTTTTGTGTGGTTTGGTTCTGCTCTTTCTGTGATTTCAAACCACAATGACTGGTGGTCACTGTTTCCCAGGTGCTCCCCACTGTTACCCCATCACACTGTCCCTGTTTGTGAGCACAAGGTCCAGTATTGCCTTCTGCCGAGTTGGTTCCATGACCAGTTGCTTGAGGAAGACACCCTGAAGGAGTCCAGGATAAATCTGCTCCTAGTTGATGCTGCTGCTGGGATGCTCCAGTCCACGTCTGGAATATTGAAGTCTCCAACCAGTACTACCTCACCCTTGTCTGCCATCCTTTGGATGGCTAGCATCAACTCTATCTGTTTCTTCCTCCTGGGCTGGTGGTCTATAGACCACACCTGTGCAGATGGCTGTCCCCATTTTCCTTTCCAGCTTAACCCAGATATCTCTCCCCATTTTGTTCCTCCTGGATCTCTGTGGCCCTTATGTCATTTTTCCATACAGTGCCACTCCTCCTCCCTTCCTGCCTGCTCTGTCTCTTCTGAATATGTTGTAGCCAGGTATGGCCATCTCCCAGTCATGGTTATCATTACACCAGGTTTCAGTGATGGCCACAATGTCCAGGTCTGACTGTACCATGACAGCCTCCAGATCTTCCATCTTGTTGCTAAGGCTCCTGCATTTGCACACATGGCTTTCCATGATTTGACCTCCTAGACTGTTTCACTGTTCTACTCCAGCCCTTCCTTGGTTGTCATTTATCCCTGGTTCTCCTTGCTGTCTGCCCTTCGGCTGAATTTTCCCCTTTCTGTATCCACCTCTTGGGCACTAATCTCCATCTTTTGCACACTGCTTTGCAGAGATAGCCACTCCTCTGGTTCACTGGTTCCACTGCTAGCTGTGGGGGGTGAGCAAGTAGGTACCCTCCTTGCTGGCCTGCCACCCCCCTTTGCTAGTTTAAATGCTTGTCAATGTAGCATTTAAACTTATCATTGAGTGCTTGGATTCCCCTCCAGGATGGATGCAGGCCGTCAGGCTTGAACAAACCTCCATCGCTCCAGGTGGGTCCCCAGTCACCAATGAATCCAAACCCTTCCTCACAGCACCAGTTCTTCAACCATGAGTTAAAGTTCCTGGTGCATGCACTCCTATGCTCTCCCTTGCCTCTCACAGGTAGTACTTTGAGAAAGTGACAGAAGTAGCTACTTGCTTGAGACCCTCCCCAGTTTCCTAAACTCTTCCTGAACTTCCTTTGGCTCCCATTTGCCAGGTCATTAGTACCTAGGTGGATAATGACATCCAGCTCACCCTCCGGTCTTGCCTTCCCAGTGATCCCCAGGATCTTCTTTCCATCCCTCCATGCCGTGGCACCTGGTAGGCACCTCACCTCCCTGTCCTCCCCCTCCTGTGTTCCTACCTGGATCCCTCTTATGATGGAGTCCCCCACCAGGATTTGCTTCCTCCTCCTCTGGGGTCCACTGCTTTCCCCGCTGAGGTCACCTCCTTGGCTAACCTCCACATCCTTTCCTTCCACTTCTCTGGGTACCTCTATTTGGTTGTCCTCATTTGCCAGTGTGGCATATGAGTTCTTGAGTGGAATAGGATCTGGAATGTGCCTCTGACTAACTGCTCTAACCCTCCCTGAGCCCAATGTCATCCAAGTGCTCCTCATTCTCGGCATCCTTTGAGGCAGTTGCATTGGACTGGGTGGTCCCTGGATAGGGGTGATGGTACTCCTGACCCAGTTTACTTCTGCTCTGAGTCTGGCTACCTCATCCTTGAGTCCAGAGAGATTCATGCAGATAGGGCAGCACCTCAGTGTCCAAAAGGTCTGCCTGAATATGGCTGCCCACAGCCACTGCATTGCACCACTCCCACATTATACTGCAATTCCACTACTTGTCTGCTACTGAAGCTCTCCTAGTTCCCTTTTTATTAATTTACTGTACTAAAAATCCTGCCACTGATCCTCAGATAATTTTTTTTTTAAAGAAAAAGAAACCAATAAATAAATAAATGAGTCAAAACACTTGTCGTGCTGAGGGTGGGCTTCTTCCCTCTTATGCCCCTCCTACTTCACACCCCTTACTATACCCTGTGTTTAGCTCCTGTCAATCAGATTTAACAGGGCATATAATTAAGAGTTTTAAATTTTCAACAGCCCAAAAACAATTATAAGTAAAGACAACAAAGAAAGTATAGTGTCACTGAAAGCCCACAATCTAAGTTTAAAAGAAAAATAGCAATTACCAGTTACTCTAAAGCACTGAATTGAATATGTTTCCTTCCTTCCCCTTCTGGCTTCTTCTGAGAAAATAAAATTCTGCTTGCTACTTTAACTCTGACTAAGCCCCACCTCCAGTTATCGCTAGGCTGAGGTCAGAGGCCAGACAATTAACACCCTTCACCCAACTACAGGGCAGTCAGACAAGCCAAGATAAAATTTGTAGCAATTAAAGACAGCACAGAATTACACCACCACTATGTTTTAAATTTTCAACAGCCCAAAAACAATTACAAGTAAAGACAACAAAGAAAGTATAGTGTCACTAAAAGCCCACAATCTAAGTTTAAAAGAAAAATAGCAATTACCAGTTACTCTAAAGCACTGAATTGAATATGTTTCCTTCCTTCCCCTTCTGGCTTCTTCTGAGAAAATAAAACTCTGCTTGCTTCTTTAACTCTGACTAAGCCCCACCTCCAGTTATCACGTAGCTGAGGTCAGAGGCCAGACAATTAACACCCTTCACCCAACTACAGGGCAGTCAGACAAGCCAAGATAAAATTTGCAGCAATTAAAGACAGCACAGAATTACACCACCACTATGTTTTAAATTTTCAACAGCCCAAAAAACAATTACAAGTAAAGACAACAAAGAAAGTATAGTGTCACTAAAAGCCTACAATCTAAGTTTAAAAGAAAAATAGCAATTACCAGTTACTCTAAAGCACTGAATTGAATATGTTTCCTTCCTTCCCCTTCTGGCTTCTTCTGTGGCCACTGTCCCCCCCTTCTGTTTGTGATGGCCATTGAATCTCTGGCTACAAAACTCTGTCATTACCCTCTCCTAAAGGGGATCTGAGAAGGGACAGCAATACTGGACATTATTGTATGCAGACAATCTGCTCTTCTTGCAAGAAAACAGTCAGGCTACCCTTGACCCCGTACTGGGGCTTCTACAGAAATTTAGAATGGTGTATCTACTGAAAGTGAATCAAAACAAAATGGAAATATTCCTATTACTCCCCTTAGCCACAACAGAACAATATATAGCAAAAGGCCTCAGGTGAGCCACACAAGGCATAACCTACCATGGGATTATTATCTGTCTTTATATCTATCTCAGTAGCTCAAAATGGTTCACCTCAACTTGAACCCACTTCTTGAATCTTCAAAAGCTGAACTAGTGAGATGGAAGGATCAATGGTAGCTAGGAGAAGGACTCGGGGGTCAGAGAGAGTGCTTGCTTACGCGCTTCCCCCACAATGGGAACCGGAGGCAGCAAATCAGGGGTTGGAATGAGCACTACCATGCTCCCCCCACACTGGAAATCATTCTTTTTTGCTTTCTGTTGTGCTGAAGCTGGCTCCACAACTGGAGCAGTAAGACTAGAACTGGTGGAGGGGCCTGACGAAAAAGCCATGCTGTCCAAGAGTCGGGCAGTTGGCTCAATTGGAGGGTTCAAGAAAAGGCACTGGATTCAAACAGGGGCCAGAGCAGTATAAGTACTGCTGCTCTAAGCCACTGTGCCAGGTTCAATGACAGCCAGGAGCAGGACTCAGGGGTCAGAGAGAGGGCTTGCTTACTCGCTCCCACAGCAATGGGAACAGGCAGCAGAAAATCAGGGGATGGAGTGAGCACTGCTGTGCTCCCCCCACACCACAGATTCTTCCTTTTGTTTTTTGTTGTTGTGCTGAAGTTGCCTCTGCAACTGGAGCAGCAGGACTAGAACTGGTGTACGGGCCTGAAAAATGCCCCTCCACCCACTCCCTGCACCACGACTTTTTAAATATGGGCGAAGTGAAATAGGATTGGGCATTCACTGAGGAGGAGAAGGAGGGACAAGGGAGGAGGAGCTTGGCAACAGAGCTGAGTTCTGCAACAAGTGACGCTGGGTCTTCTTAAGAAACTGTGACTCTGAGAAAGATGGTATGAAAATTATGTTGCTAAACATTTAATGTACTGAACTTATATGCTAGGGTCCAATGTAGTATGTTAGGTTTCAGAAGCATGTTTTAATATGGGCTTATTAAGACATTCAACTAATGATTGTGGGATAGCCTGGGTGTTAGGAATTCAGGGATACAATTCTTATAATAAGATTGAATAAAGGGAATGTTTGTGTGATAACTTGAGTGCTAGGATGTCAGGGATACAGTTTTTATAGTAAGACTGAGGGAAGGGGCAGGTTAGAAGCTGTGAATGGGTGTGGAGTGAAATTGCTTGAATTTATGAAAGGGCCTTCCTTTGTTCTGCTGTTAAATTAGGGTACTGATATAGTATGCTAATGTGCTAGATTAGGGTAACACTGTGTTAAGCTATGCTACTAATAAAGAAATCATGCCCTATACAGTATGTGAGCTTTTAGAAGCAAGCTATTTGGGTGAAACATGGTACCTACCTTCAGTTTGGGCAGACTAAAAATGAAGGAAAGAAAAAGGGGGCAGTATGAAGAGGATCACACTGGGGAGTGGAGGGGCATGTATAAGGGTGGCTGGAGGCAGCAGAATGATGGATGGGAGGGAGGACTTCAAGGGGTGAGGGCGGCAGGCATAGGGAAGATAGTTGGATACAATTGATGTGAGGCAGCAGTTTGCATGAGTATAATTTAGCAACTAGGAGGGTGTCCCATTTGTTACAGGCTAAGGAGGCTGGAGGAAGAAGTACAAGGACTCTGGGGATGCTGGAAAGGATGAGGGAAGGGGGACAGGGGTAGGATGGACCTCAGAGAGGAACAGTTGGAGAGAGCAGAGGAGGAACAATAGGACTGGAGCTGGTGAGAAGGTGGGGGGTAGGGATAAGGAGGGTGGAGGGGCAGTGAACAGAATCAAGGTTCAGGGCAGGGGGAAGGGGTGAATGGCACTGCTGCAGGGGGAGTAGGAAATATGTTCACAGTGTTGACATCGAAAGTGGAAGAGGAGGTATCAGAGCTCTCTGGGGGATGGGGAGGTGAGTGTCCAAGGGTCAGGAGTCAGACTGAGATAGGGAGTAAGGGTAGGGGAAGGAGCAGAGGGAGAGGTGACACCAAGGGGGAAGATATCAGGACGGGAGGATGTGGGAGTCACAAATGGAGGGGACAGAGTTAATAAGAAATAGGGTGGAGTGGACTCTGGATATAAGGATATAGATGATAGCAGTAGGGTTGGTATGAGGCAAGAAGAAGGGGGTGCTAGTACTTGGGGACTCTATACTAAAAGGGGTCAGATGGGGAAGCAGAGGAGAAATGCATAGTCATATCTTGGTAGAGGCTATTCCGTGATTGACCATGGAAAGGGTAGGGCAGGCAATACTTAAATGTGAACAGAAGGGGAGGAGAAAACCTCATGTAGTGGAGCACGTTGGTACAAACGACTTGGCGGGGGAAATGGTAGAGGTGGTAAAGGGGTGGTTCGAGGATTTGGGAAAGCAGTGTGAGGAGGCGGAGGGTTAGTGGTACTCTTGGAGGTACTTCCGGTTCCCTGTGCAAGTACAAAGAGGAAGAAAAGGATACAGGAGCTCAATGAGTGGCTGAGGGAATGGTGCTGGACCAGGAAATACAGATTGGTGGCAGACCGGGGTAATGTATGGAGCTATAGTGACCTATATGCAAGAGACAAGTTACACTTGAGTATGAGAGGGAATGGAGTACTGCAACTGGGGCTTACAAGGGTATATATCAACTAAGGTGGATTTAAACTTAGGAGGGGGTTGAAGAAGGGACCACTGATAGAGAGAGGGCCCGAAAAAAGGAGCCTGGAAAGCTCACCTCTCTAGTTGTGAGTGAAGTTAATAGGGAAGGGGCACTGGGGGGAAAGGGGGGAAGAATAGGGACAAGGAAGGAAAGGACACAGGTTGGAAGGTGGTCTTATTGAATTCAAGAAGCCCGGGGAATAAGGCAGTGGAGATACAGGCTTTCCTGGCAGTGGAGAGGTAGACATTGTAGTGATCACAGAAACACGGGCCACCCAACACCAGGACTGGAACATGATGATCCCAGGGTTTAGGTTATACAGAAAGGATAGGACTGGGGGTGGTGGTGATTTATATAAGGGAGGGAGGAAGGGGAAATTCAGGGTTATAATAAATGTTATAAAAATAGAATTGATTCCAGAAGTGGAGAGGTTGCATTATACATTTCTAATAACTATGTGGCCCACAGTATAACCCCGAATGTGTCTATAGACAACAAAACAGAGGCAGTCTGGGTTCAAATTAATCTACATAAGGAGCCTTTAGCAGTAGTCCTTTGTTACAGACCCCCTAGTCTATCTCAAACTGAAAACCTGGAATTATTAACAGTACTAAAAAGTATGGATACATTACACAATTACATTCTTATGGTGGATTTGAATTTCACAGAAATTGATTGGCCTAAACATGAGGGCCATGGCTTAGTAGAAACTGCTTTTATTGAACTTACCATTAACCAAAATTTGACCCAAATAAAAACCAAAGGGACTAGACAGAATAACATACTCAATATTATTCTAACCAATATAGAAGATAGGATGTCTACCCCAATTATTAATATACCTTTGGGAGATAGTGACCATAATATGGTTTCAGTAAAATTAAATTTGTGTAATGATATCATTAATGGTGTGATAGTAGTTAAAGATTTCCGTAAGGCAAATTATAGTGAAATAACTAGATATCTAAGCTCCTGGGACTGGGAAACTGACCTTCAAGACCTAAGGTTACAATAGATTTGGGATTGTATAAGTGCCAAGATTGATCACTGCTTTGATACATGGGTGCCCAATAAGCCAAAATATAATAATGGACTCAGAACCCCACTATGGTGGAACAGGAATATAAAAAATGCTATTAATTAAAAAAAGACCTATTACAAGAAATATAAAAACAATCTGTCCTGAACCACCTGTAATGCATAAAAGGAAAAAACAAAAAAGTAAAATACCATATTAGAAAAGCAAAAAGTGATTTTGAACTAAAACTGGCAACTAAAACCTTGGACAACCACAAATCATTCTATAATTATATAGGTTCTTTAAGAGGAAACTATTCTACAGTTGGACCTACTGATATTACCAAAGGGTATTATTAATAAGGAATCGGATATGGCAACTGAATTTAACAATTACTTTGCAAGAGTATTTGCTCCACCTCATAGCTTATTAAAACATACAGAACAGGGACATAAAGAGTATATTTCACCAATCACTATGAAAGTGGTTAAGACTTTACTTCAAAAACTTAAACCCCACTCATCACCAGGATCTGATAATATACATCCCAGATTCTTAAAAGAAATAACTAATGTCATATGTGGACCCCTGTCAATTTTGTTCAATACCTCACTTAATCAAGCTGAAACAATTCATACATGGAACAAGGCTATTGTTACCCCATTTACAAAGCTGGCAATAAACAACTTGTATCCAGCTACAGACCCATAAGCCTCACCTCAGTAATTGGCAAATTATTTGAAAGAACTCTACTAATTAGAATTGAAGCACATATTTCTACCTATCATCTACAGGACTTAACACAACATGGGTTTACCCAAGGTAGGTCGTGCTTGACTAACTTGATAAACTTCTTTGAGAATGTTAGCGCATCTCTTGACTTGGGGTTACCTGTGGACATAATCCTCCTTGGTTTCTCTAAAGCTTTTGATAAAGTTTCACACCAGGTTTTGATAAATTATATGTACATGCTTGACTTTCATCCAAATATAATTAATTGGATTAAATCATGGTTGCGAAATATTAGAGAGTTATTATCAGAGGTCATTCATCACTTTGGGCGAAGGTTAGTAGTGGGGTCTCGCAGGGCTCAGTTCTGGGCCCAGTTCTGTTTAATTTGTTAATATCATCAATGCAACCATCTAATAATGTCTGGATGACTAAGTATGCAGATGACTGCAAATTTGGTTGTATAGTCAACAATATACAAGACACAAATAATTTCCAGGAGGAATTAAATGCAATGTGCACCTGGGCAACAAATAACAAAATGTGTTTTAATGAACAAAAATGTAAGGTACTGCACTTTGGGTACAATAACCAGAACTTCACCTATAAAATTAACAATGTTCAACTTGCTGTAACAACTAATGAAAAAGATCTAGGAGTACTTGTTGTCAATAAGTTAACTTCTGATAACCATACTTCAGCTAAAGTCAAAAAATGTCATAAAATTATTGGATGTATTCTTAAACACATTAAAGGTAGAGATCCAAGGGTGATTCTACCACTCTATACGAGAATGGTTAAATCCCAACTTGAGTATTGTTCTTTTTTTTGTGCACCAATTACAAAAAAAGGTAAAACACTAGTGGAGGGGGTCCAAAGGAAAGTAACAAAACAGATTAGTGACATGAGATCCCTAGAATACAAAGCGAGATTGCAAGCCTTGGGCCTTTTTTCCCTAGAATATAGACAATTACAAGGGGATTTATGCTTGATATATAAAGCTACCAGAGACCTGCTTCTCTTTGAAACTCTGGGTCTGATACAGAATAATTCTCAGACCCACACATGTACACAGTCTCAAACTTAGAGGGGTAAATTGTAATACTCATAAAAGGAGTAAATGGTTCACTCAAAGGGTAGTTACTCAATGGAATGCTCTGCCAAGGGAGATAGTGAAGAGCTACAATATGGAATCATTTAGAAAACAATTAGACAATTATATGGGAAGTAAAAAAATATCATATCTTCAATAGCAATTATTCCACCATACTGGTGGCGAGCTCTTTAAGGGCACTCTGCATCCTAAGCCAGTATCACTCTATAAATCTATGAATCTATGATAAAGTATGTAAGAGAGAAAGGAGAAGACAGAAGCCCTATGGATGCAGTTTCAGGATGCAAAGGATGGGGCACTGAGGATGGGGTTGTGTACAGGCCAACAGATCAGGGGAGTGACCTGGATAGGGAATTGGCTGAGCAAATCAGGATGATATGCAGGAAGGGGTGCACAGTGGTGGTGGGGGATTGTAACCTTCCGGGGTGGAGTGGGGCACGCCATCCACCATGAGTGCAAGGGAATTGGTCCTGTTAGAGGCATTTCAGAAAAGCCTTCTTACACAGCTGGTCCAGGGGCTGACTTCATTAGAGAGGACTCTGGACCTTGTACCAGATAACGGGGCATCAGTAAGAACTCTGGAGGTGAAGGAACCACTGGCTGAGAGTGACCACTATTCAGTGTGGTTCATGCTCAACATGTGTTGGGAAATGGGGGAACAGACACAAGGGTGATTGAGTTTAAGGGGACAGACTTTAAGAAAATGTGGGACATTTTGGTCAGATATCTGGCAGGTATGCAACCACACATGAATACAGACCAAAAATGAGACATTATAAAGGAATGGTTGGAAGAGGCTATAGTAACATGCACTAGTAAGAAAAGTAAGAAGTGTGGGGCAAAAAAACTGAGTTGACTGACTCAGAACATGGAAGAGGTGAGGGTCAAGAGAGCAGCATTTCAAAAATGCAGGAAATCGGGGACAGAGGAGGATAAGGACATGTATACAAGAAAGTCCAGGGAGGTTGCCAGAATAGTTAGGGTGGCCAAGGCTTCCAAGGAGCTAAGGCTGGTGCAGGGCATCAAAACTTGAGAAAAAGACTTCTTCTGTTACATTGGAGAGAGAAGAAGGAGCAAGGACCAGCTGGTGAGGATTAAGAAGGACAGGGGTGGGTGGAGAAAGGGTCGGAGCAGGCAGAGACACTGAATGAGTATTTCTGCTCTGTATTCACTCTGGAGAAGGGGGGCAAGATACCGCAGGAGATGGGGGGGTGGGTAAAGGGAGAGAGGAGAAAACGGATGTAGGGATAACAGAGGAAATGGGTACTGGAATAGCTAAAAGCAATAAGGGTGAACAAAGCACCTGGACTGGATGGCATTCATCCTAGGGTGCTAAGGGAGTTAGCAGAGGTCCTGGCGAGGTCACTGGCTGACCTGTTCAATACCTCCTTGGACACGAGATGTGTACCACAGGACTGGAGGATGACCCATGTGGTACCCATCCACAAAAGTGGCCCAAAGGATGAACCAGGGAACTATAGGCCAGTGAGCCTCACATCAATTGTGGGGAAGCTCATGGAAACCACCCTTAAAGAGTGACTGGTGAGCTTCTTGGAAGAAAATGGTCTCCAGGATAGTCAGCAGCATGGGTTTGTTGTGGTAAAATCATGCCAGACCAACCTTGTGGAGTACTATGTCTGTGTGATGCGGGAACTGGACAAGGGCCATGCAGTGGATGTCCTGTATTTGGACTTCAGCAAGGCCTTTGATTCAGTACCGCATGGGAGGTTGGGGGGGAGCTGGAATATGTGGGGGGCGGGACCAAAATTGGTGAAATGGATCACAAACTGGCTGAGGGGAAGGCAGGAAAGGGTGGTAGTGGAGGAGGAACTCACATCATCAAAATCGGTGATGAGTGGGGTACCACAGGGATTTGTACTGGGACACGCGCTGTTTGGGATATTTATTGCTGATATCTCACACAGGATCTGGAGCAAGATCAGTCTGTTCGCAGATGATACCAAAATGAGAGCTGTGGTAGATGACATTGTGGGGTGGAAGGGGCTGCAGGAGGACCTGACTAAGCTGCAGAAGTGGGCGGAAGCATGGCAGTTAGGGTTTAAGTGCCAAGAAGTTCAAGGTTCTGCACTTTGGAGCAAAGAATCGGAGAGGGACTATCACTTGAATGGTGTACAGTTGGGAAGCACCATAGAGGAAAAGGGCCTAGAGGTAATCATAACGGGGAGCATGAACAACTCTGCTCAATGCAGGAAGGTTGCAGCACAAGCCAACAAAATGCTGCGGTGTATAGCTGGGGGGATCTCATCTAGAAAGAAGGAGGTTATACTGCCCCCGTACAGATCATTGGTCAGTCCCCACCTGGAGTACTGCATGCAGTTCTGGTGCCTGTTCCTGAAGAAGGACATCAGATTATTTGAGGTGGTTCAACACAGGGCCACAAAGATGATCCAGGGATTGGGGGATGAGCCCTATGAGGACAGACTGGGAGAGTTAAAGATGTATTCATTGGAGGAGAGGAGGGATGCAGGAATATGATAGAGATCTTTAAGTACCTGAAGGGGATAAACAAGACAAACATAGAGGGGATTTTCCAGCTGAGAAAGGGAAGGGATATGAGAGGGCATGGACTGAGATTGGAGGAGGAAAGATTTAGGAGGGAGGTAAGGAGACATTTTTTCACAGAAAGTGTGGTGGGCAAGTGGAACACTTTACCAGAAGAGCTGGTGTCCTGTAAGATGGTGGGCAGTTTCAATAGGGTTGGGACAGGGTAAGGGATAGGAATACTGTGATGGGGGGCGGGAGGGACAGCTGCAAGATGAGGGGCTAGTTGCACATTCAGGCAGATTTGATAGACCATGAGGCCTGTTTCTGCTGGCAGTTTTGTATGTCCGTATCTCTTCCTAATGGGCATAACTGAGCATCCAAAATAATGATAGCACCTTGGATCACACATGCCCTCTCCCACTTGCCCATTACCCTCTCTGCAAAATCGTTCCTGAAGCTGGACAACCTCATAGGAGACATTCTGTGGGAAGGTAAACCACCATGGTATAGTAGGAGGAAGGTATGCAATCACTGGCCCAGGGATGGATGGGGCCTGCCAAGGTTCACAGCTTACCACCTGGCCTTTACTATTGCACAAACTATGCAGTGGTTTACCCTGTATTCAGGTACATTCCCTGCTATGGCTGCACCTTGAACAAGCCACTTCTCAGAATTCTCATAGCAGCCATTTATCTATATAACCAGCTTCCTCAGCAGGTTAAGGACCACCCCACAATCTCATTTTCAATGACAGGGTGGGAACAACTGCACAGATGAATGAAAATATGTCCTAACCTACCTCCTTTGGAGTCACTATGGGGAAATGATACCTTGTGCATAGGTCAATCCCCCCAAATGAAACTCCTGGACATTCGGTAGAGAGGTATTAGAATGGGCACATAGACAGCTTCACATCAAATGACTGATATGCCGAGGCATTTGGCATCCAGAAAACAGAATTTGACCTCCCCAAACAGGAATTCCGGAGGTGTCTCCAGATCAGGAGCATAATTTGCACCAGGACTGATGAATCTCAGGGCAATGCCCATGAGTCCATCTTCTCGCAGCTGGACACTAGCAACAGACTAAAGAGAGGTAGGGCCAACCACATAAACTGAAGTTTGAGGGATGCCCAATCAGAGTAATCCCTGCCTTACAAGCTTGCTATGGAACAAAAATTGGGCATTACAATTGACGAGATGTGGAGTACCTATCTTTACTGAGCTCATTCAGCATGTTGAGATATCTCAAGTACATTCATTCAAAATAAAGTGCTACTCTGCTGGCACAGGACACCTACTGTCCTTCTCAAACTCAGTCTACTACCTAGAGATAACAGCTGGAGATACCAGAAACCAGAGGTGAACCTCACAAATGTACTGTGAACATGTCCCACAATAGATGGATTTTGGGAGACCATCAAGCACACCTGCAGCAGCATTCATGGGCATATGATACACTTTTTTTGATTACTAATCCTCCTGGAACTACCACAATCCTCATTACCTAAGCATTGTCCAATAATGAGATGGGTGGTCACCATCAGTGTGGTGGTGAAGAGACCGCCGCTCTGTAAGTGGAGGTCTTTGCAAGTCTCTATGTTTGTGGCTTATAGCTGTTGGCAAGCTGGCTACTCCACACAGTTTCCCACAGGACTGCAGATACAATGATTAAGTAGCTGCAAACCTGTGGTGCGTACCTTGCATCCAGCTTTTGCCCATCCGCATGACCTATCACACACAGTTCAAGTAGATGTTGCATCAGGCAAGGCAAGGCAAGGCTAAGTAATTTTATTTGTTTGGTGCCCTTTTTGAAGGCTTAGAGTGCCTTACAATAAACAACATGAAACAATTTTCCCAAATAAATATTGCAATAAATAAACATCATACAATGAAAACATTATTAGTCTAGGTAAGCTTGTGCAAAAAAATATGTTTTCAGTTGGTTTTAGAAGGCTTCTGTCAGGCAAGCAGATCTTACTATCTCTGCAGGGAGTTCCAGAGAAGAGGGGCAGCAGCACAAAAGGTCCTGTCCCCAGATTGTTTAAGGCAGAAATGAGGGACATAGCATAAGCCTGCATCAGAAGATCAGAGGGTGTGGGTGGGTGTGTAGGACATAAAACATATCTTTCAGGTAGCTTGCACCCAAACAGTGTAGGGCCTTGAATGTTAGCATGCATATCTTGAAGGTGATATGCCAGTGGACAGGCAGCCAGTGTGGACCACACAGCATCAGCCTGTTGTGATCCCTTTGGGAAATTCCCAACACCACTCGGGCCACACCATTCTGGACCAGCCGCAAGCAGCACATCAGTCCTCCAGATAACCCTTAGTAAAGAGCATTGCAATAATCCAGTCTGGAGGTGACAAAGATGTGGACTACCTTCTCCAGGTCAGCTTGTGCTAGATATGGCTTGATCTCAGCGATATTGCATATAGAATAAAGTATGGGGTGGTGACTGTAATGAGAAGCTTACAAACACCCAAGGGGTTATATGCTACATAAACCCCAAGAGAGAAGCTCAAGGGGTTTGTGAAATCATCTAACCCCAGGGTGTGTGTAAACTTCAAGTTTACAAACACCACCCCATATTTTATTTTATATAATTGCTGTTTGTTAATTTTTCTCCACAGCAATTACACAAAACAAAAAATGACATCCCTGTGCGGCTGCTGTCTGCTTAGGTTTCAATATGCAGTCTGTGGTTCCTTTTATTTATTATTTAAACTTTTTTAATACATTTATTTGTGCCCGGAGCTGAAATGTTTAATTTTTGTTTTAAAATTTCTAGTTTTTGTTTCTGGTAGTGACTTACTGCAGAGGCTGAGTGCAGTTCCATGTCTAAGAGAAAGATGAGGCAGCCAGCAGTCCGAGAGGAAGAGTTGTGGTGGGCGCATGCGCAGCATGAGGAAAACCATGCATGTCTTTGTCATAGTAAGCACTTCTTTATTATGGCAAATAACGCCACAGTGTGCGTGTCAGAACATGAAGACCCAGCTATTATAAAGTTGGTAAAAAACATTCCTGACTACTGCTGACACCTGTTGTTATGGTTCCAGCTTGCAGTCTAGAATGACACCCAGATTCTTCACTGCCTACACAGCTGAAAGTGACTAGAGTAACCTATAGTCATGCTGTGACGGCACCAATGTATACTATTGTGGTTCCTCTGTCCCAGCCACTAACAGCTCCCCCTCATTGCACACCCACCACTACACATGCCCTCCTTTACTTCCTTAGGGGGGAGGTGGGAAATGTGTTATTGTAATGTAAGGGATGCATCAACAGGTCTGGAAAATACAGAATGTACTGTCTGTAAGAATGTGGATTCTGTTTACTGTCACACTCTATTCTCCAGTGCTATATGTCATTTGTATGTTGTTAAAATTTCTTCAATAAAAAGACTAAGTGAAAACAATATGAGGTTATTTGTTAAAATTAACTATTTATCTTCAAAAGATTGATGGCTTGAGAGGCCAGTGAGAAGCCCATTATCTCATCACAGCATGTGAGATACTGTTACAGAAACAAGAGTTCAACTGGAAGAAGTGGTCTGATTGATCAGGAGCATCACATGATGCTGCTGCAGCCTAAAATATTAAATAGTAGGTAGAACAATGACCAATTGCATTTGATCACAGAGCATATTCATGTGGTGCTTCAAGTAAAGCTGGCCTTGAATCTCAAGTGATGTCTCTGTGCACATCAATATTTTACACCATTATACCCCAACACTATCCTTGGAGATACCCCATCCTCTCAGGATCAGAGTATGCCACCTCATTATAGAAGAGGCACAAGTGAAAGAATACAGTCCCACAGCACCCAAATCCAATCACATTGTGACATAACTGCTGGTGCACACCACCGAATACCTTGGAGTGTAATTCTGGAATTAATAATTGCATCACACAACAGATGGCAAATGAAGCACAGTAGGCCCCAACAAGGGGCTACTTCACACCTCTCTGAAAATGCACATGTGGAAAACACTGATGGTCTTTTGACATACATAAGGGCCACCAATCCAGGACAGTTTATTGATGAGTACCTCTGTGTTGGTGTAATGTACCACACCAACCATCACTTTTGGTGATTGCCTTGCACATGGACACCCTGCACCCTGATGGGGAAAGAGATAGACCCTGCCCACCAGGATATGCCTGGCATATGATCCCCTGTTGGTGAACCACATGCTGTTCCTGGTACCACCCCCCCCCCACACACACACACATAGACATAGGTTTATTCTCTTCTTCTTCTTCTTCCCTCTGTGATTGCATAACATATTTATCCAGTGGTATCCTGCACCTTCTGTCTGCTGTATTGATCTTACTGCATGTAATAAAGGCCCTTTACTCCTTCCCTGGCAACATTGTCAGGATAATGAAGGCACATACAGTCACAGTTTTGGTCTTACCGGAGTGTCATATTCTCATACTTCTCTGCCAGGTTGCTCAAGTTAAGAATGAGAGTGAGGATATTCAAGGTTCAATGTTTTTTATTAGTTTTTAAAAACATTTATTGCTGTAATATGTTATAAAACTGGACATATTATATTAGGTCCTACTTTATAATCCAACAGTACATCATACCTGGCAGCCTACTGGATACTAGCACAAACCCAGGCACAAATTTTTGTTTGCACATGCAAATATACAGGTAATACCAGCAGCATGCATCTTGAAAGAGATGGGTTCAGCGAAAGTTCAGCAAAGTCTTTTGTACTTCATATATGCCATAAAATTATGTATCAAAGTAGTAGACCTCCTTTTCTAAGCAGTGAGAAGTAACACCTTGCAGTTTCAGGGTAACCTACTAAGATTCATACTAAAAGAATTAGATGCACAGAAGGCCAAGGCCCATAGAAGTGCATCTCCAGCTAAGCTGGTTCATTTATCCCTTGGTTAATAAATATTGATCCAGATAATGTTTAAAGTCTGTGTGATTGGTACAAACTAGTAGCAAATTAGGTAAGGTGTTCCATAGGGGGATTATTCGCTGAGTTAAAAAGGGAGTGCCTTTTATTATTTCTTGGATATGTAAGAGGCAATTGATACTGATGACTTTGGAGGTAACAGTCCCTTTGGTTAAAGGTCAATCCTAGTCGTGACAGGAGTTCTGTATCATTTGTCAATTTATGGATTAAAAGAAGATCTCCTCTGGTTCTTCTTTGTTCCAGTATGTATAAAATTAAATCATCTAATCTTTCTTTGTACTCTTTATTTTGCATATTTTTAACTAATTTGGTCACTCTTCTCTGGACATCTTCCAATCTAACTACATCCCTCCTGAGGTGTGGACTCTGCAGGGGGGAACAGTAATCCAGCAATGGTCTCACATAGGCCCTATACAAGGGCACTATACCTGTTCAGCTAGGTTAGCTCTTTCTTCATCACAGATTCTTAAGTAATCTGCATCTTCTTCTCAGAAAATTCATGATGTCAAGTCTTCTGTGACATTTTATTAATTTTCTGATCCAACCTCCCTGCCTTTTATTTTTAGACTATCACATTCAATCAGTTGTCCTTTCTGAGTTTCCTAAGATAAACAAGTAAGAAAAATAACTCTAGGTAAGGCTTGACAACATTAACCCCTTCCTGGTTTCATTGTTGATTTATTCATTAACAAACTGCTCATTTTTAGAAATGTTATTTTTCCTTATAAAAATGTGACAGGGTTCTGACCCTGTCACAGGCTATATTCTGTCTGCATGACCTGCTTCTCACGTCATGTAACCTATGGTTATTCCATTCCATCTAGCTACTGATGTAGGTAAATGTGAAAATGAGATGTATCTAACACCTGTGGCTATCCTTCTGTGATTAATTGTAACCACAATAGTACCCGAAAATGAAATAGTGCTATAGTCATGTTCCAAAATATGCACCTGCTCTGTCACAAGCTGTCTGGGTGCACTTAGTTTGTATGCAGTTTTATAATACTCCAGTTACAGGGCACTTTTGTATTGCTTGCTGGGGATCAGGCTGGAGTTTTACTGAAGCGTGTTTTTGTACTACTTAACCTTTGGAGTGCAGATGGTAGTGCATTTGCTCTTTGCTGTCAGCTGTGACATTCCATTCAAATCAACATTGCTGACTACTGCCAAAAAACTTTCACCTTGGCATTGGCTCTTAATGAACATACCATCCTATCCTGTACAAAAAAGCCACAAAAACAACACACTGGACTAATGGCAGCAAAGCCATGCTAAGCCTCAGGTGTGCACCAAATGTTGCTTTGAGCAGACTACCACGGCAAACAGCAAAATAGCCATGAGGTTATGGTAAAATCAATGAGTCCAAAAGATCTTTACATGACTTATACTGTTGAAGAGTATTGCAAAATGTTTGATATGCCTGTCTTCAAATTATGCAAATTATGAGTTTCTAAATAAAGTATTGCACTGGTGGAAGAAACTATACATAATGGTGCACAACTGAACTTTCTGACAGTAGTGCTGACCAGACCTGATCTCAAGGTTGAACTGCTATATTGATATAACTAAAAATATTTGCAGTTTTGCTGTTATTGTCCATTTCAAAATTTGGATTATAGGACCAAACCATTTAGATCTCAAATTATTATGAAAACTACAATACAGATGTAATGTCCCAAATCATGTCTGGCTTTCCTATCACAGCAGCATACTCTGTCACATGATTTAGCATTATAATATTTTTCAATAAAATGAATATGATGCAGATTTAGAACCATAACTGAGTATTTGCCTGTGTCACCTTTTGTTTAATTCTATTTCTTACAGATATGTTAAAACCAAAATGGGCCTGACTTTCAAAGGGCCAAGAAAGCTGCAAGCCCCAGGTGTGCTGAACGTATGGTGCACGGGCTTTGTGGCATTCTCCCAGTCCCCTCCATCAGTTGCTGTGAGTTAGATCAACTTTTTCTGGTCTAGCTTGCAGCAATCCCAGGTACCCTTTTTATGGGGCTTGCACCAAATATTTGGCACAAGCTGCCATAAGTCAGGTAAAGTTTCACAACCGCATCTCACCTACTAAAATCAGGCACAGCTGTGACAAAGGTGTTTGGCGCAGCTGTGCCAAAAAAAGAGTCTGACGCAGGGCTTGATGCTGGCCCTGCATCACCCTTGGAAAATCGGGCTCAATATCTTCTTTTATTATTTTACACCATTTATACTAATCTGAGTTTCTAATGACACAAAATGTTTTAAAGTCAGCACAACTCACCAACCTTTCCTTACCTAATTTTGTGACATATTCATGTTGAATCATGTAATTGGTGGTAGCGACTGTATGCTTTATAGTTCTTATAAGAATGTTTTCTGGTTATTTAGGTCTATGGTACAATGAATGTCCAAAATATTTATTTTTTCCCATCCTACTTTTTGGGTCTATGAATAAGTTCATTCTTCCTAGCTTTTCAAGGTACATAAGAGCTCTAGTGCTAGCCCTTAGGGATAGTGAACATACCGTAAGTGTGAGCCAATGATGAAATGGAGTTCAGAGGAAGCACTGAAAACTAAAACTTTTGACACAAGCATAGTGGGTCCAAATAGATTCAGCTTCACTTTGGCAGTTCAGCACTTCTAACATCATGATGGGATAACTTTGTATTGGAACACACATGGAGGTTGTTTAAGTTTTTGTAAGACACATAACCAGCAGCAGAAAATTAGTACTACAGGATATCAAGAACCCTTTGCACTATGCATGCATTGGTGCTGGTTTTAGCTCCCTCAACAGAACTTATAACA
The DNA here is from genome assembly GCA_016271365.2 of Neoceratodus forsteri. Classification (NCBI taxonomy): domain Eukaryota; kingdom Metazoa; phylum Chordata; order Ceratodontiformes; family Ceratodontidae; genus Neoceratodus; species Neoceratodus forsteri. Next base: position 187,908,592 of record CM028132.1, on the reverse strand, counting down.
GCTCTTTATTTCTTTGTCAAGATTGATTTGTGATCAATGTTATAAATCACAAGAGCATTATGCATTATCACTTTAGTTGGCTAGTTAACAGAAGTTTAATGTGCTTACACAACTAGATGAGATGAGATGATGCTTGTGTGCTTGATTTACTTTTGTGGCTTTCCGCCTCTCTAGCCATGGGATATACCACCCTGTAGGGGTATGACACAAGGAACCCCAGAGGAGGGTTCCCCTCTACAGGTGCCATAGGAATGATTGTGTAGGCTAAAGGTAGCTTAGAAAGAAGCTCACGGATAAGAGAGATGAGCCACTGGAGGAGGGAGGTGGGTGGTGGGAAAAAAGAAATGAATCCTGGAGAGCCCCAGGATGAGTGACTTTTTAAGCCTGATGGGGGAGTGACATAATTGCTCCACCCATTGAACCTCAGGCTTAAAGCCCTCTCATTCAGTGTGCTTATGCAACTAGATGAGATGAGATGAGATGATGCTTGTGTGACTTGATTTACTTTTGTTGCTTTCTGCCTCTCTATCCATGGGATATACCACCCTGTAGGGGTACGACATAAGGAACCCTAGGGGATGGTTCCCCCCTACAGGTGCCATGGGAATGATTACATTGGCTAAAGGTAGTTTAGGAAGGAGCCCCAAAAGAATACCCAATCGGGTGTTGAGCATTGAAGAGGTGAGGATGATGAATGAATGAATTCTGAGAAGATGATATGGGCAAACTTCCTAAGGAGAGAGGGGAAAGCTGGAGCCACCATCTGCCTCCGTCCAACATTGGAACCTAACTAATTAACCTAAGAAAGTACTAATGCTAACTAATATATGACCATTGGCATGGAGGAGAGGAAAAACACCCTTTGAGGAGGAAACCTCTGGGGATCCAAGGCCTAGGTCACCTTCCCTCCAGGCTGATGACATTTGATTTAAGGATGTATGTCATTAAAGAGAAGGATTCATTAAAGAGAAGGAGATGAGTATGAAAGATGATGACAGGATAGGGAAAAACCCCAAAAGAAAGCACAGATCAAAGAAAGGACATGAGGCAGCAGGGATGCAAGAGAGGTATGCTCAAGTAGGTGATGAGAGGTGTAGATCCATGTAGAAGTCAGAGGAGGAAGAGGTATCCTGATGCACTCACAAGAAGACTGAGGATGATGCAGAATGATGATGGTGATCATGGCAGGAGTGCATCAGTCCAATACGAGAAGACTGAGGAAGAGGAGACAGGAAGGAACTCAAAAATGAACTTGAATGATTGTGGAGAGCAGCCATCCAGCCCTTACCAAAGGCAATGGACCGGAAGGCTTGGCCTTAAGTGGAGACAGAGTCAAAGCGAGGAAGCATGTGATGAAACAGACCCACATAAGGGGTTGATCGATTGACATGAGCAAATGGATGATAGATGATGAGGAAGTGAAGCCATGATTGGAGTGAATCCTGATGGCTGGTACAAAATAAGGCATATGAATGAGGAGACCTTTGTCTGGAACTAGGTGCTCAAAAGTGAGAGGAAGTATGATGATATGGCAAGGATGAGTGAATGATGACAGGAGTCAGGAATCTGATGCATGCAGCAAGAGGGCTGTGGGTTGATGAGGCAGCATATGATTGATGATAGGTCATGATAGGTATGCCCAAAAAGAAATAGTGATCAGAGGCCAGATGGAAGTGGCCAGAGACAGGCCACTGATGTGGAAGGCCCTAGAGTGGAGCAAATTCTGGATGGCCTGTACTGGATGAGAACTGCAGGAGATCAACGGTGAGGGCAAATGGAAAGCAATGGAGAATAATGATTCTGGGGCTGAGGCCAGATGAAGGCATCCAAGGCATAATGATTGAGTAACTGAAGAGATGAGCAGGTCGAGGCGAGGTATCGTGGACCCAATGATAAGTACTGCAAGAGGGCTTCAGTTCAATGAGGAGGCATGGGAATCAAGGATAGCAATGCCCAAAAGAAAGCAGAGGTCACAGGAGGAGGAGAGGCACAGAGGGCAGAGGCAACAGGAGAAGGAGGAGGAGGAGGGCAACAAGTGGAGATGATGGGATAGACACCCTGATGGGGGATGAAGGTAAGGAGAAGGAAGGAGGCTGGCATGAAGGAGTCCTGCAGGAGATCGATGAGAGAGACAACCAAGGAGAAGCTGGGAATGAAGGGAGAGGGGTAGCAAAGAGCCAGACCATGAAACAAATCAGGAAGGAAACTGGTACTCCAAGTGGTCAATGAGACAAACCCCCAACAGTTGTGAAGTTTGAAGAGTGCTATGATAAGCACACACAAATGTACCACTGCACTGGATGGGCCTACAACAGCCCATCATGTAGTCCAAAACAACTCACCGAAAAAGGTTCAGAAGAGATGCAGGTCCTGGTAGGAGCTGCGACATGCCCACAAGCAGAGGCATGGAGGATTCCATACAGGCAGAGACAGCAAGAGCCCCCCATGTTGCCAAAATATGAGGTTTTGTGCAGTTACCCAAGAAGGAAAGATGCCCCGAAATGGATGTTCTGGACTCCCAGTTTTGTAGTAGGGAACTGGAACAAAGAGTGAAAGAGAACTAAATGGGAGCAGAACGAGGAGAGCAGAATTAACTGTTAAAGTCGCAGCTGCAGCAGTCACCATTCTGTTTCCATCTTTGCACCGGAGCTCCTGTATGCAATGGGAGATGAACAAACAGTATGAGGAGAGCAGAGGTAACAAGCAAATGAAATGGATCAAGCCGTGGCTGTCTCCACTCCAGAATTGGTGCCTCTTTAGCAGGCGTCAGTGGCAGAGGCAACAATATGCATGAAAGGTACAAGCAGCATCGGGTTTAAACTTGAAATGAGTGAAGTTGGCAAAGGGAGAGATAATCGGGGAGAGGGGTCACCCGGAGGCAGGCAGGACAATGCAGGCAAGGGAAGAGAACAGCACTGAAACCCAGGAAGGGCAGGAGAGGCATGAGGTGGTATGGTAGCCAGAAAGTCCAATCAAGCGAGGCAGGCAAACACCCAGGGTGAGCGAGCTGCAAGAACCAGAGCCGAACATGAAGAGATTCAATGATAGGAATGGGGGGATTAGAGAAGGCAAGTGGGGAGGAGGTCATGTGATGCCTGCCTGAATAGACGCATTTTACTGAGCTCCCACACTCCTATCCATTAAAACACAAATTTCACTAACCTAAATGTTGGTTGCTGATAGTATCGCAATACTGGATTACTCAGCAGTGGCAGCAGTATTCTTATACCGGAATGGATGCTGAAATGAAGATTTCTCCACCGCGGCATACCCCGCCGACAACATTAACATGGGGTAACTCAGCCAAGCGGGCCAAAGCGCAGCCAATTAGTACATCTACCCACGTGAGCCCCCAGGCTGCCCTCACAGAAGAAAAATTTATCAAGGCTTGAATCCACTAAAAGAAATGCTGGGTACTCTGGCTACTCATGATAAATCCATGCAGATCTCACTTGAACAGCTTTCCCGATGCACTGGAGACAATGAGGCTCGAATCTCTTCTCTTGATGTTTGGAGGGCCCATATCGACCCAGAAATATCTGCGATGAGGCATCAGATGAAGAAAATGGAGGAAAAACTGGAAGACCTGGAGGGTCGCTCCCAAAGGAATAATTTGGTTATCTTGGGGCTACTGGAAGGAGAGGAGGGCCCAACAGTTACTGTATTTGTTCAAAAATTATGTGAAAAGATAGCTGGCCCTTCTCCAAATGGGTCTGTATACATCATAGAGAGAGCCCACAGGTCGTTGAGGTCAATGCTGCACAAAGGTGCTCCCACTAGACCCCTAATATTTCAACTCATCAATTTTTTGGATAAACAGTTTATACTGGCTAAAATATGGGAGCTGAAAGAAGTACAGTGGGAGCAGAAGAAAATTCAAATCGCCCAAGATCTTCCATACTCTGTGCGGCAGAAGAGATCGGTGATGCACCCGACAGTGTCTAAACTAATTGTTGCTAGCATTAAATACAGAGTTAAATATCCTGCTACTCTGCAGATTTTTCATCGGGAGAGCTGACATAGTTTTGATGAGTTGGATAAAGCCCAAGTTGCCCTGAAAGGTTGGTTTCCCGATCTGTTCAAATGAGGGCTCCATGATATAATTAAAGTGTAGCAGCTTTATTGTGATCGGCTTTTCGTTACAGCAGTGTGAATTTACTCAGTTGTTAATCTGCAGCCAAGGAGATCTCTTGTTTCAGTTAACTGGTATGGTCCGGGAAAGCATAGAAAGGCTATGAAAAACTTTATTTTTCTGTTTGGCTACCCTGTAGCAGCGTGAACTCAGACAAGCAGCTAATGCACAGTCCTTCTGGAACTAGAGCGCAGAGACAGTGATAGAGCACGGAGAGGTTTTATTATCAGCTCTCCTGCTGAGGATATTTTGTTAGTTCGGACCCAGTCAAGGGACAGTCCTCTTCTTTGCAGAGACATTATTTTTTTATTTCCAAGTTTAATTATTAATGCATACTGAAGAGCCTTCTAATAATAACTAAATGCTGTAATAGAGGTATTGCTGCATGTTTATAGAGCTGGATTTAGCACGAGATAGCTAAATAGCGCCATCCAGTGACCTTAGCGTGTTAGTATTTGCATTTGTTTTCTTGCTAAATATTTGAAGCAGGAGTACACTAGTTAAAATGTGTTAATTGCTAGTAGTCTGCGCTACTTGAGTTGGATAGGTCTAAGTTATAAGGTGTGTACACAGTAGAAATATAGTGTTACCTTATTTTTTTCTCTCTCTTTTTAAGCTCAACTTGAGTTATTAGCGGAGTATGTCTTTCTTCTCTATTACACACCTGGGAATCTAGGATGGGGGTGCAGGAGGGGGTGTCGGATTCAGGGAGGAATTAGTAATCATCATGACCCAGATGGGTATGAGGATTCAGTCGTTAGGACTGAGGTTAGGAATTTTATTGTTAGAATTGTTTAGAATTTTTCAATGTTATACATTTTGCTGTGTGTTTTTTGGGAATAGATATGGGACATGGGGGGAATAGGGGGTGAATCCTCAATGATACGATGGTTCTTTCTAAGTTTTATGATTCATATCCAACAGTTGGATGGCTTCAATTACTGGAATACATGTTTTTTTCCTACCCTCCTATATTGATATAGGATGGCTATGAAATTTATTACCTGGAATATTAGGGGAGCCCGCTCTAAGGTAAAGCGTTACCAAATTCTGAAGCATTTACAATTTTTACAATGCCAAGTCACTTTCCTGAAGGAAACACACGTTCTGTCTACGGAGGGGCTTCTCTTCCATAGACAGATGGTAGGACAAGTTTTTGCTGCAGGAGATTCATTAAGCCAAAGAGGAGTTGTGATTCTAATTTTTAAGGGCAGCAACTTCAAATTGTTGCAAAGCTTAGAGGACCCTTGTGGCCAATACTTGATGGTGAGGGGTATAATGGATCAGTTAGAAATTTTTCTAGGTTGCATTTATGGACCTAATCGGGATTCCCCAGAATTTTTCTCAGGCTTACCATCACAGCTGACCCAGTTTGCTCATCTCCCAGTTATTCTAGCCGGAGACTGGAATCTCACATTAGACCCAACTTTGGATAAAACGGGTGAAAGAGCATCCAGAATGTCTCCTGCCCAAGTATTCCTCCAGGAATTGCTAAACTTGGGTGGTCTTTGTGATCCCTGGATGGTCCTTAACCCCTCTGAAAGGGCATACACCTTTTATTTGCCAGTCCATAAATCCTTTTCTCAACTAGATTATTTTTTAATAAGTATGACCCTATTGTCAGTAGCTATGCAAGGAGGGATATTTGCCAGCACAATCTCAGACCACTGTCCTACCTGGTTGCAGTGTACTCCGTCTCCCAATATGCCCACAGATAAAATTTGGAAACTTAATAATCAACTTTTAAAAGAAGATCAGATATGTTCAGTGCTTAAAGCATTTATCTCCCAGTATATGGAAATAAATGAAGGCTCTATTTCAGATTACAATAGACTGTGGTGCTCTCTCAAATGCACTCTCAGGGGAGAACTTAGGTTGGCTTCCAGACGGAAATGGCAAAGAGAGGCTTCTCTTCGTTTGCTCTTTGACTGTATTGAAGGGCTTGAAAATAATTTCTCCTCTAATGTTTCAGAGAGTCAAATGGAACAATTGACAATTTTGAGACATCAATATGCAGAGAATTTGAGGGAAAGGGCTGAATACTCTATGTTAAAAACCCAATCTACATATATAGATCAAGGTGACAAAGCAGGTCATCTCCTTGCTCTTAGGCTGAGAAATCAGGAGGCTTCCCAGATAGTACTATCTATTACTTCACAATTACATAATTCTCAGAAAACCATTTCTAAGGATATTGTTGGGGAGTTTTCCTTATACTACAAACAGTTATATAGTCCTCCCTATAATTCTCCCTCAGTGCCTAAAATACAGGATTATCTATCTCATATACCGCTCCCTCAATTAACCTTAGATCAGCAACATTTCCTTGTAGCTCCTATAACCTGTCAGGAAATCCAAACAGCAATAAGCTCCCTCCCTTCTGATAAATCTCCAGGCCCAGATGGTTTTACTCCCAACTTTTACAAAACCTTCACTGCGAAGCTTACCCCTGTCCTTCACAAACTGTTTTTGTTCCTCTGCGAAAGGGGAGTTTCAGATGTTTCACTAACAGAAGCACTAATAATAGTTATACCTAAGCCAGGTAAGGCCCCTGATAAAGTTAATAATTACAGGCCCATTTCTTTTATGAATTATGATGATAAGCTTTTTGCTAAAATACTGGCCAATAGAATTCAACAGGTGTAGGAGGGTTTAATTGGGCCAGAGCAGGTTGGGTTTATGAAGGGTAGATCATCAGTAGACCATTTGAGGAATCTGTCGCATGTGTTCCCCGCTTCCAGGGTGACCAATCAGCCTATGGCCTTGGTCTACTTGTATGCGGAGAAGGCTTTTGAGAGAGTGAACTGGGACTTTTTGTTTGCAGTCATGACCAAATTTGGCTTCCCTAGTACTTTTGTTACATGGATAGCAACCCTACATTCATGTCCTAGTGTGAATATATATTGCAATGGAGCACTTTCTGAAAGGATTGAGCTTCATTCGGGTACTCACCAAGGTTTTCCACTTCCCCCTACTGTTTAATTTATACTTGGAGCCTTTACTTACCCTTCTTAGAACTTCCCCTTTAATACAAGGGATCCCTGGCGCATTATTTGATCTGAGAATTTTGGCCTATGCAGATGACATCCTGCTGCATCTTACTAATCCAGCAACTTCAGTACAGGTAGCCCTCAGTATTATAAAGGAGTATGGTCAGTATTCCAATTATAAATGAAATTTAAGCAAATCTGTAATAATGCCATTGAACCATTAAGTTAGCAGGAATGATTTTACACATCTAGGGTTGGAATGGACCACTAAACTTAGATATTTAGATATTACTCTTGTACAATCTTGGGGACTGATGGAAAAATTGAATCTGGATATTTTGGCCTCTAAGATTCGTCAGGATCTACAAAGATGAGTCAATCTTCCTGCATCTTTACAGGGTAGAATCAATATCATTAAAATGAATGTTTTACCCTGATTGTTCTACCCTCTAAATATGCTAAATTTATGGCTCCCCCTTAGGTGGTTTAAAAAAGTGCATAGTGCTATCTCGTCCTTCCTGTGGAAGGGGAAAACTCCACGTAGAGCCTATAACCACCTTGGACTCCCTAAAGATAAGGGTGGTCTTAAATTGCCTAATTTTCTGGCTTATTGTTTTGCAAGCCATATAGCAAAATATGCTAAATGGCCTAAGGGAAATGGAGTAACAAATAATGCTCAATATGTTCCCCTAGTTTGTTTTGTATACAACCTAAACGCTTGCACAGGATGCTGCAGGAGTCAGTTATTTTTACATCACTGAAAGTACATGCCCAATTTTGTAAACTTTTACATATTCCTAATATACTAGACATTTCTCAACCACTTGGAGGAAACTCAAATTTCAGATTAGGGGGCTGTATGTTGAATTCTAGGACTGACCCCATTTTAGTGGGGAAAGCAGTCTTGGATCTTCTTACAAATGGAATTCTTACTCAGAGTCAGGAAATGGTGACCCGTTTTAGCATGCCAGCCCGTTCCATTTTTAGAGTATTCCAGATCCGGCATCTGCTGATTGCATGGTTCGGAGTGGCTCCTTGGACCCACTGCCAGAGGGACCTTTTCCATTTGTTACAGACGCTGGCTTGCCAGCCTCATCTAGTTTCCCAACTGAAAGATGTTATACTTATTAAAATTTTGCCAGATCTGACAGAACCATCTAGATATTGGTCCCCTGCCTTTCCAGATTTTAATTTTGATTGGAAACATATCTGGTTTGATATGTATTAGGTGCTTTCCAATGACAGGCTCTGGCTCACCCAATTTTATATTCTTAATAACATTTACTATACACCCTCCTGATTGGCTAATATGGGGAAACTCCCTTCTCCCCTATGTACAAGATGTGGGTAAGCAGAGGGGAAACTTAGGCACATTTTTTGGGACTATCCTTTGGTTTCTCCTCTATGGAATAAGATCAAGCAAAAGTTAAACCCACTTCTAGGGTTGGTGAACTTTTTCTCCCCAAAATTTGTCTGATATGGGAATATGACAAGGTGAATGTTAAAGAAAGGAGATATTGGATAGCCTTGATTTCTCTATCAGTTAAAAAGGTGGTATTACGTCATTGGAAAGACCAGGAGGAGCTCTCATACTCAGAATGGCTTAATGAGCTCTTACATAATTTAAAAGTAGAAAAAATGATAGCTAGCCTCCATAATCGAATTTCAATATACCAGAAAAAGTGGGAAAAACTACATACATTGATTATGATAGCATCCCCTACTAGAATATGGTGACTATGGGTTTCTTCTCATAGATTTGATACATGGAGTCTGGGATTTCATCTTCCCATCGCTGATATCATTAATAGGAAGGACCATAAACTTGATGTATATTGCTGTTGAGGAATGGGGGGGAGAGGGGATGGGGGGTGGTATAGTATTGAGTAAGTTTACAGCTGAGAATGTAATAGTTTTTGTTTGAATAATTTTTGTTTGTATTGTTTTGATGGTTTAGTTTGTGTGATACAATATATATTTCAATAAAGTACATTACATTTCAAAAAAGAGAGGACGTCCGGTGACATCACGGCAGCGTTAACAGCCTGAGAGTTGAGCTCCCTTCCCGACAGAACTGCAAAAACCTCCTAAACTTTAAAATCAGCAGTAAGAATTGAAAAATGCCACCTGGAGGTGTTAAACAAGATAAAGGAGACAAGGGTCGCACAAAAGCAGCAACTAAAAAGACAGATGGTGCTGGATTGCTGGAGAACTGACAGGCCCGAAGCAGGAACGCCTCGATTACAAGCCAGCATGGCTCCGGATAAGACATGGAGGGAGAGATGGAGATTTTATCATGCTCCCACTTTGAGCAACTGCTACAAGAGATTCAGGAGTCCCGGTCAGAAAATAAGAGGGAGTTTTCAAAATTAAATAATAAACTAAGCAAAATGGAGCAGTGTATAGAGGGGGCAGAGGAGAGAATTGCACAAGTGGAGATGGCTGGAGATACCCTGGCACAGGCAGTGGGCTCCCTCTTTCAGCATACACTTGCCCCTCAAACAAAATGTACTGACCTAGAGGCAAGATCAAGGAGAAATAATCTCCGTTTGTACGGGCAGGCAGAGGGTGCGGAGATCCAACCAATGGCTCTATTCATAGAATATCTTTTAAGGGATGTATTGGAGCTACCAGAGGATTACCAGATGAGAGTGGAGTGGGCACACAGATCCCTGATACCAAAACCTACGGAGCCATCTGCAAGGCCCCAATCCATAATAATAAAGTTCTCAAGCTTTCGTGTGAAGGCGGATATATTGAAGAGGGCCTGGCAAAAGAAGAAACTCAAGTATGTGGAATCTCGACTCTCCCTAGACCAAGATTACCCCCCCCCGAAATCCAACAGGCCAGACAACGTTGGGTCCCGTATTTTAAAATGTGTAGGGAGCGTCAACTCCACTTTCAGGCACCCTTCCCAACAAAATTCAGGGTATTCTGGGTGGAGGGCCCAAAAGTATATAACTCAGTTGAAGAGCTGAATAAGGTCCTGAAAGAAAAAGGAATCCAGATACCTCATCATGAGAAGGAGCGTACCAAATGAAAGCAGATGGAACCGATGGATTGGCATATGGGTTGTGGGAGGGAAGAAGAAAGCTGGAACATCCTTGGAGGCAATGCGGACATTGTTGGAGAAACTGATTGGGGGAAAACTACAAAACAGAGGGAAACCGGATTGGAATAGTCAACCAGCAGTCTCGGTAGGCTGAAAAAGCATGGACAAGATTTTTTCTGATTGAGTTTCCTGCCCTGAAGGGAAAACGAAGATATGAGTGTTATGAGTCACAGGGGGTAAGAAAGGTGTGAGCAGTCGGAGGGTCCTGCCTGGAAACCGGCATAGCGGGTGGGTCATTGGATAAAATAAAGGACAAAGGACTTGAGACTGAACTAATATATACCAAACCAGAACATTTCTGAAAGCTTATTTGGGCCCTGCCTCATATGTTAATATGGGGTTCGCCCCCTTCTGGGCACTTTGGTGAACTGGTATACGATACCTAAATGGTTGCATGGCCCCTTGGGTTCAGTAGAGGGGGCCCATTGTAGTTGAGGGGTCAACAGCTGGGCCTAGTTGAGAGAGGTGGCATGATACAGCTGGTTGATCCTTGTCTCTACTAGAAAACAAGCTAAGTAAATATGCAGTTCGGGGGGGAGAAGGAGTGCTCTCAGTACAGTGGAAACTTTGGTTGAAGAAAACTGCCATGATGTTTAATTTAACCATAAACAGGGGCCTTGACAGTTATACAAGACCTCAGAGGGGGTCCCATTCAATTGGGGCATTTTACTTCTCCCTCATCTCCATTCCCCATTGGAAAGTCTGGGGGAAGGAGAAAAGAGATCTGCATTATCAGATTTCCTGCCTTGGAAGTTCGTTGAAAGTTGTAAAGTAGCTATTTTTATTGCCCTGTTGGCAATTGTAAGTTGATTTTTTAAGGTTCTCACTGGAGGGAACTATGTCTTTGGCCTGCTACTGTCTCTTCGGTGGGGCGGGGGGGCAGAAAAGAAGCTAGTTTTGAAGGCTGAATGAAAGCATAACAATGCATAGAGATAGGAAATTTTGTTCATATAATGTCCACGGGTTGTCTAGCCTGGTTAAGCGGGCAAAAGTGTTGAGTTATTTGAGGAAGAAGGCTGTAGACTTTATATTTTTACAAGAGACACATTTGTCTCCACAGGAACACATTAAGCTGGGCTCGATGGTTTTGGAAGTAGTGCCACAGCCTCGTATAAGAAAGGGCGCAGAAGGGGGGTGGCAATCTTGATTCCCAAGAACACTCCATATATAAAGACCGGTGAGCTGGCGGACAAAGAGGGAAGATATGTACTGATGAGGGGAACCCTTCAGGGTAAGCCACTGACCCTTACCTCAGTGTACTTTCCCCCGAGCTCGCAGTCAACAACATACCTGAATTTCTTGACCATTCTACAGGAGTGGGCACAGGGAGAGGTGATCTGGGGAGGGGATCTAAATTTAATTTTTAATCCGGCATTGGATTCTACCACACAAACACAAAAAAAGGATCAAGGTATAGCTAAAAAAGTGAAAAGGTTGGTAAATGAACTGGGGTATGTGGAATCTGGTGCCATCTAGAGGGCAAAAGGAAAGAATACTCATTTTATTCAAAAGTACACCAAGTATATACAAGATTGGATTACTTTATGGTTCCCAAGGAGCTGGTTGGCCGGGTTAGGGGGATCTTAGTGGGGGAATTCTTACTCTCTGACCATGCCCCGATTTTTCTGATGGTCTCGTTTGGAGAGTTTAGAAGGTACACCTTTTGGAGACTGAACTTATCATTGTTGCAGGATAAGGAAATGGCGGAGTCTGTTACTCGAACACTGGAGCAAACATTGGTGGACAACAATCTACCAGGGACCTCCCCAGCTGTGTTATGGGATACCATAAAGGCAGTTATTCGGGGGAATTTCATAAAATGGTCAAGCAGAAGGAAAAAAAAAGAGAGGCTAAAAAAGCTGAACTAATATCACAAATAGCACAACACAAGGCTCAGCAAAAAATCAAAATAGACAGGGATAGGACCAAATTATTAAAACAGCTTAAGGCTAAATTAATGAATATTCTTGATTATGCAGTTGAACAAAAATTAATGTTTCTTAAGCAGAAATATTATGAGGAAGGGCCTATGTCTTTGTGATTGCTGGCAGCTCAATTAAGGGTTCAGAGAAGTAAGGCTACTATACAGGCAATACAACACCCCCTGGATAATCGACTGGTTAAGGAAACAAATTACATAGTGGATTCTTTTAGGGCTTACTATTCCAACTTATATAAGCAAGGCCCTCAATCATCGAATGCACGGATTAAAGAATTTCTAGGGAGGTTGGATCTCCCCTCGGTTTCTGAGGAACAGGCTACAAAGTTAAGTAGACCGATTAAAGATGGGGAGGTGGTAAATGCCATCAAGAACTTAAAATCCATCAAATGCTCAGGGACAGATGGTCTGCCAGGGGAGTTTTACAAACAATTCAGAGGTAAGGTTTCCCCGTTGCTGGGGAAACTATTTCAGTTCCTACAGGGAGAAGAAAGCGAGATACCCCCTTCCTGGTTCCAAAGCAATAATTTCACTGATACCCAAACCAGGCAAGGACCCTGGGTTGTGCTCCTCCTATCATCCCATTTCAATTTTAAATATTGACTACAAATTATTGACCTCGATTTTGACTAAGAGACTTCAAATATTGATACCCCAAATAATTGGCCTAGAACAAACAGGTTTTATTCCAGGCCGTCAGGCTCAGGTTAACCTTAAGAAAACTTCCCTTTTAATTGACCATATAGTTAGCTCCAAAAAGTCTGCTCTTCTGGTCAGCATTGATGCAGAAAAAGCATTCAACAAGGTGTTGTGGAGGTTTCCAGAGGAGGTCCTTGCCTGTTTTGGATTGGGGAGTGCTTTTCAGACCCTGATAGCTAAAATCTACAAATCCCCTACAGCATCTATAAGAGTGAATGGCCATCATGCCAGGGGGTTCGGTTTGGAGAGAGGGACCAGGCAGGGCTGCCCTCTGTCCCCCCTCCTTTTTGCTCTCTACATTGAACCTCTGGCTCAGAGCATAAGGAGGGATGAGGGGATTGGGGGGTGGAAATGTCGGGTCATCAACACAGAATATCTTTCTATGCGGATGATGTCCTGCTTTATTTGGAAGACCCAGACATTTCTCTAAAAAGGGTAATGGACAGATTGTCTCAGTTTTCTGAAATGGCAGGTTATTCGTTAACTACCGCTAAAACCGAGGTTTTAAAATTTAGATATGTCCCCACCCAGGAAATTAGGGAAGCGTATCCTATGAGATGGGACCTTACACAAATTAAATATTTAGGGATTAATATCAGTAATTCCCCATCACAACTAAAAAATTTAAACTTTTCTCCCATGGTGCAGCAGTTAAAAAATGACTTCAGAAGATGGAGCGTATTGCCTCTCTTACTTCACAGTCGGGTGATGGCGGTAAAGATGAATGTCCTGCCAAGATTTCTATATCTGTTCCAAGGTACCACATGCTTAATGACAAGGAAGAATCTGGAAATATGGCAGAGGATGTTAATGAACTTTATTTGGGCAAATAGAAGGCCTAGAGTAAGACAACAAACTTTGTTTTTACCAAAGGATGAGGGGGGACTAGGGGTTCCATGGCTGGAAGGCTACTGGGAGGCTACACATCTGAGAATAGCTTTACTTTGGGGACACACCACATACAAGGCCACCTGGAAGGAGATAGAGTTAGCTGCACATCCCTCTCCCCCCCACCAGCAATATTGTTTCATGTTGCAGACCTCATAAAAGCACGAGATGGGATATACCCCACCACTCAGACAACGTGGGATGGGTGGAAAAGGGGTACCAGGAGGGAAAGGAAACATGGAGGTCATTGGAGATACGGATGGTGGGCGATTGACCCCGTGTTTGGTCCAGCAGTAGGGGACCCCTGGTTTCTAGATAGAGCCCAGAAAGGACTACGGGCACCATAGCAGTTGTTAGAGGAAGGGGGATTACTATCTTTTGAGGGAGCACAGAGAGTCTTTGATCTGTCCTCCAGGGATAGAATGCACTATTGCCCATTAAGTAGTTTTATCAGTAAAAAACTTAAGTTAGAATGCAGAACAGGTTTTGGGGGGATTAAGGAGCAGACTTTTGAAGATATTTGGAAAGCTGAGCATCCCACAGGAGCTATCTCTCAATTATATAAGAGGGGCATTAAGCGTATTAAAACAATTATGGACTATATTAAAATGGCCTGGCAACAAGAATTGGGCTTATCTATACCTGGGGGAGCTTGGGAAAAGACCTGGGGTAACATCTGGAGGGTCTTCTCTTCCCCTTCTTGGAAGGATTATCTGTGGAAAATAAGGGTTAGATATTTCAGGGTGGTCTCCAGACAACATAGGGGAACATCCTCAGAGTGTTGGAGGAATTGTGGAGCTGACACAGCCACTCATGAGCATATCTTTTGGTCTTGCTCCATCATTACTCAATTCTGGTCAATAATTGCTACCTCACTTAAGCAGATCTTTCAGACCCAGGAACAATTGGGATAACAGAGTTTGTTGCTTGGAGAACTCCCAGGAGAAATTAAGGGGAGAGAAGCCATATATATGTGGTAGATTTTAATAGTAGCAGCCTTAAAATCAATAACTAGGTGCTGGTTGCAGCCACTTCCCCCAACAAAGGAAGACTGGATAGAAACAGTAGGGCAAATTCAACAGATGGAGGAATTAACATTAAAGGTTCAGAGGAGAACCTCTGTCTATGTAAATTGTTGGACCCGTTGGATCCTTTGGTTAGGGAAGGTTACAGCTAAGATTCTATTAAGAAAAGCAGGCTTCTTTGAGTGTTAGGTCCCCGCCTTTTTATCCTCTTCCCAGACGACTCAAGTAAACTAGGGGTGTGGGCTCCCCAGAGTTGGGCAAAGCTGAGTAGCCCGGGCTGTGGAGGTTGCCTGATGCACCCAACAATATTTAAGCAGTGATATAAAATACTGTAGGCCAATATTTTGATCGGATATCTGCAACGAAATGTAGTACTTAACTCCCATAAGTAACTGGTTATAACAGATAGGTTAGTTCAGTAGAAGTGTGAGACCCTAGTATGTTTGTTTGTTTATATGTTATAGGTAGACATGCTTAATTTTATGAAGTTTAGCTAACTGTCTATCATATGGAATATGTACTGTTATAAGAAACATTGTATGGAGTTGCGTGTTAAATCCTGGTGGTTAAGATCAAGTGGCTACATTCTGCTACCTGGATAACAGCATATGGATGTACTATAAGTAAATTGATGTGAAGTAACTTACAAGAAATGAAACAATAAATGAAGTATAAAAAAAAAAATTAAAAAAAGAGAAGGCAAGTGGGAAAGTGGGGGGGACTGACGCAGAAGCAAATGAAAGGGGAAAAAATCGAGCTGTGAAGCAGCAGAAGGAGGGAGAAAAGGCAGGAACAGCAATGCAAGTGAGTGATGCAGGCAGCAGACAAGCAGCTGGAGGCAACCGCAGAAACAGGGAGATGGGGCAGAATGGGAGAGAAGAAGAGCAGCGCCTCCGGTCGCAACAAGAAATGAATCCTGGAGAGCCCCAAGATGAGTGATCTTTTAAGTCTGATGGGGGAGTGATGTAGTTGCTCCAATCATCGAACCTCAGGCTTAAAGCCCTCCCAGTATAGGACCTAACCAGTTAGAATAAAAGTGTGTGCTGCTACAGAGGACAGGACAGTACAGTGTGTGCTAGCTGCAGAAGCAGCCCTAAAGCAGAACAAGGACTTCTGCAAAAATGGGAATTTTTTTAATTTTTTTATTTCCATTTAACCAGGAGGGTGGGGGATTTTTAAAGGTTTTATTTGACAGATGATTTTTATTGTATTGACTGCTGTGGGTGCAATTGACAGAAATGCATATTTTTACTTTGATTGTGTGATACAGTAGCTAGCCAGCTAGTCAGTGAATGAAAAGTGAAGCAGGCTGCTGTATGAGGCAGTAGGTTTCTTAATATCCCTCAGTATACTGATGTGAGAGTACATCAGTGAGGTGTGGACAGGTGGTATCATTCTTCCTCATCACCCTCCATTTCCTCTCACTTCATCAGTCAGGCAGCAGTTTGTGTGTGTGCGTCTTGTGGGCAAATAATCACTGGTGTCTATTGTAAGTTATCGCAGTTGGTTGGTTGATGGAAAAAGTTTATTGATCGGCTACACCTAACAATATTAAAACATGCATACAATTAAAATGTATAAAAATACATTAAATACCTAGATTAGTTATCAACATTTACTGGTTCAAATAAATAGAAAAGCCATCCATTACAGTAAAATGTGAACATGTGGCCAATCCAAACAGCATAATACATTTACGACACAAGGCAGTACAGAGCACTTTAATCAAACAAGCGTACAATCATCTAGAGAAATGCTATACTAGAAGCATATAGTGTATGGTGGAATGTTGTTATGGACAAAAATCCATAACTAGAATAGAGTTGTTATTCTACAGTAGCTACAGTACGTCATCATAGCTGTTATGCTGCACTAGCTATGTAGCTACAGCAACATAACAACATGGAATGCTCTCACGCATGTGTGTCACACTACCACCACCAATCAGGAAGTGGCTGAGGCAGTGAGAACTAGAGTGGAGGAGAGCGGCACTGACAAAATCAACTTAAAAGTAAGATCTACTATGTTATTCTTTTAACACTGAATAGTGGACCATACACTATAAAAGAAAATGTATGATCTACTATCTATGCCAAGCATATGTAAACATCTTGAGATTGCTAAGGTGACAAACCTCTCGAGCTATGCTCTCGAGGTTCAAACTGTTGCCACAGCAACCTCTCAATGAATATATATGCTTGTTATAGATTGTAGGCTATACATTACCCTCTATGTAAATCACTGACCTATAGCTCTGATAGTCCCATATCCGGATGAAAAATGAGTCAATAAGTACAATGTCCATATCTTGAGTGGGGGCCATGTAATAAAACCTTGGTACCCAGAGAAGACAAAGCATTAGTAAAGGCAAACAAAATCTGCATTTAATCCAGCATAGCTAGAAATCATAAAAGTAAAAAAAAACTCTCATAGGGCTTGATCCAGACAATGGACATTCATGCATAAAAAAATCAGAACCAGTGTTTCACAAAAAGACCAAATTACTTTTTATTAAGAAATACATTTAAATACCACGGGTAGCTTATTTTTCAGTATAGTGGAAGGGCTTACTTTTCCTCACATGTTCAATAATGAAAAAATAATTGACAAGCTGATTAAGCATAAAAATTCCATTTACTGTAAGTAAAAAGCAGGACGAGTATTCCAGGATATACTGTAAGACAACCCTGTCAGAACAGATATAAGACAACCCTATCTAATGAACAGAGAAAAGGAAAAATAGTTCACATTTCTGGTCCATCTGCTGAATGAAAGCAGGGAGCATCATGTGCACTGAGGATATGTGCAAATCTAGCATACAGAATAATACTTAGAAAGATCTCCAGTTTATAGCATATAATAGCATGACTCTTGCCTAGATCAACAATAGAGTTCAAGTAGTGTCAATATCCAAACTAGACATTGTTTGCATCATACTAAGGAGAACATTTTGATGTTGCAACTATGTCCAAATTAATATTTATTTATTTAAAATTTGGTAACTGGGAAAGGCACACTGAGCTGAGGCTTGTTTCTAGGTGAAACCTGGGGGAAAGGGGAGAGGGATTTACAATGGTCAGAGTAGTACAACACTTAAAGCTCTCATGGATACAGTAGAACAATATACAATGTGCCCTATGCACTATTGGGGTGGACTGACTACGCGCACATATCTGGGGCATGCAGCCACTCTGCACCCTACATGCCCCCCATGCAGGATGCAAAAAGAGGGGTCAACAACACCTATGCTCCCAATCCCCTGGCCGCACGAAGAGCAATGCACCTGGGGCAGGCCGGCACTGTGCGCCATGCACTAAGGCGCATAGTGCTGGCCACAGAGGTGTGAAGGAGGTCCAGGGTATGACCGGGAGAACCCTGCCATAAGCCTCCTATGTGCCCCATGCACACCACTGTGCACCGCCCAGATCAGGAGGGTAGTCAACTATGCCAGCCAGATGACCCCATGGCTACCCAGCACCACCCAACACAGATCAGTGCATGGCTTCTACCTGTTGCCCCTCCACCATACCCACACAGGCACCAGCCCATGGATGCTACACCCTCAAACATGTCAACCCCTGCTCCGGGCCACCCAGGCATGTTGTGGGGTACTGTGTCCTCCACACTGCCAACAGACCCCCACCCTATCCCTGCAACTTGCTCTGGAGTCACATCATGGGAGGGCTAGCAGCATTGCCCTCCTGTCACCGCTTCAGCCACCAGCTATTGGTCTTCCATGGGGTGCGCTGCCAATGCACGCCCCGCTTCGGAGGTGATCCACTCTGTGCCCCTGTCCAGTCATCTGATTGGATGCCCTGCCAGGTCCACATCCCTGCCCCCACCTGCCCTGTAGAACCCTGCATTACAAGGGGGCAGGGCCGCAGATGAGTGGCCAGCAGTTGTGAATGCCACCGGTGTGTACCTGTCTGCAGGTACACTGCTACACGGACAGGGTACACGTGGATTCCGCGTATCCCCACCCCAATATTGCATAGGGGCCATTTTTGGCAAACATCTATTTAAGTTACACAGTTGAAGTAGCATTTTCAAAGTGCATAGTACATGTGGGTATTTGTAAACAGTGTTTTCACTGTGTGTAGCACATTTAACTATTTTGAAATAAGAGACAATTATACATTGGCAATATAAACTTTTTACCACAAGCTAGGAGCAAAATTTGCAAAAGAGTAAAGAGTGGTACAAGAGAAGAAAAGTTGAGAAATTAAGAACATAGGGAATTTGAGTAGAGGGCCCTTCAGAGAAGATGCAGGGGAGAGATGAGAGTATGTTGATTAACCATGTAAATCCTGTTCTTAATGTATTCTTTATACTTAAGACTGATGAGAATTCTCTGTTTAACTTAATCATATATACAGGTAAGATCATTCTCTTTCAGTAATGCTGTAACATAAAAAGGTCAAGGGGACAGCTTACATCCCTTTACCAACCAGCTTTCCTTCTCCATTAGGCCCATCTTCACAGTATTATCATTAGATGACCTAGTAATTTTTATCCAATTGCTCATTTCCAGGAAATCTGCTAAAGTTTTAAAGCAGTCCACACCAAATGCTGCCCTGATATAGGCTGTAGGCATAGATCTAGTAAGTTGAAGAGAAGATTTGTGTAATCAAATTACATTTTCTTAAAGTCAGAGACCTTATAGGGAGACCAAATTTCAAAGCCATAAAGGAATTGCACATTCAGTTTTGTAGAGAAATTGCACTAAAGGTCTGATGCTGTTTCTTCTGTATTTATAGTTAAATTTTCTTAAACTGAAAAATGTTATTTTTAACCTTGGCCTGAGTCTTCAGAAAATGCAAATACCAAGAACCATTACATCAAAAATGGAGACCAAGACAGGTATATTTAGAGAATTAAGTTTTAGATGAATTCCCCTCCCATTTTATGACAGGTTTTACTGTTGCCAAAAATAACCACCTGACTTTTATGAGAATTAATAGAGAATGTTTCTGTGACTCAGCTGCAACACAATCATGCTTTTGTTGTAAGCCAGACTGGGAAAAGAGAAAAGGGCCTTATCATTGGCGTAAATGATGGCAGGAATCTCCATGAATCCAATTTTGGGGGAATTACAAATAGCCTTCAAAAAAGTTCCAAGAATATGATCAATGTATGTAATAAAAAGGGTTGTCTGAGTAGGTATCCCTGATGACTATATTGAGCATTTTTGGGAGACACTGCCAAATGAACCAAATCTGACCTTTGCCCAAGTCTGACTCTTGGAGATAAAAGTAACAAGGGATGGATCAATGTCACTATCATACATACGCTGCCAGAGTATGTTCTGCGATATAGAATCAAAGGCAGCTACATAATCAATAAAACCAACATACGGTTTTTGCCTGTGGATGAAAACATATTTCCCCAAAATATGCCTCAGAATGATGTAATTATCAAGTGTTGAGCAGTGCTGCTTTTATTTATTTATGCATTTAGATCTAGGATTACAATTACCTTTGAGCGAAGGCTCTTTTACAAAGGTGCCACGTCAGGTGCTTAAACCCAAACTGCAATTAAGACCCCCCCAGCGAGTAGTTTATCACACAATCTTTCAAGAGTAACTTTACAAAATATATTAGAAGATATATCCAGAAAACTGATTGGATGATACATACTGGGGTCAGCTTTGTTGCCTTTTTTAAAAATCGGAACTATTTCCGCACCATGCCATGAATGAGGAAAGAATCCTTTGTCCTATATATTTATTGAAGAATAGTAGGAGAAAGTCCAACCATAGTAAAGAGGAATGCAAATATATCTCCACAGGCACCAACTGAGGACCAGGAGCCTTATATCACTTAAAGGAATTAAGAGCAGAATGTACTTCAGCAGTAGTAAAAGGTCTAATTGTATGCTGATCCAAAATACTGTAGGAAGTACTATGTAACTAGGGACTGTAGTAAAGGGGGACAAAGTGTTTTAACCAAACATTAAGCGGGAACATATGTGTCTTTGCTAGATGAAAAATATGAGGTTCTCATAGCAACCAGATGCTAGAAGGTTCTGGCATCATTCTTAAAATTATATTAAGAATAATATCCCATTATTTATGACAATAGTCTGGAGTTTTATTCTTCAAAAAACATTCTTATAATCCTTCCTATCAACATTAAGGGATCTGCAATCATCCCTTGGGAGTATTTCCGGGTAAATTTAATGCTAGATAAGAGTTTGAATTTCTCCTTTCTACAGTGCCAGTTGAACCACCCATACCTAAGATGAGGTTTAGGCTGAGAATCAGTATACAGAATAGAATGCATTTGGACAAAGAGGGATTTCAATAGATCATACATTTCAGTGGCAACTCGACCATCGATGTCCAGTTGTAACCATGATTCTAAATAAATAGCAGAAACATGTTCCAACTTGAAAGGAATATCCTGATTCCAGTTGACTTTCTTCCAATTTCTAATTTCCGCATTCAGAATGGGAAATACTGGAATACTGAAATACTGGCCTGGTGAGTCACAGATCACTATCAGCTCCATTACTTAAGGAAAGAGCAAACCACATGTGTACTGGACTATTCCAAATGGCAAGATTAATGGCAGATATATCCAATGAAGAGAGAAATGTTAATTGCCCAAGTTCATCTCCTGCCAGCCTGCCATTCAAAGGATAACTGATAATCTAGCATGAATTTATTATACTAATGCCAGCATTGTTAATCTTTCCTTCATGAGAATGTCTCACTGAGAGTTCAGGGACATTACATATTGTCCCAGCCACAGTGTTATCAAGAAGACCATTGAATGCATTGGGGAAGTGCTCATAAAAATCCTCAATCAGGTACCTCAGGAGAGCCCAAAGGTTATTTAATGCAAATTTAGAAGAAGACTGAGATATAGAAATATCAATCATTTAATGCAAATTTAGAAGAAGTCTAAGGAACATAAATATTAATCAAAATGACTAAAATGTTATAGACATTGACTAAGGTCGAAAGTCTGTGAACTTTTTAGGCAACAATACCTGACAGGATGAGAGATATTGTGCTATACCAGACTGCACCAGGAATATGATGAGGCCCAACCCCACAGGCAGTGTGCCTTATAGCCCTGGGGCATTTTGGTATAGCACAATACCACCCACCCTGGAGGATATTATTATGCTTAGAAAATGGGTAACAGGTAGACAGAAAGAAACAGACACAAAAATGTATGTTTAACTCAAATAAATATTAATTTATTGGTAATTTACTTAGATTTCATACTATATGGAGAAAACATAGTCCCTTTTTGGGATGGGATGGGTAAAACAATAAAACACTTTTAAACCACAGGTTGCACAGTGAGTCAGTGCATGTCCAGTAAACTGTGGTCCACTATTTCTTGTATTCTATGACATGGCATTTAAATCACCCAGACTGATGGTTCTGGGTGATTTTAATGCCTGGGTCAATGACGAACTCTCGCAGTTTGGACAGCACTTGCTCCAGTTGATGTCATCTCTGGGCCTTACACAGATAGTTACCACTGCTACCCATAAACATGGTCACTCCCTTGACTTGGTTTTTCTCCTGGAGATCGAGATCTCTGATTTGGGGGTGGAACCAGTTGGGTGGTCCGATCACTACACCGTGGGGTTTAGTTTTAGTGCCCCCCTTTGTATGCCTACCCCTGTGGAAATGATCAGGTATCGCCCTTTACAAGACATTAGTTCAGAAGGCCTGGTGGTAGTGCTTGACCTATCGTCCTTTCCAGTGGCAAACAATGACCCAGATGCCCTCGTGGTGGCCTATAATATGGCCATCTCGTCGGCTCTGGATGTCATTGCTCCTGTCCGTGTTCGCCCTCTCCCCCTTCACCCTCAATCCCGTTGGTTTGATGGGACATTGAGGGAGATGCGGCTACTAGGGTGAAGGTTAGAGCATTGCAGGTGTAGATCCTCTGTTGATGCCAACCACCCTAGGCTGATGGAGCATTATCAGGCCTATCAATCTGCAATCACCCACAAGAAGGTAGAGTTCCTGTCCAGGGAGATTGCGGCTGCTCAGAATCAACCAACTCAGCTTTTTTATACTGTGGACAGGCTGTGCAGCCCAGCCTGTCTGCAGGTTCGAAGGGCTTTTTCACAAAGGGAGTGAGATGAGCTTGCTCGATTCTTTGCTACTAAGGTGGCTGACATTAGGAAGGTGCTTCAACCAGCACACTCTAAGGGCATTCATTGCTTTGGATCAGTGTGAGACTGCTGCCCCTTGGTTTTCCTGGAGTTCCTTCGACCTACCAGAATTCATGGATATCAAGTGGATTGTCCTGGTTGCATGCCCTATGTGCTATAGTTTGGATCCAGGACTAACTTCCCTGATTTTGGGTTGTATCGATTCCTTTGGTCCAGTCCTATCACGGATAGTCTGGTGCTCCTTGGAAACAGGTGAGTTTCCGAGCTCCCTGAAGGAGGCAGTGGTAACACCCCTCCTGAAGAAAGCTTCTTTGGACCCTGACTGCCATGCAAACTACAGACCAATCTCTAACCTTCCCTTTATAGGGAAGGTGATTGAAAAGGCAGTGGCTGTATAGCTGGAGAACCATTTGACCATCCATGATAACGAAGAACTGCTCCAGTCCAGTTTTCAAAAAAGGCATAGTACTGAGACAGCGCTGGTTCGGGTGCTCAATGATCTCCTGATGGCAAGGGATCGGAGGAACTGTTCCATTCTGGTTCTTCTAGATCTCTCATCAGCCTTTGACACTGTGGACCATGGGGTTCTACTTGAGCATCTGAGGTTTATCTGTGGACTATCAGATGTAGTCCTCAGGTGGTTTACATACTACCTCACCGGAAGAATGCAGAGAGTGGTTTCTGGGGTTTATTCCTTAGATCCAGTTTCTCTGTCTTGTGGGGTTCCTCAGGGCTCGGTGTTGTCCCCCATGTTGTTCGCAGTGTATATGCTGCCCCTCGGAGACATTGTAAGAAGGTATGGGCTGAGGTTTCACTGCTATGCTGATGATACCCAGCTCTACCTTTCTTTTGCACAGAATCAGGATGGAGCTTTCTTGGTCTTTAATAACTGCCTTAGCGAGATCCAGGAGTGGATGGATTTGAGTTGGTTGAAGTTGAACTCGGAAAAGACAGAGGTGTTGGTAGTGGATTCGGTGAGCCAGATAGGGCGGCTGGGGGCTGGTTCACCCTCTGGACTTTATCTCAGGGGTGTTTCACTCCTGACCTCTAAATGGGTGCATAACCTGGGGGTAATTTTTGATGAGGGATTGACTGTGCATTTGGAGGTGTCTGCCATCGTCAAGTCTTCATTTTATCATCTGAGGAATATTTCCAGGATTAGGCACCTTGTTCCATCCAGTGATCATCTTACATTGGTCCATGCCTTTGTGTCCTCACATCTGGGCTATTGCAATTCCCTTTATCTAGGGCTTTCTGGGGTTGAAATCCGCTGCTTGCAGATGGTGCAGAATGCAGTGGCCCAGCTTCTGACTGGTACCTCTCGGTCCAGCCATATTTCACCGATGTTGCGCAGACTGCACTGGCTGCCATTGCAGTGACAGATCACCTTTAAAGTCAGTCTTCTGACTTATAAAGACCTACATGGACTTGGTTCTGACTACTTGAAAGAGCTCCTGGTCCCTTACTGCCCTGGGCGATCTCTCCGTTCAGCTGGCGAGTGGTTGCTAGAGATCCCAAGGGTGTTCTTGAAATCTTCTGGGGCTCATACATTTATGTATGCAGCCCCTACACTCTGGAATTCTCTACCCCACCAGTTACAGGAATGCGCAACCATGGAGGGATTCAAAAATAGCCTAAAACCGTATCTGTGGATGCATGCATTTGGGGTTTGATTATATTTATTTGGTTGTTGTAATATGTGAAATTTTAAATATTTTATTCTGTACGGCGCTCTGATTTTTTTTGAAAGGTGCCATAAAAATAACGTTTTATTATAGTTTTTTATTATTAATAAATTTACAGGTGCAATGACTGTACAATTCACTAGAACGAATGGTGATCTTTGTGGAGTTTGTAAGCAGCAGGGAAGAGCTGCAGCATGGAGTGTCTTCAGGCATTTTTGCTTCTGCTTCCTCTTTCTGTTTAACTGGTTTGGGCTACCCACCCAGACACTTGCTCCATTTTTTTTGGTTTGAAGAGAATGCTGACCAGTAACTTGCAAGACTTACCTCATAGTCATGCCCCGCAACTGTCATGATCGCCCTGGCTTGGAGATCTGCATTAGAGAGGATCTAAACTGATGTGGCTCTGATACTATGGTTCATGTATCTCCTACTTAGGCATGATTCTTCACTGACTTTTGGCATTAGAGATCTGACCCTAAAACGTTTTTGCCCATAGGCTCTTTAGTGTACTGTACTACAAGTCTTGGGTGTTGTGAAATTACTGTGGAAGATGTCATGGGTTTAAGTAAAATGCTGTTGCATCTGCTGGTATTTTAAGATAGATATTTTTCAAAACATTTTATTGGGCAAATAGGGATTTCTAGCTTTTCAAAGACACAGCCTCTGTTGTTTTCTTTGTTGATTTCCACTGGATTATTGTGGTTTTTAGTATGGGCATTCTTTACAAGGCTGATGAATCTGGGTCCATTTTCATCCAGCTTGATTTCAAAGGATGGTGGCATTAGCCCTCTTAATCCCTCACAACAGCGCTGGGCTATATGTAGCTGTGTTTCAAACCACATGCATTTCACAAGGCCCAGGGCAGTGTTGGGAGAGAGAGAGAGACGCCGATTCATGAAACTTCTGAAGATCCAGCTCAGACAAGTTTGGAGGCAGGCAGCATTTGCTTTGTTCAGTTTACAGTACCTTTTATAAAATGCTCTAAAATCCATTATTGTCAAGTTTAAATGTCAGATTACTCATGATGTTTATAGAATGAGCAGTCAAGGGGTTCTTTAAATATTCAGTCTTGCACACATTGGACAGAACCCAGAGACAGAGTAGTTGTCACCAGTGGCAGTTTGTTCTTCACTATAGAAACATAGACTTTGATGGCAGAGAAGGACCACTTGGCCCACCCAGTCTGCCCATTTCCCTACCTACTGGATAAGCTGCAGATTTTAGTTAACCAACAACCTACTTCCTGCCACCCCCCACTATAATTGCCTTATGTCTGTCCCATGCATGTTTGAATTCCTCCACTGTTTTAGACCCCACAGCCTCTTCAGGAAGGCAGTTCCATGTGTCCACCACTCTCTCCGTGAAAAAAAATTTCCTCACATTATCCCTGAACCGTCCCCCCTCTATCTTTAAATTGTGCCCTCTTGTTCTTACATATCTCTTTTTCTGAAAGATGCTACCCTCCTGGACTTTGTTGATTCCCTTGAGGTACCTGAACATTTCTATCATGTCCCCCCGTCCCTCCTTTCATCAAGGGTATACATATTACACTCTCTCAGTCTCTCTTCATATGGTTTCTGATGCAGACCCTGCACCATTTTAGTTGCCCTCCTCTGGACTGCTTCCATCCTGTCTATGTCCTTGCATAGATGAGGTCTCCAAAACTGCACACAGTACTCCAGATGGGGTCTCACCAACTGTCTGTACAGAGGGATAACCAATTCCCTTTTTCTACTAGTGATGCCCCTTCCTATGCATCCCAGTATACCCCTGGCTCTCCTTACTGACTTCTCACATTGCTTACCCACCTTTAGATCATCTGATATGACTACCCCCAGGTCCCTTTCCATTGTTGTTGTTGTTAGTACCTCCCCTGCTGTTGTGTCCTCTCCTCCTGGGTTTTTGTTTCCCAAGTGCATTACTTTGCATTTCTTTGTGTTGAATCTAAGTTGCCATATGTCTGACCATTCCTCCAACCTTGCCAAGTCCCTTCTCATCCTTTCTACCCCCTCTTGTGTATCAACTCTGTTACAGATCTTTGTGTCATCTGCAAAGAGGCATACCTTTCCCTCCCAGACCCTCTGCAATGTCACCTGTAAAGATGTTAAAGATGACTGGACTTAGTACTGAGCCCTGAGGTACTTCACTAGTGACCCCCCTTTCTTCGGAATGTGTTCCATTCACTATTACCTTCTGTGTCCTGTTGTACAGCCAGTTTGCTACCCAGGCTACCACCCTGGGACCCACTCCCAAGCTGGCTTAATTGATTATCAATCTTTTGTGCTGGACTGTGTCAAATACCTTGCTAAAGTCTAGGTTGGCCATATCCACAGCCCCTCCCTAGTCTATTACTTTGGTCACCCAGTCAAAGAAATCTATTAGATTCATCTGGCATGACCTTCCTGCTGTAAATCCATGCTGCTTTTACTCCTGTGCCCCGCTGGCCTCTAGGTACTCAACAATTCTATAGAACTGCCTGAGGAGATTGTTAAATTTTCTGGAGATTTGTGCATAAAGTCAGTTGACGAGATTTGTTTTAGCTCTGTCATTAAAACCACTACTGACAAAGTGATGTTCTTTTTTGCATTTTTTCACTCCCTGTCACTTTCAATAGTGTGAAGCTCCTCTATATTTACACAGATGTGCCTGTCAGAGATGGCAGTTCCATAATTTTCTTCCATGTTTATTTTAAAGGTGGCATCACAGGTGGTGGAGCGTCTTCTTGTCTGAGGAGTTCTGACATGAGCAGATCACCCATAAAATTGAAATTTACAGGTACATTGTCCACTATGCTTTTCTATGAAGTGGGCCACAAGAAAAAAACAAAAAATGCTACCATTTCAAACTGTTTTGACAGCTAGCTGAGGGATATTGCAAGTAATAGAGCAGTTGGCACTGGCACCAGTTTTATAATGATCTCTTTTGGCACATAAATGTATGCCCTGTCAGGGATCATAGCCAATTAGAGACCAGGATTTTCCCTACCAATTTTTAAATAAATTTAGAGGCAATATAAGTATCAATTTTAACAAAACATGCAGAACCCCCCTGACGCCTTACCTAACTTGTTATCTTTTTCGATTGCCACCTGAAATAGCTCAGAATTATTTTTGCCAATGTCTTGGTCCTTTAAATGCCAGGTCTTTTGAAAACATAAGATGACAAAGCATGATAAGAAATCAGCCCATCCTTGAGCCCCCTGATTTAGATTTGAGATCAGCAATATTCCAAGAGAGTATATGATCAGAAAAACCATCCTGAGAACTTTTAGTGGACACATTAGGAGCAAGATTTCTTCTTTTTTTTTTATAGGCACATTCTTCCCTGGACTGCTGGTGAGGCTCGGTGGTGGTGTACCGACCATCCACTCTGTCTCCCCTTGTGGGGTTCACAGTGCACAGTAGGGGGTGTGGGTTTTTCACAGTTGCTGAAGTAGCTGTGGGAAGCCCCTAAACCTCCCAGAGGGTGCCGGCATGAAGGACCAGGGTCCAGGTGGGAAGCCGTGAGGAGACACGGCTTCTTCCAGGTGCCTAACAGTACCCTCCCCTCCCAACACCATCCACTAGTCAGACCAGTGCCCAACCCTCCCACAGAGAGGAGAGCTGCATTACAGTGGCTCAATCCAGCTCCTCCCTCCCCCTGCCAACCCTAATGAACAGGGCTTGTTCTCGAACCAGGGTCACTGTTGCAGCGTGAGGTGTAGCGTCCATCTCCTCAACCCTCAGCACCACTGGGCCAGCCAGGAGAAGGATTTCTGTTCATAAAATTATTACATAGCCATTGGTAACCTGCTAAGACATTAAACCGTTTTGTAGTCAGAATTGCAGAAGAAGCTGTCTTAGCAATGGGAAGGGTAACCACACACATGGGAATATTAAATTGAAATATTAAATTTACAGCAATTATTAAGGACAAGAGAAATACCCAGGCTGTCCAAACACTACAATTTGGCCAAGACTGTACTCACAATTTCCTTATATTTGAAAAGGACATCCACGTGGCCCCATCAAAGACTTCCCATCTCATGGCATTAATTATCCCTTTATTTCCCAGTGATATTTCTAGGTAATTAGAAAAGAATAAGCAAATTGATTTAGTCAACTTAACATTTTTTTCACCTGAAGGTTTTTTGAGCCCAGCAATACTTAAAATAAACATAGATGTATCACAATAAAGGGTGTTACCTGCATAATAATCCTTCTGCTTATTTATATATGTCAGAATTAAATTACATTTCTCTAGCAAGTGACCATTATTTCAAAAGTAATTGGCCACCCTATGGGCTGCACAAATAATTTGGACACAGCAAAACCATATTTATCCTTGACAATGCAAACTTCAAGAATGTCTCCCTCATTAACCTGAATCATATGTCGGAACAAAGGACAGTTTTCCTCCTCCGGGAAGTGTGAGGAACAGTGGTCAGTGTTAGACTGGACCCTAGTAGAGGCTAGGGTCTGGCACACTAATGTTGTATGATGGAGGGGCAGAGGCATGGCAGATGCCTGGCGTGCTGCATATGACAGTGTGTGAGGCACTGCTATTGGCATCCTTGCATGCCCCCCTATGTGGGGAAAAGAAACATGGTAGAAATTGCAGGTGGTTGGATGAAGGAGGGCAATCGCAGGCCCCACCCTGACCAGCCAGGCTCACCAGCCCGAATCAGATCCTGTATATGGTGGTGGTTGAGAGCCTCCCCCTGCTAACCTCACCGGGGGAGGGCAATCCCTGGGGAAGAAAGGCTGGTGGTGATTCCCAGTGGACATCGGGGGATGGGGCTGGGGTGCCCTCCTGAACATGGGCCATCTGGCATGGGGCAAAAAACAGAGTAAAGAAAAAAGAAAAAATTCCTTCGGTAGGTGAATTTGAGGTAAAGTTCTTCTAATATCACCCATCCTGGCACCGCTGATAGTTAAATCTTCTCTGACAGTATCTAACTAATTTCTAATGATGACCAGCTGCTCCATCAGCATAAGATTAGCAGCATGTGGGCTGCTCATTAGATTGATTATGGCACAACTACTAAATGGAGGGAAATGTGATATAGGCTCTGACTATTCATTGTTGGCACTAGATACCTTAGATAATTTCTCTCTGTTTGTTGATACCCAGACATTGGAGGGAGCCATATTAATATGAAATAGTTTAACATTCATTGAATTTGATTCATCAAGATTTTTCAAGCCGGCCAGCATGCCGGTGGAGCAGTAGCACTGCCACTCATGATGCTGATGACCAGGGTTTGGGAACAAGCCTGGGAAGTTGGAGGGATGGCCAAGGATTGCTCTCCACCTCCAGGTGGAGGGTGGGGAATTACCCTGTGTTTGGATGTTTGAATAACTCTGTGCAGTAGCTAGGGGTATGACAGCTGGAGCTGTCTTAGTATGGGAGATGTGTCAGACATTAGGTAAAACCCACCACAACATCATTGCATGACACACCTACTGGGGAGAAAATCAGAAAATGGAGGTTTTATCTCTGCAGGATGCTGTCTGCCCCAATATTGCACACCCTGCACCACCAACTGGGCTCCCACTTCCATGCTTCTGCTCCTGCGCTACCATTCAGTTTCCTTCGGGGGGAAGAGGAATTCCAAGCAAACCCACCCCTGAGGGGTAAGGTGGGGGGGTGTTCAGGAGTGAGGTAAGTCCTGTGATGTGTGGCAGGGCTGAGCATGCTTGGACCAATGGGGGCTGGTGGACAAGTAGCAAAATAAAAAGATTTTTCAGGCCAACAATAGCGTTATAGAGATCTGTAAGTACTGTACTTCTGCCATGATAGAATTCAGGATCACACCTCTGGCTAACTTAGTATCCTCAGCCTGACTTAAATGAGAAGAGGGGATGGGAAGTGGTGAAAACTGATAGACAAGGCAGCTGCCTCAGCCTGAATATTTACATAAGAGCTACCAGAGCAAAATTCACAACCCACACCCATATTAGTATCTACTGGATTCATTACAGTTGATTTCAAAAGAGTCAGGCAGCTTCAAGGAGCTGAACACATACGCTGTGCAGAATTATTACAGGTCAATGGAATAATAGTAGTAGTAGAGGTGAAGTGCCTTCGCTCCAACACAATCTGACATAGCCTTGGTGAGTCATGTAATTGTGAGTTTGTTTATTTGGTTTTTGGTAACCAGGTAGGTACACTAGACATGTAAATGCTTATTTTCAGGCATGACCTGGGATGGCACAGAACAAAGTTCCAATATAGAACAAACAAACATAATACATTTACAAAGCCTAAAATTCCAGGCATAGACCAGGAAAGATATGTAGTAATAGTAATAAATGACAATTAGTGCACAAACTACAAGAGTACAAACTATGATGTAGGCTATTGGGCGAAAGCATAGTGCATTCTATCAACAGTTGTTTAAACTTCCAGCAAGGGGGGAGTTGTATGTTCTAGATACAACTCTTTAACCTCAATTTTTCAACTATTCTTCAAACCCTGCATCCATAATCAACCGTAAATTCCCCCAAATGAACACTACTGGTGTCATTTCTAAACCAAATATAAATATTATATTAACTAATGCCAGAAGTCTACGCAACAAAAAAGAAGAACTTACTTACATCCTTCAAGCACAAAAAATATCAATTTGTGGAGTTACTGAAACTTGATATAGGGATGAAGACTGGAACACTGACATAAAGGGATATAATAAGTTTTACAAAAACCGAAATGAAAATAAAAAGGGAGGAGTTGTATTATACATTGATGAACACTTGAAAGCAAACACAATTAAAACTAAAACAAGTAATAATGAGAGCTTATGGGTCAAAATTTTTCTCCTTCATAGTCCACTAGTAATTGGGCTAATATATAGATCTCCTAGTTTAACTAATGATGAAAATCAAAGTTTAATAGAAGAAATATCTGAGGTACACATTGATACTCCCTATATACTGATGGATGATTTCAATTATCCAACTGTCAACTGGGACGATTATACATCAGCTTCAAATACTGAAAAGATGTTTATGGATACTTTTCTTGAATCTAACCTAGAACAAATAGTTAATAAACCTACCCATGGTAACAATATCCTTGACATTGTACTCACCAATGTTAATGAGGAAACTGATAATATCAAAATACTTCCTCCTCTGGGTGATAGTGATCATTGCATGGTCAATTATGAATACATATCAGATTTTCCAAGCACAAATGGCATTACTAAAATCAAAAACTTTAATAAAGCAAACTATAGAAAAATAAATGATTTTTTATCTAAATGGAATTGGGAGACAGAACTAAATAACCTAAATTTATTACAAATTTGGGATTTAATTAATAACAAAATCAATATTTGTCTCTCAACTTGGGTTCCTTATAGAATGAAGTACTGCAACAATAAACGTGTCCCTCTTTGGTGGTCCTCAAAAATTAAGAAACAATTACAAAAAAAAAGAAAACTATATAGAAAATATAAAAAAGTTAATTCCAACAGTCTCCTGGAAAAATACAGAATTGCAGCCAAAAAATTAAAACACGTGATTAAATCATCTAAATCTAAAATTGAATTCAACTTAGTTACTAAAGTTAAAGACAACAAAAAACAATTTTATAATTATATTGGTTCCATGAAAGAAAGAAATCATACAATTGGACCCTTTAACATCAATGATATACCTATTTTAGATTAAACAACTACTGCTACAATTCTAAATGAGACATTTCTAAAGTTTTGAAACTAAGGAAGCTGCAAATATGCCTCTTCTAGTAAATAATTCTAGTTTTCCTGTTTTTTACAAAATGGAGGTTGCAAAACAAATTAAATCTTTAAAATCAAACAGCTCTCCTGGTCCTGATGGTATTCCACCCAGATTTTTACAAAAATTAGTCATTCAATTTCTGGTCCTCTAGCCGTGTTATTTAATTCATCAATCAGAGTAGGAAGTTGTTCAGGCTTGGAGGAGGCTATAGTTACACCCATATATAAAGGTGGATCCAGACATGACCTAACAATTATTGGCCATAAGCCTGACTTCCATCATAGGCAAATTATGGAAAGATTGCTTAAAGCCCATATTATAGATCATTTAGAAAAATAAAATAGTAGATATCTTTCAACACGGTTTTGTGACCGAAAGATCAGTTTTGACCAACCTACTACATTTTTGAACCAGTAAGCGCTGCCTTGGACTTGGGTATTCGGTAGATGTAATATTTTGGATTTTTCCAAAGCTTTTGATAAAGTATCACATAAAGTCTTACTACAAGAATTGGTCAAAATTAAGTTGCAACCTAATATTATAAACTGGATACAGTCATGGTTGAAAAACAGAACTCAACAGGTATCAGTCAAGGGTCACCTGTCTGCAACGGGTGTGGTGACTAGTGGTGTTCCCCAGGGCTCTGTCCTGGGTCCGATACTGTTTAATATTATGGTCTCTACACTGCCTACTACTGATAAGATATGGGTCTCAAAATATGCTGATGACTGTAAAATGGATAGTTTGGTAAGCACCTTTCATGATAAATGCTCCATACAAAATCATTTAAACAACCTATCAAACTGGGCAAAGGCTTATGGTATGTTTTTTAATGTTGACAAATGTAAAGTCTTACATTTGAGCAAAAATAACATCCCTTCAATTATTCCTCATACAATGTTTATCTAAAAGTATTTTGGAAGAAAAGGATTTGGGTGTCATAATCTCAGATAATTTAACTTTCGAAAAATAATATAATTAAAGTTAAAAATGTAATAAAATAATTGGCTCTATTTTAAGAAATATCAAAAGTAGAGACTCCAAGGTTATTATGCCACTCTACACCAGTCTGGTACTTCCCCACTTGGAATACTGCTCTCAATTTTGTGCACTAACTTCTAGAAGGGTTTAAAACTCGTTGAGGGTGTTCAGCGTGAATTCACTAAAAAGTATCATCTTTACATAGTAATAGTTATGAAGATAGATTAAAAACTTAACCTATTTTCTGTAAAATACAGACAAATAAGGGTGACTTAATATTGGTATATCAAACCTTAAAAATGATTATTTAAGAACCACAATTGATTTACTACTGCCTCCAACGTCAAATCAACTAGGAGTCATGGTTATAAACTCATTGGAGAAAATGTATATCCACTAGAAGGAGTCTATTTTCACACAGAGAGTTGTGGGTTTGTGGAATAACTTACCTGTAAGTGTCGTTAATAGTGATAATTTAAATACCTTTAAGCAAAGATTGGATAAACATATGGGAAACAAAAAATTTGATTTCCACCCATAGGACATATGGGTAGCGAGCATACAATGGGCATCCTTACATATGCCTTCATTGTTCGTACACGTCTATGAACCTATGATGTGCAGTTGCATTATGAGGTGTTGCCAAATTTGGGTGCAATACGATTATGCAAGGTAACAAGCAAGTAAAGAAAAAAATGAACAATAAATTGAAAAAGAACATTGTTAGGCTGGGAAGAGAGGCATTAAAGTGTATGGAAGTTGGGGCTATAGACAGTTGCAGATTGTAGATAATGTGGTATGTGCATTTAGGGCAGTTTTTAAGTATTATTGGGTGGGAGAACTGTGGACATTGGAGGGAGGGAGTTCCATAGACTAGGAATGAATGAGAAAAAAAATCCCAGTCACCCATTTTGGTTGAACATTTAGGGACAACAGGTGAGGTAGTGTCCAAGGATCTGAGAGTGTACATAGGGTGAGCATAATGAAGTAGGAAAATTGGGGAAGCTGGGGTGTCAGACTGGAGTAGTTTGGAGAAGAAACAGCCTGTTGCATAAAATCTGGAGGCAGGGGGCATAGCCACCCTAAGGAATATTAGCGGGAGCAATTGAAAGGCTATGCCTGTAGTTATGTGGTGGAAGAGATCCTCCCCCACATCCTACTTAAATGAGCAGACTACCGCTGCTCTGCTGAGAGTGAGTCATACTCGCTGTGTGTGGTGTTGCTGCCGGCTGCTCTCTTTCCTTTTCATCCGTCTGGCCGTGCTTGCTCCCCCTCTTCTCCCTTTCTTTGTCTCCTGTTATTCTTTGGTTTCCTTCCCTCTGCTCCATGTCATTTGTTTTTTTTCCTTTTGTCTCTTTTGGGGTGGGGGTTCCCTTCTCCCTTCTGTAACCATTCCTCGTATCCTCCACATCCCTCTGCATTACTGGCCTGCCTTGCTGCCTGCTACGATCCTTCCCTGCTGCTCCTTTTCTTGCCTTTACTCATTCCTACCATTTCTGAGCAGTCATCACTCCATGCTACTCCATCTATTCAGCATTCCATCATACCTGCAGCGCTCCTGCGTTGGCTCCAGTATTCCGGACCTGCATCAGCTGAATGTTTTTTTTTTTCTGCTCAGAGTCTCTGACCATCCACCATACCACGCTGGATTCTCTGTGTCCTCAGTGTTCCACAGGATCCCCTAGCTAGTTCCACTCTCGGTGCTCCACCTGTCTACTGTTCAATTCTATAAGCTCCCTTCAGCTCAGTTGCCATTTTCTGACCCTTTGCTTCCAGGAACCTTGACCACACATAACGCAAGTACTGCAGTTCTATATTTGTACTGATCCCTTCAGAGTGGGCTGACCAGTTTGCACTGCATGAAACTCACAACGTTACACTGATGCTTTGTGTTTGCAGGGAATTTCAAAAAACATCACTGACATGGTACATTCAATATGCACAGACTACAGCATGGCATTTATCTGGTGCACATGTTGAAATGGAAGCATTTTACATAATTAAAACAGTGTAGACAGTGTGATGCAAGCAAATGCCATCCATGCTATAGCTATCACCTGCCTGACCTACTAGCAAGTTGTTTTCAATTACCATGCTATTTTACACGTGATTACAGGGCTGATTTACTTTACATATACCTCTCAATTATTATGAATTCACATATCACTACCATTCTCACACTTAATTAACCTTGCTCCTCACGAGATTGTCAACGTTCCTCCTACTGTCAGAGTTGTTCCTGGACATAATTTGCACACTGTCGAACCGAGTTGATGGAAACCTTTTTCATCACTAAGTATATGGGGTCCACTATCTGTAGACTTAAATGGTTGCTATAAGAAGTGCTTCTACATTCCAGCTCTAGCTATGAATTTGAAGGACAATGCTCAAATCTCAAGCTGAGAGGTCGAAATGTATGACCCTATGTACAGAGCTTCCTTCATGACTACACTGCTGCCCTCAGCCTGGCTACCCCACTCCATTTATATTATCTGATTTGCCTTTTGTTCCTTGTGGTCTTGCTGTCCGTTGCTGTCGCTTATGACCTGCCTCCTGCAGATCCTCATCTAGCATTTATGTCAAAGCCGCCTAACTGATCAGCCCTTCTCTACCAGTAATTCTAGGCAAGGATGTGCAGGTTATATGACTATTATGACATTTACACTTACATTTAATTCTATTGAGTATCTATTACATCACAAGCATTTCTGCAGTGGCAACATGACATATATACGCAATCAAGCTGCAACTTCCAAGCTTCGCACAGTAGTCAGTTTTGTACTATCTTCTCTATGAATGCACTGGACCCTATTCCTGTTCTTGTGGCATGTCTGCTCCCCCCAGTTCTGACCTACCAGCCATACTGCAATGGCTTGCTTCTTGTTTCCACCTGCCTAGACATGGCCATAATGCTGCCATACGATTATGCCTTCTGCTACCATTTTGTCACCTCTGCATCAGCCAATACTGCTATCCTGCCACTGGCCTACATGCCATTCTATGGCCGCATTCTACAATCCCTACCTTGCCTGTCATTGTACCCTCAGTGTCTGCCTCTAGGATAGTCACTATGCCTGGTTGCCCTCCATAGCAGCGTATGAGTCATCTGGCCTACATGGGGTCTAGCTTGACACTGTCTTCTTCTGCCAAATTATGTGGGTCTGGCTGTTTTCGCTGGACATGTGAGGGTCTTGCCTAGTATGCTTATTGCTCTTCCAGCCCCTGTGAGGGTCTTTCAGTCTGCTAGCCTTCATGGGGCATAGCTGCCACTACTTACTCTTTCTTCTGGACGACCTATGTGGGGTCCGGCCGCACGTCATACACTTTGCATAGGTCTAGCTCACTTTCTTTCCCCTTGGATGCTTCCTACAGGATGCTTAACTCATTTGGAATTACTACCACTCCAGTTCCTGCCCGGATTCCTAGCAGAAGCCATACCATGGCTCAAGCATCAATCATAACTTGTTGCTGCACCATATGACTATTAACAGGTTCATCTGCTGTCTCATTCACCTTCAGTTTTTGTTGCATTTGCCATTCTTGATCATCAGGATTTAATTCCTACAGGTCCATCACCGCTTTCAATTCAGAGACTGGAGTTTGACTTTTGTTATTGCCTTATTCTGTGCTTCTCCGAGCTGGTCCCTTATTGACACTTCCTGACCTACGTGCAGATCCGGGCTTATCTACAAACTTGTTCTTTGCTTTCATAACTCATCACTGCATCCTGGCTTCACTCTGGACTTGCTAACTCTGGACTGCTTCAACCTTTCAAGTTTTGGCTGTCACTGCCTATGTTGATTTTGACACATCATTGCTCATTCAGCTACTCACCTGTGTTTGCTCTTACTTACACCTGCTTCACCCCATATTGAGGCCTGGTGGTTCTACTACCACTACTCTACACCTGCTTCACCCAGCATTGGGGCCTGTAGGTTCGACTACTTCTACTGCATTCCTGTCTCACCCAGCATCGGGGCCTGGAGGTTTGCATTCTCTATGCTTACCCCAATGTCTGCTAGCCTTCGAGGAGCTCCTTGTTCCACATTGGACTTACATCTGGACTAGTTTGGACATTTGCCACTAAATCCTTCGGATGCTTCTCCCTACTCACTTATGCAACTGTTGCTCCTTGCTTATGGAAAACATTGCTTCATGCTTCCTGCCATCCCTCGGCTGAAGCCTCTGGGATTCTGCTGCACTCAATTTGAATTCGACCTAGCAAAGTCTCAGTACTCAATATCTATTACGAATTCAGCACGCCGTGCTCATTTCTCTTACCAGCTTTTAGGTCTCGCTCAATTGTACCATCCTGGCTTCCTAACTGTATATACATATCGCTATTGAGTTATACTGCTCAGCAAATGAAGCTCTTCGATGTCCATGCCTACTTCCATTCTCTCAATGCTCTTCGTTGTGTACTTTACATATTCTACTCAATACTACTCCCTTGCTACAACGTCTGCATCATGCAGTTTGACATAATGCTACTGCTGCTGACCTATGTGAAAGTCCACTTTTACTCATCCAATCATACAAAAATCAATTACTACTACAATTCCCTGCTTCACCCACGCCAGATGGAGGTTCCTACTACTCCCTCTCCAGATTGCGTAGCTTGTATTTGGCTCCTATGCTTATCACCAAGGCCCTCATTTGCAAAGCTTGCCAACTGGAACATCAATCACCAGTCTTCACACTCTGGGTCTACTGCCATAGTCGTTTGGCTACATGTTCTCTTGCAGAAAACTTCTTTGCCTTGGATTGCTTGACTTATGCTCTTTTGATGCTTTTCATTGCTTATGCTCGATTATGGATTCCAATCTACTATTGCATTCTGCCCTGGACATGGAATTCTTGGACCTGGAATTCACTAGAAGTATGTGCTGCCAATTCACCCGATACTCAATCATCACTACTTCGATTCCAGCTTCTCTGCTTTCACTGGATCATGGATCTTCATCTTTGGACTTTGGATTAGCAGACAACTTAAGATCATTAATTAGGATTATTCTCCTTTAGTATGTCCAGAAGGATGGGCAGGTCAGTAGCCATGCATCCTCAGAGGTTTCCCCTCAAGGGGGGGTCCTCACCTGTGTTCTACTGGCCTCACTCTCCAGAGTTGGAGAAAATAATCATTTGTTATCATTATTTTTGGGGGGGTCTCATCCTACCCGACTAAGCATCCTTCCTACGGTGGAATACAGAGAAAGGCCAAAATATCAAGTTGCAACAATTACTTATCAGTTCAAGCATCTAAACACCATGCATATACTATCCAGTTCATACAAACTACAATGACTGACTTGCTCACGTCTATGCTGAAGTATCTAAGCACTAAGCACTTAATACAACTAATACCTCATAAACATCATTCTACTTGCTGGTCTGGCCTCTGCATCCAAGCACAATCTACATCATTCAGTTACAGTACGAAGCACAAGCCTGAGCTATGAACCACATATAATTGAAAGGCTATGCCTGTAGTTATGTGGGGGAAGAGCTCCTCCCCCACATCCTACTTAAATGAGCAGACTACTGCTGCATTGCTTAGAGCGAGTCATACTCACCTTCCATCTTCCCCTTACACCTCCTCCTTCTCCAGCACTCTTATCCCACTGGGGGGATCTCATCCTATCCGACTAAGCATTCTTCCTTCGGTGGGATACAGAGAAAGGCCAAAACATCAAGTTACAACAATTACTCATCAGTTCAAGCATCAAAGCACCATGCATATTCTATCTGGTTCATACGTACTATAATCACTGACTTGCTCATGCCTATGCTGATGTATCTAAGCACTAAGCACCTCATACAACTAATACCTTGTAAACATCATCCTATTTACTGGTCTGGCCTCTGTATCCAAGCACAATCTACATCATTCAGTTACAGTACAAAGCACAAGCCTGAGCTATGAACCACACATAATGATATGTAAGGTGGAGGAAAGATAAGGAGAAATGGTAGATGTTGTTGTAGATTACATCCCATTTATGTAGTGAAGATGTGGGGGCATTAGTAAAGATAAGTGAGCTATACTGTAGGCAAAGGATCAGGATGCTAGGGAGATAGCTAAGCATGATTTCAGAGTTAGGAAATGGTGCAGGCGATAGGCCAGACTGATTCTGGTATTAATGGATTTGCATACGTTTGAGATATGTAAATGGAAATACAGTGTGGTGTCAAGGGTAATACCCAGGGGCTTAAATTCCTTGATTAATGAGAGAGGAGAGTCATCTACACACCAGGGGATGACAGCAGGAAGATCTGCTCACCCTGGAACCAAATAACATTGCTTGAGTTTTGGGGACACTGAGAACTAGGGTGTTGGCCAGTAGCCAGTTTTTGATGTAGCTGAAGTCCTTGGTAATGTGGGCATTAATGAGTTGGGGTACTAGGCACTGTGGTTTAGGGCAATATCATCAGCATACATGATGATAGAACAGGAGGTGGAGATGGAGTGGAGGTTATTTATGAAAACTGAGAAGAGTAGTTGGCCTAGGATGGATACCTGGGGTATGCCATGGGTAATCAGCAATTAGCTGGAGGAGGCATCCACAAATTTGAGAACTGTTGCCTTTATAATAAATAATTAGTAAACCGGGCATTGGCATAAGGGGAGACACCAATATTGGTTAGCTTTTGGGTTAGAAGGGCATGAGCAACAAGGTTGAATGCCTTGGACAAATCAATGAAGACAGCTCAAGTAGGAGCCCCGTTGTCCATAAAAGATTGAATGTCATCAGTGATCTTAAAGAGGGTGGATGTGGTGCTTTTTTTCTTATGAAAACCATGCTGGCATGGAGTAAGGAGGCAGTAGGTTTGCAGGTAACCTGTTAGCTGGGAGGTTACTACCTTTTTGAGTAGCTTGCTGAGAAATGCTGAAGGGCTATGGGGTGATATTGTGAAATACTTTAGAGGTCACTCGTTTTGGGGACAGGGACCACTTTGGTGACTTTTCATTTGGTTGGGACCACAGCTGAGATAAGGAAGAGGTTGAATATATGAGTAATAGGAATTGGCAAGAATACTGGACTCCAGCCTGAGCGAATTAGGCTCTAGCCCATCTGGACCCAGCCTGGTGCTAAGGGGAAGGGAGTCGAGATGCTTGCAGACTTCCCTTCTATTGACATTTTTCAGGTAGAAAGAGGGGTCTGTTTGGGGGAGTAAAGTTTATAGAGGAGAAGAGACAGTGTCCTGGGCTGCAGGAAAGGAGGCAGAGCAGGCAGAGAGGTCAGTGAATTGGGCACTGAAAGGATTGGCTGTGGTATGTTGATTGTCACAATGCATGCCATCAATGATCATATCTATTAGTGAAGCTTTTGAAGGAGCACCCAGGAGCCCTTTTATGTGTCCCCCAAATTACATGAGTTTCCAGTGAAGGCTAGGAGTTTCTCCTTGAAGAAAGAGCGTTTGGCAGAGTGGGTAGACTTTCTGCATTGATGTCACAGTTGCTGGTAAGCAAGCCAATCTTGTGATTTGGACGAGGCTTTAAAAGTGACTCAGCATTTGTCCCTGCTTTTATAGAGGGAGAGGTCATTCTGCAACCATGGGGTGGCAGTGCCTTGAACTCTTTTCTTAGTGAATGGAATTAGCCTGTCTAGGAGGCAGGAGATGAGGATTAACAGCAGCATCCATAGACATCACCTTA
Source organism: Neoceratodus forsteri (assembly GCA_016271365.2). Taxonomy (NCBI): domain Eukaryota; kingdom Metazoa; phylum Chordata; order Ceratodontiformes; family Ceratodontidae; genus Neoceratodus; species Neoceratodus forsteri. The sequence continues at coordinate 187,867,621 of CM028132.1, read as the reverse complement.
AATATGTTGTCAGCTCTGTAGTGTTCAGTAATTTTGGATTGGTTCTTAATTTCAGCAGGCAATTTTTTTTATTTTTTCTTCTTATTTTTGGGCCTATTTACAGTTTTAGGGCTCCCTGACATATTATCCCCCCTTTTTAATTTAATAAACTTTATTGTTTTCAACAAGTCATACAACAACCAACTACTACCACAACACAGTACAGTATATAAACCAAAATTAGATACAAGAAGAAAAAACAATGGAACACACAAATAATACCCAGTAAACACAACCAACCCCCCAAAATACCACCCCCATTCACCATTGGAGCTCCATCGCATCTACTTGAGTATATATTACTAGAGTCTAGCAAACCCAGTAGGAAAAACATTAACAGTAGTTAACCATGCCTCAAGAATACCCCAAGGTTCATGAAAAGCCTTATGTGTCCATAGTACATTTGTTATATGTTGTTCTACATTAAGATGTTCAGAAATTTGCCATGCCATTCCCTCCATGATGGTTCTATATCACCCATTCAATTTCTAAGCATGACCAGTTTATCCACTGCTGGAATTAAGGCACTATATCCCTCACAGGGGACCAGGGCCTTGTCCCTATATAATTACCCACCAGACAAATGTCCAGGGTACTGCTCACAGGTAATCAGGCCTCCCACCTCGTGGCTCTGGACGTTTTTGTGGACCGTTTTGGGTTGGACTCCTGGCTTCCTAGCTCCACAGCCCACTGATTGTTTCTGTGTGGACTAGGCTGTGAGTTGCTTCAATACATACCCACCCCAACCATTCCCCACCCAGGGACGGCATTTGCTTTATTGCCTCCGGACGCTGACGTCACTTCCTGTGTTGTCCCGCAGCCGTAGCCTAAGTCCCCATTTTTCCATTTGCAGCTTATACTGGGTGGCCTCTAGGTGGTGCTTGTCTCCTCTACTCCCTCCCCAGCTCTCCTTCATACCTCCCTTATACCGCCACTGCTGCTTCCACTAGGAGCCCTAAGTCCTCCTCAGTAGGGTTCTGCTATTCTCCCCTCCTCACCTAATATGTCTATCCTCCTTGATCAGGCTTGTTCCCCCCTCCCGCTCCTCCTTATTATCTTCCTTGCCCCTCCTATGACTAGCTTATACCCACAACACAGCTATACCTGTGTCCCCTGTTGCCCTCCTGCCCCCCCTGCCCCCCTCCAGCTCGTACACACCCTGCACTTCCCATACACCCCGTCATCACCTTGGCCTCCTCCCCTCACCCCCTGCTCACTCCTCCATCACTCTTGCTAGCATTCCCCATCTATAGTTCCCTGCCTATCCCTTGTACTGGCTCCCCCCCCCCCGGTCCGGCCGTAAATTTTTCCTCCACTACCTCCTTCCTAGGGCGGCTCGCCTCCTTCTGCTCCTCTCTGGCAATATCCATCCTAATCCTGGGCCGATCCCCAATGTTTCCCCTTGGAAATCATCTGGACTGTGTATCGCATCTATTAATATCTGTAGCCTCCTAAAAAAACTGGACTCCCTACATTGCTGGTTGGCTGATCATAATCCTGATGTGATTGACTTAGTTGAAACCTGGCTGTCCACCCCTGATGCCCAGGTCTCTCTCCCAGGCTACTCCCTCCATCAGTTGGACAGAATCGGTAGGAGGGGTGGTGGTTGTGCCATCTATGTTAAAGACCCACTTCATAGTCTTGCCCTTCCCCCCCCATCCTTGGTTACAATGCCCAGGCCCTAACCCTAAAGTTGTCTCCTGACCCTGCTAGGGCCCCAATCTTCCTGACTACTGCCTACATACCACCAAAAAATCAAGCCCATTCACTGGGCCCCCTTGTTGACTTCATCTCCTCTCTTCCTAACCCCTCTGACCAAATCCTGTTAGGTGATCTAAATATCAACTGGCTATCTCCTAAGGAGTCTACCTCCCGTGAGGCATTCACTGCCATTGATCTGACTCAATTAGTCTCACAACCCACCAGGTTAAATCCTAGCACAGGGACAGGCACTCTTCTGGATGTGGTTCTCACTAACAGGCCCAACCGCATCCACAACGTTCAAATCCTCCCAGACTGCCTTAGTGACCACTCCCCAGTTCTGTTCTTCTGGGCAACCTCCCTGCCCAAGCCCCCTGTTCTCACCACCCACCGTCGTCGGTTTAGACCTGGTGGGCTTAAAGACTTAAAACGCCACCTAGCTGGCACTGATTGGTCCCCGCTACTAAACACCCCTGATATTGACAAGGCGCTAGCCTTCTTTGTCCACACCTTTAACCTTGCTTGGGACACCGATGCCCCATTCACCCCACTTAGATCTAAATTAAGGCACATCCCCTGTATTACCCCTACCTTACGCTCACTTCTCAAGCAGCGTGACAACCTGTAGTACCTGGCCATTGAAACTGGCCGCCCTGCTGACAGACTGGCCTATGTAGCTGCCCGGAATAAAAGTACGTGGGCTGTCCGCAAAGCTAAGTCATATTATTACAATGCTACTCTTACCTCCTCCTGGGGCAACCCTAGATCCTTCTGGGATAATATCAAGCAGCTTAATGGTGGCACACGCTCACTCCCCCCATCACATCTTAACATTGATGGGTCTACCTGCACTGACCCTGCTCTCATTGCTACACACCTCAACAACTCCTTCACTGACCTTAGTGCAGTGCTCCCGTGCAACTTCTTCAATCCCCTTCCCCCCTTGTCTGCTCTTCCCATCCCCAACCCCCCTTTCTACCTTCGCACCGTGTCCACCCATGAGGTTAGGCCCTATTTACAAAAAGCCCTAAAGTGCAACTCCATCGGCAATGACTCCCTTGATCCCCGTCTCCTACGCCAGGTCCTGGATCAGGTCATCTCACCCATTACTTGCCTCTTTAATAAATCCCTCTGCCTGGGGCAATTCCCCACCATCTGGAGGGTCACCACTGTTACCCCTCTTCACAAAGGTGGTGACAGATCACACGCAGGTAACTACCGACCAATCTCCATCCTCCCCCCCCCAAAGCCTTGGAGAAAATAGTTGCCAGTCAAATCTCCTTTACCTCACAAAATATGAGGTCCTCTGTCCTGAACAACATGGTTTCAGAGTTGGCCATAGCACCAATACTGCTCTCCTGGAGTTTGCTAACTTCCTTCATAAGTCACTTGATGCCAGCTCCCTCGCTGGTGCAGTATTTATAGACCTATCGAAAGCCTTTGATACCGTCTCTCACCCTCTACTATTAGCCACCGTTGCCAGTGTGGGCTTTTGCCTCTGGTCCTGTCTCCTGGTGTGCAAGCTACTTGTCCAACCGCTCCCAATGTGTGCGGGTTGGTGGCACTCTATCCTCTACCTGCCAAATCCACTCTGGTGTTCCCCAGGGCTCTATTCTTGGGCCTTTACTCTTCTCTCTCTTCCTCAACACCCTGCCCAATGCATGCGCTGGTAAAATCCTTCTCTACGCAGATGACGCTGTGCTCTTTGCCTCTGATAGTAACCCCGTCTTACTCCAAAACTCCCTACAGCGTGCCTTCACCTCAGCTGAAAACTGGTTCTCTGACCACCGTCTTGTCATCAACCTGAAGAAAACTAAATCTATATTTTAGTCACCCCAAAATAAGTCCAGCAACTTCCCTCTCTCTTTTCTCTCCGCACAGAATCACCCCTTGGAACTTGTGCACTCTTATAAATACCTTGGCTTAATCTTCGTCTCTGCTCTCTCCTTTCATAACCATATATCTGCTCTGACCTCAGCTTCCAATGCTCGGCTGGGTATCCTCTACCGGCACAAAAAATGCCTCCCCACTAACTCTCTTCGCTTGGTGGTCGCCTCCTCTGTGCTCTCGCTAGTTGACTACGGCCTCCCTGTTTATGGCGCAGCTGACCCGACAGCCCTTCAAAGGTTCGCCTTATGCTTAACAAAGCTTGTAGACTTATTACCAGTGCCCCTAGACTCACCCATACTTGTCAATTGTACTCATGGCCTCCCTACTCAACCTTGATGAGCGCCTCCTGTTCCTAACTTACCAAGTTACCTACAAAGCCCTCCATGGTCTATCCCCCCCTAACCTTGCCAACTCTATTCGTCAATCCAACCCCACAGTTCACACCCGCGCCTCCAGCAAAACTGTCCTAGTCATCCCCAGGGTATGGTCCACCCAGGGCCAAAGGGCATTCTCCTATAGAGCCCCCTCCCTGTACAACTCCCTACCTGCTGGTATCACAAATGCTCCCTCACTTGCCAGCTTCAAAAACTATCTAAAAAACCACTTGCTCGTCTCACACTCCTGCCACTGCCCCTGATCACCCTTCTGTCTGCCCCTTCCTTGTTTGATATGCTTATAAAAAAACATTTAAACTGACAATGGTGTTATGATACTCATTCACCTACAATTGTGACATTGCCATTGTTAATTTCTGTTGTTGACTGTCTCGCCTTGCCTTCTACATGCCTTTGTCTTACTACTGTACAGTATTTTGGTTTACCTCATGTATGTTTGTTCTGTCTGCCTTCGATGAGGTACCTTTGTAAACGAGCCCCTGGCTCAAAGGTTTTTAAACTGATGTTATAATAAATAAATAAATAAATACATAAATAAATAAATAAAAGCATCTGTAAGCCCAAAGATGGGATCTAATAGGGATTTGATCACATCCCAGAATAGAATGATTTTTTCACAAGACCACAACATATGAAATAACAATATTTCCGATTTCCCACATTTTGAACAGGCAGAATATTTCAACTGGCCTATCTTATTTGTTTATTTATTTATTTATTGCAGCTTAGGATTAATACCTTTGAGTCCTGAGACTCGTTTACAAAGGTTCCATGTCATACACAAAACAATTAGTCAAACGCACAAGTTGCAGAGATCACAAAAAAAGCTAGACAAAGCATATTGGTTGCATACATTTGAATAACATGAGTTAGAATACATTGAAGGAACAGTTTGTTTCAGTCAGGTTACAAATAGGAGTAACATGGTTTCAAGGGTATAAAGCATTTCAGTAAGGGAACATTAAGGATACAGGTCAAAAAAAGGAAACAGTTTCAAAGGAAGTGCTTTAGTCTGTCAATTTAGGGTCATCAGGCCCCTGGGAGTACTGGCCATACAGATGGGGACAAGCTATATAGAGGGGGAGTGAGTGGGGGAGTAAAAAAAAAGTTTCTGATGGATAAATTATAAATTATGTAAGATATTGAACTGCATAAACTAGTATCTGTCATGAACCCATGCCTGAGGTTCAGGTCCACTGATCTTACAGTGCCCACCCCTAAGTGCAATCCGTGATAGTTGGGGGGGACAGGGATACTCTCCCCGAGTCCTTTTAGAATGCTCACCGAGGTCATGACTGAACACCCGCAACGAGGACCCAGGGCATTCCTCTTAGCTCTGGATAAGGGCACAATACCAGTTTTGAGTCTTGTAGCCAAATATGATCCCTTCTTGGTTGTTACACAAATGGGGAAGAATAAGGCATTACACTCTGTTTGGGGCAGCAGTGTGCTCCTGATTTCATCTTCTCCAACAGGACATGCAACAACCTGGTTCAAAATCCCTACGGACTCTTCTCTGAGACTTTGGTATTCTCCCTATCTCTACCCAGATGTTCCTTACAGACCTTTGCATGATTGGTTGCTTATGGAGGCACCCCTTAGCAATAACAGTTTGTCACAGATTATAAATATCTGTCCCACAATTCATGCACATTTTAAAAATCTCGCTCAGGCAGGTTTTCTTAAAAACAAATGTTTTTACTAAAATACTTAAATACTAATCATACAGTTACAATTAGAAGATGCATTAGTTTGGTCACAGAATAACAGAAATAAAAGCAGAATAATATACATGAAAAATTCATTGTAACTGTTATCTAAAGTCTACCTTAAGTCCTTAGTAAATTGAAGTCCAGAGAAAGTAAATGAAAGGTTCAGTTTTCAGTTTCCTTTGTACTGGCAGTCTTTTCTTGGGTCTCAGCAGTTTTACATCTTGTGTCAGGAGAAGAGTGTCCTTTGTAGATGCTCAGCAGAAAAAATGAGAGAGTTTGTTCTGTGCCAGCTCATTAAATAGCTGGAGGAAGCCTGAAGAAAAAGAACTGTCTCATCCCAAAGGGGCCTTCTCTTTCCGGCCAGTAGATGTCACTTGTGTGCTTTCCCCACAATCTCATTTTCCTAGTGGCCTTTGATGCCTCTACTGTCTTACTGGGAATACAACTGACACCTGTAAGAGAATTCACACAGGTCTGCCAGAAAGGATGTCTCTGGTCCTCTCACCTCATAAGATGCAGCACAGTATAACAGTTTCCTGGAATCAGAGCATCCTGCCTCTGAATTGCATGGCTTATGACAGGTACATGGATTTTTGGCATATCTCTGTTAAGGGACTTGGAAATGCAGCCTTAGCTTCCTGGCAAGTAGCTGCCCCTCAGGTTAGAGGAAGGTCAAACATTTTTTTTAAATAAATCCAGTCTCTCTCTCTCCATGTGCTCCTTAATGTTACAAACTGATTAGGTATCAGCTGTTCAGGCCCAACCAAATCCCCTTTTACTAAGGTATGAGAGGCCCCTATGTCCCTTAACCCATTGGTCTGCACCTCATTTGCAGTAACTGGGTGTATGTACTCCCCCATGTTTATAGGCATGCTTTCAGGGATAAACAGTGCACTCAACTCTGTTCAAGCACCACCTTGTTCACTCTATGCATTTTTTGAACACTGTCTAGCAAGATGCCCTGGCTGCTTGCAAAACCAACATCATCATTTCTTTTATCCAAGAAATCCCTTTTTTTGTAACCTGGGACTTCCCCCTTTCTGTAGAGGCAGTGAGGGTTTTAGCTGCCTTGAAGACATGCTTTTCCCTGTCTGCACTGCCACACCCGTCCCACTCCCTGTCAGAGCAGGCCTGCTCCTGGCATAGCGATCCGAGAGTTCAGCAGCCTGCTGCACTGTTTTTAGATCTCAATCCTCTACCCAGGGTTTTATCTCTGCTGGACAAGCCCAAAAGCCCAAAATAACTGCTCTAACAGCATAACGTCCTCAATTTTTTCCACAGAGTTTGCTGCTACTCCATCCCACCAATGCTTCAAAAACTAACGTTGCTTTGTGGCGAGTTCCTCATAGCTCATGTCAGGGCTTCTACAGAGCTTACAGAACTTAACCTTGTATGCTCAGGAGTTAGTTCTTACTGTTTAAGTAAAGCAGTTTTAAGTTTCTCATAATCTTGACTATCATGATTGTCCATTTGGCCTAGAGCCTCACACCCTTTACCTGTAAGCAGAAGGGATAGCTGGAAGCTCCAGGACTCCCTGGGTATTCTGGCCTGGATACAGACCTTTTCAAACACATTTGGAAATGCATCCATATCCTCCCCCTCTTTAAATTCAGCTATTCATTTTGAATTTAACTAATACCCCAGCCCTGGAGTTTCAGGTCCACCCCTACCACTTACTGTACCTCTTCTGGTACTGGTTGTTGGAGTCTAAGCCTCTCCAGCTTGAATTCCCTCTGGTGCTCTCTTTCCTGTCGCTTAGCCTCTCTCTGAAGCCATTTTTCCTTTTCCTTGGCCTCTCTCTGACACTGGTTTTCTTTTACCAGCTCAAACATCCTCTGCTCAAATTCTCTTTGCTGCTGGGCTTCAAACCTTTTCTGCTTGAATTCCAGCTCCAATCTTCTCAACTGTAGCTGCAGCCTGATTCCTTCTGGCTCCAGCTTTGTGGTGACCTTCCCCTGCTGCTCTGGCTCTTCATTCTCTCTGGTCTCTCTGTCCTTCTCCCTGGGAATGGACACTGCAACATCCCTTGGCACCCCCATGCTCAAGGTATGGTCCTTCTCAGTCACCAGCTGTGACTCAAGGTCCTGGGCAGTTGCTTGCTCATCAGCTGCCACAAGAGCCTCCATGAGGTGCTTTTTGGTTCACCCCTGGCACTGGACCACTCTTTCCTGATACAACTGCTTTAGGTAGTCTAAGGTGTATTCACTGTGGATAGAAGACATATTCTTCTAAAACTACTGCCACACTAGCTTATGCTGAAAAAAAGACAAGTAGGAACTTTATACTGTAACCAAATGATATATTTTTTTCAAATCTCTGCCATGATTGTGTGTGGACTGTTTTTAGTTTATCAATCTGATACACTGGGCTTGAATCCAACTGTTATGCCTGTTCCACCAATATCTCTTGAATTGTAACACTGTGCACCGTGATCTCTTGTATCCCACCAGTGCACACCAGATCTGTCACGAATCCACTCCAGAGGGTCAGGTCCACTGAACTCACTGTGCCCACCCCTAAGTGCAATCTGTGATGGGGACAGGGATACCCTCCTCATGTCCTTTTAGAATGCTCACTGAGTTCAAGACTGAACACCCACCACGAGGACCCTGGGTGTCCCTCTAAACCCTGGATAAGGGCACAATACCAGTACTGAGTCTTGTAGTCAGATATGAACCCTTCTTGCTTGTTACACAAATGGGGAATATCCAGGTGCCATACTCTCTTTGGGGTGGTAGTGTGCTCCTTGCATTAACATTGGCATTCTCATGGCATGGCATGTACATATACACAGAATCATATAAAAAATATATACATAACAGAATTACATCTGCAAATAATGACTGGCAGTTAGCTAGCTTGCAACAGTATCTGTCTTGTTTTATATATTTATAAAGGTCCCTAAACACCTTTTGCCATTCAACCGATGTCCAATATAAGTACAGGGTTTCTTGCCAGTAAGGACAGGAAACTGACAGGGTCCCTGGATCTTGCAACAGCAGGGAGTGATACAGTAAAGAAACTACATGAGTTGATTCCATTGCCTATAACAGTTCTTCTTATCTTGTCTCACCAGGGTCAGACAAGGAGGTAGAGCCCATATGTGCCGATATTGCATGTGAGAGTTGAATACACTTAAAAATGGATCATGTGGGCAAGCCAAACTTAAATGTAAAAGTAGTAAAGTCGAGAAGGTGCCTCATCGATAACACTTGTGATATAGAAATGAAGGTGCCCAAAGGCAAGGAACTCTCAGGAATAAGTCAATGAGCTATCAGAATATGGAGATGTAATAAAAAAAAGCAGTTGGGAGGGGTGTCTACATAATAAGAAGCCTGACAACGTACAGTACATATTTGAGTATGAGCACAAACAACCCAATACATTGAAGTTTGTTTAAGACATTTAGAAAGTTTAGAAGGGTAAAGAAAAGGGTGACAGTGTAAAGCTATGCTGCAGTCCTACACAGGTACCCCTCCAGCTCCTGCCACTGCAGGACATATGGCCCCATATCCACTCCAGAAGTACCCTTACCCCAGTGCAGGTACTTGCTGCCATGTAAGGCCAAATAATACAGTGTCACTTGGCTCACAGTTAGAACCCAGTGTGATCACAGTATTTAAGCTTTTCTGTTTCCTAATTTAAACAACTCTGACATAAGTACAATAGAAAAAAAAGCTGTATTAGCGGGGTGTGGTAGTGCCCCTATAGTTAGAGCTGAGTCGGCAGTTCAATGTTAGACCCAATTTGTGCACCTTAATAACTTTGCAGTCGTATACGAATTAGCAAAAAAATTGACATGCATGGTCAGACTGTCAGAGTCTCAAAGTGCAGCAAGTTTCATGATGGCATCTTGTACAGTTTTCAAGATACTGCTGGGCAAAAAAGTGACAAGAAAATTACCTTTTTTTCCTACACAACATTGGAGATTTTTGCTCTAACCTACAGCCTATACGGTGTTAAATTTCTTCATTTAATTTTCAGGGATGATGGGGTCAAATGCAACCCTAGACTAACAATATTCTGATTCTTTAGACCAGTGTTCTTAGGGTTGACCATGACTCCAGCAGGTATCTACTTTAAGAGCCTTTAAACTAAACAAATAAATCAAAGTTAATCTTCTGATGATCTTTACTTCCCATAAACTGCTGCTTTTCTCCTTACCCCAGACCACTCTTCCTAGGTCTCATAAAGCACAGTTTGACTCCACTACTAGCTTTCTCCTTCTAAGTTCTTGTGCATGCTTCAGGAGTTCTCTCACACTACACCACTTCCACCATTTTCTGCCTTCAGCCTCCTGAACCCACATTCTAGTACTTATTCTTTCACAGGATCTTACTCTAAAAGGTAAAAAGAAGTTTTTTTGGAGATCAGCAAAACCATAATCCCCAGAAGAAATGTAGACTGTAAAAATCCAATGCTGAAGCAAAAAAGGCATGCTTTTTGTAGGTAAACAAAAAAAAAGCATAACACATATAGCTAACTTAGTTCCTCCACAACTCGATTAGCACTCATCAGCCATCAGTCTCTACACATCACATCTAGCATCCAGTAGGGGCTGTATCATTACATTATTGTTGTCTATCATGTGTCACCATGTAGAATATGAGGAAAAGAAAAACAGGAGAAAGAGTTATAGGGCAAGGACAGGTGCAGATAAAGGGTTGTCAGGAGGTCTAAACCTCACTCTCCGGTTCTTGGCAACAGTGGGTATGCAGGTGTAACTCCCCTGCAAATGGGGGTTCCCAAAAGTCTTCCAAGAGCTGCCTAATTGCTCAAAGCCTGGTTGGTGTTCGGCGTCTAAGCCATTTAAATGTGATTGCCAGTGAGTGCTTTTAAAGCCTTCAAGTACTGTCTCTTTAAGGGCTGCCTGCTTGCAGTCATAATTAATCTGGATGGGGGGCCTGTGTGTTTCCCTGCTCGAGTCCTGCCCGAGCTGCTGACTAATCTCTCTGTTTCTGCAGTCGCTTCTTGGTCAGAGTGAGCATTGTTGAAAGATGTAACTAGTTGCTGGGAACTATTTAGAAGAGTAATGAAAATGTAGTTTGTCTAACCTGCTTCTCTTGCAGCACAAACTGTTTCTGTGTAGCTCAACCATTTTGGTCCCGAACTGCCGAACTGGACCAATCAGTACTTGGGACTCTCAAATGGAGCCTGCTAAAATGGGGCTGTGTGGAGTGAGACTCTGGGAATTGTAGTTTTTGGACTGTTGGTGCCTTTTTGCACCTATAGAGGTAGCCCTGTTGTGACTGACAGCAGAACCAGCCAACCAAACTGTTTGGATCTAAGTGAAGTTCCCCAGCTGCCTGAGGGTCAGAACTGAGATGGAGCTGGAAGAGTGAGCAGCTCATGGAGCTGCTGCCCCACGGGGCGGCATGGGGACTTGGCAGGAAGGCTGAGTCTGGCCTTCCTGCACTTGGTTCTTCTGCAGGAGGAGAAAAAGGACAGCTTTATTTCGGACCATGTCTCCGAACATTTCGTTGTGCCCTGAGTTATGGGCATGAGGAGCAGAGAAGGACCGAAAAAACAGATTTGAGTTGGAAGCTGAGAAAGAAGGAGCTCTGTGTGTTCGAGCAGCTGTTGTGGCGTAGTTTGTGCAGGAGAACCATGGAAGGCCTGACTTCTGGCCTACTAGTCTGCTTTCTGCCCTGAGAGGGAGAAGAGGACTTTTTCTTAAAATCCGAATTTGTAGAGAACGAAGCAAGCTGCTGATTTTATAACCAGGCTCACCCTGTAGAAGACTGAAGATTTTGCTGAACACGATTGGCCTGTAAGAAACTTGAGCTACGGTAGCGCTCCCGGGTTTGACAGTGATTTTGCGATCGGGACTGAGGAGTCATTTGCCTGGTACAGTAAACTTTCTTTACATATGAATGTGCTATGTTCTGGAAGGGGATCGCAATCTGATTTCACCACTTGCTGTAAACTGTGTGCTAGCACTGGAAGTTGTTTTCCCAGCAAGAATCAGACTGAATCCATGCTTCCTAACACAGATAGGCCCTGCCACAAGGGTCTTGTCTCACTACCCTGCTGCACAGAGAAAAGATCCATCGACAAGGGACCAGTCAGGGGACCAGCCCCTTACACCTTGCCTGAACAAGAATAGATCCAAAGCAATTCGTGTGGGCCCTGCTTCCTCTGGCAATCCAGAAAGTTTATCCATCAGCCCTCCTGTGTTTAGTCTGGGTACCGTGAGTAATTATCAGGGTAGCTCCCTGCAACTGTTGTTAAACCAAAGAGTGCCATCTGATTTAATTGTTTTGCCTAATCTTCACAAACTGAGCCTCCTGGCTCCAGATTACAAATTTTGTGTGTGTGCTTGCATGGTCTTTTTCTGTCACAGGGCCCAACCAGCTGCATTGCTGGCCTACCCGGGCAATGGTCCTGGCTAGCCTTTTCCCCCATCCTGGGTACCCAGAGAGTGTGACTGAGTGGGACTCTGATTGCATACACTGCAGTGTGATTCATAGAGTGATTAAGTAAATTAACCTGATTATCCCCATCCTTGTTATAGTCCCCTGAATAAATCAGATCTGTTTTTTCTGCAATTTACATTGACTTTGGTGTCAGTTTATGTAGAAGGTATTGCATTGTTGCTGTTGTACTGCATCACCTTATTTTACAGGGGTTCCCCAGAGTCAAGCTGAAGGAACCAGTCCTGGGGATAAGTGCCAAGTACAAGTGTATGTGGTTTGCATAACTGGGGTACTGGGAAAGTCACTGTTGTGTACAGTGTGGGCCACTAGTGGGAGATAAGGTGGGTCACAGTGTCCCAGAAGGCTGTGGTCTGGTTAGCATATCCCAAACCAACCCTGACCTTTGAGTGGCCACACCTGTTTCAAAACTCAGGCCCCTTAACCTGTTAGTAGCCAAGCAGGCAGGGGTAGTAGCCCAAGGAATAGCACCACCTAGGGGTTACACAAGGAATCACAGACATGTTGCATAAGAGTAATAAAGCTTGTTTATTATTACCAAAAGGAAAATCACAGTTGTCCTAAGCAGTTCTTACCATTAGGAACTGGGAGCCAATGCTAAGCATTCCCTATACCTTGAGGAATCTCTGTGTCTCCTGGGGTCTTTGAGGTAGAAAACGTAATGTCTTACATTATATACCTAAGATAATTACCATGGTTACAGTAAGATAGAAACATTTTTAGTTACAGAGATGAGCCATATTGGCTAAATTAGAGGTGGCTCCACAGTCCTAGATAACGTTATACAATTTTGTTATAGTCATCACTTTGTGGAAACAAAGAGGTACAGTTTGTACGTAGCCATGTAGTAATGCAAAGCATCAGAAGATGGTAATGTGACTCATATATCATAATCATTACAAGTACACTGTTGTCCTAACGTTTTACAAGCAAGAAATACATGTGTATATTGGAAAGTAAAGTGTATGGCAATTATGTGCATACATATCCTGACATCTACTCTTATACAGTAGATGCCCTTAGCCCGATTCATTGGTATAACATATACCTAAACGCTAGCTGTCTGTGGTGTACCTCTGGGGGTACCAAATAGGGTGCAGGGACCACATGTAACATTCCCCCCCTTGTTGCCTCAAAAGAGGCAACACAAGCAAGAGTAAGGAAGTGGAGAGAGAGCAGGTGTCATTTACAGACCTGACACATGAGCCTTGTAAAGGAATTCCTGCTGCTCATAGCGTTGGCATAGTGTGTGCCATAGGCAGCAAAGCATAATTAATCAGAAACAATATCAAAAATGCTTGTATAATAACAACACCTTTAAGGTAATCGCTAAACAAGTGTTAGCAAGTGGACTATTCAAATCACCATCATTACTAAGGTCATATACTGATTCATTAGCTTTGGAGATATTATTGCTGATGTTGATGAGATGGGTGTCCTTCCTGTCTAAAAGGGATTTCAATATCAGAGTTAAAGGATCGATGTGTTCATTAAAATAGGGTAAGTACTCTGAAAGAGTATGCAGATAATTGGGGTTACCATCAATGATATCAGGGTCCATAATGGGAACAGGGATACTAACTGTGTGCCCAATAATAGTAGTCTGATGAGGTATGAAACAAAAAGTAGAATCATTAACAGAACATGTCTTTTCTCCATATGTAAATTGTTTAAAATTAGTCACCACACAAAATTCACCATCCGAATTATATTGCATTTTAACAGTAGGCAGTATCCATTTTTGTAGTTGTACTGGGCAAGTATAAGTCTGTTTGGAAATCCATGCTGACAGGTGGTGAACCTCCTTCTGATAAGACTGGTACAGTTGAGAATCGTCTGGAGCAGATGTTAAGTCCTTGTATTCTGTGTCATTGGTAGTGATGTCATCATCCATGGAAATGGACCAGTCGATATTATCTGGGGAATATCCACATACAGGTTTAATAACATCAAATATGTCACATTGACACAAATAAATATACCCTTTCTTCGCACAGCAATATGTGTGCGGAGCGACTCATGTCATCCAGAAAAGGATGGAAAACTAGTAGAAGAGGCAAGCCAAGGCGTTCTCTGTAGATGTCATCAAGGTGCCCAATGGAGTGTACGGAAGCTAGTTTATCAAATATAGCTGTCGTAGAATCAAAAGATGGCAAATAAATGGTAAAAGACACAAACATAGTATCTTTAATTGAGCATTTCTTAGAAGTAAAGCAAGGACCAGTATTAGGATGCCTGGTCACAAATCCTAAATGTCTGGCAGTAGAAATAGGAATAGTAAGAGACTGTAAAATACACATGGCAACACAGTTAGGGGATTTGTACTGAGGACAATACCGTTTGGAAATGCAACTGTCATGTATGATATCAGGGATTCTTCCGGATTCTAGATCACGGAAGAGATTGTTGATGGTAGTGATAATATATGATCCATAGGCAGAGCATAATATTTCATGGGCAATGTATTGCTTATCTGCTTCCTTATTGTTCTGTGCAACAAGGGCATTAATCTCATCTTTAGAATCTGTAAATGCCTTAGCAATGGCATGCATATTATATACAGTGTATCCTTCTTCTTCACTAAGGCCATCCACACCATGCAATAATGGGGGTATGATGTCATTGATCATACCAGTTTCAAACTTCTGTGAATGTGCTTTGATAGTGGCAATGTCTGCTTTATTCCAGATAGACATTGCAGTACCAAAGACGCCAGTGAGGGTACCTGTGGCACCAGTGACATCAGATGAGTCAAGCATATTTCTTTTATGACTTTGATCATCTGTTTTAGGTTTTCTTCTAAAATTGTCTCTATGCTCGGTGGTGTGTACCTCGGCAGTAGGGTCTTGGTTACGAATCTGAAAGGCTGCTAAGCTATCAAGTAACAAAGTACTATGAAACAATGATAAGTTAGTAGTATGACACATACCAAATTCTTTCATATTCCAGTAAGTCAAGTTAAACAAAACAGGTATATGCATATACTGTAAGTTGTTAATCAGTGAGCCAGATAAAGCAATGACTGTGAGACCACAATGAGGACCAGGGGTTTGTTTTGGACATTACAAAAGCTGTTTCTCAGTAGGGGGTAACACAGATAAATATATGGCAGCTGAGGCCATGTTGTGTACAACACAAAATTTCCTGGCAGAATCTTTAGACAGTGAATCACAATATGAGGAGTCAATTAAGGCAGTGATATTGTATAAACCAGAACGTCTACGAGAGGTCTGGTGCAAGGACAAAGTACCATTTGGGGATAATTTTGCATTGGGCCGTCCATGGAAAGTTCCCTTATAGAGCTTGGCCATGAGGAGTATTTGTCCTTGAGAGCTGATTTGCCACTCAATTTGTAGGGTAGATTTATCAGGAGCAACAACCGAGGCAGTGAAGTAGGCATCTGAACCTTCCTGAATGGTAATCAAATTGTCAGGAATATTGATGGTGACTTCCTCTGGGGTAGATGCAGGTGGATCAAGGTGAGGAAGGAGGTGCGTTACTGTGCCTTGGATGCAGGGGATAACTCCTGAGATGAGGAGAAAATGGAACAAGATAGCCATCTTGTCAGTGTATCCGAAAAGGAAAATCAAACATTAGCAAATTAGTTCTATTCCACCCAATGGGGTGAGGAAAAGTAATTATACTCCTTTACACAGTTTCAACTGGTTTGCTTGTAACCATTTGTCAGTCAGTTTGTTGTTTTGCATGTGTCTAACCTTATAGACTGCAGAACTGAGCTTGTTGACACTTCTCACTTATTGGAGAAGGAATGTGTTGGATGCACAATTCTGAGAACCATTACCTGATCTCCAACTTGCCAATCCATTTCTTGTGTGTATTTGTCAGACTGAATTTTGGACTGTTGCTGGGCCTT
This sequence comes from Neoceratodus forsteri, assembly GCA_016271365.2. NCBI lineage: Eukaryota > Metazoa > Chordata > Ceratodontiformes > Ceratodontidae > Neoceratodus > Neoceratodus forsteri. Next base: position 187,851,576 of record CM028132.1, on the reverse strand, counting down.
GCCCATGCATTTGGCAACATACAAATGAGTGTGTATGAGGTCTTTTCTGAGTTTTTCTACATATTGGTCCACAGAGACACAGTCTTGGTAGGAGGGAGCAGGTCAAACAAGAAGGTGTTCAGATAATCTGATATTTCTGCCAGTCATCACCTCAAAGGGTGTCAACTGGGTGGTGGCTGAGGGTGTGCCCCTAATTGCCATAAGGAGTAACAGCAGTAGGGAATCCCAATCCTTGGGATTGTCCTCGATGAATTTGGAAAGCGTTTGCTTATTCCATCTGTTGGCCCTCTCTACTTGACCTGATGATCGTGGGTGGTATGGTGTGTTGAACTTCTGGTAGAACACCAAGGAGTTCAAGGGCTTCTTTCATCAGCTCACCTGTAAAACTGGTTCCTTTGTCAGAGTCTACCTTGAGAGGTAGGCCTCACCTGGAGAAAAGCTGTTCCACCAGGATTTTGGCAGTGGTTTTAGCAGTGCATGTCTTAGTGGGGAAAGCTTCAATCCACTTAGAGAAAAAGATCAGTTACCACAAGGGTGTATTTGTTATTTCTGCTAGTATTGGTTAGGGGACCAATAAAATCAATCTATGGGGCATGACAAGGGCCAGAATGCCTTTGTGGTAGTAGCTTGGCATTTCATTTGGTAGGGATGAGGTTGTTTTTCACACAAACAAGGCAGTTGTCTATGTAGTGTTTAACATCTTTGGTGGCACCAAGCCACCAAGCAGTGGTCATAAGCCTTTGGAGTGTGTTTTGCACTCCCTGGTGTCCACCAGTGGGGGTATCATGCACTTGGTGCAGAAACTCAGATCTGAGATGATGGAGGACCACCCACAATTTGGTGGGGGTGTCATCTGGGTTGATACCAAATGAACTTGTCATCTAGGGACAGGTGTAATTTACCTTCATGCCTTTGATTGGGGTTATGGGTGGATAAATTCTTATCAGTACCTTTGTCCAGGAATCTGAACACATCTTTGAGTTCAGAGTCAGCATGTTGGGCTTCTGATAAATCAAAGGGGGTGAAGGGTTCAGGTTTCTTCCTGACAGCTGTGATATGCACAGCTGCTCTGGCCTCTGGATGGTCCATCATCCAGGTGTGTCCCCCTCGGGCCCCTTCATTTGCAAGGGTGTCAGCAGTGTCACTGAAGGCATAATAGGGATCATGTATAGAGTGGACTTTAACCTTGTGTACATACAGTTTGTGCACAAATTTTGTGCCAGTGAATGAATGGATATTACCAGTTCCTTGTGTTTCACCAGGGTGCCATCAGAAGATATAAATGAGTTCCTCTGCCAGAAAGGAAGTAATTCTGTAAGAGAGCAACAAACCCATTAAGAGTCTGTGAAAATGATGGTATGCTCAGTTTCATACCGGATGAACTCGAGGGCACAGACCACCGCTGCCATCTCCGCATACTGTGATTATGCCACACTGCAATGTTTAGAAATCTTAACAGTGTTACCAAAAGGGTCAATTACCAATATGCCCATTCCTGCTATCTGTTATCCCTGATAATAGGAAGCCAATCCATCTGTTAAGACATGATACAGTGAGGTGTTCTTAAGTAGTTGTGGTGTAGCAGGAAGGAAAGGACCTGGATCTGGTAGGTCAGGTGACTGTAGTATACAGTCATGGGTCTTTCCTTGGAAAAGGAAGCCATGCTCCAGCATGGATGCATTTTAGTGGGGTGGACCTTAATGTCTCTGTCCTGGAGAAGGAAGGACTAGTATGTCAGTCTGGTATTAGAGACTGACCCGTCCTTTACTCTATCTGATAGCAAAAAGGTTGTTGGGGTGTGGCTGGTATTGATGATTAGGGGGAGTACCCAATGATATACAGAAAGTGCTTGACAGCCCAGTAGGTGGCCAGAAGGTTCCTTTCACAAAGGCTGTACTTCTGTTCCACTGGGGTCAAGGGCAGTGATGCATATGCAATGGGTCTCAGGGTGTCATGGATCTTCTGGGCCAACACTGCAGACATAGTAATGTCAGAGGTGGTGGATTCCAGATGGAATGGCAAGACTGGATTGGGATTAGCCAAAGCTGGAGCTGAGGCCACGGCCTGCTACAATGACATCACAGCTTGGGTGTGAATGGGGACCCAAGTCCAGGGGACATTCTTTTTCAGTAGTTCATACAGAGGGGTGGCCTTCTGAGCAAAGTCACAAATAAAATCTCTAGAATTATTTACCATACCTAGAAACCTTCTAAGGGTGGCCATACTAGTGGGCAGTGGCAGATCGTGCAGTCCCTGTGTCTTCTACCAAGTAGTGCTTCTGCCCTGATCCATTATCCTCAGACCCGGAAACAGTTCCTCTTTCTGACATAGTTGTGCTTTTGCTGGGTTACATTTAAGGCCTGCCCTCTGGATGAGGGTCAATAGTTCGTCCAATAAATTCAGATGTTGTTCCTGTGTGGCTGTGGCCAACAACAGGTTGTCCACATACTGCAAAAGACACTGGGGTGTAGAGAAACCCTCAAGGGTGTTTATCATGTGCAGATGGAGCAGGGAGGTGCTGTTATGGAACCCCTGTGATAAGCAGGTCCACGTCTACTGCCTGACCGCAAAGGTGAAGGCAAACTTACAGTATATTGACTATTGGGAGCCAATGGCAATGACCAAAAACCACTGGAGATGTCCAGGGCACTAAACCATTGCTGGTCAGGGGTCAGTAGTCATAGTACATCTGGTGCTGATGCCACAGTTGGGGCACAACTGTGGGTGACCTGGTTTAGTCTCCTGTAGTCAATAGTAAGTCTCGAAGTGCCCATGGGTTTTTTTATAGGCCACACTGGGGAATTTGCAGTGGAAACACATGTCCTGATTACAACTTGCTTGAGAAGTGATTTAATTGGTTCCCTAAGAGAAGGCACAGCCTCAGGTGAAAGGGGTATTGCCATTGCCTCTCGTGTGCTGGACCTGTCACTTCAATGACAGTGTGCATCCTGCCACAATCATGCTTATTGGTGGCAAATGCCTCCAGATGCCTTTGTAGGATGGGAAGGAGCTTTGGGAAAAGCTCATGGTTCTTAAATAAATCTATGACATCATACTCTTTACTGTTTGTGGAAATTGTTGCAATCACATGTGAGTCAGGGATCATGATAGTGTGCAATTGTCCCTGAATTTGTATCAGTAACATGTTGGCTAGGTCTACCACACAGCCGTGTGGTGTCAAAAAGTCTGATTATACTAGGGTGATCATGCCGTACCATCAGCTGAAAGGTATGATATGCCTTCAGGTGTCCCAGTGTCACAGGTAGTGGCAGGGAGTGGTATGCAGGTAGCCTAGTTCCATCTACACCAGATATATTGGTCCTCCATCCAGTAGACCAAGGTGATGTGTCTTGGCTGTCATCCTGTAATACAGACACATCCGCGCCTGTATCCAGCAGTACTGTCAGTAGGCGGCCCCCGACCTCAGCCTCTGTGCAGGACCTTCCATTTTTATCCAAGACCAGCTTGTTTACAATATGGACTGGGGCCTGTAATTGTCAATCTGTACCAGTGGAAGCATGGGGAAGCTCATGAAAGAGGGTCTGGGCCTGGTTCCTGTGAACCATCTCACCATGCTGTACTGATGCTGTATAGGGAGCCACTTCCAGGTTCAGGCCTGTAGGGGCCTGAGAACCTGGACTTCCTGTATCCCTGTGGCCTGTGGAGGCCTGCTCTCCTGGTTGTATTGCAGCAAAGGCCCGTACTGGAACAGCATCTGCTACAGAGCATACTTTTCCAAGGAGGTCTCAGAGACTCTGGTTCTCATCGGCTATTTCCCTGTATGAAGGGCCTGATCTCTGTTGTTTACCCTTATTGTTTTTGTGGTGTTTCTTATTTTCAGGGTAGTTCCAGTTCCCACACCAGGATTGTTGTTGTTGGGATTGCTGGGGGTGTTGGTTATCTGTGGGGAAGGGCTTTTTCTCTTGGGCCTGCCCCTTCACCATGTAGTGTGTCGTGGCCTCCGGAATGGTTTCCACAGCAGCTACCTTCTTGGAACTGGAGCCTGAATCATGGATGCAGAGTTGATAAACTCTCTCTCTGTTTTCCAAAGAATATCGGCAAATCTACGAGGGTGTGTGATGACCTCTGGCGGAGGCTGGGGGCATGACAGCGCATCTGCACTTCAGGGGTTTGTTTGGTCATCGGGGGAGGCCTACAGATCAATCACCTCTAGGGGCTGCATCATCTAGGGGAAGGATGTTGCGGATGTCGGCGCTTGTGCCTTGATGTCAGGGGCTGGCAACATCTCTTACAGAACAGGGAAAAAACACCCCTCAGATCCGGGAAGACGGATCACCAATCTGGGTCCCGATGTGCCAGTGCCTGCCTGCCACCCCAGGACCCTGACAAGACTTGAAGGATTCGGGGGCTGCCCAACCCCGTCCCCGCCCGGGGGGTTTGCTGAGGCCATATGGAGGGACCGGAGGTTGCAAGGTAGGCACTGGTAGGGGCAGGCTTAATGGGTGACTCCCGATGGAGCGGCTCTGTGGGGCAGTAGGAGGGGAAAATAGAAATTTCAAAAAAAAAGAACCAGTCCCTGCACCGAGCCCTGTGGTACACCAGTTGTTACTGCCCTGGGTTCAGATGCCTCCCCTCCACTACTATCTTCTGCTGTCTACCCTGCAGTTGGTTCTCAACCCATCTGACCAGTTTCCTCCCTGTTCCCAGACTCTTCAACTTGCAGATTTGCCTACCATGTGGCACCGAGTCGAAGGCCTTGCTGAAATCCAGGTAGAGGACATCCACCACATATCCCCTGTCCAGTGCTATCGTAACCCAGTAGTAAAAATCAACCAAGTTCGTCTGCAGGATCTGCCTAAGACAAACCCGTGCTGCCTGCTGTCCTGTGGATTGATATCCTCAAGAAATTGCACCAGTCTTTCCTTGAGGATTGTCTCCATCAGTTTTCCCACAATTGCAGTAAGGCTTACCGGTCTGTAATTCCCTGGTTCATCCTTGGGCCCACTCTTATGGAGAGGTACCACATGTACTTCCCTCCAGTCCTTGGGCACGCACCTTGAGTTCAGAGAGGTACTGAACAGGTCCACCAATGGCCCTGCCAGGGACTCTGCCAACTCTCTCAGCACTCTGGGGTGGACTCCATCTGGGCCAGGTGCCTTATCCACCTTCAGGGACTCTAGGCCCTCCCTCATCCTTTCCACCATGACCACCTCGCCCTTCTTCTCAGGTACGGGCCCATCCCGCTCTTTGGTGAAGACTGAACAGAAGTATTCATTAAGTACTTCTGCCTACTCAGCCCCTTTTCTACCTACCCACTTCCCCTCCTGATCCTAACAATTTGGTCCTGGCTCTTCCTCTTCTCTCTGATATATCTGAAGAAATCCTTTTCTCCTTCTTTGATCCCCTGCGCTAACCTCCGTTCCCTAGCTGCCTTTGCTGCCATTACCACTCTGCTCACTTCTCTGGATTTCTTCACATATCCTTCTCTGTCTTCTGCCCTGTTGGATCTCTTGTAGAACCAAAATGCATTCCTCTTTTCCCCTCACCTTCTCCACAACCTCTCTACTCATCCAACTTGGTTTCTTTGTCCTGGCTTTCTTGCTCTGGCTCTTGACACATGTTTTAGCAGCTTCAGCCAGTCCTGCCTCAATGACTACGCATTTTTGTCACATGTCCATTTTTGGGTGGATGCTTTCCATATGACTTTCCAGTATGTGTCCCATCCTGCCAAAGTTAACCCTTTTGAAGTCCAGGACCCTAGTTTTTGTAGTGGCTACTTTCCTACCCAAATTGATTGAGAACTACACTGTGCAGTGGTCACTGCTTGCTAGAGGTTCCACCACCCTTACATCCCTGACCTGTTCACCATCTTCCAGTACCAGGTCTAGTATATTCCCCTCCCTCATTGGCTCCACTACCCTCTGGGTAAGGAAGCCATCCTGGAATGCTTCCAGGAGGATCTACTCCCTGGCTCAAGTGGTTGCTGGGATAATCCAATCCACCCCCGGTAGATTAAAATCCACCACCGCCACTGTGCTCCCTTTGCAACTATGCCTCCTTATCTGCTCCTCCAGTTCATTGTCAATGTTCTCCTTCTGGGCCGGAGGTCTATAAACAACCCCCAGACAGATCTTGGTCCCTTTTTGGCTGTGTAGTTGCAGCCAGATTACTTCTGACCTGCCCTCTTCCCTGTCGTCCCTATTACATCTGATCCCTTCCCTTACGTAAACGGCAACTCCCTCCCCCAGCCTTCCCTTTATCTCTATCCCTCCGGAATTGTTAGTACCTTGGGATGGTTAGGTCCCAGTCATGGTGCTTGGTTGCTCATGTCTCAATAATGACAGCTATGTCCACCTCCCACTCTGGCATCAATGCCTGCAACTCTGCCAACTTGTTCCCCAGGCTCCTAGTATTTAGTGAAACAATTCTCCATGCTGCTCCTATCCTTCCTGCTTCCTTACTCCTCACTTCAACATGTCACCTAAGGTTGTATCTATCACTGTAGTGGGGGAGGTCAATGGGACCCTCTCTCCTAGTGATTCCCAGCTCCAATGCCTCCCCCCTACCTTGTTTAAATTATACCTCTCGTTGAGGAAATCCCCCAGCTTCTGCTTCAACACCTGTGACCCTGCCCTGCTGAGGTGTAACCTAGCCCCTGCATAATGATCTGTGTTATCCCATGTTCTACCCCAGTCCCCCACCAATCCATACCCCTTGGTCCCACACCATTCCCTCAGCCACTTGTTGAAGTAACTGATTCTTCTCTTCCTGTCTGTACTAGCCCTTGGCACTGGCAGGACTTCTGAGAAGGCTACCATTGTTCCCTCTTTGCTGCACAGTTTTCCCACTTCCCTGAAGCTGTCTTGTACCTCCTCTATCCTTCTCCCTTCCAGATCACTTGTTCCCAGGTGCACCACAATGTGCGGCTTCCCCTCCACCTTCCCCACATATCTGCCCATATGCTGCCCCACTCTACTCACTGTCATGCCTAGCATGCATTCTGCCCAGATGCTACTTTTTCTGGCACCCCCCCTCATCTTATACCCTTCAGTATAGAATCCCCCAGAATTATGACTCTCTGATGCTTATTCTGCTCACCTTCTTGTTGCCCTTTACTCCGCTGCCTCCAACTTATGAGACCCTCTCATTCCCTGTCCCACCACCCCTTTGCCTACCCTACCCATTGCCCTGTCCTCTCCCCCCTTGCAAATATGACTGGGGTGCTGACCTCCACCTTCGAACTATTTTCTGTTTGTAGAACCTCCGTGTTGCACTCATTTGTTGCTCTGCATACCACGCTACCACCTCCTCTGCTACTACTTCCCTGTGTCTTCCCTGAAATATGACCCTCCCCCACACAGACTCCCCTTCGTTCTCTCCGCATCCTTAGCCTTCCCTGGACTGCCTGCCACTTCCTCCATCCTACTGTCTCCTTGCTCCTTCCTTCTTTCTGGAGAGACTGCATCATCATCACCTCGCTGACCCCCCCGCCACTGTGTCTTCTTGGTGTACTGCCTACTGCCTCCCTGTGGTGTAACATTTCCCCTGTAACGTCCTCTCCCTGTTCCTTCACTGTAACTTCCCTTCTCTCTGCTATGTGGTCTTCCGGACTAGCCAACACTGAGAATCTGTTTGCAGTGCTAATCTCCTTTCCTTGAATGAGTATAGTCCCCCTTCCCACAGACTGATATCTTTGCTCCAGCTCAGTCTTAGTCATGCCCATGTGTCTGACCCTCCTCCAGTCATCACTTCCTTCCCTTGGCTGTACCCGCTTGTGTGGCCCTCCTGCTGACCCACCTAGTTCCCCCTTATTTTTGCCTGTTTTGAGCTCTCTTGGATGCCTCATTACTTTCCCCTCCTGGTTGTGTTGCCACCATTCTGTCTCCTCCATGCCTCCAGTTCCCTCCTCAACTACCCTATTTCCTGCTTGAGCTGGCCCATTTGCCAACACACCTTACTCAACCTCCAAGCCACTCCCAGGAATATGGCTGCTGCACATCCTCGGCAACATACAACCCTTCCCATCTCCTGCCCTATTTGACTGCCCCCTCTCCTCCTCTCCTCCCTTAACCTGGTCCTACCCCACTCGATGGAACCCTTCCATGGAGTGGGTAGGACCTCATGAATTGTGTGTCTTGTACAGTTTTGTGATTTGGGGAATTTTAATAATTGCAGCCGAATGATTAGTGTGGCGACCACTGGAAGATGACTTCCATTTTGCGGTATGGGTTTACACATCAGTGATCGGCATTACTGAATGCCATCACTGTTGTGCTGTGAGCTGTGCCAGTTTGTGCTTTTAGTTGGCACAGCTCACTGATTTGTTCTTGTTGCGGGACTCTGGAGTGGAAGCTAGTGCTGGTTGGCTACTGTATCATTTGATAAACACACAGGTCAGAGGGTATAGTAGCCAATCAGATTCATGGATTCTGAATGCCCATTTTACAAGTACATATAACTAGCAATATAGTATCTGGGGTGGCAGTGCAGACCAACACGTCCTACATCTCACTGCTCACTGGGTTTATCTATTTATTTTTTGTTTACCAGGTACTTGCATTTGACAAGAAAAAAGTCAGAGGTCATAATGAGGTAAAAAAATCAAAATAAAACAGTTTTACAGCACAGACAAGGAGTGATACAGTGTATTGCATGAATTACAGACACAGTCCAGATACAGAAGATATCAATGCACACTGTATCATTCACAATAGGTGAAACACAGTCACGAATAGTTAAGATTAAACAATACATTTTAGTGATGCAAGCAACTGAATTACAATGTAATTCAGCAAGAGCAGAGCACAGGCACAAGAAACAAGATTTACAGGTGAAAGCAGAATCTAATCATGCACCACCCCCATTCCTGTTCTGCCCTCACCACCAACACTTCAAAAGTTATATTGAAACAGGTAGCCTCACAGAGGCATAGCAAGAGAAGAAGTGCCTTAGGCCCTGGCCACACTGTGTGGGTAAATACAATGTTTTTAAAAATGGTTTAGAACTTGCAGTTCTTTCAAATCTGCACCGCTGCTAAACCATTTTTAGAAAACAGTTGAATTCCATCCACACTGTTTCACCTTCTAGCGTGCTGTGAACCATTATTGACATCAGTACAGCAGCGCCAAAATGATCTATTCCAGACATCTGTGCATGACACTAGGGTATCCCATGATGCATTTGTTTGTTGCCATTTAAACAATAGACAAACATACATACAAACATACATATGAAGAAGCCAGTGAAAGAAGGCCATTTGGTCTATCAAGTCTGCTCGTATTGCAGGCTAATGTCCCTGCTCTCCCACCCCACTCCTCCATCCTCCAACACACATGACCCTTGCGCCCCCTATGTCATCCCAGCCTCTCTTAAGCTACCCACAGTCTTCAACGAGATTACTTCTTCTGGCAGCACATCCAAGTGTCCACTACCCTCTCTGTGAAGAAATACTTCCTGACTTCCCTCCTAAACCTCTCACCCACCAGCTTAAGACAGTGCCCCCTCGTGCTATGGTTGCCACTCAACTTAAAGAGATGCTCCTTATCAACCTTATTTATCCCTTTTAAGTACTGGAAGGTCCCAATCATGTCCCATCTCTCTCCTGTCTTCCAGGGAGTACATGTTCAGTGCCCTCAACCTCTCCTCATATGCCTTTCCCTGCTGCCTGGCTATCATTTTTGCAGCCATCCTCTGGACCTTCTCCAGCAGGTTAATGTCCTTTTTGAGGTGTGGGCAACAGTACTGAACTCCATACTCTAGATGTGGCCTTACCTGTGACCTGTACAAGGGCAGTATAACCTCCTCTTTCCTACTGCTGATTGCCTTTGTTGCTGCTATCTTGCACTGCGTGGAGTGCTTCAGGTCACTAGTGATCATCACTGCCAGGTCCTTCTCCTCCTCTGATGCAGATACTCGGACTCCATCCAGGTAGTACTCTGCCCTAGGATTCTTGGCTCCAATATGCATAACTTTGCATTTCTTGGCATTGAAGCCAAGCTGCCATATCCTGGACCACCTCTCTAGCTTTTCCAGATCTTCCTGTAGGTCCTGTATCCCTTCAGCTGTGTCCACTCTTCCACAGAGTTTGGTATCATCTGTGAATAGGCACATTTTGCCATTAATGCCATCTCCAATGTCATTAGACGAAAACATTGAACAACAACAGCCCTAGCACCGAATTCTGCGGGGACCCCACTGATTACCTGTCTGGTGCCAGATAACTCTCCCTCCACAACCACCCTCTGGGTTCTGTCCTTCAGCCAGTTTTTCACCCATCTGGACATCTTTTCCCCAACCCTAAGATCCGCCAACTTCCTGATCAACCTTTTCTGAGGCACATGGCAGTGGCAATATTGAATTACCTTGTTCTGCTATTTGTGGCTCAGTTGTACCATCAGCATTTAAGGAACATGAAAAATTGTAGGGAAGCCATGCAGCCCAGAGCTCATCACCTGATGCAAATACAGCTGAAAACAATCTGAAGCCTAAACATCATTCATAATTTGGTTGCCTGCTCTTATACAAGTGGCACAGTGCACTGAGCTGTGTGGAGCCACCAGAGATCTAGCACATGGTGGGACATCATAGTTCTGAATACATGGACAGATGACCAGTGGCTGGAGAATTTCAGAATGTAAAAGCAGATGTTCAAAGCTCTCTGCAGTGATGTGAATCCATATATATATATATATATATATATATATGAAAGAAATCCAGTTACATAAGGCTGTTCTGGTGGAAAAGAGAGTGGCCATTACTTTGTGGCGTCTGGTGAATAAAATAGAATATAGAACCTTTGGTCACCTCTTTGGGATTGGCAGATCTACAGTTGATGAAATAGAGATCAAGGTCTGTAAGACATTAGTGCATGTACTGCTGCCCAAGGTTATATGTATTCAGAATGTGACAGATGTTATTCAAGCCTTTGAGAATGAGTAGGGGTTCCCTAACTGTGGTGGAGCAGTCAATAGGACACATTCCGCTATAATGTCACCACCAGGGAATGCCACTGAATATTATAACCACAAATCCTACTATTCAATAGCTATAAAGGCACTGGTTGACCATAAATTCAGATTTATGAACATTAACATTGACTGGCTAGGAAAAGTACAAGGTTGTTCAGACACAGCAACTTGTACAAGTCGGAATGGAGTGGGAAGCTGTTTCCTGCCATGACGAGTGACATTGGTGGTGTAAACATCCCAGTTGTCATTTTGGGTGATCCTGCTTACCCTCTCCTTCCCTGGATCACAAAGCCATACACTGACTACAGCCTACAGAGGAAGCAGAACTTTAACTATGGACTAAGCAGGGCCAGAATGGTGGTTCAGTGTGCCTTTGGGTGGCTGAAGGGGAGATAGAGATGCCTCTGGAAGAGGAATGAATTCTACATCCAAAATATGCCTTACATAATAGGTGGCTGCTGTGCACTGCACAACATGTGTGAGAACAAATATGAAGTTTTCTTTGAAAGCTGGGTAAATGATGCAGAGAATGCACAATTCCCACAGTCCACTGATAATGACTGCACTCCTGTTGATGAGCTATTGGTAGAAGCCATGAACAAGCAGGCAGCTGTCATACATGACACATTTGCTGAATATTTAGAGGATGACTAGCTCTCCCAAATGTGTGTGGTAAAACTAGCAACAAGTGTCATGTAACAGTACGAACAGCCATAAAAGAGTAGCATATACCTTGCTAACAACAGTGTACACAGAACGTCATGATAGGATGTACTGAACATGTTTTATTTTGTACATGTGTCAGATTAAGGTCACAAAAACAAGATAATACAGTATTAAAAAAGTACAAATCTACTCAGTGAAATACAAAGTGTGCCAAAAGTGTGGTTGCAGTGAACATCTCTAAAACATAATGGATTTTACTGCACCTTTATCAGCTTATGTAATATCAATTGTATGTATTTATTTATTACAGGTTTTGATTAATACCTTTGAGCCAGAATGGCTCTTTTACAAAGGTTCCAAGTCCATGAATGCAAACAAAACATTACAATACAAATAAACATAACATGTCACATATGCAGAGCAATGAGTGGTTCCATGTCAAAGAACACAAACAATACAAGACTAAATAAATAATACAATAAAATGATTCAGTTGGCAGTGCTCTGGACACTACGTGCAGTGGATTGGTAGTTCAAGCACATTCATAAGAACAACATCAGATCTCATCTGTAGGATCATACAATATAAAAATACTGTCATTATTGAGATAATAGACAGAGAGGACAATGCCCAGGTGGGTTAGTTAGGAAGTGATGGAAAGGACATTATGTGATTAAGCAGGACAGTCACAGTGGTGTACTTGGGTTAGAAGTAATCAGAGCTCTCTTTTGAATGTCCCATTCTTTTCAAGGTCTAAGAGGGATGATGATTCTGTGTAATACATTCAAGAAAAAAGAAAACAGTGCAAAAAATGTATGTTTGTAAAAGTTCATTCCTTAAGAACATTCCAAGGAAAAGGACAGTCCATTTGAGCATTAACTTGTTTTCAGTGGGGTCCACATTCATACATAATATGTAATTCAAAAAATTTACAGCATAACAATACACATACTTCATAGACACTACAGATTATATAATCCCATACATTCATAAAAATAGATAAAAACCATAATATATATTATATATATATATATATATATATATATATATATATCAACAACAGCAGCCATTTTTTTAATTGTACAAACTCTTGGAACAACCATCTTTTGGTTCTGTTCAATGCGAGAATTACCTTTGGTCTCTGATAGTCTGGCAACCTATTTCAAATTCTTGGTCCACTGGTAACTACAGAATAGTTTCCCTTTACTGTTCTCATTTTAGGAATCACCAGTTCTAGGTTTGTGCTGTTCACAAGTCTACCCTAGAAATACATATTTCAAATAAATTATCTAGGTAGGGTGGTGTACTTTTCTTTAAGTGCTGATAAATCAAATGCATTGTGTGCAAATGTCTATGCTCCATTAAATTAGTTCAGTTCAGTGACCTATACATTGTACAGTGATGTGTCAACCATAGGGTTTCCTGAGCAAATTTGATAAATCCATTCAAGGCTCCATCCAAACTGTCCAGTTCAGCCCTGGATGCCTCATATAGACTACATCTCTGTAATCATACAGTGGGATTATTGTGGTGCTAACTATATGTTTTCTAGCATTAAGTGGTACACAGTGTCTCAGTCTGTACAGTGCCCCCAGCCAGAATGTAGTCTTTTAATCAAACTGTCTAAATGCACATCCCATTTCAACTGCACGTCTAACCATACGCCCAACTACTTGTAAGAATTTGCTTGTGTTAATAGCTGATGTGTATGTGTTTTAAGTTGAACAATATATGAAGTAGCAACCTGTTTGTTCCCAAAAAGCATGACCTGTGATTTCCTGCTATTTAATATTAAATTTCATGATCTAGGCTACTCCTGCAAAACATCAAAGTCACTTTGAAGTGTTTTCTGAATTTCCAAAATAGATGCACCTGCCACATACAGAACCACATCATCTGCATACAAATATTTCAAAATGTAAATACTGGCACCCATAGTTACATTTAAATATTGCAACATTTACAAACATTACAAATGTGTAAACAAGTTAAATTTTGTTCTACTCTAAAACCTTCATTTTAGTAGTGCCTATGTAATTGGAATTTAACGTTGACATAAGTGACATGTTCAATGATATAACAATGTAACGATAATAATGTATTAACAAACTAACATCTACTTCTTAACTAACTACTGTACATGACACATTGAAATATCATTGTGATCCCATGTAATGAGTTGCTCAGTACATGTCTTGCATGACTCTGTGTACTTTGATATTGCAGTGCACTCTGTGGGTCATGTCAGTCATCCCAATGAGCACCGCATGCAGCAGCGAGTGCTGTTTGTAATGTAGGCACACATTCCCATACAAATTCCAGTATCATGCACTGCTACATACAGCCTACATACAATTAAAACTACTGCATCAAACAGTGTCAGCACTGTTCAGACAACAAAGCTTGCTCTGCTACCCATACATACCTGCTTATGAGCAGTGTTGTCAAAGGGACTAGCTGATGTTCATAATGTTATTTATTACAGTAATACCCACTGAAGACCTGATACATTAATGTGGACTGTTTTAAGGCAAAGAGAACGTCAACCAAGCCTGTCACTTGTAACCTAGGAAATAACCTACGTTGTGCTTTTTTCATGTGATTTTCTAGATTTTTGACATCAGTTTTCCCTTTAGTCCAGCAGCACTGTACATGCTTAGAGTAAACAATTTTACCTATTATTTTCTTGTTCCAGTTTGAGTCTTGTTTTGTCAGATACACATTTTTACCTATCAAACTATCATTAAGCTGAAACACTAATTGGGTCAATCCTTTAAATACTACAGTCCCAGGCTAGCCCTTACTATTCTCTACTCTTTTTGTGTGTGATCATTATGAAAATGAAAGACCAAGTAAAATGTTCAAAAAAGACATGTAGCGGGCAGCTCAAAGTAAGTTATTTCTTAATGTTGGAGACATGGTGTGACTCAAAATAGTATATACACAGTTATAGGTTTAATTTTCTCATGGCTCTGAGCATTGCCAAGGTAACATTTCAATGTATTAAAGTACTGGTGCTGAAGCTATTTTATCTGTAATACTTGTTCCAGGAAATGAATGCATGGCATTACAGGCAGGCACAAAGCACCTTTCACCTCTCCACAATTCATATGCCGTTCTGGCAGAGTGTTGTTCCTCTATGGAGGCACCCACAGTGGAGACCAAGGAGAATGCTAGGAACCTTCACAAAGGTGACCCACAGGAGGGTGGCATGGGACCCCACAGGGGAATGAAACATCTCCAGGGACCCTGGTTTTCCATTTTTACCGGTAACACCGGTAACAATCACAGAATCCTGCTTGGTTTGCGGATTTTGAATTCTTGTACTGGTGCATCACGGAAATTGCATCTCACTGCACAGAATCCCTAAGATTTCAGCATATTTTTACATTTTTTTTTTATTTTCTCTTTCTATGCCACCTTCTCACAGCATCAGTCTCCACTTTTCAGAGATCCCTAGGCTGGGTATCCCCTAGCTTCAACCCAGGTAATGCTAAGGAGCTCCTGTGAGCCTGCCCTCATCCTGCCTGGGTTGTAACCCCCAGGTGGGAAGGGAGAGGACCCCAGGTCACCCCTCCACAGTCCTTTAATGTGTGTCAGGCAGCCCAGTGGGTCTCTCATGGAACCTGGTTATGAAGTCTGGGGCAGCTGGGTCCCTTCTACCTGCAGCCGATGTGGGGTGATTGTTACTGGTTTTCTGGTCTCTGACCCTGAGGGCAATGGCACTCAAGGGGATCCAAGGAGGTAGGGCACATAGAGACATGCCGTTGCTCCAGATCCTGGCTTGCTTCCTCTCTTCCCGATTGCTCTGCCACCCTATTGCACCACCATCCGTGGTCACCCAGGTGGCAGTAAAGCAGCAGGACCTGCAGGCCACCATTCCCAAAGGAGGAGGAGAGTGGCCCCCAGGTGCTCAATCCTACTCCCCTGGCCAGACCTCTAGCACCCCGAATTCACTTTCAACCCAGAGTCCCTGGCATTGCAAGCAGTAGTGCTACCACAGGCTATTTACAGTGCTCTGTCAACTATACACTCACTTTGGTGTAAGAAAATATAAGCAGATGGAGAGGCAAATAATTCAGTTTTAGTAAAATGTAAAGTGTTTAATGTTCATAATTTGCACTGTAGGTACTGTGCACTATTACTGAAATCATATATTAAACATTATATATGGGTGTTATGGCTGGCAGTATAGCCTAGTGGTTAGAGTAACAAACAGTGATTGAACTAAGTCCATCTAGAAGACTTGGGTTTGATTCCCACATCCTCCACTTGCATACTGTGCGACTCCGAGCAAGTCACTTAACCTATACAGTGCTCCTGAGTCACCTCTGAAAACAGGCAGTTTTGCCTAGTGGACTTACCTGGTTTACAAAAAATATAAAAAAAAAAATACCAATATATGTTTACTACATCATACAGTAGCCAGGGTACCATGTAATTTACCTGAGTTTTACTCGGTCTGCAATGATATTCTATAGGTAAATATGAATGTTCAAATACATTTTATGTGTTTTATAAGCTTGTTTTTAGACTTTATCCAGGTTTTTATTGTATTCTTGGCATGTGAACATCTAGGTTGTAGATTGCTAAGCACAGGATCATTGTTACCAACTAGCTTATTCAAGTTTATAATCAGCAGGGCCATCCAAAATCCTCAGTTGTTTGAATGAAAAGTAATCTGAATGAAAGTATGTTCACAAGGCAGAAACTGCCTTTCTACTTACAAAAAAGACTTCACAGTTACCACCCCATTTAGGGGAATGGAATCATTTCCACCGTCTCTCCAACCTGCTGTTTCAGTCTCTGTGACAACAAAAGGTTTTTTCTGACGGATTGCTTTAATAAAAAGCAAATGTTAAGTGTTTAATTGTACTTATGCTTGGCCAGTGGATTTGAAAGTACATTCAGTGACACACAGAAGGTAAGACCCCAGGGGAGGTATGATGCTGGTGGGCAGAGTGGTGCTCAATTCACATCTGAGCTCAGACATGAAAACTGAGACACCCTTTTCATGGAGATCAAGGAAAAAAAGGAATCCACGTGTTTGTGAGATGCGTGATTTTCCATTAGAAGGTCCTCCATTAATCACTTGTGAATTTTTTCAGGTGAAGACACTTCATTTCAAAGAAATACATTCAGGCAGTTTTTTTTTGCTCCTCCTACCCCCTGGCCATCCACTTCTTCAGGCCTGCCAAGTCCCCCTACCTCCACTGCTAAGTCCTGACCACCATCCACTGACCCTTATGGCCATGCTACCAGGTAACCCAAAGTAACCCTTCATTGGGTGGGCCCCTACCCCGTGGGAGGCTAGCAGGGGAGGACAATCACCCTAAAGAGCTTCCTGTATATATCCCAGGCATGGCAGGGGTCCGAACAGATGCATGTGTCTGGGGCTTCATGCTTATGGAGGGACCAGGAGCAGTCCTCCAGGTGGCCAGCAGGTGTTTTCCCATTTTTGTGGGAGTGTGACAGGCCACATGATGTCAAGGCACAAGCTGACATCCATCACGCTCCCTCCCGCAGTGAGGGCCAACGTATTGCCATTCCTCCAGTCTCCACCTGGGGCCAGCAAATGCTGAGCTGTGAATACACCCTCCCTCCCAAGAGAAGACGAGTAGTCACTGGACATTCAAGCCATCACCCCCCTGGCTGGTCCTCCAACACCCAAATCTGTTCTCAAACCCTGGTCAGTGGTGTCACAGGCAGAAATCCAGTTCAGGCAGTTAAATGATAGGAAAAAACAAAGGTGGTCCACCTTAGTAGTGGTGATTCAGATTAAGTCACATCTGATTTCTAACAAGCAAAGAGACTAAGTAATTTATAACTTGTGCATGTGGGGTGTGGGTGTTGTAGAAAGGGGATCATAGTGCTGTCACTACTGCCATCACCCCTGAGGGATGTGGACTGCATTTATTGCTACTGTCATCACACCTGAGAGACAGGGGCTGTAGTGCTTCTGCCATAATCACTGGTGGATGGGGAACGTTGTACTGCTGCCATCCCACCTGAGGGATGGGGCCATAGTGCTGATAATGCCATCACACACACTTGAGGAATGCAAAACGTAGTACTGCTGCCATCACACCTAATGGATAGGGGCCACATTGTTGCTGCTTCCAACACACCTGAGGGAGGGGGGACACAGTGCTCTTGTTGCTGCCATCACACCAGAGGGATGGATCTGTAGTGCTGTTGGTTCTGCCATCGCACCTGAAGGATGGGGGCTGTATTACTGCTTCCATTACACCTCAGGGATGGGGCTGTAGTGCTGTTGGTTCTGCCATCACACCTGAAGGACGGGGGCCGTAGTACTGCTTCCATAACACCTCAGGGATGGGGGCTGTAGTGCTGTTGCTGCCATCACATCTTGTACCTAAAATAACTTTAAATTGGTACAAGGATGGAAGGATGTGCAATAGTGGAGGTCAAAACTGCTAAAATGCATGTTAGCAGAGTTAAAAATTGTTAAATAAAGTACACAAAACCAAAAACCGGTAAAACTGGATTTTGACTTAGCAGACACTGGTGATGGTACCATTTTTTATAATGTGCAAAATGGAATTTGCCCTTTTTCAGTCCCAGTAAACCAGTGTCCCTGAACATCTCCTGGTGGGGGATTCCATTGTTAGAAGGGTAGAACTGGGGAAGGGAGGGGAGAGGGAGGTAAGGTGTGGGCACCATGGCTTGAAGGGACGGGGAGCGAATCCTCAGGATTGCGGGATGAGCTGCACAGGGGAGGGAGCTGGATGTCACTGTCCACCTAGTGACAAATAACCTGGTAGGGAAAGGGATCAGAGCAGTGCAGAAGTTTGTGGAGTTGGGAAGGGGCCTTAGACAAGTAGCACGCACGATAACCTTCTTGGAGGTGCTTCCTGTCTTTGGTATGGGTGAGGCTAGGGTGATCTGCACCATGAGATTAAATCAGTGGTTGAAAAACTGGTGCAGAGCTCAGGGTTTTGGCTTCATTGGGGACTGGGGGTCCACCTGGAGGGATGCAGGCCTATACTGGCATGATGGTCTGGATCTGTTCAGGAGGGGAACCAGGATCCTAGGTGATAGGTTTAAATGCTTCATTGGCAAGCATTTAAACTAGCCAAGGGTGGAGGCACTGAAAAGGAGAAGGGAAATCCTAGCCCCCCCAAAAATCAGGGTAGTAAGAGAGGTAAACACCAAGATAGAGAAGTCGATAGGGAGAAGGGCAGGGGTAACTGGAGAAAAAGAAAAAGGCAGAAAGGACAGTAATGGGGCAAAAAGGGGTAAGGCCATCAAACAATGGAGGGTAATGAGAACCAATGCCCATAGTCTATGTAGCAAGCTCCCTGAACTGGTGGCCTTGATGGAAGAGGGATGCCTGGATATCGTGGCAGTCACAGAAACATGGTACACAGACAACCATGACTGGGATATCAACATACCAAGGTACACAATCTACAGGAGGGACAGGGAGGGTAGAAGAGGAGGAGGAGGAGTAGCTCTCTATGTAAGGGAAGGGATTGAAGCAATTGAACTAAAGGATAAACAGGGAGGAGAGGAGAGGAGAGGAGGCACTGTGGGTCACCCTGGAGACTGGAAATGGCACCACAATCTGCACAGGGGTTGTATACAGAACCCTGTCTCAGGGGGAGGAAATGGACATGGAAATGATAGAAGGCATCCTTAGGATGGCAGAGAAAGGGGAGATATTGCTGATGGGGGACCTGAATATGCCAGATGTTAACTGGAGCACCTTTGCAGCAGCCACATCCAAGAACAGGACCATTCTCGATGCCCTACAGGGGGCATGCCTCAGACAGCTAGTGTTGGAACCCACTTGGGAGGGAGCAATCTTAGACCTGATACTTTCAAATGGGGATGGAGAGAGGATCTCAGATCTAGAAGTGGGTAGCCATCTGGGAACAAGTGACCACCAAACAATGTGGTTCACGATAAACTCAGCTGTAGAGTCAAGCCTTACAAAAGTGAAGGTACTGGACTTCAGGAGGGCTAATTTTTTCAAAATGGGAGAGTGCCTCACAAATGCATTAGCAAACAGGCAATAAGGAGGGGTGGAGCAAAAATGGGGAAACATCAAAACTGCCATCACAGAGGCAATAAGCCTTTGTGTGAAGCAAATAAACAAATCAAATTGAAAGAAAAAAATACTATGGTTCTCAAAAGAGGTGGCAGGGAAGGTTAGGGAGAAAAAGATAGCATTTAGGAAGTATAAGGAAACGCACAAAGAGCAGGACAAAGCACTGTACAAGTTAAAGCAGAAGGAAGCTGGGAAGGCAGTGAGAATAGCAAAGACCCAAACCCAGGAAAAGATAGCCAACTCAGTTAAGAAGGGGGTTAAAACCTTTTATAGGTACATTAGGGAGCGAAGAAAGACAAATGGAGGGATACTGAGGCTGGATAAAGAGGAGGGAGGGTGGGTGGGCAGAGAGGGACAGGGAAAAAGCAGGGATACTGAACGAATACTTCTGCTCAGTATTCACAAAGGAAGAGGAGGGGGAGGTACCTAATCCAGTCAATAGAAGCACTCTGTTAGGGGGGGTCAATATCAGTCCTTTCACAGATGAATGGGTTCTGAAAGAACTCCTAAAACTGAAGGTGGACAAAGCAATGAGGCCTGGTGGAATTCAACCCAGAATTCTAAAAGAACTAAAGGGAGAACTAGTAACACCATTGACTACCCTTTTTAACAAATCTTGGGAGGATGGTGTGGTACCTGAGGACTGGAGGAGGGTGGATGTGATTCCTCTTCAAAAAGGTGGGAGCAAGACAGAGGCAGAAAACTACATATCTGTCAGTTTGACCTCAGTGGTAGGGAAAATGATGGAATCACTTCTGAAGGAAAGAACTGTTGAGTACCTAGAGGCCAGTGGAGCACAGGACTCAAGACAGCATGGATTCACAGTGGGAAGGTCATGTTAGACGAATCTAATCGATTTCTTTGACCGGGTGACTGAAGTAGTAGACCAGAGAGGGGCTGTGGACATGGCCTACCTAGACTTTAGCAAGGCATTTGACACAGTCCCGCACAAAAGATTAACAAACAAATTAGCCACCTGGGAGTGGGTCCTTGGGTGGTAGTCTGGATAAAACATTTGCTGGACAACAGGATGCAGAGGGTAATAATAAACAGAGTCCACAGTGAAGAAAGGGGGGGGTTTACTAGTGGGGTACCCCATTGTTCAATACTGTGTCCGGTCCTTTTTAATGTTTTTATAAGTGACATTGCAGAGGGACTGAAAGGTAAAGTATGTCTCTTTGTAGACAACACAAAGATCTCCAACAGGGTTGATACACAAGGTGGCGTGGAAAGGATGAGCAGGGACTTGGCAAGGTTGGAGGAATGGTCAAATGTATTGCAGCTTAGATTCAATGCAAAGAAGTGCAAAGTAATACACCTGGGAAACAAAAACACATGGGAAGAGTACACAGTGGGGGATGAGATACTGATAACAAAAATGGAAAGGGACCTGGGGTTAGTTATATCAGATGACCTAAAGGTGGGCAAGCAATGTGAGAAGGCAGTAAGGAGAGCTGGGAGGATACTGGGATACATAGGGAGAGGCATCACCAGTAGAAAACAGGAAGTTGTTATCCCTCTGTACAGACAGTTGGTGGGACCCCATATGGAGTACTGCATGCAGTTCTGGAGACCACATCTCCACAAAGACATAGGAGGGTGGAGGCTGTCCAGAGGAGGGCAACCAGAATGGTGCAGGGTCTGCATCAGAAGACATACACAGACAGAACAAAGGAGCTTAATATGTATACCCTTGAGGAAAGGAGGGAGAGGGGGGACATGATAGAAACCTTTAAGTACCTCAGTGGAATCAACAATGTCCAAGAGGGTAGCATCTTTCAGAAAAAGAGATGTGCAAGAACAAGGGGGCACAATTTGTTGATAGAGGGGGATGGCTCAGAGGTAATGTGAGGTAGTATTTTTTCACAGAGAGGGTTGTGGATGCATGGTACAGACTTCCTGAGGAGGTCAGGGAGTCAAAAACAGTGGGGGAATTCAAGAATGCATGGGACAGGCATAAGGCAATTCTAGTGGGGAGTAGGAGGAAGCAGGCTGTTGGTTAACTAGCATGAGCAGTTTATCCATTAGGTAGGGAAATGGGCAGACTAGGTGGGCCAAGTGGTCCTTATCTGCCATCAAATTCTATGTTTCTATGTTTCACTGTTATCAATTAAGCTCCACATAACCTGTATTAAATTTATCTTTTGTGCCCCCACCCTACTCCCTGGAAACATACTGCGAGTACCCATATAAATGGTGTCCCCCAAGCCCAACCATGACTTCTAGCATAAGCTCTGCAAATCACAACCATATCATGATTACCTAAAATCAATTTTGTCTTGCATGAATAGCAGAGGTTCAGGTGATAGCTTTCATTTTATTTTTTGCAACCTGACAGCACCCAAATCTACTTTCCACATGGGTCTTAAAAAGCTGCTGATGCCTTAAAGAAAACTTTGAAACATACAATAATTAAGTACAATTTAACTTGCATTCTGTATATATTCAATATATTTCTCCTCCCAATTATCTATTACCGAGGAAAGGTGCATGAATATCTGATCTTTATCCCTTAGAGTTAATCTGTCTCTATAGCTTATCCCTACTTCAAGTCATAGTCCTGTGTTGTGACATTACAATCTGTTGCCATGGAAGTAACTGTGATGTTGCAAGTGGTGCATTATGACCACAAGTAGGGAGAAAGTAGCAGGAATAGATAAACTTTGCAGGAGCAAATATCCTG
The DNA here is from genome assembly GCA_016271365.2 of Neoceratodus forsteri. NCBI lineage: Eukaryota > Metazoa > Chordata > Ceratodontiformes > Ceratodontidae > Neoceratodus > Neoceratodus forsteri. The sequence continues at coordinate 187,829,225 of CM028132.1, read as the reverse complement.
TTTTAATGGAAATAACCTCAGTAAAAACTAATGGGCAGGGAAAATACAGAACTAATGTGAAATACAAGGTGGACAGTGTCTAAATATTATGTTTTATTAAAATTCTCCTAAAGACATCAGCTGCTCTTTAAGTATCACTTTCAGTTCCCTGATATGAACCTTTACCAGTTTGTGTGGTACAGTCAGTGTAACATTTGTGTGCACTTACATTGTGCATTCAGAATGCACACTGTAGTAAGTACTGAAACACAATGGGAAGCTGTTATGTTGCAGTGCATGTTGCTCTAATTTCTGTACTCCTGAGGTGCTTGATTTTCATCTGTACCTAGCTTGGATTCATTCCCTGAGATTTACACATAAGACAGCCTTCATGGTGCATTGACATATTCAAACAGAATTGCACTTTTGAGGTCAACTTTTTTTTTTGTTCAACAGATCTTTATTGATTTTAGAACAATGGTCCACAGCAACAAAGAAAAGAAAAGGAAAAGAAAAAACTAATAACAACAAACATACAAAACCTGGACAAGCCAGGGTATACAGCCCAAAAACTGACTGTATGAACTATGTACAGACCCATATCTACCAACATAGCAGGAGTCCATCTCGTAATAGTAAATTAGTTGGTTAGAAACTCCTGTATCTAAACTATCACTCAAACTCCCAACTAGCAAAATGTCACCAAATGTACAGTCTAGGCATATAAATTGAGAGCCGTTGACATTCAGTATAAATAAAGCTGAAAGAGAAATTTAATAAAAAGGAAAAAAGGAAGAAACCCGTAACAAGAGCAGATTCCACTATATCAACACAGTTACAATTTCTTGAATTATCAACCCCCTAACAGAGATCTAGTATGATCCCTAGATTAAATCCGAGATGGAGCCCCGCTATGACCCCTAAAAAGAGAGAGAGAGAGTCCCATCCCTGCCTATCCCCTAGAGGGCATACCTAATCAGTCTTAGTTGATCTACACATGAGTCACCTGTTTTCTATACCCCAACCCACTTACACAACCATCATAGAAAAAGCAAAAAAAAGTATAAGGAGAAAGAGAAAAAAAAAAAGTTGCCTTCTTCATGTCCTGAGAAAAATAAGATTCATGCTATTCAGGAAGGTGACAGACAGACCTGCGGGAATCTCTGTAGCAAATAAATTGCTTCCAGAGGAGCCCACCTCTTGATTTACAATTCTTTGCTCCCCTCACCCCAGAGATGCCTCCTTAGTCTGCCCAAGGAAGACAGCAGGTCCCGGACCCACTGTCCGTAGCTGTACTCCTGATCATCTTTCCAATGTTGAACCAAGAAGGCTTTCACTAATGCAGACATCAAGGCTAGGTGAAATTTAGGTAAGGTTCCCTTTATACCCGAAAAAATCCCCCAGGATACAAACCTCTGGCGTGATATAATCTGAGTAATTTAGTACTGGTCCATAGATCCTTATGTCAGACCATAAGGGAAAATTTTGGAACACTCCCACATCACATGTAACAGGTCTCCTATCCCCAACCCACATCTAAAGCAGAGGTCCGCCTGTCCCAATTTCCTGTCATATAGTTTTGCCGGGTAAAGTATAAATTGGAAACAATAAAGTGTTGCATTATCCTGAACTTAGGTATTGAGATATACCTGTAGTTTTTCCAATTGAATCCCAAGCAAGATTCTTGGGAGCAAATATTCCATCCCAGTACGCTATTCGTATCGGGAAGATGGACCATTGAATTCCACCAACACTCTGTAAATCTGAGAAAGAGCATTTGCCCTTGGGTCTACCCTTTCAAAGAATCCTAATAATGGCCCTTCTGCAAACCCTCCAACAGCTTTCTCCACTTTTCCTAATAAACTTGAAAGTTGCAGTCTTTTAAATACCGGCAGCCCCAACCCATGAATTGGCGCCAAGACCTCCGTACCTTGCATGAGGTCTCTCACTTTTAGACCCCTCACCTGCAAGGCCCATTTCACACTAACCATCTGCCCCCCCCAACTTAAAGGTAGGATTGCCGGACAAAGGTTGCTCCCATGCCCTCAACTGGGCTTTCCTCTGAGCTGGAGTGAGGAAAGACCACGACGCCCTCATGGATTTCCCAATTGGATTCCTCTTCCCATGATAAAGTCCTTTACAAATTAGAATATAGCACTGCCTCTGGGGAGAAACCCCGCCATTCAGCATTTGCTCTCTATTTGCAGCCACATTGGGGTATACATTTCCGCAGACTGCCTAACCCACTGGAGCATGAGGGCTATCTGTCCTGCCACATAGTATATATGAAGATCCGTAATTTAATCCCACCCCGATTGAGATAAACGTAACAACTCATATTTCTTCCTAGGGTTTAGAATTCCATAAAATTCGATAGAAGCTTTTAATAACCTTAAACCACGTAACAGGAATGTCGTGGGGCCCATATATAATGGATAAAGTAACCTAGGCAGTAGGTTCATTTTGATAAGGCCAAGTCTGGCCATAAAGTTCAAAGGGAGTTTGTTCCATCTTAGAATGTCACCCTTGATTACCGATAATACCCTCCCAGATTTGCATCGGCCCCTTTTCCCCATTAGCTAAAATCGAATGCCCAAATATTTGATCTCATCGGACCTCCACTGTAGATTTGAAAAACAAAATCCTGGTGTACATGAGGGGTCAGTGGAAGGACCTGGGTTTTAGCTAGATTCAATTTGTAATTTGCTACCTCCAGAAATGGCCATTGCATCATTACTCGTTCAAAGCTAGAGGCTGGGTCCTCGAGATGCAGCAAAATATCGTCTGCAAAACTGAAAGTTTAAGTTCTCTCCCCAACCTCACCCCTTTATGGGTTGATCTCCCTTTATAGCTCTAAGGAGTGGTTCCAGATAAATATTAAATAATATTGGCGACAAAGGGCATCCCTGCCTGGTCCCATTTTTCAGCATTATTTCTCGAGAGCTATACCCATTACATAGAACCCTAGCCGATAGTATGGCATATAGGTGTTTGATGCCTCTCAGTAGACCTTCCGGAAAACCCATCTTCCGCATTGTAGCAAAAAGAAAACCATGGGAAACCCTATCGAACGCCTTTTCCGCGTCTAAAGAAATTAAAGCTAACGGAAGTTGGGAGTCCGGGGCATAACTAAGTAAATGGTGTAGCTTTCGGAGGTCATCCTGAGCCACCCACCCAGGCATAAATCCCACCTGTTCCTCACTAATTAAACTTGGGGCAATACGCAGAATCCTATTAGCTAAAATACTCGTTAAAATTTTTATGTCTTGATTCATTAAAGCTATGGGTCTATAGCTATCCATCCTGTCTCTAGGCTTATCTGGTTTGGGGATCAAAGATATAAAGGCCTGGTACAGCGGCGGGTGTGGTAACCCCTCTTGCATAATCGTGTTATAAAATTCCAATAGGATTGGTAAATAACCTGAATATGTGTTTGGTAAAACTTAGCTGTGAGACCATCTGGGCCGGAGTTCTACCTGACGGCAAAGATTGCACCGCCTCAGTATTTCCCTGTCCAAAATAGGAGTCGCAAATCTCTGGCCTGGATTTCATCTAGCTCTGGAAGGCACCTCAAGGAAAGTGTTAATTACCTCCTCACCCTCTACCTACCCAGCCCATAAAGGTCAGAAAAATGGGATAATGCTTCTGCCATCTCTTGAGAATCTGTTAACAATTTCCCATCATGCCATATCAAGTGATAGTTCTACTGTTTCCACTCTCTAACCCTAGCTGCGAGCAGATGACCGGGCGTCCCCTTCAGTAAATATTTGGCCTGAATCTTCTCTAGCCAAAATTCCACCTTGCCATAATAGAGATCCGCCCACTCTCTAAGGATTTAACTTCTAGATCAATTTCTCCCGAGGAACCCTCTAGAGGGGACAAAGATTCTAATGCCCCCAAATGAATTCCTCCTTTGCCTTCCTTAATCTGTTCCTTTTAGCCGCAATATCCTGGACTGCCCTACATATAGCATTTTGCACGCTCGAGCCAATCTCTGGTCCTGAAAAGATGGTAGTTGAGATTGAATGAATCCCTTCAGGGATTCATCAAACTCATTCTGGATTGTAGTTTCAGAGAGTAGCAAGTCATTTAGTCTCCATCTAACTGGCTTAGGGGGAGCGGGACATGGTTCCCACACTACAGAAATAGGGGAGTGATCTGAGAGAGCCCTGACTCCTGTGGCAAGGTCCTTCACTTCCCTGAGAATGGAGCCACTGACCAAGAAAAAATCAATCCGAGAATGAATTTTATGGGCTGCCGAAAAAAAGGTCATAACACTGCCCTTCCTCGAGTGAGTTTTACTTGGGTCTACCAAAGCAGTTGCCTCCATCATCCTCCTCAGAGCAATCTGAGCCTTACTTGGGGGCCTAGCAGATGGGGACTTCCTGTCATCTAGATTGCTGATGCAAATGTTCCAATCCCCAGCCAGGATAAGAGAATCAGTGGATAATGCAGATAAATCTCTCTCAATTGAGGCAAAGAAATCTTCGGCGGATGGAGTGGGATCATAGATAGAAGCCAGCGCGATTGCCTTCCCGGCTAGAACCCCCACCAGGTACAGCCCCCTACCGTCCTCTCTTAATAACACTTGGTCAACCCTAAAAGGACAATTACTACTTATTAAAATCGCCACCCCTCTTGATGTCTTTTCCCTACCCTGCCCATAAACCTGGCCCACCCACAACTTCTTAAGACAGCTTAGTTCCTCCGTCAAGAGATCGGTCTCTTGTAGGGCAGCTATATGTGCTCCCAAGTGCTTGATGTGCCTCAGAATTACCATCCTCTTCCATCTACCCCGAAGTCCTTTAACATTCCAAGAAGTAATATTAAAACAGGACATTCTGTTTGAGAAAGGAAGAAAGGAAGGGTAAAGAATAAAAGGAAGATGGAGCAGAGATATCCGTGTGACTCAGGACCCAGACCATCCCATTCTGCCCTCCTATATAAATCGCCCTATGGACCTCTCTCTCTCTATCCCTCCCCCAAACCCTCCCCTCCCGATCCTTTGATCGACCTCCTGAAATCTCGGCAGTCATGGATGAGCCCTCCTCCAAGCATCTCCCCGCCACATATACCTGACTCTACTACCAAGAGAGTCTGCCCGTGTCCCATAACCCCATATCTACCTAGTCCCCTCACTGCAGGCCATTTATAAATATTGAGGGAACCCCTCCCCGCACTAAAGACATCAGAGAACAAACATAAAGAATCCTCAGAGAATCTTCTCCAAAGAGAAGATAACTCTGGTTAATACCATATCCAGCACCACTGAAAGAAAAATTCAACTATAATAATCGGGTGCCATACAGTAGAGTCACCTGGTCTATTCCAGATTCTTGAGACCCTCTCTGAAAAGCCGAGCAGCCCCACAGGGACCCCAAAACCCGGCCCTATGAGCCGCCCTTATACAGCTAGACCAGGTTTAGTGAGGAGACCAACGTCCCAGTCCAAAATAATATGCCAATAAGAAATTATACATCGAATCGCTTTAAATACACAGAATATAAGCACCTATAGGGTCCATATATTGAAGGTCCACCTATAAAACAGGCCCTGAACCAAAACTGTAACAAAATAGTCCACCTCAAGTCTGAGGTTTGAATAAGTTGGGAAGTTCAGTGCGCAAACATTCCAACGCATCCCTCGCTGTCAGGAATCGTTTTTCGCCTGATTGCAGTCTCACCGTAAGAGTTGCTGGATACTGCAGAAGAAATTTAATGCCCGCCATATAGAGCTTTTTCTTTATGTCAGCATACTCCCTCTGCTTTTCTCTAATGGAAGGAGTTTGATCCTGGAACATCCAAAGAGTTGCTCCGTTCCATTGGAGGGCTTTGTGCTGTCTAGCCTTCCCAGCACATGCATCTTCTCCTTAAAGTTAAGGAATCGATAATGATCAGCCTGGTCACGCACCGCGGGTATTTCCCTCAATGCTCTGTGAGCTCTCTCTAAGTTGTATGAGTTCCCAAAAGGCGACTGGCCCAACAGCTTTAAAAGCAAGTCCTGGATGAAAGAAACACAGTCTGCCCCTTCCGATCTTTCTGGCAGCCCAGCCAATATCAGATTGTTTCTCCTGCTACGGGACTCCTGATCTTCAATACGATCCTCTAGCTTCTTAATTAACTTTTTAGCTGTGGATAACTCCTGCTCCAGCACCGCTGATTTTCTCTCCTGAGAGGCTATCCTTGCCTCGGCGTCCCCCATACGCTGTGCCAAAGATTGGAGTGCAGGCTTCACAGTTGCAAAATCTTTCACGAGACCCTGTAAAAGCCTCTTGATATCCTGCAGATCCTCACTGGACTGAGACATTGCCCCTCCACCGTTTAAATCTTCATCGGTATCCTTAAATGTGGGGATTGTGACTTAGGCCTCTTAGTTGCTGGTGATCTCGCCGCCAGAAGCTCCACAGTTTCGGCTCCATCGCTATCTCCAGCCTCGGTCCACCAGCTACGCTGTAGCGCATACCAACGCAAGTACAGGGCCCGTGTGATCGAACTATTATCCGATGCGATCGTCGCAAATACTCGGTCGCGTAAGTTAGCACTGACCAGTACCCCGAAAGCACTCACCCACGGGCAAATTCTCAAAGGAGAAACACCAATTTTATAGCTGGGGCCTAGGAGCGCTACGGAGGACGTCTAGCTCAACTTAGCACATCACGTGACTTTCCATTTTGAGGTCAACTTTTGATACCATGTTATTTCAGTATGGGCATGACAAACATGTCAGTGCTTGTTATGCAAGGGATAGCAGTGTCAGTACAATACTTGTCTGGATAAAAATGAGGCAAAGGCTTCCTTTCCATGAAGTTTAAACTGTGGACGGGACAGGCGATTAGGGCGAGGAGTATCACAGATACATTCAATTGTGAGCAAGGGGAACATGAATCAATGTTATTCAGACTATCAGATAAATGTGTAATGCCATACCAGCATCATGCACCATTAACATGACTGTATGAAAGCAGGACTTTGTTTTATGTCACCTTTGCTGGTACCCTACACTTCAGCAACTACAGGGTGGTCCAGCTAAACTCATCCATCACTAGATCCTGATTGAAACTCTGTCCTGCCACATATGGAGCAGTAAAACGTTGCTGCTCAGTGTGTGCAGGAGTCACACTAACACTTTGGCTGTGCAATGTTGAGGGCATGCTAGGTTGACTTGGAACATGTTGTGGTGTGGGACAGTGTTTGCACACTGGAAAATGGAGTTGGTGGGGGAATGTTGAAACTGAAGGGTCAGTATTCGCAACATGTTATTGAAGAACTGTGCATTCTGCTCTGCCTCCTGCTTTCTTAAAGGAAAACTCCAATAACCGTGGTAATTGCAGCAGCTGTTGCAGAAACACCCAATTAGGGCTTTTAGCATAAAAGTAATTTTTTTTTTGCCTGCTGCCTGGAAAGTTTATTTACAAAGATTCACTCCATCCATAATGGCAGCAGAGCCCCAGGCTGATATCTCATGCACTCTGGGCAACTTTCACTGCAAAGGTTATGCAAATGAGGGCTACCAGCTCTGCCATTTGTTGGTAGCCCTCATTAGAATAACCTTCACAGTGGACATCACCTGGCATGTGTGAGATGTCTGCCCGGGGCACTGCTGCCATTGTGGACTTTGTAATTAAACTTTCCAGGCAGCAAGTAAATAAAAAATTTACCTTTATGCTAAAAGCCCTAATTGGGCATTTCTGCAGCAGCTGCTACCATTACCGTGGTTATTGAAGTTTCTCTTTAATCTTTCTTCCATTTCCCTTTCCTCTCATACTCTCTCCCTTTCCAGCATTTCTTTGTGCTGTTCCATCAACCTTTTCCAAGTGGGCTCAAACACTGTCTTCCATTAATTAGCTCCTGCATCCTGGTGGTTTGTTTTTCTTCCAAAGGTTGAAAAGTGGCTCACTGGTTGGACCATGCTTCTTGGACCTTCCACTGGAGCATGACAATACATTTGCTGATGTACAGGCAGTGTCATCAGATGTTGCAGATAGTGCTGATGCACCTTCAAGCCTAGCCTCACTGTCAACACTAACAGATGTCTGTTCTGGTGGCTCAGCACCTGTTAAAGTGACAATATCCACAAATATTCCTGGAATGCATAACATGGTATGACTGCAGTACTATAAATATTGGACAAATGTGAGGCAATAATGAGCTACTGCACTACTGAAATGTGACATTTTTAAAAAGTAGTACATGGGAACATGACATAACATAAAGCATTGCTATTACTATACCTTAGAAAATGTGCAAAGCTATTTGAGCCATCTGATTGGCTTAAACACTTCTCTAGGTGGGCATCTATCAGACAATAGATGCCCACCTATTAAAAGGGCCAGCCCTGGAATGCCCCATCACCAGGATGTTGGTGCCCAGCCTGCTCTCCAACTGGATGAAACCCCTCACTTGCATTCCAAATGTCCGCCATTTGCTTCTGTCATTTAGTGGATGACAAACTTAGCGGCTGCCCTGTCATAAAGGAAAAATCTTATAATGCAGTGTAAACAAAATGTAACATTTTCCACACGATCAAGCTAGTTAGCTGGCCACCCCTGCTCGACTGTCTGTTACTGAACAAACCAGGTCTGTCAAGTAAATTGTCTCCATGAACCCACCCTCAGCTGTTCCACTTCCCACCACCGCAGTGATCACAAATACTATTTTTTAACAAAACTCGACCCAATTTTAGCAGTATCAACACTCCCAACCTCCGATCCTCTCTCACTCTCATAAAGTCCACTAGCCAGTAGCGCGACTCCATCTATGGCACCCTATCTAGTGAGCAAATGAAACAAAAAGTAAAACAGCTTATTACTTCATGACAGGAAGTTATTTTCAGTTGACCGATTTACTCAGAGCTCTGCGGGGCTCCCCAGTCATGAAACCTCTCAGGACTGCTGGGCACATCCTGTCGGGTCTCTCCCTAGATAACAGCATTGAAGAACTCCCCATTCTGACTGTGATGTAGATATATCACTAAAGCCAAAGAGCAAATGGGTCCATTTAAAGTTTTAAAATAACGCTACATGCAGCACCACATCTCTGCTCTCATGGATGCCTCCTCTAGGGAGCATGACTGTGAAGGAAGGGGTTACAGGTTACAGCCTCATTTAAAAAAAAAACTGCTCATCAGCGTGAGGAAGCAGACGGAATAGGAAGGGGCAAGAATTGTGAGGATAGATACTAGTGCTTTCACTTGCTTTATGCAGGCTTAGCTTTCCCTCTAAGTAAATCCACTGTCATAACTGACTTTTTAAAAATTTTACTGGGGGCAACAGACAGGGCCATACAGAAAAAAGCATCACATCCTGTATGTCTTTCTGTGTGTTTGCGGGAGGGAAGGTCTACTGAGGTCCACAAAGAAGCTGGACTCAGGGTGTGCTCTGTGTGTGTGTGTGTGTTCACAAAAAAAAGACACATTGTCATATAGGCGGAGGAACTATTTTATTAAAAAACTAAATTTAAACTAATTTTCAAATAAATTTTTTTTAATAAATAATTTTGTTTTCTCAGTGCCCATTTTCTAAGTGCAATAATACCCTCCAGGGTGGGCGGTATTGGGCAATACCGGACCTTCCAGGGGCTATAAGGCCCTCCTGTGGCGTCGGGCCTCGATATGCCGTTGGGCAGTCCGGTATTGCCCAATACCACTCACCCTGTTGGGTATTATTGCTTGCTGAATCAATTATGTCTGGAATGGGGTAATCGTTAGACTCAGCATCAGCTTCCTCTGACTCCTCTTCCTGCCTCTATTGCACTGTTCTCCAAGACAAACTGAGGCTCAGATTTGGTCTTGGTTCTGTGTATTTTGTCCAGCTGATTGTAGAATGGACAAACCATATGACTACTACCAGATCTCTTATTGCAGTCTTTGGTCTTGTGGTACTTGACCTTTATTTATTTATCTTATCACAGCATTGTTTCGCAGAACACTCAATGCTGTTCTCAAACAAAAATTCAGAAACCTTTTGATAAACATTTATGTTTCATCTATAATTTGCCAGCTCTTCTTGGATGCTTTTTTGCAACCAGTACTCTATCAGCAGACGTGTGGTCTCATCAGATGAGCTGGCAGTACAGTCGGTCATTTTCATAAAAAGCAACTTGATTTTATAAAATCAGTCAACAGGACATTAAGGAGACTGCTGATAAGCTTTGTAGTGTATCATGCTATGAGTTATGCAGTAGCACTATTGAGGAGATTTAAATTTCACTCTGATGCAGTTCTGTAATTTGCAATTCCACTTTCTGAATCAACGCATATTGTTATATGTGTGCATATGCATGGATTACCACATTTAATCATGGGATAGTCCAGCACTGACTTGTGGGATGCTGGAGGATCCAAACAAAAGATCAAGGGTGCAGGCAGGCATACTCACTGTACAAATTTGAGTGCCTGTCACAAACCATATGCCTTTCTGTTAACATTTTCATTCTAAGCTATAGTATTTGGGTTAGTTTAGGCCACTGAGGAGTGTCTCTGTTCAAACTTCTGTTGTTTAGGAGACAGATACATGTATAACCTCTTTAGAGATTAGAGGAATCATCTGACAACAATCAGACTTGTTGGGAAGGGGGTGCCTTTTGGGAAGGATGTGTACATTTTTTAACCCGGGGGGGGGGTGCAACTATTGGAGACTATGTGTACAAAATGGAAATTTCTGGCTATACCCCTGCAACAGATCAGGGTTCAGATGCCTGTCCTTGCAGGGAGATAACCATGCCAGACTGCATACTGTTTTCAAAACTGGCCTAGAGACCACATCAGAGGAGGTTTCAAACCCATTTTCTAAACCGCAATTTAAACCGTTATCAATGCAGATGCAGACCGTGTTTGTCACTACTTAAAATGGTTTACCCCCATGGTAATGGTTTAAGAGCACCAATGTAAACAATGCCTTACAGTACTTAATGTGTCAATAACAGAACAATGCTAGATGAAATTACAAAAATCCATTTTGCACACTTTTCCCAAATTGGGTAATTTTTGTGAAATTTTAAGCAATTTTTTAAGCTGAGCACAGCATATTTAAAAGTGCAATTTTCACATATAGCACTGAGTATGTGCAAAATAATGTACATTCTCATTTAATTTGTGCAAGTTGAATGATGCTGAAGAAGGTCAGACATGAAATCCAATGAGATGGAACACATTTTGTGAGCACCATGTGGCTTCTTACGCAGAATAAATGAAGTTGCACAATTTTACATATTTCTATTTTTAACAATGGACATTTCTTCTGGCCTATCTGCACAGCCGCAAGGTGTCTGCTTCTGGTGTCCACATACCGGGTTTGAGGATGGACTTGGTAGTCAGAGAGCAGGCCTGGCGGAAAGGATTTAGCATCGCAGAGACTGCTCTCCTTCTCCAGGGGGGTGGTGTGAGTGTCCAGTGCATTGCACTGCAGACCTCTGGCAGAGGATAGAGGTACTGCCACAGCTGGTGCCACATGTCAGGGGGGTGGGGTGGATACTGGTCATCATTACACATCCCTGCCCCCGGGATCCATGCAGTAAAATGAAAAAACTCTGGCCCCCACACATGATGCCAGCTTTGCTGCTGTCCCTGCTGCTTATCCGTGTCTGCTGGGGGAGTCCTGCTCCCCATGGTCCCAACCCAGAGGCTAAGCCCGGTCTTGCCTACCCAGTGTCCATTTGGTGGGTGCCTGACCGGCAGCAACACCCGGGGGGGTGGGGGGTAAGCCTGGGCATGGAGGGATGGTGAACGGAGTTGGGCTGAGCTTCCGGGGGAACCAGGTAAAAAAAAAAACAATGCACACTTTCAAAAAGTGGACAACATTAACATAGCAATACCAGCACAATGATACCAAACAGAGATTTTATGAGGGTGGAGGAAGAGTTTCTCCCATGATTCCTGGTTGGTTTACATTAAGCATGCTTCATTGTTGGTCAGACATCCCTATGCATTTATAAGAAAGCTCTCAGAAGATTTAGACATCTGGGGCCAGATATTCAAAGGTCCATTCAGGAAAAAAGTTTGCACGGTGCCACTGATTGTGCCTGCATCAGCCTCACAGCTTGAATATACTTAGAGGCATAGCGTCAACACTGTGCCGTCCGAATGTAGGGTGGATTACACACTGTGCAAACAACAGGTGAGTTCACAGCACAGTGCGCCGGTGCAGAACTGAATAAAGTACTGAAAAGATCGGAGCCTACAAAAGGGCATTCAGTAGCCTAACCCTGTCCAGGGCAATGGATATGGAGCTGCATACTGGTGGTGGCTGGGGTGGGTAGAGAGGGCACCATGGACAGAACCACAACACAGTTGCATTAATATCAAAAATAAACTTTAGTAATAGAAAAAGACAACAAGCTATAATGAGAACTAAGGGTAAAGGGGAAGTTAAACAGTGGATAGGGTAGAAACATAGGGCAGAAGCACAGTGAGAGGTCACATCCATGGAATGGATGTGCCACAGGCAGCCTCACAGTGCTGGTGGTGGTGGGGTGGAGCAAGAGGTGGTGGCTGGTTCATGTTCTGTGCCACCATCACCAGCTTCTGGATGGCCTTGCTAATGTCCTCCAGTTGCCTCAATATCAGTCTCTGTTGCTGCACCAGCTAGTGCAGCAGGTCATCCTAGCCTTTGAATGATTCTGGCTTCTACTGCTGGTTGGGACTCCTCCAGACACGTATGGACAGAAAGAAAATAAACTAAACCAGCTGTGTGGACAAGACAGGGCATGCAGTTGTTGGAGATCATATGCTGCCATGGTACACCCAGCCAGCACATATGCCATGATGCCTCACCTGGCTCTCTGGTGGCCAACAGTCACAATGGGGCAGATGTGGGTGTACCATGTGCAACACTGTAGGCCCATACACTAGAGTAATGCACATGCAATGGCCACGCCATGCAGCACAAGAGCAGGCCCTGCCATGGAATAGATACACAGCTTCAGCGGGTATGGCAGGGATTTGTATGTGGAGCATGCATCAGCAGCACCATGCTAGGGTCTGAGGAACAGTGATATGTCCTGAGTGGCAAGAAGAGCACCCACACACCTTGTGGTCGCTAACCAGGTATTTGGCACCCTGGCAAACCCTGGCATGCAGGACGTGGACATCCAGAGTCATCCCTGGTTCATAGCCGGGACAAGGCAGAGGCACACACATGGTGCACACAACACAGCTGCACAAGGTTGGGAATGACAGGCAGGACAACATGCAGCCCCCATGCTGCATGTGACTGCCATGGTGGTGTACATGGGATGACGCACGACGCACTGTACACATGTTACCACAACACTGATGTACAATGCGCTATGGCCTGGATAGAAACATAGAAACATAGAAGTTGACAGCAGATAAGGACCGCAAGGCCCATCCAGCCTGCCCATTTCTTTTTCTACCTTATAAATGTGCCATCAGCTTTTGCTCTGTCAGTGGCCTATCTACTCATACTCATCTGTATTGCTCCCTTATGCCTATCCCATGCCTGTTTGAAGCCCTGCACTGTATTCATAGCCACCACTTCCTGATGTAGGCCATTCCATGCATCCACCACCCTTACTGTGAAAAAGAATTTCCTCACATTCCCCCTTAATCGGTCTCCCTCTAGTCTCATGCTGTGTCCTCTTGTCCTGCTATTTTTCTTATATTTAAACATGTTAGACTCTTTCACCTTGTTAATGCCCTTAAGGTGTTTGAATGTTTCAATCATATCGCCTCTCTCCCTCCCTCCTCCTTTGCTCAAGGGTATACATATTGAGCTCAGTTAATCTGTCTCATATGTCTTCTGATGCAGTCCCTGCACCATTTTGGTTGCCCTTCTCTGGACTGCCTCAATTTGGTTAATGTCCTTGTGAAGGTGTGGCCTCAAGTACTGCACTCAGTACTCCAGATGGGGCCTAACCAGTGTCTTGTAAAGAGGGATTATTACCTCCCTCTTATGACTTGTGATACCCCTATTAATACACCCTAACATTCCCCTAGCCTTACCTACTGCTTTAGAGGTCTGCTTGGATGATTTCAGGTCATCGGTGATGATGATGCCCAAGTCTCTTTCTTCCTTTGTAACTGCCAGCAACTCCCCACCCAGCCTATAGGTGGCTTCAGGGTTTCTCTTCCCTATGTGCATGATCTTGCACTTCTTTGTATTAAATCCCAGTGGCCACTCTTCTGACCATTTTGCTAGTTTATCCAGGTCTCTTCTCATTCTGCCCACCCCATCTGGATCATCTACTCTGTTGCAGATCTTGGTGTCATCTGCAAACAGACAAGCCTTACCCTCTAATCCATCTGCAATGTCACTAATGAAGATATTGAAGAGGACTGACCCCAGGACTGATCCCTGAGGTACCCACTTGTGACTTGCATCTCTTCTGACTGTATACCATTTACCACCACTCTCTGTTTCTGCCCGTCAACCAGTTTGCCACCCAGTTGACCAACTTCTGACCCACCCTGGCCTACCCAGCTTATTTGTCAATCTTCTATGTGGAACAGTGTCGAAAGCTTTGCTGAAGTCAAAGTAGGTGACATCAACTGCTCCCCTTGGTCCACCACTCTGCTTACTCAGTCAAAGAAATCTATGAGATTAGTTTGACAGGACCTTCCTTTTGTAAACCCATGCTGTCTTGGATCCTGTGCCCCTATGGATTCCAGGTGTTGCACTATCCTTTCATTAAGGAGTGCCTCCATAATCTTGTCCACTACTGAGGTAAGACTGACTGGTCTGTAGTTCCCTGCCTCCTCCCTGCTACCACTCTTGTGGAGCGGGATAACATGAGCCCTTCTCCAGTCTTCTGGGACCTCTCCTGTGCTCAGAGACTCACTAAACAGTTCTGCTAATGGCTCTGCTAGTTTCACCCTTAGCTCCTTAAGTACCCTGGGATGTATGCCATCAGGTCCCATTGCCTTGTCCAACCTGAGCTTAGCGAGGTCTTGTAGGACCCTTTCTTTTGTGAAGGGAGTAGTGCTCACCTCCCTCCCCCCTGTGTCCATGGTGCTGAACTGTGGGCCCTGCTCCACCTTCTCTTCAGTAAATACTGAGTAAAAGTATCTATTTAGGATAGATGCTTTTACAGGGTCCTCCTCCTCACATGCCCCCTTTTCTCCTTTGAGCTTAGCACAATTTCTCTGACTTTCTCCTTTCACTAATGTATCTATAGAAAGTCTTGTCACCTTCTTTTACTGTTCGTGCTAGTGTTTCCTCAGTTTGGGACTTTGCCTGCCTTTACTGCCTTCCTGCTTCCCTTAGGGCAGTTTGGTATGCCTCCTCTCTTCATCCTGCTGTGTTCCCTTATATTTCCTGAAGGCCAGCCTTTTGGCTCTGACCTTTTCTGCTACTGTATTTGAGAACCAAAGTGGTTTCCTTCTTCTTTTGCACTTCCTTTTCTAACACGATGGGATGTTGCTTCAAGTATTGCATCCTTAATGCTTGCCCACTTTGCCTGTACCCCTTCCCCTGTGTTTCTTTTTGCCAGGGCTAGCTTAAATCTGTTGGCCATCTTATCAAAGTCAGCTGCTCTGAAGTCCCATATTTTTGCCTTGGAATGGCCAATGTCTCTGCCATCACCAGTGGACTCTACGTAGAGTATGGTTAGAGCTGGATGAGGCCACCAGGATATGAGTACATGTCCAGGTGGGTCCTTCCTGGTGGTTATGTGGCCACACTATAGACCCCGACATTCACTGCATGAAGCAGCCATACATTAGCTGACTGAGACTGATGGTCCTCTGTACCCACTGTAACAGTGCCAGCGCAGCATCATGGTAGTACAGTGATGCAGCCTATGTGTATGATCATGTTACCCCATGCCCAGCCCCATTGATTGTCCTCTGTGGGCCCCTGTAGCTACTGTTCAGATGCGCCCCGTACTGTACTAGGTCCATGGGTATGTACTCCACTAGAGGGCTTATGCAGGACATTGATTGCATGGCCCCGCAATGCCCAATGTATGGCCAGTGGTACAGTACACAGTGGGGTCACCATATCCTAGTTGGCACTGTTTTGCATGGATAACATTGCAGCTGTGACTTGAGGTTGTCACTCATGGTCCCCACCATGCAATATCCACCAGAGGCCCCACTGTCTGCCTCCCCATGCCAGTACTGTGGGCCACCAGAGTGCCACTGGGGCATTCCATACACCACATATGGCACTGGATAGTTCAGCAGCTCAGGGGGATTACCATGGTGGCTGTCCAGGGCACACAGCTAGCCATGGCAGTATATCAACCACACACAAACTGATGCCTGACACAGCTACAACCAGCAGCCACAGTCTTGGCTGCAGGAACGTACAGGCCCTTCCACCTGTGAGGTGGCCCCACTGTAGGTGGTGTGCACTGTTACCATCCCCCAAGAAAGCTATCTACTGACACATAGTACTCACGTTTGCATGGTGGAGGACATGGCACAGCATGGGGCACTGGCAGCATACCAGCAACACATACATGCACTGCATACACCATGTCACACTACTCCATGAGTGTCTATGAGTAAGTAAGCTAAGATGTGTACAGTATGGCGGGGAAGGAAAGGGGAAATTGTTTACCAGTATAAGGGAATGGGGTGAGCATTAGGGTTCACAACACCAAGGAACGCTCCTTACACCTGTTCCTGCATGGAAGGTGGGGTTGGGGTCTTACGGTTGAAAAATGAGAGCGGGGTCTTAAGGTTGAGAACCCTAAGATAGCATTTCCCTGCTTTTGATGCTGTAATCCTAATGGTCCATTAATTAAGTTTTTTTTGCATAGAATTTCCTTGCTTTTTAAGAAAGTATAATCATGGGGAACTTTAATGATGCATTAACAAAGTTTTTTGCAGAGAATTTCCTTACTTTGTTTTCTTTTCATATATAAATTTTTTATATTTTTGGTGTTTATTTCCCTGCCCTCTGGGGCCACGGTGTACACATGCGTGTATGTGCATGGAGGTACACATACACGCCAGGATCCGGTGGCACCTTCCATCCCCACTGACATTTAGTCACTGCCCGTTACCGCCTTCGTGCCCACCGAGCCTCCACCTAGTGGGAGGGGGACTACGGATGTGCGGGCAACCACCCCTTGTAGGAGAGAGCCATGGCTCAATCCTGCTTCAGCCCTCCCTCCCTGAGTTGGCACCCCGGTGGCCTGAGGTCATTCCTGAACCCAGGTCACCCGTGTAGCATGAGGTAAGGTGCCAGCGCCTCAGCCCTCTGCACTACCGGGCCAGCTGGAATTTCCTTACTTTTTGAGAAAGTATAATTAAAGGCTTATTTGCTTGTGGCACCAACCATCCATAATTTTTTGAGAGATTGTAATTGTATCCTTATTTTCCAGTGGGAGTGCAGGGCCCTTTGGACCCTGCACTCCTATCACTCCGTAATCCGAGCAGAAAGAAGTGCTACTCATTAGTCTTCCTCACCTGTAAGGGGAGATTGACCTGGCGCCTATCCATTTCTCATTGAAATGAATGACACTAACACAAAACATTAGGGAAAATGTGTGCAATACCGACATGGGCCTTCATAATGTGGGACACATAAAACATGAAGATTCAAGCTCAGCCCACCGGAAGAAGTGTATCTGTTTGTGCGAAGTTTAATTCTGATTTAGCATCATATGATTTATGAACTCTGCTGCAAAATCTTCATTTAAGTACCTTCTCTGTGTTGCAAGCACCTTACTCATGTGAAATAGATGTAGTACAGAGCAGTTCTGAGAGGTAAATATGGGTCATCCCTCGTGAACAGTGGAGAGGTATAATGTGCTGGATTTACTAAGTAAAACTGTTACAACTGAAAAGTTTTCTCCTGTCAAAAATCCACTGGCTCCTGAAGTAACAAGAACATCAACAGCATCTGTA
Organism: Neoceratodus forsteri; assembly: GCA_016271365.2. Classification (NCBI taxonomy): domain Eukaryota; kingdom Metazoa; phylum Chordata; order Ceratodontiformes; family Ceratodontidae; genus Neoceratodus; species Neoceratodus forsteri. Next base: position 187,811,432 of record CM028132.1, on the reverse strand, counting down.
TTCTGCAAGTCATGGAGACCGACGAGTGAAATGACAGCATTGCCTATAATCCTATTAAAGAAGGTGCATGGTTATAAATGTTCCCAATAGCAAAAGGTAATAAGGATCCCATGTTCACAGCAAATGGACACTTTTTTGATAAATAAGTTGTGTTAAAGACAAGAAGACTGAAAGCTAAAATTATTGCAGAGTTGCTTATCTCACTGGTAGGAAGCTCCCTTGGAACTTGTTCATTTGTCCAGGCACATCAGTTGTAACAGTACATGATGGTTGCCTACAGTACCATCCCTCCATATGCAGCATGGTACACACTTTCCCTTCAAAGGCAAAAAGATACCATGGAGACAGGGCTGAGACAGGAAGGTGCATCAGGCACCTCAAGCAGGGATTGATCATCACTTGACACAGTATAAAGCGCTAGTTTGCATCTCTGTCCAGCAGTTCTGAGATCTGTTTCCTTACATGTTCCCTCTCCATCTGCCTCCTGTCCCCACCATCCAAAAAACTTCTGGATACCCAGCCCCACAGGAAAACTTGCTTGGGGGGGGGAGTTGATTCTTAAAGGTATCCATACAGAATGAAACCAACAAACAACATTACAGTGACTGAAGTCAGCATTTCTTAATGTTGCATTTTTCTGGTATGTTGGTTATCTATTTTCCATTCTGTAGAGATACCTTACGATTGAAATTCATTTTTTTGTTGTTGTCCTGACAGCACCATGTTGCATCACTGAAATGCTGCACAACAAAAGCTCCCAGAGAGGTGCCACAGTCAGCCAATCGGTGGAATGCAACATGTGTCCTAATAAGACTTAAAAATCAGCTTGGTTGGTCACAAGCCTTTTTTGATACAGACCTAACATACTAACATACTGTTTGCCAGCAGATTAGGCCTTACGGTCTATCGAGTCTGCTCGAACCTCAGATCCCTAGTTGGGTGCCGAGGCCTTCCCCTCCTTTGTGTTCCAGAAACCCCTATCATCCATCCCCACCACCCCTGGGTAACCTGTTCTGTGTTGCTCAGTGTTATAATTAGCAATTATAATTAGTGTTATAGTTAGCAGTGTCAGTGGCTCAGCAGGTAGCACACTCGCCTTTGAGGCTGAGAGATCAGAAGGCTGTGGGTTCTATCCCCACACCAGGCACTTGGGTTAATATCCCAATACTGACACTGTAGTGCAGCATTGGGGGGGTGCTGCACTCCTGAGGTGCTGTCTTTCAGATGAGACGTTAAACCGAGGTCCCATCTGCCTGTTCTGGTAATAGTTCAGGTGGATGTTAAAGATCCCATGGCACTTCTCGAAAACAGTAGGGGAAACTTTATTGCAAATAAAGAGAAATACAGAAACTGGTACCAATCATTGAACACACACAAAAAAAAAACATGCCCACACCCTATATAATAGGAAATGAATGAAATGATCATGGTGCCACAAATCCTGTACAGAGCATCAAAAAGGAATCACATCAATAGTACATCTTTAAGGATCTGCACCTGTGAAGACAAAAAAGGAGAAAAACATATAAATAGGAAAAAAACACAGTCAGTAACATTCAGCTAAAACTCAAGACATAACCCACTGTACCCTAAACCAATCAACAAAACCTACACATCCCAACACTGTCAATCCAAACATAGAAAATGCACTTCCTTCCATCTCTTCTTCCACTGTTCCCATGTCAGCAGTTTTTTATCATAATGCATCTGTACGGACTTCTGGTGACGTCACCGAGCTATGCGGCCACACTGAAGCGGAGCTCCGAGCCCCTGGTTTAAATAATTTCTTAAAAGCCCTCCTCAGCCAACAATTTGTGATATAAAACACAATTGGGATGTCGGCAGAAACATGGCCAGTCGTGGAAAGCTAAAGCCGGGACTGTCAGGAGGCATGAAGCAGCAGAAACTGGATTTGCAAGCTTGCGCTACTAATAAAGCTCCTCAACCAGCGAGGCCGCCCGAATACACGGTGCTGGATTTGGAGGATAGCGCCTCAGAGGATGAAGAAGACATCACAATCACCTCTCAGCAGCTCTCTAGAAAGCTGCGGCGTTTGACAAGCTCAATGGATGCCTTCAGAGAGGAGGTAACCGAGCATAAAGAAAAACTGATGCTGCATGAACAAAGACTGCAGGATATAAAAGAATCCCTTACTGTGCAGTCAGAAACCCTAGATTTACACAACGGTGCAGTGATACAGCTGCATGATCATTCCCTCTTTCTTTTGGAAAGGCTTGAAGATCTTGAAAACCACTCGAGGAGAGCCAACCTGAGGATTCTTGGACTCCCAGAACATACTGAATTGGGAGACACTCCAACCTTTATCGAGAGCCTGCTTCAGGAGGTATTAGACTTAGACAGGGACAAAAGTTTGAACATTATCCAAGCCCACCGCATCCTGGCAGCACCACCCAAGGATCCCAAAGCCAGACCTAGATCTGTGGTGTTGGCCTTCATAGACTATCATATGAAAGAAATGATCCTCCACAAGGCCTGGTCTCAAAAAGAAACAATTTTTGGACACAAGAGATTGTTTATTGAGCCAGACTACACCCCCACAACTATTTATTTATTTATTTGCTTTTGTTACCCGGGTAAGCACACTAGACAGCCAAGTGCCTATTTTCAGGTGCGACCCAGGAGATTACAAGGTACATTACAAGGTACATACATGAACATCAGGCAAATACAAGCTGAGGATTAAATTACATAGAATTAGCACAACAGGGACTTTACAAGCATCAGATTTCATCAGGCAAATAGTAGTGAAGAGTTAATATAAAGTGACCAGAACACAGGGACATTGTAAGACAACAATACCAAAAACAGGTATTACAATACAGTATTAAACATTGCAGTCAGTAGGAAGAAGTGCAGTGTGAATTCATCGCTCCAGGCAGCAAGTTGTAAGGCTAGCAGTTAGAATAAGGAGGAGTCACAGTTGGGATAGAGTGGGCCCAGTGTGAGAGAAAGGAGTGCACAGTTATAGTGCTCACCCTGTTTTGCCAGTGGGCGTAAATGGTCCATTTTTATGTTGCTTGCACGCATGTGCAAGAAACATAGTGCCATCATCGGAGATTTCGGAGGTGTGTCACCTCCTCCTCCAATTCAGTCAGTGAGCTGGCAGGCGCGGCCCCTGTAAGCCAATGCATTTTGGAGCTGTCTATGACACGCCTAAAATGCAGTGGCATACAGTTGGTAGGGGAGCTACGCTCAGTGAGCAGGAGAAAGAAGCCCACTGAAGCGTCCCCCCCACATGCAGGCGTGCGCCTCAAGACTTATTATGTAGCCGACGGGTGCCCAATCCCCGCCGGCTGAGCTGCGCCCCCCAGTTGTAGGTGCCACGCTGGGAGCCCACCCCAGTGTGGCAATGAGTCCTTATCGACGGGGTGCGCTAATCCCCATCAGCTGAAAGCCTCTATGTCCTTGTGCCACTCTGGGAGCCCACCCCAGCGTGGCAAACGGTCCCACGACGCCTTTTTTTTTTTTACCCTGAAAACGAAACTGTCCCACGGAGCGCCTCCCGACCCCCACCACAACCCGCACTCCACCCACTGCGCACCCAGCCTCCCACGCCCTCACCCCATACTTACCTCCGGACTCTGGGCGTGATTACCTTGTGGACCGGGAACATGTCTGCACTCTTCAAAGCCGACGCGAACTGAGGAAATGCCGTAAGCTGTATAATGGCCTAGATAGTGGGGTTTCAACTTTGTTGCATATCTCAGGTGATTTTACTAAATTAACATGATCTTCATGAATGATAAACATTGTCATGTATATTCGTTCAAGGGTGATTTCTCGCAGTGACTGTGAAATCACCCTTTGGGCCTGAATACCGCCATGACAGTGACATTATTCATGAGAAGGGGTCCCAAAACCCATGTTGAAAATTTGGTGCAAAATTCCAAAATGACTGTTTTATTAGCTATGCTATGCAGTTCCTACGCAGGCTCGTAAGTTCGCAAAATTTCAATATTTTACCCAGATTTTCAACATTGCCATTTTACCACACCTCCTTATGAGCAGTACAGCTGTCATTTTTCACATCCTGCCCAAAACGTGCTCCACCATGTAGCGCATTCAATGGCGCAGTCGGTGTGCAAACTCAATGTATGGACACATTAACAAAATCACAGTGACACTGTTCATGAGCAGAGGTCTTAAATGGCTATGTTGAAAATTGTGTGAAAAATTCCTAAAATGATCTGTTTTACTTAGCGCAGGTTGCGCAGTTCCCACAAGACGCCGTAAGTTCGCAAATTTTTAATATTTGCACTCAATGACTTCCAAATACCTAAACAGCACATAGAAGCAAGCAACATTCGGCATTGACAAATGCTTGTTATATATGCTGTGAGAACAGGAGGACTATGAGCACAGTTGTGCTCTGCCCAAGTCGTAATGTTTAGGTAGCATCTCAGTTAGTTGGGGCATCTCAGGCTGAGAGAGTTTATCTAGTGCAGAGACAGGTGGCAGCCGTTTTGAGTAAACCCCAGAGGGAGGCTTTAAAGCTCTGGTGAGGGAGAGGAGCAAGTGCTAGTTGGAAGAGAGTTCCAAACCCTGGGCGCATACGCAGTGAAGGTTCGGTCACCCATTTGTGTGCGGGTTTTAGGTACCAGGAGGGCATGGGAGCTGCTGGATTGCAGGTTGTAGGAGGGTGTAGAAAGAACAAGGGTCTCAGCAAGGTTTTGAGGGGTGGCAGTTCTGACAATATTGTCAATGAAGTTGCTCACGACATAAGAGTGGTGAGTTTCCGGTGGGAGCCACTCAAGCTGGGTGTAAAGCTCACAGCGGTGAGTGAGGTGGGGGGCTGAGAGCGCAAAACGGCATATGTTGTTGTACGCTGAGTCCCACTTTACTAGACTAGTTTTTGCAACGTGGGAAAAGGTGATTAGTCCATAGCAAAGCTTGGGTAGGAGGACTCCCCTGGCTAGAGCAAGACGGGCAGCTGGAGTTAGACAGCTTTTTGCTCTGTAAGCCTGACCCAGCTTGCAGTTTGAGGCCTTGCATGTATTTCGTATGTGCAGGTTCATATCCAGCTGCGGATCAAGAGTTACCCCCAGGTACTTGACTGAGCCTGCGACAGTCAGTGGTGACCCATCAGCCCCGGAGATCTGTAGTGAATCCGGGGCGGCTTTTAACTTGGCTACTGAGCCAAATAGCATGGCCTGCATCTTCTGTAGGTTAATAACAAGTTTATGGTCCTGCAACCAAATCTGGATGTGGTCGAAGTCTGAATTTAGTTTGGTGTTAATGGTGGCGATGTCCTGGGATTTGGCCATGATGACTAGGTCGTCTGCGTACAGCACTGAGGACCCTAGAGCCAGAGCCAAGGGTAGCTCATTTATGAAGAGTGAGAACAGGAGAGGCCCCAGGACAGAGTTCTGGGGGACTCCGCAGTTAACCTGGGCAGGCTCAGACAGGACCTTGTTGAATTTGGTGTACTGATGCCTGCCCATGAGGTAATTACTGATCCATGCAAGAGCTGGGAGGAGAAGCCAAGTGACAGGAGAGAGGAGCACAGTAATGTGTGGTCAACCCGATCAAAGGCTTTTGAGATTAACAAAGATGGCCCTGCTTAGTTCACCTGTCAGCAGCAGACCTGATCTCCGAGGTAACAACTGCTAGGGCCGTGGAGGTGCAATGCCCTTTCTAAACCCATGTTGTGCAGGGGAGAGAAGGTTTTGGGTCTGTAGGTAGTGGGTGACCTGAGAGGCGACTACCTTTTCCAGGAGCTTGCTGATCGCTGATAGGATTGCAATGGGATGGTAGTTCTGAGGTCTTTTGTGTCCCTTGCTTGGGTACAGGTATCACCTTGGCCATCTTCCAGATGTCCGGGACTATGCCTGAGGTGAGCGATGCGTTGAAGACATGGGCTATGGGCTGGGCTAGTACTGATGCCCCTAGCCTCAGCAGCTTGGGCTCCAGGCAGTCATGCCCAGCTCCAGTATATGGGGATAGACCAGCAAGGAGCTTCTGGGCCTCCATGTCTGTTACTACCTTGAGGTAGAAGGGCAGTAGAGGGGTTGTCCCTCTGAGTGAGGAGGCCTGGCCAGCAGGGTAGTGCGGCAGTTTGGATAAAGCAGGCAAGTCTGTGAACTGAACGTTGAAGGCATTGGCAATAGTGAGGGAGTTGTTGCAGTTAACCCCATCAATGACCATGTCAGTGATCTGCACTCTCGTGGCCCCACCCACCACTTTCTTAATGCTCTGCCAGAAAGTCCTCGGATTTTTGGCTGTGGAGAGCAGGATGGACTGACAGTATTCACTTTTTGCTGAGCGAATGGCTCTCTTGCATGAGTTCCTCAGCTGCCTGTAATTCTGAGATCCATGCTGACAGTGAGCTCTTATACCTCACCCAGCATTTATCTCTTTGCCTCATGAGAGTATACAGGCCTCCATGGAGCCATTTAGTTGCAGTGCCCCTCACTCTCCTTCTTGTGAGGGGGGCATGCCTGTCTTGAAGTGGGGTGAACGCTTTAGAAAGTTGTCAAGGGCCATTGAGGGGTCATTGGTGGCCATGACCTGAGACCAGTCAGTATGCCTCAGGTCTTCAAGGAAGTCTCCAGCATTGAGTTTGGAATAATCCCTCATTTGAATCACCTTGTGCGGGATTTTTGGAGTGGCTTTGCCCCATACGCAGAAGGTGGGAGAATGATCTGATATAGCATCAGGTAGAATGCCACAGGAGATAATTTTCTCCATTCTGTTGCTTAGTACCCAGTCGAAGATAGAGCCCTTGTCGCCTTTGAGAGAGGGCCTAGTGGGTTCAGAGATGAGCTGGCTTAAGTCCAGTCCAGCCAACAGTGGTTGGTATTGCTGGGCACTATGACCTGCCCAGTTAAGGTTGAAGTCCCCCAGCACTAGTAACTCATTCGAGCCAACCTTTGGGCTGAGACTGTCTAGGAGGTAGGAGAGCCTGGACACACCACCCTTGGGAGGATTGTAGGCACATATCACATGCACCTTTTTGGTGTTCCCTAGCAGGAGGAGGACGTGTAGGAACTCTCAGAGCTGCGATGCAGATTGCGAGTGTCCTATGACTGAGACGTTTAAGTGCGCCTTGTAGTATATGAGTACTCCGCCCCCCCCTCTTGTTCTGGGGCCTGTCCAACCTAATGAGGTTGTAGCCTGGAAGGTCACAAACTGAGTCAGATATGTGTGGCTTAAGCCATGTCTCAGTGATCCCCATAATGTCCGGATTATAGTGGGCCACCCAAGATGTTAGCTCAGTAAGGTTTGGTAGAAGGCTGCATATGTTTAAGTGCACGAGCCTCAAGCCTTTGGCCGATAGCCAGGAGAAGGGTGGTTTTGGGGAGGTTCTAGCATTCATCGAGCCCATAATTTGAATAGGGGCCCCAGCCAGACCATGCCACCCAGGACAACCTCTCAGTGGAGGCATCCTCTCAAGCTGCCGGGGTGTCAGGCACAGAAGGGAGGCAGGGGCAGTAAGGGGACTTAGTTGATTAGCAGAGGGGGAAAAGGAGCAGGGAGAAGGAAGAGTGGGCACTAAAGAGAGGAGGTACAGGAGAGAGAGTATCCAATAGGAAACGAAAGGGCGGTTCCCTAGGCAGAAGTGGGAGGAGCTAAGGCCTATTTAATTAAGATGGGAGGTGGGGGGGCGCGAAAATTTTCTTCCGAAACCCACTGAAGTCTATGGGTGCAGAGCCCAGCAAAACAGTTTGAATCAGTCAAGAATGCAGGACCAATCAGTGGCCACGCGGAGCACAAGAGGAGATGGAAGCAACAGGCAGAAGCCAATGGGAGCCTATTGTCAAAGAACTTAAAAACAAGGGCCTAAATGCCCAGGTGGATTTCCCAGCATGTTTGCGAATCATTTCAGACAGTGGGACAAAAATCTTCGACTCTCCTCCTGAAGCCAGGAAATACTTAGCTTCCTTGGGCATCATGCTTGACGAACTGATTGCCCCCAGTTTGCTCAAGGAAATAGATTGTAGAAAATGGATACCTGGGAACAGAAAATCCATCAGTTCTATAGCATCTACTGGCCAGGGACTGTGGCCTAGAATTTAAGCCACGGGCTTAACAAGAAAACAAGCCAGGCAGGACTCCCAGTCGAAGGAAGACAAAAGGGAAGATACTAGTTCTTCTAAGGACTGATAAGTTTGATCTGTTTTCCTCAGGAAGGCTGAAACAGACGGTTTGGGACTTTTTATTGGTTTCTTTGGGGATTGGATGTCCTGTGGGTTGGGGGGATTAGGAAGAGGAACCAGATCTACAGGTATTCACTTGTTCTCCATATTGCTTGATCTCTCTGGCAGTCCTACCTTCCCCCTGCCTCCATGTGACACTCTCAGACCTGTACTGGGGAGGGCCAGGACATACCTGATGGGGAGGGAGGTGGGTTGGGTGAGAAAATGTGTTGTCTTGGCCCCTTATCCTCTGGCCCCTCCTGCTTAGCAGTTTGAATCATAATCCTGGTTGCTCACTTTGTTGGGGCTTGCAGCATATTTCAGGTCAGAACATGTCAGTTGCTCTTGGACCCTAATGGAGGCGTTCGGCAACACGGTACAGGATTTTATCCTGCACTCCCTCTCACCACTTTACAGCTACTGTGCGAGGGGATCAGCGTGACACTATTGAAGTACAATGTTCTTATTAAGTTATATTTGTTCTATCTGTTACTAGTTAGTTGAATCCGTTTGATCCGAATCATTTTTGAGACTGTTCTTTGGTTGTGTGGCCACCTACTTTCCACTAAAACCATCCAGGCCGTGTGCTTTCCCATGTATTTGCTCTCCAAGGTGGGGCATGGGGAAGGGGAGAAGATACTATATATAGTCAATAGGAAGATTGTCTTGATATTCCCATTATGGAAGACTTAATTATTACCTCATATAATGTTAGAGGATTAAATAGCCCCGTGAAAAGAGCCAGAGTCCTTGGAGAGCTAAATAGAATGGGAACTCACATTGCTTTACTCCAGGAGACCCACCTTACAGATACTGAACACCAAAAGCTGCTTCATAGCTGGGTAGGTCAAGTATATGCTTCCACCTAACTGGGACACCCCCACCATAGAGGCACAGCTATCTTAATTCATAAGAATTGCCCGGTTCAGGTTATAGCTTCCCACTCTAACCCAGAAGGACAGTATATGGTATTACCAGTGCAGATTCTGGACACCTCTTGCACAATTGCATGTGTGTATGCCCCCAACAACGACAGGGAGGCCACTGCCTTTTTAAAGAAATTCTTTCTAGCTAAGTTACAGACTACTGATCAGTTATGTATTATAGGTGGGATTTTAACACTATTCTCTCCACCTCATTAGATAAGAGAGGGGGTACAACAAGAGGACAATTGGGGATGGTGGGACAATCCTTACGTAAAATATCACAGAGCCTAGGCCTTGCAGATGTCTGGAGACATCTAAACGGGAAATCAAAGGATTTCTCCCATTAGTCTGAGAGACATAACTGCTATACAAGAATCGATCACTTTTTTTTCATGGAGGAATGGATGCACACAGCAATATCCTCCCAAATTATGTCACGCACCCTCTCTGATCATGCCCCGGTTAGACTTGCATTAAGAGTTGTACCCCAGATCCATAACTCACACTGGAGGCTGAATCTAGGTCTTCTCAATCACCAAGAGTTCAAGGACCTGGTGGCCAACACTATCCGCTCTTATGACAGAGAGAACCCGGCTGCAATAATCTCCCATATGGTAAGATGGGATGCCTTGAAGGCAGTCCTCAGGGGCGCAGTCATAGGCTACTCATCATTAGTTAAAAAGCACAGGATGCAGAGGAGGGTAGAATTAGAGAGAGAACTGGAGGAACTGGAGTTTACACATAAAATATCATTGAATGAAAAAACAAGGCAGTTGCTAGCGAAAAACGCTTAGCCTTGGAAACCCTTCTTACAGCACACATAGAAGCATCATATAGGAGAGTTCAGCAGATGTACCATGAGGGGGGTAACAGGGCGGGAAGTGTTCTAGCAGCTATGCTCAAACAGCAGCAGACAAGCGGGCTGATCCTTAAAATTAAAGACCAGGCTAATCCTGGAAAGCTAACTTCTCACCCAGAAAAGATAATGCAAATATTTGCTGACTTTTATAAAGAGCTTTATTCTCAGGAACCAGTATTGGACTTTGAGCAAAAGGTTGCTTCTTTTTATGAGGGTCTGGGGATGACAGCCCTCTCGCAGGCAGCCCTTGAATATCTAGATGGCCCTATTTTGCAGCCAGAACTCCTGGCTCAAATTACAAAATTGAAAAATGGCAAGGCCCCTGGGCCAGATGGCTTTTCCTCTGAGTTCTTCAAAAAGTTTGCAGACCTCCTTCTGCCATTCCTGCTTCCACCGTGCCAGGAGATTCTAGATGGGGGAACCTGTTCTGACTCATGGCAACTAGCTCACATTTCGGTTATCTAATAGGAGGGTAAAGATAAACTGGACTGCAGCTCGTACAGGCCTATCTCCCTCCTAAATGTGGATTATAAGTTATACACTGGTCTACTAGCTGGGAGGTTGCAGAACCATATAGCCTCTCTAGTACATGAAGATCAGACTGGATTTATTATAGGAAGATACGTTTTTGATAATGTCAGAAGACTGCTTAACATTATTTTCTCCCAAACCTACCTAAAGGCCTTCCAGATAGCTATATCCATGGATGCAGAAAAAGCATTTGACAGAGTAAATTGGCACTCTCTAAAAGCATCCATGGAAAAGATGAAGTTTGGCCCTAAATTTCTGCATGCAATTTCCCAATTATATTCCAAACACCTAGCGCTGGTGAGAGTAAATTAGATAAGTTCCCCCTTTTTAGCCTTGGAAGGGCACCAGGCAGGATGCCCTCTCCCACTTCTTGCCTTATTTTTGGAACCATTGGATAACAAGGTTCAACAAACTCTGGACATTTTGGGAGTCATGGGGAGGGAGGTGGAGCAAAAACTCTTGTTATATGCAGATGATTCTATCTTCTTCCTGTCCTCTCCAGAACAATCAACCCCAGTCCTATGTAAGATCCTACAGTCCTTCGGGGAGATCTCAGGCTATAAAATTAATTTTTCAAAATCAGAAGCCCTAGTACTAAGTGGCACTCTTCCCCGAGGATTTAGGGACAATTTTCCATTCAGTTGGGCCCCTAGGGGCCAAATTCATTATCTCAGCATACAAGTCTCTACAGACCTCTCAAAATTATTTAGCCTAAATTATGGATGACTTTGGGACCAGGTGAGTCGAGATATGGACAGGTGGCACCTCCTACCCCTCTCTCTGGTCGGCTGTATTTCAGTGCTTAAGCTAAATGTTCTCCCCAGACTTCTTTTTCTGTTCCAATCCCTCCCATTGAAGTTGCCAACTTCTTTCTGGAATAAACTAACAAAGGAAAGCCATGAGTTTATTTGGCAACAGAAGAGGCCTAGGGTGGCCAGACGATTGCTCTGCCTTCTCCGGAAGGAGGGGGGTCTTGCCCTACCGAATTTTTATTTTTATTATTTGGTGGCTCAAATGGTTCATGTCCTTTCATGGGCTAAGCAATGGCATGAGTCCCAATGGCATGAGTTGGAGGACGACTTGCCAGATGGGAGACCACTCTATACCTTGGCACTGGCCCCAGCATCACTGGCATATGTCCGGTAACTCCAGAATAGATGGGTGAAACAAGGCCTGTTTATTTTGAGAAAGCTTGGAAGACTCACCAATACCCCTGATGGATTTTGGGCCCCTATCTCTAATCAGGTATGAACCAGATTTTTTCCCACCCATGGTAGACCTGGGGTATGCGGGATGGGCCAGAAGGGGGATTACTCGATTCACACAACTAATTGAAAGCAACCGCTGCATCACGTTTCAGAGAGCAAAAGATTTAATTGGGAAAATAGAGAATTCTTCAGGTATATTCAGGTCAGACACTTTATAAATGCTTCAGATCATCTTTTAAGGCTTACAAGACCATACTCCCCCTGGGAGCAATTTTTATATGGGGTGGTAACTATATCGGCCAAAATCAAACCAGTGACATATCTATATAGGATGCTCCTGGAGGGAAGAGGGGACTCGCTGCTACAACATAAGGGACTTTGGGAGAGAGAATCAGACATTACACTTAAGGAAGTAGACTGGACCCGGTGATTAAAAATGGGTTGGAAGGTAACCTCTTGGCCGACGTGGCATGAGTTTTACTAGAAGTGCCTCATTCATTTTTTCAGAGTGCCTTTGATTACCCAATAATATACAGGGGGAAACTCCTTGTGCTGGAGGGGATGTGGGGGAGAAGGGAGCCATTGGCACATTTTCTGGGCTTGCCCGGAACTGATCGATTTCTGGAATCATCTGGAAGCCGCAGTGAGACAGATCCTGGGAGTAGCAGTCCCCCAATACATTTGAGGATTGGGTTCTGGGAACCCCCACAGTTGTACGGTTAAAAGGGGACACCCGAAAAGTGGCATTGGTACTGTTGACAGTGGGGTTAAAATGCATCACATTCAACTGGTTGAAGATGGAACCCCCTCCCCCACTCTGGGTGAGTGGATAAAAAGAGTTAAGGAGTGGTGGTGATGGAATCCCTTACAGCCAGACTGAGATTACGACAAGATCAACACTAGTAACATTGGTAACAATGGAAATCCTGGGTATTGCAGCAGGGAGAGTGAGAGTGGGGTCTTTTGCTCCTCTTGAGGTAGCTGAAAAGTGAATCAAACAGACATTAAGCACATCTGGACAGTTTGGTAAGACTGCACAAATAAGCTTTGTCAAAAATTAGTGGGACAGTATCTGGCACACAATCTAATGGTTAAGGCCATTGTTGAGGCCTTTGATGTTTTATTAATTCTTTTTCCTCTTTATTCTTTATCTATTACCATTAATAGTTTGGTTACATGCTTGGGGATCAGTTTCTGATCGAAATGAATGATTGCTGAGACCAGGTTGCTTGATATTCTTAAAATATGTATCCATGTTATAGCATATGCAGCACACTAATGACTGGAAAGCTGGTGAAGTGTAATTTGTTGTTAAGCTGTATACTGTTTCTCCATGTACTTCTCTGTCATTGATATGAAATCATTCCCAGATAACAAATGTATATCCGAGAACACTGAACTTTTAATAAAGCTGAGTTTAAATAAAAAATAATGCATCTGTACAACAATTTCTTTCTCAATCATATAGACCAAAATATCAGACAAAATAACTTTTTGTGGCAAAACATATTTACAGCGGATTTGCCCCCCAAATTTTTTTATACACATTAACAATAATCCCTGCCTTAATACTGAAAGACAATGGGATCGTGCCTATAATCATATTTTCATAGGTAACTAAAACCCATTTCCTATCCCCCCACCTCTGAGCAATCACACCCCACATTTCTGTAGCATAGCTACACTCAATTAAAAAATGCTCCATTGTTTCTAGCTGTTGATTACATTGCTCCCTAGGGCACATCCATTTGTCCATACTTTTATGTTTCGAATTTCCTTTAACACGCAATTGTCCATGTGCACATAACCACACCACATCCCACATACGTGGAGGAGTACGTTTATCCACTAAATAAAGCTCCAACAACTGATACTCACTCTGTCTAATATTAGGATATACTATAGGAACCAAATAAGAACAATTTTGAATCCCTTCAGATATCATTTTCCTATGGAGGACAGTCACCTTCGGGAAAGTAAGCTTCCATCTTCTTAATTTTTCTAAAGAACACACCACAAATGTAGTCCAGCGCTCTTGTTTACACACCTTTAAAGATCCTGCCTCCATATCTGAAGCAAGGGATTCAACCGGATAGCCACCACTTGTTTCCAGACCCCCCCCCGTAACAGAAATGCCGAGACTGTGTGAAATAGAAACAAACTAAAAATAGCCAATACGATACAACAAAGTTAAACCCCCAAGTTTGTAATCCCGATACAAAACCTCCCTCTTAATCGGGTTCAGTCTAATACCCCACACTAACTGAAATGTTAGGCTAAGAAGAGTCACATCTAGAGATCCCGGGAGTGGAAAAACAGCCCCCACATATGTTAACTGTAGTAAAAAGAAACTTTTAATAACAGATACCTTTTTTTTTCTTCTGCTACCATCGCTTCCATAACTGTACTTTCTCATTACTCTTTGCCAAAACATCTTGCCAGTTTTCCTTAGCCATATCTATATTACCAAACTTCAGCCCCAGAATAGTAATATAAGTATTTGTCATAGAAATATCTTGAATGTCTTCCACAATATCAGTATTATCACTTAAGATAAACCCACTACATTTACTGTGATTAATGCATAACCCGTCGTTTGAGAAAAATGGTTGACAGCTGCTAATGCACACTCGGCAGAACTTTTATCTGCTATCAGGAGACACACATCATCCGCATAAGCCAAGGTTTTTGTTTGCCTCACCACTCCCGGAATCTGAATACTCCTAATCTGTCTGGCTTGCTGAATTAATTTCAGTAAAGGATCTAGACAAAAAATATATAAAATCGGACTCATCGGGCATCCTTGTCTAACCCCCCATTTAATGTGCACAGGCCATCCTATATGACCATTTATCAACGGACTCAAGGAGGCAATCGCATACAACCTCATAAGCCATGCAACAAAAGAATCAGGGATTCCATATTTTTCCAGCACCAATCGTAAATATAAATGGGAAATTTTATCAAAAGCTTGCTCTTGGTCAAGACTTACTACATAGCCACTCAAATTATTCTGTTGTCCCTGTGAAAAAACCTACCACAATAAGATTAAATTGTCAGTAATTTTCTTCCCCTTAACCATACAAACTTGATTAGGATCAATGACATAAGGAGCCACAGTCCCTAGCCGGAGAGCTAAAATTTTCATCAAAATCTTGAGATCCGTATTCGTCAAACTGAGTGGCCACCAGTTTTTTAATACCGTCTTATCCCCTTTTTATAAAGAAAAATTTGAATAGCCTGGCCAAATTGTGGGGCTACATCAGGTCTACCCAAAATCGAGTTAAACACAATCCGTAATATATCAATCAAATCAGTCATAAAGGTCTTATAAAATTCCGAAGTAAGGCCATCCAGACCTGGAGTAATATTGTTACACAGGGAACAAATTACCCCTCTGATCTCTGTATCAGTGATTGGTTTTACAAGCCCTGTCAGCAACTCCTGCGGAATCTATGGAATATTACAAGTCGTCAGCAAGTCTGAAACCATGTCTTTCGTAACTTCCGGTGTAGAATACAAATGGTCCATATAGTCAGTAACTTCAGTCATAATATTCTCCGTACTCCTTAGTACCACCCCCTCCCATGTAACAAGGGAGTCCATGGATCCCAGATAAACATTTGCTTTACAGCTTTTGTAAATATCACCCAAAGTCAATTTTTCAGGTATGCCTATTCTGTGTTCATACAGCAGAGACGTCACTTTGTCCTGCGGTAAAGTCTCCATTTGTTGTTTCAAAGTCCTTAACTAATCACCATATTCTCCATATCCACCATTTATGAGAGAAACCACTCTCATATACTGTCCTTGTAGGGTCAAGTAATGAAGATATTTCTCAGAATGGATGTGATAACCCCACAACTTTATAGTATGTTTCACATCACTTTTTGTCTGAATACACCACCAACTAATATTATCCTCTAAACACGCTATAGACTGCCGTGCCCTCAATAAGTCCTGTACCTTCACAGTACACACCATGTCCGACAATATGGTATTATTGAATTTCCATATGCCTCTACCTCTCTGAACCTCTCCACCCAGGGAATACTGAACTTTGACCATTAAGTGGTCAGAAGTTTTTAAGGGGACAGTCAATGCAAATACACATTTTAGGGAGGGGGAAGAAAAAACATGATCGATTCTAGTAGCAAAGTTTGCCCTACAAAATGTGTACCCTCCAGTAGCATGAATGCTCCGATAAGCATCAGTTAAACCAGTCAAAGTTAAAATATTCTGTAAAGCATTAATATCACGAAAGGATTTTAGAGTGGTTCCCCCTTTATCTAGCCTTGTCAACCCACAATTAAAATCCCCTGCCCATACTAGGAGACATGAGGTAAACAAAAAAGGCTTAATCAAAGTGAACAAATCCACCCTTTTTTAGTCTGTGGCACATAAATAGTGATTATACACCACTGCCTATGAAGGAGCGTGAAGTCGATCAACAGCACTCTACCCATGCATAATTCTAGCACCCTAGTAATAAAGAAATCCCACCCAGAGAACAATATCCCCACCCCCCCACACACTGTTCTAAAGTTAAAGAAAAAAAAAAGCAGGTCCCCAACACCATAGGTTTCTTGCATTTTCAAAGTTATTTACAGTATATAAATGTACATCCTGTAAACAGGCAATATCAATGCCATAATCTTTAAGAACAGAAAAGATAACCAATTGTCTCCAGCCATTCCTAATGCTATTTACATTAAGGGTGGCTACATTATAATTGTAAAAATCAGCCATGTAAGCACAAGAATACTGACATTCCCCAAAGATACAGATTCATCATTCAAGTCACAGCCTGTTTACCCAAGCATTGACTACATCTGGGCTTCATCCCTAACTGTTTTGTTTTCAGCTGAACAGCTTGTACAGTAGCCAAAGAGTAATCTTCCTCTGAATCAGTGGAGATCCCCTTCTGAAAAGAGACCGCTGAAGAAGATTCAGAGCGCTCACCACCATCCGAATCATAGGATTGCAATACTTCATAAGCATTTGAAAGCTTCACTGTCCCTTTTTGTCCACCCATGTATTGAACTTTTGCTTTTGGCTTAATGTTTTTCAACTGTCGTTTTTTTGATGCCGCAACCATGGTACCAGGTGGTGGCATACCTTGTAGAGTATGCTCCAGGTCAATCCTTGGTTCTCCAACCACATAGGCCCGTTCTTGCTCTTCTGGCACTAAATCCATAACCACCCTTTGCTCAGCCATAACTTGGACAGAAGGCACACATGATTCTTCCATTCTATTGTCACCTGTGGTGGGGGGGTCACAAGGAAACGGGGCTAAACCGTGAGGCTGGTCCATCTGCTGAACCTCCAACACAGATGTGGCATTCTGTTTCCGAACCTTTCTCTGTGCAGAAATGCTAGCATTTTGAGCCCTTTCCACCCTAAGTTCCTGATTTGGTCTATCAGACCTGTTATGTGTGGCCCACTCGCAAGCCTGATACACATGGCCTGGAAGGACACAAAGATTAAAAGCTTGGTCATTCGTACAGTCCCAGTTGGAGTAACCACATTCCATACACACTGTACACTTCACTCTATCACACACATTACTTAGGTGTTGATGAGATCCACAGCAAAAGCACATTTAGGTTTCCCCTGATAAAAACAATGACCCTTCTCAGTGCCCCAAAAAAAAACGCACTAGGAAGATGCTTTGGGCCCTGTGGGCCAGTCTTTAAATGCACCTTGAATTTCCAGCCTCCCGTCCAGATGTGTTCATCAAGGATTGGGGAAGGATCTTGAAGAACATCACATTGTTTCTGAAGCCAATATCTAACATCATGCACTGACACCCCCTCATTTCTGAATAATACAGTGATGTGCTTAATAGCAGGTCTAGTAATCGGGATAGCACGAAAGGACATCCAGAGAGCAGAATGTCTTTTTTTATTGTACATAGACCAAAAGCAGTCTAGCCCAGCAGGTGTCTTGAAGCTAACATCAAAATTCATGTCACCAGAAGCATGAATTAACACATAAATCTTGTTTGAAAAAAATAGAAGAGAATCCTTTATCAACATTATTCCAATATATAGTCTATCAGGTGGGAGGGGCAGGCCGCCAACGTATTGAATGTGAACATCATTCTTCCATTGTGCAGGAATTATATTTGTAAAACTAGTATCCTTCCTTCAGAACTGTTCCCATAATAAGGAAGGTTGTACTGTCTCTGT
Source organism: Neoceratodus forsteri (assembly GCA_016271365.2). Classification (NCBI taxonomy): domain Eukaryota; kingdom Metazoa; phylum Chordata; order Ceratodontiformes; family Ceratodontidae; genus Neoceratodus; species Neoceratodus forsteri. Next base: position 187,793,561 of record CM028132.1, on the reverse strand, counting down.
CTGTGGTTCGGGGATAGGTTCCGACTCGTCAGCCCGATCTCCCCAAGGAACCTGTTCAGTGGGGGCTGCAGCCATAGATACAGGAGGAACATCCAGCTCAATATCTGTAGGGGGTTTAGCCTGTGTCGCAATACTAAAAACAGGTGCTGATAAAACAGAGATGTCCTGAATTTTTTATTGCACTTGCACAGGATTTAATATTGTCTCACCATCCAGTCTTGGAATCGGCAAGTCTGTATCATCTGGAATCCACCCACCCCCCCCATCTACTTTTTTCCAACCGGCATCAACTACAGTTGAATCAACTGTCCAGTCTCCTGGTTCTAGAGACCGTGAGCTAGCATCCATATGTCCCCATCTTAGACCTTGACCCCCCTATGGGCCTGTCTGTATTATGCAAAATCCCCTCAGTAGAGACATCTGGAACTGCATTCATTTTAGCAACATCAAGAACTTACACACTCGGTTTGGTAATATTTTGTACAGTACTCACTGTGGGTAAACTCTCCCTGCAAACCTCTGGAATGTCTATCAGACCTGTGATCTCCTCCAGCCCACCAGCTCCCATGATTTTTGCCACACCACCAGGTGGCGGCTCTTTACTATGACTCTGAGGAGGGCTAGCACTACACGGTTTGTCTGCCACATCAGGCACTTCCTGCACCAGAATTTGAGCATCAGCCACAATCTCCATCTGTTCCTCAAGTGGTTTCTTTCTGCCACTGCCCCAACCCGGAGTAGAAAGGACCATCAGCAACCGATGTTGCTGTTCAATACTGAGGGCCTGCACAAACTCCACTTCGTGCTGCAGGCCTGCTGCCTGAAAATCCAGGTATCCATCCTCAGAAATTTCTTCATCTATCAACGCAGTATGCATTTCCTCTGAAAACATATCTTCAGTTACCATCTCCTGCTCCAGACCCGCAGGAAGGGGAGATCTGCACTCCTGTAGGTCTGCTCTCCAACTGAGTATTCTCTGAATCATCAGCCATTGCACACAGCACCCCCTACCAAAGAGTAGGGAAGTTTCCCTGGAGAACTGGCCAAATTTCCCCCCATTCACTAAAAATACCACCAACAGCTTACTCTGGTTCAAAGTCAGTTGGCATTCATCTGTATCCCCCCCCGGGGTCGTGCCTGAAAATAGGCAGGATTTGTCTAGTGTAATTACCTGGTCAACAAAAACTAACTAAATTAATTAATTAATTAATTAATAATTGTTTACACCAACATCCTTTTGAGTTTCACAGACAGAAATATGATTTCACCCTATACAGTGCCCACACAAAAGAATCCACACCCAACCATTCCGTTCTAAACTCTATACCCATTACTATTCCCATGTGATTATGTCAGTCTACATATAGACCAGGGCTTTATATGGGGCAATTATACATTATGTCATAAAATGTTGGCTCAGATTAGAAGATTGACAGCTGCTGTGTAAAACTCTGGACTCACTCACAGCAGTTTGCCAGTTAGACAAATTAATGAGGACTTCTTTAGATTTAGAAAGACACTCATTATCATGCTATATTCATCCCTGCCATCTCCCAGACAAACTCAAGTACCTGCACATAGGAGCAAATGGCTATCACCCAGCCCTAATAGCATCCCCTGTGGGTGGGAGCTTGGCTAAAGACAGGATTTACTAAATGTCTGTCAAGTGCAGCAGCTTCAAGGCATGATGCCCTCCATCACTACTCTCTGCACACCACATCAAGGCATACTTTCCAAGTCTCCCTATTTTCATGGAGTCTCCCAAGTTTGCAATTTTTGACATTCTCGACTTCTTGTGATACGATTCCAATGCCTCTAAAATCATCTCTATTGAGGAACAACAGAATCTGCTGAACACCTTGCAGACTGTTCCTCTAGTTTTTAATGGGTCAGGTACTGTATTTATACCATCTTATCCCTAGACACATACTGTATAAAGTCTGTGTGAAAATCTTCTTGATTTTAGTGGTTAAAAAACAATCTGCCTCATTTATTGGATGTTGATCTGGTACCTGTAATCAGAGAAGCCGCATATCCAGCAACACCCCCACCTGTCTTCCATAACTTCAGTGCTCCGGCTCCCCTTCCTTCTTTACCATCAACTATAAACTGCTGAAACGAAATACTCACAACATACAAGCATACACAAAAGGAAAAATCAGTCTTTAAGCAAAAAACACATCCACATGCAACATACCCCCCTCCCCCCATCTGCAGCACAAACAAATCCCACTCCTCTGCTACTATGGATTCCTTCACCAGTTCTGTGTTTCAGTCCTCACAAACCCTTAGACAAAAACAATACAGTACCTTCATCCTCTGTTGCCCTTTTTCAGGCTTTTATATCTAACTGCAAAATTGTCACAATCGTGCTTGTTCCCTCTCTTGCACCACACCTGTGACTCTTCAGTCCATAGCTGTCCGACTGCCTGAGATCACACACATTGACTTGCTCACAGAAGCACCTCATGACTCAAATGACCAGGCTCTTTTTTTAATCTATTTATTTATTTGTTTATTTATTTGGAAATACATCTTTGAGCTCAGGAGCTCTTTTACAAAGGTTCCTCATCACAATGGGTAGTACAAAGCTTATGCAGGCAGAGTATGGGAGCTCCAATGGAGCACTTGTCACAGAGAATTATAGAAGTGCAACAATACACAGCTCAGTTGTACATACAGGGACCATCAAGCAAGTTAATGTTGACAAGATTGATGCATTACTAAGTATCAAGTGATTGTACAGACATTCAGATTCGTCAAAGGAGGCATTCACACCTGGACCTAAGTGTAAGAACATTTCTTAATTCCTTCTTGAATTGGACTTGCTTAGGGAGGTTCAACAGGAATTTGGGTAGCTTATTTAACCAGTACAGTGCTCTAGAGGCAAAGGAGTGCTGGGCCTGGCTTTCCTCCTGGGGTTGGAGGCCTCCGATTTGGTGGCGGAACCTGCCTAATGGTCCGACCATCACATCATCAGGTTCAATTTCTTGGATCCCCCTGGTAGGTCTGCCCCTGTGGAGATGGTCTGATACCGCCCTTTATTGGGTTTGACCCCTGATGGCCTTTTGGCAGTGTTGGACCTATCGGGAATTCCGGAGGCAAGCAAGGGTCCGGAGAATCTATTCCAGGCTTTTAATCGAGCAGTGGGGGGAACTCTGGATATCCTTGCTCCTTTCCATGTTCGCCTGCTTGCTCTCTACCCTCGGTCCTCATGGTTTGATGGGACCTTGAGGGGAAAGAAGCAGGCGGGGCAAAGGTTAGAGCATGTTTGGTGTAGATCCGGCTTAGATGCCGACAAGCTTAGACTGATGGAACATTATAGATTCAATCAGTCATCAATCTCCTGTAAGAAGGCAGAAATCCTGTCCAGGGAGATTGCTTCTGCACAGAACCGACCAGCTCAGCTGTTCTGAACCATGGACAGACTGTGCAATTCAGCCTGTCTTCGAGTTTGGAAAGCTTTGTCTCAAGTGGAGTGCGACGAGTTTGCTCGCTTCTTTGTTGATAAGGCTGCCAACATCAGGTTGGAGATTCACTTATCGCGCTCTATGGGGATTACTGGTGGTCGGAGCAAGGTAGCGACTCCTCCATTTTGCTGGGCCAATTTTGACCGACTGGTGATCAAGGATATCATGCGGCTTCTCTGGAGTATGTGTTCAACTTGCTGTAGTTTAGACCCGGGCCCTACTCACCTCTTAATGGGATGTGTAGATGTGAACAGCCCAATTCTGGCAAACTTAATCTGGTATTCATTGGGGTTGGGGGAGTTTCCCAGCTTTCTGAAGGAGGCTGTGGTTACCCCCCTTCTCAAGAAACCATCTCTTGACCCAGATTCTGTTGCAAACTACAGACCTATCTCTAACCTTTCCTTTGTATGGAAGGTGATTGAGAAAGTTGTTGCTCAACATTTGGAGAACCATCTTACCATCCATGCTATCTACGATTCTCTCCAGTCTGGTTTCTGTAAGAGAAACAGTAATGAGACTGCTCTGGTTTGGGTGCTCAATGATCTCCTGATGGTCAGAGACCAGAAGCGCTGTTCCATCTTGGTCCTTCTGGATCTCTCTTCAGCTTTTGACACCATGGACCATGGGGTACTTCTTGATTGCCTTCGGTTCATTTGTGGCCTGTCGGGTACAGTCCTCAGATGGTTCCATTCTTTCCTCACTGGCAGATCACAAAAGGTAGTATCAGGGATTTTTTCCCCTGATGCCTATTCCCTGCCTTGTGGGGTCCTGCAGGGTTCAGTGTTGTCCCCCATGTTGTTCGCAGTGTAAATGCTTCCATTGGGAGACATTGTAAGATGGTACAGACTGAGTTTTCACTGTTATGCAGATGATACTCAGCTGTACCTGTTTTTTGTGCCCGACCAGGATAGTGTGCTCTCAGTTTTTTCTACCTGTCTTGCTGAAATCCAAGACTGAATGAATTCCAGTTGGCTGAGATTGAATCCTGACAAGACAGAGGTATTCGTGGTGGACCCGGGTCACCAGATAGAGGAGTCGGTTGCTGGGTGGCCATCTGGGCTTTGGCTTGGGGGCTTCCAGCTCCTGACCTCTGAACGGGTGCGGAATCTATGGGTGATATTTGACGATGGGCTGACACTTCATTCTCAGGTGTCAGCTGTGGTCAAATTCTTTTTCTATCATTTGAGGAACATCTCCCAGATTAAGCACCTTGTTCCATCCGGCGACCTTCCAACACTGGTCCACTCTTTTGGGACCTCGTGCCTTGACTACTGTAACTCCCTGTACCTAGTGCTTCCAGGGGTTGATATCCGCCACTTGCAGCTAGTGCAGAATGCTGCAGCCAGGTTATTGTCTGGGTCAATTTGATCCAGTCACATTTCACCTATACTGCACGCTCTGCACTGGCTGCCTGTTCAGTGCCGAATCACCTTTAAAGTTATCTTGCTGACTTTTAGAGCCCTACAAGGTCTGGGTCCGAGTTACCTACAAGTGCTTCTGAGCCCCTACTGCCCAATCAGACCACTCCGCTCAACTGACAAGGGATTGCTATAGATTCCCAGGGTGCATTTGAAGACCTCAGGAGCACGGGCTTTTGCCTTTGCCACTCCCTTCCTGTGGAATTCTCTACCTCGTCGGGCACGAGAGTGCCCACCAGTGGAGAGCTTTAAAACTGCATTCAAAACTTATTCATTTGCTTGTGCTTCCCCTGATTTTTAGTATATATAACTGTATATTTTAGGTCTTTTTAACTGTTTTATTTATCTTGTGAACATCTGTTTTTAGAAATTATACAGTGCTTTGATAGTTTCTGATATTGCGCTTTATAAATAAAATGTATTATTATTATTATTGTTATTATTGTTTTCCAGAAAGGCATAGATGGTGCATTCCTATGCATTCCTAAACATGTTCCTGGTTGCATATTGGTTTTGTACAGGAATCAGGAGATTTTGGATGGTGAGGGGGCCCATGAGCTCCTTCATTCCTATTAGACATACCTGATATTTAGTTCTATCCTGCAGTGGGAGCCAGCTGGATTGCAAGTAAAGAGCACAGGTGTGAGTGAGCCAATCAGCCCAGAGGATGAAGGGGCAGGCCTTATTCAGCACCATCCTGATCCTACTGAGGACTGTGTCAGTAGCCGCTCAATAAACAGACAGATCATATTCAAGTACTGGGAGGACAGAGCTGATACTGCCACACACTTTGCTGCAGGAGTGGGGTAGTGCCTATGCTTATACAGTACCCCTAGTTTTATGTTGACTTGCTTTGCAATGTTGTCAACATGGGGAAAAAGTAAGTTCATCATCTAGGGTTACTCCTAAGTACTTAAAAGCAGTTACTTGTTCCAGGGCATTGCCATTATTATTTATTATGGTGAGCAGAGGAGCCTTCTTCCTCACTAGAGGACCTGAGAAAACCATGGTCTTTGTTTTTTTAAAATTCAGTAGTAGTTCATTTTGATGAAACTACTTTTCCGAAGCCCCCAAAACTGCTTTGGGGTTAACTTGTGAGGGTCTCTGGTCGTGGGCTACAGGTGTATATGACCATGTCATCCACATACATGAGGGCCTTCCAGGAGCAGGCTGTGGGGACAATATTCACAAATAGCCTGAATAATATAGTCCTCAAAATTGATCCTTGAGGTACGCCAAGGGTAACACTTTTAGTGTCGGACAATGTTCCATTGATCCTCACACATTGAGGCTGGTGTGAGAGGCAGCCATGGAACTAGGACATAGAAACATAGAATTTGATGGCAGATAAGGACCGCTTGGCCCACTTAGTCTGCCCATTTCCCTACTCGATGGATAAGCTGCAGATTCTAGTTAACCAACAGCTTACTTCCTCCTACCACCCACCCGAATTGCTTTATGTCTGTCCCATGCATTCTTGAATTCTCCCACTGTTCTTGACTCCACAACCTCCTCAGGAAGGCTGTACCATGCATACACAACCCTCTCCATGAAAAAATACTTTCTAACATTACCTTTGAGGACATGGTATCTGCAAGAGGCCAAGAGTGTGGAGTTTGGAAAAAGTGAGTGGTCAAGTAGATCAAACACTTTTGTTAAGTCTATGTAAATGGATTCCACAAAGTTTCCTCTATCAATGGCCTCATGCAGATATCTAGTGTACTCTATCACAGCAGTGTTTGTACTGTGAAACTTCCTGAAGCCATGTTGTAGTGTGCATTGGATACTGTATTTCCAGAGATAATCAACAGGCTGGTAAGAAACTATTCTTTCCAGAGCCTTGGACAAAGGGGAGAGGATGGATATCGGTGTATAGTTGTCCACCAGTGAGTAGTCTCCACTTTTGTGGACAGGAGTGACTATCACCATCTTCCATGATCCTGGGAATTGGGAGTACTGGAGGGAGAAGTTGAATATTTTGGTTAGTGGGAGGGCCAGTTAGTTCAGGGCTGGGACTACCAGTCTCATGTCCACCATATCATTGCCCATTCTTGTTTTCCCCAGTACCTGTTTTACATACTTTACTTTGTCAGATATAATGAAGGGTCTAAAATAGAGCTGTGAGTTGTGGGGGTTGCATGAAGAGGGTGCCGTTGGAGATTCATCCCCAGCTCCATGGGTGTCTGTCCCATGGAGGACATCTGGGATGAGGAAGACACTGAGCTTGGTAAAGTCATTATTGAAGGTGTTTGCAACTTCACCTGAGTCTAGTGTGATTGCCCCAATGGTAATGGGCATCACAGGCTGAGATTTTTCATCTTTCCCCAAGAGATCTTTTAAATTCTCACAGGATTTTTTCCCATTCCCCCAGCTATTTACTTGTTGTTCTCTAAAGTATGTTGCATTAGCCAGCCTTATATCCCTCATGCATTTGTTCTGGGTAGCCCTATATTTTTGTCCTGGGCCAGACAGAATTCATCCTAGAGTACTGAGAGAGTTGGCAGTAGTCCTTGGGGGGCCTTTGGCAGACCAGTTCAACACCTCTCTGGAAATGGGATGAGTACCCAGGGACTGGAGGGTGGCACATATGGTGCCTCCCATAAGAGTGGGCCCAAGGATGAACCAGGGAACTATGGACCTGTCAGCCTAACCTCAATTGTGGGAAAGCTAATGGAGACTATCCTCAAGGAAAGACTGGTAAAATCTGTGGAGGATAATGATCTCCAGGATGGCAGACAGCATGGGTTTGTCTCTGGCAGATCCTGCCAGATGAACCTGGTGGACTTTATCGATTGGGTGACACAGGCACTGGACAAGGGTGATGCAGTGGACATCTTATACCTGGACTTCAGCAAGGCCTTTGATTCAGTGCCACATGGTAGGCTGACCAACAAACTGAGCAACCTAGGAGTGGGGAGGAAACTGGTTAGATGGGTCAGGAGCTGGTTGCAAGATAGACAGCAGAAGGTAGTAGTGGGGGGGGGAGGTATCCGAGCCCATGGTGGTAACAAGTGGGGTCCCACAGGGCTCAGTGCTGGGACCAGTGCTGTTTAAAGTTTTCATTGCCGGCATCGCAGAAGGGATAAAGAGTAAGATCAGTCTCTTCACCAGTGGCACCAAGATATGAGTGGAAATTGATGGAAGGGAAGGTGGTACAGTACTCCAGGAGGATTTGGCAAAAATGGAGGATTGGTCTAACACATGGCAACTTAGGTTTAATGCCAAGAAGTGCAAAGTTATGCACTTGGGAGCCAGGAACAAGTTACTGGTTGGGGGGAGTGCTGTCATCCAAGTCAAAAGAGGAGAAGGATCTGGGTGTACTAGTGACAGGGGAAATGAACCACTCAGCCCAGTGCAGAAACGCAGCGACAAAGGCCAACAGAATGCTGGGGTGCATTACAAGGGGAATTACCTCTAGGAGAGGGGAAGTCTTCCTGCCCCAGTACAGGTCCCTGGTGAGGCCGCACATGGAGTACTGCATGCAGTACTGGCACCCCTACTTGAAAAAGGACATCAAGCTATTGGAGGAGGTACAGCACCAGACAACAAAAATGATCATGGAGTTGGGAGATAAACCTTATGAGGAGAGACTGAGAGAGCTCAATATGTTTTCCCTGAAGGATAGAAGGGAGAGAGGGGATATGATTGAGACCTTCTAGTACCCGAAGGGTATGAATAGAGTAAGCACTGGAAGTATTTTCAAATTATAAGATGGAAGGGAAACCAGGGGGCACAATCTGAAGTTGGAAAGAGGCAGATTCAGAAGGGAAATGAGGAGGTACTATTTCACAGAAAGGGTGGTGGTAGGGTGGAACCTGCTGCTGGGGGAGGTGATATCACTGCGGATGGTGGGCAGCTTCAAAAGGCAGGGTCAGGTTCAGAGGAGGGTTTAAACTGTGGGGGCAGGGGGTGGAGTGAAGGATACAGGGGCAAAATCAATGGGGGGAGGCAAGGGGGGGAAGCTGCAGTCTGAAAGACTGAAGTGCTTCACACTTGAGTAGATTAGATCGACCTATAGGCCTGTATCTGCTGGCAATTTCATATGTTCGTATGTCACCTAGTGACCCAGAGGCTCTGGCCCATTGCCATAGGCTGTCCCTGACCTACATCTGGGCAAGGAGAGTTGGGGTGATCCACCTGGAACATGAGCTTCCCGATCATTCATATTTTGAGAGGGACAAATTTGTTGTATGCCATATTGAACTGACTGATGAGATAGTCTAGGGCTGAGTCAATGTCAGGGGTGGGTTCCAAGAAGCTCCAATCCACTTGGGCTGGGTAGGCCTTAAATGCAGCTAGTTGTTCCTTGTGGAGCACCCTGCTTGTGATAGTTTTGGGTGGTGTCTTTGGAAATTTATTTGACCAAGTACATATCACTGGGGAATGGTCACTGATGGTGTCCGGGAAACAGCAACCTCTGTGAGCCTTTCATGACTGGTGGTCAGAATCCAGCCTATAAGCAAGCTGGTACCAGTCCTGTAGTTGGCCCTATTGCAGTCTTTCACAGCCTGGGTCAGGCAGAGACTTGCTACTAGATCCTGGTGAGATGTACTGCTTTTTGCTAGTCAGTTAGTATTGAAATCCCCCATGACAATTGCTTCCCACTTATGTGTTACTTGTCTACAGTACATGGCAAATTTTTCAAGGCCAGTTTGCTGCCTGCCTGGGGGTATATATACTGTCATGAGGACTAGAGTTTTACGTCCCTTTCCGACCAGTAGTTTCACTGCCAGGTGATCAAGGTCACTAGAATGATTGGCAAGCTGAATTTTATGGCCCTGTATGCTTGACTTTAAATAGAATAGGCATCCACCCCCTTACTTACCCTGTCAGTCCTGTCTATGCATGTTGTAGCCATCCAGAGCTAGGACATTGTCAGGAATTTTATGGGTGAGCCAGGTTTCAGTAAGTGAGATGATATCAGACCTCAGTTGTGCAACCTTTGACAGTAGGCTGCCGATGTTCAGTGAAACAATTCTTAAGTGACCCTGTTGGTTTTTACTAGGTCCTACTCTGCAGGGTGGGTCAGAGTGTGGGTGGATATTGCCCAAGATGAGCAAGAGGGCAAGAGTGAGTTTCTTTACAGCATTCATTTTGTGAGTGGGCTGCCACAATTTGCTGTTTCATACCCAGAGGTTAACAAGGGTTCTGTGGGTCAGAGGACTTGGGGGGGGGGTGATAACTGTAGTGTGAGCCTTAGAGTCAGGTGGTGGTGTCAGTGGTATACATTGGAGTTTGGGAGCATGGAATACCCTGTTTTTCATAGGCACAGTTTTAGGGTCTGGGACTTGACACAAGCAATGGCTATGCATCAGCTGTCCCCCGTAGGCCAGGTAGAATTAATGCCTGCACGAATATTGCTCGAATAAGAGAATTTTCAGGTGTCATGTCTAGCCATCACTTGACCATGTGTGAGCAGGGCTGGTTGTACTTCCAAAACTGGATGCAGCTGTTGGTCCTTCCCAGGGTGTCTATTACAAGGAAAGTATTTAAGTGGTTACTGACTATGGGAGGGAGGGCAGGGGCAGGAGGGAGGATTTTTCCTTTTGTGGCACCACATCAAGTAGCACCACCTACCAAATCCAAATGGTGTTCAGTGTACTTGGTGTCTGGATTGTGGCATCCTTTTGTGGGTTGTTCTGGGGCTGTGTGGGGAGGGCTGCAGTCAGTAAGTCCTCACAAACCTGCCTGAATCAGGCAGCTCTTTGAGTGTGGACAGGGAGCATGTGGAGAAGAGGAAAAGACTCAGTGGGCAGGCTGTAATTCGAGACAGGCAGTGACCTGGAACAACCAGTCAGTGTCTACTGATTGAAACTACAGAGCAGGTATGTGGCTAAGGGAAACAGAACAATGCTATGCTACTATTTCAGTGATTATTAGCTACAAAACACATGGAATTCACAGTGAAGTGTAACAGAAACTGCCCTGCCTAAACTTAATCAAAAGTAAGCAGACTAGCCAAAGAAACAAAACAACACCCTAGAATTGCCTTAAGATGTGGTCATCAGGCAGTGAATCAGAGCAGAGTATTCATGGAAATCAGGCTAGTCAGATGAGAGCATGCTGTCTTTGTTTTCTGGTGCCAAACCTAAATGACATTCTGTGTACCTGGTAGCTGGATTGCATCATCCTTGTGGCTTGTCCTGGGGCTGTGTGGGGAGGGCTACAGTCAGTAAGCCCTCATGACCCTGCTTGAATCGGACAGCACTGGGAGTGTGGACAGGGAGCCTAGTGGCTGGATTGCAACATCCTTGTGGCTTGTCCTACAGCTGTGTGGGAAGAGGTGCAGCCAGTAAGCCCTCATGTCCCTGCTTGAATTGGGTAGCTCTGGGACAGCTTTTCCCTGGTCTAGTTTTCTTCTCAGCACACTGAATGATCAAAAAAGGAAAACAAAACTTCTTCATCTAACTGCCAAGCTGTGCATTACAACTAACACTGCTGGCATGATCACAGTCCCACTCTCTTGGTCCCCATGTGACACTCAGTCACTCACTCAGATTTAAAAAAATAGAAAAGTCTATTACAAAATGATCAACTAGATGAGTGAACTAAACATAATTAAAACATGACATGCTGAAACTACCTTGGCAACCTATAACTTTACCTAAATGAGAAACAGCTGCCATGTCTTTAAAACTCTCTCACCCTCTCATGCAGAGTTCACAGCTAATAAAAAGACATGCTGTAAATGTAGGGATGTGGCATCCCTAACAACCACATTGAAATCCCTAGCAACCTGCTGTAAATTGCATAGTAACACTCAGCAGAGCACAAAATAATCCTCCCTATTTTATTAAAAAGAAGCCAAATGAAGAGAAAAATAACTACACTAAAAACTACCTCCTGATTGCATAAATGATATATGCAATGGGGACCTTGTGGAATAAAAAAAATTATCTGCACTAGAACAGTTTGATCTCGGGCACCCCACTTGTGACTTATGTCACTCATGAGGTTATCCATTGTCAAACTGCCTTTGTGCAGATAAACTATTTGTTCCACAGGTCCCCATTGCATAGTGGTGTGTTAGAATAGCTATAGTTTGGGTTGAGTAGACTGTTTAATGTTAAACCACTAGTTTTGCACTTTAATAACTTCATCCCTGTTGAATGGATTTGCATGAAAGTTTGCATCCATGGTCTCGGGGGCAAGATCTCTTGATATGACAAGCTTTGTTCTGGTTGGATGTGTAGATTCTAAGATCCAGATGGTGAAAAAGGTGAGTTTTTTTTTTTTTTTTTTTTAACGCCTATCACCAGAGGGTTTGGAATTTTGGTTGGCAATTTTCAGAGCAGAAAGGGCTTGTCCCAGAGCAACGCCTTTCATTGGTTTGGTGAAAAAATATTAATCCATTCAAGAGCTGTAAGAATTTGCAATATCAGTTCTGAGCATGCTCAGTATGCTCTTTTGGATAGCTGTTTCATACAAAAAAAGAATCTGGCTATACAGTACAAGTCACATTAAACTGTTCCTCCAATGAGTAGTTTTAGCATTTCTGACTGAGCTGTTTAAGTGTTTCTTTGTCCAGCACAAAGCCTTGCACAAACTGTTTTTTAAGAGTTAAAACTCAGTTTTGCCTGGAATGCAGATACATTCCAACTGAATTACAAAAACATTTTACAAACATTGCTCTTTTATTTGGTTAAGCATTCAAAAGAAATGCGATATGAGTTGCCAATGCATTGCCAAGTCTGAAAAACAATTCTAAACCAACTCATTGGTGAGACAGTTTAATGTGACTTGTACTGTACAAAATAGGATTTTGTTTCATATGGGAGGGAGGTAATCTTTTTTCATGAGAAAAAAATCTTTTTCGTATGACTGCCATCTTGTTTCCATTTTTACCCCCCAATTTTTTTTGAAAACCCATAAAACTCCTATCATGGAAACACACCAACACATGTATCTTGCTAATTAAACCCCATTAGCTGTATTCTGCAGTTAGTTTTTGGAAAACAAGACCCAGGATGTGTTTTTAACACATTTTAAAATCTTTTTTTCATGAGATGATCTTTTTTTGTGTGGCTATATGAAACAAGAATAGAGCCATGTGAAACAAAATTACCTTCATACAAAAAAAAGAATTTGGACTTTGTTTTTTCATATTCTTTTTTGTATGAAGGAATATTTTTTCTTGAGAACAACACAATCTCACAAAAAAAGATTCCTTAATCCGAAAAAAGAATTTGGACTCGGGGGTTTTTTTTCAGTCTTCTGTTTTTTTGTACAAATGAATCTTTTTTTGTGAAATGACACAATCTTATTAAAAAAAGATTTCTTCATATGAAAAAATAATTTGGCATTAGTTTAGTTTCACATTCTGTTCTGGTATGAAGGAACCTTTTTTCTGAGAATGACAGTCTCACGAAAAGGGATTCCTTCTTACAAAAAATTTTGGACTTAGTTTTTTTTTCACATTCTTTTTTGTAGGAATGACAGTCTCATGAAAAAGATTCCTTCTTGTTAAAATAAAAAATTTGGACTTCATTTTTTTCACATTAATTTTTTTTTTTTTGTATGAAGGAATCTTTTTTTTTTTTTGAAAAGAAAATCCCATGAAAAAGGATTGGTACATGCAAAAGAAGAATTTGGACTTTTTTTTCCACATTTCAACTTTAACAAAGTCATAACTCTTTCAATATTTCAAAAGAAAGATCTTAATGAGTACTACAAAACTAATACATAATACCCTACAATAGAATTCAGGGGTCATATAAAAGCACAACAAATTAAAAATTACAATTCTTGTAGGATAAAATTGCAACTTTAACAAGCTATACATTTGTCAGCCTTTGGAGTTAAGGGACAATCTATCTAAGAAAAAAAGGTCTTAATGAGTACAGCACTACAACAGTAACAAATAATACCCCCACCCCCCAAAAAAAGTAGGGGCTATATAAAAATAAAATATTTAAATTCCCTTAGGATAACATTGCAACTTTAACAAGCTATAAGTCTGTCAATTATTGGAGTTAAAGGACAATGTATATACTGATAAAAGGTGTTGATGAGTACTACAACAGTGACACATAATTCCCCCAAAAACATTCATGGGGTATGCACTGCATCTCCAAATTACCTCCAGTCTTCACAATGCTGCCAAATCCACACTGAAAGTCTGATCATCATTAATAATGCACCAAAGGTATAGGTAGTATACCACTACAACCATAGCAAATTTCAGCGTAAACCAACAAATATTTGCTGACTTAAAATATGGGTAAAGAAAGAAAAAACACATTTTTGCAATATACAATATACAATCAACCATTGGCATTTAAGAGGGACACTTGATATATTTTTTCCTTTGAAGTGAACCCAACAAAAAACAATTGCAACCAATCACATAAATTGCTTCTCTGGAGGTATAGATGTGCAGGGCCCAGAGGGCCCTGTGCTTCCACAGTCAAATGGATGATGCATCTATGGAGGGTGGAAGCACAGGGCCCTGGAGGTCCTGCACTACCTTAGTCAGACGGGTGAGTTCACGCAGGTCCTGAAGGGACCTGCATGAATGAGGATATGATTCTACTATCTTAAAAAGTAAATGAATTCTTTACAAAAACTGTGTTAAAGCACCAGTTAGGGTTCAGATTAAAACAATAAAAGTAGGAAAATGTGGCGTTCAGGTTTCCAACCCTAACTCTCCTGCCCCCCCAGGCAGGAAAAGGAAAAAACATTGTGGTTTCTGTTGTCATGACGGTTGGCGAATGAGGGATGGGTCTTCCTTGGGGTTCTCAACTCTAATGCTCACCCCATTCCATGACCAAATAAGATGACATTGGATATGTTTTCTTCAGGCAGGGCTTCCAGTTTGTTGGCAACATGTGGGGAGACATGGTTCTGAATGTTTGAACACTATATCATAATGGAGTGAGTGTTAGGGTTGAGAGCCCCAAGGAAGACACCTACTCTGATTCATCAACAGTCAGAACAACAAAAACCATAATGTTTTTTCCCTTTTCTGTTTGGGAGCTTGGGGTGGGGAGTTGGGAGAGAGGCAGCAATAGTTATGTAGCTGCATATAGAAAAACATGTTCTAGCTGATCATTCTATCTAGCAAGGTACATCATACCTCTAGCTGCAAAGGCACAGATCCCATGGAGCCATTTGTCTGCAGATGTGCAGATCCTAAGGAGGCCTGCACATCCTCAGTTGCATGTACTCATGCACACTGTACAACATATACACACAGGTAGTAGTAGATTTATTTATCTGTGGTGCCTTACCCCAGATTCTCAGGGTGCCATTATATAATATAGGGCCAAATAACTATAGTCAGCACATAAAGATCTGTCATTGTGAAAGGGGCCCTTAAAATCCCTTTCCAATATGTTTTTCAAGTCCCCCCTCCTGATTGCAGCAGAAGTTGGAGGAAGCAATAGGAGCATAGCTGCGTGGGATAGTGTCTCCCAGCCACCTGCCATCTGAATTTGTGGTGGAGTGGTTAGGGTGATAAGGCAGATAACGGATAAGGGTGATTTGTAGTGCTCATCATAGAATATGATTAAAGAGAAGGGTTTTTGCTGTAATCCCCCCCCCAGTACTATCAAGGCAGGCAGTGTTGGTGACGATGAGGAGAAAGGGGAGGGCCATGGAATGTAAGTATGGCATGTATTATGCCCAGAAGAGCAAGATAATAAAAGGGAATATCAATTACAATTGTTTCCATATTAAAGAATGAGACTGGGGAGTTGAAAGGTTAGGACAGTTGTCCACACTCTTTTTTACTTATGTTTTTGTGGGTTGTGGTCCTTGAGGCTTGAAGTTTGGGACTGTGTTGGTGGGGGTATGGTTGTGGCTTCTGTCCATTTAGGGGCCAGTTTCACCAGCCTTCCCTTCTTTTAAAGGGTATGGTGTGTGCTGGGATGGGACCTTACATTCCAGCATAAAACATGCAAGTTTCTGCATTCCTGCATGGAGATCTTTGAAGAGCATACTATGTGCTCAATTAGGTCCCTGCATTCCAGCATGGAGTTTGCAGGCCTCTGTATTCCTTCATGGAGTTTTTACAAGGAATTATATATGCTCAGTTAGGCTCATGCATTCCAGCATGGAGTTGGTGGATCTATGATGCCAGTTCGAGAACAATTTTATCGACTGGCATCACAGTGATGGGATTTATGTTGATGGCAAGTTGCAGTAGACATGAATCCCAAATGCTTCCCGGTCCTGATTTTAAATTGGGGGGCTTTGCCCCCAAACCCCACATGTGGGGGGCTCTTCCCCCACCCCCCCATACTATAGATTGTCAACTCCAGTTGCAGTTGACTCGGGAAGGGGGTGTAGCACTCTGATATGGTGTGCCCCTGACTCGGGCTCACCAACACAGCGGGCTGTTGGCAAAGTGTTGATTTTGCCGACAGCGAGGTATGTCGCTGTGTTGGTGTTGCCATTGGATCGGCATACTGGAGTATATAGGGCCCATTGAGTCTTTTTTCTCAGCTGTTTTTTCATTTTGTTTAAATTTACAAGTGGGATTATGTGATTTATGTTGGTAGATGTCCAGGTAAAGGGATTTGTGATATGTGCAATAGTTTTAAATGTTATTTATTTGGAGCTTTGGTGTTAATTAATAAATTGGGGTGGCTGGTTGGTGATTGGGTGATCCCTTGGGTGTATAGAAGGTCGTCTTGAGCCTGGGGAGGGAATCTTCTTTATTTTGTTCCAGGCAGCCGAGGTGGAAGGTTGCGCTGCTCCATAGTTGACTGACTGAAGATGTCCTTCTTCCCCACTGTTGTAAGGTTGCAGAGCCTGGTATGATTTAGGGTCTTGCCCAGCTGGTAGGCCCCAAATTGAAACTGCAAAATTAAGAATGACTATTACTGTAACAATGTGGGGTTTACCCCTGTGGCTTGTGTCTTCAGAGATCAAGATGAAATAGATCAAGCTCTTCAGTTCTTCTCTGACAGGTTCAATGGCATTTGTGATATTTTTGCCCCAGTGAGGAGAAGGAAGATTAGGGGATCCCCAAATGGGTGAATTACAAGAGACCCTCTGGACCAGATGAAGGACAGGGACAATCTATGGAGTATGGCCAGATGGACTTGTAATCCAGTTGACTACCAGAGGTACTGGGCTGCTCGTAACAAGTATACCTACCTCACTAGACAGGCAAAAGCAAAATACTACAAGGAACAACCAGACAGTAGCTAGGGTAATGGTAAATGGTTCTGGGAGAATATCAAGGAACTGCTTGGTAAAAAGGATAAGAAGCACCCTATCATGCTAATGATCAATGGTACCCTGACCCTTGACCCACATGCCATTGCTGAATCCTTTAATTCGGCCTTCTCGGATCTCAGCGCTGTCCTCCCACCTGTCCACCTCAACCACCCTGGCTCACCTGTGCAGAACGCTAGTGGAAGCCAGCCTGAAATACCCTCGCAAAACACTAGTGGAAGCCTAAACCTCCCTAATTTCTACTTTAGAAGAATCATGCCTAAGGAAGCCAGAACCTACATACTCAAAATGTTAGGTAAGACAAGGCTTGGCAGTCATAACCTGGATATGAAACTGGTGGAAATTGCACTGAAAGAGCTCTTGGTACCTATAAACAAACTGTTTAATAAATCACTCTCCATAGCTAAGTTTCCAGCCAAATGGAAGCTTGCAAAGGTCACCCCTGTGCTAAAAAGTGGAGATCGGATGAGTACAGCCAATTACAGACCGATATCCATCCTCTCCCCTCCCATCAAAAGCCCTTGAGAGGATAGTGACCGATCAGATATCCAAGTACCTTCATAAATACGACCTCCTGTGCCTGCAGCAGCAGGGATTTCGTAAGTGCCACAGAACGAAAATGGCATTATTGGAATTCCCAGACTTTGTACACAAGGCTCTGGATGGTAGTAAACTAGTGGGACCTATCTTCATAGATCTCACTAAAAACTTTTACACCATCAGCCACCCCATCCTGCTACAGGAACTGGTGAACTTGGGGATCTCCTCAGATGCAGTCCACTGGTTCAAGGACTATCTTTCTCATAGATCCCAGTGTGTAAAAATTGGAACTACAACCTCCTCCCCTAGGGAAATTGCACTTGGGGTTCCCCAAGGATCCATCCTGGTTCCCCTCCTTTTCAATTTGTTTTTAAACAAATTACCAGAGGCAAGCACAACTAAAACTATCATATATGCAGATGACGCGGTCATCATGAGCAGCAGTGCCCTGCTGGATCACTTGCGGCAGGAGCTGCAATCCACTTTCTCCCTGATGGAAAACTGGTTCAGTATGCAGAAACTTCTTCTTAACTATAAGAAGACTAAAACAATCCTGATCTCCTGCCCCCACCACAAGAAATCATCCCCGGTCTTGTACATCATGAACAATATGGACGTACCCCTATAACAGGTACAGTCTTTCAAGTACCTTGTGGTCACCATTGATGACACATTCTTGTTTGTACCCCACATCGATCAAGCCATAAAAGTGGTGAATTCTAAACTTGGTGTACTATACAGACACAGACAATATCTTACACCTGCTACCCTGCACTTGTTTGTTTCCTCCTCATTGACTATGACTTGGTAGTGTATGGGGTGGCAACTGACACTGCACTCAAGTGGGTATATATGTCCCTAAATAAGGCCTGCAGACTCACCCTTGGAGCTGACAACCTAACTCATTCCTGCAAACTCTACATCAAACCAGATGGCTCAGCCTCAGAAATAGAATCAAATATGAAAGTGCCACTTGGGTAAGAAAGCTATGCTAGGAAAATCCACTCCTAGCCTCAAGGAGATGCTCACAGAAGTTTGCTCTAGCCACCAGACCAGGATGTCAATAACTGGTTATTTTGTGTTTTTTTCTTCTACTCACAGAATGTATTTTCACCTTTACTTAATTTGATATTGTAATCACCAGGCATTGTTGAAATATTTATAGGAGTCATGCGATTTGTCTTTGTACTAATTGTATAGCATTTGTTGTATTTTCTGTCTATTCCTGTGACTTGATTGTATGTTTTTGTACAGACATGGAACCTTTGTAAAAGAGCATTTGCTCAAAGGTGTTTTCCAAACTATTGCAATAAATAAATAAATAAATAAAAAATAAATCTTCAATGTTATGAACTACCATCATGAACTATAGAAAAGAAAAAATGAAAGTAGCACCCACCAGAATGTTAAGACACATACATGGTAGTTTTAAATATCAAACCATTTTATTATAATAAAAATGCAGCACTAAACTTCCAAATATAGCCAGTGATATAAGGAGAAAAAAACACTAATGTTTCACAAGGTCAACACCCTACATCATCAGACTCTGATGAAGCAGGGTGTTGATCTTGTGAAACGTTAGAATCAGCTACTATAATGCCCTCGGCACGGGGTCATAATGTCACAAGACATTATGCCGCATGCAAAAATCGTGCTGTCAATACAGCCTATAAGGCCTGTGCTTAATATAAATCCATGAATTATGCCACATGCAAGAAATTGCGCTGCCTATACAGTGCAATTTTTGCATGCAACATAATGTCTTGCAACATTATGACCCTGTGCCAAGGACATTATAGTAGTTGAGTCTCAAGATCATGAACACATGCACCAGTGTGGCCAGGTCACCAGGTGGAATACTGGACTTAATTTGACTGATATTCCACACATGGTATAAGCCATTCCAGACTTCTGCTGACATTCATTGTCAGCATCTCATCCAGAACAACTCCCAGATTTTTCACCTTGGTGGTGGCTACGTGCCCAGAGGGACCAAATCAAAGTCCGACTTCTATCTTGACAGCCGCCACTCCTCGCAATGACCCAGCTCAATCACTAGGTCTTCAATTTTTTCTGGGTTCAACCTCAGCCAGCTCAATGACATCCATTCTTAGTTCTTGGCCAGGCACCTATAAAGCACATCAACTGCACCTAATGCCCTGCCGTATAGAGCTGAGTATCATCTGCATAGCAATGAAACCCAAGTCCATATTGTCTAATGACCTTGCCCAGGGGCAGCATGTAGACTGTGAACAACATGGGTGACATTACTGAGCCCTGGGGTGTGGCATATGACAGAACAACCAAGCATGAAGAAAATCTTCCTAACAGTACCTTTGGGGTTCTATCTCTGAGATAGGGCTCGAACCAGCAGATGAACTTGCTGGTGACCCCTGCATACTCCCTGAGCCAATCCAGGAGTAGCCCATGGTCCATTGTATCAAATGCTGATGAGAGGTCTAGGAGGATGAGAACTGACAGTTCTCCCCTGTCTCTTACCCTGAGCAGGTTACTGTGCACCCAGACAAGGGCAGTTTTAGTGCTATGCCTGGACCTAAATCCAGTCTGGAGAGGCTGAAAGATGCCAAAGGATTCAAGGTATGCCTCAAGCTGTGGTGCAAAAACCTCAATAACATTTCCAATGAAAGGAAGGTTAGAGACTGGATGATAATTCACCAAGATCTCCAGGTTCAGAGTTGGTTTCTTCAGAAAGCCTTCACCAGTGTTTACTCACGCACCACTGGAAAACACCCATCTGATAAAGAGCACCAGACAATCTCAGGGAACACCTGGTCCAGCTGTCCGACAGAATCCACCAAGCAATCAGATCAAGCCTGGATCCAGATCACAAAATGTTAGCCACAGCAACAAGATCGCCTCACATACCTCTTCCATCATCACTGGCCAGAACTCCTCCCAGGACCACTGATTGCATCCCTGACTAAGAGAGTCTCCATTGCTGGGCTGTCCCAGCCCAACTGGAGTAATTCAAGCCTTAATGGAGGACACCGTATCTGAGAGGAAACCGAGCAAACTCTGGGAATGCCCTCCCTATAAGGCCTGTGCTTATACAACCACAGATATAAATCCATGAAGGTAGCACATCAGTGCTCCTTGATTTGTGTCATCTGGAAACAGTTAAATCTTGTTTGTCTTACCTGATGATGGCCGTCTATGGTTGCTTGTGTGATCTTTTCTTTTTGCTGTTTGGTGGGGTGGGGGTGGAGAGTTAGGTTCAGAAAACCTAACTCCTCATTTCTCTACTTTTGTGGCTTTAAGTGGAACCCTAACTGGTGAATTAATGTAGTTCTTTAAAAAGAATACTCTTTCTGAGATAGTGGAATTAAGCACAACTCCACACACTCCTAATTGTATCCCTACCATCTCTGGGACTGTCACATAATTACCTTAGTGGGAGATCTCAGCATGTGAAAATCAATAACACTCTCTCCTCCATTCTACTGATTCACCCAGGGGTCCCCCAAGGCTCAATTTTTGGCCCACTCCTCTTCAGTCTTTTCCTCAACACCCTCCCCCATGCTTGCTCTGGGCAGTTGTTACTCTACACCGATGTAATTTTTTGTAGCCACCCTGATCCCACCCCACTGCAGATCGATCTTCAAAGGTTCTTTTTAGAATCCAAATCATGGTTCTCCCATTATAAACTTATTTTAAATTACAAAAAAACTAAGGTGGTGCTGCTTGCCAACCCATAAAACAAAAACAAAGGATCTCTACTAAACATTCTAAACTGTCAGGACTTACCTTTGGAACAAGTACATAACTTCAAATATCTTGGAGTCACACTTGACTCCACTCTTTCTTTCCATGAGCACATACACCTGGTCTGTAAGGTGGTTAACACCAGGATCAGCCTTCTGTACAGACATAGGTCTTGCTTGCCAGCAGACACCCTTTGCCTGGCTGTAACCAGTTCGGTCCTGTCCATTGTCGATTATGGCATTGTAATCTATGGCTCAGCGGCAGACACAGCAATAAGCAGAATTAAGGTTGCCTTGAACAAAATGTGTCAGCTGATGGTTGGTTGTGATCGGTTCACACACACCTGTGACCGGTACAAACTAACTGGTTAATCTTTGAGGGTAGGCTCTTGTATCAGACCATCCTACTAGCTAAAAAGATCGCCACTGGTCTCTCTCCTCCTGCTGCCCAACATCTCCTAACTCCTGCTCCAATTACCTGGGCAACCAGAAGCTCCTATAAAGCCCCCTCCTTGTCCTGTTTTGCAGGACTTCTATGGGGCAGAAGGCTTTCATGTACAGGGCCCCTTTCTGGCTGAATGGCCTACCCTCTGAGGTCTCTTCAGTAAATAAATTAGGCCCATTCAAACATTTACCCTGACAGCATCTCCTTGCCTCTTGTTACTGTGGCTGTTAATGGCCTCATGCATTATTATTCTTCTGCTAAGCTGCCCCTCTTCCCCTTATCCTCATTTTGTTATGACAATGTTGTCACTGACTGAACCAATTACTTTATCTCCTCCTGCCCTTACCAGCCCTTGTCCATGTCCTTCTTTTGATATGACAAGATCATTTGGACTGCATCCAAGTACTACCTCCTCCTCCTTCTCCTTCACCATCCCTATTTCCTGTGTCTCCTCTCTGTTCTTCCTCTCCTTTCTCCCCTTCTCTGTCCGTCACCTTTGCTCCCCCTTCCTCCTTGCTTTGTTGAACCTAAGTCCACCTGTATTCAAACTCCCGCTTGTAACTTGTACTAAATAGTATGACATTATGTTGTCTCTTTGTATATTGGCACATTGTATGCTTTGTATATTTATATATTGTATGTAATCTGTTCCTGCACTTGTACTCTGTCATTGCACCTTGTATTTTGGTTGTGTACTTTTCTGATGTGGAGCCTTTGTAAAGGAGTCTTTGGAAAGGGAAAGGGAACATTGTTTAACCAGGAGTAGCATACTAAGCCGAAGCTTGTTTCCAGATTCGACCTGGGAGCACAAGGAAGTTAAATGACTTGCTTAGGATCACACACAATATGCACCTACGCAGCTGTAGGATTCTAGCCCAAGTCTCCAGATCTGCTGCTCAGAGCCTTAACCCACTGCGCTATACTACTTCCTTGATTTGACTCAAAGGTTTATAATTCCTAGACTTTAATAAATAATAAATACATTTTCCTCATTCATGTAGGTCATGAACAGATGCAGACACACAGGGCCCTGCACCAGGGGAAGAGTCCATCTGCCTGTGGAAGTACAGGGCCTGGAAGAGCCTTCCACTTCCAAATAGCAACAGATATTATGGATTTTTGGGACTGCCTGGTGGGCTATAGAGGTCCAGGATTCTCTGGACCCTGCACTTCCATGTGGCTACAGATACAGGCATGCAGGATAAAGAGTACATCTGTCTGCTGAAGTGCAGGACCCTCTGTCAGCCATGGGTACAAAGGTGCTGATCCCTATGCCAAGATAAGTTTTCCTTCACTATCTGGTACTTGGACCTGTGTGGGCAACCCTTCACCTTCCCTTCTCAGGCTAGAGGTGGGGATGCTGCATGACAGCACTATTCCCCCAGCCACAGCCCATATAGCTGGCTCACTGAGCTCACCCCCAAACTCAGCTCACTGGCATGGGATCACAAAGCACTACCTGCTGGGGTAAAGGCTGCCACTACACACATTTCTTATTAATTTTTTTTTATTTTGACCCCAAATTTTAAATATAGTAATTTTATGATGCCCCCATGACATGAGACATTTATAAAATACTGGTCAAAATGCAATTTTGCACAAGGAGGCCAGGGAAAAAACATGTTTCAGCCAGGATTTGAAAAATGGCACCTGCCATGTTTATGAGCTGGTATGAAAAAAATGGCTATGTTAAAAATTTGGAGTCAAAATATTGAAAATTAGTAATGTAACTTGATCATTTTACCATATTTTCCGCCAAATGTTTAGCATGGTCTTTTTATGATCCTACATCATGAACAAGGTAAAGGGAACATTTTCAAATCCTGGCCAAAATATTATTTTGCAGAGTGAGTACAAGATCCCTTTCAGCCCTGATTTGAAAAAATTCACCTGTGTTGTTCATGAGGTGTTATCCTAAAAAGGCCATTTTGAAAGTTTAATAACAAAATATTGAAAAATAGTGACATTATAAGTGAACGATGAATTATTTGAACATTCACCCATAAGCTGGTTATTTTACCATATTTTTTCAACAAATTTTCAACATAGTCTTTTTATGACCCCACCACATGAACCCAGTAGGTGAAAATTTTCAAATCACATCTGAAAGGTGATTTCATGGAGTGACCATAAAAGCACCTTTCAGAGCAGATTTGAAAAACGTCACCTACCTTGTTCATGAGGCGGGGTCCCAAAAAGTCCATGTTGAAAATTTAGTGTAAAAAATATTAAAAAGTGATACAAAGTTATGAATAAAAGTTCAGAACACATTGAAATACATTAAATGGACCACCTTGTTTTCTCATATCCCAGTCACCTGTTCTAGCAGCAAGATATGTTTTCGATCAGACAGTGGATCTACACCATGAGGCACTTTTAGGTAAGTGAGGGGGATGTGGGGGATATTGGATGGTGGGTGATGAGAGGATAGTTGCGGTGGAGTGGGTGGGGATATTGGGAGGTCAGATAGGTGAGAAACCATTTTCTTTTTTACAGGCTTAACTTGCATGAAGAAAAAAGATAAATGAGGGAAGGTTTTGTTTATTTACAAAGAAGATGACACTGAGGATTGTGCATCCAAGTGTTGGGCTGATCTTCGGAGGTACTGGGGTGAGCACCCCAGTGCCACCACCTGTTTTTGGGGGGAGTGACCTGGAGGGGGGTTGAAAGAAGTAGTACCAGAGTTGGGCACCCCAGTCCACTATAATGTAATATATTAGTAAGAGGGGGTGGGTGACCTGAAAGGGAGGGGGTAGAAAGTAGCAGTACTGGGGGGTGGGCATCCCAGTGTGCTTCAGATAGTTAGATTGGCTACATAGATAGATAGACAGACAGATATACAGATATATAGATTGATACTGTAGATAGATACTGTAGATAGATAGATAGATAGATAGATAGATAGATAGATAGATAGATAAATAGATAGATAGATAGATAGATAGACAGATAGAAATCGATAGATAGACAGATAACGATAAAACATCACTCACCATACCACCGGCTCACTGCTGTCACTGAAGCCAACAGCAGTGCTCCATCTGTGTCTGCAGATATCAAGAAAGTCCTACTGTTCACATGCAGAAAACTTGGATGAAGCCTCCTCTCACTAAGCTGGTTACAAATGATTTTTGGTCACCCAGAAGCATTATTTCTAGGGCAATTTCCAAAAACAAGCACCAGAATATAGCTAAACAGGTACTGTTAACCTAAGTTCAGGTGTTTGTGTTTTGAAAACACATCAATATTAGGCATTTTCCAAGTTTTTAAGTAGTGAAAAAGAACAACAAGATGGTAGCCGTCAGAAACGATATTTTTTCCTCATGGATGATAAATCATAAACAATATGCCTTCATGACCAGTCTCTTGTTTGTATTAGAGGGTTATCCAAAAAGCCTACTGAGCATGCTCAGGAAAAAAATGTAAAATCCTCATAACTCTGGACTATTTAATATTTTTTCATGAAACCTTTGAAAGGCACTACTTTGGCACAGGACACTTCTACTCGGAATGTTTTGTAAAAAAATAAATTTCATACAGTCTAGGCAGTATGTGAGAGCAAAAAGCCAATGTTAAGTATAGGAAATATATGGTATTTCATTAAATACTGATGTTCTGTATCTCAGAAATTGCACAAGATGTGGTCACAAAATTTGTTATGTCTTGAGATGCTGCCAACCAAACCACACTTGCAAACTTTTGGGCAATGTCATAGAATGCTGCCAAAGTTATTAAGGAGCAAAAATTGGGGTTTAACAGTAAACACCTTACTAAACCCTAACTACGATAATAGATAATAAAATACATGATACTACTCACACATACCCATATATATGTATTGTAATACATTCATTATGGAGAGTAAATATATGACAAAATACATGTAAGGTTAAAATATATGACACACATATACCACATTTAAATATATACTTCAATGAACTTAAAATACATGGTTCTCTGATATGAGTATAGCAGTAGTGCCAAGATAAATTGAATAGGAAAATTGTGCTAGCAGCTGTATAATAACAGGGAACCATTGTTTTTGTTTTTTATGATCAACCAGTCGAATTACAAGTACTTTGTTCACATGGAGGTCCTGCATAATGCTCAGCAGTGCACCCCCTGGTGACAAGTCTCCTTGGACTGTCACAGGCATGGGAGCCTCAGTCCAGCTTACTACTATCAGAGATAGCAAAAGCACAAGGTGTACTCTGTTACCCACCACCACTGCAGTTCTTCTCACTGACAAGATGACTTTGACATGGCCATCACCAACATACTCGATATACTTATGTATGCCACTTCACAGAGTTGTCATTAGTTAAGTAAGACCTCACTGTGAATGGGATCATTTCTCTCATGAAGTCAGTTGACTACAACTTTGACTGGCAGCAGTCACCAACATTGTCAAAATAAATTACAATATAAAAAGAGGAAAAAAAAAAAAAAGAAAACCTGTCCATGGAATAAATTACAATATAAAAAGAGGAAAAAAAAAAAAAAGAAAACCTGTCCATGGATGGTAAAATATTGTGGAAGGGCTATATAATGCACTGAATTTTATTTGATTACATTTTTTTGTTTATGTTTCTTGATACATGTTTTTGTTTGGGGTAGAACACTTACAGTATAGAAAATGAAAACTTGTAGGGTCAGGAAGACTATAGTAATTGGAACGGAAGTAAAGCAGGCACTACAGGAGGTATAAGTCTTGAGGGTTACAATAAATATTAACTTTTAGTGTAGCTCTGTACTTGGCCATGGAGGTTTTGGTGGGTTGCAGATTCTGTCACAACACCTCAGGTATGCAATTCACAGCAATGGCATGCCAACACCCCCTGTCATAAGGAAGCTAGAGTGCTTCCAGTTTTGCAAGTAATAATCATTTAAGGACCAAGGAAGCTGTCAAAATCCAATTTACCTTACATTTAGATAGTTGTTTCAGATGAGAAGAAAGTCCCGGTATAAAAGCTTGAGGAGACAACAGGATCTTCACCCCCATGATGGATTCACAAATCCCATGCATTTGCTCCCAAAATTTGAACACATGAGGACAGCCCCACAATATATGCAGAAGATCCATATGAGGTTCACTGCACCGCCAACAAGTACCACCTTGACAGAATCCCATTTTTTCAAGTCTGGAATGGAAGTAATAGTATTGATGGAGAATTTTAAATTGTACAGCCCTACCCTGAACCTCCTTACAAGCCTGACAGGTATTGTTCTATGCAGAGACCTAATCACTTACAAAGATTCTTTGTCCCAGGCCTAACTCCCATTTAGATTTTAGAACCTCACAAGCATGAGGGTAGTCACAACTATTACAAATAAGCTTGTACAACTTGGAGACCTCCCCTTTGGAACTAGCTGCTTTGCAAATAAGATTCCAATCCATGCTTTCACTGGAAAGTTTTAAATCATGTCCTATTACTGAGTCCTCTAAGGCTTTCTTAATTTGTAAGTAGGATACAAAATTAAACTTCAGAAGGTTGAATTCTAGACTGAGTTCTCTGAAGGATTTCATTATATTAGTACTAGAGTCTATTACATCTCACACATTGGAAACACCCAGTCCCAGCCATTCAGTATTAGAGATGGGCCTACCTCCTAACTGAATGTTAGGATTGGATCAGAGGCTCTCCAGATATGGTGGCAAGATATCTAAGTGAAGCTTTGCCTGTAACAGCTTAATCACCTTGAGAGACCTGCTAATGCAAGGAGATGTTTTACTCCCTGTTAACCCAACTCTGAACAAAAGGTCAGAAGGCTTAATTGGCTTACATAGCTGTCTCTCTACTTCAAACCACAATGGTCAATCTATGGACAACGGAGAGAGGTAGTGGATAGACTACTTGACAAGAAAAAACAGTTGGTACATTTCTCACCAGGGGAGACCAAACCCTCCCAGAGACCAGTGAGCCCTGAATCCCTGAGTGTAGTTAAGGTTAACCGGGGAAGGGGGGGTTGAACCCTACAAGAAGGTCTTAACCAACCTGGTAATCTTCTTACATTTTTGAAGCACCAAACTGCAGTGGGATATTTTGAAAAAGATAAAAGAGTTTAGGGGCTACCATCAGCTTAATCAAATTAATTTCCCCCCTAGTGACAGGGACAAACTAGTCCATTTCCCCAAGTCCATACTGATTTCTTTCAAAGGAGAGTCCAGATTGATAGCTACCATAGTATGAATAATTTGGGGAATTTTAGCCCCAAATAAAGAATCGACTCTTTCTTACAGCACTCATTCTCTAGGAGATTGACATCAGCAACGCCCCCCCCTTCCCCATCATCGAAAATCTTTAATGCCTATGTTTTCTTCCAGTTAACTGCAAGGCCAGAAATATTTGAGAACTGATGAAGCATGGATTTGAGCACCCGAAAGGAATTGCCAAAATGAGATAAAATGAACAGCAGATCCTCTGCATAGGTCAAAGTACTATTAATTACAGAGCCTGTTCTGAACCCATGAATATCTGTGGAGGACCTGATGATTCTAATAAGGGGCTCTAGTGCCAGTATAAACAAACAGAGGGAGAGCGGGCACCCTTGCCTAATTCTACTATACAACCAAAATGAAGAGGACACTCTTCCATTTGTTATTACCTCCACAGAGGGAGCACAATAAAGAGTTCTTATCCAATGAATGAACCCCATCCCAACTTTATACACTGCCAATACCTTAAGAAGATAGCCCCACTCTAAAGTATCAAAGACCTTGAAAAAGTCTATAGACAAGACAGTGAAGTTTTTTTTACCATATGGGTTGAGTGTATTACATTAAGCAAGTACCTAACATTCCCCATACTTGCTCTGCCTGGAACAAAGCCCACCTGCTCCCCACCCACTAATTTTGTTACCATATTCCAAATTCTGAGGGATAAAGCCTTTGCCAAGATCTTGTAGTCTCCATTCAACAATGACATTGGTCTATAACTCTCGCAAGCTAGGGGGTCTTTATCCTTTTTAAGAAGCAGGGATATATAGGCCTTATTGAGAGAATCTGGCAATTTTGTTTCCTGATAAGCCTCTGAGTACTGCACATCTTACAAAGGTACTTGGGGACCAAAGGACCCATCACCTTGTATAGCTCTCTGGGAATACCATCAGGACCCAGAGCCTTGTTACCTGGAGAGTACTGAATAATCTGTGTAATCTCTTCAACTGACAATGCATAGTCTAGGATCAAACAACACCCTCCCTGTCTGAATGGTTCAACTGCATGTCTGCCCTTGCCCAGAATGAAATGATTAGTTATCTACTGCTTAACCAGACTCCTAAGTTTCTTGAAATATGGTCCTTCTTTCTAAAATTGACAGTTAAAATTTGTTCTTATGTGCTCTTTCCAGTCCTAGTATGCAGAGATGTAAATTTAGTTTATTTCTCTTGCTTCAGTATTACTCCACATTCACCATTTTTTCCTTTTGTTACCTTACTTTTCCTTTATGCCTGTACTTATTTTAATCTTTATAAATTTTCTTAGTTATACTTGAGCAACTAATTGTTCCATGATTGTATACTGCTCTCTAATGGCTCTGCATGAATGTCATTGTTCTATTCTGACACTAATAAAAATTATTGAATAAAAAAAACAAAAGGAAGCTAGAGTAATGAATATTTATTGATGACCTCAAGGCTTTTATAACTCTGTTATTTATAGTCTGCTTCACCCCATGTCAGTTACTGCATTTGGACCAGAAGCAATCCAGCCAAGTTATTAAAGCAAAAATGAAATGAGGGAACCCAAATTGAAGTTAACTGAATTTGCCAATGGGCCTTTTCTCTCACCCTTAATTGGATGTACACCCACCACTGCCCTTAATTAATAGGGCCTCAGGGCCTCTCAGTGGAAGGATGAGAATTTTCCTAATAAACATATTCTGAGATTTTTTCCAAATTGTCAAGACACCATATTTCTGTAGAAAGTAACAGCAGTGGTTAAACTTTCACTTTAATGGTTTTAATTGCTGCCCATATATTAAGTCTCCCATATTTGTAATAAAAGCCAATATAGCCATTCACTGCAGGTTTTGTTTTAATAGTCAGTAGATGATGTTTCCATAACAACGTTTGGGAAAATATGGCACCAATATATTGGCAATGTTTAAGTAAATAATTTTCAACGACCCAGGGTTTAATTTTTTAAATGGCCTTTCTGGCCTAAGTCCATTATACAGTATTTGTTTTTTCCTATTACCACATTGCCTTTTCCTAGCTGACTCTCTAAATCATTCAACTGTGCCTGTAGGCTGCTCTTTATTTGAGGTAAAATAGCAATGTGATCAGTGTACATTAAAGCGATGATTAAAGTATAATTTGGAAAAAAAACACTTTTTGTAAGATACAGAAATGTGATTCATCTTATGTATGATGAGAAAAGTATTGGGACAATAGTGCACTCTTTTCTGACTCTTACTTTTATTGGATGAGTCAGTTATTTCACCACCCAAGCTAATTTAAATGCAAACCATGTTCTCTTATGAAATTCCTTTTGAATAGAAACAATCTTTCTGTCCACTCCCATATGTTTTAATTTATTCCATACTATTTCACAATCTAATTTTTCCAATGCTAACTTTAGACATACAAAGTCAGTATATATTTTGCTTATTAATGTGAACATATTATATTTATGTAAAATATGGTATTGAGTAAAGCAGTTATCAATAGTAGAGCATGAAACCCTGAAGCTGGGTTGAGCCTCATGAATAATATTGTTCTTGGAAACCCAATGCTGTATTTTCTCCTCAAGTATTAACTGCAACATTTACCCACAATTATAACTAGACTTATTCAGATATTTGAACTTGTGTTAGACCTATCACCTCTTTTAATGAGCAGAATAATAATGTTTCTCTTCCATGCAGAGGAGATCATGTACTGTGTAGCTTACAGTAGTAATCCAGCTGAACAGCTTTACCAGCATGGATGAGGAAGTAGTCCCTCAAGGGACTGACACTGTCCCCTGCAGGAGTAACAGCGGAGTCACTGGAGAAACCTATGGCATACTCTTAAATGTCCCAAGGGGTACAGACAACAAAGGCTATGAGAAGAGACAGGACTATTTGTTGATCCTGGATAAAAGCAGGCATAGGTGGACATGATCTCAATCTTCTACATATAGAAAGGTAGGGACCTGGTCGAACAGTAGTTTGTAAGGGGTTACTGCATCTTATGGCTGTGCTTCATTGAGCATGCAGTATGCCTTGAGCTTGGTCTCTGGGTAATGCTTCATGTTAGCCTTTATAATCAGATCCTGGATTTGTGTGATATATGTTTTTTAAAAGTTTGGATTACTGATAATACACTTACTGAACATATAATATGTGTCTCCCTGCTTATTCATTCAGATACTTTTTGTTTAGTATGATTCACATTTTATTGGAACATTTGAAAGAGTAAATGCATTTTAAAACAATTAGATTTAGTTAGGTTATAAGAAGAGTTTCTACTTGTGCCACTACAATATTTCATTCTTTTATTGCTGCTGTAAACAATTGTCACATGGTCTTACATGTAATTCTTCAAGCATTTGAAACAGGATGATTTTACTGTTAATTTCCAGCTGCATGCACAGGATACACAGGGCCCAGAATTGTCAAAATTGCATACAGTATGTCTAAATGTTTGCTAAAAGGATGCTAACATTAACCTTCTGGCATAATTGCAACTGATAAATCCAACAGTATAAAATTACACAGTATTTTCAGATGTAAACGTATAAGCCAAAGACCTCTTATTTTAATCCTGTAAACCTCCATTTTGAAGTGGGTGAACTCATTGATCTTGACAGAATTGTGTTTTGTACTAGAAGTCTCCACTGATCCCTTGTATAAAAATCTTAAAAAACTTTATTGAAGATAGTCATTGAGCTGTCAGTATTTAAAAAGTTCAAAGGTGTTTCTGCAAAAAATGACTATAAAGTAAGTAGGCAACCTGTGACCCAGTAATTAGAAAGCAAACATTAATAGCTACAGATGTGGTGAGCACATTTTCAGTTTTAAATGCAGAGAGTTAATCCTTGCCTAACCTCCAGAAGAACATGTATGCTTCTAAGGTGTGAAAAGTATAGAATAATGTTTACACTCTTCTTACCTAAAGTATCTATGTAAAACTATACAATGGATAGGATGGATCCTGGAAGCTGTTTGGCAGAAGCTGTGCCTGACCCATGATGATAATCTCAGTTTAAACAACAACAGTGGACATAACAATGGCAAAACAAGTGATGTCTTTGTATCAAACCTCAAGGTATCATGACATCTTGAAGATTAGGTAGGTTACAATTGACATCCTGAAGGTAGGGGACATGAAAATAGAACTCAGAACAAAGCAAAGAGCCTCTTTCCCAATCCTGATGACATCAGAATACCTATGTGCAGTATTGAACTCAGCAGCTGAAATCAACAAAAAACAGTTAACGCTTCAACCAAACAGCATTGAAAGTTATAACTAGTAAACCGATATTGTATAAATATGCAGTGGGATGACTCAAACTACACAGTTTATTTGCTACTTGTGAATTATGGTCATGTCATTGAACACAAAAAGATAAATTGTATATTTTGAGTCAGGTTATAGCATATCCTTCATACAGTATATCATCATTGGTCAGGACTAATTATGAAGATCAGCCATATCCCAGCCCATGCTGGCAATTTATAATAGCATTAGTACACCGTAGTATTTAGAAACATAGAAACTTAGAAACGTAGACGCTGACAGCAGACAAGGACCGCAAGGCCCATCCAGTCTGACCATTTCTTTTTCTACCTTATGAATCTGCCATCGGCCTTTGCTCTGTCAATGACCTATCTATTCATACTCATCTGTATTGCTCCCATATGCTTATCCCATGCCTGTTTGAAGCCCTGCACTGTATTCATATCCACCACTTCCTGAGGTAGGCCATTCCATGCATCCACCACCCTTTTTGTGAAAAAGAACTTGCCCACATTACCCCTTAATCGGCCCCACTCTAATATCATGCTGTGTCCCCTTGTCCTGCTGTTTTTCTTATATTGAAACATGTTAGACTCTTTCACCTTGTTAATGGCCTTAAGGTGTTTGAATGTTTCTATCATATCATTCACTAAAATTACCACCAACAGCTTAATCTGGTTCAAGGTCAGTTGGCATTCATCTGTATCCCCTTCCCCTGGGTCGTGCCTGAAAATAGGCAGAATTTGTCTAGTGCACTTACCCGGTCAACAAAAACTAAATAAAATAAAATAAATAAAATAAATATCACCTCTCTCCCTCCTTTGCTGTAGGGTATACATATTGAGCTCTGTTAATCTGTCCTCATATGTTTTCTGATGCAGTCCCTGCACCATTTTGGTTGTCCTTCTCTGGACTGCCTTAATTTGGTTAATGTCCTTCTGAAGGTGTGGCCTCCAGTACTGCTCACAGTACTCCAGATGGGGCCAAACCAGTGTCTTGTAAAGAGGGATTATTACCTCCCTCTTACGACTTGTGATACCCCTATTAATACACCCCAACATCCCTCTAGCCTTACCTTCTGCATTAGTGGTGTGCTTGGGTGATTTCAGGTCATCTGTGATGATGATGATGATGCCCACATCTCTTTCTTATTTTGTGACTGCCAGCAACTCCCCTCCCAGCCTATAGGTTGTTTTGGGGTTTCTCTTCCCTATGTGCATGATCTTGCACTTCTTTGCGTTAAACCCCACTTGCCACTCTTCCGACCATTTTACCAGTTTATCCAGATCTCTTCTCATTCTGCCCACCCCATCTAGATCATCTACTCTGTTGCAGATCTTGGTGTCATCTGCAAACAGACAAACCTTACCCTCCAATCCATCTGCAACGTCACTGACGAAGATATTGAAGAGGACTGGCCCCAGGACTGATCCCTGAGGTACCCCACTTGTGACTTGCATCTCTTCTGACTGTATATCATTTACCATCACTCTCTGTTTTCTGCCTGTCAACTAGTTTGCCACCCAGTTGACCAACTTCTGACCCACTCAAGCCTACCCAGCTTATTAATCAATCTTCTATGTGGAACAATATCAAAAGCTTTGCTGAAGTCAATGTAGGTGACATCAACTGCTCCTCCTTGGTCCACCAATCTGGTTACCCAGTCAAACAAACCTATGAGATTAGATTGACAAGACCTTCCTGTTGTAAACCCATGCTGTCTTGGATCCTGTGCTTCTATGGATTCCAGGTGTTGCACTATCCTTTCCTTAAGGAATGCCTCCATAATCTTACCCACTACTGAGGTAAGACTGACTGGGCTATAGTTCCCTGCCTTCTCCCTGCTGCTATTCTTGTGGAGCGGGATCACATGAGCCCTTCTCCAGTCTTCTGGGACCTCTCTGGTGCTCAGATACTCACTAAACAGTTCCGCTAATGGCTCTGCTAGTTTCACCCTTAGCTCCTTTAGTACCCTGGGATGTATTCCATCAGGTCCCATTGCCTTGTCCACCCTGAGCTTATCGAGCTCTTGTTGGACCCTTTCTTTTGTGAAGGGACTAGTGCACACCTCCCTCCCCCCTGTGTCTATGGTGCTGAGCTGAGGGCCCTTCCCTACCCTCTCTTCAGTAAATACTGAGCAGAAGTATCTATTTAAGATAGATGCTTTTACAAGGTCCTCCTCCTCACATGCCCTCTTATCCCCTTTGATTTTAGCAATACCCCCTCTGGACTTTCTCTTTTCACTAATGTATCTATAAAAAGTCTTGTCCCCTTCTTTTACTGTTGGTGATAGTGTTTCCTCAGTTTGAGCCTTTGCCTACCTTACTGCCTTCCCTGCTTCCCTTAGGAAAGTTTGGTATGCCTCCCTATCTTCATCCCGCTGCATTCCCTTATATTTCCTGAAGGCCAGCCTTATGACTCTGACCTTTTCTGCTACTGTTTTTGAGAACCAAAGTGGTTTCCTTCTTTTACACTTCCTTTTCTCTGTAACACAATGGGATGTTGCTTGAAGTATTGCATCCTTAATGCTTGCCCACTTTGACTGTACCCCCTAACCTTTATTTCTTCTTGCCAGGGATAGCTTACCTCTGTTGGCCATCTTATCAAAGTCAGCTTCTCTGAAGTCCCATATTTTTGCCTTGGAATGGGATGATTTAGTTCTAGTGACCAAATTAAACCACATCATGTGATGGTCACTGGCCCCCAGGTGACCTTCTACCTAGAGATCTATGATCCTTTCCCCGTTAGTCAGTACTAGGTCTAGGATAGCCCTGTCTCTTGTGGGTCATTGTACCAGTTGTCTGATGCCCTCCCCCTGCAGGGAATCCACTATGTGTCTAGTTCTGGCAGATGTGCCTGCTGGTATTTACCAATCTGTATCTGGCATGTTGAAGTCTCCCATTATCAGAACCTCCCCTTTAGCTGTCACATTTTGTATATCTTCTAACAGTAATGTGTCTATGTCCTCCCCCTGGTCTGGAGGCCTGTAGACAACCCCAGTTCATATGGCTGTCCTATTTCCTGTTTCCAGGGTGACCCTCAGTTCTTCTGGCTCCTCATGTATATTCTGAATTTCTGTAGCTTTGATATTTTCATTTATATAAAGAGCCACTCCATCTCCCCTTTTTGCACCTTGGTCTCTTCTGAAAAGTACATAGCCAGGTACTGAAGTCTTCCAAGTGTGGTTACTGGTAAACCATGTCTCGCTAATGGCTACTATGTCCGGTTCAGCCTCTGTCATTATTGCCTACAGGTCTGGGATCTTGTTTCCCAGACTACAAGCATTTGTGTACATGATTTTCCATTGGCCAGATTCGGTGTGTTAGTCGTTGGGTGATGAGGTATGTGGTATGAGGTATCATTTCTCAGATGCTGAATGGTTGGCATTGACGTTGCCTTGCTCAACTCATTTTACATGAACTGACTTCATTATGTTTGAGTAAATGCGTTTCAAGAAAATGTGATTCAAGAAAACGTGATTCGACAAAACATGATTCAATAAATGTGGCAGGTCTAGAGTTTACCTTTCTCACCCCATTTTACATGAAGTGGCTATAGAGGCCAGTGAGGCCTGGAGACAAGGGTTCTGATATTCAGAGGTGTTTTAGATCAATACAAGATGCATCAAACACCCACTTGTGGTAAACTGTGGTGCACCAGGGACCCTGCGTTGGATTTTGGTAGAAGTGGGGTCCTTCCAAAAAAGTCCCCATGGTTGCTACAAGCAGTCCCATGTGTCAAATACAGTAGGTGGTGCATGTGCAGGGACTGACAGAGGCTTGCATCAGCCTCTGGGCAGTGAAAGTCCAGCCCATAGGTTCCAGCATTGTACAGTTTGGCACAAATGCTTGTAAAGTGTTCAGTTCCATGTCATCTGAGGCACCTGGGATACTAAACGATAATTGTTCCAGTGACAAATGTTGTGAGAGTTGTTTTGGATAGACACAGCCAGAAAAGTAGGATATACACAGTTTACTATCAATACCTGCTGAAAGGTAAAAGGTGTTCCGTGTCCCACCGTTTTCTCTGAAGAAAGCCATCATTAAAAGCACCAGTAGCATGGCTCCCAAATGGGGAGGAAGTCACTGGACAAACAAATAGTACAGTAGCATATGCAATAATATAGAGGATAATGGATGGGCACCAGTTAACAATAAATCAGTGTTCCCTTCGAGAGGTTGCCATGTCAACTTAGTAAACCTCGAGAGCAAAGCTCTCGAGGTTTACTGTTGGCAAGGTAATCTCAAGAAGGGAACGTCCTGTTGTTCTTAACTGGTGCCCATCCATTGTCTTTGATAGTGTATGGGCAACAGTTGAAACAAATTTGTCCTTACTTTTCCATTTTTACATTTGCTTGCGCGCATGCCCAAGGAACGTTTTGGGAGAGTAGCACACTTTGGAGGTGTGCCTTTCCCTTGCAATCCACTGCTCAGTTGAGCAGGTGTGGCAGTCCTGCACCAATGGGTGCAGGAGCTGAGTATGACAGCGGTGGTCTTCGCTTCAAAGAAAACCACCGCTGTGATACAGAGCACCGCGCCACGCTGCCCCCGTCATGCCGCCCTCCTCCCCGGCCATGCTGCCCCCCAAGCTTTGATGCCACGCTGGGAGCCCACCCCAGTGTGGTAAACGTCCTGCATTGTTTGCCGACAGGGGTGACCAATCCCCCGTAGGCTCCTCGGCCCCCCCCAGCCATCTTCTGCCACGCTGGGGCAAACATACCGTGTTGTCAGCCCACGAGGGTGCCCAAATCCCCGTCGGCTCCACGGCCCCCCTCAGCCATCTTCTGCCATGCTGGGAGCCCACCCCAGTGTGGCAAATGTCCCACATCGTCAATAGTAAAAAAACCTGTAAAGTAAAACGGTCCCACGCAGTCTCCCTGCCCCTCCCACAACCCGCACTCCACCCGCTGTGCACCCTGCGTCTTACACCCCCACCCCATACTTACCTCTGGAGCTGGGCGCTGGCGATCTTCGTGGACCGGGAACACGCCTGCACTCTTCAAAGCTGACCGCGAACTGAGGAAATGATGGTAAGCTGTATAATGGGCTAGAATAGGGGTTTCAACTTTATTGCATATCTCAGGCATTTTTGGAATTTTTGCCAAATTTTCAACATGGGGTTTTTGGGACCCCTTCTCATGAATGATGTCACTGTCATGGCATTATTCAGGCCCAAAGGTTGATTTCATAGTCAGTGCGCAGTCACTGCACGAAATCACCCTTTGGGCCTGAATAACACCATGACAGTGACATCATTCATGAGAAGGGATCCCAAAAACTCCATGTTGAAAATTTGGTGCCAATATTCCAAAAAATGACTGTTTTACGAGCGTGCGTTGCGCAGTTCCTTCGCACGCTTGTTGGTTTGTGAATTTTCAATATTTCCACTCCAGATTTTCAACATTGCCATTTTACCACACCTTCTTATGAGTAGTACAGCTGTCATTTTTCACATCTCACCCAAAACATGTTCTGCCCATGTAGCGCACAATGGGGCAGTCGGTGTGCGAACTCAATGTATGGGACACATTAAGAAAATCACAGTGATGCTGTTCATGAGCAGAGGTCTTAAAATGGCTATGTTGACAATTTGGTGAAAAAATTCCTAAAAATGACTGTTTTACGAGTCTGCGTTGCGCACTTCCTACGCTCGCTCGTAAGTTTGCGAATTTTCAATATTTTCACTCCACATTTTCAACATTGCCATTTTACCACACCTTCTTATGGGCAGTGCAGCTGTCATTTTTCACATCTTTCCCAAAACGTGTTTCCACCCATGTAGCGCACAATGGCACAGTCGCTGTGCGAACTCAGTGTATGGGACACATTAAGAAAATCACAGTGTCACTGTTCATGAGCAGAGATCTTAAAATGGCTATGTTGAAAATTTGGTGAACAAATTCTTAAAAATAGCTGTTTCACGAGCATCGCTTGTGCAGTTCCTCATGCGGCTCGTAAGTTCATAATTTTCAATATTTTCACTCCACATTTTCAACATTGCCATTTTACCACACCTCCTTATGAGCAGTACAGCTGTCATTTTTCACATCCTGCCCAAAACATGTTTCGCCCATGTAGTGCACAATGGCGCAGTCGGTGTGCAAAATCAATGTATGGGACACAGTAAGACAATCACAGTGACACTGTTCATTAGCAGAGGTTTAAAATGCCAATGTTGAAAATTTGGTGAAAAATTCTAACAATCACTGTTTACGAGCGTGCGTTGCACAGTTCCCACGCACGCTCGTAGGTTTGCGAATTTTCAATATTTCCACTCCAGATTTTCAACATTGCCATTTTACCACACTTTCTTATGAGCAGTACAGCTGTCATTTTTCACATCCTGCCCAAAACGTGTTTCCGCCTATGTAGCGCACAATGGGGGTAACAAAAAGGTCATGCTGAAAATTTATTGTGCAAATACCAGCAATCGAGCAGGGCATTAGGGTAAAGCACCATATGTGCCAAACACCACTGGAAATACCTGCAAGCGAACGTTCGGCATTGACAAATGCTTGTTCTGTTTTGCACTGCTCTCCTTCAGGGCCAGCTCACACCACTGCAGCTGCTTGTCAAAATCCAAATGTTTCCGAGAAGTTCATGCTCAAAGACATTCAATGTTGTTTTACTATCATTGTGACACTTAAAAGGGTATAACAGCCTCTTATGTCACAACAATAGTATAACAATGATAGGAATTCATTGAATTCCATCATTAATAGCCCTCTCCCATACATTATATATGCTTAATTCAGTAAGGCCACCATAACCACCACAACCCTCACTGTCTGTCATCATCAAGAAGCACAAAGCATAGCTGCTGAAAGTGTATCAACATGAGTTTTTGTAAAACAGGTTCACATCTCACTAGAGCCACTAACTCATGTCCTGAGCATTGTATGATGTACTGTCATCCCAAAGGTGCCAGTTACCCATAGGACCCATGCTTTGGGATTAGACATTATGCCAAACCCAAGATCAGGGGACACAGAGACTGATTCTTACGCTTAATGGAAATATGAGGGTTGTCACAGTGGCGACCTGCACATACTCTCAAGAATGAAAGGCTTCTGCCTGGTGTCTCTGGCTGTCCATGTAGTCAGAAATGTGTTGTGTTGCTGAGATACTTCCCAGGTCATATGAGGACTGTTTTGGATAATATGCACTGTACGTATGAGACACAGTATAAGTCACATACATTAATAAGTTGGGAACCATGAAAAAGTATCAATGTCTCAACTATTGGGCTGCAGTTTACAAGGTCCATAGCACCTGCAGTCACAAAATCTGTGCTTCTATCACAGATGTTCCCCAACAGTTGGAAAAGTAACATTACCATTGCACAATTGATTGGTTCAGAAAGGTCGTACCTTGCTTATGGCCCCAACCAGCAATCACACTAAGAAAGCATCCAGTTTCTAACAAACAACTGTCTGTAGTTGCATCCCAGTAGTTACTGCCATGCGCTTTTATGTTGCCAGTGGCATGTATTGTAGTGTACTGGTAGTGTATGTCATGGTATTGTGGCAGACCAGCACAGCCCTTATCCAGTCACACAGACCTAGCACAGCAGGGCTTCTGCTGCCCCCAGCAATGTCTATTCACACATGTCTGCTCCAGTGCATGAAGGTTGCACCCCTCGGAATGCATGTGATGTAGACGATGTGCCTCTTATATTGATTAGACATACTTCAACATCTGATATTCATGTCATTTATAAATGGCTACATATCATGTCCCATCACACATACACCATAGAAATCCATTACACCCTGCAGCAACACCCAGTGTCTAGGTTGTTGCATATTGCTATGCACAACGGTACATACCATTGAGAAGGTGGTGCTGTGCATCTGACAGATTTCTCGTCCTTTGCTGTGGAAGGTGGGCAGTTCCTTATCTGTAGTTGAGAAAAGAAAAGTTGCACATACTGGTCACCATTTACCTGATATTTTCAAACCCTGTACAGTTGCTAATGCAGTAATTTCATGGTTCAGGGTTGCCCACGTCCAGTGACAGCAAAAACTGTCTACTTTGTACAAAGCAGTGTTGAGCATTGTACTAGTGAGTGGAATGGACGGTCCACCCAGTAACATCTGCAACCCCCCGATCCTGTGCATAAAGTATATTGCTGCCTTTTTTGGACTGTGGTTGTTCCCAACCATGGTGATGCTTCCTGGGGCCATATAACCATCCTGAGACACCCATGCATTTTTACAGTTGTCCCAGGCTGTGGCGGGTGGCTTTTGGCTGTCCTACATTTATGGACCTTGGTGGCACACAGGGTGGTTAGACCAGCTGTAACTGGTCTAATCATGGGTGAGGTTTGTGGCCAGTGCAGTTCTTTGAAAATCCTGTGTTTGGGAATGGTGTAGCCAAGTTATGGCACAGCCCCCGTCGGCACCATGGCATAGCCTGTGGATTACTGCAAGCCCAATACAAGGCCATCTGGCTCAAGGGTCCCACTGGTGCTGCAAGTACCATTTGAAAATTGAGAATGATGCAAGGTGCAGTGCAGTGTGCCCCTTGCATTATGTCTGTTTGACACAGGCACCTTGCATCATTCCCAGACCTTTGAAAATTAAGCCCAATGTCTCTTAAACAGGAGACACTTTGGAGAAGAAGATGGTGAGATTGGCATACTTCTAGATTGCTCAGGGTGGTTTCATCATTGGATGCACTAGACAACTGGTTAGGAAAGCTGCTTGAGTAGGAGTGGAACCAGTGGACTTCTGGGGACTAATGAACAATGGTTTCTTTGGCCATACTATCACACACCCAACCGGAGCCCTTCTTTCGGGTGTAGCCCCTGTGCCGCTCCTAGAACTACTACCACCACTTACAGAACTTGTACCGGGTGTAACTGGAAAACAAAAGCAAGTAAAGGAGACTCCCAGTCCAAAACTTTTTAACAATTATCTTTATTTGCCAAGTTTATAGATGCCACCTAGTTGCTAGTTGCCATTAGAGTTACTGCAGAGCACAGTAGAAACCATAGTGCTACTCTACAGCATGGTAGAACTCTAGAATGACAGGAGACACATGGGTCACAGAATGAGAGAGAGACATTCTGGTAGGTTTGCCTGACATGATTTTTGAATGAGAGCTATAACAGTTTGCATAAGAATATAAGAGAGATAGGCCACTGTGGGAAGTGAGGAAGTGGCCTTTGGGCCACAAAATATTGGCAACTAGCAGCTAGATGGTTTTGATGAACTTGGCAAATTAGAATTATGTTTGTGGAACCATTTTAGAATTTGAGTCTCCCACACTTGCTTTTGTACTCTGTGGTTAAGCGCCACAAGAGCAGGCCTCTACACATTAAAATCTAACCAACCCCAGACTAGGGATTCAGACATCTGGGATCTAACCCTTCCTCATGAACACTTAGTAGAACCAGCTTGGTGGAACCTTTTCCTGCTCCTTTTCTCCCCTCTGCATCCTTTTCTCTTCCAGTTCTCTTTCTCATGGTTTCTACACAACATGGCTGCAGATGCCCCCTCCCACGCACATGTCAAGCAATCCATACATTGATGATACCCTCCACTTCATCTTCACTGACAAACATTGTGTCTCACTACAGTAGCCTACTTTGCTTATTTTCAACTTACAGGCAAAAAAGGATGGATTTCTGTGCTCTGCACCAACAACAGTCAAATTATTTGTCAAATAATTCTGTCATACTCCCCCTGCACCTTTACCAGTCTGCCAAATTCATGTTGCACTCTCTCTATATGTATGGCGTGAAGCAGGTTTTAATGCAGGTCCACACTGTGCACCCTCTCCCCTCTCCTCTCCTCTCCTCTCCTCTCCTCTCCTCTCCTCATGATTTCATCAGCCTGCATGCCTGCCCAAAACTACAAGCAGTGATAGAGTTAAGGCTTTAGTAGTTACTCAGGGGGTGGTATTAAAACAATGAGTGGGGGGTGGATAGTGAAAACAAAGACCCCCATTGACAAAAGGTCTTGGAGTATTACAGGGTTTTGCATGCAGATTAGATGAACCATTGGTCTTTTTCTGCCATCTTTGTATATGTTTCTGGGTTTCTACAGTGAAATTTACAGTATTGATAATTAACTAACTGGAATGA
This sequence comes from Neoceratodus forsteri, assembly GCA_016271365.2. Taxonomy (NCBI): domain Eukaryota; kingdom Metazoa; phylum Chordata; order Ceratodontiformes; family Ceratodontidae; genus Neoceratodus; species Neoceratodus forsteri. Next base: position 187,751,248 of record CM028132.1, on the reverse strand, counting down.
TAATGCATGATTCTGTGAGGATTTTAAAAGTTTTCTAAGTAAAAGTCACTCTTTTTCCCATTAAATGATTTATTTCCTTATCCAGATCCTTCCTCCTTGAGAATGAGAGCTGTAAATGGCACAGAGATATGTGCAGCCCAAGGAGTTCTTGATCTCCACAATTCCTGATTGGCTGATGCAGGCCATGCTTGTGAATAGTTTAGACAACCTCATTCTGTGCTCCCTGTAAATAGTGTTGCATCATGAAGCTGAAGTGTCAAACTGGCAAAGGGAAATGTTCCTTCTAACCTGCTTAACCAGTGCCCAAAATGGCAACTTTATTCATGTTGAAGAAATACAAATTCTATATTGGTTCATTCTTAACCAGCTGCAGAATTCATGAGTTGTCACAAATCACAAATTGCTACTTCTGAAAAGAAAAAATACTTGTAGATCGGAAAAGTGAAGTTCTGGAATAACCTGCCACTTCTTTTGTTAGGTGGCCAGTCTTTCTCCTCCTGCAGGTCATCACTGAGGGACTATAACTATGACTTGAAGAGAGTTGTAACAGCTTTAAATAGAAAAGGCATCTTTAAAGTAGTATTATTTAACTGCTACATGGTTTTATTATTGCAAACAAAGAAGGTTGCTAAGGGAACAGGCTGTCTTCACAGTGTAGTGCAATACAGTTCAAAGTCATACAAAGTCGAGCATCACAGAAACAGGGAAAAGTAAACCACTGTTGGGTCATAGGATAATGAAAGTTTACTGTTCATTTTTTTAAAGGGCCTAATAATCACGCAGATCACTGGAGGTTTTAAGGGGGGCGCTGCAAGCCCGCAAACTGTACATTTTTAACAATCAGCTTTCTTTATGCTATGACCTTGCAATGGTTTACTTTTCCCTGTGTCTTTTGCTGCCCAGCTTTGTATGATTTTTAACAGTTTTTTAATGTGGTTTTATTCTTTTTGACAACATATTTTTGTACAGTTGTACATGTATTGCACTAACTGCCCATATTGTCTGTAAAAAAGGCCACTTGTTGTTGATGGACTTTCTGAAAAATAAATAAATGAGGTAAAAGAAGCAAAAGATGTCATTAATATAATGACTTCATAGAAGCATTATTGTTTGTAGAAAAGGACTGCTTGGCCCACCTAGTCTGCCCAGATTTTCTTTGCCTAGTCTGTCACCGCAGACCCTAACTAGTCTCTGGTGACCCTCATTCCTCCCTGAATATTTATTAATATTCCCCTGCATTTATCCCACACATGTTTGAAGGCCCCCCCCCCACACTGTTTTTGTCTCCACTGTTTCTGCTGGTAGTCTGTTTCAGGCATCTATCATCCTTTCATTGAAGTTGTACTTCCTCACATCCATCTTATATTCTCTCCTGCTTCATCGCATGCCTCCTAGTCCTAGTGCTCTTTCTTATTTGAAAGAGACTCCCCTCCTGCACCCTGTTTACCCCTGTGAGGCACTTGAAGGTTAATATCATGTCCCCTTTCACTCTTCTCTCTTCCATTGTGTACATGTTGAAATCCATTAGTCTCTCCTTGTAGAGTTTTTTGTACAATATCTGCACCATTTTAGATGCCCTCTTCTGGACTGCATCCACCCTGTCTATGTGCTTTGTAAAGTACAGTCTCCAGAACTGAACACAATACTCCAGGTAGGGTCTTACCAGTGAGTGACACAGTGGCAACAGCACCTCCCTCCTCCTGCTGTAGAGACCCCTCCTCATGCACCCCAGCACCCCACTAGCCCTATGCACTGCTTTGTCACACTGTCTTGCCACTTTGAGGTCATCAGTTAAGATACTCCAAGGTCCCTTTCCTGCTTAGTGACTGCCAGTACCGTCCCTCTCATTCTGTACTCAGCTCCTGGGTTCCTGTGCCCTAGGAGCATGATGTTGCACATTTTGGCACTGAACCCCAACTGCCATGCTCTTGACCATGCCTCAAGTTTCCGAATATCCCTTGGCATTCTCACCATCCTGCTTGAGTGCGCACTCTTTTTGGTATCATCTGTATTTAACTAGATGATTAAAACAAATGTATTTTTAGTGGTTTAGAATGTGTTCCAACGTGCAGTGCCCCAGAAGAAGATTCAGATAGATGAGGCCATTACGGCCCTCATTGCTGTCCCCTGATTTGTACAAAATGCTTCTCACTATACATGAAATAATTGTGTGTTAGAATAAATCCTATTCCCCACAACAGTAAGGTCAAGAACATTTTTATCTTAGTCTGTGCACTGGCCAAAAAGTAGTTTATCTTAGATACCCCCTGGTCATGATTGATAAAGGAGTATAGTGAACTGATGTCAGCCATTAGCAGCATATAGGCCTAATCCCATTTGAATACATCTGGTGCGTTTAGTCATTTATTTAATTTTTGTTGACTAGAAAAGGAGGGCTAGTCAATACTGCCTATTTTCAGCCTCGTCCTGGGGAAGAAATACAGATGTAAACCAAGTGAAATTGAATAAGAATAAACTGTTGGTGGTATTTTTTGTGACTAGGAAACATTTTGCCAGGATGCTAGGGAAATTCCCCTACTTGTTTTGAGAAGTTCCATGGGATCTTTAATGTCCACCTGAGCAACCAGCAGAACAGGAAGGCAGGACCTCTGTTTAATGTCTTATCCCACAGCCGAACAGTACAGATACCCTTTAGTATCTCACTCAGTGCCAGCATTTTTGATATGAGCCCAGTCTCGGAGTGGGACTAGAACCTATGGCTCTCTGGCCCAGAGGCAGATGTGCTTCCAACTGAGCCACACTGACACCTTCAGTTTTATGGTGTCTCAAAGTTTGGTTCTGTCCTCAGAATGTTATTCAGATGAACGTCAATAAATTTGGAGAATCTTTAATGAGGAGCCAGGTTCTTAAGTCAATCAACCTGCCAAGTGGTTTGGTTAAGGATTTACAAGTATGTACCTTAGGTAAATATAAAATGTAGAGCAGCCTCATTTATCTACCCTCAGAAATTTAGCTTTGGTCTCTGTGATTATCTCCAGAGAGGTGTACAGGTCAGTCATATTGCTAAAACTGATTGTTATAAATTAGAGTTTTGTTCCTTATGAGTTGGTGGTAGAACCATTCATCCTGGAGTTGTCTGTCTGCATCCTCTAGGTAATCTCATCTATTAAACAAGACAATTTCCCCCCTTGTCTAAAGGTTTGATGATGAACTGATTACTGATTGCCAGATAATTTAACACTTCCATTTTGACCTTGGGTAAATTAGTAAATGGCATCTAACAGTCAGAGTTTAGCAGATTTTCAATATCCCTCAGGACTACAGATGTTGCAAAGTTTTATCTTTCTAACAAAGTTTCAAAATTCACATTTGCAAATTACTTTGTAGAGTTCTCACTTCACAACTCTGCCATGTCATCATGGGTTTTCCTGGAAAAGTGGCACTTTTTAGGTGAAGGTAGGTGAAGTTATGGTGATGAAGCATCTGTGCCAATGAATTTAGGTCAATGCACATAGAAAAAGGGCTATTTCACCCAGAAATCTGCCAGCTGGTAGCACGTCAATACAGCACATCAATTTCAGTGACCCAATTATTGCAAGTCAATCATAGCAACTAGAATGTTAGCAAGTGCTACATATCAGCAATGCACGGATTCAGCGACTATGCTGTAGTAACCTACCTCCGAGGTCCAGATGCACCTCGGAGGATGTTATTTTAGAAATGGGGGTCTAGGGGGGCATAGCCCACCTGCATGACCAGTTAGGCTGATTGATGGCAGGTGTGGCAGGGTTATTTAGGTGGCGCTTTGCATGGCAGGGATATCTCATGATGTCTGTTGAATATCTTCGCGGTCAGAGAGGGATGCCAATGGTAATTCATGGTGGTTTTGTTTATTAGAGGATAAGGAGGTTGGCCAGAAGGCATACTGGAGGTGTGCTGATACAATAAAATGTGCTGTAAATGCTGTCGCTGATGTTCCCGGTCACTGAAATTACCCTTGCACTTTAATGCAATCGCTGTGCTGTCATGGAGCCTTGCCAGCTTTGTGAATTAGTGTGTGATCCAAATTTTGGCCACTTTGCCCATCTCTACTCAATTGCAGATGTGATACATTGCTATTATTAAATTAGTGGTGTCAAAGGGCAGAAAACAATGGTAGGCTTTAAGATCTTGTACTTAGCTTTTCTTCCTACCTATTTCCTTCCTCATGTAAATTAATATTTTTTATTCCCTGACAGCAGAACTGTGGGTAATCTACCTATGATAATTTAAGAAGATTGTTATGACTATATATTTGGCAAGTTCTCCTTTTTATTCCTACTATTTTTGCTGTTTTGGCATGCATTTATTTAATTTATTTATTTATTTATTTATTCAGTTATTCTGAAAATACCTTTGAAGACAAGTGATCATTTACAAAGATTCAACAGCAAGGTCACACAATACAAAGTTAACAACAAAGTTCGATTTTATTGTTCGCCAAAAGCTTCTACAATATACTAAAAGAGAATACAAACAATCCATAGGATACAAAATATGAAGCAAAAAAACAGTATCGAAATTAAAACCTAAAATACATGTTTTCCATCTAATAAAATACTATTATTGAAACAAGCAGCTGTCCAAACTTCTTAATCCTGTAATTGCCAGATGTAAGCAATAACCTCTTATATTTATATAATAAATCCATGTTATTTGGGAAAAGTGGCCTAGCAATAAATAACTATATATATATATATATATATATATATATATATATATATCCTAGTACCATTCTCACTAGGGCAAAATGCAGGATGTAGTATGCTATCCTAATAGGAGGCATAGGGTCATTAGATGGGATCAGTTCCACACAGTAACATGACTAGCAATATGTAGGTTTTTGGGCCATAAGGAGAATTATTGTGACTAACAAAAGAGTCTATCATTTTAAATCATCCATTAAAAGGGAGAAGTCCTTATTCTACAAGGGAAACTGCCCTTATTTTCTTCGTTATAGCAGGTCCCAAAAATAAGTCACATATGTTACACCAAATAGGCCTTACTAGCCATTCATGCTCCCATCACTGGTCTTATGGTCCCCTTCCTACACCCATTGCCTCATTCAGGTCCAACCTGCAGCTCATTAAGCCTGGTCCCATAATAAAGGAAAAGGTTATTTGTATGAGCATAGCATTCATTCACTTCTTCACTGAGTTCAATGCTATTTCATTATGTATATGCTGAAACCTAAAATTAGATAATTACTCCAAGATTAATGAGGTTCTGTGCTATGTGTCAAGTTTTCTACTGCATGAATTAACAATAATTAATATTGTATAGGTAAATATGCTGCCAGGGATTTAATTTAAAATGATGTCATATAACAGCTAACTTGATTCTTCATACACCAAAAATAACATCAGCTGGTGAAAAAACTTGCAAAAATAAAAGAAAATTTAATAAAATACCAGAAGATATTTTAAATCAAAATCTCACTTACATTTCTAAAACTAAAACAGTAAAAGTCAGCCCAATTTATCACCAATTCAGGAGCCTCAATAAGTGCTGGATTGAAATCAGACTTTGAACTCAGTATTCTTTGAGTTTGGTTCTCATCTGAGGCTCACTGCCATGTATTTCATTTATATATGATTCATGAAAATTTCTTCAGAAAAGCTAGCACCAGAAAGGGACTCCAGTTAATGACAACACAAGTTCCCTCATTAGCTGCTTTACATGTCATTATTATATTAATACAATTATTTTTCAGCCAAAAAAGAAGAATTTCAGACTAAGAGAATTATCTTCGAAAGTTTTACAAGAACAATCATTTTGGATTTATATTAAAGCAGATTGCCAGCACTGAAAGAGCACAACAGCACAGAAATGTATTTTGTGCTCCAAATAAGGAGACATTAGGGTTCTCTAACAAGTTTTTTTCATGCTCCTTAAAGTACTTACTGGCATCAAATGAATATCAACTGAATGAAGTGATTCCTGTACTAGCCATAAGCAGCTTAATTCCATTCTAGAGTCATGCTTTGGGCTTCTTTTTAGGTAAAACATTGCATGCTGTAAACTAGTAGTGAATTGTTACTGACAAAAGAAAATCAATATGACAAAAGTTCAAATTCCATGAGGGAGTTCAAGATCCATGAATGAAAATTTACCCTACTACAAGACTCCACAAGTCACTGAAACAATGTTTTTGTGAAGTTTTTGTGGCAGGGATTCGCTACTAAGGAGAGCAAATTATGTAAATCTCTTATAGATGTAGCTGCCAATAACTAACTGCATGTAGCTAGATTTTTGAGCTCAATTATAATAATCACTGGAGCGGCGCCACAACAACAAACCAGTTACATTAATTCATTAATTGGGCTTTGTATTAAGTCAGCAGCTAAAAAAGTAAAATCAATATCTCTTGAGGGAAATGGCCCCTCAACCATCCTCCACCTGTAAAAATAATCACCTTACACAGATAGAAACATAGAAACATAGACTTTGACTGCACATAAGGACCGTTTGGCCCATCTAGTCTGCCCATTTCCCTACCTACAGGATAGGCCGTAGATCCTAGTTAACCAACAGTCTATTTCTTCCTACCCACCACAAGAATTGCCTTATGTCTGTCCCATGCATTCTTGAATTCTCCCACAGTTTTAGACCCCACAACCTCCTCAGGAAGGCTGTTCCATGAATCCACTACCCTCTCTGTGAAATAATACTTCCTCACATTGCCCCTGAACCGCCCTCCTTCTATCTTTAAATTGCGTCCCCTTGTTCTTGAAAGTCTCTTTTTCAGGAAGATGCTACCCTCTTGGACTTTGTTGATTCCACTGAGGTACTTAAAAGTTTCTATCATATCCCCCTCTCCCTTCTTTCCTCAAGGGTATACATATTAAGCTCCTTTAGTCTCTCCTCATACGGCTTCTCTGCAGACCCTGCACCATTTTAGTTGCCCCCTCTGGCCTACCTCTATCCTGTCTATGTCATTATGGAGATGGGGTCTCCAGAACTGGACACAGTACTCCAGATGGGGTCTCACCAACTGTCTGTACAGAGGGATAATAACTTCCTGTTTTCTGCTGCTGATGCCTCTCCCTATACATCCCAGTATACCCCCAGCCCTCCCTACTGCCTTCTCACATTGCTTGCTAACCTTAAGGTCATCTGATATGATTACCCCCAGGTCCTTTTCCTTTTTTGTTGTTGTTACTACCTCCCCACCCATTGTGTATTCTTCCCCTGGGTTCTTGTTTCCCAGGTGCATTATTTTAGCTTCTTTGCATTGAATCCTAGCTGCCATACTTCTGACCATTCCTCCAACCTTGCCAAGTCCCTTTTCATCCTTTCCACGCCTCCTGTGTATCAACCCTGTTGCAGATCTTTGTGTCATCTGCAAAAGGCATACTTTTCCTTCAGTCCCTCTGCAATGTCACTGATGAAGACAATAAAAGGGCTGGACCAATACTGAACCCTGCGGTACCCCACTAGTAACCTCTCTTTCTTCAGAGTGGACTCCATTTACAATTACCTTCTGTGTCCTGTTGTGCAGCCAATGTTTTACCCAGGCTACCACCCTGGGACCCACTCCCAGGCTGATTAATTTGACTATTAATCTTTTGTGTGGGACTGTGTCAAATGCCTTGCTAAAGTCTAGGTAGGCCATGTCCATAGCCCCTCCCTGGTCTCCTACTTTGGTCACCCAGTCAAAGAAATCTATTAGATTCGTCTGACATGACCTTTCCGCTGTGAACCCATGCTGCCTTGGGTCCTGTGCTCCACTGGCCTCTAGGTACTCAACTATTCTTTCCTTCAGAAGTGACTCCATCACTTTCCTACTACAGAGGTCAGACTGACAGGTCTGTAGTTTCCTGCCTCTGTCTTGGTCCCACTTTTGTGAAGGGAATCACATCTGCCTTCCTCCAGTCCTCGGGTACCACACACATCCTCCCATGATTTATTAAAAGAATAGCCAGTGGTTTCACTAGTTCCTCCTTAATTCTTTTAGAATTCTGGGTGAATTCCATCAGGACCCATTGCTTTGTCCACCTTCAGTTTTAGGAGTTCTTGCAGAACCCTTTCTTCCGTGAAAGGACTGGGATCGACCCTCTATCAAGAGTGCTTCTGTTAATTGGATTAGGCACTTCCCCTCCTCTTTTGTGAATACTGAGCAGAAATATTCGTTCAGTATCCTGCTTTTTCACTGTCCCCTCTGCCCACCCACTGTTCATTCTATTCAGCCTCACTATTCTCTCTTTGTCTTTTCTACGCGCTGATGTACCTATAAAGGTTTTATCCCCTTCTTAACTGAGTTGGCTATCTTTTCCTCAGTTTGGGCCTTTGCTATTCTGACTTCCTCCCTGCTTCCTTCTGCCTTAACTGGTACAGCTCTCTGTCCTGCTCCTTCTGTGTTTCCTTATACTCTCGAATGCTATCTTTTTCTTCCTGACTTTCACAGCCACCTCTTTTGAGAACCATAGTGGCTTTTTCTTTCATTTTGATTTGTTTATTTGCTTCACACAAAGGTTTGTTGCCTCTGTGATGGTAGTTTTGATGATTCCCCATTGTTGCTCCACACCTCCTTCTAGCCTGTTTGCTAGTGCTTTTCTGAGGCACTCTCCCATCTTGCCAAAGTCAGCTTTCCTAAAGTCCAGTACCCTCACTTTTGTATGGCTTGACTCTGTAGCTGAGTTTAACATGAACCACACTGTTTGATGGTCACTTGTCCCCAGATGGCAACCCACTTCTAGATCTGAGATCCTCTCACTGCCCCCATTTGAGAGTATGAGGTCTAAGATTGCTCCCTCATGAGTGGGTTCTGAAACTATCTGTCTAATGCCTGCCACCTGTAGGGCATCAAGAATGGCCCTGTTTGGATGTGGCTGCAGCAAATGTGCTCCAGTTAACATCTGGCATATTCAGGTCTCCCATCAATAGTATCTCCCCTTTCTCTGCCATTCTAAGAATGCCTTCTATCATATCCTTGTCCATTCCTTCCCCCTGACATGGGGGTCTGTACACAACCCCTGTGCGGATTGTGGTGCCCTTTCCGGTCTCCAAGGTGATCCACAGTGCCTCCTCTCCTCCCTGTTTACTCTTGTTCAGTTGCTTTTATCCCTTCCTTTACATAGAGAGCTTCTTCTCCCCCTCTTCTCCCCTGCCTGTCTCTCCTGTAGGTTATGTACCCTGGTATGTTAGCATCCCAGTCATGGTTCTCTGTGTACCATGTTTCTGTGACTGCTACTATATCCAGGCATCCCTCTTCCATCAAGGCCACCAGCTCAGGGAGCTTGTTGCCCAGACTACGGGCATTGGTACTCATTACCCTCCATTTCCTGATGGCCTTACTCCCTTTTGCCCCATCCCTGTCCTTCTTGCCCTTGTCACTTTCTCCATTTACCCCTGCCCTTCTCCCTATCGACACCTCTATGTTGGTGTTTGCCACACTCACTACCATGATTATTTGGGGGGGCTAGGATTTCCCTGCTCCTTTCCAGTGCCTCCCCCCCTTGGCTAGTTTAAAAGCTTGCCAATGAAGCATTTAAACCTATCACCTAGGATCCTGGTTCCCCTCTCGGACAGATGCAGCCCATCATGCCAATATAGGCTTGCATCACTCCAGATGGACCCCCAGTCCCCAATGAAGCAATCCCTGAGCTCACACCAGTTTTCAACCACTGATTGAATCCCATGGTGTGGAACACCCTAGCCTCTCCTATGCCATAGATGGGCAGCACCTCCGAGAAGGTTACCTTGCGTGCTATTTGACTAAGGCCCCTCCCCAATTCCACAAACTCTTCCTGCACTTCTCTAATCCCTTTCTTAGCCAGGTCAATTGTCCCTAGGTGGACAATGACATCCAGCTCCCTCCCCTGTGCAGCTGCTCCGGCAATCCTGAGGATTCGCACCCTGTCCCTCCAAGCCATGGCGCCAGGCAGGCGCCTTACCTCCCTCTCCCCTTCCTCCCCAGTTCTACCTTCCTAACAATGGAGTCCCCCACCAGGAGTTGTTTCCTTCACCTGCAGGGTCCCCCTCCACCCTCCTATGGGTCTCCTTTGGGAGGTTCCTAGCATCCTCCTTGGTCTCCATCAGGTGCCTCCATAGAGGAACCACACTTTGCCAGAATGGCATAGGAATTGTGGAGAGGTACAACTGGAGGGATACGCCCTGTTCCACCACCCTCACCCTCCCTGAGCCCACTGTGGTCCTCTTCTTCTTGGCAACCTCTGAGGCAATGGCAGTGGCACTGGTGGTCCCTGAATGGAAGAGGAGGTCCCACAACCTGGTCAACTCAGCCTGGAGATGAGCAACCTCCCCTCAGCCCAGAGAGATGCCTGCAGATGGGACAACACCGCATCCTCCAGAACGCCTCCCGAAGACTGCTGCTCCACAGCCACTGCACTGCACCACTCCAATCATGTCTTACTTCTGGCCCCTTAACTGTTTTCAATCCTTACTCTTTCCTCTGTTTTTTTTTTCTCTCTCTCTCTTCTTACTTTCTGCCTGTGTGCCCTTTAAGCTCCTGATTGTCCTGTTCTGAGACAAGAATATCCTATATTTCTCAGTGGACCACTTACTTGCTCAGAGGCAGACCTCCAGCAGCTAGAGGGGGCTGGAGAGCTACTCTTGCCCTTCTAGAATGGTGGGTCTTTGGTGACTCTGTGATCACTCACTTCCTGCTCCCAAACAGGAAGTTCCTGTTGTCAGTCAAATCCTGTGCCTGTAAAAGTAGAACTAGCTTTCTGTGGGAGGGTGGAGGGGAGGGAAGGAGGGCAATATAGTCCCAGCAGAGAAGTCCAGTCACACAGCAGTCCTTTTTCCTGGTGTCTTCTGCCAAGATATTAGCAGAATCTTTCTAAGACAGTCTTTAAATGTAGCTTCCTTCTAGCTAAGCCACTCCCCCTACTTACTAGATCTTTCTACCAGTAATTGAAACCTCACAGCAGTTAAGTCCTTTCAATAACCTGATATTTACACCTATAACTGTTCAGATACCCATTCAGTTCAGTTAACCCAGACAGACACACACACACTTTTTTTTTTGTTTTGTATGTTAGTTTTTTACCCTAAATTAAAGGTCCAAGTACAAAAGTTCTTCTACTTTAGTCCCAGCAGAGAAGTCCAGTCACACAGCAATCCTTTCTCCTGGTGTCTTCTTCCAAGATAAATACCTTATGGGTCATCTGGCAAACTTTCCAGGCTCCATTATCCATTGTACAGATAGAGTCACTTGCTTATCTCTTTTACCTCTTTTCTGTTGAAGCAAGTCTCCCCTTCATGGAGTTTGTGGGGCTCATATTCATCCATAACACATTCATTCCAGAAGTAACCTTTGTGGGTCAGATCAGGAATCTGGGAGTCCAAATCCCCACTATGAGTGTCTCACAATTTCACCATTTCTCCGTATTCAGATTTTTGTTGCTATACTTTTCCCACCTTCACATAGCTGCTTACATTATGTTCTCAGGTTGTTTGAGTTTTAAAAGTTTGGAATGCCAGAGCCTTCAGTCTGGCAGTAACGCCCATATTTCATGGCAAGTTTCCACTCCTTCCAGGAGTCTGTATAAGAAGTCAGGCTGTCCATTCACCCTTCAGAATCCACTGCCTATACACTCCACTCCACATATGCTTGCACCTGCAAATACACAAAAAAGAAGCGTTCCTCTAAGCGCAGTAACTTGGGTACAGCATAGCATAAGAACAGCCCAGCTCCCCACCCTAGGCAACAGATAGCATACCTATAAAGGAAGAAAAAAGTGCCTTTCTGTACCCTAGGTACTTCCCCAGTCTTCCATAATTTCAGTTGAAGAAAATCCAGCTATCGGCCTCCAGTCACAGAATAGATGGCCGTCTTTATCATATTTCATAAAAGTCCTCTAAATTTCCTGCACTGGGCTTTCCATGGACCACAGAGCCTATATGCCAACTCAGGACATTCAGGTGGCCAAGAGCACCACATCAACCGATGGAGTTTCACTGCTGAAAACAACAAACTCCTGTTGGCAATCCTCTCAAATATTCAACAACAAAAATCAAAATAACTAGAGTTTCATTCAGTAAAACTCCAAAAAATTTAAAAATATCAAGCTCCGTGAGAGAAATCCACAGACTTCAAAACAAGGTTGGCACTATGGGGAGCGGAGCAGCATCATGGCCATCTTGCTGCTCCGCTCCCCAACAACGCAAGTCCAATAAAGATCATTACCAACTCCAATCTACACAATACAGTCGCAGCAACACCAAGTAACATACAAGGGTATTCTCTCCAATATCAAGGCAAAACAATGAGGCAAAATCACCAATTAAGGCATGCTTCAAGCAGGGTTATGTGCAGTTACAGCAGCATTGTAAGGATGACATCAGAGAGCATTTGAAAAGTACAAGATTGGAAAGATTAAACAGTGAGTCCAGAAGCTCATTTAGCCAATCAGCAGCCCTTGCAGCAAAGGAGCATGGACCCAGTTTTGTTCTCCAGAAGGGCAGTTTTAGTACATTTCTGGACATGCTCCTGGTATGGTATTGGTTAGTAGCATAGTGGAAACAGTTTCTTAATGGGGGTGTAAGACTCAGTACTGACTTTTTTGCAATTAAGCAGGTTTGATACTTTATACAGCTTTCTAACTGGAGCCAGTTTGTTTGTGTGTATAAGGAGCAGGTGTGGCTATGATTGTCAGCCCCAAACATGAACTGACAGGCCTTGTTATAGATTACATGTATTCTATGTAATGCAGTATCACTTGCAGATGAGCAGATGGTGAGACCACAGTCAATTAGTGACAGTATGGAACTGGACATAATCAGTCATCTGGCTACAGAGTGAAGACAATGCTGCTCCCATACAAGGCTTCCAGTCTCCTGTTGACCGTCAGTACCAGGTTGTCCATATGAGTGGCAATGGATAGTGTATCATCTAGTATGACCACTAGTTATTTAAAAACTTCCATCTGCACTAGTTTTAGGCCCTTTTCATTAAGGACATTGGGGTTTCCTTCAGAATAGCATTGTTTTAATTGTTCTGTAGTTAAGTACCAATTTGTTTTCAGTGACTCAGTCTTCAACAGATTTGAAATTGCATTCAAGGTTGGAAGTTAGTCTGCTGATGTCAGCATTTTTAGTATGGATTATTGCATTGTGAACACACAGTAGAACATTGGTGGACTTGCAGGCATCCAGCAGTTGGTAGATAAAGGTGCTAAATAGGAAGTGGACAAGAACAGAGCCCTGGGGCACTCCATTGGAAATATCCATGTTGTCAAAGGATGAGCTATCTATCTTCACTCCTTATAAGCAGTTAAAAAGTTGGCTCCAGAATCAGGCTATGTTGTCTAGTGAAAGGTCCAAGCTAGTAAGCTTGCTTAGCTTTAGCTTGTGGTTAACAACATCAAAGCCTCTCATCATGTTAATATAGTTGGCCCCAACCTGGTCACCACTGTCAAGTGCCTCATGAATAATGTTGGTGTACTCAGCACAGTATTTGTGCAGTGCTGCTTCCTAAAGCCATGTTGTTGGGCACACTGGTATTGTAAGTCTTGAGGTAGGTGGTAAGTTGGGCAGGCACAATTCTCTTTAGGGACTTGGATAGAGGGGAGAAGATGGAGATCAGTCTGTAGTTAGTCAGGGAATAACGATCTTTGCTTTTGAATACCAGTGTGACCAGGGTGAAATTCCATTTTAAAGGAACTGAGAGTACCACAGTGAAAAGTTAAAAATTTAGGTAATGGGGTAGGAAAGTTCATAAATGGCAATAGCTAGTTCTTTCATGATGAGCAAATCTCCCCCCCCACCCTAGTTTTGCCAAGAAATTTATTTATTTAAACTTAATTCACTTTATTGAAAAAATATGAAATATTAACAAGGAACACTAAAACAGGAAAGTAGGTAAAGAAACAAAACATGTAAAATAGATAAACAATTACAGTACAAACTCAGCTTTACATTATAAAGCCAAAGTATGGGCCTAGTTTGTAACTGTCCATATAAAATAAAAGAACAGCACATAAAAAAAAAACAACAACCTGGCAGTAGTTGATGAAAAAGAAAAAGAAACCATCATCTGGAACAACTTAATGTGTTGAGAATCATCAAACCAAAAAAAAAAAAATCTAGCATCTTAAACTTGAAATGTACTGTTTTACATCATTAAATTAGAAAACGAGTGACTAAGTTCTCCTATCATTGTTGATATGTTGGAAGGGTATGTCACAAACTTGTTACAGATTTTTCCATCTGGAGAATAGTTAACATTTCTGCATGCCACTCCCTATAGGCGGGGGGTTGGTTGTCATCTAGTGGTGTAAAATAATCAATTTGGCCACTGCCACAATAAGGGTCATATGCCAAGAACATTTTTTACATATTTGAGGGTCTCCCTGACTGAGGTGGGCCTGAAGTAAAATTTTGGGTGACCCAGGTCCAGGTCCACCAGCAGGTTTATGTTAACACCATAGTCATAACTGGTCTATTTAGCAAGGCCAGTTGGGATGTAGTACTTACTGTAGGTCTGTGAAGGTCACATTAAAATTGTTGGTGATCTCATTTGGGTCTAATGTCAAATTTCATGTGATTTTAATGCTCACCTGAATGTGTCGACCCCTTTTATCCTCACTGTTTCTCTTTTCCTGTTTAGAATTTGACTAGTAAAGATAAAGGCCCTTGTAAAATCAATTTTCTTAATCAAGCTTTTTTCCAGTCCCCCAGTCTGCCTTTCCCCTCCTGATAGGACCGCCTCAGCCCCATCACCTATCATCTAATGCACTTACAGTATTCCATTACCACTACTTTTCCAGTATGATCATTGGGCTGGGGGCCACGCCAGTAGTGTGATGGCTGGCAGGGGTGCTGGCATCAACTGCAGAAGACTAGAGGTGTTTTCTCCTCAGTTTTCTCCTCATAGAACTCCAAGATTAAGTGATGCATGCAAATGCATGCAGCAATGTGCAGTGTGCTGCCATTGGATGGCATTCCTCCTTTCTGGTGGTCTTAACTCGGATCTCCCTCTACCCATCACTAGGGTTTGATCATGAAATGAGGCACACATTCATTCTATCCTGAAAGAGGAGAGTTGTTCCAGAGATGTTCAATCCTCTTTTCATCTCCGACCCCTGATGACAATAGTCTGCTCCCAAGCCCAGATCATCAGCATTGTGAGCAGTAGTGCTACCACTGCTCTAATCAGCTGGATTTTAAGGTTTTGTTTTCAAATTTACATGGAATTTTGATCTGTGTACACTATGGAACTGAGTCTTTAAGAACAAGGGTATTTATATGGCTGATGTCTGATCGAAGTCCACCTCCTTCAGAAAGCATCAGAAAGATGTGAAATGCTGAGAAGTTTGTGCTCTGCAGGCTTGTTAATTTGTGATAATATAAATTCAACTTTACAGCAAAATGCCAGTTGCATTTATTACTCTTGTCTTTGTGTGTACTATTTTCTTTTTTTTCTATTGTATCAAATGCTATGATAGATTAAGCAGTACTAGTAGAGCTTCTTCACCTCAATTTCTTCCACAAAGCATGTCATTAAATACTTTCGTGAATGCTGTGCAGTACTGGAGTATGAAACTGGATTAAAGAGGCTGATAAATGTTATGTTCAGGATGTATTTGTAGTTGAAAAGTTTGACTGAGTACCTTCTCGGTGATTTTTCCTGAAGCAGTGAAAGTTTGAGATCAGTCCAAACTTTGAAAGGGCCAAAGTGTCCATCCAAGCTAGGATTTTTGAGTCTGAGTGCTGTTGATTTCAGTTGGGTAAGCAGTATTCTTGTCATGGATATGTAACTCCTATGAACCTCTGGGGTTTTTAGTTATGCATTTTAGGCTCTCTAGGCAGCATAGAGTTAATCATTGGGCTTCCCGGGCTCCCTTGTCATGTGGCAAGGGCATTGATGACAGGTGTGAAGGGCATGCTGCAGCAGCTTAAACCAGGCTGCAATCTTCCAACACATGCTGCTATATGGAGAGTCCCTGAGATGGTGGATTACCTCCATCTAACTTTGTCCTGTGAGATCCCATTACTCCATACCTTTGTCACTACCCGTCTTGATTACTGCAATTCCTTCTACCTAGGGCTACCTGGGGTTGATATCTGCCACCTGCAGCTGGTGCAGAATGCGGTGGCCAGGCTTTTGACTGGGACTTCTAGAACCAGTCATATAACACCTGTGCTCCGCGAACTGCACTGGCTGCCTGCTTGGTGGTGGATCACCTTTAAGGTTGGTTTACTAACCTTTAAAGCCCTACATGATCATGGACCTGGTTACCTGAAAGATCTCCTGATACCCTACTGCCCCCTCCATCCTCTCTGTACTGCCAATGAGGGATTGCTGAAGATTCCCAGGGTTTGATTAAAGACATCAGGATCCCATGCTTTTGCTTTCTCAGCACAACCCTGTGGAATTCTCTACCTCGTTGGTTGAGAGAATGCCCAACTGTCAATAGATTTAAAGCTGGGTTAAAGACATATTTATTTAGTGTAGCTTTATCTTAGTTATGGATGATATGTTTTAACGTTTGTTTTAAACTCTTATTATTATGTATATGTTTTTATGTACAGCGCCTTGGCTTTGAAAGGCACTATAAAAATAAAGTTGATTTGATTTGATTTGCATACAGTTGCAGCTAATGACTTGGTCAGATATTTTCAGATATTTCTAAAGAGATTCAATCTGGTGGCCCTTTAGTGGTACTGTAGGGAGGCAGGGAATTTCTCTAAAGATTTCACAGAATTTTCAGGAAATATCTGAAAGTGGCAATTGCTGCAACTGTTGATGTATGATGACTGACCTGAGATGAAGTGGCACAGCCTGTTCCATCAGTGATCCACCCACTGGGGGTAATATGTGAAAGAAGAAGCCTTGTATTCTGTGAGTTAATCAAGAAACTTTCTGGATTTAAACTGATTTTACAATGGGATGTCCCCTATGTGGCAGAGAGAGTGAAAGTCTCATTGCCTAGCTGTTAGTCAAAAATCTGATGGACAATTGACTTGCTCCAATGCCGATTTCCTAAATGGGTTTAGCCTCTGCTCTCTGCTGAGGTAGTGCTCAGAACTAAGTGCCCACATGGGTTGAAATACCTTAGTGCTTAAATTGTCCAGCTGAGGCTATTGTGGACGTTATCCTGTTGTCCCCAAATGAACATACAATTTGGGTTCCTGCACACAGCTTTCTCCACCTAGCACCAGGTGAGGGTGGAAAAACCTGAATGCAAATGAATTTTATGTCCCAGCAGTCTCTGGTGGAGGCACACCTTTTGCAATGAATTTTCATATGGATGGAGATATAAGAAGAAGAAATAGACTGCCATTCTGCTTTACTTTGCAAATGTTTGGATATTTAGCTTCAAGAGTCAGTATGTATGTTTTCTTTGGGTACTCCTTGGTCTCATTTGCAGCTGCCCCATATTCATGAGCTCTGGCATAAATATAAATGTTCGTAGTGGTGATCTCCCATAGAGCCATGCAACTGCAACTCACAATATGAAAGTGGCTACAGATAGGTAGATAGGTTTATGATTTATATCAGAATAGATGGTCAGTAGGGCCAGGGATAAGGGGACAAGAAAGTTAAAGCCCTAACAAAGCCTTCAGTAGGTACATGCATGAAATTCTCTCAAACTCTAACTACATATCTTGAATACATTAGTTCTTGGCTTGAGAAATATCTTCCAAAGACTGAGGTAGCAGGACCTATCCCCTAACCATGGGATTTTTGTTTTCTATGAAAAATTGGCCAAAGCTTCCATACATCTTAGCAGAAGAACTTCACCTCTGGAAAAGAAAGTCAGCAGAGCTTACGGGTCTACAAGAAGCTAAGTACTGCATTTTAAATGAAAATGTAACACTCTACATGGAAATTGTTCTACTAAACTTACTGCATAATGCTCATATGGTTAAACAGATCAATCCAAGTTCCATAAAATAATCAGATGTATCAGATACAATATTACTTTGGAGTTATAGGAAAAATGTCAATTGATCTGTTAGTCCTGAGATGGGTGGTGTAGACTATGTGTAGACTATGGACCACTCCGATGAGTGTGGTGGGCTTGTATCCTCCATTGCCAATGATTTCTAAAAGGATGTAGAAAAAGTGGAAAATGGCCTGCCTGCCAAACTCAGAGGTGAGTATAAATACTGTGACAAGCTTGCACACTTGGTTTCCACACTTCCAGTGTCTTCATTGTAGTTTTCCCATTGCTTTGAAATTACTGAGAGTAGAGGTAAGCCGAGGTGGTCTCCAATGGTCAATTATGGGCAGGTAAGAAGAAAGCCTTGTAATTTTAAAGCCACAAAAACACAAGCATTGTAGTTATCCACAGCAGAGGTCACACTGATTAGGTTAGTGGATATCAGGCTTAAAGAAAGCTGTCATTTTCTTTGGCTCCCAAACCCCCAGCCCTACCCCATTAGGCTGCTTTGTATGGAAAAAACTTTTTATACCTGGTTTTACTCACTTTATTTCATTGTTGTAAAGTTTGTAAATCCACAACATGGCGGATGCTGCACAGTTCCATTTGTGGCACCGCACAAGTGTATTTAAGTGAACAGTGCAGCACTGCAATTTCCGCTGAAATGGAACCACACAGTGTCTACCATGTTGCGGATTAATGGACATTACAACAATAAAATAAAGTGAGTAAAACCATGTGAAAACCTTTTTTTCTGTGCAAAAAGCCTAATCAGGGGGTAAGCCTTTGGGGGGTGGGGAGCAGAAAATAATGGTAGCTTTCCTTTAAGAAGTTGGGGGTTGTGGAAAGCCATGTTAAAAGTGTCAGTGGCTCAGTAGGTAGCACTCTCGCCTCTGAGGCCGGGAGATCAGAGGGCCGTGTGTTCAGTTCCCACATCTGGCACTTGGGTTAATATCCCAGTACTGACACTGTAGTGCAGCATGAGATGGGTGCTGTATTTCTGAGGTGCCGTCTTTCGGATGAGACATTAAACCAAGGTCCCATCTGCCTGAATTGGTGGTAGTTCAGGTGGATGTTAAAGATCCCATGGCACTTATCAAAAAGAGTAGGGGAATTTTTTATTGAAAACTTCACAACAAAATAAACAAAAAGTATTTCATCATACAAAATCATAACAAGAGAAATCCAAATCAAAAATAAGTATTACAGCATACATGAAACTCAAACAGAAATAATCCATAAAATATGGAAATCATAATCTCTAAAAGAACAATATACAGCACAGAACAATCAAAGGAAAGATATTAACAAACATGTATTAATTTGAACTCTCCCCCTGTAAAAAAGGAAACATATGTCGCATGTGAACAAAGTCAAAGTTGCTGAAATCATACAATAAAAGAAAAATCGCTATCCCCTCCTCCCAAGGATGCACAATAAATCCCCATATCAAACAGCATGAGTCTCCCATTTTATGAAGCAAAACAGCACATAAATTTTATGTCAACATATTTCCAATCTGTTCCCTATACACAAATCAGAAAGAAGCAGACCCACCCCACAATCTCAACAAAATGGTGAGAGAGCCCTCATCAAGTAAGAGCATGCAGGGAAGTACATCAGCAAGAAAATAAAAGGATAGCCGACATAAACTTCAACCCGTATCCAACCAAGTCATCTTCCTCCACCAGAGCTTATATAAATCCTGGTGCACCCTCTCCCTCTCCAACATCTGCCACTTTATCACATCTTTCTTAATGTTGAGCAAAATCTGACTCTCTGTTTTCAACTGTTTTGAAAGTGTCAGATTACAACGAGCCTGCCAAAGCTGATAGCCTATAAACCCCATCAGAAGTCAGATTGTGGTCACGTCATAAATCAACCATGAGCCAGAAAGCACACCCTCAGTCCATATATCTGGCAACTGTCCCTTAAAAGGGTTCAGTGGCCAGGTAACATGAAAGTTAGACCAAAAAGACACACCAAAAGGGCAAGCAATAAAAAATTGTGACACCATTTCTACCACTCCTAGACATGACTCTTCTCTGGGGCAAAACCTCTCTGTTAATTCTTTATGTTTCAAATTTCCTTTTACCCCTAATTTCTTGTGCATACAGAGCCACACAAAGTCCCATAAATGCTTAGGGATTCTCTTACTAGTAAAAAACCTCAGCTTAGAATTTTGGTCAGCTATGGGCAATTCCAGGAACCATGGAGCAGCATAAAAGAATTCTTGAACTACTTTAGAATAAAGCTGTTTTCAAGACTTTAAACAGAGAGATTTTGTAACTATTTTTCCAGGCCTTCAATTTCCCAATCATCCCCTGAAAATGACTAGGAAACTGAGACATTCTAGTCTGTTGAGGTAGAAATTCAGAAAGGTCCCATTTGTCTAGTAACTGACCTATACCATCCTCCACCCATGGGGTCCATACCTTGTTCTCCCCTTCAAGAGAGGTATCAAATTATAAAAGATAAAAGTAACATGTAAAAATACTACAGGGTTCAACATCTCCAGTCCACCTTCACTAATAGGTGGATATGTAATACCCCTCTTCACCGGGTTCAGTCTGCTCCCCCATAAACATAGGAAAAACACACTATAAATCAAAGCCTCCAAAGATTGTGGGGGAGGATAAACCACTGCTAAAAACAAAAAATATGGCAATAAAAATATTTTGATTAGATAAACATGTTTGGCCTTCGACATCCGTCCCTTATTCCAAAGGACCACCCTATCTCGGGCCGCCATCAACTGCCTATCCCAGTTATACCTGTGAGCATCTATACCACCAAAGTAGATACCAAGTATTTTTCTGTATCCTAAATCTACAGGCATTTTCCAGATCAAAGCCACATCAGCAGCATCATAACCTAATGGAAGGATCCCACTCTTTAAATAATTAATAGATGATCCAGAAATTTCAGAAAAAGTTTTCAATATCAACTGAGCTGCTTCAGCAGAAGAACTATCAGCTAGAACCAAAACGAAATCATCTGCATATGCAACCAAAACAATCTGTTTATCTTCACAACCTACAGATAGGCCCGTAATCCTTTCCGTCATGTTCAGGGCATACAGCAAGGGGTCCAAGGACATCGCATATAACAAAGGGCTCAGTGGACACCCCTGTCTCACACCCCTATGTACCCTGACCTCTTGCCCAATCCAACCATTAATACTGGTTAACAAACTAATGCCTCTGTAACATGTCTATAGCCAGCCTATAAACTTAAAAGGCAAACCATAACTATGCAGGGTCTCCCAGAGGTATGCATATTCCACCTGATCAAAAGCTTTCGTTTGATCAAGGCAGACAAGATGACCAAATATCTCTTGCAAGACCCCCTTATAAAGAATCTCCCAGAGAAGAATAAGGGCATCCTGTACCTGCCTTTTTGGGACCCCACTAAATTGAAAGGGATGTAACAAGGTAACCAGAACCCTCCTTAGATGATTACTCAAAACCTTTATCAGGATTTTATAGTCCATATTAAGAAGCGACAAAGGCCTCCAATTTTCCAAATTTCCCCTTTCCCCTTTTTTAAATATCAATAACAAAAGACCCAGTAGCATACTTTCAGGGAGATTCCCAATCTGCAATCCAACATTCAAAACCTCACCCAGTTCTACTCCCAAAACTTCCCAGATCTCTTTATATAGTTCATGAGGGAGCCCATCAGATCCAGGGGCTGTCCCTGCTTTAAGTGACCATATTACAGACCTGAGTTCCTCTTGCAAGATGGGTTCTGTCAGAATATCCTGCAATTCTGGTGATAACTGAGGTAACTGCCTGCTAACCAACCAATTGTGCATGTGATCCATCGGAAGGGGTTTGCTCATAAAGGATATAGAAGCATAATTATGTATTTCATGCAAAATGTTCTCAATAGATGTCACCCACCCTCCCTCTGCAGTGTTCAAATACATCATGCTACGGGATTCTCTTAGAAGCCATGCTGATTCAAATGGTAAAGTGTCTCTTTTTTCACCGGAAATCCCATACTTATGCTTCCATTCCATATTTACTCAAAACTTTCAACTGCAACCGAGCCAGTTCAGCTTTTAATCCTTTAATCTTGTTATGGCACTCAGACCCCAAATGTTGTCAAAAATGTGTCCAGAATTTAATATGGTCCCTCAAATATCTTAATATATCATGCTTCAGTTTCCCATTAATACGACCAATCCTCTGAAAATATACCCTTATTTCTTTTTTATTGTCCTCCCACCATTTATCCATACTATTGTATAATAAAAAACTGACTGGCATGCAACTAAAAGAGAATGGAACCCCTCCCTTACTAGGGGGATATCCAACAAGGTTACATTTAACTTCCAGATCCCAGGACCTCTCTGGGTCTCAGGCACATCACACAGTACAAGCTTAAGAAGCCTATGATCTGACATAGCCACTTCTTGTAATGTTTGCGACTGTACAATAATTCCAGAAGAAAGAAAAAAATAATCAATCCTGGAAGCCCTGGGTCCACAAAAATAGGTATTACTGTTCCCACCAGCATGAGACCCAAAAGCATCGACCAAACCAACATCAGTAATTAACTGAGCTAAACAAGTTGCATCACAATAAACCTTCTTCCCCAAAGCAGGTCTCTGGGAGGGCAAGGAGCAATTAAAATCGCCCCCCAAAATAATTGGATAGGAAGTGCTCAAAAATGGGTAAAGGGATTTAAACAAGGCAACCCTATCAAATTTATTCTGGGGGGCATATACGTTTAATAAACGTAAAAATGTAGTACCTCACTTAATATCCAATATTAAAGCTCTACCTTCCAAAACCTCTATGTGATGCACCACCTGAATATGCAAAAGAAAGAAACAAATCCCAACCCCACTACATAAATCCTTCCCCGAGACCAAAAGCAGTCTCCCCAGATCCACTCATTAGTGGCAGCAGCCAAGTCTTCAGGGGAGTGTAACCGCACGTCCTGAAAAGAAACACAGTCTAAGTTTTCATGTACAAACTGTGAAAAGGTGTTCCGACACTTGGCAGGGGATTTGATGCTGTTAGCATTCAATTACGCCACACGAAAATGAAATGGAGCCATATGTCACAGTAAGTCGGCCTTCACTTCACTTGACTAGAGGCCCTAGTCACTCTGCTGCTCTTACAGTCTTGAGGGCTTGGTTCCATCTGACCTTCTGGAAGTACCAGTGACTCAGGCTGTGAGGGTGCTGTATTAGATGTTGCATTATCATCCATAGTTGTCGGTTCATCCAAAATATCATATATATTGGAGTCCACCAGAGGGAAGGCTATGGCAGGGATATTAGGTTTTTTAGTCTGCTTAACTTTCCCTTTTGACAGCTTCCCTTTCTTAACCACAACCATAGTGTAGCCCTCACCAGGGGATGTCTGATCAGGGGGTTGTGGGGGGGAACACTAGAGCCGTCTGAGATTCCCATCACAGGATCTATAGACACTGGAACTATAGGTAAAGAGACAGTATCAGGGGCAAGATCCACTCCATCTCTCTGAGCCTGCTTAGCTTGCTGCATTTTGGAAGAGGCTACATGAGATACTCCCCCCAAGGGAGAGTGGCACTGCTTGACTGCCAGCCATATATAATGGTCCTGCACTCCAAAGTCTGCTTCTTCCATGTTTTTAGCAGCAATGGGGTAGGCCGCAAAAGCATGACCTATCTCATCACAGAGATTACATCTAGATTGTTGAAAGCAGTGGGCACTAGGGTGACCTATTTCCCCACAGTGTGTACATTTAAGTACATCACAAGAGGTACTAATATGCATCTTAGACCTACACTTGAAGCAAACTCTGGGTTGCCCCGGGTAAAAAAGAAATCCGTTATCCCTCCCAAGGAAAAAACAATTTGGCAAATGTATAAGGTCAGTGCCAGAGGAATGTAACTTGACCCGAAACTTCCAACCCCCATTCCAAAACCCCTCTGCATCCAAAATAGTCACAGGAGTGCCCTGGATTTCACACTTCTTCTCTTACCAGTGTACAATATCCACAATATTAACCCCTTCATTCCTAATTAGGATAGTTATAACTCGGAAGGGCTGTTTAGTTAAAGGCAAGACAATGAAATCTGACCAGAGTGGGTTCGTTTTCAGATTTATGTAGCGACACCAAAATGTTTCCAGTAAGGCTAGTGTATGAAAACTGATATCGAAAGTATATTCTCCCTGGGCATGAATCAGTGCATAGACCTCTGAGGGAGAAAACCCATACTTTGCTTTAACAGCATTTTCCCAACATAAAATCTATCGGGGTTGTCATGAGGACCCATATCTCAGTCGAATGGCATTACTCCATTTTGCTAGCTCCACCGGTTGTCTAAAGTGACTGGCATAAGTAGGCCTTTCAGGTGCCTCAGAAGCCGGCGGTTGGACTGAATCTACATGTACATTATCCGTCCCAGTGTTCAACCCACCCTCTGAATCAGTGGGAGGGTGAAAGCAGACTTTAAACCATGGGAAGCAACACCCTTTCCCAACTCAGGCAATTGTAAGTCTGTAGAAATGTTACGGATCCAACCTGCATCCTGCAGGGCCCTATCCGGTGACCAAGCAGCATCCACAATGTCACCCCAATTCTTCTGAGAGGAAATTTCATCCCCTTCACCTAGCACTCCAGGACGCTCATCCGCCACATGGATTTTACTGGGGCCCAATGTCTCCATAGCACTCGGTGAATTTTCAGTGCGCTTCAGCTTCCAATCTTCCTCCAGGTTTTGTTTTTGACCTTCGATTGAAATGAGCTCACTCACTCTAAGCAATTCCTCTTCTAAACAGTGGCGTTTTTCTGCCAAACTTAAAGGCTGCTCTGTCTCCACCACTGAGGGACCACCGACTTGGGCGATATGCTGGCCACCCAATGGGTGCATTCCAGCTGCCTATGCAGTGGATCCCCCCTCCAGTAGTAATTCCATCTCCACACTTTCCTGAGCCATCGTAGCTCTCTCCTGCAGACCTACCACCTCCAAGGTCTGCTCCACAATGACTCCGTCTCACAGCATCAGGGTCCCCCTACTGCAAGAGTAGGGGAATTTCCCCTGTGTCCTGGCCAAATTTCCCCTCTTTCACTAAAAATACCACCAACAGCTTAATCAGGTTCAAGGTCAGTTGGCATTCATCTGTATCCCTCCCCTGGGTCATGCCTGAAGATAGGCAGGATTTGTCTAATGCACTTACCCGGTCAACAAAAACGAACTAACTAAATAAATAAATAATTAAATGTTGGATTAAGCAGTCTCTTAAGATGGAATTATATATGTTGTGTTGATAAAGTTGTTAAATTAAGGCCATTAGTATTAAAGGTTATCACAAACTAGTCAGACCAGGAAGTATACTAGAATCCACTTGAATTGTAAACAGGGTGAGCTCACTTTTCCTGGATGATGTAGCATATGTTTCCATGTGTATACAGTACATGCAGTTGACTTTCTATCTTGAAAAAACAATGGTTAGGTTGTGAAACGTTGATGCCGGGGGGGGGGGGTGCTATTGAATATTTCATGGTTTGCTGCATACCTCTTTTTGGATTAAGTTTGCATTAAAAGTTTTTCTACTTTTCCAGTAACCGTGCCCAAACAAAGTGGTCATAAATCTGAACCCTGGAAGAGAAGCCATTTTTGTTCTGCCTCGTTGTGTTTTCACGTTTATGGCTTCTTCACATATGCTCTGAGCCACTGGAATTCATTTTGTGTTACATGTGTGTGCAGCATTGTTTCTGTACAATGCTATCTGATGACTTTAACAATCCTGTAGATAACAATATACATTTCCACTATTTGAAAACAGTGGCAACAAGTGACACAAAAGCCTTACAACTACTTGTGACTTAGGCCACTGTGACAGAAGTATCTGGATATCATTAGTCATGTGATGGAGAATGATGCTGGGCACCACTGCCACATGAGTGTTGGAGGGGTATTGCAGGGTCGTGATGCTAGTGCAGGCAAGCTGATTCAGTGTTGATAAGTTCTTTGAGAAAATTACATTCCACAAGTGGAATTGTAGTGGCATTATTTTGCCAATTAGTAATTTCTAAAGTACGAACAAAAACGTGTAACCTACTTAACCACATTTATCCAACTTAATTATATCTCAGGGCATATTTACTTTGGTATGCATGCCAAATATTTAGCATATACCTGCAATAAAAGTGGAGCTGTAAACATCCAAATGTTTTGAAAATTTTCACACAATTTCACAAATAATTATATTGTGAAATTTAGAAATCCTGTAGCTTACAATTTGCATGACCAATTTTGTGTCCATTTAGCAGTTTCTATTACTCTTCCATGAAAGTATGCATGCAAATTTTCAATTATCTAGGTTCAAAAGTGGCTAATTTGTAAGAATAGAATATTTTCAGAAATTGTCACATCAATAATAAATTGTCAGACTTTGAGCCCATATAACTTCCCCACCTGTCCTCCATATTTCATGACTTTTGACATACTTTAAGAGAATCTCTAAATCAATAAGCATGCCAAATGTCAGATCTCTAGCTTAACACTGACTGAGTTACGAGCAGTTAAAATAATTTCAGAAAATTTCACAACATTTCACCAAATTTAATGGAATTTCATGAAACTGCTATAAATTCAGAATTCTCTAATTTCACTCAGCCCTAGTTGTCATTCTGCCTCCATGAAGAAATGTGGCAAAATATTTCATTGATTTTCAATTATGAATTTCAAGTCTAGAATAAAGGTATGATCAATTCTGAACACTTCAATAATTCTGCATTGCTGGAACCGATAGATTTCAGAGTATTGCAGACACATTTATTTTTCATTTCATTCATTTGTTCTCTGGGTAGGCTGACTGGAACCACAGTTCCTTTTACAGGAGTAACCCAGATGTCGATACAGCAATGTAATTGCAGGTGGTTACAGTGCTGAGTAAAGTGCATACAGTACACAAGATAGACTAATGACACAAAACTGTATACAGTACAGTATATAGCAGGATACAGATGGGGCTGAGAACATGCAGTAAAGCATACAGAATAAGTAGTGTATAATAAGGACATTCAAGGTAAGTACATCATCACAACTGTAACATGGGTAAGTTCAGTAGCGGTTACAATTTAGTGTCACGAAGAGGTCATTTTTTTAATTGAACGTAAACATGTCCCTAGAGCTAATGCCATGAAGTAATTTATTTATTACAAAGGTTTCACCGGGAAAGACATTCTGAGCTGCTAATAACTAATTTCCAGATGTGCTCTGGGATGAGGGGTAATGAAGATATTTCAAGAGAAGGAAACAAATGAATAGTACTAACACCATAATACAAACAGAAGTCATATACAGGAATACAGTATATCAAAGGACCATATGTATAAACATTGTAAGGCAAATCAGTGCAACAGGTAGACGTACAGTAGTAGATAAAAACTGAGTTTTTGTTGTTAAACTTTTATTAAGTATTTTTCACATTACATAGAATATCACATAAATGGTGATACTGACATAATGCATTTGCTGCTGGCCTGTAGAATTACATTGAAGGGGTACATAAGGGTGTATTCAGTGATTCTCCTTCAAATATAACAAATGGTAAAGTTCTAGTCAACTGCAGGTATAGTTTCTCTAAAGTTTACCTTTCAGGATAAAATATCAACATTGTTCATCTTTCCTTACTGCCTTGCCTTGTAAAGACTGAACTATTTACAGAAACAAGAAACAGAAACACAAATAACCAACTGTAACAGATTGTGGTATAGTTATACAGAATGGTGCACATTAGCTTGGAAGAGTGTCTCAAAGTCCTTGCTTTGGGGGGGGTGGTGCTCCCAGCATCTCACATGGACACAAGGGGGATTTTCATTGTGGAAAGGGGTGGGATCATGAAGAGGAATCAGTTTAGCCTACCCTGATCGGGGGAGGAGGGGAGGTTGCAGGCTGAGCTGTGTGCCATCCAATTTTTCCCATATCTGTCCATAATACCAGAGGCCAGGTGTAAAAGTCATTCACAGGTAGTCACCTGCACCAGATCAGCCAGAAATTCTTTATGGGTGGGTACTTCAGTTGTTTACCACCTCTGCAGTATAAGGTGTTTAGCTGTAATACTGGCCACCCATAATCAATCTATATGATTCATGGAGAGAGTTGGGAGTTACAGTACCAATGTGAGTGCAGCAAAATTAGTGCAGGGGAAACTGGGACAGTGTATTGCAGGATCTTGATCAGGGCATCCCTGATTTGCCCCCAAAAATGTTGGAGCTCTGGGCAAGACCAAAGAATATGTAGGAGCCCCCCCCCCAGTCTAACACACCTCCAGCAATTATCAAGAAGAAGCTGAGCAGTATATAGTACTGCTGGCATATGGTACCACCTAAAGACTGAGTTTTTATAGGCAGTGGGAACTACTCATACAAGTACAACTGGGGGATGATAGTAGCTAATGTGGGTGGGTGATGGAAGTCAAGAGGTAGAGGGTCATGGACGGTTGCAGGTGGTAGTAGAAAAGTTGTGAAGAAGAGTCTTAAGAGAGAAATCAGAAGAGACAGAGCAGATTGACTGACGAATGGAGGACCAGTTTTAGAAAGTAATATGAGAAAGCAGCTTGACCAACAATAGATTTCTTAGAAGAAATAGAGAAGGAATGGGAAATATTACATCACAGTGGGTAAGAAGAAGAAGGGGAAGTGGACAGTAGGGATTTAAGGTATGAGGGAAGGGAACCAAACCAGCATTTTGTTCCTGTCTCTCATACCTTTCATCCCTACTATCCTCTCTACCTTCTTCTTCTTCTTCTTCTTCCCATCTCCACAGTAATATTTCCCTTGACATCCAGAAGCTACAAATCCCTAGGTGGAAAACCACTATCGGGCAATCTGCCTTCTCCTATCGCTTCCCCAAACTCTGGAATGAACTCCCTCCCAAAATTTGCCACTCCTCCTCTACCATAGATACATAGATACATAGACAGTGTCGGCAGATAAGGACCTATGACCCACCCAGTCTGCCCATTTGAGCTTGTAAGTTCAGTTTATGTTTCCCTAGAAGTCTGTTGCCCCTTACCTCTGACCTCCAGAATTCCTTTATGTCTATCCCATGCATTTTTAAATCCCGTGATTGTTTCAGCCCCCACCACTTCCTCTGGCAGGGTGTTCCACTTGTCAACCACCCGTTCTGTGAAGAAATTCTTCCTCACATTTCCTCTGAATCGTCCTCCCTCCAACTTCATCCCATGCCCTCTAGTCCTGGAACATCTTTTTTGCTTAAAAATAGTGTATTCCTGCACCCTGTTCCTCCCTGTAAGATACTTGTATGTCTCTATCATATCCCCTCTCTCCCTCCTCTCCTCCAGGGAGTACATGTTCAGTTCCTTCAACCTGTCCTCATAGGACTTGTGATGCAATCCATGCACCATCTTTGTTGCCCTCCTCTGAACCTTCTCTACCCTGTCTACTTCCTTACATAGGTAAGGTCTCAGAACTGTACACTGTACTCCAGGTGGGGCCCCTCACTGAGTGTCTTGTATGGTGGAATTATGACCTCCTTTTCCTGCTGGTGATGCCCTGCCTATGCATCCCAGCATCCTATTTGCTTTATCTGCTGCCTTGTCACTGTTTCCCTACCTTGAGGTAATCAGAGATGATAACCCCAAGATCCCTTTCCTGCTTGGTGCATGCTATATCCTCACCCCCAACTGATATATTGTGCCAGGGTTTTGTGCCCCATATGCATTATCTTGCACTCTTTGCATTGAATTTCAACTGACAAACCCCTGACCATTCTTCAAGTTTCTGCAGGTCCCTTCTCATTCTGTCTACACCCTCTGGTGTGTCTACTCTGTTACAGAGCTTTGTGTCATCAGTGAACAGTGGAATTCTGCCTTCTAGGTCCTGTGCAATGTCACTGATGAAGATGTTGAATAGGACCGGTCCCAGCACTGATCCCTGTGGTACCCCACTGGTCACTCTTCCCTCTGTGGCATGACAGCCATTTACCACCACCCTCTGTGTCCTGCCACCCAGCCAGTTACCTACCCACCACACTACTGTCCTGCCCACACCCATATTCCCCAGTTTGTGTAATAGTCTTCTATGTGGCACAGTGTCAAAGGCCTTGCTGAAGTCCAGATAGGCCATGTCCACTGCCCTCCCTGATCCACCTCCTAGTCACCCAGTCAAAAATTCAACAAGGTTGGTCTGACATGACCTCCTCCTGGTGAAACCATGCTGCCTTGGGTCCTATAGTCCATTGACAACCAGATGTTCCACCAATCTCTCCTTCAGTAGTGCTTCCATGATCTTCCCCACTACCTAGGTGAGGCTGACTGGTCTGTAGTTCCCCGCTTCCTCTTTGTTCCCACTTTTGTATAAGGGGACTACATCTGCTATCCTCCAGTCTTTGGGTACATCCCCTATTTCCAGCGATCGGCTAAACAGGATAGCCAGAGGTTCAGCCACCACCTCTCTTAGTTCTTTAAGGACCCTGGGGTGCACCCCATCTGGCCCCATTGCTTTATTAACTCTTATTACTTCCAGTTCCTTCAGGACCCTTTCTCGTGTAAAGGGACTTGTGTCCATTTCTGCACCATTCTCACCCCTTGTACACCCTTCAGACCCATTACCCTCCTCTTCCTCAGTAAAGACTGAGCAGAAATACCTGTTCAATATGTCAGCTTTACTGTTGTCATCCTCCATGCGACCCCCATCCTCCCTTCAGTCTCACTATCCCTCCTTTGCCTTTCTTTTTCACTTATGTACCTGTAAAGGTTTTGTCCCTCTACCCACTGATTTTGCAATGTGTTCTTCTGTCTGAGCTTTGGCTTCCCTTACTGACCTCCTGCCTCCCTTTGCTTCTCCTGGTACTTCTCCCTATCTCCTTCTGCCTGTGTCTTTTTGTATTGCCTGAATATAATCTTTTTGGCTTTCACTTTCTTTGCTACCTCTTTGGAAAACCATAATGGTCTCCTCTTCCTTTTCCTCTTGCTAACCTGCTTAATGCATAACTCTGTTGCTCTTGTAATCCCCACTTTAAATACTGCCCACTGTTCCTCAACCCCTGATTCCTGCCCCATTCCCCTTAATGCCTCTTTCAAGTATCTCCCCATTTTCCCAAAGTCTGCCCCCCTAAAATCCAGGATACGTGTTTTTGTGTGGTTTGGTTCTGCTCTTTCTGTGATTTCAAACCACAATGACTGGTGGTCACTGTTCCCCAGGTGCTCCTCCACTGTTACCCCCATCACACTGTTCTTGTTTGTGAGCACAAGGTCCAGTATTGCCTTCTGCCGAGTTGGTTCCATGACCAGTTGCTTGAAGAAGGCACCCTGAAGGGAGTCCAGGATAAATCTGCTCCTAGTTGAAGCTGCTGCTGGGATGCTCCAGTCCACGTCTGGAATATTGAAGTCTCCAACCAGTACTACCTCACGCTTGTCTGCCATCCTTTGGATGGCTAGCATCAGCTCCCTATCTGTTTCTTCCTCCTGGGCTGGTGGTATATAGACCACACCTGTGTGGATGGCTGGCCCCGTTACCCACTCCCTATCTTCAGCACTAGCAAATTACCTCTCTGTAAATTGCTCCTGCACCTAATCCCCCACAGTTGTCCCCTGACATCCCCTCCTGACTACCTGACCAGCGGCACCTAGCTTACGCTATGGAAGCTGGCTTATCTGTACCAACTTCAGCACTTCTTGGTACATGTTTTTGTCCTGTCCTAAATCATACTTGATACTTCCTTATCCTCACATGTTTCTCTCTCCCAGTGCCACACCTCAGCTATCCAATTTTATCCCCTGAGTTATAAGTTAACCAGCACATATCGCTGGTTAAGTTTGAACTATAAACTGTGCCTTCCATGTGTTGTTTTGTTGAACTGTATTGAATGTCTTGTCCCTATTCATCACATGACTGTATAACCATAACTCTACCTCTGCATCCTGCAACTGTATATCTGAAACTCTATCTCTGTAAACTGTTCAACAGTAACCTCAGTCTACTGTATTACTGTAACTTATTCAACTATGTTCTACTGTTTCCTGGTATATGTAACTCTTGATAACCTGCAAGTTATCTCCCACTGTACCCCCACCCCTTAGGTCACACCGGGAGATGAGCATCTTTTTGCTCTGTGTGCCTTCCTGGTGAAATAATTTCAATAAATAAATAAATAAAGCTCCCATTCCCTCTCTATTCCTTCTAGGAAATCTACTGTTGGTCAATCTGCTTCCTTACATCACTTTCCTAAAAACTGGTCCACCCTTCCCCTGTCAATCTGCTCTGCTGATTCTGCTTTCTCCCTTAGGTCTCTTTCTTGTGACTTTTCGACTCCCACCTGGAACTCCACATGTGCCTCAAGGGGTACATAATTTCTTAGCTTTAATGGAGGTATACCTAAGGGATTTGTGGCCTCAGTTTGTTTCAGCAGTGGGATGCTGAGAACCTTTTTATGCTGTGATCTCAGGTCCAATTTGGGCTTTGTGGGTGAAGAGGTAGAGCAAGTAGGGGAGGCTCTAATCTGATACTACTTTGTATGTACTGTATAAGGTTTGAGTGAATGTAAAAAATGACAACTTTGATTTAGCTTCTGTTTGCACATGCTGACTTTGATTTGATTTTGAGACTTCAGCAAAAAAGGCACTTTAGGTCCTTGTTAAGTGGGTCTAGCAGGCTACAAATAGGGGAATGAGGGATTTAGCTGTTTCAGCTGGGGTTTGCATGCCTCTGGTAAGAGGTGGTCAGTGTTGCATCTGATAAACCATTATTGTACTGAATTCGTGTTTGCAAAAGTAACTGGAGGAGGTACAAGGTAGGGTTCCTTTCCTCTCCACCACGTGAACTCTGTGGCTGAACTAAAATATTGTAGGACTTTGAGACACTGCCCCTAGCTTGGCTAACATCAGATCAGTGTTACTGATCTTGGGCCACATTTCAGGGTGAAAAAGGGTTATTATACAATGGCAAGAAAACATCCTGGACTCTGATTGGTCAGTCTTGGGCTGTACCCGTGATGTTATCCCAGTACAACATCACGGGTCTAGTCTCAGCCTCACTGTGAACCTGCAGATGAGCATTTTATGGAGCTTTTGATTGATTGTTTCATCTTCTCTTAAAAAACAGAAATATTTTTCCACACAAAAACATCTTTAAAATGATTTTTTTATCTTGTATAACAACGAGCCATTAAGATAATAGTAATAATGCCTTCCAGGTGTGTGTGTAACATTGGATAACGCCACACCTCAGTCGTTGGACGCACTCGGCCTACGGCCTCGTGCCCAACCACCTGAGGCGTGACGTTATCCCAGCACAACACACACCCTGTCAGGCATTATTGCTTAATTGGCACCTGGGAACTGCCAAATCCTGCTTAATAGCAGGGGTTTTAATTGTTTTTGAACACTTTATTTGTGTATCGCTGAACCAAGGAAACTGGAAGTAGGATGCACCACTACTGTACAAATCACATTAAACTGTTCCTCCAACTCACTAGTTTAGCATTTTTCAATGAGTTACTTAATGCTTGCACTGCTCACTGCAGTGAATTAATAAAAGTTTTCAAACGGTTTGTCTGTAGCTGCTATTCAGTTTCAGCTTATGTTGCAGCTCTCTCAAAACCTTGTTTCAATGCAGTGCAATGAGCACTACACCCATTAAGCAACCCATAAGAAAAATGCTTAAGCACTGAGTTGAAGCCCGATTTTACCACTATAGAGTGGTGTACTGTACAGTGCTGCATGGTACTATACACTACATGCCTGAGCCATGAAATTTCTATTATCCTTGATATTTTTATAGTAAGCATAATTATAAGTCTATATTTGCTACTGGAAGTACAGTAGTGCAGCTAAAATTACGACAGGTTGCATCTGTATGTAATACAGTAAGTGAGCACGGAAGAGCCTCGGGAGCTCAGGCAAGCAATGGAGCAGGCTAACATGGATGACCAAGAGGAGCAGGTATTGAATGGTTGGGGAGAGACCTGCTACATTTAGCAAACAATGGAGTCACCTCTATACAGTAGTGAGTACCATAAAACTGTTTATGTGTGCTGGCTTCCCTGCGACTTTGCATCGCATCTTCTTGGAAAGTGGTGCTAAGGGTTGATGCGTGAGCTCACCCTCTGCATCTATGGGAGGTGGTAGGAGCAGTCAGGGAGCAAAAATGAATGCAAATCTTAAATACAGTATGCTCCCTGCATTCCCAACATAAATATAAATATCCTCTGGTGCAGTGTATGATTGAAGAAAAAATAATTTGCCCCCTGGAAGTTTCAAACCTGGGTCTCTGACACACCATACACAACCAAACAATCACTGACTCGGTCCACTACGCTGTGGAGCCAGGACATTTACAGCACCCAGATTTAATGCCTCAAGATAGTGTAGTGCAAGCTGGATGAAAAATTAAGCTTTGGTCTCCCGCGCTTCCCCTCCTATGGCCGCTCTCCTCATCTTGTGGGATTCATGCAGGCCACATGATAACTGTAATGTAGCATCCATTAACCCCCACACAAGCAATCTTCCTTACTCATTCACTTTGCCTGATCCTTGTGAGCTTCTCCCTTCACCCCCCCCATGCTCCACTCCAAAGAATATGCTTTCAAGATGTTCTTTGCTAAACTGTCATCTCTTGTGCAGTAATTCTACAGTATTGTGTTCTTTTCCTCTCACTATTTTGGTGTTGCTACAGTATTTTTACTCTTTTTGTTCTCCCTGTTGTACCTTGAGACCCCGGGTTTCTTTCTGATGCAACTCTCCACACTGGTGCTGAAGTATTGTACTGCCTCTAACTCTGTAACTACAGTACAGCATTGTAAGTACAGTAAATAAAAGCAATACTAAAGATACAAAATAAATAATTTAGTGGATCACTGAGAGGCATGGCACAGTGGGGATCAGTAGATTGACGATCCATCTCAGAGGTGCAGCACAGCACAGCACACTACAGTACAGTAGGTGCAGTAAATTTGGGGTCATTCATAAGCAGTGAATGCTAGTAATTACTGCATTTCAAATGCAATTCAAAATGGGGAACTGAAGGAAATTTTCCTTAGCTGAAAGTGCACTGCATGTGCATTGCATGAGAGTTGAAAGTTAGTTGAAAAAGACTTCGTAGTTTAAGCATTTTGAAGTGCTATTGCATTGCCAGCATATAAAAACAATGCCAGAGCAGTGAGCTGGAGGAACAGTTTAATGTGACTTGTACTGTACCTCCAGTCGCGGCAGTATTTCAGGCTCCCACTAGTGAATGGGGCCAGATTTAATGGTTTCAGCTGGAGTTTGCTTACCTCTGATGAGAGGTGGTTGGGGTTGCATCTGTTAAACCATTATTGTACTGAATTTATGTTTGCAGAAGTGACTGGAGGAGGTACAAGGTAGGGGTCCTTTCCTCTTCCCCACCTGAACTCTGTGGCTGTATTAAAACATTGTGGGACTTTGGGAGACTGTCCCTGGCTTCACTAACATCAGATCAATATTACTGATCTTGGGTCACGTTGCAGGGTGAAAAAGGGTTATTGGCACCTGAGAACTGGCAAATCCTGCTTAATAGCAGGCGTTTTAAGGGTTTTTAAACAATTTATTTGTGTAATGCTGAACCACTGAAACTGGAAGTAGGAAGCACTGCTACTTCTGGTCATGGCACTATTTCAGGCTCCCATTAGTGAACGGGGTGAGAGTGCATGGGACTGCGTGTGGAGACATGTGCAGAGACACTCGCATCTTACATATGTCATCTGTGTCCACTGTGGACCACTGGACACTGGGGCAAGACTCTGTGCACTAGATAAACTTGTAAACTTTGTAACAGCTAGAAATAGTAATTTGCTACATTATGGATATTAACAAGGGCATAGTCACACTGAGCACAGGGGAAGTGGCCATGACTTGCTTACTATGCAGTAATTTCTGTCTGGAATCCAGTTCAGGGCATGAAGGCCTCAAATGTAATTAATGTAAAGAAAATTATGTTTTAAGGGGTCAAATTAAAGCGTTAGAGTGTGTTATTGAGGAATTGAAACAAACAAATAACTGCTTATACAACAACTAAAGAAGCAAACCAGTGATACATAAAGTTTAAAACTAGCCCCAATAAACAAGCAGATGAATCTATGAAACTTGGGAGACATGAGGATACTGATGATGATTCTGAATGGAGCCCAGTTGTTAATAAAAGCAAAAACAAAAGGGGAAGATAGGCAATGGAGTTTATCATCCCACTTCAGAATTCCTGTACCACTTTGGTGACCCTAGATACAGACAATCACATTCAAGAGGATAAGACAAGCATGGACAATGCACATAATATAAATGATCCCCCCTCAAAAAACACCACCCCCTAAAACTAACCCTAAACATGAGAACACTCATGTAATCGCTGCTCAGATCAATCATAGGGAAAATAACCTGAACAAAGACCCCCATCCTGAATATAACTGGCACAAGTTCCACTCTCTCAAATTCTCCAAACGAACAATGCCCAATCATTGAAATAGATCAGGGGAACAAAGATAATAATCAGTTACAGATTGAAGCTGACATCACTGGTCCCCAAACAGTGGAAACTGACCAGCCAAGTGAAATCAGACAGGTGGTAGTGATTGGGGACTCTATTATTAAATACACTGATGGATAAATATGTAAAAAGGATAAGCAAAACAGAACATGCTCTAGTTTCAGAGGGGAATGGAAAAGAGACCTGGAAAGAATGGTCCCTAACATTCTAAAAAATGCAGGAAGCACTCCCCTGGATGTTATACAAGCAGGAACCAATTATGTAAATAAATTTACAATTGCGGACATTCAAAATAACTTTGTTTCGCTAGTGAACACCTTGGATCAAAGGGGATGCAAAATTTGCATTTCAGAAATTCTGCCAGTGTCTAGAGCAAACAGTACAAAGCTAGACAAAATTAAAAAAAATCAATGAATGGCTGAGGAAATGGCCACTAAAGAAAAAGGTCACATGTATCACTCACTGGAAAACACTTATCAACAACAATATTTTTTTTAGCTGGGATGGGCTTCATCTAAGTAAAAAAGGAAGTTACACATTGGGGAAAAGCATTTCAACAGTAACTGAAAAAACATTTAAACTAAATGGACTGGAGCAAGGAGGGCAGGAAACCAGTAAGGAATCCCAAAATCTGCATTTTAAAAAGAATGGGTATAAAATTATTTTGGGTAATGCAAGAAACCTTAATATGGTAAAAGTAAATGAACTTGCAAGTATTCTCATTCAAAAACAAATCAATATAGCTGCAATCACCAAGACTTGGTGGGATGATGCCTCTTCTTGGTATAATGCAATTCCAAGCTACACCATTTATCATAAGAATAGGAGTCTAAGAAAAGGGGATGGAGTATACATTTTTGTGAAAGAATCTCTGCAACCGTCAGAATTAACTATTAACATTGATCATGGGCTGATATAGAAAGGTGCTATTTACAAATTCAGCACCATAAGGGTAAAAAACTAACCATAGGAAACTTATACAGATCTCCATCTGCAGAAATGAAATCTAACTCAAAACTAAACAAAGTGATGGTGGGTGATTTTAACCCACCAGGCATTGATTGGAACAACTTAACAGCCAGTTCTCCTGCTGAAACTTTGTTTCTAGATACAGTACTTGTCTTACATCAGGATTAGAACAGATGGTCTCTGAGCCAACACATGGCAGTGATATCTTGGATCTTACTTTAACAAATCTTCCATTAGATATTACTAATCTAGGAATTACAGAACCCATAGGCAGTAGCGCTCATAGTACGATAATCTTCAATATAAACAGGCAAAAAATAATAACAATAATACTTATAGATACAACTATAGCAAAGGGAACTATGATACAATTAAAACATCCTTAAACAACTATAACTGGGACACATTGCTCGATCTTCAGGTAGAAGACTGCTGGGCAATGTTTAAGAATATAATACATGAACTTGAGTACTTATATATATACCATACAACAAAAACAGGAATAGCAAAGGCAAAATGCCCCATGGCTTACACATAAAATAAGAAAACAAATAAAAAGGAAAGAAAAGGCTTTTAAGAAATTAAAACAATTTGGAACAGATGAAAATTGAGCCTTATATAAGTTTGAGTTAAATAAACAAAAGAACTAATTAAAAAAGAAAAGAAATATTGAATTGAAATTGTTAGTTTCAAAGGGAAACACTAAAGCCTTCTGTGCCTACATAAATTCCAATCAAAATAAGGATAATACCAGTACATCGATTATCAAAAATGGGACAGAGACTAATGATGCGAGATGTCAAATGCCTTCAATGAATACTTTGGATCTGTGTTTTCAAAAAATAGATACTAACATACCAGACATCATGAATAAGAACACCTATTTTGACATTAAGTATGATGAAAAAACAAGCATTTGTCAATGCCGAATGTTCGCTTGCAGGTATTTGCTTTGGCATTTGGCATTTATGCAGGCCCCCCCCCAGTTGTATCCATTTCTCTTTAGCATCCATATCCTAACAGAGTACCTCTCTGCAACTCCTCTTGCATCTGATCAACATTTCACCATCATACTTCTTAATGGTCTGTCTTAGGAACCCTAACGCCCTGGGCAAGCTCAAGGGTATGAGCCTGTGTGGAAGCTATGCAACCTGCACTTGTAACACAGTCATTTAGTGGAATTATTTCACCAAATTTTCAACATAGGCATTTTGTCACCTCTGGTCATGAACACTGTTACTATGATTTTCTAACTGTGCACCGAACACTGATTTCCCACAGGGACCGCGCTATTCTGTGTCGGAAGTGTGAAAACACATTTCAGCCAGGATGTGAAAAATGACAGCTATACTGTTCATAAGGAGGTGTGGGAAAATGCAAATGTTGAAAATCTGGAGTGAAAATATGACAAATTTGCAAAGTTACGAGTGCATGTGGAAAGTGCGCCATGCACACTCATAAAACAGTCATGTTTTTGAATTTTTGCATCAAATTTTCAACATAGGCATTTTAGGATGTCTGCTCATGAACAGTGTCACTGTGATTGTCTTGCTCTGTAGCGAACACTGATTTTGAACAGCAACCATGCTATTTTGCGTCGGAAGCACAAAAACACATTTCGGCCTTGATGTGAAAAATGACAGCTGCACTGTTCAGAAGGAGGTGTAGAAATATGCCAATGTTGAAAATCTGGAGTGAAAATAGTACAAATTCACAAACTTACAAGTGTGTATGGAAACTGTGCAACGCAAGCTCATAAAACAGTCATTTTTTGGAATTTTTTCACCAAATTTGCAACAAAGACTTTTTGAGCACCCACTTCATGAACACTGACACTGTCATTTTGTTAATACATCCCGAAAGTTGATTCCGCACAGTGACCGTGAAATCACCTCTTGGGACCGAATAATGCCATGACAGTGACTGAATTCATGAGAAGGGGTGTCAAGAACCCCATGTTGAATATATTACCTATCTGCCCTGGGACCCGGCTAATGGCACTGCCAATGACTGCGGGTCCCTGCACTGGTAAAGCTATGATGTGTGAGTATAGCTACTTGAGACCTGCAGATACACCTAAGTCCAACCCCAGCAAATGGTATATGTTTGTTCTCTCCACTATCCTACTAGGGATAAGTGTAACTACCTGAGAAATATGAAGGGTACAATTGTACAATTACTAGGATACATGTGGCTCTGGGTGGGGGTGGGGAGTTTAATGTACAAATATATAACTGTTTGTGGGTAGTTTCACTGTAATCTTAATCCCTGCAACTGTCCTGCTGTATAAGATGTTTAGTTCCTAAAGTTCTTTGTCTGTTGCAGGTCCTGTTTTCCCTGTTTTGTTTTATTGAGTAAAATAAATAAAGTGTATTAAATAAAAAAAAAAAAGGAACCCCATGTTGAAAATTTAGTGCCAAAAGTCAAAAAAATGGCCACGATATCCACCTAAGTTAGAAAAACCCTATTTATGCCATTATACAGCTTACCGGCATTTCCTCAGTTCACGGTCAGCTTTGAAGAGTGCAGACATGTTCCTGGTCCACCAAAGATCATCACGCCAGCCTCCAAAGGTAAGTATGGTGTGAGGGGGGTGTGAGGAGGTGAGTGCGCAGAGGGTGAGCATGGGTTAGCTGCGGGGGGGCAAGGACTCACCAAGGGACCGTTTTTTTGTTTTATAGGAGTTAAAAAAAAGAGGTATGGCTTGGTACTGGGGTGGCCCCAGCATGCCACCCTAGGTAAGGGGGTGGGAGGTGGGATCACAGAGGGTAGGCGTGGGGTTGGTGGGGAGCAAGGGACTCATTGAGGGACCATTTTCTTATTTCACAGGAATTGAAAAACAAAAAAATGGATGCTGTTGGTATGCTGGGGTGGGTTCCCAGTGTGCCACCTACATGTTTGCTGGGGGGAACTGGAGCCGGTGGGGATTGAGCACCCCCACCAGCCATACAGTGTGTGTGAAGGGGGGCAAGCATGAGCACGCTGGGGTGGGCTCCCAGCATGCCAACTGGTTGTTTTTTTGGGGGAGGGAATGCAGCTGATGGGGGATTGGACACCCCCGTCAGTCACACAGTGTGCTGGGGGGGCCGCAGGAACTGAGGGGGATTGGGCACCCCCCTCATCACACAAGGTGGGGGCCGGGAGAACAGTAGGGAGGGGGAGGAAATTAGCAGAGGGAGGAAGTGGGAGGGTATTGTTGCCGAGCTCTGCATGACAGCAGTTTGGCTGAGGCAGTATGTTAATTGCATACATGCTACCACCACTGATTGCAGAGGACCCTTTCTCGGAAGTGAAGACCAACACAGCCGAACTGCTGTGATACACAGCTCGGCATGTATTGGTCCCATAGGGTTGGGCCTGCTACACTGAGCACTGCATTGGGGAGGAGGGTCACACACCTCCAAAACACATACTGTTGCAAGACATTCCTTGCGCATGCATGCAAGTGAACATAAAAAGGCCATACAAATGTTAAAAAAACACTCCACTCCGGGTCCAGATAACATGAATACATATTTAATAAAATAAACTATGGATCAGATAATACACCCCTTAACTATAATATTTAACAAATCCTATAAAATTGGGAATGTTCCAGAAGACTGGTGGAAAGCCATGGTCATACCCATACACAAAAAGGAAATAAAATGAGTAAGGAAAACTACCTCTCCATCAGTCGCACCTCTATCATTTGTAAAATTATGGAGAATCAAGGATCACACACAACATGGTTTCCACACGGGTTGTTCGTGCACTACAAATTTGGTTAATTTCTTTGAAAATATCAGTAACAGTATTAAGAAAAACTTACCCATAGATATAATTTTCCTAGATTAAAAAAAAAAAATTTGATTTGGTCTCACACATCTTACTCATTTTAAAAATAATAAATCTAGGATTTAATGGATTCACAGTTAAATGGTTTGCAAGGTGGTTAAAAAACAGATTGCAAAATGTTAGGACAGGTGACACAGTATCTGATGTCATAGATGTCACAAGTGGTGTTCCACAGGGTTCCGTCTTGGGACCAACAATGTTTGGTGTATTTATAAGCGACCTTCATTTTGGTGTCATCAATCAGCTCAGTGAGTTTGCTGATGACACAAAAATCTCACCAGAGGTGGATATTGTGGAAAAAATATCATTACTTAAACAAGATTTGCTATTAATAGAAAGCCGGGCAACAACCAATGAAATGGCTTTTAATACAGAAAAATGCTCAGTCATATACCTGGGTTAAAAAAAAAACAATATTAAATATCATCTGCTTGGGAAAATTATCAAATCAGGAACATCGGAAAGGGATATAGGTATTATAGTAAATAACCAACTTACCCCAGGAAACCAGTGTAGAAAAGTCATACAAGCTGGGAATCGCATACCTACAGCTTTTAAATGGTCATTTTTCTGTAGGCATGAAACCTGCATTTTGCTGCTGTATAAATTCCATATTAGACCTCATATAGACTATTCAGTATCCTTCTGGGCTCCGTACCTTTGCAAAGATAAACAAAAGTTCTAGAAAGCTTGCAAAGAAAAGCAACAAAGCTAATCCCTATGATTAACATTTTGTCCTATCAAGATAGACTAAGGTCTTTGGGGCTATATGATTTACAAGTGAGAAGAGATCGAGGGCACCTACTTTTACTATACAATATTTTAAATGACCACAAACTGATGAAGGGATGCAACATCACAATAGTGGACAAATCATCATATGTAAGATGCCATAATAAGCAGATTTATATTCCTAGAACAGCCATGAATAAACGCAGGAATTATTTTACAATCAGATCCATTATGCTATGGAACACTCTGCCACAACACATTGCTGAATTCAAAAACTCTTCAGAATTCAAAAAAGAACTGGACAAATACCTTTTGAATAAGGATATCTAAATCTGCCCCATAAGGAGTGCGGAAGGTGGTCTTGATTGGCCTAGTGCATAATTCCACTTTAATAAAACCAAGTAATACCAAGTAATACCTCTCCTACACCCCTCATTCAAGCCACAATTTAACTTCTTCCATGTTCTTCTGTTGCTCTAGTCATTTGTTATAAAAACATACTTAGCACCTGGCTCAGTGCCAGGAGCATGACTTTGCTTTTTTTATTAAATAAAATGTCAGGGGTGTGTGTGTGTGGGGGGGTGTAGAAAGTAATTGGGTTGGGGAGAGGGGTAAACATAAGACTAGATCTGGCCACCTGGAAAGGTCTAGAGTGTTGGTTTTTTTATCATTTGACTTGAAGAGGTCTGAAGAGGCCCAAAACTTCAACTGGACAGAATCAAAGGCAAAAGTGCTGAATTCTGGCATGTTCACTGAATACAGAGTCAGCATCCATTTATCATTAGTGCAAATATCCCTAAGCTCAGTTTCATCTCAGATTCCTGGGGTAACAATTTTAGTTGATGCTGCAAGTCACAATGGCGGTGATCTTTCTTGGTGTTCATGGCAGATCATCCATTCAGATTATATAGGACAAATTTGCCATGTTGAATCTTAGATGAGGCAATGTCTCAGACAGGCATACCATAGCTGAGCACAAGCAGTAGGCTACAGTAGTCTATTACTTAACTGTTGGCACTGGTCATTTGACTTTTTGACCTGTAGAGCACACCTATTGTGCATTGAATATTTTGGTAAATTTAAGATAGCTGGAGCTCAAGCATTAATATAGGATTAAGGAGCAGGCCAGATATTTGTAAGTTTCAGTCACTCAGTTGGAATTTGGTCATTGGTTAGTATTTGAGAGGAGTTATGGATAAGATATAGGTTAGGGTTTCTTTTTATTTAGGACTTTTAAAGATTTTTCTAGTGCAGTGAAATTTACTCCATTGGTAGTGTTTACATCTTCAGTTGCATTTGAACTCCTATGCAGTACTGCATCATCTGGATACACAATTACTTTGGATTGTGTGTATACCTTTGGGAGCTGGTTTGTAACTAACGAGAACAGCAGAGTCCCAAGAACTGACCCTGCAGCACCTCCTGTGCTACAGCATGGGGAGCAGACATGATTCCATTATGTTTATTCATCTGTTCTCGGTTATGCAGGTGGTCATTGATCCTGCTAACAGCAAATGCACCAAAACTGTAAGCATAGAGCTGTTGGATAAGCATGGTGTGATCCACATGGTCAAAGGCCTTGGTTAAGTACAAAAACACAGCATCAGTGG
Organism: Neoceratodus forsteri; assembly: GCA_016271365.2. Classification (NCBI taxonomy): domain Eukaryota; kingdom Metazoa; phylum Chordata; order Ceratodontiformes; family Ceratodontidae; genus Neoceratodus; species Neoceratodus forsteri. The sequence goes on along the minus strand of CM028132.1, from coordinate 187,707,775 downwards.
CATGTTCAGTTTCTGTGCCACGGAACAAGTAATTTGTGAACCTAGCCAGTGCGGTCATTGTGCTAGGATTTTGCTGAAATTTATGTTGGCAATTGTGAGGAGTTAGTTGTCTTCAAGGTAGTTAGAGATTTGCCTACTGTACTAAATTTTCTCTTACAGCTTAGCCAAACATGACAGGAATGATACAGACCAACAGTTTTCAGTAGCATGTGGAGACCTCCCTTTATGAACAGGTACTACATGTGGAAATTTCCACAGTTTGGGTACTTGACTACTATGAAGGAAAGGTTATAGATTTAAGCAAGTGGTGTGATAATGGCAGTGGGGACTAATTTCAAATATCAGGACTTAAGCTTATTGCTTCCTGAAATGTTGTTTCCTCTCAGTACCCTCAGCAGTTTATAAACCTCTTGATCTGTAGTGTTTTATTGGTAGAGTTTGGCATTATTTTGGATGAGGGTGTCAGAACTGGAAATCGGGGGAGAGGCTCTTTGTATTTATAGACACCTGTGAAAGCAAGAGTTGAAAGTATTGGTAATAGTGGCCTGGTTAGTTATTTCGGTATCACCCTGTAAGAGTTTATATTTATTATGTCTTGTACTTGTGTGTGACAGTGTAAACACTACATTGGGAAACAAGAGGTTAACATCTTGTTTGAGGCAGAGGAAGTGCGTGGAATGCAACGTGAACAGGCAATGGGGGGGTGCCTCCCCAGGTGTTGCTAATTAGAGGGATTGCAAAAAAGCAGGGAGAATCCATCAGGGAGTCATTTAGAAGCTGTAAACTGCTGCAGGGAGGAGATACTCCTAGGCAGAGAACCCTGCAAGATGGAGGGTGGAATGTAAGACAGGAACCAGAACAGAAAGCCAAGGAGAATGGTTAATTTTTGGAGAGAGCCACTGGGGAGAAGTTGAAACCTGCTGTTGAGAAAGAGACCATTTCTAGAGCAGAGAGTCCTGAGGTAAAGGATCAGCCTAGCCAGCTGGGCCAAAAACAGTGAGTGGAATGTACTGCTAATAACAGCCTGCAAATAAGGCTAAAAGGGAAAACTGTTTGTGTTTGATTTGAGAGTGTGCATTCAAAACTGCTGGCCCACAAACCATTTATGTTTGATTTGAGACTGTGCATTCAAAACTACTGGACCATAAACCGTTTATGTTTTGTTTGAGACTGTATATTGAAAAAACAGCTGGCCCACATAGGTGGTTCAAAGATTCCTTTTGTCAAGTCAGCCTGAAAGAACTGTTTTGTGTTAACCTTTATGTTACCTGACCAGGCTGGATAAGTGGAACTGCCTGATTATGCCTTTCTGGAGCAATAACTTACATTTGGAGCAATAAAAGTATGTTTTCTTCTGTGAACTTTAAACCCAGAGTGTTGCCTCTCCATCTACCATTGGCCAGCTTGTCACATTGTGTTTATCATTTCACAGGAATTTTGAAATATCTCAGCCTGATGTAGTTCCAGGATTTCCAGAAATTCTTTTTTGTCTCATGAATTTCTTTTTAGGTGCCAACAAGCATTGCTTGCCGCACCACTTGTAGTAATGCATACTCTTTTCTGCATTTACTATAGAGTCATGTTACATTTACTCTGAATATTTTGTTACAGAGAAAATGCCAAATCAATCTAGAAGCACTAGGTTTCAAACCATGGAACTATTAGTTCTAGTTATAGACAGTCAATCCAAATTAATTCCGGCTATGGCTTGTGTTTAGGATTGAATGTAACTTGAGCCGGAATCACTCTAACAACTTTTTTCAGGGAGACACTGCAGTTGATTATTAAGCTCCTTAGTGCCAGTGTAGGTGTGTTAGTCAGGTATCCTAATGGGAGGGGAATCTGTACCGAGTTAGAATTATTTTACTGGTTGCTACACAGCAAAGACAAACACTGGTAAATGCCGTCATGTTTGTTGGCATACTAAAAAAGAGAAATTGTGACGCTTAGTACAGTAAGTAAAGGAGGGTAAAGTAAACAACTTTTATTAATGAAATTGTTATGCTTAGTGACATGGTAAATTATTTTTTACTTTTATTTTTCACAAAGTTGTTTTGTACTATGGAAAGCCCAGTTAAGTTACAGCATCTTGATTCCAGTGGGTACCTGCATTTACTTAGCTTTACAATATATTTACCCAGGATTGTCCAGCTTAGATGCAACATTTCATTTTCAGTAACCTGTTCAGGGGCACACAACATTTGGCTATAGCAAGGTTTAAACCAGTGGTAGTCTGGTTAACAACAGTGGTCAGTGTCAATGGCTCAGTAGGAAGCACACTTACCTCTTGTGCCAAAGATTCTGAAGGTTGTGGGTTCTAGTCCACACAGGCACTTGGGGGTAATACCCATAACTGTCACTATAGTGCAGTACTAGGGGGGCACTGCACTAGTGAGGTGCTATCCTTTGGATGAGACATTAAGCCAAAGTCCCTTCTGCCCATTTCTGGTCACTGTCCAGGTGGAAGTAAATGATCCCATGGCACTTACTGAAGAAGAGTATGGGTATTTGTACATATTCACAAGTTCAAATTATAATAACACATTAAAAGAACACATAACTGATACCCCTATAATAGCATCCATATGTGAAAAAAAAATATTCAAAAAATAAACCAAAAGAAAAATAAGGTCGACAAGCATATAATTAACCAAGGAATCAATCAACAACAAAAGGAAGAAAATCAAATATTCTATCACCTAGGGAAAATCCAGGACATATTTTTCCAGAATTGCTGCCATAAAGAAACTGGAGCTATCTTCCAGTCCTGACAAAACATTTCAGTCAAAGCGTGTTTGAGCCCGTTCCCTATTTCCTTCACCTGGATTGTTTTCAGATAAATTGCCAGTTGGCGTCTGGCCTGTCACACAAAAAATGCAACAATTGCAAACCATACCATTAATGTACCAAAATCATATTTCTGCCAACCTTGTTGTAGTTACTTGAACACCAGTTTCTCTTAAGTAATGGATAGAAATAAACCATTTCCCCACAGAGAACTAACACTCTTCTAAAATTCCCTTGCCCAGGGGCATGAGATAAAGATATTCTTGAGTCTCCAAAATGCTGGTACAGAACTTCTTGGGAAAAAACCTCTCTTCTGACATCACAGATGGGATTAAGGGTCAAATGTGTCTGTTCGCAGATGACACCAAGCTCTGTGGGAGGGTGGACATGGAGGAGAGAAGACAGTAACTTAGAGAGGACCTCGCTTGACTAGACAAGTGGTTTGGCATTTGGCAGCTGGGGTTGAATGCCAAAAAGTGTAAAGTTTTGCACTTGGGTGGTGACGAATCTGGTGCCTAAATACTGGTTGTGCAGCATGCAGGTAACCAGATCAGAGGAAGTAAAGGACATTTGAGTAATAATCACAAGTGACCTGAAACACTGCACACTGCAAAACAGCAGCAGGCAAAGCAAATTGAATGCTGGGCTGCATAGCCTGGGGAACTACCACCAGGAAAGCAGAGGTCTTTCCGCCACTGTGCAGGTCACTAGTAAGATCACTCCTGGAGTAGTGTTCAGTTTTGCTGCCCATATCTTAATAAGGATATCAGCTTGCTGGAGAAGGTCCAGAGAAAGGCAACCAAGATGATCCAGGGACAGCAGGGCAGCACGTATGAGAAGAGGCTCGAGGAGCTCAACATGTACTTTCATGAGGAAAGAAAGGGAGAGGGGGACATGATTGAGACCTTCACTTACCTTAAGGGTACTAACAAGGTGAACACTGAGGGCCTCTTCAGCCTTGGCAGGAACCAGACCTCTAGGGGGCACAACCTAAAGCTGGTGGGGGGAAGGTTCAGGAGGGAGAAGAGGAGACACTTTTTCACCAAGAAGGTGGTGGCCAAGTGGAATGAGCTACTAGAAGAGCTGATATCCTTAAAAATGGTGGACAACTTCAGCAGGGGGTGGGACAGAGTGAGAGGAAAAGTTGCAGGTAGAACGGGGGTGAGTGCGGGTATTAGGGAAAGTTCAGGAAGGACAAAAAGGAAATGTGGAGGAGGCAGTTCCCTTTTTAATTACATAGGAAGCTGCACAACTGAACAGACTAGACAGACTGTAAGGACTTTATCTGCTGGCATGACTGTATGTTCATACGTATATTCATATGTAAGCTACACTTTGAAAGTTGTAACATTTGAACAGTTAATACAGTTCTCTTGTGATGCTACATGCATATACATGTCAATATAATATTGTTAAAAATGACAGGACATTAAAAATGCAGTGAATCACTGTATGTTTTTATATCAATAGGAAACATTTTTTTAAAACATATATATGGGCATGGTAGCGATACGTTATGATATATCAACTCACCTGATTCCAAGCTTTCATTGTTTAAAAAACTAAGGGCTCAATTTTCAAAACTCTGATTTTGATGTAAGGTGCCTGCATCAAACAGAAGGGACGCAAGGGGCAGCTTGTATCAAAAATTGTGGCGTTTGCAATCCTGGAAGGCCAGTTGTAGCACAAATGGAGACCCTCAGCACCAGACCAGCCATGTGCCAAGGTCAGGGAAGCACCAAGGTTCTAGGGGGCTTGTGGCAGATGCAAGCTGCAGCATCCCCTTAATGGTATTCCAACAGCCAGCGGGATCAACCAGGACTTAGACCACCGAACAGAGGGTGTAACAGCCCTTGTGTCACCCTTGCAGACAGTGCAGGGCAGGAGCAGGGGCTCGCTTGGAGTCCAGACAAGTGGACAGCTGTCCGATAACCATGGCAGAGGACAACTGCCATGCAGCCAGGTGCAGACTGCACCAGGAATGGTGCCAGCCAGACCCCCAAGTGTGCCCCATCTGCCTACTGGACCTGCAGCAGGAACTCCTGTTGGCAGCTGGTGTGGAGGTCCTGGGCATGGCCCCATACACCCATCTGATGCCTGTCCCCACTCTGGCACTGCAGCCTGTGTTGGCTCCCTGGGTCTTTCACTTGTCCCTGTGCTGTGCGGCAGGGTTGGCATTCCATGCCACCATGCCACACCCTCTGCCAAACTCCTCCCATGCAGCAAATGTGTGGCACACAGGAGCAGCTGCCACAACCTGCAGGTGTTTGGCACCAGGACCCCTCCTGTATGATAATTGGGCGCAGGGTCCCAGGCACACTGAGGATCGGTGAAAGCTGCCATTTGCACTGTTTACATCAATCTTTGAGGATCAAGCCCCAAGTCTCTAGCCCTAACATTTCCTGGGTTATCAGATTTTAAAGAAAATATCTTTTGTAAGGTCTAGCTCTGGAACTGTTGGGGCAAGAAACTTATTTTTTTGAAATGAAAGATTGGTGTCCAGCCATTAAGAAATGGTGTTATTATACTACTACTTTGTAACAGCAGTAATTAAAGAGCCACCAATGCCTCGAGAAGAATTTGAAAATGTAATATTAGGACACAAAGCAGCTTATATTTCTCATTTGCTGTGTTTCTTATCCCTATTATTGATTACTGGGGTCATGAGCATGCAAACAGGATAGATGTTTCTTGAGGGGGCTCATCAGCTTATATTGCTTCTTTCCAACCTGATGTCATAATCTTCTGCATGTTACAGCATAGTTATTCCCATGGCAACAGACTGTGATGTCAGAACACAACATTATAATTTCAAGTAGGGAATAAACTATAGAGACAGATGAACTGTAAGGGATAAAGATTTTGCTTTTATGAGCATTTCTTCACTAATAAATAATGGAGAGGATAAACCTATAGAAAATATATGAAAGACAAGCAGAACTGTGTGTAAATATGATGTTTTCCAAAGTTTTCCCAAAGGCGTCAGTATATATATATATATATATATATATATATATATATATATATATATAATGTATATATATATACAGTATATATATGTACATACATAGATACATACACAGTGTCGGCAGATAAGGGCCTATGGCCCACCCAGTCGGCCCATTTGAGCTTATAAGTTCAGTTTGTTTTCCTAGAAGTCTGTTTCCTTACCCCTGACCTCTAGAATTCCTTTATGTCTATCCCATGCATTCTTAAATCCTGTGATTGTTTCAGCCCCCACTACTTCTCTGGCAGGGTGTTCCACTTGTCCACCACCCGCTCTGTGAAGAAATTCTTTCTCATGTTTCCTCTGAATCGCCCTCCTCCAACTTCATCCCATGCCTCTAGTCCTGGAACATCTTTTTCGCTTAAAAATAGTGTTTTCCTGCACTCTGTTTCTCCCTGTAAGATACTTGTATGTCTCTATCATATCCTCTCTCCCTCCTCTCCCTCCAGGAGTACATGTTCAGTTCCTTCAACCTGTCTTCATAGGACTTGTGATGCAATCCATGCACCATCTTTGTTGCCCTCCTCTGAACCTTCTCTACCCTGTCTATGTCCTTACATAGGTATGGTCTCCAGAACTGAACACTGTACTCCAGGTGGGGCCTCACTAGTGTCTTGTATAGCGGAATTATGACCTCCCTTTTCCTGCTGGTGATGCCCCTGCCTATACATCCCAGCATCCTATTTGCTTTACCTGATGCCTTGTCACACTGTTTCCCTACCTTGAGGTCATCAGAGATGACAACCCCAAGATCCCTTTCCTGCTTGGTGCATGCTATATCCTCACCCCCCCCAACTGATATATTGTGCCAGGGTTTTTGTGCCCCATATGCATTATCTTGCACTTCTTTGCATTGAATTTCAACTGCCAAACCCTTGACCATTCTTCAAGTTTCTGCAGGTCCCTTCTCATTCTGTCTACACCCTCTGGTGTGTCTACTCTGTTACAGAGCTTTGTGTCATCAGCGAACAGTGAAATTCTGCCTTCTAGATCCTGCGCAATGTCACTGATGAAGATGTTGAATAGGACCGGTCCCAGCACTGATCCCTGTGGTACCCCACTGGTCACTCTTCCCTCTGTGGAGTGACAGCCATTTACCACCACCCTCTGTGTCCTGCCACCCAGCCAGTTACCTACCCACCACACTACTGTCCTGCCCACACCCATATTCCCAGTTTGTGTAATAGTCTTCTATGGCACAGTGTCAAAGGCCTTGCTGAAGTCCAGATAGGCCATGTCCACTGCCCTCCCTGATCCACCTCCCTAGTCACCCAGTCAAAAAATTCAATGAGATTGGTCTGACATGACCTCCCCCTGGTGAAACCATGCTGCCTTGGGTCCTGTAGTCCATTGACAACCAGATGTTCCACCAATCTCTCCTTCAGAAGTGCTTCCATGATCTTTCCCACTACCGAGGTGAGGCTGACTGGTCTGTAGTTCCCTGCCTCCTCTTTGTTCCTGCTTTTGTATAAGGGGACTACATCTGCTGTCCTCCAGTCTTTGGGTACCTCCCCTGTTTCCAGTGATTGGCTAAACAGGATAGCCAGAGGTTCAGCCACCACCTCTCTTAGTTCTTTAAGGGACCCTGGGTGCACCCCATCTGGCCCCATTGCTTTGTCAACTCTTATTACTTCCAGTTCCTTCAGGACCCTTTCCTGTAAAGAGACTTGTGTCCATTTCTGCACCATTCTCACCCCTTGTACCCCTTCAGACCCATTACCCCTCTTCCTCAGTAAAGACTGGCAGAAATACCTGTTCAATATGTCAGCTTTACTGTTGTCATCCTCCACGGACTCCCATCCTCCCCTTCAGTCTCACTATCCCTCCGCTTGTCTTTCTTTTTCACTTATGTACCTGTAAAAGGTTTTGTCCCCTTTAACCACTGATTTTGCAATGTGTTCTTCTGTCTGAGCTTTGGCTTCCTCACTGACTTCCCTGCCTCCCTTTGTTTCTCCTGGTACTTCTCCCTATCCCTTCTGCCTGTGTCTTTTGTATTGCCTGAATGCTATCTTTTTGGCTTTCACTTTCTTTGCTACCTCTTTGGAAAACCATAATGGTCACCTCTTCCTTTTCCTCTTGCTAACCTGCTTAATGCATAATTCTGTTGTTCTTATAATCCCCATTTTAAATACTGCCCATTGTTCCTCAACCCCTGATTCCTGTCCCATTCCTTAATGCCTCTTCAAGTATTTCCCATTTTCCCAAAGTCGCCCCCTAAAATCCAGGATACGTGTTTTGTGTGGTTTGGTTCTGCTCTTTCTGTGATTTCAAACCACAATGACTGGTGGTCACTGTTACCCAGGTGCTCCCCACTGTTACCCCATTACACTGTCCCTGTTTGTGAGCACAAGGTCCAGTATTGCCTTCTGCCGAGTTGGTTCCATGACCAGTTGCTTGAGGAAGGCACCCTGAAGGGAGTCCAGGATAAATCTGCTCCAAGTTGATGCTGTTGCTGGGATGCTCCAGTCCACGTCTGGAATATTGAAGTCTCCAACCAGTACTACCTCACCCTTGTCTGCCATCCTTTGGATGGCTAGCATCAGCTCCCTATCTGTTTCTTCCTCCTGGGCTGGTGGTCTATAGACCACACCTGTGTGGATGGCTGGCCCCATTTTCCTTTCTAGCTTAACCCACAGTATCTCTCCCCCATTTTGTTCCTCCTGGATCTCTGTGGCCCTTATGTCATTTTTCACATACAGTGCCACTCCTCCTCCCTTCCTGCCTGCTCTGTCTCTTCTGAATATGTTGTAGCCAGGTATGGCCATCTCCCAGTCATGGTTATCATTACACCAGGTTTCAGTGATGGCCACAATGTCCAGGTCTGACTGTACCATGACAGCCTCCAGATCTTCCATCTTGTTGCTAAGGCTCCTGGCATTTGCACACACGGCTTTCCATGATTTGACCTCCCTAGTCTGCTTCACTTTCTACTCCAGCCCATTCCTTGGTTGTCATTTATCCCTGGTTCTCCTTGCTGTCTGCCCTTCTGCTGAATTTTGCCCCCTTTTCTGCTTATCCACCTTTTGGACACTAATCTCCATATTTTGCACACCGCTTTGCAGAGATAGCCACTACTCTGGTTCACTGGTTCCACTGCTAGCTATGGGGGGTGAGCAAGTAGGTACCCTCCTTGCTGGCCTGCCACCCCCCCCTTTGCTAGTTTAAATGCTTGTCAATGTAGCATTTAAACTTATCATTGAGTACTTGGATTCCCCTCCAGGATGGATGCAGGCCGTCAGGCTTGAACAAACCTCCATCCTCCAGGTGGGTCCCCAGTCACCAATGAATCCAAACCTTCCTCACAGCACCAGTTCTTCAACCATGAGTTAAAGTTCCTGGTGCATGCACTCCTATGTCTCTCCTTGCCTCTCACAGGTAGTACTTCTGAGAAAGTGACAGAAGTAGCTACTTGCTTGAGACCCTCCCAGTTTCCTAAACTCTTCCTGAACTTCCTTTGGCTCCCCATTTGCCAAGTCATTAGTACCTAGGTGGATAATGACATCCAGCTCACCCTCCCGTCTTGCCTTCCCAGTGATCCCCAGTATCTTCCTTCCATCCCTCCATGCCGTGGCACCTGGTGACACCTCACCTCCCTGTCCTCTCCCTCCTGTGTTTCCTAGCTAGATCCCTCTTCTGATGGAGTCCCCACCAGGATTCACTTCCTCCTCCTCTGGGGTCCACTGCTTTTCCCACTGAGGTCACCTCCTTGGCTAACCTCCACATCCTTTCCTTCCACTTCTCTGGTACCTCTATTTGGTTGTCCTCATTTGCCAGTGTGGCATATGAGTTCTTGAGAGGAATAGGATCTGGGATGTGCCTCTGCCTGACTGCTCTAACCCTCCCTGAGCCCACTGTCATCCAAGTGCTCCTCGTTCTCAGCATCCTTTGAGGCAGCTGCATTGGACTGGGTGGTCCCTGGATAGGGGTGATGGTACTCCTGACCCAGTTTACTTCCACTCTGAGTCTGGTTACCTCATCCCACAGTCCAGAGAGATGCATGCAGATAGGGCAGCACCTCAGTGTCCAGAAGGTCTGCCTGAATATGGCTGCACCACAGCCACTGCATTGCACCACTCCCCACATTATACTGCAATTCCACAACTTGTCTGCTACTGAAACTCTCTTAGTTCTCTTTTTATTAATTTACAGTACTAAAAATCCTGTAACTGATCCTCAGATATTTTTTTTTTAAGGAAAAAGAAACCAATAAATAAATAAATGAGTCGAAACACTTGTCGTGCTGAGGGTGGGCTTCTTCCCCCTTAGGCCCCTCCTACTTCACACCTCTTACTATACCCTGTGTTTAGCTCCTGTCAATCAGATTTATCAGGGCATATAATTAAGAGTTGGGGAAGGAGGGGCGAAATTTGCAGCAATTAAAGACAGCACAGAATTACACCACCACTATGTTTTAAATTTTCAACAGCCCAAAAACAATTATAAGTAAAGACAACAAAGAAAGAAAGTATAGTGTCACTACAAGCCCACAATCTAAGTTTAAAAGAAAAATACCAATTACCAGTTACTCTAAAGCACTGAATTGAATATGTTTCCTTCCTTCTCCTTCTGGCTTCTTCTCATGTATATATATATAATAGTGGCGCATTAACACCAGTATATTAGGAATGAGTGCAAACGTCTACCTTAAACCCAAAATGTGGAACCTTAATAACTTTGGAAACACTGAATGGATTTGCAAGAAATATGGCATGCATAATATCTGGGATAGTTCCCTTGACTTGCAGAATTTTGTGCAAATTTGTTCTGTGGTTTGTGAGATGGAAATTGTAAAACAATCCTAAATTTACCCATTTTTTCACATTTCTGTGTCCACCTGTAGCTCAGAAATGTCTTTATGTTGTGGTCTGATATTTTCAGGGCAGAAAGCCGGTGGGTCACAGATGTGCCTTTTGAAGGTTTGGTAAAAAAATATTAATTTGTTCTAAATTTATTACATTTTTAATTTCCCCATTATTTCCTATGAGCAAATTTATATGTATAATGAAACTGAAAGTACTTTTCGCACACTGTCATCCAGTTATGCATACTTTGCACCTTAATAACTTTGCAACACTTCATGGATTTGCATGGCATTTTGCATCCATAATCTCTTGGGGTAATTCACCTGACTTGCCACATTGTTCGGGAATCGAATTTGTAGTTTTTGAGATACAGAGCGTCAAAACATCCTACATTTACCAGTTTTTTTTTACATTTCTTTTTTCACCTATATCTCCAAAATGGCCTTTGGTAGTGATATGAAAATTTCAGAGTAGAAAGCATTTGCCTCACAGATGTGCCTTTTGAAGGTGTGGTGCAAAAATATTAATATGTTCAAAAGTTATTAAACTTTTCATTTCCTATTATTTCCTATGGGAACATTCATATGTCAGGCACAAAAGTTGTAATTTGCGAAAGTTACATAACTTGTGCAAGATACTGTCAGGCACAAAAGTTGTAATTTGTGCAAGTTATATAACTTGCAGAACATGCTGTTGTATTTTGCACAAATTACATAATTTGCACAAAATACAATAGTATCTTGCGCAAGTTATATCATTTGCATAAAATACATGTTAAACCTGAATTTGTGAACCTTAATAACTTTGTAACTGTTTCTTAGATTTGCATCATATTTGACATCAATAATTTCTAGGGGAAGGTCTCCTGATGTACCTGATTTCATGTACATCAGTTGTGTGGTTTTTGGGATACAGAGCATCAAAAAATCCAAACTTTATTAGTTTCTAAATTTTACATTTTTTTTGTCCACCTGTGTCTCAGAAAAGGCTTTAGGTTGTGGTCTGACATTTTCAGGGTAGAAAGTCTTTACCTCACTTATTTGCTTTTTGAAGGTTTGGTGAGGAAATATTAATCCTTTCTAAAGTTATTAAACTTTTAATTTCCCATTATTTGCTATGGGAAAATTTTGTATGTCAGGCAGAAAAGTTGTAATTTGCGCAAATTACATAACTTGTGCAAGATACTGTCAGACACAAAAGTTGTAATTCGCTCAACTTTCACAAGATACTGTTGTATTTTGTGCAGAATACAACAGTATCTTACACAAGTTATGTAATTTGCACAAATGGGAGTGCAAGGTCCAAATGGCCCTGTGTTCCCACTGTAACATAAAGATAATGTTATACTGTCTCAGTAAAGAGATGGTAGCACAGGGTCCAAAGAACCTTGCCCTCCCACTGTAAAATAAGGATACTGTTATAGTGTCTCAAGGATACTGATGTACTATCTCAATGGAGGGATGGGAGCGCAGGGTTCTTTGCACTGACACCATAAAATAAGGATACTATTATACTGTCTGAAAAAGTAAGGAAATTAATTGCAAAAAACTTCATTAATGCACCATTAGGGTTGAAGAGCAAAAAGTAGGGAAATGTGATCTCAGAGTTTCCAAGCATAAGACCCTGTCCCATCCTTGGCTTCCAACCTGAACACCCCACCCTCACTCTCAGCTTCCAACCCTAAGGACCACTTCCACCATGCATGCAGGAACAGGTGTGAGGGGTGTGCCTTGGATTTTCGAGCCCTAATGTTCACCCCATTTCAATAGTTAATAACCTGACATGGGTACAGAATAAAACAATGAGGTGAGCATTAGGGTTCGCAGCCCCAAGGCACACCCTCACACCTGTTCCTGTCATGCAGGGTGGAAGGTGGCTCTAGGGTTGGAAGCTGAGGGGGGTTCTCGTTGGAAGCTGAGTGGTGGGAGCACTTTCCGTTTTTTGGAAACCCTAAGATCACATTTTCCTACTTTATGCTTCAACCCTAATGGTGCGTTAACATTAGCTTGTAATGAATATATATGTGTATATATATATATATATATATATATATATATACACACATATATATTCATTAAAAATGCAAAGCATCATGAGCTGCATATGCAAATCACCACAGAATGTTATGCTGGTCCAACTTTAAGCAGAATTGCATGGTGCGAAGGCCCTCTCACACAGTTTGCAAGGGTGCTAACAGAAGACATAGACATGTGTTTCGTCCTACCAGGACTCATCAGTATGCCTCGTCTGTTTGACACCCCAGTGGAATAGACCAGCTACCCCTAAGGCAGTGTGCCTGGGATATATTGTGGTGAACCCATGCAAACTGTGTGAGAGGCCTTTCGGCACCATGCAATTCTGCTTAAAGTTGGACCAGCATAACATTCTGTGGTGATTTGCATATGCAGCTCATGATGCTTTGCATTGTGGGGGCATGTGTGACTTTGTATTTTCTTGAAACTTGGCTTCCCAGCCAAATGCCCTTTGGGGTAACCCTTGCCTCAGTGTTTACACACAGAGGTTCTTTGTCTTTTAAATAGTTTTTTATTTTAATGGGTTCACCACAATATATCCCAGGCACACTGTGTTAGGGGTAGCTGGTCTATTCCACTGGGGTGTCAAACAGACGAGGCATACTGATGAGTCCTGGTAGGACGAAACACGTGTCTATGTCTTCTGTTAGCACCCTTTGCAAACTGTGTGAGAGGCCTTTCGGCACCATGCAATTCTGCTTAAAGTTGGACCAGCATAACATTCTGTGGTGATTTGCATATGCAGCTCATGATGCTTTGCATTGTGGGGGCATGTGTGACTTTGTATTTTCTTGAAACTTGGCTTCCCAGCCAAATGCCCTTTGGGGTAACCCTTGCCTCAGTGTTTACGCACAGAGGTTCTTTGTCTTTTAAATAGTTTTTTATTTTAATGGGTTCACCACAATATATCCCAGGCACACTGCCTTAGGGGTAGCTGGTCTATTCCACTGGGGTGTCAAACAGACGAGGCATACTGATGAGTCCTGGTAGGACGAAACACGTGTCTATGTCTTCTGTTAGCACCCTTTGCAAACTGTGTGAGAGGCCTTTCGGCACCATGCAATTCTGCTTAAAGTTGGACCAGCATAACATTCTGTGGTGATTTTCATATGCAGCTCATGATGCTTTGCATTGTGGGGGCATGTGTGACTTTGTATTTTCTTGAAACTTGGCTTCCCAGCCAAATGCCCTTTGGGGTAACCCTTGCCTCAGTGTTTACACACAGAGGTTCTTTGTCTTATATATATATATATATATATATATATATATATATATATATATAGGGGTGCAGTCGTGCCCCTATAGTTAAGGTTGAGTAGGCAGTTTAATGTTAAACCCCAAATTTTGCATATTAATAACTTTTCAACTGTTCAACAGAGTTGCACAAAATATGGAGTGCAGAGTCTCAGATGGAATATCTCTTGATATGCCAAGTTTTGTTTTGATTGGATTTGTGGTTTGTGTCTAGCGAAGCACCAAAAATGCATTTTTTTGCTTTTTTTTTTTTTGCCAATTTTTGGTGATATTTGCCCATAGTGCTGTGACCACACTGTTTGGAATTGTGGTCCAACATTTTCAGGGCAGAAGGAGATTATCCAAAAGAACAAATTAGCATTAGTTTGGTGAAAAAATATTAATCCATTCCAAAGTTATTCAATGTTGAAGTTTCAGGTTCTGAGCATGCTCAGTTCAGTCTCAGATTTATATGTATATTTTGCGAAAAGGGATTGGGCTCACAATCAAGGATTTTGTCACCTCACAAATGGTGATTTATAAAATTCCCATTCATGAGGAAAAAATATCCCCTTTCGCGAGCCGCCATCTTGTTTTCAGTTTTCCCCAGAAATAAGACGTTATAACTTCTCCCATGGGTGTGTTGTGTGGTGTTACAAGCATTGGTTTTGTTCAGGAAGATGCCCTGTACAAACCCATGGCTTTGGTTTTGTTGTGTTTTCTGAAAAATTGCCATTTTTAAATTTAAAAATCTTTGATCGTCACTCACTAACGATCTTTGTTCGTGAGGTGACAAAATCCTTGATTGTCAGCCGATCCTTGTTCGTGAGCTGTCAAAATCCTTGATCGCAATTTAGAGACCAGATGGCCCTGTCTCACAAACAAGGATCAGCTCATGAATAGGGATTTGGTCACCTCACAAAAGGGGATTGGCTCGCGAAAGGGTATTTTGACAGCTCATGAAAGGGGATTGTTTTTTTAAAATCCCCTTTCTTGAGCTTTCAAAATCCCCTTTTACGAGCTGCCAAAATCCTTTCTTCATGAGCTGATCCTTGTTTGTGAGCTGACAAAATCCTTGAATGCGATTTGTGGACCAGATGGCCCTTTCTTGTGAACAAGGATCGGCTCATGAACAGGAATTCTATCACCTCATGAAAGGGGGTCTTCTAGCAAAAGCAGATTTTGACAGCTCATGAAATGGGATTGTTTTTTCAGTTATCTTTCACCAACTGTCAAAGTCCCCATTTGTGATGTGTCAAAATCCCCATTTGTGAGATGAAGACCAGATGTTCAGATAGGATCTGGTCCTCATCCCACCTCATGAATGGGGATGGCCTCAGGGAAGATGATCCACAATTGTGGATCACTTATTGGTTAAATGAAATGCTGACATTGGGGTGTCCAATCCCCATATCAGCATGTATCTGCCCCCACCACAACACTAATATGGCACACGGGAAGCCCATCCCAATGTGCCAAATATATATTGTTTAATTTTAATGAAATGGTTCCAACACTGGGATGCACACTGCCGGTGTCAGATGATGCCCCCCCACAAAAGCAGAACTGTTCAATTGCCAGCACGGGGTGGCCAATCCCTGTGTCAGCATGTGTCTCTCTTCCCCCCAACACTAATATGGCACACTGAGAGCCTACCCCAGTGTGCCAAAAAATAAGATATTTAGTGAATACACCTGTTAGTAAAGAAAACTGTCCATCAAGGTCTTTTTTTTTTAAACCTGAAGAAAAGATAAAGGTCTCTTGTCGTCTTCCCAGTCCCCCTTCCCCCATCCACACCCTCCTACTGAGCAGTCATCTCCCTTTACCCCCTTACCTCATACTTACCTTCAGAGGTCAGGACCAGCAATCTTCTCTGGACCAGGACACATCTGTACTCTTCAAAGCCGAACCACAAACTGAAGAATCAAAGGTAAGTGCCATATAATACCAGTCAATGAGGGGAGTCAACTTAGGTTGATATCTGAGCCATTTTTGGGAATTTCAACCTGAAAATTTTCAATACGGGGTTCTTGGGACCCCACCTCATGAACAGTGGCACTGTCATTTCTTTACTTGGTCCCAGAAGGTGATTTCAGTTGCTGTGTGGAATTACCTTTTGGGACCAATTAATGAAACAACACTGCCACTGTTCATGAGTTGGGGTACAAAAAAGTCAGTGTTGCAGATTTGGTTAAAAAAATTCCCAAAAATGACTGCGTTATGAGTGTGCATCACACAGTTTCTGTGCAAGCTTGTAACTTTGCCAGTTTTTAATATTTTCACTTCAGATTTTCAACATTGTCATTTTTTTACATCTCCTAATGAACAGTGTAGCTGTCATTTTTCACATCCTGCCTGAAACATGTTTTTGCACCTGTGATGCAGAATGACATGGTTGCTGTGCAAAATCAATTTTTGGGATAGAGTAACAAAATTATAGTGCCTCTGTTTATGAGGGGTGGTCCCAAAAAGTCCATGTTGAAAATCTGATAAAACAATTTCAACAAATGACTTTGTTACAAGTGTGTGTTGCGCAGTTTCTCTGCACGCTCGTAACTTCCCCAATTATTCATGTTTTCACTCCAGATTTTCAACATTGCCATTTTTCACACCACCTCATGAATTGTACAGCTGCAATTTTTTTAAATTCTTTCAAAAAATTTTTTCTGCAACTGTGGTGAAAAAAGGTGTTACAGTTGCACAGAATTACATTTTGACAGGGATTTGAAAGTTTTCTGTAATGGATCTGTGCGGTGAGGTGATAAGGTTATGTTGAACATTTGTGGTGAAAATTATTTAAGATTGCACATACAAAAATGGGCAGCTTGAAAGGAGTGCAGGGCCAGGAGGGCCCACGTGACCAACAACACATATCAGTTACTAATTACATTACTTTCTCAAAAAGTAAGGAAATTCATTGCAAAGAGCTTCATTAACGCATCAGTTAAGGTTGAAGTGACAAAAGTAGGGAAATGAGGCATTAGGGTTGACACCCTAACACCCCCCACTCTACCCTACCATCCCACCTCATCCCCCACTGACCACAGACCAACAGGTGAAGGGGTGTGCCTTGGGGTTGTCAGGCCTCTCACTCCATTCTCCTATACTGTATCATGTAAGTTTTGTTACACATGGAATGGGCAGAGTTAGAACAGTGACTTTTTGTACCAAACAAGTCAATGGTAAAATAGAATTTGATACATTTGGTGTGTGTCCATCAGAATAGCCTCAGTGGAAGGCTTTGAACTTCAGGGGAACATATACTGTAAATTATTCACCTAACTGGTGAATATAAATTGAGAACTATGTGTTATGGAGTGTCTTTAGGGTACTTAAATGGCTGAATATATAATAAATAATAGGTAGGTGAAATGGAAAGACTGGGTGTGCCACACAGTCCTTCTCTGCCATCAACTTCTATGTTTCTAAATGCTGAACTATGGAGAAGGTGTGAATTCTGCTGTAAAGAAAGCTGAATGTGAATTACAGAATGCCTTTGATTATGTTCAGCTTTTTTTCATAAGAACAAATTTGTTTTAAATGCAAAACCAAAAAAATATTATTCCCAACATTACTCTGTAGAGGTGATCCTACTGTGTATAGTCAGTTGATGAAACAATAGGAATATTAACCAAAGATAGCATGACTTTGCAACAGGCTGAGTCATACCAATATCTAGGGGTATGGCTAGATGAAAAATGCAAATGTGATATTCATATAGACAAGACAATGGCAAATTTGAGACATAAATTCTGGATGCTGTAAAGGGTACAAAATGCTTGCCTTGACTGCATGCAGACATACTGGGTGAGATTTTCAGCCAAGTGCATCCATTTTCCAAATGCAACTGTGGGTTTCTGCCCGAAGAATTAGCCCACAAAAAGTTGATCCAAATTTCAGGACAGAATTTTGAAATTGCATCCAAAAAATGAATGTGGGTCCCACAGTTGCAGCGACGTTGCCATAAACTGTAAAATGTTGCAAATGCATCCATATGTATGTGAATAGAATGCATTCATCTGAGCACATCTTTGTGGAGTGGACTCAGCATGTGTCCAAAATACAGATGCAAGTGCTGGGTCCACCGTTTTGAAAATTCCACTCAGTGCTATTACAGTGATTGTCTCTGTACTAGACTACAGAGATCTGCTGTTCTCAGGGGAATCATGGAGGGAGCTGACTAAACTGGATATGATTTACAGCAGGTTTGCCTTCTTCATCCTTAATGCCCCCTCCAACAGAACTCATCATTGCCAAATGTACTTGGAGTTGGGATGGCTAAGGTTATACAGCATATAAGAAGGCAACTAAACACCATCAACTTTATTTATCAACTTTATGTATCAGTGTCATAAAGATAGGTTCCCAAGTTAAATAAAGGATAGCTTAGAGATAAAGCAATCTAAAGAAGGGCTAAAATCTTCTGTGGGAGCACAAGACATTCCACCTCCAAGAAGGTCTAGTATTGGAAGATCTTTTTTCTCTCAAGGTCACAATATGTGGAACTTGATTTTTAATATTTTTTAGACCAATAAATGGAACAGCAATCTTAAAGAAACTTAGAAGTGTGTTACAGTGCCACTAATAAAAAATTCATTGTGGTGCCCTCAATATGGTATACACTGCCGACAGCAAAAAGTCAACAGAGACCGTCACTACAGTGACTACAGTGCCAGGTTGCAGTAGTGTTGGTGCTGGACCCTGACACTGTATTCCAGGGGTCTTGCACCCCCTCTCCTAATGAGCTCCGACTAAAATTTTATTATATTTAGTGGAGGGTGGGCAAAGCCTCCATAAGAAAAACATGTTTCTCAGTGAGAAACCATATGATGACCGCAAATGCAGTTGACATGACATTTTCACTCTACAGTCATTCGACAAAAATTTTGTCAAGAACCAGTTGTAGATCCTCTAATCATGATGCAGGTTAAATGACTCTTTATGTCCTTGAGAACAATATAATTTCTCCTGGACACATTTCTTCTCACTGAAGATAGATTGCTGAAAAGGTAACTGGAGGAACAGATTAACTATATGGACAGATGTTTTGTTTTTACAGGTATTAAATCTATAAAAGAAAAGATATACCATTGGCCTAGGCAATCTGCTTAATGAAATTTTTTCATAGACCAAGACCTGGAATTATTTCAAAAATTAAAACTAAATGAAGAGACAGAACTATAAAGGAAGATATGGAGGGTATTGGCATAACCGAATCCTTCATCTAAGTTAAAATTGCACCCATGGTAGAGAATTTTATTTAACAGCCATAAATAAACCTGCATAATGGACTTTATTACCATGATATAGGACTGAATTGTATCAAACTAACTTTTTATTTTTCAAACAAAAACACCCTGGGGTATCTTTACTTAGTTAGAAGTGTGTCATGCATTTTCCAGATGACTTTAGACATATTCCACTGGTATGTCCCTTATATAAACATAATAGACAAATCTGGTTGGTGTCTTTATTAGAGAATTTATATCTCTTTCCAGAGGATACTGTACTTAACCACCTCAATACCACTGATATCTGATTAGTTTATGTAGTACTTGGTATTCTGAAGTCTTTAAAACATTGGTGAAGTCTCCCTTTTACTGTTGGGCATTTGCATACTGTGATATGCACCAGATAAATTAGAGATTACCTAGGTAAATTTGAAGAATGCAGGTATCCAGACCCAAACTTCTTTTATTCAGGTTTCACACTAGAGTATATAATTTCTGTGTTATCAAATGTCAACATGGCATTGCACAGACCTTTCTCTTTCTCATTCTCTTTTAAGACTAGCTTATTATATTTATTGTATTGTCCTCTAATGTATTCTTATCAGAATGTGATTTAACTTAAATTTGTTACCATTATATGCAGTATATGCACTTTAAACATGCATCGCCTAGGGTAATGGTATGGTGAACTGGATACTTTCTCCCATAATTCTTATGACTGAATTTAGAAATTGTTCTATATGTTATTTAGATTGAAAATCTTGGACCAAATAGAATATGTTTATATGGTGCTGATTAAAGAGGCAGTTGTTTCATATGGATATACAATACAATGTCAATACACATACAATGTCATGCACAATATCATGCACTTAATTGTCCAAATGTGTGCAATGCAAACAAATAAATTGATTGGGACAATTAACATTTGTTCATGACAAATTTAATTTGATATGTTTTATGTATAATGAGAGCACAATAGCGCCCCTATTGTTAGAGCTGAGTAGCCTGTTTAATGTTAAACCAAAAAGTATGAACATTAGTATCTTTGGCTCCCTTTGATGAAATGAGCTGAAATTTTGTATGTTATGATTAGGAGGCAAGGTCCTGATGTGTAGAAATTTTTGTGATGGAAGCTTGTGTGGTTTCTGAGATACACGTGTCATTTCAAGAAAAAAAAAATTTTTTTCTATTCTTAACATGTGTTTTTGTTTTGCTCTTGACTACAGCCTACATGGAAAGGAATTGTTGCCTCAAACTTGCAGGGCTCATGTGTCATGTCCAAAGGCACTGCTTTTGACAGGTCTGGTGAAAAAATATAAAAAGGTTCTAGGGTTACAAAGATTTCAATTTTAGTGTTTTCTGATGTGTGCATGTGCAGTAGGGGTTTTGAGATAATGTTTGGTGGCAAAAGTGAATATTTGTTGCCACAAATGCTCCTTTTTGCTATCGTGCAACTGAATTGGCAGGGCGCCACACATTTTTTAATGCCATGCCAACCACCATCTTGTTGATTTTGTTCACGAACTGACAAGCGTGTAAAATGGTTCCATGTCATAATGGTGATTACCAAACTGCGTTCGCCATTAGAGCGAGTGTACATTGACGAAAAGAAAAACAGCAATTTACACTCCCAGTGAGTACAACAACACAGGTGAAAACATTATCTATATTTATGCAGGGGGTTGCACCCACCGCTCTCCACTTACTAAAAATGATCAACTCCAGGGGGGGCTGCATGTCAGGGAGGGTGAGACACTGTTAAAAAAGAAAAACCTGCACGTGACAAACACTAAAATGTACACATTTCGCCAACTCAGAACCCTTAACCTAAAGCACCAGAGCCAGCCATCCTCACCCCCATACCACATGGCCAGCTTGGCAACACCATGCTGCACTACCTCCCACATCCTTTCTTCCTTATCCCTCCCCATCCCAGTGAGATCCTATATAGGGTTCAGTATTAGGACTGGTCCTCTTCAATGTCTTTATAAGTGACATTGCAGAGGGACTGGAAGGAAAAGTATGTCTCTTTTCATATGACACAAAGATCTGCAACAGAGTTGATGTACAAGGTGGGGTGGAAAGGATGAGAGGGGACTTGGCAAGGTTAGAGGAATGGTCAAATGTATGGCAGCTTAGATTCAATGCTAAGAAATGCAAGGTAATGCTCCTGGGAAACAAAAACCCAGGGGAAGAGTACACAATGGGGGGTGAGATACTAACAACAACAAAAATAGAAAGGGACCTGGGGGTAGTCATATCAGATGACCTAAAGGTGGGCAAGCAATGTGAGAGGGCAGCAAGGAGGGCTGGGGGGATACTGGGATGCATAGGGAGAGGCATCGCTAGTAGAAAACAGGAAGTTATTATCCCTCTGTACAGACTGCTGGTGAGACCCCATCTGGAGTACTGCATGCAGTTCTGGAGATCCAATCTCCACAAAGACATAGACAGGATGGGAGCTGTCCAGAGGAGAGCAACTAAAATGGTGCAGGGTCTGCACCGGAAGACATATGAAGAGAGACTTAAGGAGCTTAATATGTGTAGCCTCGAGGAAAGGAGGGAGAGGGGGGACATGATAGAAACTTTCAAGTACCTCAAGGGAATCAACAAAGTCCAAGAGGGTAGCATCTTTCAAAAAAAGAGGTGTGCAGGGGGGGCGTGGTTAGCTGCCTAGCTCAATGGACGCCTAAATGAGGAGCTCTTGCCTTTCCCACCGCATATCCATATTAAGCCCCTCTCATACCTGCTTTTGGCATTCTCTCTCTCGCTCCGCTGGCTAAAGGAGTGTCCTGCCCTTCGGTAGCACCGCTCTGGACCCCTGCTCCACTCGGGAAGTACTCAGTATTTTCACCATTTACTGACTTGTCTGGCGGCCGGGCCTACTGCAAAGATGGAGCCTTCTTCTCCCACTGTGCCCTCAGATGGCGGACTGGCTGAAATCCTGCAGATGTTCACCAAAATCTTACACCGCATGGACGATATCGACAGCGCTACCTGGAAAAATACCGCGGACATTGTAGATCTCTCACAGCGGGCCACCGTAATTGAACACAAGCTCTCAGAGGAGGAAGATGGTTGCCGGTGAACTGGGGCAAGAGTGCTGGACCATGATAGGCTCATTCAGCAGCTATGGACCAGGGTGGAGGATTTAGAAAACCATAGCAGACGGAATAATTTGAGGTTTTTAGGCTTCCCCGAGGGTTGTGAAGGATCGGATGCTATAGGCTTTCTACAAAAGGAGCTTCCCCCTCTGCTGGGCTGGCATTCTGAACACCCTCCAGAGATTGATAGGGCTCACAGAACGTTGGCACCCAGCCTGGCTCCTGTGGAGTGTCCTCACACCATATTGGCCCGCTTTCTCCGGTTCCAGGACCGGGAATCCATTACCAGGCTGGCACGCCAAAAGAAAGAACTTATATGGAGAGGCCACAGGATCCAGATTTTTGCAGACTACTCCCAAGAACTCACTGCATGCCGTAGGGCCTTCATTGCTGCATGTCAGGCCAGCGCTGACTTGGAGTTAGAGTATTCGCTGAGATACCCAGCTTGTCTCCGTTTTATTCTGAATGGATCGCCACGGCTATTTGACAACCCGGCAGCCGCTGAGACCTTTTTGGCATCACAGGCTCCCAAGCTACACTGGGGTGAGCCCAGGGAATCTATGGACTCAGGAGCTACAGCTACGGAGACCTCAGCCCTAACCCCTACAACCCCCCCCCGGGTCCACCCAGCCTGTAGCCCTACAGCCCAGGACCCCATCTCGATCTGCCCCTCAGAAATCCCTGGGGAGCAAAAGGAAAAACAGAAGAAGGGCTCATCTTGATGGGGCCCATATTGATACCACCCCTCAGCTCCGTTCCCAGTCTCAGAGTTGCAGTGCCAGTCCTGACTCTGTGGCCTCACGCTCCTCTATACAGCCCGACATGAGCAACAATCAGTTCCATGCCTTGACAGACCTTCCGACAGATGGATCTCAGCTGGACCCTCCTCTGCCACCTAGACCATCTCCTAAGGGGAATAAATCCCAGGCTGCGCGCTCGCTTTCCTGGGTGGATGCTGCGGGGTCGCTAGCTCCAGAGATTTCCACTGCTGTGGATGTTGCTTCTATCTATCCAACTCCCTTTGGCACTGTGGCTGCCCCTGCTAAATCTGTGGGTTGAATGTGACTGAGACTGTTTTGTGTTGCTCTCTGTGTTCTTGTTCTCTCCCTCCTGTTATAATTAGTATTGGCGGTCAGAGCTGATCTCTAGTCCCTGGTATGTGCCCGGTATACCCAGGCGTTCCTGGTGCTGCCGCCGGGGGGGTGGGGATCTAACGATACTGTGTCCACTCTGGTCGCTTAGTTATTCTATTCCCTCTCAGAGGGGGCATGGCCAGGTGACAACTAGTCTTCTACAGTGTGTGACAGCCCCTCACTGTTTACCCTTGAGCTCTTCACAACCCTGCTTCCTGTAACTAATGTATGGTATGCGGGGTGGGGTCGGGGGGGGCTAGTCCCTCAATGCCTGTGAAACAAATTTAAGGTGGAGGGTGGCTACTTTAGCTGACTTGATGGTGCAGGTGCACTGTATTGGTGGGATATAGTGGAGAGAGTCTTCTGGGCAGTGGGCTGTCCTACTCCTTTTTTGCTGTAGTTAGATAACTTCTTACCTCCCAGCAATTCTTGCTGGTATCTGGGCCGTAAATCAGTCAATGCATGCAGCAGGAGCTGATCTGTTTAGGGGAAGGGGATTTGGGGGGGAGGGGGAAAGGGTTTCTTATATATGTGGTTATTCAAAGTTATGGTTGTTGTTTGTAGTTCATGTTCAGGGCCTAGTGAGCCCCTTTCAGAAATATTTAGTTCTGTGTGCTGTTAGTAGTTTAGGCATTCTGATTTCTGAGATTTTGACCTTCTTTCATCAAGGCAGTCTTAAGAGAAAAGGTCTCCTACCTGGGGGACTGTGTCTCTGGCCTTGGTGTATGTGGATGCATATAGGGATTGCCATGATCCCACCCAGGTCAAATGGAGACTAATTTTATCTCCTGGAATGTGCGAGGCCTTAATTCTCCCATTAAATGGAAGAAAGTCTTGCTTCATCTGAAGAAGCTCAGACCCTCGGTAGCTCTCCTTCAGGAGATGAAACTCTCCACAGCTGAAGCGAGGAGGCTTAGACAGGGCTGGGTAGGGGAAGAGATACATAGTGTGGCAGACTCTCACAAGTGTGGGGTCTCTATACTTTTGCATAAATCTCTAGGGTGGAAGGTTAAAAGATACACTCATGATGCAGAAGGGAGATGGAGCATGGCCGAAATGGTGATGCTAGAAGGCCCGTTAGTTCTAGTTAATTTATACACCCCTAACCAGGATTTTCCCCTTTTTTTCCATATGGTTAACCAGGCCCTCACGGATTTCAACATTCACAAAGTCCCAATTTTATTGGGGGGGACTTTAACCTGGTGCTTGACCACTCTCTGGATAGAAGCAACAAGGCCCTTGAACCACATAGGCAGGCCAAAAAAGCCTTCCTGAGGTTAATGGATGAACATGGTCTGCTGGACGTGTGGAGAGCCTTACATCCCGGGGAGCGGGGTTATACATGCCTCTCGCAGACACATGGTTCATCCAGTAGACTCGACTTGTGGCTGCTTTCTACTGGACTTTTTGACAAGGTGTCTACCTCTTGCATACATCCTATTTATGTCTCAGACCATGCCCCTCTGGGAATTCAGGTTAAACTGGGACAGGACCACCCCCCCTTCCTCCTCCTGGCATTTGGACCCCCTTCTCCTGGAGGACGGGGACTTTCAAAAATGGCTGGGGCCTGCAATTGCTGAGTATTGGACTAACAATGATAATGGGAGGTCTTGGATACTACTCCTATGGGAAGCCTTCAAGGCTAAATAAGGGTGGCATAATCGCTTTCATGCTATTAGAGATGCCGCTGCGAGGCAGATCAGAGGGCTTTAGAAAAACAACTATATTTACTGGAAGCTCAATACAAATCGTTTCACGATAAACCTCCCCCTCAGTCCTTACTCTCACAACTGGTGAGTACCGGAATTTCCCTGAATGCTCACCTCACCTGTCAGGCTGAACTGAATCTTAGGCGGGTTCGTCATGCCTACTGGGAGGGTGGGGAAAAGGCTAGTAAACTCCTGGCATATCACCTTAAACAGCGGCAAATGTCCAGGAGGATACATGCTTTAAGGGGTCATACTGGGGCCCCGTGTTACTCCTCTGCTGGGGTCAATGACATCATGGCTCAGTTTTATAGGCAGTTATATGCCTCCACTACCCCCCCCAGCCTGCCCTTCATCCAAAAATTCCTGGATTCATTGCCCATCCCCAAGCTCTCCCCATCAGATGTTAAAGCGCTGGAAGCCCCGATCACTGTGGAAGAAGTGGATAGGGCTATCCAATCCATGAATCTTCGTAAAGCCCCTGGGACCGATGGACTCCCCATAGATTTTTATAGGGTCCAAGGTGTTAACCTTGCTCCGTATTTAGTCCGGATGTTTGGGCACTCCCTACTCTCAGGAACCCTACCCCTGTCCCTAAGGGAAGCTACTATTACTCTACTCCCTAAGAAGGGGAAGGACCCCCTTTCCCCGGGTAGTTACCATCCTATTTCCCTCATCAATGCAGATGCCAAAATCCTGGCCAAGGTTCTTGCCAGTAGACTTGAGCCTTCCGTATCAGGGGCTGGTTCACCCTTCCCAGGCTGGCTTTGTTATGGGGTGTCTGGGGTCTGATCATCACAGAACCCTCCTTTCAATAATGCATTATTCCAAACTGTCAAAAAAACACCTTGTAGCTCTAGCCTTGGACTTTGAGAAAGCGTTTGATTCGGTAGAGTGGTCATATCTGTTTCATACCCTTTCTTCCATGGGGGTGGGACTTGATTTTCTTTCCTGGATCAAATTATTATATACCTCCCCCCTGGCTAGGGTTTTGACTAATGGCAATCTATCGGTGCCTTTCCAGTTACAGAAGGGTACAAGACAAGGTTGCCCGCTTTCCCCCCTTCTGTTCATTCTAGCCATTGAACCCCTGGCCATCGCGCTCCGGGAAGCGCCTTCCATCCCCGGAATAATGATGGGAGGCATCACCTTTAAAACCTTTCTGTATGCTGACGATCTGCTGGTCACTACAGAATGCACTCCACAGGTGATTCAATCTATTTTACATATACTGAATGTATTTTCTGGAATATCAGGCCTTAGGATCAATCATTCCAAAACAGAGGTCCTCCCTCTCAATTCGATGCCCTCTGGTATAGATGTTGCGGCCACGGGTCTCAAATGGTCTCCCAATGGCATAAAGTATCTGGGTATCATCCTGCACCCTAACTTGTCCAAAATGCTCACAGCCAACTTTTCTCACTGGTGGAGTCTATTAAGGAGGACACGGCCTGTTGGAAAACCTTAAGGCTCTCATTAGCCGGGAAAATAGACTCCATCAAGATAATGGTGGCCCCCAAGGTATTGTATCTGTTGTCCCATCTTCCAATACCTATTCCTTTGAAATGGTTTCAAAAACTGAATGCAGTCATTGGTAACTTCCTGTGGGAGGGCTCCCGTCCACGGTTTAGTAAGCTTAAACTTCATCAGCACTGGAGCAGGGGGGGCTGGGGCCTTCCTTCGTTTCAGGGGTACCACATGGCCTTTATCTCAGCTCAGACCACTTTATGGTTCTCTAACATTGGCCCTACTTTGCCTACATGGCTCCCGTTGGAGGCACCATTACTACAGGCCCCCTCTCCTGTGGTGGCGCTGTACAGTAAAAAAAACCTTCCCGCTAATCTTCCCCCTCCCATTCTATTATCCATCCAATATTGGCAAAGAGTTCTAACTCTGCTAGGCCAGGATGTAACTCCCTGGAGGTTTTTGCCTCTATGGAACAACCACGCCTTGGTAGTGGGTGGTAGTATGATCCGTTGGAAAGCATAGGAGTTACAGGGTATCCTTTTAGTTTAAGATTTATTGCTCCCAGATACCATCTCCCGGCCTCTCATTTCTGGAGATATCTCCAGATTAGAAATGCCATCACCCATCTACCTAATTTTCCCCGAAATAGAGGGTCACAATCAGGATCCCACCCTCTTACATGTTGGTTACGTCCACCCAAGAACAGAGCCAGTAGGATCTATAGGGCTCTTAGAGGTGCCACTGCAAACCCTACTTTGTCAGCTAAAGCCCAATGGGAAAAGGATTTTAATTCTTCTATCTCCAAACCCCAATGGGACCATGCTTGGGTGAGATTGCATATGGCGTGTAGGGATGGGCGCACCCATCTCATTATGAACAAAACCCTTCATAGGTGGTATAGGGATCCGGTTAAACTCAAAAAGATGGGGCTCCTTCAGCAGGACACTTGCTGGAGATGTGGTAATCAAGGTGCCCATCTTTTTTATATACTCTGGGAGTGTCCCTATCTCCAGCATTACTGGACAACAATCCAGGATATGTGTACTTTTCTGTTCCCTCAAGTAGTACCGGACCCCCCTCTTCTCCTTCTTGGTTGTGCCCATTCCCATACACCCAAGCGCTGTCCAGGGGCCCATTGGGTTACTGCTGTGGGGGTGATAGCCAAACGGCTTATTTTAAGGAGGTGGTGGTCCCCAGAGGATCCATCCTTCTGAGAGTTCCTTCAGGCATTAGCCCTAGAAGCTATGTATAAGAGGCTGTCTAGTTTTGCGGGGGGTTCACTGGTCCAATTTGACAGATGGTGGCAACCATATCTCCAGTCCAAGTACTGTCACGATGTCCAACACTAGGTGGTCAGTAACTCCCGAGGGACCCTTGTCTGGTCTGAGCTATAGGCTTTCCCATTTTATTTTTATACTTGTTAAGGTATTATCTTTTATCCCAGAATCAGTTTGCCTTTCTGTTTTCCCAGTTTATGGTGTATATAGTTCTAATTAGTAGTAGGCCTGATCCAGGACGCAACCCCGTCTACTATACGCTGCCTTGGGCCCTATATGTTATTGTTATTTTTGGGCCCTTCAGTTTATATCTCATGGCTTCCACTCTTTTGGGTGGGAGGCCCTAGGTAGGTTTGGATCATTACCTAAGACAGTTCTTTTGATTCCTTTTTTTTGATATTCTGCATGTGTATCTTGGATGCTTGTATTAAGGTTGAGGTATGGTTGTATGTAACCTCTCAATATTATACTTTTGCTTGGTGCGTCCTGTGTGAAATAATAATAAAATCTTTAACAATAAAAAAAAAGAGGTGTACAAGAACAAGGGGGCACAATTTGAAGATGGGGGGTGGCTCAGAGGTAATTTAAGGAAGTATTTTTTCACAGAGAGGGTTACGGATGCATGGAACAGCCTTCCGGAGGAGGTTGTGGAGTCAAAAACAGTGGTGGAATTCAAGCATGCATGGGACAGTCATAAGGCAATTCTAGAGGGGGGGTAGGAAGAAGTAGGCTGCCGTCAAATTCTATGTTTCTATGTTTCTATATCATTGATCTTCTTCCCTCGCTAACCCATATTCTTGCTCTTCCTCCCCTCACTACCCTTTCAGTGTAGCTCACATAACTGGCAGTGAAACTGAGTTGCTCATATCTGAGTCATTCAATTTCACATATCACATGATAATGTGTAAAATAAATAAAATTGCCCCAATTTAAAAACAAACAAACATCAGAATCTAGCTAAACGGGACTCGCTTAGTTAGATTCTGATGGGGTTTTTTAATATGCTGCCGACATATATGTTTACTGGGCACCCAAAATCCCAGGTGTCCAGCTTAGCGAGAGGAGCATTTCTCTGACATTCTCTGTATAAGAACACTGGTAATCTCTTGATTTTTGCAGCCCTAGCTGAAACTCATCCTGTGGGCTGCAGTGAGAGGAATAAGCTGCTGTTTCCCTGGTGTCTACTGAAACCCCCCACCTGCTGGTTGCTGTACCTGTTGTCTTTTTTTTTTTTAATTTAGTTGTTTATCCAGGTATAGCACATTAAGCTGAAAGCTTTTTTACAGGAGCGACCTGGGAACACAAGGAGGTTAAGTGACTTCCTCAGGGTCACACAGTATGCAAGTGGAAGCTGTGGGATTCAAACCCAGGTCTGGTCTGCTGGATGTCACCAGATTTGCAGCTCAGAGCCTTAGACCATTGCGCATGCTGCATCCTCAAATCACTGTCCCTGGTGTCTAGTAGCACCCCCACCTGCTGATTGCTCTCCCTGGTGTCTAGTAGCACCCCCCACTTACTAATCATTTTCTCTGTTGTCTAGTGGCTCCCCTCACCCTATGATCACTATCCCTGGTGTCTAGTGGCACCCTCCTACCCACTGATCGCTATCTTTGGTGGCTAGTGGCATCCCCCACCCTCCAATCATCGTCCTTCAATTTTTATTTTAGTTCCTCCACCTGCAGCCCATTGTTTAATTCCAATTGCTGACATTGGGGGCCCCAATTCCTGTGCCCACATGCCATGTGGGACACTGGGAAGCTACCTCTCAGTGTCCTGAAAGTCAAGAAATTCTCTGTTGTGCTTTGTTTTAGCTATGAAAATAAAAACAGTCTCCCGGTGCCATTTTCTTTATGCCTGAAAAAATTAAAAATGTTCCCTTATCGTCCCAGCCATTCCTCTCCCCTCCTCCTGACCCTTCCACTGACCACCCACCACCCCACACTGCTCTTACCCTATACTTACCACCAGAGGTTGTAGGATGTCATCTTCTGTGGACCGGGACATGTCTGCACTTCACATAAATAGGTGCAGCACCCTTGCAGTAAGGAAACAATCACGAATAGGTAAGTTCACAAGAAAGTTGTTTGTTCACCCATTCCAGTTCATACAGCAAAGCAGGAAGACATCTTACATTTCAACCCTTGACTCAGGGGCTTCCTCAGATAATGACATTCACCTGAGACCTTTTCTTTATTAATATTCATTTCAAAAATGATTGTGGCAATCACAAAACAACATGTGTATATTGCAGGAGCTTGTGACTACAAATCCGGGTCTTATTAGTTGCATCTAATGTATACAAAAACGTCAAGCAATAAATGAAAAGGGTAAACATTAAACTTAAATAAAGTGATATTTATAAAATCAATAAATTCTAAGTTTCAATATTTCATTCTTTCAGTTTATCCTCAGACTAGAACCCACAACCTTCTCACCCAGAGGCAGATGTGATACCAGCTAAGCCACACTGACATCATCTTTAGAGCTAGATAAAGTGTTCATTTTTTTGTTTGTTTCATAATGCCTTGTATTACACTGTTTAGGCTTCAGCAGTGCACCTACACCTTGTTCTATCTGTTGAGTCACTGTTACCGTTTGTCCTAGTTGCCATGGCATTGTCAGAATGTAACATATCATATTCAAAATCAGCTTGTGAGTGTTTTAACAGCTGTTTCAAAATCAAGCGCAGGTTGGAGTTTTTTTTTTTTTTGCAAGTGATGATATGTCAACTGAGAGAACAAATTTTGATGACAGGTCAACCATGAGAACAAATGGCACCCCACCTAACCCACTGACTGATATCCCACCTCCCCAACCCTCCGAACCCTAGTGGCCAATGGTCCTCTCAGTTCAATGCAGAGACATACACGGACCTCCTCTCGCCTCTGTGGCCAATAGCTGTATGAGTTGTTAGTGAGTGTGCATACAGTAGAAAGCTGTTTCTACCGTACGTGCACTGATAGTTTATATGACAGCTGGCCACAGAGGTTCATTGGTTCATAGGTTCTCCAGGCAAGAGTAGGCAGAACCCCATCATGCTTGTTTGCCACATTTAGCAGAAAACACCACAGAAACCACCCATTAATAGGTATTCATCTCATTTCAACTTAAATGTGTTTGTTACTACTTTCCACAACTTCTATTAGCAAGCTGTTCCAAACACTTACAACTCTTTTGGAGAACCATCCTCTTCTTCTTTGTATTCTATAATGATTACCCTTGAGTTGTCTGCTGTGTAATGTCTCTTTTGCTCTATTGCTGATTTCTAAATGAAGATACCGCATTGTATCTGCACATTGTAGAGCCTTATAGACATTAATCAAGTCACTTCTTGCCCTTCTCATCTCCAGGCCATAGAGCCCAAGCTCCCTCAATCCATCCATCTATGTCAATCCCTCAAGCTCCTTAATTCTTTCATGTCATTCTTGTTATCCTTCATTGTATACTCTCTATGCTACCAATATCACACTTATTTAAAGATGACCAGAACTGGACGCAGTACTCAGCATGTGGCCTCACCAGAAAGCTATACATTGGCAAGATTATTGCTCTTTCCCTACTCACAATGTTCTTCTTGATGCAATATATTAATTTATTGCATTTTTATATTACTTCATCACACTGTTCTTTATTTTTGAAATTGTCAGTGACAATTACTTCCAGGTCCCATTCTCTGTATGACACCTTTAATTGAATTCTGCCCAAGCTACAATTAAAAGCTCTGTTGGTTTTCCCAAAGTGCATGACTACACATTTTTCATGATAGACTCTCATCTTGTTTCTTATAGTCCATGTATATATTCCATGTAATTCAGGCTATAATTTAATTGCCTCATCCATGGTGTTAATTCAGCAACTTATTTTCATATCATTTGTGAATTTAGCAATCCATCCTCTGAATTTCAACTGAAGTCCTGAGACAAACACGTTAAAAAGTGTTGGTCCCAGGACTGACCCCAGTGGTACCCCGCTAGTCACATTAACTTCTCAGAATCAAAACCATTAATTTTGTCTATCTACTTTTGATCCATGAGCCATGATTTTATCCATTTAATTATATGTGAATTTATTTTGGAATCAAGTAATTTGTCTATGAGCTCAGCATGTGAAACTGTGCTGTACGCCTTGCCAAAATTCCAGTAGACCAAGTCAACTGCACTCCCATCTCCTAATGTCTGGTTGACGTTTCTGAAACAGTCAATTAAGTTATTAAGGCAAGATCTTCCCTTAGTAATTCCATGCTGTGATTAGTCCCTCAGTTTGTTACTGGTTATAATTGTTTCTCTTATCTCCCTTATATGACCTTCTAATAATTTACCTACTACTCATGTCAGACTTACAGGTCTTTAGTTGGTTAGCTCTACCATTCTGCCTTTTTACGTTCACTTGCGTGCATGCGCAAGGAATGTTTTGGGAGAGTAGCACACTTTGGAGGTGTGCCTCTCCCGTTCAATCCACTGCTTCGTTGAGCAGGCGATGCAGTCCTGCACCAATGGGTGCGGGAGCTGTGTATGACAGTGGTGGTCTTCGCTTCAAAGAAAACCACCGCTGTCATACAGTGCTGGTAGGCCTCAGGCCCCCCCAAAGTGGTGCCATGTTGAGCCCACCCCATGGCAAACATCCTGGGTCTCTGCCGACGGGGTGCCCAATCCCCGTCAGCTCCACGCCCCCAAAGGCCCCCCAAAGCTTTGGTGCCAGCTGGGAGCCCACCCAGGGTGGCAAATGTCCCAGCGTCATCTTTTTTTGTTCAACCTGAAAAGCAAAAACGGTCCCACATATTCTCCCAGCCCCCTCCCCAACCCACATCCACCCACTGCGCACCCCACCTCCCCAACCCCCACCCCATACTTACCTCCAGAGCTCGCACGACGATCATTGCTGGACCGGGAACAAGTCTGCACTCTTCAAAGCCGACCGCGAACTGAGGGAAATGCCAGTAAGCTGTATAATGGGCTAGATAGGGGTTTTCAACTTGTGCATATCTCAGGCATTTTGGTAATTTTGCACCAAATTTTCAACATAGAGTTTTGGGACCCCTCCTCATGAATGATGTCACTGTCATGGCGTTATTTGGGCGGAAGGGTGATTTCGCAGTCACTGCATGAAATCACCCTTTGGGCCTGAATAATGCCATGACAGTGACATCATTCATGAGAAGGGGTTCCAAAAACCCCATGTTGAAAATTTGGTGCAAAAATTCCAAAATGACTGTTTTACGAGTGTGCGTTGCGCAGTTCCTACGCAGGCTCGTAAGTTCGAGAATTTTCAATATTTTCACTCCAGATTTTCAACATTGCCATTTTACCACACCTCCTTATGAACAGTACAGCTGTCATGTTTCACATCCTGCCCAAAATGTGTTTCCGCCCATGTAACGCACAATGGCGCAGTCGGTGTGCGAAATCAATGTATGGGACACACTAATAAAATCACCATGACACTGTTCATTAGCAGAGGTCTTAAAATGGTTATGTTGAAAATTTGGTGAAATAATTCCTAAAAGTGACTGTTTTACGAGCGTCGTTGCACAGTTCCTCATGCGTGGCGGAGTTTGCGATTTTCAATATTTTCACTCCACATTTTCAACATTGCCATTTTACCACACCTCCTATGAGCAGTACAGCTATCATTTTTCACATCTTGCTCAAAATGTGTTTCCGCCCATGTAGCGCACAATGGCACAGTCGGTGTGCGAACTCAGTGTATGGGACACATTAAGAAAATCACAGTGTCACTGTTCATGAGCAGAGATCTTAAATGGCTATGTTGAAAATTTGGTGAACAAATTCCTAAAAATAACTGTTTTACGAGCGTGTGTTATGCAGTTCCTACGCACACTCGTAAGTTTGCGAATTTTCAATATATTCACTCCAGATTTTCAACATTGCCATTTTACCACACCTCCTTATGAACAGTACAGCTGTCATTTTTCACATCCTTCCCAAAACGTGTTTCCGCCCATGTAGTGCACAATGGCGCAGTCGGAGTGCAAAGTCAATGTATGGGACACAGTAAGAAAATCACAGTGACACTGTTCATTAGCAGAGGTTTTAAAATGCCAATGTTGAAAATTTGTGAAAATTCTTGTAATTGTTTTACGAGCTGCAGTATTGCACAGTTCCCACGCACGTCAGAGTTTGTGAATTTTCAATATTTCCACTCCAGATTTTCAACATTGCCATTTTACCACACCTCCTTATGAGCAGTACAGCTGTCATTTTTCACATCCTGCCCAAAACGTGTTTCCGCCTATGTAGCGCACAATGGGGATAACAAAAAAGGCCATGCTGAAAATTTAATGTGCAAATACCAGCAATCGCACAGGGCATTAGGGTAAAGCACCATACGTGCCAAACACCACTGCAAATACCTGCAAGCAAACATTCGGCATTGACAAATGCTTGTCATGAATAGGTAAAACTATGGCCCTTCTCCAAGCATCTGGTACCTCATCTTTTTCAAGGGATATATTGAATATTTATGTCACTGGCACTGTCAGTACTGATGCCATCTCCTCTAATACTCTTGGATGTAGGCCATCTGGCCCCTGAGAGTTGTTGACATCCAAGGTCTCCAGCATCTTAAGTACCTCACCTTTGCTTATTATTGGTAATGTATATACATCATTCATAGCTGCTTTACAGAGCTCAGATTTTTGAAAGACCAATGCAAAAAAAATTATTTAGGCTGTTTGCCATACCCCTCTCATGATCTTTTTTTTAACCTCTACTATCAAAGGTCCCACTTTCCTATCACTCCTTTTTTTTTGATTGACGTATGACCAGATCATCTTATTATTTTGTTTGGAATGTGTCTCTATGTTTAGCTAATTTAATCTTTTAGCCTTCTTGATTCTGTTTTTACATTCTCTCTCCCGTCTTTTAAAACGTTTCCATAGTGAAGGGTCTGTCATTAGTTTTGCTCTTCTATACATATCCCTTTTGTCTGAGATCAGCTTCATTTTCTTGTTTAACCACATCAACCTTTTGCCCTTACTATTGTACATATTAATCACCAGAATTAATCTATGTTCTAGCTCCTTAATTTTATTCTCCAAACACGTCCATGCACTATTTATATCCTGATGCTCTCGTTCATGCTGCCATTCACAGTTTTTAATTTGCTCCCTCATTGCTGCAATATTTGCTTTCTTATAGCATTTATATTTAGTAACTCCCATGCTTCTGTTAACTATCATACAAATGCTAAAACTAATCATTGTATGATCACTGGAACCTAATGGTTCACCAGTGTTACAGCTGGTTATTCCTTCATGCCAATCCATAACTATCATGTCTAGAATGTTTTTCCCCTGGTGGCCTCTCTCACTTGTTGACTGAGATTAAAGTTGATTAGATCTTTAGCTAAGGATCTATTCTGGGCAGTGCCACCTGTCTCTGTGGACCAGTTTATTCCTAGGAGATTTGAGTACTTGACTTTGAAATATGCAGATGATACTAAACTATGTGCCCCTTGTACTAATTTAGAACAACACAATAAATTCCAAAAAGAGCTGAATAAAGTTGTATCATGGGCTAAAGAATGGGGCATGTTACTTAATAAAGAAAGGTGTAAAGTGATGCATATAGGCAGACTGAATAATCACTACGATTATTACATTGAAGGTAAAAAGTTAGAGGTGTCCAACTGTGAGACTGACTTAGGGGTCTCCATAACAAATAACTTAAGCTCCAATCAGCAGGTCACCAAGGCTATTGGCACTGCAAATAGAGTAGCATGGTCCATTAAAAAAACATTGCATCAAGAACAAGCAGGGTTACGATGCCCTTGTATAGATCATATGTAAGGCCTCATTTGGAGTATGCAACCCAGGTTTGGAATCCTTAAAGAGTTGTGATAAGGATAGATTGGAGAGGGTTCAATACAGATAAACCAAAACTGTGGTGGGATTACATGAAGTGCCATAAGGAATCAGGCTCACGTTACTTAATTTAATGTCCTTAGAAACACACAGAACATGTGGAGAATTACTATTGATGTATGACATAATTCAGGACCCTGAGCTTATGTGCAAACTTGATAATGATTTTAAAAATACTAGTCAAGCGATCAGGGGACATCCACTTCAGATTTGGGGGGAAAGATTTCAATCTCAGGCCTGGAAATATTTCTATACTACTAGAATAGTTAATGTATGGAATAATCTTCACCTAACTATTATCATAGCCAAAAGAAGGTTCAAGTTTAAGTCTAGACTAGATAAATATATATTAGATGGTGCTTCATTAAGGTATTACTAAAATGCATTGAACGTTCACGGGCTTACAACCTTTCTGTTCCTATCACTTCCATAGATGAACCACAGTATAATAACAATTTTGTTTTTCTCACATAGTAATTTTTGATTTTCTATTAATTTCTCATTGAGTTCATCTTTCTGGTTCAGTGGCCTATAACAGATCCCCATGTAGATGCAGTTCTTACTGTTGTGTCCTACTCTCACCCAAATTGTCACTGTTTCTGGCGTGTTGGAGCAGAACACTTCCTCTGCCAATAAATCCTCAGCTACATACAATGTCACTCCACCCCCTTTTCTGCCAAGATGAGCTCTTCTAAACAACTTGCATCTTAAGATATCCTTGCTCTAGGTATCATCAGGTGACCACCGTGTTTCCATTATACCAAATAAGTCAGGTTTATCAGTGTGTAATATAGCCTCAGGGTCACCAAATGTATCTGTCAAATTTCTAGCATTTGTCAATATGCGTTTCAGTTATCTCCTCCTGCTTGATATATTGCTAGCTCTTAGACATTTATCCATATTAATAGTTATACTCTATCACTACCTTGTGCTAAAAGTATTAGTGCACCTGAATGTTTTTTAATATTATCTTCCCCTTCCCTTCCCCCTATGTTCAGTTTAAATATTTAACAGCCTCCTTATTATTTTTTTCTGCTAGTATTCTAGTCCCTAGTTTTTCAGATTGAGCCCATCACATCTGTAGAAATCAGTCTATCTGTTGAATTTGCCCCAATTATTAATAAAGCCAACGCCTTCCTTATCTGACAATTCCTTGAGCCATACATTATTTTTTTTTAACTTGGGCTCCAAAAATACTGTCTTCTGATTCATCCAAACAGGTCATCTGACCATTGATTAATCCCTGATATACCCACAGTTGCATGTTCACAGGGCTTTATTTTACTATTTCTTTAGGTGAAACTCTAACATAACATTGTCCATGTTATAAGAGGATTAACCCACACCAGGGTATGGGTTTCCTGAGCATTAATCCATGCCTGGGTGGTTGAAGTCACTCAGCTTTGCCTCATGATTCCAACCCCCCCCCCCCAGGCATGGATTGATGCTAAGTAAACCCATACCCTGTTGTGGGTTAATCCCTCCATATGACACTTGTTCTATCTGGCCCGGCCCTTGGAACAGGCAGAATTTCTGAAATCAGCAACTATCTACCCTTTTCTTACATTTTTTTACCAACCTCCACAAAGTCTGATTGAGCATTATTGTGAAGTCTGTACCCACTGTTATTTTCACTGACATGCAGCACTACAGTTGGATTTGGACCTGCATCCCTAATTAAAAAATTATGCCCATTTGCAACTCTGCCCTTTTTCCCTTCTTTTCCTGCCATCCACCCTGACCCAAGAAGGAATGTCATCATCCTCTATATTGTCTGTCTTCATTTCAACTCATTTTCCTTTTCTACATTAGTGTCTTTATCAATTCCCTTCAGTATGTGTACATCCATGTCATTAAGGCCACTTATATTTTTGATCACATTGTCTAAGAATGTTTCTATCTGTGTATGGTCTTGTGGAACACTTTCATTTTTCCTAAGCATATTTACTTCCTCTTCCAGATCTTGTTTATAGATGCAGTTTGCACACACATAATCCATCCCACAATCCGCCCCCCCATTCCATATAAACATTTTACATTTGCCACAGCCTAACGTCCCATTAATATCAGCCATTTTAGAGTAATTCCTTAAATGGATTAAGGGATATAGAAACACAGAAACATAGACTTTGACGGCAGAAAAGGACCACTTGGCCCACTCAGTCTGCCCATTTCCCTACCTACTGGATAAGCTGCAGATTCTAGTTAACCAACAGCCTGCTTCCTGCAACCCCGCACTATAATTGCTTTGTGTCTGTCCCAAGCATGTTTGAATTCCCCCACTGTTTTAGACCCAACGACCTCCTCAGGAAGGCTGTTCCATGTATACACCACTCTCTCCGTGAAAAAAATTTCCTCCACATTACCCTGAGCCATCCCCTCTATCTTTTAAACTGTGCCCCTTGTTCTTACACATCTCTTTTCTGAAAGATGCTACCCTCCTGGACTTTGTTGATTCCTTGAGGTACTTGAACGTTTCTATCATGTCCCCCTGTCCCTCCTTTCATCAAGGGTATACATATTAAGCTCTCTCAGTCTCTCTTCATATGGTTTCTGATGTAGACCCTGCACCATTTTAGTTGCCCTCCTCTGGACTGCTTCCATCCTGTCTATGTCCTGCATAGATGAGGTCTCCAAACTGCACACAGTACTCCAGATGGGGTCTCACCAACTGTCTGTATAGAGGGATAATCACTTCCTTTTTCTACTTGTGATGCCCCTTCCTATGCATCCCAGTATCCCCCTGGCTCTCCTTACTGACTTCTCACATTGCTTACCCACCTTTAGGTCATCTGATATGACTACTCCCAGGTCCCTTTCCATTTTTGTTGTTGTTAGTACCTCCCCTGCTATTGTGTACTCTTCTCCTGGGTTTTTGTTTCCCAGGTGCATTACTTTGCACTTCTTTGCAATGAATCTAAGTTGCCATATGTCTGACCATTCCTCCAACCTTGCCAAGTCCTTCTCATCTTTTCTACCCCTCTTGTGTATCAACTCTGTTACAGATCTTTGTGTCATCTGCAAAGAGGCATACCTTTCCTCCAGACCCTCTGCAATGTCACTTATAAAGATGATAGAAGAGGATTGACCCAGTACTGAGCCCTGAGGTACTCCACTAGTAACCCCCCTTTCTTCGTAATGTGTTCCATTCACTATTACCTTCTGTGTCCTGTTGTGCAGCCAGTTTGCTACCCAGGCTACCACCCTGGGACCCACTCCCAGGCTGGCTAACTTGATTATTAATCTTTTGTGCGGGACTGTGTCAAATGCCTTGCTAAAGTCTAGGTAGGCCATATCCACAGCCCCTCCCTGGTCTATTACTTTGGTCACCTAGTCAAAGAAATCAATTAGATTAGTCTGACATGACCTTCCTGCTGTAAATCCATGTTGCTTTGGGTCCCAGCCCCGCTGGCTCTAGGTGCTCAACAATTCTTTCTTTCAGAAGTGATTCCATCATTTTCCTACCACTGAGGTCAAACTTACAGGTCTGTAGTTTCCTGCTTCTGCCTTGCTCCCACTTTGTAAAGGTCACATCTGCCCTCCTCCAGTCCTCAGGTACCACCCATCCTGCCATGATTTGTTAAAAGTGTGGTCAGTGGTGTCACTAGGTCCCCCTTAGTTCTTTTTAGGATTCTGGGGTGAATCCCATCAGGCCCCATTGCTTTGTCCACCTTGAGTTTTAGGAGTTCTTTCAGGACTCTTTCTTCTGTGAATGGACTGGTATCAACCCCCTACCCAGAGTGCTTCTATTGTCTGGTTTAGGTAACTGCTCCTCATCTTCTTTGTGAATACTGAGCAAAAGTATTCATTCAGTATCTCTGCCTTTTCACTGTCTCCTCTGCCCACCTCCCTCTCCTTTATTAATCTTCACTATCCCTCCCTTAACCTTTCTATGCTCCCTAATGTACCTATAAAAGGTTTTATCCCCCTTTTTGACCAAGTTGGCTATTTTTTCCTCGGTTTGTGCCTTTGCCATTCTGACTGCCTTTCCTACTTCTTTCTGCTTTAATTGATACAGTTCCCTGTCGTGCTCCATCTGTGATTCCTTATACTTTTTGAATGCAGCCTTTTTCTCCTTAACCTTCCCTGCCACCTCTTTGGAGAACCATAGTGGTTTTTTACTCCGCTTTGTTTTCTTTATTTGTTTTACACAAAGACTTGTTGCCTCTAATATGGCAGTTTTGATTTTTCTCCATTGTTCTTCCACCCCTCCTATTTGGCCATTTGCTAGTGCATTCTTCAGGTGTTCACCCATTTTGCCAAAGTCAGCCCTTCTAAAGTCCAGTATCCTTGTTTTGTATGGCTTATCTCCATGGTTGTGCTCATTGTGAAGCACACTGTGCAGTGGTCGCTTGTTCCCAGATGTCTACTGACTTCTAAATTTGTGATCCTCTCTCCATTTGAGAGTACCAGGTCTAGTATTGCTCCCTCCCGAGTGGGTTCCAGCACTAGCTGTCTAAGGTCTGCCCCCTGCAGGGCATCGAGAATGACCCTGCTCTTGGATGTGGCTGCAGTACATGTCCTCCAGTTAACATCTGACATATTCAGGTCCCCCATCAACAGTATCTCCCCTTTTTCAGCCATTTTGAGAATATCCTCTATCATTTTCTTGTCCATTTCCTCCCCTTGAGATGGGGGTCTGTATACAACCCCTGTGCGGATTGCGATGCCATTCCCCATCTCCAAGGTAACCCAGAGTGCCTCTTGTCCTCCCCCTTTACTTTTTAGTTCTGTAGCTTTGATCCTTCCCTTATGTATAGAACTACTCCACCTCTCTTTGCCTTCCCTGTCCCTTCTGTAGATTGTGTACCCTGGTATGTTGACATCCCATTCATGGTTCTCGGTACCATGTTTCATGACTGCCACAATATCCAATTGTTCATCTTCCATCAAAGCTACTAGCTCAGAAAGCTTGTTTCCCAGACTACGGGCATTAGTAGTCATTGCCTCCATTTAATGTTGGCTTGATCCTTTTTCCATCTCTGCTCTTATTGCTCTTATCTATTTTACCATTTACCCCATCCTGCCCTGTGTTGAGCTCGTACCTCAGTGTTTACCCTACTGCCTGCAGTGTTTTGTGGGGAGGCTTGACTTTTCCTGCCTTTTATCAGTACCTCCCTTATCTAGTTTAAAAGCTTGCCAAGGAAGCATTTAAACCTGTCACCTAGGAGCTTAGTCCCTTGTGGACAAATGCAGACCATCATACCAGTATAGACCTTTATCTCTCCAGGTGGACCCCCAGTCCCCAATGAAGCCAAAGCCTTGTGCTCTGCATCAGTTTTGCAACCATTCATTAAACTGCATGGTGTGCAGTACCCTAGCCTCATTCCTGACATGGACTGGTAGCACCTCTGAGAAGGTTACTGTGCTTGCTACCCATCTGAGGCCCCTCCCCAACTCCACAAATTCATTCTACACTGCATTGATCCCATGCTTAGCTAGGTCATTTGTCCCAAGGTGGACAATGATATCTAGTTCTCTCTCCTGTGATGCTGCTTCTACAATTGTGAGGATTCGCTTCTTGTCCCTCCAAGCCATGGCACCAGGCAGGCAGCTTACTTCCTTCTCTCCCTTCCCCAGTTCTACCCCCCTAACAATTGAGTTCCCTATCAGTAGCTGTTTCCTTCCCCTGTGGTGTCCCTTGCCACACTTTTGTGGGTCTCCCTTGTGGATGTCCTCAGCATTCTTCTGGGTCTCCACTGAGGGTGCCATCATACAGGAACCTTGCTCTGCCAGAATGGCATCTGATTTGTGCAGAGGTACAACTGGGGGGCTTCGCCTCTGGTCCACCACCCGCACCCTCCCAGAACCCACTGTGATCCTACTGCTCTTCATATCAAACCTCTGACTCAGTGGTTGTGGCAGTGGTGCTCTTGGGAGGGGAGCCTTAGTCCTTGCTAGTTCAGCCTGGAGATGGGCAACCTCCTCTCTCAGAGCTGACAGTTGCCTACAAATAGGACAGCAACTCAGTTTCCAGAATGTTTCCTGAAAACTGCTGCCCCACAGCCAGTGCATTGCACCACTCCCACATGTCCCGCCTCCTTATTCTATACAATATGTAATTATATATGTATTATTATTTGTTTGTGTAACTACTCTTTATGCACGCTGCAGGGTTATTAGAATATGACAGTTCTGCCCAAGACCTATTGAGGAAGTGATGTCAGAACTGTGGCTATAAAATGCCACACCTGGTGGGGGCGGGAAGGGTGGGTGGTGGGTAGTGCACAGCCACTGGTGACTGTTAGAAACAATCAGATACACAACTGCTCCACCAGCCTGGTGAGTACTGTCCTTTATAGTAATACAACTAACACCACAATTTACTAGACCACGGCTCCAACACAAACCAAACCACTCTACTGAGTCCAGGGATAAAAATGAACTCACTCCTCAGCCAGCAGGACACTTAAAATGCTACAAAAATATCCTTCAAAATGCTAGGTCTCAACCCCCGCACTCAAGCAAATTCAGTTGTATCTCACTCTGGTTATAAAATTACTACCCTTTTAAAGGAATCCTGCAATTCTATGCTTAATGCCAATAAGGAAAAATACAAATAAAACTTTTTGTAGAAAGTGTATCTCCCTTCTTACCCAGTGCTCTGCAGTATTATTCTTTAATCAGGTTTCCAGGTCCTAAATGGAGTTGCAGTTTGTTCTTTGCAGTAACTTTGAGCTTCCAACAGACACTTTAAAGTCAGTGTGACTGGCTTCTAACTGTGAAGCATGCAATGTAACTTCTTTCTATCTGGCTCCTTAAAATGTTGTATATGCATCCCACACAATACACATAAAATGTTACTTACTTGTTTGTTATAGTATGAAATGGGTAGGTTTTCTGGCAGCTATCTGGCTATCCTCAGCTAACACAACAGACACATACCTCTGCCATGTCTGCCTCCACCTGTGCTGCCTTCACTCACAGACTTCTTCAATTGGCAGTATGCCACACAGAAATCCAAGTCCTGGGGTCATGAAGGTTCAGTGTAAATGCTTTACTAAATTAAAACAAAAAAGCCCTTGCAGCTCACTATTTATTTCTCCTCCCAAGTCCACTCAGCCCCTTGGTCCACAAATAAAACTGTAGTGCTTTAGAGAACACTATACCTATGCTCCCAGAACTGTAGTTCCCAGCTACATCCTGGGAACTACAGCAACCAACTGCCTTTGCAGTCGTGACCTGTTCTATAAGAAACCATGCTAAATATTTCTTCATTTTCCACTTGAGACAAATAGACCTCAGGTAAGAGGAGGGCTCTGATGGTCACTGTATTAAGCTGAAAGGACCACCAACCACTGGGGTGATGGGGAATGTGGGGAGGTAGGATGCCAGCAGGAGGGTCAGTAGCTGATGGGGGACCACTGGATCACCAGGAACTCATTTTAAAATGTGTGAAGGAAGTGGGGGAACCACTGGACACCAGTGCATAATTCTACAGTTTAAATGGGCAATTGGGGGGGTGGGGGAAACCACTGGATTTCAGGGTATAATTCTACAGTTGAAACAGGTGATCTGGGGTGTGGAGGGAACCACTGGACACCAAGGCCTAATTCTGCAGTTAAGACAGGTAGTCAGTGGGTGAAGGGACACACTAGACCACCATGGTAGTCATGACAATACTCAGAGGATCAATTGGGGGTGGAGGGACACACTAGAGCATCATGGCTTACACTTTCCTCTGTGGCACTGCTACTAAGGGGCTGCTGTGCTCCATGCAGATGAACCTATAATGGACATGCAAATGGCCCTTTAGTGCCTTGCATATGGACTCATTTACATGTTTGGGTTGAAAATATAGCCCACGGCGGTCTATCCTGTTCCAGGCAGTGCTATTCTCTGTTGGCTAGATACAGATGAGGTCCATGTTGGGGCAGCACAGTTACACTTAGCCCAGTGCCAGGGCAGCCTAATATTCAATTGGATAGTGCCTCTCGCTATCCAACTAAATATACTGTAGAAACAGCCAGGGTGGGAGTAGACACAAGTGTAGAGCAAATGTGTGCACTATGTTTGTGCTTCTATCTAGAGATGTTACAAAGTTTTATTTCACCAGTGAACTTCCAGTGCAGGTACCGAATTTGCCTCCGTGAACCAGTTAACAAATTTTCCCATCAGCTTGAGCAGATCCAGAAGCAAATGATTTGATACCTTTTAATGAAGCAACATAGATGTAACAACAAGAACAAAGTGCTCTAGCTTTCGGACCAAACAGTCCTTCTTCAGAAGCATAATGGCACTTATTTACAAAAAAAAACAATACTTTTAACAGCTAGATCATGCAGAAAAAAACAGAAAAAATCCTCATTGGTTTAAAATACTCATTTAAAAAATACAGATGATGATGTCAGAGAAGTTTAACAGTACCATGTTACCTTCATCTGGGAGTGTCCCAGGGTCAAAGGTGCTTGGTGCAAAACACATACAAGGAATCCTGCTCCATATAACTTTAATTGACAATTTAATTGACTGGCCTAGAAGCCAGTGGGGCACAGGACCCAAGGCAGCATGGTTTCACAGCAGGAAGGTCATGTCAGATGAACCTAATAGATTTCTTTGACTGGAAGACCAAAGTAGTAGACCAGGGAGGGGCTGTGGATATGGCCGACCTAGATTTTAACAAGGTATTTGACACAGTCTCTCACAAAAGATGAATATACAAGTTAGCCAGCCTTGGAGTGGGTCCCAAGGTGATAGCCTGGATAAAAAACTGGCTGGACAACAGGATGCAAAGGGTAATAGTAAACAGAGTCCACAGTGAAGAAAGGAGGGTAACTAGCGGGGTACCACAGGGTTCGGTACTGGACAGGTCCTCTTTAATGTCTTTATAAGTGACATTGGAGAGCACCTGGAAGAAAAGGTATGTCTCTTTGCAGATGACACAAAGATCTGCAACAGGGTTGATACGCAAGGTGGGGTGGAAAGAATGAATAGGGACTTGGCAAGGTTGGAGGAATGGTCAAATATGTGGCAGCTCAGATTCAATGCAAAGAAGTGCAAGGTAATGCATCTGGTAAACAAAAACCCAGGGGAAGAGTACACAAAAGGTGGTGAGTTAATAACAGCAACAAAAATTGAAAGAGACC
Organism: Neoceratodus forsteri; assembly: GCA_016271365.2. Taxonomy (NCBI): domain Eukaryota; kingdom Metazoa; phylum Chordata; order Ceratodontiformes; family Ceratodontidae; genus Neoceratodus; species Neoceratodus forsteri. The sequence continues at coordinate 187,663,024 of CM028132.1, read as the reverse complement.
TAGGAGTAATTATAACAGATGACCTAAAGGTGGGCAAGCAATGTGAGAAGGCAGTAAGGAGGGCTGAAGGGATACTGTGATGCATAGGGAGAGGCATCAACAGTAGAAAACAGGAAGTTGTTATCCCTCTGTACAGACAGTTAGTGAGACCCCATCTGGAGTTCTGTGTGCAATTCTGGAGACCCCATCTCCGCAAAGACATAGACAAAGTGGAGGCTGTTCAGAGGAGGGCAACCAAAATGGTGCAGGGTCTGCACCAGAAGACATACTGAGGAGAAACTAAAGCAGCTTAATATGTATACCCTTGAGGAAAGGAGGGAGAGGGGGGACATGATAGAAACTTTCAAGTACCTCAAGGGAATTAAAGTACAAGAGGGTAGTATCTTTCAGAAGAAGAGATGTGCAAGAACAAGGGGGCACAATTTGAAGATAGAGGGGACAGCTCAGAGGTAATGTCAGAAAGTATTTTTTCACAGAGAAGGTTGTGGATGCATGGAGCAGCCTTCCTGAGGAGGTTGTGGAGTCAGGAACAGTGGGATAATTCAAGAATGCATGGGACAGGCATAAGGCAATTCTAGTGAGGGGTAGAAGGAAGTAAGCTGTTGATTAACTAGAATCTGCAGCTTATCCATGAGGTAGGGAATTGGGAAGACTAGGTGGGCCAAGCGCTCCTTATCTGATGTCAAATTCTATGTTTCTATGTTTCTATAACACTGCTGGAGCAGAAGACTCTTAAATCAAGCTATGAGTGTCACAGTGTGTATAAGGATATGATTATTGAAAAACAACCCCCACCCAGATGAAAGACATATTAAGATTGTCTTAGAACTCCAAGAAGTTTCAGTTTGTGCATTTGACAATAAGTTACCAGTAAAGTTATCTTAAAAACATCAGTGCACGGAGTATGATGTGTAAAACTTAGCTGGACCTATCACCCAGCTATACTCTCCAGTTAGATATCATGCCCCATAACTTCAAAAACCTCTAGTGTAGTGACAGGACTTTATAAGTGATAATTTAAATATAAATTGGCAGTGTTAGTGTCAAACAAAAACCTTGTGGAGGACCACCAAGGAATTAAGACCATGTAGCCTGATATGTACTGATGTCAATAAATTCTCAGTGTATAACAACTTGATGTACCAGAAGCTTCTAAGGAACTGAAAAAAGAGATAAAAATTTAATTTCTCTCCTCCTCTTCACACAAACAAGACACCCTACCCCACCCCACATCCCCATAATGCGGGGAGAAGTAGCTTTAAGGAGATACCCACACACACACACTCCTAATGAACCATCATTCACATCAATCACTGCGATTGTTCCCCAAAGGAATTCAACTTGTCATGAAATCCCAAGTAAAAGGGATCATGTATCCTAATACTTACAGAGCAAAAATGTGACACTATTTAACCTTACTCCTATCTGCGTAGTAACATTTCCATGGATTCTGGATAGAACCACAATGAATTAAAGCTGCCACCCTCCACAGTGTAAGGTAACTAGAAGTAAATATTAAGTATGTGTGTAAGACCAGAGGTCTAACATACCTACATTTCCACAAATCACCACAATATTATTCTAATGTAAAAAGTTCTGTCCAGGACCCCCATGCAAATGAGATCTCACACCCAATATGTTCGGAGTTAAAAAAATATGTGACAGTCTATGATAACACTTCTGTATGTACACTAACAGGCTAGGTAATCTGAATATGGCGCAATGGAATCAACCCCACTCCCTGGTGAAGGTAAAAAGTAAGGAGGAATCAATATTCATTATGTGTGTGAAGTAAGAGTAGTAACACACTGTAACTCCATGTATCTAAATAGAAGCCCACCTCAATGTGACAGCAAGCCCCACACCTGCTATATTCACATACCTCACAACACATACCCACACACATTCACCCATACACACACACACCTACACTCCATAAATGCTGAAATCCTATAGTATGCCAGTCTGAAGAAGAAGAGGTCTGTGGATGTCAATTTCTGTAATATCCCATGAAACCCAGATCAATGTTCATCCCATCTGCTACCATATTGAGATGTAAAATAAGTTTAATCTCAAAAGCTCATCTCTGTTGTGTGTTTTTGAGATTTCCTTTAAGACCATAACTGACATATCCGAAATTGAGTGGTCAGGCTGGGAGAAGTGGTGCCCCACTGTTTTTTCAGTCTTCTTTGTCTTAATATCATGTCTGTGTGAGTTCATCCTAGTGCAGAGCTGTTGGCTTGTCTCTCCAACATAACCTGTTTGTGGACATCTCTTGCACTGAATGAAATAAACAACATGTTGTGATGTGCATGTATAACTCCCGTGCACCTTGAATTGTCTATTTTGTGATGTAACCACACAGTCCAAGGTGGAAATGAGCTCACAAGTCTGACATTGATTGCAAGGTCGTGTGCCATTTTGCGACATGGTATTCTGTTCTGGTGAAAGTTTGCTCCTAATAATCAGGCTGGCTGAATTTGGTGGTTGTTTAAAAGATAGTAGTGGTAGTTCCTTAAAAATACAATTAAGGGTTTCAACCTCACTAAATATTGGGTGGATGTCTTTAATAATCTTATGCAGAAGTTCAAGGTCTGGATGATATGTGACTACTAAGGGTTTTCTGTCTGTAGCGGTCTTTTCTTTATATTGAAGTAGTTGCTTTCTTGGTACTTGCATTCCACGTTCTGTTATCCTGTCAATTTCTCTGGAAGAGTGTCCCTGCTCAATAAAGGTGTTTTTCAACATAGCCAAATGTGCAGCTCTGTCATACTCATTTGAACAAATACGGTGACATCAGAGTGCTTGACCGTACATGACAGATTTTTTTTGTGTGGTTTTGGTGATTACTTTTCTTGAGCAGGTATCTCTGAATGTCTGTTGGCATCCTGTAAACATGTATATGTAAGGTTCCATCCTTAATGGTGACTGTGGTGTCCAGAAAATTAACACTGGTGGTAGAATACTCCAGGGTAAGCTTTATGGTAGGGTGGAGGTTATTAAGTTCTTGATGAAAATCTTTACATGCATCTGTGCCCTCCATCCAGATAATAAACAAATCATCAATGTAACGGAAATAAGCTAGTGGTTTATGGGGACAGTGCCTTAAAAAATCCTCCTCCAAGTCTGTCATAAGGAGGTTAGCATACTGTGGAGCCATCTTGGTGCCCATTGCTGTTCCCATACTTTGAACATAATGTTTACCATTGAAGTTGAAGTTGTTATATGTCAAAATGAATTCCATAAGTTCCCCCACCACTTCAGGGTTGATGTTTTGTTCCGGTCCTTTCTCCTGTATGTATTTAAGGCATGCTGTAATGCCATCCATGTGTGGAATATTAGTGTAATCTAGATTTCCCCATCAGCTTGTAAATTTGCCTATTTAACGTCACCATTGATCTCACGGTAACTTTGCCATTAAGACATTTAGGTGAACTATGTTAACTTTGCCAGTAGCTTTTCCATTAAGACAGTTAGGCAAAGTCTGTTCAAAATGAGGGTACTGCCTGGTGATAAAAAAGTGCTTGAGGTCACATGGAAATGACTCCTGCAGGTCACATGCTACTGTTCTATGTACTGACTCATCCTTAGTTTGACTTTGCTGTCTGAGCTAGTGAGCGGAAGGGGACAGATACTAAAACCTAACCCCCTCCCCCAAAAAATCAGTTTTCTCTTGCTTGTTCTAAATCGTATTTTTACTGTACAGTTTGTGACTCTTTGTTTAGGTGTTCTTTAGATGTTATTTACTTTATATTGAACACTTTTATTAGTGCTGTTTTTCATCTCTTTTAGCATGCTTTTTTTAACTCTTTTTACTCTGATTTTTGGGGGGGATTAAATGAGTGGGAGTGGTCAGGAGGAGAGGGGGCTGCAGAAAGCAGATGGAAGGTGTGTTTTTTGCATCAAGAGGACCTGTGCAATGGCACTGGCAGTAAGAGAAGACAGCAGCAACCCCAACCCCCGACAGTGCAGCACCCCGCAATGACATGAGGCAAGGGCACCATCTCCACCAATAGCTAAGGAAGCTCCAGCCCAGCCAGCTATTGTACCACCATCATTACCACCACCACCACCATCTGTGCACCACAAGGAGGAGAAGGAGCTGCAGCCAGGACCATCTTACTCCTCCCCTCATGGGCAGCAGTCAAAGTCCCTTATGTGGAACCTTTTGATATTGACCCCACCAACAACAGAGTGGTCACCTGCAACTATGCCACACTGTTGTTTGGCAATGGAAAATGGGGGAGCCACTTGGGGACAGGTAGGCATCACACACACCTTAAAGGGAGGCACTGCAGAGCACCTGCAGCAGAAAGTTGGTTAGAGGGGTGGTAGTGGTGCCACTCTTACTGGTTCTTCTCTGCCAGGTAATAGCAATAGAAAGAAATGTGGTGCACAGGTGCGGGGGGGGGAGATGGGGGGGACTGGGAGAGGGACCTGCAGTCAGACTCAGGGTGTGGCAGCAGAGGGCACCTGACAGACCGGCCTCAGATCCTCCTCCCACATCCACCCATGTAGAAGTAGAACTGCTCTGCAGGGAGGAAGGAGAGTTCTCCTGGCAAGTTGCAGGGATAAAGGAGCTGTTGGATGTGGTGCTGCAAAATCAGCAAACCGTTCTGGAGGGTTTGGCCAAACTGAGAAGTGGTGGTGTACCCTGTGTCCCCTGGTCATAGCTCTCCAACCCAGATATTTTATTTTATCTTTATCTTGCACCCTCTGTTAGACCATGAAAATTAAAAAAAATAAAAAAAATGGTTCATCTGTATTTATTTCTCTTTGTTTGTCTCTGTTTCTTTATTTTTGTTACTGCTGCACCGTTAACCCAAAAATGAAAAGAAAATATTTAAAAAGAAAAATAATTGTTCATCCATCTTTATTTCTGTCTGTATTTCTTGATTTCTTCTACTGCTTTGTTCTGTCTATGGAAATTCTTCTGTTCTCATCCATTCAAAAGAAAAAATCAAATTTAAACTCTATTATTGTCTTTCTTGTGCAACTGTACAGTCCTTACACTATCACTAATATTTTCTTAACTACTGCTTCTACATGGTGCTGTGCTATGTGTTTCACTATCCCCCCTTCACCCACTCTCCACTGGCTGCCCTACTTGTAATACACTGCACAACAGTAGCGCAAATGTTCCAGAAAAACAAAGTAAGTTGAATTTTGGTACAAACACTTTAGTACATACAACTGCCAAGCACAATAATTAAATTTTTTACTTCTGGAAATTGTCTTGCAAACCAGAAATCAGTAATGCTGGTAATAAACTGTTGCTGCAGCCACTACTACTATGCTGTTTAAGTCACCCTCTTTGACAGTCTGTGTTGTCAAGCAATTTAGTACACACAACTACCAAGTACAATATATAAATTTCTCACTTCTGGAAATTCTCCCCCAGACCAGATATCAGTAATGATAGTAATAAACTCCTGCTGCCGCTGGTACTGTGCTGTTTAAGTTGCCCTCTCGGACAGTCTGTGTTGTGAAGGTCTTTAGTACACACAACTGCCAAGTACAATATATATATTTCTCACTTCAGGAAATTCTCTCCCCAACCAGATATCAGTAATGCTAATAATAAACTGCTGCTGCAGCTGCTTCTATGCTGTTTAAGTCACCCACTTGAACAGTCTCTGTTGTCAAGTATCTTAGTACACACAACTGCCAAGAACAAGCTATACATTTCTCACTTCTAGAAATTCTATAAAAGCTAAATAATAAAAAGGAGCTCCTAAAGGAATTAGATTCTTCACTGTACCACTGTGGAGGATCAGTTTGAACCTGTGCATTGGCCTTTTCCACATTTACAGCTCCATTTATACACAAATTGGGAAGACATTAACAGGCCATTCCAGTACTTTACATGGAAAAAGATATACTGTAGCCTGCTGTTCTCTTCATTCAATATCTTTGGGACCTACCAACAATGATAAGTATTTTATTTCCTTTTTTGACTTGGGGGAGAGGTTTTAACTACTTTATTTCTAACATTTGTCTTACTATTTTTCTATTTTTAGGTATTATCATTAGGGTGGAGAAATCATGTTGCTGCATAGGTCCAGCCTGTATCTTTTTATTGGAATTTAACAATTTTTCAACCATGGAGGGTAAGTATTTTTTTTTTGGGGGGGGTAGCTTTTTAATTCTGAAAAGTTTTGCAGATATCAGACTGTTTTCTGTTACTGTTGCTCTAATAGAAATGTAGAAACATAGCATTTGATGGCAGATAAGGATCGCTTGGCCCACCCAGTCTTCCCATTTTGCCTACCCACTGTAATATCGTAGACCCTAATTGATCTCCAGCTTACCCCTCCCTTTCCTATTTACTATGGTTCCCTTATGCCTATCCCATGCATTCTTGAAAATCACCACAGCTTTTGAAGGCTGTTCCAGGCATTTACCACTCTCTCTGTGATGAAGTAACTCTTACCTTCCCCTGAGTCTCCCCCCTAGCTACATAGCATGTCCCCTTGTTCTTGAACATCTTTTTTCCTAAAAAGTGCTTTCCTCTTGTACCATATTTATACCCATGAGGTATTTGAAAGTCTGTATCATATCCCCCTTTCCCTTCTTTCCTCTATGGTGTGCATATTGAGGTCCTTTACTCTCTCCATATGGTCTTTGGTCTAGACCCTACACAATTTTTCTGGCCTTCTATGAACTGCCTCTACTCCCTTTATGTACTTCTGGAGATATAGCCTCCAGAACTGGACACAGTACTCCAGGTGAGGTCTAACCAGTGATTTAATACAGTGGCATCACTGTCTCCCTCTTTCTGCCGGTGATACCCCACCCTATGCACCCTAGCATCCCACTTGCTCTCCCCACAACCTTGTCACACTGTTTAGCCACCTTTAGGTCATCCGATATGATTACCCCCAGGTTTCTTTCCTGTTTGGTGCTCGTCAGTATCACTCCCCCATCTTTACTGCACTCCACCCCATGGTTTCTATGCCCTAAGTACATGATTTTACACTTCTTCACTTTGAAACTTAGTTGCCACATTCTTGGCCAGTCCTCAAGCTTTCCTAGATCCCTATTTGTTTCTTCCACACACACCCTCTCCGAAGTTCCTACCCTGTTGCAGATTTTAATGACATCTGCAAAAGGTCATACCTTCCCTTCTAGTCCCGCTGTACATTAAAGAGGACTGGTCCCAGTACTGATCCTTGTGGCACCACACTGGTTGTCCTCCCTTGCTAAGAGTGAACTCCATTTACCACCACCCTCTGACACCTATCCCCCAACAAATTCATTTCCCAGTTTACCACTTTTGGCCCCAGTCCAAGGCTGCCCATCTTGTTTACTAGTCTCCTATGTGGAATGGTGTCGAAGACCTTACTGAAATCTAGGTAGGCTACATCAACAGCTCCAACCTGATCTACTCCCCTGGTCACCCAGTCAAACAAATCTATCAGATTTGTTTGACATGACCTTCCACTGGTGGATCCATGCTACCGCAGATCCTGTAAGTTGCTGGTATCAAGATATTCCACAGTCCTTTCCTTCAGCAGTAATTCCATAAATTTTACCACCACTGAGGTTAGACTGACTGGCCTGTAATTTCCAGCTTCCTCCCTGCTACCACTTTTATGAAGTGGGACTGCATGTGCTCTCTTCCAGTCTTCCGGGACCACTACCGTCTCCAGTGATTTGTTGAACAGAACTGTCAGAGGTGCAGCCAGAACCTCTCTGAGCTCCTTCAGTATCCTTGGATATATCCCATCTGGTCCTGTTCGCTTGTATATTTTCAGATTTGTGAGTTTCTTCAGGAATCTCTCCTCTGTAAATGGACTAGTGTCCACCTCCCTTCCTTCAATTCTCCTGTCACTTAACTGTGGTCCCTCACCTTCCCCTTCATCCATGAACACTGAACAAAAATATTTGTTCAGGATGCCTGTTTTTTCCTGGTACCCTCCACACACTCCTCCCCTCCCCTCCTCTTCCCTCTCCAGCCTAACAATCCCTCCCCTGGTTTTTCTTCTCTCATTTACATATCTGAAAATTGTCTAATCCCCTTTCTTTACTGCCTGTGCTATTTTCTCCTCTGTTTGTGCATTTACACTCCTTACTGCTCTCCCTGCTTCCCTATGCATCTCGTGATACATCTCCCTATCCTCTTCACTCCCTGTCTCCTTATACTTCCTGAATGCTAACTTTTTTGCCTCTACCTTCCCAGGCACCTTTTTGGAGACCCATAGTGGTCTATTTTTCCTCTTACTTGTACTTACTTGCCTGAAGCAGAGCTTAGTTGCCTTCCCTAAAGTCCCTTTTAGTGTTGCCCACCGTTCCTTCACTCCACCCATGTCCTCACCCACTGCTAGGGCATCCCTAAGGCAATCCCCCATCTTTGTAAAGTCGGCCCTTCTGAAGTCAAAGACCCTCACCTTAGTGTGGTTCAATTTTGGATCAATAGTTATATCAAACCCTAATGTTCGGTGACCACTGGACCCCAGGTTGTCACCCATCTCAACGTCTTCAATGCTGTCCCTGTTGGTGAGTACCAGGTCCAACAATGCTCCCTCATGAGTGGACTCCCTTACTAGTTGCCTAAAGAATGTCCCTGCAGGGAGTCCAGGATATCCCTGCTTCTAGCTGAAGCTGCAGTTGTGATGCTCCAGTCCACACCCAGCAGATTTAACACCCCACCATTAGCTCTTCTCCCTTGGTCACCATCTTTGGGATGGCTTCCACCAGTACTCTATCCATCCCCCCCCCATGCTGGACATCCATAGGTGATGTCAGTGAAAATTGTGGTTCTGTTTACTGTCTTTAGGGTAACCAACAGTGTCTGCACCCCAACAGTATTCCCTGTGTCTCTGTAGCTTTTATGATATTCCTCAGTCACTCTGCCACCCCTTCTTACTCTTCCTGTCCTTCATGAACAGAGTATAACCTGGTATGACTATATCCCAGTCATGGTTCTCATTGCAACATGGCTCAGTGATGGTGATGGTGACAATGTCCAGGTCAACCTCTGCCATAATGGCCACAGTATCCAGGATTTTATTTCCCAGACTTCAAGCATTTGTGCAAATGGCCTTCCAAATTCTTCTATCATCCTTCTTGGTAGTTCCCCTTTTTCTCTTTTACCTATTCCCTTAACCCTTCTGCCTTAATTCCCACCCCTCCTCATGTCTACCATTCTGCTTGACCTGCTATTAGAAACCCTTGGGGATTTCCCTCTCTTAGGGTTTTCCCTATTGACTACTTCAGCTTGCAGGGGTGGACAGTTCATGTTTCCCTGCTGTCTTCCACCACCCCTATCAGCTAGTTTAAATGCATGCCAATGTAGCATTTAAACCATCCACTGAGAACTGTAGCACCCCTCCTGGATGGATGCAGGCCATCCCCCTCGCATAGGTCTTTATGCTTCCAAGTGGAACCCCAGTCCCCAGTGTAGCTGAAACTCCTCTCTATGCACTAGTCCTTCAACCATTGGTTGAAGCTCATGGTACAGAGTACCCTATCCTCCCCTCTGTCACCACAGACAATGAACATCTCAGAAAAAGTCACTGAGTATATGACCTGCCTAAGACCCTTCCCCAATTTGCTGAACTCCTCCTGCACTCTCCTAACCTCTTCCATAGCCAGGTCATTGATCCCTCGGTGGACAATAACATCCAGCTGTCTTTTCTGACCTGCTGCCCTAGAGATCTCCAGGATCTGCTTCCCCTCTCTCTGAGCTGCAGTGCCATGTAGGCATGTAATCTCCTTGTCCCCCTCTATCCCTGTCCCCAAATCTATCCCCCAACAATGGAGTCCCCCAACAGGAGTTGCTTCCTCCTCCTCTGAAGTCCTCTACCACCAGCTTTGAGGCCTCCCATATGGAGGACTCCCACATCATCTCTGGCCACTACTGTGGGTGCTTCCATGTGACAGTCCTGCTCTGCTAGAGCAGTGTATGTGTTGTGTAGTAGAACCATCTGGGTGATGTGCCTCTGATCCACCATACTCACCCTTCCCAAGCCCATCATAACCCAGCTGTCCCTTCTCTCTGGCAACCTTTGAGACAGCAGTGGAACACTTGGTGGCCTCTGGCTTGGGGGGGCCTCCGAATCCTAGCTAGCTCGGCCTAATTTCAAGTAATGTTCAGCAGGAGTCTTTTGAAATGCTGTCCAGGCAGAGAAGATGGTGATGGCTTAATTGCTAGAGCAAGAGACAGCAGCCCAGAAGACCTGTGAAGACAAAAAAAGACTATTTAGTCTCTACTCAAGTACCCACTGTGGTGGTGATGGCTCAGTATAGCCGTTGTTCACTCCCCATCTTACTATACATGTCACCTGTGAAGAAAAAAAGAGAAATTATTTTGCCTCACTCAGTCACTGTGGTGGTCACACAGAATAGCCATTGTTGACTCCCCATCTTACTATACCTGTCACAAGTGAATAAAAATGGGAAATTATTTAGTGTCCCTTTGGCCACCATGGCACACTGTGTACCTGTGAAAAAGCAGAACAAAAAAGAAAAAGAAAAAGAAAATCATAATGATACTTACTTTTTTATTTATTTAATTTATTTATTTCTCAGATTACAGATATCTTTGAGCCAGTGGCTCATTTGCAAAGGTTCCATATCACATGATAAATATAAGAAACAAGAAAGTACAAGCTTATTTACAAAAAAATTGAAGACACAGTAAAAAGTGAACAGGAGCAAGGCAGAGAACATACACAGGTCCAAAATGAGTTAATCTAACACAGCTAATCAGGTGAACACTTAACATCAGTTTCCTGGAAATAGTGTTGTCAAAGGAAAAGATGTGGGGAGAGAAAAGAAGGTACAAAAAAGGATGGGGAAGAGAAGGAGTAGGGGAGAGGAGGAAGTAGGATGAAGGGGGGGAGAGCAGTAGAGCTAAGAGGGCTCAGGGGTGGGAGGAAGGGAAGGGGAGAGGAGGGAGACAAGAAGTCACAAAAAGAGGTAAGGAGGAGGGAAAAGTGGGGCAGGGGTGCTAGACTAGGAGGACTAAGTAGGGGGAGAATGGTGTCATGAGGGAAGGGGGGGGGAACCAGAGTTTAGTGAGCACAGTCACATTGGTTTAGAGAGGTGAGGTATTGGCTCAACTTTGATTTGAAAGATCCTACTTTTGGTTCTGAGGCAATCTCAGGAGGAAGGGCATTAAGCCAGGTGGGGGTTCAGAGAGAATTAGCACTGAGCTAAGGATGTGCGGCAGAGTGGTACAAGATATTGATGCTTGGTGGAACAATGGGTGTGCCACAGGCTAGTGGTTCACTGAAAAAGAGTCTGGGAAGAAGTGGGAGTGAGGCTGAGGCTGATCTTCTTAGCAAAGAGGCAGGCATGATACCTGACCCTTTCTGTAAGATGGAGCCAGCCAGTATGGGTATAGAGCTCACAAGTATGGGTTGCTTGTGTGCACCAGTGATAAGCCGACAGCAGCTGTTAAGCACCACCTTTAGGTGATTCAGGGTGGTGTCAGTGGCTGAGCCATAAATAGAGAGCCCATAATCCATCATGGACATGATGGAGCTTGTAACTGCAGTGTATAGCACTTCAGTGGTTAGGCAATGGTGGTGCTGATATAGGATCCCGAGCCTGGTGTTAATGACTTTAGTGATGTGGCTGATGTGAAGTTGGTATGTAAGTGAGCTATCTAGAGTTACCCCTAGGTACTTGAAATCACTAACCTGGTCAAGTGGGAGATTTTGTTTTTGGAAGATATTAAGAGAGGCAGATCTGTACTTGTTGTGGGTCCCTGAGGACAACATGGACTTGGTTTTCTTTAAGTTACTTAATAATTTGTGCTGCTGAAGCAGGTCTCAGTCAAGGAGAAACTGGATTGCAGGTTAGCAGTGAACAGAAGTAGTTCAGCATGGGAGGAGAAGATTAGTGCATCATCTGCATAGAGTATCATGTGGTTGTTGCATGCTTTAGGGAAGTTGTTGATAAAGAGGCTGAAAAGAAAAGGGCCGAGAATGGAGCCCTGAGGGACTCCAGAGTGAACTGGGAGGTTACAGGAGAGCTTATCAAATATCTTGACATGTTATGTTCGATCCTGGAGGTAGTTGCCAAGCCAGCTGATGACCGTTTGTGAGAGTCCTAGTGCAGGGAGGAAGTGAAGTAGGAGCTGGTGACTGACGGTGTCGAACGCCTCTGTGAGATCTATGTAAATGGCACCTAGTAAATGACCCTGGTCAAGTGCCTTATGGATATGGTTGGTGTATTCGAGAAGGGCAGTGGTTGTGCTGTGTGCTTTGCGGAAGCCATGTTGAAGGGGGCATTGGACACCGTATTGATCTAGAAATTCAGAGAGTTGATCAGACACAATACACTCTAAGGCTTTGGAGATGGGGGGAGGATTGATATTGTGCGGTAGTTGCAGAGTAGGGACCTGTTGCCACTTTTATGTACTGGTGTTACAATGGTGGTCTTCCACTGGTGGGAGAATTTTCTAAGAGTGAGAGATATATTAAACAGTTTAGTGAGTGGTAAAAGAACTGTATCAAGAGTGAGGCAGAGGCATTTTAGATCAAGGGAGTCCTCACTAAATGGCCCTTTGCCAAGGACCCTTGAGAATGTAATACCTGGGCTCTGCAAGGGTGACTCTCCTGAAGTATAAGGGTGGAATATTAGACATGGGGTGGAGTTTTCAGCATTCACAAGGTTATCAGGGACAGTGAAGAGGTCCGGAGGGACTATACTAGAAAGGCCAGGGAAGCACCAAGTTTAGTTGACAGTGACAATGCCAACCTCCCCCACAGTTATGGCACAATACCAATGCAGATATTGTGCCACCTGTTTGAAAGGTGTTTTCTGTGGGGGGCTATGCCCTCCACATCCCCCATGTGGTGGGCTCTGCCCCTCACAACCCCAGACTTTAGGATTCCAACTCCAGGTCAGAGTTAGTCTGGGGAGCGGGTGGAACACTGGGGGAAGGCAAAACACAGAAAAATGACCATTACCATGAATGTCGCCGTAATGGTCTTTTTTCCTGTTTCGCCATTGGGATGTCGACCAAAAGGGTGCACCAAAAGGTCAGAGAAGGCAGAGTTAGTTGCATCAGCAATTTACTTATGGTCTTGAAGGGTGGAGCCATTATCTACAATCATTGAGGGGGACATTTTATTGGGCTTGCCGGTCATCTCCTTTATGTTGTTCCAGAAGTTACGTCTGTTTCCCCAGGAGGTGGAAGGCTCATTTTGAAGTAGTTTTGCTTGGATTTCCATATCTCATGGGTGCACAAGTTTCTGGCAGCCTGGTAACATTGCATATCATCCTGGGACCTAGTAGCTTGTGCTCGGTGCCATAGGTGGTCTCTGTGAGACATCAAGCTAAGAAGTGAGAGGTGACCCAGGGGTGTGAGGTGCCATGAAGTTTACATTTCTGAAATGGGGCAAATAGATCACAGGGAGAATTAAATTGTGAGACAAAGTAGCGGGGAGCTTCATCAGTGTTATCGAATGTGTCTTGTTGTAATTCAAAGTTTATTAGTTTTCACCATTACATATGAGAGCAGTTCCATACACAATTTATAGAAGTACACATGCGGATTGTTCATGTAGATGTTAAGGGACTGCTCCCGAATCCCCACCCCCTCCCCACCTCCCTCAGCACAGCTCAGATTATCTGCAGTATACACCAGAATTACCTGAAAGATTCCTTGGAAAGGTAGTCTAAATGGAAAGCAGCGTATGAAAGGGTTCCCAAATTCGTTTGTATTTGGCCAATCTATTGTTTAAACTAGCCGCCATTTTCTCCATTCTTAAATTGGCCAAGATCTCTTTAAGACACTCTGAAAAGGGAATATCCTCACTACCCTTCCAATGTCGAAGGATAATCTTTTTAGCTGTTAATGAAATTAAGGCCATATAATATCTTCTAAGTGAGACGGATATGGAAGTATAATCTCCCAACAGGCATATCTCCGGCGTGAAAAGATCGGAAAGGCCCAAGACAGGATCCATCCTCTATCGGATATCACCCCAGAGAATGGAAACCTTTGGGCACAACTAAAATATGTGATACAACGTCCCTTCTGCCTGCCCACATTTGGAACAGGAAATGGAATCTATAAGGCTGAACCTGTGGAGCTTCTGGGGAGTGTAATATATATTATGCAAGATATGAAATTGTGCCAATCGCAGTCTATCCTGCATAATATATTTGTGAACATTTCCCCAGAGAGCCGCCCAGTCTATCTCTAACCTAGGGAAATACGTTGCCCAATATGTTTTCGGAATGAATACGTCAGGATATTTGCAATCATATAGGCTTTTATAAATATCGGATACTGAATGTCGACGCCCCATTAATGATATCAGCAAGTCCTGGAACCTCTTTCTATCTGAAAGAGGCGGGACTGGTACAAATTCCTTTGCTAACGAATGCTTTAGCTGGTAAACTTTAAAACTGGACTTAGTAGGTATATCAAATCTGTTCAAAATGGTAGTGATTGCGAGCCATGAGCCATCTTGCACCACTAATTAAGCAAGCCTGACAGTATTCAATTGTGGGAGCCAATTAGGTATGATTGGCTTGTTATCAATTTTTATATTAGGGTTACCCTCAACGGGTTGGGCCAAGTCTGTCACCTGCCTATATTCCATACTTGAACATATGTGTGCATGTACTTTCACCGAGATCGCCAATGGGGTAGATTTCAACTGCGGGGGGAGGTCGCTCGGATTTATATGGAGCAGCAATAATGGTACCAGGCCACATACCTTAATAGTGGTTAGCTCTATTCGTAGCCACATCGGGAGGCCCTCTTCTGGACCAGTTCCATTTAAGTTCTCCAGCCATCTCAAATATTTTACCACGTGGCTTGCCCAGTAATAAAATATCAAAGAGGGAAGGCGGAGACCACCTCTATTCTTGGGGCCGGCCAATTTATGATATGCAATTCTGGGCTGACGTCCGGCCCAGATAAAATTTATTATTGCATTGACTTTATGGAACCAGGGGATAGGAACCCATATATTGAGCAGGTTTAATGGTTAAAAAATTCTGGGGAAAAGGTTCATCTTAATGATATTAACTCGTCCCCAAAGTGAAATGGATAGTTTAGACCATCTAGTCAGATCTACCTCTAAGATTTTAACTAGCTCTTCTAAATTCATCTTTAAGAGTTGTGCCGGCTCTCTTACCATGTGGATACCCAAATACTTTAAGGATTTTGGAGTCCAGGACATGCCACATTGAATGACTAGAGACTTGTCCACTCTGTAATTAAGCAGGAACACCAATGATTTATCCACATTCAACTTATAATAAGAGAGTTTAGTAAACTCCTTGATTACCTCCAGCAATGCTGGTACAGAATTACCCGGATCTGTCAACTGCAATAATAAATCATCAGCATATGCTGATATTTTGACCTCGTGCCCCTGTATAATCACCCCTTGGATCTGGGAAGAGTGCTTTATCTGGCAAATAAGGGGTTCTAAATATAAAATAAAGAGTAGTGGCGAAAGGGGGACAGCCCTGCCTGGTACCTGAGTAAAGTAGGAACTTTTCGGAAATCACTCCATTGACCATTACTCTAGCTGATGGGGCACTGTAGAGAGTTCCAATCCAATTCTGGAAAAGCATGGGGATCTTGCAGGCATTCAAGACCCTCAGTAAAAAATTCCAGTTTACTCTGTCGAACGCCTTCTCCACGTCAAGCGAGACTAAAACTGCCGGGTAAGGAGCATCTCTGGTTGCGGAAAGGACATGTGACAGCATCCTGAGATGGTTCACCGAGGAGCATCCCTTCATGAACCCTACTTGTTCTGGACCTATCAAATCAGGAATCACTAGCACCAATATTTTAGCTAGAATTTTATTGTCTATTGTCTTGATTCATTAGAGATATATGGCGATAGCTTGCCGGTGACTCTGGATTTTTTCCAGGCTTTAAAATTAAAACAATTTGGGCTTCCCACAGGGTTGGGTCTGTTTGTATACCAGATAATATATACTGAAAAGGGGCCACTAACATAGGAAGCACTAAATTTAGAAACTTCTTGTAAAAGTTGGCCGAGAACCCGTCTAGACCAGGAGATCTGTCGGAGGGTAACGCCTTAACAACTCCGATAATTTCTTCCGCAGTTATTGGAGAGATCAATCAGTCCTGTTGGAATTCCAAGAGAGAGGATAGTCTGGAGGCTTCCAGATAACTGTCCATACTGGAGTCAGGGACCGAGTTTTTAGCACTATACAAATTGGCATTGTACTTCTGAAACTCCGAGACTATCTCCTCCGTTGTTGTCATTAACCGATTGTTTGTTGGAGAGCGTATTGCCAAAATATGCCTATTCACCTCCATTTGCTTAATCCTCAATGCCAGTAGCCTCCCAGCTTTTTCACCCATATCTGAGTATGCCGCCTTGGCCTTGAGGATCGCAAATTCTGCTTTGTCCCTCAGTAATTCTAGGTATTCCTCTTTCAATTTGACCAGCTCTTGCTTTTCCAGTTCAGATAGGGGTAAGCCTATTCTTTCTTCCTTATGCTGTATATCCTGTAATAACCCTTTCAGCTTTTTATCTTTATCTTTCTTCCTGAAAGTAGCTAAGCTGATTAGGGTTCCTCTCATAAACGCTTTAAAGGCTCCCCATAACATATCTGGCCTCCCCACGGAGCTGGAGTTGGTTTCTGTGAAGTGATGGATATGCTCACTAATTATTTGGACTATTTTATCCTCTTTCATCATTTGATTATTAATCTTCCATCTGAGAGACTTCTTAGGGAAAGAAGGCGACGCTAACTGACATATGACCAATGCATGGTCAGAAGGGGGACCTGGCTGTATAAGGGCTTCAACAACTCCAGGAAGGAGACTTTGAGAGAGGAATATATAGTCAATACGGGATGCCGTATTATGCACAGGGGATAGGAAAGTGAACTTCCTCTCTGAGGGGTGCAGTACTCTCCAAACATCGCAGAGGGCGTATAGCTCTAGGAGCTCGGACAGAGCCCTTTGGGCTGGTGAACAAACTCTACACGTGGAAGAGGAGCGGTCCATCAAGGAGTCCACAACAACATTCATATCTCCTCCTATAACCATCGGGAGTGTTAAAGATGGTTGCAATACATCAACCAACTTCACAAAAAAGTCAGGGGGCTCTAGATTGGGCCCATACAAAGTGCCCAGAACAAGTTCAGTAGCATACAGATGGCAATGGATAAACAGAAAACGACCCTGTGGGTCCCTGAGTACTTGTTTCAATACAAATGGAACCTTTCTATTAATCATTATCAGGACCCCGGCACTGTTAGTAGTCCCCTCAGCAGAAAAAACATGCCCAATCTGTAAACGTCTTATACAATTCACCTCCGAATCTAACAGGTGTGACTCCTGTATAATCGCAATATCTATAGATTGCAACTCTAGGTGCTTAAGGACTTTATATTGTTTGATATGCTGCCTTAAACCTTTAACATTTCAAGTTGCAACTTTTATAGTATTAGTCATAAACACTAGGTGTGTAACAAGGCCATTTTTTAAGTAAAACTCCTATTAACATATCCTTACTACAACCCCTATTGAGCTGTGCTGAGGTCCCTCTCCCAACCCTTCTCTATCCCCCCTCCTTCCCCACCCAAAAGGAACACCAATAACCCTTCCTACCCAGTCCTCCCCTCCTGCTGATAGCCCAAACCCATTCCCTCCCGCTCTCAGACCCCCCAAGAAATATGTCCCCAAGATATTAATCAAACCTCTGCACCAAACATCCCTCAACCCTCCTGTCATAGTTATGTGATGCAGCAAGTCCTGTTGTGGTCCACAGCCATTGCCCTCCCACAGTCCCAAGACTCACAGGACTCATGCCATCTCGGGGAGCATTACGTTCCAGTGGGCAATGTTGCCCATACTTCAGCCCTGATGTTTAAATAGATGACCCCGAAGGAGCCACCAGTTTGAGCCCTCAGTATGGACACCATCTGGTGGTACTCTTTAGTCTCAAACTTTTCTGTAAGTGAAGCCATACCCTCAGTATCACCATTAGACCGTACCCCATTTATCATGAGCTCTATAATAGACATAAATCTCTTCCTGGGCTGAATAATGAGACATTGTCCTGACAAAAGTCAGCCCGTAACTATATGCAGTTTCTCCAGGACGGCCCCCCCCCCAGAGATTCGAGCAAAACCAGTCATGGAGAAAACTACTAAGTCCATCAGTCTTCTAAAAGGAAAGGAGATAAAACAAAAGGTCCATAATATGGAAAATGAAACTTATTAATATCCTGGAAGTCTGTGATCTCCAGTGCTTCTCCGACCATTCCGAGACACCCTCGATTCACCTCCACTTTCATCTCGCCTCATTTAGGCTTAAAAAGGTCAGGGAACTCTTTTTGTAGGGCTTTCATAGCTGAGTCAACATCTTCAAAGGACACCCAGGCCCCCAACATCATTATTTGGAAGCGGGCTGGATACCCCATGCAGAATTTTATCCCTGCCGCAATGGGTTTGGTCACAGCCGGGTGGAAAAGGGATCTTCATTGTCACACAGATACCGGTAGGTCTTGGGTGATTCAAATTCTCTT
Organism: Neoceratodus forsteri; assembly: GCA_016271365.2. NCBI lineage: Eukaryota > Metazoa > Chordata > Ceratodontiformes > Ceratodontidae > Neoceratodus > Neoceratodus forsteri. The sequence continues at coordinate 187,644,533 of CM028132.1, read as the reverse complement.
GCCTTCCCAAAGGAGCTGGTCTAACTCTTTTATCTTGGATAACAGGTATTGCCTCTCCTGGTAATTTAAAAACTTGTCCATCAGGGGTCTGGGCTGCTGACCAGGTATTGGAATAGGGCGCAGTGCCCGATGAGCCCTCTCGAGAGTGTATGAGGGACCGTAGGGACAGGGGCCTCCGATCTTTTCAAATAGCTTCTATGTAAACAGAATCGTGCTCTGGCCCTCCTCCTTTTCAGGTATTCCCAAAATGACTGAATTGTTTCTTCAGGATCTTCCCTCTAAATCCTCAACCTTCTGCTCTAGTTTTTTAATGTGCTGATGATTGCTGATCGTGGCTTCCTCAACACAGCTCGCTTTTTTCTCAATAGAGGTTATTCGGGCTTCCGCATCCGATATTTTCATGTTTAACTCCTCCAAAGCCCCTGACAATTGTTTGATTTCTGACACAGCTACTTTCATGTCATCTCTTAGAGGCTGCAATTCTGCTCAGAATATCTCTAATGTGAGAGGCATTGCTGCTGGTGCAATCACTTGTGGGGTAGTAGCAGTAGAGGCTTTGCCGCTTCCCGTCGACTGGGCCTTGGGCCTTTTCCCAGATTTCTTGGAGGAGACAGGCGGGGTATGCCGCGGCATCATGGATCTCATTTCTGCATCCATTTCTCAGCACCAGTTACTTCCTCGACTACACCAGCAATCAAAACTTCCTTCCCGGTATCACTGATTTTCTTTCCAGATGGTTCATTCTGCAAAATGAGCTTAGGATAGCGGGAGCTCTGACCAGGTCCTGCTACTCAGGCTGCAGCATCACATGATCCTCTTATCGAATGTGTCTAAGGGAGGCCAGTCATAGTGGGGCCAGGTGGGGTTGAAATGGTTTGAGTTTTTATTTATTTATTTATTGAAATGTTTCACCAAGAAGGCACACTGAACAACAAGTTGCTTGTCTCCTGGGGGTACAATTGGATGAAGAATTAGACATACAGTTTAACATTTAACATATCCGAGAAATTAAACATTCAATTACATTTGTAACAAGACATACAGTTAAAGAATATCATAAATAATTATACAGTTGCATTTGTGACATAACATACAATTAAATATATCATACCTGTGGAATATGCTCTTAATTACAAGTGGCATATCTGAGGAACATAGTACTTAGTGGTGAAGGGAGGAGAGGAGAGCGTGCTGAGAAGCAGGCTCAGGGGTAGTGGAAGGATTAATAGGTGATTTGAGTCATGGAGAGGAGCAGAGGCATAGGAGGACAGTTAAGGAGGGTTAAAGCAGGAGCGGTTAGATGTGAGAAAGTTTTGTAAGGCAGAGACAAGGGAGTAGGAGGAGGAAGACTGCCATATTTGGGGGGAGGGAGTTCCAGATTTGTGGGAAACGATGAGTAAAGCTTGACTGACCGATGAGAGTCATTTGACGGGGGATGAACAAAGTGCGAGTGTCAGGAGATCTGAGGGAGTGGGGGGGAAGAGGGTAGAGAGTGAGCATGAGAGGTAGGAGGGAAGTTCTCCTAGCCGAAATTTAGAAGTGAATTTGGCACAATGAGTGAGGTGCCTGTTGGTAAGGGGGGGGAAGGGACGTGGTGTGGTAGAGGTCACAGTGATGACTGTGTGATGGCGCATCAAGGGAAAATTGACAGAAAGAGTTAAATAGAGTGTCCAATCTGGTTAGGGAGGATTTGAGAGCGGCACCACAGACTACATCACAGCAGTCAAAAATGGTGAGGATAATCTTCCAGACTAGTTCACGTCGCGCTGTAGGAGGGATTCAACTACTGTTCCTGAATAAGGCACCAAGCTTGGGGCGCAATTTTTTCAGGATGGAGTCAATGTGGCCAGAGAAGTTGAGGTGTTGGTCCAACCAAACCCCAAGGTATCTGAATGAGGAGGTGTCCTCTAGGATTGTCCCATCAAGGGTATGGAAAGATGGTAAAGGGTGGAACCTAGAGAGTCTCTGCCTAGTGTTAAAGGTGATGGAGACAGTCTTTTTGGCATTTAAGAATAGTTGATGTGAGGCAAACCATAACTGAACCTGGTGGAAGTCAAACTGAAGGATGGTTGCTACATCGACAAGGCATTTGCCAGAGGAGAACAGGACAGTGTCATCAGCATACTTATGGATAGAGGAGGAGGGGGAGCAAACTGAGGGCAAATCATTTAGGAAGATGAAGAGAATGGGTCCAAGCACAGAGCCCTGTGGGACTCCTGTGGAAATGGTGTGGGGGGGATTGTATCCTGGATATTGAGTGATTGTGTGCTACCTGAGAGGTAAGCTCCAAACCAGTTTTGGGCAGAAGTAGACAACCCAGCAGCCATAAGTGAGTCAAGAAAAAGGGCATGGAAGACTGTGTAGAATGCCTTGGTGAGGTCGACAAAGATGGCAGAGGTAATGAGGCCATTATCCATCCCAGTGAGGATGGAGTCAGAGACCTGAGTAGGGAGGTGGCAGTGGAGTGGTCCTTCCAAAAACCAGATTGGAACAGGGTAAAAAGGGAAGAGTCATCAAGGAAGGAGGTTAGTTGAGAGAGGACCAAGTGTTCTTGGAGTTTAGCAAGGGCAGAGAAGAGGGAGATTGGGCAAAAATGTGCAGGGGAGGAGGGATCACCACTCTTTGGGAGAGAGAGGACCACCACATGTTTCCAGGATGAAGGGACAGATGAGGATGAGAAGGAAAGATTTAGGATTAAGGAGAGAGAGTAAGCTATAGCAGAAGTTGAAAGGTAGAGGAGTTTAGGGTCAAGGTCATCCAGCAATGAATCTTTGGAAGGATTAAGAGAGAGAGAGAGAGAAGGGCCATTAGTGTTTCTTCTGGGGAGACCACAGAAAAGGAGAAGAAAGGATGGGCATGGAAGGGTTGAGTGCTGGGTGTGGGAGGATGAGGAAGGGGGAGTTTGCCCTTTTTGAGTAGATGCTGTTGTATGACTTTAAGCTGGGGTTTAGGGGACTTATTAGCCCAATGGCACAGGACAGGTGAGTGATCAGTTAGCAGATCAGGAAGGACAGAGGTGCTGTTAATTCTATTTGTGTGGGTAGTAGGAATGAGATTGAGAAGGGTTCCATTGCCAGTTCAGGGGGTTAACACTAATAGGAGATGGTACCATCTGGGTGAGGCCGATGGCTGAGAGGGCATCTTTGCAATGTTCAGCATCTTGGGCAAGCCAATTGATGTTAAAATCACCAACAGTTATTATCTCAGATTGTGGAGGGAGGTTGGTAAGGTAGTCGACAACCAATTTAAGGCCAGCAGATTGGTCATGGGGGGGTAAACAGATTGGATAGTGAGAGTTTTACCCTGCTGTCCAAGGAATATTTTAACAGCTAGGACTTGGAAGTGGGTGGCAGTATTTGCTAAAGGTAGGTCTTGCTCTCTTAGGGTATCTTTGAGATAGATGGCACAACCACCCCCCTTTTGTTGAGGTGGTCTTGTCTAAATATGACATAGCCTGGGAGTGCAATTGTGGAGTCGGGGACTTTTGGAGAGAGCTAGGTCTCATTAAGGGCAAAAACCTCAGGAGAGTGTTGTTTGACCCAGACAAACAGGTCATCAACCTTAGACAGAAGGCTTCAAATATTAATGGAGGCAATAGTAATATGGCTGTGAGAGGTCTTCAGACTATGATGGTGAAGGGGGCAGGGTTGGGGTGAATATTACGAACAGAAGTAGAAGAAGAAGGCTATTCTGCAAATATACAACTTCAGAAGCTTGGACATGAGTCATTTGCACTAGGGTGGCCTAGTTTTCTTAGTTGTGGTAATGTGAAGTGAGGTGGTGAGTAGGAAGTGGAGACAGTAGGGGTGCGGGGGTAAGGTGTGTGGAGAGAAGGAGAGATAAGGAGAAAGGCTGCTGTGGAAGTCACATTAAGGGGTAGAGTGCCACTAAACCCTGTGGCAACAGTGGTGTGCAGGATGGAAGTGGAGAGATGTGTGGGGGTAGGGTAGGAGCAGGTGGGGAGAGATAGAAAGAGGAAAAATGGGAGAGAGGAAGAGATAAGATACTGTATGTCAACATAGTGCAGATAGATGAGTAGGGGTCACAGAGAGGGGATTAAAACAGGAGGCAGTGAGAGGGAGAGGAGATGGAGGGTTTCAGGCTGGAGGAGGGTAAAAGAGATATAGCAAAGAGTGTGTTAAGACAAAGAGGCTACAACTAAACAGCCCTGAGAGAAAAGGGTTATCGGTTCTTTACAGAATCAAGAGAGTTGCCTTTGTTGGCCCTTTAAGTTGGAGTGAATAGGGATTGTCAGCAAATGGTTGAAAGGCACAGGGGGGGAGGAGTCAGTTGGCTGTGGAGCATTTAATAGAGTGTTGGGGTGCAGATGGGTGGGTGGGCCAAAAAACACACTAAGGAACTGCTGCAGGCAGCTAGAGCTGAGGGCATTAAGAGCTTACAGCATTTGTGGCTTCAGTGTGCAAGAAATGCCAGCTCAGTAGAAGTCCCAAGAGCAGGAACAAGTCACGATACTGTGGAGCTTGATTCCACTAAACCAAGCATGCAGTGAAGCACCAAATGACTGGGAGGCTATTATTTTGGGGGCAGAAGTTAAGGTGAGCCAAAAAATAACCAGTGCCCTAGGAGATCCAGGAAATGCAGGCTGGTCTTAACTGCTGCTCACTTCACTACTTGAAATAAAAGCAGGGAAGCAACTGTGTAGCTAGGAGGCTTAAATTATCTTGTGTTGCAATTTGAGCAAGCAAAAATAAGTGTTTTAAATCAAAAAGCTTCTCCAGGTGAAAATAGCTATGGGGTCAAGATCGATGCACTGCAGCAATTACCCCTGGAGGAATTAAATAAGCATAAACTTCGGAGTCAGGCAAAATTAAACTAGAAGCAAAATTCTGCAATGGCTAGTCACGCAAGTGTGCTAAAATTACTGAGACCCAGGAACGGTGCTAAGGATTAAGCCAGAGGGTCAGGGGCATGGCGCCAAAATTTAAACAAATAAATTCTGTGCAAAATTCATAAATTGTTTTACTTACAAAGCCGTGGTGAGGCAGCACTTGGAGTACAGGGTTCAGTTCTGGAGGCCACATCTCTGCAAGAATATAGATGCATTGGAGAGAGTTCAGAGAAGGGCAACCAAGATGGTGCAGGGTATACAGAGAAAGTCATATGCGCAGAGGTGTAAGGAGCTGGATCTGTACATGCTGGAGACAATGAGGGAAAGGGGAGACATGATTGAAACTTTTAAATATGTAAAGGGGCTGAGTAAAGTGGGAGAAGAGGGTTTACTTAAGAGGAAGGAGGGGTCAAAACTAGAGGGCACAGCCTCAGACTACAAGGAAAAATATACAGGGCCAATGTGAGAGGGTGTTTCTTCATGGAGAGGTTGGTGGAGGCCTGGAACAGGTTACCAGACAGAGTGGTGGGGGCTAAATTGGTGGAAGAATTCAAGAGGGCACAGGACAAGCATATGGGGCTGAGTACTGGGGGGAGGGCAGGGGCTGGCAGGGAGGGGGAGGTGTAGGGGGAAAAAGAGCAGACTAGATGGGCTGGAATGGTCCTTTTCTGCTGTCAAGCTTCTACTGATTCTATGATTCTATAAACCCTATTGATAAATGAGTCTCAGGTGAAACATAAAGTCTTTAACCTAACAACAGCAGGCAAAATTAGCTGAGTACACTAGTCTCCAGTTTAGCCTTGCAGGAGAGTACAGAGAAATTGCGAGTACCCAGACATGTTGTTTTAAAAATTAAGCCAAGGGGCTCAGGAGCAAGGCACCAAATTTAAACAAAGGAGGAAAGAACAGTGGCAGGCACAGAGCTGCTGAGCTGGATTCCCGAGGGCTTAGCTTGTTCAATGTCTGGTTGGTGGGAAGGGGACAGATCCTGCAGCTATGGACGCAGGAGGGATAGTCCCCAAGGGGTCAAGGCTCTGGCTTGTTAAACATCTGGTCGGCAGCTGTAGGCCAGCTCCTGTAGCTATGGACACAGGAGGAGTGGCCAAGGGGTCAAGGCTCTGGCTTGTTCAACGTCTGGTTGGCAGGTGTGGGCCAGCTTTTGCAGCTATGGACACAGAAGGGGGAGTGCCTGAGGGGACAAGGCTATGGCTTGTTCAACATCTGGTTGGTGGGCGAGGGCCAGATATTGTAGCTATGAATGCAGGAGGGGGAATGCCCAAAGGGACAAGGGTCTGGCTTGTTCAATGTCTGGTTGGCTGGTAGGGCCATCTCCTGCAGCTATGGACACATGAGTGGGGAGTACCCAAGGGGACAAGGCTCCAGCTTGTGCAATGTCTGGTCGGTGAGTGGGGGCCAGCTCCTGCAGCTATGGACACAGAAGGAAGAGTGCCTGATGGGACAAGGCTCCAGCTTGTTCAACGTCTGGTCGGCTGGTGGGGGCCATCTCCTGCAGCTATGGACGCATGAGTGGGGAGCACCTGAGGGGACAAGGCTCCAGCTTGTGCAATGTCTGGTTGGCAGGCGAGGGCCAGCTCCTGCAGCTATGGATGCAGGAGGAGGAGGAGTGATGCTGGCCACACTGTTTACTAGATGGTACTTGCCACTGAGATGGCGTAGGAAGAGATCACATAACTCCTCTTTGTTTCCTGAGGGCTGTCCAGCTTTGCAGCTGTCTTTGGCAGTCACTCCTGTGAATGGGAAAACCTACAGGGAGACAAAAGGAAAGAAAAAAAAACATTTATGTCTTTCTGAGTAATGTGGCATGCGTTTCTTCCTCTGCAAAGCTGAGGACTGAAGTCACCCAGCACCAGTGAGGATAAGGACTGTGAACAACAGTGAAAGTGACTTAACATCATACCCGATGAAGATAGGCCTCACTGGTGCTGAGGTCTTGCTGCATTGATGAGCTGGCTGGCTGGAGGGTCATCTTGAGTATACTATCATACAGTTCCAGAGTGGACTGCTGCAGCAGAGTTGTGATGGTACCATCCCCAGCACTGATTCCAGAGTCTCTGCAAAGTGTTTTTAGCTGCACTACATGATGTGGATTGTAAGTTCCAGATTCAGTAGATATTATCTCAGAGTGAATATAGTATTCATTTACATGAGTTTTTAAGTCAGGGAGTTTTGTAACTCATACCAGAGAATCAAGTCAAACAGTATTCCCTAGAGTCAGGACAATTTTTGCATCAGTGTGGAGGTGGTGGTCCATGCTATTTTGTGGCTATGTAGGACCCAAGCTGGCCAGAGCAGAAGGAGGAAGAGGAAGAGGCAGAACTGTGTCTTGCTGGCTGGAGCAAGCATTGTCTGTACACATCACAGTGAAGTGGTAGATGCAGGTAATCGATTAGGTGCAAGGAAACATCAGCACAACAATTGGGGATGGGAAGAGTAAAATGACTGAAAATAACAGAATTGTGAATCATATAGTAAAGGATTATACTGATGAGGGCAAAGGAGGGAAACAACATATCTTTTTTTATGCTTCAACATCATCGAGGAAGCAGCCCTCACAGTCTTCCAGGCTGGAGTTGTCACCAGATGTGAATTTTCTCTCCATTACTGCTTCATCCATCTTGGTGGCAAAAGAGAATTTGCTAATGCCGACAATAGCTTGTTCTTCATCTTCACCACCATCTCCACCTTCATGTGGTTGGAACATGGACATGATTGTCATGTGTGGAATGTGCTCATTCATTTTAATAAATGTCAGCAAACCAAATTTTTTTGATAACAGATTGGTGCACCTGTCCCTCACAATGGCTCCAGCCAAACTGAATACATGCTCCACACTGCCATGTGAGGGTGAGCAGCTGTGGTATTTCATTGCTACTGAGGTCTCTGCTGGCCACTCAGTGACCTTGCTGCTCCAGTACAGCAAGGCAATGGTAAAGTGCCTTGTGTCCACAAAATATGCATCTACCATGCATTTGCACTGCCCAAAGTCCTGCTGCCTCATCAGCCTCCTCCTCCTCTTTTTCTTCTGGGTCCTCAACTCAAACCTGATCTAACACATCCCAAATGGGATTTGGAATTTTTTCTTTTAAGTTGCATTTTTTCTCAGCCAGTTTCCCATGTGAGGTAGTGGTAGCAACACTTGGTCTTAGATAAATGTGTCTTTAGCATCTGTGCCCCATGTACGCTTCTTATTAGAAGATTAGTCAATTTTTGAACCTTCTGACATACACCTTTAATTATTGATGCCTTCCACATTTATAGTGTGGGTCCAGAATGGTGGCAATCCCAAAATCTTCAGACAGCAGAATGCCGGAAATATGTGTATTGCAGTCTAAGTCATGAAGCATGTGCTCCATTAAGACACAACTTCCACTATTACCACCTACCTCCAGCACTTGTTGCACATTCACCAGTGTCTGCCTCAGCACACATAGTTGTGGAATGGACTGACTGATACAGGCAGTGTCCTCACTCAGTGCCTGTGTTGCATGTTCAGATGGTATAAGAATCATGATCAGGCCGTCCATTTGGCACCACTGCTCTGTTGACAGGGCCATGGATATTTCAGCACTGTCTTGGTTTGTATGCAGTAGCAGATATTCAGATATGGCTTTATACTGCTCATACAACCGCTCGATCATGTACAGTGTTGAGTTCCATCTGATGACAACAGCTTCATACAGTGCTGACGTAGTTTGTTTTGTATCTGAAGATGACGGAGCTGGTTATGGATCTATCAGTAATGGGCAAAGTGGACACAGGTGCGATGGGCCATGGCCAACATGATCTTGATATCAGGATGGGTTAGAGTTCTTGCACAATGTGATTAAGACAGTTTGCCAGGCATGACACACTAAGAAACCCCCATCACTGATGCATTTCACAACATTTGAGCTATTATTGATTGCAATGAAACCAGCTTTCAGTAAATGGAGGTGAATCCATTCATCAGTTTCAGTAAGGAGCGCTTCCAGCATTTTCTCACCCATGTGTGATCCACTTATACTGTTCATTATCAGTGTGGCATACTGTTGAATACCTGTAGTGTTGCTGCCACCACAATTGGGCTTACTGCAATTTTTTCCATGCCCAGAGTCAAATACTACCCCATGTACCTATGCCCAAAGTGTTGTAATGCACAAGTATGAGCTGTCAGCTGTTTGGCCACTGGACCACATACCCATGCTCAGATGTATGTATGATGATGCTGAATGTTTCAGGGCATGCTTTACTGTATGTGATACTGTCCAATAGAGTTCAGGAATGACTTGTTTAGAAAAGTGTGTTCTTGATAGAATCTGCCATTTGGGACAAGCATGGGCCATCAACCTTTGAAATCCAACATTCTCAACAAAACAGAATGTCAATAGATCAGTTACCAGCATTTCAGCAGTTGCTACGTTTAGCTCATGTGCAGTAGCATGATTGGGAGTGAATTTGGAGTGATGCTGAAAGGTGCTATGCAGCATAGGCTGGACCTTTCTTGGGGTTGGGATACCAAACAACTGGACTCATTGTGGTAGCATTGTTGGTGGGGTAGTATTTGACTTCTGGGGATTCATATGTGCTGCTGCTTGAATGACACCAGTGATTTTTTTTTTTGGGGGGGTCTGCCTTGGTGTTACTGTACTTTACTGACTCTGGGTGGTACTACTCGACCCACCACTGCTGCTAAGCTCACTACTAGGCAGAACCACAGAATCCACCTCCTTCCTGTAGTCCTCCTCATTCACCCATCCATCAGACTGGTCTGTTGCTCTGCCACTTCTGTTTGACTTGCCTAATGATGATGATGAGGGACAGGGACCCCCTTCACTGGCTTCCTTTTGGTGTTGACACCAGAGTAACTGGTGCCTCTTCTTCAAGTGTGTGTGTTGCCCATCGGTGCCTAGAGGGCTGTACCTTTTTCCCTACAAACTCATGCTTGACATAGCTGATAGATAATGACTGTCTCATCAGCTGAGTAAAGTATATAAAAATCCCAAACTGAGGATTTCATAACCCTTGATTTATCAAGGCAGTGAGAGTGGGACAGCTGAAGGGAATAGGTGGAAATTTGTGTTTTTTAGAATGATTTCATAACTTCATAATATTGGAGAGAACCTTGGTAGATGAATAACTGCAAACACTGTCCCCTGCATCATCTGCAGCACCATCTCTATGCTTTTTCTCTTCAGGCTCCCATAGGGGATCCAACAAATCATCATCAGCACAGCTGCTGATGTCCTCTTTTTGCAGGTCTGTCCCGCTCATCATCACCATCTCTAGGCTCTGTGACACTCTCATCTCCAGGAGTCTGAGTGTGACACACATTACCCATATCTCCCTGCTCAACCACTGACTCAGGTTCCACACTATCAGGCTCGGCACCACCACTGCCACCACCAGCCGCAGGGACACTAACAACTTCCTCCTTGACCACTGTTCCTTGTTTACTGCTGCTTTTCTTGTCACTTCCCACACCCTGCACCAGCATGGCTGCCACAGATGTGGCAGAGAAAAATTTAGCTACCCTAATACCCCTGCTGCCAACTACTCCTTTGCTATTACCTGCCCTGTAGCCCATAGAACATGCTGCCCAAAATATAGTTTTTTTTAACTGCAGCACTATTTTGACCCACAGATTTCGAACACTTCTTTGCTGCCTCCCTGGCACTTCTCTCTTTAGTAGAGTGCCTCTTCCCTGTCATTCATAAATGCAAATTATAACTTGATTTGGGATGAAAAACTACAAAATGTAAAAAATGCCTGCATTACAAATAAGTACCAGGAGAAGACAATACCTCCCCCCCAGGGAATCAGGGATCAGCAGTATGATCTGAAAAAGATAAAACACCACAGGGATCAACACAACACACACAACAGGGGTAAAAGGGTTAAATAAGTTATTGTCTGCCAGCAGCAGACAACACATCCCCCTAAAGAATTAGGGATCAGCAGTGTGATCTGAAAATGTACTACTAAAAACAACCAAAAAGTTATTTTTTTCTTTGTTTTTGTTTTAATAGAACAGGTATTAAAACAACAAGACTAACAGGTAATTTAATATTAAGTATAACAAAAAGTGATAGAAGACTGTCACTTTAGGAAAAATATAACTTAAAAGATTACCAAAAATGCTACAGAAATACACTAACAAAATACTTTACTTAAACACTCCAAAGTAAACCACAGAAATGAAACTAAGTTATTCACTACAGATCAAAAATGATGAACAAGAAAGAGCGAGAAAACCAAAATATGACACAGATCTCCTTCTCCTTCTTAGACAAAATGCTCCAGATCTTTCTGGCCTGCCCTGCTTTACAGTACACCTACTCTCCCCCACCCCACTGCTTCATAGACTGACAAAACAGAAACCACTACTTTACAGGAGAACTACTGTCAGTCGTGAAGCCCGACTGCTGCACAGATCGGGGATTCACCTCACAGATCCCCCCTTGCAGGCACCATAATAAATAAAGAGTTTTTTTTACCTGACTGCTTGTGAAAAGTGCCTCAACCTCTAGTTCAGCTGGAATGTTTATTTATTTAGTTTTTGTTGACCAGGAAAGGAGGACTAGACAATTCTGCCAATTTTCAGCCTCATCCATGGGAAGGGGAATTCAGATGGATGCCAGTTGACATTGAACCAGATTAAGCTGTTAGTGGCATTTTTAGTGAATGGGGAAAATTTGTCCAGGACACCGAGGAAATTCCCCTACTCTTTGGCAGGGGGTGCTACACTTCCTGTGAGAGTGATGGAGGAGCCTAGTGTGGAGGAGGACGGTGGAGAGGATGGTCATCCTGCCAGACTAGAGTCTCCAGTAGTATGTGCCTCAAGTTCAGTTAAGGACATTGGTGACAATACTGATGTTTCTGTTCTGGAAGATGAACATCATTTGCAGAAGGATTTTGAATACAAAGAAAACCCGTCTATTGACTATGCTCTCAGAGGTAGAGTCTCAATATGTTAAAGTTACTACAAAGTTGGATGAAGACATACAATGAAAGTATGTCTCTGTTAGTCCTTCCAGGTTTCAGGAGAAGAAAGTTTTGCAGCAGATGCTGACTTTACCAGTCTTTGGAAGACAAGTCCATGGTCCTACGGTTTCTGTACACAATCCTGAGAAGCTCTCGTCTGCTGTTTCTGGCAAGGATTGAATGCCGGATGGATTCTCTCTCCAGGTGGAAAGTGGATCCCGGATTATGTTGTTCCTATTCCTGGTGTTACTGTATGGATGATGGAGCCATTTGCTCCAAGAGGAAGCTCACAGGATTAGCTGCTGGTTTTGGTGATGCAGCAATCAGTGGAGATGAATGGACAAGCTACAGGGCCCTAAATTCCTGCTTCAAATATGTTGAGTAAGCTGTTACCTAACTCTCTTTCTAATGAGCCTGTGGATATCTCTGACATTGCTAGTGCCAGTACTTCAGTTTCAGTTATTGACTCAGGTCCGTCTGACCCTACTAACTTTGAGGAACTACTCGATATGACCACAGAGGCACCTACAGTGGCTAGTGCACCTCAGAGACCCCTGAGTTATGTTGGTCTCTTTAGACAGCCTCTGGAGGCTGCCAAACATCACTACACTGTTTGTCTCTGCAACCGGAAGTGCATTGAGGAACTTCCTGACCGGAATTTTGGGGTCAGGTTTTGATTAAGGATTCCCTGCATTTTTCCCCAGTGGACATGTATGCCTTTATTCATACCCCAACTGATTATAATTTTGATATGAGCTTCAGGACAGCTGCTCTACTAGATACATTCTGGGCAGCTTATTATTTGGTTAAAGATACCACAGATTGGACCTCCTTTGTTGCCATTCCTTTGACAAATCCTTAAGGGGTCAATATGAATGACATTTTGTTTTGGTTACATGAAAGTTGCAAGGTGCAGGGTGCACCTCACCCCATTATTGATGACCTAGGATTTTGGTCTGGACGCTGGAGGTTCCGAGTTAAACTGCATCACATGGGCAATGTTATCCAGCACATCCTTAATTGTTTTTATCTTGGGAGTGACTGTGGAATTTTGTTCTGTACTGGCCAAACCAAATTCTGTTACTAGTGTGGTTCTGCCTTGCACCTTAATAATTCCTGTGATAAAATCCATTGCAACCAATGCATTGATGCATTGACTTGTGGGCATACCACTAATATGTGTACAGTTCCCACTAAATGTAATCTATGTGGGGAGAAGGATCACTCTTTTCACTCTTCTTCCTGGGCTTCCCACAACACCTCTGATTTTTTGGAACATGATTTCTATATCCATTTTGCTACTAAGCAGTTTAGATCAGCTCATGTCTCTGTGAAGCCCCCTGCTTCTGCTGATGTGCTTCCACCTGCTGCAGCAGGCTTCTCTTCTCCATATCCTGTGGTCCAGGATTCTCCTGTATTGATTGGGGCCATGACCCCTGCCACTGCATCTGATTCTTCTATTTCAGTTCCTTCAACTTCCTTACCATTGGATATGCACCCGCTTCCCCACTCCCCAGTTTACCTTTCAACTCATAGGGAAAGGAAAAAAGGGAGGAGGACATTAAAGAAAATAAATCAGAGTTTGGCCGAGCTCAACAGGTCCCTTTAGACAACAGATTAATGGTTTTGTAAGCTTGAAGGATGCACAGGAGGAGGAGAGAGTTCCAAAATGTAGGCTGGTTCCTCACCAAAAGATTTACTGTTGGAATCTGATGAGTCCCTTGTTCTGGATCAGGTTACACCGATAACACAGTGAGTCACTAGATCACACAGGAAAACTTTTCTTTAAATTTTTTTTCTTCCTCCCGGCTACTTTTTCTGTTGCTAGTCTAAATGTAAACAGTTTGAAGTCTAATGTTAAATGAATAGCTACCTTTGATATCTTAGAACAGTTTGTTTATTATGTGTTTTTTCTACAACAAACCAGGTTGCATACCTTATCTAATATTGGCCTTGCAAAAGACAGCTAGTCTAGAGGGGACTCTTTTAGGTCCATAGGGGAGGACCTCTGTTCTGGTTTTGGGTATCTGTTTTACTAACCCACATACTGAAGTGTTAAAATTAACAGATGTTTCTCCAGGAAGAGCTATGGTGGTTAATATTAGTTACCAGCAGCTGGGGTACAGATTGATAAATGTATACACCCCCCCAAACCAAGGCCCTGCATACTGAGTTGATGAACAGCATACAGACATTTTTGTTTACATCACTGAATGTCATTCTGGGTGGGGATTTTACTATTAGTTTATTACCCACCGATCAAAAATCAAAGGCTGTCAAAGAATACTGTGATAAGGCATTTTTGAAGTTGTTCTTGTCACAAATTAAGCTGAAGGATGCTCATTTAGATGTTACCTGTTCCATGTCGTACTTTTTTTAAGGGTACTTTATCCACCAGGATAGATTTTTGGTTTTTCTTTTCCTGCATCACCGGTTGCCTGTGTGGAGACTACCCTGCTTGAGTCCTCTGACCATACTCTTATTGGGGTGACAATTTCAGATACTGTTTCCACTTCTGCTGGTCCAGGGGTTTGGAGATTAAAAGTTATCCTCTTGGAAAACCCTCAGATAATACAGGAATTGGGTGTGGTAATTTTGGACAGGAAATCTATTCTGTTTTTATGATTCCCTAGTTTCCTGATAGGAGGACAGTAAAACCTTTTTGATGATTTGTTCCAAGCAATTTCTAAATGTCTGGGATGGGACAAATAATGAAATACCTAGCCGGCCCGGTGGCACTGAGGCGCTGGTCACCTTACCTCGCGCTACACTGGTGACCCGTGTTCGGGAATGAGCATGGGTCATTGGGGGTTGGCAGGGTTGGAGAGGGATTGAGCAGCCAAGGGACTGCTCTCCCTCTCTGGGGTGGGGGGTTTGCCAGTGATCGGAGTTGACTGGCCCCTAGTGGCAGCTGGGGGGCAGAGTGCCGATGCTGTAAATACTACAGGGCAGAGATGGGTCCGACATCTGGAGGCAGTGGATGCAGACGCATGCGTGCTCTCTCCTCTGATGCCCTGCATGCCTCAATCTGCAGGGGAGAAAATAGAGAAAATGGAGCCCTCACCATAGATGACGATGGTTCCCCCCTCACAGTGCTGCCAGGAAGGCACCTCCCCTGAACCAGATCCAGACTGGTGGGTGAGTACCCACCCCCACCACAAGTGGTAAGTTGTGGGGGCTGAAGGAGGGCTGATACCCGGTCAGCGAGGAGGGAACGTCAGAAGATTAAGCGAGGCGCTCCCAGAAACAACACCAACAAAAAAAAAAGTAATGGAATATCTTGATTTAAGGAAGGAATTTCATAGACTTCTCTCTTTGCAGTCTTCTACAACTAGGGATTACTCTGTACAGATTGCTGCTATAAAAAAGGAGATGGTGTTGTATCAATATGACTGCTTGGTTTCCTTGGAGGCTGAACAACGGTTTGGTACTCAGGGTAGGAGCCCTCAGGTAAATCCTTTTGAAGGCTGTCATTTTTGAGTGACTAATAAACACGTGGCTAAGTTAAAGTCTTTAACAGGTCAGGGGGTTATTGGTACCCCAAAGAGTTTAGATTCTATAGCACATTATGTTCAATCACAGTTCAGGACCCCTGCTCCTAGTACTGAAAATATGAACAAATTATTGGATGCAGTGTGTTTGCCAAAAATTCCTGATGATAACATTGAACCTTTGTTGCAGGTTATTATTTTAAGTGAATTGGAAACTGTAATATAGGGTTTAGCTAAGGGGGTGGCCCCAGGGTCAGATGGGTTGCCCAGGGAATTTAATAAATTTCTGTGGCCTTTTTTGGTGAATGAATTAACTGGCATGTATAATGCATTACTGACAGGTTTTTGTCTGGCAACTCTGATGTATGAAGGTCTTTTGACTTTTCTGTATGAATCTGGGGATAAATCAGTCCTTAAGAATTTGAGACCTATTACTTTATTGAATGTGGATTGTAAGATGTTAACTAAGCTCTTGAGGAAACATTTGTCTTTGGTGCTAGATGGGATTATACATTGGTCCCAGTTTTGCTCAATACCAGATAGGAAATTGTCCGATGCCTTATTACATTTATGGGTAGTACAGGATAAAGGTTTATGGGGATTGGTCAAAGGTTTCATTACTAGCCTGGATCAGTCTAAGGCATTTGATAGAGTTTTGCATCAGTTTTATTGTCATGTCCTGCACATTATGGTTTTCTGGAACAATTCATTAGTTGGATTTGTATGTGTTATTTTTCAGCTTATGTTCTCTTGTATGAAAATTGATGACTGGGTAAGAAGTGTTTTATTAGATGGGGTGTGAGCAGGGTTGCCCTCTTAGTCCCCTTCTGTATATTCTGACTATTGACCAGTTGATCCGTATGATTAACCTTTCTCCAAAGATTTCAGTACTACTTTTCGAATGGACCAGGAAGTGAGGACTGTAGCCGATAAGGACGATCTTTGCCTTTTGGGAAACTCACAGTCTGCCGAGGAGACTGCTTGTGATTTTATTACCACTTTATTTTGGGTTATTCATGCTGTGGTTAATCTACCTAAAACAAAATGTTTGCCCATACAGGATAGGGTTCCTTCCCCCATTAACATTGCTGGAGTACCTGTTAGTCAGTCTCTGTGTAAAATTTTAGGTTTCTTGTTTGGCCCCATGGGTATTGCTGTTTATAACTGGGAGCTTTTTCTTATGAAGGGTAGGAATAGGGTTGCTGTGTGGAATGCTTGGCGCATGAGTAAGACCAAGGGAATTTATTTAATTAAGACTTTTTTACTCCTTATGTTATTCTTTCTTAGTTATGTATACCCTTTGCCAAAATCCCTAGAAACTGCTTTGACTAGTTGTTTCTTCACATGTCTTTGGGACTGTCCCATCAACTTACTTAAAAGAGGTATTACTTATCTCAAGGTCAAACAAGGTGGACTAAGCATGATTAATCCAGTGGTTTTCCACAAATTTGGCGTCCATTTTAGCTCATTCCTATCAGGTCTGGGTGCAATGGTTGACTTAGACATTTAGGGATTTTATAGGGGAATGGACTTTGAACAGTTTTATTCACAAAAATAAAAGAAAATATCAATTATCCTTGGGATGGGTCAATTGTTTTGACAAAATTAAAACTTGGGGTGTCTCTCACTCTCAGTTGCAAACTCTGATGAGGAAGCATTTATATAATGCTCTTATGGAAACATTTTGGGGAAACCACCCCATTATTCTGTTTACCCTGATGTCCAGCAGGAAATGATCTGTCTTATGTTAATGGGTAATCAAATGCCTGCTAAAATGGGGGGCACTGTTTGGCTCTGTGCCTATGGCAAACTCAGTGTGAAGGGTAATTTGAAACATAAAGAACTGAAAGAGAGATTTTGTCCTCGAGCATCTTGCTGGTAGATTGTTGAAACAATGTCTCATTTGTTCATTGAATGTCCAATTATTGTTGCATTATGGCATGAACTTGCTTTTTTTATTATTTTGTTTTAATTTTATTTTTGAATCTTACTTCAGACATTCTGTTTCTGGGTATACGTCCTTCCACTTGGCACTCATACGATTCTGGTAGTATGAGACTTGTCCTGGCTGGTTTGAAGTTCTGGATTTGGCAGCAGGGATGTAGATTGGTGCTGTAACAGCAGCTGGTTCTTCATGACAAATTATTGCACCTTATAGTAACAGACTTGTCTCATGTCAAGAACATGGAGAAAAGTCACTGTGAGTCCCACTTGTTCCATGCCCATTGGGATGCCCTGCCTTGGGTAATTTAACTCCTCCACACACACAAAAATATTTTTCATCCATTTTCTTGCAGTAGGAGGAACACTTGTTGGACAAACCAAGGTGGCAGACATGGATGCTTGATGCAGCAGAGGGGAGGTCACAAGGGGACCTCTTCTCAGTGTATTATCCCCTGGAAAAAAAACTATCCCAGAACCGAATGCCTGAACTTGCTACATATATGGAGAATTTCATGCAATTTCTTATGGATACAGACAGGATGCTGTTCTGGACATTACTTCAAGGACAATACCAGTCCCTGATATAATGATGGAGGTTTCCTCACCTACCATAGTTGAACAAACTACTATCTCTGGTATGAGTCTTTAGACTCTTAAATAGGAGGAACATTTGTTAAAAAAAAGCTATTCAGAACAATAAGACTTTCTTACTGAAAATACTGAAGGAAACAATGCAAACAGCAAACAGGCCTGCAATGAGTCTCAGTCCTGCGACCACACCTACTACCGCTGAATCTACTATGCAGCACGGATCACCACAGCCCAGTATTAGTTTTCAAACTAATGAAGAATTACCTTCTCCTTCAGCTTTGATATCTGCTGATTCTTCTACTGTGCCCACTGATGTCCAGTCTAATGCAGCAATCCATATCCTCCATCATGGATGACACTACTACACCCATCTTTGAACCTTGGAACCCCACTTCAGTCTGAAAGCCGCAGTCTTGGTACCAACTCAAGATGGAGCTGGCTGGAAATCTCCAGGTCCTGTTTCTGCATCTGCAGTCCTTTTTTCTGCTGAATCATGGTTTTCAGCCTCAGATGCAATTTTTGCCACTACTGTGTAGGCCGGCCCAAATCAAGATATTTTGACCATTCCAATACCTGATGAGGCAACCAAGAGGGAACCTGCATGACCTGTAGTTGATCCACCTTTTGTGAGTACTGCTGCAGCCAGTATTATTGATGCTAGTAACAGTCATACTTCAAAGACATATAACTTGCCAAGTTTGGACCTGCCTCATTCTGACATTGGGACTCCCAGTGAAAGTTCTCGGTCTCTGCCAACACTTGAGCCCATTCTGGTTTCTGAATTTTCTGGGCTAACTGAGAATAATGCAATTTTGCAAGCAAATGGTGTTCAGAGGCCTGACTCTTTTCATATGACAGATTTGTTTAAACAGGTGAGAGAACTTGCACAAAGAAGAAATGCTGTCAGGCTGAAATATACTGGTACCTCTGAACTATTCCTAGATAGAAAATTAGCTATGCATCAGCTTTTGAAAGACATTATGGGAATCAGTTAACAGGAACTTTTTGCTTTCATACATGTAAAGGGAAAAATATTTATGAAGTCAGTTTTCAAAATGCTCATACATTAGAAAAATGATGGCAGAAATTTGATGCTGTTAAAAATACCACTGCTTGGCAATTTTTTCTCCACTGCCACTAATAAAACTTACTATAACAACAGTTACCCTTCTCTTTTGAAATGAAGAATTATAGCTGATAGCCATTCAGCCTTCTTGTGTTTTAGTACCATGAATTTTTAACACAGCATTATTTAATGTGGTAGCTTTCAACTTCTCACTAGGAAATAGTGAGTGCTTTGGGTTATTTAGATTATTTTACTCAATCTGCAGCATAATTTAATTCCTAGAATTTGCGCATTGCCTTTTGCACAGTTCCCTCCTCTAGTACATAGCCTATAAGCTAAGTGTTCTGGTTTCCCTACAGCATGCCTTAAGCATCCGCTACAGCCTGCATTCTGATTTGACTTCATGGGCTGTAGTGCAGTAGGGAACTGAATGCATATGCTGTGCTCCTCTTTCCAAGCGACATTACCACGGTTGTAATTCAGAAGCTTACTTAGGTTTAGCCTGTCCGGGTAGTTTTCAGCTGGAAATCTTAAACTAATGCAGAGCACTCACTCTGCAGGATCCAGGTTCCCAACCTTTTTTAAAAACATAAACTTAATCCAGAGCTCTCGCTCTCTCACACAGGTTTCAGACTTTTTTTCTCCCCCCCACTCAACTCTCAAGTCCCTCCCCTCTCCTTACCTCCATATAATCCCCTCTTCTTTGCTTCTTTCCATAGCCCTGGTGTGGTTGTGAGGGCCAGGTCTAGTCGTTCTCCCCCAAGCTGCAAAACATCAGGTACGGTGTGCACTGAAACAAACCGACTGTTGGATTCAGAGTGTGGTTTGGTTTCCCAGCCAATGCTTTGCTTCAGCTGCCCCACCACCCCCACCACATCCATTGTTGAGCTTCCTAATATATAGGAAGGCTCACGTGACTGTAGAAACCAATCTGCTGTCTGAGGCCTGCCCTACAGGGGGTATGCCTCAGATAGCTAGTGTTGGAACCCACTCAGGAGGGAGCAATCATAGACCTGGTACTCCCAAATGGAGATGGAGAGAGGTTCTCAGATCTAGAAGTGGATAGCCATCTGGGAACAAGTGACCAACAAACAGTGTGGTTCACAATAAACTCAGCTGCAGAGTCAAGTCATTCAAAAGTGAGGGTACTGGACTTTAGGAGGGCTGACGTTGGAAAAATGGGAGAGTGCCTCAGAAAAGCAGTAGCAAACAGGCAAGAAGGAGGGGTGGAGCAACAATAGGGAAACGTCAAAATTGCCATCAAAGAGGCAACAAGCCTTTGTGTGAAGCAAATAAACAAATCTAGAGGAAAGAAACACTGCGGTTCTCAAAAGAGGTGGCAGGGAAGGTTAGGGAGAAACAGATAGCATTCAGGAAGTATAAGGAAACACAGAAGCAGCAGGACAGAGAACTGTACCAGTTAAAGCAGAAGGAAGTGGGGAAGGCATTCAGAATAGCAAAGGCCCAAACCGAGGAAAAGATAGCCAACTCAGTTAAGAAGGGGATAAAACCTTTTATAGGTATATTAGGGGCGAAGAAAGACAAAGGGAGGGATAGTGAGGCTTAGTAAAGTGGAGGTGGGTGGGCAGAGAGGGACAGTGAAAAAGCAGGGATACTGAATGAATACTTCTGCTCAGTATTCACAAAAGAAGAGATGGGGAGGTACCTAATCCAATCAATAGAAGCACTCTGGATAGTGGGATCAATACCAGTCCTTTCACAGATGAAAGGTTCTGAAAGAACTCCTGAAACTAAAGGTAGAAAAAGCAATGGGGCCTGATGGGATTCATTCCCAGAATTCTAAAAGAACTAAGGGGAGAACTAGTGACACCACTGACAACCCTTTTTAACAAATCATGGGAGGATGGTGTGGTACCTGAGGACTGGAGGAGGGTGACTGAGATTCCCCTTCACAAAAATAGAAGCAAGACAGAGGTAGGAAACTACAGACCTGTCAGTTTGACCTCAGTGGTAAGGAAAATGATGGAATCATTTCTGAAGGAAAGAACTGTTGAGTACCTAGAGGCCAGAGGGGCACAGGAACCAAGGCAGCATTGATTCACAGTGGGAAGGTCATGTCAGAGGAATCTAATTGATTCCTTTGACTGGGTGACCAAAGTAGTAGATGAGGGAGGGGCTGTGGACATGGCCTACCTAGACTTTAGCAAGGCATTTGACCACAGTCCCACACAAAAGATTAATAAACAAATTAGCCAGCCTGGGAGTAGGTCCCAGGGTGGTAGCCTGAGTAAAACATTGGCTGGACAACAGGACACAGAGGGTAATAGTAAATGGAGTCCACTCTGAAGAAAGGGGGGCTACTAGTGGGGCACCACAGGGTTCAGTACTGGGTTCGTACCTTTTTAATGCCTTTATAAGTGACGTGGCAGAGGGACTGGAAGAAAAAGTATGCCTCTTTGCAGATGACACAAAGCTCTGCAACAGGGTTGATACACAAGGTAGGGTGGAAAGGATGAGAAGGGACTTGGCAAGGCTGGAGGAATGGTCAGAAGTATGGCAGCTTAGATTCAATGTCAAGAAGTGCAAAGTAATGTACCTGTTAAACAAAAACCCAGGGGAAGATTACACAATGGGGGGGTAGTAACAACAACAAAAATGGAAAGGGACCTGGGGGTAGTCATATCAGATGACCTAAAGGTTAGCAAGCAATGTGAGAAGGCACTAGGGATGGCTGGGGGGATACTAGGATGTATAGGGAGAGGCATCACCAGTAGAAAACAGGAAGTTGTCTTCCCTCTGTATAGACAGGTGGTGGGGCCCCATCTGGAGTATTGTGCGCAGTTCTGGAGACCCATTCTCCACAAGGACATAGGATGGAGGTAGTCCAGAGGAGGTCAACTAAAATGGTGCAGGGTTTGCACCAGAAGCCATACAAAGAGAGACCAAAGGAGCTTAATATGTATACCCTTCAGGAAAAGAGGGAAATGGGGGACATGATAGAAACTTTTAAGTACCTCAAGGGAATCAACAAAGTCTAAGAGGGTAGCATCTTTCAGAAAAAGAGATGTGCAAGAACAAGGGGACACAATTTGAAGATAAGAGTGGAGATGGCTCAGGGGCAATGTGAGGAAGTATTTTTTCACATAGAGGGTGCTGGATGCAAGGAACAGCCTTCCTGAGGAAATTGTGGGGTCAAAAACAGTGGGAGAATTCAAGAATGCATGGGACAGACATAAGGCAATTCTTGTGGGATGTAGGAAGAAGTGGGCTGTTGATTAACTAGGATCTGCATCTTATACAGTAAGTAGGGAAATGGGCAGGCTAGGTGGGCCAAGCAGTCCTTATCTGCCGTCAAAGTCTATGTTTGTATATTTCTATGTTTCCATTTGCAGTTTGTCAACACCAGCCACTAACGGCTGCTACAAACCAAATCCAAAACCCCCACTCTGGTAAACACACAATGCAGCCTCTCTACCTAGCCATAATCTCACTACTTGCTCCTTTGGTGTCCCTCCCAACTTCTTCCCACCAAGAGATGGAAACCTGCCAGCTGGTATTTTGCACCCCGGCCCCACTAGCCCCCTCTTTCCTCACCAAGTTTCCCCCTGTGGACCACCTCACATATCTGCTGTTAGGCCCCTCAGTCCTCCCACCCTCTTTCCACGCTGGCCTAACAGTCCTTAATTTCCCTGTGCATAGTTCCTCAGTGCCATCCTCTGTGGCACCTAAACCACATTGCAAGCCTAGAAGGGCACTGTGCAAAGCCAAGATCCTAATATCGCTACTTCTCCTCCTATCTGGCGATGTAGAACTGAACCCCGGACCAATCCCCACACCTGGCCCAAAACCCACCCCACCTTTCCAACTCCCAAGGGGCCTAAAACTAGCCCACTTGAACATATGCAGTCTCTTACACAAACTAATCCTCCTGCTACATACTGTTCTTTCCCTTAAACCTGACATAATGATCATTTCTGAGACCTGGTTGAAACCCCACATTCCTGATGCCAAGTTCTCAATCCCTGGCTATACTCTTCATCAACATTATCGACCTGGTAAGAAAAGAGGAGGTGGACTAGCCATGTACATTGCTGCCTTGCTCCAGTTCACCCCAGGCCCAGTCCCTGCACCCACACAAAACATCAATGCCTTACTAATCAAGTGCTCCCTCCCTCACTCTTGTCCAATATTCGTTGCTGGTTCCTATTGCTCACCAGACTCCACCTTGCCCTCCATCTTGAATCACCTGGGTGTCCTGTCATCCTTAGCCTCCGGGGGTGAGCTTCATATTCTCGGTGATTTTAATCAAAACTGGTTCTCCAGTACTAGCACCAAATTATGCAACCAGGTAACTGCACTCAACCTATCACAACAGATCACGGAGTCCACACATCTCAACCCCAAATTCAGGAACCACGCTCTTCTGGACTGGTCCCTTACCTCTCACCCACATTGAATTCTTGCCTCTGGCCTTTTACTGGACTCATTAAGTGATCATTATATGATCTACTCAGTGAGAAAAATATTTAGACCCAAGACGCCATCCCCAAAGACTCTACTGACCAGGTCCTACAAGTCTCTAGACTTTGTATCACTCCTACATGACCTAGCAAACGTGGACTGGTCCTACATCCCCCAGGCCACCTATATTGACTCCGCACTGGAGTACTTCAAAACCAGATTCCTCACAGCCTGGAACCATTATGCCACTCTAAGACAAGCCCGGGTGCGGGGAGCCCACCTGCCTTGGATTTCAGTGGACCTCATAGCCCGCCTCAGAGCACAGAACTAGGCATGGAAGTCTTTCAAGGGCTCCAGCTCACCTGAGGATCATCAAAGGTACTGGGCCATACATTATGACTGCACAAGGCAAATCTGCCGGGCAAAAGACAGCTTCTTCATAGAATCCTTCCGTACCAATTTAAACCACTCCACTAAATTTTGGAAAGTGGTTATGTCTTTATTCTCCCTCCTCCCTGCCCCCCCCGGTCCTAAATGTTGGCAACTCCACTGTCACCGACTCTCTCATGGTGGCCACTGAATTCAGCTCCTTCTTCACAAGCTGAACATCATCACTACTGTCCACTCTTTCCCTGCCCTCCCTCCCCCTCCTTCTGAACACCCTGTTCTCAACCCTTCCACTGGCCCCTCCTTTGCCTTCCAACAGATCTCCCTGGCTGAAGTCTACAATGCCCTGCTCAGCCTAAATCCTGCTAAAGGCAAGTATCCCACCGGTATGGACTCAAAAATTCTCTACCTGTTGGCCCCTGCCATCCCCAACCCTCTGGCATCACTCGATAACCTCTTCTTCTCTCTCACCTCAATCCTTTCTGACTGGAAGCATGTCACTGTCATCCCTCTCCCTAAAGGCAGAGACCCCTCAGTTAATGGAAACTACTGCTCTATCTCCCTCCTCCCTCCTCCCTATCTTGGCTAAACTCCAAGAACACCTTGCCCTCTCTCAGCTCTCCACCTTTCTAGACTCCTCATCCTTTTTCATACCTTACCAGTCTGGTTTTAGGAAGTCCCACTCCACCACCTCTTCTCTCCTTAGGCTTACTGTCTGCATCTATTCGGGTATGGATAAGGGTCACATTACCTCTGCCATTGTTGTTGATATGGCAAAAACCTTCGATACTGTCTCACACACCCTCCTCCTTTCCAAGCTCTCTTTCTCGCAGGTCTCTCTAGCGTGATCACCAGCTGGTTTCACTCATACCTGATAAGTAGATCCCAATCTGTCAGAATTGGCAACTCCACCTCTTCCTCCTTCTCTGTAATCTCTGGTATACCCCAAAGCTCTGTCCTTGGTCCGCTGCTGTTCTCCATCTTCTTGAATGATCTATCCACTCTCTGCCCACACACATCCATCCATATGTATGATGACGATACAGTACTGTATACGTCCGGCTGCTTGCCCATTGATGTTGTGACCAGACTGCAGCAGGACTTCAACAATGTTCAGCTCTGGTTTCACTCCAATCAGCTCTTTCTCAACACCAAGAAAACTGTTTCCATGACTTTAGGAACTAGGCAGAGAATTTCTCAGCTCCCTCTCACCCACTTCTTCTACACCCTGGATGAGACTTCTCTGGAGGTTTGCTTCTCCTTCAGATATCTTGGGGTCTGGCTTGACTAGCATCTCAAATTCTCTGTGCATATCGATGCAGTCCACAAAAAGCTTCACCCCAAGCTGGGTGCTTTGTACCGCAGTCATGGATGCATCCCTCTGCACACCCGCCATGCAATTGTGCAGAAAATGATACTCCCTGTCTTCGACTACGGGGATGTAGTCTACAATGCTGCCCCAAGTCCAACCTAGCCAGACTGGACACCCTCTTTCATTTCTTATGTCATTTTGCCCTCAACTGTCCTGCCTCCACTCATCATTGCACCCTCTACTGGTCACTGGACCTCCCATTGCTTCATGACCAGTGGCACTCACTCTGCACTAGTCTTACAGCTAAATTTTGGGCCAAGTCCTTTTCCCTATATCTCACCTCTGTACTATCAGCCCCAGCCCCCGGTGTACCCCCTCAGGAACACCAACTCTCATTTACTGACTGTTCTTCTAATGACCACCATGGCAGGTGAGTCAGCCCTCAGATATCGCCTGCCCAAACTATGGAATTACCTCCCTGTGACCATTTGGAATGCCTCCCCTGGCAGGCACATCAATTTCCTTCTCAAAGCACACTTCTCCCCCACCTGGTCCTGTGCTCCCATTAGCTCTTATATTCTGGACTAGCTTTGCTACCCCAGTAGGCTATGTTTCAGGCTTGCCTATTTTGTTTGGTCTATAACTATTGCTATGTGAATTTCACTGTTATGTGACTCACACTTTTGCCTGTTTACAGTTAATTTTGTTGCTCTTGCCTAGGATCCCTCTACATTGTAATTGATTTTGGTCTCTGTATAATTGAAGGGATTAGCCCAGAATTATGTGGGGGAAGAGCTCCTCCCCCACAGCCTATTTAATTGAAGCAGCTGACTCCCGCTCTGCTTAGAGCGAGTCACACTCGCTGCACTCTCTGGCATGCTCTGGGGCGCGGTTGCTGCTTCTGTCCCCCCCCTTTGTTTGTTCCCTCTGCTGCT
Organism: Neoceratodus forsteri; assembly: GCA_016271365.2. Taxonomy (NCBI): domain Eukaryota; kingdom Metazoa; phylum Chordata; order Ceratodontiformes; family Ceratodontidae; genus Neoceratodus; species Neoceratodus forsteri. Next base: position 187,618,555 of record CM028132.1, on the reverse strand, counting down.
TCGTCTCGTCTTCCTTCTTTCATGTCTGTTTCCTCTTTGTCTGTTTCCTTGCTTTCTTCAGGGTTCTGTCACCATGTCTATACTCCTCGAACCCCCCCCCCCATTTGTTCTCATTGGTTTGGCTTACGTTTTGCTTCCTCTCCTTCTGCATTTTTGTATGTTGCTCTGTCCCATATTCATCTCCCTTTCCTCCTGTTTTTTTCCTCCTTGTTTGTTCTGTTTCTTCAAGGGTCTAGCCACCTTGCATATACTCTTCCCCCCTTCATCCTCCTTATTAGCCTATGCTTTGTTTTAGCTCCTGCTTTCTCTTGGTTGTTTGTCTGCTGTTTTTCCCCTTGCAACCATCACTCAGTGCCGCCACTTAGTTCGTCGCCTCCATTTGTTTGCTGCTGTCCCTTGGATTCTTCCAGTACATCAGCATCTCAGCAGCGTACCATTCGCCATGGACCATGCTTGTTGCCATGCCTCTTCTCTTGCTGCCTAGGCTACAGTTCCCCCATTGTGGACCTCCTCGTGCCATGAGTCTATATGGACTAGTTCCTGCACTGCCATTCAGCATTAGCAGCTAATTCCGGATCAGCTGTCTGCTACTCACTTGCTTGTTCTCATTTGCCTTCCTTATCGTCTTCCTCATACGCTCACTAATTCTGCTCTGCTCCATTCCTGCAAGATTTCTGCTGCCTTGCGACTGCACTACCTGCTGCCTTCCTTGGTTCTTTGATATTCCTGAAGGACTTGCATTGTTTTTTATATAGCGGATGTTGATGACGGTTAGCTGCACCTATACTTCATACTGATATACATATGTATCTGTTCATTCACTTGCATGTACTTTCGGTCGCCATTAGCTGGCATATTCATTCAGTTGTCCTTCTGGCTTCCAATTCATTTCCAGACTTAATTTCAACAGTACCAATTCTTGTCTTGGCCTGTCTACCTTATTCTGTCTCATCGCAGGTCAGCCGTCCTACCTGGTTTCCCATCACCATCTGTACTGCGTCCTGTGTTGTTCGGCTCCCTGCTTCTATTGTTACCTTGATATCAGTCATACAAGGGGTCCAGCCCTGCATCCTATACCCGGGGACATTAGCTGCTGCTTACTCGCCTTCCCTATTTGCTCTGCATTTATTATTATGGTTTGCCTCGGGACTACTGCCTGCTGACCTTGTGCATATCTATGCTTGCTTATAAAGCTGTTGTTCATGCTTAGCAATATGTTTCCAGTCATACTGCCCTCCCTTCGACATGGGATCCTGCTGCACTCATTCTGCTATTGGCCTTCTCAACCACAGCTTCCTGGTCCTTCATTCTAAACTCACCATGCTCTTCAGCTCACCAGCTTCAGCCCACCTGCTTACCAGCTGACCTATAGGTCAGGCCGCCCTTCGAGGAGTTTTCTGCACATGCATGCTTTCTGGCTGGCTGCTACTTACCTTTCCAAAATACCTGTGAAGAATCCATCTGTCCCTGCTTACTTCTGTAGATATACGGCCTCCTTCCTCACCTTGCCAGCTACCTTGCGTGGAGTATAGCCATCGATATTTGCCTACTTGTCTGAACTGCTTTGCCAGTCAAGCTGTGTGTATGCTCTTCTGCTCCACTGCTTCGCCAGCTCAGAGCCTACTGGTTCACTGTTCTATACACCTGACTGCTGTCGTGGCTGCCGGTCCTAGAGCTTCTTCATATGGATTTGCATAGCTCCCATTATCACCTGCTTCTATGCCATACACTCGCCCTTCAGGCTGGAATGTTTCCCTGATACTCCCATGCTTCTATGACCTGCCTTTACCCATCAGGCTGAGAGACTTGCCTTTTGCTTGCTTGCTTCACAGACCTGCCTTTGCCCTTCGGGCTGGGAGGTCTACATATTTCTCCTATGCCTCTGCACTTTGCATTCGCCATCAAGCTGAGAGATCGCCATATTGCTTCTCTACATTTCTGACCTGTCTTCGCCCTTCAGGCTGGGAGGTTTCCCTATTTTTGCTCTTCTGACTCGCCCTGCTTAGGGCCGGGATATTCCCACTTTTTGTTTTTCGCCTATTTGCTGCCGTGTCGGCTGCTCAGAAGCTCCCTTACTGGATTACATCTGGCATTTCTTGGATGTTTTGCCCTGTTGCCTCAGCCATGGATTTACAGATGCTTCTTCCCACGGCACTTAGTCAGCGTCTCCTGCAGACTTTCCTTATCATGGTTGTGCTTTACCGAATTCAGACCTGTGACAACGCTACTTCATTTGATTCAGCCTCTTCAGTTATCTCCATCTAGGACACTTCTTCTCATCTGGTTTTCCTTCCTCGAACTTTGCATACCTTCAGTTTGGATGTTATTCCTTTCGTCCAGTTGCCATATCTGCCTCAGTCTCTTCCATGCTCTCCCTATCTTCCTTGATCTCGATACATCGGTTCTCAGTATCATTACATTCTCTAAGTCTGCCTTACAGCTGCAATACTACTGTGCTCAAGGATGATTCAGATGCGTCTCATGGAGGCTCTATGTCGCTCTTAATTTATTAGCTGACCCTCATAGGTTTAGCTGCATTCATGTTACCTAGAGCTACTTGCCTCTCGTACCTCTACAGCTGATGGATTGCTGCACATCTCAACAAGGGACTATCTTCCATGCTTGATTTCTGCCAGCAGACATTCCTGGGTCTGTCTGCGCTTCACATGCTGGAATCAGCCGCCTCTCTCCTACCTCACCAGCTATCGGTTCAGCTGCACTTTCTTCAGGGGCTGATTGCCACGTCCTGTTCCTTCTCATCTGCCTTCATGCATGCAATGCCTGCTCCTACTACCTCTCACTTCGGATTAGCAGTCCAACTGACTGACTTACTTTTTGGGCTCACCATATTCTACTACTTGGATGCTTCATATCTTGCACCAGTGTCTCCGATTATCCTCGACAGCTTGCCATTATTCCAGCTCAGCTCAACAGCCGTTGCCTTCATATCAATTCCTAAGACTATAATTCACTTATCAGAACTGGATTCATCAGTCAGTAGCCTGGCTACAAGCCTTCTTTCATTATACCTACTATACAAGCCCTCTATTAGAAATCAGGAAGTCATACTATTTCTATTCATCCTGCCTCGTTGACTTCAAGTTTAGATGCAACTATCTGCGTCTGGTCTCCTATATTGAATTTGTCAGTCATCAACTTCATCTCCACCATCATACATTTCCTGGATTATGCCCTCTATCAACTGAAGTCCAGAAGAAGGTTCTTCGTATATCCACTCTCCATCATTCTGAATTGTACATGGGTTCTCGGACTCGGAGTTTATTAGGAGGACATTTACAATTCAGTTCTTTCTTAAGCTCCATTTATCTGGATTAAATTCTACGAATTAGAATTCAGATTTAGCTGATTAGTTTAGTTTAATTAGGATCTCTCTCCTTTAGTATGCCCAGAAGGATGAGCAGGTCAGTAGCCATGGGTCCTCAGAGGTTTCCCCCAAGGGTTTTTTCCCTCTCCTGAGTGCTACTGGTCACACTCTCTGGAGTTGGAGGAGGTGATCATCTATTCCTATCATTAGTAGGTGTTTCAGGCATGACTTCTTCATCATTCAGTTACAGATCAATTGTTGATATTATATTATTTTTGGGGCTTTCATAATTCTAAACCAAGCTTCCTTCCTACAGGTGGGATACAGAGAAAGGCCAAACCCATCAATTATTATCAAATGACTCAATTCAAGCACCCAAGTACCTAAGCACAGCTCATTCTATACTACTACCTAGTAAATATTGTCCCCTTAATGCTGGCCTCTGTATCCAACAACCATCTACATCATTCCAACTATATATGTTACAAAACACACTTTCTGGAGCTGGAAGGACACTACTTTCTTCAACTGCGAGCTGTGTGAGAAATTCTGTATTGCACTTGATATCTGCAACAAACGTGCACTTTTGCTTAATTCTGTGGGAGGTGAAACTAACCACCCTTGGTAATTGCTTTTTATTCACATTTATTTAGTGTTTAACCAAGAAGGGGCTTGTAAACTCTGTTTATCTTGTTAGTAACTTCAGAAGGATTTAAATACTGCATTTGGGTAGGTCCTTGAGGTAGCTAGATTGTCTACTAGGATTTGCTGACAGTTAAACTATTTTTAAATGAATTACAGTTGGCTGAGGAGTTGAAAAAACTTGCAAACTCTGCTTATCTTGGAAGTAACCTCATAAGTGTTTTAATACTGCATTCTGGTTGTCCCTTGGGGGTAGCTGGATTGACTAATAGGATTTTGGGACAGAAACTATTTTTAAATAATTTACTGGTGCGTAGGAGTTTGTGATAGTTAAACTCTTTTTAACAGAGTTACTGGGGTTAAGGAGTGGTCACAGAAAATCCTGCAGTGTGAAACAGGAAAAGACAGTCTTTCAAGCGAGGGTGGTGGATCTAGGTTTACGTTTGTTCATTACAATTCGTAAGATTTTCAGTGCAGGAAGCGTTTAAAGCACAGCTGACTTATTTGGGGCTGACAGCTCTCGGAACACAAACCACCAGGCCTGTTTTGGGGCTGGGAAGGTTTACCTGTGTCTGACTTGGATGTGTGGATTTTTCTCTGTTTGATTAGCAGGGTATTTCTCTATCAAATTGTTGTGTAGGGCATCTTGCTGGCAGGAAGGCACTCATTGCAGCAGTGGGTCAGAGCTTTAGCTGATTGTTTTGCGGCACAGTTTAGGCCCAACCCTTCCACCCCTCACCCCACCCAGCCCTGGAAATAGTTTCTTTATACCTGGGGTTCTGACATCATTTCCTCAAGATTGCAAGGTGCATGTCACTGTCATATCCTCTCTAGCACACTGCACTGACAATATAAGCATACACATTTATATTATAAATATATATTTCTATTATAAAACCAATCACACACACACAAAAATAAATGTGGGAGTAGTGCAATGTAATGGCTGTGGGGCAGCAGTCTTCGGAATCTTTCTGGAGGCTGAGATGCTGCCTATTTGAGAACAACTCTCTGCCCTGAGGGAGGAAGTTGCCCATCTTCAGGCCGCACTGGACAGTAGTACGGGACCTTCCCAGGCCACACTGGACAGTAGGAAGGGAACCTCCCCATCCAGAGAGCACCACAGCCACCACCACTACCTCAGAGATTGAAGAAACACAGCAGTTGGACCACAGTGGGCTCAGTAAGGGTGAGGATGGTGGAACGGAGGCACACCAGTCAGTTGTTCCACTCCACAATCCATACACCATTCTGTGGGAGCATAGCTCCTATGGATGCACCCACAGAGGAGACTAAGGAGGCTGAGGACAGCTGTCCTAAGGAGGCCCACAGGAAGGAGGCAGAGGACACACAAGGAAAGGAAGCAGCTCCTGGTGGGGACTCAATTATGGGGATAGAACTGGGAGGAGCTGGGAAAACTGAGTAAGGTGCCTGCCTGGTGCCATGGCTTGGAGGGACAGGAGGCGCATCCTCAGGATCACGACAACAGCTGCAAGGGATTCTGAGCAGGATGTAATTGTCCACCTAGGGACAAATGACTTGGCTCATCATGAGGTTAGAGCAGTGTAGGAGGACATTGCAGAGTTGGGGAGGGGCCTAAGACAAGTAGCACACACAGTATCCTTCTCAGAGGTGCTGCCTGTCAAAGGCATGGGTGAGGCGAGGGTAATTGGCACCATGCAGTTTAATGAATGGTTGAAAAAATGGTGTGGAGCACAGGGGTTTGGCTTCATTGGGGACTGGGGTTCCACCTGAAGGGACAACAGCCTATACTGGCAGGATGGTCTGCATCTGTCCAGGAAGGGAACAAGTCTTTTGAGCAATCAGTTTAAATGCTTCATTGGCAAGCTTTTAAACTAGTCAAAGGGGGAGGCACTGACAAGCAGCAGAAAAAACAGCCTCTCCTACAAAAGGGTACTAAATGAGAAAAAGACCAAGGTAGAATGGTCAGTGGGGATGCTGCAACAGAAGGTAAAGCCATCAAAAATGGAAGCAATGAGTACCAATGCCCATAGTCTGGGTAACAAGCTTCCTGAATTAGTGGCCTTGATGGAGGAGGAACATCTGGATATCGTGCAGTCACAGAAACATGGTACACACAAACCATGACTGGGACGTAAACATACCAGGATACACTATCTACAGGATGGACAGGGAGGGTAAAAGAGGAGGAGAGTTCTTTACATAAAGGAAGGAATAAAGCAACAGAACAAAGGGTAAACAGGAGGAGAAGAAGCACTGTGGGTAAATTTGGAGACAGGCAATGGCACCACAATCCGCTGGGGTTGTATACGAACCCCTTCTCAGGGGAGGAAATGGACAAGGAAATGATAGAAAGTATACTTAGAATGGCAGAAAAGGGGAGATACTGCTGATGGGTGATCTGAATATGCCAGATGTTAACTGGAGTGCAGTTGCAGCTGCCACTGAAGAGTGCAGTTATTCTAGATGCCCTACAGGGGCATGCCTTAGACAACTAGTACTGGAGCCCACCCGAGAGGAGCAATATTAGACTTGGTACTCTCAAATGGAGATGGAGAGGATCACAGATGTGAAGTGGGTAGCCATCTGGGAACTAGTGACCATCAACAGTATGGTTCACAATAAACACAGTAATAGAGTCAAGCCATACAAAGACAAAAGTACTGGACTTTAGGAGGCTGACTTTGCCATAATGGGTGAGTGCCTAAGGAATGCACTAGCAAATGGCAGGAAGGAGGGTGGAAGAACAATGGGAATAATAAAACTGCCATCACAGAGGTAACAAGCCTTTGTGTGAAGCAAATAAACAAAACAAGGCGATGTAAAACCACTATGGTTCTCAAAGGAGGTGGCAGTGAAGGTTCAAGAGAAAAAGAAAGCATTCAGGAAGTACAAGGAATCGCAGAAGGAGCAGGACAGAGAACTGTATCAGTTAAAGCAAAAGGAGGCTGGGAAGGCAGTCAGAACAGCAAGGCCCAAACCGAGGAAAAGATAGCCAACTCAGTTAGAAGGGGATAAAACCTTTTATAGGTACATCAGGGAGTGAAGGAAGACCAAGGAGGATAGTGAGGCTTAATAAAGGGAGGGAGGGTGGGCAGAGGAGACTGTGAAAAGGCAGAGATACTAAACAAATATTTTGCTCAGTATTTCTGAAGGAAGAGGAGATACATAAAACAAACAGTAGTAACACTGTGGATACAGAAGTTGATACCAGCCCATTTACAGAAGAAAGGGTTCTGAAAGAGCTCTTAAAACTGAAGGTGGACAAAGCAATGGGGCCTGATGGGATTCATCCCAGAATTCTAAAGAACTAAGGGTAGAAGTAGTGACACCACTGACTACCCTTTTAACAAATCATGGGAGGATGGGGTGGTACCCGAGGACTGGAGGAGGGCAGATGTGATTCCCCTTCACAAAAGTGGGAGCAAGGCAGAAGCAAGAAACTATAGACCTGTTAGTTTAACCTCAGTGATAGGGAAAATGATGGAATCACTTCTAAAGGAAAGAATTGTCGAGTATCTAGAGGCCAGAGGGGCACAGGACCCTAGGCAGCATGGATTCACAGCGGGAAGGTCATGCCAGATGAATCTGATAGATTTCTTTGACTGGGTGACCAAAGTAGTAGATCAGGGAGGGGCTGTGGACAGAGCCTACCTAGACTTTAGCAAGGCATTTGACACAGTCCCACACAAAAGATTAATATACAAGTTAGCCAGCCTGGGAGTGGGTCCCAAGGTGGTAGCTGGATAAAAAACTGGCTGGACAACAGGACGCAAAAGGTAATAGTAAATGGAGTCCACAGTGAACAAAGGAGGGTAACTAGCAGGGTACCACAGGGCTCGGTACTGGAACCGGTCCTCTTTAATGTCTTTATAAGTGACATTGGAGAGCACCTGGAAGGAAAGATATGTCTCTTTGCAGATGACACAAAGATCTGCAACAGGGTTGATACACAAGGTGGGGTGGAAAGAATGAAAAGGGACTTGGCAAAGTTAGAGGAGTGGTCAAATATGTGGCAGCTCAGATTCAATGCAAAGAAGTGCAAGGTAATGCATCTGGGAAACAAAAACTCAGGGGAAGAGTACACAATGGGAGGTGAGTTAATACCAACAACAAAAATCAAAAGATACCTAGGACCAATTATATCAGATGACCTAAAGGTGGGCAAGCAGTGTGAGAAGGCAGTAAGGAGGGCTGGGGGGATATTGTGATGCATAGGGAGAGGCATCAAGAGTAGAAAACAGGAAGTTGTTATGCAGATGATCTCTGCTTATGTATTCAGGATGAAAATGGAGCTTCTAACATAAAAAGTATTCTTTCAGATTTTGAATTAGTTTCAGGTGCCAAACTTAGCTAGAACAAAAGTCAAGCATTACAAATTAATCCAGAGCTACAATTAATAGATGATAGTTCTATTGCTAACATACCTTTAAGTATGGATCCCATTAAAATCCTGGGGATCACTTCTGGTACTCCAGATGATGTCAAATATAACTGGGAACAAGCTTTATTACAAGCCCAAAGATTGGTGCAACAATGGAAATACAAAACCATCTCAAAAGAAAGAGGGTTTATTTGATAAAAATCATTTATTGCACCACAATGTTTACATGTGGCAAATGTATTTTCAATCCCCTTTTCTGTGGACGCTCAGGTATATAATATGATTTTGAAGGGCTTTGGGGAAGTCACCTGAATTCCATAAAGAGAAATTTTACTTATTATGATTATAGCTTAGGGTAACTCAGGATGGTGAACCCTATTGTCTTTTTTCATAGTGTATTCATCTACAGGAACCTCTCAGACATTATGAAAGGAATACATAATTTCTGGCAAGGCAATGTATCTCACTGGTTCTCTCCACTCCAGCAAAAATGGGCCCAGGGCACTTTGTCAGTTTCTATGATTACTCACACAAAACATGTACCCCAATACATGAAACATTCCTTAACAAAGCTAAGACAATGACATATCACTCAACAGTTGGCCTTTTTTAAATCCAGACTGCTCTTTTATGCCAGTATAATAGATGATATACAATGTGTAACACCCCAGTTTCCAAGTTGTCTTGAAATGCAAATGAAATAGGCCTTTCAACTATTAACAGATGATAGATTATCCCACCAGATGTGGGATGTATGTTGGCTTTCCTGTCATGGGAGATTGGGGGTTAAGAACTCATTGAAACACAACTCTATAGAGGAACAAATGTATCCCAAAACTACCTGTAACCAAACCCTTGAAACCTTATAGCATTTTTTTCTCCAATGTCCCTTTGCTCAAGGTTTCTGGAGCACTTTAGCATACAGATGGAATGAACCTCAGTGCCTTCCCATTACTTATGAGATGCTAGTTTTAGGCATTTATCCTGCTAGATTGAGGAAATACAGCCAGCATCAGGAGTGGAAGGCTGAGCAGACTCTGAAGGTAATTACTGCTCTGCAACCTGCAGAGATACCACTGGAAGGGTGTTTACCCATCAACGCTTTGCATCGACTCCCACCCATCTACCCAGCCACCCCCACACCCAAGGCCAACTCTCACTATATTATGTCATCTGGTCACAAGACTAAGTGCCCACTTCCTTATTAGCAGGTAATCTTTGCTGGCCTCCAGAGGTCGATATTGAGCTTCCCCTCTCCAGCCTCATTTTCTTTTCTTTCTCTGTGTTCTCCAATCTTTATTACCTCTTTCACACCCACCCCTGTACAGATAACACTTTCTAGCCCTTCCTCTTAATTGTCCACTTGCTCCCCACCGCAAACTCAAACCCTGCACCCTGAGCATCGTAGGCCCTGATCCTACCACTACTCCATCTGACCTGCGATCACTTAAGAGGATACTTTGCTAACTATTGAGTCCTGTGGCCTCTGGTCAAACTGACCTCTTGTGAATCACATCCCTCTTTTGCATTGTACTCCAACATGCCCCTCCATCTAATACTTGGTGTGCTCCTAGTGCTCTTTACTCCTTCCCCTCCCACAAGTCATCTGCCTGTCAGCCAGGCAGGTACAAAATATTAAGCCACCAGGTGGAGCACTACCAGCAATGCTTTGCACACCTTCAATACCCCAACATGTTCCCCCTGAATCTAACCCAGCATACCTCATTAGACCTCTTAGTGGCCATGCATATCTCCACCCTACCAATACCTGTGGCTGCCCACAAACCGTGTCCCCGACCATGTAACCCTAACATAAAAGCCAAGCTAATTAGACTCGCTCTCCTCTGCCAATCCCTCCTACTCCTTCTCCTGTCAGGAAATGTGCACCCAAACACAGGCCCACCCCCATCTCTCAGCATCTCCTGTGAGTCAATGAATGGACTTATTTTAGCCAACATCACCTGTAGCCTTCAAAAAATCTTGCTGTCCTTCTGGGCTGGATGATACAGATCTCTCCAGATATCCTTGTGGTTACAGAGACCTGGTTTGATCCTGATACTCTGGACTCAGCTGTCCATATTCATGGGTACTCTATCCTCAGACCTGACAGGCTAGCTAAGAGGGATGGGGGCGTTGCTATATATTATATAGATTCCCTTCGGGCCTCGCTGGACCCTGGCACTCCCACTCCATCCCACGCTGCACAGATTCTCACTGTGAAACTTCAACCTGACACATCTGGCAAAGCCCTACACATAATCAGAGTTTATATCCCCCCGGCACCAAAGACCAGTGTTTGACTCAGCAATGAATTGCCTAGAGGACCTGCCCACCTTCTGTGAAATCATTGCCCTGGGTGATTACAACATCAACTGGCTAGCAACCTCCTCTTCCCCCTACAAGGACATTGTCATGGTACTGGACCTCATCCAAGTCATCCAGTCCCCCATGAGGCTAAACTATAAAACTGGCACCTCACACTCATTGACCTCATATTTATGAATTGGCCCACCCACATATATGAGCTCTCAGTACTTCCGGATGCACTGAGTGACAACCTGCCAGTCCTCTGTAGATGGTACTGTAAAAAAATCCCAAAGTGGCCACACAAATATACCTTTAAACGTCACCGAGAAAAGGGATCTCTCTCTCACACCTCAAACAACACCTATTACAATGTGACTGGACCCCTATCAGCACTGCACAGTCTACTGACAGTGCCCTGGTTTACTTTATCTCCATGTTTAACTCTGCTTGTGAATGCTATGCCCCAGTCTCCAAACAGAAAGTCAAAAGTCAGAACACACCCTGGCTCTCCCATGCCCTACTTGACCTCATGAACTCATGAAGCAACTCAACAATCAATGGCACAAAGCTAATGAATCAGGCAAACCGCATGACCTGCAACTCTATAGGGAACTTAGGAACAAATGTACCTGGGAAGTTCAGAAAGCCAAAGCTACCCACTGCCAGGAGACACTCTCCTCCTCCTGGGGCTCTGGGCACAAACTTTGGAACTACATTAAAGAACTGAATGGAAAATCTGTCCTCCCCCACCCAGCTGCTAGTAAATGGCTCACTCTCCCAGGACCCCCTGTTGATTGCTGATACCCTCAACACTGCATTTTCTGATCTTAGCAGTGTCCTTCCCCCAAACTCTTCAACCCGGCCCCAGACTTGCCCACCAGCCCACCCGTTAAAGTGTCCACCCCCACTGCCAGGCTCCAAACAATCACCCCCCTAGAGGTAAGATTATATTTAACCAAATCCCTTGGAAAAATGTGCTTTAGTAGCAACTCGCTGGACCTAAAACTAGTCCTCCTCACCTTTGACTCCATTATCTCCTAGCTCACTGACATCCTGAACTGGTCACCCTGTCATGGACAATTCCCCTCATGCTGGAAAGCAGTTGTCATCACTCCAATATTAAAAAGTGGGGACTGCACCTCCCTGGGAAACTACTGCCCCATCTCCATTCTTCCACCCCCAAGGCACTAGAAAAAATAGTGTCAGATCAACTCTTAGACTATCCCACCAAATACCACCTTCTCTGCCCCAAACAGCATGGTTTCAGGAAGGGCCACAGTACTACAACTGCCTTTCTGGAATACATCACTTTTTTTTTTGTTGACTTTATTTCTACATCTCTCCTAGAGGAACTCTTTCCAGCATCCAACCTTACCTGATCTGTACTTCCCACTGTGGCACTGTATCTATTCTCCTCACCCTGACTGATGAAACCCCCGGATCTGAGCCCTCATGGGGAAGGGCTGCCCTATCCTCCCAGGGCACTTTATCTTAAGTATAGAGTTTCGGCCAGAGTGACTGGGAGCAGAGAGGGTAGAGTGTCCAGCATTGGGAGTGTGGATCAGGAGGTGGTGCCTTCACCTATCCTCCAGAAGGTTTTTCTTTTATGCATCCTGTTTCCCCCGAAGCTTGGTCAAGCCATGGCATCAGGGCACAGAGTGATGACACCCGCCACAGCTCTGCCCCTTACTTGTGTGAGTGTTGCAGACCTGGCCATCCTCTGACCACTGCCAGAGGACTCTCCTGTGTGATGCATCCCCCAGAGCACTCCCTGGGAAGAGAGAGCAGTCCTCCAGATGCTCGATCTCTTCCTTCCCCTGCTGACCTCCGATGGCCCGAGTCCATTCCTGAACCTGGGTCACCAGCATGATGTGAGGTGTGGTGTCCAGTGCCTCAACTCTCAGCACCACCAGGCCAGTGAATACACTACTTTCATAAGCAAAGCCCTTGATCCAGGGCTCCTAGTAGGATCTGCCTATATTGGCTTAACCAAGGCATTTCAACTCTGTCAGCCACACACTCCATATCCAATCCCTGCATTGCATGGGCTGTCCCTGGACTCTACCATGTGGTTTAAAAGCTACCTCAGTGACAGAACCCAGAGGAGCAAGTTAAACTCCACACTCTCTGCCAGTAAACCTGTACTTTTGGGAGTTCCACAAGGCACAATACTGGGCCCCCTCCTGCTTAGCATGTACTTGAATACTCTCCCAAAAGCCTGCTTGGGACAAATGCTTCTTTACGCCAATGATGCGCTATATTTGACAGCCTCTCGCACCCTTACTCCCTTCAATTCTCCCTGCAAAGCTCCTTTTCTGAAGCCAAAGCCTGGTTCTCAGAGCAGCATCTTGTCTTGAATTACAAAAAGACCAAGGCCATGCTTTTCACTCACAGACAAAATAAGCTTAAAAATGTTTCCCTCAACATCATTAATGTCCAGGGTTCCCCTCTCAACTTTGTCCCCACCTTTAAATACCTGGTCATCACCCTTGAGTCCTCTCTCACATACTGTGATCACATCAATCTGCTCAGCTATCAATTCCAGGCTAGGTCTCCTATATAGGCATGGGGGGGTCTTCCACCTGATGCCCTAGGTCTTGCTGTGACATCATAGGTGGTCTCCTTTATTGACTACGGGATTGTTATATACAGCACGGCCAACCCCACTGCCTTTCATTGAATTATGATCTCCCTAAATAAAGTCTGCCAGTTAGTAACTGGATGCAACCATTGGATACACACCTGTGAGCTCTATAGACACACCAACTGGCTTAACTTTGAAGGCAGACTCAGATTCTAGACCTGTTTCCTTGCTAGGAAGCTCTTCCAAAACATCCCCCAGGTCTCCGCCACCTTGTTCAGCCCTCCACTCAGCCAATGTGTACACAGAGCTCCTTGCTAGCCCCACTCTCTGTACCCCACTGCAGGACCTCTCTGGGCTAATGCTTCTTTTACTACAGGGCCCCCCTCTGGTTGAATGAAATGCCATTGGCCATCACCATGGAACAGTGACTAGGCCTGTTTAAAACCTTGCTCCGTGCTGAAATTCTCTCCCTCTCCAACTGTGACTGTGCTTAGTTCTTTTCCCCCCTTGACTGTGACTGTAAGCTTTTGATTTCTGTATATTGTTATTGTACATGCTGGACTTACAATGATTTGACATGGGTTGGTCCATTCCACCCTTGAACTGTAACTTGTCTTCTCTATTGCCTCTTATTGTATATACTGTTTCTAAACTTGCAATGTGTGTATTCTGGTGAGTTCTCTATATATTTATTATTGTATATCTTGTTATTTCTTTTAATGTACGTATATCTGATATGGAGCCTTTGCAAAGGAGTCCTTGACTCAAAGGTTGTAATTCCAATTCCTTCCAAAAATGAAATAAATAAATAAATATGATATTAGCACACTAAGAGTTATTTTTGCATCATGCAAGTTCTATATGTGGCGAGCCAGATGTGCACTGTTGTTGCAACAAAAAGAGGTTTCTCCAGACTATGTAGTAATACAAATTGCAACTTCTTTAAGTCAAAATATGCTACTGAAAAAAGTACATTATCACCTTTGAAGTTCCAAAAATATTGTTAATATTGTACATGGTTTTTGACTTCTTAAACTGCCTTATATTATAGTTTTTAAAGCAGGATGTTTCTGGCTTCGAGATCATTTTCCTTTTTCTGTTATATGGCATAATCATTTCTTTTGTTGTTCTTTATTTTTCTTGACTTCATGTATGAATGAGTTTCAGTTAAAGGCTGGCCAGCCATGAATTGTTATAATTTGTTATAGTTATATGCTTATATTTTTTTACTTTCTTTATGTTCTTCTGTTCTTTTTCTTTTCATTCAGTTTTGTATACTGTTTTTCATACTTTTCTAAATAAAGAATTCCCCCATTTTGTTTTGAGAAGTGCCATGGAATTTTTCACATCCACCTGCGCTACTACTGGAACAGGCAGATGGGAACTCGGTTTAGTGTCTCATACGAAAGACAGCACCTCAGGAGTGCAGCACCCCACCTCATGCTGCACCACAGTGCCAATATTGGGATTTAACCCAAGTACCTGGTGTGTGGATAGAACCCACAGCCTTCTGATCTTCTGGTCTCAGAGATAAGTGTGCAACCTGCTGAGCCACTGACACTGCCTGTGTCCCTCACTTCAGTGACAAAAGGGTAAGTGGTATGCCAGCTCATAACAGTCCCCAATCCCATGTACTGCAAAACCCTCCCTCCACCAATCTTAGTACTACCACCTTCCCCACTCATGTCTCCACAGACACTCACTCACAAGTAGTTAACTGTTCTCCATTGATCTGCAGGGTATTGCCAATAGTTTGCTAATGATCTCAACACCATGGCCTGAATGCCAGCAATCAATCATTATACTGCAAAGCACTACTGGGAGCAAATGCTGGCATTCAGAGTCACGGCAGAGAGACAGCAAAGATGTGGGGAGAGTAGTACATCATAAGCAGTGTCTCAGTGAAGAGTGAGAGATTTCCAGCAGTGCTGACATGTCTGGTGTGTGTTGGGGGGGGCAAAAAGTTGAAAGACAGCATCTCATGTAAATAATCATAAATGTAATCTGTCTGTGACTGCATGCCAGTCAGATAGATTAGCTATTTGTGTGACCTATTGGCATAAAAAAAGCACTGTTTTTGTATCAGGAGGCATAATCCAGGAGAAAAAGACAGGCTACTACAGCTTGACTTACATCATGGTGGTACTTTTTAACTACGTGTCACTGCAGGAAAATACTCTGTAACACAACCCTCTCACTGGAGCTTGCTGTCTGAATTGAGCCACCTTGTATTGAAGTGTGTGTGTGTGTGTGTGTGTGTGTGTGTACATGCGTGTGCGTGCGTGCATGTGTGTGTGTGTGTGAAAACCAAACTGCTGCACACAGGCTGAAGAGTTTTTTTTGCTTTTTATGAGAATCACTGTAGTTAGTAGCAATAGCAATCTCTTTTCTGAGGAAAAGAAAGAAAAGTCCATGGGATTGTGGCAAGAATCAGGTCTTAAAAACACATACCTGTAATGCTGAATCAAGCTAAAGCACTGACACCTGAACACTGAACATGAGAGAAAGAGAGTGGAATGTGGGACAGAGTGCCATTGAGCAGCTCTGTTACTAGAGGAGTGAGAGAGAACAGAGTGCTGTGGAAAGAAAATCAACTTTCCACTGTTTATGAAAGACAGCTGTTCAGTGTGTTACTTTGGAACACACTGCTGGGCCCTACACAAAATTGTTATACAACTAGCAAACCTGTAACAGAGTGAGTTTTTTAACTGCGAGCTTTCTATTGTTTATGGGAGTCCTGTGTTCCGGAAGTAAGTGCAGAGCAAGAAAACAGTGCCACAGCAGAGGGAAAGGGGAGAAAGAAGGGAACAGCACCGTGGTGAATGAAAGAACTGCATGTGCTTCAACTCTATTGTGCAAGGACACAGTCTAGGTATAGTATCCTGTCACATGCTTCTACAACCCCTTCTCTTATTATTTAATAGCAATACATCTCCATGGCTTTGGTCATGCAGCTGTACAAATGGGGATAGGTCCCAGGTCAAGAATTTCAAGCCTATTTCCCTGCTTTCTACCTTGTTCAAGGTGTTGGAGAGGGTTGTCTATGACCAGATCAAGGTTTATTTAGACATTCACATGTTATTCTTTTTCGTTACTGACATGGATTTAGAATGGATTATAGTACTTTAACTAAACTGAGTGAATTGTCAAGTTGTCTCCATGGTGCCTTACTTAAACTGTGGAAGCAAGATCACATTTAAGTAGCACTATAGACTATCAGCCATGGTGCGCTCCTGCTCTGAGTCCTGAAGCTGATGAACTTCAGTATCAACCAGATAAAACTTTGAAATGTTAAACAGCAGGATCAACCATATAAATATTTTAGTAAATTATAATAAAGAGAGAGACTTGAGAGTCTTGTACTAGTGGCTCATCGCTAAGCGACGATGAAGCCCCCATGTTTATGCAACTGTAGATAGCACGAGGAGTGGAACTGAAAGTAAGAGGAAAATGTTGAATTTCAGATTATTATGACATTTGAGCTGTAATAACCCGAAATCAGGTTGTTACGGCGTTTGACAGTACTCATAATTCAGTTGATAAATATGGTCACAGTAATTATATAGTAATAATCCACGAGTATTGGAGTTTATCAGTCTCCTAAAAATGCCTTTCTAAACAGCCACATCTCTAACTGAGATTTAAAACTTCCCACTGATGGGGCAGAATGGATGGTAATTGGGATACTATTCCAGAGTCAAGGTGCAGCCACAGAAAATGCTCAGTCCTAAACATATTTTAATCTAGATATAGTACAACCCTGATTATCTGACCCTTGATTATCCAGAAACCCTTATCAAACAGACTGGACCATTGTCTCCTAAGTGTTTAGCCACTGTATATAATTATGAATGGGACAGAATAATCGGGGTGGATAATCAGTGTTTTACTGCATATTCTATTTTTCTACTGCTGCTCAATTTATGTCTGCCATGTGGGGGCATTTGAGTCCTTTAGTGATTAGCATGCTGTTGTGGTAAGACATCTGGGTGAAAGAACCATGTAGTCAGTTGAAAATTCAAGTATGGAGGGTACCTGCTGTCGCAACTCTTCCCCAGGCAGTCTCTGTTCTTCCTTCTACAAACTAATGTTGACTCATATAAAAGCACTAAGTGCAGTGAGAGATGGCACTGACAAATTCTTTTTTTTTAAATAACTTTTAATCGGCAGCATTTTTCGGTCTCATGTGGTCCACACCATCCTAGAGCATTTCCAAGTTTCAGGTTTCAGTTTGTGGTCCCCCCATCCTGTTCACTGCAAGGATTTCAGGAGCAGGAGGACAAGGTGATGTGAGTAAGGAGGAGAAAAAGGTCCATCCAGGGGTGAGTGTGAGTGGAAAGGGAGCAGTAAGGAGGGAGGGAGCCAAGATGGCATGAGACAGCATGTGTTCAGTTTACAGCTCACAGAAAGCTCAGGTGGACACTCCAGAGGGGGGTGGGGATTCAGAAGTGTAACATCTTTCCTAAAATGATTACCATTTTAACTGTTTTTACCTTTGACTTACATAATTAATGTTTTTCATCCCCAATCACTTTCACATGAGCCAGGAAAGTGTGTTCTCTAGGGGGCAGTTAAAACAAATGGAACTCCAATTATCCGGACTCCTGATTATCTGAATTGATCCTATGTCTCCTAGGCAGTTTGGATAAATTGGGTTCAATGATATGGGGGCTTGCAAAAGTCCCAGGGTATCCACAAAAAGATCTCTGAAGTCCCAGTAAAGCTCCTGACAGGTTACCAGCAATTCATGGATGTAGAGGGAACCCAATCCATTTAAGGCCTTGTAGACCAGCCAACGAACTTTAAATTCAGAATGCCATCTGATCAGAATCCAATGCAACTCCCTCAAAGCAGAAGTAATATGACTGAATTTTGATACTCCAGTCAATAATCTAGTAGCTGAATTTTGCAACAGCTGTAGACATCATGACTGAGTAGCTGGAAGGCCCTAATAGAGTGCATTGCAGTAGTAGATTCGAAAGATAATAAAAGCTTAAACTAGTAAGCGCAGATCACAATGATCGAGGAAGCGATGCAATCTGGTTATATTTTTTATGGTTAGAAAGCACTTTTAATATAACAGCTGTAATGTGAGATAACAAATCCAATTTACTGTCAAATATTACTCCCAGAATGTGAACCTCCTCACTGATCTGCAGTAATTCATCATCACAGGTGGGGTGAACTAGATTTTCCTTTACCGCAGACATGATCAAATCCTGTACTGTGAGACTGCCAAAATTGATTGGACAGGGTGGATTTGATCTCAGAAGTTGCTGCTTTGAGTGTTTGGTGCACTTGAACTTGTTTTACTCACTTTTACAGAGTCCCTCGTTATGCCCTGACTGAGGGCTATTATACTATTTTTAGGCTGCAAGGAAAAGCTGTGCTGCTAACTTTTAGGGGGCTGGTGTTAAACGCAGGCACATAATTGTTTTTTGGGGGAGAGATCTGGGCAGCTTCCGGGTCCAAAAGGGATTTAAACAGACTGTCAAGCGAGTGGCTTTCTTTTGATCAAATCCTGTATTGTGAGACCACCAAAAGTGGTGGGACAGGGTGGATTTGATCTCAGAAGTTGCTGCTTTGAGTGTTTGGTGCACTTGAACTTGTTTTACTCACTTTTACAGAGTCCCTCATTACGCCCTGACTGAGGGCTATTATACTATTTTCAGACTGCAAGGAAAAGCTCTGCTGCTAACTTTTAGGGGGTTGGTGTTAAACACAGGCACATAATTGTTTTTTGGGGGAGAGATCTGGGCAGCTTCCGGGTCCAAAAGGGATTTAAACAGACGCTCACGCAAGCAGCGCGAGTGTGTGCGGCGCATCTCGATGCACTGAAACGCGTGGAGACAGGTGTGTCCAGCATGTGTTTGCATGTTAACATGGAGCAGTGGCAGTGTGCAGAAGATTCTGTACAGTTTTCTCTGAAACTTAAGCAGTTTTGAGTATAAAATGATGACAGAAGAGGTGAGGATCTCTAGTTTTGTGACTTCTATTTTGACAACAGAGGGAGACTTGCTGATTGGATGTAAGGGATGTTGAATGTATAAAATTGTAGAGCTGGGGACTGATAATAGTAGCTATGAATGTGAAAATGTGAGCAAAATAAAGAATTGCATAAGAATTTGGGAATGGTTACCGAAAGGTTAGTAAAATTAGAAAGGAGTCAGGGGGTGTTAACAGAAAAGATTCAAATACTTTCCAGTTTAAATGTAAATGAGGAGGCTAAGGGAAAAGTAGGTTTAGAAAATGAATATGGGAAAAGGAAATCAAGATTTGTTGAAAATGGACAAAATTCTGGTAATCTTTATGAGAATAAGAAAGCTAAAAGAAAATGTAGGGGTCAAAGTCCTTTTAAACCAGTTCCAACGGAATTAAGGAAGGGAAAGGAAGTAACTATTAACTGTAATACTGAAGATGTAGGGCAGGTTGAGGATGTAATAGATAATAGAAATGATTTTGTTGCTAATATGACAGAAGGAATAACAACAACTAATAGATTTGATGTGTTAGGGGAAATAAACCAATCTACTATAGTGGTAGATGGTGGAAATGAAAATAATGATCAGATAGAGGAGGGAGGGGTGGTTAGTTAAAGGCAGGTTATAGTTACTGGTGATTCCATGATTAAGTATACTGATCAGTGTATTTGTAAACATGACAAAGCAAATAGGATGGTTAGTAGTTTCTCAGGTTCAGGGGCTATGGATTTGTGTAACATGGCTGACAATATATTTAAAGGGGCTGGGGAACATCCATTGGCAGTGATTCATGTGGGCATAAATGATATTATGAGAAAAACCCTGCCTGAAATGCAGAAGGATTACAGTAAGTTAGTGGAGAAATTAGAAGAGAAAGGTTGTGAAATAGTGATTTTGGAGATACTTCCTGAACAAAGGGTTAATTTTTACAAGGTAAAAATGATTGCACTGGCAAATAAATGGCCGTGTAAATGGTCCAAAGATAGAAACTTTCAATTTGTTAAACATTATGGAACTTTTGATGGAAAGAATGATTTGTATTGTAAAGATGGATTGCATCTGAATTTTAGAGGAAGTAGAATTTTGGGAATGAGATTACGTCAGGTAATAGAAAATTGTTTAAACTAGAAGTAAAGGGGATGAGGAGAAATAATGGGGTTTGAAACACTCCTGTGACAAAAAAAGAAAACAATAGGTTATCTGAAATAAAGGCCATGTTTTGCAATGCCAGAAGTTTAAATATATCAAGTATGGGAGAGTTGGAGGTTTTAATTATAAATGAGTGTTTGGATTTGATAGGAGTAGTAGAAACATGGTGGGATAATGAAAGTGAGTGGTTACAATATATTCCAGGACATAGAGTGTTTAAAAGAAATAGAGAGGGGAGAAGAGGTGGTGGTGTGGTTCTTTTTGTTAGAGAAGGAATAGCGGTTAGAGAACTAGAACAATGTGATTACCCGGAAATTGAAGATGTTAGTATTGAATTGTTAGGGATAAAGGGAAAAAAATGTAGAGTCTGTGTCTTTTATAGGGCTCCTGATGTTGGTATAGAAGAAACTGAGACATATATTAAAGACATTGTAAATCAGGCTGGGATAACTAACATTATCCTCATGGGGGATTTGAACATGCCAAACATTGAGTGGGGAAAAAACAACAACCTGGTAATCATTTAGGATGTAGAGTCCATGACGAGCTGAGTTCAAGTGGTATTAAACAATGTATAAAAGAGGCCACAAGAGGCAATAATATCTTAGATGTCTTATTGACTAACATCCCTGATGCAATAAAGAATGTTAGTATTCAACCTCAGTTAGGCAATAGTGATCATAAGTCTATCATGTTTATAATGGATTGGGCATCTAAACCAGCTAAGGGAAATATAGTGCAGTATTTATACAAAAAAGGAAATTATATAGCCATGAAACAGGAATTGGTAGGTATTAATTGGGAAAAAGAGATTGAAGGTCTAAATATGGAAGAATCTTGGAATTATTTCTCAAACATATTCAATAATTTGAAAAGGACCTACATCCCTTGTAGAAAAGCTTATAATCACAAGGGTAAAAAGCCACCATGGTTGAATAAGAAAATATTAAGAATGTGTAGGAAAAAGAAAATAATGTTTAATAAAATGAAATCTAATGGATTAGAAAGATCTAAACAGAGCTATAGGAAAGCATTGAAGAAATTAAAGAAAGAAATAAGAAATGCTAAGAAAGGCTTTGAATTTAGATTAGCTGTTAATAAAGATAAAAAAATTTTTTTTTGCATATGTAAATAGCACAAAGGGTAGTAGGGGGACAGTTGGACCTTTAAGTATAAATGGACTCATGACCTCTGAACCTATAGATATGGCCAACGAATTTAGTAGAAGTTTTAGGGCAGTGTTTAGGAAGAATGATGTTAATATTGTAAGGTGTAATATGGGAAACTGTAATTTGGATCCCCAAAATAGTATAACTGTAGAGAGGGTAGACAAAAGAGTAGGGAGATTGAAGCGGGATGGGACGGCCGGACCAGATGGTATCCACCCATATTTTGTTAAGGAATTGAGTGATGTGATGATACCTATTATTACTATACTGGGTCAAAAATCTTTAAGTGATGGTGAGGTGCCTGAAGAATGGAGGTTGGCACATGTTGTGCCTATATATATAAGAAGGGAATAAGGAGTGATGCAGGGAATTATCGTCCTGTTAGTCTGACATCGGTGGTCGTAAAGATTATTGAAGGAGCTTTGAGTGATGCTATTTATGAAAGTATGTTAAGGAGGGGAATTTTGGACCAGAACCAGCATGGTTTCATGCCAAATAGGTCATGTGAAAAAAATCTATTGACTTTTTGTGAGTTTGTCAGCAAATGTATTGATGAGGGAAGTAGCGCTGATGTTGTAATGCTCGATTTTAGTCGGGCTTTCGACACAGTTCCACATTATAAAATAATAGAAAAACTTTTAATTATGGAAATCAGTGAGAACATTGTTAGATGGGTAGAACGATGGCTAAGTAATAGATCACAGCAAGTAAAGATTCAAGAGTATCTGTCTGCTTTAAATAGTGTATGGAGTGGAGGTCCCCAGGGGTCAGTTTTGAGCCCATTACTGTTTTGCGTATTTATAAGCAATCTGAAATTATTAAGTAAATAATAGACTAATTAAATTTGCAGACGATGTTAAGGTTGGAGCAGTGGTAAATACGTTTGATGAAAGACTCATTTTTGGCCAGGATTTGTTATATATTATCGACTGGGCAAAATAAAATGGAATGACGTTTAATAGAGATAAATGTACCATCATGCATTTCGGTAGACAAAACATAAATCAGAGTTACTATATGCGAGATCTGAAGCTTAGGGTATTGGAATGTGAGAAAGATCTGGGCATTTATGTCCAAAATGATTTAAGAAATGAAGTAAATAGTAGACAATCATCTAACAAAGAAATGCAGATTGTTGGTTGTATTAGGAGACGTTTTCAATCAAGGAGTAGAGAGGTTTTGATGCCATTGTATAAACATCTGGTGAGGCCTATATTGGATTATTGCTCAACAGTTGCATGTCCTTTATTAATGAGGGATATTAAATTAATGGAAAGACCACAGAGATCCCTTACAAGGTTGATTTCAGGTTGTGAGAAAGAGTCATATGAGACTAGATTGGAAATATTGGGTTTGTGGCCTTTGGAGAGTAGAAGGGCAAGAGGGGATCTATTACTATTATATAAATCTCTGAAGGATCAGGGTATTACAGCAGAGTTGGGACTAGTGTATATGGAAAGGACCTATCATTTGAGAAGGCATGATAGGCAATTGGGTGAAGAACTAAGTAGGACTGAGTTAAGGAAGAGGTGTTTTAAGTGTCAAACAATAAGGACATGGAATGGACTGCCCCAGGAGGTGGTGGAGGCAGAAAGTTTAGATTGTTTTAAGCAGAGACTGGACAAGTATCTAGGAGAAGTTGGTGGCATCCGCCACTACCACTGAATTGTGGGGAAAATCTCTATGGGCCATGCCTTCTGATTTTCTTATTCATCCAGTATGAACTCCAGTATGAATCTATCTGAGCTGATCAGAAGCAACTCAGTTTTGCTGGGATTAAGTTTCAGCCAGTTCGTACTCATCTAATACTTGATTTCCATGATAGCCTTCTCAATCATCTCTAACAGATTCTCTTGGCCAGGTCTAAAAGGAAGGTATAACTGAGTGTCATCTGCATAACAGTGGAAACTCCAACCATACCTTAAGATCACTTCTCCCAGTGGAAGCATATACACTACAAATAACAGCAGGAGAGTACAGAGCCCAGTGGGATGCCACACCTAACCAGTGATGGGGCAGATTGACATTTACCCAAAACCACAGTTTGGTGATGGTTTTCCAGGAAATATCTGAACCACCATAACTCTGTCCCAGACAATCCAGAGAAACACCTCAGGTACTCAACTAACTCCCCGTGAACCAGTGTGAAATGCTGATGACATGTCAAGAAGAACTAACACAGATAGTTCTCTTCCGAGCTTTGCCAGGAGCAGATCATTCATGACCCAGACCAAGGCAGTCCTTGTGCTGTGCTGAGATCAGAAATCCAGTTGGAGAGGTTCATAGAGCTGAAATTCTTCAGGTGTTTTGACAAGCTAATTGCCTCCGTGTTCTTAATAATCTTCCCTATAAAAGGGAGATTTGAGATAGGTCTGTAGTTCACGAGATTGTTTGGCTCTAAACTTGGCTTCTTGAGGAGAGGCTTCACAATAGCATTTTAAGGGTGGTTAGGGAAGACTGCCCTCACTGAAAGAAGAATTCACAGTCTCAACAAACACAGGCATTAGCATCTGCCATCCCACTTTAATCAAGTAAGAGGGGATTGAATCTAAGATGAAAGTGGATTGGCACAACACAAACAGCACCTGGTTAATTTCTGCAAAGTCAACTGGCCAAAAATCCATGCACTGCACCCGAGATTTATTAGCCTCAACTACTCCAGCACTGTCTTGGTGATCAGTACCAAAAGAGAAAATATTTTGCCTTATTTCTGCAATCTTGGTTGTGAAAAAAATCACAAAACTGCTCATATCTGTCCTCTGAACTTGGCTCACACTGAGAACCAAGACAGTCCGGATCAAGCAGCCTGAAGAGAGTTACAGGTCCGTTTTTCCCAGCAGTAATGAGGGAGGAATTAAATTGTTTCCTCACTCTAATCATTGCCTCCTGATAGCTCTAATAACGAGAGATCAGGGCAGGGTTGTCAGAGAGCAGGCCAGCATTCCTCCAAAGCCTTTCAAGCCTCTACCCACCCCTTTTCAGTCCCCTCAGTTCATTATTAAATCAAGGGGAACTGTGAGTTCAAGGACATGGATGGAGGTGGACTGGCATCAGGGAGTTGGCTGCAGCAAGGATGTCTAAATTATATACATCAGCCGCTGCACTGCACACCCTGGAGGAAGCGGCCAAGATCACAGAGATCTCCACATCAGCCCAAAAGTCTTCAGGCTGAATATTCCTCCAGTTGTGCCAGTGGATCATTTCTGTAGAAGCAGGAGTATTAAATATCTCACATCGGCTAAAACCATAGAATGGAATGGTCAGACTAGGCGACTGGTTCTACACACATTTTAGAAATTCTCACTCTGGTAGTAAAAATCAAATCAAGTGTGTGGTCTGCAACATGGTTGGAGGCCCTTGTGTTTTGATAGCAATCCAATGATTTCATTAAGTTAAGGAGATCTCCTGCAAATGAGCATGAAGGAGAGTCTACCCATGCATTGAAATCTCCCAGAATAATAGGTCTCAGGGACTCCAAGACCAGGGATGACATGAACTGAGAAAAATCCCTAAGAAATTCACTTTCCCCACCTGGTGGGTGGTAAACTTACATAAATTTACAATCCAGGACCACAATACAATTAAAGGTCACCACTTCAAATGAGTCATACAACTCCAAGAAGACTCTGACACATTGCATATGCAGTCCACAGATGATGGCAGCTTCACCTGCCACATTGATGTGAGGGTGACGAATCATAGAGTACCCTGGGGGAACCAGCCCTGACAAAATAAGACCGGCATTATCATCCAATCAGGTTTCCATGACAAAAATCAGGTCAGGCTTTTCTAAATCAAAAAAATCATGAAAGATCGTAGTTTTATTAACTACTGACCTAGCGTTTAAAAACAATGCCCTTACAGGGATGGGTTGGCCACCTCATACATCCTCCACAGTCAAATTAAAGTTGGAGAGGGGGATCTGGAGATCTCCAACTGACAAGGGGAACTCTGGTCCTTTCAGCACTTTCTTTTCCCCTCCCCCTTACTGCCCCAGCTCTGCCTCACCTTCTTTTTCTTAATAACCGCAACTATTTACATAGATTAGAAACCTCCTTTTGTAAAGCAGGCAGCTGATTCTGAAAAGGATGCAACTGTCTCAAACACTGGAGGAGAATCTAACAACTGTGCCTAGACACATTTTAAACTCTCACACACTAATGACAAATAGGAGAACTGATGTAAACCTCCACACCACAGTCACCGACTACACATTCATCCAGTCTCAAAGCCCTCTGTTAACAGCTAAGAAAGGGAAGACTAAGTGGGGTACTCACTTACAGCTCCCCTAAGGCCAAGTCTGAGAGATGGAACCCCTGCCTGTCCCACCACCCTCAGCAGCCAACCAGAAGAATCCAAGAAATATGCCTCTGACCAATGTACACAAACAATCAAGGAATCACATTCATACCTAACCATTCATTCGGTAGACATTCCACAATGCTTAAAATAAGAAAATGGTGAAAAGCAGGTCCATATAGAAAGTCCCAGGACTGTCCAAGTTTCACAGTTGAATCAATTTCTGGACTGTTTTTTTTTTTGTGTGTGTGTTTTTTTCAGATAAGTAAATGAGTTCAAAATGAAATATTAGCCCCATGGCTCTTACCCAGGAGGAGTAAATCAATTTCTAGAATGAGTCATAATGAGACAGGAAAATACTACCCCCAGCTCTCACACAGGAAGGATAAGTCAAAGAGTGAGTTCAAAGCAAGCTTACTATCCTTGAAGTTAATGAAAATATTAGCAAGTGAAATTCCAAGTGTTTCCGGTACAGAGCAGCCTTCCCTTTCCCTCTCTACAATCACCCTTGGACAGCCTCTCTCACCGACTTCCCGGGGTAAACCAACAGCTCCTCCAGCACAATACCTATACCATATGGATGACTGGAAAGCTAAACTAATTGAATAGTGTGAAAGCTTTCACTGGGCCAACATACAGTAGATTTTGTACATGGATGTTACTGCTCACAAGCATTCAATGTCATACAGTTTCCTTCTTCAGATGCCTTGACAGTCTAAACAGTCTGGGAAAAGTTGCACTGATAATTGGCAAAATTTTGCTGACATTTGCAGACATTTTGCTAACTGCAGAGACATTTTTTAAGATCTTGGGAAAATGTTCACCTAGTTTCGTAATGTTTCGCTAATTTCCACAAATCATACATTTCCACAGATTTTGGAGAATTCTTAGATTTTGCTTTGGACATTTTGCAGAGTGATTATTTTGAACTTTGAACAGCTGTAATGTATAATGTTTTAAACACTATTGGGGTGGCAAAGAACTTGTTTAAATTATTGTAGCCAAGGCAAACAATTGACACTACTGACTTAGGTGCACACATGGTAAGCGCACATTCCCAGACCAGTGCAAACTATTTGCATTTTATTTTGTTTATTTACCAATCCATGCCAAATGACATGATAAGTGCAGACTATATCAGTACACAACCCATTTAAATGCACTAATTGGGAGCTTCAGCAGATGATTATTTCCCTGGTTAATGCACATCATATGCTGACACATACTGCTGGTTGACATTTTTTGTAGGCATATAATGGTACTTCTTTTTTAAAAAGTGCTGAGAAAAATGGTGGAGTCTGGTGAACAGATGATAATATACTAGCCCATCGTCAGATATCTCAGCACCAGGACACTTATATTAGACCCAATGGATAATTATTTAAAGAACAAAAAGGTACACTCAGGGACTTATACTGCTAAATTACAAAAAGCCAGGGTACCAAGTTAAAATTGCACAGCACTCACAACTGGAAATAACAAAGTCTGAACTCTGCCTTAAGTTCCAAATCAGACAGATTTAGTCCATAAATACAAGCAGTGAAAAATAACTAGACTCAGCAGATATCCACATTTAGTTGCCCCTAACTTTTCACTCACCTGAGATTTGTCAAAGGTGTTGATATTAGACCCAACTGATTATTTTCTTGAAATACCATCTACCCGGATAGCCCAATGAGATATAACACCTTGATCTTTGTCAAGGAAATCTCTTTCATCAGGTCACACCTTTGGAACTATACTGCATCAGTGTTAGGAGCCCATGGAAACTTTTGCTAGCAGTCCACCAGGGACTGCCCACAATGACAATGACATCATACATTAGCGTCCTTATAAGACACGGGCAGCCCCCTTTCTCCTCAGTTCTTTTCTCGCTGTCAATTGTGATCATTACACCCCCCCCAGTGGAAAGTACTATGCAAGTTTATTACTTTAATTTTTCTAAACAATAATTTATTGGCCCTTTCAGCATTTTCCTATGCCACTGAAGGGATCTTCAAAATTGTTTCACTTCTGCAACTATAGAGAGCATATTTTCAAGGATGACATGTTTGCTGTCTGTGTTTGATGCCTAGGCCTTGACCACAATGTCCAGGCCTGTGACTTTTGTCACAGGTATAATTCTGCTGCCAGTCAGCAGTGGCAAGGGGCCCTCAATACTTGTATCTTACAGAAAGCCCTTGCAATGATGGAGAAACAGCTATGAGAGAAAAAGGCATCATCTGGCTCCGCGGCAAAGTGCAAGGAAAAGAAATCCTCAGCAAAAAGCCATATGCATAAGCATTGTAAAGACAAGCTTGCCTGGGAGATATCTAGATCATGATTGCGGCCCTCGAGACGCCATCTTCGCCATCACCATTTGTTTCCATGCCAGTGACTCACAATTTCCTGACTGCCCTTTGGCCATCTGCAGAGGGCTGTGGCTGGGAAACTGCAGGCCCTATTACAGCTGGTAGTTCACCCCTGTCAATGGTAATTCTTACACTGTTGAATGATCAGACACTGTCCCTTAGCAAAGGGGTCACTGCATCTGAGCACTCAGCCCCCAGACTTCCCTTTCAACAAGGTCGGGATTGGGCCTAGGTGCAACTGGGCCTCATAATGTGCATCTGTTGCCATCGTCAATGGGCATTCTGTCATCAACACTTTCCATCGTGCCCCCTAGTCAGGAGAATGTCGATGACGAAGCCTGTTCAGCCAGAATGACATCCCTTTCAAAGAGGTCAGTACCTTGAAGGAGCAAAACCAAGCTGACTGCAGTTAGTAGATCATGGTCATCCCTGGACCTAAGTCTCCTGTTGAACTTTTTTAATGATGGCCCTTTCATAGAAGCAATTCATTTTGGTAGGTTGGTCCCTTCTACTGTCCCACAAACTTCTCAGTCATCATTGCACCAACCCACCATCTATCCATTTTCAGCTAATGACCTGTTGTCACTGCATGTTTCTCAGATAGTGCCACCAGGGTTGCCTCTGACCCATCCCAACAGGGAAGTTGACTTTCATTCTGATTTTGTATCTCCCCTGGCACTGCCTCCTCAGAGATTTTCTGGACAGTATTGGCAGTGTGTTTTCCTATCATTGAGGCAGGTTTCCATTCCCACTCCATCAATGCCTCAACCATCCATTTACCTAGGGGACCTTTCTCATTGACATCATCAATGTTGCTGCAGTGACCCCTCTGGCCCATTGCCTGTGGGCATGATTATTACTAGCCACTTCACCTTCTGCATCTCCCTGGTTGACCAGATGTTACCTCCTTTTTTTGTCTTCCCCTAGCTACTCCAATGTACCATTGGCAGAAACCAATTTTTGCATGGGGAATGGGGCAGCCATGTTAGCTCTTTGTATTAGTTTTGGTAGTTGAATAGCCCCCCCCCCCCCCCCCGGCTTAGAAGGCCCTGTGTGTTCTTTCCTTTCATTATTTCCTTCAATGAGCTACTATGATTTTCACCTTAGTCCAGGATGGATCCAGTGTGCTGTCCTGGGGGGGTGGAGTGGTCATGGGCTTCCTCCCCGTCGGCCTCACATAGCATGCTGTACTTTTTTTATTGTTGGGGATTCTTCTTGTTTCTTCCTTTTGTTGTTGTATGCTAAACAACTCCAATGTGAATCTTTACTTTTGTTTCTGTGACTCCAGAGCATGCTTCTGCAAGGGATGTATTGCCTTAATTGCCTTATTTCCTTTTTTACCTGAGGCCTGATATGAATGTCTAAACAAATCAATGGAAAACAGGCTTTATGGGGGTCCACCACAGTGCCTGTCCCATGGATTTGCCCCCTTGTTTTCCTTCTATTCAAGGAAGTGTTGTAGAGTGCTTCTGCATTCTAGTGTGTTCCACCATCTAAAGGTGATTCACACTTAGAACGAGGTTTTCAACCAATAGTGCCTCCTGCCTGCAGCTGTTCCATGCAGACTTGTCTCTTCTTTTTCAGACGTGTCAGTCTAATCCATCTGGTGCGGGTATGAAAGCAGGTGTTGGCCTCACAGTAGTCTAAGACCTATCATCATAGTCATTTTTCACCATTGCACTCAGACTGTTGATTTCTGGTACTGCTAGGGATTCATTCCAAAGGTGTGACCTGATGAAAGAGATATCCTCAATGAAGGTAGAACAATTACGTACTTACCGAAACAGTAGATCTTCCAGGGAATCTGTTTCCTCAGGTCATGACGACCATCCCTACATCCCCTTTGTGGTTGGTAAGCTATTTTTCTGTCTATCTGTTCTCTCCATCTCTCCTCTTTCTACATCCTCTGTCACCTAATATGTAGGGTGCTGCTGTAATCTCCCAGTTCCCCAGTTCTTAATTCTCCAAGCATACACTTCAGTGGGGAACTGAGGGGAAAGGGCAACTCCTGTCAGAAGCTTCAATGGGGTCCTAATGCTGACATGTTCTAGTTCCAAAGATGTGACCCGATGAAAGAGATTCTGTTGAAGATCTACTGTTACAGTAAATACATAACTGTTCTTTTCCGTAATAATCCTGGGGCAACAAAACAAATTAACTCTAACTAGCCTAGTTGAATGGAGGCAGCATCTTTTGCTGGTACCAGGGAGACTGGGGCTCATGTTCAAGGCCTGTAGTGCCACACTGAGGCTGGCTGGTGTCCAGCTACATTTTGAGGTGAAGCACCTGAGTTTAAGAGTACGTGGCCAGGTACCACCCCCAGGTATTCCCACACATTCTTGATGGCTGATAATGGAGAGGAATTGGCATGAATGTAGTAACTCCTCTCCACTCCCAGGTAGAGGAAGAGTGCAGCCAGCATGTCCACCAACACCATGGTGGGGATAGAGGTGCGTGTGAAGGGGGGGCAAACTACACAAATATATACAACATAAAAACAGTTACACATTGTGCATATATAGAAAAGAAAGATTTTTAAGAATGGTTATAAGTATGTGGTGCAACTGATACAATAAATATACCCTGGGTGACATCAATGGCATTATTGATGTGGTCAGAAATTTTTTTTAAGCATCCTTAGTCCACTCAGGTTGGTACCTATGGCAGCATGTTATGCTGCTATTTAGGAGACCTGGGTTCACACTGCATTCTCAGTTTCCAGCTCTGAGCCAGTGGAGCTCTGGGAGCCCTGCAGAGGTAGTGGTGTCCAGCTCTGGGGGGGGGGGGAGGTAAGCTGCACTCCTTGCACTGCACAAGCAGTTCCTATTGCAGATTTGGGGACATCATTAATGCCTGCAGTGACTGGTCCACATCCCCTGCTCCTCTACAGACCCAAGCCACATCAGGATGCTTTGACGTAAGGTGGTGGAGGGGTCCTTAACAGGGAGAAATCCTAGCTGCCAGCCTGTCTAAATCATTGAGTTGGTCCATCACTGGTTCCTCCTTCTGCCCTATACATATGGAAGTTTGATCATGGAGTAGGATTCCATTTCCCTGCTGTCCAAACTGACCCTACTGCAAGGGAAGGGGAGTCCTGTGAGGTTCATGGAGAGTTGGCACCAGTCTGTTTCAGAGTCAAATGGGCAGATACCAGTGCTCTAAAGGGAGCCAGCCCAGGAAGGTTTGATGAAAGGAGCGAAGGCAAGGCTCAACCAGGGGAATGAATTAAAGGATTGGATAAAAGCATCTCAGCTTCCAAGAAACATGAAGCTGAATTACAGTACCTGCCTGCTTATAAGACATGGTTATGGATTTTCATTTTCTCAAAAATTTCTGCAAGTCCAGTGAGTTTAAACATACAACAGGCTTTTCTTAAATGTGAGCAGTTTTAATAGCACCATAAATATAATAAAGATTCTAGCCACTTTCTTTTTGTGGAAGCATTTTACTGCACAACACTGAACATATGGTAGTCAACTAAATAGTCATCTTGTCTAAGTACCTAATCTATGTTTCATAATTGTGGCAAACAAGGCTGCAGTTACAATATGTCTTACACTGTGAAGGACAGGAGCCATTTAAAATATTGTAAATTAAGTTTTATTTTTCTTGGGCAAAGTCAGAGGTAAAATGTAAGTGTCAAAGTTGAGACCTTCAATGATTTCCTACACACCACTGGATAATAGTTTTCTATGAAACTGCTACAAAATGTATCCTCCAGTACTCAGTTACCCAGATTTTTTTTTGGGGGGAAGGGACAGGACTTTGCAACCCTTTGTTTCCCATGAAAAGAAACCTCTGGTTAGGGATGGTGTGCAGTAAGGGGAAGCATACTATCCACTGTACTTACCCACCCACCCAGCTGTTCTTTTCATGCCTTGTGGAAAAGTAAGAGGTCTTTAGTTTCCAGTACCATCAATGCCTTACCTTTCATGAGCAGTAACTTCATCATGCCAATTTAGAGAAAAGGAATTTTAGAACAAATAGTTTTGTTCTGCCTAAGGCACATTGTGGGAATATTCACTAACCCAATATAATTAAGGTTCCATTGATGAAATACAGTACGTGCTGTAAAGGAATACAGAAATTGGTTCAAGTTTTCCAGCCGTTGTTCACTTAGTAGATGTGTGCTAGAAAAGTATTTGTTTGTATAAATAGGGAGGGGCACTAAAGCTCCACCTTCAAGATTAAAGGTTTAATGTGTCAGTTATTTAGGTAAGGATTAGAAGCTTAAAGCCAGCAGCTTTCTTCTTTTGATATGTGAGGAATAAGACTAGCCTTTGATGTGCCATCCATGTTTACAGAGCTGACTTTATTTTATGTAATCCTGGCTTACATTTTGTCACTTCTATTTGAGGGTCAACTCATCTATTATACTTCAGTAAAGGACAATATTGCCTTTGAATGTTATAAAGGCATCTTTCGTGTGTGTGTGTGTGTGTGTGTGTGTGTGTGTGATTTTATGTTTTTGCAGTGCTTCCTTGGCCTGCACTATCTACTCCATACAGCAAGATGAGAAAGTGTATCTGTAACAGTGCTGTGTCTATCTTGACACAGATTTGTTCACCAGATGGCCAGTAACTTACTGTCAAGGTTGGCTTCCTTCTTCTTCTCATTGCAAACTGGTGATATCAGAAAAAAGATTACTCATGTATTGTCTACAATGAAAGAAGAGAATTGTTTCTTACCATACAACATGTCTGGGAAAAGGAGCTTCTGAGGTCAAAATGCTTCTGAACTACTGTATACTGCATTTTTTATAGGCCAGCCATCCACTGTGTCTATAAGTAGTCTGATTCAATTAATCAATCAATAAATCAAAGTCTTTATTTAACCAGGCGATCACAGTTGAGCAAGCTCATTTTTGAGATGGACCTGGGTTTGTTAACAAGGAACAAGGGACAATATAAATGAGATGCAACACACAAGAAAATAGTAATAATACAAACAAAGTGAGATGCAATAATACCGTATATACAAAGTATCAGCAGATAGCATTGACAGTAGTATGTGTTTGGAACAGAAGAGACAGCTAGTTTTGGGTAGGACACAATCTTTCATAAAAGTAAAGAAATCTATATATCAGGTGCACCGAACACAAATAAAACCTAATATAACAAGGTATATGGTATGGAGAATTTAGAGCTGGAACCAGATTAATCTGAGTTGAAGGGAAATCATACTCTGGTGGACAGTTAGTATATAGATAATTTGTGTTTTGGCCATGGATTTATGAAAACAACAAAATGTGTCTACATGGAAACCATATACAAGTGGGTTTTATTAATGGCAGTTTGTTCAGTAATTTCATCTCTGACTTTCAATATTTTAACCTAAAACTCCAGATTCATTGAGATTCATTGAAAGATAGTTACACATCACCTACTGTATTAAATATCATTCTAAAAGTAGTATTTCTGAAGTTGGAAAGGAGAGCTCAGTTTATTTTAAATAGTTTGATTTATAAAAAAGAATAACTTCCTCCATATAGGCTTGGGATCTGGTGTTCACATGAGCGCTATTCAGAAACTGGGTCAGTGGACACCTTAGTCCCACATAGCTGGCACACAGTGCTCGTCACCCAGATGTTATTCCATCAGCAAGTCTCGTGGGTGTAATTCATGGAACATAACTGTCTCCATGTATGGCTGTGACACTCCTCATGGAGTAAAGAGTCAGACTAGGTTGAGCTAGCTCAGACACTGGGCCATTTGAGCCCCAGAGAGAATTCTCTGCTCTGTATAAGCAAGGGATTATAGAATACAGCCTTCCACAAGCCAGCTCTGCTGTAGCTCTTTGAGGGGGAAGGAAGAAATAAAGGAAAACAAATGATATACAACACTGGGGCTCCTGTCTCAAACCTTTCCTCTATGGTATTATGGAGTACTCCACACCAGCACAGGAAATACCCATCAGGGTCAAGAATGGCGCAGGGATATCTGAAGCATTTATGGCAAGGTTCTTCTAGATACTTTGCATCAACACTCCAGAACAACCTCACCACTCTGTGTTCTGCAAGGTTATGTACTCTTTGTTTTCTCACCCAATGCAGTTCCCCAGTCCTCAAGGTACTGTAGATAATTTTTAATCTCCAACCCTCCAACCCTGCTGTCATTGCCCCTTCTTTCAACTCCTTCTTGACACCCTGTGCTCAATCACCTCATCTCCTCCACTCCCCCTTCTCCTTCCCACTACATACTCCTACACTCTCATTCTCCTTCTCCTTCTCTACAAGAGTCCTTCTTCCTCCCTCAATGCCTTCCTGGCTCTTAACCACCACAAGGATGTGAGCCCAAATGATCTTGATCCCAAGCTTCTTCATCTCTCAGCTGCTGATGTTGTCATCCATATAACCCACCTCCTTAACCTTTCCTTCTCCTCAGCTATTGTTCCTGATGTTTGGAAAGAGGCAACTGTCACCCCCACCCAAAAGAGGGGACCAATCATCTCCTGGTAACTACCACCTAATCTGCCTCCTCTGCACCCTGGCTAAGCTCTAGCAGCACATTTTACTCTTTCATCATGTCCCCTTTCTTGACTCTTCCTCCTGTTCCACTCCTTTCCAGTCTGGCTTCAGGAGATCCCCTCAATATCCACCTTCCTCTTCTGGCTCACTGACTCCATCCTTTCTGCTATGGACTAGGGCCAGAGCACCTCTGCCATCTTTGTTGACTTGGCCAAAGCCTTCTACATTGTTGCCCACCCTCTTCTCCTGGACAAACATCTTTTCCTCAGTCAGTTGGTTCCACTCCAACCTTTTTTGTATTATTTTTTAACTTTATGCATATTCATATCCTAATTGTATGAGTTAGCATTATGAACTGAGTGATTATCAACCCTTTCATCAAATATGAAAACATAAAATATTGACTCAGTTATGTGGATGCTCAGGAGAACAAAAGAGGAAATAAGAATATATCAAGGACTGAACAAGAAGTATTAAGAATTAAGGAAGTCCAGGAATGTTTCCAGATGTCTTGAAACTTGCTACTGCTATTTTGCATTGGATAATCAACCCACTCAATTTTAGATGAATCAGTCATTAAGCTCAATAAAGCATGATAACTGAGTGCTTGTGAGTCCTTCCAATGCTAAAGTATTAGTTTCTTTGCATTTATTTATAGTAATTTAAGAATATTTCCTGTTGCTTCAGATATTTCTCATATCTGCATAAACCATGATAGCAGAATGCCAGGGTCAAATGTGAATGAAAGACTTGTTATGATGGAAGTAATATGCAAGACTTTCTTCCAGTCTGTATGTAATATGGGGCAGGATACAAACATATGAATTAGTGAACGTTTATTAGTTAAGCACCTGGGGCAGAAATCCAGGACTGACTGGCTGACTGTTACATTTGTCTGAAGAATAATAAACTCTGTGAATTTAAATTCCTTACTGTACAACCCAAGATGTATCAATATGTCACTGTATGGAACATCTTTTAAATCAACCATTTAAGAGATGTTCCATACAATGATAGATTGATACATCTTGGGTTGTACAGTATGGAATACCAGAGATATAGAGGAGATATGTGCTTGGCACATAAGGCACATAAAAGCAAAAACCTAGGTGAAACCATTGGACTTGTTAAAAACTTAGAAATAGGCAGCAGACTTCACCAGTACCAACTATGATGGGAACACTACTGAACTAATTTAAGATGGCAGGGATTCAGCCAAAGAGCAGTCTCTGCATGGAACAGGCTTTTGAGTAGCGTAGTGTCTAACTCTATATTTGACAGCTTTAAGACATCACTGGATGACTATATGGGGAACAAACAATATGCCTATACAGGGAAATGAATATTGCTCTAGTCCAAATAGCCAATGGCTTCTGACTCATACAGTTCTGTGATTCTGTTATTCTGTGATTAAATGAAATTAAATTAATCTGTCAAACCTTGCTATCCTGTGAAATTTTTGAACTAGGTCTGGGTGAAATTTATTTTCCACCAGTGAAATTCAGGTGAAATTCCAGTTTCACTTCTGCAAAATTTCGCAAACATTCTGCAATCATTTCACAAAATTTTGCTAAAATTATGATTTCAGTTATTGTCATCTAATATAAAACATATTTGTTCATATTGCAACATGTTTGGTAGAATGATGTTACCGAGGTTCATGCAGAGATGTGCCCAGTTTCAGATCTCTGTCAGTAAACATGACTGAGTTATAAGTTTCCAAACATTTGGAGATTTTAAAATTACATTTCACAGTTATGCAAACTGCAGAATTTTAAGCCTCTATAACTTTAAAAATTGAGAACAGAATATCACCAACTTTGTTTGCTTCATTGACCATAAATATTATAAATATTAAGCTCTGAGGCCACCCCCATGGCCCAGCAGCAGGGCATCATGCTACCATGCTGATGGCCCAGCTTTGGAATAAAGTCAGTGAAGACATGATGAGAGGCAGGCCATGGCCAAGACAGCTGCTGCTTGGCAGTGCATCTTGGTCAAGGAAGGGTGGCAGTGGGTTCCACCAACATGGGGACCTGTGTGGCTGGGCCAAGGAGCTTGATCCCACCAGAGGTGAAGCTGTGGCTGTGTCCTCTTACTTCTTCTACATTCACATACAATACTCACTCCCCAAGGCTGATTCTTATTCTCTTTACCTCCCCCAGCAAATCTACCATTGGCCAAGATGTGTTCTTTTGTCATTTCCCTAACTTCTTGTGGTCTCTTCCTCTGTCTTCATTCTGCCTCTTCTCCCTATTCCCTTAAGTCTCACCTTCATGACTTTACAACTGACTCATTCAACTATTCCAGAGCTTAGCCTTTAAGTGACTGTGCAACACCCTCTATCTATGGCTCAGTCAAGCCCTGCTTTAGCACAATGATCCCCCACCCAGGCCTTCCCTCTGCAATTTATGGAATTGTTCACTATTCTTGATCATCTACAACTTTACTGTATCTTCAGCATTTTCTTGTCCTGTATTACTCTGCACTAAATATTTGTTTGCATAACTGTTAATATATTGTACTTATTGCACCTTATTTTATTATTTACTATCTCTCCTCCAGCATGCATCTGGAAATTAACTGTTACCACTCAAGTATGTCTTTTGAAATGAATGAATAAATAAATAAATACATAAATACATACATACGTGCATACATACATACCTACATACTGTACATACATACATAAATACACAAACTACATAATTCTTCCCCCCAGTAGCAGAAAACCAAATACATATTATTGACCCACACCACAGCACATGTCTGGCCTGCCCACCCAAAATAGCAGTACAGGAGTAGTGGGATTAAACCATGGTGGACTTGTATATTTGGCCAGTGGTAAATGCCACAAGCCTTCAGGCCCCTATTTGTATAGCTTTTGAAAACATAGACGCTTACACACAGCAGAAATGTGGCACATGGTTTTTGGGAATAGAATGGTCTGTAACCTGAGATAACCTTTCAGAAAACTCAGAATAGTCAATAATGCATAATAACCTTCCTGAAACCTCAAACTGGTCCATAAAAAGTGTACTCTACCTGAAACCTGGAATCAGATCTGTAAACATAACCTCCTCAAAACATCACACTTGGTTACTTGGTTTTAGAAGACAGAAGGAGGCGTAAGCCCATCGGGACTGTCTCCCACACTGTGTGACAATTATTTTATCAAACATGTGGTAACTTTATAAGTACTCCATGTATTTATCAAGTTCTTTCTTAAAGTTATCGAAATCTGAGATGTTAATCAGGTACTGTGAGAGTTTGTTCCATAATCTGTGTGCCCTATTAGTAAGTAGTTCCCTCTCTTCTTTGTTTTTGCTCTAGGTATCTCAATCTGCCTATTAAGAGACCAGAGGTCTATAGGACTTGGATGCAGTTTAAATCCACATGCAGAGGATAGTTCATGGTTATTTATTATATTAAAGAATTGGAGATAGTACCCTCTGACTCTCCTTTGTTCAGCAGTCATTAGGTGTAATTCATGTAAGTGTTGTTCATATGGCTTATATTTCACTCTAGTGATGAGTTTTGTAGCCCTTCTCTAGATGGTCTCCTGTAAGACTATATCCTGCCTTTGGTGCCCAGAATGGTGATGCATAATCAATGCATGATCTAGCATAAGTCTTAAATAAACTCATAATACTTTGTTCATCTCTGGTGATAAATGACTTACTGATCATGTTAATAAATTTTTTTGCAGTTTGGGCTGTTTTCCTAATATGTGTATGTAGTGTTAGAGAATTATCTATGGTAATGCCTGGGTCCCTTTCATTGCTAACTGCTGGTAATTTATGTGACATCATTGAATATGGCCTTATGGGATTGTTACATCCGCGGTGAAATACAGAACAATTTTCTAGATTTAGTTCCATTTTATGTACTGACACCCAGTGATCGACTAGTTCTAGATCTTTTACTAATGATAAGTATTTTGCCTCTGAGTCCATTTCAGCTGATATTTTTGTGTTATCTACAAATTTTATAGTTCTGTTTGTAAGCCCAGTGTGTAGATCATATATAAAATGGTTAAAGAAAAGGACCCAGGGCCGATCCCTGGGGGGACCCCACTGATCACTGCGCTTTCTGTAGATAACTGCCCTGATATTGCCACTTGCTGTGTTCTATTATGTAATCAAGAGTAAACCCACTTAACTAAGTCTATAAAACATGATTTAAACCACAAACTGATCCATAAAATATAACATTTTTGAAACTTCATCACCATGGCATGAACCACAGATTAAGGGTGATCAGCAAATTGTTTATATAAATATCTTAGATTAACTAGAGATTAGATTTTAGGCGGGTTATAGACTTTAAGGATATCAATTCTTCTCTGGATGTCAAAATCTGAAAACCTGAATTCTGAAACCAGATGTCTTCTTTTATTGAGGCTGCCCACCTTGCAGAAGTTAATGGTTTCCTCATAAGAAACATAGAATTTGTCCGGAGAAAAGGATTTCTTTGCCCACCCAATCTGCCAAGATGATCCCTGCCTAGTCAGCTTCCACAGACCTTAACTGGTCTCTAGTTACCCACCCTTCTCCATGTCTATTCATTAATATTCACTTATGTGATATGCCTGTCCCATACATGCTTGAAGCCCCCTATTTTTTTGCTTCCACCACTTCCACTGGCAGTCTATCCCAAGTGTGTACAACTCTTTCAGTGAGGTAGTACTTCCTCACATCCCTCTTTAACCTCCCCCAGGTTCATTGCAAGCCTGGTGCAGTTCCTCCTTTGAACGAAATGTCCCATATGTACCCTGTTCACCCATGTAAGGTACTTGCATGTCTTTATCATGTCCCCTCTCACTCTCCTCTCTTCCAGGGTGTACATGTTGAGATCCCTCTGTCTCTCCTAGTAGAGCATCTATACAACCCTTGTACCATTTTAGTTGCCCTCCTCTTGACTACTTCCATCCAGTCTATGTTTTTTTTGTGGTGCGGTATCCAGAACTGGATACAACACTCCAGGTGGGATCTCCCCAGTGAGCAACACAGTGGCAACACCACCTCTCATTTCCTGCTGGAAAT
Source organism: Neoceratodus forsteri (assembly GCA_016271365.2). Classification (NCBI taxonomy): domain Eukaryota; kingdom Metazoa; phylum Chordata; order Ceratodontiformes; family Ceratodontidae; genus Neoceratodus; species Neoceratodus forsteri. The sequence continues at coordinate 187,578,871 of CM028132.1, read as the reverse complement.
ACCTTTTCCAGTGCATCCCAACATTGCACTAGCCCTACCCATTTCTTTTTCACACTGTCCTGTCACTTTGAGGTCATCAGAGCTAATAACCTCAAGGTCCCTTGCCTGCTGAGTTACTGACAGTACCTACACCATACATTAGGAAGGAGCATAGGAGAGTCTAGCCTGCAAGTTTGTGGTGGAGGACCTTGGAGAGATTTATAAGTGCATTTCTAGTGCTTCACTATCTATGTTCTTTTCTTCTCCTCCTCAAGTGAGAGGTTTCCATGCAGTGTTTGCAAACAAAAAAGTAGCAGTATCAGCAATCAGTAGTACTGTAGTATCAGGGAGGCGCAGCAGCCATTTATCACTGATTACCTAACTGGATTGTCCTTTGGTGCCATTTCACTCAGATGGAGATGTATGAGGGTCAATCAAAAAGTATGTAGCCTGACAGAAAGAAATGTACTATGACCCTAGTATTATGTTACTGTAATAGTTAGTTTACTTTCAGTTCAATGCACTTAGTCCAGCATCATTCTAGTATTGTTATCCCCTCATGGTAGAATTCTATGTCTTGACTTACCAGAAACCCCTCCACAGCAGGTATCATCTCTTCATCATCAGCAAATCTCATTCCACAGAGTTCAACCTTCAGTTTTGGGAACAAACAGAAGTCTGAAGGAACAAAATCTGGTGAGTAGAATGAATGTGGAAGCAGTTCATACCCACATTCTGTTTCAGCAGCCACTTCAACTTGTGCTGCGTGGGGTAAAGTATTGTCTTGCAGGAGCAAAACACCTCACCTCAGTTTTCCAGTGTTTGACTTTGATGGTTTCTCTCTGCCTGTGTGTTTGTTCAGCATTGTAATCACCAGTTATTGTCTTGGGTCTGTTCACAAGAAAGGGGTACCAAAGTGTGACATAGAGGTAATTTTTTCAACCTCACAGTAGAATAATTTTGATAAGCTTTTCTGAACACTCTTACCCAAAGTTGAAAAAGTAACTATGTAGTGAGATAACTGCCTAACAGAAACTTGAGATAAAAGCCACTCATTGTGGTGCATGCAACGGGGGACACCAAACAGTGTGGCACGTGCAACATTGGACATGAAACAGTGTGGCACATGCAACATTGGACACCAAAACAGTGTTCTTCTCAGCATCTTATCTTTATAATATTAAAACCATTTAACACCAAACATTGGATAACTAATATATTTATGTTTGACCATTTTGAAGTGTTCCAAGGTGCAATTCCACCAACCCCTAAAATCTTCTATTCAAGTATTGTTATTTTTCCATTGTCTTATGCTGTGTTGCCGTGTTCCCCCAGTTCTGCTCAAACAAACAGAGACACACACCAAGCACTGCAGAGAAATGGTCACTGCCACGCATTTATTTGATAAAAAACCAACATTAACAAGTCTGCGTGATGTGGGCAGTCAGGTAGTCTTGACTGGTATTCTACTCCGTAACTCTGTGCTTCCACATGAGTTACAAGTCTTCAGCCATGCTCAGTTGGATTTTTCATTCAGAAATGTTAAGATAATACTTGCTTCAAATTCTGTGTTAATTCCAACGTTGTTGCAGTTTTTCATGTTTCTTGACAATGGTTTTTAGGTCATCTGGTGATTTTTCGAATTTTCCTTGTCCTTGCACTGTTACTGGTCCATAAAAAAGTTGTCTCCCCTTTATGACATCAATGTCTGAATGCCGTGGCCAACAGAATTTGCCATCCCTGCTCCGTTGAAAAAATTTACATTTGAATTCTTTTTTCATTTCATCAAATGATGTTACTTGTCCAATGTAAAATGCATGTGTAGTTCTCTGAAAATTCTAGAACCATCAATACCCAGCTGTCGGGAAGGTTATCTTTGAGTGATTTGAATTGGTGTTGTTGCCAGGATGCTACGTGTAGATGTCGATCCAAAAACTGGAGGTCCTCCATCAAGACTTCAACCAGACATCGAAATGTGGCCACTTTTCTCTTCATGACTTTTCTTGCTTGTTTACTTTCTGATCCATTTATGACCCTGGAAATGGTCACACTGTCCCACTGTTGCCATTTCACTTCCTCAGTTCCATGTGCCTGTAAAAGTTCTTCCAGTGATTTGTCAATAGCAGAAGTGCTATACATTTTGCATTTTTTTTCAATGCAGGACTTTTTAAAGAATTTCTCACCTCCCTTCTTTGGACACATTGTCAGCTCTACTGCTTCATAAATGTTGGAAATTGTGCACTCCATTTTTTTCTGCTCGACAAATCGCTTTATTGCTAACGGCTTTAGTTTCCCATTGATGCAATACTCGCATAGACACTGGTCCAGTTTTTGATCCTGTACGAGTTTAATATTATCAGGACGGAGACTACTGAATTTAGTTAGTCCAATTTTCCCATCTGGGTTCTGCTCACGGAATTCTTGGTGCAGCCTTTTCAGAGTTTTGTCTAAGAATGATCTTGCTTTTCCGGTTCGCTTAAGAAAATGCCTTCTTATGTGGAAGCAGTGTTGCTGATATGTTGAAAAAATCATCTACTTTCTTCTGCAGCTCCTCAGATATTCCCAACTTGTGCCTAGTGCTCCTCTTAACATGCGCACTCTTCGATACCCTCATCATTCTTCTCCAACTGATCCCCAGGCACGTGCTTGCTCTTCGTAGTAGGCGGTACTTTTCCAGAACGAGAAACGTGCTGATGAATTCTTTATTCAGTTCTTTGTCTGCCTTCCTGTTGCACTGTTTAAACAATTGTAATTTTTGTTGAAGGACTTCCACTAACTTATTGTCCAGTTTGGTGCTACATCCAAAACTTGAGAGGGCAGCCTGTTTTTTTTTGGGGTGGCCAAGGAGATAACTTTTGAGATTGTTGCAGCAAACCTGGTTGGGGACCTGGGCAGCCCTTCACATGCTCTCTGCACAGCCTTTCTAATTGTGCTTTCTGATCTTGGGTCCATCACTGGTGTTGTGCTTTTGTCCAAAGCAATTGATGTCATGGTTGTACTGGTAATGAAGGGTGTTCCTATTTGTGTTCCGTTGTGCTGGACGGTATGCTCACTTGCATTTCCATAGAGTTTGCGGTGTTAGTGACTGTGGTCAAAGAATTGGTGGTCCGCATCTTCTTTACTTCATGGTATCCTTGTCGCCGTTTTTCATTGATTCTTCTGCATTTTTGTGAGGTCATCATCATGCGTTGTTCTCTTTTTCTCTCTCTCCAATATTTTCTTTTCTGTTCTGCTGTTTGTTTAGTTGTTTTAGTTACAGAAGGGTTTACAGTGTCTGGTGTCATGTCCCTCTACCTTTTCCTGGCTTTCTGCATTCGCAACTGACTTTTCTCTCTAGCAAGTGTTCGTTGTTCTTCAGTCATTTTCTCTCTGTGCTTCTGTGCATGTCCTTTTGCTTTTTCTTTATACTCCTGGATGCATTGTGGATCCTTTCTTAAGTAATTCCTGTAATGCCGACTTCTTTCTTTTACTGTGAGTGGTACAGAACAATTCTTCAAAGCCCCATGAAGCAAGTCAGCAGCAGACACACATGGTGTTTGACGTCTTCTTGTTTCACTTTGATCCGTCTTTTTCTTTCCAAAACTATTCAAGATTAAAAAATAAATGATGCCATAATAAAAAAAAACACAGAATATATTAAAAAAATCACTCACATAAAACAACGAGGAGGGCACAGGGCAAAATAGTAGCACCGCACGGGGTAGGCAGAGCAGCACACATGGTGACGCCACACAAGGTAGAGTAGAGCAGCACACATGGTGACACCGCACGAGGTAGAGTAGAGCAGCACACGTGACGCCGCATGACGTAGAGTAGAGCAGCATACATGGTGACGCTGCACGAGGTAGAGTAGAGCAGCACACATGGTGATGCCGCATGAGGTAGAGTAGAGCAGCACTTTCCTTGCAAACAAAATGGAGGCCCGCCTGCACTTGCCTTGCAAACAAAATGGAGGCCTTCCTGCACTTGCCTGCAAACAAAATGGAGGCCCGCCTGCACTTGCCTACAAACAAAATGGCCCGCCTGCACTTGCCTGCAAACAAAATGGAGGCCTGCCTGCACTTGCCTGCAAACAAAATGGAGGCCCGCCTGCACTTGCCTGTAAACAAAATGGAGGCCCGCCTGCACTTGCCTGCAAACAAAATGGAGGCCCACCTGCACTTGCCTTGCAAACAAAATGGAGGCCCGCCTGCACTTGCCTTGCAAACAAAATGGAATTGAGGAAAACAGTGTCGTAGTGCCGGCGGAGGGGTAGAGGAATGCTGTGCGCATCCGATGAAGCAATATGTCTGGTTAATGGGGGGAGGCAGCAATGTGGGGTTGTTGTTTAGTGGCGTGGGGAAGCCGGTAGGGTGCACTAGGGACATGAAGGTCTCACTTTAAATATGAAGGTCTCGCTTTAAACAGAAAAGCCATCACAAAATAATTCAGCATGAATAATCCAGACAAAGCATCATTTCAACACACAGGCCCCAGACGATGCATATTTACAGGCATGCTTCTCAGCCCTCACCCTTCCTCCACCCCCTCCCCTTACACAGGCCTGGAAAAATGCATTTCCTAGGGCCCCCCCAACCACAGGCCTCGAGTCAAACAAAAAGCCAGCAATTACAGTTCAGCACAGAATTTAGCCTTCCAGGTGTGCTTATCCAACACTTACTGAGCCATGGTGCTCAAGATGGCTTAGAGAGCCTCTGTGAACAAGCACACCTGGAAAGCAGTATTGCCTGTGTGCTTTAAACCCCCAGCGTCTCACTTTAAATAAAAAAAAAAAATCAAAAAGGTCCACATATCATCACAAGGTAGCAATCACAAAATTCGGCATTAAGCATCAACACAACAGCCCCAGACTATGCATCTTTCCTGGAGTGCTTCTCGGCCTACACCCTTCCACCCAACCCAACCCCCACCCCAATCCAAGAAAGCACATGGCACTCCTAAGATGGCCGAGCCCTAAGCAGGCCTGGAAAAAATGCATCTCCTGGGTCCCCCCCAACCACATGCCTTGAGGCAAAAAAAACCCCCAGCAATCACAAAATTCAGCACAAGCCCCAGACGATGCATATTTCCAGGCATGCTTCTCAGCCCTCACCCTTCCTCCACCCCAAACCCCCGCCCCTTACACAGGCCTGGAAAAATGCATCTCCTGGGCCCCCCCAACCACAGGCCTCGAGTCAAACAAAAAGCCAGCAATCACAGTTCAGCACGGAATTTAGCGTTCCAGGTGTGCTTATCCAACACTTACCGAGCCATGGTGCTCAAGATGGCTGAGGGGGCCTCTGTGAACAAGCACACCTGGAAAGCAGTATTGCCTGTGCACTTTAAACCCCCAGCATCTCACTTTAAATAAAAACAAACAAACAAAAAGTTCCACATACCATCACAAGGCAGCTTTAAACCCCCAGCGTCTCACTGTAAATTAAAAAAAAAACACATGCCTCGAGGCAAACAAAAAGCATTTCACCTTACGCCGGCTGGAAAAATGCATCTCTGGACCATCAATCCCAGCCAGCCAGGTTAACAGAATTAGCAGAACTAACCAACAGGGAGAAGTATACCCTACCCAATGGCAATAATGGGCAACTTCATCAAACTAGGTGCAGTCAGAATGGAGTCAACCAACAGGGAGCAGTGTATTTTAACCCACCCCCAATCGATTTGCATTCAGAAATAAAGTCCAGCTAAAACGATGCCAATAAGTCTCACATCCATTCCCAAGCAGTAAAAAATTGGAACCACCAGCTACCACTCGAAGAATTAGACATAAACCCACACACTCACCAGCTAAAATGGTAGCAGTGAGCAACACACCAAACATGTCGCACTTGCATGGTGATCATAGGGAGCACACAGAATAACTCTAGGGCACACCACATATAAAGCTGTGACAAAAATACTAGTGATATCAGTAGAGCGTGAGGGACTGGTTAATTTGCCAAACAATAAAACTGAACTAAATAGTAGAAAGGTCTAGGACTTCCTGTTCTGCCTCGAGAGAGAATGGCAGCCTAGTTTACCCTATCTGGGAGCTGCTAATAAGCCTCTCATAAATAGCAGAATTGAACCAGCAAAGAGATGAGCCGGCATTTTTGTTAATGGGAACTTTTAAAAAAATCTTACTTTCTTAACGGAGAGAGCAGAAGTGGCGCACTCCTCATCTGCACAACAACCCTCTTCTCCACTGAAGAAATGGCCAAAGGAGATCATCTCTGGCTGATGGTGATCAAACATGCACTGCCGTTCTGAAGGAGCTGCAAAGATTCAGGATAGAAACCTTGCAGTCTGTTCTGGAGCATCTCTTGCCACTACCTATTGAACAGGCCCATCAGGCATTAGGGAGAAAACCCACATCACCTACACAGCGCCCACGTTTTATCGTAGCGATTTTAAAGTTAAAACGAATGAAGGGCTTTACAAACTAGGCAGTGAGTGTATGCACCTATAATTAAGGTACTCCGGGCACATAATATTAAATCACTCACCTGAGTGAACAACAAACTGTGGCGCAGCTAACAGGCCCAAAACTCCTCGTGGTGCAGTGCACACAGAAGTCGAGGGAGGACACGGCTCTTCCACAACACTGAAGTGCAAATAGGGAAAAGGGCTGAAGGCATGCAGTGCACATGCTTTTATAGCCTGACGGAACAGGTCTGCTAATGACGGTGCAATTCGGTGCCTGGGATATCCATAGCTGGATGGGTCGGGTCGGGGGTGGCGCACACACATCCAGGGAATAAGGACACCAATGGGAGTGCCATCCATAAAGCTAGTTTCTGGTGAGTGCAGACCACAGGAATGGGGAAAGTGCTTGCCAGCAGTGTAATGACTTGCCAGTACTTAGCAGCAGGGATGCTATTAGGGACTGAATTGTAGCCAAAAATATTTGTGGGGCACATTTAGCATAGTCTATAAAGAGGACACCGCTTGTTGCATGCGCCACGGCAATTTTTCCAGGCAAGCAACGTTTTCAGCAGGTGTTTAAATCGGGGCCAAAGCATGCAGAAATAATAAAGACACACACCACAATGTTTCACAGACATTTTTATTCAAAACAAGTAAGGCACAGGCTGCATATAATCAGCAGCAGATGCTGTGATGCTGAATGTCACAATATGCAGCTAAACAATGTGTATTTTCCTAGATGGTCAGCTAAAAACTAAACTAACGACTACAGCTAGGGCTTTGAAACTACGTAATCTATCAATGGATATGCCCTTCTATTAAAAGCACACATTATTACTGCAGTTGCTATCTAGAATTTTCTGAAAATAAGGGTTTAAACTAGGTGACATCATTGGTAACCCCTTCTTGTGAACAGACCCTCTTTCATTTTTCAAGATAATCAATCATGATCACACCTTCAGAGTCAGAGAAGATCAAGGCCATGATTTTGTATCTGAAGTGGCCTGCTTGAACTTCTTTGGCATTGGAGATACATGATGTTTACATTGTTTGCTTTCCCATTTAGACTCCGGATCAAAAGTGTAACAATATGACTGATAATGTTTGCTGAATCCCTCTTGTATTGTACAAGAAGTTGGCTTGAAATATCCCTTCTTGCTCGTTTCTGATCAGGTGTCAGCATTTTTGGCATCCATCTTGCTGACACTTTGCTCATGCCCAGGTTATCAGTCAAGATTGACTGTACTGCCACAAAACTGATATCCAAGGTGCTGGTTACATGCTGTATAGTTATTCCTCTGTCTTTCATCACCATTTGATAGACTGCATCAATATTCTCCTCAGTGATTGCCTCTTTGGGCACCATGACCTGAGATAATGTTCAGCACATTTCTTGACAGTTGAATATGAAGGTGCGTCTGTCTCAAGTGTGTTGACAATATCCTCATGGATTTGTATTGAAGTCATTCCTTTTACATGGAGGTACTTGATAATTGTGCTGATCTCAGTTTTCTCCATTCTCAAATGATCATCACCTATCAGACTTTTCCGGGCATGTACCTACAAAAGAACACATTTGATCATTATACCAGTTGGTCATATTCTATTCATATTAGCGTAACTATAAAGTATAATCTCGATTATCTGAACCCAACGGGAGACAAGAGATTTGTTCGGATAAGTAATTGGTTTGGATAAGTGAGTTTCTATTAATTTTGCCGTTTAAAATATGTTTTGCACTTTGCGGTCACATAGAAAAAACAAGATAGATGTTAAGCCAAAATTGGTTTTATTTTGTAATATTTTGTTTTTATGAAATTAGCATAAACAAAAAAATGTAAAAAAAAGTATTAAAATCTTGAATTAATTTTTTTTTCAAAACATTCAGTGATCACTTTCTGTTTTGCCGCGTCATTTCTTTTTCTTTAAAGCCTTCTGTTTGAATTGGCGTAAGAGAAATGTGTGTAGGTAGTTGCACTCTTGTTGAGTCTTGTGCCAAAGGATGCAAGTTTCAAATGCTGAAATAGCTTCAGTTGCAGTGGAAATAGCATTCACATTGCCATCCTCAGGATCATCATCCTTTATCAGCCCCTGTTTTGACTGCTTCTCTGATACTATTGCAATTATGTCTGCATCAGTTAGTTCCCCATAGCCCTCGTCATCCATGTCTGCTTCAATCCACTGTGTGATGTTTTCCTCAGGAATTTTTAACTGGTCTGCCAGCTGAATTACCCCATCCATAGCTTTGTCCTGCTGTGAAACTTCAAGTAGATCTGCTGCGGGTGAAAGCACTTGTGATCGGCACCAGCATTTCTAGATGGTGTCCACTCGTACCACAGCCCATGATTCTGAAAGGAGGTAGCAAGCATCCTTTATTGTTACTGTTTTAATGACATCAGCAAGTGGCAGACTGTCATTTTCCTCACACAGAACATTGCTTTGCAATTTCCCTTCATGCAGTCATTTTAGCATCGACAGGATTCCTTGGTCGAGGGGTTGAAGTTTGGCAGTAGTGTTCAATGGTAAAAAAATGCACCAGATGCTAAGGTCATCTGTGATCAGCATTTCTGTGTCTGGATGGGTTCCTCCATTGTTAATTAACAGGATGGCTTTCTGTGGGACCCCCAAGGATCTTAAATGTGATCGAACAGAGGGTACAAAATCAGCAATGAGCCAAGCTTTAAACAGTGCTGCTGTCATCCATGCACTAGACTGAGCCCGGTTAAGAACAGGCAATGAGTACATACTGTATTTATGTGCTTAATGCACCTCGGCCTGAGTGATTTTCCAATGACCAACAGTTTTAATTTATGACCACCACTTGCATTGCAGCAACCAAGAATAGTGAGCCACTCTTTATTTTTCTTGTGTCCTGGAGTGAACTTTTCAGATGAGCTGGCTAATGTTTTATCCGGCAACAGCTGCCAATAAAAACCAGTCTCGTCTGCATTATAAATTTGCTCTTGGGTCAGACCTTCATTTTGAATTGTTGCTGCAAGATAATCTCTGTATGGAGCGATTGAGTCATTCTCTGCAGACATGAGCTCCCCAGCAATGGACTGTTGACGAATCCCATGTCTGGCTTTAAATCACTGAAGACAGCCTTCACTCGCTGTAAAGGTATTGTCTTCTCCATTTAAATTACTGTGGAACTGCATGGCTTTGTACTTCAAGATCAGCCCTGATATCGGAGTGCCTCTTACTCTATTTTGTATGAACCAGAGGTACAAAGTCCTGTTGAGCTGCTCGTCCTGGCAAGTCTTCATGGTCTTACATTGGTCAGCGTAAGATGTGTTTTCCATCATTGCCGCGTATGCCCTTAACTTATCTCTTGCTTTGTGCAGGTCAGAGACAGTGGATTTCCCAAGGCCAAATCACCTTGAAACAACAACAGCTTTCTCCCACTGTCTAGCAGTCCAGGATGCAAATCTTTTGGGAGATATTGAGAATGCATCTTTTTCTTGTCTTGTCGCCCATTGTTCAGCCCAGCTGCTCAGCAAACAGGGCATTAACTTGCTCAGGAACCTCAAGCTTCTTAAGTACCTGTTGATCCCACACTAAGTACTGGCAGCTGAACATGTTTAACACCTTAAACACTTGAAACACAGCTTCTGTTAGGTGGAGTAAAGCAAATCGGGAGAATGCTATGCTATGCCCAAAAGAACTTCATAATCATAGGGAGGAGGAGTCCCCCTGTGACTATGTTGCCATTCAAATGAGTGGTTTAAATGTTAGTGGATTATATGTAAACAGGGTTTGCACCTGCCACCATGCTGGTGTGTGACAACCACTAAACTGCAGCATGGAAAAGTATCAGTCACATGACTTTATGCCATGTTGGTAGTCCGTTGTGACCAGTGGTGTCATCTGTTTCTCTGAAAGTTTAGATCCACTTCTTGACTGCTACTTCAAGGAACTTTCTTGTTGCCTCCTTAATGTTCCTAGTAAACCAGTGGCTTCCCCACCTTCTTCCAAGCCTCTTAGCATTTTGGTATTCTGTGGGACCCACCCACCTTCCCTTGCCCTTGATCCCTTGTAGCACAGTCTGACAACTGGGTGTAACCTCCAATTATATCCCCTGTTGTTTCTTCCCAACACTGTAACAGCTTTAAGACACCCATTGTCAATCTGTACAAGATCTATAGGCAGAACAAGCCAACAAACTCTGAGACAGGGTTTACAGGGATGTCAGTGGCCCTGCAGGACATATGCATGGTAATCCCTGCCCTATCCCCTGTATGATTGCAATGTATTTTGTGGCCACACAGGGAAGGCTTGAGATTCCCATCATGTATACAGTAAAACAACATGGCACAAAGTTGCAATTACTGTTAAGAGATCATTGTGGCCACTTAGCAGTGACAATCCCTACTGACTGAAAATATGGCCAATAAAATCAAAAAGCAAAATAGGCCCTCAGCTTTTCCCTGGACCCATTATTAGATAAGTCAGGCTTTATAGTGATTTCATAATCTTTTTGCTATAATAGTAATAGGCCTTTGTACTAAAAAAAAAATAATAAGTATTTTTTTTTGGAAGTGTTTTTTGAGATTATTATAAAGGGTTCCTAACCCATTCTATTTGTTTGTTTGTTTGTTTGTTTTGTTAATCAGGTAAGTACACTAGACAATTATAGTAAATTCCTGTTTGCAGGTTTGACATTGGAGATTACAATTGGAGGCATGGCACAATGTTACATGGGGTATAGAGAATTAAAAACTTCACAATAACTATTCAAAGACAGTAGTTCAGGACACTTACAACTAGGTGAGTAAATAAATATAGAATAATACATGGAGTGGTGTGCATTGCAAGAATTTAATACACCTGAGATTTGTGATGCCATATAAACTCTAAGAGTGAAGGTCAAGGGGTTTGTTGAAGCATCACACATCAATGGTGTGTATTAAATTTGAGTAACCACACTGCCACATGTTACATTTTTATATAATCAATGGTCATTAATTCCCTCCAGAAACATAGAAATATAGAATTTATTGGCAGATAAGGACTGCTTGGCCCACATAGTCTGCCCATTTGTCTCTGCCTATACTGTCACCACCATTTCTCTCTGTGCCTCCTTCCCCAGTTCTAACCAAAATTCCCTTGTTCCTGTCCCTGCAAGCTTGAAATCCTTCACTTTTTTTGCCCACTCAATCTGCACTAGAAAACTGTTCTATGCATGCACCACACTTTCAGTGAAGAGGTACTTCCTCACATCCCTCTTACATTCCATCCTTCCAGCTTCATTTCATGTTGTGACATTTTGCTCTGAAAAATACTGCTCTCCTGTACCTTATTTACTCCTGTGAGGAACTGATAGGTCTATATTATGTCTTCCCTCTCCTTCCCTCTCTTCTAGGGTGCACATATTAAGATTCCTCAGTCTCTCCTCATAGGGTGTCTGATGCAGCCCCTTGACCATTTCAATTTCCCTCCTCTTGACAGCCTCCACCCTTTCTATGTCATTCCTGAGATGTGGTCTCCAGAACTGGACACAGTATTCCATGTGGGGTCTCAGTAATTATCTATACAGTGGTAACAGCATCTCCCACCTTTTGCTGGTGATTCCCCTCTCTATCCACCCCAGCATTCCACTGGTCCTCCCTACTGCCTTGTCACACTGCTTCACCACCTTGAAGTCATTAGATATAATTTCTTCAAGGTCCAGCAGCCTCCAACCCCCCGCACCCCATTTAATGTAGTTCTCTAAAAAATAAACACTTGTGTTTTAAGGCTGGTGTTACGATTTTCATGTTCCTGGATGACTGTCATTCTGATAATGCCCCACTACAATAGGAAGCATGCTTCTGTCACAGTTTTTATTTTTGAACTGCCTCAGGAAATATGGACTGTGCTGAGTGCAGCATGGTTTAGTGCTGAAACCATGCTTGCGCATTCACTTTTAGAAAACACGCTGGGATAACCAAACAGCTGCTCCGACTACTAAAAGAGATCTGTAAACATTTAAAATTTTCCCTTTTGCTTGTGATCTGGGGTCTCTTTAAATCAATGACCAGAAATCACCTCAAGCCGTTTCGAAAGACTACACTGCGCTCAAGACAGAGAGAGACCGAGAGAGAGAGAGAGAGAGAGAGAGAGAGAGAGAAGTGAGTCTTGAGAGCAGCTGATTTGTTTGTGCTGTGTGCATGTTTCCCATATTAACCAGCTGGTTAATATGGTAAATAATCACTGGCCATTTAATTACTGATCATAATTTTTTACAAATGGATAACCACAGTTTTATCCCGCATTACAACAGTCCAGTTGATATTTTGCATTACAACCAGGTGGTTGTAATCAGTGGCTGTTAGTCTAGCTTGTGCAGTGCGAGCTAGCCAAACTGTTCCTAATACCACCAACTCAGTTCCTCGCACAGAAATCAGTCAGGCCACAAAATGCTTAAGAACCATGGTAAAAAAATCTAAATAACACTGTCATCTTGAGGAAAAAAAACAGAAATATGGAATCACGGTTCAACGTGAAAGGTCTCACAAACTGACAAGACTTGCTAGATGAACAATAAAACAGGAACACTATTAAGAAAATGGCAAGAGACATACAGTTATTCAAAAGTTATAAATATAATGACCAGTAATTAAATAAAATAAAACATGGGTGGGTGGGTGTAAACCGAGAAATTTACACACACCTTTGGTGTGGGATGCTTTTATAATCCCCCCCAGCTTTGCTCTCAGGGTTTATGTGACATCCCACACCTCCATGCACTATTCTATATTTACAGCACATTTGAAAAACTGATAGTTATTATATTACAATTACAGCACTATGGCAAACATACAATAGCTATGAACGGCTGGCTAAAACAGGTAACACAGTAGTAGGAGTCACACATTATAATACATTATAATTACAGCTATGCAGCAAACCTAGAGGATCACTGTTTTGGCACAAGAACAAAATAATTACAGGCAGATTAGAAGAAGCTATGTTAGATAGCTAGGCAAAAGCTATACAAGAAGTCAGTAATTACAGCATATTGGACATGCATGTCAGACCAGAGGTAGAGGTGTGCAAAGCTCAGAATGTTTAACATTGCAAGTAATGAGGGGCAATCAAAAAGTATAGCTTAATAAAGTTGACTGTGGGTCAGCCCTGAAAACTACTTAAATAAATATTAGCTTTAGGGTTATATTTATTTCCTGTGTAGCCTATTGACAGCAATGAAAAATAAAGAATTCACCCAAATAAAGATAAGCTACTGGGTGGCTGCAGCTCCCATCCAAACCATCCTCTCTGTTCCTACCTCTACTGTTTTGTTCATAAGGCAATAATGGCCAGGCCCTGGGGATCACAAATCAGCCATGTAAGGCCAGTCAGAATCTTCTGCTGTCTTCTGTTGTAAAGTCCACAAAGATCTCTTGTGTTCCATGAGTTCCAAAACTCAAGGTGTATTATTTTTTTATGTGATGTGTATTAATGTTCACCTATTGAAGTTCTTGTAACATTTTACTACCCTATTTATTCTAAAGGGGTGGGTGGTGGACACAAATAAGCCTTTAGCATCAGTACTATGTTAATAAGCATAATCATGGTAATAATAATAATAAAAACAAGCATTTGTCAATGCCAAATATTGATTGTGCTGGTGTGTTGAGCTCACTCACTGCCCCTCTATCACTCGCTCAGTCTGTTTCTCCTGGTGCTGCAGGCTGCTGATTTGTACTGGGCTCCTGCCTGCATTGGCACCTTGTTCTTCCCACTAAGAAATCTGCAGCTGTCCGGACACAGCTGCGCTGAGGCGGCTCACTCCCTCTCTCTCACTCACTCATTCTGTTTCTCCTTGCACTGCAGGCTGCCCTTTAGTACTGGGCTTCTGCCTCTGTTGGTGGCTTTTTCTGCCCACAAAGAAATTTGCAGCAGTCCCAACACAGGTCTGTTAAGCCTGCTGAGTCCGCCTCTCTCATTCACTCGTTCCGTTTCTGCCGGTGCTGCAGGCTGCCCTTTTGTACTGGGCTCCTGCCTGTGTTGGCATCTTTTTCTGCCTACAAAGAAATCCACAGTTGTCCCGATAGAGCTCCGTTGAGGGCGCTCACTCCCCATGTCACTCACTCATTCTGTTTCTCCTGGTGCTGCAGCCTGCCCTTTTGTACTGGGATCCTGGCTCTGTTGGCACCTTTTTCTGCCCACAAAGAAATCTGCAGCAGTCCCGACAATGCTCCGTTGAGCTTACTCAGTCCCCTTCTCTCACTCGCTCATTCTGTTTCTGGTGGCGTTGCAGGCTGTCATTTTCTATAGGGCTCCTGCCTGCGTTGCCGCCATTTGCAGCAGTTACAATACAGTTCTGTTGAGCTTGCTCACTCTCCCCTCTCACTCACTCATTCTGGTTTTCCTGCCACTGCAGGATGCCATTTTGTACTGGGCCCCTGCATGCACTGCCCCTTTTCTGCCCACAAACAAATCTGCAGCTGTCCCAACAGAGCTCCGTTGAGCTCACTCACTCCCACTCCCTCACTCGCTCATTCTGTGTCTCCTGCCGCTGCAGGCTTCCTATTTGTACTGGGCTCCTGCCTGCACTGGTGGCTTGTTCTGGCCAGAAACAAATCTGAAGCAGTCCCAACACAGCTCCATTGAGCTCATTCACTCTCCCTGTCTCACTCACTCACTCATTCCATTTTTATCCATGCTGCAAGCTGGCCTTTTGTACTGGGCTCCTGCCTGCGTTGCCGCATTTTCTGCCAACAAAGAAATCCACAGCAATCACAATAGAGCTCCACTGAGCTCGTTCACTACCGCTCTGTCACTCACTCATTCTGTTTCTCTTGGCGCTGCAGGCTGCGCTTGTGTACAGGGCTACTGGCTGCATTGGCACCTTTGTCTGTCCACAAATAAATCTGCAGCTGTACTGACAAAGCTCCATTGAGGTTGTTCAGTCTCCCTCTGTCACGCACTCATTCTGTTTGTCCTGGTGCTGCAAGCGACCCTTTTGTACGGGGCTCCTGCCTGCATTGGCACCTTTTTCTGCCAGCAAAGAAATCTGCAGCAGTCTTGATAGAGCTCCATTGAGCTCACTCAGTCCTCCTGTCTCACTCACTCATACTATTTCTCCCACTGCTGCAGGGTGGCCTTTTCTACTGGGCCCCTACCTGCACTGATGCCTTTTTCTGCCCACAAAGAAATCTGCAGCAGTCCTGACAGTGCTCAGGTGAGTTCTTCACCCCTCCCTCACTCACTCTCTTGTTCTGTTTCTCCCAGTGCTGCAGGCTGCTCTTTGTACTGGCCTCTTGCTAGGGGCCTTTTTCTGCCCACAAACAAATCCAGAGCAGTCCCAACAGAGCTCAGTTGAGCTCAGTCCTCCCCCTCTCACTCATTCCATCTTAATCTATCCCAAACACTGATGTCCCACAGCGACTGTGCTATTCTCTGTCAGGAGTGCAAAAACATATTTTAGCCAGGATGTGAAAAATGACAGCTGTACTGTTCATAAGGAGGTGTGAAAGAATGCCACTGTTGAAAATGTGGCGTGAAAATATTACAAATTTGTGAAGTTACAAGGGTGCATGGAAACAGTTGAATGCACACTTGTAACACAGTCATTTGATGGGCTATCATCACCAAATTTTCAACATAGGCATTTTAGGAACTCTGCTCATGAACAGTATCGCTGTCATTTTATTACTCTGTCCCAGACAGTGATTTCCCACAGCAACCACTCTATTCTGCGATGGAACTGCGAAAACACATTTCGGCCATGATGGGAAAAATGACAGCTGCACTGTTCATAAGTAGGTGTGGGAAAATAGATATGTTGAAACTCTGGAGTGAAAATGTTATACATTCAGAAGTTACAAGCGTTCGTGTAAACTGCGCAATGCACGCTCGTAACACAGTCATTTTATGGAGTATCATTACCAAATTTTCAACATGGCCATTTCAGGACCTCTACTCATGAACAGTGTCACTGTCATTTTCTTAATCTGTCCTGAACACTGATTTCTGACAGCAACCACGCTATTCTTCGCTGGAAGTGCGAAAACACATTTCCGCCAGGATGTGAACAATGACAGCTGTACTTTTCACATGGAGGTGTGACAAAATGCCAGTGTTGAAAATCTGACATCAAAATATTTGCAAATTCATGAAGTTACAAACGTGCGTAGCAACTGCTCAGCGCACGCTCGTAAAACAGTCATTTTGGGGACTTTGTCCAACAAATTTGCAACATAAGCTTTTTGAGAGCCCACCTCATGAACACTGGCACTGTCGTTTCATTAATCGATCCCCAAAGGTGATTCCGCGCAGTGACCGCAAAATCACCTTTCAGGGCAGATTAACACCATGACAGTTGAAGCATTCATGAGGAGGGGCTCCAAAAACCCCAAGTTGAAAATTTGGTGAAAAAATTCCAAAAAAATGCCTGTGATATGCAGCAAAGTTGAAAAAACCCTATTTACTCCATTATACAGCTTACTGGCATTTCCTCAGTTCGCGGTAACCTTTGAAGAGTTCAGAGGTGTTCCCGGTCCACCAAAGATCATCCTGCCAGACTCTGAAGTAAGTATGGGGTGAGGGGGTGTGGGAGGCAGGGTGCGCAGTAGGTGGTTGCAGATTGTGGGAGGGGTCTGGAACGAGTGCGAGGGACTGTTTTTTCTTTCCAGGTAAAAAAAAAAAAAGACAAAGCGGGACGGTTTTCACTTCACAGGGGCATTTGGCATGCTGGGGTGGGCTCCCAGCGTGCCACCAAAGTCTTGCTTTTGGGGGGGGGCAGTGTATACTTAAATGCAAACACATTGACACTAGAAATGTTTTAATCATATAAATACATTTCAACTTGGTCATATGCCATCTATTCCACTGTTTCACCTTAACCCATGCTAATTGTAACAGTTTGTTCCAATTATATACTGCTGAATCATCTTTCCCAAAGTACACTCCTAAACATTTAATATGTTCTGATGCTATTAGAATATCCATAATATGTGTTGCTGTGATATTTATATTACCAAGAAGAACACGTGCTCTTCTGTGTGTTCACCACTGACCCTGACCCGATCATAAATCCCTGCAACACAGTGTTTACTACATCTACAGGATGATTATCAGCTAAACATATGCATAAGTCATCAGCATAGGCCACCGTTTTCACCTCTGGCACAGTACTACTAATTGTTACCCTTCTAATGTCATCAGATTTATTAACTCTTTGGAGAAGGGGATCTAAACTAATAATGTACAGCAGTGGGCTCAAGGGACACCCTTGTCTAACTCCCTGCTGTACCTTACAGTCCTTCCCAATCCACCCATTTATATATGGAGCACTAACTGCAGATTTATACAATAATTGGACCCACCCAATAAACTATCTGGATAGCCATATTTTTTAAGGCACTCCCATAAGTAAAGATGCGGCACCCTATCAAAGGTCTTGGTTTGATCTAGGCTCATTAAATATCCCATTATTTCTTCATTGTTGTCTTCTGTCCATTATTTCCCTCACCAAAATCAAAGTATCACCTATCTTCCTTCCTGGCACCCCACAAGTCTGCGATTCGTGTATACTAAAATTCAATGTTGTAGCCAATCTTTGGCTGGGTAATCTGGAAACATTTTTTAAATAAGAATTTAATAACGTAATTGGACTCCAATTGTGTATCTGTCTTCTATCTCCTTTCTTATATAGGAATATGACCAGCCCTTTTGACATGTTGTAAGGTAAAATGACTAAGCTTAACATATTGGAAAAAAACTTCTGTCATTTCCAGCTCCAGATATGGGAACATGAACTTATACAATTCATTTGATAGCCCATCCAGACCAGGAGCTATACCATTTATTAGGTTGTTGATGATATCACCGAGTTCTAGGTTTGTGATGGGTTGTATGATTTCTGATGCAAGATAGGTTGGCAACTGTTGCCCTTGTATAGATTGCAACCACTTCCTCATATCTCCTATATCATTATGAACTAGACTTCCATATACCTGTCTACTTCTTGTAATATTTCCTTATGGTTAGTAATTACCTTCCCCTAATCTGTGATTAAAGATTGCATGTTTTTCTTCTGTCTCTGTGTGGCACAACGCTCATAGGGATTTGTATGTGCTTGAGTTCCTTGAGTGCCAATGCGTTGCTTTTTCTCCAGGGACTTCATTCTATCATACTGATACCCTGACATTTCCATTTTAATTTTTATCTTTTCCTGACATATTACACTCACCTGTTGCTGTGCTGTCATTAACTCATATAATTCACTTCGGAGTTTAGTATATCATTGATTTCTCTCTTGACCTTTTAACCTCCTAAAATGCTGAAAATACTCCTGAATGTATTGTTTTGTATCTTCCCACCAGTCTGTTTTAACCTCATATAGAAAATACACTGATTTCCTTGCTTCCATCAATGCCCTGAAGCCCTCGTTCACTTGTAGGTCCTCCAGGAGACTGATATTCAACCTCCAGTACCCCTCCGGAGGCTTTCACATGATTTGCAATGTTTACCTCTAAGAGCCCATGATCTGAAGAAGCTGCTGGTAATACCCTGGCTGTTTGAAGTGGCAATAAGGGGGAAAGAAACCAGT
Organism: Neoceratodus forsteri; assembly: GCA_016271365.2. Taxonomy (NCBI): domain Eukaryota; kingdom Metazoa; phylum Chordata; order Ceratodontiformes; family Ceratodontidae; genus Neoceratodus; species Neoceratodus forsteri. The sequence continues at coordinate 187,559,952 of CM028132.1, read as the reverse complement.
AGTCAATTAAGCAATAAGGCATGACAGGGGGTGTGTTATGGTGGGATAACAGCCCACCTTGTGGTGGGTTGAAGCACGAGGCATAGCCAAGGGCTTTCACCACCCTAGAAGGGCAGTTAGCCCACCATAACACACCCCTGGAGTGCCTTATTGCAGTTATGAAATGGCTTAATTTTAGTAAATGTTATGCATTTTTAAACATAATGCTTTCAGTTGGGCCGTTGTGCTGGGATAATGGGCCAGCTAAGAGCAGCTATCGGCCAATTAGAATACATCATTCTTTCTACTCATTTCTTAATTCTGGTTGAAAGTGCCTCTTTAAAGTATGTATGAAGGCTCTTTCTTCCTGACTGGTAAAACACATCATGCAACCCTGTTTGTTCAATTAACTGATTTAAAAAGGTAGAGTCACAAAAGGTTTTTGTTGTTTTTGACCCCTGGTCTGTTGTAAATCTACTGCAGTTAAAATCCCCCCCACCCAACAGTATGTCTTTTGCAGTAAAAAGGAAGGGCTGTATCTTCTTTAGTAGCTCAGTTCTAAGGGTTTTTGTTTGAGGTGCAAGGACATTTATCAATTTAAAATCCACCCCTTCCATTGTGATATCGAGCAAAAGGGCTCTACCTGGCCATATAGCCACTATGTGGGTAATTTGAATATATTGTTTGTTAAAGCAAATTCCTTCCCCCCCACTACACATTTCATCTCCCATTGACCAAAAAGACTTGCCCCATCTCCGTGCTTCACTCGCTGCCTGGATTTCTTGTGTTGTATGAAGTCTGGTATCCTAAAAGAAAACTACATCATATTGTGTGTTTGAAAAATAAAAAAATGTTGATAGTTTCTTTTTCTTTTATAATATACTATTTGTATTTAATGAGGCCAATGTCAGACAGTATAGTGGTATACTCATTCTTTAAGGCATTTTTTTACAAGCCCTAGAGCCCATCCTTCTTCTCTTTGGCTTCATTTTCTCTTGTGATAGAGGTACCGGTATGTTCATATCCATATCAGATGTAGCATCTTTTTGTGAGGAGGTCATAGAGGCAGACTTGGATTCTTCCTCCATTTCTGTGTCCCCCCATTGAAAGACCGCAAACTTGTTTTGTAAGGGAAGAGTTTCTTGTTGTTCCCCTATTTGTTTATTGCTATTGCCATAACATTTTTTGTTTAGCCATTTGGAAGCCATCTCCCTCTGGTACCTTCTTAGTGGGAGGAGGCATCCTTCCTTCCACATTAGACATTACAGACACACCTTCCTCAATTTGGTCATCCCCAGGAGTGTCTGGTGGCCCAGATGCTTCCATCTGTTCAGGGTCCTGACCCTCTGTATGAGGTTGTTCATTCAGGGATGTAGTCACCCTTGTTGACTCTGTTCCTCTTTCTGGGCATGTTGCCCTTCTGTCAGTGGGGGCTTGTGGCCTATGTTAAGTTAAAGGGGGGGCCTCATATTTTGCCCAGCTCATCTTGCAGATCTATTTATATAAAAGTCCTGTATTGCATAGTCTGAATTTCCATTATTTTGTGCAGCTTTGGGACTCTCAGCAAATACATGCCCCTCTGTGCCACACAATGTACATTTTGGAGTTTTTTTACAGAAATGGCTAGCATGACCAACTTCCCCACATTGGGAACATTTCATAACTTCACATTGGCTGCTTAGATATCTGGGAGATCCACACCTATAGCAATGCTGCGGCTGTCCAGGGTAAAAGATAAAACCTTCATCTTTCCCTAAAAAAAAACAGTTTGGGAGATGCACCAGACCAACATTTCCTTGTTCTAAAGTTATTTTCAGCCTCCATCCTCATTCCAGAAACCCTCTGAGTCAAAGATGGGGTCTGGATTTCCTTCCACGGTGCATCTTTTTTCAAGACAATAGAAACTGTCTGTAATATTGACCCCTTCATTCCTGAAAATTATTGTTATTGCTTTAGTGGGGCTTTTAGTTAGTGGTAGTGCTTGGAAGGGGGTCCATAGAGGGTTTGTTTTCACATTTGTGTACCTCATCCAGAACCAATCTAGTAACTCGGGGAATGAAAGCTTATATCGAAACTACTTTCCCCAGTTGCATGGATGAAGGTATACACCTCAGATAGTGAAAACCCAAGTGATTTTTTTATCAGTTCTTTCCCCACATATTGTCTAGTAGGAGGGGACTCCAGACCTCCTATGTATCTCAAACACACAGCATTTCTTCTTTTAGCCTGTTCCACAGGTTTGTGAAACAGACTAGCATATATCACAGCTGAGGGAGGGGCAACACTGCTGTCTGTATTCTCACTCTGACTCTCCCTGTTCTGCATCTTTTCTGAAGGGGCATGCCATTCAGAATCCACATTGGAGTGTTCTTTGTGGCTGCCACTCGACTGAGTTCCTTCAATATTTATATTGTCACTTTCTACCGGGGAGTAGGAAGGAGATTCCTCAGGCAGTTGTGCCGAATCACTCTTCCCCCCCCCCCATGTTTGCACTTGCCCCTTTTCAGTATTTTAAAAGTCTTGAGGAATACTCACATTTTCATTTCAAGCTGTATCCTTCTCACTTCCGTTATGCCCTGGAATTGGGACCACCGGGTCTGGTAGCCATACTCCTGACTCTGTCTCCTTCCATCCTGCACCACTCAGTGCATTGTCTGGGGAAAAATCTTCCTGGTCTGCCACCTTTTCTTGTCCCCCTTCCATTTCCTGTGCAGACATTCCTCCTGAAAACACAAATACTTTGCTGGATTTTGCCTTTGAAAGACCTGGTGACACAGATCCTTCCCGTTTCCTTTTCTTTTCCTCTTACAATAGCTTCTTCTCTCATAGGTACTTGTGCATACATCATTTGCTGCAGCAATTTTGCCTTTTTCTCCTCTAGCACAGCTTGCAACAGCTGTTCTTGTTGTTCCATATTAGCTGGTTCTTTTGCTGTTTTATCCATGTCCTCAGTCTCAATTGGACTGGTACTTCCATTCACTGCAATATTTGCTGTCATTGCAGATCACACACAACCTGCTCCTTCTGCTTCTGGAAACACATTGGATTCTTCCATGCTCATGGAAGCAGCACAGCATCCCCTACCGAAACAGCAGGGGAATTTCCATGGTGTCCTGGCTAAATTTCCCCCATTCACTAAAAATACTACCAACAGCTTAATCTGGTTCAAGCAAGAATTTATGCCATGTTACAGTTTCAGTTGGTTACCATCTGTAACCCCCCTCACCCCTGAAAAAGGGACTTCTAGTCTTAGTGGGCCTACCCAGTCAACAAAATTCAACAAATAAATAAATTCCCCCATTATGCCTTATGGATTCCATGTAAATCCAAATCATTCCAAGGCCATCTTGACATAGAATTTTAATATCTAACAGCAAATCAGAGCCTTTTTCCTGATAAAAGGCTGCCAACATATTACATTTAAATAAACAACAAAGTCACAAATAAGGAACTAGTGGCTTATGGAAAAATCTACAGGGATTTATAAAGGGATTTGATGCTGCCTTTACAGGGAAAATACAGGGAAAATTAGGGCTTGTTACAGGAAAATGGTTATTTGGACCTGGGAGCACTGTGATGATTGTGACTAAACAGCACTATATGGTACCAACAAGAAAATGACTTTGGTCATTTGGTAGCTTTTCACAGCCCTATCGGCTCTTGGTAGAGTTTGTGTAGTGCTAGCTGCTGGACATAAAAGAACTCTAACTGGATGATATGGAGGAGTCAAAGGAATCAGAGATTATCACTAATGTCACCACCACCTCAGTCTCATATGGCAGCACCTAATCCAGCACCAGCTGACCTAGATCTACCTCACCCAATTGTGAAGGAAGCAATAATCTTAGCACAGCCAACGTTGCAGATGTAAAAGAGTGTGTCTTTACTGTGTAAAATAGACACACAGACATGCACCAGCTCTGTGATGACTTAAGTGACCAGCAATTAAAATATACAGAACAAAGTGAAAAACAGGACCAGCAGGGTGTCAATCTGACCCTTGTGCTGCTCTGAATCTGCTCACTCTCATCTGCCATTAAAGAATGAACGACACCCTCCCCAACTGGACCACTCACACAGCTTCTGTTTTCTGATACTGAGAAAGATTAAATTGTATCTGATTCTGAACTACCAGAACTCACCCCCAACTAGGGCAATGAGGTGCAGAGTAATTTCAGTTGCAGCCCTGATATCTGTTCTGGCTATGATCCCACAACATCATGTTCTTCCCCTGCCATCCTGGGAATAAAAAATACCCAAGTTGCCAATTCAACATCAGCACTTTCGACCCTTGCTGCCAAACCACTGATTGACATGTTTACAGTAAGTGCCCAGCCAGTCATTGACTTCTTAATAATTATGGATATGAAAGTGTGGGAACAAATGCACATCAGCAACAATTGGCCCAAATGTCTTGCTGCTCTAATGTTTATGAAAATCCTCCCCTTCAGGACCTTTGCCAATCACAGGTGAACTAGGTGAACTGGTTTGGCAGCAGAGGGAAAAGGGCTATTTTCAATAAGCTCTGTGCTGAGGCATTGTGGGAGTACAGTTTACTATGGTCCTGCTCCTGTTTTCTACAGTTACACACAAACAAAACCAGTAGGGTAGTACCAAGGAGATGGGTGTTGCTGTAGACAACAAGTTGACAATTTAAAAGAAAAATGGCATTCATCCATGACATCAACAGTATGCTCCTGTTGTGATACACCCACTAGACTCAATGGGGATAGTCTGAAGTGGGAATGACACAGTTTGCATTTGTGAGTCACAAAAAATGGTAAGCTGAGATACATTTTTCTTGTCTCCTTGACTGATTCTTGGGTGGATGCTGGACTTTTTTTAACAGTAAAGCGAAAGAATTACTACGTATATACATGTGAATTATTCAAGCCATGAATGCAGGAATTTCCTTTTTGCTTGTGCTTTTGGCTGCCAGCCTTCCCTGTGCACTGAGGAGGTAGGTAGATATGATCCTTTCATGTTTCAGAAATGATTGTGGGTGGTCGGTGGGCATTTTGAAATGATACCAGTTCAGCTAAGAAATACAAGCTAAGGAACATAATCAATGAACAGCTGTGAAATCCTCATAAAGCTGAAAATATTACATATGCTTGAAAAGTGCAGATGCTTAATATTCCTCTAATAAATAAAAATGTTTCTAAATAAAAAAAACTGGCATATTTATTGACTAGGTGGATGACAGTAAGAGAGAGTTATAAACATACAGGAAAATAAAGGGTGCAGAGTAACAAAAAAGAAAAGGGTTCACTGCTTTTTATGACAGCTGATGGTTCATATGTTATGTCCATCATGCCCATCTTCACAAAGAAACTATAAAAAGGATCTAAGAAACACTATAGAACTTCTTGATTGATAAGATTTCTATCAGTCTTATCGTGTCAATCTATGGTTAAAATACTGCACATGTAGAGTCTACTATCATGGTGAACCAGGTAAAACACACTTAATAATACTGATTTTTGTAATGATCCCATAATACACACTGAGAGATTAAGTTAACAATCAGTTAAATATGTCTTAGGGGCATGTGGCATGAAACATAGCCAAAATAAATACATTTACTATAACAAAAGCTACTGTACATTCTGCTAGTAGGGCTGTGTGAACACCTGTTTCTAAATATTGAGTATTCAGGGGCCAAATAATTAGATATCTGTATTCTGGGCATAAAAGGTAACAAAACAAATCTTCATAAAATGCCTTTCCCATTCTCTCCAGCTGGCTATTCTCCTGGCCACCTCCCATCCTAATTCTTTCCCACCTCCTTCCCTCCCTCTTTGCCTCTTTTTTATGCTACCCCCCGCCAGTGTCCATATAGGGACTAAGCAAATGTTTTTGGCTTTTGCATTTACTGTGTCACCTGCTTCACACACCCCATACTGCCTTCTGCAGTTCTTACAGTGTGAGATTAACAGAACGTCCCTTCCTGGCTTTAGAAAGACAATGGAAACATTTACTGGAAGATTTAGTAGCGCTACTTCAGTGGCTGCTGCTTCACAGTTATACAGTTTCTCAAACTGGCTAAGTTATTTCTCTTGCTGGGAGAGCCACACTCTGGCATGAAGGGGGTACCTAGATATATTGGACACCATTTTCTGCAAACAAACATATACGTCCCAATTTTTTGTTTTGTACTTTGGGCTGGCTTTTGACTTTGAAACACACTGCACCAGTTTTGTTTACTTTTGCAATATTGCTGAACAGGCTGCCTGACTTGCACACTGTTTCTCAACTTTTTGTACATTTAATCAACACTCTGCTGCTTCAGAGACGCTTGCTTAACATGGCACCTTCTGCTTTGTTTACATTGCTGACTATGCCCATAATGGTTGCTGCAACTTTTTTCTGCATCACACATACAGTTCACTTGCTGGAATTTCACTTTCCAACCTTACATTTCACTGCCTTCACTATGCACAATAACAGTCTCACAATTTGCTTAAATTCAGCATATTCATACATTTTTGTACTTGTTTGGAGTTTTGATCAGTACTGCCCTGGAAATTACTACTGACACAGTCCACTTTTTAGGTATCACAATCTCTCTCTACTTAACATTTGCTGCACTTGCCTTACATTTCTCTGATTTGCACACAGCTCATTTTACTTTGTGTTTTGTACTCACTCAGACAGTAGCTGGTTCCTTCCATGGATGGTATAAGGCCTGCTGCTGGTTTGGATGGGCCTTTGCAGTGGATCGGGCTGGAGTACCCATGGATTGGTTGCAAAGTCACTGTTTTTGCTATTCAGGTGGTCAGAAAACTTGTTGAGCCTGGTTTGAGACTGTAAAGTCCAGAAAGTAAGGTTTTTTTGAACTGTTCTTCCCTCTCGATGATTTCTCCTGCTGTTGAACTGCTCGCACGCTGCTCATTCTCCTCCTCCTCGAACACTCATCAGACACAAAGACTCAGGCAAAGGGTGGGGCTTAGCTTTACTGAACCAATCACGTAACACCATGCAAATGAGCTTTCTCTCTCTCTCTCTCTCTCTCTCTCTCTCTCTCTCTCATACACTCCTTCATGACAATTGTGGAGCAGGCACATTTACACTGCAAACTGTCACTTGTTTTCTTGGCTGGCACTTTCAGTGAGCAAAGTGCTTTTAGGCATTTCAGTACAGTTTTTAGCACATTTCCTTTAACGACTCCCCCAATCTTTACTGAAAGCACTTGAAACTTGCTGGGCACTTAGGAATTACTGTTGTGTATAGCCTCCAACACTTTTTTAGTTTGCAAATTGCACTTTTAACAGTTTTTTGAGCACCTTAAGTGACAGGGCAAGGGCACATCACTTATTTCAACAGTTTCTGAAGCACAGTTTAAACATACAAGAAGCACATCTTTTCACTTTCTCTAACAGGACCATGGGCAGCATTTACTTTTTGGATGGCATTTTCTTGGCACAGTCTTAACTTCTCTTGCAATGCTTTCTGTCATGGTGCACCACCACCAGACAGAAAGATCCTAGACATACCCTCAGCACTTTTGCCTCTCCTTAAAATCCTTGGATGAGCCCCAATTTTTTTTGTAACCCCCTGTTACTTTTACCAGTTAACACCCCCAAAAAGAACCAGTGCCCAATGCATTGCATGTGACTTGATCTTAGCAGCATTTAATTAAATGGTTCCACCCCTAACATTGGAGTGTATATGAGGCTCATTATCTAGAGGGTGGGGCTGGGGGTACAAACTATAATTAACCTTTTTATTTAAAACCAGGTCCAGGGGAGAGGATGCTAGGTGTATGCTAGACCTAACTTTTGAGGGGGGCCCCAATAACATTTGACCACAGAAGCAATAATTTGAATGTTCACAGCTGTAATTGGAATTGTGCAGTATGGCTTTATTCACAGATGTCACTAAAGCATGGGTGTTTCGCCAACAGACTTGTCATTGCAACACCGGTACTTTTCTTTTGCATAATAATGAACAGGGCTAGGCAGAACTGTTTTCCACACAGACCATTTTCCAGAACCTCTGTTTTTCCCATCCTCTGAGTGATCTCTACAGTCTCTCTCTCTCTCTTTCTAAATGCATTCCTGTGGGATGTGCCTAGAACTTTATAGTTCCAAAACACATTTCCATTTCCCCAAAGTGTATATCTGTGGGATGTGCCACACATTTTAAACATTTCCAAAGATATTTCCATTTCCAAAGTGTATATCTGTGGGATGTTCCACACACTTAAAAAAATCCTTCTGATGCTAATCTTTGCCCAGGGAAACCTGGTGCCTATCCTTGAACCAGTTAGCCTTGCTCAAAACTCCAGATGGGAGTCCGATCACCCTTTGCCCCAACCAGCCCCTGCCATTCCTTCAGGGTTACACCAAATGAGCCTCCAATCCTCAATGAATTGCTAAAGACTCCCATCTTCAAATGTTCAGGCTCAGCACATTTGTGGCGAGTAAAAAGGGTTCCTGACCAGTGTATTCTTGTCTACTCAGGGCACATACACCTCAAACAATTCCCTACTTTAACATTCACATTCAGCACATATATGGTGAAAGGGATCCTGACCGGTATGATCTAGCCTACTATGGGCACATACACCTCAGACAACTCCCTAAGAGAACAGTCTATTGTCTCTGTACTCACAGAATTGTTGCTCCTTCCTCATAGACATGGAAAGAACAGGAAAACACCTATTTCCTCTCTGGTAGCTTGTCAGATCCTCACACATTTCCCCCCTTTAGGCAGCTGTATCTTCAGGACCTTCAGGGGACTGCCCCTTGGATCCACAAAACTTGCAGTCCCTCTCACTCCCCCTGGAGCAAAACTACAGAGTCCTGCAGGTGAACAGTTTCCACCACTTCACTGCAAGCTGATAAGTTTTACCAAACTATGGTGAGAAATACCAGGGCCCCATTGACAGAGCCCGACTGGCAGACCTCCTGCCACTCTGATGGTTACACTCAGAACAACTCAGAACATTCTAAGCTCCCCAGAGAAGCTCTATCCAAATAAGATTTTGCTGCTGTGAGAGTTCTAAAATGACATAATCATCCTTAGCTTGGTCTAGCTGTGTAAGCAATGATGTCATTATGTAGAAAGCCCCTAATGAGCTTCCTACCAGCTGCCTTTACTTCCTGCCTAAGGCTAACACTGATGGGATTCTAGTAACCCCAGGGGACTGGCTGGTTACATTTATATGTCCATAAATGAAAACAATGTGCAAATACTTCTGGCACCACACAGAAGCCAACAGCATCTTTTGAAATATACCTCCTCCATAGCCCAAGCAACTCCAATGGTAGGCATGCCATTATCTACTGTAGTTCAGCTCCCCCTTCTGCACCTCATACATGATTTTGGAGAGGAGGCCACAGGTAAGTCAAATCTTCCAAGTCCATCTTCTTCCAAGTTGTGTACTGGGTGTGCTTTGAAACAACTGAGAAGCTGCATGGGATATACTATATTGGACTAGATATCTGTAAATAATCTCTCTCTCTTGCTTACATCTGAGAGAAGTTTTCCTTACTTTTACATTGGTATTGCTTTGTGTTTAATTATTTTAGCTTTTAATTCAGGAAGGGGGTTTTCAAAACTGCTTATCTTGTCAGCATCTTCAGAAGGGCTGAAATAACTGCATATTTGATTTTCCTTTGTGGCTAACAAACCAACAGGCTGTTTTGGGGCTGGAGAGGTTTACCTGTGTCTGACTTGGATGTCTGGATTTTTCTCTGTTTGATTAGCAGGGTATTTTCTCTGTCAAATTGTTGTGCAGGGCATCTTGCTGACAGGAAAGCACTCATCGCAGTGGTGGGTGAGAGCTTTTAGCTGATTGTTTTGTGAGGGCACAGTTTAGGCCCAACCCCTTCCCACCCCTCACCCCACCCACCCCTGGAAATAGTTCCTTTATACCTGAGGTTCTGACATCATTTCCTCAAGAGTGCAAGGTGCATTTCACTGTCATATCCTCTCTAGCACACTGCACTGACAATATAAGCATACACATTGCATAATATATATATTTCTATATAACAAACCAATCACACACATGCGTGCACGCACACACACACACACACAAGCACAAAAACAAACAAAAAAGTAGATAAACATGTGGGGAGTAGTGCAATGTAATGGCTATGGGGCAGCAGTCTTCTGGGAGTCTTTATGGAGGCTGAAATGCTGCCCTATTTGCAGACAACTCTCTGCCCTGAGGGAGGAAGTTGCCAGTCTTCAGGCCACACTGGACAGTAGTAAGGAAACCTTCCCCCAGGCCACACTGGACAGTAGGAAGGGAACCTCCCCCATCCAGGGACCACCAGTGCCACCACCACTACCTCAGAGGTTGCGAAGAAAGCACAGCAGTTGGACCACAGTGGGCTCAGGGAGGGTGAGGAAGGTGAAACAGAGGCACACCCTGTCAATTGTTCCACTCCACAATCCATACACCATTCTGGGGGAGCATAGCTCCCCTATGGATGCACCCGCAGAGAAGACCGATGACAACTGTCACAAGGGAGGCCCACAGGAAGGAGGCAGAGGACCCCACAGGGAAAGGAAGCAGCTCCTGGTGGGGGACTCAGTTATTAGGGGGATAGAACTGGGGGAGCTAGGAAAACTGAAGTAAGGTGCCTGCCTGGTGCCATGACTTGGAGGAACAGGAAGCACATCCTCAGGATCATGAGAACAGCTACAAGGGAGTCTGAGCTGGATGTAATTGTCCACCTAGGAACAAAAGACTTGGATCATCATGAGATTAGAGCAGTGCAGGAGGACATTGTAGAGTTGGGGAGGTGCCTAAGACAAGTAGCACACACAGTATCCTTCTCAGAGGTGCTGCCTATCAATGGCATGGGGGAGGCAAGGGTAATTAGCACCATGCAGTTTAATGAATGGTTGAAAAAATGGTGTGGAGCACAGGGGTTTGACTTCATTGGGGACTGGGGTTCCACCTGGAGGGACACCAGCCTATACTGGCAGGATGGTCTGCATCTGTCTAGGAAGGGAATAAGTCTTTTGAACAATCGGTTTAAATGCTTCATTGGCAAGCTTTTAAACTAGTCAAAGGGGGAGGCACTGATAAGCAGCAGGAAAATCCAAGCCTCTCCCTACAAAACAGGGTACTAAATGAGAAAAAGACAGAGGTGGAAATGTCAGTGGGGGATGCTACAACAGAAGGTAAAGCCATCCAAAAATGGAGAGCAATGAGTACCAATGCCCGTAGTCTGGGTAACAAGCTTCCTGAATTAGTGGCCTTGATGGAGGAGGAACATCTGGATATCATGGCAGTCACAGAAACATGGTACACACAAAATCATGACTAGGATGTAAACATACCAGGATACACTATCTACAGGAGAGACAGGGAGGGTAAAAGAGGAGGAGGAGTAGCTCTTTACATAATGGAAGGAATAAAAGCAACAGAACAAAAGGGTAAACAGGGAGGAGAAGAAGCACTGTGGGTAAATTTGGAGACCGGCAATGGCACCACAATCCGCACAGGGGTTGTATACAGACCCCCTTCTCAGGGGGAGGAAATGGACAAGGAAATGATGGAAAGTATACTTAGAATGGCAGAAAAAGGGAGATATTGCTGATGGGTGATCTGAATATGCCAGATGTTAACTGGAGTACAGTTGCAGCAGCCACTTTGAAGAGTGGGGTTATTCTAGATGCCTACAGGGGCATGCCTTAGACAACTAGTATTGGAGCCCACTCGAGAGGAGCAATCTTAGACCTGGTTCTCTCAAATGGAGATGGAGAGATCACAGATGTAGAAGTGGGTAGCCATCTGGGAACTAGCGACCATCTAACAGTATAGTTCACAACAAACACAGCAATAGAGTCAAGCCATGCAAAGGCAAAGTACTGGACTTTAGGAGGGCTGACTTTGCCAAAATGGTGAGTGCCTAAGGAATGCACTAGCAAATGGGCAGGAAGGAGGGTGGAAGAACAATGGGAATAATAAAAACTGCCATCACAGAGGTAATGAGCCTTTGTGTGAAGCAAATAAACAAAACAAAACGATGTAAGAAACCACTATGGTTCTCAAAGGAAGTGGCAGTGAAGGTTCAAGAGAAAAGAAAGCATTCAGGAAGCACAAGGAAGTGCGGAAGGAGCAGGACAGAGAACTGTATCAGTTAAAGCAAAAGGAGGCTGGGAAGGCAGTCAGAACAGCAAAGGCCCAAACTGAGGAAAAGATAGCCAACTCAGTTAAGAAGGATAAAACTTTTATGGTACATCAGGGAGAGAAGAAAGACCAAGGGAGGGATAGTGAGGCTTAATAAAGGGGAGGGAGGGTGGGAAGAGGAGACTGTGAAGAGACAGAGATACTAAACAAATATTTTTGCTCAGTATTTACAAATGAAGAGGGGAGGTACCTAAAACAAACGGTACAAACACTCTGGATACAGAAGTTGATACCAGCCCATTTACAAGAAGAAAAGGGTTCTGAAAGAACTCTTAAAACTGAAGGTGGACAAAGCAATGGGGCCTGATGGGATTCATCCCAGAATTTAAAAGAACTAAGGGTAGAACTAGTGACACCACTGACTACCCTTTTAACAAATCATGGGAGGATGGGATGGTACCCGAGGACTGGAGGAGGGCAGATGTGATTCCCTTCACAAAAGTGGGAGCAAGGCAGAAGCAGGAAACTACAGACCTGTTGGTTTAACCTCAGTGATAGGAAAATGATGGAATCACTTGAAGGAAAGAATTGTTGAGTATCTAGAGGCCAGAGGGCACAGGACCCTAGGCAGCATGGATTCACAGTGGAAGGTCATGCCAGATGAATCTGATAGATCTTTGACTGGGTGACCAAAGTAGTAGATCAGGGAGGGTTGTGGACATGGCCTACCTAGACTTTAGCAAGGCATTTGACACAGTCCCACACAAAAGATTAATATACAAGTTAGCCAGCCTGGGAGTGGGTCCCAAGATGACATCCTAGGTAAAGAATTGACTGGAGAATAGGACACAGAGAGTAATAGTAAATGGAGTCCACTCAGAAGAAAGGAGGGTTACTAGTGGGGTACCGCAGGGTTCAGTATTAGGACTGGTCCTCTTCAATGTCTTTATAAGCGACATTGCAGAGGGACTGGAAGGAAAAGTATGTCTCTTTGCAGATGACACAAAGATCTGCAACAGAGTTGATGCACAAGGTGGGGTGGAAAGGATGAGAAGGGACTTGGCAAGGTTAGAGGAATGGTCAAATGTATGGCAGCTTAAATTCAATGCTAAGAAGTGCAAGGTAATCCACCTGGGAAACAAAAACCCAGGGGAAGAGTACACAATGGGGGTGAGATACTAACAACAACAAAAATGGAAAGGGAAGTGGGGGTAGTCATATCAATTGACCTAAAGGTGGGCAAGCAATGTGAGAGGGCTCCAAGGAGGGCTGGGGGGATACTGGGATGCATAGGGAGAGGCATCACCAGTAGAAAACAGGAAGTTATTATCCCTCTGTACAGACAGCTGGTGAGAACCCATCTGGAGTACTGTGTGCAGTTCTGGAGACCCAGTCTCTGCAAAGACATAGACAGGATGGAAGCTGTCCAGAGGAGGGAAACTAAAATGGTGCAGGGTCTGCACCGGAAGACATATGATGAGGCGAAAGGAGCTTAATATGTATAGCCTCGAGGAAAGGAAGGAGGGGGACATGATAGAAACATTCAAGTACCTCAAGGAATCAACAAAGTCAAAGAGGGTAGCATCTTTCAAAAAAAAGGTGTGCAAGAACAAGAGGGCACAATTTGAAGATGGGGGCGGCTCAGAGGTAATTTAAGAAGTATTTTTTTCACAGAGAGGGTTGTGGATGCATGGAACAGCCTTCCGGAGGAGGTTGTGGAGTCAAAATCAGTGGTGGAATTCAAGCATGCATGGGACAGTCATAAGGCCATTCTAGGGGGTGGGGGTAGGAAGAAGTAGGCTGCTGGTTAACTAGGATCTGCAGCTTATCCAGTAGGTAGGGAAATGGGCAGACTGGGTGGGCCAAGCGGTCCTTATCTGCTGTCAAATTCTATGTTTCTATGTTAAATAAGCTAGCTCAGTCATCCTTTCTTTCAACAGTTCACCCACCCTGCTCTGAGTCCTAGCAGTAGCTGTAATGAGTAGAGCGAGTGGGCATATGATCAGTATGAAGGGGGCAAAGCAATATCATCATTAGTAATGCATGGCAGACTGATTGGGTCACTCTGCCTTCCATCACCCAGATTTATTGAATGTCCTTATAAGATTATATAACTATACCTGGGCAAAGGCTCAGTACAATCACATGGGAAATACAACCTTGCCTTTTTGTACCAATATAGGGGTACATCAGGGCTGTCTCCTGTCCCCAACATTGTTTAATATATATATATATATATTAATGAGATACTTATAAAATTACATCATACTGATTTTCATGCTCCCAAAGTAGGTAATACTAGGGTGTATTGTTTAGCATATGTTGACGATCCGGTATTGCTATCAACTTTGAAACTGGGGCTTCAATGAAAACTTGACCATTTAAAAGATTTATGTAAAGAGCACTATCTAAAAATAAATATGACTAAAACCAAATTGGTAGTTTTTGGAAATAAAAGCAAAAAAAATACCCAATGAGGATTAGTGCAGAAAAAGTGGAACAGGTAACATCCTATGACTACTTGAGAGTTAGATTTTCAGAAAACACTAAATGGAATAATCGTGTAGATATGACAGGTAACAAAATGAAAGTAGCAATAAACACATTTAAAATTGTTTATGCTAAAATGGGTCATGGCTCTGTCAAAGGTATCATGAAGGTACCTGATGCTAAAATAAAGTCAAGCATGCTCTACGCAGGGGAGGTATGGGGCTTCATATGCATTAAAAAGTTGCAGGTGATTATAAACAAACTAACTAGATTTGTACTCATGTCATTGCAATCAGTCCCTGAGGTGATCCTTAAACCTGAAACAGGGCAATTTTCAATAGCCACTTTAATTACAGAAAGGCAAATAATAGTTTTCATTAAAATACTTAGTCTAGATGAAACAAGACTACCAAGACAATGTATGGAGGAAGAGATTACTTATTCTTCTCTGGGCTTCGAAGCAATATCTTTTAAGATCATTAAAAATCTTATGTTTCCTAATGATCTGGGTCATATCATGTGGGACATTTATCAATACCCATGGGAAGAAATTATTAATTTGATTAAAAATAGACTCTGAGATATAGAAAGATCAAATATGAGGGAGGAATTAAAAAAATTAAAGCTATTCAGATGGTACAAATGTCTCAAACAAGAGCATGGAATAGAACCATATCTATTACAACTATCGGATCCCTCTGAAAGAAGAGTAATAACTCAGTTTAGACTTGAGACTTACAGGGCTAATTATACCTTCCATAGACAAAAGTGTGAAAATGTAACATCTCCTTATTGCAGATGTGATAGAAACATGCAAGATGATTCGAAATACATCATCTTAATTTGTCCATTAAATGCAAAACAACAGGAAAAATACTTGGGTGGTATCTTGGCTGGTCTTGACCTCCCCCTGGAAGATATGTTAATCTTTTTATTAAATACAAACAATGGATATATACTGGAGAAAGTTGCTTCTTTTTTGAAAACGGTATATTTATGAATGAAAAACTGTACAAACACAGATTGCTGTGCTAAAAGTAAATTATGTCCAACATGCTAGAGACAGAGAGAAAATATCAAGTTGAACTATCGAGAGTAAACTCAATGTCCAGCAAACTAGGTCCTCTGCTAGGACATGTGCTGATAAAGATTATAGAATGTATTATGTATGATGACTTCCCTGTAATTTGTATGAATTTATTTATAAGTTATATTTGTAAATTGAAATGATTTTAACCAATCAATAAAACACCTTGAACTTGAGTCCTAGAAGTAGCTATAATGAGTAGAGCAAGTGGACATATGATCAGTATGGAGGGGGCAAAGCAACATCAGCATTAGTAGTGCAAGGCAGACTGGTTCGGTCACTCTGCCTTCCATCACTAGCAGTACAATCATTCTACCTCCATCTTCCTGATCCTGCACCTGCTTGCTTCATTCATTAGAACTGCTTCCAGTAGGATTCATAGCTGGGCTGGTGCACTGTGGGGGGGGGGGGGTGGACTACTGAGCTAGCAGCTTTGACTTTTTAGTAGATCTCCTGAAATTGTATGTTGGGCAGGATGGGGTCCTGAACTGTATTATGCCATGCTTGTCATTGGAGAGGATCAAGTTAGGGAGGGGTCTGGCATGGTGCCAGAAGCCAGCAATTTTATATATTTTTTAGGGACTTATGGAAAAAATGGGAAGAGGTACAGTAAATTGGAGGGTGGGTGGGAAAGTACTGGGATAAGAAGGGGTGAACAAGAGGCTAGCTTTGGATTCCTGGGGAGTGCTTCACAAATACTGAATACCCAATTAGCTGAAGTATTTGGTCCCAATTTTTCAGAAACCCTACTATTCATAATATTCAGGAATAATATGTAGGGTGTATATGCCCCTACCTGGTACTGTGACGAGAGCAGAGAAGAAATTTGCAGAATAACCAACAATAGACTACTGTATATGCAGGCATATGGCAAAACATGGTAGGCCTTTCCCTCATTCGGTAGTTGAGGTAAATGAAGGCTGGGACTTCTGTCCTTCAGCAATAGAAGGTTGCCTCTCTGTACAGGTTGGCTCCCTTCCTCTCACCACTGCTATTATGGCTGCAATGATGCCCAGGGAGTTGTACATCCTAGGCGACTTTAATCTAAACTGGTCTGATGCCTCCCTAAGTAAATCGCTTAATATCATCTCTGCCCTCAACCTAATGCAATTAATAACAGAATCAACTCATCTTAACCCCAAAATTGGCAATCACTCACTCATTTACTGGGTCCTCCCCACTCACAAACACAGAGTCATTGATTCTGGCCTCCTCCCTGACTCAATAAGTGATCACCATATGATCTACCTGGCCCACAAAATACAACAACTGGAAGTCCCCTATAAATTAAACATAACCCACACAAATAAGTCACTCAAACTCTCTCTACTTCACCAGGATCTGCACCAAATTGACTGGTCTCCCCTCTTTACATCCTACTTGGTAAATGATGTCTTGGACTTCTTCCAAACTTGTTTTCTCGAAACTTGGAATAAACATACTCCTTTTAAATGCACTAGGGTACATGGTAACCATCTCTCCTGGATCACACCTGAGCTGTAGACATGTATGCATGCACATGACCACGCATGGAAGACTTAGAAGTCCACACAATCTCAAACCGACTATGCTTGATACTGCGCCTTAAGAAATTCCTGCTCCAAAGCAACCCACCTTGCTAAATCGGAATACTTTTGCTCTACCTTCGAAGCCAACCTAAACTCTCCCTCCAAATTCTGGAAAGTGGTGCACTCCCTCTTCTCCCCCGTATCAAAACCACAACCCCCCTAATTAATGTACATGGCACACTAATGTCTGACCATACCCTCATGGCAAAAGCATTCAACCAATACTTTACCTCATGTGCCTCCACCCTTCTTACTTTCCTACCCCCTACCCCTGTCATTAACAATTCCTCCTCAAATCCCAAATGCTCAAATTACTTCTTGTTTTATCCCTCCTGCAACTGCTCCTAGCCACCCTCCTCTCTCCTTCTGAGAGTCATTAATACATTTTAGATCTTATGAAACGTAGCCTCAAGCTAATTTATGAAAAGTTGCCTTTCTGTAAGATTACAAGTTAAATTGCACTTATGCACATAGCATATAGTTGTCATCAGTATTTTGCACTGTCTAGACAAGTGTTTCCTAATACTCCATGCAAAGCCATCCTATTGCTAAAACTCAATTGTTACCACAGGAACTCGTTCATTTAACAACTGAAGCATTACCTGTTGTAATTAATGTTGTTGTATCTTACCATGACCTGTGGAACATCTCACCTATGTCTCATGGATTTCATTAATGTTGTTTTTTGTGTTATGTCTATGTACTCCTGTTTCCCTTTCCCCAGGATGCTCCATGAGACAAGCAATTTTATATTGTTCAGTGTGCCTTTCCTTGTGAAACTTTTAAATAAATAAATAAATAAGATTCTCACCTTGAAATACAGCACATGGAGGATGTCAGAAGGGTGCACACTCCCCAGCCTGTACCACTGCGGGATTCCTTCACCATATCAGTGGGACAGGGCTAGCCAGGAAGGGGAGATGATTCCTCAGTGGGAGGTTTAAATGCTACTTGGATGAGCATTTAAACTAGACGGGGTAGAGGAAACACAGAAACATAGAAACATTGACTTTCATGGCAGATAAGGACCACTTGGCCTACCCAGTGTGCCCATTTCCCTACCTACTGGATAAGCTGCAGATTCTAGATAACCAACAGCCTATTTCCTGCAACCCCCCACTATAATTGCCTTATGTCTGTCCCATGCATGTTTGAATTCCCCCACTGTTTTAGACCCAATGACCTCCTCAGGAAGGTGGTTCCATGTGTCCACCACTCTCTCCATGAAAAACAATTTCCTCACATTACCCCTGAGCCATCCCTCCTCTATCTTTAAATTGTGCCCCCTTGTTCTTACACATCTCTTTTTCTGAAAGATGCTACCCTCCTGGACTTTGTTGATTCCCTTGAGGTACTTGAAAGTTTCTATCATGTTCCCCCATCCCTCCTTTCATCAAGAGTATACATATTAAGCTCTCTCAGTCTCTCTTCATATGGTTTCTGCTGCAGACCCTGCACCATTTTAGTTGCCCTCCTCTGGACTGCTTCCATCCTGTCTATGTCCTTGCATAGATGAAGTCCACAAAACTGCACACAGTACTACAGATGGGGTCTCACCAACTGTCTGTATAGAGGGATAACCACTTCCCTTTTTCTGCTTGTGATGCCTCTTCCTATGTATCCCAGTATCCCCCTGGCTCTCCTTACTGACTTTTCACATTGCTTACCCACCTTTAGGTCATCTTATGTGACTACCCCCAGGTCCCTTTCCATTTTTGTTGTTGTTAGTACCTCCCCTGCTATTGTGTACTCTTCTCCTGGGTTTTTGTTTCCCAGGTGCATTACATTGCACTTCCTTGCATTGAATCTAAGTTACCATATGTCTGACCATTCCTCCAACCTTGCCAAGTCCCTTCTCATCTTTTCTACACCCTCTTGTGTATCAACTCTGTTACAGATCTTTGTGTCATCTGCAAAGAGACATACATTTCCCTCCAGACCTTCTGCAATGTCACCTATAAAGATGTTAAAGAGGACTGGACCCAGTACTGAGCCCTGAGGTACTCCACTAGTAACCCCCCTTTCTTTGGAATGTGTTCCATTCACTATTACCTTCTGTGTCCTGTTGTGCAGCCAGTTTGCTACCCAGGCTACCACCCTGGGACCCACTCCAAGGCTGGCTAACTTGATTATTAATCTTTTGTGCAGGACTGTGTCAAATGCCTTGCTAAAGTCTAGGTAGACCATATCCACAGCCCCTCCCTGGTCTATTACTTCAGTCACCCAGTCAAAGAAATCAATTAGATTCATCTGACATGATCTTCCTGCTGTAAATCTATGCTGCTTTGGGTCCTGTGCCCCGCTGTCCTCTAGGTACTCAACAGTTCTTTCTTTCATAAGTGATTCCATCATTTTCCCTACCATTGAGGTCAAACTTACAGGTCTGTAGTTTTCTGCTTCTGCCTTGCTCCCACTATTGTGAAAGGGAATCACATCTGCCCTCCTCCAGTCCTCAGGTACCACCCCATCCTGCCATGATTTGTTAAAAAGCATGGTCAGTGATGTCACTAGGTCCTCCCTTAGTTCTTTTAGGATTCTGGGGTGAATCCCATCAGGCCCCATTGCTTTGTCCTCCTTGAGTTTTAGGAGTACTTTCAGGACTCTTTCTTCTCTGAATGGACTGGTGTCAACCCCCCTACCCAGAGGAGGAGGCTGTAAAACCAATGGAGGCAACAATTGCCCCCTGGATGTTGGAGCATTAGGAAGGGAGAGCCTGAGGAAAGTAAACTCCCTTAGTACAGGGGCACAAAAAGACAGGGGAGGGAACAAGGCACAGAAAATGTTGGGTAAAAATCAGGTAAGTAAGAATAAAAGAGTACAGGAGACAGGGAATAGACCAGGTTGAAAAGGGAAGAGGTGTGTCAGGCGATTTCAAAGAACAGCACAGACAGAAAGGGGGGAAGCAGGGAAACAAGCAGGGAGGGAGTTATAGTAGGTATGAAGAGGTATGTGCACCAGTTCAAGGGGTATGGGAAATAAAATTCCACACCTGGAGGCCATCACCTGAGTCTCCACCACTCTCCTCCACTCCTGCCCCCCAAAAACTCTGCCCTAGCCTCCTTTGTTACCTAACGCCTTACCTCTGCTACCTAATGCACCTGTGTCTCCACCCCTCTCCTCCACTGTACCTATTCCCCACTACATTGTCTTCCCCTGCCTTCTCCTCCCCTTTATCTCTGAGCTAGCCACTCTGCTATCTAATGCCCTACCCTTCTAAAATCCTCCACAGCCTCCCCTCTCCTAGATTGTTTCTGAACACTTTTCCTCTGAACTTTCCAGTCTTAACCCAGTTAAGCTGCCTTATTGCCGAGTGTCTCTACTACATATATTGCTGTATAGTCAATTCTTTTCCGTTTGTAAATACTGTACTATATTGTTAATATTGTAAATACTGTTCTGCACTGTTCTGTTTATATCCTCCCTTGCCGCTTCCTCCACGATGCATCTGGTAATGAGATGCTATTCAGTTCAGTATATCTTCCTGGTGAAACTTTAAAATAAATAAATAAATAAGCTTTCCCAGTGGCACTGAGGATTTAGGCACTGGACAGCACACTTCATGCCATGCTGGTGACCCAGGTTTGGGAACAAGCTTGGGTTGTTGGGGGTCATCGGAGGGTAGGGTGGGAGCTGTACTGAGCAGCCAAGAGGCAGCTCTCCTCTCCCAGGGAGGGATACAGTCACTCCAGCTGCATAGCTGCCCTCAGGTGGAGGTCTGGGGGCAATGCAGGATGGGAAGCAGTATAAAGGAAGGGCATTGCAGGGACCACAGCATGCGCATGCCTCCACATGCAAATGTGTGTCATCAACAGGGAAGGGAGAAAACTGATGGAAAATGGTGTCAACTGGCAGAATGACACCAGTTCTCCACAAGCTCCACACCCAGCTTGCTGGGTACCTCTGTGCCATCAAAGTAAGTCCCATGAATGCTGGGGTGATGGGGCTGGGGGGGGGACTGGTAGAGGGAGCCTGTCAACATGGGAGATAGAAAAATACAATAATAAAATAAATAAATAACTAAATGATGGCACCTAGCCTGGAGTTGGTGATCTTAATGGAGTCTTTGTGCACTGAGCACCACAACTGGGATACGCTATACCTGACTACTCTCTGTTCAGGAGAGATGGGGTAGGGAGTAGGGGAAGAGACAGACTGAACTATATGTGAGAAAGAGAATCAAGTCCATGGAGGTACAGGAACACCAGGAGGAAAGGAAGGGCTGATGGTGCAGTGGGTCATCCTAAAGACTGTCTCTGGGGCCACTGTCTTTACCAGGGTAATGTACAGACCTCCGGTAGAGGGAGAGAACTTGGATAAGGCACTTGGGGAAGCCATCATCAGAATGGCAAGTAAAAGAGAGGTGCTACTAGTTGATGACTTCAATCTGACAGATGTGGAGTGGAGCTAACAGTGGCTTTTGCAAGGAGTAGGGTCATCCTTGACTTTCTACAAGTGGCTTTTCTCAGGCAGCTAGTCAGAAAACCCACTAGGGATGGGGCAATGTGGGATCTGGTTGCACAAACAAGGACAGCACTGCAGACATCACAGTGGGCAGTCCCCTAAGTACAAGTGATCACCGTACAATGCAGTTTAACATAAAGACAAGAGTAGAGGCAAACCACACAAAGACGAGGGTCCTGGAATTTAGGAGCATGGATTTTAAAGAAATGGGAAACTTCCTCAGAAACTGCCTCATAGGAGTGCCTGAGAGTGGTAGAGGCACAGTAGGTAAAAATAAGGGAGTGCATAATTAAGGCAACCAGCATTGTGCGAAGGAAGTGAGTAACAGCAGAAGGAAAAAAAGACCCTTATGGTGCTATAGGGAAATGACCAAGGTGGTGAAGAATAAAAGTGTGGCATTCAGGAGGTATAAGGAAACACAGAGTTTGGATGACAGGGAATAATACCAAATAAAACAGAGGGAAGTAGGTAAGGTGGTGAGGGGAGCAGAGGTTCAGACAGAAGAAAGGATAGCAAAAGGGGGAAGCTAAAAGGGATAAGACTTTCCTCAAATACATAAGTGAGAAGAGGAAAGCAAGAAGAGGTTTAGGGTTAGGAGGGTGGCAGAGGGAGACTGTGAAGAAGATAATCAAGAAAAAGCTACCATTCTGGACAGGCACATCTGCTCAGTCTTCACAGTGGAGGGAGGGGAGATGGAGCACCAGGGATTAACAGGAAGAAAGGGGAGTATGAGAGATGGACTCAAGTCCATATTTAGAGGCTAAAGTCCAGAAGGAGCCTGCAGCTGTAAAGGTGGACAAGGCTATGGGACCAGACAGGATACATCCAAGGGTACTAAAGGAACTCAGGAGGTGGTAATTGTCCCACTGATGACCTTATTCAACAGTTTACTGGAAATAAGCATTGTTTCAGAGGACTGGGCAAGAGCAGACATGGTCAGTCTTCATAAGATCAGGAACAGGGAGTAGTCTAGCAACAATATGCCGGTCAGCCCCACTTCAGTAGTGGGGAAATTAATGGAAACCCTACTTAAGAAAAGACTGGTAGAGTATCTTGAATCCAGTGGGTTGCAAGACCACAGGCAGCATGGATTCATGGCTGACCAGGTAAATAAATAAATCAGGTGAGGGCAGTGGACATTGCCTATCTTATCTGGACCTTAGCTAGGATTTGGACAGTGTGCCACACAGGACACACATATAAACTGAACATCCTGGGGAGGGATCCAAAGTGGTGAATCAGGTTAGAAACTGGTTAATGGAGTGGGAACAGAAGGTGATGGTTCGTGGCAATTATTGTACTCTAATGTTGCAAGAGTGACCAGCGGGGTGCCACAGGGTTCGGTACTGGGACTGGTTTGCTTTAGTGTCTTCATAAGAGACAATGCAGAAGAAATGAAAAGAAATGTATACCTTTCTGCAGATGATACCAAAATCTGTAATAGGGTGGGCACTCGAGAGAGAGGGTAGATAGAATATCCAGGAATCTAGGGAAATTCAAGAAGTGGTCAAGAACATGGCAGCTGGAGTACAATGCCAAGTTTACAATCATGGAACTAGGACATAGGAACCCAGGAGGCAGTATAGGATGGGGGAGTTCCTGACTGCCACCAAACAAGAAAGGGATCTTGGGGTAATCACAAGTGGCAACCTCAAAGTGGCAGGACAGAGTGACAAAGCAGTGGGCAGAGCTAGTTAGATGATGGGGTGCATCGGAAGGGGCAACTCCAGCTGGAGGGAGGTGGATTTGCCACTGTGTTGCTTGCTGCCAAGACCACACCTAGAGCACTTTGTCCAGTTTTGGAGGCCACATCTCAGAAAGGACATAGACAGCATAGAGGCTGTCCAGAGGTGGCAACTAGAAGGATGCATAGGTTGCATAAGAAGCCCTAGGAGGAGAGAGAGAGGGATTTCAAAATGTATACCTGGAAGAATGGAGAGAGGAGAGAGAAGACATGATAGAGACCTTCTGGTACCTCACGGGGTGAATAGAATGCAGAAGGGGAGTCTCAAATAAGAAATAGAAACAGGACCAGTGGGCTCATAATAAAGGCTGGATTGAGGAAGTTTAAGAGATGTAAGGGAATGCTGCTTTACTGAAAGATTGGTAGATGCCTGGAACAGACTGCCAGAAGAAGTGATCGAGGTAAAAATGGGGGGAGAGGGGCATCAAGCATGTGTGGGATAGACATAGGGGAATATTAGTAAATGGGCATGGATGGGGGAGGGTCACTGGAGACCAGTTAGGGTCTGCAGAAACAGATTAGGCACGAAACATCTGGGCAGACTGGGTTGGCCAAACAATCCTTTTCTGGCAAATTCTCTGTTTCTGTTTCTAGCACATAAGATATTTGGGTGACAGTGTCAATCGCTGAAAGCATATGCTCTGCAGACTCAATAATTATTACAGTGGCTTCCCAGTTTCATACAAAACAATTTCAATTGGTATCAGCAGCACTAAAATATCATAAAGTTTAAAAAGCATTTTAAAAATATTTGGATAAAAAGTTATTCCATTCTTTATGACTAAAGAAGTCTAGGACCATAAAATCTTGACTCCCTGGAGATCCTGCTGAATCAAATGTATAAGTCACTGTTAGGGGTAGGGAAATCAAATCCCTGCCCATTATCTCAGAGGCAAGCTGGATAGGATTGATCTTTATGCACTGGCTTCAGTTCGTAAAACAAACGATTGGTTATGAATCACCAGAATGCCATAGCATAGGCTCCCTTGCAAATGTCTGGAAGAACAGACAATGTGGATAGATAGGGGGTTCAATCATTCAGGTTGGCTCTCTGGAATGTTTAAGATTTGTAAACAATATGACCTGGATTTCTTGGAAAGATATGTCCAGAAAGGCATAATCCTCAGCTTAAAATATAAGACCTACATTGAAAAGGAGACAGAAAACTTTCATATCACCAAAGACCTTGAAAGAATCAAACAGTCCAGATAGTCCCCCTGGGTGTCCCAGAATGATGGCAGGCATGGCCTGAGATTCTATTTGGGGTATTTGACTAACAATAACACTAGGACACTAACTTGTACAGATTCAAACTTTTTTTTCAGTAATATCTTAAAAGTCAGATATAATATTTCTTCTAATGTTGAAAACAGAATGTGCAGTTGTGCTAATCAAAACTATGAAAATCTGTTTCACGTTATGTTTGAAAGTACATGGAATAACAAAGCCAGGAAAATCTGGTTTAATCCAATCTTGAACAGCATACAAACTACTGACACCTATGAACTTCTGACTATAATGTTTACCACTGAAGACTTTTATGTAATTTCCAAAGTGGGTGGATATCCCTGTGCTATAAACGAGATATGGCTCAGATATTAATATCTCCTGTTTATACAGATTTAAACTTTGGCCTGTTAGACATTACATTTTATATTTTATAATTATATTTTTTTATGCCTATGTTAACTTGTGCAATCTGCTTACTTCTTACTTCATATTTATAACTTTTGCTCTGGAGGACTTTTATAGTGCTATAACTTATTTATGATATCATAATGATTTGCAATGTTGTATGTATATTTATGTTTAACCTTTTGAATTTTTTCTTTGATTGTACTGGTCGTTCTTGTAATTTTATAATTGTAATGGTCTCTTTTATGACCCATCAATAAAGAATTGAAATGAATAGAAACTGACTAAAGATAGTTGTATAAAAGCAGACTGTTTGTGTCTTAAACTTTATTTTTTTCCTGCTACTCTTCCTGCCCCAATGTCACAATTATCTGCATGTGACATCATAATAGGAACTAGCCAGCAGAAGACCTTATGGTATATTTAGTCTGCTCGACGCAGTGCCCCTGATCTAGAGATTAAAGTGGGCCACAACCTCCTTCCCCACATTCATAACTCTCCCATTCACCCTGCCCCACTCTCTCTTGAACTCCCACCTGACATCTTTTGAGTGACAACCTCAGATGGGAGTTTATTCCTCTCCCACACCACCTGCTCTGTAAAGAAGTGTCTCCTGACCTTCTTCTTTTAGTTTATCTCTTTTTTTTTCTCTGACTGGTGCAGGCTTTCCCTCTGCCATGACACCACAGCTCCATCACCCAGCATCCCAGAAACTTTCCTTCTAATCCCAGTGATTCGCCCATGGCTTACCCCCTGTGGTGGGGTTGACAGCTTCCACCTCTATTAACAGATATGGTTCAGGGAGAGGGCCATGTAGCTGGTGTAGAGCCTGCAAGAGATCAGTCTGCCATCCTGTAAGGTATTCCAGATATCTTTTTTCCTTTATTTCCACCCTGGGAGGAGCGGGCATGCAATGCTGTCCATACAATGCTACTCATGCTCCTGTGAATAGGATGTCACTGGCTGCCACTCCTACATGCCCCAATGTGTGGTCCATGACTGCCTTACCCCTAGCTTTTGCTAAGGGCCAGGCTAGTGTTGGATACCACATCTGTCCCTCCGTCCCCAGAGGAGGAGGAGTACAGTCCTTTGGACACTCAATCCTCCTCTCTCCAGTTGACCCTCTGATGCCCCAAGTTCACTGTTGAACCCGGGTCATTGGCAACACAAGTGGTAGGACTACCACTGTGCCAGTGAGCTGACTCCTGACCTTCTTCTTGCACCTTCATCCTGCCAACTTATAACAGTGCCCCCTTGCGGTCTTGTTTCACTGAAACAGAAAGGTTCCCCATTACAACCTTGTTTATACCCCTCAGGTACCTTTCAGGTACATGAAGGCTTTAATCATGTACCCTCTTTCCCTCCTTTCCTTGAGTGAGTACATGTTGATTTTTCTCAGCCTGTTCTCATATACCCTCCTGTCTCTTGACCATCTTTGTCACCCTCCTCTGAACTGTCTTGAGCTGGTTGACATCCTTTGTCATTGTCATAATTGTTTTCATTGCGACAGGATGTGATGTCATAAGTAGATGATTACAACATGATTTTATGGCAGGAATGTGAACAGATGAAGTTGAAGGAAATTTTTTTTTTCTGGTAACAGAAAATCTCTTGAAAATTACTAACAGTTTTGCAAACTTACAACATCGAAAAACACAAGCATATCACTGCAGGTGTTGATTGCGTAAATCCAGCAGTCATGAGAGCTATAGTGGCTCAGGGAGACCTGGCTGGGGGGTAGAAGTTAACCTGCAGCTATTCCTTTTCCATTGTCTCTATTTTCTATTGCACAGTGCACTTCTACCACACTACTCATTCAATGTGAGCAGCGGGTGAAGACTCTTAAGGTCCTGTTTTAACTTAACAATTGGATATTGAAGTTCATGGCATCAACAACCATAAAATAATGCTGTTTAAAGGATACCTAAAAAAGCAGTTTTTTAAAACTGCAAACTCCAAAGTCTGGCTTCATATAGAGGTAAAGTAAAGGCTACTGTTTACATTTATGCTAAAACTGCATTTATGTAAATAACATAAATGCAGTTTCATAGCTTTGGAAAAATGTAAACATCAGCCTTTCACTTACAAAAACAGCCTAGCCTTCTCCCTAAGATGTCTGCCAACTGTGTTAAGTGATGAGTCATGATGACATCATTGGAGCCAGAGCCAGAGACCAATATGGATTCCTACAGGCTAACTAGTTCTTCTTTCCCTCTTTGTTTTGAATTGTTTTACCAGATTGATCAACACCATGTGTTAATGTGGATTATTTTGATCAGTACACATGTTAAGCTATGATTTTGTTCATGTTATTTACTTTAACTTGCTGAAAATGTTTTGCAATCTAGATGACTTTCTCTTTGGCAAACTGCAGAACAGTACAACACTGCAAATACCTGATGATCTAGTGGTTGTGTGATGCCCTGAAATTTTTCTTGTTAAACAGGAGAGACACACTATGCTGAAACCTTGTTTACAGATGTGGCCTGGCAGCACAAGGAAGTTAAGTGACTTGCTCAGGGTCACACAGTGAAGTACTGGTCTGGTCCAATTCCAAAGCTTATGCATACTTGTTAATCCACAAAAAAAGCTTCTCTTGTATTCTTTCTCCAAGTGAACCCCCTGTACCTAGCCTGACTTCTGTTGAACACCTCACCATCCATACCATGTCCTTAGTACTGCATGGGGCTGCATATGAGCTTGTGGTCTCATGAAGAGAATTATCACACCTCAGACTGTAATCGTATACCTCAGAGAGTTGTACTTACCTACACTGATATGGATCATCAGCTGGCACTGTTAAAAAATACCTACCAAATCACACTTAAGTCCACTTTTCAATGTTTGACTTCTGCTGTCACGGTAAACATTAAGTGGATCACTACCCTTCTGCACAGTGAAGGTAGTATGTACAGTTCCCCTGTTGTGTTTTTGTCCCACCTCATTAATCAACAATTGGGTTTTCATGGAGGGCCAAGCAATAAGCCTCAGGACTCACCAGAAAAACTTCTGTTCATGCCCTCATAAGGGCTGTACTTACTATGGATAACAATATTATTAGCAGGAGAGGCATACTAATGCCTTGAGTGAATCCACCAGACTTCCAGTGTCAGTCTACTCCTTTACCAGTGATCTGCAGAACCTCGCAGGACAATTCCCAGCAAATCTTCTCCAGTACATTTTAGCACCCTACTCCACAATGTGAGCTGGTTGGCTACCACCCTTCTAAATCTTGAATGATCTATACACAGCTCCCTCAATACTGTCCTAACAAATGTCAACACCTCCCACCCCCACCTGAGGGTAGTCTCCCTACACTGAATTCAAGTAACACTTTAAGTGCAGCCCTGCCATTGAGTATTTGTCATTGCTGGCTGCTGTCATTCACAGTCAGGTTGTGATCATGGTGCTGGCAGCCCTACATTTCGATCTCACAATGATCTGCTAAACATCCCCCTTCCTGTCTTCCACTAACCTGGATATAGCTACACCCTGCTGGAATGGCCTCTCCAGTCCCTCTCTGGCATTCATTCTTCTCTTTTGTTCCCCACACCAAAAACTGGTGAGCTCACTACCCTTCTGCATCATGAATGTGGTTAGTGCATTTGCCCGTGTCATTTTTATATGTTAATAATAGACATGATCTTCTGGTAAACCAGGCTGATAGCAGCAGGGCAAAAGGGGAAACTTAAGCATTCTTACCCATATAAAATCTACTCCACCTATGATTAGGCACTATTAAATGACATGCATAATGATGTGCACACCCATCATTTAATAGTGCCTAATCAAAGGTAGCCTAGATCTTTTAAAGATAGGAAAGTCTATAATTCCCCTTGTTCCCTACTGCTATCAGCCTGACTTACTGGAAAGATTTGTTTATTTTTGGTATGTCAAAAAACCTGGGGACTGTACTAACTACATTCATGATGCATGAGGGTGATGAGCTCACCAGTTTTTGGTGTGGGGAGAAGTAATGAGAATGAATACCAGAGGGGAACTGAGAAGGCCACTCCTGCAAGGTACTGCTATATTCAGGGAAGGGGTGAGACAGAAGGGGAGAAATATGAGCAGAGCACTGTGAGAAACAAGATGTGGGGCTGCCAGCACCATGATCACTACCTGACCCTATTGTCCTGGCCAACATTTCCCTTCCCATAAAACCAGTTCATGAAATTGTCCAAGGCTGTGTGTGGGTATTAATGTGTGGATTGGCTACCACTACACATTCAGTCACTTCATGAAAGCACTATATAAATACTGATTCTTCTTTTTATTATTTCCCATAGATAATGATGAGAAGACAAGACAAGCATATTTTTGATTTCCAAGAAAGTATGAACTCTGGCATTGGACTACAGAAGAACTTTGATACAAACAAGTGGTGGATCTAAGGGGCGGTGAAGGGTACGGCTGTAACCCACCCCCACCATTGTAAAGTACTCATTTGCTGCTGCTGCATTTCACTTTGTTGAAGAAGTCTGATTTATTGATTGTACAAATGTTTACATTTAAAAATATGGATTACATTTGTAGTTTCAGTCAAAAACATATGAGAAAAGCATAATAGCAGAAAATATAAAGGCTTCATAAAAATGTTAAAAAGTGTATATCAAGTATGCACACACTTCCAGCACCCTTCCCCCATTGTAGCATCCTGGATCCACCATAACCACTAGACCACCAGGTTATTCAAGATTTTTACTGCAATGTAAGTTTGCCAAAGAGTAAGTCGGTTGGATTAAAACACAATTTCAGCATGTTAAAGTAAACAAAATGAACAGAACCATAGCCTAACATGCATATTGATCTAAATAATGCACATGGTTTTGACAATTTTGGTGAAACAATTCTATACAAAGGGAAAAAAGAACTAGTTAACACTACAGAGATCCATATAGCTCTCTGACTTTGGCTCCGATGATGTCATCACTTAACACATTTGGTGGCCATTTTAAGAAGCAGGTAAGGCAGTTTTTTTGAAATTGGAAGGCTGATTTTACATTTTTCAAATGCTTTGGAACCACATTTATGAAAGATATATAAATGTAGTTTTAGTATTAACGAATTCAGCAGCATTTCCTTTAGTCCTGTTTGAGGTTAAATGTTTGAATAGTTTGTTGTCAAAATGTTGTTTAGGTATCCTTTAAATTTGATACTGTAAGCCTCATGGAGACCTGGCTCACAAAAAGTATTTGAAATAATTAGATCCAAATGGAAGATTACCATTTAAGGCATAATCGAATAATTTTTGTCGGAGAGGTCTTGTTATTTTTTTTAAATGGAACTGGCCACCTGAAATTTAGTTGTCACTCTGGAACAACAGAAGGAATCATGGTTATTTTATTAAATGTAGTTATTTGAGTTTATTGATCACCAAAAATATTTCATGAAACGTCCCTCATTTTATACCTATGAATTGTTCTATCATGCGTCCCTCCTGCACGAGGTGCTGCACACACAGGGAAGGTGCTGTCTAACATTTTACACTCAAACTTTATAAGCATATTTAAAATTTGTATTACTCATGATACCGAAATCAAAATTTAACTTTGCACAAATGGGCACTAGTTTTCAAAAAGTTCAGAGTTCATCTCCTAAGGTTAAATGATATGTGTTAAATGATAAGAGGACCAGTGCCTCACATTTTTGAATGCCTGTGTCCCACATTTCAGTGACCAAAAAAACAGTATGCCTGCCTCTTTTTCCCATCCTCACACATGTTCAGACTTATGTGAAGGCATGATAGCAGCTGTCTTTCTTCAGTTCACAGCCTCAGGACTCCCTGATCCTAGTGTAGTCTAGTGATGCAGTAATGCTAGACAAACATGATAGGCAGGGGGTTGCAAATACAAAATCTGTGCACTCACAGCACTACAGCCAGTGCTGGGCCAAAGAAAGCAATGAAAGCACAAAAGGGAGCTGCACACTGTCACTGAAAAAAGCCCCAAATTAGCTTCAAGTACAAAAAAATTACGGTTTACTGCCAAAATGTGAGAGCATAACAGAAGTAGCCCAACTCTTCAAGTCTCAACCTCACCCTTCATCAGGACATTTGGTTGCTGAGCAAGCCAGCCTCAATCATTTAAAGCTGTATAAACACTTTGTCATTATAACAGCAGCACTGCACTGGTTAGCTAACATCTAAGTAGTGAACACCTATGAAATAAGGAAAATAAATTAGTAAGCCCCAAGTCAGTAATGAAGAAATCCATAAAAACAGGTGATTAAAATATGTAAAAAAGCAGGACAACTACAGTATGTCTTGTTGGCTCAGGCAGAGCTCATCACTTTGAGTAGATGCTACTGATTAGAGCACCAGGCTAGAGAATACTGTGTACTGTATATAGCTAATTACAAAAATAGTGGTGAATGACTCTTTTGCTCTCAACAAGAAAAGACTCATCAAGAGGGGATAGAAGGGAAAGGGTGGAGAAGGTGTGTGTGGGGGGGTGAGGGAATGGGACATTTTAATACATGGGTGAGTGTAACAAAGATGACATAATACTGGATCTAAGGGTTGATGAAAGTAAGACATATCCAAGGCACTGTAAAGAGACACAAGTAGAGCCTTGGGAGTTTATGAGCAGAGGGAGGTTGATTCATGGAGATACATGAATCACATTATCTCCAAACTGAAGACATGTGTAGCAAACAGAAGGCACATAGGTGCTACAAGGCCATGCAGGTGACCTACAATTCTCTCAGCATAGACCCAATACAGGAACCAGAACTTGTACACTTTAAGTCCAAACTGAAAGCGCACCTTGTTGCACACAGTATGTGAGATTGTGAACCTACAGCCTGATTCTCCTTAGGTATATGCCCCATACTTCCCTAACATTGCACTTACCCCTTCCCCTGAGGCCCCAACAATCATCTCAGGCTAGTAAAATTAGCACTTCTTTAAATCTCACCCCTTTCCCCCTTTGACCATTCTCTACCTCTAATCTACATTGACAAAACCCTCTGGGTGACTCCATCCTTCCTAAATCTTTTCACCCTCAACCCCCTTTTCCTACCGATTACCCTTCCTCTACAGGACCTTCCCTACTCCCTACCTATACTGGAAAAAACCTACTGGATGGCTCCTGTTCCCAACCTCATTCCATCTAACCAATGAAACCATCTGTTTGGCACCTCTTCCTAGCTCCTCACTCGCTAACACCTTGCAAACCAAGGAACCCTACTTCCCTCCTGCATTCCTCTCCTCCTCCTCAATGACCTGGCTAGTTTCCCCTCAGGCTCACTCTGCACTATGATGTTATTTTTAATGTACCTTTGCAATGATGTAACTATGTGTTATTCTACTTTACCTGACTATGCAATGTATTAATTGAATATATATTAATTACTGTACTTCCTAATTGTATTGTCTCGTACCTTGCCTGTGATTGTAAACTGCTCTGTACTTCTAGGACGTGGAACCTCTGTAAATGAGATGTCCAGCTCAAAGGTACTAGTACGAGTGTAACCCCTCTGTTACCCGGGGTTACTAGAATCCCAGTAAGACCTAGTGGTAGGCAGGGAAGGCAGCTTGTGAAACTCCAGTTAAATGGATTTCACACTGTCTCACTCTGTTCTCAGTCTCAGCTGAGACTGAGGGATGGCATCATTTAGAACTGTCGCAGCTGCATAAGCCACACTGGAATGTTGCAGTTGGAGGTTAGAGTAGAACGCTGGGGAATTTGAAGTCAGTCAGTTCAGTAGAGTTCTGTTGCAGTCTGTAGTAGAAGAGGTGCTCTGCTGTAAGCAGGCCCTCAGAGCTCTAAGCTCTGTCGAAGATCTCATTTTTGTTGTATAGGTGTGTGTTCTCACCTGAAGAGGAACACAATAAGAGCACATTGAAGTGGTGGAGACCATTTTCAGTGGTTAAGACCCCATCCCTGCGGGGATGGGGGGAAGGAATCAGCCTGCTTCCAGGGGCAACCCCCCTGGTCTGGCTAGGGAAAAGAAGCTGCCTGATTTAAGTTAGTGCTGAGGCACCAGAAGTTCTGGATGAGAGTTCTTTGAGGAGAAAATGCCTGTGGGGCACCTGCAACCAAGGGGTGAGTTCACTCTGCTAAAGGGCCATGTGTTTTCACCTGAATCAAGATGAAACTAAAGGGACTGTTACTGTGGGGTCAGGAAAAGACAGCCAAGTACAGTTTGGAACATGTGGGGTTTGGACTGCTTAACTCTGTGGGGGGTCTAGAGTAATGGACACAGCCACTTATTAAGTATGTTCAAGTTCAGCACAAATGGGATGTAAAGACAGTAGACTGAATGTGAATACATTTAAAAAGAATCTACACAGCAAAGTGTTTTAAAGGATGAGGTGTTACGGTCCAGAGAAATGGCCAGGTATGAATTATGGGAGCGAGAGGTGGGAGACTCCCAATCAGTAGTAACCAAATTCACCTCTATGGATTTGCTCTGGGACACCTGTTGCTTTCTCTTAGGTACTTGGCCAGTGCCTGAGGAAAGTACCCAGACGTGGGATTGAAGAGGAAGATTTCCTTATGGAGCAGAAGTGCTCATAGGTGGTTTAGGGAGCCACCAGTAAATGTTTCTATGCTATATGGAAAGTGTCCAAATGGCTGGCAAGGGAGCCAAGCCAGGGAAAACCCAGAGCAGCATACAAGTTCAGCTGTGTGCCCAGTGTGTTTCAGAGCCTGAGGGCTAAAGTGATGAGGATGTGTTTTGGTCTCCTTAAGTCAGCACTACCAGCAGTGTAGCCCTGTGGGGGTTTATCTATGCTTTGTTTATTCTGTTGGATGTGAATAAAAAGCCATACTTTAGAATCCCACTTCTGGTATTGGACATTACAGTTATTGCTTCCTTTGTCTGGAGTTACTTGGGTGCCCCTGTTGCAGAGTAGCCAAATCTAGCCAATGTGCCGGGTGACATATTCCTCCCCAAACCCAGCCCACCAGGTAGAGCTGTCAAGATAGAAATGGCATACCTGGTTGGGGGTTACAAGAAAATTCAATAAATAAATAAAATAAATAAATGAAACATTATTATAATACAGTTTAAAACAGACATAATAAACATTGTAGAAGGTAGAAGTCAAAATACGCATGCTACGAGAACTTTACATGCTTTTATAAAAATGTAATTATGTTGTTGCTTTCTTTCAGGCCAATAGGTCAAAGAGTTTAAAGGGTATATATCGACCTCAACTCATTTTGTAGGAAAAATTTAATTCTGCCCTCTCCCGCATCATGTGATTACACATGTTCAAGTACCACAAAGGACAGGCAATTGATATCCTTATTACAGGCAGACTCAAAGTGAGCCCCCAAAGGAATATTGGGGGTAGCTGATCTAAATGAATGAACGTGCTCCTGTATCTTCTTGCTTAATGGTCTCACCAAGTGCCTAACATAAATTTACAGGCAAGTGCAGGTGGTGACATAAATGACAAATGTGGTTAGACATGAAATAAATTCTTTAATCTCAATTGATTTTGACTTCATAGGGTGCCAAAACCTGGATCTAATTTTACAAAACTTGCATATATTGCAATGGCTTGGGAAGAGGTGATTTCCAAATGTGGTAAGCTGGATTTTCAGGTTTTGGACTTTTGTAGAAGCTATGTATGACCATATTGCCAAGATTGTTACCCCGGTGATAGGAGATTCATGGCAATAAATTATACCTTTTTTTGTACTTACAGCTACTTTTGGACTTATTTCACTGACAGCATGTGACTTCCTTGTGTGCTTGGTTTGTGGCATGGCATAACATAGCAGGTAGACAATGTCTAGTGCATGTCTCTCTTATGGAGGAGCATTGGTAGCCCAAACTGTAATGGTCTGGTTAGTCCAGTCAGGAGGACCAGGTTGGAACATCAATCTGAAATCCTAGATAGAGCTGGGCAGAACTGACACAACAATTTCTGGCATGGGAGGCTTAGGTTAGAGAGACACTCACATTTGGTTGGTTGTTCTGAAGGAAATAATTGTTGGTACCTAGAGGCCTGTGGGGCACAGGACCCAAGGTAGCATTGGTTCCCAGCAGTAGGTCATGTCAAATGAATCTAATTGATTTCTTTGACTGGGTGACCAAAGTAGTAGACCAGGGAGGGGCTGTGGACATGGCCTACCTAGACTTTAGCAAGGCATTTGACACAGTCCCACACAAAAGATTAATAATCAAATTTACCAGCCTGGGAGTGGGTCCCAGGGTGGTAGTCTTGGTAAAACTTTGGCTGGATAATGGGACACAGAAGGTAATTGTAAATGGAGTCCACTCTGAAGAAAGAGGGGTTACTAGTGGGGTACTGAAGGGTTCAGTACTGGGTCCAGTCATTTTTAATGTCTTTATAAGTGACATTGCAGAGGGACTAGAAGGAAAAGTATGCCTCTTTGCAGATGACACAAAGATCTGCAACTGGGTTGATACACAAGGAGATGTGGAAAGGATGAGAGGGGACTTGGCAAGGTTGGAGGAATGGTCAGAAGTATGGCAGCTTGGATTCAATGCAAACAAGTGCAAAATAATGCACCTGGGAAACAAAAGCCCAGGGGAAGATTATACAATGGGGGGTAACAACAACAAAAATGGAAAGGGACCTGGGGGTAATCATATCAGATGACCTTAAGGTTAGAAAACAATGTGAGAAGGCAGTAGGGAGGGCTGGGGGGATACTGGAATGTATAGAGACAGGCATCACCAGCAGAAAACAGGAAGTTGTTATCCCTGTGTACAAACAGTTGGTGAGACTCCATCTGGAGTACTGCATCCAGTTCTGGAGACCTCATCTCCACAAGGATATAGACAGGATGGAGGCAGTCCAAAGGAGGGCAACTAAAATGGTGCAGGGTCTGCAAGAGAAGCCATATAAGGAGAGACTAAAGGAGCTTAATATGTATACCCTTGAGGAAAGGAGGGAGGAGGGGACATGATAGAAACTTTTGAGTACCTCAGTGGAATCAACAAAGTCCAAGAGGGTAGCATCTTTCAGAAAAAGAGATGTGCAAGAACAAGGAGACACAATTTGAAGATAGAGGGGGGATGGCTCAGGGGCAATGTGAGGAAGTATTTGTTCAAAGAGAGAGTGGTGGACAAATGGAACAGCCTTCCTGAGGAGGTTGTGGGGTCTAAAACAGTGGGAGAATTCAAGAATGCATGGGACAGACATAAGGCAATTTTTTTGGGGGGTGGGAAGAAATAGGCTGTTGGTTAACTAGGATCTTCAGCTTATCCTGTAGGTAGGGAAATGGGCAGACTAGGTGGGCCAAGAGGTCCTTATCTGCCATCAAAGTCTGTGTTTCTATGTTTCTATGTAGGACAACTCAGGAGAAAAGCAGTGGCCTATGGGCTAAGATACAATACCCTCAGGAATAATGGATGTCACCTGTCACCACTACACTAGCAAACTTAGGAAGAGAAAGAGAAAGTGAGGGTCTTTGTGAGCACCGGCCCACAGACCTGTTGCAAAACACACACAAATGTCTGATGCCTCAAGTTAAACTGGCAGCATATCTAATGGAACATGTAGAGCGGGTAGACAGGCAAGTGGCATGTTGCATGAAGTGCTGTGTCTGCACATGCCACGGCATTCTTTACTTGTTACTGACTGATCTGTTGGAGCCCCCATCCCTGCCCTCTGCAACTTCCTTGACTGGCATAAGGAAACTGTAAAAACAAAACTTCAAAGTCAAACACTCAGCAACGACCTCCAACAATTTCCTCCAAGCCTGGTAACATAATCCATGGTCACAGTGCTCTGACCTCTGCCGCCAAATAATAATAATAAAAAAAAGTAAGTCACAGAACTAGAACTAGGGCACAGAGTAGACACAACAATATTTTTCCAGGGCACGTGCCCTGACTTGACACTAGCCTGGCACTGCTACTTATAGGTAAGCACTGGGAGCCTCAGTAGTAAGCAGCAGCCAGCATACGGGTGCCAGTTGGAAGCCTGCTAGTGTCTGCAACAAGTGGACTGTTTATCTTTGCAGAAATAAAGTTGAAATAATATATAACAAAATGTTGGTTCTTCATGTTTGCTTTTCCACTACAAGGACAACATTTATGTGTGTGATGGAGATGTGCCTGCCCTGTAGAGTAGAGGGATGGACTGGGAGCATTGGCAGTGCACAGCAGCTTCCTCAGAGGGTTTCTTTAGTTGATTGGCAAATCCAGCTGTGTCTTTGGGAGGGAGGGAGGAAGTCTGTTTGTCAGAAAAAGAGATGTTCAGCTTATAATTACACTGCCACCTTTCCCAGCATCACTCCTTCACCGAGGCCCCAGTCCAGACTGCTGCTGTGAGACCTGGGGCTGTACTGGACACTGTAGTCTGTTCTGTGGGCTTGTTCAGCACTCTTTACACCATGGCCAATGCAATGCCACCACTCTTTGCTAAACTGCCCCCTTAACTACCATTAGGGTCAGGGAACCCACAGCAAGGAGGCTGCTCAGTGTCAAGCAGCACTCACTGCTGCACAAAATGCAAAACCACTCCTCCCCTGGAAGCACAAAGTTTGGAAACACTCAATAGCAACCCCTTTGCCTCCAAATCACCCACCCATTCCCACCAGGTGGCAAAAGGGACTGGGTGGTATTGATCCTGATGGCCAGAAGTCACACCAAGGGACAGAAACATGTTGAAATACAAGATAAACTAAAAGACTACAAGAACAGCCATGTTTGTAGTTTCTGTACCCCAGGACTACTGAAAAAAGGAGTCAGGGGACACACAGTCTGGCTGATAATGTCGAGTGTTCCTGTGTTTAGCTTTGAGAGCTAGCCAGCAGCAGACTAGCTCAGCTCTGCAAAACAACTAAATTAGTACATCCTGGCCCTGTGAAACTGACATCAATTTGGAGACTAGCTCAGATCTGCAAAAGAACTAAATTATTTCATCCTGTCCCTGTGAAACTCATACATTTTGAGCTCTAGCTCAGCACAGCAAAACAGCTAAAGTGCAAGCTGATGGTAGCATAGTAGATAGGAACTTTAGGGCAGATGAGGTGGGCCAAGAGGTCCTTTTCTGCTGACAGCCTCAAAGTTTCTATGTTTCTGACTCAGGACTTGTTTGCATGCTTTTCCACAGGAACTGACAGCTACTGAGAGCCAGGGGTTTAGCATAATGAATAATGCGTGAGATGCTAGCTACTGATATTTGATCCCTGGATTTCAGTACAAGGGAGAAACACATGCAATAGAGGAGAATTGTCTGGGAGATACAAGGAGAAAGATTTTTGAGAAAAGTCAGCAGTCAGTCACAACGTTGGAAGAAAACTGTTTAAAGAATCTTTGCAAAAGATTTCTGTTTCCTCCAGGAACAACACCATAGTTACTGCCCTTGGTATCGTGAGCTATCAGGATTTGTCCTGACAGAGAATCTAAGTCACTTGAGGCCCTGAGTAACTGCCTATTCCTTGGGTGTGGGTGAAGCAAGTTCCTTGTATGGTGGTGAGGACAGCCCACATCCCTCATCACCTGGAAACGTGTTAGGTCTGTTGCACATGAAGCATCCACTGCATCTGCAAACCTGAAGGAGGCATCCCAACAGAGTCAGCCTACAGAGTCTGCAAAGGTCCTAAGTACCTGGGTCAATACCCTTCTAATTCTTCCACTGATCAGGAACAGATCACAGTAACTGCTGGGCATTTCTGCATGATTATTATTCAAATCCATTCATAGAACTGCAACAACAAGGAGCAACTAGCATTTGTATTAAATAATTTGTTTGGGATCCCCAATCACCAACCTTCAATCAGTAGCACAACTTGGTCCAACATCAGGCCTGCAACTGCTCACTGTGTGCACACCATTAGTAGACCGCATTAGGATCTCCTAAAGAGACTTTGGGGTACTGGTACACTAGTAGGGGGAGACTGTAAATACTGTGTGGGTACTCATCAGATAGTGGTGGGATTTGGGGAGTGATCGCAGAACTGTTTTTACTACTTTTAATCCATTCTGTTCCCCCATCCAGAGCCTGTTCCTCTCTTAAAAAATATCTCTTATGTTGAGATTGCAGTTTATTGTGTTTTGCATATTATTGTGTTTGCATGCATAGGCCCAGATATTCAAAAGGGTTGCACCATGCGCAATAGGGTTGCTCCAGTGCAAGTCCAAAAACGTGCCATTCTGCGATATTCAGCGGGAGGCAGATGTGCCCCCCAAATCACGCTGAGCAAGAGTGCAATGATAATGAATGTATACGCAACTGAAGGGGGAGGAACCATGCATAAATGGCGCAGTGCGATATTCAACAACGTGCGCCATGTGCAATAGGGGAGAAGGCAGAAGTTGCGCGATAGCGGAAATGAGCCAAAATAAAAAGGAACAAGGGAGAGGCGCAAGAACGCTACAGGGAAGGCACATGAGGCTGAACCATAGCAAATCAAACTGAGCAGGAGGGACACACACAGGGCAGGCCAGGGAAAGGGCACCCTGAACAGAGAGGCACAGGGAAGGTGTGGGGAGACACAGCCAGTGCAGAAGGGGGAAGTGCCACACAGCACAGAGGCCACCACATTTAGGTGTTCCCAGTGCAGGGGAAGTAGCAGCCAGGACAGCGGGGGGAACACAGAAACAGCTGCCAGGGGGGTGAACACAAGCCAGGGAGATGGCCAGTGCCACCATCAAGACAGAGGCAGTAATGGGGGGGTGAGAAGGAGGGCAGCAGGGGGGCACAGCCGTGGAAGGTCCCATTGGTGGTATGCCCCCAACAGGCAGTACCGAGCCCGCACCAGCTTCGAGCTGTACAGTGATACAGAGATCATGGGCCAGTACTGCCTGAATTGGGCAATTCTGAGGCAGCTCTGTGAGCTGTGCAGTGATGTGATGCAGGCACCTACAGCGGAGCCATGCTCTGTCAGTGGAGACTAAAGTGACAACTTGCGTGCACTTGCCACGGGTACCTTTCAGAGACCAACAGGGGACACCACAGGCATAACCCAGTCGGCGCATCATCCACCTCACCCAATTCCTCAGTGCACTGCTGCCACATGCTGCAGAGTACATCCATTTCTCAACACAGCGATTGGAGTGCACAGCAAACATACAGGAGTTCCACAGGGTAGCACGTATGCCTTGCGTGCTAGGGGCAATAGACTGCACCCATGTGCCATCCACACACCACCTGGCCTCGAGGGGGCTGCATATATTAATTGGAAGGGCTATGCTAGCATCAATTGCCAGGTGGTGTGCGATGCCAGGGGTGCATAATCAATGTCTGTGCCATGCACCCTGGGGGAGCACAAGATGCCTTCATCTGGCACCAGTTGGCACTGTGCCACGGATTTGAGAGTGGGAACATCCCTACTAGCCACTTAGTCGGTGAGTTTGCAAACTACATGGACAAACATAGGGCTTGGGAGGGGCATGGTCAGAGGTGACATGGGTAGTGGCCTACATGGTCCAAGGCAGGGCGATGCTGATCACCAAACTAACCTCCACCCTCTACACACAGGTGACAGTGGATACCCACTCTGTCCCTGGCTGCTCACACCATACCAGTGGCCCGCGACCCCATCGCAGCAATGCTACAGTGAGGCATATGCCACCACACTTAATGTCATCAAGTGGGTGTTTGGTATGCTGAAGGCACGTTTCCGTTGCCTGGACACCTCCAGCGGTGTCCTACAGTACAGGCCCTCAAAGGCCTGTGGGCTATTCCTGGCTTGTTGCATCCTGCACAACATGGCCAATGAATGTGGGATAGCCGTACAGGTCGAAGAGGGGGACAGCAATGGGGACGATGAGGACGCTGGTGACAATGGTGATGGGCAGCTCCCCTTGGACAATGGGACCCCTGACTGCTGTGGCTGGCACAGCTGCACCGGGACACCATCATGGAGGAGCACTTCAGCCAACCCAGGTAAGTCATGGGGCCATGTGCAACCACCAATGGCAAAGGCACAACCCACAAACATGCATGGACACACACCAGGGGTGCATGCCATCAAGGTAGTGGCCTGGCATGGAGCCGCACACACCACCAAGGATGGGCGAGGTCAAACATGGCATTCGGTCAGACACACACACACACACACACACACTCACCAGACATGCACAAAGGGTAGGAGACACACTGACCCAGAACGCCACCCCTAGCCACACACATGTCCACAGACTACCATGCCCACTGCCTGTCATTGTGCATGTGTCAGACACTGGGCACCATTGCACCATGGTGTACAGCACAATGCAGGCATCATCATGCACACACAACTGCGGACAGCAGCTGGGAGGGTGTGCAGATGGACTGTTTGTGTACGTGCAGGGCTGGGTACCCACCCGTGCATTGCCCACTGAGTAACACAATGCACACAGGGCAGCATCAGAGAGTAGCCACACTGGGAGACAGGTTAGTCACGTGCAACAGTGCCACGACCACCATGGATGCGTGGGCATCCCTGCTGAGACCTGCCAGCAGTGACAGGCTGACCACTGGCCTCATGGGGTGGAACAGACACTCCCCAGGGGTTCCACTGTGAATGACGTGCCGTGCAGGGGTCTGCCGCTTTGCCGAACATGTCTCGCCAGGCTGTATGGATGCCCACAGCTGAACCTGGTGTTGACAAGGATGGTGTCGCTCAACGCCGGGAATGGGGGGTGGACAGTGCACTGCATGGTGTCTGTGATGCACGGGCAAATAACTGTGTGCCCATTGTGGCCATGACAGCAGTGAATGTCTGTGTCTGCCTGTCAATGGCAGCAGTCACATCCTCCCACAACCGGTCCATCCCTGCCAGGAGCAGAGCGGTGTCTCTGCTGCAATGCTCCTCTGCCTGGCTCAGATCTGCACTCCGTGCATCCACAGCTGTCAGAAGCTGCATCTGCTGATTGACTGATGTTTGCAGTATGCGGGTGTGCTAATCCAAGTGGTCATCTGCCTGCTTGGCATGCTGTCCCTCAGGGTGTTCACGGTCCTGATGCTCATCACCCCTTGAGGGTAGGCACTGCACACCAGGGCCAGGCCTGGGCATGTCCACAGGCAGTGCACTGACGCAACCCCCTGACACTGTACCCCCATGCCCATTGGCCGGCTGCTGATGCTGCCCTTCTGGCTGCCGCTCCCCAGGGCTCAATGGAGCCACCGCGGTGGCCACAACAGTCTCACTGTCCTGTACACACACAGTGCTGCCCATGGGTGCTGGCAGGCACAGGTTGGGACTGTGATGACGCCGAGCCTCAGGGCGGCACCACCCACAGCCATGGCCGCGATGTAACCTGCTGTGTGGCCATCCTGTGGCACACACGTGTCACTGCCCATGACATTAGCGACATCATCATCGGTGACAGATCCGACACCAGCCTGAGTCTCAGCATGCTGGCATCCATGGATGCTGGCACGCTGGGGTACGGGCAGGGCCTCCTCTGCACCTGCTTCACCAACATCAATCTGGACATCCAGGCAGACCCACTGTCACCCTGACCCACGTATTCCTGTGGAGGTGGATGGGCCCTCCTTCATCTCCATAAGACTGGCCTCAGTGGAGAAGCCTACCACCTCTGACCCATGCAGATGCTCAGGAGCTGTAAGGGAAAACAGAGTCGTGTTACTGCATGTGACCTACCCTGCCCCCCCAATAGACAGACCATGACCTACCATGCAGTGATGGGCTACCTCCCATCTGGAATACACCACCCGGAACACCCCCAATGGCACAACGCTGCATGCTGCCAGCAACCTGCTCCTCCTGTGGGGTCAGGCGTAGCACCTCCGGCTGTTCCCCACCTGTCGCAGACCATGCTGCCCTGATAGCAGCCACCTTCTCCTTAATCCTTTGCCTGTCTGTGCCCATCTTCTTCTTGCACTCCTGCACGGAGAGCTGGTGACTGCCATACAGGTTTACAGCATGTTCTACCTCCTTCCATATAGCAGCATGGGCCTGTGGTGTTCCCTGGCATCCGCTGAGAAGCGGCTCCTGGTCTAGGTAGGCCTCGAACAGGGCATCTGTCTCAGCTTTAGTGAAATTCGGCCTCCTCTTCCTTCCACGACTCTGTTCCTCTTCCTCCACAACACTCTTGGTCATGATTCAGTCTGTGAGAATGACGGGTGTTACCTGTGACTGTGCAGTCCCATGCATGTCCCAAAATCCACAGTCCACACTCCCAAACAGTGTGCAACTCACCGCAATAGACCACAGTAACCGACTATGGCCAGTGCAGCCCTATGTTGCACTTTTATAGTACAACCCATGCAAATGAGGTGAGGCACATCTTTAAGTGGATGCAAATGCAGTGACTGCTCCATTGAATGGCTGATTAGCTGATTTGCATGTGCCGGCAGAATATTGCACTGTTGCGCTTTGCACAATTGTGTTGAACATGCTGAGCCAAGGGTGCAGTTCTGTGACATGCGCAGTACACACCTAACTGCGCATGCCCGGGTTGATGACGCAGGCGCCTGCCATGCTGCTGTCATACTGTGCATGGGAGGCAATGCAGGGCACGGCCACTATTGTGCCAGTAGCGCTGCAGTGCTGTTCACCTATATGGCACTGTGGCACTGGGGCATCGTAGGCGCACTGGGGCAACAGCACGG
This sequence comes from Neoceratodus forsteri, assembly GCA_016271365.2. NCBI lineage: Eukaryota > Metazoa > Chordata > Ceratodontiformes > Ceratodontidae > Neoceratodus > Neoceratodus forsteri. The sequence goes on along the minus strand of CM028132.1, from coordinate 187,516,395 downwards.
TAGGCCACTACAGGAGGTAGCACACAGGCACCCAATTGTGCTATGTGCATTGGGTTCCAATCGTGCTGTGGCTGTCCGTGCGCCAGAGACCCCTGACCCTGTGCCCGACCTTTGCCCCCTAGGCATCATGCATTAGGCATGGGTGCACCACTCTCCCGCTGTTTGGTGACAGCGCAATAGGGAATGGCAGCGCTGTACCATGCAGCATCTGCACATGGCAGGACTGTGCTGCAGAGCGCCATTTTGACTGAACTGAGCAGCAGAGATGTTGCAGAGGCGTGCTGTGCAGTGGAGCCAGGTGGAGCTGGCAAACGTTTTGGCCATAGTGGAGCCACATGTTGGGACTTTGTTTAGGGAGGCACCCCTGGACAGGGCCAGGAGTCAGGTGTGGCAGGAGGTGGCCGATGCCCTGGAGGAGGCCACTGGTATGAGGTGGATGGCAGAGCAGTGCCACCACCGATATGGGGACCTGAGGCGGAGGGACCTGGACCTGCTTGCCCGCCTGTGGGCACATGCCAGGAGGGGCACAGTGCCACTGCCAAGTAGGTGCTACATCCATACACTTTTATAGTCCATACGGGTATCACGGTTGCATGTGTCCAGCACATGGGAGGGGCCATCCGGTATTGGCCATGGTGGTGCTCTCAGGGTGTGGGGTGGATGGGTCTGGCTGTGTGGGATTGCACACAGACATGGGGCAGGGGGAAATTGCTACAGGATAGTACTAATGTTCCTCTCTCCATGTTTTGCACCTTAGGGCCCACAGAACGCCAGCATGCCAGAGACCAGAAGTGCCGCCTGGAGGAGCAGCAAGCCAGGAGGGGTAATGGTGGTCAGCAGCACGTGGACCAGCCTGCTGATGTGAGTGCCTTACATCCATGATTACTATTGCATGCTGTGTAATTGGGCGGGCAGCAGGGCATGGCCACCATCCATTGACACCACTGCCATGCATGCAACTTGTTACAGTCAGCACTGTCCAGTGGCAATGCATGTCGGGAGTGCATCAATGGTGGTCCCAGCCATGCACCGGGCACATGGCTGGTACTGCCTTCACACGCGCCAGCCAAGTCACTTATGGCCTATGGTGGTGCTGTGCAGGACATGGGCGGTGGGTGTGCAGTGGTCCACATGGCTGTGGCTGCCTGGGTAGGCAGGTCTTGTGGACACGGTCACTGTGGGTGGTCGCACACCGTCACAGGGGTGTGGCACATGGCTGTATGCCATGCACAATGGGTGGGCTGCAGGGGGCTGGACAGTCACACTTATTGACTCTGCTCCCTCATCCTAGGTGGACGGCGACTCCAGGCACTGGAAAGGAATGTGAGGGAGCTGCTCCAGGTGACAAGGTCAACACTCGAGCTGTTGGAGCGCATCCACTGCCATGGGGTGAGGAGGAGGAGGAGCGGCAGACATAGGCGCCATGTGGAGGAGGACTGGGGCACACACTGAGCACTCCATGTCCCTACTACCACCACCTTCCCCCCTTTGACCCACCCTCACACCCCTTCTTCCCTCTCTCATATGTTCACCCCTGCCCCTTACCTGCCCCCAACCTGTTACGTGAAAAGCACTAGCAAACAGGCAAGAAGGAGGGGTGGAGGAACAATGGTGACCAATCAAAACAGCCATCACAGAGGCAACAAGTCTTTGTGTAAAGCAAATCAATAAAACACAATGAAGGAAAAAGCGCTATGGTTCTCAAAAGAGGTGGCAGGGAAGGTTAAGGAGAAAAGGATAGCATTCAGGAAGTATAAGGAAACACAGAAGGAGCAGGACAGAGAACTTTATCAGTTAAAGCAGAAAGAGGCTCGGAAGGCAGTCAGAATAGCAAAGGCCCATACCGAGGAAAGGATAGCCAGTTCTGTTAAGAAGGGGGATAAGACCTTTTATAGGTACATTAGGGAGCAAAGAAAGACCAAAGGAGGGATACAGAGGCTTAATAAAGGGGAGGGAGCATGGGTAGAGGGTGACAGTGAAAAAGCAGGGATACTGAACGAATATTTCTGCTCAATATTCACAAAGGAAGAGGAGGGGGAGGTACCTAAACCAAACAAGAGAAACACTCTGAAGACGGGGGTCGATACCAGTCCATTTACAGAAGAAAGGGTTCTGAAAGAACTAATTAAATTGAAGGTGGACAAAGCAATGGGGCCTGATAGGATTCACCCAAGAATTCTAAAAGAACTAAGGGTAGAACTAGTGACACCGCTGACTACTCTCTTTAACAATTCATGGGAGGATGGGGTGGTACCCGAGGACTGGAGGAGGGCAGATGTGATTCCTCTTCACAAAAGTGGGAGCAGGACAGAGGCAGGAAACTGCAGACTAGTTAGTTTGACCTCAGTGGTAGGGAAAATGATGGAATCACTTCTGAAGGAAAGAATTGCTGAGTACCTAGTGGCCAGTGGGGCACAGGACCCAAGGCAGCATGGATTCACGATGGAAAGGTCATGTTAGATGAATCTAATAGATTTCTTTGAATGGGTGACCAAAGTAGTAGACCAGGAAGGGGCTGTGGACATGGCCTACCTAGATTTTAGCAAGGCATTTGACACAGTCCCACACAAAAGATTAATACACAGATTAGCCAGCCTTGAGTGGGTCCCAAGTGGTACCCTGGATAAAAATTGGCTGAGACAACAGGACGCAAAGGGTAGTAGTAAATGGAGTACACAGGAAGAAAGGAGGGTTATTAGCGGGTACTGAAGGGTTCAGTACTGGGACCGGGTCCTTTTAATGTCTTTATAAGGACATTGCAGAGGAACTGGAAGGAAAAGTATGTCTCTTTGCAGATGACACAAAGATCTGCAACAGGGTTGATACACAAGATGGAGTGGAAAGGATGAGAAGGGACATGGCAAGGTTGGAGGAATGGTCAAATGTATGGCAGCTCAGATTCAATGCAAAGAAGTGCAAGGTAATGCACATGGGAAACAAAAACCCAGGGGAAGCGTACACAATGGGGGGTGAGATACTGACAACAGTAAAAATGGAAAGGGACCTGGGGTAATTATATCACATGATCTAAAGGTGGGCAAGCAATGTGAAAAGGCAGTAAGGAAGGTTGGGGGATGCAGAGGAAGAGGCATCAATAGTAGAAAACAGGAAGTTGTTATCCCTCTGTACAGACAGTTGGTGAGACCCCATCTGGAGTACTGTGTGCAGTTCTTGAGACCCCATCTCCGCAAAGACATAGACAGAATGGAGGCTGTCCAGAAGAGGGCAACCAAAATGGTTCAGGTTCTGCACCACAAGACATACGAAGAAAGACTAAAGGAGCTTAATATGTGTACCCTTGAGGAAAGAAGGGAAAGAGGGGACATGCTAGCAACTTTCAAGTACCTCAAGGGAATCAACAAAGTCCAAGAGGGTAGCATCTTTCAGAAAAAGAGATGTGCAAGAACAAGGGGGCATAATTTGAAGATAGAGGGGGGACAGCTCAGAGATAATGGGAGGAAGTATTTTTTCACAGAGAGGGTTGTGGATGCATGGAACAGCCTCCCTGAGGAGGTCATGGTGTCAAGAACAGTGGAGGAGTTCAAGAATGCATGGGACAGACATAAGGCAGTCCTAGTGGGGGGTAGGAGGAAGTCAGCTGTTGGTTAACTAGGATCTGCAGCTTATCTGTTAGGTAGGAAAATGGGCAGACTAGGTGGGCCAAGCGGTCCTTATCTGCTGTCAAATTCTATGTTTCTATGTTTCTATGTTCCCCCCTTGTAAAGATTTGTATATATGTTTTGTTACTTCTTTTTAAATATAAGCATTTTTTATGACAACTGTGGTGGTCTCTGACTTAGCAGCGGGCTGCAGGTGCTCAGCCGCGTGGTGTGCATGGCGCTCAGTGGCTCCACGATGGGCGTGTGTATGTGTGTGTGCAGAGGTGAACTGCCTATGGTGTGGGCAGGGGGATCAGTCACTGTCTGTGGTTTGTGTGTTGTACTCTGTGCACTGGATGCCTGTGTGCAGTGGTCGATGGGGCCTACACTGTGTGCATGGCACCCATGTCAGACTGTCCATGGCCTGTGCAGCTGACACCCTTGTATGTCTGTAATATGCATGGTCTGCTGGCATGTCAGTGGTGGCTGTTGTGGCCAGTGCTGGGATGAGATATGTCCTTGGGAGGGTGTGCAGGGTGCTGTACCACTGGAGGTAGGGTCCGGGGCATGCCCTGTCGCATGTGGGGTACCTCATGTGCTGACGCATGGTCGGTATCTCAGCTGTACCTCAGGGGGGATGTGCAGGACAGCACTGTATATGCATCAGTTCCATCACTGTCTGCTGCCACCCGCTGCAGGATGCCCATGGTGGGGCTGTCTTGCATGGCTCCATGGTGCACAGGGTTGCATTGTCACAGTGGGGGTGGTGGCATGCATGGGGTGTCCTGCACTGTTGGGAGCTACTCCTGGGCAGGGTGTATGGGGATCATGGTTCAGGGTGTGCTCTGCATTGGTGGGATGGTGTGGTATGGGGTGGTCGGCCATCCTTGTGTGCCAGTCACGGCTTGCCAGGGGGAGTCATGGGGCACCATGGGCCAGCTGTGGGTTGGTTGCTGGTATCCATGGGCCGGTGGTTATTCCAGCTCTCCCCAGTTGTGCAGTGCATGGGGTGTGGGGGGATGATGTCTGTTCTGCTGTGTGTTCCTCTGCCCATCTGTGGCATGGGTGGTGGGCCCCTGCATCCCTGGTTGTACTGTTCCATTGCTGCCCTGCTACTGGGGGCATCCCTGGTTGCACTATGGCACATCTGGACTGCTCAGCTGAACATCCCTTGTTGCGCTATGGAGCATCAGATATGCTCAGCTTCACCTCCCTAGCTGCACTATGGCACAGGTGGTGGGATATATAGTCATTGGCCGTAGGCGCATCTTGGCCTGCACAGTTTTTGAATATCATGCTTCTTGTGCAGGGGCGCAGTGGACTTGTGCTTGTTCCTGCTATTGGTTGGGGGGTTTGTATAATCATAAAGGTTACCTGTCATGACGGTTGGGGTTGCATTCATTTTCTGTGGGGTAGTACCCTGGCAGTCATCTGTCAAAATGATCCCCATAGGCTGCACCATTTTTGTATTACCTTTAATATCAACCAAGTCCAGGTGCCATGCAGACAAAGGCCTTATAGACTGTGCCCAGATACTATTGGACAGGCATAGTCTCACACCTGTGGGTGGGGGTGGTTACAGGGGGTTTCCAATGGTTATCAAAAAAAAATCTTCACTCTTCTGAGAGTTGAAGCTTTATGGTGGTCAATCTTCTTTCTTATCTTCTTTTTTAGCAGTTGTGTAAGACAGCTTTTCCAGGTGACCTCTCAAAGGCTATGTCTTTTTTTCTCACAGGGAAGATGGTTCTTGTCAGTTAGTCATAAGTCTTTTGGGCCTTACTTCCTAATGTACCTTTAGCTAAGAAACCTTGTCTCTCTGACACCTCTAGGAGTAGAACAATCCTAAAGAAGTTTTCCACATCCCGAGATGGTGGTAGCCCTAGAACCATGGCAGACAGCATGCAAGTCAAAGCCACACTCTTGTTGCACAAGCATTTACGTATTACCAATCAGTCAATCAAGTCACCTAATTCACTCCCATATTAGGAGCCAAGTTTAGTCACTGAACTTTAAAAACCAAAATGTTTGCACAGGAATTCTTCACAGATTTGTTTTTAAAATCTACAGTATGTGCTGCACAAGTATTTTGGTTATCTACATGAGGGCTTTCAAAGATTCCATGCTACATGATGGTTTTCAAAGTCTATGTGCTGTGTGATGGTTTTCACAAAACATTTGCACAAAATTCCTTCATGAAGGTTTTGAAAATCAACATGCTGTGTGGTGGTTTCCAGGATCTATGTGCTGAATTACAGTTTTCAAAATATCCATGCTGTGAAAAGGTTTTTAGTTAATGCTCAAGTTCCACATGATCAAAAACTTAAACAAAACTTTAATGTAAGATAACTTATTAAGTACTTAAATGTTAAGAATGTTACTTTAGTATTTACAGTATGAGGGAGAAGTATAATGAGACAAACAATGTGTTTTCTTTTCTTTGTTAAATTTAATTAAAAACTGGATATGCACCCCCAGCCCACCAACTGTTCTTTATGCCCTGATGGAGGTGGCCATGGCCCAGAGCAGCTCCCATGTCTAGTGGTATAACAATGGTACAGCTCACTGGGAGATCTATGACAAACATTTGGCACTGGTTACCACACTCTCATAATATTATCCTGAGTCTGAGTTCTGATTAATATCAACAATTATGAAAAGGGTGGTCAAAATCCTCAAATCTGGCTAAGACCACTTTCAGCCAAGTAATATCTCAGCACATAATCTCGGTATGAAAATAGGTCATGCCACCAGTCAAAAAATCAAAATGGATACATTTCATAATTGCAGTGATGCACTCCTATGTGTGTGATATCATGGGCTATCATCCTTTTGCAGGTGGTTGAAGTCACTCAGTCTATGGACTTGTGCCTCACAATGCACCTGACGTGGGCTGATATCCCATCATATCACATACCTTTTCTTGTACTATTACTTTAACAATCATATGATGCCCAGAATTGCAGTTAATTTGCACATCTTTACTGGGGTTACACTGAATAAGTCACTTAGGTACACTTTTGTTCAGGGCAATATGGATCACAGTAACCTTATATTTCATTGTTGAGTACATCACTCATTACAGTAAACAATGAGGCCTGCATCTTGTGGTTGCTTCAGAGTCCCCACTGCAGCCATGGTACTGATCCCTTTTACTGTAATAGATTCTCTTCTCCCTGATTCACACTTAGCTCTTACAGTGTATTCTCTCACCCATTCTTTAACAACATACCTGGAGTTGTGACTCACAATAAAAATTTTAACAAGCTTTTTGGGGCTAAATGGCACACCACCATGGTGCCCTAATATCCAGAATCCCTATCACATGGACCCACCTGACTGGACATCTCCTGCCATGGCCTGGCACCCAGGAAATTCTGATACCCTCATCTTAGCCTATGGGGCAGCATCAAATGTATGCTGCAGAGTGGAGCATCAACACCTGCAGCCTGATTATAGGATCTCTCACCTGGCAGCATGCCACAGCACATCTGGTCAGGTTTTTCAGGAACACATATATGTTCTCAAATCAAGCCCATTAGTAAAGAGTATTATCTGCAACTTCAATTGCATAGTAGTGTGTTATCCAACTCCTTTTTCTCTCATCTGGTTGGCAATACCCATTCTCAAAATTACCACCAGAAAGCATCTGTATTTCATCTTCAAGGAGTCCCTTCAGGCGTGAGAGCCATCAGAGAGCATTCCCTTTGAGGGTGCACCTTTGCAATTCCAACACTCCCCCGGGGGTCGCACTAATTATCTCCATAAGGTCAATTCCACACTGCCTACAATCCTGGTGGGCCAACTTCTCAGGGGAATAGAAAACACCATAGAGTCACCTGAGGCCCCAGCTTGTCCTATACCATGTTCCACTGAATCTCTGCTTGGGACCTCATGCCATCTTCTAACATGGAGGATGGCATGGCAACCATATCCTCAAGTAGGATAAACACATCAGGGAGCCGTGCCATCCTGGCCAATGTCCTGAAGCCAGCTAAACGGTGGGATACATCACATGCCCATCCCTCTGGTACACCAGCACACCTGGCACACACACTTAAGCTGATGATTCCTCCAAAATAATCCCTGTCCCATGCCCCAGCATGAAGCACCACACCCACCCATCACCCATGCTCTTGGAAACAGTACAAGGCCACCTGGAGCAGGATGTTCCTGGACCCCTTGAACCCAGGACACCCAATTGAATGCACACCTTACAGTTTTATATCTATATCTGCAATCTCTGGAACTCACTTTTGGCCCCATGGAGACCCCTGATATATATATATACTATTTCCTAGGCTGCTCCCTACCCACTAAAATCAGAGCGATGGTGCCAAGGCAATCAATGCTATGCCATGCACTGCAAGTAACAATCCTGGGGCCTTTTACAGTAGCTCCTGTAAATGCTCAGAAAGGGGCCAAATGTATGGATTACAGTGTGTTGCACAATGCGACTGATCAGACCCCCCCTTTGCCCAATGTACAGCGTGTGTATCTGCAGCACAGCTTTTCTCCCAAGGACAGAACCCTAACCAACCAAAGCCCCTAAAAGCAACACAAGCCATTCTGCACTACCAAGGGGATGCACCTCCTACTTGTGACCATATTTCTGTTATCACAGGGACGTAGTGGCACAGTTTTTACTCACACACAGATTCAACCAACCATGCAGACTGTCACACTAAAGGCTGCAGTCCTTCCTTCCAGATCTAGCAGCCAGGGATTGGGATCCTTTTTGCCTCACTTGCTCAGCCATGCCAACCTATCCACCTGGACAAACTCCAGTCTCTTTGATACCTGAATAATACTGTGTCGCACATCCTGAGGGGTACACTGTCACATCCCATTCTTCCAAAAACAGGGATGAACCCTCTTCATCAGGCAAAAACTGATGATGCCCTGAGAGGATCCAACACTCTGCACCACTACTCTCCACCTGGGGCCATTAATTGCCTAATCAGGTCATTACTCCAGCCAGGGGCCCCCAATGATGGGCAGATGAATCCCCACTTCACCAGAAAAAGCAGAGTCACAGCAAACTTCAAAAATGTATTTTTTACTGAAATATTTCACTTTGCGTCATTGCAGTGTAACAAATAAAATTTATGCAGCAACATTTGGCACTAATAATAGCACACTCATCAAGCAGCCTCTATTACTAGCTTTACTATGGCTTACCCCACGTTACTATGCTTAGGGTGCTATGCCTCTAAAAGTGTGTTGGAGGGGGTCTATTATGTCATGAATTGCCACAGCCAATACATCACTTCTTCTCTGTGACCCACAATATGCCCAACAAGGGTCATGTACAGTACATTAACCAGTGAATACAGATACTACTTCCCTCTCGTCATTGGCTTGGCTTCTTTAAAGTAGTAGTTTGGGAGCAGGAAGGGAGTTATCACACAGCCACCAAAGACTCATCATCCTAGAAGGGCAAGAGTAGCTTTCCATCCCCCCCCAGCTGCTGGAGGTCTGACTCTGAGCAAGTAAGGAGACTACTGAGAAATATAGGAACTTCTTGTCTCAGAACAGGAAGATCAGGAGATAAAAGGGTGCAGAGGCAGTAAGTAAGTAAGTAAGTAGGGAGAGAAGAAAAAACAAAAACAAAAAAAATAGAGGAAAGAGTATTCCAAATAACTAACAGTTAGGTGGCCAGAGAAAAACATGATGGGAGTGGTGCAGTGCAGTGGCTGTGGAGCACCAGTCTTCCGGGAGATGTTTTGGAGGATGCAGTGTTGTCCCATCTGCAGACACCTCTCTGGGCTGAGGGAGGAGGTTGCTCATCTCCAGGCTCAGTTGGCCAGGATTTGTGGGACCTCCTCTCCCACCCAGGGACCACCAGGTTCACTGCCGTTGCCTCAGAGGTTGTCAAGAAAGAGGAGTGATTGGACCACAGTGGGCTCAGGGAGGGTGAGGGTGGTGGAACAGAGGCTCATCCCTCCAGTTGTACCTCTCCACAATTTCCATGCCGTTCTGGAAAAGTGTGGTTCCTCTATGGAGGCACCCACAGTGGAGACCAAGGAGGATGCTGGGAACCTCCACAAAGGAGACCCAAAGGAGGGTGGCATGGGACTCCACAGGGGAAGGAAACAACTCCTGGTGGGGGACTCTATTGTTAGGAAGATAAAACTGCGGGAGGAAGGGGAGAGGGAGGTAAGGTGCCTGCCTGGCGCCATGGCTTGGAGAGACAGGGAGAAAATCCTCAGGATCGTCGGAGCAGCTGCACAGGGGAGGGAGCTGGATGTCATTGTCCACCTAGGGACAAATGACGTGGCTAAGAAAGGGATCAGAGCAGTGCAAGAAGTGTTTGTGGAGATGGGGAGGGGCCTTAGACAAATAGCACACACAGTAACCTTCTCAGAGGTGCTGCCTGTCTATGGCATGGGTGAGGCTAGGGTGCTACACACCATGGGATTCAATCAGTGGTTGAAAAACTGGTGCAGAGCTCAGGGATTTGGCTTCATTGAGACTGGGGGTCCACCTGGAGGGATGCAGGCATATACTGGCATGATGGTCTGCATCTGTCCAGGAGGGAACCAGGATCCTAGGTGATAGGTTTAAATACTTCATTGACAAGTATTTAAACAAGCCAAGGGGGGAAGCACTGGAAAGGAGCAGGGAAATCCTAGCACCCCCCCCAAAATATCAGGGTACTAAGTGAGGTAGACACCAACATAGAGATGTCAATAGGGAGAAGTGCAGGGGTAAATGGAGAAGGTGACAAATGCAATAAGGACAGGGATGGGGCAAAAAGGGGTAAGGACATCAAGAAATGGAGGGTAATGAGTACCAATGCCCGTAGTCTGGGCAACAAGCTCCCTGAACTGGTGGTCTTGATGGAAAAGGGATACCTGGATATTGTAGCAGTCACAGAAACATGGTACACAGAGAACCATTACTGGGATGTTAACATACCAGGGTACACAACCTACAGGAGAGACAGGGAGGGCAGAAGGGGGGGGGAGTAGCTCTCTATGTAAGGGAAGGGATAAAAGCAACTGAACAAAAGAGTAAACAGGGAGAAGAGGAGGCACTGTGGGAATGGACAAGGATATGATAGAAGGCATACTTAGGATGGCAGAGAAAGGGGAGATACTGTTGATGGGGGACCTTAACATGCTAGATGTTAACTGGAGCACCTTTGCGGCAGCCACATCCAAAAGCAGGGCCATTCTTGATGCCCTTCAGGTGGCATGCCTCAAACAGCTAGCTTCAGAACCCACTTGTGAGGGAGCAATCTTAGACCCCATACTCTCAAATGGGGACAGTGAGAGGATCTCAGATCTAGAAGTGGGTAGCCATTTGGGAACAAGTGACCACTAAACAGTGTGGTTCATGATAAACTCTGCTACAGAGTCAAGCCACACAAAAGTGAGGGTTCTGGACTTCAGGAGGGCTGACTTTGGCAAGATGGGAGAGTGCCTTAGAAAAGCACTAGCAAACAGGCTAGAAGGATGGGTGGAGCAACAATGGGCAAATATCAAAACTGTCATCACAGAGGCAACAAGCCTTTGTGTGAATCAAATAAACAAATCAAAATGAAAGAAAAAGCCACTATGGTTCTCAAAAGAGGTGTCGGTGAAGGTTAGGGAGAAAAAGATAGCATTTAGGAAGTATAAGGAAACACAGAAGGAGCAGGACAGAAAACTGTACCAGTTAAGGCAGAAGGAAGCAGGGAGGGTAGTCAGAATAGCAAAGGCACAAACTGAGGAAAAGATAGCTAACTCGGTTAAGAAGGGGGATAAAACCTTTTTATAGGTATATCAGGGAGCATAGAAAGACAAAGGGAGGGATAGTGAGGTGGAATAGAATGGATGGTGGGTGGGCAGAGAGTGACAGTGATAAAGCAGGGATACTGAAAGAATACTTCTGTTCAGTATTCACAAAAGAGGAAATGGGGGAGATGCCTAATTCAATTAACAGAAGCACTCTGGAGAGGGGGGGTTGATCCCAGTCCTTTCACAGAAGAAAGGGTTCTGAAAGAACTCCTAAAACTGAAGGTGGACAAAGCAATGGGGCCAGATGGAATTCACCACAGAATTCTAAAAGAATTAAGCAGAGAACTAGTGACACCACTGACTACGTTTTTTAACAATTCATGGGAGGATGGTGTAGTACCTGAGGACTGGAAGAAGGCGGATGTGATTCCCCTTCACAAAAGTGGGACCAAGACGGATACAGGAAACTACAGACCTGTCAGTTTGACCTCTGTGTTAGGGAAAGTGATGGAATCACTTCTGAAGGAAAGGATTGTTGAGTACCTAGCGGCCAGTGGGGCACAGGCCCCAAGGCAGCATGGGTTCACAGCGGGAAGGTCATGTCAGACAAATCTAATTGATTTCTTTGACTGGGTGACCAAAGTAGTAGACCAGGGAGGGGCTGTGGACATGGCCTACCTAGACTTTAGCAAGGCATTTGACACAGTCCCACACAAAAGATTAGTAGTCAAATTAACCAGTCTGGGAGTGGGTCCCAAGGTGGTAGCCTGGGTAAAACATTGGCTGAACAACAGGACACAGAAGGTAATTGTAAATGGAGTCCACTCTGAAGAAAGAGAGGTTACTAGTGGGGTACAGCAGGGTTCAGTACTGGGTCCAGTCCTTTTTAATGTCTTTATAAGTGACATTGCAGAGGGACTGGAAGGAAAAGTATGCCTCTTGGCAGATGACACAAAGATTTGCAACAGGGTTGATACACAACAGGCGTGGAAAGGATGAGAAGGGACTTGGCAAGGTTGGAGGAATGGTCATAAGTATGGCAGCTTGGGTTCAATGCAAAGAAGTGCAAAGTAATGCACCTGGGAAACGAAAACCCAGGGGAAAATTACACAATGGGGGGGGGGAGGTAGTAGCAACAACAAAAATGAAAAGAGACCTTGGGGTAATCATATCAGATGACTTTAAGGTTGGCAAGCATTGCGAGAAGGCAGTAGGGAGGGCTGGGGGGATACTGGGATGTACAGGGAGAGGTATCACCTGCAGAAAACAGGAAGTTGTTATCCCCCTGTACAGACAGTTGGTGAGACCCCAACTGGACTACTGTGTCCAGTTCTGGAGACCCCATCTCCGCAGGGACATAGACAGGATGAAGGCAGTTTAGAGGAGGGCAACTAAAATGGTGCAGGGTCTGCAAGAGAAGCCATATGAGGTGAGACTAAAGGAGCTTAATATGTATACCCTTGAGGAAAGGAGGGAGAGGGGGGACATGATAGAAACGTTTAAGTACCTCAGTGGAATCAACAAAGTCCAAGAGGGTAGCATCTTTCAGAAAAAGAGATGTGCAAGAACAAGGGGACACAATTTGAAGATAGAGGGGGACTGCTCAGGGGCAATGTGAGGAAGTATTTTTTCACAGAGAGGGTGGTGGACGCATGGAACAGCCTTCCTGAGGAGGTTGTGGGGTCTAAAACTGTGGGAGATTTCAAGAATGCATGGGACAGACATAAGGCAATTTTTGTGGGGGGGTAGGAAGAAACAGGCTGTTGATTAAATAGGATCTGCAGCTTATCCTGCAGGTAGGGAAATGGGTAGACTAGGTGGGCCAATCGGTCCTTATCTGCCATCAAAGTCTATGTTTCTATGTTTCTAGTACTATATATAGCATTTATGTTTATACAGGATAAGAATTTTAATGCAAATATGCCTTATTTACAAAGGTGTCCTGTAAAGTAACATTCATAATATTGCATACAGTATCAAAAACATTAAAAATATTTACAAAACATTGACTAGTGTATACAAGTTACATATAATACCTACTGTACCCTAATATCTACTAGAACCTGTCCACAAGGTACAAATCATGTATAATTTTAATCACACATTTTGTTATGTGGAAGAACAGCAAAACCTCACTGAACGCAATCAACAAGTAAAATGCTAGATGCCCTCTCAGATCACTGTCCCATCACAGCTGGGGTGCCCCAAGGCTTAATCTTGGGAACTCTACTTTTCAGCCTAGTTCTCAATGATCTCCCTACTTCATGCCCTGACCATGTCCTCTTGTGTGTGGAGAACGCTGTAGTGTTTTCAAGACAGCCCAACCCAGCGGTGCTTGAAATACAAATGCAGAACAGCTTCTCAGTTGTGGAGTCATGGTTCCTAAGCCACAAGTTCCTCCTAAATTACAAGATGACAAAGACCATGCTGTTTGCCACATCCAGAAACAGACACAAATCCTATCACTTGCAAATTCGTAACAAACAAAATGAAGCATTGGATGTGGTCAGTACCTTTAAATACCTTGTCATAACCCTCGACAGTACCCTCTCATACTCTCAACATATTGGTTTGGTTGCAAAAGCTGTTAACTGCAGGATTGGCCAGCTGTACAAACATAGGCACTGCATAACTGATGAAGCCCTTAAACTCACTGTGACCAGCTCCATCCTATCTATAGATTATGGTCTGGTGGTCTATGGCGCAGCAACCGATACAACTCTACATAGAAGCAGGATAGCCCTTAACAAATCCTGTAGACTGATCCTAAAAGCCCATCCACTGACACATACTTGCAAGCTATACTCCCGCACTGGTTGGGTTAACTTGGATAATAGGATTCATTACCAATTTTGTCTCCTCACTAAGAAAGCCACTCTGAGCCTCTCTACCCCAGGGGTGCTTGGCCTACTCCTCCTCCTCCCAAACCACAGTAGCAGGAACACTAGAAATTTGAACAGTCTGTTTCTAAACGTGCCCTTCTGCCGAACCTCCCAAGGTCAACAATCCTTCAAATTCAGGGCCCCTTAATGGCTAAACTCCCTAAGCACAGACCTCCTGTTCAGTACTAACATTGGCTGCTTTAAAATGAACCTGAAAATTCACCTGGCATCCAACAACCCTAAGTGTGATTGTGATTGTTTGCACTTATTCCCCCCTCCCAAGCACTGACACTCTTTCCCTTCCCCTCTCTTACCCTTTTCCCTGACAAGGCTTCCGTAGCTGCTTTTTGTCCCCAGACCACTTCCAGCACATTAAATTCTTTCCCTCTCCTCTCTTACTCCCTAGCCCTGCCCCCCATGCCCAATCTCTACTCTATACTTACTTCTCCTCCATTCCCTCTCCTTAACCAGGCTAAACATATTGTAGGATATTTTTACTGTTCTCGTTTGTTGTATACCATACTCGCTGATTTGTAACCTCCTTGAAATGAATGTATCTAAGTCTCTTGTTTACACGCTGTATCTCTGCTTTTGTAAGTCCTTGTTGTTTGTCTGATGCGGATCCTTTGCAAATGATGCCATACTCATTGATTTGTAACATCCTTGAAATGAATATATCCAAGCCTCATGTTGTTTACACGCTGTATCTCTGGTTTTGTAAGTTCTTATTGTTTGTCTCTGATGCAGAACCTTGGCAAATGATGCCATACTTGCTGATTTGTAACATCCTTGAAATGAATGTACCTAAGCCTCTTGATTACATGCTGTATCTCTGGTTGTGTAAGTCCTTATTATTTGTCTCTGATGTGGAACCTTTGTAAATGAGCTTCTAACTCAAAGGTATTAATTCCTAGTTTCAATAAATAAAGTAAAAGTATGCACGTAATATATTAAGTATGCTGGGCATTATAATTAAACAAATGAGGATACAGCCCCATAAAAGTAGAGTAGAATATAATCTTCAGCACCCAAGAAACTCCAGCACCGCTCACTGCAAACAAAACAAAGAACTCATAAAGCCATTCAGAACAAGCTCAAAAGCATGTTTAAAACATAATTTATTAGTAGAAAAATTTCACTTCACTCTAGGCCCACACAAAAATATTCCAGATACATCACCAAATAGATCACAACATTATATTAATCCATGTCAACAATAATTTACAAGTGGAGATATAGTTTGAATATTTCACAGTTCTGTACCCTGCAATAAATCAGGTCTCTCAAAAGCTTTTTTAGATGGCATGCAAATTACGAAATTACCAACAGATAAAGGCCTTATGATCTATCGAGTCTGCTCAATTGTGTAGCTAGCAGTCCTTATACTGCAGCTGCCCCTCCCTCCCCTCCTCTCCCCGAGACCCTCCCCCTTACCCTGTCCCATTCCCTTTTAAAGCAGCCCACAGTTCTACATGATAGTACTTAAGCAGGGAATGAATTTCACCCAGTCACCACCCTCTCTGTAAAAAAGTGTTTTATCTTTTCCCTCCTGAACCTAAACCCTCCAGCCTCAGATTATGGCCTCGAGTGACCCTCCCCTCCCTCAACCTGAAAAGACCCTCCATTCCTGTCTTGTTTATTCCTTTCCTGTACTTGAAGATTTCTATCATATCCCCCCCTCCTCCTCTCCTCTCCTCTCCTCTCCTCCAGGGAGTACATGTTCAACTCCCTCAGCCTGCTCTCATATAGTAAGTCCCTCAGCCCCTGGACCATCTTTGCTGCCCTGTGCTGCACCCCCCTCCAGTAACCTAATGTCCTTCCTCAGGTATGGGTGCCAGAACTGCACATAGTACTCCAGGTGTGGCCTAACCAATGACCTATACAGTGGCAGGCTCACCTCCCCCTTCTGGAGGATATACCTCATATAATACAACCCAGCATACTGTTGGCCTTTGCAGCTGCCTCCTACATTGTGCTGAGTTATTCATGGAGCCTATCATGATCACCCCTAGATGGTTCCATGTCATAACGGTGATTGCAGAAAGAAGATCACTGTTACGGCGAGTGTACATTGCCAAAAATCAATTTTGATGATGCACACTTGCAGCGCGGACAAAAACAGTTCCCAAGACCTACAGGTCTCATTGTTAATGCAGGGGGCTGCACCCCTCGCACCCTCCTACTTAAGGATTGTCAACTCCAGTGGAGGGTGCATGTTGGGGAGGTGAAAAACATAAAAAAATACATGCCACCTGGTGGCAAAAAAAAACCCCACACCGCACCAGACCTGAACCTTGTACCCCACTCCTCCCAGCCAACTGCCCTCCCCAGCATGCTAGTGGACCAGCTCGGCAGCTGCCTGCCACACCCCCTCCCACATACCATCCCTCCCCTGCCTCACCCCCCCCACATGTGCACACGCATATACCCAGTATTTCCTTTGTGGTATTAGCCCACCCCAGTATCCGGTCACCTCCCTGCTTGGTAGCCATGAACACAGGCACCGTAACTGAGTCACCATTTTTGTTGGCGCCCAATTTCAGTCACCTTGTTCACTGGATACCACCCCTCCCGAATCCTTCTCTTTTTTTGTCGTGGTTAACTGAACTCCCTTCCCCAGCTAGTAGCTTATCCTTGGGTTGTTAGCTCTGAAATATAGCACCTTGCACTTTTTGGCATTGAACCCCAGCTGCCAAGTAGCCGACCACATCTCCAACTTTGACAGATCATCCTGCAACCCCTGCCACCCTGCTACATCATCCACTACTGCTCCCATCTTGGTGTCATCTGCGAACAGACTGATCTTGCTCTTGATGCCTAGCAAGATATCTGCTATGAATATTCCAAACAACACCGGCTCCAGTACAGAGCCCTGTGGCACCCCACTTGTCACTGCCCTTGGATATGAAATCTCCTCTCCCACCACCACCCTTTGCTGTCTCCCATGCAGTCAGTTCACTACCCATCCCACCATCTTTGCCCTTTCCCTGTGCCCTCCAGTTTACTTCCTAGCATCCCATGTGCACTGAATTGAATGACTTACTAAAGTCCAGGTACAGGACATCCACTGCATGGCCCATGTCTAATTGCCTAGTTACCCAGTCATAGTAATCCACCAGGTTGGTCAGACAGATCTGCTCAAGACAAATCCATGCTTTCTACCATCCTACAATCCATTAGTCTCCAAAAGGGATACCAGCCTCTCCTTCAGGATCATTTCCATCAGCTTTCCTACAATGGATGAGAGGCTTACCGGCCTGTAGTTCCCTGGTTCATCTTTGAGGCCACTCTTATGGAGGGGTACCATGTGTGCTGTCCTCCAGTCCTGAGGTTCAATCCCTGAGTCCATGGAGGCATTGAACAGGTCTGCCAATGGCTCTGCCAGGACATCTACCAGTTCCCTCAGTATCCTGGGGTGAATGCCGTCTTGCACTGGTGCCTTGTACACCCTTAATGCTCACAAGCCGTCCAGTACCCTGCCCACTGTGATTTCCCCATCTGTCACCTCCTCCCCAATGTGCCTGCCCTCCCACTCCCCTTGGGTACAGCCCGTCCTTTTTCCTTAGTAAATACAGAGCAGAAGTACTGCATTAGCATATGAGAATGTGATACGTAATCAACCTTTAAACTCCCCAGTATGCTTGTCTGCTTAAGTAGTTTTAAAAGAACAAAGCTGCAAGAAGGTGTGAAATACCACATTTACCTTCAGTGAGTTTTACAAGCTATCTGAGTTGTAATTCATTTTTTCCCCCTTTAAACTCCATTCGGTTTATAACTTTCCAGAGAGTTTCTGCAGGGTATTTGTTATTTTAGCATAGAGATACATGATATAAATGGTTGATCTGACATCATATTCTCATATACTAATGCAGCTCTCTGGGACAATGTGATTTCAACAACCATGAAATGGACCCTCCCAGGAGAGTGACAGGGTCTAGTATGAAGTGTGGAAACTAACTGAAGCAGTTGCATACATCTTTAACAGCTACATGAAAAGAGTTGTTTGTTGACATGGAAACAAATAATATTTAGAAGCTATGAGGGTGCAATTTTCCTTTAATGCCCTGTGCCAGCCTGAGCTCTCTAGACACCTTGGCTGCTCTGACTGCTCTTGTCACCTCCTTCGACTCCTTCAGGTAATCCTCTCTGTCCTCCCCTTCCCTGTTTTCTGAACCTCCTAAAGGCATCTCTTTTCTTGTATTCATTTAATATTTCCTTACTTAGGGCTTGCTTAAAAGCCATCAGACATTTGGTATTCCTGATTTCAGGTTTGATGGAGTTCCATATCTTAGGTACATTATAGCTTGACTCCGTTTTACTATAATTGCTCAGAATCTTTGGAGTAGCCAAACCATTAGTTTTTAACTGTCTAACTTTACGTTAATTTGTTGGAGTATTATACTCTGAGTTGTTTTTCCAGGCTTTAAACCCCCTGATCTTTATGTTTGTTTGCAAAGAAAGTGAACATGTTTTACCAATCTGCTGTAAAAGGTTTTTTTTAGAGTGTGCCTATTCTCTACCTATCACAGCTTCAGAATATCAACTCTCCTCCCTAATTCTGACCACTCTGTACCTTTCTCCTCCCTTTCTCTTTCAAGCCTTGCCCAATCACAATGCTGCACAATGCAAGCCGCAAGGATCTTGTTTAGGTCCTTTTTCTGACTGTTGAAAAATTACCCTGCTTACCATTCCACATATATGGTATTATTTACTTCATTCATATGTGATGCAATTTGATGCTTTGCTTCTCATGAGATGGCAGAGATGTTGCACAACTCATATCATTTGCATACCCATGATACCCTGCATTTGCATACCCATGATACCCTGCTTGAAACTCATGGAATTAATGTATTCTCATGTGTGGTAAAATGCAAATATAACATGTTCTAACATCTTCCTATACTTACACTGATCACTTTAGGTAAAGACCTGTGTTACTCTGCTTACCTATGTTTTGAGCCAAAACAATTAAAGCATTTTGCTCATTACAACATACAGGTGTAAACCCAGGGGTTGGGTCGATGGTATTTTTCTGTTATTAGTACTGTGTGATGCCTTCGTATGGAACCCCCTATCTGGGACCTGGATTCAGAGAGAAAATTGTTACTCGGCATATTAACTAGGTTTGTCACTCTGCACAGGGGCACCCAAGTAATCTGGACACAGGAAGCAATAACTGAAATGTCCAAACCAGGAGTTGGAATTGTAAAGTGTGGCTTTTATTCACAACACAACTGAACAATAAAGCATAGATGGACCCTAACGGGGCTACACTCCCTGGAATGCAGATTTATCCTGACAGACACACAATTCTTCTCACACAGTCCCTTGTAAAACAAAACTACACCACCTGGTTCCCCGTCGAAGACTGTCCCTGACAGCATTCTTCTGATACAGCTGGGTGGACATCTTCCGGAAAATGACAGGAGAGCACATCTGGAAACTGCTGGGATGATGTCTTCTAAGAGATGGAACACTGGAACAGGAAAAAAGGAAAAACCGCTTTTCTGAAGTTGTCCCGCATCTCAGGCAAAGAATCAGGATACAGCTGGGCTGGTGTCCTCTCTGGATCTGAAGTCATCTGGTGGACCAGGCGATGTAATGTGGAAGGCCAGTACACTGCAGAACTGATGAATGTGGGGCACCTGAGTCCTGGAACACCAGACTGGTGGAACAACATAAGTACGGCAATGGCTGGCTGGCAGCACTGGCTACTACTACTACTGCTCTGCTCTCCATTTGGTAGGCATGGGCACATTCACAGGAAGGTCTTTGCATTGTGGCCAATAACACAATGGGTCAGGTGCATGAATTACTACCCCATCTGGGTGCTCATATTCCACACTGTGAAAGGTTTCATGTCCCTCTCCATCCACAAATCAAACAGTGTCCTGCCTCGTTTCCACTGGCCATATTTTACTTGCAACATTCTGTCTCTAACATATTTATTTGTACCAGGATGCACATATTTTATTGCCTCTTCCATAATCCAGGATTTCCTGCTTTTCTCAGTCTCCTCCCAGACTCTCAGAGGAAAGGTAGGAAAGCGTATCCTATAGATTTCATTCACTTTCCTACTAACCAGTCTTTCCTCTTTACTACACTTGGTCAACCTGAGACCTCTGGCCTGGCTTGGGGGTGGTCAGTCCTGGTTCAGCCAGCTACGCATACTCAATGTGACACAGAATGGGTCTTTAACTCTTCCTTGTGGTGGCAGAGCTGTAGAGTCACTACTCTCTTCTATCGGTTCCTCTGAGGCAAGAGCTTGAGGCTGTGGATCCATACCTTCTTAACTAGGCCACACAGGTTTCCCCCTCTTCTTCTTCTTCCTTGCTAAGAATCTGTGTCCAGGAGTGAGCAGTCGTCCTCACTTCTGAGACTGTCCACTCTTTGCTGAGCACAGAGTTCGATACCTCCCATTCAAGGGCCTCCCTTGTTTCGTCTTCTCCTATGAGACTTGGACTGGGCCCTTTTGCCCATGGATCTGCTGATGCTCTTTCTGCACTGTCTCTCAGTGACCTGGACTCAGACACATCAGAACTCTGTGCTGTCTGTCAATCAGCACCCTCTAGTTTTATGCCACACTCTGCTGAACTTCCCTCATCAGGCTCTGCCTGGTGCTGTGTGCTGTCAACTGCAGGTTCTTGAAGCTTTGTCCATGTGGGAACCAAACAAATCTTGGGTGCTTTAGTCAAGCTATATTCCTCTAGGCACCCAGAACAATGAGGTACCATAAAGATGTCCCTTCCAGCATTTAAGCACATCACACATACTCATACCAGATATCCAGGAATCACCACATGAGGAGGTAGTCATCCCCCGTAGTAATATATCTCAATATCTCTCAACTTGTTAACTTCTTCTACTATCATAGCCCTGGCATAATCTGGGTAATGGGCTGGTCCTGAAGCCATGACTGCAGAGAAAAACAAACAACACTCACAGTTATTTTAAGTCCCACTTGTTTAGAAAAACTTCTACAAAATGGCTCCTCTGCTGCTGTGTTTACATTACTACCCCACCCTGTAATGGAGAAGGCAGTACTCCTGTGCATCAACATTCTGTTTATGAGTCAAGCCACTGCGCATCCAATTTACACACTCTACTGATAAATTTGCTCAAACTGTACAAATTTGCACTGTTCTCTCTCTCTCTCTCTCTCTCTCAGCGCACTTACATGATTTATTATGGACTTTTCACTTGCTGAAGTCACTGCTCTAGCTTACAGTCCCCTAAAGCCACAGTATTTCATCACAAAGGATTTCCTGTATTTCTTGCTGCATCTCTCATACAACTCACATTCTCTCACATGGCTTGGAAAATTATACTGTTGCTGAACCTATAATTATACTCACAGCCTGTTGCTTAGAATTCTTGCTTTAGCTTAAAAAACTTGCACAGTCCTTTTCTGCAAAATGATCCACTGCTACACACAGATTCAGCTGGCTTTAGTTAAAATCACACAGTTTGAGCTATTAGCTTGGTTGGTACTCACTGTTATCAGTAGCTTGTTTTGTCAATGGAAAAACGGCCTGCAGCCAGTCTTGGAGGCCTCTGGAAGGAAGCGGGCTGGCAGTCCTGTTGATTGTCCCTCTGAACACCATCCTTTTTTTCCTATCAATTGAGATGTGGATTGAGCCTGAATTTAAACAGAAAAGTCCAATTTTAACTGTTTTACAGCATTTTCAATCACCGCGACGCTCCTCCTAGCAAGCCTGCTTGCACACTCCACTCACTCTCCCTCTCGAACGCTGTGCAGTCACTCTACAGCTGGCTTGGGGGCAGGACTGATTGCAGTCTCACCAATCACTTGTCACCATGCAAATGAGCCTCTTTCCTCTCGAGCTCTTCTCCTCCATGGCGATTGTCGATCAGGCAAAATTTAAACTGCAAACCACACTTTTTTTTTCTCAACTGTAGCTCCTTGGTGGGAGCACCATTTCAACCATTTTTCATGACATTTTAGTCAGTGACTACTCGTAGTCCATATTTCAAGCATTTCCAATGTCTAGGGAAGAAATCTTCTTTTGCTACCCACAGTTTTCCACACTTTTCTCTGTCACACAGTACTTTTAAAAGCTGACAAACGCTGTAATTTGATGCAGGACAAGGGCATACACACTCGGGCTTTACTGCTCCTTGGTAAACAGTTGGCACATTTTCAGCAGCACATAGACAGCAGCACACAGTGGCACATTCAGTTGACAATTGCTTCTACTTTTTGGGCTACCTACCGCCAGACAGCCAAAACGCTGGCCACTATCCGAGCAACCTTTCTTGTGTTTTCTCCTAAAATGAAAGCCAAATCCCAGTGGTAACCTCCATTTTTGTAACCCCAGGGGTTGGGTTGATGGTATTTTTGTGTTATTAGTGCTGTGCAGTGCCTCCATATGTAACCTTCTACCTGGGACCTGGGTTCGGGGAGAAAACTGTTACTTGGCATATTGGCTAGGTTTGTCACTCTGCACAGGGGCACCCAAGTAATCTGGACACAGGAGGTAATAACTGAAATGTCCAAACCAAGAGCTGGGATTCTAAAGCGTGGCTTTTATTCAGAACACAACTGAACAATAAAGCATAGATGGACCCCCATGGGGCTATACTCCCTGGTAATGCAGATTCATCCTGACAGACACACAATTCTTCTCACACAGTAACCCTCAGGTTCTGAGTCTCCATTGGCTCTCAGCCCAACTGGTACTCTTCTCAGAACTTCCAGCTTGGCACCCCGGTCAGCATCCTGGACTTCTATCCATTGGGCAGGGATAGTTTCTTGGTGGCTCCCTACAACCACCCATGAGCACATCCAGGCTTCATAAAGGGAATACTCTCAACAATCCCCCATTTCGGTACTTTCTTCAAGCACTGGCCAAGTACCTGAAAGAAAGCAACAGGTGTCCCAAAGCGAACCCGTAGAGGTGAATTAGGTTACTCCAAATGGGGTGTCTCCCACCTCTTGCTCCCATAATTCATACCCGGCCATTCCTTTGTCCTAAAACACCTCTTCTCTGAAAAAACTTTATTGTTGTAGATTATCACTTTAAATGTAATTCACATTCAATCTACAGTCTTTGAAACTCCAGTGTGCTGACTTGAAGCATACTTATTAAGTGGCTATGTCCATCCCTGTAGACCCCCACTGATTAAAGATGTCCAAATCCCACACTCCTTAAGCACTGTACTTTGCTGTCCTTTCCTGACCAGCAGTAGGAGATACTTAAAACACACAGTCTCTGGTGAAACATTGGCCCTTAAAAAGAGCAGACTCACCCCTGATTGCAGGTGCCCCACAGGCTTCTCTCACAGGAAAACCAATCGAAATCTTCAAGGTGCCACAGCACAAACATCAAGCAGCTTTCTTCCTCTAGCCGGGCCAGGGGATTGCCCTTGGAAGCTGGCTGTTGGCTCCCCCCATCCCCGCAAGGAGGGGGGCCCAAACCAACTGAGAAATGGTCTCCACCACTTCAATACTAGTTTTTCTGCGTCCTTCTTATGGTGAGAACACACACCACTCACAAACAGTAGCTCTGATTAGAGCTGAGGGCTCTGAGGTACTGCACACTGCAGTACACCTTCTCCCTCCACTGAGTCTCCCACTAGACTAACTACCTCCCAATGTTCTAGTTAACTCCCAGCCACAACATTCCAATGTGGCTTATGCTGCTGTGAGAATTCTATATGATGTCATCCCTCAGTCTCAGCTAAGACTGAGAACAGAGTGAGGCAGTATGAAATCCATTTAACTGGAGTTTCACAAGCTGCCTTCCCTGCCTGCCAGTAGATCTAACTGGGATTCTTGTAACCCTGGGTGACGGGGGGGGTACACAGGAAATAAAAAAGGCTCAGCTAGCCAATGGAGGTTTATTTATTTATTTGAGATTGATCAGTAAAGACATTCTGAGCCATAAAGCTAATTTCCAGATGCGTCCTGGGGTGAGGGGGTGCAGGGGTAAGGGATGAATACAGCAAATGTAATAAATCACTCACCCTAGCCAAATCCCCTACTGTTTGGAAACAAGTTCTGGTAACCCCTGTTTATAGGAGTGGGGATAGGTCCAACATTGCTAAATATAGGCCCATATCAATCCTGTCCCCACTATCTAAAGCACTGAAAAGGATTGTGGCAGACCAAATAACCAACTACCTACATAAGCACCAGCTGCAATGTCCCCAGCAACATGGCTTCTGAAAGAATCACAGCATGGCCATCGCTCTGGTTGATTGCACCAACTCTGTGCACCAAGCTCTTGATGAAAGCAAATTAACTTGGTCAGTCTTTATTGACTTAACAAAGGTGTTTGACACAGTCAATCACCCTCTCCTCTTGGATCAACTAAAGTACATGGGGATGGCCACAAATGCTGTGGACTGGTTCGATGACTACCTGTCCGATAGATCCCAAAAAGTAAAAATTGACAAAGTCATATCAGGATACAAAGAGGTGTTCATAGGTGTCCTCCAAGGATCAATTCTGGTACCTCTCCTATTTAGCTTGTTTTTGAATGATCTTCCCAAGGCTTGTAACAGCAAAATCATCCTGTATGCAGATGATGGTATTCTCCTCAGTAGCAACCCCCACATTGAACATCTTGAACAGGAACTCCAGACCTCCTTCCACAAGATTGAGGATTGGTTCAGTGCACATAAGCTACTCATCAATTATAAAAATACTAAAACACTGCTTCTATCCAGCACACAGCTAAAGAAGAGATTCCCTGTCCTATCCATCAAAAACAAAGCCAAATGCACTGCTCGAACAGGTTTGTTCATTCATTTAAGTACCTGGGTGGCAAAACTGACGATAACCTATCTTATGTTCAGCATATAGATATGGTGGTCAAAGTTGTTAACTCTAAGCTCAGAGTCTTACATATATATTGGAAAAAACTCACTCCAAATGCCCTCCACCTCTCTGTTACCAGCTTGATGTTATTCATCATTGACTTTGGGCTGGTGGCTTATGGATCAGCCATGAAAACTGCTCTGCAACAGGTGGCAACAGCACTAAACAAGGCGTGTAGACTTGCCACTAGTGCTGACCGACTCGCCCACACCTGCTCTCTGTACTGTCAGGTGAACTGGCTGTCACTGGAGCATAGAATAAAATTCCAAACCTGCCTACTCGGCAAGAAGGTGCTTCTGGGCTCCTCTCCCCCTACATCTCTGACCACCTCTACCAAGCCGACCCAAAGCACAGAACCAGGAGTAAGGCATTGACTGTGCTTGCTGTACCTTTCCACAGAACCGCACATGGGCAGCAGGCCTTTGTGTAGAGAGCCCCTCTGTGGCTCAATGAGTGCCTGGAAGTCTCACAAGGAACTGCAAGCTTGCTAGCCTTTAAGTCTGAACTTAAAAAAGAACTCCTCTCCAGGAATGCTTGTGACTGTCCTAGTGGCACTTAAGTTGGCTCTTGCCACACGAACACTCCTCTTGCCTACATCGTCCACCCCTCAATTTTTGCTCTAAGCAGCCTATATCATCTGCCCCTAAACCTCACCTCCCCCCTGTACACCCACCACAGTCCCCCCACCTCCTTACCTGTTCTCGCAGACCACACGTCATACTTTCCAGACCCCATCCTCTCCTTCCCTTCCCCCTTAACTTCATGTAATCACCCATTACTTTTGGCCCCTTCCCCCTTCTATTGTCACCTACCTTTAGGCTTTCTCCAACCTTCCTTACTGTTTCCATTTCACACCCCCACGTTTCTGTTCTGACAAAGTCTTTCTATCAGACTGCTAACCTTTCCCCTCACCTCTACCCCTCTACTCCTCACTGGCCACATCTCATACCCTCTCCTCTCCCTCCCCCTAAACTTCTTGTAATCACTTATCATCATTGGCCCCCCTACCCCTTTCTGTTGCCACCTACCCTCATGCTTTCTCCAGCCTTCCCCCCTGTTTCACATCCAACCCCTCACTTTCTTCTTTGATAAATTTTTCTACCAGACTGCTAACCTTTCCGTTCACCTCTGCTTCTCTTCTCCCATCTGCTCCTGGTTCTCCCTTGAATGCGTCTACTCTCCCCACTGCCAGGGATCAATTGCACCTTAACTATCTCCCTATATTAATTGTTATTGTTTCACCTCAATGAACTGTTTGTTTATTATCATGTGCATTACATTATGTATTTTCAACTATTTGTTTTTATTCTCTGACGTGGAACCTTTGTAAAAGAGCTTCTGCTAAAAGGTTATTTCTGAATAATTAATAAATACAATTTGCTAATACACAATTCATACAGTAATATACATTAACAAGGCAAATAATAATAATTCAGGATTAAAACATCAGAAGGTGTAGCACCAGTCACTTACAAACAGTATTGTCAGGAATATAAGACAGGAAAGGAGATCAAACAAGCAGAAAAGGGAGAAATAGAGAAGCAAGATGGTGGGGTGAGATAGTACAGAAAGGGAGGGGGAAGTAGAGAGAATAAGGAGAACAGAATAGTGTTACAGAGTAGGGGTTGCAGCAGGTGGAGAAGAGTGTAAGCATGGAATAAAGGGAGGGATGGGGTACAAAGGGTAACTATAGGGTGGGAGTAAGTAAGAAGAAGGGTGGGAGAGAGAATTTGGAAAGTGGAGGGGAGGGAAAGGAGGAGAGGAAGGAGGGTCTGGTATGGGGAGGAGAAGAGTGCAGGGGTAGGAGTAGATGGAGAAAGGTGAAGGGCATAGGGCTAACGGCAATAACAGGAGAGCAGTGTGGTCATGGAGTAGAGAGGAAAGGGAGTGTTTAGAGGTAGCTGAGTGGATAGTTTGAGGAAGGGAGTTCCAGAGATTAGGAAGGCAGTAAAAGAAATCAGACTGGCCAGCCAGGGATTTACGAGAGGGGATCAAGAGTGAATGATAACCAGAGTTACAGAGCGTAGCCAACCAGAATTTAGAAAAAAATGAGGCACAGTGGGTGAGGTGGCAGTTGTTACACAAGGTCCTTGCACCCTTATTGGTACCCTCAGAGGTACACCATAGACAGCTAGTGCTTAGGCATATGTTATACTAACATATAGGGCTAAGGGCATCTACCATATAAGAGTAGATGTCAGGATATGTACGCATATTGTTGTAATACACTTTGCTTGCTAATGCACATATTCTTCTATGTATTTTCTGTGTATTTCTTACTTATAAGATGTTAGGACACTTGTGTTCTTGGAATAATTATGATATGTAAGTCAACATTGTCACCTTTTGGTGATTTGTACTACTACACTGAGTTATGTAAGACTCTGTATAAGAACTCTTTTGTTTCACAAACTGTTGACTGCTACAAAATTATATAATGTTATCTTGGACCATGGAGCCTCCTCTAGTTTAGCCAATAGGGCTCATCTCTGTAACTAGAAATGTTTCTATCTTACAGTAACCATAGTAATTATCATAGGTATATAATGTGATACACTAGTCGAGTACCTCGGAGATTCCAGGCTTCCAGTTCATATTGGTAAGAACTGCTTAGGACAACTGTGATTTTATCCTTTTTGGTAGTAATAAACAAGTTTATTACTCTAATGCAACTTGTCTGTGATTACTTGCATTCCCAATATTGCCAAAAACCTGAAAGTGAGGTTTAGACCTCCTGACAATTGGTGACTGTGGCAGGACGGTATTTGGTGTTAGTAAGTTTTCACTAGTTGCTATAACTTTTCCCTTTCCCACGTGGAGAGTAGGTGTACATTCCCATATCACCTCTCCTGTTTTAAAACTGGTTGGTAGTCACTTACAAAGTCTGGCTGTTTTCATTTCGGGTGTGGTCGATATCAACTCTACTCACTCCATGACAGCTTTAAATTGTAAGCCTACAAATCTTACAGTAGCCTGACTGTGCATAAAGTGCTCCTGCTGTAAATCAATACATAGCATGGCACCTTTTTCACAGTTTAATTTTTCGTTCCTTCCCTCACAATGGCCACCGTATCAAATATCTGCGCAAAACTGAGACTCAATGTCTCAAACTTCCTTGCCTCCCATGGAGAATGGGCTGACTTCACGTGGGACACAAGTCAATCCAACAACCCTATACTGGGGATTTCAACCCAGTACACAAAGACTAGACAATCAACCAATAAGCCTCAAGCTAAAGGGCTGATGGTCGCAACACTCTCTACGCTGCTCTAAAAGCCTCTGAAGCAAGGTTTCAAACCCTTAATCTACAAATTTCATCTCTTAAGCAACAGATGGGTTTGCAAAAAACAGAATGTGTTAAACTGCAGCAGAATTTGGAGTCTAAACTTCAAACTCTGCAAAATAAAAAAAGTCATTTTTGCATCATTCAGCTCAAGCTAGAAAACAAAAACTTTGTATGTTAAAGCAAAAGTGTAAAAGTTTAAGATAAGATAAAAAACAGACATTGCATATACATGACTTGTTAAGTACTGCAAATGTTCAGTTAAGTACAAAAATGGGAGAACTACAGCACAAGATAAACCAGGTACGTAATGACTTAAAAGTGGCTACTAGGGACAATCGCAAATTAAGCACCACATATAAAGTATTGCAAAAGCAAATGCAAGATGAGGTTGATATAAATGTTGCAACTGTAAGTCATGCTAAATGTAAAACTAAGATGGCGAAACTGCGACATCAGCAAAAGGTTCTGGCTAAACATGTTAAGTTGATAGTCGGCGTAGCCCCTGCCCTACACACGTCATCTAAAGGGGAGGTATCAGATGATGACATCTTTCAGTACAACACCCAGTCACACCCCTACTATGGCCCACAAACCCCACCCAGCTATCCACAACATGGCAGGTCCCCACTCCACCCACACCATGTCATACATTGTCAACGTCGTGATGCCCATCATGGAAGACGCCAACACGGCGGCACCCATGATAGGTGGGAGCAGCCCCAGACCTGGTCCCGATGGCACCACCAATAGCCATTATTAATGTGGAAGACAGGCAAGAGATAGAAACAATGATAATTTTGTGGGGGGGACTCTGTGGCAGTGAATTTTTCTCATGCAGTAAACCATGTGATGGTCACTGAGTTCATCAGGGAGGGTACCAGCATCATTGATCTGGCGTGGATGAGTAGCGAGTACCCAGCCTAGCAGAGAGTGGTTTGGGGAATGGGAGTTGTGATGGGTGGGGACAGAAATGAGTTCTGTGAGATGCATGGTCTTCATGTTTTGACAGAGTTTAGTTAGAGGGTGAAAGCCAGTTAAAGTTGAGATCTCCTAAGATAAGATGCTCACCAGCAGAGGCATGAGTAGAGACAGTGGTTAGGAGTTCTGTAACAGAAGCAGTAGAAAGTCTAGGGTGGCAGTAAACAACTGCCATGAAAATGAGAATGGAGAAAGGGAAGAAGAGTTTAAGGATAACAAGTTCATAGGCAGCAGAGGTGGAGACAGACAGCACCAAGGTAGACTGAATGGTAGAGAAAACGTAGATGGTGATGCCATCTCCCTTCGTGGCCTGATCTTGGTGAGAAAAGGAGTAACCACGGATGATAATGGCACAGTAGGGAATTTGGGTGGAAAGTCAAGTTTCTGAAACTATTAGGATATCGGGGTGGAGGAAGACCATGAGAGGTTGTAGCAGGTCAATTTTGGGCAAAAGACTTTGTATGTTAATGTGAGCCACATTTAGGCCTTTCGGGAGGACAATAGATAGAAGGGGGTCAGACCAGAGTTGGGCTCAATGTCACCGACTCTGAGAAGCAGTAAGAGTATAATGAGTTTGGTAAGGGCAAAGGTATGCTTACAGTGTAGTAGAGAGGGCAGGAGAGAGGGGGGGGGGTTAGAGGGAGAGAGAGAGAGATATTTTAATAAATGCATGGTGGAGCCAGGAAGAGACGGAGTGTAGGAGGGAGGAAACAGGGAGCCAGGGGAGTGTATTAGAGGGAGAAAGCAGAAGGAGGGAGAGTAGTGGAGGTAGTGGGGTGGGGGAGGAGACAGAGTTGGGGGGGAGATAGTTGTAGGAGGAAAGCAGGCTGAAAGGAGAGATGTAGGGAAAAATAGAAAGGGTGAGAGAAAGAGGACAATAGGTAGCATACAAGGTGATTGCATAATAGAAAGATTAAGGGGAAGGTGGTTAAGTGTAAACAAAGCCTAAAAGGGAGAGAGATAGGGAGTGATCGATTATTGGGAGGACCTGGAAGAATGGGAGAGGAGGCAGGAGAAATGAGAAAGTAATGTGCAATGGCAGGGAAATTAGGAAGGGTAAGGGAGAGAACAGAAGTAGTGAGAGGTAACTGAACAGCACCAGAATAGCCTGGATAGGAATTGTTTGAAGTGGAGGGAGCAATTACAGCCATTGGTAGAGAGCTCATAAGTAACTGAAAAAACACAAGCCAACAATAACAGATATATTACTGACAGAACCCAATAACAATGGTAATTGTTAGTTAATTTAAAGAGAGAGAAGGTACAAGTACAGGAAAAACAGGACCACAAACCACAGACAACTAAGTTTGATTGTCAAACAACGAGCATTAATAGATTACGCACATATATGTAATACTACACACTAGGTAATACTGAGGTTTCCTTATAAATTATGTTCTGCCCCATCCTTGAAAGATCAATGAATAGACTAAATTTGAGCAGTGGGTTAGGCTAGTACTGCAACCAAGCATTTAATAAGTAATGGAGCCTGAGAAGGGAGGCTGGACAAAATTCAAAGGTGCAGCACTCATTTGAAAAATGCAGTCAGAGTTAGAAAGGGAGCACCCAGTTAATATATGCAGTTCGAGTTAGAATGGGAGCACACAGTTAAATATATGCAGTCTGATTCAGAATGGGAGCCCAAAATTCAAATGCACAGCTCGCCAGTTACAAATATGCAGTCCAAATTAGATTGGAGCCCCGGTAGATTAAGTAAATCAGACCAGGAGGTTCAAGAGCTTCAGGATAAACATGCCCTCCAGAAAGAAGTTTGATTAACAGTTTCTCCACAGTGCAAAAAATGGAGGAAGGAGCAGAATTTGAATGAGATCCAAACATTGTTATAGACTTTTCTTCAGGATGAAGCAGAGTGAATGGATTACTAATACTGAAGACTTTTTGCCTTGCTTTTGTTAGCTTGCATTCTCAGGGTATACAATTATAGCATCTGTTTCCCGGCAGTTTTGTTTCTTTGTTTTCTATTGTTGTTATTCAATATTGGAGGTAATGGAGTCCATTCAGAGGCTATGTCAGTTTTATTTGGCTGGATGCATGTGGAGTGGAGGGAGGCTCAGAGTTGGTGCCGTCCTTTTTTATATTTTTATTTTTGGCCTTATTTTTTTGCTTTTTTTAATACATACATATTGTAGATATTTCCTTGGCGGAACTCGGCTGCCACAGTGCTGCTGTGGTGGGGACTGGACTTTTCGGTTCTGTTGTTTCAGTTCTTTGTCTACTCCTGCTCAGATAAGATGGCAGCCATCTCGAGCATTCTGGCAAGTTCTTCTTCTGAAGATTTTTTCTTTTATTCTGTGTGCTGACTTGCAGTCCCTTTTCAGATTTTTGGGTATGCAGTGTAGTTGTTTGATAACTATAGCCCCAGCCCCCACCTGCAGTTTTGTTTTTCCAGCACTCACATTTGCCAAGTAGGGTTTTGATGGTACCATGAATTTGAGCTCTATGTGGGTTGGCTTATTTATGTTGAGTGACCTCAGGATTGTTTGCATCTTTAGCCCACTACTTTAAAGGTTGGCTCACATCTTGAACTATTGATTTATATCACTCGGTATTTTGCATGGTTAAGAGGTTGCTTTTTCTGTTACGGGTTATGAGTGGGAAGTGGGGGAGTTCTTTATCTTTTTTTGTGGGGGATTGTCTTTCCTTCTTAGATTTCTGTCTCCTTTTATTTTTCCTTCTACTTTGTTTCTTTGCTTTAGCCAGTTTTGAAGTTTGTTTTAATTTTTTATAGGGTTTTTTTGGTTGTTATTTCTTATTGAAGCACTACATACTTGCTTTTTATTTTTTTTTCTGTTTTCAGGTAAGCTTGGTCTTTTTTATGTGATTAATATGCTTTTTTAGTTTTAATGTCTTTATGCTTGATGGATGTTGGACACTGTAGCGGATCTCATTAACCTGGTGATCCCCTTGCTGCAGTAGTCAAGTTTCTTGAACTGCAAGAATTCACCTTTGTGGCACTTCCGGATGCTGTCAGCACCCTTTGTTGGTAGGGAGTTTGATTTTCACTTTTACTTTCTCACCTCATGGGGCTCTGCTGGATATTATTTTGTCTTGCCACTATTAGGGTAGAACAGGGCTTGGTCTAATGAAGTAGTCCTATTTCAGGGGGTGACTTCTATTGTGCTGAAGTGTCTTTCTTCAGGTTATACTTAGTCTTCCTTTTTTAAAGGTTTATGACACTGTTGTATACTGTTGTAGATTTATTTATTTATTTATTTACGAGTTTAACCAGGAAGGCATACTGAGCAGTGTTACTCGATTCCAGATGCGACCTGGGGGTCAAGACCCAAGACATTTGAACAAATCACAAGGTACAGCAGTTACACAATGCAATGAGTGGTCATCTGATGTAGAGACAATTGTTGAGTAGAAACAGGAACATTTTAGAGAACACATCTGAAAGCACAAAATTCACTTACGTAGTTAGGCTCTAGCTAAAACAAGAGCAGCTGGAGGAGCAGTGGGTGCTGAGTAGGCGATTGAGGTGGTTGGGGTTGGGTGAGTATCTGATATGAGCAGGCAGGGCGTTCCATAGCTGGGGAATATAGAATTTGAAAGCGGCCTGTCCTTTCGTTGTGTACATGAAGGGGATGTGTAGGAGCCTGGGGTCAGTGCTTCTAAGGGAGTAAGCAGGAGGAGGTTGTGGGGAGAGGGTAGAGGCCAGGTAGGGAGGAAGAGATTGGGACCAAAATTTGCCTGCTGTCCTAGCACAGTGGGTTGATCTGCAGTCTTGGAGGGACGGCAGGGCTAGGGAGCTATATAAGGAGCAGTGGTGGGTTGTTTGTGGACGGTCAGGGATAAACTGACAAAAACAGTGGAAAAGGGTGTCAAGGCTGGCCAAGATGGAGGTGGGAGCAGTAGAATAGACTATATCACCATAGTCGAGTATTGGGAGGATCATCTTTTGAACAATAGCCTTCCTGGCAGGATGGGGGAAAAAGCTTTTGTTGCTGTAAAGGGCACCGTGTTTAGGGAGTAGTTTCTTATGTATGGAATCAATATGGGTGGATAAATCAAGATGCGGATCGAGCCAGATGCCTAAGTATCTGAAGCTGGTGCATTGTTCTGGTGGGGGTCCTGTCCAGGGTGTTGAAAGGGAGGCAGGGGCTTTGACGGGAGAGTCTTTGCTGTGAGCCGAAGGTTAGCGACATAGTTTTCTTAGGATTTAAGAATAGTTGGTTTGACCAGAACCATTCCTGGATGGTGTTGAAATCCTGCTGTAGTAGAGTTGCCACTTCACTTGTGGAGGGGCCTATGGCATACAGTACTGTGTCATCCACATACATACGTATGGATGAGTGACGACAGGCTGATAGGAGATCATTTTGGAGTATGGAGAAAAGCAGTGGGCACAAGACTGATTCTTGGGGGACGCCGTCAGTAACTAGAAGAGGTTAGAGATGTGGGAGGCGACTTCTACCGCCTGGAGTCTGCCCACCAGGTAGTCTTGGAACCATGTGATGGCTGGATTGGAGAGACCGGCTTCTTTAAGTTTAGAAAGGAGCAGCGTATGGGAGATGGAATTGAAAGCCTTGGCTACGTCTATAAAGATGGCTGAGGTGATGTGGCCTTAGTCCATCCCTGTGAGTATGTCGTCAGTGACTCGTAGCAGGGAGGTGATAGTTGAGTGGGATTTGCGAAGACCGGATTGGTATGGAGTGAAGAAGGAGGAGGCATCCAGGTAGGAAGAGAGTTGGGCAAGGACCAGCCGTTCCTGTACTTTTGCCAGAATCGGGAGTAGGGAGATGGGGCGATAGTTACCTGGGGAGGAGGGGTCATCCTCTTTAGGTAGGGGTATGATGGTAGCCCGTTTCCATTCAGTGGGTAATTTGCCCAGTGTGAAGGAGAGGTTGAATAATGTGGCTAGGGGGCGGCTATGGCTGGGGCAGACAGATATAGCATCTTGGCATCCAGGGATGTAGGGCATTTTCCTATGTTGGGGTTCAGGGATCGCAGTGATTTGAATTCTTCGGCCTGAGAAACAGGGCGGAAGGAGAACTGTAAGGCTGGTGAGAGTGCTCTTGGGGGGGCCAGGGGGTGGGTGCTGGAGGGTCTATAGGAGCAAGTCAGTACAGCTGGAAGTAAGTATTGAAAGCAGCAGCAACCTCGCAGGGATTGGTGATGTAGGTGCCCTGTGCTGACAGTGTCGGAGGAGGGGGCTGGGTGGAGGGGGAGAAAAGGGATTTGAATGATTTCCAGAAGTTTGTTGGGTGGTTTAGGTTTGTGCTGAATGCCGATAGAAAATAGTTCTTTTTTGCCTGGCGAATGAGGCTAGTGCAGGAGTTTTGGAGGGATCTGTAGGTTTGGAGGGATGCCTGGCTTTGTGGGCTTTCCAAGCATGGCCTCTGGTGTGGCATTTGCTGATGATGATGTCAGCGGTGATCCAGGGAAGGTGGGCACCTCTGACCCTTTTTATGTGCAGGAGGGCATGTTTGTCCCAAACTTTTAGAAATTTGGCCTTGAAAGTTTCGAGTGTGATGTCAATAGATGTGGCTACTGAGATGAAGGACCAGTCAGTTAGTCCTAGGTCATGAACGAGCGATGCTTGGTCCAGGCAATTATATAACCTCTTGCGCAGTGTCTTCGGGGGGGGGAGCTGTGGGTCTGTGTACCTTCCTGATCAGGAAAATCGTGTGATGGTCGCTAAGGGAGTCAGAGAGCAGGCCAGCATGTAGGATCCTGTGGGGGTGGGAGGAGAGGGCCCAGTCCAGGAGTGAGTGATTTTGCGTTTTGTAGTTTAGCTGGGTGGGGTCTGCAATTAGTTGTGTGAGATTTAGTGCCTTGATCCTGGACTTAAGGAGGGCCTTATCTGTGGCTAGCCAGTTGTGGTTATAGTCTCCGATGGTGTGAAGCTCGCCTTCTCAGGTTATGGACTTTAATGTGTCCAGGTGGGCTAGGATGTCAGGTTGGGGGGTGCCGGGAGGACAGTAGGTGCCTGCAGCATACACAGGGGTGGTGCATGGGAGCTAGAGTCTGATTAGGAGAGTGTCGATGTGGGCCGGAAGGAAGGGAATTTGCATAATTGTAAACTGCAGATTAGTGGAGATGTACATGGCTATATCTCCGCCTCTCTTTTCCCTTGTCTATCATGTCTAATGATTGTGTAGCCAGGTATGGCTACTTCGGCAATGGTATGTTGGGGTTTTAGCCAGGTTTCAGATATGACCAGGAGGTCTGGGCGATGGGATAGGGCAATTTGTTGCAGCACTGTTATTTTGCGTAATAAGCTGCAGGTGTTGAGGTGTAGGACCCTGAGACCTTTAGGGAATGAGAATGGGGAGAGGGTATTTGTGGTGGTGGGTCCAGGGTTTGCTTCGATATCCCCGGCCAGGAGGAGAAGCAGTATAGTTAGCTGTTTGGATTTTAGCCAGCGGTACTTTGGCCAGGTGGCAGGTGTGTGCTCTGAGGCTGCGGGTTGTGGGCAGCAGGAGGCTGGGGTGTGGAGAGCAGAATGACCAGGAAGAAAAGAGGGTGGCAGGATGGTGGTGCTAATGGCCCAGTTGTGAATATTGGCTTGGGCATGGGCATGCTGGTTTTGAGGGCCAACATAGTAGGGCTGGGGGATGAGGCAGTGGGTCATATGAGGAGGCAGTTCCCTGATTGGGAGGTCTGCTAGGGGGAGGGAAGTCAGTGGAACAAGTGAGAGGAGAAGCAGGGGTAGAATAGGCAGCGTCATTGAGAGAACAGAGTGGAGAAATGCCACGTTTGGTTTAGCAGCCACTAGTGGTAGCAGCTGATAAGCTGCAAATGGGAGAGTGGGCTGATAGGTTTTCGCAGTCATGTGGGTTAGCCCTATAAAGCTAGGAGCTCACCGAGGGCGGTGGTGGGGGTGGCGGGGCCTTAAACACGCGCTCCGAAGTTTTGCAGCGTACCTATTTATGTGCTTCTGGGGGGGGGGGCGCTTCCATGATGCAGCTGCTGCTGGGGAGGGCTCTTGCTCTTTAGCCCTCACGAATCCTGAGTCCTGACTGCAGAGAAAGGAGAGAGAGATTAAGTAGTCTGCAGAGAGGGAGGAGCAACTGAGTCAGCCTGGTAATTTATACAATATACTTTAGCAGGCAAAGCTGGCAGGAACACTTGAGAAATCAAATCCGGCTGTGTGGTGTCATTTAAATTGTATAAGTTAAGTAAAGTGAAAGAGTACAATAATCTTGTCCCCCTACAGTGCAAATCAAGGTTACTGGTAAAGCGATGTACAGTAAATGCACAGAAGGTTTTAAGGTAAAGGCAGCTGGCAGAAATAATCTTGTGCCCCCACAGTGCAACTAAAGTTACTGGAAAACCATGTGAATACACAGTAGGTTTTAAGGTAAAGGTAGCTGGCAAAGCTATCTGCACATCTACGCCGACTGTATACTGTGGAAGACCTTTTACAATTGGAAGTCCTTTTTTTTTTAAATTGGAAATGGCACCAACCGCTGGCCTTTGTCCTTAAACACGCTCAAGTTTTTCTGCGTACCTGTTTCTGTGCTTTGGGGGGCGCTTCCACGATGCGGCTGCTGCTGGGGAGGGCTCTTGCCCTTTAGCCCTCGTGACCCCTGAGTCCCGACTGTTTCTGTGCTTCAGGGGGGCGCTTCCACAATGCGGCTGCTGCTTGGGAGGGCTCTTGCTCTTTAGCCCTCGCGACCCCTGAGTGTTGACTCAGATGTTGACAATCTTCTGCTGGCTGTCAGCTACCTTTTTTACTGCAGATTTACCTTACTTACTTAGCAGGGTGTTTCTTTCTTTTTTGAGTACAGGGGGACTTCTCGGGTATGGGAAGAGCAGTAATTGTTTCATTGTTCACCTGTTATATTAAACTCACCTTTAATGCTGTTTTTAGCATGCTTTAGTTGGTATATTTTCAGGGGGGTTCCCTTATCGTGTGGTTTAGCTCTCCCATTGGGATTCTTTCCCCCTTTCTTTCTATTTAGAGCCTATTACATGTTCTAACTTTTAAGCTGGTTGTTCATATACAGGGTTATCAGAACAGTAGAAAGCTTTGGCCCATATGCACTGTTCTCCACATCAGTGGTACACAGTTCCCTGGTTATACTTGTTCAGCTCATCAAGATCTTCTTTAAACTTTGCCAAGAAAGATCTTTCTATTGTAATAGACAGCAGTGCATTCCAGATTTTACCAGTCCTGTTTATAAAGGAAAAATTACTTATATTATTTTTTGCTGTACATAGTTTTATTTGTTGTTTATGTGTCCTTAGTCCTATAGGTTTTGTTTGTAGCTCTATCCACATTTTCATTCTTAACCTTTCGTCTTTCATAACTCTGTACTCTATACATGTTCCTTTTTTTGTTTGTTATTCATCTATTTTTTTTTCTTGTTTGGTAATTATCACATAGTTCTATCTGAGTGATATATTCTTTTAAGGAGTGGACATGTTTAGTACAGATGGCAATTCTTAGTTTGCCTTTTAGTTGGGCCTGTCTGACTTTCCCCCTCTTTTTTTCTTCCCTCTCCATCCCCCCTTCTTTTGTCTTCATTAGCCTTTCTGTGTTTTCATGTAATACTATCTTTCTTTCTTTCTTTCTTTCTTTCCACTTATTTAGGGTCAACAGCAGGTAACCTTTCTGACCAGCCAACACTT
Source organism: Neoceratodus forsteri (assembly GCA_016271365.2). NCBI lineage: Eukaryota > Metazoa > Chordata > Ceratodontiformes > Ceratodontidae > Neoceratodus > Neoceratodus forsteri. Next base: position 187,478,482 of record CM028132.1, on the reverse strand, counting down.
GATATTATCATGGTGTTTTTTGTCTCAGTTCACTGTGAACCTGGGGCTCTCTGGCACAGCCAGACTTTTCTTCCTACGGTACTGGTAGGCATCTCCGCACTGCCCAGGAGCTGGGTTGATGGTATGGCTCCCCTTTTTTGGAAGTCTTCTTCTGTTTCTATATCAGTTGGGGTTGTTTGGGTTGTTAGAGAGTTCTCTCTGTTACCCTATTGGCAGAAGTTTTTTTTTATTCCCTATTATGAGATGTTGATCCGTGCTGCTTTTTGCTATCTACCACACTTTTTCTGATTCACTTGTTGACTTCCCCTTCTTGGAGGGGAACTGGACAATGGTTTTGTGGACCTCTTTTTTGGGGGTCCTTTATTTTCAGATATTAGGTATACTATGCCCAGCTGGGTAGTTTGGCAGTGTAGATTGTGTAGTAGCTTTTTTATCTATCAAGGTTTAACTCTTATTTTGTCTATTAAGGAAGTATTTGCCCTACAGGGCACCAATAGAATTTGTTTGTGGATGGGAACACAATTCATCCTTTTATTTATCTGTTTAATTTTTAGTAATTATAAATGTTCTTGTATTCTAGGGCAGCCAAGGTTTATTATCTTCCTTTGACTTGTTGTTTTTGATATGGTACAGTATTTTCTAAGCTATTTCATTTTTGTTTAACAAACAGAACACAAAGAATTTCAGTTAATGGGCACCTCTCAGCAGAGGGTAGGGTGACAAGTGGGGTGCCACAGGGCTCAGTCTTGGGCCTTGTGTTATTTCAACTCTTTATTGCAGTTCTTGGAAATTAGTTAAAAAACAAAATAACAAAATACGCAGATGACACATAATTAGGAGGGCCGTGTGCAACATCATCAGAGATAGAAGTCATCCAGAAAGACTTAGATCTGGTATCTAGCTGGACCTTTAGATGGGGTATGACATTTAATACAGAAAAATGTTGCTTTATTCACATGGGTAAAAACAACAAAAAGGCAACATATATATTAAGTAACTCAGTCCTAAAGAGTTCTGAAACAGAAAGAGATATAGGCATCTTAACTGACACAAAATTAGACTTTACAGTACAAAGTACAAATGCTATTAGTAAAGCCAATAGGGTGGCATCTGCTCTAAACAGAAATACAAAAAGTAGGAAGGCTGCGGTCAGTTTATGTCTGTCTCTATAGATCATATGTAAAGCCACAACTTGACTACTGTAGTCAACTCTGGAACCCACATAAAAAAATGGACATCAAAGGAATTGAAACAGTACAACACAGAATGACCAAAATCATCCACGAAATTAAAGAACATACGTAAGAAGATAGATTAACAATATTAGGGTTGCACACACTAGAGTTAAGAAGAAAAAGGGGTGACTTGCTGTTATATTATGATATAATTAAACTACCCTGTTTTGGCTAAAAAAATAAATATTACATATAGCAATACAAAAACCAGAGGTCATGTATTCCAGGTTAAGGGAACACATTTCAGGCAGAATAGAAGGAAGTACTTTTTCTCTGAGAGGGTCATGAATCTGTGGAATGGACTCCCTGAAAGTGTAATTGTGAGTCAAAACAAAGGTATATTTAAGAGTTGGTTGGACCAATTCATAAAAAATGGAGGAGAACTAAAATGCTACCTAAAGTCATAGGAGCCATTATGGACCTTGAGTCTTCTACGTTCCTTTCCCATTAGTGACATTAGTATTGTTGGGGATTCCTGGAATGGAACAGGGCTCACTAGTTTAGTAGGGAACAGAAATGTGGTCAATTTTTACAGTATATTGTTCCGGGATGCTGAAGTGTAGGGCTATCAACCCTTTTCAATTGGTGTCTTTCTTTTTGACCTGTCTCCAGTATGGCTGTAGTTGCCAATGTTATTTCATATAATGTTAACAGCATCCAAAATTCTGTTAAGCAATATCACCTCCTCCAATATTTTAAACATCATTGAGCGGACATTATGTATTTGCAGGAAACTCATTTATCCCCTGAGGAGCATACTAAATTTGCTAAGTTTGGTTTTGATCACGTATTTTTTTTCCTCCCATAAACTGGACCACAGGATAGGGGTTTTAATATTGTGTCATCGCGGATTGTCCTTCACTCCCCTTTTTTCTGTTAGTGATAAGGCAGGCCATTATGTACTAGTTACTGGTTCCCTTGCAGGTTGCCCTTTAACTTTGGTGAATACTTACTTTCTACCAGGTTCTGTCCATCAGTTTTTTGTTTTCTTGTTCTCTCTTTTGTTAGATCATATGCACAGCCAGGTATTATGGGGGAATACATCAATTTTACTCTATCACCTGACTGGGATTCCTCAAACCCTAAGGCCTTTCATCAGTTGGAGCTGCTAAATATTTTACTAGAAAGTTACAGTCATTAGGTTTGGTTGATGTTTGGCAGCTCAGTCACCTCAGACACAGGGACTTTACCCATTATTTGCCTCTGCATGGTACTTTTCACTCACCTTAATTATTTGTTTAAAATGGTAGAACATATCAATTTTCATCATGAGGTGGAGCATGGTCCTCTTCTTCTTTTGAATCATGCCCTCTTTCATGTTTCTTTTGTCTCAGGGAGCCCTGAACATCACTCTGTTTGGTGCTTCCATCCAGGTCTTTTGTGGGATCAGCTTCTTATAGATAAATTGTCAACTCAGATTCCTCAATTTCTACAGGAAACTGACAGGGATAGTGTTACTGCCAGTATTTTAATGGATACACTTAATGCTGTTCTTCACAATACAATCTTTGCTCATTTGTTTGCACAGCACTGAGAAGAGGAACAGAAATTACAGGAGTTGTATTCTTCTTTCCATTCCTATCAGACCTATAGGATGCATGGGGGGGGGGCACTCTGTTAAACCACTTCTTTTAGAAGAACAGACCCAAGTGCAGAAGTTATTAGATCAGAGGGGTAGAGCAGACTCTATTTTGTCTCCATCAACGGGCCTTTGAAAGAAAACCCCATGGTGCCCATTGTTTGACACATCATCTTTGGGCCCATAAAGCAGCTGAGATGATTGTTAAACTTTGCAAACCTGCTAGGAGGCATTCTCCCTTCCAAAGTGCAGAGACTGCCTCTCTTCGTTGGTCATATTATTTATCTTTGTATACTCCAGGTGCCCAGCCTCACTCTCCCTCTTGGATACAATCTTTTTTATCTAGGGCAGGGATCCTCAAGCTTTCTTCAGAGCAAGTTCAGTGCTTGTTGGCTTCTATTGCAAAGTTGGAACTGTCTCATAGCATACCAGAGGCTAAAACAGGGAAGTCCCCAGGAATGGATGGCTATCCTTCTGAGATTAAAAAATTGGCCTCTTTAATACCACTTTTTTTGCTGCTTCTTTTGAGTCTTTTTCATTTTCTTCAGGATGGGAACCCCCCACCCCCTTCATGGTGTTCTGCCCTTATTGTTGCCCTAGCAAAACTGGGCAAGGATCCTTCATTTCTATCTTCTTACTGCCCTGTTTCTATCCTTAATACTAATTATAAGTTATTTATGTCTATCTGAGCATGTCAGTTAGAGGGCTTTCTCCCCACCTTGCTGGACTGGGACCAGGTAGGTTTTGTACATGCTAGACAAGCACATAATAATGTACATCATGCTCTCCTTTTATTGGATTTTGTTTCTAGTCATTCTATATCATTAGTCCTGGACAGCTTGGATGTGGAGAAGGCCTTCGATAGGGTGTCTTGGACTTTTCTTTTGAGTACTGTCTTCTCCTGGCAGAAATTGTCGGGTGTTCATTAGAGACTGGGGTGTTTCTGGACACCCTGAAGGAGGCAGCTGCCCTCGCCCTTTTGAAGAAATCTTCTTTTGACCCCAACTGTCTTGCAAACTACAGGCCTGTCTCTAACCTGCCTTTTGTGGGCAAGGTTATTAAGAAGGCAGTCACATTGCAGCTCAAGGACCGTCTTACCACCCATGATATCTGCAATCCTCTCCAGTCTGGTTTCAGGGAGATGCATAGTACTAAGACGCATTGGTTCAGGTACTTAATGACCTCCTGATAGTGAGAGATCAGAGGCATCATTCCGTTCTAGTCCTTTTTGATCTCTCTGCAGCATTTGGCACCGTGGACAATGAGGTGTTGCTAGAGCTCCTGTGGCTTTTCTGTGAACTGTTTGGTACAGTCCTCAGATGGTTTCAATCTTTCCTCACAGGCAGGGTGCAGAGAGTAGAGTCATTTTTTTTCTCTCATCCTCTCATTCCCTGCTGTGTGGGGTGCCGCATGGCTCAGTGCTTTCAGCCATGTTGTTTGCAGTGTATATGCTGCCATTGGGAGGCATTATTAGGCAGTACAGACTGAGTTTTCATTGCTATGCAGATGATATTCAGCTATACATGTCCTTTGTACCTGAGCAAAGTGATGCTATCTCGGTTTTTAACAACTGCCTTTCTGAGATTCAAGATTGGATAAGTATGCCCTCCTTGGTACTGACTACCAGGCAAAGCTCTTTCATGGCAAATTAAGTCTACAGGAGAGCACATCACATTATACAGCACCATATCATCATGGATAGACCTACCTAAATAACCAATGCAGCACCTAGTAGTTTGAGACCAGACAGCCTGAGATTGCTGGGAAAGGTCCTAGTCTCAATACAAAGGACAAAATATTGGATTACAAAATTGCTGACACAATGCACTTATTTCATCAGTGCTCATGAAGTGTGGCATGGTTAGACAGGATGGTCCTGAAGTGCTTTTTATTCCCAGCTGAAATTAAATTACTTCAATTTCATGCCTTTGTCAAAACATTTGGGCAGTGGGTTCTCTTCCACACTTGACACCACTGGACCCAGCTTTGCCTTTTGCTTTTTTACTGTGTCAGCTGTCTCATCTGACTGCCAATGAGCAGCTGTTGACCTCAAAGAGGAATATTACATCAACAAGGCATCATAAATTATTATGTCTTAATAGTCAAACAGTTAAACAAAGATAATGATTTTCCAAATGCAGCCAATTTTTGTTGAGCTAGCTGATATTCCAGGGAAAAGCTGGAACACAACCACCACTGACATATGCCTACCTACTAGGTATATAGACATTGAGATGACTACAACCTCCACAGGTTTTCTTCATACTGTAAGTGGTTTATTGTAGCCACTGACCACTAACAGGTGCAATGTGGAGAAGTGTAGAACAACAGAGAAAAGGACACCAACACTTCAGCCAGGACTTTCACTGTTGGCCACCACTGCATAGATGAATGGTTGTGTTAGTGATGCCTGGGACTAGGGGAGCTTGCTAGAAGCACAAAGCCAGGACTGTGGATCACAGTAGGGGTCAAAGGCTGGCCTTTCAGTACAGCAACAGAGCTACCACTGGTGATACCAGTGTCCCTGGTTCTGAAAAGAGTTCAGGCTACTAGGGGCTGGCAGAGGGGAGGATGACTGAGCATTCCTGTGGGCTGCCTTACTGTGGGGAGAATTATAATGTGTGCTCCACGGTGCTTCAGTCACCTGGGTTACTACAGGGGGTGGTGCAATCTGGAGTTGTTTATGACAGGGCAGGAGATTCACTTGACTTTCAGATGTGTACAGTACACATTGCTCACATCAGAGCATTGGCTTGTCACCAGCAGCCCTGAGGGATGTGGAGCACAAAAGCAGAAAACACAATTCTTGCTGACATATGTTGAATCTGTGCCCCTCCCACAAGCCCAGCCTTGCCAACTGTGGTACCCATCTCCACCATGAACAGATTTTTAGATGGGCTATTGAGATGCCCTGACAGCCCTGCCATGGGGGACACACTATGGGGTTCCAGAGGTTAGGGTTAGTGCTGAGAGAAGGCAGATGATGGAGCTGGGGGAGGTGCCAGCAGAAGGAGGCAGAGCAGTGTGGTTCAGGGGGTCATAAGCAGACAATGCAAAAGGAATAGGTGTCCAAACAACTACTAACATGGACACAAAATAATAAATAGGCAATAAGTCAACAATAAGACAATAACAGCCAGCTTCCGGCTGTAGCACCACAGCTAGCCACCATACACTAGCACTACCCCACCACATCGCAGTCTGTAGTGCCTCAGTGCTGAGTTATACAATTTAATAAAAATATTAAATGCTTCTCTTAGTATGAGCAAAAGAAGGAAGTTCAGTAACACTCATCAACAGCAGTGTACTAGTATTTCCATCCTCCTCCTCCTGACATGGTCACCATAATGCCCAAGGCTCTCAAGCATTGCCAGAAGAAGAAGACTGAGCATCTTAATGGGTATTATGTTTATTTTGGGGGGATGGGCAAGTGTTCTCCACTATGCTACCACCACCTTTGGATGTTTTCCCAGTGGTGTTTAGGTTTTTTGAAAGCCTCTGTCTTGCTCTCCCTCTCTCTCTCTCTCTGTATCTATCTATCTATATATATATATATATATATATATATATATATATATTTTTTATATCTTTCTCCCAACACTGATTAAATGATAGTCTGCACTCAGATCTTCTCATACTCCAGGACTGAATAAAGAGCAATGGCACATGTGCCAAAACTATTGAACCTGAGCCCACTGATTAACTCGGATTTTGCAGTTTACATAAACAACACTATAAAAACTGCAGAATACTATTCCAGTGCTTTTACATAGCATCATTAAAAAGCACACCGAGAGTGCTAATCTGTGGTTCCAGTACATGTGGTAACACTAAATCCATGGATGGACATTCTGGTGGTTTACAATTACGCAATCCTGATATCAGTACTTTTGTGTGGATTACCAACTCACGGTTTCAATGACAATTCCATGGAATTATTTTGGAATTGTGCAGAATTTCAGTGAAAACACTGAAAATAGCACAGCTATGCAGAATATAAATTTCTGCCAGCAGAATGACCATGGAATGACATTTCTGATTCCCTCGAATTTCGTAAAATTTTAAATTTCAGTTTTTTCACTATAATGTTAAAAGTACATGTCCAAATAACACCAACTGCAGAACATAAACAGTACCCCATGGCTTACAAGAGTGTTCAAAATGTCAGAGTTGTAGATTGAAAGGTGTGGAGTTATGGGTGGCCAAACATTTAATCAAAATGTAATTCTCTGTTATTTTGAGATAATTTTACAATTTCTTATCCAAATATCTCCACAATATCAGGAATTAGAGAAGTGCCAAGAATGTGAATATGCACCATGTTTTAAGTCTCACACTTCAATTGGAGCTGAGTTATAGGTAACCAAATATTTGCCCAAACTTAGATTTCTGTAATTTTAGTATAATTTTGATAGTATTCATTAAAATGTGACAAAAATTGACAGGTATGCAGGTTATCACTACATTTGTATATGCACATAGTTTCAGAGTTCTAGCTTCAAATGGGACTGAGTTATATCCTGCCAAACATGTTGCCAAAATTTAAATTTCTGTTAGGTCCCTCTAATTTTAAAACTACATATCCAAATTTAACCAGAGTTGAAACATTTAAACTACTATACCACATAGTCATTTCTGAAAAGTTCATATTTGCAACTTTAAATGCGATTGAATTAAAAGTAGTCAAACTTTCACAACATTTAAAAATTAAATTTTGCAAGAACGTAAACTACAAATTTATAAACCCCTGAAACTTTAAAACTAGAGAATGCAATACCATTAAATTTGGCAGGTTCTCAGACCGTACATGGAAACTGTGTATGCCAATTTTATTAATTGCTTGCTATGAGAAATTGCAAAATAACATCTGTACTTAAAGTCACATCCCATGAGTCTTTGTGAAAATTGTAGAATTTCATGAAAAATTCCATAAAACTGGAATTTGCTAATTTCATTCAGCCTTTTCTGGGGGATTCTAATTAAAGGATAGGGGTATAAGAGACAGTTAGCACAGGGGATCACCAGGTTCAGGAGTTAGTTTCACAGTTTCACCAAGAAATGGGCAGCTGAGCTGGGTAGCACAACAGTGGCAGACCCCTGGGTTGGAGCAAGAAAGCACAGGGTGTCAATAATTCCAACCTGAATGCAAGATATTTAAGGATCACATCCAGTAAATTTATAATCCGGGCAGCCTGGTGTACATGCAAGTCTAGGACTTAGAGGTAATCAAAAAGGGTATACCCCCTGTACACCGACACCAACACAGCGACCTACATCACTGTCGATTTCCGACAGGTCACTGTGTTGGTGTGCTTGAGACAGGGGCGCACTGTCTCCTGGTCCTGCACCCCCTCCCAGAATCAAATCCAACAGGCATTGATAATCTAAAGTACAGGGGCTTGGGGGGCGAGACCCTCCCCCAATAGAAAAATAGGACCAGGAGACATTTGGGAATTATGTCCACTGCAACTTGCAGTGGACATAATTCCTAATGCTGTGATGCCAGTCAACAAAAGTGTTATCAAATTGGCATTGTAGAGCCTTCAAAAAGATGCAGTGGGGGAAGACAATGTCTTGGACAGCAGGAAGAAAGAAGTCTGGCTATTCCAACAGGGTAGGTCGATGGGAAAAGGAGTAGGTGACTCAAATTTTAAGGGAGTTTGTCACTGTAAAGAACAAAGAGGATATCAGTAGGATCAGTAGTTCTACGGAGTCAATCTGGCTATGCCAAAAGAAAAGGGGGGAGAATAGTTACCCAGAGAGGAACAGTAGGACTGCAAAAAGCTCAGCCCAGCTTATCAGATGAAGTAGTGATATGTGTGTAGTTAATGCTGCATTCCACAAAAAATTCTGGATGCTTCATCTACAGTATATGCTTTCATAAATAAGTGAGAAAATGTTGCTAATCATTTTTTTTCTTCTGCAAAATTAAAACTGCTTAAACAATTTATCCAGTTGTGTTAGACATCAGAATATACTGACTATGGTTAAGCATGTTAAATGTTAACTCTAAACATGCAAGAGCAGAGAATTTATAAACATCCACATTTCTAAGTTTTCACACAGTTTTGCAAGTATTTACATAGTAAAGTTTTGAACCCCTGTAACTTAACAATCTCTTATCTAATTTTCTCCATATTTAGATCATTCTATAAGTATTACAAAAAGGTTATCCATACTAATTTGCACATATTGAGTTCCAAAGGAACCTGAGTTACATGCAGATTAATTTTTTTCATGAAATTTCCTGAATAAAATAAAATGACAGATTTTGAGTAGGTATAATTTTGAGGTGATGCATCAAATTGCCATGAAATCTGGCACTATGGACACTATGCACCAAGTGGGTGGGGTATGCAGAAAAGTTATGCACCTCACCCATGGCACTTCACATCTGTGGACAGGTGTGTCCATACCGGAAGTCATGAATGCAGGCCACCTGTCCATGGCTCCTCCGCCTTGGTGCACAGGACTCTGCAGGACAGCAGGAGGTGGATTAGCAGACACGGGCAGGCATTCAATGGGATGCCTGTCCCAGGTCCAGCAGTGGATCCCTTGTGCTGTGATGTGTGGGTCAGGGGTTGTGCATTCCTACTGCAGGCACCCTGACTGGCACAGCATGGCCCCTATGGCCAGTCAGTTCACTGGCCCAGCCACAGCAAATGGCTCCTTCCCAGTGCGCTGCAGGACCCCAGTGTCAGGACCCACATCCAGCATGCACACCCACAATGGCAGCCATTCCCAGACCATGATGTGACTGTGACCCCATACCTCTGAGCCCCCATAAGTGCACATGTGCTACAGTCTGTCCCCCTCCAGCTGCTGCTACTCTGACGGTACAGGCACTCACATGTCCCACTGCCCCTGCCCTCACTGGCTGCCTAGTGGGCAAGGGCAGCATGGAGAGCACTGTCCTAGTCCCCTGGCATCTGGTGGATGGAGACAGTGGGGGTGCACAGAGGGTTATGGCAGAGTCTACCCTGGCATACCCTGTGCCACCCTCTGCACCCATGCGGCCAGCACTACATGGTTTAGTGAATATTGCATAGTGCTAGCATGCCCCCAGAATGCTCCCAGCATGGTGTGGTCTGCGGACATGGGGGATCAGGTTTGGTGGGTCTGCACACCCCTCGTTTGTCCATCCTGTGCGGGGGGTGAACTGGGTGCAGGGTGGCTAGGCACCTAAGTGACATGGTGCATATTCACACCAAATCTTCTTGCATAGCAACCACTGTTAGAATACCTATCATCAAGAAATCATGCCAAATTTAAAATCCCTGACCAAACAGTTGGTTAAGGTATATGCATATAAAAATGTTCATGAGATTTCATACAAACAATAAAATGACAACATTTGAGCAACTATAATTTTGAAACTGTCCATTCAAATTCCAAGATATTTGGAACATTAGTGGCCATCGACCCAAGGAGTATATATACCAAATGTCAGAGCTCTATCTTTAACAACAGCTGAGTTATAGGCACATTGCTAATTTTTTTTAAATGCCATAAAATACTGAGGAAATTCTGTGAAATTTCACTGGATTTTGTGAAATGTTGTCAGAATTCCACGGATTTGGAATTCTCCCATTCCGCACAGCTCTATAAAATAATTTCAGCAGTAAAATTGCCATTGCAGTTGAATTCCACCTACAGAATTATGCATTCTGCACAGCATTAGTGATGTAGTGTTTTGGGGGATGTAGCATAATGGTGCTAAAATCATGATGCAAGTTGTGGCGTGTGTCATGGTGCTCATTGACAATCCAGTCCAAAGTCTAATAATATTTTACTTAGTTTTGGTTTCTATTTGAGTAAGGGAATTTATAATCTGATTAAATCCTAATAAATGAAAAGTTTCCTCCCATTCGATTTCCAAATAGTTCCCCAACTAGCTTTAAAATCTCTGTGAAATACAATACCCTAACCTACAATATCCATCAAAACATGTGGTCCTTGATATCCAAAGAGTAATCATGTTAGTGACAGATTAACTAGGATGTGTGAGATCTGATGGGGCAGGGGCCATATGCAGTGGTCCCTGGTGCATGGCACTCAGTGGACAATCTATATTATGGAATATACCTCTGTGCAAATCCAGAGAGCCATCTTGCATATCGGTCACAGTAGTACAGTCAAAGGTTTTGAAAGCTCTGAAAGGTTGTTGTGGCAGCACTGTGTGCATTTTCAAAACCCTACTCTTACACGCATAGTGACGAATGATCTCCCAACCCTGCTCCCCAACCTCAATGCCAGGTACTGGACTCACAGCAAGAGCCATCAGTCCCTGACAAACTAATGGTCCCCCTACCCAATGCCCATCCATGCTTTAGTACTGTATAATGAATTTGTTCATGTCAGTCTAGTGATCCCCCTTCCCCATGATCGCTGCCTAGACCTCTTGTTATAGTATTCCTAGCTGTCTAGTGGTTCCCCACCCCTGATCATTACTCAGACTACTTGTTATAGAATCTTTGGCAGTCTAATAGGTCCCGACCCCGATCACTGTCCAGATCTCATTATAATATCTCTGGCAGTCTAGTGGGCCCCCCACCTTGAATGACAGCACAATAAAGGTATGCTCCCACCACCACTCTGGCGCACCCACTCAGCATCCACCACCACCACCCCCATTGGCTCCAACTTACCCTTCCATTTATACCACAGCCAGATATAGGGACTGGCATGGAGCCACTGCTCACCAATTTGGCCAGCAAGCCATCTGACTAACAAGGAATGAGCATGTATACATGCATTGAAGAAAAAACAGTTTTGGGGTATGGGGGCACCACTAGACTGCCAGGGACAAATTCATTATACAGCAGTAACAACTGGCTGGGCATGGGTGCAGAAGGACCACTAGACTAACAGGGACTGACAAACTGATTCTGGCAGTCTACTACTTGGGGATGGGATGGGACTGGGGTGGCAATGGCTCCATACAGAGCCTCTGTGCATTTGTGCATGGCAGCATTTTCTGGAGCTATTAGCTGCCACATACATTAATAACATGCAACTGGCCCTTAGTGCCTTGCATGCCTATGTGGTTATTAGCATGCCAGCCATTGAATATAGAAACATAGAACATAGAAACATAGACTTTGATGGCAGATAAGGACTGCTTGGCCCACCTAGTCTGCCCATTTCCCTACCTAGAGAATAAGCTGCAGATCCTATTTAACCAACAGCCTATTTCTTCCTACCCCCCACAAAAACTGCCTTATGTCTGTTCCATGCATTCTTGAATTCTCCCACAGTTTTAGACCCCACAACCTCCTCAGGAAGGCTGTTCCATGCATCCATCACCCTCTCTGTGAAAAAATACTTCCTTACATTGCCCCTGAGCTGTCCCCCCTCTATCTTCAAATTGTGTCCCCTTGTTCTTGCACATCTCTTTTTCTGAAAGATGCTACCCTCTTGGACTTTGTTGATTCCACTGAGGTACTTAAACATTTTTATCATGTCCCCCCCTCCCTCCTTTCCTCAAGGGTATACATATTAAGCTCCTTTATCCTCTCCTCGTATGGCTTCTCTTGCAGACCCTGCACCATTTTAGTTGCCCTCCTCTGAACTGCCTCCATCCTGTCTATGTCCTTGCAGAGATGGGGTCTCCAGAACTGGATGCAGTACTCCAGATGTCGTCTCACTAACTGTCTGTACAGAGGGATAACAACTTCCTGTTTTCTGCTGGTGATGCCTCTCCCTATACATCCCAGTATCCCTCCAGCCCTCCCTACTGCCTTCTCACATTGCTTGCCAACCTTAAGGTCATCTGATATGATTACCCTCAGGTCCCTTTCCATTTCTGTTGTTGTTACTACCTCCCCCCCCATTGCGTAATCTTCCCCTGGGTTTTTGTTTCCCAGGTGCATTGCTTGCACTTCTTTGGATTGAATCAAGCTGCCATACTTCTGACCATTCCTCCAACCTTGCCAAGTCCTTTCTCATCCTTTCCACGCCTTCTTGTGTATCAACCCTGTTGCAGATCTTTGTGTCATCTGCAAAGAGGCATACTTTTCCTTCCAGTCTCTCTGCAATGTCACTTATAAAGACATTAAAAAGGACTGGACCCAGTACTGAACCCTGCCATACCCCACTAGTAACCCCTCTTTCTTCAGAGTGGACTCCATTTACAATTACCTTCTGTGTCCTGTTGTTCAGCCAATGTTTTACCCAGGCTACCACCCTGGGACCCACTCCCAGGCTGGTTAATTTGACTACTAATCTTTTGTGTGGGACTGTGTCAAATTCCTTGCTAAAGTCTAGGTAGGCCATGTCCACAGCCCCTCCCTGGTTTACTACTTTGGTCACCCAGTGAAAGAAATCAATTAGATTCATCTGACATGACCTTCCTGCTGTGAACCCTTGCTGCCTTGGGTCCTGTGCCCCACTGGCCCCTAGGTACTCATCAGTTCTTTCCTTTAGAAGTGATTCCATCACTTTTCCTACCACAGAGGTCAAACCGACAGGTCTGTAGTTTCCTGCCTCTGTCTTGCTCCCACTTTTGTGAAGGGGAATCACATCAGCCTTCTTCCAGTCCTCAGGTACCACACCATCCTCCCATGATTTGTTAAAAAGGGTAGTCAGTGGTGTCACTAGTTCTCTGCTTAATTCTTTTAGAATTCTGTGGTGAATTCCATCTGGCCCCTTCATTTGTCCACCTTCAGTTTTGGGGTTCTTTCAGAACCTTTTCTTTAATGATAGGACTGGGATGACCCCCCCCCCCACCGAGTGCTTCTGTTAATTGGATTAGGCACCTCCCCCATTTCCTCTTTTGTGAATACTGAACAGGCTCTCAGGGGAATAAAATTCTATTCCTTTTGGGATGCACTCTCTCATTTTGCTCCTGGGAGTCTGTTTTCTGCAGGAGGCTGTTTAGTCACTGCATCTAGCTGTAACACAGCCCCATATTCAGTCAGGCATTGTGCACCAGAGATGGCATGCTGCCATTCTGAATATGGCCCCGGCTGGCTGTGCACTGTCTAACACCCTCTGCTAATGGGTGCAAGGAGCAACCTTCCAGCTCTGAGTACTGGAATCATGCAAAGTTGCTGAATGTGCCAGGTCCAGTCCTTGGTGGGGAATATATCACCCATATTACAAACTTTAAGACTGGGACATATACCAACTGGCAATCAGTCCTTACACATACTGTATACTATACATAAATATACATATCATTTTTTTTTTTTGCTGTGGTAAACACTTTGCACTCCCTTTATTCACTGCAAAATGTACAAGCTGTATTTTTATCACATCTGTTTACAACCAAACATACAGTACAAGAATTAGACACTTTGTCATATTCTTTAGAGAGGAAGTGAGCCACACAAGGTATTCAGTTTGCCTAATTACATGAAAATAAAAACTCTTTTCCTTGCTAATGTTCTTTTACAACAAGGACTTCCTGTTCCTGTTTACTGTATATTTAAGTGTATTTTGTGGCAGGGAACATGAAATAAATGCAATGCGTCAGAGCAGATTTTAATTATTACTCTTGCTTTTTAAACAGTGTGTGTTGTTTATGTGACAGTTTCTTTTTCCAGGGTAACCATTTACTGTAATAGCATTATTTGTGTTCACTGTTTATTGATCCAGTGTTGCTGAAATGTTAACCAACATCTCAGTTTCAGTGGGGTCATTCTGCCCAGTTTACAGCTGGGAGTTCTGAAGCACAGGGAGGTCAAGTGACTGGCTCAAGGACACAGTGAGCCAGTGGCTGTGGTTGGACTCAAACCAGTGAACACCTGTTTCATGGTTCAATCACCCTCATCATTAGACCATATATTTTTTTTAATTAACCATTATGAAGTGAATGTACCTTATTTTAAAACCAAAGTACTGTTCTTTCACTGTTGACTTTTTTCAAAGGAATGTACCCTGGTAAGAAAATGCTGTGCCCCAGTTGGGGCCCCATGTGTTTCAGAGCTACCCCCATAGCAACATTATAACAAGGACCATGAAATCACCATCCCTGGCTGCTCTGTTATCCATCATGACAGACCAGGCAGAAAAAAGAGTGGTAGCATAGCAATGTACATCTTGTCCTCCCTCCAGTTCACCTTGGTTTATATACCCACTCCCCCACAGTCAAACTCTCTCTCCACTTCTCCACCCCCATCTTTACAGCTGGATCTTACTGCTTCCCTAACTCCATGCCAAAATCCATCCTGGACTATCTGACCACCTTGAAATACCATGCCACAGGGGATGAGATTCATTTTTGGGGGATTTCAATTTAAATTGGCTTTCCAGAGGTTCCACCAAGTTTCACAACCAGGTTGCCACTCTAAACATGTCACAGCTGATCACTGAATCTACATGACCGAACCATAAATCGATGAATCACTCCCTCCTTGACTGGTACCTCACCTCCCACTGACATTGTATAATTGCCTCTGGCATCTTGCCTGACTCACTAAGTGACCACCACATGATTTACTTGGTCCATAAAGTATTCAGGCCCAAAGCCCCCCAGAACCATGCTCACAAGATCTTACAAATCCCTGGACCTAGTCTCACTCCTAAGTGACCTAACAGCCACAGACTGGTCTTTTATCCCCAATGCAACCACCATTGACTCTGCTTGGGAATAATTCAAGCTCAAATTCTTAGCAGCATGGGACCACCATGCTCCATTTAGACATACATGGGTGAGGGGTGCTTACTTGCTGTGGATCTCCACCAACTTCCTGTCTCTAATCAGAGCCAGAGACCAGGCATGGAAGTCTTTCAAAACCTCCTGCTCCCCCGCTGACCAAAACAAATACCGATCCCGACGCAGCATCTGTGTTAGACAAATCAGGTTGGCTAAGGCTAATTACTTCAAAGCCTCCTTCAAAAGGGTCAAAAGCTGGCTAAAAGGCAGGAGACAGAGGGTGGTAGTAGGGGGAGAGTTTTCTAGTACAAGGAAAGTCACCAGTGGGGTGCCACAGGGGTCGGTGTTGGGGCCGGTGTTGTTTAATGTCTTTATTAGTGTTATAGGGGATGATATCCAGGAAAAAATGTGCCTGTTCGCTGACGACACCCAACTCTGTGGAAAGGTGTACACTCAGGAAGGGATAAAGGAGATGAGGGAGGACCAAGGCAAATTGGAGAGATGGGCAGTGATATGAAACTCGGGTTCAACACCAAAAAATGCAAAGTGATGCACACTGGGGCGAAGAACCCGAAAACAGAGTACTACATTGGAAAAGCCCAGGTTACACTATCGGAGGAGGAAAAAGATCTGGGGTGGCAATATCTAGTGACCTGAAACACTCAATTCAATGCAAAAAGGCTGTAGCTAAGGCTAATAGGATGTTGGGGTGTATTGCTAGGAGAATTAGCAGTAGGAGGAGGAGGGAGATCATTCTGCCGCTGTACAGGTCATTGGTCAGACCTCACTTGGAGTACGGAGTGAGATACTGGCACTGACACTTGAAGAAAAACATAAACATGATGGAAAGAGTACAGAGGAGAGCGACTAAAATGATAAAAGGATAGTAGGATACTGTAGATCATATGCAGAGAGGTTGGAGGACCTGGGGATGTACACTCTGGAGGAGAGGTGGCAGAAGGGGATATAATTGAGACGTTCAAGTACCTGGGAGGAATTAACAGAGTGGAATGTGGGAGCCTATTCAATAGGAGAGCCACCACCACCACCACCAGAGGGCACAGCCTTAAACTGGTTCGGGGGTAGATCCAAGAGGGATATAAGGAAGCACTTCTTTACAGAGCGAGAGTGGTGATGTCATGGAACGAGCTGCCACAGGAGGTGGTGAATTCAAAGTCAGTGGGAGCATTCAAAAGAGCCTGAAACTGGCATTAAGGAATGTAAGGAGGACCTGCAAGTGAAAGACCAGAAATCTGGGGTGGGGGGGCACAAATGTAGACTGAAAGTCTGAAACAACCCTCATTGTTACGAGCAGACCTGATAGACTGAGTGATCTTCTGCAGGCCATTTTCTTATGTTCTTATGTTCCAGTCAAATCTAAATCAGCCATCAAAATTCTGGAAAGTGGTTAAATCCCTTTTTTCCCTACACTCACAGCCTCCCAGCCCAGTGGTAAACATAGGCAAGGCCGTCGTAAAGGACTCGCATGCAGTAGCCTCAGAATTCAATTCTTTCTTTACTAGCTGCACTTCAGTACTGCTCTCCACTCTCCCTCCTTTCAAGTCCAACCATTCCCCCTTTGGCTCCCCTCCTCAGGCACCTCCAGCTGCACCCTCCTTCTCCTTCCATTAGGTCACTCCATCCAAAGTCTACCACACCTTGCTCTCCCTAAACCAAAACAAAGGCAAATGCCCCTCAGAGCTGGATTCAAAGATGCTACACCTGGCTGCTCCCACCATCACCACCCCCACAACTGCACTTTTAAATCTCTCTTTCTCCCTAGCATCCATCCCCAAGGAATGGAAGCATGCAACGGTAATTCTGCTCCCAAAGGGGGGTGACACCTCTGCCCCAGAAACTATCACCCTATTTCCCTCCTTCCCATTATGGCAAAGCTACAAGATCACCTAGTCCTCCCTCAACTTGCCTCCTTTCTCAACTTCTCCTCCTTCATCTCACTCTACCAGTCTGGGTTCAGGAAATCTCACTGCACCACTGCCTCACTTCTAAGGCTCACAGACTCCACCCTTGATGGCATGGATAAGGGCCATATCACCGCATCTATTTTTGTTGACCTGGTTAAAGCATTCAACATGGTCTCCCATACCCTCCTCCTCCTTGATAAGCTCTCCCATGCTGGGATCTCCACCATGGTCACCAGCTGGTTCCACTCTTACCTGGTAGGCCGATCCCAGGTGGTCAGAATCAGAGGTTCCATCTCTTCCTCCCTTCCAGTTACCTCAGGTGTCCCACAAGGCTCTGTTCTTGGGCCACTTCTATTCTCCATATTCCTCAATGACCTGCCCACACACATCCATTCACATGTATGCGGATGACATTTTTGTATGCTTCAGGCCCCTCGGCAGCTGATGTCATGTCCAGACTACAACAGCATTGCAATGATGTCCAACTCTGGTTCTGTGCAAACCTGCTTTTTCTCAAGCGCCAAGAAGACAGTCTCAATGGCCTTTGGCACGTGACAGAGACTCTCTCGGGTCCCTCCTTCCACACCCTGGATGGGACAACTCTGGAGAACTGCACCTGTTTTAGATATCTCAGGGGTATGGCTTGACCAGCACCTTAACATTTCTGTACATGTTGATGCTATTCACAGAAAGCTCCACCCTAAACTGGGCTCCTCTATTGGAATCATGGTTGCATCCCTGCCAGCCTGATGAGCACTCATACAGAAAATGATTCTCCCCATATTTGACTACGGCCATGTAGTCTACAGTGCCACTCTCAAGTCCATCCTAGCCAGACTGGACACCCACTTCCACTCTTTCTACCGCTTCATACTGGATAACCCACCCTTAACTTACCACTGTGTGCTCTACCAGACTCTCGCTCTTCCCTCGCTCCAAGACCACCGGCAGTTCCACTGCACCAACCTCACAGCCAAATACTGGTCCCAGTCCCTGCCTCCATATCTCACCTCTATGCTGGCTGCCCCAAACCCTCCTGTTCACTCTCTCAGGAACTCAGACACTCACGTCCTGGCCATATCATGCATGTCCTCCCCGATTGGCCAAGCATCTTTCAGACACTGGAAGCCCAAACTATGGAACTCCCTTCCTGCAGCCATCTTGTTCATGCCCCCATCTCAACACCTCAGTACCCTCATCAATACACATTTCACATCAACCTGTGCCTGTGGCTAATCAAGTGGCTGGGCGTGTCTACTAAAGCACAGATATCTAGTCAATAATGTATTTGATACTGTCCTAATTTCAGACTGTCTGCTGTTCTCTCTACTCCACATGTTGTAATGCACTTCTATAGATGCTAAGTTAATTATTCTTATACTCCGTATGCTCATTGTTTGCTTGCTGCACTATTGTACATTATTTTGTCATTTACTTAGTTACTATGTTAGTCCTCTCTGTTCCCCTGTATGCTCATTGTTGCCTTGCTGCACTACTGTACACTGTTATACTGTTCATTCTCTCCCCTGACCCCCTTCCCCCAGGACACACCTGGAATCGAGCACTAGTGTTTAGTATGCCCTCCTCGTAAATCTTTTAAATAAATAAATCTCTTAAATAAATATCAATCAATCAATCAATCAAAATCTTTATTTATCCAGGCAAACATCGTTGAGCAGAGCATATTTGCAAGATGGACCTGGTTAGGGTAGGTTGTTACATGTGTATATATATTACCAGACAAGGTATAGCATGAAATTTACAATTTACAAGGCAGCATACAACAACATGGATAGGCATACAGACACATTATTTTCAAATGTGATATATGTACAAATTATGTTGCGGTGGTATCAGCTTAAGTAAGCTATTGGGAAAAGTTTGAATTCAGGGGTAAAATAGTGAGGGTAGTACTATGTGGGCCTAGAGGTGCAGGGACAGTCAGTGAGGGGAGAGGACACCAGCTGAACAAGAACAGAAAATTTGATCCCGAAGATGGTGCTAGATAAAACTGATAACGGTAGTGCAGGTGAATTAACAGAAGTGGATAACAAGAAGTGGAATGCAGTAAAAAGCAGTAGGGGGGTGGTAATTACTGGATAATAGAGCAGGTTAGTAGACAGATGTAGTGATAGTATAATATGTTGATTATTGTCACTCCATTTTGTATGCTATTTCATGTAATGTATGTCATTTTATACTCCATTTTGTATTGTGTGACTCCATTTTACATGCTGCTTCATTTAATTGGTGTTTTGCTCTTTAGATAGCCTCATTATTATGTTTTGCTTCAGACAGTGTATTTTGCTGACTTGAAGGTCGCATATTATCAGGCAACCTGTTTTTGTAGTTTTGTTTAAACTCCTGCTTAGCTCATAGTGTTCTAGGCACCCGGCCAGTGTTTGGAGCACAGTGACCTAGCAGGTGTAGGGAATTCTGAGCAGTCCTTATCGTGTGAATTCGTAACATCCTGGGAGCCCGGCCAGCTTCTAGAATGTGGGGAAAACAACACTATGAGGGCTGCACGGTTATTTTTAGCATAGAATAAGATATAAATGTAGCTTTCTCAATGCCTGGTTAGAAGCCTCTCCTGCAGGGTGGACGCATCGCTGTGGGGCCAGTTCCCGGTTCGAGAGACTCCTAGCCAGGCTGACAAGGGGGCTTCCCAGCCATTGGAAGAGGGCTTGGATGATGCTTTATTGAATCGGTGATGTATAACCTTTTGTATTATATTTTGTTATAATAAAGCTTTGGCTTGCTGTACTTATTGTATTGTTATTGTGTGTATGTGAGTGTGAGTGGCAAATAGCTGCTTGGTTTGAGTTGGCAGAACATTTTTGGCGTAGTCGGCAGGATTCGAAAATAAAATGTCTATTTTTAGGAAAAAGGATGAGTCTTTTTTTTTTATCTTTTCTCTTTGATGAAACTGTGAAAGAATATGTGGAAAGATGTATTAAGGAAAAGTCTCTCAAACAAGCAAGGGGCAACTGCCCTTTGTACTTGTAATTTGTGCTTGCTGCAAGTATATACTGTTAGAGCCAATGATGGCTTTCACAGTTCAGGCTGCTTTTAGGAGAAAAGCAGCTGATGTTAAGTAAAGTTAGATAAGCAACATCTAGAAAAGAAAAAATAAACTACTGTGGATGTACTACAGTAGGTGACTACAGACGGATGATTTGAAAATCCTCCCCCATGTTGCCTATCTGTGTAGTTTCAAGTTTTTCTGTATAAATTTCAAGTTCCCTTGCCTCCTATAGAGGCTGAAACATTTGATCCTAAACCCAAGTACTGGGGACCTCTACCAGATGGATCTCAACCTAGTACTGTTAGAGATTTTTGTTTGTTTTGTTTTAAACTGCAAACCAGAGCTCTGGAAAAAGACTTGGTTTGGCAGGTTACTAAAATGGCCAAAAGAAAACCTTTGAAAGGGTTAAAACCTTTGAAAGAGTTAATAGCTGCAGCGTTTGGAAATTATCATGAAGGTCCTGCAGTCAGTTTTCTTACTTAGACTAGTATATCGGAAAAGAAGAAGAAAAATACCTTGGCACCGGGTAAGTCTGAATTTTTTTCAAAGTTGTTTTATGTCTGTCTGTTTTATTTCTGTAATACGTACACTAAACAAGGTAATGCTCCGTCTTTCTCATGCATATTTTCTAGCTTATATCTGTGTTCTGTAATTATGTTCTGTTGTCAAGGTTGCGAGATAGGATTGACTGCCTTCAGTGCACAACAGGTTACAGAAAAAAAAAAAGAGAGAAGAAGCTTCTTTGCCTCATAGCTGACTGTTTTAATTGGCTTTATTTTTAATGGAACATTTGTGCTGCCTAGATAGGGTCAGTGAAAAACTTTTGTTTGTAGTTGTTGCTTGGAGCAGGTAGCATTGATGGTGAAGAATTATGACGTCATATAGATTGCAATGTGCAGAAAGAGTTGTAGTTTGCAAGCAACGTGCCAAGCCACTGCTAGGTGAAAATGTAATGTGTTAACAGCTATAAATGACTTTATCGTACTTCTAGTTAAAACCAGAAACTTTTTGCAAAATGGCAGAGTGCCATATTTTAGTTATGTGCCAAAAGGTGTAATCATGTTATACGAGATGTGTTCACTTACAGATGATGTGTTTAAACAGTGTTTTGTTCTGGAAAGATTTGGCATGGCAATATGTATAAATGTGTTGGTTTAAAATTGTCAGTGTTACAAGACAGGCAGGAGGCAGCACATATATCTAAACCACGTACAGTTTTCTAATGGAACTATGGGCATTACCTCAGCAAATTTTGTGAAACAATGTCAGTCTTATTTTGTGTTAAGTATTTCTTTTTGTGTATGTGTATGTGTGTGTACTGTCTTGGCCGCAGTTTTATTGTGTAAAGATATTTTAATATTGGTGGTGTTCAAGGACACTACAGGAATAGGCTGGGTTTGAATGACCCTTGCATGCACACTGTGACCTTTGCACGTTATTTGACCTTCTTGTGTTTCAACATTTTATGTTACTACCAGTTCAAACTTGATGTGTATTCCATGCCTAAAAGCACAACTTTTCACACAAAATGTATGTTTTCATGAAAGCACACCAAGAGTGAACCATGTAATTTGACTTTTATTGCAAAACTAGTATTCTAAGTGAAGAGGAACAAACTTTACAATTTTGAAAAAGGACTATTATAGCTGTTTTGAGAGTTTACCATCTACAGAGATACGTGCGTGCGGTATTACCATCAATCTGGACATTTTGTCATGCTTAGGATAAGGGAACCCAGGGACGCTTGGCTTCTTTTATCCTATGGAAATAATCTTGTTTTATTTTAAACTGATGTGTGTTTGTTTTGTTGTTTGTCTGTGTTTCACAGCTAACCTTTTTATTGCTACAGTATTCGAGCTGTCTCTTGCACCTCGAGCTGTGTCTTCCACCAGTAGGAGCTTGGAGGGAGGGGGTAAGCTACCCTTCCTCCCTTCCAGTGTAATATCCACAAAGGTTGCAAGGTACATGTCATATTTATACTGATTCATGGTCTGTAGCCAATGGTTTAACAACCTGGCTGCCCACTTGGGCTAAGGATGAGTGGAAAATTTATTCGAAAGAAATATGGGGAAAAGAACTGTGGCAGGAAATATAGACTATGGTGCAAAATACTCAGACCACTGTATTTCATGTTGATGCTCATTGTGCTTCAGATACACTAGAATGATGGTATAATTCTATTGCAGACGAAAAAGCTAAGATTCTTCCAGTGGATATTGAAGAAACTCAAAGTCAGCAGTTATCAGGGCTGGCAAAATGGGCACATCAAAATGTGGACATTTGGGAGAAAAGCCACTTACAGGTGGGCATATAGTAGGGGTGTACTCCTAACATTGGATTTGGTTAAAACTGTTATTGCTCAGTGTCCTATATGCCAACATGGGCAACAAAGACCAATCCCTCATATTGTGAAAGGACAATTGGGGGAGAGCCTACGAAAATGGAAAGAGAATTTGCATGAAGCATTACAGATTTTAAATAATAGACCAATTGGAGAATCTGAGACCCCCTTAATGCGAATGATAACTCCTAATTTGCAAGTGCAGGCTTACTCAACTATAGAAACAGTGTTATATTGGGAAATTACACCAGGAGCTCTGTCTCCTTGCAGGGCAACTGAAGCTGCTGGACTTGATTTACATGCCCTTCAAGAATACAGAATAAACAGCAGAAACATTCAAGTGATAGAAACTGGTATTGGAATACAAATTCCACCGAGACATTTTGGTTGGATAGCACCTAAATCAGAACTAGCCCTCAAGGGAATACAAATTTTGGGAGGGTGATTGATTGTGATTACAAGGAGAAGTGAAAGTAATTTTGTTGAATAGTAGAGAACAAAATCTGTTAATTCAACAGTATGACAGAGTGGCTCAATTGTTAATTATTCCAGTTAACAAAATGACCCCTATAGGGACAAGCCCCACACTCTTAACAGCAGGGGGATAAAGGTTTTAGATCTACAGGAGGTTTTAACAATGGATGCCAAAATATGGGTTACAAACCCAAATGGCCCTCCTGAACCAGCTGAGGTGATAGCCACGGACGAAACAACACAGTGTTAATTATCAGATCAGGAAAGAAAAATGGAATACGTGCCTGCACATAAATGTTATCTTCGAGAATAATGAAATTTGTGTCTTTCTAGGTCCAGCAATGGATTTTAAAAGGAATGCTGGTGTGTCTTATGGTCCATTTGCAGAGCTAGTTACCCCTGGAGGAAGGATTCAAAGGGTTAACTGTAATGACACTGGTTGTAAAGGAACCTGAGTTGGAAAAATGATACCAAAGATAGAACCCAGGGAACTTTGGCTGCCCATCCGGACAGAAGTGTGTGGTACTGAACATGACATTTTCACCAGGGGTCAATCTCTGGATGACAACTGGTGGCCCAGGACAATATGCCTATGAAACAGATGAAATCTCTTGCAGAATAAGACTGCTATTAAATGCTGCAACTTACGAATAGTTGCATGGTGACTGTACAACATAGACTTGATTGCTGCATGAATCAAACAGACATTTTCAATGCAAGTATTACTTTGATTGACATAGACACGTTATTCTGCATGAAAGCTACTGCAATAACTAATAGAACTACTTGGGCAGATCACATTACAGTGTTGAAAAATCATCCTGTAATTAGCAATGATAGTATAGTTAAGGTTTCATCCACATGTACATCAGTATGAGCTGTATCAGAAAAATGTAATCCATTTTAACATAACGTTTATGTTTAGGAAAATGCAAATATAAAAGAGCTTGGTATGATACGCTATTAGGTGGAGCAGGGGCAGGCATGGAATTTTAAATAGTGTTGATATAGAAACACTGACTAACAGGCTTCAGGCAGGAATTGATGTATTTAGCTTAATTAACTTACAAGCTCAATGGATGCCAACTGTTTTCTTATCCCAAAGATTAACTTTGAATTATGATTTTGAGTTCTTGCAGTTATTTAATGCTTCACAGGTATGGGGAATGGAGTAGCAGAAAATATTTGCATTTATTGATTGGACAGAATGCACAATGTGACATATGTATTCTATAATGCAAAGAAATAAGGCCCAGAGTGATTTAATGAGTAATAATGAATATGTGTGGAGGACTGTGTTCAAATCATGGATTTTTAGTAATCATTGGATTGTAATGTCATCCACCACAATAAAATGCACAGGTCCCTGATAATGAGCAGAAGCTTATTTTGTATTGGTAGCCCAATATTTTAGATCAATCAAGATTGAGTATCTCATTAAATAAAATTAAACAGATAATTCAGGAAACAGATGTAATGCAGGCTCATTTGGCAATAAGAAATAAATCATTAGTGCAAAGTCAGGTGCAAACTACGATAGTTAAAATAAAATGATTGATTTAAGTTCCAAGATTCAACAAGAGACTACTCATTATTGGTGGGATATTTTACAGGATGGTCTCCATCAGCTACAAAAGTGTTAAATATTCTGATACATCCTATCATAATCATTGCTGTAGTGACAATTATCTTGTTTATTTGGACTTGTACTTATCATGTTATATTCGTAGTAATTGTGCTATGGTACCAATATCATACAAATCGTATTCACAATAATCAAGGACCGAATGTAGTGACAGTATAATATGTTGATTATTGTCACTCCATTTTGTATGCTATTTCAT
This sequence comes from Neoceratodus forsteri, assembly GCA_016271365.2. Classification (NCBI taxonomy): domain Eukaryota; kingdom Metazoa; phylum Chordata; order Ceratodontiformes; family Ceratodontidae; genus Neoceratodus; species Neoceratodus forsteri. The sequence continues at coordinate 187,453,461 of CM028132.1, read as the reverse complement.
GTAATGTATGTCATTTTATACTCCATTTTGTATTGTGTGACTCCATTTTACATGCTGCTTCATTTAATTGGTGTTTTGCTCTTTAGATAGCCTCATATTATGTTTTGCTTCAGACAGTGTATTTTGCTGACTTGAAGGTGCATATTATCAGGCAACCTGTTTTTGTAGTTTTGTTTAAACTCCTGCTTAGCTCATAGTGTTCTAAGCACCCGACCAGTGTTTGGAGCACAGTGACCTAGCAGGTGTAGGGAGTCTGAGCAGTCCTTATCGTGTGGATCGTAACATCCTAGAACCCGGCCAGCTTCTAGAATGTGGAAAACAGCACTATCGCGGCTGCATGGTTATTTTAGCATAGAATAAGATATAAATGTAGCTTTCTCAATGCCTGGTTAGAAGCCTCTCCTGCAGGGTGGACGCATCGCTGTGGGGCCAGTTCCCGGTTCGAGAGACTCCTAGCCAGGCTGACAAGGGGGCTTCCCAGCCATTGGAAGAGGGCTTGGATGATGCTTTATTGAATCGGTGATGTATAACCTTTTGTATTATATTTTGTTATAATAAAGCTTTGGCTTGCTGTACTTATTGTATTGTTATTGTGTGTATGTGAGTGTAAGTGGCAAATAGCTGCTTGGTTTGAGTTGGCAGAACAACAGACAATATGGAGATGCTGTGGGAGTTGATTTCAACTAGTGGCGCAGATAACACTTGCATTGTTCCTTCAAGAGACGCAAATAAAGGGTCTTGAATGAAGCAATGCTGATAACTGAGCTCAACTTTAAAGTTTTCTGCAGATTGTTCCACCATGTTGGCAGTGCAAAGCTAATAGATGCTCTACCCAGACGGGAGTGGAATTTGGGAATTTTCAGTAGGATAAAGGAGTAACTTCTCAGGGCATAGATGCCTAATGGGTTTAGCGGGAGGCAATCCATAATATATTGTGGAAGTTTTTTTTGAAATAGCTCTAAAGGTCCATATTGCAGCATTTTTTTCTCATCTAAACTGGAGGGAGGTCCAACCTACAGCTTCATATAGTGAACAATGGTGCATATTGAAGGGAAGGTTGGTAATAAATCTCAAAGCTTTGTGGTAGAGCGTATCCAGTTTTGAGAGATGAGAAGTAGGACATTGACTATATAGGAAGTTCGCATAGTCTATTAGTGAAATGAATATTGCTTGAACCATCCTTGTTTTGGCATCACTTGTGAGAAGGTAGCTAATCCTAAAGTAGACTCCAAGTCTCTGACGCAGTCTTTTTAGCAAGTCTCTAAGTGCTCAATGAAGGAGAGTTTATGAACTAACCAAACTCCCAGGTACTTAAACTTTGTAACGAATTCTAGGTTTTCCCCTAGAATTGTAGAGATCTGTGGTATAGATCCTGAAATGACTGGGTTAGCCATGTGTATTAAAGGAGAGAGAAGCATTGCTTTGTTTTTTTTAGCGTTAAGTAATAGCTTTTTGTGTAGAAGTTGGTTTTGTAGCAGGCTGAATTTGGTTTGTAGGTCATTACATGCGGCTTCTGGAGATGGGTGGCTCAGATACAACATTGTGTCGTCCGCGAATAGGTGGACGTTAGCCTTAGCTATATTATCATCAGTGTTATTGATGTAAATTGCTAACAGTATGGAACCAAGAATAGATCCCTGTGGCACTCACCTAAGTAGAGATTTGATAGGTGAGAGTTGGCCTTCAGCCTTGACTTGCTGTAGATGGTTAGTGAGATAATTGGTGAACCACCGAAGTGAAAGTGAGTCCAGTCTTATAGACTGAAGGGATGAAAGGAGCAGGCTACACTCAATAGTGTTGAAAGCCTTACTTAAGTCCAAGAATACGGCACAGATAACATTTGTTTTGTCCAGTTCTTGCTGCCAGTCATTGGCCACTTTTGCAAGGGCTGTGATAGTGCTATGTTTAGTTCTGAATCTGGATTGGGCAGTGTTTAGAAGATTTGTTGATTCTAAGTATGATCTCAGTTGTGAACTTACAATTTTTTCCAATAGTTTTGTCAGGATAAGGATAAGGGAAATTTGGCCTATAATTGTTGAGGTCACAGGGATTCTCTGATTTAAACAGAGGTATCACATGCGCTGTTTTCAAGATGGATGGGAGGATTCCTTGTGTCAAAGATACGATACAGCAGATTGAATAGGCGTGTTATAGGCCCAGCTAGTATGTGGTAAGCAAGATTCAGAAAGTAAGGGTCCATGGAGTCCGCACCAGCGCTTTTCTTAATTTCCAGCTGACATAGGAGATTTGCAATCCATTTCAGGGTGGCAGGTTGTAGAGAAAATATAGTATCCATGACTTGGGCTTCAGTATGATGAGTATCCAGCTGGGAGCGTAGAAGGTTCCCAGGAGAGTTATCAAAGGCTAATCCTGCAGTTGTAAAATGGTTGTTAAAGGAGTCCAGGATTTCCCCTTTGTCAGTAATGATGTTATTGCCAGATATGATCTTAGGTGGAAGAGAGTTACCTGGTGTGAGACCAGAGAGGTCCTTGACAGTGTTCCAGAATTTTGAAGGGTGCTTAGTGGCAGAATCGAGTTCAGTACGATAATAAGCAGCTTTTGCATCTCTAGTCATCCTGGTACAGAGGTTTCTGGCCTTTCTAAATGCATGCCAGTCCGATGGGGTCTTAGATCTTCATGCTTTTTTCCAAAGATTATCCCTCTCTAAGAAGGCAGATTTTAGTTTGGATGAGACCCATCAGTATGTTTTGTTCTTTACATGGACTTTTACTAAGGGGACACATTTATTTAAAGCCCCTAAGATTATATCATTGAGGATGTTATAAGCAGACTGTACTGTCTCTGCCAGGTAAAAATCCTGCCATCGTATGGAGTATTTTAGGGCTTCCATGTAGGCAACTGGGTCAAAGTTCCATTTCGATCTTTTAACAGAGAATTTTGAACAAGGTAGAGGTTTGTGGACTGATCTTACACAAGCAATGAAACAGTGATCACTGGCATCACTGAAAAAAGTGACTGCATGAAAAAACAGGTGTGGTTTGGGCACTAGTATAACATCTAGCAATGAGTTATTACTGGGGTTCTTTTTATTCAGGCATGTTGATTCATCAATAATTTGCATTAGCCTATGAGCATCATAGAAGGATGAAAGAGGTTTGGAAGCCTTGGTTAGCCAATCTAAGTTAAGGTCCCCTAATATAATAGATTCCTGGGATCCATTCCTGATGGTGGCACCCAGATACGATAGGAGTTGAAGACCAGCAGAAGGGGGGTCTGTAGCACCCTATAACACACATCAAGGAGTTCTGTGAGATCATTACCTTGAGGGATAGGCACTCAAATTCATTTGCAGTGGTTACTGAGTCTAGGCAGGAGACTGTATATTTGTTCTTGACATAAATGGCCACCCCTCTGCCTCTCAATTTCCTATCAGTTCTAAATAATAAATAGTCAGTGATATTGACCTCCTTATCCACTGTGGCTGGTTTAAGCCAAGTTTCAGAGACCACTAGGACATCTGGGGAGGTGTGATAGATCCAGTCCTGGACTGTGGTGATCTTTTTTAGCAGACTACATATGTTGACATGGAGGAAGTTTATACCTTTAATCCTTGCTAACTCCGAGGGCGATGTGATGGCAACTTGAGGCCCAGGGTTAAGCTCCATGTTGCAGAAGCATATAAGTAATAGTAGCAGAAGCTTTCTGAGGGCAGTGTAAAATAGTTTACAATTCCTGGACCTTGTACGTCTTCGTGGGTAGTCAGTGTGGGTAGGAGGGTCACCTCTCCTAGCATTTAGATGGCCTAATGCAGCAAAAAGTAATGCCCTGACTGAAAAATGCAATGGGTGTGCAGTTCTGCTAAGAGTAGGTGGCGAGTGCTTTGTAGGTAGTTCAGTTCATGTCCCACCATAGGTGGAATGTTGAATCTTTGATTGGATCCACAGGGAGTTGGTGTCACATAGGTAATTTCCATTGCACACCTTCCAATGAGGCATAGCATTCAGTTCCTCTTCCATGGTTGCATGAGGAAGCAGATATCGTCCAGCAGGTGAGATGAGGATTAGGATAAGGAACAGGGTGAGCTGCCACAGCGTTGACCCCATGATTGGACTCAGATGTGTAAACGGACTCAGGGTGTCTCAAGGTAGGGCAGAGGGAGAAGTCACCTAGAGGTGATGGTTCAATAGATGAAGGTCCACAGAATATGGCTAGTAGGGCAAAAAATGATATGAGATAGACAGAAGTATTCAAAAGGGGGGCAGACATTACAGTTCCCAGATATGGCTGAACAGTTTGGCTAGAGGACACCTAAGGTGGAGAGAGGGGGAGGAATAACAATTTACTGATTGATGTCATGAAATGGGCATGGAATAGGAAGGGTGGGGAGAAGTCTATATAATAATGGACAGAGAGGAGGGAGGGAGGGAGGTGGGTGGACTTAAAAGTTGCAGATTTTGCCATACCTTAGGCAGCTGGGAGTCTGGACTTGTGGTCACAAGCGGCGGCTAAGACAGTGCCGACCACACACTGGCCAAGACCCTCTCGGCTCAAGAGCAGGGAGCCCCTGGAAGGATTTTTTTGGCTAAAGAAAGAGAGAAAGCACGCTGAATTTAAGTGCTGCTGCAGACAAGGGCCTACAAGCACAGCAGGTATCCAAATTTGCATAACAAAAAGGGATGTATTTTCAGTTGGTGTCCAAAAACTATCTGGAGCCAAGACACACTTTCCCAAAGGGGCTATTTCACTTAAGCTTAAACCAGTTACACACTTTTCCTATATTTTTTTTTTTACACAGTATTCCTATTTCCACAAGAACTACAGCAGGTACAATTTTAACATTTTAGGCAACTCGCACAGTAAAAGAACAAGGCTGGGAGAAGTTGAGCAAGCAAAGACCAGTTGGAACAGGGCTCTGAAAGGCACTCGTGCTCTGATTGGTTGCGGCTTTAGCCATACCTTAGGCAGCCGGGAGTCCGGAGTTGTGGTCCCGAGTGGCTGCTAAGACAGCGCTGACCACCTGCTGGCCGAGTCCCCCTCAGCTCGAGAGCAGAAATATGTGCCCTGGCTGCCAGCTGTTGTGTTTCACACATGCCCTGGTAACCAACTGAGACAAGATGTGCACTGTGCTCCTTTAGCCTCAATTTTTATATATGTGTGAGTTATTAGTGCACAGAGAGTAGAACCATCCACAGTAATTTTAAAACACTGCAAAAGCAGTTTTGTTTGAACTGAGTAGCCCCATGGAATGTTTAGCAATGTATTTTGGCAGTAACATATGGAAATTTAGCAACCTTTTATCTCAATAAAATAAAAACATGCGAATTCTCACATCCGGTGTATTACCATCTTACAACTTTGGTTTTCCTCTTCTTTTTCCAGCTACAGTGTCTGAGTCTGTAAAAAGAGTTGGGTTAATGATCTCTTGCATTTCTTTTTAAATATAGTACATTTTATGCCCAGCTTAACCTTCATCCCTTGATAAACAAGCATTTGTCAATGCCAAATGTTGTCTCCCTGGCATTGGCATTGGTAGTGCAGGATTTAGAGATGCATAATAGGAATGGCAGTGAAGTATTGAACTGATGCCAACCCCACCCTCACCCTGCAAAGATTGACAGGCATCGGGGTGTGCCTTTGGATCATCAGCTATAATGCTCATGCCATTGTATCTCACCCTACTCTGTAGACACTGACAAGTGACGTGGTGTGCTTTGGTGTCTTTGGGCCTTATACTTACCCCATTGCATAAGGAAATATGGTGGGTGCAGTATAGGAGAATGGGGTGAACTTCACGGCAGAACACTCCAAGACACACCTCGATGCCTGCCACTGGCAACAGGGTGGGGGTAGGGGTGGAATGGCAGAAGCATTACAGCTGATGATCCCAAGTCACACTCCTGACACCTGTCAGTCTCTACAGGATGGGGTGCTACAGTTGGAAACCCTAACGCCATGGGCGTGTGTTGGTATTTTCACTCCAAAATATAAACATGGTCGTTTTGTGACCCCACCTCATGAAGAGCGGCACTATCAGTTTGTTAGCTGAAAGGTGGTTTTGCACAGTGACTGCGCCATTTGGTACCACAGGTACAGAAATACATTTTAGGCAGGATGTGGAAAATGACAACTGTACTGTTCATGAGGAGGTGTAAAAAAATGTTAATGTTGAAAATCTGGGGTGAAAATATGAAAAATTGGTGAAGTCATGAGCATGCATAGAAACTGCTCAATGCACATCCGAAACCCAATGATTTTTGTTTTTTTTTTACCCACATTTTCAACATAGGCATTTTGGGACCTCCCCTCATGAACAGTGTAACTGTGAGTTTGTCAATCTGTTCCAAAAAGTTGATTTCCCACAGCGACCACGCAGTTGTATGCCACAGGTGTGAAAACACATTTTGGGAAGGATGTGAAAAATGACAGCTGTACTGTTCATAAGGAGGTGGGAAAAAAATGCCGGTGTTGAAAATGTGGCATGAAAATATTTCAAATCTGCGAAGTTACAAGTGCATATGGAAACTGCGCAATGCATGCTTGTAACACAGTCATTATGGATGTTCATCACCAAATTTTCAATAGGCATTTTATGACCTCTGCTCATATACAGTGTCACTGTCAATTTGTTAATCTGTCCCTAAAATGGGTTTCCCACAGCGAGTGTGCTTTTGTGAGCTGGAAGTGCAAAAACCCATTTCAACCAGGATATGTAAAATGACAACTGTACTATTCATAAGGTGGTGTGGAAAAATGGCAATGTTGAAAATGTGGAGTGTAAATATTACAGATTCACAAAGTTATGAGTGTGCATGGAAACTGTGCAACACATGCTAATAAAACAGCCAATATTTGGATTTGTTTAACCAAATTTGCAACATAGGCTTTTTGAGAGCTCCTCTCATGAACAGTGGCACTGTCGTTTTGTTAATCAGTTCCAAAAGGTGAATCCATGCAGTGACCACAAAATCACCTGTTGGGACTGAATAACGACATGACAGCGATTGAATTGTTCAGGAGGAGTCCCAAGAACCCCATGTTGAAAATGTGGTGCCCAAATTACTAAAAATGGCCGAGATATGCACCAAAGTTGAAAAAACTCTATTTATGCCATTATACAGCTTACCGACATTTCCTCAGTTCATGGTTGGCATTGAAGAGTGCAGATGTGTTCCTAGTGTAGTATCAAATCATACTACCCGTCAGAATTTGCTACCTTCGTCAAGTGTACATGTGTATTAGCATCATGCATGTGCTCTGCAATAGTCAGAGGGTAGCAAATTCTGACAGCGAAGTCCAGGGGAAAACTGTGGCAGGCGGGCATTAAAAATTTGTACAAAAGGCGAAACCCTGCAAGTGAGGCACAGGTTTTTAAACAAAACCTGTATATCGTCCCCTCTATCTCTTGAATGATCATTGGGCATGATGGATAAGCTCAGTTGTGGTCTGCTTATGTTCGGTGACAATCAGAGGAAATTGTACAGTATCCCGTACTCAAATGCTAATTTAATCCTCATAGCATGCAATATATTGTAATAGTGATCTAATTTTTCAATGCAGACTCATTTTGGTTTACTAAGTTTATTTTTTTAGGTACTTAAGATCACTCTTTTTATGTTTTGAGTATCACCTTTCTCTATAATCTGAGTTCACTGTTAACACCCGAGTCATGTGTGTGTGTGCTAGTGTTGTTGCAGTGTTACTCATTAAAACAATAAAGGAAATCCTGACACCTCACCCTGTGTCTCAATTAATGCATAAACCATTTCCTTAAGATCAAGGTATTAAGTGTTCTTTTATTCATATGTGAGTAGGGTTAGGAATAAGGATACTGTCTATATACTGTACTGTACTGTACATATCGTGTACCTTACGTCATTGTGCCCTATATTTGAGCGAACTTGTGTGGTATGCACTTTATGTCTTATAGGTAGTCATAATAGCTACCGTAAGCAGCTCCTGTCAAATGTAAGAACTACTAAGGGTAGGGGTAAGGGGCAACAGAGTTCTAGGAAAATGTAAACTGAAGTTACAAACTCAAATGGGCAGACTAGGTGGGCCATAGGCCCTTATCTGCTGACACTGTCTATGTATCTATGTACTACATATTATTCTGTTAAGCAGTATGGGGGGGCATTGTTTAACCAGGAGTAGTGCACTAAGCTGAAGCTTGCTTCCAGTTGCAACCTGGGAGCACAAGGAAGTGAAGTGAAGTAACTTGCTCAGGATCCCACAGTATGCATCTACATGGCTGTGGGATTCATACCCAGTTCTCCGGATCTATAGCTCAGAGCCTTAACCCACTGCTCTACACTGCCTCCAAAATAAACTATATACAGTGGATGCAAGTGGTTATTTGAGAAGCTGAGAGCCTCGTTTGGTGACTGTTACAATCTCTGTTGTGAAGCCTATTGAGGTAATGTGCTACAGTTGTGGTATACAGAGGGGTTGCCTATGGGGTACTCTTTACCCTATACTCTATACTCTGCAGGTGTCAAAATGTATCATGAGTTTTTTATGTTCAATTTATGCCTGTTCTTGGGTGCTTGGCCACTGAATCCTCTGTAATCTGCTAAAAAAAATAACTTGCCATCTACTGTAATTTTGTTCTTCATTTGCACGTCTTCCTGATCGAGAATTGTGTCCCATTTTTGAGATTTTTACTCATTTTATGGTGTGCTTCAGGGGCTGCATAGTTTCCTAATGTTTGCATGCTGCGGGTGCTGGGCTGATGCCTATATAAATGCAGCAACTCCATGGCTTCCCCACTCGTTTCACTGAAAAGTGGTGTTTTTCTTAGTACTGCACTCTGACATTTTTTATTTAAAATATTTTTATTGTGCCTTGTGAAACTAGTATCTTACCCATAGTGACCGTGTTGTGTTTTTAGTTGGAAAAGTTTTAATTTTTCCAGAAGTTGGGCTGAAGGAACCCTCCCCCACCCCAACAGCATTCCCAGTTGTATGTGGGTACTATATGCAGCAGCTCCATGGCATCCCCACTCGTTAGTGGTGCTCATAAGAGTTTGTGAATTAAATCTTTTCAGTGAAGTGTTTGAATAAAGTGGCTTAACCTGTGCTGCCATGATGTGCTTTATTTCTGAAATCTGGACTTTGGCAGCTGATGGGCTGAAGGAGACAACCCCCCTCCCCCATTAGCATTCCAAGTTGAATGAGGGTAAGGGAGATTATATTTTGGACTGTTAGTAGTTCATGTTCTTGAATTGCAGCTACTTACAGACAGTGTAAATGATAAGGAGTTTTACATTAGTATTATAACTCTGTGTTTTACACTGTTGTGCAAGCTAAACGTGTCCTATGCAATATACAGAGCAGTACTACATGTGGTTAGTGTTGTTATCCCCACTCTCCAATGGTTCCATGTCACAAGAGTGACTCTTTTTCAGTGACTCACACAAGAGCGAGTACATCGTGGTGAACACAAATACAGCACACTGTTATGTATGTTGAATACTAAATTGGTGCATATCTGATTACATGTTTAATGCAGGGGTGTTGTGGCTCCCACATTTCTCTTCTCCCCCATCTCCCTTTATGAAGTTCAAGCCTCCACCCCCCCAAACTTTAATAACCATGTCCGGAGGGGGTGGACAATGGAGGAAAGATGAGGGACCAAGGACAGCAATAACTTGCCAAAAATAAAATGACATACCTGTCTGAAGTCCTGATCCTGGAGTCACCACCACTGCAGCCGGTATTCCTACCCACTACACTACATGAGTAGCTCAGTGGCATCATGCTCCACATCCCTAGTTAGCTTATCCCTCTTCTCCCTCTTCCACCCCATTGCTATTCCCTTCCCTCACCATTTTTTCCAATCCTCCCTTGCTATTTTGTCATTTGCTATCCCTCCAAAGTAACCAAACTAAATCATCTTATTCCAAGGCAAAAATATGGGACTTCAGAGGAGCTGACTTTGATAAGATGGCCAACAGAGTTAAGCTAGCCCTGGCAAAAAGAAATACAGGTGAGGTGGTACAGGAAAAGTGGGCAAGCATTAAAGATGCAATACTTGAAGCAACAACCCGTTGTGTTAGAGAGAAAGGGAAGTGCAAAAGAGGAAGGAAACCACCTTGGGTCTCAAAAACAATAGCAGAAAAGGTCAGAGCCCAAAGGCTGGCCTTCAGGAAATATAAGGGAACGCAGCAGGATGAAGATAGGGAGGCATACCAAATTTCCCTAAGGGAAGGCAGTAAGGCAGGCAAAGGCCCAAACTGAGGAAACACTAGCACAAACAGTAAAAGAAGGTGACAAGACTTTCTATAGATACATTAGTGAAAGGAGAAAGTCCAGAGGGGCATTGCTAAGACCAAAGGGGATAAAGGGCATGTGAGGAGAAGGACCATGTAAAAGCATCTATCCGAAATAGATACTTCTGCTCAGTATTTACTGAAGAGAAGGTAGAGCAGGGCCCACAACTCAGCGCCCTGGACACGGGGGGGAGGGAGGTGTGCACTAGTCCCTTCACAAAAGAAATGGTCCTACAAAAGCTCGATAAGCTCAGGGTGGACAAGGCAATGGGAACTGATGGCATACATCCTGGGGCACTAAAGGAGCTAAGGGTGGAACTAGCAGAGCCATTATCAGAAATGTTTAGTGAGTCTCTGAGCACAAGAGAGGTCCCAGAAGACTGGAGAAGGGCTCATGTGATCCCGCTCCACAAGAGTGGTAGCAGGGAGGAGGCAGGGAACTACAGACCAGTCAGTCAGTCTAACTCAGTAGTGGGCAAGATTGTGGAGGCACTACTTAAGGAAAGGATAGTGCAACATCTGGAATCCATAGGAGCACAGGATCCAAGACAGCATGGGTTTAAAAAAGGAAGGTTCTGTCAAACTAATCTCATAGATTTCTCTGACTAGGTAACCAGAGTGGTGGACCAAGGGGGGAGCAGTTGATGTTGCCTACCTTGAGTTCAGCAAAGCTTCTGACACTGTTCCACATAGAAGATTGATTAATAATTTGGGTAGGCTCGGGTGGTTCAGAAGTTGGTCAACTTGGTGGCAAACTGGTTGACGGACAGAAAACAGAGAATGGTGGTAAACAGTAGTTCTCTTCAATATCTTCATCAGTGACATTGCAGATGGACTGGAGGGTAAGGTTTGTCTGTTTGCAGATGACACCAAGATCTGCAACAGAGTAGATGATCCAGATGGGATGGGTGAATGAGAAGAGATCTGGATAAACTAGGAAAATGGTCAGAAGAGTGGCAACTGGGAGCCCAGCCCAGTGATGCTGAGGGTTGAGGTTCTGGACATCACATCTTGCACTATGCTGGCGACCCGAGTTCGGGAGCGAGCACGGGTGCTGGGGGTTGGCAGGAGCAGGTGAGTATTGAGCACCCACTTGGCTGCTCTCTTCCCCAGGGGGGAGGACGGGGCATCGCTCGGCATTCCAGTGGCTCCCGGTGGAGACTGGGGTTGGTGCAGCATGCAGGGCAGCACGTACATAGCATGGCTGATGCTTGGCAGGGTTGCCATGCGCCGTACCGTCAGGGACGTGCACCACACACAGGAGGGGGGAGTGCACAGCAGAACAGGGAAAACACCAGTCTATGGGGTAGGCGATGGCACCTGCCCCCATGTCCACTGCCGATTCTGTCCTGCCTGGCCTTCCAGTGTCCTCCACCTGGGCTGTCACCCAAAAGCTGGAGAGTGACTGTATAGAGCACCCATGAGGAGGGGCGACTCTACCTCGGAGGGGTTAAGCTGGGAGTATCGGTTGTGTGGGCTGAGAGGGAGGAGAGAGGAGGCTCAGGTAGGAAGACTTCAGATGGGGCAGGAACAGGCCAGATGCCTGAGAGAGGCTCCGCAGACCGTGACTGGAGGGAAAAAAATAGATTAAAAAAAAGAGTAGCAATTGGGGTTTAATGAAAAGAAGGGCAAGATCATGCACATAGGAAAGAGAAACCCTGAAGCCACCTATAGACTGGGAGGGGAGCTACTGGCAGTCACAAGGAAAGAAAGAGACTTGGGCATTATCATCACTTATGACCTGAAATCATCCAAGCAGACTACTAAAGCAGTAAGTAAGGCTAGGGGTGATGTTGGGGTGTATTAGTAGGGGTATCACAAGTTGGAAGAGGGAGGTAAGATTCCCTCTTTACAAGACACTGGTAAGGCCCCATTTGGAGTACTACGTGCAGTACTGGAGACCACACCTTCACAAGGACAGTAACCAAAATGAGGCAGTCCAGAGTAGGGCAACCAAAATGGTGCAGGGACTGTATCAGAAAACATATGAGGACAGATTAACGGAGCTCAGTATGCATACCCTAGAGCAAAGGAGGAAGAGAGGCGATATGATCAAAACATTCAAACATCTTAAGGGCATTAACAAGGTGAAAGAGTCTAACATGTTTCATTATAAGACAAATAGCAGGACAAGAGCACACAGCATGAGATTAGAGAGATGCCAGTTAAGGGGTAATATGAGGAAGTTCTTTTTCACAGAAAGGGTGGTGGATGCATGGAACGGCATACCTCAAGAAGTGGTGGATATGAATACAGTGCAGGGCTTCAAACAGGCATGGGATAGACATAAGAGAGCAATACAGATGAGTATGAATAGATAGACCATTGACAGAGCAAAGGCCGGTGGCACATTCATAAGATAGAAAAAGAAAAGGGCAGACTGGATGGGCCTTGTGGTCCTTATCTGCCGTCAACTTCTATGTTTCTATGTTTCTATACCTGAAAGCAAGCAAAATGATATGCTCATTTATCAGTCGCTCATTTTGGTTTGCTCTGCTGACATGATACCCCTTCCAACAAAGTCTGATTGTATTGCAATTACGTGTCAGTGCAAGTATTATTACCTCAGTAGTTATGTATGCTTTCATTGGCCTATCAGGAATGCTGTTAGCCACATGCCAAGTATGATACAGTGGTCCAGCAATGTGCACATTATTACATAGAATGGTGTCCTAGAATCATAGAAATTGACTGCAGATGAGGACCAATAGTGTTGTACAGTATGTCCATTCTCTCTACTTACTGTAAAAGTTGCATACCCTATTTGATATCTGGCTTTACCTTCTATTTCCTGTCGCTACTGTTCCCCTTTGCCAGTCCCATGCTCTATTAAATTCCCCCACTGTGTGTTCCCTCACTTCCTCAACTAAGAGTTAGTTCATTCTAGGCATCCACCACCCTTTCCCTGAAGAAATACTTCCTGATGTTACCCCTGAGACTACCCCTTCCAAACTCATGTTATGCCCCCACTTCATGAACATTTACCTTATGAAGATGCTATCCTTCGATAGACTATTTATGACCATTAGATACTGGCAGGTTTCTATTATGTCTCCTCTCCTCTATGGTATACACAGGGAGGTTTCTCAGTCTCTTTTATTATGAATTTTGTTTTCATCCCTGCACCATCCTTGTTGACCCTATTGGAACTGTATCCACACTGTCTAACTCCTTACAGAGATGTAGCCTCCAGAGCTGGACTTAGCAGGAGATGTGGCCTCCAGAACTAGACACAGTACTCCAAATGAGGCATCACGAATGATCTGTACAGTGGCATCACCATCTCTTTTCTTCTGTTGGTGATACTGATCCCTATGCATCCCATCATCACACTGGCTCTCCCTGCTGACTTGCAATATGGTTTGGTTGCTGTTAGGTCATCAGGTGTGATTACCCCCAAATCCCATTCCTGCTCGGTGACCATCAGTATCACCCCCATCATGTAATCCTCCTCTGTCTTGCACCCCAATTTCATGATATAGCACTTTTTTGCATGGAATCTCAGATGTAGCACTGTACACCATCACTCCAGTTTACCTAGGTTCCCATCATTAGTCCCCCCATTCATGGAGTGTGCACCCACTTGCAGATATTACTGCCTTCTTCAAAGAGGCACACCTTCCCTTCCAGACCCCTCCCCAAAATGTCACTTAAGAAGCCATGAAATACAACTGGCCCCAGAAGAGATAATTGTGGCATCCCACTGCTCACCCTACTTTCCTCAGATTGACCTCCATTTGCCACCACCCTCTGCTATCTATCGTTCAACCAGTTCCTAACCCGGTTTACCACCTTATGACCCACTTCCTCGGGCTGCCCATCTTGTTCAGTACTCTTCCATGTGCAGTGGCATTCAAGGCCTTACTGAAATCAAGATAGGTGTTATCCACCACTTCTCCCCCCCCCATCCACTTCCATTTTCACCTAGTCCTTCCTGCTGTGAAGCCATACTGTGTCAGGTCTGGTGCTCCGCTGGTTTCCAGGTGTTGAACAATCCTTTTCTTACGTAGTAAAATCCCTAATTTTCCACACTATTGAGGTTCTGCTGATTGGTTTCCACTTTCAAGCCTCCCCACTACCCCACTGTTGTGAAGAGGGACTACGTCTTCCCTCCTTCCATCCTCTGTAAACACTTCCATAACGACTCATTCATTCAAGATCCATTGGTTGTGTTGGTCACTTGCAAGCCATGCAGTTGCATGTAGGCAAAGAGGGCTGCCTGCTGTCATAAGTGGGACTCACTATGGAGTGTTGCATCTTTGAATTAATCAGCAGGCTGGCATGAAATTAGAATTAATGCACCTGTTGTTATGATGACAGGCCAAGCGGAGTTTGACTCACACTTGCTCCCACTCCTGTTTCACACAGCTCTCCACAGAATGGCATAATAGAATGCTTGTCATCCAAATTTACCTGTGTCATCAACCTGTCCACCTGCGTTCCCTCCTCATCCTTGTAGAAGATGTCTGGATTGTAGTTGCTGGTCAACCCATTGAAGTGTTATCATGTATGGGCTGGCAGTAAAGCCTAGTGGTTAGAGTAATGAGCTGTGAACGAGCTTGGTACATCCAGCAGACCAGACCTTGGTTTGATCCTCATAACCTCCACTTGCATACTGTGTAACTCTGAACAAGTCACTTCACTGCCCAGTGCTCCCAGGTCACCCCTGAAAACTGGCACTTGTGCCTAGTGGGTCTTACCCTGCTACCAAAGACTAAAAAAAAAACATTTGCCAATGCCGAATGTTGTCTCGCTGGCATTGGTACTGGTAATGCAGGAGTAAGAGATGCATAACAGGAATGGACTTGAACTGACACCAACCTCACTCCCACCATGCAGAGAGTGACAGGCATTGGGGTGTGCCTTTGGGTCGTCAGCTGTAACACTCATGCTGTTTCACCTCACCCTACCCTCTAGACACTGACAAGTGTGGTGTGCTTTGGGGTCTTTGGGTCTTATACTTACCCCATTCCATAAGGGAATACGCTAAGATGGTTGCAGTATAGGTGAATGGGGTGAACTTTGGGGCCAAAAACTGCAAGGCACACCTCGATGCCTGTCACTGGCTGCAGGTTGGGTGGTGGGGTGGAATGGTGTGAGCATTACAACTGATGTTCCCAAGTCACACCCCTGATGCCTGTCAGTCTGTACAGGGTGGGGTGCTACAGTTGGAATCCCTAATGTCATAGGCATTTGTTGGTATTTTCAATCCAAATTTTCAATTTGGGCTTTTTGTGACCCCACCTCATGAAGAGTGGCACTATCAGTTTGTTAGCCAAAAGGTGATTTTGCATAGCAACTGTGCCATTTGGTGCCACAGGTACAAAAACACATTTTGGGCAGGATGTGAAAAATGACAATTAAATTGTTCATGAGGAGGTGTAAAAAAATGGCAACGTTGAAAATCTGGAGTGAAAATATGAAAAATTGGTGAAGTCATGAGCATGCATAGAAACTGCACAACACACATCCACAACCCAATTATTTTGGGGATTTTTTTAACCACATTTTCAACATAGGCATTTTGGGACCTCCCCTCATGAACAGTGGCACTGTGATTTTGTTAATATGTCCCAAAAGTTGATTTCCCACAGCGACCACAGCATTGTGCGCCACAGGTGTGAAAACACATTTTGGGTAGGATGTGAAAAATGACAGCTGTACTGTTCGTAAGGAGGTGTGAAAAAATGCCAGTATTGAAAATGTGGCATGAAAATATTGCAAATTTGCGAAGTTACAAGGGTGCGTGGAAAGTGCCCAACGCACACTTGTAACACAGTTATTTTATGGACTTTCGTCATAAAATTTTCAACAGAGTCATTTTAGGACCTCTGCTCATGAACAGTGTCACTGTAATTTCCTCAAACTGTCCTGAAAACTGATTTTGCACAGCGACTGCGCTATTCTGAAACAGACGTGTGAAAATACATTTTGGCCAGGATATGTAAAATGACAGCTGTACTGTTCATAAGGAGGTGTGTGGCAAAATGCAAATTTTGAAAATCCAGAGTGAAAATATTACAAATTGACGGAGTTATGAGTGTGCGTGGAAACTGTGCAATGCACACTCATAAAACAGCCATTTTTTTATTTTTTTTCACCAAATTTGCAACATAGGCTTTTTGAGAACCCCCTCATGAACAGTGGCACTGTCATTTTGCTAATCAGTCCCGAAAGGCGATTCCGCACAGTGACCGCAAAATCACCATTCAGGGCTGAATTCATGAGGAGAGGTCCCAATAATCCCATGTTGAAAGTCTGGTGACAAAATTCCCCAAACTGGCAGAGATATGCACCAAAGTTGAAAAAAAACTGTTTATGCCATTATACAGCTTATAGTTCCCGGTCGCCTTTGAAGATTGCAGACATGTTCCTGGTCCACCGAATATTGTTGTGCCATTCTCTGGAGGTAAGTATGGGGTGAGGGGGTGTGGGAAGGCAGGGTATGCAGAGGGTGGGCACAGGTTGGAGGAGGGAGCAGGACAGACCGTGAGGGATCATTTTCTGTTTTACATGTTTAAAAAAATAAAAACATTGTGGGATGGGGTTTTTTTCAGGGGCATTTGGCATGCTGGGGTGGGCTCCCAGCATGTCAACTGAGTGTTTTGGGGGTGCTGTAGTGACCTGGGCACCCCTGTCAGCCCATACTGAAGTACTGAAGGGGGCAAGTGCCGAGGGGATTGGGCACCCCTTAGCACACAACGGGGGGATTATACTGATGGGGAGTGGGCTTCCCATCAGCAAATTAAACTGGATACTGAAGCCAAGAGGATTGGATCCCCCATTGGCAAAGAAAGACTGTTGGGGGGCACATGATGCTGAGGGGGATTGGGCACCCCCTCGGCACAGAATTGAAATGGGAGGGGGGCCATTATGCAGATGGAGAGTGGGCTCCCCCATCGGCACATGAACTGGGTAGGAGCTTGCTGACAGGGGGATTGGGCACCCCCAAAGTCAGCATTGTAGCAGGTGGCAGCAGTCACTGGCGCCATGTTTATTGGACTGCTTTCACCAGGAAGAGCAAGTCGGGAGGCGTGCTCTGGTGCCGCTGCATGATGAGCTTGGCTCTCATTGCAGCGGTCCTTTTCTTAGATGTGCTCACCTTATTAAGTACAGTATTGCTGATGTAGCACCTGCATGCTGGCTTATTGGGGAAAGAGGGACGAACCTACTGATGTGTGCCCTGCATTCGCCCACAGTGATCGCATCTCCAAATCTGCTACTAATGCAATATGTTGGCTGGTGCGCATGCACAAGCCAACATAAAAAGAGAACCAGGATCCAAAGAATACCAGGGCTTAACTAACTAAATGATGTGGTGTATTCAGAGCACTAGCTTGGGAATCAGGATCCAGGAGATCATAGGTTCAAACCTCACTAAAGACAAATACTGTGTGACCTTGAGCAAGTCACTTAACCTCCAAGTGTTCCAGTCCACCCAACTGAGGAAACGGGTAGAAGCAGGACTCCACTGAAAACGAGATGTCATCTCTTATTGGGATATTTTGGTAATATACATTTTGCAATAAAAAAAAAACATACAATTAAACTACTCTGTTTTTTTTGGAAAGGATAATCAGCCAAGGCTGTTAAAGTAGTACTGCAGAATCAGAAATCAGCACTGTGCCACCTTCTGTCATACAGTCTTTTGCTTGTGGATTATCAAACTTTTTCCTGGTATTGTCGACCCTCTGATTTACTAAGTGCTGATCAAATTGCAAAATATTTTCTCTTTAAAAGGAGTTTTCTAATTTGTTTTTGTATTACTAAAGTTCTTTAAGAAACAAAATAAGTTGTTTTATTAAAGTCGTGCCTGTTGGGTTGTGAGTTATGGCTTTGTTATGTTAACAAAGAGCTAAAAAAGGATGAAAGTAGCATTTTCTTTTGAACCATTCTTTTGATTTCCCAAATCCCCATCTTCTAATTATAGGGCATCTTAAATTTGCAGTTGGGAAATGTGGTTCCTGTGTAATTATGGGAGCTTGCACAAATCCGTAATAACAAGACTTGCAACTTAAAGACACAGATCCCCCGCTTTGTGTGCTAAACAAACACAATATGTACTGTATTGCAATTCTCATTACCAGTGTATGCTACATTGTTATGTGTGGCAATATTTTGTACAGGCAGATTTGACCTGCCATTGCTGTTTTAGGTCCATGTAACAAACAATTATGCAGTCAATGTTTTGTGTTCTCCCCTCAGATATATACAGTGGACACATTATTTTGATTTAAGCATAATGTGGTTCCCTAACATTCATAATGAAAGCTTAAGTGATAA
The DNA here is from genome assembly GCA_016271365.2 of Neoceratodus forsteri. Classification (NCBI taxonomy): domain Eukaryota; kingdom Metazoa; phylum Chordata; order Ceratodontiformes; family Ceratodontidae; genus Neoceratodus; species Neoceratodus forsteri. The sequence continues at coordinate 187,434,950 of CM028132.1, read as the reverse complement.
TGAATAACATTTCTTTATGTATTATAATAATAGTGACATAGTTATGCATTCTAAAAAGAAAGCACTAGCACAATCAGAAAGGCTGTGAGCAGCAGAACCATTGGAAGGTCCTTTATGTTTTCCAGACAGTTACTGTATGCCCTTACCTGCAGTAATCCAAATTAGTAAAACCCTACATAAATGCCATGTTGTGCTGTACAGTTTCCTCTGGTGCATTGCAAGGCTTGAGGCAAAGGCATGTGTCTTGAACCACAAGATGTGTCTGTATATCTGGAACAATGGGACACCTTGAAGTACTGTATGTAATTCGACTGATAAAGTAGCCTTGGAAGATTAACAAAAAAGTAACATATTTAACATGCAATTAGCTGCATGATCTGAGCCATCCAGTTGTGCTGGGATAACTGGGCACCACATGATCTCTGTAAGGGATATGCAATGCTTGACTGAAAATATACATTTATTTCCATGAGTGAGTGGATAGGCCCATTACTCACAAGGGAATATAAATGTTATTTTTTAAGTCAGACCATTTCATATTTGAAACACACAATTTAGTTTTAATTAATTCTGCATTAAAATTGTGCTTTTTAGCTTGGCCATTAGTGCAGCAGTAGGGCTGCTGCTCATGATGCCAGCCACCTGGGCTTGCAGCAAGCCTGGATCATCACTGGGATGGCCATGAGGAGGAAGGAGTTAACAGCTCCACTGCAAGACTGCCACCTGGGTGACTAGATGTGGCAGTGTGCACAAAATTACATGGGAAGGGACAGATGATGGTAGAATACAGTGCAGCACATCCTGGTTGCACTTGCATTCAGTGGGTAGGGACCAAGAAAAAGTGTAAACACCCTGCCTATGCAGAGTGACCTGGACCTCCTGCAGACCCCACACTGGCAACTTAGCCCTCTTCCAGTTGGATTTTTTTGTAGTTGGAGTTTGGGAACCCCACCATCCCTGCCATGGAAGTAAGCCATTGGGGACTGTCAGAGTCAAGGAAAGCCCAAATGGTGCAAGCTGATGGGGTTGGGATGATCCACATGTAGGAGACTAGGTCAGAGAGATAAGGGGAAAAAACAAATGAGTATCAAAAATCATTTCTGTGATGAAAATTCAGCCAATCAGGTTTTACTAGGAGCAACAATATCATCATTAATTCATGCACCAGTGCCATTACTGACAGGGACACTGAAAAAAAGCAGATGCTGTTCACCAGGAGACTGTTTTCATTATTGCAAGTCATCACATAATTTTTTTTTTCTAGGGGCTGGTTGGAGGAGGAGGAGTGTGGTGGGAACCAGAAGGGGTTGTGTGGAGGTCTTCTTGTTAAATAGGGTCAGATCTGGTGTGGGGAGGGGAATGTGTTTGGCACCATGGTGGGGGGAAGGGTCTACTGGGACTATGATTACACTTCTTTAGTAGCCCTTCCATGAGTTATTTCACATACATTTGCCAGGGCAAGAAGGAGGAAGGGAGAAGGGTGCTAGTGGCTGAAGGGGGGGGGAGTATGATGACTTATAAGTGTTTTTGAGGTTGCAGGGGGAGCAAAATTACAGCTCAGTGGGTGGGGAGGATTTTGTGCAATTTTGAACTCATTCTAAAATAGGAAAATTCACCAACAAATTTGGTGCGCCTGCTGGAAAACTTGCAAAGCTTTGTGAATTGCAAAATTTGTGAATTTGTGCTAACTTTGCTGGTGAGTTAAATCTTCATTGCATTTCTAGTCTGTATTGACATAAAGATATATATGAAACAGCAGGGGACAATACAGTAATAAATGTTAATAAATTGTAAATAAACTGCACAAATTAACAAATGAGCAAATTAGCTGTTTAATCATATCAATCTTTTGTATTTGAAAAGATCTCTGCAGTCATCTCTATCTTTATAGTGCTGTTGTAACTGCACAACCCTGCTTACAGATTTTGCCTTGTTTGTTGATATGCTTTGCTGTATTGTTATTGACATTGAAGTCTATCTTATTGTATGATGCTTGATGTTATTTTACTGTTTTCCACCAACCGGCAGTGATATACATTTTGTTGCTGATCACTGCGCCGGCAAAATGTCATCAAGCACTACAGCACCAGGCGTTTGGTCTCCCGGGAGGTACAGCGTCAAAGTGCCCTCCAAGGAAATGATCAGCTTTTGTGGGGGACTTTGCATGCCCCAGAGGGGGTAGAAACTGAGTGGGGGCAAAGGGCGACAGGACTGAGGGGCTATGTAAAATCAAGATCACCCCTTTCACTGTCACCCTTGTTGCAGCGCCAAAATTGTGGAGGCCAAATGTAGTCGTCAATTTGATGGACTATGGTTTTACTGAACCCTAATTGTATAATGATCTTGATGGGGAACCTTTGTAAATTAGTACTTGTGCTTAAAGGTACTCATCATGGGATCCCCTTCCCAAAATAATACACTAAACACAACCTTGCTGGGTGCTCAGTTGGCATATTTTATTACATCATTCCATAACCGTATTTATTTACACCAGCAAAATACGTTTTTTCCATATATACATCATATACACCAAGTGATTATTCATCCATTTAAGAGCAATCTAGTCTTGGATGCATACCCAATGCCCACTTTCAGTCATCTGGGATGCAAACCCCACAATGTGCCAACATGGCTGGGTGCAAACTCAGCCCGTATCCTGGTTTCTGAGCCCAGTACCCCGTGGGCCCCCTATATCCTTCTTCTTTGTCTCTTATTCCTCCCTTCCCCCTTCCCCTCTTTTCTCTTCTTTCCAAACCCCCATACCTTCCATACCATGATACTCCTGTTGCCCTCTTTTGGCAACCCTTCATATTGTACATACCCTCTGAAACATCCACACCTGGCCACCCAACTGCTATCAAATTTAAACAGCCCTCCATGGCCCCATATCTTATCCTGGTCACCAAAACTGCTGTCCACCTTCAACAGCTGACCCTCCAAAAACCCCATTACTCTCCCTTCCTACCTTGTTAAATTACAAGGTGGGAGGATGAACAGCTTGCTCTATAGCATAAAGAAGGATGATCCTACCTTTCCTTCCCCTTAAATATACCCTTCCTGTGGTCCCTCCCCCTGCTTACCTCCACCTATCCCTGTCCTGGGTTCCTTGCCCCCTCTATATTTTTTTCCACCAATCTTCCCATGGTTCTGCTTTCCTTCCTTGCCCTTCTTCTCAATATTCCTCCTTCTCCTCATTCTCTTCCCCCTCCCCTCATCCTCCCCCACTTATCATAACTCTCTATGCCTGATGCCCCTTGCTATTTTGGTCAGGAAACCCCCGACAATAAGGTATGCCTTTAAGCTTTCAACCCACCTTTCCAAATAAATAAATAAACAACCAAATAAACAAACAAAAAAACAAACATATTTGTGGGTAATGTAACTGTTTATTTCATTATTCTGTAACAAAAATAGTAAGGGGAATTGAAATGTTAGGAAATAAGAAGGCTGCAGTATCAGTTTTTTTTTAATTCTAAGAATGTGCTGTTGATTAGGTAACAATGTAAGGAAACTGAGGAGGTGATTGGTCTGTTTGGGCTGTGAATAAAGTTGGTAGACAGCTGAACAAACTGATGATGTATCCAAAGTGAAAGTAAATGGAAATAACATATCCAATTAGAAAATAAATGTTTATTTTCAATTTGGATACCCAAGACTTGAATTACCTAGTTATGTGGAATAAATTTCCTCCACATAAGTTGTATTATAGTGGCATGGTAGCACTACTGTACTTTTATTTATTCATTTAAAAGTTTTTGCAGGAGCCGGGCCGCTGGCTCTGAGGGCTGAGGTGCTAGATGTCTTACCTTGTGCTACGCTGGTGACCTGTGTTCAGGAATGAGCACGGGCCACCGGGGGTCGGCAGGGGAGGAGAAGGATTGAGCATCCAATGGACTCCTCTCCTTGCCCGGGAAGGGGGGTCATCAGTGGTTGCCACTTGCCTGCTCCCTAGTGGAGGCTGGGGGACAGAGCGCCAATGCTGTAGAAGGAGGAGGAGGAGTTGGATCAGATGCTTGGAGGGCGCACATGTGGACATGTGCACTCTTCTCTCTTCAGGTATCATTGCACGACTCAACTTCTGGGGAGAAAACCAGGAAACAGAAGATGCTGCAGCAAATGATGGAGGGCACCTAGTAGGCTCTGCTCCCTACCAACCACAGTGCTGCCACACTGGATCCAGTCTCCGGTGGGGGTTAGGGAACCCCTCCAGCCCCACCAGGGGGGACAAGTCCTGGGTGTATGGGCCAGCACTGGATGGTAGATTCCGGGGGATGGGGCTGGGAGCTCCCTCCAGAGGAAGGCAGGCATAGTAGAAATAAAGTAGCAAAAAAAAAAAGAAAGACAAGTTTTACCAGGAAGGCATTCTGAGCAGAACTACTGCTCAATTCCAGATGTGTCCTGGGGGAAGGGGTAGGGAGAATACTATATGAACAGTAGAAAAATGTAGCAGGCATCGAGAACAAGCAATGTACAAATAAAGGCTACATAATACAGCATACTGGTACAAAGTACAATACACAATACAATGCAGCAGAGCAAGGCATAGATTTAAAGATTAGTTAATGATTAGTTAACCACCTGCATCGACACACACCGAATTGCCACTACTTCACTCAAGAAGGAACTAGCCTAGGTGCGGACATTGAATTAGCTGCATGTGCAGGTGGAGAAGTATGCTTTAAGGAGGGAGTTGAGCTGCTGGGTAGTGTGGGCATGATGAATGTCTGGGGGGGGAGAGAGTTCCACAGAATGGGCATACATCATTTGAAGACTGCCCGGCTTGCCATGGTGGACATGTGCGGGACAGATAGGAGTCTGGTATCGTTCTTCCTGAGTGGGTACACTGGGTGGGTAGAGGCATTTAGATAGAGGTGATGTAGGAGGGCAGGGATTGGGACCAGAACTTATATAGAAACATAGAAGCTGAAAGCAGATAAGAACCGTAAGGCCTATCCAGTCTGCCCATTTCTTTTTCTACTTTATAAATGTGCCATCGGCCTTTGCTCTGTCAATGGCCTATCTACTCATACTCATTTTATTGCTCCCTTATGCCTAATCCATGCTTCTTTGAAGCCCTGCACTGTATTCATTTCCACCACTTCCTTCAGTAGGCCGTTCCATGCAGCCATCACCCTTTCTGTGAAAAGAACTTCCTCACATTACCTCTTAATCAGCCTCCCTCTGATCTCATGCTGTGTCCTCTTGTCCTGCTATTTTTCTTATATTGAAACATGTTAGACTCTTTCACCTTGTTAATGCTCTTAAGGTGTTTGAATGTTTCGATCATATCACCTCTCTCCCCCCTTTGCTCTAGGGTATACATATTGAGCTCCATTAATCTGTCCTCATATATTTTCTGATGCAGTCCCTGCACCATTTTGGTTGCCCTTCTTTGGACTGCCTCAGTTTGGTTAATGTCCTTGTGAAGGTGTGGCCTCCAGTACTGCATGCAGTACTCCAGATGGGGCCTGACCAGTGTCTTGTAAAGAGGGATTATTACCTCCCTTTTATGACTTGTGATACCCCTACTAATACACTCCAACATCCCCCTAGCCTTACCTACTGCTTTAGTGGTGTGCTTGGGTGATTTCAGGTCATCTGTGATGATGATGCCCAAGACTCTTTCTTCCCTTGTGACTGCCAGCAACTCCCTTCCCCTCCCAGCCTATATGTGACTTCAGGGTTTCTCTTCCCTATGTGCATAATCTTGCATTTCTTTGCATTAAACCCCAGTTGCCACTCTTCCAACCATTTTGCTAGTTTATCTAGATCTCTTCTCATTCTGCCCACCCCATCTGGATCATCCACTCTGTTGCAGATCTTGGTGTCATCTGCAAACAGACAAACCTTACCCTCCAGTCCATCTGCAATGCCACTGATGAAGATATTGAAGAGGACTGGCCCCAGGACTGATCCCTGAGGTACCCCATATGTGACTTGCATCTTTTCTGACTGTATACCATTTACCACCACTCAGTTTTCTGCCTGTCAACCAGTTTGCCACCCAGTTGACCAACTTCTAACCCACCCCGAGCCTACCCAGCTTATTAATCAATCTTCTATGTGGAACAGTATCGAAAGCTTTGCTGAAGTCAAGGTAGGTGACATCAACTGCTCCCCCTTGGTCCACCACTCTGGTTACCCAGTCAAAGAAATCTAAGAGATTAGTTTGACAGGACCTTCCTTTTGTAAACCCATGCTGTATTGGATCCTGTGCTCCTATGGATTCCAGGTGTTATACTATCCTTTCTTTAAGGAGTGCCTCCATAATCTTGCCCATTACTGAGGTAAGACTGACTGGTCTGTAGTTCCCTGCCTCCTCCCTGCTACCACTCTTATGGAGTGGGATCATGTGAGCCCTTCTCCAGTCTTCTGGGACCTCTCCTGTGCTCAGAGACTCACTAAACAGTTCTGATAATGGCTCTGCTAGTTCCACCCTTAGCTCCTTTAGTACCCTGGGATGTATGCCATCAGTTCCCATTGCCTTGTCCACCCTGAGCTTATCGAGTTCTTGTATAGGACCCTTTCTTTTGTGAAGGGACTAGTGTTCACCTCCCTTCCCCCTGTGTCCATGGTGCTGAGCTGTGGGCCCTGCCCTACCTTCTCTTCAGTAAATACTGAGCAGAAGTATCTATTTAGGATAGATGCCTTTACATGGTCCTCCTCCTCACATGCCCCCTTATCTCCTTTGATCTTAGCAATACCCCCTCTGGACTTTCTTCTTTCACTAATGTATCTATAGAAAGTCTTGTCACCTTCTTTTACTGTTTGTGCTAGTGTTTCCTCGGTTTGGGCCTTTCCCTGCTTTACTGCCTTCCCTGCTTCCCTTAGGGAAGTTTGGTATGCCTCCCCTATCTTCATCCCGCTGCATTCCCATATATTTCCTGAAGGCCAGCCTTTTGGCTCTGACCTTTTCTGCTACTGTTTTTGAGAACCAAAGTGGTTTCCTTCTTCTTTTGCACTTCCTTTTGTCTATAACACAATTGGACGTTGCTTCAAGTATTGCATCCTTAATGCTTGCCCACTTTACCTGTACCACCTCACCTGTATTTCGTTTTGCCAGGGCTAGCTTAACTCTGTTGGCCATCTTATCAAAGTCAGCTCCTCTGAAGTCCCATATTTTTGCCTTGGAATGGGATGATTTAGTTGTAATGGCCAAACTGAACCATACCACGTGATGGTCACTGGCCCCCAGGTGACATTCTACCTGGAGATCTGTGATCCTTTTCCTGTTAGTCAGTACTAGATCTAGGAAAGCCCTGTCTCTTGTGGGTTGTTGTACCAATTGTTTGAGGCCCTCCCCCTGCAGGGAATCCACCATGTGTCTAGTTCTGGCAGATGTTCCTGCTGGTATTGACCAATCTGTATCTGGCATGAAGAAGTCTCCCATTATCAGAACCTCCCCTTTAGCTGTCATGTTTTGTATATCTTCTAACAGTAATGTGTCTATGTCCTCCCCCTGGTCTGGGGTTCTGTGGACAACCCCAGTTCTTATGGCGGTCCCATTTCCTGTTTCCAGGGTGACCCACAGTTCTTCTGGCTCCTTATGTGTATTCTGAATTTCTGTAGCTTTGATATTTTCATTGATATACAGGGCCACTCCACCCCCCAGCTCCCTTTTTGCACCTCGGTCTCTTCTGAACAGTACCTAGCCAGGTACTGAAGTCTAGCAAGTGTGGTTACTGGTAAACCACATCACGCTAATTGCCACTATGCCCAGTTTAGCCTCTGTCATTATTGCCTGCAGGTCTGGGAACTTATTTTTCAGACTGCGAGTATTTGTGCACATGATTTTCAATTGGACAGATTTCGGTGTGTTAGTTGTTGGTTGAGGTCTGGCATTTCCCCTGTGCGTCGTAAGGGGAGCCAGACCTTTTTCCTTACCTGGTGATGCAAATGAGCTGCAAACATGCTGAACTCCTGTTTGACCACTAGCTGAGGGGGCAGGGGTGTTCTTCCCATTCTATGTATGGGGTGCTGCACCCCTCTCCCCATTTTCTAGTTTAAATATTCTGCAAAGATGACAAACTTCTGCTCCAATGCACTGATTCCCTCCTTAGTCAGATGCAGTCCATAAAATTTAAAGAAATTTCACTCCTCAAACTGTTGCCAGTTCACTACAAATTTGTGTCTTTTTTCCTGGCACCAGCCCTTGCACCACATGTTTAGCCCCCCTATCTCCCCTTCTCTGATCTTCCATCCATCTGCCTCCCTCTCCCAGACTGGCAGGATCTCAGAGAAGGAGATGCCAGATGAAATGGATCATAGTTTGTCACCCAGCCTAGTCAGGTGTTCCTTGGTCTCCACAACTGACCAGCTGGCAAGATCATTAGTCCCTATGTGTACCAGGACATCAACATTTTCCCCTGCTTCCTGAACAATTTTAGCAATGCGGTCAGTTTCTCTCCACACTGATGTACCTGGGAGACATCTGACCATTACTTCTGGCTGGAGATAGGTATCAACTCCCCGAATCATGAAGTCTCCTATGATCAGAGGTTTTTTTGGATTTCCTTTTTGCTTTTTTGTTTTGGTTCCTGTTTTGGGTGAGTTCTGTTGTGCTAGCTCCTGTGCTGCAGTGTCCTGCTCTGCAGTGTCCTCTGCCCCTTTGTTTGATTTCAGAGATAGAGGCAGATACCTGTTTGTAGTTTTTATATGGTTTGTGGAGGTAATATGTTGGAGACCAGGTCTTCTGTTGGATGTTGGGGAAATGGCGGGTGGTTCTTATAATATATTTCCTCTTGAATATGAAATTTGAGGCATGCAATCTCTGCCCATGCTGCCTGGAGCTGAGCCCTAAGATCTCCAATGGCCCAGCATGTAAAACAGTGTCCTAAATCCTGTAAAACTGCCTTTCTGAAAAGTGTTCCACAGTGCCTGCAGTTAATGATATCTATTCCAGATAAGCTGCTGGGTTTATAACCTGGTCAGAGTAAATAGAAGGAAGAAAATGATAGCAAAAGTTTGATTTTGTGTTTTGTTTGTTTGTTTTTGTATAACTTGTTATAACAAGTTAAATTACTAGTGCCCCTGTAAATGAGGTCACTGTGTGGATACCCCACTGATCCGCCCCTTCCTGCTTTGCCACAGGAAATGTCACGACTGTGCAACCCTATAAAAGGAGTGAAGTGTGGGGTGGTTGGGGATGGGAGTGGGTGGCTGAGCCCTTCCCCTGCAGAAAAATAAGAACCACAGATGAAAGAAACAAGGTGGTAAGAGCAGAAACAATCAGTCAGCAACGAATGCAATAACTCTGAAAGTTTATCCTAATGATAGATAAAACTGCAAAACCTGTAAAGCACCACCTGTAATAATTTCACAGAAGATATACCCTGTAAGAAACACTTTGCTACAGAGAAAAAAAAAAGCAGTAACAGAAGATATACCTTGCAAAAAACAATTTGAATCAGAAGATTACAGCAGTAATCTGTTAGCGCACACCTGTAGGCATGCTTTGGAATAATGCAGCAGAAGGTATACCCAGCAGCAGCACTTTGAATCAGAGAAAAATAAAGCAATAAAATGTTAGCAACAAACAGTAACAATCCCTATGAGTACAAAATAAAAATAGCAACACACAGTAAATCTGCCTAGCCAAAATAAGTCTTAATCCTTTCCCTTGCTCTGGTAAGATTCTTTGCTCTGTTCTTTCAAGAAACCTAGAAGGACAGAACTCAGGTGAAGCTAGGTGTTTGGCTATGATCCAAGTGCAGTGTGCTAGTCTTCTGTTCTGGAGGGAGGGAAAGCCCAGGGACTGGTAGAGGATGCAATGATGTATGGGCAGAGGGCAGTCAAGCATGAAGTGGCAGAAGGAGTGGAAGAGTGAGTCCAGTCTGGTTAGGCTGGACTTGGATATGACATTGAAGACTACATCCTCATAGTCAATAACAGGGAGGATCATTTTCTGTACAATAGCATGGTGAGACGGCAGTGAGATGCAACCACGATTACGGTATAGGGTGCCCAACCTGGGGGGGAACTTTTTGTGGATGGCATCGATATGTACAGAAAAGTTGAGGTGCTGGTCGAGCCAGACCCTGAGAGATAGGGTTGAGTAGGCTGTTTAATGTGAAACCCCTACCTTTACACATTAATAGCTTCACCCTCGTTCAACAGATTTGCATGAAATTATGCATGCTTGATTTTGGGGGCAATATCTCTTGATGTGCCAAGTTTTTTTTTCTCATCAGAGGTGCAGATTCCAAGATCCGGCTAGTGAACAAATCAGGGTTGTTTACTGTTTTGTAATTGTTTAATGTCCTGACAGTTTGAGAAGTTTGGTCTGAAATTTTCACTTTAGAAAGGGGTTGCCCCAGATTGGTGTCTTTCATTGGTTTGGTGAAAAAATATTAATTCATTCCAGAGTTATAAGGATTTGAAATTTCAGTTCTGAGCCTGCTCAGTACACTTTTTAGATAGCTGGTTCATACGAAACAAGAATCTGGCTGTATGAAATAGAATTCTGTTTCATGAGGGGGTCATCCTGTTTTTTGAAGAAAAGTTTTTTTCTTTCATATGGCAGCCATCTTGTTTCCATTATTTTCCAAAAACAGTTTTTTTGAAAACCATAAAAACTATATCCTCTGGAAACATCAACACATGTATCTTGCTAAACTGGACATCTTTAGCTGGATTCTGCAGTAAGTGTTTGGAAAAAGAACCAGAAATGTGTTTTTAAAACATCTTAAAAATCTTTTTTTTCCTTAAGTAAATTTTCTTGTTTCATATGGCCTCTTGAAACAGGTACAGGGCCTTACACAAGAAGAATTTGGTCACACGAAACAAGAATTTGTAGTTAGTTTTTCTTTCACATTCTTGTTTCGTATGAAGCAATCCTCTGTCATGAGAATGACACGATCACGTGAAAAAGGATTGGTTGATATGAAACAAGAATTTTTACTTCATTTTCTTGCATGTTTGAACTTTTACAAGCCAACATTCCATCAATATTTTAGAGTAAAGTGACAATCTATGTATAAAAAAAGGTATCTGTGAGTACTACAACACTATCACAAAATACCCCCCCAAATACACATAAAGAAAGGGGCCATATAAAAAAACACACACACAAATAAAAAATGAAGATTCCCATAGGATACCATTGCAACTTTAACAAGCTGTAACTCCATCAATCTTTTGAGTTATGGGAGAAGCTATATTATTAAAAGGAAGGTCTCAATGAGTACAAGACTAAGTCCCTAAGGAATACCAACTCAAAGTACACTTACAAAAAAACATAAACATTAGAAAATGAAAATTCCTGTAGGATAATATTGCAACCTTAACAAGCCACAACTCCAGCAGTATTTGGAGTTAAGGGACAATGCATATATACAAAATATCTCAATGAGTACTGCTACACTAGCACAGGACATCCTACCAAAAAATTCAGGGCACATATAAAAACATAAAACTTAAAAAAATATTAAATTCACATAGCATAATATTGCAACTTTAACAAGCTGTAAATCTGTCAGTCTTTGTAGTTGAGAGACAATCTACATATTAAAAGAAAGGTGCAACTAAGTACTACAAGACTAAGTCCCTACAAAATAACAACTGAAACTAGACATGTAAAAACATAAACATTTTATAATGAAAATTCCCATAAGATAACATTGCAACTTTAATACGCCATAAGTCAGTCAATAATTGGAGTTAAGGGAGAATGTATATATCAAAATAAAGTGTCAATGAGTACTACAATACAAACACATAATCCCTCCTAAACATTCATGGAATACGCTCTGTACCCCAAAATTACCTCCAGCCTTCATTATGGTGCCAAATTAACAGTGAAACTGTGATCATCATCAAAAATACAGCAAAGGTGTATCTCGGCTTGTACTACAACCATAGTGAATTTCAGAACACACTGACAAAAATGTTCTAACATATGAGTGAAAAAGTCCTGAAATTCATTTTTGCTCCATACAATCAACCACTAGCTTTTAAGAGGGACACAAGACATGTTTTTTTTTAAATAAACCCCACGCAAAACATAAATTACTTTTCTGGAGGCATGGAAGCACTGCACATGGCCCTGAGAGCCCTGTACTTCTGTAAACTGATGGATGTGTTTATGCAGGTCCAAAAGGGACCTGTGTGAATGAAAACACAACTCTACTATCTCACAAAGTAAGGAAATTCTTTGCAAAAAACTAAACATGTACCAGTTAGGGCTCCGAAGAAAGTGACAAAAGTAGGGAAATGTGGCATTAGGGTTTCCAAGCCTAACTAACTCCCCACCCCAGCACCCAAGCAGGAAGAGGAAAAAAAAAAATTATGGTTTTTGCTCTCCTGACTTTTGGCAAATCAGGGTTGAGGCCTCCCTTGGGGTTCTCAACCTTAACACTCACCCCATTTAATGACCAAATAAGGTGAGATGTGATATGTTTTTTTGAGGCAGAGCCTAAAGGTTATTGACAGCATGTGGGGAGACACAGTTCTGTATGTTTGAAGACTATATCGTACTGCAGTGATTGTTAGGATTGAGAACCCCAAGGAAGACCCCACTTCTGATTTAGCAAGAGACAGGACAGCAAAAATCATAATGCTTTTTCTTTTTCCTGGTTGGAGGGGTTTGAGGTGAGGAGGAGTTAGGGTTGGAAATTGGTTGGTTAATCTGAGCCCTAACTGGTGCATTATTGCAGTTCTTTTTTTGCAGAAAATATGTATGTATTTATCCAATGTTTGTCAGCATATAGTGATATTTTTGCTCATGGGAACCTAGAGTGAGAATATTGCAATATTCTCACTCTAGGTCCCCATGAGCAAAAATATTCTTACTGTAGGCACTGATTGGTGGGAGCCAGCAGCACAATTCTAATTTTAGAACTCAAATCTTCATGTGCATTTTGGCTCCCACCCATTAGTTTCATTTCTGCAAAGACTTCAACAGTTTGCTTTTTATTTTATCCCATTCTAGCTTCCTTGTTATTAAAAGTAAAACACAATACTTAAACACATTAATTTTAATGAACTTACCCCATAATGACACAGTCCAACAAAATTCACCCTGAAAATTGATGCCACAATCAAAACAGGTTCTCATACCTCTCACAGCATCTCCCACTCTCCTTCGGACTATCACTTTTCTGCTGCTGTTGCCATCAGAGAAACTCCACAGCTTCACTGAACACTGCACCCACTCACACTAACCACTGGCTAAGTCCTCCTGATCACAGAACTCTTCCTAAACACACTGACACATGGATACACACAGAAGCATCACAAGTGATATGTGTCACATGCCACTTGGCCATCCAAAAACAACTCTAGAAAATGGCAGAAGGTCCAAAAACAACACTAGAAAATGGTAGATGGAAAAATAGACTGTAAGACAATACAAAAAAAAAAAGAACATGTTAAATACACAGCAGGACTTTGATAAAAGAAATATGCTGTGTCCCCAAGAGAAATATCTGTAATGTGCTGTTTGACCTTTGCAATCACTCATGGCTCCACCAGTTGTAATGTCATAAGGTCAAGCAGCATTCGTGAAATACATCAGAGATACTGTATTTCTCTTTGGGCCATGGCATAGATATATAAGGGATATGCCATGGCCCCATGAGAAATATGTGATATTTTTCTCGAATGCAGTTTAACCTTATGACATCATGAGCTGTGAAACCACAAGTGTTGTCATAAAGTCAAACTGCATGAGAGAAAAATGTCACACATATTTCTCATTGGGCCATGACATATTCCACTTATACTGTATCTGCCCATTTTTTTTCTCATTTTGAAATTGCGTTTTCTTTTTGTTTTACTTATTTTTTCTTTTTAGAACACTAAGCCGTGCTTCAGGATGACCGTGCGGACTGTTTTTTTAAAAAGTTGTGCACATGATTTGCATGCATCAGTGCATTGCAAGTGAGTGTGTTCATATGTTCAAGCTGAATTGCACCTCAAATGAAGTCAGGAGTGGCCTGCTGAGGTGCTGGAGAGATGATGTGAATGTCAGGGGGAAGAGGTGTTATGTCAGCAGTTTTTGGGAAACACTAGTAGCGGTGGACAAGCCCAAGGGTTCCAGTCAGAAAAACAAGTGGACATTGTGAGATAAGGGTGGTGGGGTCATACTGCATCTCAGGAGAGCTGACTTAATTGTGTGTGTGTGTGGCATGCAGTACTTACTTTTTTAAACAATTTAAACAACTACATGCCACCAGATTCTCATGGCTGTGACACTGAAAGTGCTTGAGGGCAGCCGGTAATGCAAGTGAGCAGTGGAGTTCTAAAGAGGGAACTGTGCTGCATTTGCTGCTGGCTCTAGCCAGTGAGGATCTACCATAGGTATATTTGGACCTACAGTAAGAATACTTTGATATTCTCACTCTAAATCCCTGGGAAGCAAAAATAACTTCGATATGTGCACTTTTATATACTCACAGGTATGGCATAAACAAATAAAGATAGATAGATAGATAGATAGATAGATAGATAGATAGATAGATAGATAGATAGATAGACAGACAGACAGACAGACAGACAGACAGATAGATAGATAGATAGATAGATAGATAGATAGATAGATATAAAATGGCAAGGTCAAATCTAGAAGTTTCATTGGTCAACAGATGTCACCTGACCATGCATTAAATCTCTGTAAATGCATGGTCAGGTACTGAAGCTCATCCCCCCCTCTCCCCAAAAAACAACAAAAAACAATTTAGAGCCATTTTATAAGTGTAATAAGCTCCTCCAGGATATGCATCATAGGATTTAATGCACTTCAGCAAGTTATGGAGACTAGGCATTTGACTCTTTCTTACTACACTTCCCTGTGGCTGCATTAAAATTTGGGCAATGCACACCCTGTTGTGGCTTATTACTTAATAGATATTATTTATTATTTTATTTATTTATTGAAAATGTTTCACCAGGAAAGGCACACTGAGCAAAAAGATGCTCGTCTCATGGTGCGACCTTGGGGGGGGGAGTTACAGAGGATGCAGGTATACATGCAGTAGTTGAACTTACAGTAGCACAATACGGATAATGTACATAGTTGGGAGGGATTACATTTCAACTTGTTACATAGGCAGAGTAGTATAGAACAGC
The DNA here is from genome assembly GCA_016271365.2 of Neoceratodus forsteri. NCBI lineage: Eukaryota > Metazoa > Chordata > Ceratodontiformes > Ceratodontidae > Neoceratodus > Neoceratodus forsteri. Next base: position 187,419,884 of record CM028132.1, on the reverse strand, counting down.
ACAGGATCAGCCAGTACAGGTTATACAAATCATGGTTACCCAACGAGGTAAGAACAGTACAGAACATGATCGTAAGGGCATGGTATACAAAACAAGGGTACACATCAAGGCAATACATGAAATACATAAGTGTCAGTTTACAGAACAGTGGTAGTAATAGCAGAACTTGAGTGCCAATAGCGGAGGTTCAGCTTCAGGGAGATGCATCAAGTAGAAAGGAAGGATTTGGAGAGCAAGATGGGGGTAGAGAATCAGGTGTAGAAGCGTGGGTGTATAGGGGAGGTTAGGTGAGGAGGGAGGGAGGGGGGGGCTGGGGGCTTAGGTTGATTAGGAAGGGGAAGGAGAAGTGAGAGTGTGAAGAGAGGAGAGAGGGATATAAGTGGCAGGGTAGTATATAAGCCAAACAATTAGGCGATGGCGGGCCGCTGGTCAGGCACAGGAGGAGCAGGGGAGGAGGAGCTAATGGGGGGGTGGTCGGGGCAGTAGCAATTAGGTGCAAGGAAGTTAGAGAGGGCATAGGAAAGGGAGAGTTTGGATGAAGAATGGCGGATCTGGGTGGGCAGGCTGTTCCAGAGTTTAGATAAGAGAATGCAGATTGGCTGGTGGTGGTCCTATGATGAGAGATGAATAGTAGTCTAGGGTCAGCGGACCTGAGGGCGTGTGAGGGGTAGGTGGGGAGGATAGGGTGGATCTGGGTAGGAGGGAGGGAGGATGAGCCAGAAGTTAGAAGTGAACTTGAAGCGCTATGAATTAGGCGCAGGTTGCTCGGAGAAGTTAGGGACAGGGAATGATAAGACATGCAGTGATGTGATCGAGGGGGGCATCAAGGCCAAAGCGGCAGAAAGCATTGAAGAGGGGGTCTAGTCTGGCTAGGGTGATCTGTGCAGCGGAACTGTAAACTACATCACAGTAATCGAAGGAGGGTAGAATCATTTTCTGGACAATTTCACGTCTGACAGGAAGTGGGAGACTAGTGCAGTTTCTATAGAGGGCACCACGTTTTGGGTGCAGTTTGGAAATGATGGCATCGACGTGAGTGGAAAAGGAAAGGTGGCGGTCCAGTCAGCCCGAGATACCTAAAGGAGGTACTTCTTCAGGATGGTGTTATTTGGGGTGTGGAATCTCAGAAGGAGGTGAGTTTGGATAGCGCTGTCTGATGCCAAAGTCATTGAGTTGGTTTCTTAACATTTAGGGAGAGTTGGTTGCTATTGAACCAGTGTTGGATTTTGTTGAAGTCGGTTTGAAGTTTGGAGGTGACTTCTTCGTGGGTCCGGCCGGAGGTGAAGAGGACTGTGTCGTCTGCATACATGTGGATAGCGGAAGAGAAGCAGTAGTTTGGCAGGTCATTTAGCAGGATGGAGAAGAGGATTGGGACGAGAACTGAGCCTTTGGGTACGCCAGTGGTGATTGGGGGGGGCAAGATGTGGTCAGCTATTTTAGTGGATTGGGTTCTATTTAGAAGATAGGCACTGAACCAGTTTATGGCGGATTCAGCTAACCCAGCTCCAGAAAGGCAGGATAGTAGGAGAGAATGGAAAACGGTGTTGAAGGCTTTTGCTAGGTCAATGAAAATAGCAGCAGTGATTAACCCTTTGTCCATCACAGTGAGGATGTGGTCTGTGAGTCTGAGCAGGGAGGAGGTAGTGGAGTGGTGTTTTCTGAACCCGGACTGGAAAGGGGTGAAGAAGTTAGTTTCTGCGAGGAAGTGGGAGAGTTGGGATAGCACAAGGTGTTCCTGGAGTTTTACGAGGGTGGGGAGGAGGGAGATGGGGCGGTAGTTGGATGCAGAGGTAGTGTCACTACCTTTAGGGAGGGGTAGAAGAGTGGCATGCTTCCATTCGGAGGGGAGTGACTCAGTAGTGAAGGAAAGATTTAGTTGGGCTGCGAAGGGGGTAGCGATGGTGGGAGAAGATAAAAAGAGGAGTTTGTTGTCAAGACCATCAGGAGATTTGCCTGTGGAGGGGTTTAGGGCGCGAAGGGCATCTAAGGTTTCAGTGGGGGAAATGTGTCTAAAGGAGAAGGGGTTCATGCCGGATAGTTGGGGGATAGGAGACTGAGGAGATGGAGTGTTTCCAGGCAGAAGGGCTTCAAGGAAGGCCAGGGCACAGGTAGTGAAATAGGAATTAAACTCAGAGGTGACTTCCAGGGGATCGGAAAGGAGAGTCCCTTGGGCAAGGAGAAGAGGTCTAGGGCTAGCTGTTTGGGGGAGAAAAGGGAGTTAATGACTTTCCAGAATTTGGAAGGTCTTCCAAGGTTTGCATTAAGTGTGTTATTAAAATATTCAGACTTAGTGCACCTATTACGGAGCATGGGATAGGAGGTATGGTCACCTGGGAGGAGTGAGGATTTGTAGATTCGCTAGGCCTTATCACAGGCTTGTTGACAAGCAATCAGCTCTGGGGTGACCCAGGGTAGGTGGGAACCACGGACTCTAGCCTGGCATAGGGGGGCGTGTTTGTCCCAGGTGGAGAGGTGAAGGTGTTCGGGAAGTATACCGAATTCATATTAGAGCGGTTTGGCGCTTGGGACCCAATTAGAGTGGTGAAGATCATCCAAAAGGGGGAGAGGTCGAGGGATTTGAAGAGCTGGAATATAAATTTGGGAGGATTTAACTCTGTGGATTTTATGGACTAAGTAGATTGGTGGTGGTACACTAATGGAATCAGGAGAAGACCTGAGCTGACGACGCGGTGTGGGTGGGAAAGTAAGCCCAGTCGAGGTAGTGATTACGGACTTAAGGTTAAGCGAGTGGGTTCAGTAATGGTTTGGCTGAGGTTAAGAGCAGTTAACTCAGTTTGGATTTTGTTAAAAGTGGGTGCTAGCCAATTGTGGTTAAAATCACCCATAGCATATAGTTCACCCGACAGTGCAAGGGAAGAGAGCTGGCCCAGAAGGTCGGTGACCATTGTGGTTGGGGTGCCTGGGCAGCAGTAAATACCAGCCACAAAGATAGGTAGTGTGGAGGTGGGGGGGGAGTTTTACCATCAGAAACTCGTAAGCTTTGGGTACAGTTTTTGTAATGGAGACAGTGAAGTGGAGGGCTGATCTGATGTAGATAGCCACCCCACCGCCTCTGAAGGGCCGGTCTTGCCGTATGATGTTGAACCCAGGAATAGTGAAATATTTATCGGGTAGGCTAGGGTTTAGCCAGGTCTCAGATAGGATGATTATATCAGGGGTGTAATGGGTGGCTAGGACCTGGAGTTGATCGAGCTTTGGGCTAGCTACAAATATTTAGGTGGAGAAGACTTGAGCCGGGGAGGAAGCTAGGATGGGAGACAGAGTTTGAGCTGGCTGAGGGTTTGATATGGGTGGTCAGGCCTGGGTAAGGTTGGGCCGGTGTTAGGGTGTATATCCCCCTGCCGCCTAGAAGGTAGATAGCAACAGTAAGGTGGCAGCGTGGCACGTGGAGGGCTGGGATTAGCCATCCGGGCGTGGTGGGGGTGGTGGTGAGGGGCTGGATGAAGGGAGCAGGTGCAGGAGTGGGAGAGAGGCAAGGGAGCAACCAAAGGAATAGGCAGGGAGGAAGGGGAGAGGTACGGGACCAGGAGATGGCTGGGAGGAAGCTGTGGACTTCTAGGAGGCAAAAGAAGGAGTAACAGAATAGACTGTGGGGGGGTGGTGAAGGGTAGGGACATAGAGGGGGAGTAGATTTGGGGAGGGATAGTAAAATGGAGAAGAACAGTAGTACCAGGGTTATAGAAGGGGTCATTATGCCAGATTTGAGGAAGAGGTGACCAATCATAATATTCTGTTAAAGCCGGGTGGGGAGTTACAAGTGTCTTAATTGCCCTTCAGATAGCGTAGATATCACTTTGGAGTAGTGGTACTGTCATGGACTCTGGTGGACAGGGTGCAGGGTTCAAGACCCTGGTAGGGCAGTAGGGCTTAGACCTAGCTGAGTGCAGGGATCCAGGTACTAGGTGGCTTGCAGTGGGCTATGTTTGGGCCAGAAAATGGGGTTGAAATAGCGACTCCTAGTGGTCACTGGGGTAAGTGGCAGGCTGGGTGAGGGTCAGGCAATAGGATAAGGGTGGTGCGTAGGGTTAGCCAGAAGGCTGGGTAAGGAAGGGGTGTGGGTGGAGGCAGGGGTTGGAGAAGGGAGAGAAGTGGCCTAAGCAGGTAGAGAGGTAATCAGTAGTGGCAGGGTAATACAGGTATAGGGGGTAGAGGAGGGAAGGACAGAGGGTCCCTCTAGTGGCTATCAGGTATAACCTAGAAATGGGGACTTAGTTAAAATGAGTGGCAGGATGTGATGTCACTAGAAAGAACCTATAAAGGAAATGCCGAGCCGGGGTGGGCGGAGCAGTCGACGCACCTGGGGCTGGAGGTGGGATCATGCACAAGTGTAATAGTAGGTAGGCACCCCATTTGGCCTGAAACTTTGTCATCTGTCCCAGTTGAGAGTATGATAACCTCTCAAATATGGCCTGAACCAGTGCGGATCTCCAGATGAGGGGGAAAAGGTTTACTTCAATGCATTAGGATAACCCTCTTTGCCTTGAGCAGGGCCACCAGGGTCCACCTTTGGAAAGAAGAATGGAGTTTGATCAGAGAGGCAGGGTCCTCCAGGATCAGTAGTGCACTGGGGCTCCAAACATGTTGTCCCACAACCCTAGAAAATCATCAAATATTGCATCCCAGAAAGGGATAAGTTTGGGGCTTAGCCAAAGGATATGTAGAAGATTGGAAGAAGGTTGCTGGCACCGCCAGCATTTTGAATGTGAAAGTAGCCCCATAGCCTGCAGAACCATAGGGGTCCTGTACCACCGGAGTAAAATCTTCAACTGAATACTCTGGCTCTTGTCATCTCAATAAGCCAAGCGTGCCAATCTAAAGCAGCGATTCCAACTGTCTGGAGATGGGGTATCCCAAGCTCAGCCTCCCACTTCCTACTACAGGATTCAGTTTGATCGGGCTGGGCATCCCACACCATCCTGTAGAATCCACCTGCCAGGCCCTGTTGAGAGGTCACCTTGTGCAAAGACCATAGCCATTGCCATTTCTGGTCCACTGATACCTGGGCTTGGTGTGCCTTAATGGCGCTGCGGATTTGTAAGAACTTCCAGAAGTCCTTGTTGGGGAGGAGATACTGAGTCTTCAGTTGTTCAAAGGACATCAGAGTGGTGGTCTCTGGCATGCAGAGGTCTTGAAAAACTTTTATACCCTTTGAGTTCCAATCGGGCCAATACACCAGCTGATCTCCAACATAGATCTGTTTATTGTGCCATAACTGGGTGTATTCCAGGGGAGGGTTCCTGGCATTAGACTGGGTGTGTGACTAGGACATGCATCTTGTCCAAGCTCACACCATCTCCAGCACAACAGTGGTGGTAGTTTTAGTCGAGGGGCCAGCAGAAATAAGAAGGGACCAGAGCGGTGCCCCTTTGATCAAGCCCTGTTCTAGATTGACCCAAAGAGGGGGGGAGGGGGATGGGACAAACCACTTGGTGGCATGGGCTGCCAGGTAAGCCACTTGGTAAGCCTGAAATAATAGAAGCCCCAGCCATCTGGAGGACCAATGCACCCTCATTTTGGCCCTCCCTCATCAAGGCACTTTGCCTTCCCATCCGATAGACGATATAAGTTTATCTAGAGAATGAAAAAATTTAGAGGAGAGCCAAATGAGAAGATTATTAAAAAGATATGAAAACCTAGGCAGGGCAAACATCTGGATAGCGTCAACTTTACTATGCATGGAAAGATGGAGCTTGCACCATCTCTTGAATTCTGCCATAAGAGAGAACAAAGGGGGGAGAAATTAGCATTCTCCAAGTCTTGCCACTTAGCAGGGATTACTACTCCCAAGTAGGAAAAAATCTGGAGAGCCCAGGAGATCTGCGTGCCAGCTAAACATTCTTGGGTACACACCTCATTCAGGGGGGGGCTAGGGTTGTTTTCTTCTGGTTAACTGTTAGACCAGAGAGGCCCATGAAGTCTTGTAGCACAGCCAAAGCTTTGGGCAGGGAGAGCTCAGAATGCACAAGGGTTCAGAGGAGATCATGAGCATAGGCATTCACCAAAAATATCTGGCCTCCGACTTCAATGCCAGTGACCTCCCTGGATCATATATGTTTCCAGACTAATTTGTTTAGGGCAATCAAGAAAAGTAACGGGGAGAGGGGGCAACCTTGATGAGTCCCCCTATTTAATAGAAAGGGCTGGGAAATATCCTTATTTGTTAGAATTCTTGCTTAGGGGGGAGTTGTATAGTGTGGAGATCCAGCCCCGGAAGTATGGTCAAAGCCATAAAGCTTCAGCACCTCGTGCAAATAACCCCATTCCATAGAGTCAAATGCCTTGGAAAAGTCGATAGCGAGGGCTGTCATTGATGTGGAAGAGAGTGTGGCCAACCATTTAAGGTTGAGTACAAGCCTTGAGTTATCCACTCTGGATTTACCCTTGGTGAATCCTGCTTGGGCAGGGTGGACAATAGATGGGAGGACTGAGATCAAACAGCAAGGGATTTTGGCTGCTACTTTAGTATCAACTGACAAAAGAGAAATGGGGTGGAAATTTGTGCAATCCAAGGGGTCATTTGATTTTTGGGGGAGTAAAATGATCAAGGCCTCTCTCATGGTTGGAGGAAAAAAAATAGTTTTTAAGTTATTTGTGATTAATTGGTCAGTCATGCATGTTAAAAAAATGCAGAGAAAAATAACTATGGCTGCACAGAGACTTCTTTCCATGTTCAAGTTCTACACGAACAAAAACGTCAAGCTAATGTAAATTTTTAAAAACTTAAAAGTACAGCGTGGAAGTTAAATACTTATGATGGAGTGGTACTATAGGGTATACAATGTAGTTTGTTGTTTACATAAACTAATAAGTAATTACTTATAACAATTTTCACAATGCAGTAATTTACAAACTTATTTTACAAAATCTACTCAAACTATGAATATTTTTTAAGCTCTGCAGTAGTATAATTCTTATACTTTGCATGCACTTTGAAAAGTGTTCATCATTTTACAAAAAACAAAGTATGAACATTTTTAGGACTTGCAGTAGTATTGTTTTCCTTCTTGTGTTCACTTTGTAAAGTGTTCATGATTTTATAAAATCTACTCAAAATACAAATATTTTTAAGATTTCCTCTATGGTAGTTTTCCTACTTTGCATGCACTTTGGAAAGTGTTTGAAAGTTTATCAAATTAGCTCAGAATGTGAATATTTTAAAGATTTGCAGTATGATGACTTTCCTTTGTTGTGTACATGTTGAAAAGTGTTAATTTTACAAACTCTGCTCAAAATGCAATACTTTTTCTATTTGCAGTAGGATGTTTTTTCTTCTTTGCATGCACTTTGAAAAGTATTCGTAAGTGATGTTATAGTGGAGGAAGGCATGGGGATGGGTGAAGGCCTCTGATAATGCATATCTGTCAATCACTGCATTTCTACTATTATTTTATTATAAGGAGGAGAGGAAGGAGGGTGGTGGGGGCTAGTGGACATGTTGGGTGGGGGGTTCACTTATCTGGGAATTGGGGTGGTGCTTTATTGTGCTGTGTAAGAGTGAGGGGACATAGGATTTTGGTAGGTGGGGCAACAGGCTCCAGAGATGCAGCCTGCATCAAGCACAACCCTTCTTCTACTACTATTTTATCATAAAGAGGAGGGAAGGAGGGAGTTGAGGCTAATGGATGTGTGGGAAGGGCTTTTTCAGTCTGATCCAGGAATGAGTGGGGCTTGCTATGTATTGTGTAAGGTCTGGGGGAGAGGAGTAGAATTTGGCAGGGAGGCAGTAGCCATCATTTATTTTAGTATAAGTAGGGGGAGATTTTGAACTTTATCATATTGGATGTCGGATACTCTGGTATCTTACATCCTACTTGTCATCCAAGGTGTTTTATAGGATATCTCATTTTGAGGAGCAATATTCTAATACCCTAGAAAACACCTAATATTCTATCTTTTTTAAATGGATTGTCTGAGCAGTCATACTTCTGATTACTCTCAGCTGTATGCCTTCTGTACAATTTTAACTCACGTTAGTCAGATATCATCTGAAAGTAAATATTCAAATGTACCCAACACACACCATGCCAGAAAATGTGTTAGGGTACTTGGCTTTCAGTTCAAAGGCACACTAGTCCTGTAGCCCAGGGGGAGCAGGGGACTGTGGTCCATAATCCATAGAAGGACTGCTGTGTCCTCCTCCACAGAAGTCCTGGCTTTTCACAAACCAGAATGGGTAATGTGAAAAGTATCTTAACAGTCACCTCCTGCTTTGTGCAGGGTTTTGAAAGCCTTGTGTAAATGAAGTTACATACAGATATCTTAAAAAGTAATGACATTTATGGAAAAAGAACTATGTTATGCCCACTAGGGCTGCTACCACACAAAATGCAAACCGCAATGCTGGAAATAAATGATTAAGGTTGCAAACACAATGCCCACAGTTTGAAAATGTGCTATTAAGATGAGTATTAGGGTTGCTATATACCAGTTTTACTATGCTGACTCTGTATGAGGTACCATACAACTGTTGTACAGTATGGCCCCGTACCTGTGGTCTGTTCTTGGGTTATGATGGTAGGGAACATGGTAGTATGGGAGTCAGACATAACAACCTTACTAGCATGTTTCCACATTTGGACATTGTGCTTGCGATGTTAATCATTTATTTCCAACCTTTGTGCATTTTGTGCAGTGGCAGCCATAATATGCATTAACTGAGTCTTTTGCCATTATTTATATATGTGTGTGTGCGTGCATACATTTGTTTTAGAATAAATTCACAGACAAAAAGTGATATCTTGACCTATAGTGAAAGATATTAATATCTAGTAGCATCTTTCTATCTTACACGACTTTAAGCTGCATAAATGTATTGCATCTAGTTCACTTACTTTTTATTCTTGCTGTAAAATTACTACATAGATACATAGACAGTGTCAGCAGATAAGGGCCTACGGCCCACCCGGTCTGCCCATTTAAGCTTGTAAGTTTACTTTATGTTTTCCTAGAAGTCTGTTGCCCCTTAACCCTGACCTCCAGAATTCCTTTGTCTATCCAATGCATTCTTAAATCCCGTGATTGTTTCAGCCCCCACCACTTCCTCTGGCAGGGTGTTCCACTTGTCCACCACCCATTCTGTGAAGAAATTCTTCCTCACATTTTCTCTGAATCGTCCTCCCTCCAACTTCATCCCATGCCCTCTAGTCCTGGAACATCTTTTTGCTTAAAAATAGTGTATTCCTGCACCCTGTTCCTCCCTGTAAGATACTTGTATGTCTCTATCATATCCCCTCTCTCCCTTCTCTCCTCCAGGGTGTACATATTCAATTCCTTCAACCTGTCCTCATAGGACTTTTGATGCAATCCATGTACCATCTTTGTTGCCTTCCTCTGAAGCTTCTCTACCCTGTCTATGTCCTATGTAAGTAAGGTCTCAGAACTATACACTGTACTCCAGGTGGGGCCTAACTAGTGTCTTGTATGGTGGAATTATGCCTCCTTTTCCTGCTGGTGATGCCCCTGCCTATGCATCCCAGCATCCTATTCTTTACCTGCAGCCTTGTCACACTGTTTCCTACCTTGAGGTCATCAGAGATGATAACCCAAGATCCCTTTAATGCTTGGTGCATACTATATCCTCACCCCCCAACTGATATATTGTGCCAGGGTTTTTGTGCCCCATATGCATTATCTTGCACTTTTTTGCATTGAATTTCAACTGCCAAACCCCTGACCATTCTTCAGGTTTCTGCAGGTCCCTTCTCATTGTGTCTACACCCTCTGGTGTGTCTACTCTGTTACAGAGCTTTGTGTCATCAGCAAACAGGGAAATTCTGCCTTCTAGGTCCTGCACAATGTCACTGATGAAGATGTTGAATAGGACAGGTCCCAGCACTGATCCCTGTGGTGCCCCACTGGTCACTCTTCCCTCTATGGAGTGACAGCCATTTACTACCACCCTCTGTGTCCTGCCGCCCAGCCAGTTACCTACCCACTGCACTACTGTCCTGTCCACACCCATATTCCCCAGTTTGTGTAATAGTCTTCTATGTGACACAGTGTCAAAGGCCTTGCTGAAGTCCAGATAGGCCATGTCCACTGCCCTCCCCTGATCCACCTCCCTAGTCACCCAGTCAAAAATTCAATGAGGTTGGTCTGACGACCTCCCCCTGGTGAAACCATGCTGCCTTGGGTCATGTAGTCCATTGACAACCAGATGTTCCACCAATCTCTCCTTCAGTAGTGTTTCCATGATCTTCCCCACTACTGAGGTGAGGCTGACTGGTCTGTAGTTCCCTGCTTCCTCTTTGTTCGCACTTTTGTATAAGGGGACTACATCTGCTGTCCTCCAGTCTTTGGGTACCTTCCCTGTTTCCAGTGATTGGCTAAACAGGATTTCCAGAGGTTCAGCCACCACCTCTCTTAGTTCTTTAAGGACCCTGGGGTGCACCCCATCTGGCCCCATTGCTTTATCAACTCTTATTACTTCCAGTTCCTTCAGGATCCTTTCTCGTGTAAAGGGACTTGTGTCCATTTCTGCACCATTCCCACCCCTTGTGCTCCCTTCAGACCCATTACCCTCCTCTTCCTCAGCAAAGACTGAGCAGAAATACCTGTTCAATATGTCAGCTTTACTGTTGTCATCCTCCACGCGGCCCTCATCCTCCCCTTTCAGTCTCAGTATCCCTCTCTTTGCCTTTCTTTTTTCACTTATGTACCTGTAAAAGGTTTTGTCCCCTCTACCCACTGATTTTGCAATGTGCTCTTCTGTCTGAGCTTTGGCTTCCCTTACTGACCTCCCTGCCTCCCTTTGCTTCTCCTGGCACTTCTCCCTATTCTCTTCTGCCTGTGTCTTTTTGTATTGCCTGAATGCAATCTTTTTGGCTTTCACTTTCTCCGCTACCTCCTTGGAAAACCATAATGGCATCCTCTTCCTTTTCCCCTTGCTAATCTGCTTAATGCATAATTCTGTTGTTCTTGTAATCCCCATTTTAAAAACTGCCCACTGTTCATCAACCCCTGATTCCTGCCCCATTCCCCTTAATGCCTCTTTCAAGCATCTCCCCATTTTCCCAAAAACAGTCCCTCTAAAATCCAGGATACATGTTTTTGTGTGGTTTGGTTCTACTCCTTCTGTGATTTCAAACCACAATGACTGGTGGTCACTATTCCCCAGGTGCTCCCCCACTGTTACCCCCATCACACTGTCCCTGTTTGTGAGAACAATGCCCAGTATTGCCTTCTGCCAAGTTGGTTCCATGACCAATTGCTTAAGGAAGGCACCCTGAAGGGAGTCCAGGATAAATCTGCTCTTAGTTGATGCTGCTGCTGCTGGGATGTTCCAGTCCATGTCTGGAATATTGAGGTCTCACCCTTGTCTGCCATCCTTTGGATGGCTAGCATCAGCTCCCTATCTGTTTCTTCCTTCTGGGAGGGTGGTCTATAGACCACACCTGTGCGGATGGCTGACCCCATTTTCCTTTCCAGCTTAACCCACAGAATCTCTCCCCCCATTTTGTTCCTCCTGGAGCTCTGTGGCCCTTATGTCATTTTTCACATACAGTGCCACTCCTCCTCCCTTCCTACCTGCCCTGTCTCTTCTGAATATGTTGTACTTCATTTATTGGGTGGTCAGCTGTACTAACTGTAGCTTTCACACTGTCCCATTCAACTAACTTCATCAGGGTGCCCCGCACAGCAGGAACACTATCAGCCAGTACACAGCATTTTCACTGATGGGGGCTGTAAGTATGATGGAGTAAAGTTAGAAAAGAAAAGCAGTCACTACATACAGCCTAAATAAATACAGGAGGCAAAGGTAATTTTATGTATCAATATATTTAATTTTAAAGATATATTTATATTATATTTATTTATGCAACATCTGTGTACTGATAAATAGCAATATAAATGAGGCCTATGACATGGCCTGATTAAGATATCATTTTTATTGAGATGTTTCAAAGTTTTAATTAGCAGGCGAAGTTAAGGCAAAGTCATCAAATTCACTTCTGCAGATCATTTCGCAAAGTTTTTCTGGTTAATGGGAAATTCATCATTGGTAACTTTGCCTTGAAGTTTTGTCTGTAACTTCTCCTTGGGGTACACCAAGGCAAAGTTGGGTCAAAATGACTTCCACCACCTATTCCTTTTGGGTTTTTTTAGGCATAACTCAGTCAAATGTTATTAAATTTGTCTGACACTTGGTATGGTTGTAGTCCAAGAGGAGGTGCATAACTGATGATTTGGGGTACTTATTGGACTTAAATTGTGAATTTGGCATCATGGTCCATTGGAAGGTGATTTGGGTGAGTTGTGCACAGCTGATGAATATTTGCAGGGATATTATGTCTTGCATTTGTAGTTCACATTGAGACACTTATGTGGCTATATAGAGTGTCCCTTAACTTCAAAGGCTGTTGGAGTTATGACATGTTAAAGCTGCAGTGTTATCCTATGAGACATTAGGGTTATGGTTAGGGTTAGTGTGGTCACTTGCAACCCATGCAATAAACATGTCCACCAAGTTGCTTACTGCTGCTTCTCTTGTCACGTCCCACATCTCCCACCAGCATAAATGCCACAAATGTGGCAGATAAAAATGTGGCTACACAAATGCCACCACTGCCAACTACTCCTTTGCTACTATGAGCCCAAGAGCCCATACAACACATTGCCATACACATATTTTTTTTTAACTGCAGCACTATTTTACCCCACAGATTTTGAATACTTTTTTTTGCCTTTCTGGCACCTCTACCTTTAGTAGAACTTCTCTTCCCAGTCATTCCTATATATGCTAATTATAACTCGATTTGGGATGAAAAATTACAAAGTGCAAATAAAGCCTGTAGTACAAATAAGTACTACAAACAGACAACACCTCCCCCTTGGGAATCAGGGATTAGCAGTGTGATCTGAAAAAATAAAACACCACAGAGTTAAAATGGTTAAGCAAGTTATTAACTACAAGCAGCAGACAACATCTCCCCCAAAAGAATCAGGGATCAGCACTGTGATCTGAAAAAATATTATGCTAATAGTATGTAGTGACCCCCCCCCCGCCAAAAAGATTTGTTTTAACGCAGCACTGGGATTAATAAACTAACACGACAATACAAATAAGTAGCAAGAGCAGACGACACCTCACCTTAGGGAATCAGGGATCAGCAGTGTAGTCTGAAAAACTACTACTAAAAACAACCTAAAAAGTTATTTTTTTTTCTTTTTTAAAAAAAAATTGGAACAGGGATTAAAACAACAGGAGTAAGGGGTAATTTAATATTGTCTAACAAAAAGTGACAGAACTCCATGGCCCGGATATTCAAAGGGTTTGTGCCTGGCACTACGGAGTTGCACTGGCTCAACCCCGTATTGCACCCTGGTGGGATATTGAGAAGGCTGCCTGGTGCAGTGCAAATCCCAATGCACCAGGGTGCAATGTAATCATATGCAGCGCAAATACAAGGGGCGTGCCCATGCATATGCGGCACATCCCGATATTCAGCCCGGGATGTGCAGCACATATGCCGGTGCACCCCAGCACAGTGCCACATTTGGGGGCTCAAAGTTGAGCCCATGCAGAGTAGAAACAAATCTCAGCCACCCACAGGCAGGCTGCTGTATTGCAGGGTGCAACACAGCAGCCCAGCCATGGGTGGCCATCCGCCTGCCCAGAACACCGTCCACAAGCACTCACAGCCCTGATGGTCTAGTGAAACCACCCCACCAATTGCCATGATCACAGTATCTGTATATACAGTAATCCACAGTAGTCTAGTAGCCTCCCCCCATCCCCTGGTTCTGATGAATTGAATACAAGACCAGCCCTGGTGGTCTAGTGGTCCCCCCCCACCCAATTCCCCAATATATGTAACAATGAACATCCCTGCTGGCTAGTGGAACCCCCCCCTGCCCATTGCCATGATCACAGTGATCCACCGTAAAGCTATGCCCTGGTGATCCAGTGGCACCCCTCCCACCCACACCAAACCCCTTGCCCACCCCACTCTCCCCATCATTGGCTGGCTGCTGCAACAAACCCACATACCACCCAGCCACCTGCTGAATGACAGGTACAGTATGGGCTGTAAGCCCACTGGTCCCCAGTGTGGACCAATGGGCTTACAGGGCATACTGTACTAGACCATCCCAAATATGTGAATGAAGTTATTCACATATTTGGGACATTCTAGTACAGTATGCCCTGCAAACCCGTTAGTACAACATTGGGATCAAACTTGGCTATGCTATACCTGCCATTTTGAGGGGAGGCCCAGGCGGTATCGGCCGGTTGTAGCTGCACACCAATGATGAGGGGGAGCCAGGTGGGCAAGGGGTTCGGTGTGGGTGGGGGGTACCACTGGATCACCAGGGCATAGCTTTATGGTGGACCACTGCAATCATGGCAACAGGAAGGGGGGTTCCACTAGCCACCAGGGACATTCATTGTTACATATATCGGGGAATCAGGTGGGATGGGAGACCACTAGACCACCAGGGTTGGTCTTTCATTACATTTATCAGTGACCCGGGGACTGGCGTGGGACCACTAGACCACAGGGATTGTGTGGTTTACAGTTACGCGATTGCGGCTACAGGGTGGGAGATGTCCTGGGATCCCCACTGCACACGTCATGCTGTGCAGGGTGCCAGGCGCAAGTTGCCGGGCTGCCCTGCGCAAGTCATGCAAATGGAGCCATAATGACATGCAAATGGCCCCATTTGCACCTTGCATATATTATGGCCTCATTTGCATGCCCCCCGCTGGATGTCACGGGTGATGCACCTAGCACAACTGCACTTGCTGGTGCATCCCTGTGCTACCTATCTCTGGCTTGCACCGGTGCAGTGCCACTGTGCCATGCACACTATGTACACTGAACTTGCCATATTCAATGATGCTGCACCATGACATATCACCAATGAATATTACCTGGCCCTGGCACCAGCGCATCCCAGTTGTACTGCGCCCAGGCTTGCGCCACTGCCTGGCGTAGTCTGAATATACCAGCCCATTACTTTAAGAAAAATATAACTAAAAAATAACTAAAACTGCTCCAGAATGACACTGACAAAATACTTTACTTAAACATATCAAACTAAACAACGGCAATAAAAATGAGAAATTACTCACTATAGATCAAAAATGATGAACAAGAAAGAAGGAGAAAACAAAAATATAACACATATCCCCTGCTTAGACAAAAAAGCTCAGGATCTTTTTGGGCTGCCTTGCTTTACAGTACACCTACCCTCTCCTACACTACTGCTTCATGAACTGACAAATCAGAAACCAGTACTTTAAACAAAATACAAAAACACCAATTTAGTGGCACAAGGCCCTCTAGAACAATAAGTAAGCAATTTGGATTCAAAAAGCTCTCTTTTGAGATTATTTTAAAAGTTTTTTCTCAGCCAAGCACACACAGACTTCTGTCCTACTATGTCTTCAGAACACTGCACTGGACAGCCTCTTCATGGCATACAGCTTGTTTCAGCAATATGCGACCTCCAATCCCATAGTAATTTGTAAACTTCAACTATGTACCAAACCTCACCATCAAAGTTGCCAACTTTGCATTTTGAAAATTTTGCCTCTGTGCCAAACTCTGCTGGCAATGTTGTCAACTTTGCATTCAGCAGAGTTATCCATTTTCCACAAATTTGGACTTCACACAATGGATTCACTTTGCAAAATGAGTCATATTTGTAAATTAATCCATGGAGTAAAGTTTTCCAACTTTGCACATCACTACATTTTTATCTTTATGATTGGTATCTTCATGATAGGGTATTAGTCTGCTGGTATCTAAGAAATAGCAGAACAGTACCCTCAATTGAAGATAAAAAATATATCTTAAGTTAGGTCATGCAATATTCAATTCCTACAACAGGCATTTAGGTGGTTTTGCAGAAATGGTAAAAAGTTACAGAAGAAAAAAGTACAAACTATAAACAGTGGCCCTCTGTTCAAGGACTTAGCATTGTGGATTTCAGTTTTTGCATAATCATCAAAAGCTATATGGCATCTCACATGTAAGAATACATTTCTGAGCATGCTCAGTATGGCCAAAATGAGTGATATACATTTTCAGAGCATGCTCAGTGAGCAGCTTCATTTACCTTTTGCTATGTTGGGTCAAGATAACAGTTTCTATTTTGTTGTTTATCAATACACACATGTAAGATGCCATATAGCTTTTGATGATTAAGCATGACATTGTTTTTTTGGCTTTACCACTCATGAGATACACCAACAGACATTTACCTTCTCATGAAGATGAAAATGATATATTAAGTCAGGCCATGTCATATCCCCTATTTATAGTAATGCTGATATAATTGTATATGCAAAACAGCACCTGTCAATGTGTCCAGTACTACTGAAATATAAGTATATGGATACCTTGGGTGTACTGTATTGAAAAGTCAAGTGCTGTCAATCACCCAAGAAGTCCATATATTTGTGCATGACCAGTCAAACTGGAAATTGTAATTCTGTTTATAAAATAGCTTTAAATGATCAAAAATAACTAATAATTGTCCAGAAGACATGAGCTGTTTGCTTATCTGAATTATATGACATGTATCTATTAGAAGCCAATCAGAATAGCAGAAAACTGAACTTTTAACCCCACAAACTACTACAACCACTCCTTTAGATGATATCCACATTTTAGAGACAATAGTATATCCACATTTAAATATGTACATGATATTTTGTCTACATGTAAGGCATGCTCTCCATAATATTTCTGCATTTACTCTACTGAAAAAAAGGGGAGGGGGGGGCACCACTAACTCTCCAACTAGCACAGAGCTTTCAAATATCTTGGGTTTAAAATCCCTTGTTGTCTAACAGTAATGATATATTGTTTGCCAGAGTATAGTTTAGATTATTTAGTTAACCAGGAATAGGTTACATTATCAAACTCATTTACATGGAGGTCCTGGGTAGGACAGCATACAGTAAAAACAAGAAATAATAGTTAAAGCGATACATTCATAGCACATGGAATTAATAGAGGAGGTATACAATGCAATATACATAGAGTAAATATAGATTATAAATAGAATAATGTATGGGTTGGTGTGTGTAACGAGAAGTTTACACACACCCGAGGGGTTAGATGCCACACAAACCTGAAGAGCGAAGCTCGAGGGGTTTATGAATAGCATCTAACCCCAAGGGTGTGTGTAAACTTCAAGTTTACACACGGCGACCCATATTTTATTTTATGTAATTGCTGGGTTTCATTTTTTTACCACAGCAATTATATAAAATAAAGTGAAGATGTATCTGTGCAGCCGCCGACCGACCGGGTTTCCGCAGGGTGGTCGGATATGGCTGCTGGAAGGAAGGAATGTCTTTTTCTAATTTTTTTTGGTTAGGCAGTTTTAAATTGTTTAATGCGTCAGGTTTTTATTTGTTTTTAAAGTTTTACTTACCGCCAAATTAGTGCGGCGGTCTGGTCTGTTGTCCTTTTTTGCTTGCGGCGATACGCGGAAGGCGGCTGCTGCTGCTGGCGCATGCACAGCAGAAAGGAAACCCGGCGTGTGTTTGCCGTAATAGACACTCCTTTATTACCGTAAATTACACCATGGGTTTCCTAAGGAAAAAAATGGAACCCGTTAAATATAGTACAGTATTTTATAAAATATGGCAAGAAAAAGTGCTAAGTGCCTACTTAATACAATTGATGAGCATACTAATGTACATAAGGCTAGAATATGGCATTCCTAAACACAATTCAGGAGGAATCTTACTTTAGATGAAGAGACCAATTGGCACAGGGTCCAGTGATGATCATACAGTATATTTATACTAATTACAGGTGCAGGATTCAAAGCTGTGGTAACCTATGAGTGATTTGAAAATACCAAGGCTGATTATACTGATGAGTTTTAATGAGTTTTGCAGGTTGTTCCAGATCATAGGGATGAAGTCTGCATAAGCCAGAAGGGGGAGGAAGGTGACCTGCACTAGTCTTTTCCTGACTTCCATTGGGAAACAGTTTTTGTTTCTATAAAATAAGCCTAATCACTTGGCCGGCCAGGTGGCAAGGAGGGCTGAGCACTGGGCACCATACCTCCTGACACACTGGCGACCTGTGTTCTGTATCATATTTGGGCCACTGGGAGTAGGTCAAGGAGTGAGAGTATCGAGAGTTCCACAGGATGCTCTCATCTCCCAAGGAAGCAGGGTGCCACATTTTGCTACAGCACTGCCACCTACAGATGTGTGGGTGGTAGTGCAAGTGAGACATGGGGAGGGAGGGACATGCGGCGCGCTGTTTATCATGTGAGAGTGCACCTGCATGCTCATGCAGGGGACGTAGTCTCAATGCTGGCGTCCTTATGGGGAGGGATAGAGTGGCAAGGAAGGGAAGACACAAAATAGAAGAAAAACACCCTGGCTGGCAGGATAACCAATGACTTCCACAGATCCCTTTCCTGGAAACTTAGGCTCCTCCACTACCATACATCCCCAGCCAGGGAGAGAAGCTGATGGGGGGGGGGGCTGAGGAAGAAGGTAAGTTGTGAGAATGCTGGGGGACAGGGCTGGGAGGATCAGAGGGAATGAAGATCAGACATGGTGAAAGGAGGAAAACTGTAAATAAAAAAAAGAAGCCTAATCTAATTCTTAGCTTTTTTACATAAGTCTTCAATGTGTGCACTAAAAGACATGCATCTATCAAGCCATAAACCAAGATATTTTAAATTGTCCATCATTTCAAGTGACACTCCTAAGAATATGGCTGTAGTGGGTGAAAATAGAGCAGAGGGTAACATTTTAGAAAAACATTACTTTAGTCTTTTTAGCATTTAGCAGTAGTTTTTAAGGAGGCAGTATAGCGCAGTGGGTTATGGCTCTGAGCTGCAGAAACTGGAGACCTAGGATTGAATTCCACAGCCTCCTAGGTGCACACTGTGTGGTCCTGAGCAAGTCACTTAACTTTCTTTTGCTACCAGGTCACATCTGGAAACAAGCTTCTGCTTAGTGTGCTATGTAAGGATTAAGCCATGAGAAAGCATGGGTCTACTGTGGTATTAATCCATGGTTGGGGGGGTTACCAACCAACCATGGATTAATTCCACTGTAGACCCATGCTTACGAGTGGTTTAATCCGCTTGTAACATGGCAATCAGTGTATATATAACTAATAATCTTTAAATAAATAAGTACAATCACACACTGATTTACTTTCTGAATACTATAAATTGAGCTATTAAACATGACGTACATATACTTGAAAACAATTGGAACACACCTATTAGAAATATCGTGGCTGCTATTTCACTTTTGTTAAAATAACTTAGATTACAAGCTTTAAGCTTTCTAACATCAAAACATATTTTACAACTTTTCAAAACCCTGCAATTCACTTTCGATTCTAGGTGCTTTGATTTTCCTCTCTATGTATTAGAAGATATGGGCTGCGCTGCATGATGGGAGTGTGCTATGGTACATTTTAGTTTTCTTTCTCCAGTTCCTTTGCAGAGCAACAGGTGGCTATCACACAATCCTAGTAGCACACGCACCTTTTTTCCAAATGTACTGAATTAAGCCAATCTGAAAAACACTTTATTGAACAACTACTATTTTGCGGAATATTATTTTCACTTTTTTTCCCTCTAAGCTACCTAACTCAGCAGGACATAGAACAACATAACGTTCACTGCTTTCATCTTTCAAATACTTGTTTTGACTACTACTGTTAGTCTGTTTCTTTGATTTCTTTTTGTTTCTCTCAATTTATTTTTCTTTTCACCCACAGAAGTATCCTCTCTCTTTCATTTTGCTTTGTTTATCTCAGTGTCTGTTACTTTTGCTTTCGGTTCTAGAGGCCGCATGCTCATCTTTACCACTGTGTATTCACCAAGACAAGGCTAGGCCAGATAATGTTATTCAGTCATCCACAATGCATTGCACTCACAGTTGCTTAGAAAGCAATAGATCAGAAGGGATGGTAACAGTATGTAACTGTTCACTTCTACAGAAATATTGCTGCAGCATAATTAACAGTATATGTGGAGTTTAAATGTACAATCTTTAGTAACTCATGAACTTCTGTTGTAGTCACAATATAGAACAATCTTGAAAAAGTCAAAAACCCTGTGCCAGGAAAATTTTTAGTAAATACAATTTGGGACAATTATACACATCAAGCTATTTGCAGCTTGCTTTCACTTGTATACTGCTTCTTACCTGTAGTGGATTGCCATGGTATTATAATACAAACCATGATCTATTATGGTATTAGACCATGGTTTCTACTGTACCACATGGTGTGTTTGCACCTATCTCAGTGCTTCATTTTGTTTTTATTTTTTATGCCATGTTACAATCCTGGTTAAACAATGTTCCTTTTGATTGGTATAGGTTTAACTGTAATTGATTAAACTTATGTTGAAGATCATTTCATGCACTGGATAGAGAGGGTGTAAAGATATAAAGGACTATATCATCAGCATAGAAATGCAGATTAATCAAACTAATGTTTCCATCTAGATCATTAGCATTTAGCAGAATGGGAGGACTTGGCCTGTGGTTCAGTGTGGGGAATAGCTCCTCCCACAAATTCTACTTACGCCCTCCACTAATGCTTTTGTTGCTCCTTGAGCTCCCTGCGAGGCTTATGTGGCTGCTGTTCCTGAGCCTCCTGCTGCTCTTTGGTCTGTTTTCCTTGCCCTGTGTCTCCCCCTTCCCTCCCTGGTGTTCTTTCTCCTTTCAGTTTCTCCTCTATTCTCTTGTCCTTGGTCCGTGTCTTTTTCTCGGTGGCTCGTTCTGCCTCTCTGCTCCCCTCCTCCGTTTGTTTCCCCACCTCGCTGGTCACTGGTTTTCCCCACTTCTGTGTTTCTTTTTTGGGCTTTCTGCCTGCATTCACTCCCCTATACCACCATCACTCTGAGCAATGTCTTTCCCCAACCATTGCATAATTACAACCGGTACCTCTGCCAAGCCTACTGCAATCTTGTGGGACAGCCATACGGCACAGAGACACCATTTTATCTGCAGCAATGAGATACGTCTTTGATACATCCCCTGTCCAGGTTTCATGTGCAGGGCAGAGATTTACTTCCTGTGCAGTCAGACCTTGGCAGCACCCATACCTTTCTACTCACCATTTCTTACCGGACACCTACCTGTTCCATTCTTCGAGCCTCCTTCTCCCCTCCTGATGTTTGCCCACTTCCTGTCTGTCCAATTCAAGCATCCCCACCATTTTTGAATTCCCTTGCCCTGCAGCACACCATCTCCATACAGACAATAAACCAGGAGTCACACCGGTTTATTTCATAACAGCACATGAACACCCCTACTGCTCATGCATGCTTTGACACAATATTGCCCCACAACCATCTGCTTTCACAGTAAATACCTCTGCAGTCTATTACAGCATTTGTCAATTTTGCCTGGGGTTCAATCATGGCCGCTAGGTGGTTCTCACCACACTCTACCCCTTTACAATGTCTTTCACCTGGTTAATTTTCTGTTTATCCGGCCAATGTCCCATGCTTTCTTTTTCACCCTTCCAGGTCCATTTTGGGCTCCACTGCTCAGCTCCATGTGGTCCTGGAGGTGATGATGGGGGGGGCAGTGCTTCCATTCACCATGCTACTTGCCTTGGGCCATTGGGATGTACATAAAAAAAGTGAGGGGGTAAGGGGGGAGCCCCCATTTTTCTGCCCCTGTTTGTTCCATCTTCACTGCCTCCTGCCACCTCAGTCACCTTCACCCACATGATTCTCCCCTTGTTCCTGCTTTCATTTACCATGGAGTCTCCCTTCTCATGAATTGTTGCTGCTTTCAAGGACAGACCTTCCTGATCTCTATATTAAACTTATATGCCTCTCAGTCCTATCAAGCTACTTTTGTCTTACCATCCCTATGCACTATCCATCATCTTAATTCCCTTCAGTTTCCTGCACTTCTCTCTTTCTTCAGCAGTGGTTTGCACTTCTGCCAGCCCATACCAGAAGTATTCCAGACTGTGTTCCTAACTTGCGCCTTCTGAGGTGCTGAGCAAAGGCAGGCTTCCCCATCTACTGGTGATGAGATTCTGTTACATTCACTACCTCCTACTACTTACCAACCTGACATCCTCTGTCCCTAATTCTGCTGACAGCATTGAGTGAAGGTTAGCTCACCCCGACTACCAGGGATGGGAGCCATGTCTACAATCTACTGAGTCTTACCACGCCCTCTCTACCTCATATTGGTTGCTGCTTCCCTTTAGGAATGGAACTTCTTCACCACATATGCCCTCATCATCCAAATTATTCCTGGATGCCTCCTCTCAAGATCATCCCACCTCAGCCATCATTGATGGGTGTCTGCCTCTCCATTCCACTGTTTCAACAGAAGACATTCTCAGCCTGCTAACTGCATACTGCTTCCATTCAGGAACCTGGCTTTGTCTGACTGCCTTTTCCACCTTCCTGGTTTGCAGCCTCTATAAACGGATCTATTTGGCACATTTACATGGCTGGGAGCTTGCACCTACTTTGTCTGTTTCCTCCTTCCATTTTCCATACCAACGCAGGTTGCCGTATCCATTTGGGAATGGGGCCTTTGTACCTCAATTGCCTTAGACCTCCTGACTTCTCCTAATGGCTTCCTATCTTGGACTACCTGGTTTGGTCACCATTTATGTGATTCCACTGATCCCATACCGACTCTGGTTCACACTTAGATAGTACCCTCATCTGGAGCAAGATTTCATCCACTCAGATGTCTCCATCATCCTACCTCAGCCTAGTGGTATTGGTTACTGGTTAGATCTCCTCAATTACCACTACTGGAAGCTAGATGCTGCAATCAACCATTTCTACCTTTGGTTGCCCTCTATGGAACCACTGCCTGATCCTCCCTCCTGGACTAGAACCATTTATTGAAATTGGCTCCACCATCATACATCATCTGGCGTGTTGTATCCAGGGCTTCTCTCCTCAACTCCCTTGTTTAGAAGCCTGCATTTACCCCTGAACGTTCATCCCTCTGCATTTTACCTCCTACCAGATTACAGTTTTCCTCACAGGACCCTTCTGCTTCAATTTTCCTCCTTCCTTCCTCACCAGTCTCCATCCTGTACTTCCATTGACTATCGTGCATGACCCCTTTAGCCCCAATTCCCTCTGGACATGGATTCTGCCTGCTCATGCAGTCTCTATCTCATTCCAGTTTGACTGCTTCGTGGAGTTCCATGCTGCAGGTCATGCCTTCTGGCTGCTGTTTGAATTCATTTTATTCTCTGGTTCTGGGAACATCCTCCTTCTTCGTTTCAGCACTTTCAGTCCTCTCCACTCATCAATTGCAGCCTTCATCAGATGTGGGACTCACATACCTCAACTCTTGTGCTGTTTGCATTTGGCTTGCTCCTTGGCCTCCATGGACCATCATACCTAACCCTTGGCCTCCTGTCTCTCATGCATTCGATCTGGCCAGCTGGTTCGGTATCGATCTCAATCCCGTTCAACTGTCTCCTGGACTTCCTTGCTGCAGGTCACCCCTTCTGGCTGCAGTACACATTAATTTTTTCCTTCAGATGTGGGAATCTCATCCTCTTTGCTCCAGCACCGTCCATCCTGTCCTCTCATCATTTGACGCCTTAGTCAGTTATGGAACTCCCAAATCTCACCTCAGTTGCTCTCGATGCTTGGCTTTTCCCCTTGGCCTTCTGTGAATCATCCTCTGATTTCTTGTTTCAGCCTTCCTGCATCCTGCTGCTGTTTGCTGAAGAGCTGACCCAATCCTATTCCTTCCTGCACTGCATGTCCTGTGGCTTTACCTAGCCCATCCTTCCCCGCATCATTCCTTGGGTCCTTCAGGATTCACTCTGGACTTTTCTTCCTATTTAAAAGGTTGCCTTTTACTCTCTGTCTTGCAGACTCGGGGCTTTGTTCTGTTTGCTGTTGCTCTTTTGGGCCTAGTAACCTATCTCCGACCAGCATTTCTACCCAGTCAATACTCTTCCCATTATCCATCTCATACTGCTACTCTGGCTATGCTAACAGCTCCCACACACTACTCTTGTTCACTTCACCTGAGGAAATTACTTCTAGCACACACCCATTGGAAAACATGCCACATAAACTCTGATGTCATCATAGAGTTTTCCATACTGTTCAATCAGCTCCCCATGATCATTCCGGAATCTCATTCGACTGGACACCAGAAAGTTTCCATCTCTATCTATTTGGATACTCCCTATGAATCTTGGCTATTTAGTCACTGTGAACTTCCTTGTTTATCATGCCTTACAGGCTATCCTCCAACATGGAAAAGACTTACATTCCTCTGTTATTCTCTGACTTAGCATCCATTATCACTGCTATAGATACCAGTGATCACAAGATACCTCATACTACCTCGAATATCATATAGTTACCTTCTGCAGCCTCTCCCAACGTCACTGACTCTGTTGACTATGTTTCTCAACTCCTACTTTCTCAACAGACACTGCTTGTCCTAAGACCTTCTCAGTTGCCTTTCCAGAACTTTCATCATTGGATCTCCAGTGCCTAGCCATTAACTAACATCATGCTGTCCAAACAAATGTTCGCCATCTCCTGGACATCACCATACCTCATACAATCATCTGCATTTCTTTGTCCATTACCATCAAGCAAATTAGCCACCCATCCAGTGATCCCTCCAGCCTATCCTCCACAAATCATCTACGTTACTTTCTCTGGTAAAGATTATCACCAAGAACAGGCTCTTCTGATTGTTTATCTGGAAATCTGCAACCATTGAGACACATTCACTATCCCAGTCTTGCCTCCCAACCAATCTTAATCAGCCATAGCCCTAAGATCCTATGGCATTCCACACTACTTGACCTCATTACCAATTCAGCCTACAGACTCTTTCATATATCCATTTCCAAGCTTCTCTCAAGTATTTTGGCATCGGATTTCCTGTAAGCCTAACCAGCTATAAGCCACTGCAGTGCATCTCTCGGACAATCACACCACAGAAATACCCATATTTACGTCAGCCAATGTAGCAGTGGAGAATTTACAAGTATATTTATTATATCGTGCCCAAATAAGCCATCCAATTCCTCATACCAAACTTCTAATCAAAATATACTCTTCAACCTCAGGATCATCATTCAGTCTGCATCATCTATGGATCGAGGATGGACCATCAGTTCTCCAAAAAGCTCACCTTCCTCACCTTAGCTATGGTTACTAGAACCTAGGTCCTTCTCCTCTTAGTATGTCCAGTGGACAGGCAGACCACCGACCATGGATCCTCAGAGGTCTCCTCCACCTGGGTTTTTTTCCTCTCCTGAGTGCCAGGGGGTCATACTCTCTGTGAGTTGGAGGAGCTATCTTTTTGGGCCTTCTATTCCCTATAAATTCCTACCTACATACCTAGTACTCAATGGTGGGAATAGAGTTAAGCTACACAAAGTACTACAAGTTACACAAGCACTATATACCCCATTGCTATTCTACAAACATTGACTGGGAGGGCTTGGCCTGAGGTTCAGTGAGGGGAATAGCTCCTCCCACAACCTGTACTGAAGCCCTTCACTAACGCACTTCCCTTGCTTGGGGAGTGCTTTTTTTATTCATCACCATCCCCTCCTCCTCCTCCTTCTCCAGCGCTCTTCTCACCCTTGTTCATGGGCCTTCTATTCCCTACAAATTCCTACCTACATACCTACTGCTCAAGGGTGAGAATTGACTTAAGCCACAAAAAGTACTACAAGTTACACAAGCACTATATACCCCATTTCTATTCCACAAACATTGAAATAATAGGGGCCCCAGCATTGAGCCTTGTGGTACTCCTCTAGGTAGCAGTGTGCAGGAGAAGAATGTCCATTCTACTTTGAATTGTTATTGTTTGTCAATTACATAATTTGAGAACTACAAGTACGCAGTTCGATCAGTGCTTATATCTTTTAGCTTGCAAAGCAGTATGTTATGGTCAACAGTGCCAAAAGGTTTGTTAAGATCAAGGAGCACAGCTCCTGTGATCTGCCTTCAGTCGAGGGCTATTAACCAATCATTAGTGACTTTAGCTAAAGCCATTGTAGTGCTGTGTGTCAGTCTGAAACCTGATTGCTTGGAATGTATACAGTTTGTATACTCTAGGTATTCCCTTAGTTGTGTATTAAAAATGTTTTTGAGCAGCTTGGTCAATGTAGGTAGAATAGACTCTGGTCTATAATTATTTAGGTTGCATGCATCTCCTGATTTGAAAAGAGGAATATGTGCCATCTTCCAAATTGTAGGGAGTTCAGTGCTGGAAAGTGAAAGATTGAAAAGATGGGTTATTAGTGCCACAAGGAAACAGTAGCCAATTCTTAGAAACAGGGAGCCTAACCCATCAGTTCCTTCAGCACTTTTATTGATATCTAGGCTTAGTAGTACATCTTTCACCTGCCTGCATATGGTAGGCTGGAATGTGAAAAGGTTTGTTGTGTCAACAGCAGTAGTGGACTTTTCTCTGTGTGTGTGGGGGGGTGTACTGCCAGAGAGTTATCAAAAGTCAGTTCAGCAGTGGCAAAGTGGAAGCTTAATTCCTCCAGAACTATCGACTGATCTGTTATTAGATTGCCTCATAACTCAATTTTGATAGTAAGGAAGGGGTTGATTTCTGGCCGTCTTTATTTTTCACCAAGTTCCAGAATTTGGCTACACTGGTTTTCAAATTCTTCAATGCATTCAGGAAGAAATTGGCTTTAGTCTACCTTATGAGTTTGATACATGAGTTTCTCATTTGTTTAAAGCCAGTTCCTGCAGCTTCAGATTTTATATGCCTAGCAATAGCCCAGAGCCTATCCCTTGTTCTTAAGGCTTTTTTTAATTCAGTATTGAACCAGGGACACAAATTCTTTTTGACCCTCTGTTTTATGAGGGGAGCATGTTTGTTTATGATCCCCAACATCATTTGATTGAAATGCCATATTGCTTCATGAATGGTGGAAGCAAGATAGAACTGCTTGCAATTAATTGTGTTCAAATTAGGTAGGAAATGTGATGTGTTAAATTTTGTGATTCTCCTTTTGAAAATGAATTTTGAATGGTAATTTTGTTTAATTGGACCTGTGACACAGGCTACAATACTATGGTCTGTATGATCATTATGGAAATACAGCTACATGGGTGAACTTATGGGGCCTTTTGGTCATTATGAGGTCTAATGTGGAATCATTGGTTGGGTTTTTTATGTTTGGTCTTTTGACACTGGCCTGCCAACACAGTGGTAGTGCTACCACTTGTGATGCCTGTGACCCAGGTTTGGGAACAAGCCTGGGGAGTTGGAAGGCCATCTGGGAGGGAGGAGGATTGAGCATCCATGGACTGCTCACCATCTCTGGGGAGGGGGGATGAGGCTCGGCACTTGACTGGTCCCCAGCAGAAGCTGGAGGTACAGCAAGCACCTAGCACCTAGCCATATGAAGGGGAAGAGGCATGAAGGACATCGGTGGCTACGTCTTGATATCAGGGCACATGTCACACCCAACAGAACACAGGAAAATGGCTCTCTGCACAGCAGGAAGGTGGAGCACCTGAGACAGATCCTCCACTCCCCTGCCTGTCCTGATGGTGTCCCAACAAAACAAGAAGCTTGGGGTGTATGGACCCCACCTCATCCCCACCTGGGGGGAATTGCCAAGGCTCCATTGGGAACCACAATGGGCTCCAGGTAAGGGGGGAAGGGAGGACAGATGCCTTTGTAACTCCTGATGGTGCAGAGTGGAAGAAGCAGGGGGGAGCATAAATAGAAAGTGAACAAAAATATGTGGGGTTGTGGGCTCAGTAATTAATTGTGTAAGCCCTAAGCGATCACAAAGATTTTATAAGTTATTTGATTTTGAGAAGTTGCAGTGTAGATTTCGGTCTCCCAATACTATTGTTTCATTTGAGTGTGTATTTAGGATATTGTGAATATGCTTCAGAAGTTCTAAACCACTCAGAACTCGTTCTACTCAGAATAACAGTATTCTGTAGTTGATGAAACCCCTCGGCCTTTGGCCTTGGGCATGTAATCATCCACATCAGCTTTTTATTACTTCTTATGAAATGAGTAGAGAAAATGCTGCATCCTGATTAGTCAGTAACCATCCCCAGGTGTTCATTCCTAGAACAACAACCCTGTAGGTGGCACTGTTCTGGCAACCAGGACACAGCACATGGTACATATCCTTGCCTGCCAGAAACTTTGGAAAAAATATTTCTGGCAGCCAAGTTAGTGCTGTAAAGCAGCAGTAATTGCCTAACACAGAAAATATGTTTTAAAGTGCTTCCCAATATAAAGATCCACACCACATTCCAAATAATCAATGACTATTAAAAATTAAAAAAAGCCACAGCTGACCTTGTGTATTTTTTTTCCATTTTGTTTCGCAGCAGGACATAATCCATGGTCTGAGTTGCTGCTCCCGCTTTCCATGCCACACATCCTTCACACTTGTATGACAGAAGGGAGTTGACTACTAGAATGTATAGCTGGAGCCACAGTGAAACAAAAGTCAGGAAGCAAAAAAATTAGGCTAAGAGATCTAACCATCCCAAATGAAGATCAACTGTGTACTGGTTAAAAAGTGAATTTATTACTACTTGTAACAAGGCATAAAAAAGAAAACAAAATGAAGCATTGAGATAGGTGCAAACACACCATGTGGTACAGTAGAAACCATGGTCTAATACCATAGTAGATCATGGTTTGTATTGTAATACCATGGCAATCCACTACTACAGGTAAGAAGCAGTATGCGAGTGAAAGCAAGCTGCAAATAGCTTGATGTGTATAATTGTCCCAAGTTGTATTTACTAAAAATTTTCCTGGCACAGGGTTTTTGACTTTTTCAAGATTGTTCTATTGTGTGACTACAACAGAAGTTCATGAGTTACTAAAGATTGTACATTTAAACTCCACATATACTGTTAATTATGCTGCAGCAATATTTCTGTAGAAGTGAACAGTTACATACTGTTACCATCCTTCTGATCTATTGCTTTCTAAGCAACTGTGGGTGCAATGCATTGTGGATGACTGAATAACATTATCTGGCCTAGCCTTGTCTTGGTGAATACACAGTGGTAAAGATGAGCATGCAGCCTCTAGAACTGAAAGCAAAAGTAACAGACACTGAGATAAACAAAGCAAAATGAAAGAGAGAGGATACTTCTGTGGGTGAAAAGAAAAATAAATTGAGAGAAACAAAAAGAAATCAAAGAAACAGACTAACAGTAGTAGTCAAAACAAGTATTTGAAAGATAAAGCAGTGACATTATGTTGTTCTATGTCCTGCTGAGTTAGGTAGCTTAGAGGGAAAAAAAGTGAAAATAATATTCCGCAAAATAGTAGTTGTTCAATAAAGTGTTTTTCAGATTGGCTTAATTCAGTACATTTGGAAAAAAGGTGCTTGTGCTACTAGGATTGTGTGATAGCCACCTGTTGCTCTGCAAAGGAAGTGGAGAAAGAAAACTAAAGTGTACCATAGCACACTCCCATCATGCAGCGCAGCCCATATCTTCTAATACATAGAGAGGAAAATCAAAGCACCTAGAATCGAAAGTGAATTGCAGGGTTTTGAAAAGTTGTAAAATATGTTTTGATGTTAGAAAGCTTAAAGCTTGTAATCTAAGTTATTTTAACAAAAGTGAAATAGCAGCCACGATATTTCTAATAGGTGTGTTCCAATTGTTTTCAAGTATATGTACATCATGTTTAATAGCTCAATTTATAGTATTCAGAAAGTAAATCAGTGTGATTGTACTCATTTATTCAAAGACTATTAGTTATACACCGATTGCCATAGTTACAAGGGTTAAGCCACTAGAAAGCAGTGTTTCATAGTGGAATTAATCCATGGTTGGTTGGTTGGACTCACTCGGCCGTCGGCCTCGTGGTCCAACCCCCCCAACCATGGATTAATACCACAGTAGACCCATGCTTTCTTGTGACTTAATCCTTACATGTTAAGACATACAGCAGTACTCATCCTCCTAACAAAAAGCCAATGTTGCATGCTGTTAGAGATGTGGCAAAATTAAAATTTGTGGGCAAAATACCTGCGAAATTGGCAATTTCACCGTGTGAAACACTTTGCAGAATTTGACTGTGCTGCAAACTATTTCATGGATGTGAAATTCTGCCAGGGAAACAAAAACATTTGCTCAAAAACAATGGAATTTCACCAACAAGTGATTAAAATTTAGCTGTTTTGTAGGTGAAATTTCATACACCATGGGTGAAATTTCGCACTCTGCAGGCGAAATTCTGCATTTCAACCCCATGAAAAATTTAGTAAAATGCGCGAATTTCATAAAATGTTTCACAGAATGAAATCTTCCAATTTTGCCCATCTCTGCATGCTGATCACATTAGCTTTATCAAGGTATGGCTTCATAGCACAGGTATGTTCCTTAAGTGAACATACTAATTAAGAACCTTTGAAAAAGTGCTTATCTAATATTGCTACATAATCAAGCTAACATGCTGTTATGTAAGTTTTCTAATATACTACATTAAAAGATACTATTTAAGTAATGTTCCAAAGCCAATGTTTGAAAACATCATTAAGGATCAACACTGTACCCTTTACCCACAAACCAATTATTAATCAAAATTGGTTTGTGGGTAAAGAGTACAATGTTGATATTTAATGTTACAAAGCCAATGCTTGAAAACATCATTAAGGAGCAACATTGTATCCTTTACCCACAAACCAATTATTAATCAAAATTGGTTTGTGGGTAAAGGGTATGATGTTGATCCTTAATGATGTTTTCAAGCATTGGCTTTGTAACATTAAATATCAACATCGTACTCTTTACCCACAAACCAATTTTGCTTAATAATTGGTTTGTGGGTAAAGGGTACAGTGTTGATCCTTAATGATGTTTTCAAGCATTGGCTTTGTAACATTATTTATTTATTTATATTTATTTATTGAATTTTGATGACCAGGTGGGTAAACAGTGTCATTTAATGTACTACATTAAGAAACTTACATAAATGCATGTCAGCTTGATTATGTGGCAGTATTAGATTAACACTTTTTCATATGTTCTTCATTAGTATGTGTACTGTAGTTAATGAACATACTTGTGCAATGATGCCACACCTTCATAAAGTGCACATGACCCACACAAAACGTTGGTGTTTTGTAAGGAGGATGAGTGCTGCTGTATACTGTATCTTCACATGTAGAAATAAATGTACTTTTTAACCAGACCAAATACTGTAATAGGTCTTCATTTGGGATGGTTAGAGTGGTTAGATATATTTTTTTGTTTCCTGATGTCTTTTACACTCCTTGCTCACACTGCCACCATTACAGCATCTATATTGCCCGGCTGCCAGGCTGCCTGCCTGCATTATGCCACCAAAACTTGAGCCATACTACACATACACCCTTAGAACAACAGTTTACAATTGCTGACAGTTAAGAAAGATAACCACAAACCCAGAAGTCAATCACTTGTTTGGTGATTGGCTGTAAACTGTATTGTCACTGTGTTCTTCTGCAATCTGCGCCAATTAACAATGTGACAAAAAGAAATTGCCTCAAATGCAGCACACAAATCATTAAAAAATTAAGAAATTCTTGGTCATGGGGGAAAGGGAAGGAGAGAGCTGCCACAACAGCAAGGCATAACACATAGACACCATATCATTGACCACTAGTGGCTTAAATAATATAAACATTACATTACATAATAGAATACAAGATCCACTTTTCTTCTGTTTGTGTATTTTAACATATTTTGTTACTGTTGCAAATAGCATATTAGCAAATTTGATTCTGAGTTTTCCAGGTTTTACAGGACCCATTTTATAAGTGCAATAAGCCACTTCAGGGTGTGGGTTGTGTCTCTGACAAACACACTCCCCAGATGCTGAAGGCACTTGCACAAGTGCCTTATGCCTCACTATACACTTTGGGTTGTGTGTTTATCAGACAACAACCCACACCCTGCCGTGGCTTATTGCTTATGTGGGACAGCTTAAATAGGACCTTATGTAACAGTTATCAGCTAAACAAATTGTTGGATTTTTCCTACCTGTTTCATAACTACATAATAATAAGAAGAATAAGAATCAGCATTTATATAGCACACACAATGTATCCCAAAGCACTTTACAAGCAATACTAGACTGGTAGTGAAGTTACTGAATGTGTAGTGGTGGTCATATTGCACATCAACACCCAGACATAACCTGGACAATTGCATGAACTGGTTTTATGGGAGGAGAATTTTGGCCAGGACACCAGGAATTTCCACTACTCTTCACAAAGAATGCCCTTAGTTCTTTCACTTCCACCTGGACACCCACCAGGACAGCACCAGGATGGGAAGAAGAGACCTTGGTTTAATGTCTCATCCAAAGGACAGCACACTCCAGCAGTACAGCAGCCCCCAATACTGCACTCGCTTGCAGTGTTTTAGGTACAAGTCCAGTCCTGGTGTGGGATGAGAACCCATGACCTTCTGGTCCAGAGGCACATGTGCTACCAACTGAGCCATGCTGACCACACACACACACACACACACACACACACACACACACACACACACACACACACACACACACACACACACACACACACACAGTGCCGGTCACCACCCTATAATTTGGGTTCAGTAGGCAGTTTAATGTTAAACCCCCAAATTTTGCACTTAATAACTTTGCAACCATTGAATAAATTTGAATTAAATTTGGTATGTGGTGTCCCAAGGGGTAGATCTCCTTATATGCCGAGTTTCATTTTGATCGAATGTGTGCTTTTCGTGCAGCTCATAGGGAAAAAGTGTGTTTTGTAATTTATTTGCCATTTTTTGCTGATTTTTGCCCATTGCACTGCAGCCACACCATTTGGAATTTTGGCTTGAGATTGCCAGAGTAGAAAAGGGTTGTCCCAAGGAACAAGCCAGCATTAGTTTGGTGAAAATATATTAATCTGTTCCAAAGTTATTCAGTTTTGAAATTTCAGGTTCTGAGCATGCTCAGTTCAGTCTTTGGAATATATGTGTTTTGCAAAAGACGATTTGGCTCATGAACAGGGATTTTGATAGCTTACAAATGGAGATTGTGTTTAATTTGTGCATTAAGAACTTCACAGCTGTTATTGCAATTTACATAAAATTTGGCACATGACCTCACAGACTAGTGGTCTCTTAACATGCCAAGTTCCAGTTAGATAGAATGTGCACATCTGGAAATATGCAGTCCCAAAATGTGTACATCTGGATCTTTTGTTAAATTCTTGCTCCAACTGCTTCACTTTGTGCATTAATAACTTTCAGCTGTCCCTGTAATTTACATGCAATTCAGCAAGTTCCCTTATAAACTATAGTTCTTGCCATCTACCAAGTCTCACTTAGATAGATAGTGCATATCAGGAGCTATGCAGTCCCAAAATATGTACATCTGGATATTTTGTCAAATTCTTGCTTTGATTGTTTCATTTTGTGCAACAATAACTTACCAGCTGTTCCAGAAATTTACATAACATTTGGCATGTGCCATCACAGACAATGGGTCTTTTCACCTGCCAAGTTTCAGTTAGATAGAGCATCCAAATCTGGAGAAATGCAGTCCCAAAATGTGTACATCTGGATCTTTTGTCAAATTCTTGCTTTGATTGTTTCACTTTGTGCATTAATTACTTCACCTCTGTTCCTGCAATTTACATGCAATTTGGTTCAGGTGATATGCATGGAATTTGCCATGCCCCATCATGAAGCAGACATCTCATGCAGTTATATGTTTCATTTCACTTGCATGTGAGGACATGGAGATATAGTGTCCCAAAATGTGAAAATCACATTTTTTTTTTTTATCAGCTCACTTTCTCACCTGGCGGTTTTACAGTTTGACCATTAGTGGTCACCAAAACACTAAATTTCTCAGTTGCTGCTCACTCCCCTCCACATCATTTGGGATTTTACTCTGAAATATTCAGGGTAGAAAGAGCTTGCCCCACAGAACAAGCCAACATTGGTTTGGTGAAAAAATATCTGTTACAAAGTTATATTCAGTTTTGAAATTTCAGATTCTGAGCATGCTCACCTTAGTTTTCTTGGAAAGCTTCACAGTGGGGAAGAAGGATTTGTGCACACAAAAAGGGATTGTGAAAAGGGATTCTTAAACCATCTTCATGAGAAAAAACAACTTTTCATGATTCGCCATCGTTTTCCATTTTTCCACACAAATAGAATGTTGTAACTAACCCCACGGATGTCTTGTGTGGTAACTAAATATTGGGTTTTGTTCAGGGTGACACCCTGTACAAACCCATGGCTTTGGTTTGCTTTGTTTCTCTTAAAAAATGGCAGTTTTTATTTAAAAAATCATTATTTGTCACTCACTTCCGATCCTTGTTCATGAAATGACAAAATCCTTGATCGGGAGTCGATCCTCGTTCGTGAGCTGTCAGGAATCCTTGATAGCGATCTCCAGACCAGACGGCCCTATCTGTTGAATAAGGATTGGCTCACTAACAGGGATTTTGTTAGCTCATGAAAGGGTATCAGCTCACGAAAGGGGATTTTGATAGCTCCCGAAAGGGGGTTGGTTTTTTGAATCCTCTTTTATGAGTTGTCAACATCATCTCTCTCAAGCCGATCCCCTTTTGTGAGCTGACAAAATCCTTGATCACGATTTCCAGACCAGATGGCCCATCTCATGAACAAGCATTTGCTCATGAACAGGGATTTTGTCACCTCACAAAAAAGGATCAAGTGACGAAAGGTGATTTCAACAGCTCGCAAAATGGGATTTTTTTTTATCCTCTTTCACCATCTGTTAAAATCCCCTTTTGTGAGCTGTCAAAATCCCTTTTTGTGAGCAAATCCCCATTCATGAGCTGACAAAATCCTTGTTTGTGAGATCAGGACCAGATGGCCAAAATCTGACGAACAAGGAATTCTCATGAATGGGGATTTTGACACCTCATAAACTAGTAATTTTAAAACTTTTCCAGTGCAATTTAAATTAATGGTTTGGTCTTTTGTGTTGAAATTTGCAGGGTAAAAAGGGGTGTCCCACAGATGTGAATTATGCTGTTTAGGTACAAACATGTTTATTGGTTCCAAAGCTATGCCTTTACAAAGTTGAGATATTCCCCGTAGAATAAATTGCAGTGCCCGCAGCTTTTTTTGGTGCTCGTGTCTTGGAAATGATTCAAGATATGTATTTTTAGCTCTGGGCAGCTTAGTTCACCTTTAGGTGAGCATGCATGGAGGTTTCAAAGTCATGAATACAACTGCAGTGGAAATTTTTCATTGCTGTTACGGTTACTGACTATTGTCAAATTAGTGTTACAAGGGTTCCTTTTGAGCCCTATAGGACTACTGTATGGCCCCACAGTTATGTATAAGTGGGAAGGCCCTGCTCCCCCACATATGCAAATCTTTATGCAAAAATAGGCAGCTTGAAGGGCTTATGATAAGCCATGTATATTTTCTTTGAGCTTCTGTGCGATGCCACATCAGTTTACTATAAATTACACAATGATGAGTCTTGTGTTTACTTCTAGTAATAAATTTGCCCAGTCTATAGTAAATTTGATTTGCCTTTTTTAATGCTTTCTGGGTTGAGTTAATGTGTGTAATGGAACCATATTCAAATACTGGGATAAGCATTTTCCTAACCAACCTCTCTCTAACTTCTATGGATAGGCATCCGGCTACCCTTGTAAGTGCCCCTAATCTTTGATTTGCTTTCTTTGTTTGTGTATCAATGTGCACAACGTATATCATCCCAGAATCCACCTGAAACCCTAAATACCTATAACTGGTCGCATTTTTAATACAGGTTCCATCAAGTCATTGAAGTCGTAGCTCAGGCCTGGCCAGCTTGGTATGTCCCAAAATGAATACCATGCTTTGGCTTTTTATCATTGAGGAGCAAGCCTGAGTTACCCATCCACTTTTCCATCTGGACTAGATCTGATTGTAACTGCTGTTCCATTTTCTCCAGGTTTTCTGCAGATATTGCCAGTATGGTATGGTATAGTCAGCATACAGTTTAATACCATTATGTTTTATTGACTGTACAAGACTGTTAATGTATACATTAAACATTAATGAGCCCAGGATCGAGTCTTGAGGAACACCCTATTAACTTCCACAAGGCTTGACACTGAGGCTCCATAAATGTTTCACATTGTTTCTGATTTGCCAAGTAGGACCCAATCCACTGTAGCGTCCTTCTGAACCCCACCTCTCCTAGTCTCTACAAGAATCCCCTGTGTTGTACCAAGTCAAATGCTTTGCTAAGGTCCATGAACACTGCTCCATTGCTCCTTCCCTGGTTTAAAAATGACACCACCAGGTTATTAAAATCTATCAGGGCAGTGTTCATGGATCTTCCTGTTCTAAATCCATGTTGGTTCTCTGTTAACATTCCATTTATTTCTAAATATTGACTGAGTTGGTAGTGTACCCTTCTTTCCAATATTTTTGACAGGGTGGGGAGTAGGGTTATTGGCCTATAATTAGAGGGGACAGTGCTGTCTCCACCCTTGAAGATGGGTATAACTTTTCTGATCTGCCATACATCAGGGATGGTGGAGCTATGAAGGCTCTAATTAAAGAAATATATTATTATGGGGCAAGAATTTCCAGCACCTAACCTAAGAAACCTTGCCTCCAGTTTGTCCAGTCCCGTGCTTTAGTTGTATTCAGGTGTTGCAGCTCTTTTTCTACTTCCTTCATATTTAGCTTAAATATGTTAGCCATTTCCTTAGGCTCTTTCTAGGGTTCCTCCCTGTAAAAGACTTATCGAATTGTGATCCTTACTGGGTTTTCGACTCGGAAACATATTTTCAAAATTTTTAGGGTCCTGTACCTTATCTAATTTGTTTAAATGATACCTGGTTTTGCAGTTTTAATATCTCACTTCCATTTTTCCTCCAGGATTTAAACCTTTCCCAGTCTTCCATGTTTTTGGTTTTTCTGTTTTTTTCCATACTCTGTCTCTTATTCTAAGTTGATTTTTTAGTTTCTCGGTAATCCATGATTCTTCTCTGTCCCTCCCTCTTCTCTGCACTTTGGGAGTGTGTTGTTGTATTATCATTGCCATGGAGTCATTAAACTTCTGTAAAGCTAGATTGATGTCTGGTATTGAAAACACTCTCTCCCAGTTAAAGTTTCTTAGACTATTCCTGAAGTGAGCCCCATTAAACCTTTTGAGGTCTCTAACCCAGTATGTTCTTACTTGTCATTTTGGAGAAATTTGTACGTCTATGCTGCATATTATAGGATTGTGGTCTCCCAGGTTCAGGCAGCACATCCCAGCTTCTTATCCATAGGTCCTGGGAGACAAAATAAGTTCAATATGGAACCTTGATTTGCATTGCTAGTACAGGTGTATCTAGTGGGTTTCTGACTAATTTGTTCCAGACCTAGGGTTGCAAAACTATTTTTAGCTTTATACCTCTGGTCTGGTGCCAACTGGTCAGCACAGGACTTTGTAGTGTAGATCCCCTCCCCGCTCTGGGTTTGGCCTGTTGTTTGGTCCACCGCTGGACCCCTTCCTTCTCCAAACACCAAGTCACAGCACATAGATTCATAAAATATTGCTTAGATACAGACTTTATCTAGGTATGTGATATGTGACATGGTTCCTTTGGTAGCTCCTTCCACTCTTTACCAGAAAGTTCTAGGTTCATGTCTCACACTAGGAAGTTTGGCTCATACCTAATGCTAATACTGCAGTGCATTTCTAAGGGGGAGGTACTGTTCTGTTGGAGGTGCCCTCGATTGAAATAAATGCTAAACCAAGCTCCATCCTGCCCATCTCTTTTTTGTTTTACTTTCTGTCCCCCACCTTGTCTCCACTGTGGCACCTATCCTGTCTCAAGGCAACCACTCAGCCAGATATAAACTCCCCACCACAAACTGAAGTAGTCAGTATGGAGAACCTAAGGGCAGAAATCCCTAAGGATTCCAAACAACAACAAAAAAACCAAAATGGAAGAAATGGCGAGAGATGGGAATGAGGGCAGAGAGGGTAAGGGGAGAAGACAAAAGGTAAAATTGGGGGGGGGGGTTGACAAGCAGGGTGGTAGCAGAATCTGCAAGGCCATGTCTGCTAATGCTCAAAGTCTGGGAAATAAAATCCCAGACCTAGAGGCCATTATGGCAGAGGCTGACCTAGACATTTTTTCCATTACCAAGTCATGGTGCAATGAAAACCATGACTAGGATCTAGCCATTCCAGGATATACTTTGTTTAGAAAAGAAAGGGTGGGAATGAAAAGGAGAGGAGTGTCTCTTAAGTGAGGAATAGCATAAAGGGGACAGAGAAACAGGGAATACAGGGAGGAGCAGAGGTACTATAGGTCACCCTAGAAATGGAGAATGGAGCCACACAGACTGGCATGATCTGCAGACCTCCAGCATGGGGAGTGGAGGGTGTTGGATAAGGTTCTGGTAGAAGCCATCCAAAACATGGAAAGTAAGGGGCAGGTGCTGCTGGTAGGGGATTTCAATCTGCCAGACGTAGCTAGAGCATTCCAGCTGCAGCTTCAGCTAGGAGAAGGGACATCCTGGACTCCCTGCAGAGGGCTTTCCTCTGGCAACTAATAAAAGTGCCCCCTTGTGAGGTGTAATACTGGACCTTGTACTCACCCACTGGGACAGTGTTGTAGAAGTCACAATGGGTGGCCACCTGTGGACCAGTGAACCCTGTACAGTGTGCTTCAATATATGCACTGTGAAGGAATGGAGTCATACAAAGGCGTGGACTCTATACTTCAGGAAGGCCAATTTTAAAAAGATGTGGGAATGCCTTAGGAAAGCCCTGGTTGAGGGGGAGCATGGGTGGAGTGAAAGAAACAGTGGGTGAAACTAAAAAAGTGGATAGTGAAGGCAACAAACCTCTGTATCAGGCACATAAGTAAAAGCAAGAGGAAAAAGAGACTGCTATGGCTCTCAAAAGAGGTGGCTGGGAAATTAAGGGCAAAAACATTAACTTTCTGGAGGTATATGGAGATGTACAGGATGATAGGGAGGTGTATCAGGAAAAACAGAAGGAGGCAGGAAAAGCAATTAACATATTAACATACTAATTGCCAGCAGATTAGGCCTTACAGTCTATCGAGTCTGCTTGAACCTCAGATCCCTAGTTGGGTACCGAGGCCCTCCTCCCCCTTGTGTTCCAGAAACCTCTATCATCCATACTCACCCACCTGGGCCAGGTCATCATCTGAAAGGAGGGTGACCAGCAGGTGCAGCAGAAATCAGTACTGGGACTGGTCCCCTTTACTGTCTTTATTAGAAGGGCAGTAGGAGCTCAGAGAGGTGCTGGCTGCACCTCTGACAACCCTCTTCAACCATTCAGTGGCGAAAGGAATGGTTCTGGAGGTCTGGAGGAGGGAAAATGTACTCCCACTTCACAAAAGTGGGAACAGGGAGGAGGCTGGCAATTGCAGGCCAGTCAGCCTGACTTCGGCAGTGGGGTAATTAATGGAGTCACTCCTGAAGGAAAGGATTGAGGAATATCTTGACTCCAGTGGCTTACAAGATCCAAGGCAGCATGGATTCACCGAGGAAGGTCATGTCACTCAAATCTGATAGATTTCTTTGACTGGGTGTCAAGGAGTTAGATGAGGGTGGAGCACTGGATGTGGCCTCTCTAGATTTCTGTAAGTCCTTCGACACTGTTTTGCACAGGAGACTTGTAAACAAGCTGGGTAGCATAGGAATGGGACCAAAGGTGGTAAACTGGGGAAGGAATGGGTTAGGGGACATTAGACAGATGGTGGTGGTAAACGGAGTTCACTCCAAAGGAAGGGAGGGTGACCAGCAGAGTACAGCAGGGATCAGTACTGGACTGGTCCTCTTTACTGTCTTTATTAACAATACTGCAGAGGGGCTAGAAGGAAGGTATGTCTCTTTGCAGATGACACTAAAATCTACAGTAGGGTAGACACTCCAGGGTGTGTGTAAAATGAAGAGAGATCTAAGAAAGCTAGAGAACAGGTCTAGGGTGTGGCAGCTGAGTTTGAATGTGAAGAAGTGCAAAATCATACACTTGGGAAGCAGAAATCAGGGTGGAGTACAAAATTGTGGTGTAGTGTTAACAACCACCAAGCAGGAAAGAGACCTGACCTGGAAGTAATCATATCTGATGACCTGAAGTTTGCCAGACAGTGTGACAAATCAGTTGGGAGAGCTAGTGGGATTCTAGGGTACATAGGGATGGGTATCACTAGTAGAAGGAGAGAGGTAGTGTTACCACTGTATACAAAGAACCTCTGTGCGTAAACACTGAGGCAAGGGTTACCCTAAAGGGCATTTGGCTGAAGCCAAGTTTCAAGAAAATACAAAGTCACACATGCCCCCACAATGCAAAGCATCATGGGCTGCATATGCAAATCACCAAAGAATGTTATGCTGGTCCAACTTTAAGCAGAATTGCATGGTGCCGAAAGGCCTCTCACACAGTTTTGCAAAGGGTGCTAACAGAAGACATAGACACGTGTTTCATCCTACCAGGACTCATCAGTATGCCTTGTCTGTTTAACACCCCAGTGGACTGGACCAGCTTATTTTAAATGTTTTTTTATTTTAATGGGTTCACCACAATATATCCCAGGCACACTGCCTTAGGGGTAGCTGGTTCAGTCCACTTTGAGCTTCTGTGCGATGCCACATCAGTTTACTATAAATTACACAATGATGAGTCTTGTGTTTACTTCTAGTAATAAATTTGCCCAGTCTATAGTAAATTTGATTTGCCTTTTTTAATGCTTTCTGGGTTGAGTTAATGTGTGTAATGGAACCATATTCAAATACTGGGATAAGCATTTTCCTAACCAACCTCTCTCTAACTTCTATGGATAGGCATCCGGCTACCCTTGTAAGTGCCCCTAATCTTTGATTTGCTTTTGTTTGTGTATCAATGTGCACAACGATATCATCCCAGAATCCACCTGAAACCCTAAATACCTATAACTGGTCGCATTTTTAATACAGGTTCCATCAAGTCATTGAAGTCGTAGCTCAGGCCTGGCCAGCTTGGTATGTCCCAAAATGAATACCATGCTTTGGCTTTTTATCATTGAGGAGCAAGCCTGAGTTACCCATCCACTTTTCCATCTGGACTAGATCTGATTGTAACTGCTGTTCCATTTTCTCCAGGTTTTCTGCAGATATTGCCAGTATGGTATGGTATAGTCAGCATACAGTTTAATACCATTATGTTTTATTGACTGTACAAGACTGTTAATGTATACATTAAACATTAATGAGCCCAGGATCGAGTCTTGAGGAACACCTATTAACTTCCACAAGGCTTGACACTGAGGCTCCATAAGTGACACATTGTTTACGATTTGCCAAGTAGGACCCAATCCACTGTAGCGTCCCTTCCTGAACCCCCACCTCTCCTAGTCTCTACAAGAATCCCCTGTGTTGTACCAAGTCAAATGCTTTGCTAAGGTCCATGAACACTGCTCCATTGCTCCTTCCCTGGTTTAAAAATGACACCACCAGGTTATTAAAATCTATCAGGGCAGTGTTCATGGATCTTCCTGTTCTAAATCCATGTTGGTTCTCTGTTAACATTCCATTTATTTCTAAATATTGACTGAGTTGGTAGTGTACCCTTCTTTCCAATATTTTTGACAGGGTGGGGAGTAGGGTTATTGGCCTATAATTAGAGGGGACAGTGCTGTCTCCACCCTTGAAGATGGGTATAACTTTTCTGATCTGCCATACATCAGGGATGGTGGAGCTATGAAGGCTCTAATTAAAGAAATATATTATTATGGGGGCAAGAATTTCAGCACCTAACCTAAGAAACCTTGCCTCCAGTTTGTCCAGTCCCCGTGCTTTAGTTGTATTCAGGTGTTGCAGCTCTTTTTCTACTTCCTTCATATTTAGCTTAAATATGTTAGCCATTTCCTTAGGCTCTTTCACAAGGTTCCTCCCCTGTAAAAGACTTATCGAATTGTGATCCTTACTGGGTTTTTCGACTCGGAAACATATTTTCAAAATTTTTTAGGGTCCTGTACCTTATCTAATTTGTTTAAATGATACCTGGTTTTGCAGTTTTAATATCTCACTTCCATTTTTTCCTCCAGGATTTAAACCTTTCCCAGTCTTCCATGTTTTTTGTTTTTCTGTTTTTTTCCATACTCTGTCTCTTATTCTAAGTTGATTTTTAGTTTCTCGGTAATCCATGATTCTTCTCTGTCCTCCTCTCTCTGCACTTTGGGAGTGTTGTTGTATTATCATTGCCATGGAGTCATTAAACTTCTGTAAAGCTAGATTGATGTCTGGTATTGAAAACACTCTCTCCCAGTTAAAGTTTCTTAGACTATTCCTGAAGTGAGCCCCATTAAACCTTTTGAGGTCTCTAACCCAGTATGTTCTTACTTGTCATTTTGGAGAAATTGTAGCGTCTATGCTGCATATTATAGGATTGTGGTCTCCCAGGTTCAGCGGCAGCACATCCCAGCTTCTATCCATAGGTCCTGGGAGACAAAAATAAGTTCAATATGGAACCTTGATTTGCATTGCTAGTACAGGTGTATCTAGTGGGTTTCTGACTAATTTGTTCCAGACCTAGGTTGCAAAACTATTTTTTAGCTTTATACCTCTGGTCTGGTGCCAACTGGTCAGCACAGGACTTTGTAGTGTAGATCCCTCCCGCTCTGGGTTTGGCCTGTTGTTTGGTCCACCGCTGGACCCCTTCCTTTCCAAACACCAAGTCACAGCACATAGATTCATAAAATATTGCTTAGATACAGACTTTATCTAGGTATGTGATATGTGACATGGTTCCTTTGGTAGCTCCTTCCACTCTTTACCAGAAAGTTCTAGGTTCATGTCTCACACTAGGAAGTTTGGCTCATACCTAATGCTAATACTGCAGTGCATTTCTAAGGGGGAGGTACTGTTCTGTTGGAGGTGCCCTCGATTGAAATAAATGCTAAACCAAGCTCCATCCTGCCCATCTCTTTTTTGTTTTACTTTCTGTCCCCCACCTTGTCTCCACTGTGGCACCTATCCTGTCTCAAGGCAACCACTCAGCCCTGCCACTCCCATCCATTGCTCTCCTTACCATACTCCAGTTGACAAACCTGTGCTGGCCAGTCCTCTAGATTTCTCCCTCATAGGTCAGGAGGAGGGAGACAACACTAGCTTATAGCCTGGTGTGAGGTGACAGGAAAGGAGGGTGTGGCCCAGGTATATCAGGATAATCATTCTTGCACTGTAAGCTATTTCTTGGGTTTCACCCATCCCGGGTCCACCACTTAAAAGACATCATGGGTGCGCATGCACAAGGTTTGCTGCTGTATGAATGTCAGTAGTGTCCCACCCGCTGACCCTCCAGCCACGCTGCCATCTGTGATTACCCAGGTGACAATATTGCAGAGAAGGAGGATACTCACCATCCTGGAGGAGAAGAGCATTCTCTGGAACACTTGATCCTCCTTCCCATTGCCCAGCCACTGATGACCCTGGCTCATTCTTGAACTCATGTCACTGTCATCATAAGCAGTAATCCTAACAGTGCCCTTTCTGCCCATCTCAAGTGGTTGCCCAAGTGAAGACAAAAATCATATGGCACTTTTCAACAATGTATGGCTTTACTGTGGAGTCCTGGTCAACAGCCCCCCCCCCCCACACACACACACAGTATGCATGA
This sequence comes from Neoceratodus forsteri, assembly GCA_016271365.2. Taxonomy (NCBI): domain Eukaryota; kingdom Metazoa; phylum Chordata; order Ceratodontiformes; family Ceratodontidae; genus Neoceratodus; species Neoceratodus forsteri. The sequence goes on along the minus strand of CM028132.1, from coordinate 187,376,275 downwards.
CTGATTGTGGGATGATTTTGAGTACATATTGACTACTTAATTTGCCTATATACAATCACTGCACCACTGATAACAACAAAAAAAAACACTTTGAGATGCAAACCCATATTTCACATTCTCCTGGAACTTGTTTTAACCTGCTGTAAGCTCCAGGAGAAACCAATGCCATAATCTGTATTCCATTAGTGCTTGATTTTGCAGAATAACATACTGCATTTATGCCACCTTTTGACTGATTGTGCATGTAAATGCGCTGAAAAGGGTCCAGAATTACTGCACTTAAAGAACATCAATGTCTGCCAAAATGGTGGCAATGATATGTTCCATTTTGTAAAACAATATATATCATAAAACATGGGTTGCAAAATTTCAAAGGAGGATAAGCTGCACAGGCAGTGTGGCATTAGTAAAAACTTGACATTACCTAGAACAGACCCAATATAAATTTGTAGGGAAGCTGTTGAATAGCTGATCAAGATAGACTGGCACTTCAGGAAAAGGAAAAAAGAAGGAAAACAGTGGAGTGGGGAGAGGGAATATGAGGATAAAGGCACATGGTGGTCATGGAAAGAGATGGGAACCGGAGGGTGATGAGAAGTTTGTCAGGGAATAGTGGGTGAAGAAAAAGATCATAGAAAGGATTTGGGCTAGTCCGGGAATAGATAAAAGGAAGGGTAAAATGAATTAAAGCATAGTTTTGTTTTCTTTCTTTCTTTCTTTCTTTCTTCTTTCTTTCTTTTCTTTCTTTCTTTCTTTCTTTCTTTCTTTCTTTCTTTCCTTCCTTCCTTCCTTCCTTCCTTCCTTCCTTCCTTCTTCCTTCCTTCCTTCTTTCTTCCTCCCTCCCTCCTCCTTCCTTCCTTTCTTTGTTTTCGGCAGCCTCCTGACAAATTGAACTTGCACTTTACTGTTATGTTTTTTACTTGTGCCATTAGATCTGGACTACTACTCCCACAGTAAGGGATTGTAAATGGTGATTATGAAGTAAATTAGGTGTTGATTTTAGTTAACAGAAAAAAAGAGATCAACTCTCACTGAAGTAGGGCACAATCAAGACAGATGAAGATGCTTAAAATCCACATTATTTAATCTGTCATGTGCAACATATGTCCTGTGCAAAAAAAAAGCAAGACCTCCAACCATTGTAGGAAGTCAGGTAATACAGGCCTTCCTATTTATTGCACATTTTTGTAAACAAAAGGTTAAATAAAGTGGATCTTGAGGGGAATTAAAGTCAATATTTACAAAAGTATATGTTGTGAAGAGTGTTTTGATTTGTATGTGTTCTCCTAGTAAGTCACTCCCTTTATTTTTCTGAAAGGTGCTTTTTCTAGATTTTCTTGCTGGTTTAAGGGCCATGGGGATCTCCATGTTAGTATTTGTTATGGCTCTTCTTATTCCCACAATGCCTCCTGTCCTATGTGACAGTGATGTGTCCATGACCATTGATTTAGAGAGTAATAACTGCTGCAGTAGCAATCTACTGTTAGTAGCCTGATATTCTGGCTTCAACTAAATAATTGTCTAATCCAAACCTTCTGTTTCTGGTACTGGTCTGGTCTAGTAATCAGAAGTGAATGTTTTGTTTTAAAGCTTTTCATTTTATTAAACTACACAAAACCATTAAAAACACACAAATCACCCAAGATCACAAATGCTATCATTGGTGAAGATTTTAGCTATTTCCTTAAAGAATAGCCCACCCAATTATCCCTCAGGCATTTTCTATCTATAAATGTAGGCTTTATAAGAGCTCCCTGGACAAGGAGAGTTAATTAACACCACAACTCTACTATTGCAAACAAACAGCTCTTGTTGAATTAATGTTCATGGACACATCACTGTCTCATGGGACAGGAGGCATTGTGGGAACAAGAAGAACCATTAAAAATGCTAATATTGAGATTCCCCAGTGTCCCTAAAACCAGCAATCAAATTTATGAAAAGCTCCTTACAGCAAACAAAGGGAAGGACTTACTGGGGTACACCATAGCAAGCTTCACATGCCTCAGTCAGTTTAAAACCACTCTTATGAATACCCTTGCCTCTCGGGAATGCTGCAACTGCCCAACAAGGCTAACTTCTTGATTCCCAACACTGTCATGCCCTGTCCCACTACTTGCCTAATAACTATGCTCCAGAGCAAAGCAAAGGGAGAAAGTCTCTTCTCTCCTTCTGCTATCCCACCTCTCTAATCCACTCCCCCCTGCCCAATCCCCAAAATCCTCTCTCTATCTCTCCCCCAAACCTGACCCAACTACTACTTCCTACCTCTCCTATGCATTTTGGACTGGACACAGGCATATTCTAAGTCTGGGTATAACCAACACTTGCATCTACTGTGTGTTCCTCATTGTACTGTATTATTGACAATGCTTACTTGCTGCAATTTGCTCCCACCCTCTTCCCAATTGTAACTGCTGTAATCATTTGTCTTTCCCTGTTTGTTGTTGTTTATTATTAACAAGGAACCTTTGTAAATGAGATTTTAGCTCAAAGGTATAATTTCTAATAATCTGAAAATAAATAAATGAATACATAAATAAATAAATACATAAATAAATAAATAAGGAGCAAACCTACAAATCAAAACCTCTCTGCAGAACTTCTTGTTTCGTAAATTTTGACTTTAGTTTTCTTTTAAGCAGCTCCATCTGTGTGAATGTCCCCAATGTTGGTGAGTGCTGACCTCCTTTTTCTGCTGACTAATTGTTTCATTTTGAGCACCTTGTTTATTGGTGGCCCTCTTTACGTGTTTTCCAGTGATTGCAGATATCAGACATGTTTGAAGCACTTCGATAACGTAGAAAACTAGATCTTGATATTTATGGCATTTTTTTAACTTGGAAAATAGATTAACAAAAAAATGCCAGAATTCTACAAAAGGTCATAAGTCAGCTAACAGGCTTCAGAAATAGTAACAATCCTGAAGCTGCAGCTAGGAAGGCCTTGTGAGCCGCTGAGACATGAAAAAATCCAGCCGCGGTGTATGTGAAAGGTATTACAGTATATGAATCCAATTTCTATTTTTATTTATTCCTGTATAATTTACTGTAATTAATATGTTTTCTATGAAGTACATATGCTACCTACTGTGTCCTACTGTACCTTTGCTTGATTGGCACCATGTAGTGGACATTCAGATGTTCAGTGCTAGAGACTAGTCTTTTATGACATTGCAGTATTTCTTAAGCCAGAAAACCTTCTGACCATAACATATGGCTCCTACAACACAATGTTGACTTTATTCACTATCAGAAAGCCTCCAAGCAAATTGAAGTGGGCATGTTTGGCCCTTTGTCAATGACAACACATATCAACATAGACAATTGTCAGCAGAAGAAGGCCTAATGGCCTATCCCATCTGCCCCAAAAGGTGGTACCTACCTCTGAGGGGTCCATCACCATCCTTCTCCCACCTGATCTCCTCAGCTCATTTATACAGTGCTTTATGTCTGTCATACCTTCTCTTCAGTCCATTCACCATTTTTGCACTGGTCAGATCCTTGGACAGTCTATTCCACTCCTGCACCACTGGGAAACAAAAATATCGTAATGTCCTTTTTAAATCTATATTACAGTGTTCTCTTATTCTCTCTTTATTAATATTTCATTCTCTGTAAACAGCTTGCTTGTGTCCACTTTTTGCATACCCTGCAAATATTTAACAGGTCAGTCATGACCCTTCTCGCTCTTCTGATCTCAGATACCAAAACACATTGATACTTGCCAGCCTCTATTCATACATCCTCACTTGCTGGCCATGTATCACCTTGGTCACCCAACTCTGCACTGTCTCTAGCTTGTTTATGCCCCCTCCCTAGGTGGACTTTCCAAAATTGTCCACAATACTCCAGGTGCAGTTAAGCCAGAGGTCTGACTCAGGGGCAAGATTACCTTTTTTCTCTCCTATGCTAATCCCCCCTCCCAATACATCCCAACACTCTGTTTGCTTTTCCTATCACTTTGTTACAATGTGCTGATGATGTGAGGTCACTAGAAATCTCATCACTCCCTGATCCCTTTCCTCCTCTGTCACTGTAACTATTATCCCATCCAACATGTATTCAACCCCAGGGTTTCTTCTGGCTAAGTTGAATGACTTTGCACTTCTTCACATGGAAGCTATCTCAGGGGTAGATTTTCCTTCTGATATTCCCCACTATGTTGCTAATGAAGATGTTGAAAGAATATTGGTCTGAGTACAGACCTCTGTGCATCCCCACCAGAGACCTCCCTTTTTCCTGAGTATTCCCCATTTATAACTACCTTCTGTATACTCCCTTTTAGCTAGTCCCCCACTCATCAAGACTGACTCTTGATACCCCCAGGTCCCCTAGCTTCTTGAAAAGTTACTTGTGGATAGTGCAGGAGGAGTTCAGGGAGCTGGGGAGGAGTCTCAGGCAGATAACATGCTCAGTGGCCTTTTCAGATGTGCTGCTAGTCTATGATGGGGGGGAGGGAGGATAGTGCACTCTGTACCAGGAGCTTTAACTCATTGTTGAAGGAGTGGTGCAGAGAGGAGGGGTTCAGCTACATTAGGGACTTGGGTCCCACCTGGAGGCATAAGGGCCTATACAGGAGTGATGGCCTGCATCTATCTGGGAGGGGAACTGCAGTTCTCAGTGAATGGTTTAAATGTCACAGTGGTGAGCATTTAAACTAGCTGAGAGGGGTGGAGGATTGAAGTAGGAAGATATAAACTGCCCCCCACCACAAACTGAAGTAGTCAGTATGGAGAACCCTAAGGGGCAGAAATCCCTAAGGATTCCAAACAACAACAAAAAAACCAAAATGGAAGAAATGGCGAGAGATGGGAATGAGGGCAGAGAGGGTAAGGGGAGAAGACAAAAGGTAAAATTGGGGGGGGGGGTTGACAAGCAGGGTGGTAGCAGAATCTGCAAGGCCATGTCTGCAAATGCTCAAAGTCTGGGAAATAAAATCCCAGACCTAGAGGCCATTATGGCAGAGGCTGACCTAGACATTTTTTCCATTACCAAGTCATGGTGCAATGAAAACCATGACTAGGATCTAGCCATTCCAGGATATACTTTGTTTAGAAAAGAAAGGGTGGGAATGAAAAGGAGAGGAGTGTCTCTTAAGTGAGGAATAGCATAAAGGGGACAGAGAAACAGGGAATACAGGGAGGAGCAGAGGTACTATAGGTCACCCTAGAAATGGAGAATGGAGCCACAATTCGCACTGGCATGATCTGCAGACCTCCAGCATGGGGGAGTGGGAGGGTGTTGGATAAGGTTCTGGTAGAAGCCATCCAAAACATGGAAAGTAAGGGGCAGGTGCTGCTGGTAGGGATTTCAATCTGCCAGACGTAGCTAGAGCATTCCAGCTGCAGCTTCAGCTAGGAGAAGGGACATCCTGGACTCCTGCAGAGGGCTTTCCTCTGGCAACTAATAAAAGTGCCCCCTTGTGAGGTGTAATACTGGACCTTGTACTCACCCACTGGGACAGTGTTGTAGAAGTCACAATGGGTGGCCACCTGTGGACCAGTGAACCCTGTACAGTGTGCTTCAATATATGCACTGTGAAGGAATGGAGTCATACAAAGGCGTGGACTCTATACTTCAGGAAGGCCAATTTTAAAAAGATGTGGGAATGCCTTAGGAAAGCCCTGGTTGAGGGGGAGCATGGGTGGAGTGAAAGAAACAGTGGGTGAAACTAAAAAAGTGGATAGTGAAGGCAACAAACCTCTGTATCAGGCACATAAGTAAAAGCAAGAGGAAAAAGAGACTGCTATGGCTCTCAAAAGAGGTGGCTGGGAAATTAAGGGCCAAAACATTAACTTTCTGGAGGTATATGGAGATGTACAGGATGATAGGGAGGTGTATCAGGAAAAACAGAAGGAGGCAGGAAAAGCAATTAACATATTAACATACTAATTGCCAGCAGATTAGGCCTTACAGTCTATCGAGTCTGCTTGAACCTCAGATCCCTAGTTGGGTACCGAGGCCCTCCTCCCCCTTGTGTTCCAGAAACCTCTATCATCCATACTCACCCACCTGGGCCAGGTCATCATCTGAAAGGAGGGTGACCAGCAGGGTGCAGCAGAAATCAGTACTGGGACTGGTCCCCTTTACTGTCTTTATTAGAAGGGCAGTAGGAGCTCAGAGGTGCTGGCTGCACTCTCTGACAACCCTCTTCAACCATTCAGTGGCGAAAGGAATGGTTCTGGAGGTCTGGAGGAGGGAAAATGTACTCCCACTTCACAAAAGTGGGAACAGGGAGGAGGCTGGCAATTGCAGGCCAGTCAGCCTGACTTCGGCAGTGGGGTAATTAATGGAGTCACTCCTGAAGGAAAGGATTGAGGAATATCTTGACTCCAGTGGCTTACAAGATCCAAGGCAGCATGGATTCACCGAGGAAGGTCATGTCACTCAAATCTGATAGATTTTTGACTGGGTGTCAAGGAGTTAGATGAGGTGGAGCACTGGATGTGGCCTCTCTAGATTTCTGTAAGTCCTTCGACACTGTTTTGCACAGGAGACTTGTAAACAAGCTGGGTAGCATAGGAATGGGACCAAAGGTGGTAAACTGGGGAAGGAATGGGTTAGGGGACATTAGACAGATGGTGGTGGTAAACGGAGTTCACTCCAAAGGAAGGGAGGGTGACCAGCAGAGTACAGCAGGGATCAGTACTGGACTGGTCCTCTTTACTGTCTTTATTAACAATACTGCAGAGGGGCTAGAAGGGGAAGGTATGTCTCTTTGCAGATGACACTAAAATCTACAGTAGGGTAGACACTCCAGGGGTGTGTGTAAAAATGAAGAGAGATCTAAGAAAGCTAGAGAACAGGTCTAGGGGTGTGGCAGCTGAGTTTGAATGTGAAGAAGTGCAAAATCATACACTTGGGAAGCAGAAACTCAGGGGTGGAGTACAAAATTGTGGTGTAGTGTTAACAACCACCAAGCAGGAAAGAGACCTGACCTGGAAGTAATCATATCTGATGACCTGAAGTTTGCCAGACAGTGTGACAAATCAGTTGGGAGAGCTAGTGGGATTCTAGGGTACATAGGGATGGGTATCACTAGTAGAAGGAGAGAGGTAGTGTTACCACTGTATACAAAGAACCTCTGTGCGTAAACACTGAGGCAAGGGTTACCCCAAAGGGCATTTGGCTGGGAAGCCAAGTTTCAAGAAAATACAAAGTCACACATGCCCCCACAATGCAAAGCATCATGGGCTGCATATGCAAATCACCAAAGAATGTTATGCTGGTCCAACTTTAAGCAGAATTGCATGGTGCCGAAAGGCCTCTCACACAGTTTGCAAAGGGTGCTAACAGAAGACATAGACACGTGTTTCGTCCTACCAGGACTCATCAGTATGCCTTGTCTGTTTAACACCCCAGTGGACTGGACCAGCTTATTTTAAATGTTTTTTTATTTTAATGGGTTCACCACAATATATCCCAGGCACACTGCCTTAGGGGTAGCTGGTTCAGTCCACTTTGAGCTTCTGTGCGATGCCACATCAGTTTACTATAAATTACACAATGATGAGTCTTGTGTTTACTTCTAGTAATAAATTTGCCCAGTCTATAGTAAATTTGATTTGCCTTTTTTAATGCTTTCTGGGTTGAGTTAATGTGTAATGGAACCATATTCAAATACTGGGATAAGCATTTTCCTAACCAACCTCTCTCTAACTTCTATGGATAGGCATCCGCTACCTTGTAAGTGCCCTAATCTTTGATTTGCTTTTTGTTTGTGTATCAATGTGCACAACGTATATCATCCCAGAATCCACCTGAAACCCTAAATACCTATAACTGGTCGCATTTTTAATACAGGTTCCATCAAGTCATTGAAGTCGTAGCTCAGGCCTGGCCAGCTTGGTATGTCCCAAAATGAATACCATGCTTTGGCTTTTTATCATTGAGGAGCAAGCCTGAGTTACCCATCCACTTTTCCATCTGGACTAGATCTGATTGTAACTGCTGTTCCATTTTCTCCAGGTTTTCTGCAGATATTGCCAGTATGGTATGGTATAGTCAGCATACAGTTTAATACCATTATGTTTTATTGACTGTACAAGACTGTTAATGTATACATTAAACATTAATGAGCCCAGGATCGAGTCTTGAGGAACACCCCTATTAACTTCCACAAGGCTTGACACTGAGGCTCCATAAGTGACACATTGTTTACGATTTGCCAAGTAGGACCCAATCCACTGTAGCGTCCCTTCCTGAACCCCCACCTCTCCTAGTCTCTACAAGAATCCCCTGTGTTGTACCAAGTCAAATGCTTTGCTAAGGTCCATGAACACTGCTCCATTGCTCCTTCCCTGGTTTAAAAATGACACCACCAGGTTATTAAAATCTATCAGGGCAGTGTTCATGGATCTTCCTGTTCTAAATCCATGTTGGTTCTCTGTTAACATTCCATTTATTTCTAAATATTGACTGAGTTGGTAGTGTACCCTTCTTTCCAATATTTTTGACAGGGTGGGGAGTAGGGTTATTGGCCTATAATTAGAGGGGACAGTGCTGTCTCCACCCTTGAAGATGGGTATAACTTTTCTGATCTGCCATACATCAGGGATGGTGGAGCTATGAAGGCTCTAATTAAAGAAATATATTATTATGGGGGCAAGAATTTCAGCACCTAACCTAAGAAACCTTGCCTCCAGTTTGTCCAGTCCCCTGCTTTAGTTGTATTCAGGTGTTGCAGCTCTTTTTCTACTTCCTTCATATTTAGCTTAAATATGTTAGCCATTTCCTTAGGCTCTTTCACAAGGTTCCTCCCCTGTAAAAGACTTATCGAATTGTGATCCTTACTGGGTTTTTCGACTCGGAAACATATTTTCAAAATTTTTTAGGGTCCTGTACCTTATCTAATTTGTTTAAATGATACCTGGTTTTGCAGTTTTAATATCTCACTTCCATTTTTTCCTCCAGGATTTAAACCTTTCCCAGTCTTCCATGTTTTTTGTTTTTCTGTTTTTTTCCATACTCTGTCTCTTATTCTAAGTTGATTTTTTAGTTTCTCGGTAATCCATGATTCTTCTCTGTCCCTCCCTCTTCTCTGCACTTTGGGAGTGTGTTGTTGTATTATCATTGCCATGGAGTCATTAAACTTCTGTAAAGCTAGATTGATGTCTGGTATTGAAAACACTCTCTCCCAGTTAAAGTTTCTTAGACTATTCCTGAAGTGAGCCCCATTAAACCTTTTGAGGTCTCTAACCCAGTATGTTCTTACTTGTCATTTTGGAGAAATTTGTACGTCTATGCTGCATATTATAGGATTGTGGTCTCCCAGGTTCAGCGGCAGCACATCCCAGCTTCTTATCCATAGGTCCTGGGAGACAAAAAATAAGTTCAATATGGAACCTTGATTTGCATTGCTAGTACAGGTGTATCTAGTGGGTTTCTGACTAATTTGTTCCAGACCTAGGGTTGCAAAACTATTTTTTAGCTTTATACCTCTGGTCTGGTGCCAACTGGTCAGCACAGGACTTTGTAGTGTAGATCCCCTCCCCGCTCTGGGTTTGGCCTGTTGTTTGGTCCACCGCTGGACCCCTTCCTTCTCCAAACACCAAGTCACAGCACATAGATTCATAAAATATTGCTTAGATACAGACTTTATCTAGGTATGTGATATGTGACATGGTTCCTTTGGTAGCTCCTTCCACTCTTTACCAGAAAGTTCTAGGTTCATGTCTCACACTAGGAAGTTTGGCTCATACCTAATGCTAATACTGCAGTGCATTTCTAAGGGGGAGGTACTGTTCTGTTGGAGGTGCCCTCGATTGAAATAAATGCTAAACCAAGCTCCATCCTGCCCATCTCTTTTTTGTTTTACTTTCTGTCCCCCACCTTGTCTCCACTGTGGCACCTATCCTGTCTCAAGGCAACCACTCAGCCCTGCCACTCCCATCCATTGCTCTCCTTACCATACTCCAGTTGACAAACCTGTGCTGGCCAGTCCTCTAGATTTCTCCCTCATAGGTCAGGAGGAGGGAGACAACACTAGCTTATAGCCTGGTGTGAGGTGACAGGAAAGGAGGGTGTGGCCCAGGTATATCAGGATAATCATTCTTGCACTGTAAGCTATTTCCTTGGGTTTCTCACCCATCCCCGGGTCCACCACTCTAAAAGACATCATGGGTGCGCATGCACAAGGTTTGCTGCTGTATGAATGTCAGTAGTGTCCCACCCGCTGACCCTCCAGCCACGTTGCCATCTGTGATTACCCAGGTGACAATATTGCAGAGAAGGAGGATACTCACCATCCTGGAGGAGAAGAGCATTCTCTGGAACACTTGATCCTCCTTCCCATTGCCCAGCCACTGATGACCCTGGCTCATTCTTGAACTCATGTCACTGTCATCATAAGCAGTAATCCTAACAGTGCCCTTTCTGCCCATCTCAAGTGGTTGCCCAAGTGAAGACAAAAATCATATGGCACTTTTCAACAATGTATGGCTTTACTGTGGAGTCCTGGTCAACAGCCCCCACACACACACACAGTATGCATGACTGATTGTGGGATGATTTTGAGTACATATTGACTACTTAATTTGCCTATATACAATCACTGCACCACTGATAACAACAAAAAAAAAAAAAACACTTTGAGATGCAAACCCATATTTCACATTCTCCTGGAACTTGTTTTAACCTGCTGTAAGCTCCAGGAGAAACCAATGCCATAATCTGTATTCCATTAGTGCTTGATTTTGCAGAATAACATACTGCATTTATGCCACCTTTTGACTGATTGTGTAAATGCGCTGAAAAGGGTCCAGAATTACTGCACTTAAAGAACATCAATGTTCTGCCAAAATGGTGGCAATGATATGTTCCATTTTAAAACAATATATATCATAAAACATGGGTTGCAAAATTTCAAAGGAGGATAAGCTGCACAGGCAGTGTGGCATTAGTAAAAACTTGACATTACCTAGAACAGACCCAATATAAATTTGTAGGGAAGCTGTTGAATAGCTGATCAAGATAGACTGGCACTTCAGGAAAAGGAAAAAAGAAGGAAAACAGTGGAGTGGGGAGAGGGAATATGAGGATAAAGGCACATGGTGGTCATGGAAAGAGATGGGAACCGGAGGGTGATGAGAAGTTTGTCAGGGAATAGTGGGTGAAGAAAAAGATCATAGAAAGGATTTGGGCTAGTCCGGGAATAGATAAAAGGAAGGGTAAAATGAATTAAAGCATAGTTTTGTTTTCTTTCTTTCTTTCTTTCTTTCTTTCTTTCTTTCTTTCTTTCTTTCTTTCTTTCTTTCTTTCTTTCTTTCTTTCTTCTTTCTTCCTTCCTTCCTTCCTTCCTTCCTTCCTTCCTTCCTTCCTTCCTTCCTTCCTTCCTCCCTCCCTCCCTTCCTTCCTTTCTTTGTTTTCGGCAGCCTCCTGACAAATTGAACTTGCACTTTACTGTTATGTTTTTACTTGTGCCATTAGATCTGGACTACTACTCCACAGTAAGGGATTGTAAATGGTGATTATGAAGTAAATTAGGTGTTGATTTTAGTTAACAGAAAAAAGAGATCAACTCTCACTGAAGTAGGGCACAATCAAGACAGATGAAGATGCTTAAATCCACATTATTTAATCTGTCATGTGCAACATATGTCCTAGCAAAAAAGCAAGACCTCCAACCATTGTAGGAAGTCAGGTAATACAGGCCTTCCTATTTTTGCACATTTTGTAAACAAAAGGTTAAATAAAGTGGATCTTGAGGGAATTAAAGTCAATATTTACAAAAGTATATGTTGTGAAGAGTGTTTTGATTTGTATGTGTTCTCCTAGTAAGTCACTCCCTTTATTTTTTCTGAAAGGTGCTTTTTCTAGATTTTCTTGCTGGTTTAAGGGCCATGGGGATCTCCATGTTAGTATTTGTTATGGCTCTTCTTATTCCCACAATGCCTCCTGTCCTATGTGACAGTGATGTGTCCATGACCATTGATTTAGAGAGTAATAACTGCTGCAGTAGCAATCTACTGTTAGTAGCCTGATATTCTGGCTTCAACTAAATAATTGTCTAATCCAAACCTTCTGTTTTCTGGGTACGTGTCTGGGTCTAGTAATCAGAAGTGAATGTTTTGTTTTTAAAGCTTTTCATTTTATTAAACTACACAAAACCATTAAAAAACACACAAATCACCCAAGATCACAAATGCTATCATTGGTGAAGATTTTAGCTATTTCCTTAAAGAATAGCCCACCCAATTATCCCTCAGGCATTTTCTATCTATAAATGTAGGCTTTATAAGAGCTCCCTGGACAAGGAGAGTTAATTAACACCACAACTCTACTATTGCAAACAAACAGCTCTTGTTGAATTAATGTTCATGGACACATCACTGTCTCATGGGACAGGAGGCATTGTGGGAACAAGAAGAACCATTAAAAATGCTAATATTGAGATTCCCCAGTGTCCCTAAAACCAGCAATCAAATTTATGAAAAGCTCCTTACAGCAAACAAAGGAAGGACTTACTGGAGTACCATAGCAAGCTTCACATGCCTCAGTCAGTTTAAAACCACTCTTATGAATACCCTTGCCTCTCGGGAATGCTGCAACTGCCCAACAAGGCTAACTTTGATTCCCAACACTGTCATGCCCTGTCCCACTACTTGCCTAATAACTATGCTCCAGAGCAAAGCAAAGGGAGAAAGTCTCTCTCTCCTTCTGCTATCCCACCTCTCTAATCCACTCCCCTGCCCAATCCCCAAAATCCTCTCTCTATCTCTCCCCCAAACCTGACCCAACTACTACTTCCTACCTCTCCTATGCATTTTGGACTGGACACAGGCATATTCTAAGTCTGGGTATAACCAACACTTGCATCTACTGTGTGTTCCTCATTGTACTGTATTATTGACAATGCTTACTTGCTGCAATTTGCTCCCACCCTCTTCCCAATTGTAACTGCTGTAATCATTTGTCTTTCCCTGTTTGTTGTTGTTTATTATTAACAAGGAACCTTTGTAAATGAGATTTTAGCTCAAAGGTATAATTTCTAATAATCTGAAAATAAATAAATGAATACATAAATAAATAAATACATAAATAAATAAATAAGGAGCAAACCTACAAATCAAAACTCTCTGCAGAACTTCTTGTTTCGTAAATTTTGACTTTAGTTTTCTTTTAAGCAGCTCCATCTGTGTGAATGTCCCCAATGTTGGTGAGTGCTGACCTCCTTTTTCTGCTGACTAATTGTTTCATTTTGAGCACCTTGTTTATTGGTGGCCCTCTTTACGTGTTTTCCAGTGATTGCAGATATCAGACATGTTTGAAGCACTTCGATAACGTAGAAAACTAGATCTTGATATTTATGGCATTTTTTTAACTTGGAAAATAGATTAACAAAAAAATGCCAGAATTCTACAAAAGGTCATAAGTCAGCTAACAGGCTTCAGAAATAGTAACAATCCTGAAGCTGCAGCTAGAAGGCCTTGTGAGCCGCTGAGACATGAAAAATCCAGCTCAGTGTATGTGAAAGGTATTACAGTATATGAATCCAATTTCTATTTTTATTTATTCCTGTATAATTTACTGTAATTAATATGTTTTCTATGAAGTACATATGCTACCTACTGTGTCCTACTGTACCTTTGCTTGATTGGCACCATGTAGTGGACATTCAGATGTTCAGTGCTAGAGACTAGTCTTTTATGACATTGCAGTATTTCTTAAGCCAGAAAACCTTCTGACCATAACATATGGCTCCTACAACACAATGTTGACTTTATTCACTATCAGAAAGCCTCCAAGCAAATTGAAGTGGGCATGTTTGGGCCTTTGTCAATGACAACACATATCAACATAGACAATTGTCAGCAGAAGAAGGCCTAATGGCCTATCCCATCTGCCCCAAAAGGTGGTACCTACCTCTGAGGGGTCCATCACCATCCTTCTCCCACCTGATCTCCCTCATTTATACAGTGCTTTATGTCTGTCATACTTTCTCTTCAGTCCATTCACCATTTTTGCACTGGTCAGATCCTTGGACAGTCTATTCCACTCCTGCACCACTGGGAAACAAAAATATCGTAATGTCCTTTTTAAATCTATATTACAGTGTTCTCTTATTCTCTCTTTATTAATATTTCATTCTCTGTAAACAGCTTGCTTGTGTCCACTTTTTGCATACCCTGCAAATATTTAACAGGTCAGTCATGACCCTTCTCGCTCTTCTGATCTCAGATACCAAAACACATTGATACTTGCCAGCCTCTATTCATACATCCTCACTTGCTGGCCATGTATCACCTTGGTCACCCAACTCTGCACTGTCTCTAGCTTGTTTATGCCCTCCCTAGGTGGACTTCTCCAAAATTGTCCACAATACTCCAGGTGCAGTTAAGCCAGAGGTCTGACTCAGGGGCAAGATTACCTTTTTTCTCTCCTATGCTAATCCCCCCTCCCAATACATCCCAACACTCTGTTTGCTTTTCCTATCACTTTGTTACAATGTGCTGATGATGTGAGGTCACTAGAAATCTCATCACTCCCTGATCCCTTTCCTCCTCTGTCACTGTAACTATTATCCCATCCAACATGTATTCAACCCCAGGGTTTCTTCTGGCTAAGTGAATGACTTTGCACTTCTTCACATGGAAGCTATCTCAGGGGTAGATTTTCCTTCTGATATTCCCCACTATGTTGCTAATGAAGATGTTGAAAGAATATTGGTCTGAGTACAGACCTCTGTGCATCCCCACCAGAGACCTCCCTTTTTCCTGAGTATTCCCCATTTATAACTACCTTCTGTATACTCCCTTTTAGCTAGTCCCCCACTCATCAAGACTGACTCTTGATACCCCCAGGTCCCCTAGCTTCTTGAAAAGTTACTTGTGGATAGTGCAGGAGGAGTTCAGGGAGCTGGGGAGGAGTCTCAGGCAGATAACATGCTCAGTGGCCTTTTCAGATGTGCTGCTAGTCTATGATGGGGGGGAGGGAGGATAGTGCACTCTGTACCAGGAGCTTTAACTCATTGTTGAAGGAGTGGTGCAGAGAGGAGGGGTTCAGCTACATTAGGGACTTGGGTCCCACCTGGAGGCATAAGGGCCTATACAGGAGTGATGGCCTGCATCTATCTGGGAGGGGAACTGCAGTTCTCAGTGAATGGTTTAAATGTCACAGTGGTGAGCATTTAAACTAGCTGAGAGGGGTGGAGGATTGAAGTAGGAAGATATAAACTGCCCCCCACCACAAACTGAAGTAGTCAGTATGGAGAACCCTAAGGGGCAGAAATCCCTAAGGATTCCAAACAACAACAAAAAAACAAAAATGGAAGAAATGGCAAGAGATGGGAATGAGGGCAGAGAGGGTAAGGAGAAGACAAAGGTAAAATTGAGGTTGACAAGCAGGGTGGTAGCAGAATCTGCAAGGCCATGTCTGTAATGCTCAAAGTCTGGGAAATAAATCCCAGACCTAGAGGCCATTATGGCAGAGGCTGACCTAGACATTTTTCCATTACCAAGTCATGGTGCAATGAAAACCATGACTAGGATCTAGCCATTCCAGGATATACTTTGTTTAGAAAAGAAAGGGTGGAATGAAAAGGAGAGGAGTGTCTCTTAAGTGAGGAATAGCATAAAGGGGACAGAGAAACAGGGAATACAGGGAGGAGCAGAGGTACTATAGGTCACCCTAGAAATGGAGAATGGAGCCACAATTCGCACTGGCATGATCTGCAGACCTCCAGCATGGGGGAGTGGGAGGGTGTTGGATAAGGTTCTGGTAGAAGCCATCCAAAACATGGAAAGTAAGGGGCAGGTGCTGCTGGTAGGGGATTTCAATCTGCCAGACGTAGCTAGAGCATTCCAGCTGCAGCTTCAGCTAGGAGAAGGGACATCCTGGACTCCCTGCAGAGGGCTTTCCTCTGGCAACTAATAAAAGTGCCCCCTTGTGAGGTGTAATACTGACCTTGTACTCACCCACTGGGACAGTGTTGTAGAAGTCACAATGGGTGGCCACCTGTGGACCAGTGAACCCTGTACAGTGTGCTTCAATATATGCACTGTGAAGGAATGGAGTCATACAAAGGCGTGGACTCTATACTTCAGGAAGGCCAATTTTAAAAGATGTGGAATGCCTTAGGAAAGCCCTGGTTGAGGGGGAGCATGGGTGGAGTGAAAGAAACAGTGGGTGAAACTAAAAAAGTGGATAGTGAAGGCAACAAACCTCTGTATCAGGCACATAAGTAAAAGCAAGAGGAAAAAGAGACTGCTATGGCTCTCAAAAGAGGTGGCTGGGAAATTAAGGGCAAAAACATTAACTTTCTGGAGGTATATGGAGATGTACAGGATGATAGGGAGGTGTATCAGGAAAAACAGAAGGAGGCAGGAAAAGCAATTAACATATTAACATACTAATTGCCAGCAGATTAGGCCTTACAGTCTATCGAGTCTGCTTGAACCTCAGATCCCTAGTTGGGTACCGAGGCCCTCCTCCCCCTTGTGTTCCAGAAACCTCTATCATCCATACTCACCCACCTGGGCCAGGTCATCATCTGAAAGGAGGGTGACCAGCAGGGTGCAGCAGAAATCAGTACTGGGACTGGTCCCCTTTACTGTCTTTATTAGAAGGGCAGTAGGAGCTCAGAGAGGTGCTGGCTGCACCTCTGACAACCCTCTTCAACCATTCAGTGGCGAAAGGAATGGTTCTGGAGGTCTGGAGGAGGGAAAATGTACTCCCACTTCACAAAAGTGGGAACAGGGAGGAGGCTGGCAATTGCAGGCCAGTCAGCCTGACTTCGCAGTGGGTAATTAATGGAGTCACTCTGAAGGAAAGGATTGAGGAATATCTTGACTCCAGTGGCTTACAAGATCCAAGGCAGCATGGATTCACTGAGGAAGGTCATGTCACTCAAATCTGATAGATTTCTTTGACTGGGTGTCAAGGAGTTAGATGAGGGTGGAGCACTGGATGTGGCCTCTCTAGATTTCTGTAAGTCCTTCGACACTGTTTTGCACAGGAGACTTGTAAACAAGCTGGGTAGCATAGGAATGGGACCAAAGGTGGTAAACTGGGGAAGGAATGGGTTAGGGGACATTAGACAGATGGTGGTGGTAAACGGAGTTCACTCCAAAGGAAGGGAGGGTGACCAGCAGAGTACAGCAGGGATCAGTACTGGACTGGTCCTCTTTACTGTCTTTATTAACAATACTGCAGAGGGGCTAGAAGGGAAGGTATGTCTCTTTGCAGATGACACTAAAATCTACAGTAGGGTAGACACTCCAGGGGTGTGTGTAAAAATGAAGAGAGATCTAAGAAAGCTAGAGAACAGGTCTAGGGTGTGGCAGCTGAGTTTGAATGTGAAGAAGTGCAAAATCATACACTTGGGAAGCAGAAACTCAGGGGTGGAGTACAAAATTGTGGTGTAGTGTTAACAACCACCAAGCAGGAAAGAGACCTGACCTGGAAGTAATCATATCTGATGACCTGAAGTTTGCCAGACAGTGTGACAAATCAGTTGGGAGAGCTAGTGGGATTCTAGGGTACATAGGGATGGGTATCACTAGTAGAAGGAGAGAGGTAGTGTTACCACTGTATACAAGAACCTCTGTGCGTAAACACTGAGGCAAGGGTTACCCCAAAGGGCATTTGGCTGGAAGCCAAGTTTCAAGAAAATACAAAGTCACACATGCCCCCACAATGCAAAGCATCATGGGCTGCATATCAAATCACCAAAGAATGTTATGCTGGTCCAACTTTAAGCAGAATTGCATGGTGCCGAAGGCCTCTCACACAGTTTGCAAAGGTGCTAACAGAAGACATAGACACGTGTTTAGTCCTACCAGGACTCATCAGTATGCCTTGTCTGTTTAACACCCCAGTGGACTGGACCAGCTTATTTAAATGTTTTTTATTTTAATGGGTTCACCACAATATATCCCAGGCACACTGCCTTAGGGGTAGCTGGTTCAGTCCACTGGGGTGTTAAACAGACAAGGCATACTGATGAGTCCTGGTAGGACGAAACACGTGTCTATGTCTTCTGTTAGCACCCTTTGCAAACTGTGTGAGAGGCCTTTCGGCACCATGCAATTCTGCTTAAAGTTGGACCAGCATAACATTCTGTGGTGATTTGCATATGCAGCCCATGATGCTTTGCATTGTGGGGGCATGTGTGACTTTGTATTTACCACTGTATAGATCACTGGTGAAACCTCACCTAGAATACTGTGTCCAGTTCTGGAGACAACATCTCTGGAAGGATATGGACAGAGTAGAGGGGGTCCAGAGAAAGTCCAACTAAAATGGTGCCGGGTTTGCATCAAAAGCTCTATGAGGAGAGACTAAATGACCACAATATGTACACCCTGGAGGAAAGAAGGGGAGAGTGGGATATGATAGAGACTTCCAAATACTTAACTGGTAAAAATAAGTTTCAAGAGGGAAGCATTTTCAGACAAAAAGATGCTCAAGAACAGGAAAACATGCAATGAGGCTGGGGGGGGAGACTCAGGGAAGATGTGAGGAAGTACTTCTTCACAGAAAGAGTGGTGGATGCCTGGAACAGCCTCCCAGTTGAGGTGGAGGGGCCAAAATGTTAACGGGATTCAATAAAGTGTGGATAGGCATAAGGGAATGGGGGGGGATAAAGCCAAAGATCAAGTAGGGTCTGTGATGTTACGTTAGGTAGGCTAAATGGGCGGACTAGGTGGGCCAAATGGTCCTCATCTGCCGTCAAATTCTGTTTCTATGTTTCTGTGCTGAACTGAATAGAACACCTTGCTAAAGTCTAGATACAGCATGCTAACTGCCTGTCTTTTGTCAACAGTCTCCTTTACTAAGTCAAAAAAGTAATTTGTTTTGTTTGATCCTCCTTCAACAGACCCATGCTGCCTTCCATCTATAGCTACTGTATCAGGAACTCCATTAGCCACCCCTTTGGTGACAGTTTGCAGCAATCTGTCAACTGTTGAAGTCAAGCTGGATGGTCTGTAGTTTTGCAGCTTATCCTTTCCCCCACTTTTGTGTAGAGGTACATCTGCCATTCTGCAGTCCATAGGCACATCCCCAGACTCTAAGGAGCAATTGTAGCTAGCTACCGGTGGATCTGCCAGCACATGCACCCTGAGGTGCAGCCCATCCAGCCCCAGAGGTTTATTATTTCAGTCTCGAACGTCTTGAGTACCCATTCTATAGCTATCGGCTCCATACTGTTTTGTCCTCACCTCCCCATCTGGTTCAAACTTTCCATTCAGGTTTTGGACTATGCTCCTCCTTTGTAAACACCAAACAGAAGTAATTGGTTAGTACTTCTGCCTTGTCCTTGTCTTCTTTCACCCATCCTTTACCCTGTCTCAGCTCTACTATGCCTTCCCTCATCTGTTTCTTCCATAATGCAGCCAAAGAAGGCTTAATCTCTCTTCATAACTCTCTTTTCTGTCTTAAGTTTCACGTTCACCTTAGCCTTTCTGCCTACCCTGTTAGGCTCCTCAGTTTTCTAGGTGTGGTTCTCTGTCCTCTTTGCTTGACTCCCATTATACAATATCTCTGGAATGCTGCCCTTTTATCTCTCACTGCAATCCTCACCTCTCTTGTAAACCAGATCAGTTTTCTGTGCTTTTTGCTTTTTCACACATTACACAAGCAGGAGTCGGTGAACTCTTGTAGGTTGTCCTTAATAATGCCACATTTCCCATTAACACCCCTTTGATCCCACTACACTCACCAACCTACTTTTAAGGTTCTCCCTCATCCCCCCCCCAAATCTGCCCTTCTGAAAATCCAGGACTCTAATTTTGAAGATTTTATCCTCCATACCTTGCTTGATAGCAAACCGCACTGATAGATAGTCACTAGTACCCAATAGCTCCCCCACATTTACGTCCATGACATAGTCATTACAGTTAAAACTAGGTCCAGGATAACTTCTTTCCACATTGGTTCCCTGACTCCCTGTAACAACATACCATCCCAGAATGCATCCACCAGTGCTTGACTTCTGGCACTGTTTGCAACCAGAGTGCTGCAGCCATATCTGGTACACTGAAGTCACCCATGATCCCCATGTCTCACTGGGATTCTGTCTTTTTAATTCTTTCTTCAAGATCCCTGTTCTCCTTGTCCTTATGTTCAGTGGCCAATAAATCATCCGCATTTTCACCTTTCTGCCACCTCCTGATTCCAGTTATGCCCACACTCACTACCATATCTCTGATTACCTTAATGCCCTCCTTCATATACAAGACCCCTCCCCCCATTTCCTTATCCTTTCTTAAGGTTGACTACCCAAGAATTGTGAGGTCTAAGTCATGGTTTGGTGTCATCCAGGTTTCCATCATAGCCATTATGTCCAGCTGGCCTCTGCAGCCAATGCCTGAAGATTCCCCATTTTATTACCCAAGCTCCTGGCATTAATGCATATGACGTTCCTGGTGGCTTAATAACCCTTTCTACTGATGCTTAAAGTAATGTCCCACCTTTACTTCAGCATCTATATCACCCAGGCGACTATATCACCTACCGCATGCTCCGCAACAAGTGCACAAAGGCCATCCGCTTAGCTAAGGCTGAATATTTTAACAACACCCTAAATGCAAATCTTGGGAGACCTTCTAAATTCTGGAAAGTCATTAACTCCCTTTTCTCCCCCAAAACAGCAAATCCCCCACCTCTCCTCCTCGCCCAAGGGACTCTCCTCTCCGACCCCCTGAAGGTAGCCTCCGAGTTTAATTCCTATGTCACTACTTGCACCATGGCCCTCCTAGATTCCCTACCTCCTGCAACCACACCCACTCCCCAGACATCTATCCCCCTACCACCTGGTAGGAACTCCTTTTCCTTCAGACACATCTCCTCCACCAAAACCCTAGATGCCCTTCACTCCCTGAACCCCTCAAAAGGCAAATCCCCTGATGGTCTCGATAACAAACTCCTCTTCCTATCTGGCCCTGCCATCGCTATTCCCCTCATGGCCCTACTAAATCTTTCATTCATCACCGAGTCACTCCCCTCCGAATGGAAGCATGCCACTGTCCTACCCCTACCAAAAGGTGGTGATCCTACCTCCACAACTAACTACCATCCCATCTCCTTTCTCCCCACACTCGCCAAACTCCAGGAACACCTAGTGCTATCCCAACTCTCCCACTTTCTCTCAGAAACTAACTTCTTCACTCCATTTCAGTCCAGTTTCTGAAAACACCACTCTACCACCTCCTCCCTACTAAGACTCATGGACTCCATCCTCACTGGGATGGACAAAGGGCTAATCACTGCTGCTATTTTCATTGACCTAGCAAAAGCCTTCGACACAGAATCCCATTCTCTCCTACTATCCTGCCTATCAGGGGCTGGGTTATCAGCGTCCACCACAAACTGGTTCAGTGCCTACCTACAAAATAGAACCCAATCCACTAAAATAGCTGACTACACCTCCCCCCCCCCATCACCATCGGCGTTCCCCAAGGCTCAGTTGTTGGCCCCATCCTCTTCTCCATCCTTCTAAATGATCTGTCTAACTCTTGCTCCACTACCGTAATCCACATGTATGCTGACGACATGGTCTTCTTTACCTCCGGCCGGACCCACGAAAAAGTCGCCTCTAAACTTCAAACCGATTTCAACAAAATTCAACACTGCTTCAACACCAACCAACTCTCCCTAAATGCCAAGGAAACTGTCTCCATGTCTTTCGGCACTAGACAGCGTCTATCCAGACTCACCTCCCCTCTGATCTTCCGTACCCTAAATAACACCATCCTTGATGAAATGCCCTCCTTCAGGTATCTAGGGGTTTGGCTTGATCGCTACCTCTCCTTTTCCACACACGGGGATGCCATCATTTCAAAACTGTGCTGAAAACTTGGTGCCCTCTATAGAAACCGCACTAGTCTCCCGCTTCCTGTCAGATGTGAATTAGTCCAGAAAATGATTCTACCCTCCTTCGACTACTGTGATGTCATTTACAGCTCCACCTCTAAGACCACCCTAGGTAGACTGGACCCCCTCTTTAACGCTTTCTGCCACTTTGCCCTCGATGCCCCCCCTGATCCCATCACTGTGTGCTCTACCATTCCCCGGCCCTGCCATCATTGAGTAACCGGCGCCTACTTCACAGTGTTAAATTCGCTTCCAGCTTCTAGCTCAGCTCCCTCCCTCCCTCGTATCCTCCCTATCTTCCCCAACTACCCCTACCCATGCCGTCAGGTCTACTGACGCTAGGCTATTAGTCATCCCTCACCGAAAGACCACCGCAGGCCAATCGACCTTCTCTTACCTCTTCCCTAAACTCTGGAATGGCCTGCTTGCCCAGATCTGCCATTCTTAATCCAAACACTCCCTATTCTCTGCCCTCACTAACTTCCTTGGACCAAATTGTAACTGCCCCGACCTCCCCCCCAGTGATAGATTCTCTTCCCCGTCCCCCCTTTGCACCTGACCAGTGGCTTGGCCTTCGCCAAATTGTCTGGTTTATACACTGCCCTACGCACTTACACTCTTACTCACTCTTATTCACTTCTAATATCTCCCTTCCCTTCCCCCTCCTTCCTAAATAACATATGCTCTTCAGTCTTACTCACTGCTACTATCTCCCTTCTCCTTCCCCCCCACTGCACCTAAAGCACCACCCTACACACCTAGTGTTTACTAGTCCACCCCTCCTTTACCCCCTATCTTCGCTCTCCAGTTCCTACTGCCAACTTGGTGCATCTCGCTCCAGCTCAAGTTCTGTTACTGGCACTCAAGTTGTGTTAATGGCACTTATGTAATCATGTATTGCCCTCGAAGTGTACCCATGATATGTATACCACTGTCCTTGATGATCATGTTTTGTACTGTTCTCCTTATGTAACAAGTTCAAATGTAATCCCACCCATCTATGTTCATTATCTGTATTGCTCTACTCCTAATTTCAACTGTAGTATGTATACCTTCCTCCACTGTAACCCCTCCCATCAGGTCGCACCGTGGGACAAGCATCTTTTTGCTCAGTGTGCCTTTCCTGGTGAAACATTTTCAATAAATAAATAAATCTGATGCCATCTGTTGGTTTATTTCCTGGCACTGCCTCTTGGTGAAGCTGTTTTTGTCTATGACTGACCAGTGAATGTCCCCTATGCTACATCCATCTCTCTCCCCAGATGACTCAATTGCACTGTCCTGTGGGGACCCTGTGGCTCCCACCATGAGAAAGCTTTGGTCCATATGCCCTGGTGCTGCCCTACGCCCTGCCAAGATTAAATTCTGACTAATGTATTCCTTTAATTACCCTCCCAACACCCTACCCCCCCAAGATACAGGTGGTCTGATGCATACATAGCCTTGTAATCCCAGAGGGATCCCCAATCTGCTACATACCAGAACCCTTGGTCACCACACCACCCCTTCAGCCATTCATTGCAATCTAAATCCTTGCCTTTCTAGCCTGACTAGCACATGACATGCCTAGCATTCCTGAGAAGACTACCAAGTCTGTACTATATTTAAACTTGTCCCCCTAAACCTTTAAATCCTTCTGGGCAACTTTCACTTTGTATCTCTTCAGATTATAGGTTCTGAAGTGGATCACCACATCTAGCTTCCCACCTTCCCCTCTGGTCAGTATTTGGAGCCTGGATAGGTTCTTCTCCACCAACATACCTAAGAAGCACACAAACATCCTTCAACCAGCCTCAGGGCTCTCAACTAGCCTCCTCATCCCTTTGACTATTGAGTCCCCAACACTAAGACTCTCTTCCAATTCTTTTCTCCCTTTCTTTTCCAAGTGCTCAGCAGGCTTCTTCTGCACAGACTGGGCCACACCACTAGACTAGATTGAACATTTTTTCCCTGGAGATAGTGGCTGACCTGTTCTATTACTCTGGACCCCATGAGTTACTCTCTATGGTTTCTCCATACCTGATAAAGGCTCCATGTTGCCATCCCAGGGACCAATATCTGCCTTTTCCTAACCACCTTCCTTTTCCCCAAAACACTGCATTACCTCAGAATCCCTTATGGGTTGCTCAAATCCTTGAAGAGGTGTACTGGTCCCTTAGTAAGCTCTGTTGCTGACTCTGTCTCATGTAGTATCAATCTTGCCTCTGTGCCACAAGGTCATAAGTTGAAGTACCATACCAAGGGCTTGGGTTCATATTCAAAGTTGACACTGCAGTGTCATACTGTAGTAGTGCTACACTGTTGGAGGTTCTGTCTTTTGGATGACATTTAAATTGATTTAATCATTAAGTTCAAAACCATGCTCCCAACCATGCTTTGTGTGTTTCAGCATCCACTGTCATTCCTGTTTGGGGTATGGTCTGCATGTCTGATCTCTGTCCCATGATTGTCTAATAGGAGGATGAATTGGCAATAGCAGTACTGCCAGCAGAGCAGAAACAATAGTACACTGGCATCTCTTCATCTTCTTCCTGTTTCTTCTCCTCTTACTGTTCTCCACTGTGAGAGCCAGCAGGTTCCAGTTGAAGATCTTTGAGTACTGCTGCAATGCCAGCCTTAGCCTGGATGTATTGTGTCTTGCAGTTTTCATCCCTCACTGCCTATCCATTCCAGTTATTATGCAGAAAGTATGAAATACACTACATCACTGTTTGAAATGAGTATGTGAATTACTGTTGTATCTATGCCAACATCTACTCTTTCAGTAGAATAGGTTTTACCACTGCCCATGGCTCTTTCTGGGATGCTACTTATGGATAATAGCTGTCACATTTATCTATATACCATACATCTTTGAAAAATAACCACCCTCAAATAATAGCCACCCTCAAATACTAGCCACACCTAATTTTCACTTAAGCTAATAAAATATGCTCTCAAATAGAGGCTGTGCTATCATTCAAGAGGCAACAGTGATTATTCATGTCTTTATCTATTATCTGAGTTTTAGATAGGCAATATACCAGAGATACCAGTGACAGAATACAGGTATGTGGCAAAACATAATTTAAGTACCACTTATTGTCCCTTTACTTGGCACAGCATCAGTATGTTAGCTCACTCTCTGATAATTTTTTTTATTTCAGTTGATCAGTTACTGATTAAGTTTTGTGTTGTCAGGATTAATGTGGTTGGGTGTCAAGACTGTGTTTTTTTTTCCATTTTTTTCCAGCTTTACTGTTCCAGTATTCGTATTAAGGTCAGCATCATGCTAATACAAAACAAACAAAAAGGACAAATACTGGTATACCTTGGTCTACAAAATGATAACTTAAAGTAAAGTTTTACTTGTGTACTCAGTTGCGAGGTAACCATGCTGTAAGGTATGTTGATGGTGTATCTGGGCATGTCTGAGTGCACATATGCATCTTGTGCATAAGTACCAGTACATCCAAAACAGGTTTTATTTAAAAGACTTTATTAAATCAACTTAAAAATGTTTCACATATGGTATCAGGTTTGTTTTTTTTTGAAATGAGAACTTCATTCATTTATTTTCATTCCCCCTGCTAAGATCCCAGTCTGAGCAGTTATCTGGTTCTGCACACAGCTGAGAACCAGAGTGTCCAAGAAACAGCTTTTGGCTAAGCTCCTCTCTTGCCTCCTCTGCCAGTCTATCCTCCTTCATGCAGCTTATCAAATCAAATAAAAGCTGCCATCAATTAAAAGCCATCCTCTAATTAAAGCCATGCCTTCAAAATGAATATTGAAATAAAAGCAGTGGCTTCTATCTGAAGATGTAAATTATTTATTCATCAACATTTATCTAAGGGGACACTGCTAGCTTATTTGGCATCATATTTATTTTAGTTGAAAACATATTTTATGATTGCGAACCTTCCATAGAATTTGTTAATGTCACTGTTTATTTTATCTTTTTTTTGTAGTAAATCAGTAAAATATGCTAATGATGTAGTCATTCCAACCACCTTGTTTTATTTAAAATCCTTAAACTCCTCAGTCCTCATATTACATACTTGCTGAAGTTTAAGAATACACACACAGACTGTCCTGCCACTTCTGATGTAGTTGTCTTCCTTGGCTACTTCATGAGTGACTAGACTCTTTTGGAGTATTCCCATATGTCAGAAAGGATGCAGCAGGAATTTCTCAAGTGCTGTAGGCTTCAGTGTGATAGCATCAATGTGGCTGCTAGTCAGATTTTCACTTTTTATTATGAAAATGGAGGCAGATACTAATCAATGATCACCATCCACAAATTCTGCAGAAGGTGAACCACCAAAAAGATTGTTTTTCAATGTGTCATAAAAACATAGGATTTGTCTGCAGAGAAGAACAGCTTGGCCCTCCCTGTCTGCCTAGACATTTTGGTGCAACTGAAGGCCTATAGGGAATTGACAGTGTATCTTTAATCCAGAAAAGCAAAACAAAAGTACATAAAATCAGTAAGGTATTAATTACAAGGTGCAAGTGGTGTAGACTACAGGAAACATAGAAACATAGAATGCGATGTCAGAGAAAAGCCATTCAGCCCATTTAGTCTGCCCAACCCTACTTAGTACTTGAACAATGGCCCTATTGACCATGCACCCTTTTTTGAATAGCAACTTAATCCTTTACCAGTCTTACCAGATCACTGTGCTTGTCCCACCCCAATTTGAATCCTTCCACTGTTTTTGCACATGCTACCTTTTTCAGCAGTTTGTTCTACCTGTCCACCACTCTTTCAGTGAAAAAGTACCTACAGACATCCCTCCTGCATTTTCCTCCAACCAAATTCAAAGCATTCCCCCTTATGTTTGTGTTTACATTTAAAGTAAACAATTCATTCCAATTTACCTTATCATTCCAATGGAGATATGTATGTCTCTGCCATGCCTCCCTATCTCCTTCCGTGTTTCCAAAGTACATATGTTGAGCCCTCTTAGCCATTTCTCATATGATTCATCCCATAACCCCTCAAGTCATTTTGGTTGCCCTCCTCTGTACCGCCTCCATGCTGTCACAGTCTTCCATAGATGTGGGTCCAGAATCTTGAATAAAACTCTTGGTGTAGGTACACTAAAGTTCTAAAAAGAGGAATGAGCACCTTCCTTCTTCTGCCACTGATTCCTCTTCCTATACACCCCTAACATCATGTTTGTGTTACTTACCACTCTGTTACACTGGGAAGATGATTTGAGGCTTTCAGAAATTAGCACACCCAGATCCCTTTCTTCCATTGTTCTCTCCACTACTGCACCCCACATCTTATATTTTGTTCTCCCAAAATGCATTACTTTCCAGATTTCTGCATTGACTTTCAACTGCCATATTCTGAACCATTTGTCCAATTGCTCCAAATCCTCCCTCAAAGTTCTTACACCTACTGTCTACTCTTCCACAAATCTTTGTTTCATCTGCAAATAGACATTTCTTTCCTTTTATTCCTACTCCTCTGTCTAAAATGTAAGTGTTGAAGAGGACAGGACTCAGGCCTAAACTCTGTGGCATCCCACTATTTAAATCCATAACCTCTAAAAATTCCTTATCTGTTACCACCTTCTGAGTGTGTCTCTTCTGCCAGCTTTCTACCCATGTGGTTAATCTTTCTTTCACTACAAGATCTATTAGATTTTTGTCTAGCCTCCTGTGACACATAATAGGTAATGCCACTGCAATTCCACTTGTGGAATTTAACTTTCACAAAGTGCTTATCATCAATGAATCACCTTATCTGCACTAGCACCATGGCCCTGCAATGCCTCTTCAACATTCCTGCAACAATGATGCCCAGCATTGTGCTCCATCATGACTAAAGATATCCGGATGCTTCTGACACAATAGCCCAAGTTACAACTAGTTGTAATGCTTGGTGTCCTTTGTGCTGCTGTTTTCAAATGGTACAAAATATATATTGTTATCTATAGGGTAGTTAAAAAGTCATCAGATAGCACTACAGAAACAATACTGCTTGTGCACGTGCATGTGCATCCATAAGTCATTTAGTGAGCGAGCTGTAGTGCTTAGCTGGCATATTGCAAGATGAGAGCCTAGTGCACAGTGATGTCCATGACTATGTTTCATGACTATTCTTCATGGTTCACCACTTATGATAGTGACCTGACACTTGGCACCACTATACTTTTACTATGGAACCGCTTATGAATGCTACTTTAGTAACTCAGAAACATAGAATTTATTGGCAGAAATGACCCCGTTGGCCCACTCAGTGTCACTAGATAGTACCTGCCCAGTCAGTCTCTGCACATCCTGGCTGGTCTCTGGTGTCCTGTCCTCCTCCCTTCCTATTTATTAATATTACCCTACATCTATTCCATGCATGCTTGAAGCAGCACTGGGTCCAAAGAGAGATGACAAGAACAGTGTTGGCATGGTGAGCATGGTAAAAAATGCACCATTTTTATTTGGGGGGTTCTGCCCCTGCACCCCCCAGGCTTAAGGATTCTCATTCCTGGGAGAGTGAACCAGGGAGAAAGTTAAAATTTGTGGAGCTGTGGAATAGTACATCCATGGCCCCTCATAAAATAACACTAAGTCTCAATGCAGCAAACGTTGGGAGACCAGGATTAGAACCATGGTCTTCATTGCCACTGGTTGAGCTGGTCCATGCTCCAGCCCTTCATGCTACAGGAGTAGCTCGGCCAGCCTCCTGTTCCTTGCAGCCCTTGTCCTTTGAATGGATCATGGACAGCGACCAGGGGAGTGCTTACAGCAAGTGCTGTAAACTCCCACTCACTGTCCATGTGAGCTCTTACCTGACTAGTGCTGTGAACTGTGGCACTATTCTAATAGCACTCACTTGACCGAGTACCCTTGAGGCCCCCTTCAGTTCTCCACCACTTCTGTTGGCAGTTTGTTCCAGTAATTCACCTCTCTTTTAGGGAAGTAGTACTTCTTCATGTATCTTCATAGGTGTACATTAAATGCAAGTGTTTAAAGTGGATCTGCATCAATTGCTTCTTTGGACACTAGTGAGACAAAACATAGATACTAAGAATACCCATTCTCAGAATCCTGCTAACCCAGACACAACTGCCTAGTCACTTTCAAGGCCTGATAAACAGAGACAGAGAGAGAGATCAAGAGTGAAAGTAACAGACAGACTTAGTGCAAAGGCAGTGAAAATAAAGCAGAAATGCATTTCTTTCTCTACTGTGCAGGGTCTACATCAGAAACCATATGAATAGAGACTGAGAGAGCTTAATATATCTATATCCTTGACAAAAGGAGGGATGGGGGGACATGATAGAAACTTTCAAGTACCTCAAGGGAATCAACAAAGTCCAGGAGGGTAGCATCTTTCAGAAAAAGAGATGTGTAAGAACAAGGGGGCACAATTTAAAGATAGAGGGAGGACGGCTCAGGGGTAATGTGAGGAAATTTTTTTTCATGGAGAGAGTGGTGGATGCATGGAACCGCCTTCCTGGAGAGGTTGTGGGATCTAAAACAGTGGGGTAATTCAAACATGCATGGGACAGACATAAGGCAATTATAGTGGGGGTTGCAGGAAGTAGGCTGTTGGTTAACTAGAATCTGCAGCTTATCCAATAGGTAGGGAAAAGGGCAGACTGGGTGGGCCAAGTGGTCCTTATCTGCCATCAAAGTCTATGTATCTATGTCTTAAACTCCCCCTTCCAGATTTATTGCATGCTTTCTTGTCCTGGTGCTCTTTTTCATTTGAAAGAGACTCCCCTCCTGCACCCTGTTCACCCCCATGAGGTAACTGTAGGTCTGTATCATGTTCCTTCTTGCTCTCCTCTCTTCCAGGATGTGCACGTTGATATCTTTTAGCCTCTCATAATAGGGTTTTTGATGCAGCCCTCACACCATTTTAGTTTCCCTCATCTGGACTGCATCCACCCAGTCTATGTCCTTTCTGAGGTTTGATCTCCAGAACTGGACACTATACTTCAGGTAGGGTCTCACAAGCAAGAATTATGGTGGCAATACCACCTCACTGAAGATCCCTCACGCCATGCATCCCAGCATCCCACTGGTCCTTTACACCACTACCATTGTAGAGCAAGCTGTGTAAAGCTTTAAAACTAGTGACAGGAATGTCACCAATTTTGTTAAGTTCGTTGCCCCTAAAAATGAGGCTTTGAGGCCACGCTTCTGGCCTGCAGCTCATCTCTCATGTATTTATCCTGTTCACAAGGATATACCCTGATCATGCTGAGCTCAGCCACCATTCTGATGACTACTAGGTTTTTCTCTTAAATTTTTCCCTCTCACCTCCCCTGGCAGGGGCAGCGTCTCTGTCAACCTCATACAGCAGGCTCCCTGGTCCAGCTGCAGGGGTTGCTGTGTTGGTGAAACTCACTGTAAACCCTCCCTGAGATGTACTGCTGAGTGGCAGCTGTCTCAGCCATGGCCTGCCTCATGAAGTGGCTTCCTAGGCTTGCTTTTGATACCAAGTTGTCAGCATGGCAATGTGATGCTGTGCTGCCCGGCAATGAGAGAGGGGTGGCCCCAAAGCCTCATTTTTAGGGTCAGTGAACCAAACTAAATTGGTGATATTCCAATCTTTAGTTTTAAAGACATAAGGGCTTACAATTCTGCAGCTTACGTAATTGTGAAATATGATTTTAAAATTTCTGAAAAGTCTGGAGGATTATAAATCGGTCACCTTTAGAGATAAAGATTTAAACCTTGGTATACATCTGTATAGATATTGATAAAGTCTTGATACAGTATGTGGTGCAATGTAGACAAATGCTTGCTAAATTTAACAGAAATAAATCAAAAGTTTGGCAACATTTTGCAAACCTTTCATGGAAATTCATTAAATTTCACAGAAGAGAAACCAAAATGTTACCAGAATTTTGCTGGCAGAAGATAAATTTTACCACGTCCTAGTTTTGTGTTTGTCACTTCTTGTGTACAGAACTGTTCTGCTGACCTTTCATAACAATGCTAAGAGTTCCGTACGGAAGCAGGGTAGTAGTAAAAACAATAAAAATGTTACTTTAGTTTTATTTTAAATATGGGTCATTTGATGGCATTAATTAGGCTTCTGTGTACAGCACACTATTCTATTTGCAAGACTATTGGGAGGCTTGGATAATGCACAAACTGTACAAAGATAACAGATGCATTAATGTAGGATAATTGATTCAGTGCTATATCTAAGCCTAATTTACAGACTGTTGCTGCTATCTGAACCAGTTACAGCAGTGTGAATATTAGAGGCACAACCCTAATATGAAAATCTTCTTGAACATGAGAGCTTAGGCATTCTGTTCTTTTTGTGACATCTAAGTTGGTCCAATAAATGGTATCAAACCATTTGCTTCTGGATCTGTCCTGAACGTGAGAAAATTACCTTCCCTGTTTCCTTTAAGGTAATAACTGAAGGCTTGCCCTTAAATTGTGCCTCAGATCACAAATGAATTACTTTCATGATCTCAACCAGTTTCTAGAAAGCACAACTCCATGAAATTTCCCTATAATACTTGATATAATGGTAAAAAGTGGCCCAGGGCTGAGTTAACATGGAAATGAATTGACATTCCTTCTTCAACTTTCTTTTTATGTTTTCTCATCTGCCCATTTATTGTTTCTCCTCATGTTTTATGGTTGACTTGTTTGCATTTTCTTTGTTGGGCTATTTGGTCCTGTATCTACAGATGTTTCTGTATCTTCATAGGTGTACATTAAACACGAGTGTTTAAAGTGGATCTTCATCCATTGCTTCTTTGGACACTAGTGAGACAAAACATAGATACTAAGAATACCCATTCTCAGAATCCTGCCAACCCAGACACAACTGCATAGTCACTTTCAAGGCCTGATAAACAGAGACAGAGAGACAGAGAGAGAGAGCAAAATAGAAAATAACAGACAGACTTAGTGTGAAGGCAGTGAAAATGAAGCAGAAATGCAGTTCTTTCTTTACTGTGCAAAGTACAACTGTATATGAGAACAGTAATCTCTAGGGCTATCCCAAAGGGTAGCAGCTTTCTAGCTCATGGGTGATGAAGCTAAACTTGTTATACTGCTGGGGGAATGAAACAGTGTAGCAGAAATAGTTGCAAACTATATAGCATTCTGCCACCAGCTTTAAAATACATGGCTTATGAATAGTTTGATGCACAAACATTGGCAATACCGGGAGAGACAGTGAGGGAAAGGCAGAATCAATAAAAGCATTGACCATATAAACATTTTTTTTGGTCTTTTTCACTAAATATTCTACGTCTGAAATACTGAAATTTTGGTAATGATTAAGTATTATTTCGCTTTTGTGGTATAAAGGGAATTAA
This sequence comes from Neoceratodus forsteri, assembly GCA_016271365.2. Classification (NCBI taxonomy): domain Eukaryota; kingdom Metazoa; phylum Chordata; order Ceratodontiformes; family Ceratodontidae; genus Neoceratodus; species Neoceratodus forsteri. Next base: position 187,344,171 of record CM028132.1, on the reverse strand, counting down.
TTATCTGTAACCACTGACTTTGAAAGTTTCGCAGATCTGGAATTCATTGGATTTCGGTTAAGGTTAATATATTCTAACCCTTTAAGTCTGAATTTGTGAACTGATTATAGTGAGCAACATTTAAGGGTGACCCCTACAGGTTATCATATGAATAGTAATTTGCCAACTGATGAAGAAACAAACAACAGAGGTCACTCAAGTGCACAAGAGGCCACTGAGGTGAAAACACTGTCCAATTTATTATTCCAAATTTACCAGCTTCATAATGTTAGTAAGAGGAGGTAACTTGTTTTATGTCACCAATAAGATGATTGCTACACTTTATGAAGATGTAAACCTGGACCAACATGCTGTGAACTGGCTGCACTTGTGTGACCTCGGATGTTTGACCCTTTCCTGGGTGCTGATGAGTTGCTAATAATATATTCTTATTATATCATGCTTGAAGAGCTGCTGATGCCTCAAGGAAAGCTTTGAAAAACCAAATATCTGTGCACAATTTAATCGGTATTTCTTATATGTAGGTGATCCCTACAGGTTATTATATGAATAGTAATTTGCCAACTGATGAAGAAACAAACAACAGAGGTCACTGAAGTGCACAAGAGGCCACTGAGGTGAAACCACTGACCAATTTATTATTCCAGATTTACAGCTTCATAAGGTGTTTTACAGCATGTGCCCAAACATGTTAGTAAGAGGAGGTAACTTGTTTTATGTTAGCAGTAAGATGATTGCTACACTTTATGAAGATGTAAACCTGAACCAACATACTGTGAACTGGCTGCACTTGTGTGACCTTTGATATTTGACCCTTTCCTGGTTGGTGATGAGTTGCTAATAATATATTCTTATTATATCATGCTTGAAGAGCTGCTGACGTCTCAAGGAAAGCTTTGAAAAACAGAATATCTGTGCACAATTCAATCTCTATTTCTTATATGATATCTAGTTCTCCTCCCTGTTATTTATTACTGAGGAAATTTGCATGGATACATTATCTTTTTTCCTTTATAGTTCATCTACTTCTACAGCTTATTCCCTTCTTGATGTCATTATAATCTGATGCCATGGGATTAATTGTGATGTCATAAGTATTGTATGTGACTCCAAGCAGGGAATAAGTAACATAATTACATAAACTCTTCAGCAGTGAAGATCGTGTGTTCATGCAAATGACCTTAGCAATACATAATGGGGAAAAGAAATACAGAATTAATGTGAAATATATGCTGACTGAGAGATTATGTTTAGATATCATGATATTATCTTTCATTAATGTTCTCCTGGAGACGTCAGCTACCCCCTAAGAGAAAATCTAGCTGAGCACTGAAAATTGAGATGGTGTAGGTTGAAGGTGTGTCTATAGGTGGTGTATTGCATGCATTGACTAGCCCATACAGGTTATTTTTGGTTATTTCATCATCTTTGCTGAGGTAAGACCTAATCAGCATTTGATCTGCAGTTTAAAATATTGCATCAAGAACATATTTCTAGCTGATGTAGCTTTACTAGAAAGTCTTATAATTTTTTAAATCAGGATATCTGCTTAGAAGTGAATAAATCACTTCCTTTAATACAGTGTTGAATCCTAAAGAGGTTTCAATAGTGGTCCCCTGGTAGGTGTTTTAGAGGTTTAATAAAGGTTGCTGCTTCATTGAGTGACTGCTTGTAATGATCCTGCTGCTAAATGACCTGAATGCTGGTTGAATTTAGTGTTCTTCTGTTTATAAGTACTGTAGACATCCAATCTTTATTTCTGTGCTCTATGACTGGACATCATTCTATAATGCTTTTAGCAGTCTGTGTTGGAATGAAAAAGTCTAGCTATGATTTCAAAAGACAGTTCTCATTATAAAATAAAAGTGTTCAATTGAATGCATGCTAAAAATTTAAAATAAAATTAGAATCTACTGTACATGTTGGCAATACAGTTGGTCTTCAAGGGCTTTTTTGTAGTGGTCTGCAGGGGGTGCCACTTCACTGCCTTGTGTACGTACAGTATCTTTTTTACGTGTATGGATATAATTAATAATTTATTTATTTTCTACACATTGGCACTATTTGAGACTCTTTCTTCAATGCCAGGGGTGAAATTGTGAGGTGTTTTCTTTTCTAATTCTTCAAGGGTTACCTGTAAAGAAAAATGCATAGTTAGTGAACTGGTAGAGAGCAAGCAAAGAGAAAGACATTTCCTTCCCCAGCTATTGATCCTCCTTCTTTATGTCTATCCCTACCACTTCACTAACCTGTATAGTACCTCTACCCTACCTCTTCACTAACTATACTTACTTTTTTTCATAATTCTTGATCAAGCCCTATGGTTGAAATGTCAATTCTAACTGTATTTTCTATTTGCAGTGTGCAGTTATTCTAATCTTTCTGTTGTATTTGTAGTCCATACACTAACTCATCTATTTTTTCTCTTTGAAAAAAAGATATGTTTTCATTTATGAATAGGTAAAAAAACTGCCTCATTAATACAAATGTTCCAGTGGTTGTTCTGTAAATACTGTACATGACAGTACAGCAGTAACAAGGATGGGAGGTTTCTGCACTAAAAAGCGGAAGTGAAGTTGTGCATAATGTATGTGTAAAGCAGTCTGGTGGCAGCACCATCTAGAGGTAAGAAACTGCATTGAGAGAACACTATACTCTGGGGAGATTATAGCAGCAACTCCCTCTTGTTGTGAGAGGTTGATAACAGTTATAAGCCTAGACTAACATGGCAGCTAGTGATAATTTCCCTGTGGGTGAAAGGTTACAACTGCTGCCTTCAGAACTCACGATCCTTGGTATGATTCTGAGTGAGGGCTTCTGGCGAATCTGCAAACCTGAAAGAACAGACGTGATAGAAAGAATCACACCTATCCCATAGGGAGTGGTGCACAGGGACTTGTGAAATGACCAGGGTAAACATGTTGATTAGAATGAAAAGATTTCACATAGAAACCTGTTCCCTGTCTTCATTTAAGCCATCCAAGAAAAATTAGAGTTCATTTTGAAAAGCAAAAATAGGAGTAACCAGAACATTTGCTTGATACATAAATGGTGTGGGTACACCGTGTGATAGAAACTGAATAACCTTCAACAAAATAGTAATGGTTTCTAGAAGAGGTTGCAGAATGCATTAAACACAGTGTTGCCATTTATTGGACAGCTTAGGCATCTGACTTTCCCTGGAACAGGTTACTGTCGTAACTCTGGACTGGAACTTTCGATCAAAATATATCGTCATTGATTGACATTCAAGTCTTTATTAATATTATGACGGATCTACATATACGTTCACAACCAAAGTTTAAAAGAGTCTTTGAAATGCATGATGTCACTCATTCATCAACCAGACGAGATTCAAAACAAGTTGTATTGGAAACATAATATACATATATATATATATATATATAGATAGTCAAAAAACTCCATTTAATGCATCAGTTAGGGTTGTTCCACAGTGACAAAAGTGAGGAAATTCGGTGTTAGGGTTGAAAGCCCCCTTTGCACCCCCTCAGCCGCACCCCCCCAACCGGCATCGGGGTGTGCTCTAGGGTCGTCAGCCCTAAGTCTCACCCCATCACATCCTTGAACAAGCTGAGGCATAGGAGAATGGGGTGAGAGTTAGGACCGATGATCCCAATGCACACCTTGATGCTGTTTGGGGGGGCTGAGGGGGTGCAAGGGGGGTTTTCAATCCTAACACCAAATTTCCTCACTTTTGTCACTGTGGAACAACACTAAATGATGCATTAAACAGAATTTTTTGCCTCTAAATTTCCCTTCTTTTTGAAAATAAAGACTATAAATAGTGAATGGAATGCTCCCACCACGTGATTGTTTTGTGACATAGTAATGGTAACAGCAACGCAAACATAAGAGGTAATGGTTACACACATGGTGACACAAATGTAAATTGTAAAGCAAGCGTTAATGGAAATGCAGGCGCAAAGTGAAGCCAAAGCGAACAGTGTTGCAAATGGAGATGCAAGCACATATGGAAACGCAACTGGTAACGTACACGGTCACAGCACCACTATTAACACAAATGATAACTGTTACAGCAACAATAATGCAAAAGGAAACAAAAATTGAAATGCAAATGCAGGCATGTAAGGAAACGCAAACTGTAACGTACACAATGACGGTACCACAATTGTAAATGCAAATAATAATGGTAACAGCAACAATAATGCCAAAGAAAACAGAAATGCAAAAGCAAATGTAAGTGCATATGGAAACGCAAACTGTAATGCACACGGGCATGGGAAAGCAATTGGAAACGCAAATGGTAATGGTAAGAACAACGATGATGCAAAACGAAAGGCAAACACAAATGAAAATGGAAGGGTTGCCACCAACAGAAATGGTAATGTGCACGGTGACACTAAGCAAAAGACAAACACAAACAGTATTGGAGACACAAATGGTAAAAGTAATGCAAATGGAAATGCAAAGGGTAACGTATACAGTGGTGTACATGGGAATTCTAATGCAAACAGGCACAGAAACACAAGTGTAAAGCCTGCGTGCAACAGTAACTGGAGCACACACTGTATTTTTCCCCAAAAGCTCCATTGAGAAACACAGTGAAAACAAAGAATGCATGCATAATAATGGGCCTCAGAGCAGAAAACAAGCAGTTGTAATACTAAAATGGTAATATCTCAGTAACCATATGATGTAGAAAAAAATTAAAATTTCACATGACTCATGAGATTCCTTTCTAGGGTTTCACTGACGAAAATTCTGTATCTTGCACCGTTTCCGAGATATGAGCCCCAAGAGGTGTGGCGGACACCACCATGTTAGTCTATGGGAAAAAACATCAACTTCAGAGTACCGTAACTTTGCATCCATGCAATATTTTGTCACCAATCCAAAAAAAGTCACATCTATTAGATGTTGCCTGCCATCCTTCCAAATTTCAGCCCAAAAGACCAAACCGTTTTTTTGCAGTAGGGTGGCAAAGAATTCCTGTCATTTTTATCACAGTCTAGAAAAGTAGTGTCGTGATGTGTGACACCTTTCACAAAAATTTGCAAAAGGTGTCGCAAGTGTGACACTACTTTACGACACTACTTTTCCCAGAAATTTTAAAAACATATTTCTGGGGTGTTTAACCCCAAAATAAAGACATGGCTAGCATCTTCAGGGCTCGAATAGGTAAACACAAAAATAATTATGTCCCTAGATGGTCCCAATTTTAAATGCCAAGCATTTCTGTGATCAGTAACTGAAGATAAAATGGTAGATTTGCAACACTACTAGGGCCATTTGTGACACTAAAAAGTGCATTTGTGACACTTTCAAACTTTTTAACTTTTCCCATTGACTTATAATGGGAATTTGTTTTTTGAATAACTTTTGAACCGTTTAATATTTTTTCACGAAATCTTCAAAAAGCATATCAGGGACACTGGTCACATGTTCTGTGAAGTTTTAGGACCAGTTGCATAAACCATGCGACCTGTAGACGTGAGCAAAGAATGCTCAAAAAAACATAAATTGCACACATGAATGTCGCTTAATAACTCCTCAGCCACATATCTGACTGGTATGGAAGTTGCAACATCCCAAGAGGTTTGGTTACACCCCATGCCTGCCAAATTTCAGGCAAATCCATTGAGCAGTGGCAAAGTTATTAAGGTGCAAAGTTTCACCATTTAACCTTAAAAGGGGTACTCAACCCTAACTATGGTAGCACTACCGTGCTACCATAATATATATATATATATATATATAGAGAGAGAGAGAGAGATACATATGTGTGTGTGTGTGTATATATATATATATACTTATTTACTGTTAACTAAATCACTGACTACAGAAGATCTAAGAATGCATTAGGTGTCACACATATAGGAGCAAAGGTTCACATTTAGTAATGGCATTATAACTTGTAAAGAATCATGTTAAATATGAAGGCTGCAACCAAATTACAAATTTCCTTTCAGACAGTATTGTGATTTATATCTCAGCAATTATAGTCAAACCGATTTGGTTGTAATTTACTGCATCTACCTAGTGTCAGTTTAAAGCAATGATTTGCATGGTCCTAGATTGATTGATTGATTTCTTTCTTCTTTTTCTTTCTTTCTTTCTTTCTTTCTTTCTTTCTTTCTTTCTTTCTTTTTTAATTCTTTCATTCATTTCTTTCAAGAGTTTCACCAGGAAACATACTGAGCTACTAACTCATTTCCAGATGTGTCCTGGGGCAGGGAATGTGTAGAGTGCAGTAATAAGTTACATCAGTAATGTTACAGTAATAATAATAATCATAAAAAGTAAAAACTATGCAGTAGACAACTGAGAGGAAGCACAATGTACAAGTAATGCAGATGATAGCATATCAAGAGCAACAGTTCAGCAAAGTGCAATGGGCAGCAAAATGGTTGAGGGAAGGGAGATTGTGAGTACAATGGGAGACTAGTCAAAGGTTAAGTGGACCAATTAATCAGGGCAGTAGGGGGAGGGAGTATAATTGAGGGAGGAGCAGTGGGACTTGCCTACAATCAGTGTCAACTGCAGGAGTGAGCAATAAAGTCATGGAGGGATTTCAATGATATGGATGAGGGAGCATTGAGAATAGCAATGAGGAGGCTGCTCCAAAGTCTGGGGAAGCAGAAGGAGAAAGCAACTTGACCAGCAGAAGAATTTATAGGAGGCACAGTAAGAGAACAGGTGTCAGAGCTGCAAAAGGAGTAGGAGGTGGAAGGATGAGGAGGAGCGGAGGGAGGAGACATAGGAGGGAGGAAGCCCAGCCAAAATTTGGAGATGCGGCTGGAACAATAAACGAGGTACCTGACATCAAGGAAGGGCAAGAAGAGGGGGCAACACAGGGAACAGTGTTAAGTTTTGAGGAGGCAATCCAGGGTAAAGTTGCAGAAGGAATGAAAAGGGGGATCCAATCTGGCAAGGGTGGACTTGGGAGCAATGCTCTTTTACAATGTTTCTACAGTCAAAGATATGTAGAATCATCTTTGTGACAATCGCTATATGTGCAGGAAGTGGGATATTTGCTTCATTCCTATAAAGTGTCCAGGTTTAGGGTGAAGATTCTGATGGATGGCATGCCCATACATAGAGAAATCCAGTTGACAATCTGACCATACCCTAAGGTATTTAAAGGAGGTGGCATCCTCAGAAACAACACCAGCAAGGGTTTGGAAGGAGGGAGGAGGGGGGAGATTTTGGCATATCTCTGCCTAGTAGCAAAGGTCATAGAAACCATTTATTTGGCATTGAGAGACAGCTGGTTGGCCTGAAACCAGTGCTGGATGTTGATGAAATCCTGCTGGAGATGGGTCATGAGATCAGCGCTAAAGGAACCAGAGCTATAGAGAACCATGTAGTCTATGTACATATGAATGGACACAGAGGAGCAGATAAAGGTAAGGTTGTTTAAGAAAATGGAACATAGGACTGGGCCAAGGACAGGTGCTGAGGGATGCCAGAAGAGATAGGAAGAGAAGGAGAGATGACATCATCAATATGGATAACTTGGGACCTACCTTCAAGGTATGAGTGAAATCACTCAACAAAGGAGGGGGAGAGGCCAGCCATTTCAAGCTTATCTAGAAGGATGGGGTGGACAACAATACTAAAGGCTCTGACCAAGACAGCAAAGATGACAGAGGTGACTCGCCTCTCGTCCATGCTGGAAAAAATGGAGTCAGTGAGACTCAAGAAGGAGGTGGTGTTGGAGTGAAATTTCCTGAAGCCAGACTGGAAAGGAAAGAAAAAGGAGTTGTCAAGGAATTATCTTTGTGACATAGAAACATAGACACATAGAAGCTGGTGGCAGATGAGGACCACAAGGCCCATCCAGTCTGCCCATTTTTTCTACCGTGTGAATGTGCCATAGGCCTTTACTTTGTCAGTGGCCTATCTATTCATACTCATCTGTATTGCTCCCTTATGCCTATTCCATGCCTGTTTGAAACCCTACACTGTATTCATATCCACTACTTCCTGAGGTAGGCCGTTTCATGCATCTACCACCCTTTCTGTGAAAAAGAACTTCCTCACATTACCCCTTAATCGGCCTCTCTTTAGTCTCACATTGTGTCCTCTTGTCCTGTTTTTTTTCTTATAATGAAACATGTTAGACTCTTTCACCTTGTTAATGCCCTTAAGATGTATCATTGTTTTGATCACATCATCTCTCTTCCTCCTTTGCTCTAGAGTATACATATTGAGCTCCGTTAATCTGTCCTCATATGTTTTCTGATACAGTTCCTGCACCATTTTACTTGCCCTTCTCTGGACTACCTCCATTTTGTTAAAGTCCTTGTGCAGGTACAGCCTCCAGTACTGCATGCAGTACTCCAGATGGGGCCTAACCAGTGTCTTGTAAAGCTGGATTATTACCTCCCTCATCCGACTTGTGATACCCCTATTAATACACCCCAACATCCCCCTAGCCTTACCTACTGCTTTAGTGGTCTGCTTGGATGATTTCAGGTCATCTGTGATGATGATGCCCAAGTCTCGTTCTTCCCTTATGATTGCCAGCAACTCCCCTCCCAACCTATAGGTGGCGTCAGGGTTTCTCTTCCCTATGTGCATGATCTTGCACTTCTTTGCGTTAAACCCCAGTTGCCACTCTTCTTACCATTTTACCAGTTTATCCAGATCTCTTCTAATTCTGCCCACCCCATCTGGATCATCTACTCTGTTGCAGAATCTTGGTGTCATCTGCAAATAGATAAACCTTACCCTCCAGCCCATCTGAAATGTCACTGATGAAGATACTGAAGAGGACTGGCCCCAGGACTGATCCCTGAGGTACCCCACTTGTGACTTGCATCTCTTCTGACTGTATACTGTTTACCTCCACTCTCTGTTTTCTGCCTGCCAACCAGTTTGCCACTCAGCTGACCAACTTCTGACCCTCCCTGAGCCTACCAAGCTTATTAATCAATCTTCTATGTGGAACAGTATCGAAAGCTTTGCTGAAGTCAAGGTAGGCGACATCAACTGCACCCCCTTGGTCCACCACTCTGGTTACCCAGTCAAAGAATTCTGTGAGATTAGTTTGACAGGACCTTCCTTTTGTAAACTCATGCTATCTTGGATCCTGTGCTCCTATGGATTCCAGGTGTTGCACTATCCTTTCCTTAAGGAGTGCCTCCATAATCTTGCCTACTACTGAGGTAAGACTGACTGGTCTGTAGATCCCTGCCTTCTCTCTGCTACCACTGTTGTGGAGTAGGATCTCATGAGCCCTTCTCCAGTCTTCTGGGACCTCTCCTGTATTCAGAGACTCACTAAACAGTTCTGATAATGGCAGTGCTAGTTCTACCCTTAGCTCCTTTAGTACCCTGGGATATATGCCATCAGGTCCCATTGCCTTGTCCACCCTGAACTTAGTAAGCTCTTGTAGGACCCTTTCTTTTGTGAAGGGACTTGTGCACACACCCCCCCCACGTGTCCATGATGCTGAGCTGTGGACCCTGCCCTATCTTCTCCTCAATAAATACTGAGCAGAAGTATCTATTTAGTATAAATGCTTTTCTTTGGTCCTCCTCCACACACAATCTGCCTATGAACAAGAATTGTGATACTTGTTTTAGTGCTGTAAAGTGCCCCAAGTGTTGGGTGCAGCTTCTGTTGGATGGCATTCACATGAGTGGAGAAGCCCAGATGACAATCCAGCCATACCCCGAGGTATCTAAAGGAGGTGACATCCTCAATGTCAACGCTATCAAGAGTCTTAAAGGAGGGAGTAAGAGAGAGCTTGGCAAGTCTCTGCATAGTGCTAGTGCCAAAGGTAATGGAGACCATTTTTCTGGCATTGAGAGAAAATTGGTTGGCCTAAAACCACTGCTGTATGTTGTTGAAATCCTGGTGGAGGCAGATTGTGAGGTCGGAGACAGAGAAACCAGAGGCATGGAGAACTGTGTCATCTATGTACATGGACACAGAGGAGCAGGGGAGAAGACATTTAGGAAAATTAGGGGGTGGGACAGGTACAGGGGAAGGGTTCTGGAAGCAAAATCCAATGCAGCAAGAATATCCGGAACTGGGAAGGGAGAAGCCAGAGAAGGAGAGGGGGACAGCAAGATCAGCACCCAGGTTGGGGACTGACCAAACGAGCAGACACGAAAGACCGTTAGGCCTATTCTGCTGGCATTTTAGTATGTTAGTATGTTAGTAAAATGGAGAATAGAATGGAACCAAGGATGGATCATTGGGTGACACCAGAGCAGATAGGGAGAGAAGGGGAGAGGGCATCACCAATTTGGATAACTTGGGTCCTACCTTCAAGTGATAAGCAAAACCATTCAAAAAGGAGGAGGAGAACCCAGTCATTTTTAGCTTGCCCAGGAGGATGGTGGAGTGGTCAACAGTGCTGAAGGTTCTGGCCAGTTTGACAAAGATGGCTGAGGTGACTAGCCCCTTGTCCATGTCTGAAAGGATGGTGTCAGTGAGCCTAAAGAGGGAGGTGGTGGTGGAGAGGGATTTCCTGAAGCCAGACTGGAAAGAAATGATGAAGAAGGGGTTGTAAAGGAAAGGGGAGAGTTAGGAAAGGATCAGATGTTACAGAAGTTTACCCAAGGATGGAAGGAGGAAGATGGGCCTGTAGTTGACAGGGAGAAAGGCCCCTTCCAAAAAAAAAAAAAAACAGTTTCATGAGCACATACTTTTTAATGAAAATTATACTTATTTAATGTTGCTTTTGGGAGGAAGGCAGAATGCATCTAACTGGTGACTCTCTGGGTAGAAGATTAAGTTCTGGTTAATTTTTCAGTAAGCATGAGCTGCATAGCTTCTTTGATCAAAACAGTCTATGCATTAAAGTAATTGGGCCCCATTCATGACGGTACAGAGTAGGTACGTGCTGCGTCACTCCATCGCATAGCCCACCCAGCACCTGCCATCACCCACTGCACCCCCTGTGCGGCATTCGCTAAACAAATACACCCCCCACACACCTGGCCACTCACAGAGCTCCATGCCGGGGTGGGCCAGGGGTGATATGGGGGCATGCCAGCACTCCACATGATTCATGAAGTGTGGAGTGCCATGCATGGGGGGCAAGTGCCTATGATATGTTGGGGCTGCCATAAACACTGGGGGCCAGTTTCACACGTCAGGAGTTGCAGCCGTGGGCAGTGGCAGTGATGGTGGGGTCCATCGGACCCCCCACTATGGATGTCCTGGCATGCAGGACACCCTGAGAGGGCCTGGGGCAGATAACTAACTAGGCCACCCACCCACCTCATTGCTTGCGGATCACCACATGCCGGCAGCTAACATGGTGCTCCATGGGTGCAAGTGATCCACTGTGGGATCCGGGTCAGGCAGCTGACTGGCCACCTGCTGGATCTGCCACTCTGCACCTGACCACTCTCTGTGGACCTGCATGCCAAGGGGGCAGAGCCACATACAGGAGCCACGCGGTGGCTGGCATTAGTGAATGCATCCCTTGCGGATCTCCCGAGGTGCAGAGCTGCCCAGGTGGAACACGTGCCTTTGGTGCGTAGTTCCTACCCATTTGTGAACAGGCCCCCACCATTGCTTGAAACTTCAATTACAGTATCTTTGTCTTAGGAAGCAATCCTTTGTTGCAAACAGTTCAGGAGTTTTGGAGTGCCATCAATTTAATGTCTCCAAGGAGGTCATTCTGCTGGCATTCCAAAGAGGTTTTGCTTCCAATGTGGTATTACAGGTACAGCAGTATAATTTCCTTTGTTTTTCTTAGAAGTGAAGGACCCATGCATCCCACTATCTTTCTTGAGATAGCTTGAAGTCTTTCAGGTTGTGAATTAATACTTCGAAGAAAGACATATTTCATGTATATCTGAGTTTCTGGAGATTTTACAGGCCTCACAACTCATTCTTTAGTAATAAAGAATGTCCTTTAAGAAGGTTATAATTTATGTGAGTGTAGCCTTTGGCATTCTGTCATAAAATGTAAAATAACTTTAACTGGCTTAATTCTTTGTTAGCTCTAGTTTTCAGATGGTTTCTTTCAAACTACTAGTCCCAAGGCTGTGTATGTAAACTGGCATTATAATTTACTGTTTCTTATTTGATGGAGCCAGGCAGAAACTGTTATACAGTAGGTACCAGTCTATCTGTCCCTTTTCCAGCATCTGGCTGAATTTCTTTGTATTTTTAAGACATTCATCTGTGAGATAGTTTGAACCCCTTGTTAATATTTAAATAAACTGTCATAAAATCAGAAAAGGCCATGCATCTGAATTCACCCCATCCATTGCAATGGCAATGTTCGTAGTAAGCGGTAAGAGGGCAGTTATAATTTTTTTTCTGGAAATCATGCTGTGCAAAAGAAAGGTAGTTGTAGGTGGCAAGATAATCTGTGAGTTGAGAAGCATATTTACAAGAATCTTTTTTGAGCAGAAGTATCTCAGTAGGTCTTTAACTGCTAATGGTTTTACCTTCTTGACCACAGGTACAACAAGCAAGATGTTCCAGGAGTCTGGCACAGTTTGGGTTGCCAGGGATAAATTAATGATTTTTGTAACTGGGGTGAGTTTGCTAACAGTGACCATGAGTAATTTAGGCTCAATCCTGTTCGAGCCAGCAGATTTGGATACAGGAATAAGGTGTTTGTGCATGTCAGAAACCTTGACAACTTTGAGATAGAAAGGGGATGAACTGGCTGGCCATCATCAGAGGTGGAAGTGGGTTGAATATGGTGGTGGGGGACACCCAGTATGGGTTCAGAGATCAGCTAAACATTGATTAAATGCTTTAGCTATAGCTGTCAGATTATTACACTCAAGTACATAGATATCTGAGTCCAAAGGCTTTCGCTGGATAGCCCAGATCGTGTCCCTTTCCATCCCCAAAAAAGAACCCCCATCCTCAGCTGAAAACCACAAAATCAGGTAATTGCCTCAGCTCTCCAAAGCCATGTATAATGCATTGAAATTCATGTTATATAGTTCCTCCAGCTCCAGCCATTTGCCAGCACAGAAAGTCCTTTGGCCTTTATAAAGACTGATCTTCAGGGGTCCATTCCCTTCCCCTTTGGGACCCCATGGTTTCTAGCTACATGCTACTGCTATTAGATTTTTGTAATGAGGAGGAGGAGGTGGCTAGAAAAGTGAAGAGTAGCAGCAGTCAGCAACCAAATACACAAAGTGACATTAAAATATGTCAAGCATGTAAACTGAGTGTGGTGGAGGGCTTTGTCAAACAGCATTCAATTGCTCTCACTGGAGACTACTGGCTGGGGATGGCGGGGATCCAGGTGGGGGTGGTGGTGGTGGTTGGAGATGTTTGAACATAAATGTACTATTAGTGCTTGTGGAGGATTGCCTGGGCTAGGGGTGGGAAAATACATTATTTTATCACTGGGGGGTATTTGTTTGGTTTGGGGAGGGACAGTGATAGGGAACTATTCAATAGAGTACAGTAGGCTTATAATCTACTGTATACTACTTGATATAGTACCATGAATTCATGCCAACAATGGTATCTGTGCAAACACTGGTACAATTAGCTTATTGCCAAAGTTAACCACTTCAAGGCACAATCAATAGAACTGAGGCATCCTGCAAGCACCACAAATTATACAAAAACAACAATCCCCTTTAAAAATATCAGATCATATTTCTATAGGGAGCCTTTAGTCTGTGGTCAGGGAACTAACCTGCATGCTTCCTCTGGACAAGGTCATTTTTATGCTGTCTTGCACAGGTGCAAGCAACATCTTGTGGTAGTATTAGCATATTGAGAGATGTATCAGTGTTGGTGAATGCAGGGCATGCTTTATGAGGTGCATCCCTCATTCCCCAATTAGCCAGCATGCAAGCACTGATGCAAGAATTATGTAAAGTGCCACCAACTTGAAAGAAATGTGCCTCAGCAATCAGAGACAAGCTTGTCATGCAGCTGCACAGATGACACGACTCCCGTACGTGCCTTTCCTGGTGAAACATTTCAATAAACATCCCCCAAACACACAATCCCCAAATACAGCTGACATTGGGGGGTACAATCCCCATGTCAGCATGTCCCCCACCTCCCCACATTGTGTGGCACACTGGGAGGCCACTCCAGTGTGTCGCTGCTCACAGAAAGCTGGCCATGTCAGCATGTTCCTCCCTGCCACCCCCACTGTGTGCCAGACTGGGAGCCCACCCCAGTGTGGCCAACATTCCCCCCCTGAAAGTCATGGGGCACACCGGGAGCCTACCCCAGTGTGCCAAACATTTGTTTCATTTCCCCTGTGAAGAAAGAAAATGGTCCCGCGATGTCCCTTTTTTTTTTGTACCTGAAAAACAGAAAATGGTCCCTCGTTATCCACAGCGCCCCCTTCCCCAACCCGAACCCACCATCTGTGCACCCACCTCCCTACACCCCCCTAACCCCTTACTTACCTCCGAGGTCTGGCACTGCGATCTTTGGTGTGGGAACGCGTCTGGACTCTTCAAAGCTGAATTGCAAAATGAAGAAATGCCGGTGCTGTATAATGGCATCAATGGGGTGGGGGGTTCAACTTAGTGGATATCTTTGCCATTTTTGAATTTTGGCTCCAAATTTCCAACATGGGGTTCTTGGGACAGCACCTCATGAACACATGCACTGTCATCTCGTTATTCAGTCCCAAAAGGTGATTTCACAGTCACTGCATAGAATCACTTTTTGGGACCAGTTAACTAAATGACAGTGCCACTGTACATGAGGTGGGGTCCCAAAAAGCTTATGTTACAAATTTGGTGAATAAATGCCAACAAATGACTGTGTTACAAGTGTGCATTGCACAGTTTCCATGCACGCTCATAACTTCGACAATTTTTTATATTTCCACTCCAGTTTTTCAACATTGCCATTTTTTCACACCTCCTTATAAACAGTACAGCTTTCATTTTTCACATCCTGCCCAAAATGTGTTTTCGCACATCTGGCGCACAATGGCACGGTCGCTGTGGGAAATCAACTTTTGGGACAGAATAACAAAACCACAGTGCCACTGTTCATGAGCTGAGGTCCCAAAATGCCTATGTTAAACATTTGGTTAAAAAAATCCCCAAAATAATTGCATTACAGGCGTGCATTGCGCAGTTTCCATACATGCTTGTAACTTCGACAAGTTTTAATATTTTCACTCCAGATTTTCAATATTGCCATTTTTTCACACCTCCTCATAAACAGTATAGCTGTCATTCTTCACATCCTGCCCAAAATGTGTTTTTGCACCTGTGGCACCAAATGGCGCAGTCGTTATGCACAATCACCTTTCGGCTAACGAACTGATAGTGCTACTGTTCATGAGTTGGGGTCACAAAAAGCCCATGTTGAAAATTTGGAGTGAAAATACTAACAAATGCCTGGGGTGTTAGGGTTTCCAACTGTAATGTCCCACCCTGTAGAGCCTGACAGACGTCAGCAGTGTGACTTGGGTTTGTCAGCAGTAATGCTCACACCATTCCACCCCCAACCCCACCATACAGCCAGTGACAGGCATTGAGGTGTGCCTTGGACTCTTCAGCCCCAAAGTTCACTCCATTCTCCTATACTGCACCCATCTCAGCGTATTTCCTTATGGAATGGGGTGAGCATAAGGCCTGAAGACCCCAAGGCACACTGTGACACTTGTCGGTATCTGCAGGGTAGTGTGAGGTGAAATGGAGCGAATGTTATGGCCAACCCAACAACCCAAAGGCACACCCCAATGCCTGTCCATCTCTGTGGGGGGGGGTGCCGTCAGTTCAATACTTCACTGCCATTCCTATTATGCATCTCTCTAACTCCTGCACTACCTATGCCAATGCCAGCAAGACAACATTAGGCATTGACAAATGATTGTTACAATAGATTCCAGCTAGTTGTGTAATACTCACACTTACATAGACATAAATTAATACCTGTTGCTGAAGTCTCCACTGCTCTGTTAGCCATTTGTTTTATGTACAGTACATAGAGGCTTGACTGAATTCAGTCCTACCAAAACAAAACTTTTATTGCTTGATTTGGGGCATCTGTTAAGGAAGTGTCTGTTTTTCACCCAATGTTGATGGTTTTGTACTTAAGTCAAATGCAGTGCTTAGCAGCTGTGAGGATATTTTTTTGTACTTGAAACTGACCTTTGAGACACATCCAAAATGCTGTCTTAACAGTTTGCAGTCATTTAATAAATATTGCTTAGCTTAAGTTCTTTCATGCACCTGGGATTGAAAGGAGGACCAAACTCATTCATTTGTGCCACTTGCTATTGAATGTTGTAATTTCATTGTTTGCAGGCCTTTCTGAGGATTAACAAATATGTGAAGTTATGATAAATTGTAAATCAAACTTATCCTCCCATCCACGAAAATTCCCATAGAAACAGGCAGAATTGGAGGACTTTGTAAGAGTTCAAAATCTGGGTTCATAATTTTGGTATGTCTGCATAGTGAAAGCTATGCTGATGTATAGTGACTGGGAGAAGTGGAAAAAGGGGAAAACGCATCACAACTGTTGCTCCGCACTCCACCTAGCGAGTGCAGTTGAAGCACAGTGGAGGAGTCAGTTTGCTTTCTCCCTCTATCTCCTGCTGTATCTCCCTCCTCTGTGTACTCTTTTCTGTTGCTTAGCCTGGCACTTTACAATCCCCCCCAGCTGAAACAATGGTTTATGTTTCTGCTGCTTAGCACAGCACTTTACAATACCCCCCCTAAGCTTGACACACTGGTGCTGCCAGTTTCTGTTTCTGCCACTTAGTGTGGCACTTTACAATCTCTCCTCCCCCCAGCCTGAAACACTGGTTCTGATGGTTTCTATTTCTGCCACTTTGCATGAACATTTGCAGTCCTCCCCCCAAGCCTGAATTGGATAGATATGCAGTCCCTTCTTTCTCATCAGTGAGGGAAGAAACAGTTGGCAAGTTCAGTCTGGTGACAGAAGAAAGGTCCATGTTCCAGTGCACCAACAGGTTTGAGTGGAGGCTCAACAGCAGCATTGCAGGTGGTTTTGGTGGAGTTCAGTCACTGAGAGATGAGTCAGAGGCAGCAGCAGGATGATGGCAGGCAAAGCAATGGATTCATTTGAGCAGACCCCAGCAGATCAAAGTGGAGACATTGCAAATTTAGGGTAATTTCACTCCATTTCCACTAAAAGATAGTACAGTAAATCTAAAAAAGCTCCCCGTGAAGCATCAATCTAGGTCCCATCTCACCATTCAGGGAGTAAGCTCATTTAGATTGAATAGGTACATAAATCTCAAACATTAGGTATATCCCCAATTAATCCTGCACTATGAGTCTAGGCACTATTGTGCGGATTGCCTATGTGCCACAGATGAGCCAGACATAGGCAATCCTAAGTGACAATGCCATGTACTAGGGGTTCCATGGACTCTTGCGCATGTGCATGGAAGGAATGTGCATCTGTTCTGCACTGGATACCCTGCCTGGTCATGCAGCCACATGCATAGCAGATTCAGGCTCATGTCTGGGGGCATGCCTGCAGTCCATTCCATTCACAAAGGTGCAGAGTGCTGGGTGAGGGAAGCACAGGATACGTGGATAGGAACCCTGCAATATCTGTTGTGTGCCTTCTGGATTTTGGCCATTTGCTGTGGTGGACACAACCACCACCCCACCATGCTGTCTCAGTCCTCTGGCCATACAGGGAGGGCTGGGTACAGCCATTTGGGTGCCTGCCTGTAAATAGTCAATTCATCCATTCCATGCTTTCCCACATTCCCTTGCTTTCATGGGCAGATGATTCACTCTGGGACTCAATATGGGCATTTGATTTGATGCCGCTTTTGTCCCTCAATTTGCCCCTGCACAGTAGCATGCCAGGCGGCAGGGCTGTGGACAGACACCCTGTGGAGGCACGCAGTACTGCATACCATGCACCTTGTGCTTGTCTGCTGGTATGAAGCTGTGCAGGCCTACTACATGAGATTTGCATGTACTCTGCCCCACAGTAGTTCATAGCCCTTGATTTGAAGGTAGATGTTTAGAAAATTCTTTACATATAACATTGCTAGAGATGGTAGTACTTTAAGTAATTGTGCGATCTTTGCAACCTGATGCAAGGGAGTTGCAGCAAAGTTGGTTGATGCAAGTTGCGATGAGTGACACAACTTGCGTCAAACAGGATTCTGTAACACAGTTTGCGTTAGTGCCAGACACAGCTGTGTCCAAGCCCACTTGTGCCAGGATTGCGTCCGACAATCCAGGGTGCCAGGTCGCAAGTGGGCTTGTGCCATGGCAGGGCTGCCACATCCCCTTAACTCATTGCCTCCTAGAATACATCTGTAGGCAGCAGCAAATGTACTACAATGTGTCCCAGGATGACTACAGAAGTTACCTATAGACTTCCTGTGTGCCCAAGTAACATCTGGAGATGTCACTCACATGTTTTAATATTACTTGCCAGCCAGATTTGATTGGAATTGACTGCATAGCACCATTAGAAAGGTAATGTTGTGTTGAACAACTTTGCCACTGACACTTCGTGTGTATCATGTTCACTTTAGGAGTTATTCACATTTGTTTATGACATGGTGTGTATGGCAGACATTTTGTCCATAAAGAACCACCTAAGCACTTTGAAGAAAACACACATTCTGGGTATCTCAGCCAGTATAAAACAAAAACTGAACTGAACACAATTGATTGCAAGGCACCATTGGAAAGGCAATTTTCTGCAGAACAACTTTGCCACTGATATGTTGTGTGTATCATGTATACTTTAGGAGTTATGTGCATTTGTTTATGGTACAATTCAGATTCGTCCCTCAAACCTCACCAACACACCTTGACTAAAATGGGGGAAAATTATGTTTAATACTACAGAAACAGCTGTTTTTTTACAAACAAATTATTAAAACTACATCTAATGTCTGGATGTTTAATTTGGTATTGATATGTTACATATTACCCAACAAAAAAAGGCTTATGGTGCATTTTTTAGTGGAAAATTTTTTGTTTTTCCTGTTTCAACCAGCACAGGAAAAAAAAAAATTAAATTACCTAGTATTACTTGCATATCACTGTTGGAAAGGTAATTTTATGCTGAACAGGTCTGCCATTCATACTTTGTGTCTCGCACTTACGGTTTTTGTGCTATTAGCATTTGTTTGCAGCATGCCGATTATGGCTTGATTTTGCTTAGAAAGGCCCAAGATTCACTGTTAACAGTATACAGGAGACAAGTACTGCAACTTCAGAGAGCTCCTGTGGAGGCAATGAGTTAAATTGGATTCCAGAAGCCCCACCATGGATGCAGGAGGGGCTGCTAGTTAGATCAGCAAGGAGGTGGTCTAACTGGCTTGCACTGCCAGAGTGCTGTGGGAGAGGGGCCTGTAGGGGTGCACCAGGGGCTGGCGATGTCAAGGCGGGGGCATGGATGAGGGGTGGTGACCCAACCCCAGCAGGATGCATGATGGTACAATCCCGAATCTACATGTCACACAATTGGCACACTGATGCCCAGAACATAGAGCACTGTACCATCAGGTCCCTCCCCCAATCCCAAGAGGTGTCCCAGATCCATCGGTGATCCAGTGGCCCACCTATCCCCGATCCCCCATGGGATGCCTGGCACGTGCCTCTGAGCCCAGCCCTCGGCCTAGATCCCCTGGCAATCATATCCATTGCATTATACTCCCTGGTGTTCTAGTGTCCACTCACCCTCCCGATGCCAGCAGGCAGTGGTTGCGTCCCAGTACTCTCTCCCATCCCCAACACACATCAGTGGCTAGCACAGCCCTCCTCACAATGCCATAGCCAGCTGCACAATGCAATCTCACAGACCGTGTATTTGTACTGGAAACTTATGTGATCTGTGAGCTCACATTGTGTGGCTGGTTGTGGTGGTGTAAGGAGGGCTGTGCCAGCCACCAAAGCATGTTGGGGGGGGGGGAAGCAGGGCGTCGACCACTGCCTGCTAGGATAGGGAGGGTGTGAGGACACTAGACCACCGGGAAGTAGGACCAGCAGTTTCTTTAGCCTTCTTGCCTTCCCCAGGGATTAGTGATGGGGGGTGGTGGAGGGACAAACCTGGAACGGGGTGACACTACTTCCATTGGACAGGAGAGTCCTGGCCATTCACCATTGTGGAGGAACTATACTGTATCAGTTGGCAGGGGCCTGGCACAGTGCCAGTCATCAGGGGCAGCTCACAGGTGTCCCTGGCAGTTGTAGGACAGTGCCCTCTGGGGGCCACATAACTCGTGCCACATACCTGCGATGGCTGCCCCTTCCCTGCCAGTGTTCAGGGCTTCCTGCCCCTTCTGGTACCTAGGATGTCCACCTACACACCTGTCCATGGATGCATCAGTGAACTTGCAACAGGACCCCCAGTTGTGCCCATCTGTCCACCATGGCTTGATGCAAGTTGCCAAACTTTTGGAATAGCAGTTCTTGTGTGTGCCGCAACTGAGTCTGGCGCAGCACTCTTTTATGCCGCATTGTATGACTGATGCAGGCAGCTTCTGGAATCGGTCCCAGTATGTCTATTTTGCTATTTCCTATATATTAGAAAATGAGTACATCTCTGCCATGCTAGTTCAGATTAGCCTCAGGCTCTAGTTACAGGATGACTTTAAATTATGTACCTTATGTCACTTCATGCTGGATAGTTTGTAGCTTGATTATTATGCATGAAAATGGAATACATTTTAAATTATAAAGGTTTTAATAAGTTTGAACAGCTCTTAGGCTCTTGACCTACCTTGACAGAGGTTTTGAGTTCCTTCTTGTTCTTCTTTCCACAGATCAAGCAACCCACAAAATGGAAAGAGGAATAATAACTGCAAACATCCAGTAAGAATTGATATATATGCATATTAAATACTATTACATGAGGTATCAAACCATTTAAAATCATTTCTAACTTTACTATATAGCTTAGAGTACTTTCTTTAATATTCCTTAAATGAATTACCTTTACAGACTGTATTGAACTGGTCTTATGGCAACAGAGATAAATACTGTTTTTATTAAGGGGGTTGGAATCCTTTTATATGATAAATATCTATTTTTAAACCTTTTTGTAGCTTTGGTGAAGGAGACTGTCATTTTAGTGCTGTCACATGTAAAGTTCCTTTTTAATGCTGCATAGTGAGATCTTTGCTGAAGTATAGTGATCGGGAGGAGGAGGAGTGGAAAAAATGCTAATGCATCACAATTGTTGCTCCATACTCCACCCAGTGAGAATAGTTGAAGCACATACAATGGAGGAATCAGTCTGCTTTCCCCCTCTGTCTCATGTTTCCCCCTTCTTCTTCTTCTCCCCCGCCGTGCACTCTTTCCTGTTGCTTAGTGCAGTACTTTACAATCTCTCTTCCCCCCCTAACCAGAAACACTGATGCTGCCGGTTTCTGTTTCTGCGGCTTAGTGTGACTCTTTACAATCTTTCCTCCCCACCAGCCTGAAACATTGGTGCTGCCAGTTTCTGTTTCTGCTGCTTAGCATAGCACTTTACAATCTCTCCCCCCAATATAGCAACACTGTTGGACATACATAGATGCGCACTCCCCCTTCTTTCCCATCAGTGATGGAAACAACAGTCGGCAAGTCCAATCTGGTGACAGAAGCAATGTCTGTGTTCCAGTGTGGCATCATGTTTTTGTGCATGCTCGATAGCAATGTCAAAGGTAGTTTTGGTGGAGTTTGGTCACCAGCAGATGGGTTAGAGGCAGCAGCAGGATTATGGGAGACAGCAGTGGAGCCAGTTCAGTGGGCCACAGCAGAGCAAAGTACAGTCATGCTGCTTGTTTTTTATGTAATTTATTCCCCTTGTTAGTTGCAGCACAGAGAGAAAGTAGAGCAGCATTGATTGCTGTGGCAGTGAGAGACAGAGTCAGGGTGGAGTTAGCAATACTGGGCCAGTCAGGTCCCACCAAGCCACATGGAGCAATCTTCCCCCAGCCAGTCTGAAGAGAGAGAGAGAGACATGATCTGGATGGTGAGTCTATCGCAGCACCATTGGGCAGGTGCTGACTTCTATTTCTTTCTGATTTTTTTTTTTTTAATTTGATAAAGTTTAGCACTGGATGGCACCAAAAGCAGGCCCTGGACAATCAAACCATTAGAGGCATGACAAAAGGCTATAAGGGACAGGGCATGTCCCAATTCAAAGAGCCACTGGATAATGGACAGCAATCTAGTTGGGAGCAGGGGGCAGGGCTGGCCACAAAAAGAAACAACCAGCAGGGACAAGTTGCGCTAGCAGACCAGTTTGCCACACAGTATCACAGAAAGGAAACAGGCCTTACAATAAGGCTGGTGCATATAAATAAAATTAATTGCACTTGCCCTGAGCTCTAGTCAAGTAGGGGGAGAGCAGACAAGCCCCAGTGAGCCACCCAGTAGCGCAGTTGTCAGAGGTCCCATAGCCAAAGAGATATCAATTAAATAAAATATCATACAGTGCAGTCAGTAGCAGGTTAAGGGAAAAATTGTATTAATTTTTTTTGGTGTGGTGGCATGACGTGGAAGCACAAAGCAGCTACTGAACACTGCATTTTGGCAGCGAACCAAACCTGGATACATTAGAAGGGAGACATCATCTTTGTTCCTACAGCCCCTCTCCTTTTCCTGCTGTTGCCCTTAGTGAAGTCATCATTCTCTGTTTGTGAGGTCATAACCTGTTGCTGAGGAAATTATTCTGTTCTTGCAAACAAAGGATAATGATTTTAGCAGAGGGAATAGCAGGAATACTTTGACACATTCATTCTGTGACACAGCAATCCTGCTTTCATGCAAATGTTCTTACTAATATAGAATATGGACTCATAAATACAAACAATTAAAGAAAGAAAGGGATAAATTCTTAGTTTATGTATGGCTACAAATTGCTACTCTGAGGCATCATAGATTTTTCTGGTTCCATCCTTGGAATGTGCCAGGGTTACAGCACCATGCCATTAGGGCACCAATAGGCAATGTCGCCAACCACTGTTTTTGCACCCCTCCTTGTGGGAGGCTGTGCCCCCACACCCACCCTAACTATTGCTACCAACTCTGGGGGGGGACCTTGGGGAGGGGGTGGCAAATCCTGATTTTGGCACCCTAATGGCATGGTACCCTAATGCCGGTGCCCTGACTGCCTGCAGTGGATTTTTCTATTTCACAGTTTTGTTTTGGATCCCATATCACTATATCCAATGGGTCTTCATCTTAATGGTAATATAAAACAAACTCTTGTCAGAGCTCATATGGCTGCTCAGAGTAGAGAGAGCGATTACATGAGTAGTGGGTGCTCTTGGTCATCATTCTGGCCACTCTAGAGGCTGCCGTACACTTATGCCATGCAATGCAAAAAATAGTGCTCATCCTCACGGAGCAGCGATGATGGAGCTCCTCTTTATTATGTCCTAGCTATTCCATTTGCATTGATTTGATGACCGCCATACCCAAGATGGCGACGATATCAGAACTGCGTATGCATGATTCTCATGCATGTGCAGTTCGACTTGGAGGCCATCTTGGACACAGCACTCATCACTTCCGTACTTATGGAAGAAAAAATCGTGAACCTGTGAAGCGAGTATGTTTATGCTGCTGATGGAAGGGAAGGGTCGCACAAACACAACCACTGGAAACTATGCCACAGCACTGTGGAAGCACATTGGACAGCGGTATGGTCACATGCTTCCACAATGGTACAACACAGAATTGTAGCAATATGTCTGCGGTGCTACACCCATGTAGCCATAAAAAAGGGATTTGTAGCATCCACCCCAAAGACCACTAATATGTATAATGTACATGAGATATGTACTCCCCACACATTAATTTTTTATCCCTCATTAAGTTAATGCATTACTAGCTGTATTGGCTTGGACCAAAGCTTGTTTATTCAGTATTTTTTCTCCTGTTGTCACCCGACCTGACATTTCTGGATAAGACCCACTCCAACTCCCAACACCTAGCTTCTTTGGGACTTACCACATCTTCTCATTGTACTCTGCCATAGGACCTGGAGGTGTCCAATCACTGCGAGGGGCCTGCAGGGGGACTGGGCTGTCATGCATGGAACAGTCTTCCTGAATAGGTTGTGGGGTCAAAAACAGTGGGGGAATTCAAGAATGCATGGGACAGACATAAGGCAATTATAGTGGAGGGGTAAGAGGAAGTAGGCTGTTGGTTAATGAGGATCTGCAGCTTATCCAGTTGGTAGAGAAATAGGCAGACTGGGTGGGCCAAGCGGTCCTTATCTGCTGTCAAAGTCTATGTTTCTATGTTTCTATACAGCAGTGGTTGAGATTTGTTTCCACCTTTTTCTCTCCTTTGACCCACAGTACATGCAATGACACATTGGGCATACTCCATCTCCACAGAGACAGCTCCTGGCATCCTGCGGGTGGGATTCCTTTCTTTTGTGTCCCTCTGCATTGCCACCCAGATTCCTCCAAGTGTCAGCTGCCAGGTGGGATGTGCATACCCCCTGCCTTAGGGAGGAGTGCTGTCTAGGGATTCTCAATCCTCTCTCCTCTGGCCAGCTCCCAAGCAACCCACATCCATTCCCAAACCTGGGTCAACACTGTGGTAGGTGTGTGGCAAGCAGTGCCTCAGCCCCCCCCCCCAAAATGCCACTGGGCCAGCTAATATAGGTTCATTGTTGAGAAAGGGTAACAAATGCTGCATTTTAACTATGACACAGCTAATGTCATTCTCGTTCCATGCATCACCATGCATCAGAGATGGCTCCATAGATCAAGATGGGTCTGCAGCAAAAACAAACAAACAAAGGTTTTAAATAAATAAATAAATAATGGCAGACTGGGTGGGCCCAGCAACCCTTATCTGCTGACACATTCTGTTTCTATGTTTCTGATTGACAGGAGCTAAACACAGGGTATAGTAAGGGGTGTGAAGTAGGAGGAGCATAAAAGGGAAGAAGCCCACCCTCAGCACGACAAGTGTGTTGACTCATTTATTTATTTATTGGTTTCTTTTTTTTTTTTTTAAAGAAAATTATCTGAGGATCAGTGGCAGGATTTTTAAGACAGTAAATTAATAAAAAGGGAACTAGGAGAGCTTCAGTAGCAGACAAGTAGTGGAATTGCAGTATAATGTGGGGAGTGGTGCAATGCAGTGGCTGTGGGGCAGCCATATTCAGGCAGACCTTCTGGACACTGAGATGCTGCCCTATCTGCATGAGTCTCTCTGGACTGCGGGATGAGGTAGCCAGACTCAGAGTGGAAGTAAACTGGGTCAGGAGTACCATCACCCCTATCCAGAGACCACCCAGTCCAATGCAACTGCCTCAAAGGATGCCAAGAACGAGAAGCACTTGGATGACAGTGGGTTCAGGGAGGGTTAGAGCGGTCAGGCAGAGGCACATCCCAGATCCTATTCCACTCAAGAACTCATATGCCACACTGGCAAACGAGGACAACCAAATAGAGGTACCCAGAGAAGTGGAAGGAAAGGATGTGGAGGTTAGCCAAGGAGGTGACCTTAGCGGGGAAAGCAGTGGACCCCAGAGGAGGAGGAAGTGAATCCTGGTGGGGGACTCCATCATAAAAGGGATCCAGCTAGGAACACAGGAGGGGAAGGACAGGGAGGTGAGGTGCCTACCAGGTGCCCGACATGGAGGATGGAAGGAAGATCCTGGGGATCACTGGGAGGCAAGACGGGAGGTAAGCTGGATGTCATTTATCCACCTAGGTACTAATGACCTGCAAATGGGGAGCCAAAGGAAGTTCAGGAAGAGTTTAGGAAATTGGGAGGGTCTCAAGCAGTAGCTACTTCTGTCACTTTCTCAGAAGTACTACCTGCGAGAGGCAAGGGAGAGCATAGAAGTGCATGCACCAGGAATATTAACTCATGGTTGAAGAACTGGTGCTGTGAGGAAGGGTTTGGATTCAGTGGTGACTGGGGACCCACCTGGAGGGATGGAGGTTTGTTCAAGCCTGACGGCCTGCATCCATCCTGGAGGGGAATCCAAGTACTCAATTTATAAGTTTAAATGCTACATTGACAAGCATTTAAACTAGCAAAGGGGGGTGGCAGGCCAGCAAGGAGGGTACCTACTTGCTCACCCCCCCACAGCTAGCAGTGGAACCAGTGAACCAGAAGAGTGGCTATCTCTGCAAAGCAGTGTGCAAAAGATGGAGATTAGTACCCAAGATGTGGATAGGCAGAAAAGGGGCAAAATTCAGCAGAAGGGCAGACAGCAAGGAGAACCAGGTATAAAGGACAACCAAGGAAGGGGCTGAAGTAGAACAGTGAAACAGTCTAGGGAGGTCAAATCATGGAAAGCCATCTGTGCAAATGCCAGAAGCCTTAGCAACAAGATGGAAGATCTGGAGGCTGTCATGATGCAGTCAGATCTGGGCATTGTGGCCATCACTGAAACCTGGTGTAATGATAACCACGACTGGGAGATGGCCATACCTGGCTACAACATATCTAGAAGAGACAGAGCAGGCAGGAAGGGAGGAGGAGGCACTGTATGTGGAAAATGACATAAGGGCCACAGAGATCCAGGAGGAGCAAATGGGGAGAGATACTGTGGGTTAAGCTGGAAAGGAAAATGGGAACAGCCATCCGACAGGTGTGGTCTATAGACCACCAGCCCAGGAGAAAGAAACAGATAGGAGTTGATGCTAGCCATCCAAAGGATGGCAGACAAGGTGAGGTAGTACTGGTTGGAGACTTCAATATTCCAGACGTGGACTGGAGCATCCAGCAGCAGCATCAACTAGGAGCAGATTTATCCTGGACTTCCTTCAGGGTGCCTTCCTCAAGCAACTGGTCATGGAACCAACTCGGCAGAAGGCAATACTGGACCTTGTGCTCACAAACAGGGACATGTGATGGGGTAACAGTGGGGAGCACCTGGGGAACAGTGACCACCAGTCATTGTGGTTTGAAATTACAGAAAGAGCAGAACCAAACCACACAAAAACACGATCCTGGATTTTAGGGGCAGACTTTGGGAAAATGGGGACATACTTGAAAGAGGCATTAAGGGAATGGGACAGGAATCAGGGTTGAGGAACAGTGGGCAGTATTTAAATGTGGATTACAAGAACAACAGAATTATGCATTAAGCAGGTTAGCAAAGGAAAAGGAAGAGAGACCATTATGGTTTTACAAAGAGGTATAAAGAAAGTGAAAGCCAAAAGATTGCATTCAGGCAATACAAAAGACACAGGCAGAGGGATAGGGATAAGTACCAGGAGAAGCAAAGGGAGGCAGGAGGTCAGAAAGGGAAGCCAAAGCTCAGACAGAAGAACACATTGCAAAATCAGTGGGTAGAGGACAAAACCGTTTACAGGTACATAAGTGAAAAAGAAAAAGACAAAGGAGGATAGTGAGACTGAAGGGAGGATTGGGGCCGTGTGGAGGAAGACAACAGTAAAGCTGACATATTGAACAGGGTATTTCTGCTCAGTCTTTACTGAGGAAGAGGAGGGTAATGGGTCTGAAGGAAGTACAAGGGTGAGAATGGTGCAGAAATGGACTGAAGTCCCTTTACACGAGAAAGGGTCCTGAAGGAACTGGAAGTAATAAGAGTTGATAAAGCAATGGGCCAGATGGGTGTACCCCAGGGTCCTTAAAGAACTAAGAGAGGTGGTGGCTGAATCTCTGGCTATCCTGTTTAGCTGATCACTGGAAACAGGGGAGGTACCCAAAGACTGGAGGACAGCAGATGTAGTCCCCTTATACAAAAGTGGGAACAAAGAGGAAGCAGGGAACTACAGACCAATCAGCCTCACCTCGGTAGTGGGGAAGATCATGGAAGCACTACTGAAGGAGAGATTGGTGGAACATCTGGTTGTCAATGGACTACATGACCCAAGGCAGCATGGTTTTACCAGGGGGAGGTCATGTCAGACCAACCTAGTTGAATTTTTTGGTTGGGTGACTAGGGAGGTGGATCAGGGGCGGGCAGTGGACATGGCCTATCTGGACTTCAGCAAGGCCTTTGACACTGTGCCACATAGAAGACTATTGCACAAACTGGGGAATATGGGTGTGGGCAGGACAGTAGTGTGGTGGGTAGATTACTGGCTGGGTGGCAGGACACAGAGGGTGGTGGTAAATGGCTGTCACTCCACAGAGGGAAGGGTGACCAGTGGGGTACCACAGGGATCAGTGCTGGGACCGGTCCTATTCAACATCTTCATCAGTGACATTACACAGGACCTAGAAGGCAGAATTTACTGTTCGCTGATGACACAAAGCTCTGTAACAGAGTAGACACACCAGAGGGTGTAGACAGAATGAGAAGGGACCTGCAGAAACCTGAAGAATGGTCAGGGGTTTGGCAGTTGAAATTCAATGCAAAGAAGTGCAAGATAATGCATATGGGCACAAAACCCTGGCACAATATATCAGTTGGGGCGAGATATAGCATGCACCGATATGAAAGGATCTTGGGGTTATCATCCTGATGACCCCAAGGTAGGGAAACAGTGTGACAAGGCAGCAGGTAAAGCAAATAGGATGCTGGGATGTATAGGTGGGCATCACCAGCAGGAAAAGGGAGGTCATAATTCCGCTTATACAAGACACTAGTGAGGCCCCACCTGGAGTACAGTGTACAGTTCTGGAGACCATACCTACGTAAGGACATAGACAGGGTAGAGAAGGTTCAGAGGAGGGCAACAAAGATGGTGCATGGATTGCATCACAAGTCCTATGAAGACAGGAATGAAAGAACTGAACATGTACTCCTGGAGGAGGGAGGAGAGAGGGATATGATAGAGACATACAAGTATCTTACAGGGAGGAACAGGGTGCAGGAAAACACTATTTTAAGCGAAAAAGATGTTCCAGGACTAGAGGGATGGATGAAGTTGGAGGAGGACGATTCAGAGGAAACATGAGGAAGAATTTCTTCACAGAGCAGGTTGGTGAACAAGTGGAACACCCTGCCAGAGGAAGTGGTGGGGCTGGAAACAATCACGGGATTTAAGAATGCATGGGATAGACATAAAGGAATTCTGGAGGTCAGGGGTATGGGGCAACAGACTTCTAGGAAAACATAAACTGAACTTACAAGCTCAAATGGGCAGACTGGGTGAGCCATAGGCCCTTATCTGCCGACACTGTCTATGTATCTATGTATCTATGTATCACTCATCTTTTAGACTCAGCATAAGTCATTCTCACCCCCTGCATCATCTTTTTGTCTTGGCTTGAGTCATTCTCACCTCATGCATTTTTGACTCAGCTTGCATCATTCCCTCCACATGTGACATGTATTTGATGGAGCAGATCTCTAGCATCATTTTGGGGAACTTTGCCATAGAGAATGCTTTTCTTGTAAGACATGGCACACAGTATTTGTCGCACCTGGATCTGATGCAAGGTGGTTGTTTGACACACCTTGCTCCCGTGTTGACAATCTGGTGGCCATAGTTAACAGAAGACTGGGTGGCCTGTACTGTAACTGGAACAATCTCACTGGGGATGCTAAATGCCTTATTGTGGCCAGCTTCATTCTGACACTTATGGATTATGGCCTCCCTATCTGTGTAGCTGCTTGTGAAACGGTGCTACAGTAAACAGAGTAAAGCTGATCTGTAATAAGGTGTGACCCTTGGTAGTTGGTGGAGATAACTGCACTCATAACTGTACCCACTCACTAACTGGCTGCCTCTACCCTGCAGAATAAAGCTCCAGACCTCTTTGCTAGCCAAAAAGGTGCCCCTGGGCCTATCATCCCCTGCTTTTACAAATTGCTTCTCCACCATCTCCAACCACTACAGAACCATGAACATGGCAGGGAATGCCCTTAAGCCTCCTTTCTGGCATAGAATTGTTTGTCATTAGAAGTATTAAATTCTGTGACTG
Source organism: Neoceratodus forsteri (assembly GCA_016271365.2). Taxonomy (NCBI): domain Eukaryota; kingdom Metazoa; phylum Chordata; order Ceratodontiformes; family Ceratodontidae; genus Neoceratodus; species Neoceratodus forsteri. Next base: position 187,314,442 of record CM028132.1, on the reverse strand, counting down.
TTTGTCAATGCAAAGATATGTGCATGTGCTGTTATACTGCATATCTTCTACAAAAGTAAGTAAATTCATTGTATAAAACCTGCAGGTTTAAACAAAAAACATCAAAAGTAGGAACATGTGATGGTCAGGGTAAAAGTCCCTTTAGGAATGCATGGTGTGGTGTTCCTCAGGCTTTGAATGATCACATAACACAGCATTGGTATTGCCCTATCTTTGACATCTCTCTCCAAGCTTCAGGTGTGCAATGTTGGGAAATTTTGCTTTGCTAAGTGCCACTTTGCTTAGTTCTTTGCCCAGCAAAGTGCTTCCACGGTGAAGTTTCTCCATAGTGGAACTTTGCTGACGAAAGTGCTGGTGAAGTGCCACCAGACATATTTTTTGTGGGGTGAAGGAACACATCCCTGGATAAGAACAATGCAAAGTGTGCACTATTTAAAGAACATGTGTTCAGTTCTAATAAATAGACAATAGACTATTTTATTTGCTGTGTTGTAGTTTGTCATAATCAGTTTCTTTGTTTATAATAAAATATTTGTTAGTGCAGTAGTGCAGTGAATCAAGTGGGTTTTCACCTTTACTGTTCAAAATGGGGCAGATTCTCCAAGGGGTGCATGTTACGCGTGGATTGCATGTAACTTGTGAGTGTACCTACACAGCCACAGACAGGTGTGGGAAATGAGGATTCAGGACCACAAGAGCACACAGGGCACCCGTCCACTTCCATGCCCTGCTGGTGCACCTGTTGGGTCAGGCCTACATGGCGGTGGTATGTGGGAGGCAGGTAGGCATCCAGTCAGATGGCCGACCTCTGTCCTGATGTGCATCCCTTGAGATGCCTGTGCCAGGGAGCCTGGGATGGCGTTTACCCTGTCCCATGTCTAACATCGGGCAAGTGCCCAAATGGCTCCCCCTGGCTTCCCTGCTGGCCCTGAGGGATGGTGCAGTGGTGTGGCAGTGGCCTGGTGCTGCCCTGCTAGCCAGTGTCCGTTGGGGGGAAAACAACATTTACAGCAGGGACCTTGGGGCATACCACAGCCCGGCACTCCATCCCGCATACGCAACAATGACAATGGCAGGGAGTGCAGGCACACCCCCAGTGCTTGGCTGTGGGATCAGGTGGGGGAATTGGGTGCGCAGGTGCCTGGTGCTCCTGTAGAGAATACTGCCAGGGGCCCGCCAGATCCACACTGAGTGGCTTTCTGACCCAAGGATTTCTACGTGCCTTACATACACAGTGCATAGGCATGGAGAATTGGCCCCATTGCTAGTATAAAAAATTTAATTTAATTCTAATATTTTGATGTCAGAAACTGCCAACTACTTAGGAGCCCAAGGTATTTCGATGAGAAACTACAGATATTTTTATTTTTCAAAAGAAATAAGTGCTTCTTTCAGCAACACATTTTTCCTTTTATATGCATGCACTATTGCGGCCCATCTGGACCTATGGATGGGATCCAGCTTAGTAAACTGGGTATAGAACTGGCTGATGGATAGGCAATAGGGGGTGGTTGTAAATGGGACTCACTCTAATGAGGGCACAGTGACAAGCAAGGTACCACAGGATTCAGTACTGGACTGGTCCACTTCAGTGTCATCATACGAGACATTACAGAAGAGCTGGAAGGGAAGGGAAGGTATGCCTCTTTACCTATGACACAAAGATCTGTAATAGTGTAGATTCTAGAAGGGCAAAGAGAATGAATATGGTGTTGGCGTTGCATCATATGTCCTATGAGGAGAGACTGAGGGATTCCAACATGCACATCCTAGAAGAGAAAAGAGCAAGAGGGGACATGGTAGAGACCTACAAGTACCTCACAAGGTGAACAGGGTGCAGAAGGTGAGTCTCTTTCAAATGAGACAAAGTACCAGGACCAGAGAGAGAGAGAGTGAAATGAATTTGAAAGGGGGAGATTACAGGATGTGAGGAAGAAGTACTTCACTGAAAGAGTGGTGGACACCTCGTGCAGTTTATTAGTGGAGGTAGTGGGAGTGAAAACAGAGGTGGTATTTAAGCATGCATGGGATGTAGTAGTAGCAGTAGTAGTAGTAGTAAAAACTTTTATTCATTCAGAAATGAATCAGAAAACTCATCTGAGACAAGCTAATTTTCATTGAGGTCCTTAGTACTAAATGCTCTAGTTACAACATAGATAATTAACAATTATTCACAATGGACAAGAAAATACAATAATTCACAGGGGACAAGAAATGCAATAAACAGTACATAGAATACATAAGGTAAAGCAACCCCTGTTTCTTGATCAAGGACTTAAAAGGTCACTATAATATATACTTAGGCATAATCAATATTACAATAATAAATGAGCGCCATATCCTTATTTAATCAGGCTGGGTCTACAATTATTTTCTTTGAAGCCCTGTGATTAAACCAGTTTTTGATCTCACCTACCTGCATATTAACATTATCTATTCTAGTAAGAAAGTAAGTAAAGTAAAACTTTATTTATATAACACCTTTCCACAACCAAGGCGCTGCACATTTAAAATACAGTATACAGATATAACATTTTTGCGGTAAAGCAATAAATATAACTATGAATTAAAATTCATCCGGGAAAGCTAAGTTAAAAAGATATGTCTTCAACTTGGTTTTAAAACTATCGCCGGTCAGGCACTCGCTTAATCAACGAGGTAGAGATTCCACAGGGAAGGTGCTGCAAAAGAAAAAGCATGGGCAACAGAAGTTTTTAAACGAACCCTGGGAATCTCTAGCAATCCTTCCTCAGTGGATCAGAGAGGACAGAGGGAGTCAGGAGATCCTGCAGGTAGCCGGGTCCCTCTTCATGTAGAGCTTTAAAGGTTAGCAAGCCAACCTTAAAAGTGATCTGCCACTGAACAGGCAGCCAGTGCAGTCCACGCAGCACAGGTGTAATATGACTCGCCCTTGATATATCAGTCAAAAGCCTGGCTGCAGCATTCTGCACTAGCTGCAGGTGACAGATATCAACCCCAGGAAGCCCAAGGTAGCAGGCATTGCAGTAGTCAAGGTGCATGGTGATGAATGCATGGATCAGTGTTGGAAGGTCATCTGGAGGAACCAGGTGTTTCACCCGAGCAATATTCCTCAGATGGTAAAATGAAGATTTAACAACGGCTGACACCTGAGATTTCAGGGTCAGGCCATCATGAAAAATGACACCCAGGTTGTGCACCCGGTCTGAGGTAGTGAGCTGAACACCATCAAGCCATAAGTCTGATGCCTTTCCAGTCCCCAAACCCACCCCGGATGACATGGGTCCACTACCAACACTTTGGTCTTGTCTGGATTCAGTCTCAGCCAGCTGGTGCTCATCCAATCTTTGATCTCGGCGAGACAGTTATTTAGCACAGAGACTGCATCAACCTGTCCGGGTAGAAAGGACATATACAGTTGAATATCATCTGCACAGCAATGAAAACTCAAACAGTATCGCCTGATGATATCTCCTAATGGCAGCATATACACTGCAAACAACATGGGTGCCAATATGGAGCCCTGCGGCACCCAGCAGGACAGGGGGAAGGCATCAGAGGAATAAATTCCAGTGACCACCCTCTGAGACCTGTCTGCAAGGAAAGATAGAAACCATTCAAGGACTGTACCCAACTGTCCACAAAGGAGCTGCAAGGACTCCAAAAGCACACCATGGTCTACAGTGTCAAATGCTGCAGAGAGATTAAGAATGACCAAGATGGTACAAGCCTTTCTATCTCTCACTATTAGGAGGTCATTCAATACTTGGACAAGTGCAGTCTCGGTACTGTGTCTCTTCCTAAATCCAGACTGGAGAGCTTCATAGATATTGTGGGTCACATGGTGATCATCCAGTTGCAATACAACCACCTTCTCAACAACTTTACCCACAAAAGGCAGGTTAGAGACAGGCCAGTAGTTAGCTGGACAGTCATGATCCAAGGAGGATTTTTTAAGAAGTGGTCATATGACCACCTGCTTGAGGTGATCAGGGAAGTCCCTCCCATCTAAGGAACTCCAGACAATTTCAGCTAGGATTGGGCAGATAACATCTATACAACCCACTAATAGGGTAGTAGGGCCCGGATCCAAACTACAACTGGTTGGGCTCAAAGTCTGGATGATCTTCACAATGTCTGTGAATTCTGGCTGGCTAAACTCCATCCAGACAGACCAAATGCTCCCCATCTCCCACCAACCTCCGCAATCCCTTGAAGGGAGAACCAAGCCGATACCAGACCGGACCAAGCTGATAAAGCGTTAAAGTATTCCAGATGTGTGGCCCTTATAAAAAAATGAGATCCACCAAGGTCAGATTTACATCCTGGAAGTAAGTATTCTACCCCATCAGCCAATCTTAGCCCTTTTTTTATTTTCCTAAATTGAAGTCTGTCCGTAATGTAGTTTGGGACCCCACACCTAAAACACTTAACTATGCACAATAATACATGCAGACATCTTCTATCACTTAAACTCAACCAGTCCAATGATTTGTAAAGTTCATATCTATGTGTTCTAATGGGAACATTAAGAATGAACTGGGCCAGTTTACTGTAAATTGTGTCTAATTTAACTAGCAATGTGGAAGATGCCCCAAAGACAAAGAGTCCCCCAAATCCAGCTAAAGAAACACTACAGTATTAACTACATTTCCTGACTGCTTCAGTCATACAATGTCTTATGCGGTACAATACTCTATGGGTAGAAAAGAATCTTTGTAGGAAAGTTGGGAGAGTAACATAGAAACATAGACTGACGGCAGATAAGGACCGCTTGGCTCACCTAGTCTGCCCATTTCCCTACCTACAGGATAAGCCCCAGATCCTAGTTAACCAACAGCCTATTTCTTCTTACCCCCTACAAGAATTGCCTTATGTCTGCCCCATGCATTCTTGACTGCTCCCACAGTTTTAGACCCCACAACCTCCTCAGGAAGGCTGTTCCATGCATCCATTACCTTCTCTGTGAAAAAATACTTCCTCACATTGCTCCTGAACTGCCCCCCACCCCCGTCTTTAAATTGTGTCCCCTTGTTCTTGCACATTTCTTTTTCTGAAAGATGCTACCGTCTTGGACTTTACTGATTCCACTGAGGTACTTAAAAGTTTCTATCATGTCCTCCCTCTCCTTCCTTTCCTCAAGGGTATACATATTAAGCTCCTTTAGTCTCTCCTCGTATGGCTTCTCTTGCAGACCCCACACCATTTTAGTTGCCCTCCTCTGGACTGCCTCTATCCTGTCTATGTCCTTGCAGAGATGGGGTCTCCAGAACTGGATGCAGTACTCCAGATAGGGTCTCACCAACTGTCTGTATAAAGGGATAACAACTTCCTGTTTTCTGCTGGTGATGCCTCTCCCTATGCATCCCAGTATACCCCCAGCCCTCCCTACTGCTCTCTCACATTTCTTGCTAACCTTAAGGTCATCTGATTTGATTACCCCATGGTCCCTTTCCTTTTTTGTTGTTGTTACTACCTCCCCCCCCATTGTGTAATCTTCCCCTGGATTTTTGTTTCCCAGGTGCATTATTTTGCACTTCTTTGCATTGAATCCTAGCTGCCATACTTCCAACCATTCCTCTAACTGTGCCAAGTACCTTCTCATCCTTTCCACGCCTCCTTGTGTATCAACCCTGTTGCAGACCTTTGTGTCATTGGCAAAGAGCCATGCTTTTCCTTCCATTCCCTCTGCAATGTCACTTATAAAGACGTCAAAAAGGACTGGACCCAGTACTGAACCCTGCGGTACCCCACTAGTAACCCCTCTTTCTTCAGAGTTGACTCCATTCACAATTACCTTCTGTGTCCTGTTGTCCAGCCAATGTTTTACCCAGGCTACCACTCTGGGACCCACTCCCAGGCTGGTTAATTTGACTATTAATCTTTTATGTGAGACTGTGTCAAATGCCTTGCTAAAGTCTAGGTAGGCCATGTCCACAGCCCCTCTCTGGTCTACTACTTTGGTCACCCAGTCAAAGAAATCAATTAGATTCATCTGACATGACCTTCCCGCTGTGAACCCATGCTGCCTTGGGTCCTGTGCCCCACTGGCTTCTAGGTACTCAACAATTCTTTCCTTCAGAAGTGATTCCATCACTATCCTTACCACAGAGGTCAAACTGACAGGTCTGTAGTTTCCTGCCTCTGTCTTGGTCCCACTTTTGTGAAGGGGAATCACATCTGCTTTCCTACAGTCCTCAGGTACCACACCATCCTCCCATGATTTGTTAAAAAGGGTAGTCAGTGGTTTCACTAGTTCTCCCCTTAATTATTTTAGCATTCTGGGGTGAATTCCATCAGGCCCCATTGCTTTGTCCACCTTCAGTTTCAGGAGTTCTTTCAGAACCCTTTCTTCTGTGAAAGGACTGGGATCGACCCCCCTATCAAGAGTGCTTCTGTTAATTGGATTTGGCACCTTCCCCCCTCTTTTGTGAATACTGAGCAGAAATATTCGTTCAGTATCCCTGCTTTTTCATTGTCCCTCCTGCCCATCCACCGTTCATTCTATTCAGCCTCACTATCCCTTCCTTTGTCTTTCTACGCTTCCTGATGTACCTATAAAAGGTTTTATCCCCCTTCTTAACCGAGTTGGCTATCTTTTCCTCAGTTTGGGCTTTTGCTAGTCTGACTTCCCTCCCTGCTTCCTTGTGCCTTAACTGGTACAGCTCTCTGTCCTGTTCCTTCTGTGTTTCCTTATACTTCCTGAATGCTATCTTTTTCTCCCTGACTTTCCCTGCCACCTCTTTTGAGAACCATAGTGGACTTTTCTTTCATTTTGATTTGTTTATTTGCTTCACACAAAGGCTTGTTGCCTCTGTGATGGCAGTTTTGATGATTCCCCATGGTTGTTCCACCCCTTCTTCTAGCCTATTTGCTAGTGCTTTTCTGAGGCACTCTCCCATCTTGCCAAAGTCAGCCCTCCTGAAGTCCAGTACCCTCACTTTTTTATGGCTTAACTCTGTAGCCGAGTTTAATGTGAACCACACTGTTTGATGGTGACTTGTTCCCAGATGGCAACCCACTTCTAGATCTGAAATCCTCTCACTGTCCTCATTTCAGAGTATGACGTCTAAGATTGCTCCCTCATGAGTGGGTTCCTAAACTAGCTGTCCGAGGCATGCCACCTGTAGGGCATTGAGAATGGCCCTGCTCTTGGATGTGGCTACAGCAAATGTGCTCCAGTTAACATCTGGCATATTCAGGTCTCCCATCAACAGTATCTCCCCTTTCTCTGCCATCCTAAGAATGCCTTCTATCATATCCTTGTCCATTCCCTCCCCCTGACATGGGGATCTGTACACAACCCCTGTGTGGATTGTGGTGCCATTTCCAGTCTCTAAGGTGACCCACAGTGCCGCCTCTTCTCCCTGTTTACCCTTTTTTGTTCAGTTGCTTTTATCCCTTCCTTTACATAGACAGCTACTCCTCCCCATCTTCTCCCCTCCCTGTCTCTCCTGTAGGTTATGTACCCTGGTATATTAACATCCCAGTCATGGTTCTCTGTGTACCATGTTTCTGTGACTGCTATGCTATCCAGACATCCCTCTTCCATCAAGGCCACCAGTTCAGGGAGCTTGTTGCCCAGACTACGGGCATTGGTACTCATTACCCTTCATTTCTTGATGGCCTTACTCTTTTTTGCCCCATCCCTGTCCTTCTTGCCTTTGTCACTTTCTCCATTTACCCCTTCCCTTCTCCCTATCGACATTTCTATGTTGGAGTTTACCATACTTACTACCGTGACTTTTGTGGGGGGGCTAGGATTTCCCTGCTCCTTTCCAGTGCCTCCCCCCTTGGCTAGTTTAAATGCTTGCCAATTATGCATTTAAACCTATCACCTAGGATCCTGGTTCCCCTCCTGGACAGATGCAGTCTATCATGCCAGTATGGGCTTGCATCACTCCAGGTAGACCCCCAGTCCCCAATGAAGCCAAATCCCTGAGCTCTGCACCAGTTTTTCAACTGCTGATTGAATCCCATGGTGTAGAGCACCCTAGCCTCTCCTACGCCATAGACAGACAGCACCTCCGAGAAGGTTACCGTGCGTGCTACTTGTCTAAGGCCCCTCTCCAATTTCACAAACTCTTTCTCCACTGCTCTGATTCCTTTCTTAGCCAGGTCAATTTTCCCTAGGTGACAATGACATCCAGCTTCCTCCCCTGAGTGGCTGCTCTGGCAATCCTGAGGATTCACTCCCTGTCCCTCCAAGCCATGGTGCCAGGCAGGCACCTTACCTCCCTCCATCTCCCCTTCCTCCCCCAGTTCTACCTTTCTAACAATGGAGTCCCCCACCAGGAGTTGTTTCCTTCCCCTGTGGGGTCCCATGCCACTCTCCTGTTGGTCTCCTTTGTGGAGGTTGCCAGCATACTCCTTGGTCTCCATTGCGGGTGCCTCCATAGAGGAACCACACTTTGCCAGAATGGCATAAGAATTGTAGAGAAGTACAACTGGAGGGATGCACCTCTGTTCCACCACCCTCACCCTCCCTGAGCCCACTGTGGTCCAACTGCTCCTCTTTCTTGGCAACCTCTGAGGCAATGGCAGTGGCCCTGGTGGTCCCTGGATGGAAGAGGAGGTCCCAGAAATCCTGGCCAAATCAGTCTGGAGATGAGCAGCCTCCCCCCTCAGCCCAGAGAGGTGCCTGCAGATGGGACAACACCACATCCTCCAGAATGTCTCCCGGAAGACTGCTGCTCCACAGCCACTGCACTGCACCACTCCCATGATGTCTTATTTCTGGCCCCTTCACTATTGTTTGGAATCCTTACTCTTTCCGCTTTTTTTTTGTTTGTTTTTTCCTTTCTTCTCTCGCTACTTACTTACTGCTACTGTGCCCTTTAAGCTCCTGATTGTCCAGTTCTGAGACAAGAAGATCCTATATGTCTCAGTAGACCTCTTACTTAATCAGATGCAGGCCTCCAGCAGCTAGAGGGGGCTGGAGAGCTACTCTTGCCCTTCTAGGATGGTGTGTCTTTTGTGGCTCTGTGATCACTCACTTCCTGCTCCCAAACAGGAAGTTCCTGTTGTCAGTCAAATCCTGTGCCTATGAGAGTAGAACTAGCTTTGGGTGGGAGGGTGGAGGGGCTGGAAGGAGGGCAATATAGTCCCGGTTGAGAAGTCCAGCCACACAGCACTCCTTCCTCCTGGTGTCCTCTGCTAAGCTACTGGCAGAATCTTTCTAAGGCAGTGTTTATATCTAGCTTCCTTCTAGCTAAGCCACTCCCCCTACTTACTAGATCTTTCTACAAGTAATTAAATTGCACAGCTATCAAGCCCCTTTAGCCGCCTGAGATTTACACCTAGATAACTGTTCAGACAATCATTCACTACAGCTAACTCAAACACACTATTTTTTTTTTGTTTGTTTGTTTGTTTTGTACCCTAAATTAAAGGTCCCAGTAGAAGAGTTCTACTTCTTTAGTCCCAGCAGAGTTTCAGTCACACAGCACTCCTTCCTCCTGGTGTCCTCTGCCAAACTTCAGATAGGGTCTGTGGTGACAGTATAGGCAGGGACAAACTGGGCAGACTGTGTGGCCAAAGCAGTCTTTATCTGCCAACAGATTCTGTTTCTATTTGTATGATTTTACAGTGTTTATGTTCGCCCTGCGTGCATGCACAAGTGAACATCTTGATATGAGAGTGCCTTTTGAAGGGTGTGACACTGTCAGTCCAATGCAGAGTGGTCTGCAAGGGGCATGTCAGTGCCACACCAATAATCAGCCAGGCTGATCATGACACAGCTTTGGCTTGCTGGGTGGAAACATCCTGTACTCGAAAAGAAAAAGCCAACCCAATCATGAGTCAGCTCTTTCCTTGGATGTACACCACCCAGCCCAGCAAGCAGAGCTGATCTGTCATGAGCAGTCTGCTGAGGAATTTCAAACATCCAGGAAGAGCCTGCCTGTTGCAGATGCCAGCTGTAACACAGAAAACTGTCCATCGATGTCTGTTGCTGGTGCCCCTGTAACTGTTCCCCCATCCCTGGGTCTCTGCTACCAAACCCTCACACTAGTTATCTCCCAGCTGTCTGATTTCAAACCAGTAAACAACACCTGGGACAACAGCACACTTCCCCCAAACAGTGGCAATTCCTCGGGTATTACTCAACTCCAGCCAAAATCCAGCAGGGGTTCTTCAGTGCTTCAGTGTTCAGTGATTCTTCAGTGCTCAGTACTTTCCACAAGCCTTAATCCACACTTGATTCTTCGTGCCAGCAAATGCCGACATCTATCCAAAACAAAAAGAGCAAACGCTTTTTTTCAAGGTAATATCTTGGCATGGTGAATGAATCAAGACTAAAAACTGGTTCTATTATAAAGGCATAGATGGCATACCATATATTGAATAAGCTAAGCCCAAGTACATAACAGGAGCTCTGCTCTCTGCTCCCAAGGAGTTCAAATAAAGGGACACTGTCAGCTTGTCAGTGCAACCCCTGGTCACCTGTGACCAGCCCACCCTAAGGTACAGAACTCCCAATCAACTCTGCCGAATGTCCCCACATGCAGAACAACTCACCATCCTACCCCTTAAGTCACTTTCTCCCAATATGGACAGACTGAGCATTCCGTGCAAACTCTGCCATAGAAAGCAGACACCTTCCATGGATGTGTGTCTCCAAGTAGCTGTGGCTCGAGTTGCATGGAGCTCTCCTGATTTCAGGACTATCACTGCTCTCCCGGTCACCCCTTACCCACACAAAATGAGGAGCCATATTTTTAAAGCAAAGATCTCTGTTCAGGCTGCTGCCCCTGTAACTGTCCAGCACACAGACTCTCGCTCTCAGCACCCTCCACCCCACCCACACCCCCACAAACAAAACACTGACACCGTGGGTGCCCAATCCCCCAGTGTTGCTGTCACCATATGAAACAAAGAAAAGTGTCATCTTTTTTTTTAACCCTGCAAAAAAGGAAACCATCCATCAATGTCTGTTACACCATTAGTCCCCTCACCCAACCCTCCCACTCATCACCCACTTCCCCACCCCCCCAGCACTCTCCAGGGTCATATAGACCAATTTCCCTAATAAATGCCAATGCCAAAATTATTGCAAGGATTCTTACCACCAGGTTGGAGGGGTTATTGCCCTCCATTATCCATGCAAATCAGAATGGTTTTATTAAAGGGCATAATTTAAAAACTAATATCCTATTCACGCTGAATATACTGGATAAAAATAAGGATAAAGATCTATCTTAACTGATATTAGATGCAGAAAAAGCATTTGACCGCATTGAATGGAATTATATTAAAAAACTTATTTCTACATTTGGGTTCGGTTCAGACTTTAGTAGATGGATATCAGTACTCTACTCCAACTTGGTGACAAGAGCCAAAACAAATAAAAATATGTCATCATGCATAAAACTACAGCGTGGCACACATTTAGTCTGCCCACTACCACTTCTAATATTTGCAGTGGCAGTGGAACCATTAGCACTTACCATTCAACAAAATAACCAATACCAAGGCATTAATATTCAAGCTACTGAACATCGTGTCAGCCTCTATGTCGATGATGCCTTTCTATTCACCACGAATATGAATGAAAACTATCATATCTTAGCAATGTTGGACAAATTTTGCTCAATTTTGGGATTCAAAATAAACTGGAGCAAATCTGAAATCATGAAATCAGCATTGCATCAACATCCTTTCAATCCAGCAAACAATTGCCTGATACAAAAAGTTATTAAAATAAAATATCTAGGCATCATGATCATTATAGATCAGGATCTTAAACATCTGTTTTCACTTAATTTTGAACCTCTGTTGAATAAAGAAAGATGAACTAACACACTTGCAATCTCTACCATTAACATTAATAGGATGGGTTAATATGATAAAAATGAACACTCTCCCTAATTTTCTATTTCTGTTTCAAAATGTTCCCATAAAACTTTCAGAAGAAACTATAATCAAAAAAATCCTGTGGAAGGGGAAGAAACCACGCCTGAAGCTCTCTAAACTATGAGCATTAACTACTAAAGGGGTCTATATTTACACTGTTTTAGGAGATACTGTCAAGCAGTGAATTTGGCTGCCATGCATGATTGGTTTCAATCATCCCCTTCAGACCCAGTCACACAAATGGAAACCACATGGTTTCCATATAAAGTCATGAAACACATTTTGTATGTTTTCATTCATTCATTGTAGAATTTATTCTTTGACTTAAAAGTCATCAACAGGTACAGATTTTACAAAATAAATACAAATTTTACAAAATAAATACAGGCACTTACATATGTTTAAAAATGGACATTTACATGTGTATATTTTAAAAAGTACATTTTAAAACATTAATAAAATCTGTAGAAACAGATTATGTTCAGTTCCCATTTGTATTCAATATTTTGTTTCTAGAATTAGGAGTCTAATAAACTCTTATCTATTTTACTTTTAACCTTATTTATAGCTGCAAAAAACTTGGCCAGTCTTTAAATAGTCGAAGTATCCACAGTGTGCATCAAAACTGAAGTCAAAGTCGATGTGTCTATATCTGAGGTACAGCTTAAAAATGGTTTTAGCCAGTATGTGCTTTCCTTGCATATCCAAGAACAACTCCACATTATGTGGTGAAGGTCCTCTATCCCACTCACAGAGCACATACAATTATCTGTCCCTTGGGGTAGTCTATTATGATGGTATTTCAACACATTACTAGAAAATCTTTCAAATGTATACATAATAAATGTCCCTGTGTTGACTGGGATCAGTTAAAATGTCAAGGTAGGATGTCATTTCAAAATAGGAATCTGACCTGAAACATAGCTGTGAAAGTAAATAGCGCATGTAGTGTCTCATGCAGGCACCAATGCCACCAGTGGCAAACATCACTATGACCCACCTGCACCAGCAAATCCCCCCATGGGCCAGTAGTTGCAGGCCCTACTTGAGCAGCCATGCCCAGTACAGTGGCCCCCCACCCCACCCCAGATCACCAGACCATGCCAACCCTGCACCCCGGTGGTCCAGTTTCCCCCCAGGACAGTGTTCCACCTCCCCATCAGAGGCAGACATTCCCTGCCCACCTTCCTCAACAGAGGCAGACGTTCAGGTGTCCATCATGTTCCAGCCATTATTTTCCTTATGCTGTTCCTTGTACCCATGGCCCACTCCTGCTGGTTTACACTGTTACCTGGTCCCATTCCATCACTCTGGCAGCTTCTGCACCACTGCTGTGTCCTCTCCATCCCATCCCAGTTCATGCATGGCTGACCATGCAGCTCATAACATGTTCTGTGCCCAAACCTGTACCACTGCCCTGTCAGCTTCTACTCCACCTCTCAGGTCTTCTCTGTCCCACATCTCATACATGCACTGCAAGTGTGGCCTTCTTTTTAACTAGCTTCCCAACAGCTGTCTGCACTTTGGCTGTGTCCATACTCTTGTCAAGCCAATTAAGCTTTTTGTACCCTATATACTGTAGGTAAGCCAATTGAGGCAGTGTGGTGTAGAGTAGGGACCCAGCTGATGGGAGGTCCACCTCAATGCTAGTAGTTGGGTGATTTCACATCAGTGAATACCAAGAGACCCCCCACTCCATTTGTAACTATAACAGTAAGTTGCCATTATTGGTTAGTATTGTTGTTGTGTGTTTTTTTGGTGGGGATAGGGTGTGCTCTGATCTTTTGTTGTCTGTTACAGTAAGCCACTTCAGAAGCACTCCTTGGTTTAAATTGCAATTAGCAGTATGTGTATCAGCTAGGGTGAGAAGTTATTTGTTTGTTTTTGTGTTGAACTAAACATAGAAGTGTGGCTTTCTTTTTAACTAGCTCCCCAACAGCTGCCTGCACTTTGGCTGTGTCCATACTCTTGTCATGACAATTAGGCTTTTTGCACCCTATATAGGTAAGCCAATTGAGGCAGAGCAGTGTAGAGTAGGGACCCAGCTGATGGGAGGTTCACCTCTATGCTGGTAGCTGGGTGATTTCACATCAGTGAATACCAAGAGACCCCCCACTCCATTTACAACTATAACAGTAAGTTGCCATTATTGGTTAATATTGTTGTTGTGTTTTTTGGGGGGGAGACAGGGTGTGCTGTGATCTTTTGTAGTCTATGAGCTGCAATGGTGCGGTGCACATCATTCATCAGGGATGATGTTCTGACCATGTTTTATTTTCTCTGTTGCGATGTTGTTTCCTGCGTTGTTCTTTCCGCTGTATTATCTCTGCAATATTCTATCTGCAATGTTCTTGGCCGGATCCCAAAATAGTAATTATTTGTTGCAAACCATTTTGAATATGCTGATTTACTAATATGATTCATGTCCATATTACACCAATATTTATTAATTTTATTAGAAATATATATCTTATACTTTGTGCTGATCATAATTCCTTTGATTGCATATGTTTTTAAAGCATGATGATTATATTTCTCTAATAATTTTAGAATTCTAGAATACTAAAAATTATCGATGTAGCCTAATTTATACCATTCTTGTTTTTCTTGTACACTAAGTCTAGTTACTCTATTAGATTCAAGCCTTGTCAACCTTACCTAAAAGTTTAATTTTCTAATTTCAACTCTAGCGTTTATGTTTGCCAAACCTAATTCAGACCTAATATATGAGATGAGGCATGAGGGACCCAGCCCCAATACTTTCCATATCATTTTATTTAGTGGGATAGTAAGGTGTTCCCTATTATTGATATCCTATATTTCTGAGCCATAGAGCAGTTGAGCCTGATGTGTTGCATCAATTCTCTTCACCAAGGGCCTTATACTAGACCCCCCATATCTAAAATTTAATTTTGCTGTACCAAGTGCTGTTTTTTCAAGGATTCTAGAGTCTTTATATAGTGGTCATTCCATGATATATTTGCACTGAACACAACATCTAAATAAGTATAAGTTTGGACAACCTCGACCCTGTGAGAGCCCAGAGTCCAAATTTCCTTGTTCTGATCTTTTCCAGGTTTATTCTGTCTGAATATAACAATCTTTGTTTTTGAGATATTTATTTTTAACTGTAGTTCTGATGCGCTTGTATTTATATAGTCTAATTTATTTTGAAGGCCTTTTTTTGATAAAGAAAAAAGAACTAAATCATCCACATAAGAGAGAGCTGTGCAATTTTGTTCTTTGATCTTAAATGAATCAACGTTTATTAATTCAAAATCTCTCAACATTTTGTCCATGTAAAGCACAAATAATACTTGGACAAGTATGCACCCTTGTCTGACTCCTTTATTTATATTGAATAAAGAAGATAGTTGACCACCTGAACCTAACCATATTTTAACCCAGTTATCAGAATATAATTTGTAAATAATATATGCAAGTGCCTTATCAATAGTTTTTTCAAGCATTTGTATCCAAAGTGTCCTTCATGAAATAGCATCAAATGCCATAGAGAAGTCTATGAAAGCTGCATAGAGTTTTTGTTTTCTCAGTTTTACATATTTTTCAATTAAGTGATGTATGATAATAATATTGTCCAAAGTGGAACAGTCTGATCTAAATCCTACTTGAACGGGGGATATCCCTCCTCGTTGGTTTATTTGCAGGTTCAGTGTTTCCAAAATAACTTTTTCAGAATATTTTTAAGTTCACATCTAATAAATTAATTGGCCAATACATAGCTGGATTTGCCCTATCTCCTTTTTTATGGAGGGGATAATATTTGTCCCTTTCCAGGATGAAGGTTAACTTGAATCTCTTACACACGTATTATAAAAGATTGTTAGAATTTTACACCATAATCCAGTGTAACAATGAAAGACTTCAGTAAGAATACAATCTGGGCCTGGTGCCTTGTGTAATTTTAAATATTGATTGCTCTGTAAACTTCTTCAAACGTAATTGGTGCAAATGTATTATCATTATTAGCCTCTGGCAGAAAAGTAGTATCAGCTAATGGATCATAAAATAGCTGCTGAAAACATTTTATCTTCACTGATTCCGAGATACAAGTGTCCACAAAATCACTACAATTATTAGTCCCTTTGACCACTAGTAACCAACATTTCTTACCATCTTTGGTCACTACTATGTTTAACATCTTATCCCACTTTAATTTATGATATATTATTTTTTTCTCTTTTATGAGAGCTTTATATTCTTTTGTTTTATTGTATATTTCTCTAACAGTTTATTGTTATTTTTTTATATTGCCTGTATAGTTTTCTTAACTTAGTTTTAAATGCTATACAGTCCTTATCAAACCAGCTGTCCTTATTTTTGTGCTTTCTATTAACTGCGACTGTAATTTCTAGTTTGTTTTTTATTTGTTCAAATAAAGTATTAAGATTGTTCATCAAGTACTCTAAGCTGCAATTTTCCAACCATTTAACATCTTGATGTAAAATAGAGCCTTACAATAATTCAATGATAATTGCTTCTGAGTTGTGATTCCATACCAACTTTTTTATTGATCTAATTTCTGAATAAAAGCAAACTTCCGGTTGTAGTCTTTGCATGCCTATATTCAGAATGCAACTTTTTAGTATTACTGGAAAGTGATCGCTTTCAGAACTAGTCAATATTATTAAGTTTCCCCAGTAATCAATTGGGCCAGATCACAGAACAAAATCTGTTAGTGAAGATCCTTTTGACGAGATACTGTATAAGAATAATCTCCTAATTTATCACCTTCTAGCCTACCATTGTGGATAAATATTATGTTCTTTTACAATCTTAATCAATTCAGTGCCAGAGTTATTAATTTTTACATCTCTAGTCTTTCTTATGGGCATAGTAGATAATTTGTTTGTAAGAGTGTAATAAGCGTTATTAAACCATCGTATTGTTTTATTCTGGCATTACAATCCCTTACAATTAATAATTATGTATCTAAGTATTTATACATTAGCTCCCCTATTACTGAATTTAAGTTTGTCCATGCTCCAGGATGAAAGAACCAATAGTTCTCTGGGGGAATGTACCCATTAATTAATATAAAACTTTGACTTCCACTGTACAAGTAATTATTTACAAAAGTAGACATGGTCTGTATATAAGCCATGTGTTTAAAAGTACCTATCTTAATAAAGGTAGCTCCCCCAGAACATCTTCCTAACCTCTGTGTTTTAACTCCTGTAACTTGAAACACTTCATAGCCATTAATATTTATACAGTCATCACTTCTGTGCCATGTTTCTTTAAAACATAAAATATCAAACTTCTGTCAGAAAATTTATTCAGCAAACCCGCTGCATTCCAAGTTAATAATACTAAACCATCTTTACAAAGGTTTCTGAAGTGTGATCTTCTTCCCTTTGTTCACTCAAACTAGATTCATCACCTATTAAAATTGACCATCATTTATCATACCCGGCCAACGCATAGAATCTATTCAGTGCCAATAATATATCCCTTTCTCCTTGGCCATATGGAATTTCTGAGTTATGTTGATTGTCAAGCAATTCAGTATCAACCAGATACAGCCCCACTGAATCAAGGATATTTGTTTTTTGAAGAATTAGGTCAGCTACACATCTATTTTTAACTAATATATTAATTTGATTTTCAGGACCCATTTTTTGTGCAGATATGATGCCCATTTTTCCTAATTCTATCTGTAGGAAGTTCCTTAAGAGGTTGCAAATGGCAACAATAAGTTTAAATCCATTTTCTTTTCTCATTTGACTCATAGCAAATAGACTTAAGCATACTTCCTTATTAACAACCGTTTCTGTTTTGCATTCTTAATTGAAAAATGTATATTTGGATAAGTAATTGAAATGTCTCTACTTTGAATTTTAAAGCCATTTGCCCATACATAATTAGCAAATCTTGGAGAGAAAAAAAGAACATCAACCAATGTGGCTGCTTCAGTTGTTATAAATCTGATTTCAGCTATTTCATCATTGCTGATTTCTAGATCTAGATCATTGTTCACAGTCTGGATAAATTGCTTTGTTTTGGTAAAATGGTTCTCATTGTCCTGTGGTATCTAATTCAGGGGCTTCATGAACCTAACAATGGGATAAGGGGTGTTATTATTGCTTTCTCTTATTTTATCAACAGATGTTTTACTGTTAGGTAAATTATCTATTGCTTTGCTCTGTTGTTTAAAGAGATCAACCTACTGTATAAATCATCATTTTTACTTATCGCCCTTTAGGAAGATTCTTGAAGCCAATTTGTTGGTTTAATTGCCCAATCTCAAGTTCTAAATTGCTCAAGTGTGAAAAGAATGGACATTGCATCAATTGCACCTTTTCCTTATTAGGTACTTCCAAATGTTCAAATGATTTGCATCCAATATAATATCTAGTTCATATGATTTGTATCCAATATAATATTTATCTTCAGAGGGTCATTGCCTGATTCAGTAACCAATTTCTCCAAAGTCAATTTAATAACTTGTTTCCTTTTCAATTTATTTTTCTTTTATTGCTTTTTTTCTTTTTACTCTTAGTTCTCCTCATTTTTGTCCCTTTCATTGATTCATTCCTTTTTTCTGAACTATCTGCAATTTGTATTGAACTAAAGTCGGGTCATTTTTGTTCCCTTGTTTCTTCTATTTCATGGTATATGACCACAGAATCACTATTTCTTGTGTAGTGAGTCTGCTTAAGACTTTGTCCAATTTATCCATATTTATGGCAATGTCAGCCTTAATTGATTCCATGATATCGTTATTAATTATCAATTGCTCCTATATCAACACATTAGCAGAGTGTTGATTTGTTAATGTTTAAATTAAATCCTCACTGAGACAACTCAGGTGATATCCATAATTATTTAGTACTGGTGGATCACAATCATTATTCTGTAATTGTAGCTGACATTTTTTATAAATGGACTTATTTTTTACTGATTTTCACAGTCTTTAAGACCTGATATAATATTTAGCAAATCCTCATTAACTTCTCCTAAAGTTGTCCATTCTCTATTATAGTCCCTGTTGTGACTCGGACTATTATTTCAAAGCATAGGCATGGCTTCCAAATCTTGTGAAGTTATGCTGTCATGCAAACCTAATGATACTACAGTGCAGTTTTGGCCTGATTTGACCTGCCTATTATTCCCATTAGTAACAGATTTCAGATTCTCAAATATCTCTTCAGATCTCACATGGAGAGAGGACGTTAACTGATCTGGGGAGGGAGGGGGAGTATTACTAGTTCTAGATCTAGGTGTCAATGTTTTGTTCACCGAAGTTTCTATACTTCTTATTAAATGTTCCGTTATTTTAAATTGTCTTGTCTGTCTTACTTTCTTACTACTCTGATACTCAGGCATAAGTGGAGAAATGTTGGGATCTTGTAGGCTTTGCAAAAGAGTATTCACCATTGTACTAAAGAAAATGCGTATGTAATTCCTACTATAAACATGCCTAACAATTCACACTTACAACTAAAAATAGGCAAAAGAGATTTCTAAGGTGTTTAAATAAATCTAGAGTAAAAGTCCATAAATACAGTACTTCACAGGCTTTGAGATCAACATTCTCACCTACTCAGTGTAAAATTCTGCCTGAATGATGACTTTCTGGGCAGAAATAGCAGTTCCAAAACTTTTACCCAGGTTTTCAGAAGGTGAGCTCGGCCTTAATTCTTCCAATTTATCAGGATCCGAGTGTCATGTACCCACCAATTCCTTCTTATTCTTCCCTTGCTTAAAAGTCCACTGAAGGAATTCAAATGAAGTAAAAGAGAAGTTTGCTGAACTATTAATAAGAAAAAAATAAGAAAAAAGAGAGTAGTACTCAAATCAAAATTACCCACTATTCTATTAATTTATAATTTCTATTTGAGCATTTGCCTCATGGCTCCCATAAATAAACAGAGTAAAAAATGTCCTACATAAAGGCAATGCTACTTTTAGTAGCTATGACACAATCACCGGTAACATTTTGTACTTATGCCATAATGAGTCTGTAGAGGTTCAAAAACCCAAACGGGTAAAAGAAAAGTGTTGAGTTTGACTGGGCATAATCGCTACTAAATAGCAACACCTTCCTGCCTGTATAACCAAAAAAAGATAAAATATGCCTTTTCCAATTTTTATCGGCGTGATAAAAGCAAATATATGAGCACTATGTCAATTGATAGCAACACTCTTACAGGTCTTGCAATGGCGATCTGATCAGCGAACGCCCACACATGAGCTTTAAGTCTACTGTCACATGACTTTTTCATGCAGAATTTAAAATCAAAAAGATAGACTTAAAATACTAAATAAAAAAAACAGTCATATAACCCAATTGATCTGCAGAATCCCCTTTTTTATACTAGGGTTTACTTAATACTATTTTTGGCAGAAAGAGAGGTTTAAATATTAAATCTACACATGTAAAACAGGCACACGCTTAGTATAGCTTGATGCTATTTTTCTCAGATTTTAAGGTAAATAAAAGTAAAACTAGGCCTTAAGACTGTTTACAGGCAAGCATTCAGTGCAGGCACTGTTTAAATGCTAGCACAACCAGATGTTGTTTTAAAAAGGAAAAGATCTTTCAACAATTTTGTTCATCAGTTTGAACTGAGCCAAGATGGTACCACACTTAATAAAATGAAAAGGTGACAGACGAAGATTGGAAGTAGATAAAAATAAAGAGTGTTCTTGGATGTGAATCCTCCAATATCTCTCATTTACAGGTAGACAGCCATTCAGTTCCAAAAAGTCAATCCACATTCCAAGCTGTGCATCTTCTACTCCTGATGGCACCCCGCGGTGCGTCCGTCTTCACCCCCTCTGGGCAGGCTACACCACTGACTGCACTCCAAGCCTGCAAAGAGAGAGAATACAGCAGAAGGGGAGAGTGCTCAGTAAAACTGAGCTGTACAAGATGGCCCAGAAAGAATTGTACAGTATTAAAGGTATGGAATTAAGGCAATGGTGGCATATCTTACATAATATAAAAAAAAATCACCTTTTACAATTCCTGCTTCCTTCATTACTCCACAGCATGGTAGCATGCAGCAGCTCCTACTTCCAGTACAGGTTACATGTTGAAAATACTTAGATTTACATTGTGATTTACCCTGTTTCTGGAAAAAAAGAGTCTTTGTTCAGTTTTTGTATCCTCCCACCAAATGGTAGGATCATCACCACATTTTGTATTCAAATAATGTCTATAAAAACCTATCTATCTGCACTCAAACATCTCTGACTATCTGACACAAATGATGGAAAAACTTTAAAGGTCAACCAAAGAGCTTCATCCATTCTCCTACATTCCTAAATATGCATTTTATCCAATCTTTAACAAATCAAGTATTTAAGATATGGTACAACAAAGACATATAGGATATGGGACATTTAATTAAAAATAATACATGTGTTGAATTCAGTACTCTGAAACAAGCATATGATTTACCAAATCAGCACTTTTACACCTATTTACAAATCAGGGATTTCATTAAAAAAAGTTATTGGTAAAAATAATCCAGTATTGGAGGATATACAATACACATTATTTCTAAAACCCCAAAGGGCAACATTTCTGCCATATATGCACGGTTGGATAATCAGAAAAATGGATATATTAATCAATTACAACATAAATGGATGGAAAAATTAAGCATGACCATCACCGACCTTCAATGGACATCCATAATTAATACTAAAAATATGGGGCAAAGATCAGTACACCTTCAACAAATCCATTCTAATATAATACAAAGGGTTTACTTTACTCCTCGTAGACTTAATCAGTTCAGTTCAGAGATATCTGATAAATGTCCGAGATGTTTCACAAATACTGGGACACTTGCACATATACTGATTACATCTTCAAAACTGGACACGTTTTGGCATA
Organism: Neoceratodus forsteri; assembly: GCA_016271365.2. Classification (NCBI taxonomy): domain Eukaryota; kingdom Metazoa; phylum Chordata; order Ceratodontiformes; family Ceratodontidae; genus Neoceratodus; species Neoceratodus forsteri. The sequence continues at coordinate 187,292,739 of CM028132.1, read as the reverse complement.
AAATACTGGTAGTCTTAAATAAAATGACAGGTAGGTATCTACCTAAGACTATTTCATGGATGATGATAGGTCTAGGAGCTCCACTCACAAATCTTACTAAATCTAATCAAAAATTAATTTACATAGTATTGATTACTGCATTTAAATGCACACTCCAGATATGGAAGGATCACAATGCTCCAAATTTCCAAATGTGGATGAATTATATGGTCATGATCCATAGATTAGAGAGAATTTACTATACCACTCATATACAGATAGAAGCCTACAACAAAACGTGGATGCCATTCTTACAAACTATACAATCTCAATATTTGACGCAATATTGATAAGCTGTATAATCTCTGAATGTGTGTGAACTGTATGTTGTTATCTTATAATGGTCAAAGTATATATATATATATATATATATATATATATATATATATATATATATATATATATATATTATAGGAAAATCTGTTTAATCGCATTGTTAGTTGTTCACAGTGACAAAGTGAGGTACGATGTGAGTTGAAACCTGTTGCACTCTCCAGCTCACCTCTCAACTGGAATCAGTTGCGGATTGGGTCATCGGCCAAGTGTCACCCCATCACATGTGGAAAGAAGCTGAGGAATAGTGATAATGGGTGACAGTTAGGACCGATGACTCTAATGCACACCCTGTTCCAGTTGGGGGGGCTGAGGGGTGCAAAGGGGTTTCAACCCTAACATCAAATTTCCTCACTTTTGTCACTGTGGAACAACCCTAACTGATGCATTAAACAGAGTTTTTTGCCTCTAATTTCCCTTCTTTTTGAGAATGATAATGAGAAATAGTGAATGTAATGCAGATGCGGTAGAGCAGGGCTGATGTCTTGTTGCATTGTAACATTGTGCCCGCAAACGCAAATTGTAATGCGCATGGTGATGCAAAGCAAAACAGAAAGAGGAACAGTACTGTAGACAGAAATGTTAAAAACAATGGAAATGCAACTCCATAAATAAGCATAAGGGTAACGCATATGGTGGCTTAAAGCGTGAACGTAAGGTAAACGGGTATGAACCAAGCAGAAACAGTAATGGTAAGATAATGGGTGCACAGGCTGGTTTTCCCAAAAGCTGTAGAGAGAAAGACAGTGAGTAGAAAGAATGTATGCAAAATAATGACTCTCGGAACACAAAATCAGTAGTTGTAATAGTAAATTGCTTATATCTCAGTAACCGCATTTACATAGAAAAAAATGTAAAAGTCATATGTATTATCACTTTCCAGACTAGTTTTATATGGGCCATACTTTGACAAAACTTCAGATCTCGCACTGCTTTCAAGATAGCCCTGAAAGGCGCCAAGTAACACCGTAATGTTATCCTATGGGAAAAACAGAAGTTCGGACTGCCATAACTTTGAACAGTTTAACATTTTTTCATGAAATCTTCAAAAGGCACATCGTGGACCCTGGCGCACGTTCTCTGAAGATTTGGGCGGTCAACAACAAACCGTACGACCTCTGTACTGCCACCGTAGAATCTCCAGAAAAGCGAAATGCACGTTAGCTCATGCTTAATAACTCCACAGCTGTATCTGATTGGTACAAAATGTGGCAGATCCCAAGGCATATGGGTCTTGATCATGTATTCCAAATTTCAGGCAAATCCGACAAACGGTTGCAAAGTTATTAAGGTGCAAAATTTGGGGTTTAACATGTAAATGGCTCCTCAACCCTAACTATGGTAGCACTACCCTGCTACCATGATATATATTTCAAATGCACTAAAGATCTATTTCTTGTACATGGATTTTTCTAAATAAAAAAATAATAATACAGTACATTGTCATAAAGTGGAAGTAATTAGCTTTACAAAATGTAATAGGATAAGGAGTTCATCATGTTGAGTTTGTGAGATAAGAGGATCCGAAAGGGCACTTGGATAGGGCCCAGAATGGAAATACTGGGATTCAGCATTGAGTAGGAGTGTGCAAAAAAAAAAATTCCGATGGAGGAATTTCCACGAAAGTGCGGATTTTGCTTCTGTGAAAGCTCGGAAATCATTATCACAACTTCTCGCGGAAATTCTGCCTTAAAACTGTGGAATAAATATACAAACTGTGGGTTAATTTATTAAACTGCAGGGAAAAAAAACACAGAATGGATCACTGCCAGTGGTCAGTTCTGAGGCTTTTTTAACTGCAGTTTAATTCATTAATCTACTCCCTGCTGATCAGGGGTCCCAGTACATAAATAAATAAATAAAAACCTCCAATCCCTCCCTTGGACCCTCCTGGTGTCTAGTAGCCCCCCCACTCACCAATTATTGATCGCAAGTAAAAAATAGCTGATCCTTGGTGTCTAGTGGTTCCCACCCCCCAAGGGTTCACAGCCTGTGGATCCCGGTAAAGAAGAAACAAAAACTCTGATCCCTCCCTGGTGTCTAGTGGCCCTCCACCCATGGATCATGGCCCCCAAAAACATTTTATTTCCCTGGTGTCTGGTAGACCCCCCTCTTTATCCTGGATTCTCTTAATCCATAAAAAGAAACAGCTAGCAGTTCACTGACTCATCTCCCTCTATTCCCAGTATTCTCTGGTGTCTAGAGGCTCCCTGATCCCTGATCCCTTATAAAAAAAGTAATCCCAATTCCCCAGTGTCTAGTGGAACCCCCAACCTGAAAGTTCATCCACCACCACCCCGCCCCCCCCACCTTGCCCCTGAGTGGGCCACCAGCAGGGCCCTCCGCTCTCCTCCAATACCAGTGGCCCACTGAACTGTCAGTGAATGACCGTGTGGTTGTACAAGCATGCATTCATTCACTGGCAGTTCATTATACTGTGAGATAGAATATATTTCACAGTTTATATGCAGTTTTCTGCAGTTCACAAAAAAAATCTGCAGAACCCGGTGAAAATTTGCAGAAAATCCGACTTTCGCCAATGGCGAAAGTTCTACAATTTCCACAAAATTTCCAAAATTTCGCAGAAGTTCCACGAAAGCAGAATTCACAACTTTTGCCCACCCCTAGCATTGAGTTACAGGGCTCTGTACTAAACACCAAGTTTGATTCACCAATGTGATACATGGTTGAAAAGAAATCTAATGAGGCTACTTCCAGTGGTAGTCACTTTGAAAATAGGTTGAAATATATAGGGTGGCGGGGGGGGACCTAAATCAAAAAATTCTAATTTAAAACTGTTTACATTCACTACAGTGGCTTTTGGGACTACCCTTAACAATCAAATACTATGACGACTTTCTATGAACATCACACGTTGCTAGAAAGGGCAGCTGATAAGCTTTAAACAGTGTAGGGTTTTAGGGGAACTGACACACAGTATAGGGTCCTGGAGATAAGGGTGCCCAAATGGACAAAGTACAGGGCCTGAAGAGGGAGTTATGAGTCAAATTGCCAATATACAGGGACCTGATGTCACCAAATGGCAGGTCTAACCATCAATATGATAGATTCCTAAAATACTGATGGATTGGCTTCCAGTGAAAGTCACTTTAAACTCAGGTAGTATCGTACATGGGCCGGGGATTCTAAATCCACAAGTGTAATCAAAGCCAAAGATGTTTAACATTTGCTGCACTGAATTTCAGAATCCCTCCCCCCCCTTTACAGGCCAAATAACATATATCTTACTCACATGCAATACATTACTAGAATAGACAACTAATTATATTACAAAATACAGGGGTAAAGCAGTGCATTATTTAGAGTCTCAGAGATACAGTAGTTGGTTCAAAGGGGACTTGGATATGGCCAAGAGTTTAAATAATGTGATCTGGTGGTAAAATACAGAGCCATAACACAAGACAATGTCAAGTCAACTCCATCAATGTCATACTGTACATGGCTGAATCATTATCTAAAAGAAAGTTAACACATGGCATGCTGTTCAGTGTAGAAGGTTGATACACAAGCCATTGATCAAATGCACACTTCTTGTGCTAAGACATGAGGCATTAGTTGAGTGCCTTTGAACCCTGGAGTGTGGAGTGTTATCCCCAAAAGTGTTTCATCTCCCTGCTGTTCACAGTCTGTAAGTGGGTTAACCCTATTGTAAAATGGTATGTTAAAAAGAATGTTTAATTTGAAATGGCAGACCACTTTCCATAAGAAATATTTTTTCAGAGAATAATTTCTGTAGGTGGTACAATATTTCAGTATCACACTCAAGCTTTCACTGGACTTACACTGAGAACTGGTAGGATTTGCCAGCTATGTGTTTGAGAGGAATTCCATGCTCAGCATCTTCAATTTTTTGCCATCTCTGTCTTTCAAGGCAGGAGTTCCAACAATGTTTGTAGGGTTTACAATTCTGGATTTTTTCTGATTCTGATTGTAAATCTGAGTTTGGAGCAGTAGTGTTTTTCTGCTCTTTTCAGAAGTGATCTGTTTCAATTCTGTTGTAGCTGTATTTTCATTTTTAGTTGGAAGGTGGTTTCCATTTGTTGCAGCAGCAACTGATGTGAGGATTTGTTTGGTGTCCTGAGGTCTTAATTTGTGACTGCAGTTGGATTAAGCATTTGACTGTGGTTTGAGGGCAGTCTTTTAGAACATGATCATGCATTAAATGCCTCATAGTTTCAGAGGCAGGACTATGCATTACTTTTTTTAAAGAACATTTTCCTTGTGATTGCACAGTTTCACCGATAGTTTATTGGGGGGGGGGTAAACAATGGTCATAGGGTACATCAGTGAGGGCTCCAGAAATTAGATAATCAGGGTTGTGGGTATATGGATGTGACAGAAAAGGGGATCAGAACCATGTATTCTTTTGATTTATTTATTATTTTCTGAATATGCATCTGTTTCAGGTACAAGATGGCTACCAGATCACATGATCAAGTAGTATGTGACAGCTTATGTCAGCCAGGGTAGAGTGACTGATGTTTCTCATGGGAAAGTTAACAGGAAGGCTAAGGAGGAGGCAATAAAGCAATAACCCGAGAGGGGAGTCCTTCCTGGAGATGTTCCCAGGTTGGACAAAGGACCTAGGTGCATGTCATAATGTTAGCAAGGAGATGCTGAAGGGTGAGGACATACACACACACACACACACACACACACACACACACACATGCACACACACACACACACACACTCTCTCTCTCTCTCTAAAAGAAGGCTGGGACAACATGGAACTGTCACTCAAATTGAGTGAGACCCCTTCCCACAGGAGTAAGAAATATACTGCTGTGTTGTAAGAAGGCTCTTTCTCTTGGACCTGGTACATCTGAAATCCAGAGCCCTGCAGCTAGACGTCTGGTAAGAAAGACGACTTAGGGAAAAGTATTTTCCTCAGATAGCAGCAGGTGAAAACATAGATGTTAGATGAGAATAGCTCAGAATTGTGCTGTACACTGTCTGTTCAATCTGGTTTTATTTTCTTCTTCTTAGTAAATGTGCAATCCTTTTGTTTTCCTGTAAAAACATACTATTGTAAATACTCACAGTCTTTTAGTAAAGCTTTTATTTTTATAGAATCAGTGACTGCTTGTTTTATTTAAAAAGGTAATTTTACTATTTCTGCTGGACTCTGTTTGCAGTCCGTCTCTGAAGGGGCACTCTGCCCACAGTTATTGTGTCTGACCTTCCTGACCTTGAGTAAGGAGGAGGTAAAAAACAGGTTTCCTTGTTCCTGTTGTTAAAAACCACAATGGTGGCAGTGAACTTGAAGTCCCAGGTGAGGGAATTGTGTCAAAAGGGTATAGAGGGTTTGTGTCTGGGCATGCAGGGGAGTTTACATCCAAACTACGCTGCCAACTCTGTATGGCTGGTGGGCCACAGCTTGGGCATACTAGATTTTTAAAGGAGCATGTGCCCTGTCTGGCCCTGCCTGGAGCCACCCATGGAAACAGTAAGACAAGTAAGGTAGCTAGATTTTAGCCATGCTCCCTGAACCAGTATACAATGGGGCTGCATGAAATGGAAGTCACTTTGAACAAAGGTTAGAACAAAGGTTAGAATAACCTAGATGACAGAGAGCCCTGTGTCCTAAAATAAGATCAAGATAAAAAAATGTTTAACTCTGACTTTTGGGATCCTCCTTAGCCACCAAATTAATTAATTAAGTAGTTAAAAATGTAACGGGTGAGGGTTCATCATCTATGATCTGGGAGATAAGGGTTCCCAAAGATGACTAAGAAGGGCCTAGAGTGGAATTTATGGGAGGGATTGGTGAGATACAAGGCCACAAAAGCACCAAATGCCATATCTAACTCATCAATGCAATACATGTATGAAAAGAACTCTAGTGGTTCTACTTCCAAAAGAAGTTGCTTTAACTGAAGGACAATGCACTTTGGGACACAGAAACAGAGACATGTATTTATTTATTGAATTTTGTTGCCCAGGTAAGCCCACTGACACTAGAAGCCCCTTTTTCAGGGATAACCAAGGAAATATAGCACATATAGATTCAAAGTCCATCCAGTTATTCCAATCTTCCTACCTATTCCCCCAGGATCTATTGTCAAAGAGAGTTTTTTTCCCTTGAGGCCTACTCTCACTTCTCCCAGCTGACTCCTCCTCCACTTTCTGCTCCCTCCTTACCCCATCTTTTGGTGATACAAGCCACTTGTATCTGTCCATCTGATCTTGAACCCATGGATAGTCCTGACCTCCACCACTTCTTTCAATAATCTAGACAAAGGGGCCAAACCTGATTTCTCAATTTTGCCATCACTCAATGTGTAACTTTCATGTCACTAACAAAAGTGATCTATGTGAATGAGTTTGGATAAAGAGCTCCACCAATAGAAGTTATAATCACTAGTGATTAAAATTGCAATGACCAAGGCTTCAGTTAACTCCATTTTGGGAGTATTTGACTTCCAAAAATAAGGTAAAAACTTCCAAAATAAAGAAGGAAGAAGTTATTGACTTCCAAATGTAAAAAACCAAATTGGATGACTTCAAAAATAGGAGGCAAGAAATTATGGATTTTTCCAAACGAAGTTGTATTTTACCACTAATGTTTACATTAACATCCATAAATTGATCCTACCCAGAATACTGGCTTCTAAATTGTAGCATCTGGGAAGTATTTTGACTTCCAAAAATATGGAACGACTTCCAGATTTTGACTCATGGAAGTATTAGACTTCCACTAAAAATAAATTAACTGTATCCCTGGCAATGACATGTTGGTTTAATCTTATAATAACAATGTGTGGTGGATGTTGGAATGTGGAGGGCTTCACAATGCAATTTTCAAGAATGCCTAGGCAGATAGGCTCATTATATTGAAGAATTCTGGGGTTTTACTCTCTGGGGGGCAATCCATTACTAAGCCCCAGATTCAGGCAAGTCACATAGACCTGGCATGTACTCCCATGCATCATCAGAAACCCGTGCACTTACCAGCATTTATAACCCCTGGTTCTGAAAGCTCTGCACATGGAATGCTGTGCCAAGGGGCTTGGGCCAGATTAGTGAGAGGTGAAGTGCCAGACACCAAGCATCCTGTCAGATGCATAAGATGTGGGAAGCTGAAGGGTAAACGGAGGAACACGGAGACAAAACTAATGTACAATGCCCTGGATCAGCGTCATTTTATTAAAAGTCACATACGTAGACAATCACACATTTGTGTCCTGGATCAGGTAGGGCAGCTGACTGGATAAGCAGTGTCAGAACTCAGCCAATTCCGGTAACTCTGGTATCTCAGGTAAGTAAACAACAGCTCAGCTTACTCATACACTAGTAGTTAATAGCATTCTCCTTCCTTGAGTCAAGCTCCTAGGACACGTCCCACCTCCTTCAACTTTTAACTCAGACTGCTTTTGCTACTGCCACAAGGGTTTTTTATACTGTGTCTCAGTGATCAGGTGATCTACCCCTCACAATCATTAACATTAATAACATCGATACGTGTAATGAATCAGAATTCCACAGTCATGAAAATCACTATGAATGTACCTCTAATGAACATTGTTTCAGACTAAATTTTCATGCAGGAGAACAGACTTACATAGAAAAACAATTAATAGGGGATGGGATTTTGCTATGGAATCCACCTCTACATTTGAATAACTCTGCCCACTCTGATTGCTTTGGGGCAAGATGAGCAGGAAAGGTCCAGACTGACCTCTATAGAACTGCATCAGAAAAGGGGAAGAGAATCCAACAGCAGACTGAGGCCTTCTGTGTGAGTGGGACCCTGTATGATGTTATCTACTGTGAAATACTATGCAATTGTCACAAGTTAATAGACTGTAAACAATATAACTCTGCAGCGCCATTTATCTGAAGTGGAATATCAAGCATCATATGAATTTGTATCACAGCAAGTGTTATCTGTTTATCAGGTTTTTAGGACTGCATTTTGTTAGGCTTTTATTTCCTAGAGCATTCACATGCTTTGCTAGTACCTCTATCTGTTCCAATGTTGTTTGTAATATTTTGTTACAGACAGTGCAGACATAAAAGTATTTCAAAAAGTATTTGTTTTCTGGCTGTTTTAGTGCAACGACAGGGGTTTACAGACAGTAAAAGACAGCACAAGCAAGCACCAATGTACATGCTTTATTTTATTTTATTTATTTATTTTAGTCTTGGAATTAATACCTTTGAGCCAAAGGCTCTTTTACATAGGCTCCATGTCATATCAAAGAACAGAAACAAACAGTATAGTGAGAAAATACATAGTGATACTAGGAGTAAAGGTAACAATAAAATAAGCACATATAGATTTATGTTACAAAAATAGGTATTTTGCAGACATACAGCAGCTAGGAGCAAGCTTAACTAGCAAGGAAGAGCATTAGGGTTTGAATCCGGCTACAGGAGGAAAAAGATGCACCCAACTGGCATTGTCAGAGACAAAATGAGGGAAAGACAACAACTAGGGACATGGTCTTACAGGATAGACAGAAGCTAAGGGCTAGGGCCTAACATTGTTCTAGAGTAGGGATACAACCAAAGGCATTGTCTGAGTGAGGGGGGCATTGCCAAGAGGTGAATATCAACAGACAATTGTGGGCTGTGTCATTCAGTTTAAGAGTGCACTCCAGTGGGGCAATCAGTGCAGGAACTGATGATGCCCTCTATGGAGCAGCAAACATAGTTTGATGCTGGGATTGGTTAATAGGGATCTCAGGAAGGCAGGTAAGTTTTAGGGTAGTGGCAAGGGTAGGATGGTAGCGTGGAGGAAGGGTGAGGTAGGGTGTGGGCAAAGGAGAGGAAACAGGCTCAAGTTGTTTTATGCGTGGCAGTCACAGGAGGCATTGGCGACTAGTGCTTGGCGAAGTTTCTATTTGAAGGAGCCCAGTGTTTACTTTTTTGGTAACCTCACAGCTTTAGCTAGGGAAAGACAGAGGGACCAGAAAAGAGGTTTATTCCATAAACACTGCCTTCTCATATAGAACCAGCCTGAGCCTAAATCAGCATTACGTTGCACGAAAAAGAAAAGTTAAAAGGCTGGAATGCCAAAAGATAAGGAAAAGGGATAGTAGACAAAAAATGCCAAAGAAAGGGAAGTTGCTTCTGAGTGGCCATCTCAGAATCTAGATAGGAAAGACCATTGGGACAAAGGATAGACAGATAGGTAGATTAGATTCAGAAGCTTCTTTATTATCAATTTATTTTATTTTCTGTTATAGTACATTTAATTCTGTGCATTTAGGGATCCTTGGCCATGGGGGCATCCTGACCCTGTCTTTACATCTCCTAACCTTTCATTTCAAGCAAAATAAAATCTCATTAGGAACTGACTATACTGCACTACTCTGTAATGAATTGCTGCCTCTGTATGGGGCAGGGTCTAGCAGGATACAGTCTGCTGTATACCCATTGGCAAAAGTCTAATTTATGTTTGGCACTGCTCTTTACTGGTACCGCACTCAGCCCTCTGTAGAGGCTCCAAGGGTTGGGGCGGGAGGTGTGGTTGCTGATCAGGCACACAGTTATAGCTCTAAAGCTGGGAAGAGGGGAACACATAAATGCTATGGCAGTCCATCGGGTCATGCAGCCTTCACTGCTCTCTGCTGGTCCTCTGCAGTGTGGTGTTGTACCCCTGTACTTGCCCTGACCCAGATAGGTGCATAGAATTACTGGTGACACAAGACCAGGTGTTGTAGGGGCACACACCAAGGGTCTATGGATTCACAGTGGTCCCTGCATGTGCACAGCAAAACTGCTGAACTCAACAAGGACATGCAAGCACCCCTCCGTGGGTGCAGGTATGTTCATGGATTGGGCCCAGAGGCTCCTTGCTCTTTTTTTTCCAGTTGGCTTGTAAAGCACATTTAGACACTTCGTGTATGAAAAGTAGGATATAAATCTTAAAAAAAAAAAAAAATAGTTGCTAGTGATGTCCTCTCTTTACCTGAAATCAATGTGTTTGCTCCAAGATACTGTCTTTGATTTATAACATACAATGAATCAAATGTATGTTTTGAATTCAGGTATTATATAACTCCAGTTATAAAATGATGGTTGGAAATAAAGTCATTTTGTTGACTGCATTCTAAAAGGGTCATGTTAACAGCTAGAAACTCTTCTGTACATTAACAGAAATTAGGGCAGGATTTTCAAATGGGCCAAATGTGGATAGAAAAATAATTGTTAGGCTGGTCCACTTGCAGAAAGCAGCACATTTGCTGCCATCTAGAAGACCAGGGCTTGTGTCCCTCTGCTGCTCTACTTGGACATCTCCAGGACTGAGAGGATTGACTGTCCCTTCCTCAACCCTCTCCAAGCCAGCAAATGCTTTATGAATATCGAGACCCCAGCCAGCTCTCCTGAGTGATGGGCCCTCCCTCCAGGCACTTCCCTGTCAACTGGAGCGTCGGATTGTGCCAATGAATTAAGGAAGCCCACTTGTCAACAATACTTCAAGCAGTCCTCCCACACTGTGGTCCACATGCTAAGGGTGATGAGCAAAGGGCAATGTAAGAAATCTGCCAGCAGTCAGCCAGGAAGGCAGTTTGCAGGCAGCCGTGCTACTCAACTCTACACCTGCAGTGCATCCTGGACACCTTGTTTGCTCTACTCTTCACTTCAATTGTTTAGGTACTTTATAAAAAAAAACACATAGCCCAGATCTGTAATGTCAGTCTGGATTGCTAATAGACTCCCTTTCAGGGTGCTCACTCATATTTTGACCTGGTGTCTGGCAGCATTGATGTTAGATGGCATTAGTATTATTATATGTTTTGCATTAGTGTTATTGAACATTTGTGTTGCACAGGGTCCCCTTTATTCTGATTCTGGCATCTTGTAGCAGTCTGGTGTGTTGCAGAAGTGTTAAATACTTTCCTTAGACATCTGCTTGCTGTTTACTGACTGCTGTCAATTAGCAGTTTACCTTGTGTAATTAATTTTGATGGTCATTTGTGACTTCCTATCAGGTAATCCATTGTTCATGAACAAATGTGTAATGTTCCACACCTTGTTCTTGTGGTAGGATTCCTTGTCCTGGTTACAGTGCTCACAGACTCATTACTATTTACTCTTCCACCCTAGGTAGAACCCTGGCTCTTGGACTCTAGCTGCAGTTTTCTCTTCTCAAATGTACTGCTACTCCCATATTGTTACGCCAATCTTATTGGACTACTCAAAGATAAATTCTGCTTCTTCCGGTCAGTTTTTAGGGTTAAGCTTAACCTCCCCACCCTCGCCTCTGGAAATCCCATGTAGAGCCCCACTCCCACCCTTATTGTAGGCTCTTGAAACTCTTCTCTTATTATTTTTTTATTTTATTTATTTAGTTGTTTAGCCAGGTATAGCACACTAAGCTGAAAGCTTTTTTACAGGAGTGACCTGGGAGCACAAGGAGGTTAAGTGACTTGCTCAGGGTCACACAGTATGCAAGTGGAAGCTGTGGGATTCAAACCCAGGTCTGGTCTGCTGGATATCACCAGATTTGCAGCTCAGAGCCTTAGACCACTGCACTATACTGCCTCCACAAAGATGTTAGCAGGGAATATCAACATAATCCTTGGCCCCTACTCTTCCCCTCTTCATCACCCCACTGGGTGGGATGTATGGGAACCAAAATCACCCACCTTAATGTATGGAGCCTGTTACCTAATAAGCAAAATCTTGACTCCTGGATGGCCCTCTACTCCCCTCACAATCTGGGAGTCTCAGAAACATAGCTAAAGTTGAATATCCCTGACTCTGCCTGTAATATTGCCAACCTACAACCTTATTTGGGTGGACGTATGTCCTCCCAAATGAAGTGGTGGTCTTCTCCAGTACTTCAGAAACCACCTCAGTGTTATTGCACTGCCCACACCTACCCTTGAGTTCCCATTTGAAGTACTTCACTGAACTCTTTTGTTGTGGAAGGTAAAAAAAAAAATAAATTTTATTTTCCTCTACAAACCCTCCTCAAAATGGGACTGCTAGCCTTAGTGTCTTCCCCAAGGTCATTTTCCCCATGATCAGATAAAATTAGGTAATAGTTATGGGTAACTTAAATCTTGATTGGCTAGGCCCCCAAAATAAATCCCATAACACCTTCACCAGTAAGCTTGATCTTACTGAGGTTATCTCTGACCTAACCCACCTCTCACCCAATAATGAGCAGCACACTCTTCTGGACTGGATGCTTTCTAATAAACCTGACAGAATTCTTTCTGTAGGAATAATGCCCAATGCACTGAGTGACCACACTCCCACCTTCTGCATTTGGTAAGATAAAACCCCCAAAACACCTACAACGATACTCTCCCTGATTTTATTTACCTTGAAACTCCTCCCTCCACCATGTACCACCACTCATTGACTGGCATCCTTTCCTCCAGTGAGATAAACTCTGCCCTTAGTCTCCTTCAATCCTGCCTGTCTGAAATCCAGTGCAAGCTTGCTCCTATCACCAGGAGAAAGGTTAAAGGGATCCCTACTGGGTGGCTTCACAGGGACATTCTTGCCATGTTCAAATCCAGGGACAAAAACTGGCAGGCTTTCAAAGTTTCTGGCAACTCAGCAGACTGGCTTGCCTACCGACACTTATGCAACCTATGTAAAAGGTTCACATACCTTGCCAAGAGCCAATATTGCCATGAGCATGTAACTGCCTCTGCTGGGAACCCACAGGGTTTCTGGGAGCACATCAAAGGCCTCTTGCACTGCTGATCACAGAGTAAAGCAAATGATTTGTTAACTGATGAGGTAGTCTGTAATAAGCATGGAACCATTGCTAACACCTTCAACTCCACTTTGCAGATCTCTCATCCTCAGCAATGATCAACCCCTTGCAGCCCTCCAGTCCCACTCCCTCCAGACCCATCCATTTCTCTAATGTGGGTGTCTCAAGGGGAGGTCTTCAAGCTAGTAAAGTCCCTTCCTAATGAAGACAGCATGGGACTCAATGGGATCCTACCAAAACTGCTGTGTCTGGGTGCCTCCATACTCACATCTCCTAGTATGTGCATTTTCAACTGATCCCTCTCCTCTGACATAGTCTCTGTTGACTGGATACCTGCTAAAATGACATAGAAATATAGAAACATAGAATTTGATGGCAGATAAGGACCGCTTGGCCCACCTAGTTTGCCCATTTCCCTACCTAATGCATAGGCTGCAGATCCCAGTTAACCAACAGCCTACTTCCTCCTACCCCCCACTAGAATTGCCTTATGTCTGTCCATTGCATTCTTGAATTCCCCCACTGTTTTTGTCTCCACTACCTCCTCAGGAAGGCTGTTCCATGCATCCACAACCCTCTCTGTGAAAAAATACTTCCTCATATTACCTCTGAGCTGTTCCCCCTCTATCTTCAAATTGTTCCCCCTTGATCTTGCACATCTCTTTTTCTGAAATATGCTACCATCTTGGACTCTGTTGATTCTCTTGATGTACTTGAAAGTTTCTAACATGTCCATCCTCGCCCTCCTCTCCTTGAGTGTATACATTTTAAGCTTCTTTAATCTCTCTTCGTATGTCTTCTGATGCAGACCCTGCACCATTTTAGTTGCCCTTCTCTGGACAGCCTCCATCCTGTCTATGTCCTTGTGGAGATGGGGTCTCCAGAACTGGATGCAAAACTCCAGATGGGGTCTCACCAGCTGTCTGTACAGAGGGATAACAACTTCTTGTTTTCTACTGGTGATGCCTCTCCGTATGCATCCCAGTATCCCACCAGCCCTCCATACTGCCTTCTCACATTGCTTACCCACCTTAAGGTTGTCTGATATGACTACCCCCAGGTCCCTTTCCATTTATGTTGTTGTTATTATCTCACCCCCCATTGTGTACTCTTTCCCTGGTTTTTTGTTTCCCAGGTGCATTACTTTGCACTTCTTTGCATTGAATCTTAGCTACTATACATTTGACCATGCCTCCAACCTTGCCAAGTCCCTTTTGCATCCTCTCCACCCCACCTTCTGTATCAAACCTGTTGCAGATCTTTGTGTCGTCTGCAAAGAGACATATTTTTCCTTCCAATCCCTCTGTAATGTCACTTATAAAGACATTAAAGAGGACCAGTCCCAGTAATGAACCCTGTGGTACCCCACTAGTAACCCCCCTTTCTTCAGAGTAAACTCTGTTTACTATTACCCTCTGTATCCTGTTGTCCAGCCAATGTTTTACCCAGGCTACCACCCTGGGACCCACTCCAAGGCTGGCTAACTTGTATATTAATCTTTTGTATGGGACTGTGTCAAATGCCTTGCTGAAGTCTTGGTAGGCCATGTCCACAGATCCTCCCTGGTCTACTACATTGGTTACACAGTCAAAGAAATCTATTAGATTCATCTGACATGACCTTCCTGCTGTGAATCAATGCTGCCTTGGGTCCTGTGCCCCACTGGTCTCTAGGAACTCAACAACTCTTTCCTTTAGAAGTGATTCCATCATTTTCCCTACCACGGAGGTCAAACTAACAGATCTGTAGTTTCCTGCCTTTGTCTTGCTCCCACTTTTGTGAAGGGGAATCACGTCTACCCTCCTCCAGTCCTCCAGTACCACACCATCCTCCCATGATTTGTTAAAAAGGGAGGTCAGTGGTGTCACTAGTTCTACCCTTAGTTCTTTTAGAATTCTTGGGTGAATCTCATCAGGCCCCATTGCCTTGTCCACCTTTAGTTTTGATAGTTCTTTCAGAACCCTTTCTTCTGTGAATGGACTGGTATCAACCTCCCTATCCAGAGTGCTTCTATTCTTTGATTTAGGTACCTCCCCCTCCTCTTCTTTTGTGAATACTGAGCAGAAGTATTGATTCAGTATCCCTGCTTTTTCACTCTCATCCTCTGCCCACTCTCCCTTACCTTTAATAAGCCTCACTATCCCTTCCTTCATCTTTCTTCACTCCCTAATGTACCTATAAAAGTTTTTTTTGCCCTTCCTAACTGAGTTGGCTATCTTTTCCTCAGTTTGGGCTTTTGCTATTCTGACTGCCTTCCCCACTTCCTTCTGCGTTAACAGGTATAGTTCTCTGTCCTGCTGTTTCTGTGTTTCCTTATACTTCCTGAATGCTACCTTTTTCTCCTTAACCTTCCCCACCACCTCTTTTGAGAACCATAGTGTTTTTTTCCTTCGTTTTGCTTTGTTGATTTGCTTCACACAAAGGCTCGTTGCCTCTGTGATGACAGTTTTGATTTTTCCCCATTGTTCCTCCATCCCTCCTTGCCAGTTTGCTAGTGCTTTTCTGAAGCACTCTCCCATTTTCTCAAAGTCAGTCCTCCTAAAGTCAAACATTCTTGCTTTTGTATGGCTCAACTCTATGGCTGTGTTCATCGTGAACCACACTGTTTGGTGGTCACTTGTTCCTAATTGACTACCCACTTCTAAATCTGAGATCCTTTCTCCATCCCCATTTCACAGTACCAAGTCTAAGATTTCTCCCTCTCTCCCTAGTGGGTTCCACCACTAGCTGTCTGAGGTATGACCCCTGAAGGGCATTGAGAATAAACCTGATTTTTGATGTGGTTGCAGCTAGGGTGCTCCAGCTAACATCTGGCATGTTCAGGTCCCCCATCAACAGTATCTCCCCTTGTTCTGCCATTCTAAGGATGCCTTCTATCATTTCCTTTTCCACTGCCTCCCCCTGAGATGGGGGTCTGTATACCACCCCTGTGCGAATTGTGGTGCCATAACCTGTCTCCAGGGTAACCCACAGTGTCTCCTCTACTCCCTGTTTATCCTTTAGTTCCATTGCTTTGATCCCTTACCTTACATACAGAGCTACTCCTTCTCCTCTTTTACCCTCCCTGTCCCTTCTGTGGATTGTATACCCTGGTATGTTGACAGCCCAGTCATGGTTCTCTGTGTACCATGTTTCTGTGACTGCCACAATATAGAGATGTCCCTCTTCCATCAAGGCCACTTGTTCAGGGTGCTTGTTACACAGACTACAGACATTGGTACGCATCACCCTCATCTGTTGATGGCCTTACCCCTTTTAGCCCCATCCCTGTCCTTACTGCCTTTTTCTATATTTACCCCTGTCATGCTCCCCATTAATTTCTCTACCATGGTGTTTACCTCCCTAACTACTGTGTTTTGTGGAGAGAGGCTGGGTTTTCCCTGCTCCTTTTCAGTGCCTGCCCCCCTTGGCCAGTTTAAATGCTTGCCAATTATGCATTTAACCCTATCACCTAGGATTCTGGTTCCCTTCCTGGACAAATGAAGACCACTGTGCCAGTATAGGCCTATATCCCTCCAGGTGGACCCCCAGTCCCCAATAAAGCCAAAACCCTGAGCTCTGCACCAGTTTTTCAACCATTCATTGACTCCCATGGTGTGGAGTACTCTAGCATCACCCTTGCTATAGACAGGCAGCACCTATGAGAAGGTTACTGTATGTGCTACTTGTCTAAGGCCCCTCCCCAACTCTTCAAACTCCTCTTGCACTGCTCCAATCCCATTCCCAGCCAGGTCATTTGTCCCTAGGTGGACAATGATATCCAGCTCCCTCCCTTGTGCAGCTGCTCCTGCAATCCTGAGAATTCACTCCCTGTCCCCCCAAGCCATGGTGCCAGGCTGGCACCTTACCTTCCTCTCTCCTTTGTTCCCCAGATCTACCCTCCCTAATAATTGAGTCCCCCACCAGGAGCTGTTTCCTTCCAATGTGGGGTCCCATGCCACCCTCCTGTGGGACTCCTTTGTGGATGTTCCCAGCATCCTCCTTGGTCTCTACTGCAGGTGCCTCCACAGATGAACTACTCTCGGCCAGAAGAGCGCATGAATTGTGAAGAGGTACAACTGAAGGAATGTGCCTCTTTTCCACCATCCTCTCCCTGCCTGAACCCACCTTGGTCCAACTGCTCCTCTTTCTTGGCAACCTCTGAGGTAGCGGCAGTGGCCCTGCTGGTCTCTGGGTGGGGTAGAAGGTTTCACGAATCCTAGCCAAGTCAGCCCAGAGACGAGTAACCTCCTCCCTCAGACCAGAAAGATGCCTATAAATAGGGCAGCATCACAGCCACAGAAAGTCTCCCAGAAGACTGCTGCCCCACAGCCAGTGCATTACACTACTCCCCACATGTCAGTATTCTTTCCTGTTTCTCTTGAGTTAAGCCTTTTTTATTGTATGTTTGTTTGCTTTTTGGTTATATATAGTTAGTGAGTGTGCTATTAGCTTCAGTGCAGTGTGCTCCTGTTCTAAAACAAAAAGGGAATTTCAACATTTTTAACAACTATAGACCTCTTGAACTACTCCCACTACTTAGTAAATTACTTGAAAGGGTGAGCACACTATTTTAAGTGTCAGTTTCAATGTAACTGCAGGGTAGTTAATCATTAATTCCATGCAACAGAGGTAATTACACTGTGATTATACATTTGTTGTGTGTAACTGCATTGTAATTGCAATGCAAGTACAATGTAGTTACACGGTAACTACAGTGTAGTTAAGGAAGCTTAAAGTGTCACCAAATGGGTTGCAGACTTGCAAATGTTTGGCTTTCTCCAGGTTTGTAACAGGTTCATGTCCAACCAAATGAATCAAACAAATACCCGCACCACATGGCACTGAACCAAACTGCAGCTTTATTTACATTTGATAAAAAGAGCACCAAATGCCAACATAAGCATCTGCTCTACTAAACCTCTACTGGTTTTGCAACATATGTGTCATCAGGAGGCTAACACTACCCTCAAAAAAAGTGCATTAAATACATGCCTACCACATATAATTTAAAGTGACAGTTGCACAGTACTGTCACTTTAAATTATATATGGTATGCATGTATTTAAGGGTCCTTTTTTGAGGGTAGTGATAGCCTCCTGATGACGCATATGTTGCAAAACCATAGAAGTTAATAGGCTGAATGCTATCAACGTTAACGCTCTTTATCAAATGTATCAAAGATGAAATCTGATTCAATACTCGCTCAATCTGTGAGCTATTCATTTAATTCATTAACAATTTATTCGCACACACTAATCCTCTAGAGCGGTTTTGCTTTTCTCTTATGTCCAACCAATGTGGGTTTAGAAAAGAGTGCAGCACCACTGCTCTGACCTGTCTTACCTCTGACATCAAATGTGCTATTGATAGGAGCTCCCTTACTGGGATCCATTTTTATTGACCTCTCCAAGGTGTTTTACACTGTTGATCAGCTGTTGTTCTACACCGAATCAATTTCTGTGGGCCTCCCATGCCAAAAAGCCTCTTGATTTGTGAATTACCTCGCTGAGAGGCAGCAGTACGTTCACTTTAATAATGCAGTCTCTGCTTGCACCCTAATAAATCTTTGTGTCCCTCAGGGTTCCATTCTTGGTCAATTGCTCTTCTCTGTTTTTATAAGTGACCTTTCTACAGTACATTCACATTGAGCACACAAACAGAGTTCTGCAAATTAGAACTACTATCTTTATTATCAGCTGGGGCACTTATTTCTTTCTTTCTTCTAAAATTGTATCTCAAACATATATATGCACACTACACTCCTTAATAATAAATATATAATTCTGATTTGAGAAGCTCCTATATGTGCTTTAGAGAAAAAGTTGAGTCATCTTGGAGATCAACAGGTTCTAGATGTCCTGGAAGCATGATTGGTTAGTGCAGTAGAATGGTATTCGGGCCAGACCTGGGTTCAAATCCCAGCTTTTGCACTTATTTCTCAATTCTAAAATCGAGTTTCAGCCATATACGTGCACACTTCACTCCTTTTGAATAAAGATACAATTTTAATTTGTACAGCTCCAGGGTGTGCATTCAAGAAAAAGCTGAGTGCCTTTGGGGATCCTTAGGTTCTAGCTGCCCTTGTAGTACAGCTGGATAGTGCAGTGAAATGGTATTCTGAGCAGACCTGGGTTTAAATCCCAGATGGGTCACTTATTTATTTCTTACTTCTAAAATTGTGTTTCAAACATATACTGTACATGCACATTATACTCCTTTATGATAAAGAATGTAATTCTAATCTGTGTAGGTCCAGGGTTTGCATTCAAGAAAAAGCTGAGTGCCATTGAGTATCCTCCGGTTTCAGTTGTCTTTGTAGCACAACTGGTTAGTGCAGCAGAATGGTATTCTGAGCAAACCTGGCTTGCAGTCCCAGCTTGGACACTTATTTCTTTCTCACTTCTGTAATTGTCTTTGTCTGTAGAAGACAGTTTGTATGCTCCTGAATGCTGGGTTTGCTGAATTTGCACATACCTACTGCTTGATAATCTTGCTCATACCTACTGCTTGACTTGCACATACCTACTGCTTGATAATCTTGCTCATACCTAATGCTTGATTTGCACATACCTACTGCTTGATAATCTTGCTCATACCTACTACTTGATTTGCACATACCTATTACTTGATGTATTTGCACATATCTATTGTTGTTGATACTGCACATATCTAATGTTGATGATATTGCGCATACCTAAAGCTCCCTTAACTCCCTGGCCTTTACTCATCCCATCCTCTACTTATATTTCACCAGTGGTGGCCCATAATACAGCAAAACCAAAACTGTGAAAGACAAAAAATAACCATTACAGTGAAGGTTGCTGTAATGGTCTGCAGTTCACCAATGTGGCTTCTCCCGGTGTTGTGTCCCCTTCCTGAAATAACTCCAACATGGAGTTGATTATATTTAAATGTGGGGGCTGTTGGGCAGAGCCCTCTGCATGGGGGCAGTGGGGGATGCAGCCCCCCTGCAAAAAACACATCGGTTATTGACGGCACAGTACTGAGTGTTGGCATTGTGCCGTCGCTGTACTGAATGTCAGCAGATTTACTCTCAACAAAATATGATGCTTCCTTTCACCAAGACACCCATTCTAAGATACCCTGACTTTTTATTTTGTTGGACTTCCTGCAGCTCACTTTCTCCCCAGACCTATTTTTTCTCCCCTCCTGTCCTCATAATCTGCTTGATTTCTACATATTGAATCCCCCACTTTCTTTGCTGTGCTCCCCCAACCTCACTCCTCTGCTCCTACTGCTTTCTACTTCTCCTGTCTGCCCACTCCCCCCCTCTCTCCCCGATCAACCCCTTATCCCCCATGCTGTGGTGACCAAATCTCCTACCTGAAACCCTCTCCCCTCCACCGATGGATCTCACTCTCACCCTTCTCCTCTTAGTCTTCTTCTTTGCTGCTCTACCTCCCCTGTCCTCCACTCTGCCTTTCCTGAAGCCAGCAGTGTGTCTTACCCCAATCTGATCTCTCCCCAAGCTGCCTTATATCCTCCTCATCCCTCATCTAACCTCTCCCCCCTTCCTTCCTTTCTCACCTCTTCTCTTTATTTTTTCACCCTGGTCTTCATCCCTCCCTTTCCTTCAGTCTAGGCTCCTCCATAGGCTCCACCTCTCCTCCACCCCTCCACCTACTCCCAAACCTACTCACTATGGAAAGACCCATAGGTCTATTCATTATCTCTTCATCTTGCTCCTCCTCCTCCTCCTACTTGCAGGTGACATTCAACCTATCCCTGGCCCCCCTCCCCTCCCACTCTTTCTCCTCCTGCTCCTCCTCCCCCTCCCCCTTCCCCTACCAAAAGGTCTTTGACTCTGTCATCTCAATGCTAGGAGTCTACTTCCTAAGTCAGACGCCATAAAAGTCTGAGTTGCCCAGTACTCCCCAGACCTTCTCTGTGTTTCAGAGATCTGGCTGTCATCCAGATCTCCTGATTCCTAATCATCCCTCCTGGATTTCCACCTCACTCACCAAGACCATGGCAAACGTGGCAGCAGTGTGGCCATCTATGCTCACCAGAGCCTATCCTGCTCCGTTGTTTTATATGAAATCATCCCTTGCTCACACAAGCTTCTTCTAATTAACTTACAGTTTCCCATCTCCCTTCCCATCTTTGTAGCTGTGCTATATGATTCCCCAAAAATGTTTTATTCTTCGCTCATTATATAATCTCATCCCTAGTCTCCTTAGCCTCCTCCAGTAAGCTTATCATTCTCAGAGACTTTAGTCTAAATTGGTTTCCCCCTCCCTTAAGCCTTTTATTGATAAGATACAATCTCTAAACCTCCACCATCCAGGGACCAGGCAGAGGAGGATAGGTCATGGAGGAGGGCCTCTGTGAAGGCTCAGCTGTGAACTCAGGAGGCAGTATAACGCAGTGGGTTAAGGCTCTGAGCTGCAGATCTGGAGATCTGAGTTTGAATCCCACTGCTGCCTAGGTGCATATTGTGTGATCCTGAGCAAGTCACTTAACTTCCTTGTGCTCCCAGATCACATTTGGAAACAAGCTTCTACTTAGTGTGCTACTCTTGGTTAAACAATGATCCCTTTCCCTTTCCCTTACTATCTAATCAATGAGCCCACAAGGCTCAACTCTCTCTCCTATAACCATTCTTTTCTGGACTGGGTGCTGTCCTCCCACCCATACCGCACTGCTGCTGCTGCTGGCACCCTTCCTGATTCCTTTAGTGACCACAACATGACCAACTGTGTCCGTAAGCTATGCATGTCCCATGCCCCTCCAAACTACTGTTGCCTTAGGTCATTCAGGATGCTAAACACAGATGCCCTCCTCCATGACCTATCTTCCTCTGCCTGGTCACTAGTATATTCTGCTCCTGACATTGATTCTGCACTCTCCAGACTAACCTAATCAAATTCTTTTATTGGATCACAAAAATTATGGGCAATGGGGATGCAATAGACATGGTGTACCTGGACCTCAGCAAGGCCTTCGACTCCATTCCACACAGGAGGCTAATAAACAAGCTGGAACACACGGGCATTGGGCCAAAAAATTGTAAACTGGATCCGAAACTGGCTCAATGGGAGGACCCATAAGGTACTGGTAAATGGCACACTATCAGAGGAGGTTAGCGTTACAAGTGGTGTTCCAAATGGTTCAATGCTGGGACCAATACTTTTTAATGTATTCATCAGCGACATAGTTGATGACCTAAATGGGAAGGTGTGCCTATTTGCAGATGACACAAACTCTGAAATACTGTAGAATGGACTCAGCTGAAGGGAATCAAAGGATGAAGTCAGACCTTAGGAAATTGGAAGAATGGCCAGGGGAATTGGCAGTTGAAGTTCAATGCCAAAAACTGCAAGGTTATGCACCTAGGAAGATACAACCCAGGGATGAATTACTTTCTAAATGGGGTACAGCTGGAGGTAACAAAATATGAGCATCATCTTGGGGTGATCACTGCAGATGACATGAAGGCTGGCAAGCAATGTAAAAAGGCGGCACAAAAGGCAACTACATCTTGGGTTGCATAGGGAGGGGCATAATCAGTAGAAAAAAGGAGGTGATAATGCCACCATACAAGTCCCTGGTGAGGCCTCACCTGGAGTACTGTGTCCAATTCTGGAGTCCTCACCTTAAGAAAAACATAGATAGACTAGAGACTATACAAAGAAGGGCAACAAAAAAATGGTACAAAGTCTGCATCATGAGCCATGTGATGCAAGGCTAAAACAGCTCAACATGTATTCCCCGGAACAAAGAAGGGATATGGGGGACATAATAGAGATGTTTACATACCTAAAGGGTATCAACAAGGTACAGGCACAGGATCTCCTTCAGATACACACTTGCACCCAGACCAGAGGTCATGACATGCGCCTAAAGAGGGACAGATTCAGGAGCAACACAAGGAAGTTCTTCTTTACAGAATGGCAGGTGGAGCCTTGGAATGGCACCCTCCCCAGAGGTTGTGGGGTCAGAGATGGTCAGAGAATCCAAGCTGGCATGGGACAGACAGTGAGGAAAAATTTAAGACAGCAGTCTGATTGGGGAGGGGGGTGTTAGTACACATGGGCAGACTAGATGGTCCACATTGACCCCATCGGCAGACACATTTCATGTTTTTATGTTTCTCTCCCTCTTCAGCCACTTTCTAACCAAGGCATGGAATACACACGCCCGCCCCCCCCAGAAGATGCAGAGTCTGATAATCCTACCACCCCTGGATCTCTGTTGAAATCATTCAGCTTTGTAAATCCCATGATCTCACCTGCGCGAGACACAAATCCTCCTCCTCCCTCTCAGACCACCAACTTTATAGGAGCCTCAGAAATGTCTGTACTAAGACTATATGAGTTGCAAAGGTCCAATACTTTAATCGGACCAACAACAGAACCTCAACCCTCCATTTAAATTCTAGCAGGCTCTTCACTCCCTTCTTAACACCGTTCCTAAGCTCACCCCCTACACTGATGGTTGATGGCTCGCCTGTATCTAACCTTTCCTCCTTTGCCTTGAGTCTCAGTTCCTTTTTTACTACCTGTGCCCTTCCTTCAAGCCCAGTTAATGTCCCCCCTGCCTTCTCCACCTCCTTTTCACCTGAAAGCTTTAGTTTCTCACCTATTTCTGTGCATGAAGTCCTCCTTGCCCTCATCTCTCTCAGTCCTCACAAATCCAGCCCGGATGGCCTAAACCCCCACATTCTCCAGATCTCTGCCCCCACTATATCTCTTCCTCTCTCCCATCTACTGAACCTTTCCTTCTCCCTTAGTACTGTACTTCAGGCATGGAAAGTTGCCAGGGTGCTACCTTTCCACAAATGGGACAATCCCTCTACTCCTGGCAATTACAGGCCTATACCACATCTTTGCTCCCTGGTTAAATTGCAGGAGACCCTTGTCTTCTCTAGACTTTCTGACTTTCTCAACTCCTCTTGCTTTCTCTCTCTCTCTCTCTCTGTATCAGTCAGGTTTCAGGAAAAATCACTCTGTCATCATCTTCCTCCTCCGTGTCACTGACACAGTTCTCAACGGCATAATCTTGACCACATCACCACTTCTATATTCATTGATCTAGCCAAAGTTTTTGATTCCATGTTCCATCCTCTTATTCTTTCCAAACTCCTCTTAGTTAGTCTCGCCCCCCCATGCTGTAGATTGGTTTAAATCCTATTTTATGGGCCATACACAGTGGGCCTGATTCCAAAAGGCGTTATACCTAGCACAAGGTGATTTACGCCAAACCTGATGAGGGAAATTGCACCTTGCACCAGGCATAACGCAAGTCGTGATCCCACATCACAACTTGCGCAATGCTGTATGCAGGTTGTGCCAAAGGTGGGCTATGCCACCCACTACTCCTGCAACCCACAGCGGCATGGTGCAAGGGTGGGTTATGGCAGCAACTGCGCCCTACTCCAGAAGGGCAGCTGCCCGAACCCACTTATGCCATTCCAGAACAGGGAATGGCGTAACTGGGTTAGACCAGCTAGGAGGTGGTCTAAGGGGCATCCATCCTGGCACAATGACGGATGCACCCCCTCAGTGCCATGGAAATTACAGTGCTGTGCTCCCCATGCCCCCCCCGCCCTGTCATGCCCCCACCCCAAACTTCAGGGCCCCTGGGGTCCATCTCCTAACATGCCCCCTGATCGCCAGTGCCATCCGGCCAGCCCCCCCATGCCACCAGGTGTGTTTGGGTGCATTACAGGGTAGTGTGGCTCAGGGGGGGCAGTTAAATGTGTGGCGTGACTTGTGGCACCAGGTCCAGTGTACCATTCTCTTGGTGCTAGCCTGCAGCTGCCGCAAGTCAAGGGATATAGGTGCTGGGGACCCTGCCTGTCTTGGAACATGGTGCAGGGTCCCTGGCATAGTGCCATATGGTGCAACTCGCATACACCCATGAGTTGTGCCATGCTTTTTGAAATCATGCCCATGTGTCCAAGCAGGTGACACCCTATCGCCTCCTTCCCTTTCAAGCAGGTATCCCTCAAGGTTCAATTCTTGGCCCAGTACTTTTTTCAGTCTTCCTTAACAAACTTCCATCTGTCTGCATCTCCAACTATACTGGTCCTTTATGCCTCTGGTCTCTCAACCCTAGAAGAGGAGTCCTGGCTGCAGAGCGACTTCTTGAGAGTGTTATGCTGGTTTCAGTCAAATCATCTCAAAGTTAACACCAAGAAAACAGTATCCATGACATTTGGGACCACTCAAAAATTTGCCAGACTCCCACATCCTCCTTTTCTACCCAATATGGCACCTCCCTTCATGTAGTTCACAATTTGAAGTATCTTGGCGTCTGGCTGGACAGTCAACTTGACCTCTCTTAGCACATCGGCTTTATCCATACCAAACTCCCCCCTAAGCTAGGAGCCATGTATAAGACGCCCTCTCTCCTGTGGTTCACCGAGAGCTCCTTACCAAAATGATCCTACTCATCTTTGATTACGCTAACATGGTCTTCGTGTCCACAACTGACTCATCCTTTGCCAGACTAGACATTCTTTTTAATGCTATTTACCCCTTTGTAACCAATGCTTCTGCCGTATGCAGCACTGCGCTCACTACTCTTCCCTCTCTTCACTTATGCTGCCAGCATCATACCACCACCCTAATTTACAAATTCTAATTTGGGTCTTTCCCCTTCTACCTCACCGTTCTCCTCTCCCCATTACCCCCTTCCTTTCAGCAGCTATGCACCAGAGACCCCCATAACTTCTCTCTCTCCCATGCCCTCTTCCAATTTGTGGCAGGCAGCCTTCTTATACCATCTCTCCTCCCTCTGGAACTCTCTTCCAAGCTCTCTAGATTTAAAACCTTCCCTACACTCTCTAAAATGTATCCTTTCCCAATCCCTCCCTTCCTGTTGCTACTGTCCTTCCCCCTCCCAGCAACCATGGTGATGCTCTCTCTCTATCTCCACACATCTTTATCTTGCCTCTTCCTGTGCTCAACTTCCCCAACCCCCCTGACTCCTAATGCCAATAGCAAACCCCACCTCATCCCCTTTTGATCTTTCCCTCCTTTCCTACTTCCCTTACTTTCTCCTCTACAACTGGCTTCCTCTGCTAACTTTGGGCTACAAATGTATACCAATATTTTGCCAATGTATCATTGTTTCATTACCTTTATTTTTAGTAATTCTATGCCATATTTCTTTTGTGAACTGACTGTTTTTCACTTTTTTGCAGCCCTTTTTTCCCTTTCCCCAGGTCACACCTGGAAATGGGCTTCAGCTCAGTCTGCCTTTCCCAGTTACCAAAATGTTAAATAAATAAATAAATGCTGGTGAAACGTCTGCTGGTGTGTGCTACTGTTACAGGTGAATTCTTGTATCTATTGGCATGGCTAACTTGAATAATTTGATCAGGATGTTAAAAGGAGAGGAAAATGCTGGAGTTGAAAAGAAAACAAGTGTTCATCTGTGGTCCTCCGGGGTACATTTAGATCTGATACAGTGATTCACCCTGATCAGTCCTAACGTAACCCTGAGCTGTCTTGCAAATTGCAGTAGTTTTTTCCCCCGTTTTCCCTTTTTTATTTCCTTTCTCATAGAAACATAGATTCTGTCAGCAGATAAAGACCATATGGCCCACCTAGCCTGCCCATTTCCCTACTCACTGCTGCAGCCCCAGATTCTAATTGATCTGTAGCTCTCCTGCTCTACCCATCTCCAGGGTACCCTTATGTCTATCCCATGCACTCCTGAACCCCCATATTGTTTTCACTCCCACCATTTCAGCTGGAAAGCTGTTCTACTGCTCCACCATCCTTTCAGTGAAAAAGTACTTCCCAACATTATCCCTGAGCCTTCCACCCTTCAACCTCATATCATGCCCCCTTGTTCTTGTGCAGAGTTTTCTCTGAAATATGCTTTACACCTCTACCTTGTTTATTCTCCTATGGTACTTGAAAGTCTTTACCATATCTCCCTTCTCCCTTCTTTTATCCAGTGAATAAATATTAAGGTCCTTAAGTCTTTCCTCGTAGGGCTTCTGGTACAGTCATACTATTTCTCCTCCATCAAGTGTGGGAGCATCCTTAAATTAGCATCACATACACACTGCCATGTTGCAGGAGCAAACTCCTTGGTACAACTTCTGGAGCAGTTGCGTTGCCAAAGCCCACTGGCAGCGCTCCTTGACTGAAGCACACTGTCATGCAGCAACTTCTCCTGCCTGGTCTGCCTCTGGACACAATGACCAAAGTCCACTCCTGGACTCAGGTCATCCACATGGCAACAGAATGTGCTCACACTGGGCCATTAGGGAAGCAGACTCTTCCAAATTCTAATGGTGTCTCCTCCCAGTTATACGGTACCAATGTTTCTATTACAACAGTATTTCCACCCAGTTATGGCAATGTCTCCTCCCAGTTATGGCTGTGTGTCCTCCTAATTATGGCAGATTCTTATCCCAGTTCTACCAGTGTTTTCTCCCAGTTATGCTGACAAGTGAAAATGTGACCATGCACCTTTACTGTAGGGGGGGTGTGCTGCTATGGGGACAGTTTATCCATAGAACACACTGCAAACAACACAAAGCAGCAACACTCAATCCTGGAGGAAGACTGAAGCTGGAGGCAGAATTTGCAGTATTCATAGCGTGCTTTATTACAAGTTAAAGTGCAAAGTTAAAGGGCAAATCAGTCTAACTCCAGCAATTACATTCAAAAGTGCTTGTGCTGTAAATTACAACAATAAGGAAAAGGGGAAACTGTTTAACCAAGAAAGGCACACTAAGCCAGAATTTGTTTCCAGGTGTGACCTGGGAGCAAAAGGAAGTTAAATGACTTGCTCATGGTCACACAGTATGCATGTGGGAGTTGATGTGATTCAGACCCAGGTCTCTATGTTTTCAGCTCAGTTCTTTTAACCACTATTATATAGTGCTTCCAATAAAGTCTTAATATCTCCTGGGATGTCTCTGCAGTGCCCTACATTCTTTCAGTCATACCAGTTATACAAGTGTCTCCTCCCAGTTACAGCAGAATCTCATGTCAGTTCTGGCAGAAGTGTCTCTTTTCAGTTACATCAGTTATGCTAGAGTCATACCAGTTCTACAATTGTCTCCAGCCAAATATACCAATGCCTCAGTATCTTAGTAATAGCAGTATCTACTCTAAGGTATACCAGTGCCTCTTTTCAGTTACGCCAGAGTATCAAACTGTACCAGATGTGGCAGTTTCTCAGTTACAGCAAAGTATCAGCCAATTATAGCAGTGTCTCCTCCCAGTTAACTAGTGCCTCCCTGCTGTCACGTTTTTATTCTTATTATTTTTATTTATGTAGTTTTTTTAAAGGGATATTTTCATTCTTTTTTGCATCATATTATTTCTAGGTAAAACCTCACATTTTATGATTCAATGGCTCATGCAACAGGATAATGTTATGCTTGTACAACTGTATTACAATGTTTGTGGCTGTTTGCACTCTATTCCATTAGAAATTACCACCCTGTAGGGGTACTGAAGGCAAGGAACCCTGTAAAAGAGTTCCACCCCTTGAGGTGACACAGGAAGGGTCCCTTGGCTAAAGGTTTCTTAGGGAAAAAAAACCTGGGAGTAGAGAGGTGAGCTGCTGGAGGAGGAGGGGAGAATGGTGGCACAAAGAGAAAAGTGCTTCAGAGGGAAGCCGACAGGAACTGCTTATATAGCTCAGGAAGTGGGTGTGGCTGGTTGCTCACCCATTGAACCACAGGCATAGCCTTTTAATTCAATGGCTCATGCAACCAGGATAATGTTATGCTTGTGCAGCTGCAGTACAACATTTGTGGCCATTCGCACTCTCTGTCCCATAAGGAATTACCATCATGTAGGGGTACTGAAGGCAAGGAATCCTGTAAAAGGGTTCCACCCCTAAAGGTGCTGGGGGAAGGGTCTGTTGGCTAAAGGTACATTAGGAAGGAACCCCAAAAGAGTTTTAGGAGTGATCAATGACTAGGAGGTAGAGAAACAACTGACAGCAGCAGGCAGCTTAATAAAATGAAATGAGGCTCACAAGTAAGCAGGATAGTACCAAGATAAGCTTGCGCTGATAACAGCAAGGGTCTTCCTAAGGAGAGAGGGAACAACCAATAGGGCCACTATCCATCTCCATCCAACAGCAGAACCTACCTAAGTAAGCTAAGAGTTGCACTAAAACTAATTAAGTATTGTGATCTGCGGCACAGAGGAGAGAAAGAAAACCCTTTGAAGAGAAAATCTCTGGGAATCCAAGGCTGAGATCACCTTCCCTCCAGGCTTGGGCTATTAATAAACAGTGACAACAGAAAGAAATGTGTCACTCGCGACATGCAGCACCCAGTCAGGCGATCAGGCCAGACCACTTACAGCAATGTGGCACATGTGGCCCCCAGTCAGGCGATCAGGCCAGACTACTTACAACAGAGAGAAATGTGACACATGCGGCCCTCAATAAGGCAACTGGGCCAGACCACATACAACAGAGAGGAAAAGTACTTCTGAAGTAAGCTGACAGGAACTGCTTATATAGCTCAGGAAGTGGGTGTGGCTGGTTGCTCACCCATTGAACCACAGGTGTAGCCTTTTAATTGCTTACCTTCTCTAAAATTCATTGATGTCACTGGTTGTTTTATCTGCCTCCTTGTTTATTAGAACTGATATGTCCTCTAAGGTAGCCAAGGAGCAGGAACTGCTCAACAGCTTTCAGGATGTGTTCTTCTCTCAGTACGTGATGCAGCCTACGAGGGATGGGCATATCCTGGACATGGTTCTGGCAGATGGAGACCTGGTAAGGGATCTGGTAGTGGTGGATCCCCTGGCTGGGAGTGACCACGACACTGTCTGGTTTCAAATAAACATGAGGGGAGAGGGGAGAGCTCTAGGACATTGGTTGTGGATTTCAGGGGAGCAGACTTTAGAGGCATGGGATACATTATCAAGGATCATTTGAAGGGGATTACATCAAAGACAGATGTTGAAGGGAGATGTGAGGTTATCAAATGGGGAATACATGAGGCAGTTATGGCCTGTGCTACAATGAAGCATAAGGGAGCAAGGTCATAGAAACCTTGCTGATGGTCCAGAGAGGTTCAGGAGGTGGTCAGGGAAAAGAAGGCTACCTACAAAAAATACAAAACAAAGAGAGGGGAAAGGGAAAATGAAATGTACAGTCTTGCTTCCAGAAAAGTCACCAGGATGGTGAGGGGGACAAAGGCTGGTACAGAGCAGCATTTGGTACAGGAGATACAGGGGAAAGGGGTTCTTCAAGTAAATTGGGGAGCAGAGAAAAACCAAGGGCCAGCTAGGCAGATTGAAAAAAGAAGGTGGGTGGGTGGAGAAGCCGAGGGACTAGATGGAGTTATTAAACAAGTACTTTGCCTCAGTGTTCACTAGGTAGGGGGACGGGATATTTACAAAGCAGGATAGGAAGGAGATAAAAGGGGCAAGGGGGTATGGGGAGAAACAGGACTGGAACAGGTGGGAGGGAGAGGTACCCACAGGGTTTCACAACAACATAAATCGACCAGTGGGGGGATGGATGAGGCTATACTCACTGAATGGGTGTGGGAAGCCCTTAAGGCCTTAAAAAAGGAAAAAATCTCCAGGGCCGGATTGCATCCATCCAAGAGTACTATGGGAATTGGCAGACGTGCTGGCTGCTCCCCTGGTGGATCTCTTTAACAGGTCACTTGAGACAGGGAGGATACCTAAGGATTGGAGAGAGGTGCATGTGGTGCCAATCCATAAGGGTGGGTTGAGGGAAGAGCCAAGTAACTATAGGCCTGTTAGCTTAACATCCATGGTGGGGAAAATAATGGAGAGTATACTGAAAGAACATTTGGGGGTGTTCTTGGAGGAGGTGGGAGGCCTGGATAATCTGCAACATGGGTTTGTGCCAGGTAGATCATGTCAAACTAACCTTCTGGAGTTCTATGAATGGGTAACATCGGAACTGGATCGAGGAAAGCCTGTGGATGTACTGTTCCTAGACTTCAGCAAGGTGTTTGACTAGGTCCCCACAATGGCCTGGTGGAGAAACTGATGGGGTTGGGTGCGGGCCCATTGATGGTCAGATGGATAGGAAACTGGCTGGATGGACACACACAGAGAGTAGTGGTTGGAGGGGAGCTCTCTAACCCTAGAGGGGTCAGTAGTGGGGTACCACAAGGCTCAGTCCTGGGGCCAATCCTGTTTAACGCATACATATCGGATATCAGGGAGGGCATAGTGTGTGAAATTAGTCTCTTCACTGATGACTCAAAGTTGGGAACAGTTATTGAGGAGGAGAAGGGGTGGTTAGCCTTACAAGGGGACCTGGAGACCCTGGTTAGGTGATCTTGCACCTGGAAATTAAATTTCAATTCCTCTAAGTGCAAGGTGTTACATCTTGGGAGGGGGAACCCTAAACATGAGTACACCCTGGGAGGGGAAGAGTTGGAAGTCACAACAGAGGAAAAAGACCTAGGGGTCCTGGTGGATGCAAGTATGAATAACTCTGAGCAGTGCAGGAGGATGGCTGTCAGAGCAAACAGGATGTTGGGATGCATCGCAAGGGGGATCACCTCAAGGTGCAGGGAAGTGATTCTGCCACTGTACTATGGACTGGTAGACCACACCTTGAGTACTGTGTGCATTATTGGAGACCACACTTGACGAAGATCATACAGCTCCTTGATGGGGTTCAGAGGAGGGTGATCAAGATGATACATGGACTAGGGGATTTGACGTATGAGGAGAGACTTTAGGAGTTCAGACTGTTTTCATTGGAGGAGAGGAGAGACGGTGGGACATGATCGAGGTCTTCAAGTACCTCAAAGGAATAAATAGGGTAAACAAGGAGGGGATCTTTAGACTAAAGGAGGGAGGTATCACTAGAGGGCATGGTTTGAAGTTGGAAGGTGGTAGGTTGAGGGGGGAAAGAGGAGGAGGTTTTTCACTGACAGGGTAGTGGAACCTAGGAACATGCTGCCTGGTGAGCTGGTTCAAACTTCAACGGTTGAGGGTTTTAAGAGGGGGTGGGACAGGTACAGAAAGGTGGAAAAGCAGTGGATGGCTCGGTATAGGGGGGCAGGGGTGGATTATAGGGGGTACAGAAATACAATGGGGGGGAGGCCTCAGCACTCAACTGGGGATCTGAGGCATGAGCAGACTCAATAAACTGCTAGGTCTAATCTGCCAGTAATTAGTATGTTAGTATGTATGTAAATGTATGGTAATGGATAGTTACAACCAACATTGTTTTGCTTCAAATCCATGAATTGCTCTTACTACATACTTCATGAACATTAGAAGCACCCTCAAACATTGCAGTTACTCATGATACAATAGGCTCCTCTACTCCCACTGCATAATGAGAGGCTAGATTGTGTTGGGGGTGTTCCTAGGTCCAGAAAAGATGCAGTGAGAGTTGGTCAAGAAATGCAAACAAGCATGTTTTGGTGTGGTAACACCAGTAAGGTAGACACTCAGTTTTTCACTTTATAAAAGAAAACAGAATCCAGTCAAACTAGCTACATCAGCAGTCTTTACAGAATGTGAACAATCATAACGTGTATTTTTATGGTGACATGGGCGGAACTCTGCAGATGTTATGCGATCAATCATTATCTCAGAGTAGCACTGTGGAAGCACATGACCAAATCGCTGTCCAGTGTGCTTCCACAGTGCTGCGACATACTTTCTAGAAGTTGTGTTTATGCGGTGCTTCCCCTCCGCTAGCCACATAAACACACTCACTTTGCAACACACATCTTTCTGTTCCACAGCTGTGGAAGTGACGGGTGCCGTGTACAAGATGGCCACTGACTCCGAGTGAGCATGCGTGAATATGGCGTATGCACAGTTCTCTATTTGCTGCCGTCTTGTGTATAGCATACACTGATGCCGCCCCTAATGACATACTTTGGCAGCACTACTAACAGCTCTACTAACTACTAACAGCATACTGCACATCTCAAAAAAGCTCCTAAAAGCGCTGCGCAGCTGTATCTGCTCTGACCAGACTTTTCTTAAACTAGTGACACTTTGAGGACTAAGGGGGTCGACAGTGTCCCATTAACCAGGTAGTGGTTTGTTTAAAAACTCATTTTCAGGTATGCTTGATAATCAGTGCAGTATAATACACCAAGTACAATACAGAAATCCATTTTTGGTGGTTAAACTACTACACAGTGCTTTAAGAAGTAGTAGTAGTAGTAGACATACAAGTAATAGTTTTAGTAATCACAAACATGAATAGAGATCAACCCAACTGAGCCATGACTCATTTTCAATGGGTTACTTAAACATCAAGTTGCAAGAGGCAAAAAATGAATAAATGCAAAGTTTTACAAAACTACACTGTACCAATAAATAATAAAATATTTCAGAGTTTGCCTACCATGTCTATCTAGACTAGGTACACTTAGTTACAAAAATCTCATTTTTGCATTTCAATCTAAACAAATCATTATGAATGGGCACAACTTGTAAACTTGTTATTTGGCAACAGTGTCTGTTACAGCAGCATCTTTCCCACGGATTTCATTACTCCATTGTCTCTCCAGTGACCCCTCCCAGTTATGCAAGAGTTTCAGTTGTAACAGTAACACCTTCAAGTTATGGCAGTTTCTACTCCAAGTTATGCCAGTCTCACCTCCCACTTATTGTAGTTATAGCAGTGCCTTCTTCAAGTTATGCCAGTGCCTCAGCTATAGCACAGCAGTACAGGAATGTCTCCTGTCAGTTATACAAATGTCTTCCACCAGTTCAGCCATTTCCTCACTTACAGCATAGTCACCTCCCAGTTAAGCAAGTGTCACACTTACAGCAGTGCATCATTCATGTTACAGCACTGGCTGCTTCAAGTGTTTCTTTCTCTCTGATATCCCAGTTATGACCATGTCTCAGTTACAGCATTGACTCCTGGGGCCTGATACACAAAGGGTTGCATCTGCTGCAAATCCCCTGTGTGCCAAACAGATGACACAGGGGGGTGCAGCAGACATTTGGCACCAATTGCAATTCTCAATCAGGTGCACCAGACACAGCAAGTTAGATCATCCCCCCCGTCTAACTTTCCATCCAAGTGGGATCCATTTCGTGAGGCTTGTGCCAAACCTTTAGCGCAAGCTGCTGTAAAATATGGAAAAGGTCACAAATGCACCAGCCCATCTTGAATCGGGCTGCATTGTGCCAAAATGCTTTGGCACAGCAGTGCCACAAATTGTGGATGATGCAGGGCTTGGTGAAAGCCCTGTATCATCCTTCACGAATTGAGCCCCTAGTGGTTCTACCAGTGTTTCATGCATACAAGGTAACATAGTAGTTTAAGATCAGGATGGAATAAATGTCCATTATGCCCACTGGTGACATCACTCTTCTGGAAGAAATGTAATGTTCTTCAACTTTCATCCAGCTTCACACAGTGCAGTTGCTTAAAAAAATTAAAATACATTAAACCACCTCTATACATGCAGTAATGGTGCCAACCCTCCTTTAAAATCATTTCCCCATATTACCACTCTCTGTAGCAGCCACTGTTCCCTCATCCACCCCAATCACAATGATGTTCAGCAAAACATAGAAACATAGAAAGTGATGGCAGAAGGGGACTGCAAGGTCCATATAGTCTG
This sequence comes from Neoceratodus forsteri, assembly GCA_016271365.2. NCBI lineage: Eukaryota > Metazoa > Chordata > Ceratodontiformes > Ceratodontidae > Neoceratodus > Neoceratodus forsteri. The sequence goes on along the minus strand of CM028132.1, from coordinate 187,258,120 downwards.
CCCAAGAACCTACCTGGTGCTATAACCCCCTTCCCTCCTTTGCCTTTTCGTATGCTACCTTTATGTCTATCCCATGCGTTCTTTAACTCACTTACCATTTTGTCCCTCACTACCTCCTTGAGTAGGCTATTTCATGGGTCCACCACCTTCTCTGTAAGAAGAACTTCTTTGTATCACTCCTGAACCTCCCTCCCTTCAGCCTCATGTCATGCCCTCTCATTCTCCCACTATCTTTCAACTGGAGAAGCTCCTGAATGTTAGCCTTATTTATACCCCTCATATATTTAAAAGTATAAATCATGTCACCCCTCTCCCTCCTCTGTTCTAGGGATTACATGTTGAGTTCCCTTAGCCTGTCCTGGTATGTCATATGGTGCAGTTCCTGAATCATTTTTGTGGCCCTCTTCTGCACCATCTCAATTCTGTCTATGTCCCTTTTGATGTGTGGTCTCCAGTACTGTATACAGTACTCCAAGTGGAGGTTCACCAGCGCCCTGTAGAGTGGTAACACCACCTCCCTTCTGCAACTCATGATTCCTCTCCCATTGCAGTCCAGCATGCCACTTGCCTTTAGTGCCAACTTTTCACACTGTTTACCCACTTTCAAGTCTTCTAATATAATGACCCTGTGATATGTGAAACAATCACACCTTAGGTTCTTTGCATGGTATGCTGGACAAAAAAAGTAACAACAAGTAGAAGTAATAAAAGAAGTTTATTACAATACTCACGCCATAAAAAGTGAAGCAAAGCAATCAAAAGGGAGTTGATTTTCCACCATTCCTCAAGTATGGTCTCTTTCTCTCAGAGGAACTGGTGTGCATACAATTATATATGACTGATAAGAGTGCAGTTACAGATATGATAAACATACAGCATTGGATAAGGCATGTAGATAAGGTTGTTCCCTTGGGCAATTAAACAGGAAATGAGGAAGAATATCTGAACAAAGGAAATTCATAGTCAGCAACAAAATAAGTGTTCAGTTCTTATTTCCATACAGCGAGTGTAGAAATACTTGCAACGTAATCACAAAAGCACACAACATGTCACAATAGTGGAAAACTACAGAATATGAGTGATTATAAGTATAGCAGAATATATGTGGAAACTAGAAACAGTATATATAGCAGAAACATATCATATAGGTAAAACATTATAAGAATGTGGTAAAGCACTAATACTTGTAGGTGTATAAGGTTACAGTTACATGTGGGTCAGTTGGTAGTATACAACCCAGGCATAACACCCGTAGGTCCCTCTCCTGGCTGGTGGAGGCTAGGTTCTCTCCTCCAAGTTAGTAATCCTCTTTGTGATTGTTTCTGCCTAAGTGAATGACTTTGCAGTTTTTGGCATTGAATTTCAGCTGCCATGTTTCTGACAACTCCTACAGTTTCTTCAAGTCGGAAGTCATACTCCTCACACACTCACGTGAGTCCACTCTGTTGCAAATCTTGGTGTCATCAGCAAATAGACACACTTATCTTCCAGCCCATTTGCAGTGTCTGCTATGAATACATTGAAAAGAAGCTGACCCAGTGCTGAACCCTGCGGTACCTCGCTGGTCACCTCCCTCTCAACTGAAAATGCCCTGTTTATCTGAACCCTCTGTGTTCTTCCTCTCAGCCAGCTACTCACCCACTCAACCACCTCCCTGTCCACCACCATGTTGTCCAGCTTCCTTGCCAGCCTTCTGTGTGGAACAGAGTAGAAGGCTTTGTCTAAAGTCCAGATAGAAGACATCCACCGCCACTCCCTGATTCACTATCCTTGTAACCCAGTTGAAGAAGTCGACCAGGTTAGTTTGGCAAGACCTATCTGCCATTAAGCCATGCTGTTTTGGATCTTGCTGCCCACTGGATTCCAGACTTGTTATGATTCACTCTTTGAGTAGTGTCTCCATCAACTTCCCTATCATGAGGCTTACTGGACAGTAACTGTCAGCCTTCTCCCAGTTCCCTGCTTTGTGGAGCAGGACCACTGTTGCCCTTTTGCAGTCCTCTGGTATTGTCCCACTCTCTAGTGATTTGGTGAATAGTTCTGCTAGGGGTGCTCCTAGTACACTCTCCAGCTCCCTGAGAACTCTAGGGTGAATGCCATCCGGTCCTATGGCCTTGTCCACCTTTAGTTTATTTAAAGCTTCCAAACCTTGAGCCTTTTTGAAGGGGCTTGTGTCAACCCCCGGTCCCTGGGTGTTGCTGCTATGCAGACTTGGCCCATCCCTTGCATTCTCTTTGGTGAACACAGAACAGACGTACTGGTTTAAGACTTCTGCTTTCCTGAAATCTTTTTCTGCCAGTTTCCCTCCTGTATCTGCTAGTCTAACTATCCTCCACTTGGTTTTTCTCTTTTCTCTTATGCACCTAAAGAAGGCTTTATCTCCCTCCTTTATCCCCTGCGCAATCCTCTGTTCAGTCAGGGCTTTAGCCTTCCTTATTGCCTTACCAGATTCCCTCTGTGCTACCTTATAGGTTTCCTTATCCTCATCTTTCATTGACACCCTAAACTTTGTGTATACCTTCTTTTTCTCCCTTCCTTTTGCAGCCACCTCCCTGGAGAACCAGAGGGGATTCCTTTTCTTATCTGTCTTGCTCACGCTTCTGACGTATTGCTCATTTACCTCTGTGATAGCTCCTTTGAGATACTCCCACATTTTTTCTACTCCTTTCTCTTCCCTGTAGTTAAGACTGTCTGCCAGGCTATCTCTCTTCTGAAAATCTGCTTTTCTAAAATCTAAAACCCTGATCTTGGAATGACTAATGTCTTTACTAGTGTTTACTTTAAATCCCACCATGCTGTGGTCGACATTTCCTAAGTGGCACCCCACCACTACCTTCTTTACCCTGTCACTGTTAGTTAAAACCAAGTCCAGGACAACTTCACGTCTGATAAGAGTTTCCCCAAGCTGCCTCAGCCCTGCACCCTGCAGGGCCATTACAAAGTCCGTTCCTCTTGATGAAGACACTGTACAAGATTTCCAGTTTATGTCTGGCAACTTAAAATCCCCTGCTATTATTGTCTCTCCCTTGTCTATCATTTTGTGCAATGTCTCCATCATTTTCTTGTCCCCCACAACCCCTTGCAAAGGGAGTCTGTAGATGACTCCTATGCTAATGGCTGCCCTGATCCTGTCTCAGCTGTTATGCATAGTGCTTCTGACTCATCCAGGACCCCCTGAATCATCTCTGTGGCCTTGATTTCCTCCAGGACATATAATACTACCCCACCCCCTTTCCTACCCTTCCTGTCCCTTCTGTACAGGTGGTAGCCCTGGATAGCCCTGTCCCAACTATGGTTCTCTGTGAACCAGGTTTCTGTCATGGCTACTAAGTCAAGTTCGGCTTCTGCCATCATGGCCATGAGGTCATGGATTTTGTTCACCAGGCTTCTGGCATTTATTGCCATTGCTCTCAATTTTCTACCACCACTTTTAGCACAGGTGGGTTTCCTTTTGGTTTGCCACACATCTTTAGTACCCTTAATGGATCTCCTTTGGTCTGCACCTGTGGTTTTGGATAAAAGATTTATGAATATTAGACAGTAGCAAAGAAACATCATGGTAGCACAAATCCCTCACTCCATATCCATATGTCTCCCCCAACCCACACTCCTCCCCCTACCCACTGTATTAAAATTTGCTGTACTCTATGGCTCTCTGGCCAAACCACCCTTCTACCACTCCTACACCCCCCAGAAAGGATATTGTTCCATTCCTCATTGGATGACTACCACAGCACTCCCTCTTCCTCTGCCAGTTGCTGTCAACTTAATGGAAGTGATTACTAAAGGAGTGTACCAGGATCCATTCAGTAGATGGAAGTCAGCAGAGGTGGTGGGAGGGTTGCAGCAGACTCGTATAGAGAGAAGGAACAATATCCTTTTTTGGGCTGAGTATGAGTGGGAGGAGGGGAGAGGGAGGTAAGGTGCCTGCTCGGTGCCATTGCTGAGAGAGACAGGATGTAAATCTTCAGGATCATGGGAGCAGTGGCATGGGAGAGGGAGCTGGATGTCATTGTCCACCTTGGGGCAAATGACCTGTCTGGGAATGGGATCAGAGCAGTGAAGGAGGAGTTTGTAGGGCTAGTGAGGGGAGTTAGACAAGTAGCATGCATGGTAACCTTTTCAGAGTTGCTGCCTGGTTATGGCATGTGTGAGGCTAGGGTACTCTGCACCATAGGATTCAATGAATGGTTAAAAAAATGGTATAGAGCTCAGGGTTTTTGCTTCATTGGGGACTGGGGTCCACCTGGAGGGATGCAGGCCTATACTGGCATGATGGTCTGCATCTGTCTGGGAGGGGAACCAGGATCCTAGGTGATAGGTTTAAGTGCTTCATTAGCAAGCATTTAAACTAGCCAAGGAGGGAGACACTGAAAAGAAGTATGGACATCTCAGCCCCTCCCCCACACAAAACAGGGTAGTTAGTGAGGTAAACACTAACGTAGAGAAGTTGATAGGGAGCAGCACAGGGGTAAATGGAGAAAAAGGCAAAGACAGTAAGGACAGGGATGGGGCTAAAAGGGGTAAGGCTATAAAAAAATGGAGATTGATGAGTACCAATGCACACAGTCAGGGTAACAAACTCCCTGAACTAGTGGCATTGATGGAAGAAGGACACCTGGATATCATGGCAGTCACAAAAACATGGCACACAGAAAACCATGATTGGGATGCCAACATACCAAGGTACACAATCTACAGGAGGGACAGGGAGAGTGAAAGAGGAGGAAGAGTAGCTCTCTACCAAAGGGAAGGGATTCAAGTAATGGAACTAAAGGGTAAATGGGGAGGAGAGGAGGCACCATGGGTCACCATGTAGGCAGTAAATGGCACTACAATCTGTACAGGGGTTGTATACAGACCCCCATCTCAGGGGGAGGAAATGGACAAGGAAATGATAGAAGACATCCTTAGAATGGCAGAAAAGGGGGAAATATTGTTGATGGAGGACCTGAATATGCCAGATGTTAACTGGAGCATCTTTTCTGCAGCCACATCAAAAAGCAGGGTAATTCTTGATGCCCTACAGAGGGCATGCCACAGATAGCTAGTGTTAGACCCCACTCAGGAAGGAGCAATCTTAGACCTGGTACTCTCAAATGGGGATGGAGAGAGGATCTCAGATTTAGAAGTGCGTAGCCATCTAGGAACAAGTGACCACCAACAGTGTGGTTCATGACAAACACAGCAATAGAGTCAAGTCATACAAAGGTGAGGGTATTGGACTTCAGGAGGGCTGACTTTGGCAAAATGGGGGAGTACCTCAGAAAAGAACTAGCAAATGAACAAGAAGGTGGGATGGAGGAATAATGGGGAAAAAATCAAAGCTGCCATCACAGAGGCAACACGCCTTTGTGTGAAGCAAATAAACAAAATAAAATGGTTCTCAAAAGGGGTGGCAGGGAAGGTTAGGGAGAAAATGATAGCATTCAGGAAGTATAAGAAAATACAGAAGGAGCAGGACAAAGAACTGTACCAGTTAAAGCAGAAGGAAGTGGGGAAGGCAGTCAGAATAGCAAAGGCCTAAACCAAGGAAAAGATAGCCAACTCAGTTAAGAAGGTGGGTAAAAACTTTTATAGGTACATTAGGGAGTGAAGAAAGATCAGTGGAGGGATAGTGAGGCTTAATAAAGGGGAGGAGGTGGGAAGAGGGTGACAGTGACAAAGCAGAGATACTGAATGAATACTTCTGCTCAGTATTCACAAAAGAAGAGGAAGGGGAGGTACCTAAAACAAATAATAGAAGCACACTGGATGGGAGATCCATACCAGTCTATTCACAGAAGAAAGGGTCATGAAAGAACTCCTAAAACTGAAGGAGGACAAAGCAATGTTGCCTGATGGGACTCACCCCATAATTCTAAAAGAACTAAGGGGAGAACTAGTGAAACCACTGACTACCGTTTTTAACAAATCATGGGAAGAAGTTGTGCTATCTGAGGACTGGAGGAGGGTAGATGTGATTCCCCTTCACAAAAGTGGGAGCAAGGCAGAGGCAGGAAACTGAAGACCTGTTAGTTAGACCCCAGTGGTATGGACAATGATGGAGTCACTTCTGAAAGAAAAAAATGTTGAGTACCTAGAGGCCAGTGGGGCACAGGACCCAAGGCATCATGAATTCTCAGTGGGAAGGTCATGTCAGATGAATCTAATATATTTCTTTGGCTGGGTGACCAAAGTAGTAGACCAGGGAGGGGCTGCAGATGTGGCCTACCTAGACCATAGCAAGGCATTTGACAAAGTCACACACAAGAGATCAATAAATGAGTTAGCCAGCCTGGGAGTGGGTCCCAGGGTGGTAACCTGAGTAAAAGAATTGGCTGGACAACAGGATGCAGAAGGTAATAGTAAACTGAGTCCACTCTGAAGAAAGGGGGTTACTAGTGGGGTACCACAGGGTTCAGTACTGGGACCGATCCTCTTTAATGTCTTTATAGGTGACATTGCAGAGGGACTGGAAGGAAAAGTATGCCTCTTTGCAGACGACACAAAGATCTGCAATGGGGTTGATACACAAGGGGGGTGGAAAGGATGAGAAGGGACTTGGTAAGGTTGGAGGAATGGTCAAAAGTATGGCAGCTTAGAGTCAATGCATAGAAGTGCAAAGTAATGCATCTGGGAAACAAAAACCCAAGGGAAGAGTACACAATGGGGGTGGAGATATTAACAACAACAAAAATGGAAAGGGACCTGGGGTGGTCATATCAGATGATCTAAAGGTAGGCAAGCAATGTAAGAAGGTAGTATGTAAGGCTGGTGGGATATTGTGATGCATAGGGAGAGGCATCACCAGTAGAAAACAGAAAGTTGTTATTCCTCTGTACAGACAGTTGGTGAGACCCCATCTGGAGCACTGCATGCAGTTCTGGAGACCCCATCAATGCATGTACATAGACAGGATGGAGGCAGTCCAGAGGAGGACTACTGAAATGGTGCAGGGTCTGCACCAGAAGCCACACGTAGAGAGACTAAAGAGCTTAATATGTATACCTTCAAGGAAAGGAGGGAGAGGGAGGACATGATAGAAAATTTCAAGTACCTCAAGGGAATCAACAAAGTTCAAGAGGGTAGCATCTTTCAGAAAAAGAGATGTGCAAGAACAAGAGGTCACGATTTGAAGATAGAGGGCAGACAACTCAGGGGCAACATGGGGTAATATTTTTTCATGGAGAGGGTGGTGGATGCATGGAACCGCCTTCCTGAGAAGGTTGTGGAGTCAAAAACAGTGGTGGAATTTAAGAATGCATGGGACAGATATAAGGCAATTTTAGTTGGAGGTAGGAAGAACTAGGTATTGGTAAAACTAGAATCTGCTGCTTATCCGATATGTAGGAAAATGGGTAGACTGGGTGGGCCAAGCGGTCCTTATCTGCCATCAAAGTCTATGTTTTTATATTTCTGTGTTTTTATAAATGACAATGTGTATGTAGATGTTACCAATCTTGACTTCCAAAAGGACTTTGACAAGCTTCCACATTCTATTTTTATAGACAAATTAAACAAATTAAAACTAGACCACAGACTTTTTACTTGGGTACAGAACTGGCTGTGTAATAGGACACAGAGAGTCAGAATCGGGGGTGTCCATTCAATGGAAGGTAGAGTCACCAGTGGGGTGGGGTGTCACAGGGCTCGGTGCTGGGTCCAGTGCTGTTTTCAATTTTTATAAGTGATCTATGCATTGATATTAACAATCAGATAATCAAATTCACTGATGATATCAAACTGTGAATACCGATCATAATAGAATAAAACTCCAAATGGGCTCAAAATAGCAGCATCTTATTTGGTATAGAAAAATGTTCTATTTTGCAGCTGGAGAAACATAATTCAAAGAAGATTAATACATAAATACTAAAACTATTAAGAAGGTGGAATCCAAAAAGGACTTTGGTATCGTAATAGAAAGGATTTGAAATTTAGTGACCACTGCACTAAATTGGTACAAAAATCAAGTCATTTTGTAAGTTGTATAATAGTTTATTTTCTGAGTAGAAATACACGATGTGTTTTACCCATGTACAAACCATTCATTAGACCACATTTGGACTGCTGTACACTGCTGTGGCGTCCTTGTATGAAGAAGGACATTAACAATGTTGAAAGGGTTCAGTGAGAACAACTAAATTGATCTCTGAGTTAAAGCAAGTGCCATATGAGGACAGCTTAGACTGCTTAGGGTTATATGGCCTTAAAAATAGCCAAACTAGAGGGGACCTGATGATGATGTTTAAAATAATGAAAGATGAAGCACTTAGGATGGAAATGGGAATTGAAATTCATAACAAAACTTTTAATCTTGGGTCTCATAAACAAATCAAGTTATAACATTCAGCAAGAAATGGGAGATTACCTATCTTCTCACAACAAGTGGGAAGGTTATGGAACAGTTTACCACATTACTTAATACAGTGTGACAATATGGAATGATTTATAATCAAATTAGATAACTATCTACTCAGAGAAGGGGAGCATTGGACCTGTTGATGTGGGTAAACAAACATGATGGGCTACTCGCCTTCTTCTGTCTATTACCCAGTATAAATATCCAGTATAAATGGTGGTTTTCTTTTGGGTAATAATGGAAGGGTCAAAATGTTATTTGCTATAACAACCCTCTCACTCTCTTTCTAACCCTTCAATGCCCTGTACCCCACCCTTACTTAAGATTATTCAAAGAAATTGTGTCCCATAATGCTTGTATGCAAATTCTGTGGTGCATCAATATATCCTGCTGTTCATGATTGAGCTACAGAACATGGAAAACTTCAAAAGTTATTTCACAAGCAGTGTAGTCACATGGTAGTGTTTTTCTATGTACAAGAACTGAAAGAGAGAAGCATTAGTTGCTATCACAACCCCAGCTCACTCCCTCTCTCTCAGGTGTATACACCTCCTACTTTGATGTACAGTTTTACAGCATGTAAAAGAGCTAGATCTTCTGCTTTGGCTGGTTTGCATTTGCAATCAGAAAGTGAATTTAAGATGCTTTTTGGCAGTTCCTTTTTGTGCAAGTGTTTTGTGAACTCCTTGCTGATTTTTGTGTGGGAGTGTTGCAATTTTGGCAAATAACCTTCCTTATAGTTTTTATAACTAAAGTATATTGTGGCATGGGAGTCATTTATGCATGATGGTAGATGATAATATAGTGTGTGGTAAAGTGGGAACCATGATACAGTGCTGCTGATGACTGTGAAGCTGGTGTTGTCACTAGCTGTTCAGTATCAACTGTGCCCACATTGGAAGGGAAGTCTAATATCCATCATCAAAATGGATATTTCTTTTGGGATGACAGAACATAGTACATCAAATGTGAGTTATGCCTAGGCCCAGCATGAATTGGAAGTATGAAAATCTGCAGTGGTATGTTAGCAGAGCATTAATGCTTGTTGTGAGAGCTATCAGGTACTAGTAGATGTAAACACAGATCAGAAAAATGTAGCAACTAAAATGAGTAATTAGAATATCAGCAGAAACCTCAGTCAGTAGGGCATTCTGAGGTTTACATGCTATAGACCACTACTGTATAAACAATGGAACACTCTCCCTGTGCTTTTACCTATAGCATTCAAATATTATAATGCCCCTGCAATTCTGTTTTAGACCCAAGGACAGTACTACATCTGCCCTAGCAAAGGTCACAAACAACTGGTTGGGTGTCATTGGCCACAGACACATTACAGGAGCTATTTTCCTAGATCTAAGCAAGGTCTTCCATACTGTTGACAACCACCATCTTAAACAAAAACTGTATAGTATAGGGATTGGCACCAATTCCCAACATTTATTCCCCAACTATTTAACTGGTCGACTGGAGCAAGTCAAAACTGAAGTTTTTTCTCTGCTTGTACTCCTCTCCTTAGAGGCATACTCCAAGAATCAGTGCTTGGCCCATTACTTTTTATGTTGTACATCAATGACCTGGGTATGAACATGAATGATGCCAGAATGCATTTTTATGCAGATGATATTGCCCTGTATATCTCTAGGCCTAATATTTTCATTTCAAACGCTCATCTCCATGCTGCTGTTAATCAGCTTCGAATTAATCTCTTCCACTCCAAGCTGCTTCTAAATGCTATTAAAACCAAGGTAATATTCTTCTCCTTAAAGGATACCTAAAAAACATTTTGACAACAAACTATTCAAAAATCTGACTCCGTAGGTGACTGAAGGAAAGGCTACTGTATTTGTTAATGCTAAAACTACATTTACATAATTTACCTAAATGTAGTTCCAGAGCATTTGAAAATTGTAAAATCAGCCTTCCAATTTCAAAAAAACTATCTTACCTGCTTCCTAAAATGGCCGCCAAATGTGTTATGTGATGACATCATTGGAGCCAAAGACAGAGAGATATATGGCTCTCTGTAGTGCTAACTAGTTCTTTTTTCCCTTTGTATAGAATTGTTTCACCCAAATGGTCAAAACCATGTGCATTATTTTGTATAATACATGTTAGGCTATGGTTCTGTTCATTTTGTTTACTTTAACATGCTGAAATTGTGCTTTAATCCAATCAACTGTCTCTGTGGGAAACCACAGTGCAATTCAAATCTTATATAACCTGGTGGTCTAATGATTATGGTGGATCCAGGATGCTACAATCGGGGTGCCGGGGTGGTGTGCATACTTAATATGCACTTTTTAACATGTTTATTAAACCTTTATATTTTCTGCTATTATTCTTTTCTAGTATGTTATTGACAGACCCTACAAATGTAATCCATAGTTTGAATGTAAACATTTGTATAATCAATAAATCAGGCTTCAGCAGCAGCAAACAAGTATGTTACAATGTGGGGGGGGGCTGCAGTCACTCTCTTCACCACCCCCTAGATCCACCACTTTTTGATAGCAAAGTTCTTGTGCAGCCCAATGTTAGAGTTCATACTTTCTCGAAAATCAAATATATGCTTGTTTTGTCTTCTTTTTCCATGGGAAATAATAATAATAATAATAAAAAGAATCAGCATTTATATTGTGGTTTTCATACACATTGTATCCCAAAGTGCTTTACAAGCAATACTAGACTGGTAGTGAAGTGACTGAATGTGTAGTAGCAGCCAGTTCACACATTAATACCCACAAACAGCCTTGGACAATTGCATGAACTGGTTGTATGGGAAGGGGAATGTTGGCAAGGACAATGGGGCCAAGTAGTGATTATGGTGCTGGCAGCCCCACATCTTATTTCTCACAGTGATCTGCTCATATTTCTCCACTTCTGTCTTCCCCCTTCCCTGAATATATCAGTACCTTGCAGGAGTGGCCTTCTCAGTCCTTCTCTGGTATTCATTCTTCACTACTCCTCCTCACACCGGAAACTGGTGAGCTCATCAACCTTCTGCATCATGAATACAAGTAGTACAGTCCCCATTTTGTTTTGCTTTTTGACATATTAAATATAAAGATATCTTTCCAGTAAGTCAGCCTGATAGCAGCAGGTAACAAGGGGGATGATGGGCTTTCCTATCCTTAAAAGATCTAGGCTACCTTTGATCGTGCACTATTAAATGATGGGTGTGCACATCATTATGCACGTCATTTAACAGTGCCTAATCATAGGTGGCTTAGATCTTATATGGGTAGGAAAGCCTATTTTTCCACTTGTGCCATGCTGCTATCAGCCTGGCTTACCAGAAGATCATGTGTATTATTAATATGTAAAAATAACATGGGAGACTGTACTAATCATGAAGCAGAAGGGTAGTGAACTCACCTGTGTTTGGTGTGGGGAGCAGGTGAGAAAAATGAATGCCAGAGAGGGACTGAAGAGGCCATTCCAGCAGGGTACAGCTTTATTCAGGTTAGCTGAAGACAGGAAGGAGGTCATTGAGCAGATCACTTTGAGATCTAAAATGTGGGCTGCCAGCATCGTGATCACTGCCTCACTGTGGATGAGAGTAGCCAGCGATGACAAATACTCAGAGTGGCAGGGCTGCACCTACTTGAATTCAGTGTAGGGAGATTACCCTCGGGTGGGGGGGGGGTTGATGTTTGTTAGGACAGTATTGAGGGAGTTGTGTATAGCACATTCAAGATTTGGAAAGGTGGAAGCCAGCCAGCTCGCATTGTGGAGAAAAGCACAGAAAAGTACTGAAGAAGAATTGCTGGGAACTGTCCTGCAGGGTTCTACAGATCACAGGTAAAGGAATAGACTGACACTGGAAGTCGGGTGGATTCACTCAAGGTATTAGTATGCCTCACCTGCTAATTATATTGTTATCCATTGTACAGTAGTAGCCACAGACATTGCCACCTATTTCCAGATACTCCGTGAAATTTCTAAAAACTTTCTCTCTGCTGCCCCTACTGTGGAAATGGAGAAAGCATGAGACATTTCTGGAAATATCACAGAAATTTCGGTAAATAGCTGGCAGTGTCTGTAGCTGCTGTTGTAAGTGCAGCCCTTATGAGGGCATGAACAGCAGTTTTTCTGGTGAGTCATGATGCTTTATTGCTTGGCCCTCCAGGAAGACCTAGTTGTTGGTTAATGAGGTGGGAAAAAAACACAACAGGGGAATTGTACATACTACCTTCACTGTGCAGAAGGGTGGTGATCCACTCAATATTTACTGTGAGAGTAGAAGTCAAACATTGAGAAAGTGGACTGGAGAGTGATTTGGGAGGCATTTTTTAACAGTGCCAGCTGATGACGTGTATCGGTATAGGTGTGCACAACTCTCTAACGTACAAGAATACAATCTGAGGTGTGATAATTCTCATCATAAGACCGTAAGTACATATGCAGCCCCAGGCAGTACTAAGGACAGGGTATGGATGGTGGGGCATTCAACAGAAGGCAGGCTAGGTGCAGGGGGTTCACATGGAAAAAAAAGGCCTTATTTGTGGATTTACAAGAGAGTTTGAGCATTGGAATTGAACCAGACCAGTACTTTGCTGTGTGACCCTGAGCAAGTGACTAAACTTCCTTGTGCTCCCAAGCCACACCTGTAAACAAGCTTTCAGCTTAGTGTGTCACTCCTGGTTAACAAAAAACAAAATTCAGGGCATCACATAACCACTAGATCATCAGGTATTTGAAGTGTTGTACTGTACTTCGGTTTGCCAAAGAGAAAGTCAGGTGGATTGCAAAACATTTTTAGCAAGTTAAAGTAAACAAAATGAACATTATCATAGCCTAATGTGTACTGATCAGAATAATCCACAAGTTAACACATGGTGTTGATCATTCAGGTACAACAATTCAAAACAAAGAGGGAAAGAAGAACTAGTTAGTACTATAGGAGTATATGTGGGTCTCTGTCTCTGACTCCAGTGATGTCATCATGACTCATCACTTAACACTCTTGGAAGACATCTTAGGGAAAAACCAAGGCTGTTTTGTGAAAGTGAAAGGCTGATGTTTACATTTTTCAAAAGCTATGAAACTGCATTTATGTTATTTACATAAATACAGTTTTAGCATAAATATAAACAGCAGCCTTAACTTTACCTCGCTATGAAGACAGATTTTGGAGTTTGCAGTTTTAAAAAACTGCTTGTTTAGGTACCCTTTAAATGACAATACCACACTCTGTGCCCAGTAGGGCTCCCAGATCTACAGGGACTCCTGCATTTTACAGGGAAGTGGAGCCACATCTACAGGAAGATTGTTCCCATAGTCTTGTACTATTTACACAAGAAAACAGAGCAACTGACTTCCATAAGAACAAATGTAATTCATAGGAAAACAGAAGAAAATGCCAAACCAATCTGGGAGCACTGAGCCCCATTTTTCACTATACATGTGGGAGATAATCTTGAGGGGGTAGACAAACATTAATGTCTTAGTATATTGCTTGATAACAGATTGTCCTTTTCTACTCACATTGAGACATTATGCAAAACAATTGTTGGCCAGACTTAGCTTCTGTTACAGAAATAAGCACTGATTTCCTTCAGATGTCTGGAAATGTCTCGTCCAGGTAACCCTTCTTCAGATTCTGGACTATGCAAACCTAATTTACCGTCATTGCTCCATTACTTGCCTATCCAAACTGGATGTGCTCTACCACAGGGTACTCTACTTCATTACCAATGTAGTGCCTAGAACTCATCATTGTACACTGTGTGCGTCAGCTGATGGGTCCTCATTAACTATGAGGAAACAAAAAAAACTGCATATGTGGGCATACAAGGTGCTACTGAATGATCTACCATGCTACATCACTGAACTCTTCAGCAGGTCCCATGGCAGCTACACTCTTAAGTAAAAATAATACAAACCTCTGGGACACCACACAAAGTATGCCACACATGTCCTGGACACCCTGAAATATTCCACAGTTTGGAAAATCTGCAGTCAGCTGTGTCATTCCCACATCCTGTAATATATTGAAACCTCCTTAAAACTTAATGCCTTGGTCAGCTGTAGTGTTTTTAAATCACTCATAGAAGAACTGTGTACTGAGGTCTGCTCTTGCGATTAAAATTATATCAATCTGATCTTGCTCTTCAGCTTGGCTACTGTATGTGTGGTGTTACACTGATTACACTGTATAACTTGTTTATTTTCTTGTGTATTGTTTACTTGTGATGTGCTTTATTATTCCCTTGACTGTATCACTGTTTGCAATTACTCTGTATTTCTGTTCTACTGTGTATCTTGTTGCACATCTCTGCATTTTTGATTTTTGTATGCTGCACTACTCAAGACCACCTTGTAAATGAGCTTGCTCAATGGAGTCTTTTCCTGATGAAATAAATAAATACAATGCAATTTATACTATATAATGGAATCCCACAAAGAATGGTCATGGAATACAAATTAGCAGTCTAGTTATATCAGTGTTTCAGTTGTAGCAGTGTCTTCTCCTAGTCATGGCAGTGTTTGCTACCAGTTATACAAATGTCTCCTCCACATCATGCCAGTGTCTCAGTTGCAGTGTGGACTCTTAAGAGTTATGGTACTGTATCCCCCCCAGTTATTTTATACCGGTGTGTCATTTCTGTTACAGCAGTGCCTCCTATCATTTATGACAGTATATCCTCCCAGTTACAACAATGCCATCTCCCAGTAATTGAAGAGTGTCATCCAAGTTCTACCATTGTATCCTCAAAGTTAAACCAATGACTCAGTTACAGCAGCATCTACTTCCAGTCATACCAGTGTCTTATCACAGTTACTTCATTGTCTCTGTCTTACTCCAGTTAGAGACGCAGTAAATGTAAACTTTGCCAGTCAAGCTGGGAAATTTCACCCAATGGCAAAGACTTCCTTACTTTATCGAACGTTATCTTTTAAATTGAAAAAAAAAAAGAAAAGGTTTAAGAAAGAAAACATTCTCCCACTCTCCCCCTTCCCTGTCCATGAACAAGTATTAATACACACTGCCCCCTCTAGCACCTATACCTCTCTCTCCCTCTTCCTCTTAAATGTTGCATTAGAAAAAGTCAGTCATTAGTAGTCACACATTCCCTTCTTTACCTCACCTGTGGAATGTGGTTCTGTAAAATACATCTCTCTCCCCTCTACCACCTGCTGACCCAGAATTAAAGGTAAACCCCTACCCTACCACCTTCTGGCACCACGCTACCTGCTTCCCTCCATTCACTAACCCCTGAAAATGAAGAATAAGAAAAACAGGTCCCATAGCTTGATGACTGGTGCAACCTGCCCTCCACCTCAGCCATCCACTGACTTCTAAATGAAACTGGAGGTGTGCTAAAATAATAAACACCTACTATAATTGGCCAGATGGGGAGCCAATCAGGTGATTACTTCATGAGGGCACCACCAATTTCACTCAGAAGTTGGTGTCTGACAGAGGCAGAGGGAGGACTTTGCCAGAGATGTCCATTAACCTTACATGTTAGTGGATATTTAACATTAAAAATGATTACCTGCTTGCATTGTGGTGGTGCCAGTGTGTGATTTACCATTGAATTCAGAGTAATTTAATGCTTTTGTGTCATAAACTCTGTAAGTACTGTATATTAATAAAAGAATAATGTAAGGCTCTTGGAATGTGAGGAGAAAAACATAGTAGATGTCTACATTCTGTAGCCCCTTTAATAATACTGTAGTCTGCACATCATTTTTATTAGTGCATATTTGTACTAATAAGCAGTTTTTTTATCAGACCCTTATAAAACTGATTCTGTTACTCTTCAGTTCTTTTCCAAATGATTAAATAGACACAAGTTATTTTTTTTATTTTCAGCGTCAGCTTAAAGTGAAGTAGAGCATACTTAACTACAACACAGAATGAAAGTTTCTTGTTGAAAGCTGTTGGCTTCCTCCTAAAGCTGTCTAGTAAACTGCATAATTTCTTCATGGATATGCATAAACAGCAGACATTGTACATTCCAGAATGAATGAATGAATGAATGGAATGACTTCAATCTAGCCATGGCCTGAGGGTGCATATGTTATTAAAAGTTGACAGACTCCAGGCAAGCCCACAGAAATGTGTTGATTTTAATTTGATTTTCATGGTCTCTTTAGACTGCAGTTCTGTATTTTAAATATCATGTTAATTTGAAGACTTTTTACAGACTTCTCAATACAATCATAAATATACAGTAAATACATCTAATGAGGGATGCCATTGGTGTATCTTTCCTCCATCCATGTTCTCTATGCAGTACTACTGATCAGGTTTGTTATTGCTGCATCATTCCTCCAGCCCCAGTCCCAAACACTGCTGATTGGAATAACCATGGCTGCACCCTCCCTCTACCTGGGAGAGAGGATGTCTTCACAGTAAGTGGCAATAATTCTGCTTGGTTGGCAAGCAAGGGTATGTGAATGCTTGGCAAACAGTGTTCTCCCTCTCTGAAGCTGGGTGTCGCACCTCCATGAAGGGCCAGCCACCAAGTGGTCTCAGTGTGGAATTCTGGGGATCACATGCAGACCCTGGACTCCAAGGTGGTAGCAGAATGTCAGCTGGCCAGAAAAATGGAGATACCCCCATCTTACAGCAACTGTGCATCACTCCTTATGTTTTGGGGTCTTTGACCCACTGCTCCTAATCCAAACCCACCAGACAACACAAATGGTTGCCCACTCATCTTCTTGGGATCAACACTTATTCTTATAAACTTATTCTACCACACTTAACATTCCTACTTTACCTGTTACTACTACTATCAGGCATATGCCTCAATAACAATTAGGCCCACCACCCCTGACAAACCAGGCATATGTCCCAAGAACAATCAGGCACATGTCCTATCGATAATTGGGAAATTACCCCAACAACCAGGGCACTTGAACCAACAACTGTCCCTCAAGGGCTCAGTATGCTTTTGTCCTTCAGTGGCATTGTACTGCAATGCACAGAGTCCATCAAGGACTCAGCTTCTGCTTCTTGTATTCTTGAGCCTTGTTTTTCACAGCACAGCATTGGGGCTGCCAGGCCAGACACAGCTGTTTCACATATATTATCCTCCTTGTGTTTATTCCCATGACCATAATGTTCTTTTGGCAGTCAAGTACAGCTTGTATGCATCCTATAAGGGGGGATCCTCTTTGTTCAGTGTCTCCTTTAGTTGCAGAGCCTCATCCTGTAGCACATTTATGGGGCAAACGTCTCAGCAGACAGAATGAGAAGATAATTTACTCCCTTGCCTCACAGTTGTGTATCACAGGTTCAACTTCACGTATAGGGTTTAATAGTAGTACATTAAGCCTGGAGGAATGGTGGCCTAAAGCCATGGATCCCCAAAAGCTTCCTCCAGAAATGTTTTTTTTTTTCCTTTCTCCACGCCGAAGGTCATAAAAATAGCTAGCTCTTTCTTTACTGTTAATTTTCATTTCTGCTGGATGAGTTGGGGTTTGGATGGTGGTTCTGCCTATATTTTTTGTGTGTTCCCAAAACTGTGGAAGCATGCAGTTATTAGACCAATACATAAAGCTGGTAACCCTTCATTGGTCTCCAATTATCACCTGATTGCTCTTCTGCCACCCTCGTCTAAGATTCTTGAGAAAATTATTTTAGACCAGACCTTGGAGTATCTTAATAAATGTGATTTACTAACCTCCTGTAAGCATGGTTTTAAGGCAGGGCATAATACTGAAATGGCCTTGGTGAGGTTCACCAGCAGCATCCAGAAAGCCCTAAATAAAGGGCACTCAGTCGCTGCTCTTTTTGTGGACCTCACCAAGGCCTTTGACCTTGTGGAGCACAATGTGCTTCCTTGTATTATGGAAAAAATGCATTTCTCCCGTGAAGTGACTAAATGGTTTTCCCATTACCTCGCAGACAGGTCACATGCGACAACAACTGAAGGTCATTCATCCTCCCCTAAGTTAATTAGATGTGGTGTCCCCCAAGGTTCTATCTTGGGCCCACTTAATTTTTCTCTTCTTAGTAATGTCACTCCATCTTTGTGTCCATCTAGTTCTATTATAATGTATGCTGATGATGCAGTTATTTATGAGGATAGTCTCAATCCAAAAGGAGGCCTTGCATAAGCTTCAGGCTAATTTTGATTTATTTCAAACCTGGTTGCTTGCCACTTCCCTTGTGCTTAATTCAGTAAAAACAAAAGTTATGCTTTTCTCGAGTAGAAGGATTAATTTGTCTGACCTTCCACCTGTCTGCAATGTTAAGGGAAATACCATCGAATTTGTTGATACATTTAAATATTTGGGGCTCATTTTTTATGCCAACTTTAGTTTTGAACAACATGTCTTTTCTACCATAAAAAAGTACGTCAAAGACTTGGATGTCTTTATAGAGTTAAGCTCTATTTAACATCTGAATCCAGGAGGCTTTTGGCACACAGCTTTCTTTTTTAGTGTCTTAGACTATGGGTTGGTGGTTTATACTTCTATGAGTTCTAGGGCCAGATATTCAAAACTTAGCGTGGTGCACTTACCGTTTGCACAGGATTAGAGCAGGGTTAGTGCAGGACTGCCATATTCAAAGAGCAAGATAGTGCTCACTAAACGCATTGACGCTGGGCTAAAACATAATGTATGCAAGGGGCAAAGTGGAGGGGCGGGTACCTGTATATGGGCGCAATGGGATATTTAGAGACATAGCGCTGTGTTATGTACCATTGCGCGACACATAGTGCAGCGCTGCCTACCATCTATAGTATAAAAGGAAAGCCTAATCCCAGGGCAATCCACAGAGAAGGAAGTGGGCAGATCAGGAAGTAAAACAAAATGGCAGTATTCAGTAATGCTGTAGTGCTGCACCTTATGGAGCAGGTTGTTGAGGAGGAAGAAAGGGAGCAGGTTCAACAAGGCCCAATATGTAGGCAAAGGAGATATGCTGCACACAGATGGTATCGGCCTAGAGCCTCCTTTGAAACCCTGCCTGATGACTACATTGTTGGTCGGTACAGGTTGGACAGGGGAATACTGAGGCAGTTATGCGAACTCCTGCATGAGGAGCTGCAGCCAAACACCAGGTGCAGCCATGCCATGTCAGCTGAGGAAAAGGTGACGGCAGCGATGTGCACCCTAGCCACTGGGACATTTCAGCGCCCAATGGGGGACACCATTGGGGTATCGCAGTCTGCCACATCGCGCCTCCTGACCCAGTTTCTTGATGCTCTCCTGCCACATTCTGGTGATTTTATAACATTCTCCAGCATGGCAGCAGAGCGTACAGCAACCATGCAGCAATTCCATCGAGTTGCGCACCTACCCGCTGTACTTGGTGCCATTGACTGCACCCATGTTCCCATCCATGCACCACCTGGTGTTGCCAGTGACCTGTATGTGAACAGAAAGTGCTTTGACTCAATCAATTGCCAGGTGGTGTGCGATGCGACTGGATGCATCAGCAATGTCTTTGCACAGTACCCTAGCAGTGCCCACAGTGTCTTCATCTGGCACCAGTCCCGGCTGTGCTGGGCATTTGAGGAGGACAGGATACCAAGTGGGCATCTAGTTGGTGAGTATGGGCAGCCACAAGAGGGTGAGAGCACAGGGCTGCTGCCTGTGGCATGTGACAGGTGGCGTGGCTGCACATGTTGGCATGGACATTGGTACACCGCAAGGCAATCACAAGGCCTACAGCCACAGACGGTGTCTAATGTGCTCATGTGTGGGACTGAGCAGCCATGCCTGTAAATGCCTGACCCATGGTGTTCCCCCCCAGGTGCATCCAGTGCCATGCTGGGCCTGTGCACTCCCAGCACTACGGAGCACATGCTGTGGAACCATGGGTTGCATCCCCACAACAGGGCTAGATGGCTGACCATGACACACATGCCACTAGTGGCGCTGCCTAGGCACTGTTGCATGTGCCAGTGCATGTATCAGTGCAGCCACAGTGCACACACATACAGGCATGGTGGGTGCATAGGCAGTCCTGGAACAGCTGCGCACAAGGCCTGTCTATGATTCACCATGTGGATCCACACTGGGTACTGTACAGCAATACAACACTGGGGTACTGAACCCACAGGACATGTGTCAGCATGTGTCATGCAATGGCCTGAGTGTGCACACTGTACATGCACTGGCCTGACGTGGGGGTAGACACCCTGAACCGCAACACCGTTGGTACTGCCCCAGCCCCTGGCTGCACAGCGCTGTGCACACACAGACACCAGCCAGTATCGCAGTGTAGTGACGCTAAGAACTGCATGAGTCCTGTCTGCTGTGACCCACGTGCACACATCACACAACATAATACAGGGGTGGGTGGTGGGCTCTACGTGATGCAGATGTCACTCGGTGACATGGGTGACAGCACAAGGTACCTGTGGCAGTTGTCACACTGGATGACATGTACTCTACAGTCACAGTGGACTACTGATGCACTTCTGAGTGCAGCCTCCACACTGTTGATCACATCCTACTGCCTTCTGCAGAACCACAGCATGCAGTCAGTTAAGCATGGTCTCCAACATGGGTGTTGGACAGTGCATAATACTGGTGGGGCACCGCTACCCACACAGAGGCAGCCAGGAGGGGCAATGGCCTGCCCAGCCCCCCCCCTCCCAGCACAGCCATGTACAAGGCCAGCCAGGCTGCACCAGTTAGTACTGAGCTGTGGTCCAAAGGTCATTACCAGTACTCCACTGTTGGATGAATCACAGATACCATAGCCTGACATATACAGGTGGTACAGGACCAACCTGTGCATGGCCAGGACTTTACAGTCACACACGTGGTACTGCCACACCTGGGATCTGGTCCTGTCCCCTCAGACAGGCAGGTGGTTGGCATTGTCTGGGTCAGCCTATTGTCCATCCAAAACATATAGAATAGTGTATGGTTGTCCATACACAAGGCTATGTTGCCATCAAGGGGATATGATGACGTCATACAGACCTCAAAAGTGAAGCTTGAGAGGTCCGTATGATGGCATCATATCCCCGAGATGGCAACAGCCGTGTTGAGTATGGACAATCATACACTGTTTTATATAGTATATGGTCCCCCAAAATATACCAAATTTATAATTTCACAAGGTTTAATTATAGTTGCTCCTTCATACCTTGTATTCACACTACCGCTCCTCGGTGCAGTCCCGCTTCTACTCCCAAATCCAGTCCTCGCTGCTGTACTGCTCTGCTCCTTCCCGCTATTATGTACGGATGCCAGTGATTTAAAATAAAAAGGCAAAGTGTCAGTTTGGACACATGGAGCTCACTCAGTCCGTATACAAACTGTCTAATGCGACCGCTTGCCCGTCCGCTCGCTAACCGGCACCTCCATTTTAATTTTGTTTGTTTTTTAACTGAACTGTTTCCACCAATGAAGTGGCAGATGAAGGCTAAAAAGTTGTTGTACCATCGATGTGACGTCAGAATGATAGTACAACAACTTTTCTGACCTTTGAACTTTCCTACAACAAGATTTGGAAAACCTTTGTTTTCCATACACAGTAAGCCTTGACCATATACTATAGTACAATAATGTATGGGTAGTCCTTATTACTCACTGAAATCCAGCAGATTACAACCCTGTAATCCCACTGTTGAGATGTCAGAACCTTAGGAACCTATCTCAGCTATGTCATAGCAGTGGGTTAACAAAACAGAATGCCTATTGTTATTCAGTATTCTACACACCCAGATTGTGCTTGTTAGCCTCAGTATAGTATTCACATAACATTCCAGTTGTCACATTGTACTGTCACTGAGTCTAGCAATCTCTATGTCTGATAGGGGTTAACTCTTGTACTATGTTGGCCCACTGTCATTCAGTCCATGTATCCTAATAATTTGTTTTCCTACACAATCATATGGCTGTAGAGCAGATTCATTAATAAGGTAAGGCTCACTTACATGTGTTGGGGGGGGGGGGACCTCACATGATGAGTCCCATCCACTATAATGACAATGCCCGATGTACAGGTGATAACCATGGTGTACTCGTCTCCCGTGGTTGCTAGGGCAATTGTACACCTCTCGAGCTGCGCTCTTGAGGTTTACTGATGTCCTAGCAGCCACTCAAAGTGATTACACCATGGATATCACCTGTACATCAGGCATCTTCTGCTATGCAGTGTATAGTGGAATGCTGTTATGCATGGGATTCCATGTCTGTAATATGCTGATAGTGTACAGTGCAGTGTTAGTCTGTACAGAATACCACCCCTTTCACAATGCTGTTCTGCCACAGTTCCAAGGTCATGGAATACTGTTCTACACTACAGTGGGATAACAGCATCCTAGAACCTGTAGAAACTGCATGTGTCAGGTTCAGTTTGACAGCAACAGATATAACACAGATTGCACACAGCACTATACACTAGTGATATGACAGGATGAGCAGCGCTATGCACAACCAGTGTGTTCTGCCAGGTCTTGGTTCCGATTCCCATGGACCTCTCGAGCTCTGCTCTCGGGGTCATGGAGCATCAGAATCCCTCTGTGGCAGATCACACTGGTGCTGCATAGTTGGCCATCCAGTATATCCTATGTGCTGCTACAGTAGTGCTGTCATTATGATGTTCTGCTGCAGTAGTGATGTCACTACTGCTGCAGGACCACATGGCATGCCTGCACAGTGTTACGTCCTCTCAGTACCTCTGTGGTGTCAGTATTGTAGAAACGCTCAATATTTCACATGTCAGTTACAGTATGGAACAGAGTGCAGAGTAACACACTGCACACATGTCACATACTACTTCTGTACAGTATATCACATACATGATGCCAATGTTATGCACAACCTGTGTATTCTGTCACCTCAGGTGTCTGTGCTCTCGAGGTCACAGGGACTGAGAACCCCTCTGTGGCAGTAGATAGTGGTTGTGCAGACCAGCCCATACAACAAGCAGAGTAGACATGTGTTACGGCCCTAACTTGGATGTCTGCCATCATCCAGTGCTATCAAGCCACACACACGCGTGACATGGGGAGACCCAACAGTTGTTAGCATGGTGATTACACATATCATTCATAATCAACAGCCTCATCCGGGTCACAGTTAGTTATCATTTTTATGTACCCCCCTTCCCCAGGTCGTGTCTGGCACTAGGCAGCCTATGTCTAGTGCACTTCCCAGTCAACATGTACTACATCACAAAATAACTGATATGTCCCTGGAAGTCTACTGCTGTGACAGCCCACATGCAGTACATACCAGGCTGCACCTGTGATTGCTCCTGTGACATCCTGTGTGCTGCAGCAGTAATCCCACATCAACATGTATTTCCTATCAGCAACACAGGTGGAGCACTGTTAGTCCTTCTATAGCACAGCTGGGCAAACAAGCCTGTTAAGCATGCTAATGGGCTAGCAATGATATGCTAAACACCATGTTAGCACCATGCATACACAATGACCATCATTTGCATATGCTATTTGAAAATGGCAGATGCTAGTGTCGGGCAAAGCGTTTAGTGCTGGGCAAAGCATTTAGAGCCAGGCAAACCAAATAGCGCTGGGCTATCTCAGCCGTAGCATAGCACTGTTACAATAGCACAACGCTAGGGCTCTTAGCGCAGGTGCCGTGCCTGCGCAGGTTGGGCCAGTCCACTCTGGAATGGCCACGCTATGTGCCATAGCGCTGCCCTAACCCTGTTAGCATGATGGTGCTATGCATGCCTGGGATGTCTGCATGGGGTCATGGCAGGGTCGCACATGCACATTGCACACACTTCCGGGTAGCGCGGTGCTATTGCACACTTCTGCGTGATGCTAGGCTCAACAGTTTGAGAGTGCCAGGGTGTGTGGGACATTTGTTGCCAGTACAGCAGTACCTTTCCCTCCTTGTGTGTCAGCCATGTCTGGGAGACATAGGCAGAGGGCAGTGGTGGGCTGTGACAGGCGCTGGGATGTCATGGAGACAGCTAAACTGGTGCAACTCACACAACAGTGGCATAGGTGCCTGTTTGGTGAGGTCTGGGAAGGTGACCGGCCCCATAGCCAGGTGTGGACTTCAACTGCCCGTCGCCGCACAGCACTAACTGGCATACCACGTTAATGGGGAGAATTGGTGCCACTGATATGTGCATCTCAGATGCAGGCAGCGCCCACTGCAGGAACGATGCCTGGTGATGGTTTGGGAGGGGACGGTGGCTGTGCCAGGTATGTGATGCCTCTTACCACGATGTTGTCAAAGGGGGGATGCATGTTGCGTGGTTTGCCTGCGTGTGTGTGTGTGTGTGTGTGTGTGTGTGTTTGTGTGTGTGTGACATGACCCATTCACATACCATCCTGGGGGGGTGTGATGCTGTGCTGGTGACATTGGGTACATATGTTGGTCCTCTGCCATGTGGTCCTCTGTTCAAGGTAGTGTGGACTCTGTGGGCCAGGTGGACATAGCATTTTGAGAGTGTTGTCTGCAATGTTCTGCACTGTGGTGGTGCACTGTACCATACGAACATACGAAATTTGCCAGCAGATAAAGGCCTAGAGGTCTATCAAGTCTGCTTGAATGTGCAGCTAGCACCCCTTATTCTACTGTGGCTGCATGGACCCATGACACCTGGCCCCCTGCCACATCCACTGTGTTCTGCCATGCTGTCAGGGGACTGCATGTAGATGTGCCTGTTTTGTACATCCGCAGGGTGTGATTGGGTGTGTTGTCTGGGCATACCTCCCAACCTTTTCTCTCCCAAATGTGGTACATTGCCTCTTACAATGTGGCAAAAATGTGCAAACTGTGGAACACTTCATCATATCTTCACCTGCAAAGCTCAGAACACTGTTACAATGTTTGCATTTATGGTCAGGAGGTCTGTTATTCATTGTATGGTATATGGTTTGCATCCTTCACTATGGCTCTTTGCTTTAGTATGTTAACACTGAATGTGGGACAAGTCATCACAGTGTGGGACAGGGAGCTTTTGTGGAGTACACTGAGGAACATTCCTCGTAATGTGGTACTGTTGAGAGGTATGTGTCTGGGTGTGGGGCACACAACCACTGCTGTGTCAGTGCCATGACTCTGGCCACCGGCTAGTGTGACAGACCCATGGGATTGGTGCCCTGCTGTGCTGCACACTGTCACGGGTGCAGGCAGCATACTCACTGTACTCAGTTGTGTACAGTCATGCTGTGTGCCTGTCACATCACATATGCCTTTCTGTCATCATTATCATTCTAATCTGTAGTCTTTGGGTTGTTGTATGCCACTGGGTCGTGTCTGTGTTTCCACATCTGTTGTTGAGGACTTAGATACTTGTGTACCATCGTTATGGGTTACAGGACTCATCTGACTACATTCCACCTAGTTTCTGAGGGGGTCCCATCTAGAGGGGCTATGTACATATCATAATCGGGGGGAGGGCTGTTGCAGCTTGTGTGTACAAGATGGAAATGTCAGGCTCCACCCCTGCACACATTGGCCATCTGCAGTGTCCCGTGTCATGCTTGGTATGGCTTGGGTGCTGCACTGTGCCTGGGGGCTGGCAATGCATGTATTGTGCCAAGGCCACCAGGGTCGGGTGGTCTTCAGTGTACCATGGTTGCTGACAGTGTAGTAATGCTGCTGTACCATCTTCCCACTGCATAGTACAGAGACCATGCCGGCGATGAGAGGGGTGACCAGCAGGCTGACCAGAGGCCCACCATGGACAGGTGGAGTGTGCCATCAATGCCACAGAATGTGAAGGAGAGCAGTGACAGGGACAGGAGTGTGTTGCATGAGTACTGTTTGCAATTGTGCATTTCTACTGTCTCTGCATCACCACTGCAGGCATTGGACTGCTGTGTCTAGTGTCATGGCACAGTCGACTGGGTCATCCAGATCTGATGTGATTTAGCTATTTTCTACTGGGATTCCAGGGTGCTCACTTAGAGGGACCCCTTTGCCATGGTAGCTACATTATGTACAGCCACATGGGGCTACAGTATTCACACATGACTATGTGCTGGATGGGGGGGGGCACTGGATGCTTCACACCAGTGGTACCATTCAGTGCACCCATGACCGTTATGTCACTGGGGCCTGATATGCTGGCTACATGGATTTGTGATGTCTTCCGTGCCTCCACTGATTTGCCTGCTGCTCATGGCCTGTGCCATGGCTGGACCTATGTATGGTCTACTGTTGCCATTGCTGCCATGTGCACTGCTATCTGCCTTGCACTGTGTCATGTGCAACATGTTGCTGTTATGTGCACCATTGTGGTAGGATGCAGCAGGTCTGTGCATGGCTGGCGGCCATTCACTGTGCCTGCAGCTGGGGGATTACTGGGGTCAGCCCGCTGTGCTGGCTGTTTCTGCTGCTATTGCTCTGTCTGCCACAGCATCACTGTTCTGCACTTTACATGGCATGTGCCATTCACATTACCATGTATAGTGTGTCAGTGTTGCTGCACAACATATTGTAGATGCCTGCCAGAGCTGTTCACGATGTGACCTACAGGGGGCCACAGTGTCATTTGGTGCCTGCATCTCCCTACCAGTGTGTTGCCATTGCAGTGTGGACACTAGTATGTTATTGTGTGCCCTTGACTGAACTCCGTGGTGTACATGCACAGGGGCTGTTGGGGGGGAGCCTCTGGGGCTATGGTACCACACGGGCCTGTGTGGCTGTCCATGTCATGTGTGCCTGTTGGCTCCAGCTGTGTTACGGGGGCCATGTTCCCCTACAGGGTGCTGTCCCTCAGTCCCTGCAGTGCATGGTGTTCGTGCATGGGTTATGCATGGGTGCTGCAGGGGTTGTTCAGTGGTGGCATGGTGTGCTGGGTTTCAGACCCTGTGGCAGGTGCTGCTCCCACCAGTGGGGGTGTGTGCCTCCACATGCCTTGGCCACCACGGTGGCACTGTCCTGTGCGTGTCATTGGCCTACCACTGCCCTGCCACTGGTGGATCATGGCCTGTGTCCCTGTTTCACATGAGTGTGTCTCCTTGCATGTGTGCCTTCAATGTGCTGCCACTGTGGGTGGTGGGACAGCCCTATGCCATGCCATGCTCTTCACCAGTCTGGGATCCTCATCCTTCTGCTGTGGCAACTGGTGTGGGTAGGCATTGGCACTTTCCCTTGTTGTGTACTGCTTCGGTACCTGTCCCACATTCTCTACTGTTCTGTTGCTACTGTCATTGTCCTCTATAGTCATTGGGTCTCAGAGGAACGACGTGGACTACAATCTGTTTCACCTGCCAATGTTCTGCACTTATGTCACTGACCCACTGTTCAGGGATTACTGACATCATTTGTACTGCTGCTATGTTATGGCATTGTGGGTAGCAGTTTGGCTGAGTCTGTACAGTTCCTGTGAGGGGGCAGCAGTCGGGGGGGCACTGTTGGGGAGGATGTGTACAGGACAGGCATATCTGGGTACACACCTGGCTGTGGCTGTGGCACCTTCTCCAATGGGTGTCATCTGTGTTGTGTATCATAGTGGTGTAACTGTGGGCAGCATGTCCCAACATGTGTCATCCCAGGTGTGTGTCATTCAGTGTCCACTTGTCGTTTGCATCTCAGAGTGTGACTGTCTGTTTGCACTGTTCCAGTGAGCACGCTGCTGTGCTGTGTGGGTTCCACTGTGTTTGGTTTCTCAGCATACATCTATGCATGTCCGCGTACATTGGGGTGGTGCATGTTGCCTGTTTCATACTGCCTTGTCCTGCAGGCATATGTCAGTGTGCATTGTGGTTTGTTCTGTACTGTCACATGGGCATGGTTGTTGGGGCATGCTGTCCGCCATGTGGTTATATATGGTGCCTTTGTGTCATCATCATGTCCTGATGTGGTTCCCCTTTCTCCTGTAGGTCTGTGTCAGTCGTCACTGTGGGCCACCCGTCCAGAGGAGGCTGAAGGGAGGGACGAGCTCTTATGGAGGGTGGTGTGGCAACAGCACACATTGATTATACAACAAGCTGTCCTCATCACAGAGACGAGACAGGTTGTAGCCATCCTTGAAGAATGGCTGCCAGTGCCTGCCCACACCTAGGTTCTACCTCACATTCTGTTGCCCTGCTTCCCGACCCCGGCTCACTTTCTCTAGCCCTATGTCTGACATCCTGTTCCCCTCCATTGCTCCCTGTGTCCAAGGCTCTTTCCCCTCCACGTCCTTTCCCTATTCCACTGTAAGTAATGTACAAAGTTGCCATTTTGCACTATTACTGCTGTATTCCCATTGTTTTCAGTCCCTTTATTTTGCCTGCCCTTTTACCTCTCATTTTGTTAGTGTTGTACCACATTTTTGCATATTCTGTTCTGCTGTGTATTGTTTTCTTGCTGTACATCTGTTCCTGTTGCCTTTATGCCATACCTGTTCCCTTTTAGAATTATACATTGTTATACTTGACATTCCTGTGTCCTGTGTCTTTTTGGGGGGGACTCAGGATTTGACAGTGTTCTGTGGTATTCCGTTGTCACTTGTGAGTCCTAGTTTTATTTTTTATTTATTTTTTGTTGACCGGATAAGTGCACTAGACAAATCCTGCCTATTTTCAGGCATGACCCGGGGAGGGGAAAACAGATGAATGCCAACTGCCAACTGACCTTGAACCAGATTAAGTTGTTGGTGGTAATTTTTGTGAATGGGGGGAAATTTGGCCAGGGCACCTGGGAAATGCCCCTGCTATTTTCGAGAAGTGCCATGAGATCTTTAACATCCACCTGAACTACCACCAGAACAGGCAGATGGGACCTCGGTTTAACATCTCATCTGAAAGATGGCACCTCAGGAGTGCAACATCCCCCTCATGCTGCACTACAGTGTCAGTATTGGGATATTAACCCAAGTGCCTGGTGTGGGTATAGAACCCACAGCCTACTGATCTCCTGGCCTCAGAGGCAAGTGTGCTATCTGCTGAGCCACTGACACTGACTGGTTATTCCATGCCATTCAGTGGTACTCCAGTTGTGTCTGCTCCTGTGTTCCCATCCAGTGCTATTTTGCTTTCCTGTGTTCCTGGACAGTCGCTTACACCTCTGCACTTTGTTTCTGTGGGTGTTTGCACTGCCTCTGTCTGGATGCTATATTCAATGCTGTCTTATCTGCTATATTCAGTGCTGTCCCAATCCAGGGCAATTTTTATCCTGTACTCCTGGCCCTGTTTGCCCGGCTTCCTTTGCTTGCTATATTCAGCTGGTTTTGCACCGGGCTATTTCCTTTTGAATATAGCTATGTTTTTGCTCCGGGCTAACTTTGCCCACTGGGCAGTGCTAATTTAGCCCCATGGCAAAGTTTTGAATATCTGGCCCCTAAACTTTCTAGGAAAATTGACAGCTACATATAATTCTGTATTGGGATTCATGCTTTCTGTTTCGGCTCGAACCCATCACTGTTTACTGTTAAACTCTTCCAACTGTCTTTCTCTTATAAATAGAATTCAGTTTAAGATGTATTGTTTCTATTCAAAATCAAAGCCGGTTTGTCACTTAATTCAGTGAGTTTACTCTTTCCTAAATATGTTAATTCTAACTGCACTAGAACTCAGTCAAAGTTTACGTTTAATGTTCCATTTTTTAAGAGAACCTAGGGACAATGTTCATTGTTATATAGGGGACCAAGTTATTTTAATTCACTCCCATGTGACATATCACTCTGTAACTCCTTATTATCTTTTAAATCAAAGCTAAAAAAAGTTCTTACAGTGTACTCACGAAAGTATTTGTTAAATGTCTAAATGTGAAGTGTCCTAATGTATTGTATATGTTATTGTTTTTGTTATTTGTTTATTGTATTGCTTGTCATCTGTGAAAATGGGCAATTTGCTTATCAGACTTACAAGGATAAAAAATAAAATGAATGAATTAATGAATTATTTGTCCAATCCAATGCCATGGCCTCTTCTCTCTCTCCTTAGAGGAAGATAATGTTCTGATAGTTTTATTCATACCTACAGCTCTGACATCTGGGTTGCTCTGACATCTGTGTTTCTTCCCTAGGACAGCTTTAGCTAAAGGTACCACAGTCTCTAGGGGTGGAACCCATCTTCAGGTGGTTCCTATGCCACTAGAACCTAGAACATGCGAACATTCCCTCAAGGAATGGAGAGCATGAAAGGCCACACATACACAATATATCCAATTAAGTACATCCTCCAACTCTGTTAAGCAATACTTTACTAACAGTACTGAGATATTGAGAGTATTCAGGAACCTCTTCCATCAAAGTTGCACAACCATTATACTATGTTGCACATACATACACTACAGTGACTAACCAGGCAAACAACTGAAGTAATAAATCCATACCTAGTTGCCCACTGAAACAGTGAACCATGGCTGAGGTCCTAGGAAATTTCTATTGAGCTGGCCAGGGAGAATGCCCTGGTACAGATGTAATGGGACTTATTAAGACTATACATACACAAATGCAGCATGTTCATTCCATGCTGGAATAAATATGGGACTAGAACGAGGACATTTGAGCACCCCATAGCTGTGCAGGGTATACTATGCAACTCCACAAGAAGTGTGAAGTAGAGTGGCTCATCTGGCATAAGGGAGTTTGCCCACAACCCACGCAAAACTTTGTGGAAGGCCTTCATGAAGACTGTCTCCAGGATGTTGTGCTATAACAGAAGTTGCAGGGGACAACATGGGATTTTTTTTTTTATTCACCTCATTGGTTTTTCCAATTCATGTACAATGCCAAGCTTCAGAATGGTACAGTTTACCAATGCTTTTCCTAGCTGAAGCTACACAGCTGAATTTTGATCCCTGGATTGCAGGCTAAGTATAAGTATCTCCCTATAGATTTGGTGGATCCCTGGTAGGCTTTGCTGCTGACTCACATCATGCCCTCAGTTTTTCACCAAGGAATCCCCTTAACAAAGATATGTAATAAATGCTTCTTTCAGTCCTCAAACCAGTTCACTCATAACAGGAAATCATGTCTAAAAATAGCAAAACATTAAAACAGACTAAAAAGATAAACTTCAGTAAATAACTATGGAATTTAAACTGTTGGCTTTGACATGTTTTATTTTTATGTGCCTGCACTCTAGGTGCTGGACCTCTTTTGTTCCTTCTAGGGTAGGATGGGGATGATGGGTGGCAGGCTTGTATAACATCTCATATTTTGCAAGGACATGTCCTTCTGTTGAGTATGGACCTGATTGTCTCTAAATCTCCTTATGGTGTGTTATGAGGGTACCAAGGTACTATCCTCCAAACATGGGTTCCAGATGTTATAGTACTGTGACAATTTGTTCCACTCCAAATAGGTAAGGTGTTCGTACACTGCTAGCCCTTGAATTACATCTTCCTATTCCCCTGTGGACAGCAAATCTGCCATCCTCCATCTCAGAAATAGTAACTTTTTTCCCTTTATATTTGTCACCATAGACCATGACTCCATTGGAGTCTTTTGGACCCATAGTATCCTGGTATTTCCTAACATAATCAAAATCAATCCCTCAAGAAATTGAGACTCTAAATCTTGCACAGCTAATATCAGAATCAACTAGGCTAAACCCCCACTCTGCCAACCATAATCTAACTTGACAGGATTTTAGTGTCCCATCCCCTAAAATACCCCTCTGCTGGCATGCTACCTGATGCTTTAAACGATCATTGCATGACTTATTGCTGTAGAAAATCTAGTCCCCCCCAATTCCTCTCCAAAGTATCTATGGTTCTGCCCCCTCAGATCTCTCAACATCCAAGCCGTCTTGTCCGACCTCTACATGGCTGACTGTTCTGGGGTCTTCACAGCACCTGATGTGAACTCCACTCTTATGTCATTCGCACCTCCCTTCTCAAAATCTGGGATTAGGATGCCCCTCACAAAAGACTGCTGCTATGTTGAAAACACCTCCCTTGGATTACCCCTAACCTAATCACCCTCTTCAAATCTAGAGACCAGGCTTGGTGCACTTTCAAAACCACTTCATGCCAAATGCCAATGCAAATACCTGCAAGCGAACATTTGGCATTGACAAATGCTTGTTTTTTGTTACTCTGGCCATATATCCCATAAATATGTCTAGTTAGGATTAGAATCCACCTCCTTCCTCAGGGCCCACATTACACTAACTCCAGGGGTTTGCCCCACCTCAAGCAGCCTTTCAAAGGGATCCACCTGAATGAAGTCCCTAGTGTGTCACCTTGGAGGGATTTCCTCAGCTGCCTGACCCCACAAGCTAGGTAGCTCCCCTTGAACCAGCAGGCCCTAAAGCCCTCTTTTAATCAGGAGGCCACCATTCTTATTGCTTAGAATCTTACTTCTCCCCTTTCCACAGAAACTGGTTAACCACCTCCACCAGCTGAGACCATGTTGTTGCAGGGAACCTCAGTGGGAGATATCTCAGGATGTACAAGACCCTTGTGAGCACCATCATCTTCCGTACCTGAACCTTCCCCCACAAGGATAACTTTAATAGCTTCCACTGTGCCACTTCTTCCCTCAGTTATGTTACTAGGGAGCTCACATTTTCTTGCACCCATCCAGTCCAGGTGGGTGATATATTTATGCCCAGGTGCTTGAAGCCACCCTTCACCCATGAAAGGTTCCCTACTGCTGGGGAGCCTGTTCACATTGCTTATTCAAGTTTCTGTTTCTCCCCAGTTATTCTGTAACCCAGACATTTGGAAAATTCCTGCAGCATCTGGATTAAATCAGTGAGGGCTGTTTTTACTCTACATACTGTGAAAAGATTAGCTTCAGTAAGCAACATTGGCTTACATTCTGTCCCTCTGATTTTCAGCTCTGGAATCAATTCACAATCTCTCAAGTGCTGAACCAGTGACTCTGTAATGGGAGGGATTTAAGCCTGAGGTTCAATGGGCTGAGCAACTATATCACTCCCCCATCAGGCTTATAAGGTCACTCATCCTGGGGTTCTGCAGGATATGTTTTTCATTGCAGCCGCAGGCCACGTTGGCTGTGCCTTCTCCTGCTCTGTTTGTCCAAGGCTGCTCTCACTCTCCTCAAATGGCTCCTGTATCTCTCCGTGGACCTTTCCCGTGTTAGCTCATCAAGTGGTCTGCCTTGCTCGCTATTACCTCCTCGCATCTCCATTTTCTCTACCTCTTTCTGCAGCTTCTCATCCCATGTTTCTTAGGCATTCAGCCTGCCACTGTTCCATTCATTGCCGGAGCTCTGGGGGCGTCATAATCCCCCTGCCTTGGCTCATCATTCTCCATCACTTCCCCATGTGGGTGCTTGGCACCTGGCTCCCCGCTTCTACTTCTACCTCTGCCACCCCTCCCCCCATTCTGCCACCTGGCATTCCTGTTGCCCCTTTTCATTTCCCTCTCTGTCTGATCCTTCCTCGCCCACTCCCTGTATCTCCTTCATTTTCCCCCTCATCTCCTCACTTTCTCTCGGCTCTGCTTCTCTCATGCCTGACCAGTTCTGGCTCCATGTGCCACTCCAGTCCCATCAGAAACTGTTGCCCGGTATTCCCCTCCGTCCCGGACCTCCCACTTTGTACCTTCAGTGGATCCTTCTGGTGCCTCATTCCCCAGCAATGGAGTCTTTCCTGCTGTCCTGCATATTCCACCAGGAGCACCCTTTTGTTGCTGGAACTCTTGCTGGTAGCACAATCGGAGGTATGGGTATGCTATTGGTTCTTACCACAGCCAGGGAAACACAGTGCCTCTGTCTATTTAGTAAATTTAGCAGTGGTTCTGAGTCTTGCACCTGTGTTATGGGAACACATATTGTAGTTCCATCAGTATTCCTGCTGACCACATTATTATTATTACCTTTTTTTTTCAGGAATGACTGCTCTGTTTTATCTAAGGTTCACCTTTGCCAAATGCTCCCATGTCCATCCACAGGGGTCCTGCTTTTCAAGGTCCATTTTCAAGGTTAGATATGGAAAGGCCAGTGAGGGCTAGTGTATTGCTTATGGTCACACCGTTATGCAGTGGTTATGATATGGCTCAGTCCTGGGTCCTGCCTGGTTTGCAGTTCAGTGCTGTACTAGCTCACAATGTCTTTCAGTGCTATTCAGAATGTCTGTTCCTTTGTCTTTTCTTCCCTCTGTTACCCAAACCGATGATCTTGGCTTCTAACTCTCCTCCTGCCATCATTTTAATATCTCAGCCTTAGCTTGCATACCTAACCTCTCAGTATTGTAAATTTCCAGAATAAAATGTCTAGGACTAGTGGGCCCCATATGGTTCATGATTAGGAATATTTCTATCTACTTAGTTATACGATTTAACAGTTTGGGTGTCCAGAAACAGCTCTACCATTATTAAGGACATCAGTACACCTATGCGGAGCATGGGTACCTTTGAGTGTGCAAATCATAGCGCTATGCAAAATTCATGGCAGTTGAGGGGTATGTTTCTGTGTGTGCTGGTCTGACACTGCACCTGCCATTTCTGAGTCTGTGTTCTTTGTGTGTGCATTGGCAATTGTCAGATATGCCTGGTTCTCTGCTGCTTCACTTTGTGCCTTATTTGCATTCTCCTGTTCACCTTCGTAACTTGTCACCTCAGTTTAGGCCCTCAGGGTCCCCTTCCTCACTGATCATTGCCATCAGTCATCACATACTCAGTCCTGCCATTCTCATCCTGTACCAGCCTCCAGGATTTGCTCCACTCAAGGCCTGTCTCATCTGGCTTACCCTACTGCAGTTCTCATCCCATACCAGCCATCATGGATTCACTCCAATCATGGCCTGCATTTGATATTTCTTTTGGGCATACTTATTATAGCTCCTATGCCACCTCATTGAATCGCAGCTATTCTGCCACCTACAATCGATATTTAGCCGTTCTAACCTTCATGGCTTCTCTCCATCATCATCCATTATCCACTTCACTCCCATCACTCGCTTGAGCCTTCGTTTCAATCCTGCATACTTGTCATTAGATCCTCTCATTGCCTGTTTGCTCTGCCATCCACATCATTTGGCCATCTCTGCTGACTCCATCTGGCCTTCTATCGAGTCTGGCCTGCTGTCGACATTTCCTTTGGGCATACCTATCATGACTCATATGCCACCTCATCTATCCATGGCCCTCATGCCGCATGTATCAAGTTCATGACTCCGGTAATTGTTCCCTCATCCTTACCTCATGGTTAATCTATTTCCATTGCTTACTCGAGCACTGTCTCAAGCCTGTAATCAAGAATTCTTTTTAGCATGCCTATCATAACCCTCTCAGGTCCATGATACCGCTCCTCAACCTGCTCATCAATTTCGATCACTCAAGTTAGTATGCCTCGGCTGACTCGCATGCCTCGGCTGTCTCTATCTGGCCTTCAATCAATATTTGTTTTGAGTTACTTCTCATTAGGTCTCCTGCTACCTAATTGAATTGCTGCACTCCTGCAGCAATCATCATCATCCATCTTAATTTTCTTCAGTCACTTCAATTCAACTCTTATCTCCACTCATGGCCATGCCTTCCTGTCTGCCGCCCTTTGCTATGGGTTGGCTGGCTGCTCTCCACCATTGTTCAAGTTCAATTTCAATTTCAGGTTAATTTACTGTCTCCTCTTCCTTGGTCTTCTCATATTGAACTGCTGCACTCCTGCGGTATTCATCATCATCGTTCTGCATCATCCTCAGTCTTCTCATGAGCGCATCTGGATACCCCTTGCTCCTCTGACTTCTACATGGATCTACTCTTTCCCACCAACTACTCGAGCATACCCATCTCAAATCTGCTGCCTCATGTTCCTTCTTCAATCAATGCTTTCTTTTGTTTTTTTTTCCCTATCTCGTCATCTTCCCTACTCATATTCTTCTCTTTAACGACATACATCCTTTAATCAAACATCGTCAACCTGAAGGGAAGGTGACCTAGGCCTTGGATCCCCAGAGGTTTCCTCCTAAAAGGGTTTTTTTCCTCTCCTCTGTGCCAATGGTCATAATATGAGTTAGAGTTAGTACTTTCTTAGGTTAGTTAGTTAGGTTCAGCTGTTGGATGGAGACAGATGGTGGCCCCGGCTTCCCCATTTTCCTTAGGAAGTCCGCCCTTAATCATCTTCTCAGAATTAATTCATTCATCATCCTCACCTCTTTGATGCTCAACACCCGATTGGATATTCTTTTTGGGCTTCTTCCTAAGCTACCTTTAGCTGATGCAATCATTCCCATGGCACCTGTGGGGGGGAAGGACCCTCCTCTAGGGTTCCTTGCATTGTACCTCTACAGTGTGGTATATGCCATGGATAGAGAGGTGGAAAGCCATAAAGTAAATCAAATCACACAAGCTTCATCTTATCTCATCTAGTTGCATAAGCACAATTGAATGGGAGGGCTTTAAGCCCAAGGTTCAATGGGCAGAGCAACTAGGTCACTTCCCCATCAGACTTATAAGGTCACTCATCCTGGGGTTCTCCAGGATTTGTTTTTCATAGCCTGCCATCCACCCCTTCTCCTCCAGTGGCTCATCTCTCTTACCCATGGGCTTCTTCCTAAGCTACCTTTAGCCGATGCAATAATTCCCATGGCACCTTTGTGGGGGAACCCTCCTCTAGGATTCCTTGCATCATACTTCTGCAGGGTGGTTTATTCCATGGATAGAGAGGCAGAAAGCCACAAAGTAAATCAAATCACACAAGCATTATCTCAGCTCATCTAGTTGCATAAGCACAATTGAACCAGTAAGAAGAGGCCTGAGGAGAAGGGACAGCCCTGCCACAAACCCCTTCCCAGCAGAAAGAGTGCAGAAAGACTACCATTTGTAAGACCTGCTGCCTGTGATGCAAAGTAAAGAATGTTAATCCAGTTTCTGAACCCCTCCCCAATTTCAAATGCCTCTAGGGCCTTGAGTAAGTAAGGCCATTCAACTGAGTTAAGTGTTTTCTCCATGTTTAGAGTAATAGCTGCAGCAGAGACTGGCAAGAACTCTGCTGCCCACATCAGGTTGACCCATCTCCTGATGTGGTCTGCCACATCTCTCCCTGCCACAGACCTGAAATGGTACAGGTGGTATACTTGAGGCAGTACTTTGTTAAGCCATTTTGTCAACATTTTTTCCAGTACTGTATTTTGTTGTCCACATTTAAGAGGGAGATGGGGCAGTAGCTAAAGCACTGGAAATGGTCCTTCCCCTTCCCCTTCTTTCCTAGGACAGTGATGGAGGCTTTCTGTAGTGAGTAGGGGAGGTCCTCCATCGCCTAGGCATTTTACAACATGTCCCAGAGTAGCAGATTCACTAGGTTTCCTATTGCTCTATACTTCTCCACTGGAAACCCATCCAGGCCAAGTGCCCCCGTTGCATGTCCCCTATTGCAGCCCAGATTTCCTCCTTCCAGGTTGGTCCAAAAAGGCTCTGTTCTCCTCTCCTAACTGTGGCAACTTGATTTTTTTTCTGGGAACTCCATGATTTTTTCTTGGTGGACCTTGCCCCCCCACCACCACTATTTTGGCGGAGTAAAGGTTCTCATAATACTCTCTGAACTCCTGGTGCACTTCCTGGAGTTGATCACCAGATTACCTCTCTTCCTTATTCGTGGATTTTTTTTAGTCTGCTTCCATTTTTTTAAGCCTGTAGGCTAACAGGTGACCAGCTTTCTCCTCTCCCTTTCAGTAGGACAGCCGAATTCTATACAACCTGAATTCTGCTTGCTGAGTATTAAAGGTATTGATTTGGTACCCAATTGATCTCATGCTCCTCAATGTATTTGGGGTGTTATTATCCTGCTTGTCTTTTTTCTCCAACTCCCAACAGCTTGTTTAACATCTCATCCAGCATCACAGCTCTTGCCTTTGTCCTGTCTGATGAGTAGGCAATAAATTTTCCCCAATGCAGACCTTGAACCCTTCCCTTATATATTCTGAATTCATAACTTCCATTTTGTTGGTTGCCAGGTATGCTTTTGTTTCCTCCCTGCACCATAATTTGAACTCCATATTCCCTAGCAACAAAACATTCATCACAATCTCTTTTGACCTGAAGGCTGGTCCCCATTTGAGAAGTATAGTTCACAGGGGCATGGTGCCAAATTGTGAGTGGGTGTACAGTGGACAGGGTGTCTTCTATCAGGTCTGAGATAACCCCAGTTGGGCTGCTGCAGCCCAGCAATGTGGAGTGGCCTGTCTCAATGAACACTCCTCCTGTCTGTTGTGTGTGTTTGCCAAGTCAGTCTGGAGCTCCCTTTTGGGGCTTTTTCCAAGCGCATTGAGAAAGATGCATTGTTAAGACACCGTCTGAAAAAAACATCTCTTGACCCAGACTACTTGGTAAATTTTAAACTGGTCTGTAACCTTCCATTGTTAGTAAAGGTTATTGTGAAGATAGTGGGCCCAATTCAGAAAGCATGGGGAATGAAGCAAGGTGCTTGCATCTGAGATATATATGACACAAGAGGATCACAGTGTCACAGCTTGTGTCATTCCTGATCCAGGAACATAGTCTCTGCCAGTTGGGGGACCACCTGTGAAGGCTGTTCTTGTGCCGTTTTTGTGACAGTTACACTGGTGTGCCATGGTGGAAGGGGGCATGCTACAGAGTGACGCTGCAGCATTGCCTTTATTGAGATTCAAGAAGCCCCACACAGGGCGCATGGTCTGCTAGAGTTAGACCAGCCTGTAGCTGGTCTAACTGGCCATATGCCACCACAGAAGTCATCAACCCACTACATTCTATGCGCATGGAGGATCCAGACAATTTCAGAGTGGCACTGCAGCAGCTGACGGTATCCCAGTGTATTGGTACATGTTCTGAGGGTCCTCCCTCATGGTGTCAGGCATGCAGCTGCCCCCCACCCCAAGGACAGCAGATGCATTACAGTGGCCATACACTGTCCCCATCAGGGATCTATTGCTACCCACACCACACATCTGTACCCTACCTGTCCTTCTTGTCTCCCATCCTATCCCTCAGGACCCTGCCATTCCCCAGGTGGATTCCATGAATGGGCGCTGATGTCATCTGAGTACTCCATAGATTGCAGCAACCCTCTCCCATGCACCTTGACTTTGACCCATGACAGCAGTTGCAGCAAGCTATGGGAGTTTGGCACCAGGACCCTTCCTGGTAGTGAATCAGGTATAGGGTTCCAAGTGCATAGGGGATCGACACAAGCACCAGGCCCTTAGGCACCAGCACCTGAGCAGAGCTCTTTTAGCTGGGCAGACAACTCCAACTGCCTCCTCAGCCACCACCTGACCCTCTGCACCACCGTAGCCAAAATCAAACCACAGAGATTCGGATCCAGCATTAAGGCACCAGCACCTGAGTGGCGCTCCTTCAGTTGGGCAGACAACTCCAACTGCCTCCTCAGCTGCCGCCCAACCCCCTGCGCCACCTTAGCCAAAATCGAGCTCCAGGAACTCAGATCCAGCATTAAGGTACGCCCGCTGATCTTTGCTCGAGCCATCCTGGGTGACTGACCCTAAATGGGGCAGCGTGCTTTCAGGCAGATTCTGATTGGACTGCCTGCTGTCCCATTGCACTCTGATTGCTGTGCCTTTGCCATAGACTCAAACAGGGATTTCTGTTGGACTTTTTGCATGATTCATGGACGCTCTCTTGGCTTGAATAGCTGCTGTCCTCTCTAAGTACTGCTTGAATTTTGTATCCAATTCTTTAAGACTCCTATGTGTAATTTAAAATATTCCCTAGAAGTGCCTAAGTGGACTAGACCTGTACTGATAAGGGGAGAGCATTGCGATTGCCTGTTTATCATATGTAGTGTAAGATATTATTACTTCACGACTGTTATATTGAATAACTTAGCCAGGAACTGATTCTTTTCAACCTCACCTTGTTTCTTGTTCCACCTATCTCCCCATTCTTAGCTAACTTACTCTTGCTCCCTTAGCTGCACTATAGACTCTGCCTCATTTGCCTCAGTGTAAACCACCCCCCAGCTATTTTTTTTTTTGGTATCTCTGCCCCTAAACTACTCATCTCACTTGGCTGGCCCTTCCTCTGCCTCTGTAATTACTTCTTTTGTTAAGTTAAATCACCCCCCCTGCTGTTGATCCACCACCAGCTTCCCACCCCCGATTTCCCAGTTGCCTGTAGCTATATTTAATGTGTGTGTGTCTCTCTCTCTATCCCCTTAGGCACCAGTGCCTGAGCGGTGCTCCTCGAGCTGGATGGATAACTCCAACTGCCTCCTCAGCCACCACTCGACCCTCTGCGCCACCTTAGCCGAAATTGAGTTCCAGGGACTCAGATCCAGCATTAAGGTATG
This sequence comes from Neoceratodus forsteri, assembly GCA_016271365.2. NCBI lineage: Eukaryota > Metazoa > Chordata > Ceratodontiformes > Ceratodontidae > Neoceratodus > Neoceratodus forsteri. The sequence goes on along the minus strand of CM028132.1, from coordinate 187,217,729 downwards.
CCCACTGATCTTCGCTTGAACCATCCTGGGTGGCTGAACCTGATTGGTGCAGAGTGCTGGCAGGTGGATTCTGATTGGACTGCCTGCTATCCCATTGCACTCTAATTGGTGCGCCTTTGCCATAGACTCAAACAGGGATTTCTGTTGGACTTTTTGCTTGATTCACGGCCGCTCTCTTGGCTTGAATAGCCGCTGTCCTTTCTAAGTACTGCTTGAATTTTCTCCCTCCCCCAACCCCTCCTAGGCTTCCTTTAAATACAGCTTTACTCCACCCCTATGTGTTATCTGCCTCTTGGTTGGCTCTCTTTGGCCTTTTGTCTATCGTTTTTTTCCTCTCTTTTTTTGTCCTTTCACATTTTAGCATAGAATCCTCATATACTACACCATGTGTACCAGTTCCATGCCATCTGTCTGCTTCTTACTTTTTCCTTTTTTCTGCTATTTACTATCCATTCATCTTCCAAAGTCAAGAGGGTGCCAGGTTGTATTTGGGCATCCACTCAATTGTATCACCCAATCCACACCAACTCTTGGATCCATCATCGTGGAAAATGGCTTGCTTTATCACCTTACTTCTAATTTTGGGTAAAAGTGTACCTCTTGCTGCACTGCTCCATGAAGAGCCAGGAGTTAAACCAATCTTTGAGCCCATTATCATATCTCCTACTGCCCCCTCACACAGTACCTCCCCTACTCTGACAACTCACCTGTCACATATATATATATATATGTATATATCACTTTTTCTCCTACTCTCTCTCTGACAGAGTGCCTACCTGCATGATGTGGCATGACTGGCGCCTGTCCATCAGAATCTCCCGCTTGGCCAGCATCCCTCGCCCATGCACCACCATTGGCCTGCTGCTGTCCAGCAGCAGCTCCCGCCATCCTGGCTCTGCGCTGATCCTCAGGGCCTAGTAGGGAGACAGAGAGTGGCAGACATCAGTACCGGGAAGCAATCCACGCACCCCACCCCCTCCAGCACAGTATACAACATGTCCCTGCGCAGTGGCGTTGCTGTGGCACAGCACACCTATGGTACGCTGCCATGGCCAGTGTTGTGCCTAGCCACAGCCACCCCAAAAGCATGGCGTGACACCCGCTGGCACCCCACAGAACAAAGACAAGGCACAGATGTGGAAATGTGCACTCACATGGCCGTGGCATGGTGCCCCTCCGGACGCTTGCCTGCAGTGTCCTCAGCCGGTCCGGATCCCTCCGCCACAGGTCACCATACCTGTGGTTGCACTGCTCCCCACTATGCTGGGCCCTAGTGGCCTCCTGTAACCCCTCAGCCACCCCCTGCCACACCTTGCTGAGTGGCCGGTCCAGGGGTATCTACCCATATAGGGTGCCAACATGAGGCTCTACTAGTGCCACCAGGTTGACCTGCTTGACCTGGCTTCAATGGGGTGCCCTTGCTGAGCTCCTGCAATGCATGCTGCAACCTACATTGCTGAGCCAAATTGGCAGCCGGTAGTGCACGAGCCGCATGTGCGATGGGTGAGTGACACGCCTGGTGATGCAATGCCATCCCCAATTGTGCATGCCTCATTGCTGCACGATTCAGCTGGGGTAGTGCAGACACTTGCCGCAGGCACCCGGGGTTCAAGTGACACACGTCGGGTCAAAGGTCAGCAGTGCACAGTGCGCGACAGTGCAACAGGGCACGGAAGGCATGGTGCACTATAGGGTCCAGTGTGCCCCATGGGCCATGTGCCAATGGCTTACGAGTGCCATAGGGAATACAGCGCACATGCACCACATGCCCAATAGCGGCAGAGTGCCATACCACGTATGGCGCACTGTGCATAGGAAGTGCCACTGACGTACGTGACGTCAGTGCATGCATGCGCTGTGCCAGGCAGACTGCGCACAACATACAGTTGCACCATGGCTTGAGCATGCGCATCTCCAATGCGCCATGCCCAATTCTGTGATATTCAGCAGGCATATGCAGATGAGCTGATCAGCATATCAGTGGCACATTGGAGGCATTTGCATCTCATTACAGTTGCGCATTTCCTCATTTGCATGTGATGAGCTATAAAGGTGCCATGGGACTGCACAGGCACCAGACCAGTATTGCATCCTTCACAGGTAAGACACCAGGCAGTGGGCATGTCGGGACAGAGGATGGGGGGTGCCTCATGTGTGGCAGCCAGCACTAACCACATGTCCTCACCCACAGGAATGAGCATGTCGGAGCACGAGGAGGTTGAGAAGCAGGGGCCTGCATGGAGGCGCAGGCCCAATTTCACAAGTTCAGAGTGCGATGCCCTTTATAACACATACCTTGACCAGTAGTTCCTTCTGAGTGGCTCCACAGGCACCCCGAAGGCCAGGGCAGAGGCATGGGAGGGAGTGGCCAGGGCTGTGAACCTGCAGGGCGGCCATCAGAGGTCAGCACAGGAGTGCAAGAAAAAGGTGGGCATGGACCAGAGGCAGATAAAGGAGAAGGTGGCTGCCATCTGGGCCGTGTGTGTCACCATGGGCGATGGACAGACTGAGGTGTCACAACTGATACCGCAGGAGGAGCTGGTGGTGGTGACCATGCAGCATAGAGCTGTTGAGGGTGTTCCCAGCACTGGATTCCAGACTGGTGGGAAAGCCCATCACTGCATGGTAGGTACAGTGGCACATGGAGATAGGGGGGAGGGTGCAAGGGGGCAGGAGTGCGTGGTGGCAGCACTAACATGTATGTGTTCCCTTACAGATCCTGAGTGCCTGCGTGCAGCTGCAGAAGTGGCGGTGCCACCTTGGGGGCTGTTGTGGACCTGGAGGAGCACCCATCCACCTCCACTGGAGTCCGGGGTCCAGACCGCTGTCGGCCCATCCCCACTGTCTGACTGGATGCCTGTGGCGTGGGTGCGGACAAGGCCCAGGCAGTGTTTCAGTGGGATGCCAGCCATGGCATCCAGTATGCTGAGACACTGATCGTGGGTGGGGTCCAGGACTGATGACGACATGACCACTATCTTGGACAGTGGTGATGACGACCAGGGGAAGGCAACCCTACCACACACTGGACACGGCAGCACTGATGGTGCCCAGGTGGTGGTTGTCGACCCTTCAGCCACACCGCCCATTGTGGTGGTGGACTTCGTACCTGCGGTGCAGTCCATACTGTGTGGCGGAGATGATGCAGCTGCCCCGGTGCCATCATGTGCACAGTGGGTAGAGCGGTGACAGGACAGTGCCGAGGAGGGTCCGGGTGCATTGCCCACCGCCAGTGCACTGCAGACAGTACAGGCCCAAGAGGGCCCTGCTGTACAGCCCTCACCAGCATGGGGGGCTGTGCCGCATGGCCGAACAGCTCCCGTGGGTTGGCGCAATGCCCAAGCCCACCAGGGCACTGACCCTCTGACCGAGCACACCTGGCTGCTCCGGGCATCCATTAAGCAGCAGATGCAGGTTGTTGCAGAGGTGCGTCCACTCCGCACTGAGCTGCACCAGTCTGCAGTGAGGCGTGACCAGGAATTTGAGCAGCTCCTGGCTGAGGCTACATGCATGCAGGAGGACATGACTGCAGAGCTTGATCAGCTCACCACTGTGGTCATGGCTGGCCTGGCACCACTGGCCACCCTGGTGCGGGGCTGTCCGCAGCTGTTACCATGGAGTGCATTCTCCACCCCTCAGTCCCGGCGTCGTGCAACCCCAGCATTGTCGTTGCTGGGATCCACTGTGGGCATTCCGGGCACGCCTGGAGCAGGCCTGTTCAGGGGTCTGCAGATGCCTGCGAGGGACCAGTCGTGTTCCCACTGTGACACACCTGGGGGACCATCTGTGACACCACCTGTGGCCACCACACAGCCTGCGTCTGCTGGGTGGTCTCAGTGGGGCCGTCCACATATCCATGGTGGCTGTGACACTGTGTGGCGGTCATGATCCGCCATCCTCCTTGTCCGCTGCCTGCCGCTGCCCTGTATGCACAGTGGTGTGGTGTGTGCATACCAGGGCCTTGATGACCCTGGACCATGCAACATGCCCACTTTGTGCACACCCACCCATCCACTGGCCACTGTGGCATGTGCATGATGATGCCTTCACATCACCGGCCACCACTGTGCACTGGTGTTCAGCATCTGACACACACCCGTTGGTGGCTTTGGGGTGTGTGTGTGCAGGTGACTGTGTGCCCATGCCTGTGTGTGGGGGGGGTGTGGGGGTATGTGGGGGGGTCCACAGTGCCATGTAGGTTGCCTCCATGGGGGTCCTGTCCCATGTCTGTTGACACTGCCCTCTGGCTGTGTCTGTTGTGGTGCCCAGCGGGGTATGCCTATAGACTGTGCCTTGGTCCCTGGGACATGTGTGTGGTCTTGTACACCTACTTGTATGCACCGTAGTGCTCCTCTGCAATGGTGTCCTGGTGCTGCTGGGCTATTCTGTGCAGAAGGCATTCCCGTCGCCTGGGTGGCTGCCCACCACTGCATGGCCCGCCGTCCGCGTCGTCCCCACTGCTGTTCCCCTCCTCAACCTCAACAGCTATCCCACGGTCAGTGGCCATGTTGTGTAGCACACAGCAGACCAGGAATAGGCCACAGGCTTTCAAGGGGCTGTACTGTAGGGCACCGCCAGACCTGTGCAGGCAACGGAAGCCTGACTTCAGCAGTCCAAACACACGCTCGATGATGTTCCATGTGCTGGTGTGTGCCTGGTTGAATCTCTCCTGCGCTGGGGTAGACAGATGCTGGTATGGGGTGAGCAGCCAGAGCCTGAGTGGGGAAATGATGGATTAGCATTGTGGTCTGTGTGGCTGCCCCCCCGCCTCCACAGTCAGACCCTCCTACGCCCCCAGCATGGCATCTTCTCCCTACACCCTGCCCATTCCAGCTGCATACTCACCTACTAGGTGGCCAGTGGGGATGTCCCCACTCTCAAACCTGTCGCACAGTGCAGACTGGTGCCAGATGAAGGCACTGTGTGCTCCACCAGGATGTGTGGTACAGACATTGATTATGCGCCTCTTGGCATTGCACACCATCTGGCAGTTGACACAGGGTATCCCTTCCTGTTGATGTAGGCCACCTCCTCTGGCCCTGGTGGTGTGCGGATGCCTACGTGGATGAAGTCAATGGCCCCTAGCATGTCAGGCATATGTGCAACCCTGTGGAACTCCTGCATGTTTGCTGTACGCTCCTCCTGTGTGCTGGGGAAATGGACGTATTCCGCAGCACGTGGCAGCAGTGCATTGAGGAACTGTGTGAGGAGATGTGATGCTGTCAACTGGGTTATGCCTGTGGTGTCCCATGTTGGTCTCTGGAAGGTACCCGTGGTGAGCAGGCACATCACGGCCGTGACCTTGGTCTCCACTGACAGGACATGGCTCCATCTCGTGGGTGCCTGCATCTCATCACTGCACAGCTCACAGAGCTGCCTCAGAATTGCCCAGTAAAGGCAGTACCAGCCCACTATCTCGGTGTCACTGTACTGTTTGAAGGTGGTGCAAGCACGGTACCACCTGTTCGGGGCATACCGCCGCCGGGCTCTTCCACGGTCGTGCCGCTCTGCCTCCTGCCACCTCACACCCCCTCATAACCACCTCCATCTGGAATATTGCAATGGCCATGGCCTGCCCTGTCCTGCCCCTCCCCACAGTTGATTCCCTGGGCCACCCCGGCTGTGTGCTGCTGCCTGCCCCCTGCACTGGATGTACTCCTGTGTTGGGGGTCCCACACACACACTCTAGGTAGTTCCTGCTCACAGGCACGGTTGAGGTCTCACTCCCTGTCCCACTGCCCATTGCACCTCCTGCCTCTGTGCCTGTCCTGCACCCCTGCTGCTGTCCAGCCTGGCCAATGGCCCTCTCTCTGTCTCTGTCTCTGTCTCTGTCTCCTCTGTCTCTCTCTCTCTCTCTCTCTCCGTCTCTCACCCCTGCTCCCCTAGGCACAAGTGACTGTCCCCTGCTTGCTCCTTCCTTTTATAGGCTCAGCTTGGCTCTGTGTATGTCCCTGTTGCTCCACACTTGCATCATCGGCTTGCTGTTGAATATCGAGCTGCGCAGCTTATTCATGGCTACGCCCCCGCACTTGCACTTTCATTCATTAGGGTTGCTCATTGGTGCGGTGCAATTTGCGCTGTGCATTGTCACCTGCTGAATATCGCTCTTTGGCACATGTCCGCTGTTGCAATGGCACATCTCACTTGCACTGTGCGCAACCGCTTTGAAAATCCCATCCTTTGTGGATTGTTAGTGAAGTCTTTTGACACTGTGCAGTCCTGTTATGATCCAAATTAATTCCTTCATGGTGATTTGCATGTGATACCCATGATACTTCGTGTAAGGGATTATGTGTCATTGTTCATTTTTTTGAAAATTTAATGACAATTGTCTTCCAAGTTAACCATTGCTTTCTTTGCTTTTGTATGGGGGCTATTTTCTTTTAAATCTTATATGCATGCTGAAAAAAGGAAATGAAATCTAAATTAGTGTTTTAGCCAATTAATCTTCTTTAGAAATTATCTGTACAAAACAGAGCAAGCATAGCATTTAGCATCTTTCCTGGGTTTCCTTTGTACCCCACTCCATGTTCTGAACTGCCACATCTGCACCCTCCCTCCCTCATCCCTCCCTCACACAGGACAGGGTGAGCAGCTTCCTATATAGCTGATGCCAGTGCAGCTCCTTGGTTAAATGGCAGGGTGTATGCTGATACCAAGCAAGCCACTCCCTCTCTAGGGGCAGAGTGCCTAACCTTCATGGCTTACCCTCATCCCAGCTGGCTCCATTATGGAATAAGAGGGATCAAACCTAAGTCTCCCAGGTAGCAGTGTAATGTATTGCTACTGTATCTCTGGGGCAGCCTAAGAGCAAACCTCATTTTAGAATACAAAGGTACAGTTCATTTTGGACAAGGCACCAAAGGCTCAGACTGCCTAAAGAAGTGTATTTTTTTATACATCTATTCTTGTTCCCATTCTGCTACTGTTCCATCTGCAATAGCCTTTTATTAAACTGAATGGGTATTTGTGAGTTACATACAGGTAGTAATTAATGTACCATTTTAGAAGTGTAAGATGTAGTTTATGTCCCTTTCAGACACCAAATTCTTGCTTAGAGCATTGATGCATTGTGCCAACAAAGGAAGAGATGAAGCAGATATAAAGTACATCACACCATTCTTAAAAGGTTCTCATCATCAGAGTGCAGAAGTAAGAAGACCTTTACTAAGCAGTTAAAAAAAGCTTTTACAACACGAGACAATAAAAATATTATTTAACACAGTGATAATATATAACACCCTGGGTTTATCATGAAAGCTATATGATATTTAAACATTACAGTCAAAACCAGTTACAGCAGATACATGAGTAGGTAGACCCCTCCCCCCAAACCACTAGACTGTAAAATGTGGGTGACATTTTTCAAAAGTCATAAAATGGACACAGCTCCTAGGTGGGATGTTTAAAAGTTGAAAAATGGATGTAACTCATAGTTATGTTAATATCTGAGACTGCCCAGTGTCTAGACCATGTTCTATCTTGAGCTATTTTCAAAAGCTGACCACTTCTGGAGAAAACAAAATGCTAAACATAGATATAAATGATAGACTAGCTTACACTTTGTCTGCAAATTGTGTCCAGGCACATTTGTATTTGAACTTTGCAAAACGGACATAACAAAGGCAGAGTTTTGAAAATTGGACTTAGTTATGTTCCAGCTTTGAAAACTGGACATTATAATGAAAGGATTAGTAACCAATTCTTAGACACAGTAGACACATTTGGTGGTATTTGGTCACCTTTTTTAAAAGAATGAAAGGAAAAAGACATCACAATATTACTTAGATATGTCTTACTAGATTAATTTACTTGTACTAGATCAGCATCTTATCACTATGAGATTATAGTTTAAGTAATTGAATGTGTTTTAAATAGGAACCTAGGAAGTTATGAGTCAATTAGTTTGAGGCCTTTGCGACTCGACTATATTTACACCTTACACAACATCCTGGCATGCCATCCTGAAGGTTGTTAAAGAGTTACATTCTACTTCTTCAACTGGCAGAGTATTCTAAATTTGTACCACTCTTTGGTCAAACCAGTTGCCTCTTTTGTTTGACTTGTATTGTTCACCTTTATGTGTTCAATAGAAAACTACATCTAGAATAGGATTTGAAAGTCCCCCCACCCCACACTGTTTTTTACTAAGAGACTGGTACAATTTGAAGTATAAAAGAATGTTAACCAGTATTTGAAAATCAGCTACTATAGAAACTACAGAGTTGTAGGTTAAATGCTGTTCTACTCTAACCCTTTGTACTTAGATGCAAGAGGTCTGTATTGCATTTAGTGGTAGTTGCTGAAGCTTGTAAAAATATTTGTCAGCTGCTCAAAACCCTTAAAACCAACTGACTAACATCATTTCTATAACAGACTCTTCTGTCAAACACGGTTAGTGTTTGTGGTCTTTAAACATGGATTATAAGTGGTTGCTCATTTGACCTTATGGCATATGTTTGATCATTCAGTTAGTCCTAAAATGTGTAGTTAAAGTGAGAACGTAGCTCAAAAGAGGATAGAAAGGTCAGGACCTGATTATTTTTTGACTATAGGTACTCTTTTATTTTATTAAATGTTGACCCTGAGGTTCCAGGAACTAAAAGTTTAACCTTCATAAGATCCCTTGGGCATCTTTGTGTTTGCATTCATACTATAATAGGATTAATCTTATGTTACCTTTGATTTACCAAAAGAAGTGTTATCCCATTTCATCCTGACCTTTTACTAACCTTTTTACACTAACAAACACATATTTCTTGAAACAATATGAAAAATACAGCTGTGTTGCTTAATTGGAAGGGAACACTGTCACTCTACAATGCTTGCAGTAAAATAATACTGTATGTTCATATAGTGAACTTCTTAATGAGAATTCCAGTTTTGGAGGGAAGCCTACAGTTCTTAAATTCTTCCTAGGCTCACATATCATTGAATTTGAAACAGATATTTCAATTCATGTCTATTTAGAAGTGCCTGTTTGCTATTTGTTGTCCATCGGGCAATTATTTGTAAAGGGTCATTTGCATACTTTTCATACCCAGATCGTGTTATCTAATCACAGTCTTCCTTGAAAAAGCAGATATGCTTACTAGGTGGTTAGCTTTTCCTTCCTAGATAGGACCTACCATACTTTATATTTAAAGTTTAAAACAGTGCATACACAGTGAACAGTTGGAGCTACTAATATTTATTAATGGTTCCAAACAGATTTTTTACAATAGGATAGAAATAGAATACTGAGTGCCTACGGCACTGTCTGAAAATACACTATCAAACTGAGCTGATTGCTCATTACTTGTTGCTTTCTAATTCCTCTTCCCATTTTATCTAGAGCTATTGTAGATTTTTGATTTATCACCCCATTTTATCTAGAGCTACCTAGATCTTTCGTACAGTATATGTTATTTGGAAAAGTACTGCATGCCTTGGAATATTTAAAATGTTTCTTCAAAGTAGCAAATAGTCTACTTTGTTCCCCCACAATTCTACTAAATGATCCTGCATTGTGACATGGAACACTTACTCTGGTGTTGGAAATGCAGGAGGCTCACAAGGGCTAAAAGTCCAAAACTCTGAAGTGGGCTCCAGTAACTCCAGCATCACTGCCCTTTACTTATAATGAGAAGGGGGCTCTTTTGAAAGACAGAGATCTTATGGGCTCCCATAGATATTAAAGCTCAGAAAGTGTAATTCCAACACTAGCGTGCCCTTCACATACTGTATACTGAGTTAACATTGACAGGGGTGATATAGCTTGTAATTTTAGAACATGTGTTATTGCCATCCTCCTTCATACCTTTTGCAAGCAGCAACGATATCTGGAACACTAGTTCTACCAACAGCCCCCTGTTTCTCATCTCACACTTTAGTTTACTGCACTACAAACATGCTAGTTTATCCACCTTAAGGGAAAGAACTTAATGGATGACCCTAAGACTGGAATTATACAAAATGTCCATCTTTATAAGAACGTAGGAAACCGTGAAGAAATCAAGTCTTAAAACACATCAGGACCATCCCCTATAGTCCAGTAGAGAAATCAGATACTCTTAGTCTTCCCTTAAAGTAGATACAATCACCAATCATACTTTATGTTAGGACCTGAAGCAAGCAGGTTTTATTTTCTTCATTTTGTTATGAAAAGTTAAGGATTCTGGTGCTGAATTTTGCTAGATGATTTATTTTAAAGATACAGTAGTTAGCTGTATTGTCACTTACCTACCTACCTTACCATTGGTAGAATTACTTGAACCTAATGCAATATAAGGAAAGCAAAATATGCTTGTTATAATACTGCAATATTAGTCATTCTATAGTAAGGTTGGTACCCAGCTCTATAAAAAAATTATCCTTTTGAGCATTTATATATTAGTGTTCATACAGTACTAATGAAAGGCAGAAGTCTGAAAACAGGGGTCCCACTTAAGGCCATCAAACCATAGAACACTAATATTTGTTTAAATGCCTCTGAACCATTTTATTTCCAAATGTGGGCAGCACAGATACTACCCTGCATGTGATGTTTACATTAACTTAACTGGATAATCTTTTGTTAAGCTTAAGAAAAAAGCTAGGGCAAGTGTTGACAGTTAGAACCGATCTGTACAATTGCAGTTTATGTCCTGATCGTTATAAATATCAAAACATATCACTTTGCAGTGTCTAAGGTGGACAGGTGATAGCAGGTATGCAAGTGCAGGGGTCAGTGTACCCTGGGAGTTCCTGAGGGAGTCAAGTGTGAGGGATTGGAAGAGGCACATTAAGTACTGACTTAAAAAGGTACTTAAGGGAGTAAGGTTTCTGAAGGCTAATAAATCACAGCAGCTAAATGGGTTGCCCCGCCCCCCAGGATTCTTAAAGAGGTGGCACAAGCACTTGAATAACTTCTGAAAGATCTCTTCAAAAGCTCTCCAGAGACAGCTTATGTTCCAGCAGTGTAGACTGAAGAGTGTTTGGCATAGTGCATCTCCACAAAAAAGGAGGGAGGGAAGAGATAAGGGAAAAATAAGCTTGTCAGTTTGACCCTTCATAGTGAGCACCTACTGGAATCTATCATTAAGGAAAGCCTGGTAGAGTTCCAAGGGGTAAGAGGGCTGCAAGATAACAGACAACATGGATTTGTGCCAGAAATATCATGTCCAACAAATCTGACTGATTCCTTCAGTTGGGTGACAAAGGCTGTTGATAAGGGTCATGTGGAAGACATGCTTTGCCTGAACTTTAGCAAAGCATTTGACTCAGTCCCACACAGAAGATTAGTTAAGATCCAGAAGAAATAGGGGTTGAGGAGAAACTCACCCAGCTGGTAAATAACTTACTGAGAGGGAGCAAGTGGAGAGTTGCAATAAATGGATAACACTAAGGGGTAAGACAAATAATGAGTGGGATACCATAGGGTTCAGTCCTTGGACTAGTACTCTTTAATATCTTTATGTGGGGAAGGCAAACCAATTCTGGAATGCATAGGAATGGGAATAAGCAGTAGAAGCTGGGAGGTGAGGCTTCCATTGTACAGGTCACAGGAGCAACCACACATGCTGTACTGCACAAGGTACTGGAGTCTACACCTGAGGGAAGACTGAAAAACAGTGAAGGCAGTACAGTGCAGGGCAACCAAGATGGTCCAGAGGCTAGGGGGAAAGACATATGAGGAGAGGCTTCAGGACTTGAACCTGTACGCCTTTATGAAAGGAGAGAAAGGGTAACATGGTTGAAACATGCAAGTACCTGCACAGGATAAATAGGGATAATGTCAAGGAGCTTTTCTCCCTGACCTGAAATACGGGGACAAAGTAGAACTTACTTACATCAAGAGGGATGCATGCAAGCAGTGTTGTCATGGAAGGAGTGGTGGACAAGTAGAACAAGCTGCCAGAGGCAGTGGTACAGGTAAAATCAGTCGGCAGCTTTAAGCAGAAATGGGACAGGCATATGAGATTAGTTAGAAAAAGGGTGGCAGAAATAAAGGGGGAAGATGACCACTAGGGCCAGTACAAAGTAGTTACATATGGTTGGCAGACCAGATGGGACAATAGGCCCTTTTCTGCCCTCACTGTCTTAAGTATCTATGTATCTATCTGTGACATAGGGGAAGGAATATGGAGTTAAATATGTCTTTTAGTTAATGGCACTACTGTAAGTTCAGTGGCAAAGTGGATGGTGAAGAGGGTACTCAGGAAATATGGGAGAAACTGGAGAGGTTGTCCAGGGCATAGCATTTTGAGTTCAATGCAGAACTGTGCAAAGTCATCCATACAGACATCTTGGAAGCTCTCTTCCCAAAATGGGTGGCTGTGCTGCACTTCATATGCACTTGAAGCAACACCGGGTGAAGGCATGCAGCAGCACCCTTGGTGATGTGGGTGACTACACATTCCAGGTGCCCTCCAGGACCATTGGGTGCACATGTAAGCAGCCGAGGTCAGTGGTTGCAACCATCACGAGGAAGAGCAATCATCCCTGGTTGGTTTGGTGACAGAATGAAGTCTGACCACTGCTCACACCCCATGTGCATGTCAAGAGTGGTTGTCCCATCTCCCGCTGCTGGCAATTGAAGCTGAGGTGATCCTGATCATCCCCAGCTCACTGTGAGCCATGCTGGATTAGGGGAACCCCAGCTTCGGGAAAGCCATGGACTTTATGAATTGACTGAAGGCTGCTGGGTCTGTCCCAGAGTTTCCAGGTGGGACCATGGGAAGAGCTCTAGCACCAGAGGTGAGCACTACTGGGGAAAGAATAAATTGGTAATGTACAGTAAAAAAAAAAAAGATATCAAAAAATACATTTTCATAGAACGGGACATACACAAGTTGAACAGACTGCCTATGAGTTAGTCAACGCTAAAAAATTTACTTTAAACAGGAGTGGGACAGGCACTTAGGTTTAATGAGAAATGTGAGGGAGAGTGGCTTGGGGAGAGGTATGTCTGAGGACCAGTAGGGTCCACAGAACATACTTAACGCCAGACAGTTACCCGGCAGGCTGAAAAGACCACTAGGCCTTATTCTGCCAACAGTTTTTCTACGTTTCTCAACTGAGCATTCTGGTTCTGAGTCTACTATCCTGCTGAGCCGAAAGCAGTAACACAAACTAATGAAAAAAGTAAAATCTGTGTATCAGAACAGATTTCAAAGCTTATTGACATTCTTTGGACCATTTCCAGTTCCTAACTTTCTGTAACAGTAATTTTTGTTTTATTTTATTTGTGAGTTTGGTAGATATATACTATATATATATATATATATATATATATATATATATATATATATATATATATTAATTCAAAAAACATTGTTAATGTACCAGTTAGGGAAATTGACAAAAGTAGGGATATGTGGAGTTAGGGTTTCCAACCCTTACACACCCCCACCCTGCAAGCAGCAAAAAGAAGAAAATGGTAACACTTTATTTTAAGTGTACTTAAGCACATTGTAATTACTGTATAAGTACAATGTAACTGCTATGTAAGTACTGTGTAGTTACATGTAACTTCAGTGTAGTTGGAAATTAGTTTCACATTTGCTTATTATGTATCTAGATACAGATTTCTATGAAGTAACTACACTGTTATTGCACTGTAAATACTATGTAGTTGTTAATTACTTTCACATTTGGCTGGTGTGTAGTTGTGCAGTTTGCATGAAGTGGTAGTTACATGTGCAACCACAACCGTTTCTCTTTTGGCACAAATTGATTTATGCTGGAAGTGCAACTACTCACGTAACAGCTACTGCAAAGTGCAACAAAAAAATTGACTTATGCTAGAAGTGTAACTACACATGTAACAACTGCTGCTAAGTGTAACAGAAAAACTGATGTAAGCTGGAAGTGTAACTACACATGTAACAGCTGTTGCAAAGTGCAACATACATAGTTACATTTGCCAGAAATAATTGATTTGAGGCAGAAGGGAGGCAACAGTAATTGCAGTAACTACCACTTCGTGCAAATTGTGTAACTGCAGCACAGTACTGTCGATCTTCCTTGTGTCAGTCTTCACCATTCATCACTGTCTGGGTGACAGCCAGGGGCGCAGTACCCCATGTGAGCTTTTTTTTGGTAGGTGGAGGAGCCGGCACCTGAGGTGGTGCCTCCCTTGAGGCCAACGCAATATGTGGCACTCACGGGTTGGCCAGCAGCAGTCGCTGGCTCCTCATCAGCCCTAGTTCTGCTTCTCCTGCTGTCAAGAGTGCAGCACCTTGCACTTGCTGAAGAAATTTCATCTGCAACATTGCGGCTTAGTCAGTTATTTCTATGCCATTGTCGATGCCATTTTCGATCCGTTCCAGTTCTACCATCTGCTAGTAACTTGGCACTGGTTTCTGCAGGAATCCGGTAAGACCTTTCCTTTTTTCTTGAAGTGGTGCTGAATCTGTTTCTTGCTATTATTTTAGTTACCATAAGTCATGTCGGGTTTGTCCAGGGGCAAAAAGAGCTCTTCCAAGGCATGCTGACATTCTATGTGTTGGTGTCCCTGCTCCAGCAGATGTCCATCATGGACCAGCATGACCGATGCCTCACCCACCTAGGTCCATGTCACGATATGGATAGTTGCAATGCTTGCTTCTCCATGGACCGCGGAGTACTGGGCACCATGCGTTGAAAGTCGGCCACAATCTGCTGACTTTCAGAGGGCAGCATCATATAAAGGCCTCCAAGTGAAGATCTCTCCACCCTTCCTCTGTGTCCCCTCCCAGTTCTATACAGACTAGTGAGGAGGGGGGCCTCCTCCCCTTCTAACCTTGCCAGGGAAGAGGTCTCTTCCGTAGTGCTGGAGGAATGGTCTGGCCCACTTGGGGGAACCAGGCTGGGGGCACCGCACAGGCAGTCACTTCCTCAGAGGTGCAGGCTCCCCTGTTGTCATGGCCCACACCTACTGGGTCTTGCTTGGGTGGCTCCTCAGTGCTGCCCACCAGTGCTGTTCTGTATTCCAGGGCTGTTCACAGCTCTGGTGGTCAGCATGGCACTGCAAACAGTATTTGGCCCTCCTGCAGTGCTGCAGGTGGGAAAACCACAGGGGCCACTCATCTGGAGGTCTTCTAGATCTCCTCCTTTCCAGAGCCAAGATGATCGAGAGACTGATCCAGATTGGTTGCCCAACTCCTCAGAGTCGGAGGGTTCTCCGGTGCCCAGTACCTCTGTGCCCTCCCAGGCTTCCCTTACCTTGGCACTGGTAATTATGGTGGGTGCCGGCTCCCACGCTGGTGGTGAAGTCAGCAGCAGGCCTGCCGATAGTGGCCCTCAGTCTGAGGAGATGGTGGTTTAGATTTCAAGGGCCGAGACAGCTGCCAGTCCTGGTGTCAGTGCCATTTGCCCCTCCAGTGGCCAGAAAAGGGACTCCCTCTTCTGCAGCCTCCCTCGGGGGCCTGTGGGAGTGGAGCAGTCCCTAGCTTTGGGAGTGAATAAGAGGTCAACCTTGGAGTTGATGGGGTTGAGGGAGCAGGGTGTGGGGTAGCAACCTTTCCCAGGGACCCTTTGGGGTTTGGAGAGGAGTTCTAGCATTGAACCATTGTTCCCTTCCTCATCCCCTTCAAGGGATGCCTTATTGGGTAGGGTTGGAGTCTGCCTTCTGGTTCTATGTGGCCCTGGTCTCCTCACAGGGGAGCTTCCCCTTCTGGGCTTAGTCTTAACCACTTTGAGCAGGGTGAGCGGCCAGTAACTGTGTGGTCCAGTGGATCCCCAGGAGGTCCGAAATCCCCAGCGAGGTCCCCTAGCCCTGGCAGAGGTTACTCGCAAAAGGTGAAGTGTGCATCCCCATTGCCTCTGCTGCCCCCCCTCATTTTCCAGGCCACATGGGTCCTTCAGGGCCCTTGACCTGGGAGCAGTCCACAGCCACTACTGTCACCTTCCACAGGTATGTCAGGGCTATGGACAAGCAGGTCTTTTGCCTGTCTTCCTCACAACAGTCAGATTCAGAATCTTCAGATTCGTTGGTCTCCTTGTCTTCTTCCTTTGAGAAAGAGGATGCCCCTGTAAATCTGTTCTCAAATGTTGATCAGACAGAGTATCAGTACTTCCTATTGAGGCTGATCGGTGATCTGCACCTATCCCATATCGCAAGACACAGTACTGAGCGGACAATGTGCGTCTTCCTTAGCAAATTCAGTGCTGACCACCTGGTGGTCCCTAACTGGCCAATTCCCTTTCAGGAGGCATCATCCCACACCTGGCAGTGGCCATCTGATCCAACTCCATCCTCTATGGACTGCCAGCTCAGGTACTGCAGACCCCAGGGGTCTCGAGAGACCTTGCCTCATCCCACTTCAGGAGTGAGGGTACTGGATTCCCCTTCCGGGCATAAACACCCAGTGTGTGTCTGACCCCCAGATGTGGGCTCTGTGGATTATGACCACTGGGGATGGAGAGTGTTTTCCTTGGTGCATATCATGCTCAGTATTGCCACTCATTAGGCACACCACACTGCCTACATCAGGCATCTGCGGTCTATGCTAGGCCAGATGATGGTATTGCTGCCTGATACAGAGGCAGCCAAATAAGCCATTGCCTTCTCTACACAGGGCCTGGAGCCCACTAGGCACCAGGCAAGGGCGTCTTATGACACCATCAAGGTAGCTTCAAGGCTAGCAATGACAGCAATCTGCATTAGTTGGGTAGCGTGGCTTTGTCTATCAAGGTTGTCACCACTGGCCTGGCACAGAGTGCTTGCGTCTGCTTTCTGGGGGACCCACCTTTTCTCCAACAGGGTGAGGTGGGAACTACAGGAGCAACTTCCATCTCCCAAGCAATGGGAGACCCCACCTCACCCTGACCAGTCACAGGTCTAACTGGCCTGTAATGGGTCTCCTCCTTTGTGGTCCTCCCTCATGAGAGGCTGAGGGACTCATATACCTCAGGGAAGTGCTGGGCCCCCTTCAGGGGGGGCTCAGTACTCACCCAAACAGTGATGAATGGTGAAGACTGACACAGGGAACATATGAAAATGACTTACCTATTGTAATTCTTGATCTTTCTGTGTATTTTCCCCATTCATCACTGTCACCTGTCCACCTTCCTGTCTGGGCCTCAGTCCCTAGGTGATGCCCCCCTCCCTGCTTTCCCTCCCCACCCTTGAGGCCAATTGTGGGTGAGGTCACACTGGTACCTCCAGGTCCTTTGTTACCTTCCTTAGCAACAGAGGGTCCACCCTGGGAGGGAGAGCAAGTAGGGCTTCTTGCCCTGGCCTTAGGGACTCCCTGTAGGTCCTTCCCTTCTCAGCCAGGGGGTTCTTCCGTGACTTGATCAAGTCCTGTGGGTTGTGACTGACTCCTAGTGGTCGGTGATCTTCCCTAGGTGTGGAAGAGAGGAGATGGCCCATGAGGACTCTTCTTCTCCTTTCTTATATAATTTCTTCTCCTCTCCCCCTTTTTTTGGGGCATTGGACTTGTTCTGGACAAGATTCCCCCCGAACCCTGTGGGTTCTCCCTCTTGGGAAAATGGTAACTGGAGAGGGTCCTGTCCTGGGGTGGCTGTCACCACCCTGTACTGCAGTGGGGGAAGGGGGAGACCTTCGCCACACCTTCTCTTTGGGAGGAATGGATGTCTGAGACTGTCCATCTAATTCGCTGCTTTCACCTTTTCAAGCTGGGAAGTACTCGGTTCTGAATCTCCATCTGAACTGCTGTTCATCTCCTCCAGATGGAGGTTCTGGGTGCCAGGCTTAGCTTTGGTTCGGCTAAATTCTGTAGTCACCATGGGACGACAACAGGCTCAGTGACCTTCCAGATGTCAAACAACATATTTTTCCCAGAATTCTTTCTGGGTATAGGATGTGGTAGGGTCTCTTTCTTCTTCCCCTCTTGCTTCTTCTTCTTTACTTTACCTTTCTCTCTTCTCTCACTGTCTGGTTGGCTGATCAGGGGCTGGGGCCAAAGCCTGCATCCTCCAGTCCTCCTCCTCTGCCATCTGGCAGGCTTAATCCTTTTACAGTTTTACATACTTTCCTTTAGCTATCCCTTGGGCTCCCTTGCCCCGCCTGTGTCTTTTCTCTATCCATTTGTTTTCCTCTCTTTCCGGTGAGTAGAACTGGGATCGAGGAGGAGCTGGCGACCATTGCTGGCTGACCCGTGAGCACCACGTAATGCATCGGCTTTGAGGGCTGTGCCATCTCCAGCTCCTACCCCTATGAAAAAAAAAATTCCTGCAGTTTGCTGCACCTTCAGCTGTTACCCAGACAGTGATGAATGGTGACAATAAACAGGAAGATCAAGAATTACAATAGGTACATAATTTTTAATTTTTGGTAACACTTTATTTTAAGTGTTCCTTACTACACTGTACAGTAACTATTGTATAACTATGCTGTAACTGCAGGTCTTGTGCACTTCTTCAACTGTCTGTGTCTATCTGACATTTATTTCAAAGGTAATCACACATAAAAAACTTAAAGTGTATAAAGAATGGTAACTAAAATATGAATACAATGCAACTTCAGTCTGCTACTTGTATGCACTAACTGGCAACTCTTTAGGTGATGTTCCATCTCTGTATTCCAGTTTTTCATGAACTTACAAGTTAGTAAACATGCAATCCAATATTGTGAATTGATAAGTAACTGTACACAAAAATATTTCATTTGCATGATTACTAATTGGCACTATAACAATATTATGGCTAAGAAATCAATCAATCAATCAATTAATCAATCAAAATCCTTATTTTGCCAGGTGGAACATCATTCAGACAAGCTCATTTACAAGATGGACCTGGGGCAAAACAATTGCCAACAGGGTTAAGACACAACAGGTTAAGTGAACGTACATAACAATTTCATAGTAATAATAACATATAGAATAAAGTACGGGGTGGTGTGTTTAACGAGAGTTTATACACATCCGAGGGGTTAGATGCTACATAAACCCTGAGAGCGAAGCTTGAGGGGTTTGTACAAAGCATCTAACCCCAAGGGTGTGTGTAAACCTCGAACAGAGTTACATCCCTCCAGCTGTACCTCTCCACAATTCATTCGCTCTTCTGGTGGATAGTGGTTCCTCTATGGAGGCACCTGCAGTGGAGAACAAGGAGGATGCTGGGAACCTTCACAAAGGAGACCCACAGGAGGGTGGCATGGGATCCCACAGGGGAAGGAAACAACTCCTGGTGGGGTACTCAATCATTAGGGGGTAGAAATGGGGGAAGAAGGGGAGAGGGAAGTAAGGTGCCTTCCTGGCACCATGGCTTGGAGGGACAGGAAGTGAATCCTCAGGATCGTGGGAGGAGCTGCATGACAGAGGGAGCTGGATGTCATTGTCCACCTAGGAACAAATGACCTGGCTAGGAATGGGATCAGAGCAGTGCAAGAGGAGTTTGTAGAGTTGGGAAGAGGCCTTAGACAAGTAGCGCGTATGGTAACCTTCTCGGAGGTGCTGCCTGTCTATGGCAAGGGTGATGCTAGGGCACTCCTCACCAGGGAATTCAATAAGTGGCTGAAAAACTGGTGTGGAGCTCAGGGTTTTGGCTTCATTGGGGACTGGGGACCCACCTGGAGGGATGTAGACCTATACTGGTGCGATGGTCTGCATCTGTCCGGGGGGGGAACCAGAATCCTAGGTGAGAGGTTTAAATGCTTCATTGGCAAGCATTTAAACTAGCCAAGGGGGGAGGCACTGAAAAGGAGCAGGGAAATTCCAGCCTCCCCTCACAAAACATGGTAATTAGTGAGGTAAACATCAAGGTAGAGAAGTTATTAGGGAGCAGAACAGAGGTAAATGTAAAAAAAGGCAAAGGCGGTAAGGACAGGAATGGAGCTAAAAGGGTTAAGGCTATCAAAAAGTGGAGGGTGATGAGTACTAATGCCCGTAGTCTGTGTAACAAGCTCCCTGAACTAGTGACCTTGATGGAAGAAGGTTGCCTGGATATTGTGGCAGTCACAGAAACATGGTACACAGAGAACCACGACTGGGATGTCAACATACCAGGATACACAATCTACAGGAGGGACAGGGAGGGTAAAAGAGGAGGAGGAGTAGCTCTCTATGTAAAGGAAGGGATCAAAGCAACAGAACTAAAGAGTAAACAGGGAGCAGATGAGGCACTCTGGGTCACTCTGGAGACAGGAAATGGCACCACAATCCGCATGGGGGTTGTATACAGACCCCATCTCAGAGGGGAGGAATGGACAAGGAAATGATAGAAGGCTTCCTTAGAATGGCAGAAAAAGGGGAGATATTGTTGATGGGGGACCTGAATATGCCAGATGTTAACTGGAGCACCTTTGCTGCAGCAACATCCAAGAGCAGGGTCATTCTTGATGCCCTACAGGGGGCATGCCTCAGACAGCTAGTATTGGAACCCACTCGGGAAGGAGCATCTTAAACCTTGTACTCTCAAATGGGGATGGAGAAAGAATCTCAGATTTAGAAGTGGGTAGCCATCTGGGAACAAGCGACCACTAAACAGTGTGGTTCATGATAAACACAACCATACAAAAGCAAGAGTACTGGACTTTAGGAGGGCTAACTTTGGGAAAATGAGAGAGTGCCTCAGAAAGCACTAGCAAACAGGCAAGAATGAGGGGTGGAGGAACAATGGGGAGTAATCAAAACAGCCATCACAGAGGTAACAAGCCTTGTGTAAAGCAAATCAATAAAACACAATGAAGGAAAAACCACTATGGTTCTCAAAAGAGGTGGCAGGAAGGTTAAGGAAGAAAAGGATAGCATTCAGGAAATATAAGGAAACACAGAAGGAGAAGGACAGAGAACTTTATCAGTTAAAGCAGAAAGAGGCTGGGAAGGCAGTCAGAATAGCAAAGGCCCAAACCGACGAAAGGATAGCCAGTTCTGTTAAGAAAGGGGATAAGACCTTTTATAGGTACATTAGGGAGTGAAGAAAGACCAAAGGAGGGACTGAGGCTTAATAAAGGGGAGGGAATGTGGGTAGAGGGTGACAGTGAAAAAGCAGGGATACTGAATGAATATTTCTGCTCAGTATTCACAAAGAAAGAGGAAGGGGAGGTATCTAAACCAAACAAGAGAAACACTCTGAAGATGGGGTCGATACCAGTCCATTTACAGAAGAAAAGGGTTCTGAAAGAACTAATAAAATTGAATGTGGACAAAGCAATGGGGCCTGATGGGATTCACCCAAGAATTCTAAAAGAACTAAGGGTAGAACTAGTGACACCGCTGACTACTCTCTTTAACAAATTATGGGAGGATGGGGTGGTACCTGAGGACTGGAGGGCAGATGTGATTCCTCTTCACAAAAGTGGGAGCAGGACAGAGGCAGGAAACTACAGACCAGTTAGTTTGACCTCAGTGGTAGGGAAAATTGTTGAGTACCTAGAGGCCAGTGGGGCACAGGACCCAAGGCAGCATGGATTCACGATGGGAAGGTCATGTCAGATGAATCTAATAGATTTCTTTGACTGGGTGACCAAAGTAGTAGACCAGGGAGGGGCTGTGGACATGGCCTACCTAGATTTTAGCAAGGCATTTGATACAGTCCCACACAAAAGATTAATACACAAGTTAGCCAGCCTTGGAGTGGGTCCCAAGGTGGTAGCCTGGATAAAAAATTGGCTAGACAACAGGAAGCAAAGGGTAGTAGTAAATGGAGTACACAGTGAAGAAAGGAGGGTTACTAGTGGGGTACCACAGGGTTCAGTACTGGGACCGGTCCTTTTTAATGTCTTTATAAGTGACATTGCAGAGGAACTGGAAGGAAAAGTATGTCTCTTTGCAGATGACACAAAGATCTGCAACAGGGTTGATACACAAGATGGAGTGGAAAGGATGAGAAGGGAATTGGCAAGGTTGGAGGAATGGTCAAATGTATGGCAGCTCAGATTCAATGCAAAGAAGTGCAAGGTAATGCACATGGGAAACAAAAACCCAGGGGAAGCGTACACAATGGGGGGTGAGATATTGACAACAGTAAAAATAGAAAGAGACCTAGAAAGTGGAAGCTGAAGTTCAATGCAGGGAAATGCAAGGTACTTCACCTGGGGGTCAGAAACCCAGGCCAAGTGTACACCCTGGGGGGGGGGGAATGCTACAAGTCTCAATGGCTGAGAAGGACCTGGGGGTGGTGGTGGATGTCAAGATGAACAACTCGGAGACTTGTAGGAGGGCAGCAGCCAATGCCAACAGGATGCTGGGATGCATCGCTAGGGGGATCACCTCCAGAAGGAGGGAAGTGATACTCCTCTGTATAACTGCTTGGTGAGGCCCGCACCTTGAGTACTGCGATGCAGTTTGGAGGCCACACTTAAGAGGATATTACCCTCCTGGAAAGGGTCCAGAGGAGGGCAACCAAAATGATTTGGGGCTTGGGGACAGGACCTATGAGGAGGCTCGAAGAGCTAAATATGTACACATTGGAAGAGAGAAGGGACCGGGGGACATGATAGAGGTCTTCAGGTACATGAAGAGGGTAAATAGGGGAGGAACAGTCAGGTGCTTCAAAGGAAGGAGGAGGGGCCACTAGAGGGCATGGGTGGAAGCTGGAGGGGAAGATTCAGGGAGAAAGGAGGAGGTGCTACTTCACTGAGGAGGGTGGTGGAGCCATGGAATGCGCTGCCTAGGGGCAGTGGAGGCAGAGACAGTGGAGGGGTTCAAGAGGGGGTGGGACAGGTACAGGGGAAGGGTTCAGGAAGCAAAATCCAATGCAGCAAGAATATCCAGAACTGGGAAGGGAGAAGCCAGAGGAGGCGAGGGGGTCAGCAAGGTCAGCACCCAGGGTGGAGGCTGACCAAAAGAGCAGACATGAAAGACCATTAGGCCTATTCTGCTGGCATTCTAGTATGTTAGTATGTTAGTATGTTAGACCTGGGGGTAATTATATCAGATGACCTAAAGGTGGGCAAGCAATGTGAGAAGGCAGTAAGGAAGGCTGGGGGGATACTGGGATGCATAGGAAGAGGTATCACCAGTAGAAAACAGGAAGTTCTTATCCCTCTGTACAGACAGTTGGTGAGACCCCATCTGGAATACTGTGTGCAGTTCTGGAGACCCCATCTCCGCAAAGACATAGACAGAATGGAGGCTGTCCAGAGGAGGGAACCAAAATGGTGCAGGTCTGCACCAGAACACATACTGTAAGAAAGACATAGGAGCTTAATATGTATACCCTTGAGGAAAGAAGGGAGAGAGGGACATGATAGAAATTTTCAAGGCACCTCAAGGGAATCAACAAAGTCCAAGAGGGTAGCATCTTTCAGAAAAGAGATGTGCAAGAACAAGGGGCACAATTTGAAGATAGAGGGGGACGGCTCAGAGGTAATGTGAGGAAGTATTTTTTCACAGAGAGGGTTGTGGATGCATGGAACAGCCTCCCTGAGGAGGTCGTGGAGTCAAGAACAGTGGGGGAATTCAAGAATGCATGGGACAGACATAAGGCAGTCCTAGTGGGGGGTAGGAGGAAGTAAGCTGTTGGTTAACTAGGATCTGCAGCTTATCTGTTACGTAGGAAAATGGGCAGACTAGGTGGGCCAAGCGGTCCTTATCTGCCATCAAATTCTATGTTTCTATGTTTCTACTACCTCGTATTTTATTTTATGTAATTGTTGGGTCTCCCCTTTTTGGCCACAGCAATTATATAAAATATCATCAGTTTCAGTGTGGCTACGAGTACGTTCCACTTTATTTTACGTCCGGTTGATTTTCATTTTCGGCAGCTTCACATTTTTTTTTTTAAATGTTCAAAGTCCCCCATCTGTAACACTAGTTCTCATTTTGATTTTTTTATTAAATTTACTCACCTCTGTGTTTCTTTGGTGGCTCTGTTGTGAGTAAGAATGAAGCGCGAGCCAGGAAGGGAGACTCTGCTGTAGGTGCATGCGAAGAGGGAGGAGAACCGTGTGCATGTTGCCATTATAAACGCTCCTTTATAACGGCAAATTACACCACGGTCTCTCAATGGCAAAAGGGGAGACCCATTAATTATAACATAATAACATATAACCATTACATGTAACAAGATACTTCCACCAGAATATAGCAACAGGTTCAACAGGAGGTAGTGCCAGTTAAATACAATTGCATAGATACAGATACATGGACGTAAGGTAATGAGCTAAAGTTGATACAGAAAACATCATTGGGGGAGTCATAGTGAGTGGGAGTGGCAGTTCCTCTAGCATCAAACTGCGAAGAAGATTGAGATGTAAGAGTCCTTTGATAAGTACTGTGGGCATGGCCTGGCAAGTGGGGTGGGAAAGGGAGGGGGTATAGAGAGTGGGGAAGGAAGCTCAGATGAGATAGGAGAGGGTTGGACATGATGGCCTAGGAAGGAAGGACTGTTCTAAGGGAGAAACACGACAGATGCCACAAGCAGTGGTTGGGGTTTAAGGCCAGGAGTGTGGGTGCAGAAGGGGTGTGGGTTAATGCCTCAGAAGCAGAACATTTCTTAAAAACTACAGCACTGTTAGATGCCAATAAGTAATTATGCAAATGATTTTTATTGTATAAGTAAACAATGTAGTTGTATAGCAATTAAGAATATTAGAGTGTATATTTATTAAGCAGTAAGTGCATGAGGGAATGATTTCTGAGGGAAAGCATACATCAGAACTACATCATTGACTTTCAGCGTAAGTGTATAGTAGTTACACCCTTCTTCGTACGCTTTATTTTAAGTATCAATTTCTGAGTACTTACTTCGCAAATACATGTTAGTTAGGAGTTAACTGTGGAAACAATGCCACAGAAGCAGAACATTCCTTAGTAACTAAAGTACTGTTACACCCTTCTTCTTACACTTTGTCAGTTTCTGCGTACTTACTTTGCAAATGCATGTTAGTTAGGAATTAACTGTGGAAACAATGCCACAGAAGCAGCATAATCCTTAGTAACTCCAGCACTGCTAAAAGCCGCTAAGTAGTTATGTAAATTAGTTATTATTTTTTATGGTATAGCAATTTACAATTTTATATTGCATGTTTATTTTTAGTTCCTTTTTTTTAGTTGTACAGTATACAAGTGGTGGCTCTGGGATTCAAACCCAATTCTATAGGATTGCAGGTCAGTGCATTTAACTACTATGCTATACAGCAGTAAGTTCATGAGGGAATGATTTCTAAAGGATAATTTTAAGTGCACTACTATTTAGTTGTTAACTAGTTTCACAATGTGTGTTGTGTACTTACATAACGTGAAATGTGTTGCTTCTGTGAGATTGATGCACACATCTTCTGCACCCACACCCCTGTCCTGTTGATGCCCAGGTGCATGGCTGGGGGTTGGGCATGGCTACCTTTGGATGAGAGTCCTAATTCTTCTTCACCTATGACTAAACTGTCCTTTTGTACAATGCTGAACAGTCATAAGACTGACTGATTGTACATCAAGGTCTGGATATTCAGACTGTGCCAGGCAGGGGCGCAAACCTGGATGCAGCGCAACTGGGCCGCACCAGGGCTTGGACCAGGCGATATTAAATGGTGCTGTGCCATGGCTCAGCATCGTTGAATATGGCACTGTGGGCACACGCACTGCACATGGTGCAGTGGCACTGCACCAGCACAAATGGCAGAAGGGGAGCAGGGGGAATGCGCCAGCGTAAGTGCGGTTGCTCTAGGTGCATCAACCACGATATTCAGCACTGGGCATGCAAATGAGGCCATTATACATGCATGGTGTAAATGGGGCCATTTGCATGTCATTATGGCCCCATTTGCATGCTGTGCACCGATTCCCAGCGACCTGTACCTGGCACCCTGCCAGGCTGCAGCTATTGGGGACCGATGCCCTGTAGTCCCATGGCAGTCGCCGCTTCCTTTAGCCCAATCACAGGCATAAGTAAAAGAAATCCTTGGTGGTCCAGTGGACCGCTCCTCATCATCTGATTGTGGGCATAAGTAAATGATATCCCTGGTGGTCCAGTGGAAACCTCCCCAGTGCCCATCATAGGCAGAAATAGCAAAGACACCCTGGTGGACCCCTCCCCACCCACCCACTGGAGGTCCCTACACACCCAGCACCCCACAGTCAGCGGCTGGTGGTAGCACCCCACCCGCATGCCTCCTGACTGCCCACTGACTGACAGTGTATAGTAAGATCTGTACGTCTATTTGTCCACTGCTTGGGCCAATGGGCGTGCAGACCATACTGTACAACACAGGCCTGATATGTGAATAAACATGTTATCATTTACTTATGCCTACGATTGGGTGATGGAGAGCTGTCCAATGGACCACCAGGGATTTCATATACATATGCCTGCAATCTGGCGATGGAGAGCGGTCCTCTGGACCACCAGGGATTTCATATACATATGCCCATGATCAGGCAATGGGGGGGCTCAACGCTCCCTGGACAGGAGCTTGTGGACAGTGTTCTGGGTGGGCAAGTGGCAACCCACAGCTGACGGCTGCTGTGGTGCACCCTGCAATATGGCAGCTCACCTGTGGGTGGCCAGGATTTGTTCCTGGTTTTACCAGGCACAACTTTGCACCCCCTTGAGTGGTGCAAGGCGGAGTTGTGCCAGCATATGTGCTGTACATCCCGGCCGAATATGGATTATGCGCACATGCGTGAACACCTACACTTGTGCCACATAACTACCGATGCACCCCATCGGAAGTTGGCAGCGAACTTGCCCTTTTGAATATCATGCCAGGGTGCATTGGAGGGTTGGGCGCGGGAAAACCCTTTGAATATACAGGCTCATGAGCATAATTAGCACTTTAGCTGCCACTTATTGTGTTTTAACTGTATTCTTGCACTTAGTTGTACCTAGCTGTACTCAGTATATTCAATATATTCTATTTCCTGTACCTTTCTTTGTTAATGTAAGTGTATTGTCGTATTACCTATGTACCATCTTTATTGCCTGGGTCGTGCCTGAAAAAGGTCCATTGGATCAGTGCACCTATCCAGTAAAAATAAAAAAAAATATATATATATATATAATCAATCTGCTGTGTGGTAATGGTGGGTAGTGCCAGATACACATGAAGGGACTTTTTCTTAGCCGTTGCATACATGTCTTCACCACCATGCCCCAAGCCCTCATGATATAGTCAGGGGCTGTAGTAGCTTGGTATGAATGATGGTGCCAAGGCTGACATCTCATTCAGCTAGTGGGAAGGGCATGTAATGGCTAAGAAAGCATCCTGGCATGTGTATCTGGCATCACCCACCATCACTCCACACAGCAGATCAGTGACATTTATTTATTTATTTGTCTTTTTGTTTGTTTGTTTACCAGGTATTGTAGGTGCACTGATTCATTGGAACATTTTCAGGCATGACCCAAGCCATAAAGATGATACATAGGTAATACAGACAATACACTTACATTAACCAAGAAAGATACAGAAAATAGAATACACTGAATATATTGAGTACAGCTAGGTACAATTAAGTACAAAGATACAGCTGAAACACAATAGAGTAGCAACTAAAGTGCAGGTGCAATGTACATGATGTGCAATCAGTCAGTCTTATGACTGTTCTGCATTGTAAAACGGGACAATTTAGTCTTAGGTACCGAAGAATTAGGACTCTCATCAAAGGATAACCATGCCCTACCCCCAGCCACCCACCTGGGCAGCAGCAGGACAGGGGTGTGGGTGCAGTAGAGGTGTGGGTCAATCTCATAGAAGCAGCACATTTAAAGTTATATAAGTACATAACACACATTGTGAAACTAGTTAACAACTACATAGTAGTGCAGTTACAGTGCGGTTATACAGTAGTTACAGTGTAGTTAGTGACACTTAAGATCATCCTTCAAAAATCATTCCCTCATGAAATCACTGCAGTATAGTGTAGTGGTTAAAAGCACTGACCTGCAAACCTAGATAACTGGGTTCAAATCCTAGAGCCACCACTTGTATACTGTGCGGCTAAAAAAAAGAACTAAAAATAAACATGCAGTCTAACATTTTAAATTGCTATACAATAAAAAATCACTAATTTACATAATTGCTTATTGACTTTTAATAGTGCTGTAGTTACTAAGGATTGTGCTGCTTCTGTGGCATTGTTTCCACAGTTAATGCCTAACTAACATGTACTTACAAAGTAAGTACACAGAAACTGACACTTTAAAGTGTAAGAAGAAGGGTGTAACAGTGCTGAAGTTACTATGCATCTTGCTGCTTCTGTGGCATTGTTTCCAGAGTTAATGACTAGCTAACATGTATTTGCAAAGTAAGTATGCAGAAACTGACACTTAAGATAAAGCATACGAAGAAGGGTGTAACTACTGTAGACTTACATTGAATGTCAATGCTGTAGTTCTGATGTATGCTTTCCTTCAGAAATCATTCCCTCAGACACTTACTGCTTAATAAACATGCAATCTAATATTCTTACTTGCTATACAACTACATTGTTTACTTATACAAAAAAATAATTTACATAGTTACTTATTGGCTTGTAACAGTGCTGTGGTTGCTAAGAAATGTGCCGCTTCTGTGGCATTGACCCACACCTCTTCTGCACCCACACTTCTGTCCTGCTATGGCCCAGTTGGGTGGCTGGGGGTTGGGCATGGCTGCATACCATGCTTTACCATCAATCTGATGTGTGGAGTGGTGGTGGGTGGTGAAAGAAACTCAGGTAGGGACCCTTCCTGGTGTGTAGTTATACAAACAGCATAAAGTGGTAGTTACACATGCAATCACAACCTTTCGGCACAAATTGATTTACACTGGAAGTGTAACTACACATTTAACAGCTGTTGCAAAGTGCAACAGAAAAATTGATTTATGCTGGAAGTGTAACCACACATGTAACAGCTGTTGCAACAAGTAACATACATAGTTACATCTGCCAGACAGAATTGATTTGAGGCAGAAGGGAGGCAACAGCTATTGCAGTAACTACCAGTTCATGCAAATTGTGTAACTTCACCAAACCGCAAATGTGAAACTAGTTAAGTACTACATTTATAAATTTTTTTTATTGAAATGTCTCACCAGGAAGGCATACTGAGCAACAAGTTGCTTGTCTCCCGCTGAGACCTGGGGGTAGGGAACAATGGAAAAGAATACAGAGAAATGTTACAGTACTGGAATACAATTTGCTTACTTGCATACAATGAGAGCAGGAGGGATTACAGGTGGTTAACTCTGGCTAACAATGCAACAGTTAAGTACAGTAGATTTGAAGA
The DNA here is from genome assembly GCA_016271365.2 of Neoceratodus forsteri. Lineage (NCBI taxonomy): Eukaryota > Metazoa > Chordata > Ceratodontiformes > Ceratodontidae > Neoceratodus > Neoceratodus forsteri. Next base: position 187,188,668 of record CM028132.1, on the reverse strand, counting down.
AACATATAGCAATTAGACAACAGTTGGTGACAGCTGGTAAGACTGGAATACATATAATAACTTGGCAACAGTATGTAGCACTAGATGGTAAGGTGACCCAATAGTAATTGATAGCCATTAGTGTAACATAGATATTCAAGATTTACAATAATTGGAGTAAAGAAAGGAAGAATGGAAGGAGGGAACAAAAAATTGTGGAGGGTAGAATGGAAGAAGGCAAAGGAAATTTATGGAGAGATGTAGACAGAACTCGATTTGTGAGGCAAACAGAGATGACGGTAAACTAAAGTGCATATAAAAGGGATATAGGAGTAGGTTATATGTGCTTAATTGAGTGTAGGGGTACACCAGTGTTAGGCTATGTTAATCAAAAGAGGGGTAGGAGGAGAGGAGAAGTAGAGTGTGGCAGGGTGATGAGAGAGAAATTTGTAGGTGGGGGGTATCCAAGGGGAGGAAGGAGGGAGTGGAAATTCAACAGTGTCCTGTTATCCCTATCTGGGCAGGGCAGTGGACAGCCCTACTGGTAGGACACCGGTTATAGGAGATGAGAGTTATTTATATATAATGATGTGAGAGAGGGGTGTTGGGGGAGTGATGTTGTGGGACAGGGTAGCAGAGGTCTACTATAGTAGGGGGGTAGTACCCCGCCAATGTGCTGGGTGACCCTGCCTGCACAAGGCAGTGATCTAGCAGTGATTGAGTGTGTGCAGTAAAAGGAGAAATAGGGCAAAGGGGGTAAGGTTGTTGCCTACTGTGCGCTATGGATCATCGAGCTCACAGGAGGAAGACAGATGAAGGGTAGAGAAAGAAATGGGAGGAACACTTTAGGAGGAAGGAGAGTAGGGGACAAAGAGGAGCATGATCAGAGGGAAATAGGAGTGGTGGGGAGTAGGCATATGAGCCTTAGCAGAGGTCAACTATAGTAGGGGGGGTAGTACCCCACCAGTATTCTGGTTGACCCTGCCTGTACAAGGCAGTGATCTAGCAGTGACTGAAAGGGTGCAGTAAAAGGATAAATAGGGGAAAGGGGGTTAAGCTGTTGCCCACCATGCACTATGGATCCTGCCTGTACAAGGCAGTGATTGAGCTCACAGAAGGGAGTTAGATTAAGGGTAGAGAAAGAAGGAGGAGGAGGAACACTTTAGGAGGAGGGAGAGTAGGGGACAAGGCAGAGCAGGATCAGAGGGAAATAGGAGAGGTGGGGATATGTCATATGGTAATATGGGCTTAGGGAAGATGGTGGAGGATTAGGAAGGGTCATAGCAGGCACAGGAAGGGGCAAGGACATTCTTGAGGGCAGAGTTAATGGAGTAGCAAGAGGATGAGTGGTGAATTTGAGGAGAAAGTGAATTTCTGATTTTAGGGAGGCAGTAAGAATAATCCAATTGGCCAATAATGGTGGAGTGGTGTGGGACCACCAGAGTTCATGAGTCGGTAGATCTTAGGGAGTGGGAAGGAGGGGGGGTTGCTGTAAAGGCAGGGGAGAGATAGGAGGGAAGTTCACTCAGCCAGTGCTTGGAGGTGAATTTTACGCAGTGAGAGAGAAGTCAGTTTGTCAGGGAAGGGAAGGAGAGGGCATGGTAGAGATCACTGCGATGAGTGCGGACGGGGGTGTCAAGGGCAAAATGGCAAAAGGAGTGGAAGAGGGTATCTAGTCTGGCTGGGGAGGACTTAGGGGCAGCACCATATACTATGTCACAGTAGTCAAAGATAGGTAGGATAATCTTCTGGACAATCTCTCGTCTGGCCATGGGTGGGATGCAGGCATGGTTCCTGAATAAGACACCAAGGTTGGGTTGCAATATTTTCTGAATGGCGTTGATATGACCAGAGAAGTTCAGGTGTTGGTCCATCCAGACACCTAAATACCTGAAGGAGGATGTGTCATCAAGCAAAGTCCTTTCAAGGGTGTAGAAGGAGGGGAAAAGAGGGAAACCTGGTAAGTCTCTGCCTGGTGCCAAATGTCATGGAGACTGTTTTTTTTGGTGTTGAGAGATATGGTGGTTTGCAAACCAATGCTGAACTTTGTTGAAGTTGTGCTGCAAGTTGGATGCAACCTCAGTGGGACAGAAGCCAGATGCATACAAGACTGCATTATCAGCGTACATGTGAATGGAGGAGGATGGAGATCAGGTGGACAGGAGATTGTTTAGAAAAATAGAGAATAGTATGGAGCCTAACACTGATCCTTAGGGGATACCAGTTCTTATTGGGAGGGGTTGGGATATTGCGTCAGAGATTTTGATTGATTGGGTTCTGCCAGTGAGGTATGCCTTGAGCCAGTCTGTGGCTAAGGGGGATAGCCGAGCTGTTGATAGGGTATCAAGGAGAAGGGAGTGTTAGACTGTGTCAAAGGCTTTGGTCAGATTGACAAAAATGGCTGAGGTGATTTGGCCATTATCCATTCCTGTGAGGACAGAATCAGTGAGCCGAAGAAGGGAGATGGTGGATTGATTTTTCCTGAAGCTAGATTGATAAGGGATGAAGAAGGAGGAGTCATTGAGGTAAGTGGTGAGCTAGGAGAGAGCTAGGTGTTCCTCAAGTTTGGCAAGGGTAAGGAGAAGAGAGATGGGGTAGTAGTTGCCAGGAGAGGTGGGGTGTCTGCCTTTGGGGAGGGGAAAGACCACTGTGTGTTTCCATGGGGAATGTACTGAGGCAGTTGAGAAAGAGAGGTTTAGGATAATAGAGAGTGGGTAGACAATGGCTGGGGCTCAGAGAGATAATAGTTTAGGGTCATGGCCATCCGAGGAGGAGCCTTTTGAAGGGTTGATCACTGGCAAGGCATTTAGGGTGTAATTTGGGGAGACAGTAGTGAAGGAGAAGGGGGAATCAGAGGGGAGTCATTCATAGGCAATAGGAAGGGGAGAGGGAGGGGAATTGTTTGGGAGGGATTGGAGTAGCTCATCAGCACAAGTGGTGTAATAGGAGTTGAATTCAGTAGCTACTGCAACTGGATCAGAAACGAGGGTGGCATTTATCTTAAGTATGGGGTGGGTGGACAGGATGGGGGGTAAAGAGGGCATGGACCACTCTCCAGAACTGGGAGGGGGGAGTTGATGTTTATCGCGAAGGAAGATTTGAAGTACTCTGTTTTGGCTAGCCTGGTAGCAGGCATTACGGAGTTTTCAGTAAATAAGAAGGCCATTTGGAAGCTGGGAGACTTTGTGCCATTTCCAGGCCCGATCTCTAGCTCTGTGGCAGGCTTGTAATTCAGGGATAATCAAGGGCAGGTGATGAGCTCTAACTCTTGTTTGTTTTAGGGGTGCAAAGGCATTCCAATTTGTTAGGAAGATGTCTTTAAAATCGATTAGGGCTTTATCAACTGAGGAGGTGCTTGCTAGAGGGGACCAGTCTGAGAGGGCAAGACTATGCAGGAGAGACTCCAATTCCAATTCTAGGGATTTATAGGTCCATATCTGTAGGGTTTTATGTGGGGATTTAGGGCTGTGAACTTTTCTGACCAGGAAAACCAGATTGTGTTCATTGAGAGCATCTGGAAGGATGCTGGAAGCAATGATTCTATGGGGGTGGGAAGTCAGGGCCCAATCAAGTCTTGTGATTAGGGTGAGTGGGTTCTGTAATTAGTTGTGTGAGGTTGAGGGCACTGATAACATTTCTTGTGGTAGATGTTGTTGAGGACAACCAATTTAAATTGAGGTCACCAAGGATATAAAGCTTGCCAGACTGAGAGAGGGAAGTAATGGAAGTTAGGAGGTCAAGGGAGACAGCAGGCTGACATTTGGACAGCAATAGATACCGGCTACAAACATAGGGAGTTAGAAAGGAAGGGATACATTGATGGCTAAGGTGTCATGGGTTGCTGGGTTGGAGGAGGAGAGGACTGGGAAGTATTAGAGGGAAGTGCGAATATACAGAGCCACTCCACCATCCCTGCCTGCTCTGTCTAGCCTTAGGATGGAGTAACCGGGGATGGAGACCAAGTGGCCAGGAATCGTGCTCTTTAGCCATGTTTCTATCATAATTAGAATGTTTGGTTTCAGGGCAACAACCATGGCTTGCAGGTCTAATTTTTGAAGTAGACTCCGAATGTTTAAGTGTAATATCTAGAAAACCTTTATGAGGGCTGTTGGGGTAGGGGTATGGGCAGCAGCAGTGGGAGAGATGGCAGGGGTGAAGGAAGTAGCAGGACTGGGGTTGGGGTGGATGTCCCCTAGGAAAGTAATAGTAGAGCTAGGATGAGGAAGTGTAGCTTTGTGGATTTGGAGTGATAGGGCTAAGAGGCTGAGTGGGTGTGGTAAAAGGGAGTAGTACAGTAAAGAAGCAGAAGGTGGAGAACAGCAAAGAAATTTGGTAAAGTTAGAAGAGGTGCATGTGGAATGATGAGGGAATAAGACCAGAATACATTGGCGGGCAGGAGTTATAGTAGGAATATAAGTTGGGGCCTGGAGGCAGGGGGTTTGGATGGATTTGGAGTTGTAGGGTCCTGAGCTGGCAAAAGCAGGAGGGGTAGGTAGGGAGAGGGTAAGAAATAAGGTTAGGGGGAGGAGGTAGAAGGGAGAAAGATTTAAGTGGAGAGGAAACATCCTTGGAGTCAAAGAGCATCAGAGGGGCACCAGACTTTGGTAGGTAGTATACTACAACAAGGGGGTATAGCAGAACAGAGTTGCTTTGCTACCAAGGGGAAGAGGTGCAATGCTTAAAATAAAGCTCATTCAGGTATCCAGCTGAATAGCCTATAGTAGGGAAGCAGAAAGTGAAGGATGCTTGCTTAAGTATACACCCTCTAGTGGATGACCTGTATAACCTGCTAATGGGGAAGCAGGTACTAATGGAGAGGCAAAGACATCCTGGTAATGTGGATATAGGTACTACCCCTTTAAGTGCTTTGCTGTAGCTCTTAGGTGCTTCCCCTTTAAGAAGGAAAGTGAAGTGTAACCAAGTAGGAAGTGGGAGGGTCTCTCAGCTCTAGTAGTGTGTTTAATAAAGGAAGGAGGTGAGGGAGGGGGTCGGCCAAAAAATCACTCAGAAGCCATTTCAGGTTAGGCAAATACTGCTCTGCACAGTACTGCTCACAGAAGTGGGCAACTGAGTGAACTGGGAAACAAAAAGATCAAGACTTCACTACACAGCTGCTAAAGGAAGAAAAGTCAAAGGTCAGTGTTTCTCTGCAGTCTTATGCCCTAGTCCAATGATTTCAGCACTGGCTGCAGCATTGGGCAGGAAACCAATGTTAGCGCTCCAAGGCTGTCTGAAACCATTCAGGTCCCACAGTGATTGGTGCCAGGTATTCAATTAGAAAAGGGAGGAACGCTCCAAAATCCCCTTTCCCTTGTCCTGGGTTAGGAACCAGATGTTACCTTGTGAGCCACAGAGGACAGGAGGCAGCAGGTGCCTTCTTGCCCTGTTCTAGGTGGGCGGGTTGATTGTGGAGGGAATCACGTCAGAGGTACCAGTCTGGTGGGCTCCATTCAGCCTGAGAGAGAAGAATAGGAGAGAGGGCAGTTATAAGCCTCAGTGGTGGTCAGGAGGAGGTTTCAGAGCAGGGAGGGGTGAGAAAAATTAACAGTTGAAAAGTCTTGGGATGAAGAGGGGGCTCTGTTACAGACTCTGGCAAGGTGCCAGCAGCAATTTGCTACAGGGAGCTAAAACAAAGGGTGCTAAATGGTGGTGGTGGGGGGGTGTATTTGACCTGATCCTTTGGTGCCAGAGTCGGGGGGGAGGTCTAATAGCCAGACAGATTAGAAATACAGGAACAGTCTTAAACTTTAAAATACAAGTGCAGAAATAGCCATCAATAATCTAATATGCAATGTAAACATTGTTCAACTTAAAATTAATTCATAAAATCAGCTCTACAGTCCATTAAAGGAAACCCTAGTGGCAAGATCACCATAAATAATACAAAAAATCACTCAGAAGCCAGTTCAGGTTAGGCAAATGCTGCTCTGCACTGCACAGCTTACAGAAGTGTGCAACTGAGTGAACTGGGAAGTAAAAAGATCAAGTCTTCACTACTCAGCTGCTAAAGGAAGACAAGTCAAAGGGCAGTGTTTCTCTGCAGTCTTATGCCCTAGTGATAGTCCAATGATTTCAGCACTGGCAGCAGCATTGGGCAGGAAACCAATGTCAGTGCTCTGGGGCCATCTGGAACCATTCAGATCCCACAGCGATGGATGCCAGGTATTCAATAGAAAAGGGATGAAAGCTCCAAAATCCCTATTCCCTTGTCCTGGGTCAGGGACCAGATATTATCTTGTGAGCCAAGGAGGAGAGCGGGCAGCAGGCACCTTCTTGCCCTGTCCTAGGTGGACAGGTTGCCTGTGGAGTGGACCACATCAGCGGTACCAGCTCAGGGGGCTCCAATCAGCCTTGTGAACCAAGAAGGAGAGCAGGCAGCAGGCGCCTTCTTGCCCTGTCCTAGGCAGGCCCACATTGCAGTTACATGTAACTACACAGAAGTAACATAGTGGTTACATTGTAATTATACAGTAGTTTCAGTGTAGTTGAGGACACTTAAAGTGTTACCAAAAACACTATACAGCTTTGGCTGTCTTGAGTCTTGGCAAATCAGGCCTGGGGTGTTCCATTGGGGTTATCAATCCTAGCACTCCCCCCATTCCATAAGTAAATAACCTCAGATGTAAAGACTGTTTAAGAATGGGGTGAGCATTAGGTTTGATAACCCCAAGGAAGACCCCTACTTTTGTTAGTTTAACCCCAACTGGTGCATTAACAAAGATTTTTGCAATTAATTTCCATAATTTTTGAGAAAGCAGAATCTTATTTTCATTCACACAGGTCCCTTCAGGACCTGCATGAACATATCCATCTGATTACAGAAGTGCAGTGCCCTCTGGGCCCAGCGCTTTTGTGCCTCCATTTATCCACATGGGTGTGTACGCATGGGGCCTTCCAGAAAATCAATTTATGTGCTTCCTTGTCATTTATTTGTAGTGTTGGACCAATTTCAGTTCTTATTTCTTAGGGGCTTAGTGTTGTTCTAGTCCTTAAGACCTTTCTATTGACATTGTCCATTAACTTCAAAGACAGACAGAGTTACAGCTTGTTAAAGTTGAATATTATTCTATTGAATTTGTAATTTTCTTTAATTGTTATGTTTTTTATTTGGCCCCAACATTTTTTTTTGGGGGGGGAGTGTTATTTGGTATGCTGTAGTACACATTAAGGCCTTTATTTTGATATATAGATTGTTCCTTAACTCCAAATCTTGACAGCATTATTATGGCTTGTTAAAGTTCCAATGTTATTGCATAGCAGTTTTCATTTTAAATGTTTTATGTTTTTTATATGGCCCCTGAATTGTTCAGGAGGGTACATATTATGCAATCATCATGTCATTCAAAAATCAACAGAAAAAAATACTATTTGCATGCAATTGTTATGATTTTCTTATTATTGAAAATAGTATACAATCATGATTACATTCAAATTTAAATTTAAACAGAAACATTTAGAAAACTGTAGCATTTTAAAATCTGTTTTCATGACCAAATTTCTTTTTTTTTTTTGTATGGTCATACAAAAAAAGAATTGGGCCATAAATAGGTGCAATAAATGATAACAGTCTGATAAAAAATAACAGACATGGACATTACAGCATTTGGATTATGATTTCATGCAAATGTACCAAATTGATCATCTTTTTTGTGTAGGATTTTCAGATACAATCATGATCACATGATAATGGCTATATTAAGAAATGGCACTAAAATATATTTGTGTGTTCAAAATTACATACTTTTAACATTACTTCTCTGGGATCATAATTGCATGCAAATGTTACATTTTTTTGAATTTGAGTTTTGCATGGAATGACAATTGCATGCTGATGTCAATAATAGAACATGGCTGAAAATTATAGTAATGCAGTTAGAAATACGTATTATTTACAGTACCGTACAAAGATCAGAATTTCATACAAATGTACCAAAATATTTGGTACAAAACTAACATATAGTCATGACTGCATAGTATTTTTACTAGTAACAAAACATAGGGAATGATAATGGCGTGTTTAAAAATACCTACTATTAACATCACTACATTACGATCAAAATTTCATGTAAATATTCAAAGGTTTTTATATACTGTATATATTTGAATGGAATCATAATAGCATGCTGACGTCAATGTTTAGAAATGACATGCTGATGTCAATGCTTAGAAATGACAGAACTCGATAACAGTGTATTGAGAAATGCCAATTATTGTCAAAAGTTAACTGAGATCAAAATGTCATGTGAATGTACATTTTTTATCAGGTGCTCTGGTTCTACAGTCTGAAGTGCATGCGTCTGTGCTGAAATGTGCATGTGTATCCATGGCTATAGAAGCACTAGACCATGATGACGTATATCTGTTGTGTCATCTTGTGTCATCTGAAAAGAATTATATGTTATTTGTCTTACTTGATGATGGCTGTCTCTGGTTGCTTGTGTTGTCTTGTCCCTTTGGCTACTTGTAGTGTGGGGATGGAGGGTTAGGGTTGGAAACCCTAATGCCACATTTCCCTACTTTTGTTGTTTTAAGCTGAACCCTAACTAGTGCATTCATACAGTTTTTTTTTTTTTGCAAAGAAGTTTCTTTTATTTTTGAGACTGTATACAGGAATGTATATCTTTCTTTTGATTAGTTTTTACACTGCACAAGTAATACATGTCTTCTGTTGCTTTATGTTAAATCCTAAGTGGTGCATTAATGCAGTTTTCTGCCAAGAATTCATTTTCTTTTTGAAACAGTATACAGCATGTATATGTTTACTTTCTTTTTACACCATGAAAGTGATATATGTATTTAGTGATGTTCTCTATATGAACTCTTCTGGGGCTCAATATTCAATGCTTTGCCCAGTGGGCAAAGTGATTGGCTGCCATTTGCATGGGGTTTGTGCCCATGCACAATATTCAAAGTGGTCAGCAGCACATGCTAAATGGGACAGTGGGTGTGCAAGGACTGGTGCACAAAGGGAAGGGGGACATAAATATGATAGCATAGGCAGACCACCTTCTTACCTGAGAGGGTTGGAGGGCATCACTAAGTGATTTATTGTTGGCTTTCTTACAGTGGATCAGCATTTTTGTTTTTTTCTCTGTGGGATTTCTTTCAGTGCACAGAGAAGCAGCCCCAAATCTGAGGCTGAGTAGAAGTTGGTAAAACCAACTGAGAAAGCAAACATGTAAAAAAGCAGGAAAGCTCATTGTTACTTTTATTTCTGATTTAGTCACTTTTGTTCTGACATTCTAACATTCTCATGCTTATTTTTTTTCTCTCACACAGCTGAGTCATGGAGCAAGAGGGCCAGAATCTGATTATGGCTAATGCAGAGCAGCAGCGCAGATTAGAGGCAACCACTTGAAACAGAGGGAGCTAAAGGTATCACATTTTTAACAGTAACTGGGAGCAGACCGCCTTCTTACCTGAGATGGTCAGAGGGCACCACTGATTGATTTATTGTTGGTGTTTTTGTTTTTTTCTCTCTGTGGGATTTCTTTTAGTGCACAGGGAAGCAACCACAAATCTGAGAGGCTGAGTGGGAGTTGATAAAACTGACAGAGGAAGCAAGTGCGGAAAAATCAGGAAAGCCTATTGTTGTTTTTATTTCTGATTTAATCCCTTTAGTCCTGACATTCTAATATTCTCACACTTATTTTTTTCTCTCACACAGCTGAGTCGGGAAGCAAGCAGGGCCAGAATCTGAGGAGAGCTAAAGCAGAATAATCCATGCACCCGCCCCGTCCTGCTCACCCATGTTAGATCACATTTGTAGGATCAAAAGTTGAGGGGGACATCAACTTCCTGATTCACAATAGGAAGGGAAGGAACTACCAGACTGCAAAGTCAGGAAGCTATACATTTAGGGAGGGGAAGAGTGTGATATTCCTTCTGGGGATAGGAAAGAATAGTTGTGTGTATTTGCCTTAGGTACTAAAGTGGTGTGATTAATATTGCATAGACAGGTTGTAACCTGGGGTTGGGTGTTTAAATTTGTGCATCGGGGTAATTTTCTAAGGGTGAAGAACATATACAGAATCTAGGGATTGCTATTCTGAGGTGAGAGGTGAATATTGTATCTGGGGCATTAGCCTGAATTAGGGAAAGAAAGCAAAAAAAAGGGTGCATAGCTGGGGATTGTTATCCTGTAGTTGTGGGGTAATTGCTACATCTGAGGTTAGTATCCTGAAGTTGTGAGAGGGAGCAGGGAAGAGAGAGAAGAAAAACAAAAATTAGGGTGTAAGAGGGTTAAGCCTAGAAAAGGCTGTAGCTATGCTGGGAGTGGTGCAGTGCAGTGCAGTGGCTGTGGGGCAGCAGCTTTCAGGCAGACCCTCTGGAGACTGTGGTGTTACCCTATCTGTATGCACCTCTCTGGGCTGAGGGGGGAGGTCACCATACTCAAAGCTGAGGTGGCTTGGGTTAGAAGGACCTGCACCCTCACCTAGAGACCACCTAGTCCACCTCCACTGCCTTAAAGAGTGCCTGGAAGGAGGAGTGGCTGGACAACAGTGTCCTCAGGGAGGGTTAGGGTGGTGGAGCATAGGCACATCCCACTACTCATACCACCACAAAACTCCTACACTGTATTGGCTGGGAAGAATTGTCCCACAGTGGCACCAAGGTAGTGACTGGGATGGATGTAGTGGTCCTCAATGGTGGAGACCCAAAGGGAAGCAATAGAGGACCCCAGAAAAGGAGTAAGTGAATCCTGGTGGGGGACTCAAATGTGAGGGGGATTCAGTTGGGGACATGGAGGGATGAGAAGAGGGAGGTAAGGTGCCTTCCAGATGTCATTGCTCAAAGGGATAGAAGGAGGATCCTAGGGATTGCTGGGGAAGCAGGGAGGGAGGAAGAGCTGGATGTCATTGTCCATTTGGGGACAAATGACCTGCCTAGGGAGGAGCCAGAAACAGTTCAGGAGGAATTCAGGAGACTGGGGAGGGGTCTGAAGCAATTAGCACAATCCATCACTTTCTCAGAGGTGCTCCCTGTCCATGACAAGGGGGAGGACTGCAGTCTCTGTACGAGGAACTTCAACTCATGGTTGAGGAAATGGTATTAAGAGGAGGAATTTGGATTCACTGAGGACTGAGGCTTCACCTGGAGGGAGGGAGGGAGAGAGGCCTGTACAGAGGTGAAGACCTGCATCCCTCCAGGAGGGGAACTGTAACTATCAATGAACAGTTTAAATGCTATATTAGTAAGCATTTAAACTAACAAAGGGTGGGGCAGACTAAGGCAGAGAGACGTGGACTGTCCACCCCCACATACTAACAGTAGGAATTCCAAGGGTTAGAAATCACAAAAACGACAAATCAAAGTAAATGACCAGGAAGGAGAGGGAAGGTGAACAAGGAAAGAAAATAGTGGAGGAAGTAGGGAAGGGCAAATTGGCAGCATGAGGGGAGGTGGAAGTAAAATCTGGAGAACCATGCGTGCAAATGCCTGAAGTCTGGGTAACAAGGTTGCAGACCTAGAGGCCACCATGGCAGTAGCAGACCTGGACATAGTCACAGTATGATGACCTGGTTCAATGACAACCAGGACTGGGATGCAACCATACCAAGGTATGTTCTATTCAAGAGTGACAGTGTAGGCAAAAAGGGAGGAGGGGTGGCTCTTTATGTGAAGGAGAACCTAAAGGCCACAGAAATACAAAGAGATCAGGGAGAAGCATAGGTACTATGGGCTACCCTAGAGACAAGGAAGGGGGCTGTTATTCAGACAGGGGTGATCTACAGACCTCCAGCACGGGGGGGGGGAGGTAGATAAGGAAATGATGGAGGAAATCTGAGGGATGGCTAACAAGGCGGAAGTATTGCTGGTAGGGGACTTCAATATGCCAGATGTGTAGTGGGGCACCACAGTTGCAGCAACAGTTAGAAGTAGCCTGGAAAGTATATAAAAAACACCGGGACCCCTTAGTCTAATAAATTACAAACAATTGAGGAACCAATGTAAAACAGAGGTTCATAAATCTAAAAGAAAATATTTCCTCTCAGAATAATCAAGAAACCTTAATAACCTCAAAAAGACATGGCAATTATTAAATGATTTAATGGGAAAGAAACATAAAGAGACTGAACTTGCTACTAGGGATGGTGATAACTTATTACAGGAATCCCTTCTTTTGGCTGAATTGTTTAAGAACTTTTTTGGCGATCTGGAAAAATATCGGGGCAATAGCAGTCTTACTACATCTTATAGTAACATTGGTTCTCCTAGTTGCCACCCTAAATTCTACTTTAAAGCAGTAACCCCTGCTATTGTTAGGAACTATGTGATCAAAAATGATCCTAAGTCTAAATTTGGTTATGATGACCTTGACTTTGGGTTTCTCAAACTGGGAATAGATATTCTGGCTCAACCAATATCAGATTTGTTTAATCTTTAACTTTGCTCAGAGGAATTTCCCAAATTGTGGAAAATGGCTATTATAAAACCCATTTTTTAAAAATAATGGGAGGGATTATCTGTCTAATTATAGACCAATTTCTCTTCTACTGCCATTAACCAAAATATTGGAGAGAATAGTCCTGGACCAATCTATGGAATTTCTTGATAAATGTGACTTACTTTCCAAATTTCAACATGGGTTTAAGCCCAAACACAATTCTGATACAGCCTTGGTGGGGTTCACCAACTGCATACAGGGATTCTTAGATAAAGGGGACTCTGTTGCAGCTTTTTTTGTGGACCTCATCAATGCCTTTGATCTGGTTAGTCATGATTTGATACATTCTACACTCTCTGAGGTGAGCTTCTCAGCTAAGGTTTCTAATTCGTTCATTAATTATCTCTCCAATAGGGCTCATAAAACTATCACTAATGAGGCATCATCTCAATCCAAAGAAACCAGGTGTGAGTCCCCCAAGGCTCTATCCTTGGTCCACTAATTTTCTCACTTTATGTGAATTCTGCCCCTCAAGTCTGTCATCAGTCCCAAATGATTTTATTTACTGACAATGCCATTATCTATCATCCAAACAGTGACCCTGCTGTTGCAGTTGATGGTGTTCAAGATGACTTTTTACTATTTCATAATTAGTTGGTTTCTAAACAAATGATACTTAACATAAAGAAAACTAAATATATGTTTTTATCAGTCCCTAAGAAACAGGATAGGGTCTTACCTATGTTGATAGATTTATATGGGGACATGGTAGAGAAAGTTGATCAATTTAAATATCTCAGGATTATTTTAGATTCTAGATTAACATTTGAAACACATATTCTAACAACTATAAAAGTTTTTCATCAGAGATTAGGTGGTTTATGCAGAATTAAATAGTTTTTGACTCCATTATTGAGGGCACAACTTACTCATGGTTTTCTTTTAGGGGTATTGGATTATGGTATTCTCATATACTCATTTACTACTGAAAAGCTCCTCTCAAAACTTAAAGTCACATATAATACTATACTAAGATTTTCTACTGGTCTTCCCTCTATGACCCACAGATGTGATCTATTAAGCATGGCCAATATTCCTTCTCTAGAAAATAGAATAAAGATAAAATTGAGCATGTTACTCTTTAAGGCTTCTAGGGGTCTCCCTCCCACTACTCTACTTTCTTTATTTCACAGAACCTCCAATTTCATTGGGACAAGGTCTCAGGGTAAACCTCAGTTTAAAATTCCTAAAATAAAAAAAAAACATTTGGTCAAAAATCATTTTTATTTAGAGCCACGGGGCTAGATATTCAAAAGGGGTGCGCCATGCACAATAGGGTTGCGCCTGAGCAAGTCCAAAATTGCGCCATCCTGCCATATTCAGCAGGAGGCAGTTGTGCCCCAAGTCAAGCTGAGCAACAGCGCAATGCTAATGAAGGCATGCTGAACCGAGGGAGGAACCATACATAAGTGCACAGCCCGATATTCAATGGGCTGTGGGGAGACAATGCAGAGGCATGACCCCAACCTGCGCCTGCTCAACTTTGAGCCAAAAAAAGGTAAGTCGAGGGCCACCCACAGGTGAGCTGCCGCATTGCAGGTGCAACACAGCAGCTGCCACCCGTGGGTGGCCCTCAACCTACTCCCTGTGCTCCCCTGCAGCCCAATCGTGGCATATAGTAACCCTCCCCGACTGGCTCGATCATGGGCATATGTAAACACCCTCCGCCTAACTGGCCCGATCACAGGGCATATGTGTAAAACACCCCTTCCCTCAACTGGCCCGATCGCGGGCAAGCGCTAAACAGCCCCCACCCCTGACTGGCCCGATCTCAGGCAAACGTTGAAACAGCCCCCACCCCGACTGGCCCGATCGCAGGCATATGTATAAAACACCCCTCCCCCAACTAGCCCGGTCGTGGCAAACATTGGAAACAGCCCCTACTCCCCGACTGGCCTGATCGCGGCAAACATTGAACAACCCCCCACCCCTAATGCCCCAATCACAGGCAAAGTGAAAAATAAAACCCACCCCCCACCAGCCCAATCGCGGCAGCAAAGAGTCCAACCACCCCCCCAAGAACATATCCTTGGTGGTCCAGTGGACCTCGAAGCCCGATCATGGCAGCAAAGATTCCAACCCCGCCAAGAACATATCCCTGGTGGTCCAGTGGACCGCGAAGCCTGATCGTGGGCAGCAAAGTTTTCAAACCCCCCCACAAGGACCACCTACCCTGGTGATCTAGTGGCCACCACCCGAGCCCACCACCCGCTCCCCGTCAGCCAGCGGGCGGCAGCTCCACCACGCCTGCCCCCGTCGCCTGCCAACCTGACTGCCGGTAGGGCTGCATGCCCAGTGGTGCAGAGCAAGAGCCAATGAGCATGTAGCCCTACCAGGCAGTCAGTCGCTGTGGCAGGGCGGCAGGCGGGTGGGATGCTGCTGCCCGCTGGCTGATGGGGAGCGGTTGGTGGGGTTTCATGGGTGGGTGGGTGGGGCCATTAGATCACCAGGGTAGGTGGTCCTGGGGTTGAACACTTTGCTGCCCACGATCGGGCTTCAGCGTCCACTGGACCACCAGGGATATGTTCTTGGGGGTTGGACTCTTTGCTGCACGATCGGGCTGGTGAGGGGTGGTTTTATTTTCACTTTTGCCAGCGATCGGGCCAGTCGGGGGGCTGTTTCAACATTTGCCCACAATCAGGCCAGTCGGGGAGGGGGAGATTTACTACATTGATCGGGCCAGTGGAGGGGAGGTTTACACATATGCCCACGATTGGGCTGCAGGGGGCATCGGTCCCCGATGGCTGCTGCCTGGCAGGGTGCCAGGTGCAAGTCCTCGGGGATCGGCGCACCTGCATGCTAATGGCATGCAAATGGTGCCATAAATAGATGCAAATGGCCCCCCCTGTGCCTTGCATGAATTATGGCCCCATTTGCATGTCACCTTTTGAATATGGGAAATTTGTGCATGGCGCAATGGTACTTGCGCCACCGCATCTTGAATGCTCCACTCTGACCACTTGCGGTGGCGCAAGTTCCACTGCACCATGCACAGTGGCTGTGGCTGGGGGGTTATATTCAAAGGAGTTGCTCAATAGCGCAACTCTGTTGAATATCGCCCCGGCCACACCCCTGAGCAACTATTTTGTGCAGCGCAAGGGCTTGCGCCACAGAATAGCGCAGTTTGAATATCCAGCCCACGGTATTTTTCAATTATATCCCCTCATCCATTAGTAACTGTCTCTCCCCCATTACTTTTAAAACAAGACAAGACCTTTAAGTACCTGAAGGTAATAAACCAGACTAATACAGAGAGGATTTTCCAGAGGAGAAAGGGGAGGCACATGACAGGACACCAACTGGGATTGGAGGGCAATAGATTCAGGAGAGAGATGAGGAGATGTTTTTTCACAGAAAGAGTGGTGGACAAGTGGAACTCCTTGCCAGGTGAGGTAGTAGCCTGCAGTATGGTAAATAGCTTCAAGATGGGTTGAGATCGGGTAAGGGGTAATAGGATGGGGAAGGGAGGGGCAGCAGCATTATAAGGTGCTAGCTGCACACTCGAGCAGACTCAATAGACCTTGAGACCTGTTTCTGCTGGCATTTTCATATGTTCATAAGGCTCAAAGCATGGTTGGACAGGTCTTCCTCTTGTACATGTTTTAGCAGTACTAGGAATTGACAGTATAGTTTCTCACGTTTTTATAATGTATGTATTTTTGTATAGTACCTATGTGTTTTTGTACCGAATGACTATACTTGATATTTGTTCAGACTTGCCACTTGTGAAAATGGGCAGTGATACTCATCAAGTTATCAAGTATAAAATATAAAAAGCATTTGTCAATGCTTAAAGTTGTCTCGCTGGCATTGGCATTGGTAGTGCAGGAGTTAGAGATGCATAATAGGAGTGACAGTGAAGTATTGAACTGACGCCAACCCCACACTCACCCTGCAGCGACTGACAGGCATTGGGGTGTGCCTTTGGGTCATCAGCTATAACGCTCATGCCATTTTACCTCACCATACCCTGTAGACACTGACAAGTGTCATGGTGTGCTTTGGGTCCTTGGGCATTATACTTACCCCATTCCATAAGAAAATACACTGAGGTGGGTGCAGTATAGGAGAATGGCGTGAACTTTGTGGCTGAACACTCCAAGGCACACCTCGATGCCTGTCAGTGGCTGCAGGGTGGGGGTGAGGATGGAATGGCAGGAGCATTACAGCTGATGATCCCAAGTCACACCCTGATGCCTGTCAGTCTCTACAGTATGTGATGTAACAGTTGGAAACCCTAACGCCGTAGGCATGTATTGGTATTTTCACTCCAAATTTTCAACATGGGCTTTTTGTGACCCCACCTCATGAAGAGCAGCAGTATCAGTTTGTTCGCTGAAAGGTGATTTTGCACAGCATCTGTGCTATTTGGCAACACAGGTAAGTAAACACATTTTGGGCAGGATGTGAAAAATGGTAACTGTATTGTTCATGAGGAGGTGTGAAAAAATGGCAACGTTGAAAATCTGGAGCGAAAATATGAAAAAAAGTCATGAGCATGCATAAACACTGCGCAACACACGTCCATAACCTAATTATTATTATTTTTTTTAACCACATTTTCAACATAGACATTTTGGAACCTTCACTCATGAACAGTGGCACTGTGATTTTCTTAATCTGTCCCAAAAGTTGATCTCCCACAGCGACCACACCATTGTATGCCACAGGTGCGAAAACACTTTTTTGGCAGGATGTGAAAAATGACAGCTGCATTGTTCATAAGGAGGTGTGAAAAAATACCACTGTTGAAAATCTGGCATGAAAATATTGCAAATTTGCTAAGTTACAAGGGTGCGTGGAAACTGCGCAACACGTGCTTGTAACACAATCATTTTATGGACTTTCATTGCCAAATTTTCAACATAGGCATTTTAGGACCTCCGCTCATGAACAGTGTCACTGTTATTTTGTCAAACTGTCCCGAAAACTGATTTTGCACAGCCACCATGATATTCTGCGCTGGACGTGCGAAAACACATTTTGGCCAGGATATGTAAAATAACAGCTGTACTGTTCATAAGGAGGTGTGGGAAAATGGCAATGTTGAAAATCTGAAGTGAAAATTTTACAGATTCACAAAGTTATGAGCCTGCATGGAAACTGTACAATGCACGCTCATAAAACAGCCATATTTTTGATTTTTGTCACCAAATTTGCAACATAGGCTTTTTGAGAGCCCCCCTCATGAACAGAGGCACTGCCATTTCATTAATTGGTCCCAAAAGGTGATTCTGCACAGTGACCACAAAATTACCTTTCAGGATGGAAGAACGCCATGACAGTGACTGAATTCATGAGGAGGGGTCCCAATAACCCCATGTTGAAAATTTGGTGCCAAAATTCCCAAAAATGGCTGAGATATGCACCAAAGTTGAAACCCCCCTATTTATGCCATTATACAGCTAACTGGCATATCTTCAGTTCATGGTCGGCTTTGAAGAGTGCAGACGTGTTCTCAGTCCACCGAAGATCGTTGCACCAGGATCCAGAGGTAAGTATGGGTTGAGGGGGTGGGGGGAAAGTGGATTATGCAGAGGGTGGGTGCAGGTTGAGGGAGGAAGCAGGACAGACAGTGAGGGACCATTTTCTGATTCACAGATTTAAAAACAAAAAAAAACATTGCAGGACTTTTTTTTTTTTTACAGAGGCATTTGGCATGCTGGGGTGGGCTCCAGAGTGCCACCTGAGTGTTTTTTTGGGGGGTGGCTGTAGCTGACAGGGGATTGGGCACCCCTGTCAGCACATGCAAAGGGGGGGACAAGAGCCGAGGAGGATTGGGCACCCCCCTCAGCACACAAGAAATGGGGGGGACATTATGCCGACTGGGAGTGGGCTCCCCATTGGCAAATTAAACTGGGAAGGGGGTCTAACGTGGACAGGGATAGTGGCCCCCATTGGCAAAGAAAGACTGTTGAGGGACACATGATGCCGAAGGGGATTTGGCACCCCCTCAACACACACTGAAATGGGAGGGAAGGGGCATTATGCCGACGGGCAGTGGGCACTCCCTTCAGCAAATAAAGTGGGTTGGGGCATGTCGACAAGGGGGATTGGGCACCCCTGAAGTCGGTATTGAACTGGTTCACCAGGAAAGGCACGCCGCTGCACGACAAGCTTGGCTCTCATTGCAGCAGACCTTTTCTTTGATCTGGTGGCCAGTTTACGTATTGCTGGTGTCAGCACCTGCAGCTGCCTTATTGGGGAATGAGGGACGCACCTGCTGATGCGTGCCCTGCATTCGCCCACAGTAACCGCACCTCCAAATCTGCTACTACTGCAATATGTTGGCTGCGCAAGTGCAAGCCAACATAAAACTAAAAAATGAAATGAAAAGAAGTAGGGAAATCCTAGACTCTCTGCAGGGGGCATTCCTCAGGCAACTAGACAGTGAACCCACTCGTGGGGGGCATACTAGACCTGGTACTGTCAAACGGGGACAGTGTCACTGATGTCACAGTGAAGAGCCACCTGGGGACAAGTGACCATTGCATGGTGTGGTTTGGGGTAAGAACTGGGTCAGAAACAAACCACACTAAAACAAGGGTCCTGGACTTCAGGAGGTCTGATTTCAAGAAAATGGGAGAGTGCCTTGGGGAAGCACTAGCAGAGGTAAGGAAATTGGAGGGGGACGAGGAGCAGTGGGCAGAAATAAGGAAGACCATTTAGAAGGCAACAAACACATGTGTCAGGCAGATAAAGAGCAGAAGAAAAAAGAGACTGCTATGGTTCTCCAAGGAAGTAGCAGAGAAAGTAAAGGCAAATAAGCGAGTCTTCAAAAGGTACAAGGCAACACAGAAGGAAGAGGATGGGGGTGGGGATTATCAGGAGAAACTAAGGGAGGCAGCAAAAGCAATTAGGAGTGTTAAGGCACAAACAGAGGCGAACACTGCCAAGTCAGTAAAAAAGGGGGATAAAACATTCTTTAGATATATAAGTGAAAAGAGGAAGAACAAGGTGGGGATAGTAAGACTAAAGGGGAAAGAGGGGACTGTATGGAAGAGGACCAGAAGAAAGCAGACATATTGAACAAGTACTTTTGTTCAGTATTTACAAAGCAGGGGGTGGGAGATGGGCCACAGATGGGGGAAAAGAGTATTAATGAAAGGAAGGTATACACTGGCCCATTTCTGAAGGAGATAGTCCTCAAGGAACTACAGTAACTAAAGGTGGATAAGGCAATGGGGCTGGATGGGGTTCACCCCATGACACTGAGGGCATTTAGGAAGAAGCTCACTGCATCTCTGACAGCCCTGTTCAACTTATCACTGGTTATGGGGATATTTTTGAGGGACTGGAAGAAGGTGGATGTGGTACCACTTCACAATAGTGAGAATAAGAATGAGGTGGGAAACTATAGACCTGTAAGCCTGATGTCGGTGGTGGGCAAACATATGGAAACACTACTGAAAGAAAGGATTTTGGAATACCATGTGGCCAGTTGATTGCAGGATCCAAGGCAGCATGGGTTCATGAGGAAGGGGGGGGGATTTTGCTAGACAAACCTGATTGATTCCTTTGACTGGGTGACCAGGGAAGTGGGTCAGGAAGGAGTCCTAGATATGGCCAACCTAGATTTCAGTAAGGCATGTGATACCATTCCACACAGAAGACTTGAAACAAGTTGGGCAGCCTAGGAGTATGTCCAAAGGTAGTAACATTGATGTAAAGTTGGCTGAATAACAGAAACCAGAGGGTGGTGGTAGATGGGATACACTCGGAGGAAGGCAAGGTAATCAGTGGGGTATGACAGGGATCAGTTCTGGGACTGGTCCTCTTCAATGTCTTCATCAGTGACATTGCATAAGGGCTGAAATGGAAAGTATGCCTGTTTGCAGATGACCAAAAAATCTGCAACAGAGTGGACACACCTCGAGGGGTAGACAGAAGAAGGAGTGATGTGAAAAAACTGAACAAATTATCAAGGGTATGGCAACTACATGTAGGCTTCAATGCCAAAAAGTGCAAAATTATTCACATAGGGCACATGAACCCAAGGGCAATGTACCATCTGGGGAGGGGGGAGGAAGTGTTAACAACAAAAAAGGAAAGGGACCTGGGGATCATCATAACTGATGACCTGAAGGTGGCAAGGCAGTGTGATAAGGCAGTGGGAAAGGCTAGTAGAATGCTGGGGTGCATAGGGAGGGGTATCACAAGCAGAAAGAGGGAGGTGGTGTTACCTCTGTATAGATCAATAGTGAGGCGCAACATGGAGTACTGTCTCCAGTTCTGGTGGCCCCATCTCAGGAAAGACATAGATTAGGTGAAGGTGGTACAGAGGAGGGCAACCAAAATGGTGCATGGCCTCAATCAGAAGCCCTATGAAGAGAGACTCAAGAAATTAAATATGTACTCTCTAGAGGACAGAAGGGAGAAGGAAGACATGATAGCAACATTCAAACACCTCAAGGGTATCAATAAGGTACCGGAGGGTGGCATTTTACATATAAAGAGATGATCAAAGACAAGGAGACATGAGACGTAGCTGGAAGGGGGAGGCTCAGAGGAGATGTGAGGAAGTACTTCTTCACAGAAAGAGTGGTGGATGTCTGGAACATGCTACCAGCAGACGTGGTGGGTACCAAAATGGTAGTTGTATTCAACATGCATGAGATAGATGCAGGGGACCTGAGTAACAGGGCTGGGGGTGGGGGGTAAGGCCAAAAATAGAGTAGGGTCTGTGGTAACATAGTAGAGAAGCGAATTTCTAGGACAGACTATATGGGCCAAGGGGTCCTTTTCTGCTGACAACTTCTATGTTTCTATCTATATGTACGCAGTGCAATAATCAGCCAATTAGCACTGCACAAAAGTAATAGAACCACACACTTTGTGCAGTGCAGGTACTGCTAAAAAAGGGCTAACTTACTCTACACAACCCTAGCAGCCAGTGGAGACACTGCAGACAACTACCAAATTGATGACCGGGGAAGCACCCCTGCTCCCTGGTCTAATGGCACCCCCTACCCTCTGAACCCTATTCCTGTAACAGCACAAGTGTTCCCTGGTATCCAGTGGCACTGCCACCCTCTGATCACTTGCTCTGTAACAGAGAAAACATTGCCTGGTGTCCAGTGGTAGCCCCTGCGCTCTGATCCTCATCCTCATTAACCTCCAATTCCTGGCCCTATTAAATCATGATCATTCCCTGGTGTCCAGTGGCATCCCCATCCTCTGATCCCAGGCCACATATTATATCAAATAGTCCCTAGTATCTAGTGGAAACCCACGACCTCAGGTCACTGTCCCTGTAACACTGTAATATTCCCTGTCATCTAGTGGCACCCCCCCCATCCATCAATCCCCATTTCCATACAATCATAAGCAATTCTTGGCATGTTGCAGACCCTGTCACACTGCTGGAACTGAGCAAATCACTTGCCATGCCCCCTTACTGTGTTCACCGGTTCTGCAGATCCAATATGGTGACCAGCACAGCCCTCCTCAGACCACCTCAGCTTGCCACAATATAGATAGCACAAGTACTCTGTACTGCAAAGGGACCATACATACTGTTAGACAATACAGAACAGTACAGAGGATGCACATTCCCCATCAGTCAATATGGCAGCTGGCCAAGGTGTTGTGAGGAGGGCTGTGCCAGTTGCATACTGGATCCATGGCACTGGCAAACACAGTAGGGGGTAGCAGGGTGGTTTGCTCAGCTGCAGCTTTGTGGGGGAGCTGGCTACATGCTAGGGACTGCTTACAATTGTATGGAGATGGGGATCAGTTGGGTGATGGGGTGCCACTAGAGGCTAGGGAATATTACAGTGTTATGGGGACAGTAATCAGAGGTTGGGGGTGCCACTAGACACTAGGGAGTTTTGCTATAATACAGGGCTGGGGATTGGAAGATGGGGGGATGCCACTGGACACCAGGGAATTTTAATATAATACAGGCCTGGTATCAGGGGATGGGGGATGACACTGGACACCAGGGACTTTTAATATAATACAGGCCTGGGATCAGGGGATGGGGTGCTACTGGACACCAGAGAATAATCTCTGTTTAACGGGAACAGGGATTGGAGGATAGGGGGTTCCACTAGATGCCAGGGAATGATTGTTACTTAATGGGACTGGGATCAGAGGGGTCACTAGACCCCAGGGAATGGGTTTTACTTAATGGAGATGGGAATTAGAGGACAGAAGGGTCCCACTGGACACCAGGCAATGATCTTTACTTAATAGGGATAGGGATCAGAGGATGGGGGTGCCACTACATGCTAGGGAAATATGATTACCTAAGAAGGAAAGGAATCAGAGGATGAAAAGTGCCACTGGACACCAAGGAATATTTACTTTAATTCAGGGATCAGAGTGGGGGGCAGACACATGGGTGCAAATCTGCTGCCGATTGCCATGCAAATTAACCCATAATTGGCATACATATGGCCACTTAGCACCTTACATGCCCAATGCACTTGCATGCGCAAACTAAATATCACGCCACAGATCTGGACATTAACAGGTCTGTGGGTTCACCAGTTCCGTGCACTTTGAATGGGCTGCACACAGCCTACATCCATGTTAGGGCAGCGCTACTTGACTTTACACTGCTCTGACATTGCCCCATATTCCGTTTGATAGTGCTGATGTGCTATCTGACTGAATATCATGTCCTCGGGTTCATGGACATCCCACCCTCCGCCTGAGGAGCTTACAGATGCTGAGCTTCAAGCAGCAGCCATCCAAAGAGGTACAGTGCACCCTGTTGCAAAAGAAGGACTTTGTATGAATTCTTGTTGGTACAGCTGTGGAAATAGTATTTGTTTGTCAGTTCTGTCACTTTCTAGCATGTCAGCACAATACTTTAAGAGTCCGTTTGGGGCACAGCGTGTGTTTTTCGCATTCTGTTGTGTTACTTTAAGACCCAGCAGACAGTAGCGTTATTTGCTACACTTTGGTTTGCCTTAGAGCTTGGAGTGTAACCAGTACTTACACACAGTTAGAGCAAGGACTGTTATATTTGATTCAGAGGTTTAGCCATTGTATTACCTGTATGTTTCAGTGTCCTCCTCATTGTTCTGTAGGCTGTTCCCATTGCCTTGCGCATGTG
Organism: Neoceratodus forsteri; assembly: GCA_016271365.2. Taxonomy (NCBI): domain Eukaryota; kingdom Metazoa; phylum Chordata; order Ceratodontiformes; family Ceratodontidae; genus Neoceratodus; species Neoceratodus forsteri. The sequence continues at coordinate 187,165,176 of CM028132.1, read as the reverse complement.
CAGTAGTCCTGCAGCTGCCCCTCCCCTCCCTCCCCTCTCTTCTTTTGCTTCTGATCTGCCCTGATCCCGGGGCCTTTGTGTAAGGCCACAAATCCACTTTTCTAACCCTGGCTTTGCATTTGAATTGCAGGCTGCATTTACTCAGTCCAACCCCCATCCAAGGAGCTCACGGATGCTGAGCTTCCAGCAACAGCCATCCAGACAGGCTGCATTTATTCCGTCCAGCCCCGCTCCTGAGGAGCTCACAGACACTGAGCTTCCCGCAGCAGCCATCCAGAGAGGTACAATGCATCCTGTTGCAAAAGAAGGACTTTGTATGTATTCCTGTCGGCAGAGGTGTAGAGATAGTATTTGTTTGTCAGCTCTACCACTTTCTAGCTGCTTTCTAGCACATCAGCACTGTACTTTAAGAGTCCGTTTGGAGCACAGCATGTGTTTTAGCATTCTGCTGTGTTACGTTAAGACCCAGCAGATGGTAGCATTATTTGCTTCACTTTTGTTTGCCTTAGAGCTTGGAGCATTACCAGTACTTGCATACAGAGCCAGGACTGTTATATTTTATTTAGAGGTTTAGCCATTGTATTACCTGTATTTGTCAATGTCCTCTCTCATTGTTCACAGGCTGTTACTGTTGTCTTGCACATGCACAGTAGTCCTGCAGCAGCCCCCATTTCCTCCCTCCACCTCTTCCTTTGTTTCTGATCCTCCCTGACCCCAGGGCCTTTGTCTAAGGCCATGAATCCACCTTTCTAACTCTGCCTTTGTATTTGAATTGCAGGCTACATTTACTCAGTCCACACGCCACTCGAGGAGCTCATGTATGCCGAACATCAAGCAGCAGCCAACCATAGAGGTACAGTGCATCCTGTTGCAAAAGAAGGACTTTGCATGAATTCCTGTTGGCAGAGCTGTGGAGACAGTATTTGTTTAAGTCAGCTCTGCCATGTTCTAGCACATCAGCACTGTACTTTAAGAGTCTGTTTGGGGCACAGCGTGTGGTTTAACATTCTGCTGTGTTGCTTTAAGACCCAGCAGATGGTAACATTATTTGCTATGCTTTTGTTTGCCTTAGAGCTTGGAGTGTTACCAGTGCTTATACACAGTTAGAGAAAAGACTGCTATATTTTGTTTAGAGGTTTAGTCGTTGTATTACCTGTATGTTTCAGTGTCCTCCTTCATTGTTCACAGGCTGTTCCCATTGCCTTGCACATGTGCAGTAGTACTGCAGCAGCCCTCCCCCCTCCTCCTTTGTTTCCAATCTGCCCTGACCTTGTGGCCTTTGTCTAAAGCCATAAATCCACCCTGACCTTGTGGCCTTTGTCTAAAGCTATAAATCCACCCTTCTAACCCTGCTTTTTTAATTTGAATTGCAGGCTGCAGTTACTCAGTCCACCCCCTCCCCCCGGCAGATCTCACAGATGCTGAGCTTCCAGCAGCAGCCATCCAGAGAGGTACAGTGCACCTTGTTAGCCTGTCACTGCTAATGCGGCAATTGCTCCGCCCAATCCTGGTCCACCCCTAACTTTATAGGTAGGGTCTATCATGTGACTGGTCACGTGACCCACCAGTCTTTAATCAATCTACCCAGTTTTACTCATGCAGACTATTTTCGGTGACCACTAGGAGTCACTCTTGAGTCAGACTTTCCCTCTTATACCTCTAATAGAATTTGCTTAACTACTACTTGATCAGGGCTCCTCACCTAAATTTAACCTGCCTTACTAGCCATTTTTTACTGAAAACCCTCACTGGGTTCAAGCTGGGATTCGAACCCCTGACCCTCCGCACTAAAGGCAGTGATCCTAACCACTAGGCCATTTTAGCAAGGCTCTTATCCTGCCAGACCCCTTATACTTTTTGTATACCCTCTCAGTAGATTTCTACTTGGATCCTCTGCTTATATTGGCAGCTTATACCCCCTACACTTGTCAACTCATACTATGCTTATCATTGTCCTTGCCTCCCTCCCACTCCTACTCCTCCCTACAACCCTCCCCTCCTCCCTCCCTGTCCTTACATTTTCTAACATCTGCCCCCTTCCTCCTCCCCCACTCAACCATCCTCCTGCCTCCCCCACCTTCACCATTCTCCTTGGTGCCCATATGCATCCATCCTCCACTCTCCTAGTATTTATCTGGAATCCCTCCATCCATACCAATCACCCCCCTATTCCAACTCTATGCTCGCCACTGCTACATCCTCATGCCTGACCTCCATCCTTAGAAGAAGGTTACCCATCCCCACCAAACTATTTATAGTACTACTTCTCTCCACGGGTGACATTGAACCCAATCTCATGCCCTCCACAACTGCCCTTCCTGATTTGCCCACAGGACTATGCCTAGTATACCTCAATATGCATAGTCTACTCCCCAAGACTGACCTTCTCCAACCCCTTACCACCAGCTTAAAACCCTCTATCCTCATCATCATTGAGTCCTGGCTCAGCTCAATAATACATGACACTGACATCTCTATCCCCGGGTACTCCATTGTCTGGCAGGACAGATCATCTAGGGGTGGAGAGGAGTGGCTATATATGTATCCACCTCGTTCCAATTCTCAGATTGTCTCTCTGCTGCCTCCCCCACTGCCTATGAACTCCTGTTAATAAAACTATCTCTTCCCTACTTCTTCCCCATCTTTGTGGGCAGTGTTTACTGTTGCTCTAGTTTCCCCCACCTCCTCTCCATCCTCTATCACTGATCTCCTCTCTTCTCTCACCACCCTCTCCTCCCCTGGTGAACTCTGCATCCTAGGGGACTTCAACACAAACTAGCTGTCTAGTACCCAGTCCAAAATCTGTAATTAAGTCTCCTCCTTAAACCTGAAGCAGGTCATAACAGATCCTACGCGCCTTAATCTCAAATCAGGCAAACATACTTTTACAAACTGGGCACTGACGTCCCATCTGCATTGAGTCGTCTCCTCTGGAGTACTCCCAGACATGCTCAGCGATCACCATATGCTTTTCTGTGTGAGGAAAATCCACTGGACAAAAGCCCCCCCACTCATCCTCAACCTTCACTCCTACCGATCCCTCGATCTATCCTCCTTTCACAATGATCTTACCAATACTAACTAGATGCCCATTGCTAATGCATCCTCAATCAACTCAGCCTTGAGCTATTTTAGCTTCCAGTTTCTAAATGTGTGGAACCATCACGTCCCATTTAGATAGACCCAGATCTGTGGCAACCATCTGCCGTGGGTCTCAGATGAGCTGCTGTCCTGCCAGTGTGCCCTTGACCAGGCATGGGCTGCACACAAAGCTTCTGGAACTGTCAAGGACCTGCTCAACTATCACTCCCTCTGTAATGCATGCACCAGGGCTATCCAACTTGCTAAAGCAGAGTATTTCAACTCCTTCTTCCATAATAATCTCAGCAACTCATCCAAATTCTGAAAGGTTGTCCATGTTTTATTCTTACCCCCTGTCAAATCACTCCCTCCTATCCTAAAAGTAGGGGCCCTCACTGTCTCAGACTCCCCCCACCAAGGCAGCTGAATTCAACAAATTCTTCACCACCTATGCTTCCTCCCTTCTTGCCTCCCTTACCCCCATGGCCCACCCCCCACCTGCATTCCCATTCAGTGCCCCTCTTCATTTAGCTTCTCCTTTCAACCTATCTCCCCTAGTGACAACCTACAGGCATTGCTAACCCTAAATCCCCATAAGGTTAAAAGCCCAGATGGCCTCGACCCCAAGCTGCTTCACCTCTCAGCCTACACCATAGCTCCTCCCCTAGCTACTTTTCAGAACCTCTCATTTTCACTTGCTACCATACCTGTTGCATGGAAGACTGCCATTGTTATCCCCCTTCCAAAGGTTGGTGATTCCTCCAACCCCTGCAATTTTCATCCTATATTGCTGCTCCTTATCCTGGCCAAACTACAAGAGCACCCAACTCAGGCTCAGCTCACCCCTTTCCTTCACTCTTCTTCTTTCTTCACCTCGTTCCAGTCTGGATTCTGCAAGGCCTACTCCACCACCACCTACCTCCTTTGACTCACTAACGCCATTCTCTCAGATATGGATCAGGGACACATCACATCTACCATCTTTATCAACCAGGCCAAAGCCTTCGATACTGTCACCCACCCCTTCTCCTCAGTAAACATACCGCTGCTGGCCTCTCTGCATCCACAACAAACTGGTTCCAGTCTTATCTCATGGGTAGGTCCCAGTCTGTCTGGGTTGGTGACTCCCTCTCTCCCCCCCCTCTTCCAGTCACCACTGGAGTCCCTCAAGGCTCAGTACTTGGTCACACACTATTTTTCATCTTCCTAAATGGCCTTCCTAATGCCTACTCATCTATTAACATCCAAATGTATGCAGATGACACAGTTTTATTCACCTCTGGTTCCTCCCTCTCAGAGGTGGTGAACAGCCTCCAGCAGGATTTCAACAACATCCAGTGCTGGCTAGGCACAAACCAACTCTCCTTAAATGCCAAGAGAACAGTCTCCATGACCTTTAGCACTAGGCAAAACCGTGACAGGATTGATGCCTCTCCCATCTTTCATACCCTGAATGGTTCCATAATGGAAGATGTCTCCTCCTTCAAGTACTTCGGGCTTTGACTCAGTAGGAACCTCGATTTTGCGGTGCATGTGGTTGCTATCAACAAATAGCTCCAGCCCAAACTCGGCACCTTGTACAGACACCGCAGCTGCCTACCACTGCAGGCCTGGAGAGAGAGATAGTCCAAAAGATGATTCTCCACATTTTTGATTTTGGAGACATACTCTACAACTCTGCTCCTAAATCTGCCCTTTCCAGACTGAACACTCTTTTCCACTCCTTCTGTTGCTTAGCTGTTAGCCGCCCACCACATACCTACCACTGTGACCTTTACACCTCACTCTTCTTCACATCCCTCAGTGCTAGACGCCTTGCCCATAGCACCTCCTTAATTGGGAAATACTGGTTGGTTTCACTGCCTTCCTACCTTCACTCCCTCATCTTTGAATCACCCACCCACACTCTCCACAACTCCTACAACAGGGCCTTTAGTCTTCCCCTGGCGTTCCACTTCTGGATTCGCTGCCTTCTCCTACCACTTCCCAAGTATCTGGAACTCCCTCCCATTAAGTGTCTGCACTGCTCAGTCATCTTGCTCTTTATCACTTCTTCTCCATCAATGCATAGCACCCTCCTGTCATTGCACCTAAAATGTCTCCTCTCCCCCTCCTAGCTCATCCCCCTTCCCCATTATGCACAACCTTTTCTGGCTACCCCATTCTAACTCTTTACACTGAACTGCAATCACCTGTAGGGTTCTCTCCATCCTGCTGGGGTGTAGGATCCACGATAACATGCCCTTCCCCTCTTGGCTTCCCCTTTCTCCCTCTTTTGATATCAAAACTTGTTTCTCCCTATCTCTCCTGCCTACTTGCCCAGCCTACCCCTTGTGGAGCTTTCTGCATCCCAAAGGGGAATGGCTCTGGCTGTACTAACTCTATTTTTCACCACTCTATTCTGACTGCTCTCTATCCTCACCCCAATTGACTGTATATATTTTATAAGTCAGGTAGGTTTATAGTACTTTCCTGCCAAGCTTTTGACTTGGAATTGTATTGTAAACACTTACTGTGTACTTTTGTTTATGCCTTAGTTCCTATTGTAATTATATTACATTTAAAGTGCAAGTTTCACAGCCCTGTTCTGCGTGGATATGTATACCTCACTTGTACTTGTTATGTGCTATCTTGCTCTGTAAAATTATTATGTTTCATCCTCTGTAAAGTAATTGTTATGTTTCATCCTCTGTATTCCCCCTTCCCCAGGATGAATTTGGAAATGAGCTATTGCAGGTCTCTATGTCCTTCCTGATGGAACTTTTCAAATAAATAAATAAACAAATGGAGTTCTACTTTTGCGCTCTGCTTTTGCCCATTTTCAAATATTGGGCCCCGATCTTCAAATTTCATTCAGTTTTATCTTTAACATCAGTTGTTCACATGTGCACTGTTGTATTACAGCTTCCAGTTTCCAAAATGCAGTAAGTCTTTTAATCTGAGAAGTCACCAATTGTTTTGTTTTATTTAATTGTAAATGTGATGTTTATCTAATGTTAATTGAATACCATTATGAATCCATGGCATTTCCTGATTTCCTACTCACAACGGAACAAATAAACATGTTCTTATCATTTATAAAAAGTAGACATGACACAGTAAAGAAGTTTTTAAAAAATTATTTGAGAAAAAATACCAACTGAATTAGGATCAATTTGTTTGTTTGATGGCAATAAACCAAGTCCTACAAAAATGAAAAACAATAACGTAAATCAGAACAGTAAGTCATCTATTAAAATATTAAACTTAGATGACTTTGGCATATGGTATATCTAATGCATAACTATTTATAAGTATTTAAGAGGGTGTACTTGGAAAATTTCTCACTTGATTCCTTAATTAAGGCTATTCTGTGAAAAATCATGAACAGTGCATAGCCAACATGCTTGGTTAAGTATTTACAGGTTATTAATTTTTTGACATATGGGGTCCGATTCCAAAATGGCTTATGCATGGCGCAAGCTAAGTTACGCCAAACCCCATAGCATAAATGGCAGCTTGCACCATGCGGTACGCCATTCACTATTCCAAAAGGTGCCTTGCTCCATGCTGTATGCAGGTTGCACCAACTGTGGGTTACACCACCCACTATGCCTGCAACTCACAATGGCATGGCGCAAAGGGTGGGTTAAGGCAGCAACTGTGACCTATTCCAAAAGGATGGCTGCCATAGTCCACTAACACTATTCCAAGAGTTGCAATGGCACAGCAGAGGTAGACCATCATGGAGATGGTGTAAGGGGCATCTGTCCATGCCAATCAACAGATGCCCACTCTGCAGTGCTGTGGCAAGAGTACTGCAGTGCTCCTCATGCTCCCCCAAACACAGTAATGCCCACCACCCCTGAATGTCAGGGACCCCCAAGGGTCCAATTTTCTAATTGTCCCCTGAACAACAGTGCCACCTGTCCTGCCCCCATTCCCCCTGGTGCTTGCCATAGTGTTCTGGGGTGGGGGGCTCCAGGGGGCAGCTGTATGTGTGCCATGACTTGTGGCACCCAGGCTCAGTGCATCATGCATTTGGCACTGGCCTGCAGCTGCTGCAAGTCAGGGGCATAGGTGCCGAGGACCCTGCCGGTCTTGGAATATAGTGCAGGGTGCCCGGCATAGCCCACATGGTGCAACTCACATATGCCCGCGAGTTGCCCCATGCCTCTTGGAATTGGCCCCATGTTGTTAAAACTGTAGAATTTTCAAATAATAAATCATCTTAGATAAAACAGTATTAAACCACTGTCATCTTTTTTTTTGTCATCAGATATGTGAGTAGTCAAATAAAGTAATACTGTACAGTCATGAAAACAGCTGAAAACTGGATTACCTGAAATCATTAATACTTTAGCATAAAGTAATGCAACATATTTACATATAAACAAGAATTCAGCAATAAATACATATTTACAACTGAGTTGTACTTTGATAGCAGATGTCAAGCCATACATGTATGTTGCAGCCACATTTGTATGTGTCCAACAGTTTTACATGATGAGCTGATGTACGTTTCTGTATTCACTGATATGTGTGTTACATAATGGCAAGAATGCACAGAAGCTCCATAGTGGAAAACTATTGCTTGAGTGTCAAAATGCATATGTCCAAACACAACTCTAGCTGCAGTAAAGTCAGTATAATTCTTCCCAGTAGCGCCATATGGTGTCAGAACCATCCATTGCTTAACCCGAACCAAAATGGCCACACAAGATAGAATGAGTTGTTGCCACAACTTTGACTCCCTGCAAGTCAAATCATTGCAGCAGCAGCATGAGGTAGATTGCCGAATGGGTCACTCTCAGTGAACAGGTACTGTTCCTTCCACACCTTGTCCACGGCCAGTTAGATTTAGCATTGCTAAAAAATTGTTTGACTTTGACTGGTGATTCACGTGGGATATATAAAGAAATCTACAACATGTCTTCAGTACCTTCTATGTCAATATTTCCACAGGAAAGACAAACAAGTCTGCTGACATATTTTAGTGTGAAATACTGCCTTACTGGAATTCCATCTTCTTCCAATGAGTTGATGATTGCCATCATAAACTCTGTTACACTTTGCTGAACATTGTCAGCAAATGTGATATGCTGGTTATAAGATGCCACATCACAACATAGTTTTCGATGACTGCACAGTATTGTTTTGCCATTGGCTGACAGTTATAACTTGCTTCAGTGAATCTGTCAAAACTGTTGATTCTGAAGCAGTTATTTTGGCAACAAATGCCCACTTGTGAAGGAATACCTGCATCAGAGAATTAGCATAGCAATTAATTCCAGTGCTGTTGTCAAATGACACCACTACAAATAGACCAAAACACACAGTGGGAATTGTTTTCATGTTAAATAAATGTTTTTCACAAGCTGGAATTTTACCAAGCATCTGTCCATGTCTTGTGGATAATCAATGTTGTAAAATTCTACCACAACAATTTCAACAAATGTTCTCTGAACATTGTATTTAAAGTCAACTACAGTATATGCCCTATTGCACCATTGACCAGTCCACAATCTGCATCTAGACTACAATGTAGCATCATGCCTGCATCTTTACAGATGGTAAGAGCTGACGTTAGACCAGCTGTTCTTGACATATCTACATTCAGCTAGTTCACCCTTATTGATGCGACAATCATTTTGTCAACACTGATATGGGTGCAGGCAATACACCACCTGGCTCTGCAGCAACAGGCATTGCAGCATCCTGGAGCCAAAGTGAATTCCTGTTTTGCAGGGGGGGGGCTCCACCCACACACTTCCCACCAGTAAATATAACAAACTCTGGTGCTGGCATGCACCAAAAAGGAGAAAAATTGTGGGGGCGTAAAGGATGGCATGAGTGTGGGGCAATTAAAAACCAAAATGTCCCCTGTCACTCTCACCCTTGCTGTGGCACCCTAATTGTGGTGCCAAAATGTAGTCAGCAACTTGACAGGATGCACATTCAGCTCTTTTAATGAGCTTTCATGTTTGCATGGCTTGAACAGAAAAAGCAAAGCAAAATAATAATGCTGTTTTTTCTCTGGAGATTTCAGAGTCAGTTCACAATGATCAATCAACCAAGGACTGAATCTTGTGACCAGACATCCTTGGACGTGAGTAACTTGGGACATATCCTTTTCTGGGTTAGGCTCAACTCCAGGTTTATAGTCATACTATTGGGTGACTTAAAGGACATACATGTTTTCCATGGCATTGTGTTGCCGTGGATAGTATGTGTCAATAACATTTTTTTTTCAGAATGTTTGTTGAAGATGGCTTGTTTGCAGCAAAATCTTCAATCTGATTATGAAACTTTAATACATGGAATCTTTTCTGTTTGTAGTTGACATTCAAGTATCATGTTGCTTTGGATTTGTCATAGAGACATGTTCTGATCAAATGGTCACTTGCTTCGTATGCTCCGCATTCATAACGTGACACAGTTTTTAACCCTAGGGACCACAACTGTGAATTGATAGATCTACTGTTGTTGGAAAGATCCTCCCATTGCTCCTGCAATTACGTGTGCTCATTTTTGGTAATGTATGATGGGACATACTGTACCAGAGCCATAGAATTGTCAGCAACAAGCTGAATCTCTATGTTTTCCTTCCACATCAACAACAGAACAGGGCTGTAGTCATTAACGAATGCCTGTTTCTTTTCAAGGCAATTAATAGATCATCTTTGTAGCTTTCACTTTCAGATGGTGTTGCATGGCTGCAAACAACTCATTCATGTGGCCATTTTCAGACACATGTCTAGGAAATCCCAGCCGACACCTTGTGTAACAATTACCATGATTTTTCACCTTTTGATGACTGTATTTGCAACAGATGTGCTGCTGAAACTTTCAACAAGTTTCCAAAAGGTTGGAGTGTAATACTTTTCTGGAAGTTGACATGTAATGTACTGCATGATAAACTTGAGGATTTCACTGTCTTGATTATTACCAATATGGAGTGCATCTTTTATGCACAGTAGCATATGGATATGAGGAGCACCATGGTCTTGATATTCCACTCTCCAAAAGTAATGTTCCACAATACCAAGAAGTGGATTAGTCTGTGACAGAATGAATCTCAGCAGTGCATTAAATTGGTGATGTAAGTTTCATGAAACAGACACTGGGTCTAGAGAGCACATTTCATCAAGAGTCATTGATGATATGCCACCAACATCTACATTTGCCCACTTTAATATTTGTTGCAGTTCCTCCCAGCTATATTCAGCACAGTCAAATGGGCAGACTGGGTGATCCATAGGTCCTTATCTGCTGACACTGTCTATGTATCTATGTATCTATGTACAGTAGTTCAGAGTTACAAATCAAGTGGCTACACATACTAGCATAGCATTCACATTATGTCTGAGTGCATTTGGCACCAGTGTTGTTTGGTGCCATGCATACTAGATGTGATGGAGTTCAAGTTTACTTCTAGCATCTTGTCCTTGTTTTTGAACTTTAGCAACAATTATGTGGCCACGAGACCATGCAGTGAGGTGGTTATCTGCAGAGTATGTGCAATAGATACAGGCAAGATATTTAACTCAATCTCCTATTAGAGGTGAAACAAGTACTGTATGTTCCTTCTGAACTTCTCTTCAGAATTCAGCACTATAGATGATCGGTACCCAACTCCAGGAACACATAGATCATTCTCGTCCATGTGACCACCATTGCCATGCAGTAAAAGATCAGGAAAGCATTGTGTTTACAGTGTACTCTCCAAGACACTGAGGGACTTGCCTTCAACCTGTTTCATTTCATACAAGTCAGTCTTGTCACTGACTGGATCCTTGCCATGGAGAGGATGAATTGTGTACTGTTTATACACATTTTCACTTGTAGTCATTGAGACCATCTCAAGCATTGCCTTTTTGGTGCCTAGTATTACAAACTAAGTGTCAGTGTCACCCATGTGGTCAATATATAAATCCTTGTAGAATGGATTTCAACCTTTTAGGTAATCTAGAGCCTATTTTTCTCTCTACATTTACAACATGCTGCCAAACTCTTTTTGCCTTTGTTGGAACATTTACCAAAATAACAATCTTGCTGTTCTGAGTTATGGCCTTAACATTTTCTTGGAGTGGCAGTGGCATGTACATGATTGATCTTTTCAGTTACATTATGAGTTTTTTCTTTGGCATATTTTTAAGCTTTATGTTCAATCTTAGAATTGTCTGGAGCAGCTTCATAGTTTGTATTAGAATCCATTCAAACACGTTCAAGCAAGCAATATATGTGAGTATAACATCTGCCTCCATGTTGTTCAGAACAGATCTTGGAGGCAACACTTCTGCAAACTCAATCTTTAGTAGCAAGTATGCCACCAAACAACCCTACATCTGATAACATAAGACAATTTGTATCAGGTATACTTTCATTGTTTGTGAACTATAAAATTGCTGTTTGCAAGAAACACGTTTACAAAAACGTTTCTCACTTTCCCAGTTCACATGCGGCTATCTTGTTTCCAAGTGTGTCAGTTAATTGTGTTTCAGTCAATTTAACACAGCTAGACATGTGCTGTGCATTCTGAATTGAAGATCCATTGGAAGGTGCATCATTTTTTGGACTTGACAAATAAAAGCTGCAGCACTGTCCATTTCACCTTCTGTCACTAAAAGATCTAGAAGTGCACATTTACTAACAGCATTCCTGACCTGGTATATTTTAGAAACAAATCTGCACATTCCTGTATTATGCACAGCAATCATGTGCATTTGGTGGAACACACAGTCACAAGCTCCTGTGTGCAAACATGCTAGTGAATGATCTATCAAAACAGTGTGTGATCTAATTGGCCATTTCTCTATGTTTTGTGTCGGTTTATAATTTTGGTTAGTCTTTGTGATGATTAAAATAAGTCTTTAACCTTATCAAAAGACTTTCACCTAAGGTTATGTGGCGTTTTGATATTTGATCTGCCACAGGACCCCTTATCTTCTCCAGTATTCTGCTTTCCTATCTGGTGCTTCTGCAATAGTTGACTGATTGTACTGAATGAACTGAGTCGGACGCACAAAATAATAAACAAAATAAGGTTTATTCAGGAGCATAAGCAGGGACATCTCATCAGCACAAGATACAGATTAGACTCTCAGGTTGGATAGGAAATTGGGGTTTCCTAGCCCCTGCTGGCAATTAATTAGCATAACATGTGACCATGGCTGGCTGCCCATTTCTGTTCCTAGTTAAAGGGGTGGCAGCTACTCTATAGCCCCATGCTTAACTCTGTATTCTACATGACCTAGGGTACTGTAAATGTGAGTATCACTCGAACAAGTAAGGACATTGTTATGCAAGAAACAACAGTAAAAATGATCAAAACCTTTGTAAACATTAATACCTTATTAAACATTAATATGAACATTTATCACATCATGGATGAAATGATTAAGAAGACTTTTGATGAACTGATTGAAAACCACAATACATTGCTACAGGGGAAGAAAAAAAAGAATCTGGACTACATTGGTGGCCAGTCAGTGTAATGCCAAGGGAGGGGGGCACAAAAGCACTTGAGGCTGGCTATGTCACAAGCACTAAGGTGCAGGGAAGGGAAAGGAAAGACAGGGAAAGGGGAGCAGCAAGAATGACCCAAATACAATTCAATTTACTGTAATGATTGGAACATTATGGGCCCGATTCTAGAAGGGTGGCGCAAGTCGCTGCCAAACACAACTTGTGCCACCCACAATTGTGACATTGACCCTGCACCCTATTCTAGAAGGGGCAGGGTCTCTGCAGCTAAGTCCTGCATTTTGCAACATGTGGCCAGGTATGTCAAACTGCGGGTGCACCTGGTGAGCATGTTGCAAGCCACAAAACTCAGGTCGCAAGGGCAGCCCCCTGCCCAGCAAGCCACAGTAGCCACCCCACAGGGCTGCCCACACTCCCAGACCCTCTGAAACATACCTACAGAGTCCCACAGGGCTGTCCACACCAACTACCCCCTACACCATTGGAGATATGCCTGCAGGGCTGCCCACACCCCCAGACCCCCGAAGTGGTCTCAATGAGCCCCACAGGGCTGGCCACACCAACTGCCCCTGATGCCATTGGAGATATGCCCCACAGGTCTGCCCACACCCCCATGTCCCCCAACTCCATCCTTCTGATAAGCCCCACAGGGTGGCACAATCAACCCCCCCACCCGTTACCTGACCCCTGAGTTGCCTGCCACATCTGCAGGAAATACCCTGCCCTGCCAGCCTAGTGGACCCCCACTCAGCCATGCTAGCCCACCCAGCACCCCCCAACCCATCCCCAGCCGGCGACTGGCACAGCCCTCCTCTCACCACCAAGGCCAGCTGCTGAATGAGTTCAGTATGAGCACTTACTGCAAAGACATGCTCAGAAACTGCTGGAGTAAGTTGCTACTTGTGCCATTCTACTTAGCACAAGTGTTGCTATGTCAGGAGTAACTTTTCTAGAATATGGTCCTATGTCTTTTCCTAGATCTAGGAGAGAAAAAAATGTTACAGCAAAACAGTCATTTAGAACCAATATGCATTGTTAAGACACAGAAATGTACAGAATCACCACACCAAATCAGAATAATAAAGTTCACTTGGTTATGCGACTTTTAAATTCAGTTGGGATTGCTGAATGGGTGTCTTGAACTAGTTCTTGACAGGGTGCGGTCAGGTCACAAAAGGGGACACATGAGTTCTGAGCACTGTCAAACCCACACCATTTAACATGGTATGACCAAGATCCATTAATGTACTTTTTGTGCAAAATCTTCTCAATCTGGTACACTGGTTGGGGTACATGAGAGTCCTGAAAAGACGCAAGATATGAAGAAGTTCCAGAAAGTCCATCTGGTTGAACTGATAGAACGGGATCTGGCAGATAAGTGTCAGGATATTGGGTTCTGGTGAAACTGGTGTCAAATTGTCAGCAGGAAGTTCAGTTTCTGAAAGTATTGCAGATTCCAGAGAAGCTTCATTACTTGGGGGACTGGAATCATCAGGAAGGGTATCATGCAAGTATCCATGCTTCAACTTGTTGATGTAAATTTTATTGTGTACCAGCTTTCCATCTGACTTGCGGTGCAAGTGAACATGAATGGGGGAAGCTTTTCCACACTATAGAATGGCCCAGTCCATGGGAGAAGCAGTTTTTTGGTGGTGCACAGAACAAGGACAGGTTGATACAAATATACTATGTCTCCCACAGAAAATGAAGGCTTGTGAGACTTGGCTACTGACGTTTTTTGCATTGCCATTTTTCTCTGTCCCAGTGTGTCAATAGCAACACATCTGGCAAGTTCAAGTTTTTCCAACATTGGGATGATGAAGGATGAAGCTGACTTTGTGATCTCTAGCAATGAGAGATCTTTGTCCAGAGGTGTTCTTGGGTGATGTCTATGGACTAGGAAAATTGGGGTATACTCTGTGCTGTCGACATGAGGGCTGGAGTTGTAAGCAAACTGAATAAAGGGAGTAAAATGATCCCAAGTGTCGTGAGTCTCATCCAGGTACTTGGATAGTGTGTTAAGAATGGTCAACATCATTCTCTCACTTTGTGCATTGTACGTTGGATGGTAACTAGTTGTGTGAGTCTTTTTGATGTAGAGAAGTTTGCAGGTTTCTTGCACAATAGTTGAGAGGTAGTTAGTGCCTCTGTCTGAATGCAGGTCCGTTGGGCTACCATGATGGCAAATGATTGTATTGATGAATGGACTTGCCACTGCAGCAGCTTTAATGTCCTTTAATGGGATCAATTCCAACTACTTAGGTAGTCCACAGAAACAAGAATGTACTTGTTGCCTGAGTCAGGGCATGTAGGCAGGAGGGCCAAGAATGTCCATGCTGACTCTTTGGAAAGGTTCTGTGGCTACAGGCATTAGAATGATGTGTGCCTTTGTCAATTTGGCAGGAGGCTTTCTTTGGGAACAGGGCTGGCAGGATTTGACAAAATGGACAATGTCCTTGTTCATATGAGGCCATAAGAAGTGAAGCTTTGTCTTTTCGAGAGTTCTGTGGATTCCCATATGACCTCCAGCAAGTGGAGAGGCATGAGTGGATTGAAGAACTTCAGAGACTAGAGAGGCCGGCACAACTAACTGTGCACGAGTTCTATCCGTGCAATGACCCTTGCCTTCCTTGGTCCAAATGTGAAAAAACACATCGTCATTGAGGAAGTACTGTGATGCAACTGTGCATCCTGGCAGTGTTTCTTTTGTTGTGGTAAAGTTTCAGTCTCGAGATACGTGATAATGTCTATAAACTGAGGATCAGTTCTTTGTTGAAGTTTAATCATTACCAGGGAGATATCGGTATTAGAGGTTGTAAGAAGCTCTTCAGCTGCTTGCAATAAGTGAGGATTGGTGCTTTTCCTCTGAAGAAGCAGTTGGTAGCTGCAAAGTGACTTGAGGTGCTGTAGGAGTGCCCACAGGGAGCTCATCTGTGGAGTGGAAAGGAAGAGCTTGTAGGCAGGCTTCTTTGTCTGGAGAGGCTGCTGTGGAGGGATACCGCCTCCGGCTTACAGCATCGGCATTGGAGTGAACTTGACCTTGTCGATACTGAATCTCAAAATTGTAGCTTTGCAGTATGACAATCCATTGGGTGAACTTTCCTACTGGCTCCTTCATTTTGAACAACCATCTGAGGGCAGAGTGATCCATGATAGCTGTGAAGGAAGAGTAGCGAAGATAACAGTCAAACTTCTTTATGGCAAAGATCACAGCTAGGCATTCGTTTTCTGTGATGCCATATTTTTGCTCAGCAGAAGAAAGAGATTGCCCAGTGTAGGAAACAACTCATTATGTTCTATCTTGGATCTGACACAGCACAGCATCCACTGCAAAGGAACTAGCATCTGTGTAAAGCTTGAATGGCTGGTAGAACCTGGGATAGGCCAATACTGGTGAAGAACTAAGTTTTTCTTGAAGAGTTTCAAAGGCCTCTTTGCATTCAAAAGTTCATAGGTAGTCACATCCCTTTTTTGTGAGAGCGTACAGTGGAGCTGCAGTCTTGGCATATTTGTAAATGAATTTTCAGTAGTGGCCAGACAAGCCCAGGAAAGCTCTAAGGTCTTTGATGTTTGTAGGTTCTGGATAGTCATTTACTGCAGAGAGCTTATCTGTGTCTGACGAGATGCCTTGCAAACTGACCACATGTCCCAGGTAATGGATTTGATGCTGAGCAAAGCAACATTCTCTGGGTGAAGTTTGAGATTGGCTTGCCTGAGATGTTTGAACATCTCTTTGAGATGCTGGAGGTGTTCTTGGAAACTTCTGCTGAAGATGATAACATCATCGAGGTAAACTAGGCAAGATTTACAAGACACTCCACATAATACAGTTTCCATGATGTACTGAAATGTGGCTGGGCTGTTCTGAAGTCCCATAAGCAGAAGTTTAAATTGGAAAAGTCCCAAGTGACAGCACCAAGCTGTGTATGTGCATAAAGCTAGATCAACAGTAACTTGATAGAATCCACTCTGAAGGTCTAGAATGGTGAAGTAAGCTGGGCTGGCCACACCAAGGCTCTCTAAGGTGTCCACTGTAGTAGGTAAGGGATGTGCATCCTGCACCGTGTAGGCATTCAGCTTTCTGTAATCCACCATGAACTGATACCCTTTGTCTTTCTTTACTACCAGCAAACAAGGCGCAACCCAGGGACTTGTAGATTCCTCAATAATGTCCTGTTCAATCATGTCCGTGAATAAGTCCTCCATGACTTGTTTTTGTTTGTGTCCTATTTTATAGGCTTGCTGATATATTGGCTTTTGGTTGGGCTGCACCTCAATGGCGTGTTCAAGGATATCGCAGCATCTGAGTTTGTTAACAAGGCTGACAAAGACATCTGGATTGTTCTTCAGAAATTACAGAAGCTGCTGTTTCTCTGCTGGACATGCTGGAAGTTTTGAGTCAGATAGATGCTGACTGAAGGACATCCCTTGTGAAGCTGGAGTGGTTGTGATGGTACTGACAGGACAAATGTTAGTGGAACCAGGCTGAGGTTGGTGCAGAAGCTGAAGCTGGTCCCCTGAAGACAGACAAACAAACCTTTTGATATTGGCACCCATTGAGATGACCACCGGCTTGACTGTGAAGTTGCAGCATGTTTGGAATACTGAGCCGCCATGCACCTCAGACAAGGTGTCCCTGGATGGAGACCTAAGGAGTGCAAAGCTGAGGATTCTGTGATGATGCCAACAACATCTTGGGGGAGTGGGTCACCTCAAATCTTGGCAATTAAAACCATCTCTAACTTAGGAGGTACAGTGAATAAGTCTATAGCTGCGAGCTGCCTCCTGGGATCTAGTGACAGTTTGTTTGAGGCAAAATCCAGGATGACTTTGTGCGCTTTAAGAATGTCCAGGCCAAGAATCATGCCAGGTTGAAGTTCAGGCACTGGGTAGAATTTAACAGTAGCTTCTTGTGAGCCGAAGTGGAGCTTAAGATGGACCACACCTGTGATAGGTACCGTAGCAGTGCTTGCTGTGATGAAGTACTTCAGGTCAGCTTGAGCAACAGTAGGTGCATGATGAATAGCTGGATTGTCTAGTATACTGCTGTGGATAACAGAGACTTCTGCTCTGGAGTTGACCAAGGCATGTGTGGACCAATTCCCAATGGTGACAGGGACATAGTTTGCAAGGAAGGGTGACCTGATGACTGGAACTTTGACTCCTTTAGGTGAGATTGTGCCTGACTTAACAGCTGGATGGTGCAGTTTGTTTGAGTTACGAGAGTCAGTGGGGTGATTAGTGACCATGTTCCCATGATCTTGGGAGTAGCTGTGGCCATGTTGCTGGTTGTGCTGAGGTGGGCACCCTTGTCTCTCTTGATTGCTGTGATAGTCTAACAGTTTGTGACATACAGCAGCAGTGTGTCTCCTGAATACACACCACTGACAGTTTACTGGTTCTCCTGGAGACAGGGGTGGCTCAGATCTCGGTCGAAGTGGCCACAGCACATTAACAGAGGTTGCAGGGGAAGCAGTATTAGCCTTGAAGTGTAAGCTGTTGGCAAGTGTCTCTGTCATCAATTGCTGCTGCTGGACACAGGTTGCCAGTGCAGCTAACTGTGAGGATTTGGGTGCTTACACAGAGGTGGGCCAAGACATTGCTAGAGACTTGTTTGTGAGTCATGCTGCTTGAATTGTGTCCATCCAAGTTGTTGTTCTCTGTTGGATGACATACAGCAGAGGTGAAGGAGGAGGCCCCATACAAAGGTAGTGATTTGTTCCTTTTCTGACTTCTGCAGGCATTTGCACTGTGACTCAATGTCCACTCTAAAGGCTTTTAGGTACTCAGAGGGTTGCATGGATGCATTCCCACTGTTGCTGTTCTAAGAGCCATGATGGGTGTGCTTGTAGGAAATGATTCTTGAAGGTGGCATACAGGGTGGTAGTGTCCCTTTTTACTTGCTCTGGAAGTGAGTTGAACCACAAAATGGCAGTCCCTCTCAGGAACAAGCATAAGGCATTTGAAATGTGCACAGTGTTGGTCCAGCCATGCAAGGCAATCAAGGCCTGAAATTGTTTGAGTCAGTCAACAGCATGTTCATGAGGAAGTGCTGAAAAGGGAACTGGCTGTAAGCTGGAGTGGATCATGGATTGTGGGGAAATAGCTTTAATATAGGCGAGGTGATCCTGAATTGTCTGCATAGTGGACGTCCCTTGGGCTGAGATGGACGACTGGATGTCACGAAGGATGGCTTCAATTTTATCACCCCATGCCCCAGAGGGAGGTGAAGATAGCACACCAGATGCCCCAGTGCTCAAAGTGGCATCTGCCTTGGACATCATGGGCAGTGAGGAGCTATGCTTCAATGTGCGAAGGTTGTCAGAATGAGAAGGAGTGGTTGCCATGTAGTAAACGAGACGTCTTTGGAAGAAATAAATTGCTGAGAGAAAATATTTTTGTAGACAAAAGTACAGTTATTTGTAAGTAATTTTCATCAATGGACATCTTAATAAAACAATTTCCACTCTATGTTGGTGTTGTCTGTTATTTAAATAAAGTTGTATCACAAGATAAATTATTTAGTGTACCGTCTCTTTAATTGCTAGGTTTGCCATTGATTTGTACTGAAAACCATTCATTTGCCTTGAATTGGTGTAATTTCAGTGCTTAACTGTAGTGAGGTAACACCACTAGGGGGAACAAAGTCACTACTAAAGGTACTGTTTGTTGGCAACAAAATGGAGACTTCATGCCATGAGGTTGCTGTGCAGGGAAAAAAATGGTGATTTGCCATGCTGCAGGCCTTCTTCCCCATTGAAAATTTGGCAGGCTCTCAGACTATTAGATGAGTGGCCAAAATGCTGGGGAAAGTCCACATTTAAATGGTGCACTGTTTATTGTACTGTGCTGTGCTTTTGCAAGTTTAATTTCTTTTGCCTTCCCATTGCTTATATAGTGTTGGAATGACTTGCAGATGCCTTTAGGGAGAGAGTCTGTGGCTCTGGTTATTTTGAATGCTGTCCTTGGATTTAAACTGTGCCCCAATTTTAGTTCACTTTCATGTGGTGACTCTCTGTCTGAAGCAGGGCCCAACTGTAGAGAGGCAGTACTTTTATGGTTCAGTCTGGTAGATTGGGGAGTGGATTGCTCCGTTACCGTCTTGATTTAATTTTTTTTAATTTATTTATAGACCTGTTGCTCGTGTGACCACTCTTTGCATGCTCTAGTGAGCTCTCAGTGTAGCAGCAGGAGTAAGAGGAGTGGTACAGCTTTTCCTGCAGGGGCAGACGGGAGGTAGCAGATCTCCATGTGATCAGAGGTGAGTTTGGTGCTGCTGGAGCTATAGTGATGTGGGAGAGCTCTCTGGTTTGATGCAGGACAGAGGAGCAGAGTAACAGGCTGTTGCAGTGGGAAATAGGGCCACCTTTGTGTCTGAGTGAGCTGTAGTTGTTTCAGGGGAAGCACTCTGTAAGAAGGAAGGGCAAAGGGAGCCGCAATTGGTTGCGGACAGCCAGATTGAGCCATGTTTCTTTGTCTATAAAACATTTTTGAGCAGTCCCTTTTCAAATTAGCTTCTGCGTTGAGGGTTGGAGTGGGAGGGCTCTGACACTAAAGTCACAATGGGAGCACAGTAGAAGGTTGGTGCAGGGTCGAAGGACAAGTTTTAGCTTTGGTGCCCTTTTACAAGTAGGTTGGGGTCCCATTAGGAGACCGTACAGTCTGGTGATGTGCAGGCCCTGCCACAAGATTGGAGCTTGGGGAGGGGTTGCAGTTTCCAGCTTCGCGGAACTTTTGGTGCTCTTTTCAAGCACTGAATCTGTGGAGCATGCAGCTCCGTGTGGTTTGTGGAGGCTGCTGAAATTCAATCTTCTACAGTGTTGCTGACTAAACAGTGTCCCACATTCATGCACATTTACATGCCAGCACATCTATATTTCTGAGGCAGATTGCAGGAGGCTTAAGTTAGCAGGATTCAGTTCAGTTTTATTTTCTGTTCCTCTGTGCTGCCAGGTCGATTTCTCTGAACATGCTAACAGTTCAGGCACACTTGGATGATGACTCTAGGGTACCCAGCAATGCAGATAAGCAAGATGGGGGTCTGGGCAGAAGAAGGGATGCATTCTTTACCATGTGTGGCATTTTGGTACTCGGTCTGCCGTAGGACTGCTTACCTTCTCCAGTCTTCTGCTTTCCCAACTGGTGCTTCTGCAATAGTCGACTGATGGTACCGAATGAACTGAGTCAGATGCACAAAATAATAAACAAAATAAGGTTTACTCAGGAGCATAAGAAACATCTCATCAGCACAAGGTACAGACTAGACTCTCTGGCTAGACAGGAAATTGGGGTTTCCTAGCCCCTGCTGGCAATTAATTAGCATAACATGTGACCATGGCTGGCTGCCCATTACTGTTCCTAGTTAGAGGGGCAGCAGCTAATCTTTAGCCCCATGCTTAACTCTGTACTCCACAGTTACATACAGTATGTCATCACATGTCCATGTCAGACATTGTGTCTTGTTATGTTCTGTTGAAGAGTCATTGTCTTCCTCCATCTCATGCAAATCATGATTTTCAGCCAACGGCAAAACACTGCATGTTTTCCTAGCTTCATCAACACAGACAGCTACTTGCTTACTGGGTGAATGGTATGCTTATTCCCAAAAATATTCCTCTCTATGCGCAGTGTGCAGCCAAAATCCATCAAAGATGAGGCAAAAGTTTTCTCTGTAAAGATTTGTAAATGCTTGCAACTTCATCTTATTATTTTATTTTTTGCTTGTTTGTAAACATTATTTTATTGAAAAGCTTCTGACAGTACAATACAGTTCAATGCATCTTAATTATGGTTCATATTTAAAAATACAGAATGTAGGTATAATGCTACAGGTACATGATCAGATACAATATAAAAAAGGAACACTACTATAGAAGGGATTGGCTACTGTATACATAGTTAGATGATTAGATGACAGTTCATGTATTACGCCAACTAAAGATAACTCTTCCAGTAATTTGCTAATTACTATAGTTACACAAAACTGATGGCATTTTCCAGTGCTTCTAATAAAGGTTGCATATTAGATGAAATACATTTTCCTGGGAATTTGCTGTCAATTGTTGACATTCAAGTTTCATACACATGGCAAGATTGTTGAGCTAGTAAGCCGTACTGGATGGGGTATCGCGGATCCAGCATTGTGCAGTTGTTTTTCTGGCATTCACCAAGGCAACCTCCGATAGTCTAAAAGAAGGGCACGGGGTCATAATGTCGCAAGACATTATACTGCATGGCAAAATTGTGCTGCCAATACAGTGCGATTTCTGCCATGAGGCATGTCTTTTTTTGTGGGGGCTCTGCCCCCAACACCCCCGATATGGGGGTTGTGCACCCAAACCCCCACTAAAGATTCTCAACTCTGTGGTGATGGTTAAATCAGTGAGTGCACAATGTTTAAAAAAAGATAAAAGTTTTTGGGACTGGGAATCAAACCCGGTCCCAGACGCAGCACCTGGGTTTCTGCTGCTGTGGCTCAGTCCAGTGAGCCATGGCGCTGCTTGGTAGAACCCACTCCCAGCAGAGGTCTTATCCTCTGCCTGGGAAAGTGTGAATGGTGCAATACTGCATACAGCAGTATACGCAGTATGGCACCATTCACTCACAGC
Source organism: Neoceratodus forsteri (assembly GCA_016271365.2). NCBI lineage: Eukaryota > Metazoa > Chordata > Ceratodontiformes > Ceratodontidae > Neoceratodus > Neoceratodus forsteri. Next base: position 187,143,022 of record CM028132.1, on the reverse strand, counting down.
TACAGTGCTGTACCGGTTTAGCCATAATGTTGTATGCTATTAAGCATGCGACATTATGATCCAGTAGGTAAAAGAAGCACTGTTGCCCCTCTCCCTTGGTTCTGCTTCCAACATGAATTCCAATAGAATTTTGGGAAGGATTTGTCCCATAACCTATTCCACTAAAGCATGCATGCCAAACCAAAAGTGGGCCACTTTATTGCATGTTAAAGCTAGGTGTAGGAAATTACCTTCGTTCTTATGGCATTTTGGGCATATCATGGATTTGGCCGAGTCAAATCTTTATGGTTTTGATGGGGTTAAGTAAGCTCTGTACAAAACGTTGTGCTGAACCCTGCACAGTTTATTTGTCCTGGAGCAGCTGTGGACTGGACATGTTATATTGCTTTATGCCAAATGTCCTGATCCAGAGCAATTTCCAGATCCTCAGCCCAGTCTGACTTAGCCTTAATTTCAGGTGTTGGAGTTGCTCTCATCAATAGTTTTTAAAAGACAGTGAGGGATGCTGTGCATTGTTGGGGCATACAAATTATTTCCTTAATTGGGTATTTAACTGGGGTAGTGGAAGCCAGGTATTGCCTTATTCTCAAGTAAGTGAAAAAATCCCCTGGTTGTATATCATACTGTATACTGTATCAAACTAAGTTCTAGGAAGGGTTTAAGAATCATAGAACCAATTTCCCACACAAGCTACTCCAGCTCTTTTCCCATCTTAAAAGGATTTGGTGTAGAAATACATTGTAGCCTTGTAGGCCTTTAAAACTCTCATGTAATGCCACATTGGGTAAAGCCCCATAGGATACCCTGTGCATTTATTTGCTCCCATCCACACCCATATTAGTTGATGAGTCAAAGTATGTTTGCTTTTGGTGGGTTGTTGATTCAGAAAGTCCTTGGAGAAGACCACCTGAAATACATTCTTCCTCAATTATTCTCCACAAGGGAACTCATGTGGTATTACTTCCTCCTAGGAATGCCAATTGTGATGCCCAGTAGTGATATTTAAAATGGGCAATGCTAGACCTCCTTCCCTTCAGGGGAGTTGCAATATGTTGCATTTTATACATGCAGCTTTCATACACCACAAGAATCTATGCAATATGCTGTTTAGTTACTTAAAAAAGAGTTCAGGAACCCTGACAGGTAGATTTTGGAATAAGTATAGAGATCTAGGTAGAAAAGTCATTTTTGTGGTATTTACCCTACCAATGAGACTAATGGGCAGGCCCTCCCACCTTTCACAGTCCCTTTTGATATTCATAGGCAGGGTGTTGCAGTTGTATTGTACAAGCAGGAAGATTTATTGGGCACGTTGATACCAAGGTATTTGAGGGAAGATACTATTTTCATAATTTAGCAGATTTTTAGCCAAAAAAAATGGAGTCCCCCCTCCCCAGCATCCTCACCTCACCCTTTTTGAAAAATTGATTTTGTGACTGGCTAGGGCCCCATATTCCTTAAGAATTCTGTGTAGAGCAGGAATGCCTTCCTTGATTGCTTGTAGATATACCAGCAGGTCTTTGGCAAACAAGGCCACCTTATGATGTACCCCTCTTGATTGTAGCCCCACAGTGTGTTCATCATAACAAATTACCACAGCCAGTGGTTCTAGTGACATTTTGTAAAGGAGAGGGGATGGGGGAAGCCCTGCCTGGTGTCCCTGGATTACTGGAAGGGTCTTATCAGCACACCACTGACCAGAATATGGGCATTTGATTTGTTATACAGGGCTGGATCCATTTGAACATGTGCTCCCCCTATCCAAAACTCCAGAGCATTTCAAACTTAAATTCTCACGCCACATGGACAAAAGCCTTCTCAGTATATTGAGAAAGGACAACAGCACAGTCCTGCCAAATCTCCCAGCCCTTCTCCCAACTATGTCTAGAGTATGTCTTACATTGAATTTTTCTTGCCTTCCTTTTACAATACCTGTTTGGTCCTCATGTATTATGCTAAGTAGAATCTTTTCAAATCAACTAGCCATCATTCTTGCTTCAGTGTTGTAGTCAGATGTTAATAGGGAGATCAGCCTGTAAGACAAGCACTGTTGCAGGTCCTTTCCCGGCTAAGGCAAAATAGTAATGGTGGCCAACTACATGGAGTGGGGCATATAATCTTGCTCTAGGCATTCTTTAATCATGTCTTACAAAAGGCCTACAATTTTGTAGTCAGGTGTTAATAGGGAGGTCAGCCTGTAAGACAAACACTGTTGTAGATTCTTGCTGGGCTGAGACAAAATAGTAATGGTGGTCAGAGGGGGGCATATAACCTTGCTTTAGGCAATCATCAAACATGTCTTGCAAAGGGGTTTGCAAATCTTGTTGGAATACTGTAAAAAAATGTATGGGAAAACCATCAGGCCCAGGGGCCTTTCCCTCTTTAAGATGGGAGATGGCACCTTTTATTTCTTTCCATTGTATGGGTTGCTCCAGCTGTTTTTTTTCTTAGTATCTATATTTTGCTTGGGGCTTTAGGAAAGAAAGCATGCATTTGATCTGTTGTGGGGGACACCTCAGATGTGTATAAAGTTTCATAAAAGGTTCTGAAACAGTTCCTGATTTCCATGTCTCCATATTTTAGAGACCATCACTCAACCTGATCTAGGCAACATTTTTTGCTCTCTCCCTGCTTCGCAGTTGTCAAGGCAACCCATTCCCTCAGCATCTTTGTCATAGTAGTTACCTGCTTATATAAGGAGCACTGCCCTCTCAATTAAGCATGATGTGCAGTACTGAATTCCCATTTTAAAGGTTGGAGGCTATAATATACCTCAACTGAGGGTTGCTCCACCTGTGATTTTTCAGTGTCACTTATTTTTTCTTAAGCTGAGCAAGATGCTGATCTTCAATTTTCTTTTTATACAGGAAAAGGAGATAATGGCACCTCTTAGTGCAGCATTTAAAACATCCCGTCTCCCAGGATTGTTAGATAGATATTCTATTTTTTTTACATATTATTAAAAGTCTGTTTTTTTTTCAACAACCTTGGACTGAACTTCCAGACTATATTTGTGACTCGAGTACCCATCCTTGTGAAAGTGACCAACACAGGGGCATAATCTGTGATAATCATGGCACTATACTTTGCCAAATGCAATGCAGGAATTTTACTGCCTGCTAGATCAGCATCAGGTCTAGCCAAGCATAAGCATTTGCAGAATGTGAGTAGTGCATGTACTCCCTATTAGTAGAGTTCGGGTACCTCCAGGAGTTCAGCAATTTATGGTCCTGCATCAAGGCCGATAATTATTTGGCATTATGTGAGATAGATCACTCCTACTGGTGAAGAATGGTCCATGATATTGTCAATTACATGATCACAGTCTCTGTTTAGAATCCATGGGCCCTCAAAGAAATTGGGAGTGTCAATGTTGGGCCAATATATAGAACCTACTGTCAATTTCTGCCCAGTGTTCAACTGTATTTGGAACAGGACATATCTCCCTCCCTATTAATCTACACATACCTTGGTGAGAATACCGGGGAAGTAAGATCTAAGCCACTCTGCTGTACCTCTAACTTTGGAAGTAAAGTAGGCACAGTGCAATTCTCCCCCCAGTCTTGGCCATGTGGCTACCACCCATGTCTGTCATATCTCTTTCTTGCAGACACAATGGACTCGATTTTCATAGCCCCATTGGAACGATACAAGATGTGCCCAATCACCACTTCTGGCAAATGCCAGAGCATCAGGACCCTGTGCTGGAATTTGTTCTGGGCACAGTGGCAAAGATCTCCAAGCTGCCACAAGTGGACCCATGTGTCAAAGAGATGGTGTATGGGAGAGGATTGCTGCAACTTCCAGCATGGGCATATGGTATGAATCCAGTGTCAGAGACCAGTGGGCTGTGTGCCTTGATGGTTGGTAGAGTCTGTGGAAGACAATAAAGGTCAGGTGAGAGGTGGTGGAGCACACAGACCCATAACAGGGACAGAGATCCCAGACATAACAGTAACAGTGACTGGCACCATGGAGGGGAGATCTACGGAAAACAAAGGAAGCAATGACAGTTCCATTGTAAGAGAGTCTGTACGATAGACCAGCAGGTGCTGATTTCCCCAGCAGGAGCACATAGTGACACAGTGGCACACATATGTCTTTCATCTGTAGATGTGGGAAGCCACCTGATCCACTTCAGCATGCAGAACTGGCACTATAAAATGTGACCACTAGCAGCATTAAGATCCTGATGGAACACAAACCACTGGTGCTCAGGAGGTGAGCTAGGTGGTGCAAGATGCAGATCACCCAGCCCTGCCACAGCTCTGTCAGTTAGCATGACAAAGCCCACCATTGCACAAGAGTGCCATTGCATGCAGGGGTATGCAGGATTGGCAGCACATTGCACAGTACAGTATATAGTGCTGCCTTCTAGGAGGTCATGATGGGGGGATTGCACTCCACACATGTGGAGACAACACTGAAGACCTTCATATACTTGAGTGTGCAGGGCCAAGCAACCATGTAGAGACTGTCAGTCCTGAGACCCTTGCATCACACTTGATCCCAGGTCAGCCACCAGGGGGATACCACTGCATGCTCCATAGCACCCGCCACCCAGGTCCTGGGTCAAAGGCAATGTTCTGGGCAGTATGCAGGCTGCTGGAGATGGTGGTATAGTATGTCAGTCCTATGCATCTGCTGACAAATGCCACACTTCCTGGCACCAGCAACAGTATGAGAGATCCCTGCATAGACAGGTGTGGTGCCTAGCAGCATTGGGCAGTACAGTAGGGGTGAAAATGCTGGTTGACAATTATGGTAGCAGACACAACATGCAGGTCCTCTTGCTGATTGTTGGTCTGATGCCTGCCTGTGATGCCAGTCTAGGTCTGCTATCAGTGGTGGTGCACACTGCTGGCACTGTGACAGGGCAAGGTGGACTGGGTCATGGAAGATTTTTGATGACCGTCATTGCATTGATGCTGTGACTTATGCACAGACATAGCTGCTACCACTGGGCACATATAGTGTGTCATGCTGGTGTGATGCAGCAGATCAGATGACCTGTGCAGCCCATGGATGCTGGTCCATGTATTGGCACTGATGGTTTTCTGTCTGCTTGCCAGTGTCGGGGTCAACAGCTTGTCTGCATCCCATATTGGAGAACCACAGGAGTGTCAGTGGTCTCTTGAGTGCCCTCAACCCCCTCCACCATGCACCAGTGCTGGCACCTGCTCACCACAGGGGACAAGAGGCTGTCCTGTGCTGCATGGTCTCTCTGGCCATCTGGCAGCTCCACTCAGTGGCAGTGCATGGGACCATTAGACCAGCTCGGGCTGGTCTAACCCATGGCATGCTCTGCAGTCTTTGGGGGACTTTTAAACTCTCAATTTAGGGGCTGTTTCAGCACTGTCACACCATAACTCCTTGTCTGACATCACACACCTGTTCGCTCACCACAAGCATAGCACATTGCGGTCTGGTGCAGGTGACCCCCAGTATGTTGCAAGTTCTCTTCCAAAATTGGGTCTGACACAAGTTCTGATGCAGGGTGCCTCTTGCGTCACTTCTTTTGGATGTATGCACCTTACGTCATTTCCAAACTTCTGAAAAACAAGCCCAATATATCAATATTAATATTTTTTACCTTCCCAAAATCTTTTTCCTTTTAGCATGGATTTTTCATCAATTGATGTTTTATGAACATACCTTAATGGTATTAGTCATTTACCTATGAGTTATACAATTGCTTCTCTACGATGAGCTGAACAGTCAGCATCAATATTAAAATGTTAAGAAGCAGAAGCTGTGTTTTGAACAGTGAAACAAGGCAACAAACGTGTTTTTAAGAAAAATAATGCACATATCTCCACCCTCTCCATCTTCCAGGCACCCTGCCTTCCCAGTTCTAAACTTAACAATCCCATTTGCCTCAACGTTCCCTCCCACCTTTCAGTCCCTCTTCTTAGAGTACCTTCCCACTTAGACAGTGCAGAATAAAGAGTCGTTAACAAAGACACCCACCCATAGAACACTATGCTCCCTCCCTCTATGCGTTATCACATGAGTTGTGCAGTTTCTCACTGACCACTGCAGTGACTAGCAGCAAGGCTAAAGCATCACAGCAATGCAAGCTTCAAAATATTAAGAGCAAGAACATGTTAAGGCTCCTTAATGACAAGCCCCCCCAAAAACTGGAAGGGGGTGGTGAGTCTCTCACCATGAGCTAGGGGAGCCTAATGGCCTCCAGGGCATTATTAACAATAGTTTCATAATAGGTCTAAACAATGAAGTAGAATGTTAGGAATGTCAGTATAATAACCACATTTTTTTTTCTTCTCCCCTGCCAGGCGGGCTGCTACTTCCACCAATCTCCCCAGCCCTGCCACCTACATCCCAATGACTTACCTCAATCCCAGTCTTCCCTCATGGCTTGCCCCCATGGCAGGATTTGGCTGCTCCCACTTGCAGAGGGACTGGATCTGGTTTCCAGGAGAGGGCACTGTAGCCTGCTTACGGAGCCTGTGAGTTGTCAGTATCATCCCCCTGCCACTAGCCATTTTTCTGCTTTCCTCCATTCAGAGGAGTGGACATACAATGCCATCCAGATGTGCCTCGGCACACTCCTAAATGTAGGACATCAATGGCCACCTCTCCTCCATTTCACACATTGCGGTCCCAACTGCTGTACCCCCAGCCACTGCTAGTGATCAGGCAAATGCCAGGGCAGGTGTCCATCTCTCCACAGAGAAGGAGTGCTGTCCTCTGGACACTTGATCCTCCTCTCCCAGGCTGAACCTCTGACACCCCGAGATCACTCCCAACTCCCATCCACCAGCGTGGCAACAGGTGAGGCTTGGTGCTTCAGCCTTCTGCATCACTGGGCAATAAAATGACAGCATTTTAATTTCTGACTCTAGAATGTATTAAAAAAGGTAACAAGAGTTCTGACATGAAAGAAGTTATCCCCACTTGATAGTACTGTCAAGTGTGTAGTGACTGCACATAGTAGCCTGGTTGTGCTTGGCTAATTTTGAAGACTCTTAAGCATCATGTCATATAACACTAGGGAATAGAAAAGAGAATTTAAGGGATGCAGTCCATAGTATGTAGCTATCCGCTGTCTAAACTCTGAGTGGTGCCCTCACCAGAACCTGCAGCCCAATACTGTGGTTAAGGAGAAAAGGTAAGTAACAGTTACTGATCCAGGAGGTAAAAACATTACTTGTGAGCCACTTGGCAGATCACAGTGGCAGTTCATTGGAAAAGAAAGGCTCCCTGGGTGTCACATACACATGAGTGGTCTGATCAACATGGTTCTCACATATCTGATCTAAAGCAGATGTTGGCAGTTAATATGTCTCCTCACCTGTGTTTTATTGTTTATGCATCCATTTTGGTGCTTTGGGTTCTGCTGCATCCTCAGCACACTGATCTGTGTTAGTTAAGACACACAAGATAAATCCTGTTTAAATTTGCCAGCTGTTAATTAGCTAATGGGTGTAGTTTGAGCACTTGCATGCTTATCACACAGTAGAACAAATTTCCATCATCATACAACCACATCTGTATGATTGTGCCATGCCTATGTAAATAACCAAACATCCAGTCTGTTACTGGTGCAGGTGCGGATGCTCTTTGATTTGAATGGATAACATCTTTCTCATCAACAGCCACCGTATTACTTTTCCTCATATTGTTTTAGCCATGCATTCAGATTTGGAAGGGAATGATCCTCTCTGGGACATAGGACTGCCCCCGCATTGGTACCCACAGCCCAGTACTGTAGTTGGGGAGAGCAGGCAAGTAACAATGATCATTTACCCATAAAAATAAAACCAGTAGTTATGAGTCCTTATGAATCATGGGGACACATCCCAGCTGTGGTTTGCCAGAACAGTGTATCTCCCAGTTGTCACATTTCAGGAAAAACATCCAATTAATATGGTGTTCTCTTGTCCAATACACACCAGGGAGATCCTATGCCTCCAGAACTACTTTTATTTTTTATGTGCCCTCTTTTAGAAACATTGAGTTCTGTTGTACATATATGATACTGGTCCTAGCTTATAAAGATATACTGATTTTGATAAGTGCATGGTATCAGCCACAGATTTTCAGTGGGCTGCTGTTTGGTGGTTAGCAGGCTTGTATATTAGCACCATAAGACAGCCGCACTGCTGCGAATGTGTTGTGCACCTCTGTGAATGTTCAATCAAATGACCCTGCCTTAGTGAAAGTGTTAGTTGCTCTTGGGCAGAGTGGGAGAGAGCATTCCTGCCAAAAGAACATTATAATTGTTTCTCCCTCATTTTGAAGCTCAACCTCTCAACCCTAACAAAACAGCTGGTCAATACCCCCACCTTCACCATCATCACCCCTCGATGAAATTACAATTTGGCATTGAAAGTAAATGTTTGGATTGTGACTAAAGAGGACAGGAATTATTTCTAATTGGTAGTTGTTTTAATGTTCTAGTTTACAGAAATGATATCCATAAGCCTAAATGATCCATTTGTAACTGTACCCGAATAAAAAGTGATATGAAAAACTGTATAGTGTATGGTAGAATGTTGTTATTAGGCAAAATGTATCATTTACTAATGCTGTTGTACCATTGATGTGATGTCCAGATGTTGTTATACCATTGATGGTACATCACATCGATGGTACAACAAGATGGAATCAGGTTGCATGGCCATCCACTAGGCGTCTCGAATGATCGAGTGCAAAACACATTTTGAAGCCGAGCGATGACTTACAGTTGCTGAAAGCTAATTTAATTGTCTAAGTTGGCTTAATCATTTAAAACCCCCACTCTAATGGCAGCACTAGTGTTCATTGACAGAAAGGAAAAATTAAAAGTCCTCCACGCCTCATTCACGACCTCAGCACTGCCCAGTTTAACAGCACACTTTATTGGTCATGTAAGTCATATGATGAGGCTCTAGCTACAGCTTTACGTTAGTTGTTTACTTTTTTGCCCATTGGCAGTGAGTAAAATTAAACTGTTGTTGTTTTTTTTTCGCCTGTTGGCTCTTAGTCAAATAAAATGTTTGTTTTTATTTGTGCTCATTCCGTGTCTGTTCTCTTTCATGTTCACTGTCAGCAAATGCCATCACATAAGGTAAGAAATCATAAAGTAAAGGAACCAGCGTGCTAACGTAAAATAGTGTGTGTGTGTGTGTGTGTGTGTTGGTAATGACAGAAAGTCTTCAAACTGAAATAAGGTGACATCGATGCCCATACACTATAAAAGACAATGAATGGGCATCAACGAACAACCACACTAAGCCGGAATCTCGTGGTTACCTTGGCAACTTTTGTAAACCTCTCGAGCTGCTCTCTCAAGGTTAACATGAGTTGCCAAGTAACCACTCGATGCCAGCATAGCGTGGTTGTTCATCGATGCACATTCAACTTCCTCTATATTTTGCATTGTTTTGTTTTTATGGGCAGCATTATGTTGCAGTTCTCTTCATGGAACAAGTGATCTGGAGTTTTAACTATGTCACAGTTTGAGGAAAGAACTCTAAGTATGGTTCTGATAGGACAATAGCTCATGTTTGGCACTCTGTACTCAAACCCTGACAAAGTAAACTCTCCAAATTACTGGTTCCAGGAAAATAACCGTTCAAAATGTTGTTCATAAAAAGAAAACAACTGAAAACAGTTTTTCACATCAATGTTTATTATGGTACAGTTAAACATGGTTCATTTGGAGGCAAGTTTATCATTTTTCTTACTAGGAACATTGTTAACTGCTGCCAGTTAGCACAGATTTCCTGTCCCCTTTAAGATGCTTAGGATCATATTTGCTAGTGCAGCCAGAGGAAGTCCTGTGTTTATGGGGTAAGTGACAAACCAGACTGGCAATACAGTCCAAACAGCTGACATTAATAAATCAGACATGGGGATTCACTTTTCACATCCTTAATCATGGCTTATATTGGGCTGGTGCAACCCTGTCCTGCTGTGAATGCCCTTCAGCAGCTGCATCTTCAGTGCTAACAAGATCCTCCACATCTTGGGGTCTGTTAAGATAGCAGGATGGTCAGCTGGGTCTGTTAACTCATAGCTTGCAATGCAAAGTCCCAACCTTTCCTATGCATTTTAGCCTTTACATTGGAGAATTTCTGCCTTTGGATCTGAAGGTCTTTCCTGAAATCCTGGTAGGTCATGACTCACCCACCTTTCACCTATATTGGGCCATGTGCACAAGCAGCTCTTAGGACCTTCTCCTTCTCAATGAAGCAGATATATTTTATAAAATAATCTCTAGGTCTGTCCCCATCTTTCAGCTTTGGGCTAGTTCAGTGTGCATACTGAATCTAATAGCTTGAGGACATTGCTTCAAACCTCAGCTTCTCCAATAACCACCTCTGGACTGTTTTACCTTCATCATGCCCTTTCAGTCCTTTATGCAGGCCAATTAAATGGATATTAGAACCCACACTCTATTTTCTTAATCAGCTGTATTAAATAGGGTTGCCAATTCCTCCCTCAGTTTATTTATGTCCTGTGTTAAATCTTGCAGGGCACTCTCTAAATCACTAATGCACATCTCTGCTTTGTTGATCTGAGCTGTGTGGCTTGCTGAGGTCTCAGCCAGTCCTGTTATAATTGACTGCAGATTGATAATCTGTGCAGTTCAGCTTGTAAATACTGGTAATCTGTGCAGTTAAACTTGTAAATACTGCCTTAACATCCTGATGGAGGTTGATGATCATGGTTGGTAGTGCTGCTACTGCTTTATCTTGCATTTCTTTCCCCATTCCCATCTCTACCAATATTGTCTGTGAGCATGTTTGGACCTTTTCCATTTATTTTGTCACCCATGGTGTAGCTTCAAAATTAAGTTTTGTCTGCTTCTTTGTGGGATTTGTTGCTGCCATCATATGTCAAAAGTTATTAAAAATAAAAAAAAGAATGCTGTAATTGCTACTATTTAAATAAATTAATGTCATTTTACAGGTGATGTTTTGGGAGTACAATTAATGTGCTGCCACCATGCTCCAGAGCCAGGCCACATGCTCTTCATCTTAATCTTGAAAACTAATTTCTTTAATTCATCTATTTTAGCCATCATATGTAACCATCAGAAATGTGTAGCAGTATTTACACAATTTTTAACTCTGAGGTGTATTTTCATAATCTGAGTTTTTCTTGTAATTTTCTTACTTTCTTACTTTCTGTCTCATTAATAAGATATTATCTGCTCTATATTTGCTTTAGCAGACACAATCTTAAAATAGGTAGCATGACCCTGATGGATGCTAACCACACACTGATTTTTTTTCTTCAGTTTTGTTTGCTGCATGATAGACCTCATTTTTTCTTGTGTTTTGTTCTATCATTTTTTTTCTTTATTGTGCTTTTTTTGTGTAAGATAAACTATGGACTTCATAGCCATATCTGCTATGTTTCTTTCTCTTTAATTGTGTTGACTGACAAGCATAAGTTGTTTCTTGTGACATACTATGTGCTACTGTGCCATCAGATTTGCAAGGCATGCCATTTGTATCGAAGTACCTTTTACAAGTTCTAAAAGTGCCACTGCATTCTCTTGTACGCATTTTTTGTTTGAAGTTGCAGTAATGCTATTCAGCCTGTGGTCTGTATCTGTGAAAAAGAATAATACAAAAAACACTACAGTGTTCATTTCTTTTAGTACATTGACATAGTAGCATTAACAAGATTAAGTAAATTGTTTTATTATAGGCAAATCCTATATAAACATGTAACAATGTAAAATAAACTAAATATACACAATCAAACATTATCCATCTGTAATATTATTAAAATAATCATGAAATTAGCTTTTAAATAGTTTTAACATTTCCTATCATTTCCATTGAAACAAAATCATCTTTTGTGAGCTGATTTCTTCTTTCTTGAGCTGAAGTGTCTTCTTTTGGGAGCCACTCACAAAAGAAGAACCTTCAGCTCAAGAAGGAATATCTTTTTTAAATGGGAAATTGAATCTCTAGGCCAATGGGAATGCAACTCTGACATCATCACAACACAGGAATGCAGCCATATTGCCTGAAAACAGATCATATAGCAGTACAGGAAGTACTCCTCTCATATATTTTTTTACTTTTAAAACAGTTTAAACTTACAGTTATGATGAAACAATGCCTGATCCTAATGCAGGATATATTACTGATGTTGAATATGCATGTTTTATCACTGAAACTATTATTCTTTGGTTGCAGTTTGGTATTTTAGAAATGTCAAGACCATCAGTGCACATAGTTTTTTATTCTTTCATCACTCAGTATTCTTCTTTCATGAGCGGCTCACAAAAGAAAAATTAGCTCATGAAAGAAGCAGATCGAGTCACAAAAGAAGGTCTTTTTTCAAATGTGTAAAACATTCCAAAATGCTTAGTGGCCTTCACACATTACATAAATCATGTTGGACGCATGGGAAAATTATGACACACTGATCAAACTATGGAAGAACTGTTACACTAAGTACGAATAAATCCACCAATCAATTTAAGTCATACAATTGTCTATTTTTTCACAACAGCAGTTACAGCTATGTAATATAAAGACAGTATAGTCATTCTGCAACCTATACTTCATATTAATAACCAGTATCTTTTTTTCTTTTTTTTTTACTGTATTTCCTTATGTGAATTACTTCCATGGCAACTGCCACCAAGCTTTGGCTTTCCCGCTCTTGCCACATCTTTTGAGCATGGTAGTATCAGTCCTCTTTACTAGCCTGGACATTGCCCTCATTTTGCAGCTTTTAGAATCACTGCCACAGCAGTTTCTACTTTTGGCAGCAGGACTCAGGGTCTTTCATGCATCCATTCTTCTGTAAGAAACTGCTCATGACAGCCTGCCACATGTCTTTTAATTACAGGTTGGTCCCCCTCATCAAAATTTGCTCCTTGCCATGCCTTTGACCAGGATGAGTACCTTTGTGTCAATCTACAGCTTGGGCATGATCTGTGAAAAGAAATAAAAATGTAGATTCAGTCACTGTCCATTTACACTATTATGAAGTAATTAGGTTTACTTATCAAATGCTGTGTATGGCTCATTTGTGTATGTAAATTATATTTTCTTTGTATCTGTTTTTTGACCAAGGTATGTGTAGCTCTGAAAAGAGCCATTCTGATGTGGTATCAGGGTACTGCAAGTGTATATGTACCAATTGTTAGCACACATGACAAAACAATTTGGATCCCATGTTGCAAGTCTCCCAGGAAAATGACATCTCCTATGTTTGAGAAATGCATACCATCAGTTAGAAAAAGCAAATTACTACAATATTTAATTTTGTGGATGAGTAATGGTGTGCATACCAAGATCACTTAAAAAGGCAGATATATTTGGCTCAGCTGTGTCAAGGGCTAAGGTATTACACCTTACATCCTGCCACACTGGCCACCCATGTTTGGTGATGAGTATGAGTCACCGGAGGCTAGCCGTGGAGGGCTGGGTGAGGATTGAGTGGCTGCCAGATAGCTCTCCTCATCTGGATTGGGGAGGTTGGCTCTCCCATCCTTTGACCACCATCATGTGGAGGCATGGTGGTGGTGTGAGCATCAGAAGTGGTCTAGGTGCTAGGCCTGGAGTGGGAGGAGCAGAATCATCTCAGTCATACACATATGTGCTCATGTCTACATGCACGTCTGACCTTGTCTGTGGCTCTGAGGAATAAGGGGAGAAAATGGGTGGAGAAACTGGAGGTTGGGGCTTAATGAAGCCCCCCAGCTAGTGCAGATGGCTTGCCCAGAACCAAGGAGTTGGAAGACTAAGGATGGCCACTGTGCTGAAAGGGAAGGGCTAACACAGATGCCCAGCCTGCCAGAGGAACATAAAGGAAAGGATGGGAAAAAAAGAGGCAGATATCAGAATGTTGACCTTTCTGTGTGGTCTTTTGGTTCCAAGTGTGTACTGCTGGCCTTTCCAGATCATGCATTCTATAATATCTGAATACAGAATCTTTTTTTTTTTTTTTTTTTTTTAGTTTTTGTTTACCAGGTAAGTGCACTAGACAAATCCTGCCTATTTTCAGGCACGACCCGGGGGAGGGGGATACAGATGAATGCCAACTGACCTTGAACCAGATTAAGCTGTTGGTGGTATTTTTAGTGAATGAGGGAAATTTGGCCAGGACACTGGGGAAATTCCCCTACTCTTTTCGATAAGTGCCATGGGATCTTTAACATCCATCTGAACTACCACCAAATCCAGGCAGATGGGACCTCGGTTTAACGTCTCATCCAAAAGATGGCACCTCAGAAGTGCAGCACCCCTCTCATGCTGCACTACAGTGTCAGTACTGGGATATTAACCCAAGTGCCAGATGTGGGAACTGAACCCACAGCCCTCTGATCTCCCGACCTCAGAGGTGAGTGTGCTACCTACTGAGCCACTGACACTTAAGTTACAGTTACAGTTAGGCAATATTCCATGTAGCTTAGACAAACCTGATTTAGCTGATTCTATTAAATCTATACCACTTTTGTAGCTTGAATTGTTACCTCCAATGTGGATAAGCAGTACTGCATGTCTGGCTCAGGGTGGCAGTTCAAAAGTCTACATATGGTTGGCATGAGTTGTTCACATCTCATGTCCCCCTTAGCCCCCCTTAGTAAACTAGCTAACCTCACAGTTTTCCAATGCAAATCATTCCCAAAATGACTTCTCCTGGCAAACTGTGCACCACTTCACACAACTGAACTGCTAACAATACAACCTGTTGTAGTGAAGTTTTCTGCTATGCTGAATCTCTTTTAACAACACTACAAATAACATCATTCCTAAATGTCTGTGTATCTCATAGAAGTCTCTGCCAACTGATAGCTTACTTTCAGTTTAACAGTTCTGGGTTGTTAATCAGACTAATAAAAAAAAGTTTACCCCTTTCTTGCCATTTAATTGGAAAGCATTGACAAATGCATTTACTAATCAGCTTACAACTTTAACACTTAGGCTTAGTTTCTTGATTTGTTTATCATTTCAACAGGCTTCCTGCAGTGAACTGTCATAGGTTAAATGCATAAAATTGAGAAATTTTTTGACAGAGGAAACATTTATTAATGCCTGGACAATATTTTAGTGTAAATATTGTTATGGTGACACGTCAGTGCAAGCCCTATATATTGTGCCATGCAGATCCCCCCTGTTTTAGCTGGCATCTGAGGTAGAAAGAATGTAATGTAAACTGAGACATCTTCTTATAATACTATAATGAAATGTGTTAACATTGTTTACACTTAAAGTGTCAGTTAACTACTGGGTAACTACATTGTAGCTGCATTGCAATTGCAATGCAGTGCATGCAACAAACATGTAACCACAGTGTAATTATCCTGCTGCATGTAATTAATGATTAGTTACATTGAAACAGACACTTAACAGAGAAGAGTGAATGTGTGGCATCTGTGATACAATACTAATATATGTGACTACAGCCAATGCTAAATTGTTGTAATATTAGTTTAGTTAGACATGCCCACAGCTTGTAGTAATTATGGTCTTTTTTGAAACAAATATTTCATAGTGATTGAAAAGGATGTAACTGTAGGAATTATAATATTATAAGAGACTATCATACCTACATAGAATGTTACAATATAACAGTACTGTGACAGGATGGAATGATGCCCTGCCCATTTGTTATGCAGAAAGAGTTTAAACACAAGGGTCTATTCTAGCCCCTTCTTTTCTGTCTCTTGTCTGTCTGGTCGCATAACTACATTTTCTTGTGATACCTAGGGACTGATCACTCTGACAGTTTCACAGTTCTCTGCCTCTCGCTATCTCTATGCCTTCCCTTGCTGTTATGTCTTTTCTTCCCACTAGCATATCTGCAGTTATAAAAAAATATATGTGAATCTCTGTGTAAAACTGTATGTGATACTGAGATCCCTTTGTTTAAAATTGTATATAGTTGCACTGTTGAAATGATTGCAAAAAGCAATTTGAAACTCAAGGGGTTAACCTGAGATGCAGTTTTTAAGTCCTTTGCAGAGTTGTAAATAAGAGGTCAGTTCTGGGTCACTATGTTCTTTTTGCTGCACCTGCATCAAAACTTACAAGAACATTCTGTAAGAAGCAGGCTCTCTTAACGAGTTACCAAAGACTTATAAAAAGAGCAGCAATGCTTTTGCTAGAGAGACTAGGAGAATGAGAGACTGAAACTTCAAATTAAGAGATAATCTCAGAAGAAGGACATAGTTTTCTCTATTTGTACTGTGTTTGTAAATAGTTATACTCAATAATTAGCATTTTTTATTTTGCTGTTATTGAGAAAAATAAAATGCTATTTGCAAATTTTGAAACTCCTCCTGGTTTTCCTATGCTTCCTGACCTGTGCCTCAATGACAAGTACCAAGAAAATCATTAATGTTAAATATTACTTATTAAAACAAAGATATATAAGTATCAAACTGCTTCTTTGCAAAAGCAAATGAATATGCAGAATAATACAACACATTCCTATGTATTGTTCTTCATTCTTTCTCCGTTTAGTTCATCCTAGCATCCCAGCCACTCTAGCAGGAAGTCCATTCTACCACTTTTGCAGCCAGTCAAACAGGAACTGGTGGAAGAGGGTCTGGTCCTTGCAGAGGACAAGGTGGTGATCATGGAAGATGAAGGTATAGTACAATTAACACAATCAAAGTTGATTAAATTAATTCCAACTGTTATTTGTTACTCTTTTCAGTTTATAGTCCATATAGTTAAGTTATAGAAATGTTTAACTTTTTATTTGTCTCCCAGCCCTGCCAGCAACTCTCATACCATCCTTTACCCAGCATCCATCTAAGGACATCACATGGAGCTCTCAACATGACACTTAATACAAAGAATATTAACATTCTCCATTCACCAGCACCTTAACTACTCCATTCACATCACCAGCTATCATTAAATAGCTATTGATTGTGTGACAAATGTTTCACTGAGTACCCCTCCCAGACAAATATAAATTAATTGTCCAATCTGTTCCTCCAACACTTCACACAACTGTGCCAAAGAATACAAATGTCCCCTCAGAAACCAGATTACCACAGCAACAACATTATTGGTATCACTTCAATTTTTTCAAATGTCTTCAATCATCACCTTTAAAGAAACTGTCATAATAGGATCTCAATAAAGCATGCTATTATCAAGCTGCCACAATATATGGGGCTCCGACAAAGATGGTGGTGTGAAGTGACAGCTCTGCCAGAACTCTCTACAAAAATCCTGATATCTGTGATTTAAATTAATTATCGGAACTTTCAAAGTTTTATTCATTAATACTAAGTCAAAACATTCCAGTGATACCAACATTGATCTATTTTATGCTGTTTTGACCTGTTTTCCAATGTTTTAAAAAAGAAAATAGAAAAACGTTTCTTGGTTATGGCGCCGCTTGTTGGAAAGATGACTGATTATACATAGCATTCAACAACTATAAAACCAGCAGCTTCAACCTCAAGTGAAAAAGGTAACCCAAGAAGAGATTTAGCAGACATTAAAAACATTTTAACCAACGTTGGAATGGATATTAAAGAAATTAGAATATTCATAAAAAAGATAGGAGAAGAAACAGCTGAAATCAGGGGCTGAGTTGAAGTGACAAAAGAGAGATTGAGCTCAGTGGAAGACTCTGTTTAATATGCTGAGGATTTGTTAGAGATTCATAAAAGACAAATTGTTTTTTTATTGGACAAAATAGAGGATTTAGAAAACAGGGGCCATAGGAACAACTTAAGAATCATGGGTCTGACAGGGGGAGTGGAAGGCAACGATATGGTCCCCTTTTTGGCAACAGTTCTTTTCAGAAATTTTTCCAAAGCAGTGGCAGTGGCTGCTAGAATTTGAGAGGGTACATTGCTCGCTAGTGCCCCACCCTTCTTATCGGAGCAGACCAAGACCAATAATTGTAAACTTGCTGTACTTTTCCATTAAAGAGGAAATGTTGAAATTGGCAAGAGAAAAGGGACAGTTACACTGGCAAGGAGATTGTATTCATCTTTTTCAGGACTTTGCCTTGGAAACAGTGAATAAACATAAGGAGTTTGAGGAGGTGTAAAATGTGTTACAAAAGAGAGGGTGGTCTGATTTTATGAAATATCCAGCTTCACTGGCTGTTTCATGTAATGGGAGACCTTACACTACTTATAATTCCCCAGAAAAGGTTTGGTAGCTTCTTAACAACAGTCAGAATTCTATGCACTTTGAATCCCAATGGCCATTCTCCCAGGAAGCTGACTTAGAATGTCCAGCTAGCACTTCTGCTGGTGATTGCACTCTGCCTCTGCATCTCCCTTCGGTTCCAGCTACTACTACTGCTTATGCTGAAACCTATAGAGCCTCACAGAAAGTGCAGCAAGTGAAACAAACTCCCACCTTGCATGCCAGATCACCCCAAGCAAACATTTCTGTGCCGTATGCAGAAGTTGTTAGATCCAAGCAACAGTACACATATACCAATCTGCATAAAGTCAAGCCCTTTCCTCCTCATTCTTCACAATGCTACTTACCCAGACAAGTCTCCAATCCAAAGAAATGGACCTGGAGCAGGAGCTGATAAAATAGACCTCCCTCTAGTGTGGGCTGTTCCTCAGATCCAGGATTAAATGAAATGGTGTAGAAAAACTCCATTGACCCTATGGTGCACTGATTGTCCTATGGCTTTAACTAAGGGTTAAAAGAGGCTGCAACTGAGAAGTCAGGCAAGATTTATCTGAATCAAATCACATGGATGTGGATGGACTGTGAATGGTCATGAGTTGCAAAAGAATCACTTCTCATATGGGCTTATTTAATTCATCAAAAACAGAGCTTAACACTTGTTATTGGCATTTACAACTACAGGGCTTGACAGAAGGAGGAACAGTCTGCAGGTACAACATGCCAATCCTAAAAGCTGCAGTCTGAGACAATTGTTTATGCATAGCTTAAACGTGTTTCAAAACTGCTGTTTTAATGTCTGATGCCTGACAGAATGAATCCTTCTTCTGCTATTGCTAGAGTTTTCCCTTTGTTTGTCGAGTAAAGCTGTTCGTGCCCATTTCATCCGTTTAACTCCTTTGATCTTTTCTACAACTCTGGACACCAATAAGCTCCCATAGGCCTTGTGTACTCCTCCTTACATAACAGGAGTGTTATCTGATTATCAGGCTTACCTTATATTTATGTATTCAATCTAGATTTCTGATAACTAAGGTATCGAATAATATTTAACTTGGGCATCAATGCATTGTTTTTAATCCCAACTAGAGTGTAGAATCTGCTGCTTAATTTGTCTTAAGAGGTTTGTCCCCATCTTATTTGAGATCATGCACACCTTTCACCTTCCAACATTTCTTCCTTTCTTCTCTAATTGTTTATCTTTGTTCCACCCTTTCCTCCACTCCCTTTTTCCCCAAGGCTCAGAATTTCAGAACTAGAAGAACAATGAGGATGAGCTTCATGGTTGAACAAAGGAGGAAAGAGGGCTCCAGTGACCTACATGACGCACCAACTCCCTGCAGCAGGTAAGTGGCCATTGCTACAAGGCAAGCCAATCTAATTTATGGGTGCTGTAGTAGATGTGTCTTCCATGAGTAAATGTACCACAAGGTACTGAGGGCAGAATCGCTTAATAGCTGGATTTATGAGCTGCTTAATATAGGTCACTGCAACTAGGCTACTGACTGCAGTGGGGCCACTCTTGCTTTGTCTTTATTCTGTTGGACGTCTAGTGAATGGTGAGCCTACCCTCTCCTTTTTGCGCCCCTTTCTTTTGACCACTTCCTCACTGCACTACTCGATACTATCATTACATCTTCACTGCTGCCATAACCTATTTTAAAGTTTGTGATCATGTATACTCTTATTGCTTATTATCAAATATTTTAGCAGAAATGCAGAAACATATTTTCTCCTTTGCTGTTGCTGGCAGAAGACCTGTCTAGTGGTGCTTAGTGTGCTCTTCTACTGATGCATTGGTATTGACCTGCGTATTAACACCTTGGTCTTAGGACCATTTGTTGTATTTTTAGAATCGTCTTTTGTTTTATTACCTGTTCTGCGTTTTTGTCACATGTGTTTGTTTTACCTGTTTGTTAATAGTTTACTGTTAGAATTGAATTCTTTTTTACCTTACATTCCATCACATCTATAGAATTTATGGAATTTATAACCACTATAGGTTGCAGTTCAGTTTCTTTCTTGGGAATTTCTCATTCACTGACTTACTATTAGCTGGTTTGTTTCATATTCTACATTTTAAAGCCCCCCCCCATTTTGTATGGTAATAAGTGTAGAATTGCTTTAAAATATGTCACGTAGTTACATCATTGCTTCATGGAATGCTAGAGGTCTTGGCTCCCCTATTCAAAGGAAGAAGGTGCTTAGTTATCTTCAAAAAGAGGGAATATATATCGTGCTACTTCAGGAAACACACCTTTTGCCAACTGAAGCAGCAAAGCTTAACAAGGGGTGGGTGGGACAAACTGAGTATAGCTGCCATAACACAAAAAAAAGGGAGGAACATCAATCCTAATTTGAAAGGGAGTCCCCTTTTCTAAAACAAATCATATTGTTGACCCTGAAGGGTGATTTCCAGTTTTGGTGGGATCTTTCAATGGTAGGAAAATAGTCATATGTAATGTATATGCCCCAAACAAAAAAACAAATGAGTTTCTTTGATGATTTGGCTATACATCTAAGCTTTTATAAGGATTCTGAGATTGTTTGTGGTGGGGATTTTAATGAAGTACTAGATCCCTTTTTAGACAGAAGTAATACTCTGGGACTTAATTATCTGAGAAGGGCCTTTACAAACCTTAGAACAGACTTAGGGCTTGTAGCTACATGGCAACTTTTACATCCTGATGAAAGAGACTACTCCTTCTATTCTAATCATCATTACTAATATAGCAGGCTTGACTATGTATTTGTTTCAAATGGCCTGATTACATGCTTATCATCTGCAGATATTAAGAATGGTATAATTTCTGACCATGGACTGGTCAGATTTCATCTAACTGTTGAAAAGGATGGCAGTAGGAATAGGACAGGGAGGTTTAATACTTCACTTATTCAAGACAGGGTCTTTAAGAATTTTCTCAGGCAAGCAGTTGCTGAATACTTCAAAATTAATGATGATGGGCAAACCTCATATGCCCCCCTCTGGGATGCATTTAAGGCTTTCCATTGAGGGAAAATTATCTTCTTTGCAACACATAAGAAGAAAAATTAATTGAAGGAGCTTTCACTTAAAGTAAAGAAACTTAAAAAAATTGAGTTAGAATACAAACAAGGATAAGAAAAGAACCCCACTAAATTATATGAGATAATGACACTTAAGATGGGCATTAATAAATTATACTCAGCAAAGGCTGAAATTGCCCTAGCAATGACCAAACAAAGATGTTAAGATGCAGGGAAAAAATATGGCAAACTCTTAGCTTTTTGGCTAAAGAAAAGGCTTAATCAGAATATCATTGCCGAGATAAAGGATAGGTTAAATCAGGTTATGGTCTGAAATAGGGATATCAGTGCAGTGTTCGAGCAGTTCTATAGGGGCCTTTGCTCTAGCAAGGCATTAAATGACAATCTGGTTATGCAGGCATTTTTAAAATCATTACACCTGCCATCTTTGAATAATACTGAAAGTATGCTTCTAAGTAGACCCATTTCTGTGGAAGAAATTACTAAAATAATCCAGGACCTTCCTCATAACAAAACATGTGAAAAAGAAGAAGTAAGAGTAACTCCAGACAAGTTTAAATAATGCTTCTATAGCATTTTATTTTTGCCAAATATACACAGCCAGGAACCCCTGTGCTTCAGCATACTAGCCTTCAAGGGGGTTCTAATAACAAAACACCTGGCACAGATGGGCTACCTGGTGACCTATATAAAACATTGGGCCCTCTTGCCCCCAAATACCTGCATAAGATGTCTGTTGAAGCCTTTACTGAAAAGGCACTGCCAAGTTCCATAAATGGAGCATACATAACTCTGATTCTTAAAAAAGACAAAGATCCTCAGTCACATGAAAGCTACAGGCCTATCTCCCTGCTAAATGTAGACTATAACATTCTGGCTATGGTCTTATCGCTAAGACTAAGAGATTTAGTCTCTAAACTAGATGGAAGAGAGGTGGTGGGCTTTGTCATCCTTATTGATGTGATCCATACTGCCCAAACAACTAAATATGCATTAACTGTCCTTGCAATTGATTTTTTAAAGCCTTTGACATTCTTGAATGGCAATACCTGTTTAAAATGCTTTTGTAGTACAATATAGGGAGCTATTTCAATGAATGGATTCAACATTTATACACAGTAATCCCTCCTCTTTAGTAACCACAAACAGCTTAATCTCTCCCTTTTTCAACCTTGGCAGGGGCACCAGGTAAGGGTGTTCTTTATCTCATTACCTTTTTATTTTGAACTTAGAACCACTCATCAGGGCAACTCATTTGGAATCACAAATAAAGGGCCTCAAGACAGGAAAGATTACCAATAAAACATTTGCTTATGCAGATGATTTATTGAGTACAATAGCACAACCTAGAGAATCAATCAAAGCACTTAAATGGACTCTCAGGGCTAGTGGTAAACTGATCAAAGACTCAAGCTATGCAAAGTTATACTGAGGGAAATACAACAAATCAGGCATGATCTCATAGAAACTTGTTGCTAGAAAAAAGCAGTAATTAAGTATCTAGGCCTTAAAATTCCTCCAAATATCTGTTCATTAGTGGATTGTAATCTAGACCCCTTACTGAAGGAAATAGATTCAAATTTAGAAAGATGGCAGAACTGAATATGTCCTTCTGAAGGAAAATTAATTTGATTAGGATGATGGTGTCCCCCTAAGCTTTTTGATCTTTTTCAAAGCATTTGAATGACTTTCAAGAAATCCAAATTTGGATCGCTAACAGGTATTATCAAGAAATTTTTATGAGGTACTAAGCCGCTATGGATGGCGCTCTCAAAACTCAGAGCCCCCTGGTCATTAGGAGATTTTGGATTCCTGTGGCATGAAAATTATCAAACAGCCTTTCTTTCTAAGCAGGCTGTGCTCTATATGTGCTCTACTTGTAGTGGGGAAACTGTCTTATGGTTAGAAGTGGAACGGAAACTATTAAACCCAAATAAGCCATCTGATTTCTTATTTAAACCACTATTGAAGTCTTAGAGGACCAACCCATGTATTACTGGTTCCCTGAGAGTTATTAAAATATTGCAGGTTAAACTAAATATCATGCAACCACCAACTCGCCCAGAGGCACTTTGGGATACTACTTACATGTTAGGTAATGGGAATGCTATACACAACTCAGAATGGAACAAATTAGGTATTACTAATGTTGGTGATTTGATGGATCCAATTACTGCCATCCTTATGTCCTTTGAGGATCTCAGAAAAAAAAATTTGTCTAAATAGGCATCACTTTGTAACCTATCTGTAGATTAGGAAGGTTTTATTGGATTCAGTTCTAGGCTCTACCCCAGAGTTACCTCCCATGGATCAAGAATGATCCACAGTGTTAAGATTAGCCAATCTTAGGAGACAGGTCTCATGGTTATATAAGTGCTTAGCAAATAACAATGAGTGTAGTACAAAATCTGAGTCACTCAGGCACAAATGGGAAATAAATTAGGTATCTCAATATCTGCAGATGATTGGATGACCTCATGGACAAACGCATACTATTCATGCAGAGATGATTAGGGAAGAACTTTACAGTTTAACATTTTACACATGCATTAATACTCTTCTGCCAGGTTAGAAGGGATGAATTATTGTACTGAAGGCATTTGTTGGAGGTATGGTGCGCTACATGCAGATCTTCTGCACATGCTTTGGGATTGCTCCTGTATTGCCAAGATCTGGGAAACGGTACTTGAGGTTTATAAAAAGGTAACTGGAACCAATATTTTTTTTTCACCACTGAACTTCATACTAGGCCTCTTCTCACAGCTTAGTAATTTACCTAAATTTAAAGCTTACTGTGTCCTGGCTGCTGCTTTAGCTTTAAAATGATTAATCCTTCTAAATGGAAGGATCCAAATACACCAACTGCTGCAGAATGGTTTAGGTCAACAATGAAATAATTTGTTATTTACTAGCTGACACGACAGAAGTATGCAATAAAATATGGAATCATTTTTTTAGTATGAATCTTTGAGCTGAAAACGTAATACTTACTTCTTACTTTCCATGTAGGATGTAGGATACAGAATTGCTACTGGTATCTCATTGTTTATCCTTTTATGTTCTTTGATTTTAGAATTTAATGGATTTGAATTTTATTTCATCTCTTATGTAATTACTCATGATGCAGTTTGTATGTTTGCAGTTTCTCTATGTTAAATCAATAAAATAATTAATTGCAAAAAAAAAGCTGCTTCAATATATGATTCCTACTGTTGCCTAAACTGTTTACTAAGCATTGACTGATTGAACATGTTTATATAGCCATGTTATAGATTATTTGTGGGCATAGAATTTAAAAGATACTGTATGTATACTATGTTATTTTTTAGTTCATTTTTGGTAACTGGGTAAGGCCCACTAAGCAGAAGTGCCTGTTTTCAGGGGTAACCTAGAAGCACTGGTGGGGTTAAGTGACTTGCTCAGAGTCACATAGTATATACATGGAGGTTGTGTGAATCAAACTCAGGTCAGCTGAATGTACCAACCTTATTCACAGCTCATTAATCTAACCTCTAGGCTATACTGCCAGATCAAGTAGATATACTAAATCATTGACAAATAAGTGATTTGTAAATGGCATTACAAAAGAATCTTACTTGGTACTTCAGCAAAGATTCTCTTTAAAAATCTCACAGTAAGATATGATAATAAAATATTATTAGGCTGACAGTCTGTTACTGGTACTGTTGCATCAGCTGTTTAGTAAGTATTAATTTAAATGAGTGTATAGAAATGTCATTGCTTATGTATGGTACTAGTTTTCTAGGCATAGATATACCATAGTATGCAACATTATTGAAAATAAATGAATTGTCAATGATATTATAACAGAATCTGAGATGTCACTGAAGTTCATCTTTATCAATTTTTGTATTGCAGATGATGATGCAAACATTGAGGGTTAGACAGGTGTACTGGCCTAATCTTTCGATTTACAATGCAGAGGTTAGTATCTCTGCAGATTCCTGTGTAGATAAACCTCACCTTTTAGAATTTGCTTGTTACCCCCAGGAAAATTGGTGGATGACCTCTCGGGGGGCCTATTTCTGATTGTGTACATTATGGGCCCTCTGGGCCCATAGCTCAGCCTAGGAATGCCTGATTTACAATTCCAAGATGTCATTGTCTACATTGATTACCATGCCAAGTTGGATGGAACAACTTAGAAAATCCAAAATAGCCACCAAAATCCAATATGACCACCATATTGATGGTAAATACTTGATTCGCTAATAATTTCCAAATCCCTAGCTTCCAAGATACTGATTATCAATGATTCATGAACATCTCTATATTGAACATTTATTCATGAACATTTATGACATCTATATATTGCTTTGATGCTCCCTGTTAGACACAGGACCAAATATACTCATTAATACTACATAAACAATTGAATTCACGAGGCAATTTACTGATAAAATAGTTTGAAGTATGTACAGTAATGCTTAAAATCTAAGTGTTATATGTGCTGATTTGTTGTTTAGAATTAGGTCATTTTATCAATGATTTGACGCAACACTATGAATATTTTTGTCAACAGTGCACCTTGGTCAATAGTACACATTGGTTGTAATATCCAGTTTTGAAGTGATTATATTGGAGTCCACTCTGGATCTGAACTGTCACATTCACTCCCAAATTTTGAAGATTCATCCACAGAAGTTTGCTGTAGAAGATCCCTGCCTTCTTATTGTGATGTCCCTTGGATCCAGATAACTGTTTATTTGGCTTCAAGGCAGTGAAATAAACATTTTTATTTCAATGAACAAAACTCTTACACTACTTCTACCTATCTATCTATCTATCTATCTATCTATCTATCTATCTATCTATCTATCTATCTATCTACTATCTACCTACCTAACCTATATTATCTAAGTATATTAAGTGGACCGGGGTCTTACACCCCATACCACTGCCCTTTATCTGCCTCCAGTTTGCCCACTCCAATTCTTAATATTTTTCTTAACATTATAGTGTAAAATAATAGGACACTGGGATGCCCACTCCCAGTACTGCTTCTTTAATCCCTCTGCTCCCCAGGTCACCACTCTTCACACAAAATAGGTGGCAGTATCAGGGTGCCCACCCCTGGTGCCACCTAAGATCATCCTTACTTTGTGGTGCCAAATCCTTGGTGTCAGCTTCCCTATAAACTAAAGAAAACCATCCCTCATTGATCCTTTTCCTTTTGAGAGTTAAACTTGTAAAAAAAGAAAACAGTCCCTCACCGATTATTACCCACACACACACACACACACTCCGATGGGGTTTAAACTTTTACTCATTGTCATTTTGTAAAATTTTTACATCAGATTTTCAACATGACATTTTTGGGACCCCACCTCATAAACAATGGAGGTGAATACATTCAAATTCATCCAAAAAGGTGATTTTGTGGTCACTGTGCAACATCACCATTTGGGCAGGATTGGACAACTTTCACCTACTGGGTTCATGAGGTGAGGTCATAAGAAGCCTAAGTTGAAGCTTTGGTGGAAAAATATGGTTAAATGACCATGTTATAAATGAACATTGAAACTATTTCAATGTTTACTCATGTTTGCTAGTTTTTAATATTTTTCCACCAATTTTTCAAAATGGTCTTTTTGGGACACCACCTCATGAACAATGCAAATGACATGTCATCAGTCTGGGCTGAAAGGGGATTTTTTTAGTGGCTCTGAAAAGTCATGCTTTAGCCAGAATAAAAAGAAAAATTACCTACCTTGTTCATGAGGTGGGGTCATAGGAAGATTAAGTTGAAAATTTGATGTAAAAATATAGTAAAATGCCAAGTTATTAGTGAGTGTTGAAATATTTTAATGTTCATTCATAAGTTTGCTAATTTTCAATATTTGTACTTCAAACTTTCAGCATAGTAATTTTTGTTCATATCACCTGACAAACATAACAGGTGTCTTATTTAAATCCTGGGAAAGACATGTTTTAACACCTGTGGTGCAAAAAGATGTTTCAGCCTATATACTATAAATGCCAAATGCCATGTTTATAAAGGGAAGTCATAAAATAACTATATTGAAAACTCTGGGTCAAAATTAAAAAAAATATTATTTAGAAATATTGTATGTAGTGCCAACCTTTATACCAGTAGGTAGTATTTTGTAATCCTGTGTCAGTGAACTGAGTTTTGAGGGCATGTTCTGTGAGTCAGCTGGATAGGGTGAGGATGGGGGAACATCACTGTTATGCAACACTGCCCCACAGCCAGAGAAGAAAATGTGCAGGATTGCCCACAGGTACTATAAAGTGAAGAGGACTCTTCTATTAGCATAGGGCCCTACAACTGTGCAACTGTGGGTTGTAGAGGGCTCTGTGCATTGACTGTTAGATGGATTCTTTGTTCTTGGTGTCTGTATCTGCAGCAACATGGAAGTGAAAGGACCCAGAGGGCCTGGAGCTTCCATAGCGCACAAAATAGTCTGATGAATTCTTGGCATCTGTCGCTGTACAGACATGCAGTGCCCACAGAGTTCTTTATTTTGAAAATGTGTAAAAGCATAACAATTTATTACATTCAATAGTCAGAGTTAACATCACTTAAAAATGTGTTTTTTTTAAAGATTCATATATACAACCACACAAAAACATCTTTAGACACTGCAGCAGTTAATTTTGTCAGAGATATCATATCCTATAAAATCTTATTATCAGTTTTACCTGCTATAATTATACACCTTTTATTGCCTCAAAACATTTGACTACCACATACATTTTCTTAATTTAATCTGTTTTCAATAATTTTATTATTATGTCTGTATCCAGCTGTGTTGTATACTCTGGTAATAATGGGACCAACCAGCAGTTTCTTTCTATAGTCCATCTCTCACACTCAAAGATGGTATGAATTAGAGGAATAGCTACAATTGCACTGTCCCATACCCTTGTGACCTAAATATTTATCTAAATTGAAGTACATATTACCAAGGCAAGACAACCTTACTGCACTTAATGTGTATCTGTGTCAAGCATTCTCACATTTAATCAGATAGACTTAAGCACCCCATTCCTCTTTTAGCCCAGAGTAAATTCTTCCAGTATCTATTTCATTGATCTTACCCCTATCTAATTGCACAGCATTGTCTTGTAGCCTAATCATGGCTTCTCTAACAAATAAATTAGTCTTGTTGGCATTTATAATTTAAAGTAAATCTATAAGGCCAACACTTTCCATTATATTATTCAGTCTGGTAAACCAATTCTCTATTTTTTTTTACCTATTTTCATAAACATTAATGTTTCGAGCCATCACATATTTGGTAAATGCTCATTCTCCATTGCCTTTATTATTTTCTATAAAGTAATAGCTCTAGTTTGTATTCTTACATTAATCAGTAACATTCCTGCCTCTAATCTTAGAAAGCTAGTTGGACAATCTCTCAGTAAATGTCATCAATTTCAAATAAATGTATTCTGTATTATTTCAGTATTCTGCATAGTAGGTCTGGTTAAGCCCAGACACCAAATTTCACTTCCATACAACATTTGCCCTATTGTTTTTGCTTCAAAGGTTTTCTTCATTGCCTTATATGAATTAATAGCAAACTTATTTGCAAATGAAGATATGGCATTATTAGCCCTTTGTGCATTGCTCTTTAGGTCAGAGATTTGTTGGATCCATGAAATCCTTGAGTCAAAGATTATACCTAGGTACTTATACTCCTTAATAACCTGGATTTTTTTTTCCTAGAATGGACCATTCTTTTCCTACCTTATATTTATTATTTCTACCAAATGTCATAATTTTAGACTTCTCAATATTTATTGTTAGATCTGGTGTTACTAGAGAGTTCATAATATTAGATAACACCGTTCTTAATCCCAAAGGAGTGCTAGGTACAACAATTGCATCATCTGCATACATTTGTAACTGAATTTTCTCATTCATTAGTGTTGGGGGAAGTGGCAATGCTTTCTATGTTCTTTACTAATGTCTCAATATATAAACTGAACAAAAGAAGGGCCAACAGACACCCCTGATTAACACCATTTTTAATATTAAATTCTCTTGTTAAAGCCCCGTCTGTTGTGTATCTAACCACTGCATATGTATCAGCATGAAGAAGTTTTAATATTGCTAATAAATGAACATCAATATTCAGTTCTTCCAGAGTTTCCCATAATTTGATTCTATTTACTGAATCAAGGACTGCTCTAATATCAATAAATCCAACATATAATGAACCTGAATTATCCATTACATACTTATCCAATAACTAATTCAGTGTGAAAATTAAGTGCAGAGTACTATGGTGTTTTTTAAAGCCTCACTGGACTAAACCTTTTTTCTCTACCCAAGCTACTAGCTTCTCCAAAATTAGTCTTGTGAAGATTTTTTTGCACAACTGGAAGTAATGTAATTGGTCTGTATCAACTTGGTTCTTGCTTGTCTCCTTTTTAAATATAAGGACAATAATTAATCTATTGCAATAAGTGGGAAGTATTAAATGAGTACCTTTAAATGTTAAGATAAAGGCCAGAATATTTGACCAAAAATCTGGGTTATGGAGGAATGCCTCCACTGAAATCCCATCTATGCCAGGAACATTATTCCTTTTTTTGTGCTAAAATTACTTGTTTCACTTCTGTTTAGGTGGAAGTGAACACACCTTGTTCTGTCATTTGACTAGGCACTAAGGTCTCTGACTTAATATCTTTACCTTTTTCTTTATCTCTATTATATATTGCATCAAAATAATTGACCCATCTGTTTTCAGTAATCAATTCTAATGTATTATAACAAATGTTATTTTCATTATGTTCATATGCTACCAATGCCCAAAACTTTTTGGAATCTTTTTTTACAATACTTTCCTATAATTTTTCCCATAATGTATCTTTATAGGCCTTTTTCTTAGCAAGTATTAGGCTTCTATACTCTTTTTAAGAGTCATTAATGTTGTAAAAACTGTACCAGTTGGATTCTTCACCCTCATGTTGGCTACTTTTTGATCTCTTTCCTTAGGTTATGGCAGTCCCCATCAAACTATGGATTGTCTAGACCTATATTATTCATCTTATTTTTTGATCTTTTTTATCCCCTAATTGTTTCTCAAATATGTTCATAAGTCAGTCAAACATATTCACTATGTTTTTAGGGACCCTATTATCTTGGGATATCAGATTATCTACTGCAGTACATATGTTTTCACTATTTATTATATTATCTACAATCCCCTTATTGTATTCATTCCACTGAATCTTTTTCCATATTTTATGGACATATTTTGGTTGGATTCCCACTATCTTCCCATGTTTCTGTTTTGAATATTAAAATCAGACTTCCATGTACATTCAATCAGATAATAGTCACTGTCCTATGCTTTATGCACCATAAACTGCTCAATAAGCTGGTATTCACTGGCAGATATGACAAACAGATCTAAAACCCCTCCACCTCTTACAATAGGGAACATGATTTGATCTTGCCAGTCCCTTTCGTGTGATCATTTAAGACTCTCAACTCAATCTTTCCAAAATATTTAAGTAACTTTTTACCATTTTTTGTAAGAGTCTTATCTTTGGATTGCCTTATAGGAATATTCAGAGTATCATCAATACCCCAGTCTACTGACAGTTCCTCCAAACCATTACCTATATGCACATTGAAGTCCCCGGCCATAATGACCATAGCAATAGGGAATCTAGCATTAACCGATGCAAATGCATTACTTATAACCTGAATTACACTCTGATATTTCCTATCATTTAGTCCAGAGGGGATGTAAATATTAATCAATGTTCATACTTTAATGTCAATGGCTATTAACAAGTACATAAAACATTAATTATACATGCTTGTTTCCAAAATTTTCCAGTCTAGCCTAGTACTGATAAAAACTGCCAATCCCCCTTTTAATCTTCCTGATTTACATACTCTATGTGCAGGTATAATCCAAGAGTTATATCCATCAATTGTTATTTCTCCCCCTTTGCCTATCCACATTTCTTGCAAATATATAATAGCATGATTTTTAAGCCAATCCAAACAGTCCGTATCCAGAAGTTTTGTTTTCAGACCTGCAATATTCCAACTAATAACTGTAATATGATTTCTATTCTTTGATGCTACATTTTCACACCATCAGTTTGATTCATCCGATAAATTTATTGTGCTATTTGTGTCACTGCAGCTTACTAGTGAAATGTTGTCAGAAGTATCCAGCTGTGACTCACTTATACGCTCTACTTCTAGCACCTTACTGTTATTTATTTGAGTCCCTGAGTTCTTCCTCTCCTTGCTAACTTCTCAGTTTTCTCACCCTCCAATTTATGTGTCATTTCAACCAGCTTCATATAGGCTGCAATACGTGGTTGTTTTGCTGTCACAATTCCTGATTTGTCTTTAATATCATAATTTCCCATTTTTTCTCCTTTCTTCACAGTTTATGGTGGAATCTAATATTATTTCCACATCGAGGAATTTTTCTTTATCTTCCAAAAGGCATTTTCTTTTGTCCAGGTTTTTCACAACCACACATATCCGTCCCTTATATGGGCTAACCTTATAACTGACTTTAAATCTTGCCATGCATTCTTGTTTCCCATTAGTCCTTTTAATAGATTATATGTAGCCAGTTTTAATAAATAGGAATTCTCAGTTTTTGATTTAGGTACTCCCCAATATAAATGATAGGTAGGATTTCTCCCATGACAACAAGTTTATCATTTTTTTCTTCAAGCGAGTCTATTTCTTTTTCTACTCTCCTACCCTCTTTTTTTGATTTGCCATCTCTTACTTTATTAAATGTAACTTTTTTATTAGTACTTATTTTATCCTCTACATTATTATTATTTGTTTCCAAGTGTTGGTTGACCTGTTGCCCTTAGAGGACTTTGCTTTTTCCTCATTGACCAGGCCAGGTTTTGTCATTGGCCTTTTTTCAGTTTTGTGTCTGCTTTAATTAAGTTTCTTCTTTGATTAAGTTCAGTAATTAGTTGGTCTATTTCCCTTAGCTCCTTATCTGCCACTTTTTCAGTAATGTTTTTCAATGATTTTACTCCCTTGCTGGCACCCTTTTGGTTCTCATCTTTCCCTTCAGAGCTTCCAAAACTATGCATACCATTTTCACTTTGGTTATTCAACACACCTACTCTCCCGTTTTCTTCCTCTCCCTTTTCTTTCTCTTTCACTACCTCATCTGTTTCATCTTTATTTAAACAGTCATTACATATTTTCACTGCTTCAATTGCAGCAATTTTATCTGCATAAAATTCAATAAATGCTTTGAATAGGGCTACCAGTTCTAATGGCTGAGCATTTCCAAACTTTATTTCTTTCCAAATCTCAAGTACACTCACTGCCCCCTGAGTGCAAGTCATATCCTGGGCCTCATTTACATCAATTAATAATTCATTTCCAGTTACATCTTCCCTTCTGTTCTCCAGATTATGTCTACTCTATTTTCTATCATCTAGCTGTAATTGTATGATGTTTATTACCTCTGCATCCTTACCAGGAGGATCCAACGTGTCCTTGTTAATATAAGGGATCAGAAAAGATTCAAATTCATCAAAATATGACCCTTGTTCCATATCCCTTTCTTTTTTCTGTTTTTTTAAATTTATATCACCATTTCTCATATTTGGAGGGGGCTCAGGTGTAGTAGGGGGGTGTATAGAAGATTGAATCCCTACACTACAGCACTTAACTGGTGATGAAGTGCATGTAGGATTAAAATTCTCAATTATTTTTTTGTTACTCCTTAACTCTATTAAATGTTCTGCCTGTTGCAGAAAGTGGGTAATTTTAAAGGTATCCCCCTGTTGGTTAGTAACCCCTTTAGTCTTCTTAACTTTAGACATATAATTTTTTTTGCGTTTACTCTCTTTTGTGCCCTGACAGCTCAACATCTTACTTGTCTTTGTCGTTATATTACTTGACATGGCAATACTTGAATAAGTAGCACATTAACAAAAATAAGTCCCTTCCCTAAGGAGGTCTCACTTGCCTTGACTGGTGCTAGGGAAAAATGACTTCAGAGGTAAACCACAATAAAAAGATGTAAGTAACAAAAACAAAGCAGGTATACCAGAAATACAACCACAAAAATATCTCAAAGTGTCCTAGGGACAGCATCATCAAAGAAATATCTAGGAATATATGTTCAATAGTATATACACTCCTGTGTCTTCCTGAAGAGGTACTGGCACAGTAGTCCACACTAAACTTTTTTTTATTGTCTGACTCAAATTCTGCACTAGAGTCCCCAGAACAGGTCCAAGTAGCTCTCCGTCCTCTTATCCACAGACCAAATGAAGGCACAACAACTTTACTTCTTAATGACACTATTACAAAACAAATATAATCATTTTTAAGTATGTGAAGGGCAGTATAACAGCATATACAGCTATCTAATCACTATCTGATCACCCAAATTCCATGAAAATGCCCTAAAATGCACTGCTACTCATACAGCAATTAAACAAGTTTCCATTTTAAAACTAAAAAACTAGAAAAATGAAGACAAATATCTTACTTTTCCAGTGACAACCAGTAAAAATATGCAGAGTAGAATAGGATGGGGTGATGGTATCATCTAGTAGAAAAAACACCAGTGGAAAAAAATGCAGTGTAGCACAAACAACAGATCTTAGCTGCTTTATTGCTTCACCATGGGCTCCACGTGCAAAATGGTGATACAAAATGTAATAAAAATAACAAGCAGCTAAGCATTTTGACCGACTCTAAAAGATATTATGCTAAAAAGGCATAGCAGTTCTTAACAAAAACATCCAGCCTCTAGAGGAGATGTGCAAATAAATACATAGTTTAAATAAGTACAGCGGACAGGCAAGTGCATAAAGATGACACAATTCAAAATACTATTCACAGGTACTGAAAAAAAAAGCCAGGCGCTCTGAGCTCCTTCACTGCTGCAGGTGATCTGAAGATAAGGGTGGATGTATTTGCTAATATACACCGCTCCCCCTTATGTGACTAATTACGATCAATTAGGGTGCACCTCTAACTTAAGAATGATAGAAAATACTTAAAATACATAAAATTACATTGAATTCTATATTATACCCTGACTTTAATTTATTAAATCCTTGAAACAAGCCACCATACAAAAAACAGCATATCTCTTTATCTTTTATCCATTTTTCCTGCTGCCTCAGTCTCCCTCTTTGTTTTAAAACTACCACATTAACATAAAGTAAAAAGTGAACAAATAGAGAACAAAGGACAGAATAATCAAATAGTCAGGTAAAACCCCCTTTTTTGGAATTTTCCACATGAGTGCCACAGACTGTAGCTAATCAATTTCATCTGAGTCTGGTTCTAGATGCGGCTTCCTTGTTCAGTGGTCTCTGAGGGGTCTCTTTGTTTTTTCTTCACAAACACTCTTTCGCTCAGTCTCTATCCAGGTTAAACTCAGCTCAGCTGCTTCAGGTTCTGGACATTGAAGGTCTCCAGGCCACAGAAATGTGAACCTCACTGGTTGCCAGTTGCCCGTAAGTCCTCCAGACTATCATGGTGTTTGGCATTTGGCGTTTGGGATACACTTGGTGGGACACAAAGAAAGACACCAACAATCACACCAACTGGGGCTCACAATAAGATGGTCAGGAAAGAGGACACAGAAAAGTAATGCTAGCATACCTATTCTAAAATAAAATATATCATTGTCCTCCTGCTTCTCTTGGCTCCTCCACAGACTAAAGAAGCACTCTGCACTGAGTGAGTGCTCAGTTTCTCTCTCCTCTTCCATATGTGGATACAGTCTTCCTTTGGCTCAGGGCCAGAGGGACCGGCATATTTGTGTTTGTTCATGCAAATCTTAAAATGACCTGCTTGAATGAGGATATGATTCTACTATCACAAAAAGAAGCTTTGCAAAATAATTTTTATTCATCAGTTAGCATTTAGTTTCACACAATAAAGGTAGGGAGATGTGGTGTTAGGGTTTCAAACCTTATCTCCCCACCCACCAAGCAGCAAATGGACAGGTCCACACAAGCAACCACAGACAGCCATCATCAGGTAAGACAAACAACATACATCTGTTTCCAGATGAAACAAATGTAGTAGCACTGATGTGCAAGCTTCTTGGAATTATAGCTGCAGCTGCATAAACACACAGGACCAAAAGGGGCATGTGTTTATGCAGCCACACCTGTGTGTATATGTCATACAGTGTGCATGGGTACATGTGCTTAGCTTTGTGAGCGGGATCCTGCATGGTGAGAGGCCAGGCTGAATTGAACCTGCCATACTTGTAAGCCCCCAGTGTTAAACATTAGCAATCTTGGAAGTTTGGCAGCTACTCTAGTTGCAGTACAGCACATAATGAGTAGGTCATAGTGCACCATGATTCTAGCTTAGATTCCTTCAAGGCCTATTTCTGTAATATTGTTACAAAAATTTTACAGGAATGAGAGTCGGGTTGCTGCTGTGTGCTACTAATGAAATGAACACAGGAGTTAGTTACTCAGCTATGATCAATAGCCATCTCCAGCTACATTGCATGTATTGATGTCTACTAGCCACTTTGTAACTCAGGCTTTTATATTGTTTAATCTTGAACATGGCTCCAGTAATAAAGAGCCATAGTTGTTACTCAGATCCCTTATGTAGCTTATGTTACAAGTTACAAGTCACACTTGAATACACTGATGCCTACACAGCTGCTTTATAATCTTGATATTATAATGTTCAGCTGTAAAGAGCCATAACTGCTACTTGGATCCTTATTATGAAAATTATTATGTTTAGTGACATAAAATAACGTGAGCTGAATTGTGCTTGCTGGCCATAGGCATCTCAGATGTAATCAGCTACTCCAGCAACAACTAGTAAGCTCTGATAGTCAATATCTATATGCATTATAGTTTGTGAGCTATGACTACAAGTCTGATTTTAAAATGTAGCGAATCCTGTTAGATTCCACCACTCACCAGTGCTCTGTATCTCTTTAAATATTTGTTACCGAGGGTGTCATTATCTTGAGCCTTACCTGTTTGAAAACTCTTACCTGTTTGAAAACATTTAGCTCTTTTACTCCTTTCAGCATTGGGATTGGTTACTCTATCATTAAAAGGTTTACTGAATACAAGAGGCTATATGATTTGAGTTTTTTCAATTCTGTATTCGCCTTTGTTTGCTCACTGTTATCTGGATCAGAAATCTTATAAAATGCATGACATGTATTGTTGATCCATATGAATACATGGACACTATCAAGGTAAGCAAGCAAGTAAGTAAGTAAAAATTTATTTATGCGGCACCCAAATTCAGAGGCACTGGGCACCTTACAGAAAAATAAATAGGGCAAGCAGACAGCATAGAAATAAACAATTACATAATAAATTAATATATAAGAATCATTATAACATCAGCTAAAATCCTCAGTGAATGCTTTTTTTAAAAAGGTATAGTAAGTCTTCAAGCACCCTTTAAATACCTCCACCAATGGGGCCTCCCTCAAAGATATTGCAAGCAAGTTCCAGTGGGCTGGTCTGGCCACATCAAAAGCATGATCACCTGAGGTTTTCAGCCTGGCCCTCAGAACTGCTAGGAGGCCCCTGGTGGAGGAAGGGAAGGAGTGTACTGCAATTGCACATGTAAGGAGGTCAGACAGGTAGCCAAAACCCAAGCCATATAGGGTCTTATAGGTGAGCAAACCCACCTTGAAGATGATCCTCTACCTGATCAGCAGCCACTGCACACCTCTCAGGACCAAGGCCACAAGATAGGATCTTGACAGGCCTGTCAGCAGCCTTGCTGCTGCATTCTGCACCAGCTTCAGGTTCCATCTACTGACCCCGAAGTATAGAGCATTACAGTTGTTCAACCTGGATGTAACAAAGGCAAGCACCAGTGATGGCGGGTCCTCAGGTGGAATCAAAGGTTTCATCTGGGTGACATTCCTTAAGTGGTAGAAGCTACTTTGGGTAACAGATGACACCTGAGCATCAAGTGTCAGTTTGTTGTCCAGGATGACACCCAGATTTTTCACTTTGGGGGATGTCATTAATGGGGCAGATCCCAGGACCAATTCTGTTACCATCCCAGAGACACTCCCATCACACCTGTGACCAGGCTTAACCACCAACACCTCCGTCTTGTTGGGAATCAGTCTCAATCATCAAGAGGGCATCCAATCCTGGATTCAAGTCCAGCACTTGTTCAACACTTCAATGGTGCCATTTGTTCTGGGTACAAATTACATATACACTTGAGTGTCATCTGCATAGCAGTGAACACCCAAACTGCAATGTCTAATGAGCTCACCAAGTGGCAGCATGTACACTGTGAACAACATCGGTGACAGGATCAAGCCCTAAGAGACTCCACACAACAGTGGCTTCAGGGTGGAGGAGGAGGAAAAGTTCCCCATCACCACCCGTTGCCTCCTGTCTGAGAGGTAGGACTCTAACCAGTGGATGATGGTTCCAGTGAGTTCACAATACTCTCTAAGGTGATTCAATAGCATGATGTGGTCTACAGTGTCAAATGCTGATGAGAAATTGAGGAAAATGAAAATTGATCACTCCCCTCTATCTCTTGCCCTGAGGAGGTCATTTTGTACACAAACTAACGTCTTTTCTGGGTTGTGCCTGACTCTAAATCCAGACTGGAATGGCTCATAGATGCCAAAGGTCATGAAGTGTAGCTCGAGCTGCAGTGTCAATGTTTTATTCACAACTTTCCCTAAAAATGGGAGCTTGGAGACAGGTTTATAATTCACCAGGACAACTGGGTTGAGCGATTGTGTCTTAAGAAGCGGCTTCACCAATGCCTCCTTCAATGTGTTGGGGAAAGAGCCCCTCTAAGACTGAACACCAGACTATCCCAGTGAATACTGGAACAATGGCCTTGGCACATCCCACTAAGCGATGATTGGGCCAGGATCCAATTCACAACAGGTGGGCTGCAACTTCAAAATCACCTTTAAAACCTCAACCACCTCCACTAGCTGAAACTCCCCCAGGTAATAGGAATGCTCCTGTCTCAACTAGAACCACCACTGCAGGGTTTATCTGACCCCACTAGGGATTTTCCAGCCCAAATAGAGAATACCATGTCAGAGAAGAACAGAGCAAACCCCCTTATACCATGGAGTTGAAAAAACTCTTTTCAGCTGTAGACAGACTGGGTGAAGTATTCTGTCCTCATTCCGAAAGAGTTGAGTAGGTCTGTTCTTCCCAGCAGCAATCTACCTGGACAGGAACTCTGCCTTCTTATGGTTGATTGCCCTTTGATAATCATTATAATGATTTCTCAAAGCTAGTCTATCATCCATGTACTGGGACCTCAGCCAGCAATGTTCCAACTTCTGACTCTTGAACTTCATCTCCCTGAGAGCCCCATCAAATCATGGGTGTCTCAAGTGGGAGGATCTGGGTCATATATGGACTGGTGCCATGGCATTGAGTGCCTTGGAGACAGCCCCATTATAGGCCACCACCGCCTCACTCATACCAATTGCAGATGTAGCACTCACTCCAGAAAAATCCACCACCGCCAAAAGTCCCTCTGGGAATAATACCCTTAAAGAAAAGTTGCTGATCCTATCTACAGGGGAGGAACTATTGAGGGGGCCCAATGAGAACTATCAACTGTTGTTTCATAGAATACTGAAGAGTTTTCTAAGTTTGTCAAATATTCATGTGTGGAATTTTTTTGACATTGTTATACTGTTTACATGTAGATCCTTAACCCTGAAAAAGCCCATAAAGGGTGAAATACTGGGCTCTACATTGGGGATCTTCATTGGATAGATTTATGAATTACACAATATCAAGAGTTCATGGTGTGACTGTTTTTTGATTCTTTTCTGTTGATGGAGCTTTTGCCTCACCAGCCCCTGAACTACACACAACTGGGAAATATATAGAAGGGAAACTACCCAGAACTGCCTTGCCTTGGATGCAGAAGTGTAGTCCCCATGGGAGCCTGTGCCTCTGCAGACAGAGGTACTCATGC
This sequence comes from Neoceratodus forsteri, assembly GCA_016271365.2. NCBI lineage: Eukaryota > Metazoa > Chordata > Ceratodontiformes > Ceratodontidae > Neoceratodus > Neoceratodus forsteri. Next base: position 187,103,935 of record CM028132.1, on the reverse strand, counting down.
ACATTTGGGAACAAAACCTTAGTTATAGAAATATGTTAAATTATATTATTATTCTGCATTATTATACTTTTAATTATACTATTAAAGTATTATGGATAATTGGGGTGTAATACTAGACAACTGAATGGAAGAGAGAATTCAAACTGGCTACAACTGCCTGCATGTATTCCCTGTAAAAATAACCCTTCTTCAGTAACTTTTTAAAACCAGGTGAACCTAATCCACTACCTCAGCTGTGACCTCTCTAAAAGTGCAATATTAAGGGATCTTCTTGCATCTCAACTAGCTGTAAAATAAGAACTTCATTGATAACATTGCCTAGTAACCACATGTCTCAAAGACATCTCAACAAGAGTTTATTGAGTTCAGAAGAACAAAAGAAGTCCCCATCAAGATTGTCCCCCACAATAAGTGGCTCATTAGTTATTCACTGATGCAGTGCTAAGCTACATATCAAGCTTCTTTTTGAAGGTTTCAAAGTTTGTTGAATACACAAGTTCTTGTGGTAATAAGTTCCACTATTTAGATGCTCTTACACATAAAAAGTTGTTGCATTTGTTAGTGTTAGCCCAGTCAACCATTAGCTGCTGATTATGCAGTCTGCCAACAGTACATTATTTAGCGAATGAAAGTCTGCATTGTCACATTAGGTTAGGTGAGTTTAATAGTTTAAAGTAAGGAGAATTTTACCCCTGTGTCTTCTAAGATGCAGTGGGTGTAATCCAGTTGTATTCAATCTTGTGTTGTAATCTTTGGTTGCTAACCTAGGAATCATCTTAGAAACCCGTCTTTGAACCTGCTCTATACAGTTGATATTGCCATTAATGTATGGACTCCAAAATGAAGAACCATAATCCATATAGGGTCTAATATATGCCCTATATAAGGGAACCAGACAATGTTCAGATTTATTACCTGTTTGAGAATAACATTTGCTGTTCTTGCTACTTTGTTGCAGTAATAAGAAGAGGAGAGCTTTTTATTAATTAAGATACTTAAGTCCTGTTCACAAGCAGATGACTTAAGCAGAGAGTTGTTGAGGTAGTAATTACTATTCAGATTTATTTTGCCAAAATTAAGTACCGTACATTTCTCAACATTAAAAACTAAGGAATTGGAGTAGCCCAAAGTTCAATTGATCTTAGATCATTTTCAAGTAATGATACATTGGTTGGGCTATCAACTCTACCTCCTAGTTTAGTATCATCAGTGAACTTGGAGATATTATTACTTGAGCTAATTGCCATGTAACTAATAAAGATATTAAAAAGGGATGGCTTGAGCACAGAGCCCTGGGGTACACCACTTGTGACACAGCCAGTGTTGTACTTAACACTGTTAATTCTAACTACTTGGGTTCTGTTTAAAAGTCACTTAGACACCCAGGTAACTAGACAAGTAGATATGCCAAGAGTGTGTAGTTTGTTAATTAATAAGGAATGTGACCCTTTGTCCCTTTGTCGAATGCTCGACTGTAATCTAATAGAATAACATTGGTGGGAATATTTTCATCAAGACATCTACTTATGTTATTATAGAAGGATATTAAATTAGTTGTGCATGAATATCCTGGCCTGAACCCATGTTGGGAAATGTCTTGTATACCCAGCCATGAAAGTTCTTGTTCAAGAAGAGATTTATTAAATGCTCCCTTAGTTTCCCAATGATAGATTTTAAACTGATTGGGCAGTAATTCTGAATAATGAATATATGCCCTTTTTTGTGAATAGGTGTCACTATGGCACTTTGCCAGTCATCAGGGTTATCATTCTCTGCTAGAAATTTATTGAAAAGCATTGTAAGTGAGAGGGCCAAGGATTTAGATGTCTCTATCAGAAATCTTGAATGTATATCGTGAGGACCAGGACTTGTTGTTTTTTAAAGAGTGGACAGGACTTTAGTTACATCAGAAATGTCAAACTTGTGTAGAGTTGGGGCAATATTGTTATATGTTGTACAGCTGATGTTCTTTTAAGTAAAGATGGAACAGAAATAATTATTAAAGTGATTTGCTGTCACAAGATCTGTGTTTAGAGTTATACCATTGTCAGTTAATGGCCCAACCATTCTTGAGTTACCCTTCTTGCTGTTAATGAATGAGAAAATAGATTTTTGATTATTTTTGAGTGTGCTAGATTAAATTCAAGTTTTAATTTAGACTGTTTAATCATTTGTTTAAGTTTTGAGAGGGCTAGTTCATATCTAGACAGGTTAATAGGACTTTGATTTTTCCTAAGTTTCTTAAATAGTCGTTCTTTAATTTTAATTTGTTTGCATGTAGATTTGGATGGCCAAATGGGGATGTTGCCCTTTTTATTATATTTGGTTTTAGTGGGAACATATTGTTGTTCCAGATTATAAATTATTGTTTTCAACTTTTCTGCTGCCTTATTAATTGGCATATTTTTAAATGTTTCTTGAATGTTTCTTCCTAGTTTATTTTATTTAATGAGTGATCAATTTTTCTGAACTTAGCTTTATTATAATCTTTGTATGCTATATTGTTTAATGATCTTATTGATTTTGTAATAATACTAAACTGGATCGAGTTGTGGTCACTATTACTAATGGGGATGTTAATGCAGACATGTGTGATTTAGTTCTCAATGTTTGTAATGACCAGGTTGAGAATATTCCTCCCACTGGTAGGGTGACAGACTAATTGCTCAAGACCGGACTTAATGATTGATGCAATAAGTCATTTCTCTTGCTCAGTACTTGCATTAGGTGTTTCCCAGTTAATATTAGGTATATTAAAATCTCCCATGATTAGAATATCTCCCTTGTCTGCCATACTGGCATTATCTTCAATTACGTTGATGGTGTATTCTGACTTTGTTGAAGGTGGCCTATAGCAGGTGACAATTATAAGTTTGCAGTGTCCTTTGACTTGCGCAATAACCCAAACAGATTCAGTCTTAGTTAGGGTGGTAATCTCATGTGAGGGAATATCATCCCTTACACAGAGGCATACACCACCTCCAGTTTTACCTTCTCTGTTCTTGTAGTATAGGTTGAAATTTGGGATCTCCCTAATACATGCTGTGGAGGTGCCCCATGAAGTTTCTGTAACAGCGATAATACTTAGGTCTAGTAATATACATTTTGCTTCTAGTTCCAACATCTTTAAGTTATTAAGAGATCTCACATTCATTATTTTTATTTCCTACTTTAAGAGAATTGGGAGCATTCCCATTCTTCCCCTTGCTTCTTAGTTTAAATAGGTATTAATTACAGAATCAAATATTTTACCCAGAAGGGTGCTACCTCATATGCTGAGGTGTAGTCCGTCCCAGCAGAAGAGCAAATCCCTATCACAGAATTTCTCCCAATGTGTAATACACTGGATATTCTGTTTGAAGCACCACTTCCTATGCCATTCATTAGTGGATTTAATCTTGCAGGTAATATCCTTAGTGGCTCTGGGTCCCAACAGTATTTCCAAGAAACATGTGGTGCATCCTTTTTCCACTAGCAAGTTAATTCATGCAACATAATCTTGTCTGAGCTCTAAAAGATTTGTGCAGTTGATGTCATTGGTGCCTGCATGGATTATGACTAGTGGATTAGAATCTGCATTTGTCAATATATTATTGACCATTTCTGAAATGTTGAGAGACTTTTGCCCCTCTAAAACTGGAACTTGTCCTGTTTGCCTTATCAGGGTTGCAAATAGTTCTGTTGATATGTTAAATGATGGAGTCACCAACCACAAAAACTTGGTGTTTAGAAACAGGAGAGTTAGGGATAGCATCAGTTTCCATAGCTTCATTGGTTGGAGTGTGGGGGGGGGGACTCAGTAATAATGTGTTCAGGAATTCTTCACGCCCTGTCATCTAGTGTAGCATTTCTTAATGAAGCTGTTAAGTTTTCAACATTATTGTGGGCATGGGAGTCAGGCAGCTGACTACAGACTCTATGACCTGGTAAGGAGGGTGCTGAAGTACTTGCTCCAAGAATAAGGTGCAAGTTGGCAGAGGGCTGTGGATCATTTATGCTATATTAGCATTAGTCAAACAGACTCCTGTATCATCTGTAATTATAGCCTCAGTAACAGTATTTTCTAGCACGGTTAGAGGACTAAAGGAATTGTGCATTGTGCAACACAAATGTTCAGCTTTACAGCCCTATTCACATGCCCTGGGGCTCAATACAGTGGCCCAGTCAGAGATGGATTCAGTTACTTTGTCATCTTCCTCAGTCCTCCTTTTTTGTAAAATGGCTAGGCCCATATCTGGACCATCTGTAACCTCTGTACTAGTATCTGGTGAGCTGGATTTATCAGGAGAAACAGTGAACTCCTAGGCTAAAGTTGGATCCATACATATTGAGGACTGCCTACTTACAACTTTATACTGAGGCCTTGAATTCATCTGGGGGCTATGTAGTTCATTATAATGTCTAGCCATATCTGCTTGACTGGCTTCCAGAGATGACAGTCTGGCACAGGAGTCAATCTATTTTTACATTAACATATTTGCTGTACATTTGTCACATATAAACATTTGATTTGAGCTAGGAGATGTCTGAACAATCTGGTACATGCAACAGTTTGAGCCTCTAATACCTAGTTCACTATCAAGAGTCATGATGATGAAATTAACACTAGCAGACCTGCTGGTAAATGAGTCTGTAATGGAGACCTGCTCACATTCCATTTTAGATAAAGACAGGAACCTATAAGGCTATGTTAAGCACTAATATATATGTGACCTTAGTCAGCCTTAAACAATATCTGGTATTGCCCTAGCAGTAACTGATGTTATACAGTTTGTGGTAACTCACCAGCGGTTTACCAGTAGGTAGTGCTGAACAACAAACAGTGTAAAGGGGACTCCAAAGATGCTAAACATGCAAAACACATGCCCAGATGCAAGTGTCTTTGTGCATGACTTGCCCTGCTCACCGTAGGGCAGAGTTATATACACTGTCTGTGACCAGAAGTAAACACAAAGATCATGAGCCATGAAAGTGCAATAAAATTTGTTATTAAGGCTAAAAATCTAGAACAGAACCACTCGTGTGTGGCTCTGTACATTAAAAATGAGCGCCCAGTTACACAATATTGGAATATGCAGCTCCAAACTCAGTTGTAGTTCTCGAGTGAACTCTGAGAACTACAGCTCCTTTTCCTGTTTCCTGGTGGTCACAGGGCGCCAAACACTCATTTCAAATCAAGTGTAAAAGCAGAAGTGCACTCAAAAATGAATTAAGGACAGAGTATTGAAAGCCTCTGGAGAAAGAAAACACCTCTATCATCCAGAAATTTGTTTTCTACACTCACGCTCACCACAGGGCCATGTTATATTCACAGTCTGTGACCCAGAAGTAAACACAAAGGTCACATGCTGTGAAAGTACAATAAAACCTGTTATTAAGGTTAAAAATCCACAACAGAACCACTCATGTGTGGCTCTGTACTTTAAAAATGAGTTACAAGAGTTAAAGCTATAGTACTTTACACCAAGAAGTTATCTTCAAGAGAAAAAAAAGGGGGACTGACTTAGTCCTATATGTTTTTACTATGGGAAAATACATTTGTTTCTTGTAAGACTATTTTTAATACTGCCAGTATGAAACATACACAGTGTATAAAGAACATCTTCACCTGTTGACTAGATGAATTTGAAACATGCAACTTATGGAGAATATGAGTCATTTGATTATCTATTTTGCATCAAAAACCTAGAAGCTAAAATACCTGCATTTGATCTTACATGAAAGATGGTATTGTGACAAGTTCAAAGATATAATTTTTGTGTGTGCAATTTGGTGCTAAACAGAAACAAACCGTCTTAAAGAGTTTAAGCTAATCACTTGGGGAAAAAAAAGCATGACTGCAAAGTCCAGTAGGCACATAAAAAGAGAGAGAGCTCTTTGCAATGGAATTTCATGCTTTTAAGGACTTTTCTAAGAAGTTTTCTGGAGGAAACCTACTTAATTTCAGAGCTTATAACATGAACTACAAGCTCATTAAATGCTTTTTGAAAGACTTTGCTGAGAACTGAAGTTACAATCATTATAGACTTATCTCAAGAAATATTAGCCTCACAGACATGGGACACATTGCAAAAGACTGCTTGTAATGCATGGATCTTGAACGTGTTTGTATGGAGACTGTATCTTGTTGCATTTGAAAATTATAAAAAGAGAAAAATAATTTTGGACTGAAAGTTGAACAAGGTACCAGAGGGGCAGTCCAATGAGAGAGTGAAAAGCTACCCCTTACATCATTTGCAGGATCCAATCAAAGTTGCTAAAATTTACAGAAAATGTTGTCAGGGTGATACTCTGACCAGAGACGATAAACGTCAACTACTGGAAGAAACACCCAGTTCTTGCCCTAACAGCATGCTGAGAGGATCTGTGCCTGTGGAACTAACACTGTTGTTTGTCTTACTGTTTTAAAATTCCTGCCAAAGTCTAAACCAAGAACCAAACCTGCCTGGTGATGTCTGAATCAACTACGGACAAAGCCTTTAGAGCTGTGTTTGTACCAGAGATGATGAGATCAAGTGCTTGAGGTTTGAGCATGGAAAGAAACTAGAACTGCAACAGAGCCAGCCAGAAGGAAAACGAGCATCTCACAGCAGAAGTAAAGGAGGGTTCTCACCTACATCCTGAAGAAATCCAAAATTCTACAACTACTACTCTGAGTATCACTTTGAATATTTTATTTTCAGTGTAACTTAGGAAAGGTGGTAGGTTACATAGACGTGATTTGCTTTAAAATACTAATGTGGGTATATAAGAAAGCATGAATCTAAATAATGATGTAAACATTTTTGCCGAAGAAAAGGTATTTGGAATAAGTACAAAGAGAAGTTTTGAAACACTAATAAGACAAAGTTATGTAAAATCTTTATACAAGAACAATTTTACTGTTTGCAAAAGTTACCAAAACTGCAAGCTTTGTGCCTTTGGTTTTGTTTTGCTTTTTGTTTTGCTTGTTTTCTGAAACCATTGTTGCTTTTTATTTATGCTGCTTTTCACTATGTTTACAATGTTTTATTATCTATGCAAAAGTTATTAGTAATTAGTTGTATTGTACAGGGACAAATACAATCTATTTTTTATACAGTATATTACATGAGGGTGTGACAGAAAAGTTATTTGCCTTTATCTAGAACTGTATACAGTTGCTGGTAAAGTAAGATATGAACCAGTCTTACATTGTTTATATAGTTTTATGCATATTTTGTGACACAGGGCTGAAGGCTTAGCTAAGAGCCCATATTAAGAAATTGGTATTCCAGCCTATTGTTCAGACATACACTCTATGAGATACAGTACTTTACTAGATAGTATGATCTGCTACCGCATGGTTTTCTATATGTAGCTGCATAACTGAAAATGTGCTATGCCCTTGAACAATTTCTAGATCCACTGCTAAAATCATGATACTCACATTGCAAGAGTTCTTCCCTCTGTGTAATGACAGGCCCCACAGGGGCCTGACATTCTGGTGCCAGAAGCAGAGTTGTGTGAAATTGAAAAATTTCAGCCAGCAAAATATTTTGCATAATTCATGCATTATGCAAAATATTTTGCAGGACAAAATGAGAAATTTCACCCCCAGAGTGAGCAGAATTTTGTCTGCAAATTGACAAAATTTGCCACTCGTGGGCGAAACTTTGCACCTGAGGGTGAAATTTTTCACCTGTGAGTGAAATGTTGCCACCCGCAGGTGAAATAAAAGGGTTCCAAAGACCTCCCTGGTGTCTAGTGGTCTTCCCTGCCCCATCAGCCACTCACTGGCCCAAATTATTCTCCTTGGTGTCTAGTGATCCCCCCACCAGCTGATAACTTGCTGTAATTGAATAAAAAGCCTCCCCCTAGAGTTACCGGCCCCCTCATGTCCTTTGTAAAAAAAAAAGTTAACCCACACTCCCTGGAGTCTAGTGGTTCCCCTCCCCACAGTCACTCATCAGCCAAAATTATTCTCCCTGGTGACTAGTGGTTCTCCCAGCCATTCAACAGCCATAATTGAATAAATCCCCCCACCTCAGTTACCATGGCCCCATCATTTCATTTTATTAAAAAAAAATTAAACCCACCCACCCTGGTGTCTAGTGGACTCCCACCCTGTTGTCATGAGCTAGTGCCAACCCGATCCCCCCAGTACCCTGATTGTGCCACTGGCACAGCCCTCCACTCACCTCCATGGCCAGCAGCCTGATAGAGTGTGACTGAGCACTTGAATGAATGAGCATGTGCTTGTACAAGCACGCACTCATTCGTTCAAGCACTCAGTCATGCTCAGTCAGGCTGCCAGCCATGAAGGTCAGTGGAGGGCTGTGCCAGTGGTCGGATTGGGGTACTGGGTGGAATGGGGTGGGCACTACCTCATGATGACAGTGTGGGGGGTGGGGAGTCCACTATACACCAGGGAGAGTGAGTTTGATTTTTGTTTAATAAAACAAAATGAGGGGGCCAGGGTAACTGGGGGCAGGAGGCTTTATTCAGTTATGATTGGTGATTGGCTGGGGGGACCACTAGACACCAGGGAGAATATTTTGGGCCAGTGAGCAGCTGGGGGGACCACTAGACACCAGGGAGTGTGGGTTTCATTTTATTTTTTCAAAGGACATGAGGGGACCAGGGTAACTCTGGGGGGGGCTCTATTCAATTACAGCTGGTGATCATCCGGGAGAATAATTTGGTACAGTAAGTGACTGAGGGGACCACTAGACACCCAGGAGAGATTTACATAATGGGAATTGGATATGCAGGGTGTGAAATTTTGCCATTTCACCACACATTTGAGAAACATTTAATCAGCAAAACTTAATTTTTCAACATCTCTAGCCAGAAGTTGGAGTGCATGCCTTACACCTGTGACTGAAGGGGTGCAGGCCCCTCAGAAGCCTGTGCTTCTGCAAAGAGAAGTACTGTTTCAATTTTGGTATCATGGATTTTGTGGCTTCCGCACTTCTGCATCCAGAGGATGGTGTGTATGTTGTACACCTGCAGAAGTGCAGGCCTGCCAAGTGTGTGTACATCTTACAGTGTGCATGATTGCCTGAGGCTACAGAAGTGTCTGCCCCTTATGGGCCTTCACTTCTGCAGACAAAGGAACTCTTGTAATTTGGGTATCATGGATTTATATTTGTGGTTACAGAGACCTGTGTCTGCACGTAGAAGCAGTGTTGTGATTTGAGTACTCTGGATTTCTTTATCTTTTTATTTTCATTTTTAGTGCTTTTCCCCACTTTTTTTGCCCTGTCCCTTCTTAAATGCACATGTTCAAATGTGAAGGCATGTAGACTCCATGTTCCAAGATGCCCTCCCAGCTTGCCTCCCCTTCCTGCCTATGCCACCACTGGACCACCACCTAGTGTCAGTGGAACTCTGGGGGGTGACAACCACCACCACAGGGGAGAGCTGCCATCAGGTAGCTCGATCCCACTCCATCCCTCCCGCCCATGCCAGCACCCCGACGACCCACAGTCACCAGCATAGTGCTAGGTAAGAAATAGCACCTCAGCCCTCAGCACCACTGGGCTGGCCAAGAGTATCCTGGATTTATGTCTGCAGTGAGAAGTGGGTGTGTATGTCTTGTAGTGTCCATGCTTCAGATATAAATCCATGAAGGTAGCACATCAGTGCTACTGCATTTGTGTAATCTAGAAACAGTTGTATGTTGCTCACCTTAGCTGATGATGGCTGTCTGTGGTTGCTTGTGTGGTGTCGTTATTTTTCTTCTGGGGGTGGGGAGATAGGGTTGGAAACTCTAACGTCACATTTCTCTACATTTGTTGCATTACGTTGAACCCTAACTGGTGCATTAATGCAGTTATTTGCAAATAATGGAGTTTGCCTCTAAAAGGCAGACCAGATTGTGCTGGTGACCACCCGAGAAGGGCCATGGGAGGCAAATAAAAAAAATGAAAGGGGAGATGGGGGGAGGATTCAAGGGAAGGAGGAGGGGCTAAGAAGGTGACTCAGAGGAAAGAGGGGGAAGGGAACTGAGGAGAGGGAGGGAAAGGGTGACATCATGAGGAGGTGGAGCTATGAAGGGGACTGGGGCACCAAACAATTGGCCGAGACAAGCAGGAAGAGATGGGGCTATACTAGCCTTTTAAGGGGCTGCAAAGGGAGGAAGAGCCCTTTTAGCTTGCTACTGTCCTGTCTAAAACCCACCCACCCACCCAAAAAAGAAGAGGAAAGAGGACAAGGTTTAGCCCCAGCCGAAGGTGGACATGAGAAAATTTTTTATTTTATATAACCACAATCTTGTTTTTTTGAAAAGCCATACAAATGATATCCTGCAGGGACACCAACACATATAGCTTGCTAATTGGCACCCACTTAGGTGGATTCTACAGTTAGTTTTTGGAAAAATCATTGCGAAAAGTGGTTTTAACACATTTTAGAATCTTTCTTCATGACCCAAATTTCTTTTTTCACATGGCCATACGAAAAAAGATTCCCTTTATATGAACAAAGAATTCAAGCTTAGTTGTTTTTTCCGATTCTTTTTTTTGTATGAAGCAATCTTTTTTGTATCAATGACATTACCTCATGAAAAAAGGTCCCTTCATAGAAAAAAGGAATTTGGACTTAGTTTTTTTTTTCCACATTTCAACTGTAACAAGCCATAATTCTGCCAATATATGTAGTTATGAGACAATCTATATATTAAAACAGAGGTCTAAATGAGTACTACAACACTGACACAATACAAACCATAAAACATTTAGGGGCCAGATAAAAACCATGACATTTTAAATATTGCTATTCCCCTGTGTTTACAATGCAACTTTAATAAGCTGCATCTCTGTCAATCTTTGGAATTAACAGACAACGTATATATCAATAGAAAGATCTTATTGACTAGCACAGCACCAAGCCCCTAAGAAAAAGGAACTGAAAATAGTTCATCCCTACAATAACAACAAGAACAAAAACATTGCAAGAAAGCACATAAATTGCTTTACTAGAGGAATGGATGGGCCCTGTGCTTCCACACCCACATACTCATGTTGATAAATGGAGTCAGAGAAGCAGTAGGCCCAGAGGGCCCTGAGCTTCCATAATCACATGGATGTGTTCATGCAGGAACCAAAGGGACCTGCATGAATGATGATACAATTCTACTATCTCAAAAGGTAAGGAAACTCATTGAAAAACACTGTATTAATGTACTGTACCAGTAGGTTTAAACTGACAAAAGTAAGGAAATGTGGTGTTAGGGTTTCCAACCCTAACACTCCCCCCCACCCTGAAAGCAACAAAAAGAAAAATTGTTATAGTTTAGACTGTCTAGAGTCTTGACAAATCATGCCTGGGGTCTTCCTTGGGATTACCAACCCCAACACTCACCCCATGCTCATATAGTGTGCACATCTGAGCTTATTTGCTGTTGGAACTGGGGGAGTGTTGAGGTTGTTTTTTTTTTCTTAGTGGCATGCAGTTGGGTAGAGGAGAAATTAACTAGGAGACAAAGACTGGCAAACTGTTGCCTGGAAACTCAGCAGTCTGGATCCACTGGCACACTCTCTTCCCCTCTTCCTTCCTTCCTTCTTTCCTTCCTTCCTTCCTTCCTTCCTTCCTTCCTTCCTTCCTTCCTTCCTTCCTTCCTTCCTTCCTTCCTTCCTCTCACTCTCTCTCTCTTCCCCCCTTCTCCCCTTCTCACCCTTAGCCCTTAGCATAGTCTGAGCAGCCCAACTGGTTCTCATTCATGGATCCTGATGAGCTACTCCACCTTCCAGCCAATGTCAGCTTGTTTTCATTCTGGAACAAGAAAAATTAAAGAAAATTGCTACTGCCCTCTGGATGGTGGTGTCATTTCCACACACTTTAACTGACAGCCTGCCAACAGAGACTCACAAACTGATGCCTGAAAACTCAGCAGTCCATATCCACCAGCAATGGGAGACAGAGTATGACTAGAGACTCAACAAGCCAGGTTTATTAGTACCCCCAATCAGACCCAATATATCAGCAACATTAATGCTGTTTGATGAAAGTGTATGCACTTTCCATGAATCTTACAGGTGTACAGCATTGGTAATAAAGAAAGTCATTACTTTGTATTCTGGTTCAGGACCATTGTGGAATTCATGCAACCTATGTCCAATGTATACTGATCATTTTGTGATTTCTTTATTTTTTGGGAGGATGTACTATGTTTAGTATGGTGTCTCACCCAAAACATACAACCTCACACACTCAGTTCAGATAAAACACTAAAGTTCCTAAACTTTAAAAATATGAACTCACTTTTGGTCCAGGTTGTGTAGGTGTGTTCCATTTAGGTGCTCCTCTTGTGTTTTCAATATGTTGCACTTCTGACATCCTCCCTGATACAAGCACCAGCCTGCTGATATAATTGCTTTACCAGTGGAATTAAAACCATTTAATTAATTTCACCAAAATAATCTCAGTACATCTACATCTTTGTTTACCTCCTGCATTATGTAGTATACAAAACATTTTTTCAGATATCATCAAATTAACTAACACTCTTTTTATATAACACCTGATTCCCTCTGTCATTCTGAAATCCAGCATTCCATTATTTTTGATAAAGTTGTTTAGAAACTGCATTTTCATGCCCTCCAATATATACAAGCATTTCCAAGCTGAGAGTGGTATGGCACCACTCAGGAACTGACTGGATACTGCAATCTGTCAACTTGAAAAATGCAATTAAAAACATTTGCTTCCAAGTGCCAACCCGTCTTCAATTTTACTTTTATATCTGTAGTATGCTGTATGTTTTTGATGCTCCCCTTTACATTTCCACTTAAATGTTTACGCAGTACTAAACTTTTTCACAATAAAGCATCTCCAGTGTGAGAAACTGGGATGTCAAAACCCCACATTCCTGGCATTATTCTGCTGCCACATAGAGTGTTGGAATGCATGACATGGTAACAGCTGCACTACTGGGGCACTTCCTTGTACACTAAATGCTCCTATTCAGGCAAATACAGTAATAATCATTTTGTTTTGTTACAACAACCATGGGTAGATGAACTGTGTTTGTAAGATGTCACTTGATACAAACTTACTGCTTAAATGTAAGCATTTATTGTTAACACCCATATCTACAGTAAACCATGTAAGCAGTTCTTTGAGAATTTACATTTGTAGTGATCACAAAAAACAATGTTTGCATATTGAGTAAAGTATCAATCCTGATTTGGTGTAAATTCAAAGATGGATTTAGAAATCACACTCTACTATACAACCAACTAGTCTTAGTTGTGTGGGCACTGTCAAGCAACAGGTAGGGTTTTACTATATTTTTCCAAGAAAATGGCTTCACGTAAATACATAAGCAGGCACTTTCTGAATTTATTAATTTAGCTTTTGTTTACCAGGTAGGTGCACTAGACAAAAATATGCCTGTTTTCAGGCACAACCCAGGAAAATGCAATAGCAGATAGCAACAAGTCAACAGGCAAGGTACAGTCAAAATCATACAACAAGTAAACAGGCACTGTACAGTCAAATGATCATGCAGTCAACAGAAAGTGCATACTGTTCAAAGTATCTAATACAACAGGAAAACCTTGGGCAGCATAAAGGTATAAGTAACTAGAGTACAGGTGGTATGTAGAGCATATTAGGCTAGCAATAACATAGGAACAAGTCAAACAAGTTAAGACATTACAATAAATAGGGGAGGAAAAAGTTGGACAAAAAGGAAGTAATATAAATACAAACAGCTATCAGCTTGGGTAGGCTCGATATAGGGGATGTTAGGGACATGAGCAATTGTCAGAAGAGCTGAGGTAGTTGAACAGTTTGCATTTAAATACAAGATGGGATAGGCAGACCCTAAGATGAGGGGGTAGGAATTTCCACACTTTGGGGGCCAAGTGAGCAAAAGCTTGTTTACCCATTTTAGAGGAGTACTTCAGAACCACCAGCAAGGCTTGGTTGTTAGTTCACAAAAGGTAGGCTGGGCCTGGGAGATCAAGCATAGAAGCCAGCTAGGCTGGTTTGGAGGCTCTAATGATATTATCAATGAAGTCGCATAGAATGTAGGAGCACTGGAAAGGGGGGGCACTTTAGGGTAAAATAGAACAGGCAGTGGTTAGTAAGTTGAGAGACAGACAAGGCTAATCTACAAACATTATTATATGAAACAATCCATTTTAGGAGCACCCAGTCTTGGACAAATAGAAGTCAGGAACTGCATAGTACAAATTGGGAAGTGAGACATCCCAGGCAACAGTGATTCTGGCAGCTGGAGTGAGTGAGTGAGTGCATATCTGATCTTGTAGGCAAGTCCAAGTTTGGTGTTCACAGATTTGCAGATGGGAGAGACATGCTGAGAGAAATCCAAGGCAATTGCCGGCCCGTCGACGCAGCGGTTGGATTTCCGCTTGCAACGCCGGCGACCCGGGTTCAGGAACGGACTCGGGTCACTAGAAGGGCCGGCCGGGGGGAGAAGGATACAGCGTCCTATGGACTGCTCTCTTTCTCCAGGGGGGAGGGTGGGATAGTGCTTGGAGCACTAGTGACCCCTGGTGGAGGCCGGGGTGTCACACAGCTACTGGCACACACACACTCTGGAGGCGGAGCGGACGTCTGATGTCATTGCACGACCCCGCCTTCCCAAAAACTGGAAAATGGATGGCTGCCGGCCGCCCTCCATGAAGCCCGACACAGCTTTTAATTAGCCCCCTAGCTCTGACCTGTCGGGTCTCTGCAGGATGTCTCCTCCTCCTCCTCCGCATCCCACAGCCCCGCCGTGGGGGGTAAGCCACGGGGTATCGGAGGGCCCGAGGCCGCTCTGGGGGGTGGAAGCTGTCGGCCTGTGACTGGGCTGAAAGTACTGGGCAGCCGGCAGCTAGGTGGCGGAGAAAAATGAAAATAAAAAAAATAAAAAAAGAAATCCAAGGCAAGGTCATGTGTGATGCCTAGATATTTGAATGTGTTGGTAACAGAAATGAGGAAGTTATCATGACATCAGATTTCTAGATACGGGACATTAGCACAAACCCTTTGTGGGGACCCAATGACCATGACCTGAGTCTTGTCAACATTTAGGACAAGGCAGCTGTGGGAGAGCCACATTTGAACTTTATTGAAGTCCAAGGTGAGTTGGGAATTGATGTTGGTCAGGGACTTAGAATCAGAGTAAAGAACTAGGTCATCACAGGGTTTTAAATAATTGATTAGCAGTTTTTTTCTTGGGACTATATTAACTGTACGGAAAGTATTTATATGTATTTTCTAGACGAGCTGTGTTTGTTAAACACAGTGAGGCAAGAGCTATGCATTTTCACAAAGATTTAGCACTTTTATGAGCAAAACACTAATCAATTTTTAGAGTTAAATAACTCCCTGCATCAGCATATAGCAAAGCTTGACATTAGTAAGGTGTGTTGGACAAATCATTTATGAATATAGAGGAGAGCAGAGGCTGACAATGGAACCTTGGGGAACCCCAACATTGATGGAAGCAGGGGAGGAAAAGGTCTTGTCGAAGGAGACTGTTCGCAGTCATGGAGGTAGCTGGAGAACCATGTTATGGTGGAGGTAGAGGCACTGAGTTATTCCAGTCTATTCAAAAGGAGGAGATGGTTAACCAGGTCAAAAACTTTAGTAGGATAAAAAAATGGCCCCAGGGAGCATTTTCTTATCCATGTTGTATTTAATGTCACTGGTGATGTGGGCAAGGGTGGTGATGGTACTATGAGCAGGCCTAAAGCCATGCTGGGAAGGAGATTGCAGATTGTGATTTAGTAGGTGGACCTGAGACCTGGTAGTAGAGAATATTTTCCAGGCACTTACTGAGGGTGGGTAGGATGGCAATCAGGCAGTAGTTATTGATAGATTTTGGATCACCTTTCTTGAAGACAGGTATTATTTTGCCATTTCCATTTGTGAGGGGTGGTGGCAGTGGTAAGAGAGAGGTTAAAGAGATGAGAGATGGGGAAGGTGAGGAGGGGGGCAGCCAGCTTAAGTACTCTTGGTTCACATCCATCTGGACCAGCACTACAGAATAGAGAGATAGAGTTAAAGGGAACTGTCATCTACAGGATTTCTTAATGTCTGAAAGCCTATAAAAAGCTAATTTGAGTGACCTCTTGTGTTTATCTGTGAGTCTTTGAAGTCCAGAGTTATTCATATGTAATTAAGGGCTGGGGGAAGCCATGTGTTTTAGTCTCCTGACAGGAAATGATGTCACCAAGGGACTTGGCCTTCCTTTGACTGTAGATAATCCAACAGGTTAAATAGGAAATCATCTGTTTTATTAAGTGTGTTTTACTGTGTTATTATAGCACTTTCTACATTTATAATAATTGTTTTGTATGTGCATTGAAACTAGTGAGTTATCACCTTTACATTTCAAACTATCAGTAAAAATAATCCATCTTCAGGATTGCTTTAACCTCTAAGCTATACTGCCAGCTGAACATTAAAAACGTTGCATCTCAAGGCTGGCTCTGTGGTGCCAACAGGTATTGGGACCCCATATCCAGATTTTTAAACCCTGGCTGTGTTCATGTCAGTATAGATTTCTGGGGCTACCACAGAACCAATTTTTGTCTTTTTCTGTTCCCTCTCTTACAGCCTTTTCTCTTACAATTTTGGATGTGAACTCAGGTCTACAAGATGCAAATGTGGGTCCATACCTAACAGCCAGGCATCATCGAGCCAGCAATGAAATGTGTAGCTTTTGATTATCAGCTGGCAGTACAGCCTAGAGTTTAAAGCAAAGAGCAGTGAACAAGCTTTGTTCATCCAGCCGAATGGGTTCTGATTCCAACATGCTTTACTTGTATATTGTGTGACCAGAGCAAGTCACTTAACCTCCCTGTGCTCCCAAAACACACCCAGGAACAAGCTGTAGCTCAATGTGCCTTTCCTGGATAAAAACAGTAAAAACAATCTGAACACGTGTTATGATTCTGAAAATATTGTGCTCTTTCTATCCAGATTTGACTTGAAAAGAAAAAAAAAAGAACACAATTACTTGTTTATTAATTGCAAAAACACATAGATGGACATGTCTTGCATTCAGTTTTTGTTAGCCATGCATTAGACCCTTGTAATGTATGGCTAATGTCAAATGAGGATGCAGGATTTTCACTACCAATTTTATAATTCTGAATTTATTGATCATGCAAAATATCTATCTATCTATCTTCATTAGTAATTTAAAGCACCCCAGTGACTTTCAAACTGATATATACTTCTGCAACAGAAATAAATAATAGGAGTATTACTTTTTTTCCAAATAATTTACTCTGTGCATAAATGTAGACATTGATATGTATGCATGTATTTATTTATTTTTTGTTGACTGGGTAGGATGCACTAGGCATACATTTGCCTATTTTCAGGTACGGCCCAGGAGAATACAAAGGCTGAATTTTACAGCACTCAGGGAAAACTTTAGCAAACACCAGGAGTAGTACAATATACAGATTTGATAGTACATGTGTTAGCAAGGCACAGGGTTATAAAATGTGCAAGTAACAAATGTAACAGCACTAGGATGTCTAAGTACATTGCAGTAAGCATACACAATTTCAAAATAGATCAAGACAGGTACATGAGGCAAGGGCAGAGGGTTTAGTTGGAGTAAGTAAAGGAGATCAAACAAAGTAGTCATTAAGTGCATTGGTTTGTCAGCTAAGAGTATGAGGAATACAGCAGGACTTGAGGATAAGGAGAAGGTACATAGAGAATGTTGGAGCTGGTAGGATCGGAATAGACATTTGAAGGAGCTGATGGCTTGGCACTGTCATATGGTGGACGGGGTGCTATTCCATAATTTAAGGTCTGCAGCTGAGAAGACCATTGCACCGTGCTTGGGCTTAGATCTAGGA
Source organism: Neoceratodus forsteri (assembly GCA_016271365.2). Classification (NCBI taxonomy): domain Eukaryota; kingdom Metazoa; phylum Chordata; order Ceratodontiformes; family Ceratodontidae; genus Neoceratodus; species Neoceratodus forsteri. The sequence goes on along the minus strand of CM028132.1, from coordinate 187,086,134 downwards.
ATGGATAGCACGTCATAGTCAGAGGATACAAAGGAGAAATAATTTTTACTAGGCACAAGGAGGGACACTAAGGAGGGGGCATTAGATTTAGTAGTGTACTGTGGATAATTCCTCTGAGTGAAAGTTCCCATAAAGTGGAAGGGAATGGCCAACCTAATTTAGAATATAGTATGCAATGATGGCTAAGGTGATTGCAGTCGAGGGCAAAGCCACATATGTTATTCTACATCACTTCCAACTTTTGCAATAAGGTACAGGAAGTGTGGGCGAAGATTGGTAAGCCATAGGTTAGCTTAGGTAGGAGTAGACCGTGAGCTATAGTTATACAAGCTGAGGGGGGGAAGGTTAGGATTGGCATGGTAGACTATTCCAAGGCTGGTGTTAACTGCCTTAATGATGGAAGATATATGATTGGAGAACTCTAGGAAGGGTTCAAGTGGAACACAGAGATATTTAAAGGAAGAGACAATGTCCAAAGGGGAGCCATCATCACAAAATCAAATAAAATCAGCTTTATTTCTAAAAAGGCGCTATTCCAAAGATCATAACACCCATTTTAATAAATACATAAAAACACATATAAAACCAGCAGTTGTCACATTATAGTCAGTTCATATGTCATCACCAATGGCAAGCTCAAATGAATGTGTTTTTAAAGCAGTTTTGAAGCTCTTCACTATAAGTCACTCTCTTTTCCAATAAGGTAGAGAGTTCCACAGGGTAGGGGCCACAGACATAAATACCCACAACTCAGATGTCTTCAGCCAAACCATGAGAACCTCTAGCAATCCCTTGTCAGCTGAGCGGAGTGGTGAGACGGGGCAATAGGGACACAGAAGATCTTGCAGGTAGCTCAGACCCTGTCCATGTTGGGCATTATAGGTCAGCAAGTCAACCTTGAAGGTGATGCACTACTGAACTGGCAGTCAATGCAGTTCACACAGCACAGGAGTAATGTGACTAGACTGAGAAAGCCTAGTCAACAACCTGGCCATTGCATTCTGCACCAGCTGCAGGTGACAGATATCAACCCATGGAAGCCCTAGGTACAGGGAGCTACAGTAGTCAAGACACAAGGTCACAAAGGTGTGGGTCAGTGTTGGAAGGACACTGGATGAAACAAGGTACTTAATCTAGGCAATATTCCTCAGATGGAAAAAAGAGGACTTGATGACAGTTGATACCTGTGAATGAAGTGTCAGCTCATCATCAAATATAACACCCAGATTCCACACCCATGTGGAGGTCAGTAGCTGGCTATCCCCAAGCCAAAGCCCAAAGGGCAGCCAGCCACTGGCCTCTCTGTCCTGATACCTGGATCCACCACCAACACATTGGTCCTGTCAGGATTCAACTTCAGCCAGCTGGTATTCATCCAGTCCTGTATCTCAGCGAGGCAGTTGTTAAACACTGAGACTGCACTATCCTAATTGTGCACAAAGGGCAAGTAAAGCTGGGTATCATCCACACAGCAGTGAAATCCCAGATCATACTTCCTTACACTGTCTCCCAGTAGCAGCATATACACCGCAAACAACATGGGGGACATCACAGAGCCCTGTGGTATCCCTCATGGCACAGAGAATTACTTGGAGGAATTAATCCCCATCACCACTCTCTGGGACCTGCCAGTGAGGAATAAATGGAACCATCTCAAAACCGTTCCAGACAAGCCACAGATCAACTGCAGGCACTTCAGCAACTCCCCATGGTCCATGGTGTCAAATGCTGCTGAGAGATCAAGGAGGACCAAGATGGAATGGGTCCTCCAATCTCTCATAATCAGGAGGTCATTGAGTACCTGAACAAGGGCAGTCTCAGTGCTTTGCCTCTTCCAAAATTCAGAATGGAGAGGATCATAGATATCATGGATAGTAGGATGATTCTCCAGTTGCAGCACAACCACCTTCTCAATAACCTCCCTTACAAATGTGAAGTTAGAGACGGGTCTGTAGTTAGCAGGGCAATCCAGGTCGAGAGAAGTTTTCTTAAGGATAGGTATCACCACACTACAAGGAGTCCAGAAACACATCTGACTCTAATGAGCTCCAGACTATCTCCAACAAGACAGAGCTGATGACATCAACACACCCAATTAAAAGGCATGTTGCACCTGGGTCTAAACTACAGCAGGTCGGCTGCATACTCTGTACAATCTGCATGACATCAAAGATCTCCAACCAGTCAAAGTCCATCCAACAAAACTGAGGAGTGGTAACCTCACACTGACCACTGCCACACCCCAAAGAGCCAGTTAAATGGATCTCAGACCTGATGTCGGCAATCTTATCAGCAAAGAACTCAGCAAACTTGTCACACTTTTCTTGTTAAAGGGTTCTTCAAACTTGTAGACAGACTGGATTGCACAGTCTGTCCACAGTTCAAAAGAGCTGAGCTGGTTGATTCTGAGCTGCAGCAATCTCCCCAGACAGGAACTGTGCCTTCTAATGAGAGATTGCTGATTGATAGTCCCTATAATGGTTCATCAGTCTAAGTCTGTTGGCTTCAAGGTGTGATTTCTGCCAACAACACTCCAACCTTTGTCCAACTCGCCATAACTCCCTCAAGGTCCCATCGATCCAAGGGTACCGAGGGTGAAGAGTCAGAGGACAAACCTGGACAGGAGCTATAGCATCCAGAGCCCATGCAACAGCCCTATTATAAGCCTATAGCTGGTTTTCTGGACCCTGACTTGCACATGGTAATCCTGATAGGTCCAGTACCACCAATAGGTCATCTGGGATCAAGCCCCTCAAAGGGCGGTACTGGACCGTCTCCACAGAGGCAGGCTTATGGGGGGCCTGGAAGTTGAACCTTATAGTGTGGTGGTCTGACCATCTAACTGGTTCCACCACCAAGTTGGAAGTCTCCATCCCCAGGAGAAAGACCAGATCCAGAGTGGCCATGATTATGGGTCACAGATGCAACTGCCTGTGTGAAGCCCAATGAGTTCATAAGTTGGAGGAAGTCCTGACCAAACTGAGAGAGTTCACCATTGAGCCAGGCATTGTAGTCAATCAGCACCATCCATCTTGGTGACTCCAACACCATGTTGACAACTAAGTCCGTGACTTCCTGCAGGAACTGCTTCTTTACCCCTGGTGGACAGTAGATGAGAAGGATCCTGCACCCCACACCTGCAACCACTGTACACTGAAAGGACCTAGTCTCCTCAACTGACACAACTACAAGGCCCAACTCTGAACTAAAACAAATTGCAACCCCCCCCACCCTGTGACCTCGAGTGGTGTATCACCGAGAACCCAGCTGTAATCATTGCCCCTAAAATGGGGTGAGCATTTTCATCCAGCCAGGTCTTGGTGATGCAAGCCAGGTCCATTGACCCAACAAGATTAGCAATAATAGCTGTCTTGTCTTTAATTGAGCTGGCATTGCACAACACTGTTCGAGTTGGATGAGAGGCTAACCAAGCTACTGGTCTGTTAACAGCAGAGCCCTTGGGTATGGGTACCAGGCAAGGAAAATCTTGTTCTTGGACCCATTTCACCCCAGGGCATCTCCTGGTCCTCACTACTTCAATCTGGCCACTCAGCCACCCCCCAAGGTCCAGCCCCCCCTCCATCTTCTACCCACTATCCCCAAAGCCCTACAGTGACCATAAACTGCTGCAGGCAATGGAGGACAGTTAAAGAGGTGGAGGTCCTGGAGCTCGGAGGGGGAATAGTGCCTGACAGGGAGAGCAGTCATCAGACACATGCTGGCAAGCCAGAACTCAAGCCCCCAATTTTTTCCAAAATCAGACTACCACACAACAACTAAAATTTTAAAACCTAAATCCCACCCAACACTCATTAAAATAACTAACAATAACCCCCAAATAAACAACAATAAAATCCCCATAATTCAAAAAGAATGCAAGGATATGAAGAACCTGGTTCTATTAATTCTATTTATAGTCCAGCTGCTGATCTGCTCCACTGAGGCTCTCAACCCCAGTAGGCATCAGTTATTAAATGGACCATGGAAAATACTAGTCTCTCACTCTGGTAATTCTCCCAACTGCAAAATTAGTGCACAAACCATTCAAAGGAGGTCCTTTCGCTACCTTCAAACCAAAATTTAGGATCCACAAGTTGTAAAGTCAATCCACCAACAATAATAGGAGTAGATCTTCAGCATCCATAGAAAAGGACCACATCCAGGAGGACAATGCACCCACAATGGAGCCCCACCTAGTGGCCAAAGCAGGGAAGAGCACCCCCTGGAAAAACCAGGCCCCCAAAAGGAGACTGGCCAACGATTGGGGTACACCCTAGGGAGCTAGGGTCCTGCTGCCTTCCAGTCACAGTTCCCCAGGGTCCTACCAGAGATGAAAACCTGACCCCCCACCTGACCACCAAGTTGACTCCATGGATCAAACCAGAGATGAGGCTGAATCAAGTGGTACACCAGTTCAATGATGACAAATCTGGCCCCAGCTAGAAACCCTCAGATAAGGGGGAGGCAGAGGCAGCCTCTGAATGGCTAAAGAATAACTCCAGGTCCCCCCAGCCATCCTCCAACAGCCTGACAGCCCAGGACCTAAACCCCAGAACCCCTGCCCTACAGCAGAAAGCACACATAGTAATACCTCAGCCTCCCTAGGCCACACTCAGCCACCCACCCACACTGATGTCCCAGCAGCTCAAGTCCAGAAACCTCATCACAGACTGGGTACACTCACACCATCCAACAGTCTTTCTCCCTTGGTTGAAATAGGGTTCCTTCAGTCCTTACTCCTTGAAGCAGATTCCTTTCCGGTCAACAGGTTTCTTAGTAAGTTGTGAAAATTGCATACCACAATGAATAGTGGCTTCCAAATTGCTTGTCCGAAACCAACAGCTGCCCACAAAGAAACTGATTACAGCGATAGAATTACCGCTAATAGCAGACCATACAGAGGTGCTCACTGTAACAACCGAGTGCTTCTTTAAAGAAGAAAAAGCACGTATTAAACACTAAGTGGTTTACTGAAAAGAAATGGTGCCCAAAATTAATAAATTCAGTCTCGGTCCCGGCCGGAATGCAGCCTGCCACCATGCAAAGCAGTCAGAACTACAAACTCTGAACACACAGTAAAGACTGGCAAAATGCCAGGACAAACAAAGAGCAGCTCTAAAAGCGTCATCCAAAAAAGCATGCTAAAAACCCTGATCTACCTCACTTCTTCACCCTTTCTACTCTAAAAAAAGAACTGTAAACCATAAGGAAGATATAAACAACAATAAACAAAACAAAATTAAAATGAAATGAAATGAAATGAATCAACTCAGAGCTAAAGCGCTGGCTGGTTCACAACAGCCACCATCTTGGCACTAAGCTGTGGGGCTCACTAGTTCAGTCCAAAGCTGTGAACTTAAGAATAGAACCTTGAGGACAAAGCACTGTTAATGAAGTGTAAGGAGTTTTTGCCTGTATGGGGTGCCAAACAGCATGGCTTCAGATTTAGTATGATTCATTAATAGTTTATTTTCTTTGAGCCAGGATTGGATGGCTTTGAGATTAGAGGTTAGTGCATTGCTGACATCAGCTACTTTAGCAGCACTGGCAAGGAACACTAAGTTGTTGGCATATAGGAGAGGGGTGCTATTTTCAAAGCAGTGTTGGATAAAGTTTATATGTATGGAGAAGAGAAAGGGCTCAGATATTGACCCTTGGGGGACTCCAAGTGAGGGTAGAATTTTCTGAGGAAGAAGAGCCGATCCCAACTTGTTACTGTCTGTTGGAGAAGTAACTAGTAAACCAGGGAAGAGCATGGTTGAATACCCCTAAGGTGCTTAGCTTGTTGCAGAGAAGGGAGTGGTCAACCATCTCAAAGGCCTTAATGAGATCTATAAATACAGCTCCAGTGTATTTGCCTTTATCAAGGGAGGTACAGTCATATACACTATTTGTTCGAGTGATCAGAATGGTAGTAGTAGTAGTACTATGGTTTTTGTGAGAGCCTGCTGGGCAGGACAAAGAAGGCCATGGACTCCAAGGTAGTAGTTCAGTTGAGCAGTAACAATTTTTTCTAGTATCTTACTCAGCATCAGTAGGGTGGCAATCAGCATATAATTGGTTATCAGTTTGTGGTTCCCTCTTTTGAATATTGGCACAGTGTTTGACATTTTCCAGATAGACAGAACAGTGTTAAGAGGAAGAGGTTGAATATTCTGGTTAGAGGGGCTGCCAGCACCCACACTGCAAGTTTAAGAAGTTTTGGGTTAATGCCCTCTAAGCCAGCAGATTTGGATTTTGGGATCTTCTTGAGAAGTTTATGGACCTCGGTAGTACTGACCTGTTTAAAGAGGAAGGGAAATGCTGCCCTAAGGGAGGGGTTAAGGGAGAGTTTAGATTACCAGGGGGAGTGTTGAGGACTTCAGTGAACGCTGTGAGATCTGAGAATAGCTTATTAAAGGTGCTGGCTATGTTAAGGTGATTGTTAAAGTTGACACCCTCAATCTCAAAATTGGGGGGGATTTGAGGGGCAGTCGTGGCCTAGGGATCACTTGAGGTAGTTCCAGTGTTGGTGTGGATTGTTGTTGGAGAAGGTTAATTGGAGTCTGTAAAAGTTGCTCTTGCTTTGCTAGATAGCTTGCTTACATTTGTTCCTAAGGCCTCTATAGGTGGCCCAGTCAGAGCTGGAGTTGGAGGTCTTGAAAGTAGCTCAGCATCTGTCTCTCTCTTTCAGAAGGGATAGGAGGGTGTGTGTCAGCAATTTTGTTTTCTGGAAACAGACTCTCCTAGATGTGAAGGGAGTGTGCTTGTCCTGAAGCCTAGAGAAGACTGTGTTGAAATATGAGACAGCCTGATCAATGACAGAGGTAGTCCATAGATATTTTTTTTTATTTTTTTTTTAATTTTCTTCTTTATCCCCTTCCTAGCTGCCGACCTCCCAGTAATTCTGCCCGGTCACGGGCCACGGCTTCACCCCCAGATGGCCCACAGCTCCCCGATACCCGTGGAGCGCAGGAGCTGCAGGGTGCGGACCCAAACACCTGCAGAGACCGGAAATGGTCAGGGAAGCTGGCCTGGGGGGCTAATCGAAGCCGTGGTGGGCTTCATGTAGGGCGGTCAGCAGCCGTCCATTTTCCCTGGGTTTTCTGGGAGGCGGGGACGTGCAATGACATCGAACGTCTGCCCCGCCTCCAAGTCAGCGGGCCTGTCGGTTCGCATGATACCTGCCTCTGCCAGGGGTCGCTGAGGCTCCGACACTGTCCTGCCCCTCCCGGAGAAGGAGAGCAGTCCGTGGGCGCCGATCCTTCTCCCCCCTGGCCGGCCCTCCAGCGACCCGAGTCTGTTCCCGAACCCGGGTCGCCGGCGTCGCAAGCGGAAATCCAACCACTGCACCGAAGGTAGTCCATAGATATGACCAATCAAGGTTAGCCAGTTTAGATTTGAATAGGGTGGAGTACAGGTGGGAGAAGTCTTGGAAATTAATAATATGGGGTTGGATGTTAGGTGTTTTGGCATTCCTGATGCAGAACACTGACAAATGATCACTTATGGAGTTGGGGAGGATGCTGGAGAAAGTGATTTTGCCAACTTTAGGGACTAGGACCCAATCAATAAGGGATGCAGTCTGACCATTCTTAGAGAGCCTGGCGGGTTAGGAAATTATCTGGGTAAGGACCATTTTATCCAGAGAGTGCTGCACAGCTGGTTTATTACAGCTGAGCCAAATTATTTTAAATCAAAAAATTATTATTGCTCCCACAGGGCCAACAACACTCATGAGTGCAGTGAGTCCTTGTTGGCTGGTGGCTGGGGGCAGGTATATGCAAAAGATGTACAATTTTTGAGGAATTACCTAATATTAATACACCGTGGCACAGTTCAAGGGATGTACTGGTCTGGTAGGAAGTGTGGGGGGTATTGGAGCAGCGAAGTTGTTTTTATTTGTTTAGTTTATTAAAAAAAGTTAAGGTGAGACTTTTGTTTTCGTTAAAAAAATTAGAAACACATACAAATTAGACATTTTCAGAAAAAAAAATCACCAGAACTTATGTGAACAGGACCTGTTTAGCTAGATACTGGGGTTTGTTTGACAAATTTGGCTTCTGAGTATGCTCAGTAAGGTTTCTGAGATAACCCTCTGATACACAAGAATAATTCTACTTTTGTGAGATAATATGTTCAACTTCCACAAGAAAAGATTTACTGTAGTAAACACAACCATCTTGTGTTTTGCTTTGGTGGAAAAACATTAGAAACACATAAAATGAGTCATTTTTGGAAAATAAACACCTGAACCAGTGTAAATGGGGCCTGTTTAGCTAGATTCTGGGATATACTTAATGAATTTGGTTCTGAGAATGCTCAATAAAGTTTTTGAGATAACCCTCTGATACAAAAGAAGATTTTTACTTTCATGAGATAATGAATTCAACGTTGACAGGAAAACATTTACTGTTTTGAGCACCACAATCTTGCTTTTTGCTTTGGTGAAAAACATTTAGAAACACATAAAAATTATTCATTTTTAAAAAATAAACAGACACCTGAACCTAGGTAAACAGGAACTCTTTAGTTACATTCTGGGAATTGTTTGTCGAAAATTTACCCTAAAATGTTTTCTGTCCACCATGAAATTCTTGGGTTACCAACTTAGCAAGGGGATTGATTTTATCATCTTGAGCTGACAAATCTTTGTTCACATATAAAATGGCAACAAAGAATTTCATATCTTCACATATAAAATTGGTGTTACTGCCATATAATAGGATTTATGTTTGAATAAAGAATTCTTTCGTGGATTGCATAGAAAGAATTTTATATTTTCACATAAAAAGTTGTTTTAAGTGCTGGATAGCTATTTATATGTTGTGCTACCAGTGACTGACTATGGTTTGGTCATATATGCCAGTACTGGGCAAGGTGAATTGTCACGGGTACAAGTGGCTCCAAATAGAACTTTCAAAAAGGCAAAGAACCACAGTGTAAAAGAACTGAAGCAAAGATTACCCTGGAGTGGTATTGACAATAAAGCAAAGTAGCCATTCTGAATTATTTCATGGTAATATGTATCTATTTTCCATGATGCTTTGCATTACTGGAGAATGTGAAATTTTGCAATTTTTTTTTTTACTTGACTTTATTACCAATGCCCTACTAGGGTAACCCTTGCTTTGGTATAAAAGCTTTTAGATTGCTCTCCTATTGTGGTCACACCATGACCCAAACAAGTAGAAAAATCATAAAGTAGGGCTGGTCCCCCTTCCTCTAGTCTGAGATACATATGATGCCCACTGATGAATCCTGAGTAGTATGAAACACATGTCTGTGTCTTCCAATTTTTGCCTTTGCAGACTGTGTATGAGTTCATTTGGCACCATACTCTCCTTCTTAAAACACAGCTAGTCCAAATTATTTTATTACCCCTGTGTACTCTATACTCTTGTTTCCCTCTACTGGAATATAAAGATTTATTTAAACTTTCATAATTTGTGAGGCACTCCTCCTTCTGAGCCCCCTGGTGTTCCTAACTAATTTGTGGACATAGCTGGCTATAGATTTCAGTCGGTCACCAGCCTCTGCCCCCACACTGTTTTGCTGAGGCTCAGGTCTTTCTTTAATTCAGCCTATGGGGTGGTGTCTTTTGTTCACTGTGTTGTATACTTTATGCATGTCCCCTCATAAGGACATAACATATTGGTGTAGGTAGATTGACTGTACATTATGTTTTATAATATTTATCAGATGATATTGCTGTTTTCACTGTCAATGATTTTGTGTTATGTATTGTTGTATAGTGCTGTGCAACAAGTGCCACAAGCATGCATTCATTCATTGAGCACTCAGATGGGCTGCTGGCAGTGGAGGTGAGTGAAGGGCAGTGCCAGTGGCCCAATCAGGGTACTGGGGGAGCAGAGTGGGCTCTGACTTAAGCCATGTTTGGGGGGTGGGAGTCCACTACACACCAGGGACTGGGGAGGGGATATTTTTTTATTTTGAAGATTGGGGGTCCTGGGTCATGGCTGAGGGGAGAGGAAAATAACTGGGGATGGCTGTGGGGGGTTCTTTACTTCAATTTGGCCAGTGATTGGCTGGGGGGGGCACTAGACACCAGGGACAGGGGAGGGAATTGTTGTTTTTTCAAAGATTGTGAGCCGGGGGATAACTCAGGGTGACTGGGGGGGAAGAGTTCTTGAATTCGGGCAGTGATCATCGAGGGTGACCACTATACATCAGGGAGTGGGAAAATAAAATATAAAGGATGGGCATATGCGGGTGAAATTGTGGGCTAAATTTCACAACTTCGCTGTAATTTTGCAAAATATTTTGCCGGCGAAATAAAATTTTGCAACATCTCTGTTGTTGTAGTGTTTATTTGTTTGCGTCTACAATAAAAACTTTAAACTGCAAGAAAAGATTTGGTAATTATTTTGTGTCACTAACTACACTGTAACTTCAATGTAACTACTGTGCAGTTAAATGTAACTACTATGTAAATGTTATGTGCATTCACATTTCATGTTGTGTAGTTACACCATTTGCAAGAAGAAATAGTTACATGTGCAACTACTCCTGTCTCCCTTTTGGCACTAATCAATTCATTCTGACAAGTGTAATTACACATGTAATAACTGTTGCAATGTATAACAGCAAATCTATTGTTCAACTACCAGTATATCACTTCTGATATTATGTAATTTGTTCTTACAAGGGTAAGTACACATATAATAGCTATTGAAATGTGTAACAGGAAATCCATTGTGCAACTACTACGTTGTCTTTTTTGGAATTAGTAAATTAGTTCTGAAAAGTGTAACTACATATATACAAATCTTATGCACTGGTTCAACAGTTGATGACCATTTGACATGTACTGTATTTAAAAGATAAACACAGAGATAAACTGTAAACAGAATGGTAACAAAAATATTATTACAATGTAACTTCAGTCAGCTACACTTAAATGCACTGACTGACAACTGTAAATGATGTTCTTCCACCTCTGTAAATCAGTTCCTCATTAAATTACAGATTAATACGCATTAGCCACATATTCAAAAGGTTAGCTAGGCACTAACTGGGCTAATGTCTTACTAACCTGGATTAGTGCTGGCACTCCAGGTGTGAACATATTCAGAGACCTCCAGGACATTCACAAACCTGGCAGCAAGATTAAATCAATGATTCTGCTGTGCCAATGCAAATGAGGTGCATCAGTATACTCAAAAGGTTTCAGTTGCACTAAACAGCCCTCGGCATGATGCTGTTTAACACCACCAAAACCTGGTCTTAACTCTGCAGTAAAACCCCACCTGCACCTTCTGATGGCAGAGCAGCTTTACTGCAGTCGAACATCCTAGCACTCCACTGGGCTCCCTCTCCCCGATTGTCCTGGTTGCAAAGTATATCACAGCTCTCTGGTGTCTAGTGGACTCCCCAGTCACCTCAATTCCAATGTAAATCACAGTTCCCTGGTGTCTAGTGGATGTCTCCCCCAATTGCCCTGGTTCCAATGTAAATCACAGTTCCCAGGTGTCTAATGGGCCCCCTTCCCCATGACCATCCTGGTTCCAATGTAAATACAAGTTCCTTGAGTGGCTGTTGCTACCCCCACTCTAAGTGACACCCCCTGTTTGAGTGACAATCCAACTTGCCCACCTGCTGAGGACCTCTAACCTGCACCCTTCTCACTCCAGTCACTGGGCCTGGCCCTGTTTTGGCAGCTGTCTCAAGTCAGAAGGTGAGCAGAGAGCTGTGCTTGTCACCATCAATGACCTCATTCCATGTGACCAGGATGATGAGGGTGCACAAAAGGGGTCCTCAGTGGGTGAGCAGGTGGGGGATCACTCAGACCAGGGGTGGTAGTCAATGTGTAGGGCCACTAGCCCAACACAGAACTCTGAATTACATTAGAACTGGGGTGATCCAGGGATGGGGATCCACTAGACATGAGGGACTCTCTTTGGCTACCACCTGGAATGGTCATTATGGGGCCTGTGCAGGCATGCAAATGCACCTTAGCACCATGCATGCTTAACATGCTCATTTGCATGCTCAGTCTAAACATGGCCAAGAAGAGCCCTGGCACTAGTTCCCCTTGGACACGCTATCTCCTGTGGGCCACATGCATCTTTGGACCATATCTGCAGAGCACATTCTTACTTAGCACTGTGCTGGCCCCAAATTCAGTCAGTTAGTGCACTCCAGAGCTGGCCATGTGGTATTTTTAGTGCAGTGCTACATATACTTGCTGCACTGCTGGCTGGCTGTGAATATTGGGGCTATGCAATCTAATATTACTAAGTGATATGTAACTATACACAAAAATATTTCATTTGCACAATTACAAATTGCCATTGTAATATTGTAATCAAGAAATAATGGCATTCTTTTGATGGGGATTGCCTAGGTAATATGTATTTACAAGTGAAGTGCACAGAAACTGATAATTTTTTTGCAGTTAATACTTTTTATTTATTCAGTCAATGAATCAGATACAAACGTGGCATTGCAAATACATCTGAACAAACAAGAATAGATACAGAACCCACTGAAATCTTTCTCAGTCTAATAGCACACACATCAAAAGTGCATTCAGCTTTAAAGAGCAGCTGACACCATCAGGAGATCTTGACAAAACAAAATATTTAGACACAGCTCAGTTTGTACTTTACATTAGTTCCATAATTCTCCTCCTCACTGTTTATTACTGTGGTTATTTGCATGAAAACAGGATCTCTTCACCAGATGAGTTAATCTATTCCTGTTGCTTTCTCCCTAACTAAGATCATAGAGAACTGTTTGTGATATCATAGTTACTCCCATTGCAACAGACTGTGATGCCACAACAGAGGATTATGGCTTGAAGTAAGGAGTAAGTTATAGGGGCACTCAAAGGGACTCTAAGTGATAAAGATCATGTATTTGTGCAAATGTACTCAGTAAAAAGTAATGGAAAAGAGAAATACATAGACTATATTTGGAATGCAAGCAGAATTATACCTAATTATTATGTTTTCAAAGTTTTCTTCGAAGCATCAGTAGCTCTTTAAAATATTATATATTTTCAGGTATCAGTCCTTGGAGTTGGTGGCATAGGTTGGTACATGTAAATACTGAACTCATATAGGCATTGACACCTGACCCATGGAGACACCCAGGTGGAATCTGATTGGTAGGGAGAGCCTCTAGATATCATGTTTGCATAGGGACACCTGGATCATATTGCTATCATGTGGGGGGAGCCACTGGACACTCTAGGCCAATTTAGCATCGCATTACATTAGAGAGTAGGTGCAACTTGGCACCAGAGACACTTCTGCCTTTGGATTTGGTAAGGGAGCAGGTTCCAGTGGATATTTGGAATCATTTTTGGATAAAATGTGCATTCTGGTGGGTCTGGAGGGATTTGGGGGGGCATTCCAGAGAGTTATTCCAGTGGGTGGGGAGGTGAGCATGCCAGTGGGTGGAGTGGACTTTATTAGACTGCAGGCTTTGCAGCAGGTGGAGGCAATTTAATTAGGGAGGGACTCCAATGGCTTGGTGCAGGTCCCTGCCTGGATAGAGGTATGCAGGCTACTGCCTTTTAATTGGTGGGAGTTGTTTTGGTGGTGGCTGTGTGACCAGTGGGATAATGTATGGGGGTATAGGGCCCCTCAGGCTTAGTTGCTCCCTCTCCCAGATGCTGACTATCTACCCCTTTGATGATCCCTCTGATAGCAGTGGCATATAGGCACTGCAGGGAGGTGGGCATCATAAGGAGACAGGATTACAGGTAACAGGAAGAAGGGGGGTTCTAATGGGTGGCACTATCAGGGTGGTGAGAATAAGATGATGTCCTGGGGCAAAACAGGACCTAGGGAGAGACCAGATATGGTTGGTTCCCATGCCTGCTGTTCCCACCAGACCGAGGGGGCAGGTAGCCTATAGGCCAGCAGTCTCCATTCATCCCCAGTGAGCAGTGTTATGCAATGTAAGATTGGTGAGGAACAAGTCCACAGTTAAGCTGGACTTGATTTCTTTGGTTGATCTGGCTTTCACAATGGAGACTTGGCTGGGTGATGACACAGGGCCAGTTCTAGAGGCATCAGTTACAACTGGATTCATTGTGATTCACTGACCTTGGAGTGATCAGGAGGAGGGCGACCATCTGCTTTAGATCTAATTTGAACTTTACTGTGCACTCAGTGAGAGTTACTTTATTGTTTGAATGTGTGGCAGCATGTGGGGGTCCAAGTGCAAGTTGCAGAATCCTTATCTTATACTGTCTTCTGGGATGAGAGTTGGATTTCCTGCAGGAAATCACAGACTTCATCACTGTGAGGGTGTTGGGAGTCACTGAGATGGTTAGTTCTGGATGACTTCAATGGCTGGATCAATGGTGAACCTTTGCAATTTGGGCAAGATTTTCTCCTGTCGATAGAATCACTGTGCCTCGCACAAGTGGTTACTACTGTGACCCATCATCATAGTCATGCCTTGAACCTAGTATTTTTACTGGGGCTTGAGATTAACAGTCTCAAGATTGATCTGGTCTGCTGGTTGGATCACTGCACAGTGAAGGTCTCATTCAGGAACCCTCTTGTTATCCACCCCCAGTAGATATGGTCCTTTGCCACCCTTTAAAGGGGTTGTCTCTAGCAGAACTTCAGGCAGCAATGGATCCCTCAGGTGTGATGGCTGCTTTTGGTACAGGATTAGAGAAGGTGGTGGCAGCCTGTAGCAGGGCTGTTGCCTCAGCCCTCAGTTTTGCAGCACCAGTTTGGATACAACCTAGGAAGTCTTACTTAGCATCTCAACGGGGAGCTTAGAGAGAGGAAGGTTATGGGTCAGAGATTGTAGCATTGTTGGTGAAAGTGCAGGACCCATGAGGACAGACTCACTCTGAGAACTCACTACAGTATCAGTGGTCACTCTCCCCTAAGAAGGAAGCATTTCTATAAAGGGAGATTCCAGTGGGGATAAACAGATTGGCTCAGTTTTCTGGACTGTGAACAGGCTGTGACATACAACCTGTCTCTAGCCCATAAAGGCATTTTCATCTGTCAGGTGCCAAGAGTTCACTAAGTTTTTTTTCTGACAGGGTGTCCTTCTTCAGGTCTGAGATAACCTCAGCTTGGCTGTTGTGGCCCTGCAGTAGGAAGCAGGTTGTCACGAACAGCACTCTTCCTGTTTGGGATGAGTTTAGGCTGATATTGTTGGAGGAGGTATGTGAGGTGATCTCTGAATTGCAGCCCACTTATTGTAAACTGGACCTGGATCAGCCAAGCTTCCTAGTGAGTTGTGTGGGCTATCTGGACCCAGTGTTTTGCCAAGATATTCCGGTTCTTCTTCTTGGAAGGGTCCTTTCTCCATTGAAGGATGCACTGGTGAGGCCCCTTTGGAAAAAAAATCTCTGGACCTGGATTGCTTTGCAAATTTTACAGCTGTCTCTAACATTCCCTTTCTAGGAAGGTTATTGAGAAGACAGTGGCTCTGCAGATTGAGGCACATCTCATGGCTTTTAACATCTATGATCCGCTGTAGTCCAGATTTTGATCCAGGCATAGTACAGAGTCTGTGTTGGTTAGGGTGCATAATGACCTCCTCAGGGTGAGAGATAGAAGGGAGTGGTCAGTTCTCATTCTACTTGATCTCTCCTTAGTATTTGACATTGTCTACAATGCTTTTTTGGATCACCACAGGGAGATCTCTGGACTCACTGGTACAGTCATCAGCTGCTTTCAGTCCTTCCTTAGGAACAGGATATAGACAGTGGTGATGGGAAACATTTTCCTCATGCCCAGAATCTCTGCTCTGTGGTGTACCCCAGGGACTGATCCTCTCTCCTATGTTGTTCTCAGTGTCCATGCTGCCCCTGGGCAACATCATCACATGCTACAGCCTGGGTTTCATGCTATGCAGATGATACCCAGCTGTATCTGTGATTTGCATCAGGTACACCTGGAACAGCTGATGTGCTTAATTTTTGCTTGATTGAGATCCAAGATTGGATGTCCTCTAGCTGGCTGAGACTCAGCCCTGGGCCATATGGAGCTTTTGGTGATTGAGCCTGGTTGACAGCAGAGTGTGGTGGCTACAGCAGAGAAGATCAGCCTAGCGCTTGGCTCCTCTAGTCTGGTGGCATCTGCTAACATGAGGCTTTTACCATTTTATAAGCATCTTCTGGATTAAAGACCTGATCCTACTGGAAGACCTGCCCTCACTGATAACATGGATCTTGTGACTCCAGACTCTACTACTGCAATGCTCTATAGCTCAGGATTAATGGAGGAGTTTCAAGTACCTCAAGGGAATCAACAAAGTCCAAGAGGGTAGTATCTTTCAAAAAAAGAGGTGTGCAAGAACAAGAGGGCACAATTTGAAGATGGGGGGCAGCTCAGAGGTAATTTAAGGAAGTATTTCTTCACAGAGAGGGTTGTGGATGCATGGAACGGCCTTCCGGAGGAGGTTGTGGAGTCAAAATCAGTGGGGGAATTCAAGCATGCATGGGATAGTCATAAGGCAATTCTGGGGGGTTGGGGTAGGAAGAAGTAGGCTGCTGGTTAACTAGGATCTGCAGCTTATCCAGTAGGTAGGGAAATGGGCAGACTGGGTGGGCCAAGCAGTCCTTATCTGCCGACAAACTCTATGTTTCTATGTTTCTATGTCTGACAATGCCTACAGCTAGTGCAGAACACCATGGCCAGTTTACTCATGGGCCTCCTGAGGCCATGTCATGTGACTCAAGTCCTGCATGACCTGCACTGGCTGACAGTGAAGTGGCAAGGTTGGTTTGCTGACCTATAAATTTATAAATGGACTGGGCTTCAGGTTATGTGAGTGGTCTTCTGTCCCTTTACTGCCCTAGTTGCCTTCTGTGCTCCTCTGAGGTGAGCCTCCTAGTAGTTCCCAGGACCAGGCCTAAGACATCATGGATCACAATTTTGAGGTGGCTGATCCACTCCTGTGGAACACACTTCCTTGATCACTGTGGGAGATCACCCTCAGTGGAGGCCTTTAAAAGGGACCTGATGACCTACTTGTTCAGTCATGCTTTTAACCTGAGTTAGTCCCCACTGGTTTTGTTTTAGCTATTTATGCTGCCTAATTTACATTTTTAAGTTATATGTATTTATTTACCTGTGTTTTGTATTGTGCTTCCTACCTTCTTTTTATGTACAGCACCCAGAGGTGCTGGGATAAGGTCCTTAACAAATAAACAACTACTACTACTACTAGCAGGATGCAGGACTCCAATTTACAGAGGGTGGTGCAGGTAGCCCATGTACAGACTGTGAAAAGGGGGTGCTGGACTCTGTATGGGTGGAAGTGCAGGTGCAGACCCATGTGTGGGAGTGGGGGTTGCAGGCCAAGATAGTACCACTGCTAGTGAGGAGTCTGTATCTGCACCCGGAAGCCACTTTAAGCCCCTGATAGAAAAGCATTAGCTTTCCCCAAGCTGAGCACCCTGGAGCAGGACCACCCTACTGCCTCCAGATCAGCTTGCAGAGCACCCTCTCTGCAGCTGCTTCCCCTCCTGGAATGGACAAAAGCAGGCCCATGCTAAAAATGAGATATTAAATCTCATTTTGCCATCCAGGACAAATAAACTGCAAATAAATTGAAAAAACAACTGTCCCCTGCTGCTCGTAAATTACCCCTCAGGAAAATCCTCTCTTCAGCCCACCACACAAACCCTTACACCCTGCCACCAATACATCTCCATTCTTTTAATTTAAGCAAAGCAATCCCATAATGTGCAGCTCTATGCTTGAACTGTGCCAACTGACAAGTCACAGCAAAAACAAACTCTGGTCAGAGCTGATACAGCTGCCCAGGGCAACTGTGGTGCTTTTGTGTGGCAAGAGCTCTAAGTATGGTTTTACTCGCTCTTGTCACATTGGAGCCTGCCATGGTGAAGATAATGGCTCCAGCCATTCCAAGTAGTTTCTTGACCTCTTTGTCAAATTCATGTAATTAAAGGACATCACAAATAATTAATGAATATTGTCAGAATCTGCCCCAAAAATGTTCACAAACTGGTTGCAGTCTCTTGACTAGCTGAGATCAAGAACAAGCCATACTGAGCAGTTTCTTTTTTGAACTTGTATATATTTTTATTTATAGTTATCATACTGATACATTTTAGGCAGAATTCCATTATTATTACATCACCATATTGTAGCAAATAATCGGCTTATATATCCATTACAGATTTTTTGTTTTGTCCCCCCCCCTTGCCTCACAATAATTGCTTTACAATGTCCTGCCTTTAGTTATTATTTTCGTTTACAGTACAGCAAACTATGACAGCAGTGTAACAGCTTTCTAAAGGTAGATAACTACCTCACTGTCCTTTAACTACATAAACTTTTTTATTTGACGTGGATTTACTTCCTTGTCGCTTATCTCTTTCTTCCCCAAAACTACCTTGTTCAGACCATATATTGCCTTTGATTTTCGCCACCCCTGAGTCCTTGCTATTATTGAATGACCCATCTCTTGGACTATGCCCTTTATTTCTGAAGCAATTGTTCTAACACTGAAACACCCTCAGTCTCTTCAGTAAGCAATAAGACATGAGGGGGTGTGCATTAGACATTTCTAATGCATGGTCAGGGGCATAATAAGGCACGAGGCCGCAGGCCGAGTGCGTTTAGTCCCTGACCGTGTGTTAGAAATGTCTAATGCACACCCCCGGAGTGTCTTATTGCGCTTATAAAATGGGAACCTGTATTTGTCATAACTGTGACAATCAAAATTCTGAGGTTTAATATAAAATAAAGATACATGTTATGTGAATTTTTAGATAAAATAGTCCTTCCGCCTGTAAAGCTGCATTTGCATAGCTATAGTTTTTATACAAGAACTGTATACTGTGCTGAAAAGCATTTGTTTATTTCTTTTGCCCCAAGTATTCATTTTTGTGAGCTTTTGAGCACAATTAATCTGCAGATTTTGAGCTTCACTGCCGTTGAATCCAGAGTCCGTTTATGCTGTCAGCGTGTGTGTGTGTGGGCGTGAGATGGGACTGCCTGTGGACTGAAGTAACTTAGTAGGATGAGGAAGACAGCAGGTTAGCTAATGGGCTACTGAGAGAGCCATGATTTAAAATTTAAAAGAAAGTACAATTTAAAAGACAGCTTCTTTAATACACAATGGAGAGTCCCATCTCGTGCCCCCCCCCACACACACACACACGCTGACAGCGTAAACGGATTCTGTAATTTTTTAATTGGGTCATGTAATTCTACTGCCACATCCTCTACCCCCCTCCCACCATAACCTGCAAATCAATTAATAGAACCAGGGACTTATCAACTTACCATGCAAATCCTCCCATATAACCAGGGAATTTTTGGCTTTTTTATTAGATGAGTGAAATAAAAGCGCTCATAGTAGAGTAACCATTTAAATGGGGTGCACAGGGAAAGTGTATACTATTACAACATAGGATGTTTCATCTCTTAGGCAAATTGTTTTTTTTTATTTGATGCCATTTTTATCTTGTATGGCTGTTATTTAGGTTGAAATGCAGTGAATGTATATTGGGTCGATCTCGGGAGTATATGCGGTAGCTGTGAGAGACACGATCACACAGCTGACAGTAGATACAGTTGGAGGCATTCATAAAATGCTGAGTTTGTCAAATAATGTGGCATCATTAATGATGGAGAGAGCAGGAGGCATGGAAGTGTGGTGTGTGGCCATTTTTTTTTTCTTCCGTAAACTGTTGAACAGTTTCAACAGTACATACAGTACTTGTTTGCCCTGGGTAACTATGGCAGCATGATTAGCAGGTCAGCCTGTGGGAGCTGTACTGATCTCCATAAGCGATAAGGCTAAAAATCGCAAAGTGAGAAAATGCAGTTTAACACTATATTTTAAATGTGGTGATATATATTAGCTGGTGATAGTGAAGAATATATAAGTTTTACTGATAGCCATACATTTACCAGTATAAGTTGCCAAACACGATTAGTGGTGAGATTATGTATTTCCTTGTTTTACATCAAGATTTCCTCGCTAAGACAGCAGTACAAAATGGCGGTGATTTGAAAAATGAAAATTCTATTTAAGACTTCTAAGTCTGAAAGCATTGATCCTATGATCTCAAACTGTTATGGAGCACCGGCTGCAGGACTTGTTATTAGCTGTGCATTAGACACTTCTAATGCACAGGTAATAACCAATCAGATCCCTTGAAAATCTAAACCCATTTTATAAATATAGTTATACAATGGTAACCACCTCACATTATGTTGATCCACTCTAAGATTTAACTGTGCAGTGACCGCTTCCATGATTTTAATTTTCTTAATGTTACTCATCCACATACCTTTAGTCAACAAACTTTTTTTAAGCCATTGCTGGGTGATAATCTTAAGGGCTGCAGTATACTGAGCAGTTTCTTGACCATTTCGGCAAATTCATGCATTTAGATGAGCTCATGAATAATTTGCAAACATTGATAGTACCTGTCCAGAATGGACACAAACTGTCTGGTTGCTGTCTCTTGACTACTTTGGCACAAGAACAGGCCATACTGAGTAGTTTTGTGGGAATTATGGCACTTGTATGCAATGAGATGAGCTCACGATTAATTCATGAACATTGACAGAATCTGTCCGAAAATGGTTCCAAACTGTCCAGCTGCTGTCTCTTGACTATTTAGGAGCAAGAACAGGCATACTAAGTTGTTTAGTGGTCATTTTGGCAAATTCGTGTAATTAGAGGGGCACACCAATAATTCACAAATTGTGTCAGAATGTGACAAAAATGCTCCAAACTGCCTGGTTGAAGTGGCTTGATTTGTTGGGAGCAAGAACAGGCCAAACTGAGCAGTTTTGTGAGAATTATGGCACTTGTATGCAATGAGATGAGCTCACAAATACTATAATTCACAAACATTGACAGAATCTGTCCAAAAATGGTCAGAAACTGTACAGTTGCTGACTATTTGGATGCAAGCATGGGCCATGCTAAGCAGTTCTGTGACCATTCTGTTAAATTCCTGTAATTAGAAGAGCTCACCAATGGTTCTTGAATTATAACAGAAACTGACAAAAATGCTTCTGAACATTCCAGTTGCAGTATCTTGACTGGTTGGGAGCAAGAAGAGGCCATACTGAGCAGTTTTGTGACCATTCTGGTAAATTCTTGTTATTAGAGGAGCCCACCAATAATTCATGAATTGTGTCAGAAATTGAGAAAACTGGTCCCAAACTGTCTGGTTGATGTCTCTTGGCTGTTTGGGAGCAAGCATGGGCTATACTGAGCAGTTTCATGCCCATTTTGTCAAATGTATATAATTAAAGGAGCTCACCAATAATTCGTGTATTATGACAGAAATTGACAAAAATTGTACCAAACTGTCTGGTTACAGTATCTTGACTGGTTGGAAGCAAGAACAGGCCACACTGAGCAGTTTCATGGGAATTACTTCACATTCATGCAATTAGATGAACTCACGAATAATTCATGAACATTGACAGAATCTGTCCAAAAATGACTCCAAACTGTCAGGCTGCTGTCTGGTGACTACTTGGGAGCTACAATGGGCCATACTGTGCACTTTTGTGACCATTCTGGCAAATTCTTGTAATTAGAGGAGCTCACCAATAATTCACAAATTGTGTCAGAAACTAACAAAACTTGTCCCAAACTGTCCGGTTGATGTCTCTTGATGGCGCAGTCCCCATGTCCAAAATGGCCACTGGAGTTCAGTGCACATGTGGGAATCATCGTGCAGGCGCAAAAATCTCCAGTGTCCATCTTCAACATGGACAGTGTTGTGTTTCTCCGGTCCCCTGTGTTTCGCCATTAGCTCGAATGAAGCTGTACTGGCTCTGGCCAGAATTTGTTGCTTTGGGGGTGTATATCCAAACATGCATGGGACAGTCAACTTTGCTCCAAACATGTTTCAGTATAGTAAACTTAGTGAACTATGTTAATTTGCACTAAGGAAAGAGAATTAAGGGGCAGCCTGATACCTTTTAATATGGGGCCATTACTCTGTATTGGTCTTACATATTTTTAATATGCTTATAGGATCTAATTTTTTGAACTATGTGTGTTAGAGGTCTGATTTTAACTGGTGGGTGATGAGTTCATAGACTGTAATTTAATACAGCAGACCTGCTGTTTCTAGTACACACACACTCACACACACACACACACACACACACACACACTCCCCAACTTACTTTCTGAAAGACATAACACTCACATTTCCCAATGTACTTTCTGAAATACATGTAAAGAGCAGGTGTTTACTTCTAAGAAATAGACAAAATATAATTTTATCGATTCTATTTTGGTGTGTTAGTAATTACTTTCCAGTTTTGTAACAAAATATGTGTTAGCGCAATGAAACAAGTAGGTTTTTGTGTTTATTTTTCACACTGTTAGTAAAAAAGAATTCAATAGAATTCTGGTACTGTTATGTTAAACTGCCAGTTAGTTAGGAGCCCAGTGTATTTCAACGAGAAACTAAATATATTTTACTATATTTTTCAAAATAAATAGATATTTCTTTCAGTAACAAACTTTGCCCTTTATTAGCAAACTGAATGACTGTAGCAAAGGACCCCAAACCTTCATTCTTTAAGGTATGCATCCTTACTAAGTCCTTGCTTTTAGATAATTTACTGCAGGAAATTTCGTTCTGTGACATTTGACCCATTCCCTCCTATGGATTTCAGGGATGTTTTCTTATCTCTTTATTTGTATTTTTAAAGAATTGCTCCTCTAATGTATCACACTGATGTGTAAAAGGTTTTTTTCTCTAACATTGCTCTAGGTTCTTAAAAGGCAGCTCTTGTAACAGATAAAATGAGACAGATAGTAATGAAATAAGAGTCCAGATGTAGGGCAGGCAGGCTGAAAGGAAATGAAGCAGAAGACATACATAAGCAGACCACCACTTTAAATGAGATAACCTGGACTGGAGCAGCACTGATGTATGTTCACTCTGAAGCACTCAAGGGAAGAACACAGTCATCATTTCCTGTTAGTCCCCTCTCTGTCTCTCTCCTAGTAATCCCAAAATGCCTGCAGGACTCCTCCCAATGCAGTCATAAAAATGCAGCTCGTGACCCACTCAAAAAAATGGTACAGGATTTATAAGAAGGCTTACAAAGAATGGGACTTTAAAAATATTTAATTTGAAATGTGAAATGTGGCTGACACTCAACATGTTTCTTGAAACATGACATGGATATCAGGAACTGTTCTTGTACAGAGATCTTCAATAATGCCGTCTGGCCACTTTTCTTCCATTGTGCATGCTGGAAGTCGATACCCATCTTGCAGGAGTACTGATGTAGCATGACACTGGCTCACCTTACATGCAAAACTGAGAATAGACAGCATTGACCCTGACACCACCAGAGCTCCATACCCAATCATAGTTTGGGAACCCTGTAGGAGGTGGAAGATGACTCTAAATATACTGCCAAGTGAGACAGCCAACGAGCTGAATGTGAGAGTCTAGCTTTGGGGGTTCTATCCTGCCCAGTTCAAAATGTGGAGCTCAACAGCTCATGGGAGATAGCTGGAGAGATATAATACTGCTAAATGCTACATGATCTCATGCACTCACTTCCTCCCCTCCTCTGCTGCCATACATACGTATGCACACACTACTGCACCCTCGCCTGTTGCCCTACATACCTATTCACACACTCTCACCCCTTGCCTGCTGCTCTACATACCCATTACACACAAAAAACACACACACATGCACACATGTACACACACACACACACCTGCTGTCTTACATAGCTATGCATACAGACCCACCCCTCTCCTGCTGCCCTACATACCCATGCACTCACTCCCACCCCTCACATGCTGTCCTGCATACTCATGTATGAATAAGGACATAGGAACCCAGGAACTGAGTATAGGGTGGGGAAGGGAGGTACTGTTATTCACTAATCAGAAAAGGGACTTTGGAGTTATCATATCTGATGATCTCAAAGTGGCAATGCAGTGTGACAAAGCAGTGAATAGGGCCAGTGGGATGCTAGGATACATAGGAAAATGTGGTGTTGCCACTATATTACTAGCTGATGAGACCACACCTTGAGTACTGTGTCTAGCTCCTGGAGCCACACCTATTAAAGGATTTAGACAGGGGAAGACAGTCCAGAGAAGGGTAAATAAAATGGTGCAAGGGTTGCATCAAAAGCCCTACAAGGAGAGACTGAGGAATCTCACCATGTACATCCTGGAAGACAGGTAAGTGAAAGGGGATGTGAAAGAGACCTGCAAGTACCTTACAGGGGTAAACAAGGTGAAGAAGGGGAGTCTCTTTTAAATGAAGAAAAGCACTAGAACCAGAGGACATGTGATAAAGCAGGAGGGAGGGTGAAGTTTACAAGGGAAGGTAGGATGTTCTTCACTGAAAGAGTGGTGAATGCCTGGAATACACTGCTAGCAGAAGTGATGGAAATAAAAACAGTAATGGGCTCCAAGCATGCATAGGACAGACATAGGGGAATAATAGGAAATGGGCAGGGAGGAGGGAGGGTTGCTAGAGACCACATAGGGTGTTCAGAGACAGACTAGGTGGGAACCATCTAGGCAGACTGAATGGGCCAAGCAGTCCTTTTCTGTCCATATATTTTGTTTCTATGTTTCATATTGTACATACTAAAACCATTAAAATCATATGTATGTAAAAAAATATTTTACTGGTTCAAGCACCATTGTAACAGAGTAAAAGGCTTAATTGTTTCTTGAGGGGCTAGTAATAAGGCAAGGAGCAAGGGATAGAGGAGGGTGAAAGCCACATATGGACAATAGTTCATGTGGTAGAGTAGGGTAAAACTGGGCAGATGGATGGATCAATGGTCTTTTTCTTCCAACATTTGCTGTCCTACATACCCATGCACATACTCCCAGCTCTCGCCTCTTACACTACATTCATAAAATGTGTTATAAACTCAATAATCAATTTTGGAGACTAAAGTACAGCAATAGTAGCTTGAAGCTGATTTGGTAGATCACGAATCATGATCTTTGGATGCCTGACATGGACAGTTACTACACTTCTAGCATAATCTGATCATATAGTAAGTTTATGATTTTTGATTATTTTCTCTTGAATGATCATTAAAATACTACAATGTTCAAATTCTTAATGGTTAGTTTTCATGAATTGGTTAATTGTCAAAAGGTAATTATTGATGCTTACATAAAAATCAATGTTTTTGGAATTTTTTAGTGATTTGCTTAATTTACAAATGATAATTGTTTTAAATAACATACAGCCTCATTTGTAAGATGATTTTTAATGCTGATATGAATGTACAAGTGATGATTTTTGCTGATTACATCAAGCCACAAGAATCTCACCACCTGAGAGCAGAGACCTCAGCCTCTTCAGTGCTGAAACTCAACATCTGCTTCGTTGCTGGGATCAGTCTTGAGTTGTGTGATTCAATTAGAAAAAAATAGGGTGGAGCACGCAGTAAAGGTTGGGTGCTGTAAAATGTAAAAACCAAAGAAAAATAAATAACAGCACTCCAGGCTTAGAGTTTTAGAAAAAAATATCTTCTATGTATTTTCTTTTGCAAAAAAGCAGTGTCAATTAACGCACAAATTTTACAACAAAATGTGGGTTCACATACCACTAACAGTGCAGCCCAGCACTTTGAGGTCCCTAAAACCTCTTTGTCAGGATCCCTGAACATTATCAGTGTTTCAGTTGTCTTCCCATGATACACTACAGCCAGCTTGAAGTTATGGAGGCTTCAATGTTTGTTTACATTTTTAAATTGCAATTGCTGGTGCCCTACAACCTCCTGACCTCAGGGCCTGTTCTGAAGTGGGGGCTGTAGCTTTAGGGGCAGTTGTGCTACCTGTTGTCACTTTCAGAGCTATGGCTCCATTTGGTGGGCTTCTTTAAATGTGCAAATCCCAGGAAGCACTATCCAGTTTTGTTTAGCCAGCCACACTGCCTGCCTCTCATTGCCTATGTTTTAAAACCCTCTTCTCATGCTAGCCCATCAGTGGAGCAGTAGCACTACCGGTGATGATCCCAGTGACCAGGGTTCAGATGTGAGCCTGAGTCATTGTTGGCCAGTTGGTAGGAGGAGAACTGAGCATCTCAGAGGATGCTGTCCTACTCTGGGAAGGGGTGGTTTGTGAGCAGTGCTGCAATACTGCCACCTATGTGACCACAGGAGGTAATGCAAGTGGAGTTCTGATTTGCAGGCAGGTGCCTACCAACTGAGGACACTGGCACACTTGCATGCAGATGCTCACCTCAGTCCTTATCCATGAGGCTCCTGACAGAGAGGAATTGGGAAAAGGAAAAAGGCTCTCAGTCACAGGATGGTGCCACCTCTCCCTTTACAGGCCTCACACTGCTCACTGGGCTGCTGATCAACATCTGAGCTAAAATCCTCCTGGTCTTGGGAAACCTGGGAGGCTCTGCCATGGGGGCAACAAATGGTAGGGCACTGTCAGGTTGGAGAAAAGTTTCAGCGACAAGTGACAGGGCTATGGGTGATAGAGGCCGATAGAGGCAGGTTGAGTGTGAGATGCAGCTCCCTTCCCCTTTGCATGATCCATTCCAAATCAACAAGTATTTCCCCTCCACTGGGTCCCATGACTTTAGTCAGTTTCTCCTTCCCTGTGTTTTGATTTTCTCACAATTGGGCCTACTCACAGTATTTCTGCAGCAGGAAAAGAAACAGTAACTATAAAATCCAGCTGCTGCCTCCAGCAATAGTTCTGACACATGTGTCGGACATCTGCTGGGAATCTGTGGTGGCCAGGGCTGGTCTACCGGTACTAAATCCTGGGTTGTATACCCAGCAGAGCTGCTAGCCAAGCATCTGAAGGATGACCTGAAACCACAGAATCTGTTGCTAATAGACCACAGTTTTGCCAGTAGACTCATGTCAGGAGGAAATAGAGTAGACACTTATGGAGCTGGTACTGTACTGATGAGGATTGTCAAATTAATGGGCTTAGTCTGATTGGATGGACTGACTGGGTCGAAGAAGAAGAATTGTGCAAATTATGCAAGCAGGTAGGTGGGGGGCAGTGGTGGGCTAGTAGCCTAGCTAGTAATAGCCAAGCATACTAACCAGTCATTCCAATATCCAGTACCACAGGTCAGGATGCCGATTAAAAGGAGACACAAGGACTGCCAAGATAGTCGCCATGGATGGAAGCACACATTAAGATCGAAGAACCAAACTGACTGACCATTGACCCCAGTACTGGACTTTTGCTGAATTAAGGTTGGAGTGGGAGACAGACACAAGGGTGATGGAAGTGAGAGGTCAGGCAGTTTGAGGGACATATTGCATAATTTGTGTGTAACCTATGTAGATTTTTGTGTACTGGGGTGCATTTTTCCTTGTGCAGGTCTTAGGATGCAGAATCAGAAATTATGATTCCATCTCTGACTCTGATTCATTGCCTTAAATGTTCAAGGATTGTACTCAGAATCCTAAATTCCACCTCATGCAAACAGCACCAATTCCGGAGACAACACACACCCCATGTCAGGTGCTGTCACACATGGTCCATCATTTTAAATAATTATAATATGGCCTCACCACCTGTTCTGGAGTCTGAAGGTGCCTAAAAGAAAAACAAGTAAAAAACATGGGTCACAAAGACTCTGCAATAGAGGTGAATATACCTACATAAAATATAAAATCAAGGGAAATACCTTAAATTTACAGGAAGATATGTACTCAGCCTGGGTAACAGAAGAGGGTTAAGTTGTAAGTTATTAATCTGTATGGAAGACAGAAAAGTAAACAGACTGGCTCAAAGAGAGTAAACTGTTAATAAAGGGAATAAAATAACTAAAAATAAGAAAGGTTGTCCAACTTAGAAATGACAAGGGATAAGGCACTGTTTGGCATGCTGGCAACCCAGGTTTCTGCAAACCCAGGAAGTCAGGAAAGGAGATGGAAAGGAGGACAAAAAAGCATCCCCAAAGACACTCTTCTCCAGGGTAGAGTTATGGTGTTCATAGCTATGGTTGATACCCTAAGAGTGGCATGGTCAACTAACTGGCAAGGGTGACCCCCCCGCCACCACCCCCTAGAGTGCAAATTGTGCTCCCATGAGGGTAGGAGTAAAATGAGCAAATAAATCCATTTAGCAAATATGATTAAAACCTCCTCAATCCTGCCCATTCAACACACCTTTATAATGTAGTTCGTTAAAAGAATCCTGGGGCCCACATTTTTTTAAAGGACCTGAGATGGTCCAGGAACTAAGACCCTCATATTCAGAGCCAGCTGACACTTCTACACAGCCAGTAGTGTGGCATTGGAAGTAGTTCTCTGAGCAACATTTAGGCAATTAACCTGCCCCAACACAGGATAGTTGGGTTGGGTTGGTGTTTGGAGGCTGTTTGGGGGTAGAGGGTCCAGTAGACTACAATACAAGTCACATTAAACTGTTCCCTCAACTCACTGGTGTAGCATTGTTCAATGAGTTTCCTAATCTGTGCAGTGTTTAACTCAATGAATTAGTAAAAGGTTAGTATTGGTTTGCAACTAGCTGTTAGGACTATAAGCTTTATTTTCAGCTGAGTGCTTATGAGTTTTATTTCAGAAGGCAGACTAAACAACTCTTAAGGAATGCTGTGATATTTATAAACAATGCTCTTAAGGAATGCTGTGATATTTATAAACAATGCTCTTAAGAAACGCTGTGATATTTGTAAACAATGCCATGAAAATGCATTGCATAAACACTGCAAAACAGCTACTGCCATATCACTAAACAGGTACAAGTGAATTGAATAGGCAGTGAAGAATGGTTGGAAAAGAATTAAAAGCTTCAACAATTCAAGTTGCCATTGCAGTAGAAATACAAAAAAAATGCTACACCAGTGAATTGATGGAACAGTTTAATGTGACTTTTACTGTAGCAGGGAAATGACAACTAATAGACACAGGGGTGATTAGAGGTGGGGGTCTGTCCCAGGGTGTGGGTGTAAATCCAAAAACAAGACAAAAACAAAGAACACAAGGAAACAAAAATAAATAAAAGAAAATAAATCATTACATAGAATTTGTCAGGATACAACAGTTAGGATCACATAACATTGCTGGGATCCTTTTCTCACCTCCCTGCTTCAAACTGCTTTGAGGACAAGGAGACTTCATGTCCTTCCTTCCCTCTCCCAGGCTCTAGGCAGACTGAAAAACTATGGCTGTTTGCAACTGGCTCCAGGCAGGCTGAAAAATCAAGGCTGTTTACATCATATACCATTACGAATTTAAAATAAAACAAATACATTCTCAAGCCTTTTCCCAATCGAGGAAAACTTTTCATTTATACTCAATCTGGCTTATTCAGGCATCATACCACTATGAAGTATATAACATTTTCAATGTACTTTAGGCAGTCAAACATATTTTATACTACTGTATATGTGCTGCTTAACAACTCATGTTTTAAATGTGTAAATATTTAAAAGTGGTTATCTGTTTTTATATTGGCAAATTAAACTGTGCTAGCTAGCTATTACATTGTTTGGTCACTTTGAACCATGTCCCACAGGGGTCAATTCTGGGGCCCCTACTATTTAGTCTTTTCCTAAACCAACTGCCGACTTCCTGTCTGACCCATATGCTCCTTTACACAGACGATGCAGGTATCTTCACCAGAAACCCCCATCCAGAACAACTAACAGCAGCACTCCAAAGGGTATTTTCATCTGCAGAGAAATGGTTTAAGGAGCATAGACTAAGCATGAACTGAAAAAGAAACAAAGACAATGTTGTACTCCAGCACCCAGAGTAAGTTCAAAGCATTACCCCTTGAGATCAGAAATGAAAGTGGTGACACCCTGGAGCACATCCAGTTTTTCAGATACCTGGGTATCACAATAAACTCCACTCTGTCTTATTTCCAACACATTGATAACACTGGAAAGGCTATCAATACAAGAATAGGCATTATTTACCACCACAAGCACTGCTTAACCTATGAGGCATTGAATCTGGCCATCAACAGCTCAATAGTCTCCCTTGTCGATTATGGACTGGCTATCTATGGATTGGCAACTGACACCACCCTACAATGCATTTCCATCATGCTTAATAAGGCATGTCACCATCTCACAGGTGCTGCAAGACTCACACACATCTATGACCTCTACTCACAGGTCGGTTGGCTCCAACTAAAGGAAGGAATAAGATACCAATCTTGCCTTCTTGCCAAGAAATGCTGTCTCAATCTACTACCAGCAGGGGTCCAGAAACTCCTAACCATGCACTCAAGCTCCAATTTCACAAGGAACTCTACCACCTAGATCTACAAAATTCCTAGACTTAGCAATGCCTTGGCACAATGCTCATCCTGCTACCATGCTCCTCACTGGATGTCTTACAATGTCTTACCACCTGACATTTCTGGTGCTGCAACTATTGGTGTTTTCAAATACAAACCACAACAGCATCTTATCTCAACCAGCAGCTGTGGCTGCCTCCATTAACATTCCTCCTGTGCCTCAGTGGCACCCTAGCACTCTTATCTCACATCTAACCTACTAGCCTGAGGTGACCTATGCTTAGCACTTCAGGTCACCACCCTACCTCACAACCTTTGCCACTTCAACCCCACCCATTCTGTATACTCCCCCCACTCCCTACTCACCTTCTAGCACCCTTACCGCTATTCTCCTACTATCATCTCCTCTCATGCAACCCAGTAGGGTGCCCTAACTTTAACAGAGGCAAATTACTTGCTGCCTGTGATCCTAAATTTGGTGTGTTCATTATAGGAACTCTGTCTAAAAATGTACTACTGTATTGCTGTATCTTACTGTTACCCTGTCTAAAACGTACTACTTTCTTGATGTACTTTTGTCCTTGTAACTGACGTGGAACCAATAAGTTAGCAATCGCTCATGGGTGTAATCCAAGAACTCAATAAATAAATAAAGAAATAAATACATATGGGATGCATTTTAGAGGGACTTGAAAAGGAAATATAGAATACTAAAGAAAAAAAGTGGGAGGGGGGTTCTGTAGGTGGCCATCCTGACAGAACAAGGAGACGACAGTGCATTACATAATAGTTTGAATACTGTTGCAACAGGCTTTAAAAAAGTAAATTAGAAATGTCCCTCTAATTCCAAGGTAAGATTACCAGTCCTACAACACCCCCTCTCTTAGTTAAGGAGGAAAATAGTGACTTTTTAGTTAACTGGTTTTTATACACTCAGGCATAATGAAGTAATGGGAGCTTTCATCAATCCTTTACAAAAGCTCCACCCCAGGATCCCTATTAAAAATACAAAACATTTCTTCAAGTCTGTCTCTCTCTCTCTTCTCCCTCCCTCCCTCCCTCCCTCCCTCCTCTCTCTCTCTCTCTCTGCATTATACACATTTACCCTGGTGTTATATAGTATCTAACATCTGAGATACCTTTCACAGTATTATTTTATACATGTCTTATATCTACTCCATGCCTAGACAGAAAATCTGCATTTTTGTGTTGGGCACCAGAAAATGCTCTACCAACGTGATGGTCATTTCCATAATTTCTGGTCGATGTTACCTCACCCACGTTTGGACATCTTGAGGTAGTATTTGTAAGAACTGCTTGATCACCAGGGTTTCCAAGATCACAGCAACCATCTTCTCCTAAGATCGAAGCCACCTAGTGCACAACTCCTTTAGCCAGGTATAGACTTCTCTTGGAGTATTCACATTTTGATAACGAAGTGAACAGAACCTTTGTCCGTAGGTTTCAGTGTTAATATCAAATCATCTTTAAGATTTCCTTATTTACTAATTCATAGTTCTCTGCATCTCTAATGTTTGTATGACTGTAGGCTAACTGGACACGACCAATTAAATATGGAGCTAACTGTACTACCCACTGGTTCTGAGGCCACTCATAAACCCTTGCAATTCTTTTGAAGGTTGTCAAGTAGGTCTCAATATCGTCTGTATCAGTCATTTTGGTAAGTTTTAGGTCTTTTGGGGATGTACCAGTCCAGCCAGTTGGATGACTGGTCTCAATGACCTGGAGCACTCACATTGTATCAGCCCATCTCTGATTCTGTCTTCTTCACTCCATCTCCCTTTCCTGGTTTTCTCTCTCTTTCTCTCTCTTTCTCCATCTCAATCTGTTTCACAGCCACCCACTGAAAAGCTTTACTTATATTCTTTTGGGGTTCATCTCATCAGCCAGTTCCTCATCAGTTTCATCCATGTTAGCATCAAGTAAGGGATCAGGCATTGTCTTTCCTCATCTGTGCTTCAGATTGTTTTGAGGATGTGAAGACTGCATGTCCATCCCCTTCCCAGGCTCTGGGCAGACTGAAAAAACAAGGTTGCTTACAACTGTTTTCAAGGCTCAGGGCAGACAGAAAAACCAAGACTGTCTGCAACTGGCTCAATGCAGACTGAAAACCCAGAGCTGTTTATATCAAATACCATTATGAATTTAAAATAAAACAAATACATTCTCCAGCCTTTTCCCTATCGAGGTAAACATTTCATTTATACCAAATCCGGCTTTCTCAGACACCAAATCACTATGTAGTATATAAGATTTTCAATGTACTTTAGGCAAACAATTGTATATGTGCTACATAACAACAGTGCAGTAAAAAATGGCTCATATTTTAAATGTGCAAATATTTAAAAATAGATATCTGTTTTTATATTGGCAAATGAAACTGTGCTAACTAGCAATTACACTGTTTTATTACTTTGAGCAATGCAGGATGCATTTTGAGGGACTTGCAAATGAAACATAAAGTAATGAAGAAAAGAAGGGGTCTGTAGGTGGCCATCCTGACAAAACAGGGAAAGGAGAGTACAGTATAGAATAGTTAGAATGCTGCTGCAACAGGCTTTAGAAAAAGAAATTTGAATACAGTCCCTCTAATTCCAAGATTGAATGTCCAGCATTACCACAGGGTCCACTAGGCTATCAAGGGAGGTGAAAACTATTAGTAACAGGGGTGATTGGGAGAGTGAGAGGACCATAAGACTATTAGGGAAATGTCAAGTAATAGCAACAGGAGTGATGTGGGGGTGAGGGGACCATTAGACAACAGGGAATAGCCATGTTATGAACCCTAGCATGGGCAATGGGGTGGGGGCACAGCCATTGTTCTCAGTTAAGGCCAGGGTTTTGGCAGTGGTAAACAGCAGTGGTAAACAACACTGCAGTTGCCTCTGCTTAGCACTGCCAAAACCTATGAATATATCCTTGCACCCATTATGCATGAGGGCTTCATCATTTGCATGGATGCAGTGGTATATTTTGTACTGTCACTCTGCCAGGTTAGGGTGGTGCCCTTGGGGCCTCTGGACATGGTTCTGCCCTGAGCGCTGGCACTATTCATGATTAGCAAGGTGCTAATCAGGGTAGCACTATGCTAACCATTTGAATTTGGGGCCTAAATCCCTGGTGTGGGGAGAAATTCCTTCACCAGTGAAAATGATATTTTCAGCAATTTATGCACGTAGGTTGCATTTTAATTTTAGAAACATGGAATTTGTCAGCAGAAAAGAACCACTTGGCCTATCCAATCTGCCAGATATTCTTTGTCTAATCTGTCTCCACAGATCCTAACTGGTCTCAGCAACCCTCCTTCCTCCCTACCTATTTATTAATAAACCTTTATGTCATCCCATGCATGCTTGAAACCCCCCCTCCACTGTTTTCGCCTCCATCATTTCTGCTGGTAGTCTCTTCCAGGTGTGTACCACCATTCAGTGAAGTAGTACTTCCTCACATCCTTCTTAAACTCATCCTTCCCCCAGCTTCACTGCATGCCCCCTGGTTCTGGTTCTCTTTCTCACGCGAAAGAGACTCCCCTCCTGCACCTTGTTCACCACTGTGAGGAACTTGTAGATCTCTATCACATCCCCTCTCACACTTCTCTCTTCTAAGGTGTACATGTTGAGATCCCACAGTATCTCCTCATAGTACTTCTCATGTAACCCCATCACTAATTCGTTTCCCTCCTCTGGACTCCATCCATGCTGTCTATCCTTTCTGCGATGTGACCTCAAAAACTGAACACAGTACTCCAGGTGGGGTCTCACCAGTGAGCAACAGTGGCAACATTACCTCTCTTCTCCTGCTGGAGATACTCCACCCTATGCACCACAGCATCCTACTAGCCCTACCCACTGCTTTTTCACTCTGCCTTGCTGTTACAAGATTATCAGTTATCATAACCCCAAGATCTCATTTCTGCTTAGTGACTATCAGTACCTCCCCCATCTTATGCTGAGTTCCTGGGTTCTTAAGTCCTAGGTGCATGATTTTGCACTTTTTGACATTGAACCCCAACTTGCATGGTCTTGATAATTTCCTGAGTCTCTAATATCTCTGTGTATTCTCTCCACACCCTTCTGTGCATCCAGCCAACTGTAGACTGGTATTAACCGCAGAAAGTCAT
The DNA here is from genome assembly GCA_016271365.2 of Neoceratodus forsteri. NCBI lineage: Eukaryota > Metazoa > Chordata > Ceratodontiformes > Ceratodontidae > Neoceratodus > Neoceratodus forsteri. Next base: position 187,051,792 of record CM028132.1, on the reverse strand, counting down.
GCCTTCCCCTCCACTTCTTCTGCAATGTCACTTATGAAGACCCTGAAGAGGACCAGTCCCAGTACAGAACCCTGTGGCACCCTGTCTGTCACTCTCCCATCGTTACAGTGAATGCCTGTGACTACCATCCTCTGTGTCCTATCTGTTAACCAGTTTCTTTTTTTTAATACCTTTTTGTTAAATTTTACCAGAGTCTAAAACAAGAATAGAGTGGTACTGAAATTTATCTTTTTTTTTTGTTATTCTATTTCTCCCTTGTCTCTGACTTGCCCCAGTCCCAGATTTCCCCAGCTCCAACACCCCAACGTCTTCCAAGGCTTACTGTATTCCAATGGTTTCCCCCAGGTCTTCTTCCCTCTGTTGGGGTTGACTGGGTAACCCTAACCCCGCCATCAAACAGGATCCAGTGTGTTCAGTCTGTGCCTGTATAGCTGGGTGCAGGGTCAACAGGAGATTGGCATCATCCTACCTGTTGAAGAATCATTTTCTCCTCCTCCTCATTTCTTCCCCAGGAGGTGTGGGCATGCAATGCCATCATGACTCATGCTGCACACTTCCGCATGACATATGTCAGTGGCCACTGCACCTCCAATGCGTCTTGACTGCCCCAGGCTGCTTTACACCTGGTATCCACCAGACATCAGGCATACACCAGGCTCCATGTCCCTCCACCCCAGGAGGAGTAGAGCAGACCCTCAGATGCTCTATTCTCCTCCCCCCAGCTGGTCCTCCATCTCTGAGTTCAAGCGAACTGAGGTCATTGGCATCACAAGTGGTAGCACTGCTGCTGCACCAGAAGGCCAGCTTTTAGTACTGAAATTTATACAATGTGTATACAAGGTACAAAGTCTGTATAAGGAGCACTCTTTCACACTGGGCAATCTATGTAGGAACAGCTAGCCCTCTGGTGCAGCTCAAAGGGAGGCTTGAGAACACGGACAATCCTTAATTATAGTGAGTACTGTCGGAAGTATCCTTATGTTAAATAAGAATATTGCTTCAACCGATAAAGGAGAAAGGAGACACCAGGGAGATGGAGGAGGTAGAGGTGACCCTCTGCAAGATAAGTATATATGGCCCTCTCAGTATTAGTCAACTAGGGAAAGAGGGCTCAGTAATGGGGGAGAATTGTAAGGTCATTGGTGAAGTTTTCCATTACCTCAGTAAATCAAAGGACCAGAGTTGGGTCCTTATCCATATCATGCAGAAGACAGGCATTAAACCTGGAGGAGAAGTGTTCTGAGAAGTTATTTAGGGAGAAGGTAATCTTTTCCATAGTGTGTAGTTGACTCACCAGTGTGTGCCAGGAGGTAAGATCCAGTAGATGTTCAGTTAACAACAGACTTGTGATTAGTTTTTCAACTCTGGGAGGTATTGTAGCAAGTATCTCTCCCACACTTGGTAGCCAGGTTCTGTCTCTGCTTGAGGGGAATTCTCCAACAAAAGAATGGGACATACCTGCATCAAAAAGGGAATGAGATACAGAGCTTTAATAATGGCTTGCCATATCAGCCGTTGATGGCAGAGCAAGAGGTTACTAATCCTCCAAGAGTATGGAAATGTGGCTGAGTGGTATACACTCTAAATGTACTCTACGTTTCGGAGGAATTCCTTCTCCAGCTCAAGCCAGGTGCCAGGAGACATACTAAGGTGTCTGTAAGGCATTAAATGAATTTTTGCAGCCCAATAATAAAGATAGTTTGAGAAGGGCTAGGCCTCCTACTACTTTTGGAAGAACAGGATTTTTAGTTTAATCTGGGGTCTCAGTGCAGCACAGCCAAACCATAAGATTTCTGTATTCCAAAGGTACCAGGTGGTCAATGGAAGGCATAAATGAATGTTTTGAAACAGAGTGCACTAGGTAAAGTCACCATCTGGACTACCTCTACACTTTGAGATAGACTCAGTAGTAGAGTGACCCGTCGTATTAAATCCTGGTACATTTGTAGATAGATCCTTGTTTGCACAGGTGATAGAATGGACACCATAGATCCAAAGGTGTTTCAGTGTTTGAGCTCCCAAGTAAATGGAAAGCATTGCTGGATTGCTAGAGAAGTGGGGGTAGTGGGAGTTGAAAGTTTCATTCTCACCAATACAAGAAATTCCTCCAGCAATATCACAGAAATTTCTGGAAATATCTGATCATGTCTATGACTGCCACTGTATTAACATGGTAACCAGAAACCTCCCCAAATGTATGCAGCAGGGAAAACACCTTTGGGGGGGCTTCTTCTAGGTTGGATAGATAGACAATCACATCATCTGCATAAAGCACAATGTGATGCTCCTCTCCCCCAGCCCTTATTTCATAAAACTGAGTGGGTTTGTGGATGGCCTGTGCAATGTGTTCTATGGAGTCAACAAAGAGGAGGGGGACAATGGACAACCCTGTCTGGTGCCTCTGTATAGGGTTCTATCTTTGGAATAATGGCCATTTACTTTGACACTGGCTTGGAGGAAGAAGGACATTTTCTGCAGGAGCTGGATAAAAGAGACTGAGAGTGCCAGCCATCCCAACACCAGGTATAGGAATGGCCAGACACCCAGTCAAATGCTTTCTCAGCATCTAGAGTAAGCAATAAGGAGGGAATGGGAATGCAGTGTATCTAGAATAAGAGCTGCAGAGTCCTGCGAGTGTAATCTATAGTAGTTCTGGAGTGGACAACTTCAGTCTGATCTCTACCAACAAGAGAGGGAAGTATCTTATCCAACTGCCTGGCAAGTATGACCATAAAAAATTTGTAACTGGAGTTTAGTACCAGTATCAGGCTGCAGGAGGAGCAAAGTAGGGGATTCTTCTCAAGTTTTAATATCACAGAAATGACCACTTAGGACAACGATGGGGGAAGGCCCTCCAAGACAGTCTCCCAAAATGCTGCTAGGAGAAGTTGTGCAATAAGTTACCAGGTAAGTTTATAAAATTCTACCCCATATCCATCAGGGCCTGGGACCTTCATTGTATTCACTTTCTGGATCAACTCCTTCAACGTAACTGCAATAATCAGTGACACCAGCCTCTTGGCCTGTTCAGGAGTGAGAGTCAGAAGGAAGATGTAGTCTAGAAAGGCCTCCATTCTACTCTGAGGGGGCCTCCTTCTCAGGGGGTGTACTGGGCTTGTTAGTATGTACAGAAAGATCCCACAATCTCCCTGTGTCTAGAGTGCCTGTCAGCAGTCTGTGGGTGAAGTGAGCCAAGAACGATCTCATCAGGCCTTACAAATCCCTTGACTTTGAAGGGCTCCTAAATGACTTAGCAAACTCATACTGGTCCTTCATCCTCAAGGCCACCTCTATTGACTCTGCCCTAAACATCTTCAAGTACAGATTTCTTGCCATCTGGGACTACTATGCCCCACTCAAAAAGGCCATAGTAAGGGAAGTACATCTGCCCTGGATCACAGCTGACCTTATGGACCACCTCCAAGCTAGGGACCAGGCGTGAAAAGCCTACAAATCATCATGTGCCCTCGCTGACCACCAACACTACCGTACACTTAGAAATACCTGCACCAGGCTTATCTGACAGGCTAAAGCCTTCTATTTCTCATCATCCTTCCAAAAAACTCTAAATCACCCGGCTAAGTTTTAAAAGTCAATCAACTCAATCTTCTCATCTCCCACCCAGCCCCACACCCCTGTCCTAGTTGTAGGCAGCTCCACAATATCAGAATCACACTCTGAGGCCACTGTATTCAACTCCTTTTTCACCAGTAGTGTGACCTGTCTCCACTCAAATCCACAGCCAGCACCACACCCTCCTGCATCTGCAACCCCTCCACCCAAACCCCTACCAAGCATCTCCTCTCCCTAGTTACACCTACCAAAGTACTCAATGCTCTGCTTGCCCTCAATCCCTCTAAGGGTAAATGCCCCTCAGGGTTGGATGCCAAAATGCTGTACCTGTCGGCCCCTGCCATTGCCAGCCCCCAGCTTCCCTCTACAACCTCTCCTTTTCTATCTCCCCTATCCCCTCGGAATGAAAGCATGCCACCACAGTCATCCCCTTCCTAAAGGAGATGACCCATCCTCCCCTGGTAACTACTGTCTGATCTCCCTCCTTCCCACTGTAGCTAAAATCCAGGAACATCTAGTCCTCTTGCAACTTTCCTCCTTCCTTGACTCCTCCTCCTCCTTCTTTACTCCTTACCAGTCAGGCTTTAGGAAATCCCACTCCACTGTCACTTCCCTCCTCAGACTCACTGACTCCATCCTTACAGGCATGGATAAAAGCCACATCACATCTGCCATCTTTGTTGACTTTGCTACGGCTTTCAACACTGTCTCACATGCCCTTCTTCTGTCGAAGCTCTCCAGCGCATGGCTCTCCACTGCAGCCACCAGCTGGTTCAAATCTTACCTGGCTGACAGGTCCCAATCAATCAGAATTGGGACCTCCACTTCCGACTCCCTCCCCCTCACCATTGGTGTCCCCCAGGGCTCTGTCCTTGGCCCAATCTTGTTTTCCATCTTTCTAAACAGCCTGCCATCAGCCTGCCCTCACACATCCATGCATATGTATTCAGATGATATAGTTCTGTATACTTCAGGTCCTTCCCAGTTGGAAGTGGCACCCAGACTCCAGCAGGACTTCAATGCTATTCAGCTCTGGTTTCACTCAAATCAACTTATTCTAAATGCTTAGAAAACTGTCTCTTTAACGTTCAGCATGAGGCAGAGACTCTTCCTACTCCCCGCCAGTCCTACTTTCAAAACCCTAGAAGGGACTCCCATAAAATATTACACCTCCTTCAGATATCTCAGAGTCTGGCTGGACCAACATCTCAATTGTTTGGCACACATCAATGCTACCCATAAAAAACTGCACCCTAGACTGGGTACCTTATTCCAAAATTGTAGCTGTATTCCTCTGCCAGCCCACAGGACAATTGTGCAGAAAATGATCCTCCCTATTTTTGATTATGGGGACATAGTCTACAGTGCCACACCTAAGTCCACCCTAGCTAAACTGGATCCTCTTTTCCACTCCTTCTGTTGCTTCACCCTGGACTGTACACCCTCTTCCCACCACTGCAACCTCTACCAGTCCCTTAACCTCCCCTCACTTTATGAAAGGAGACAGTCCCACTGCAATAGCCTCATGGCCAGATTCTGGACCCATTCACTACCCTCCTACCTCATTGCTACCCTAACTGCTCAAACACCCCCTGCATACTGACTCAGGAATTTTGACTCCCGGCTCCTGCATGTCCCCTAGATGTCGACCTCTGCCGGCCACTCGCATGCCCAAACTATGGAACTCTCTGCCTGAGGACATTCGGCATGCTCCCACCTCTCGGCAAATCAACTCACTCCTCAAAGGGCACTTTTCTGCCAACTGCCCATGCAGACTAAACTCACACTAGTCTAGGTCCTAGCTCTCCAACTGGCTCTAACTGTGGTTACTCCTAATATTTATCTCCGACCCTGTGAAGTAGTCATTTGCACCGTATATCAATTTAGTTGCTGTGTCTACCCAGATTTTCTGGTTGCTTGCTGTGATGCATTTTGTTTTTGTTCTGTACATATCATTGTATATAACCAATTTTGTACATATTTGTAAAATGTCTGTACTTTGAAACTGTCATGTATCCTCCCATCCCTTACACCCTCCCAGGACGCATCTGGAATCGAGCCGTAGTCTTCTCAGTATGCCTTTCCTGGTAAAACTTTTAAATAAATAAATAAATAAATAAGATTGTAGTCTGTCATCTTTGCTTTCTTACCTGGTACGCTAGCAGTCATGAGGACTGGGCCCCCACCTCATAGTACTTTTGCCATAAAAACATCAGTGCAATTTCCGTTTTTTGGAAGCAGATCACATCCAGGTCTGCTTTTACTTTTTGCAGATGCTGGAAAATGAATGCATCCCCTTGTTGGTGGGCAAGTTGTGGGAAGTAAAAAGTTTCTTCCAGACGTTTTTTCTCAATAACTGCACTATATTTAATGATCATGCTCTGAAGGACTGTTTTCGATGTGTCCCATCAGATTGCATGGGAAATATCTAGTGTGCCCTTATTACTAAATATCTCCTCAGTTCACTCTTGTGAATAGTATGAAATTCAGGAGATCATATTATTTTCAAAAAATTGGGTTACTGCACCAGTTAGGATTCAGGTTAAATCTACAAGAGTACAGAAATATGGTGCTAGAGTTTCCAAACCTAACATCCCACCCAACCTCGCAAGCAGCAAGAGAAAAGAAAATATGGTTTTGGCTCTCCTGAGTCTTGAAAAATCAGGCCTGGTGTCTTCCTTGGGGTGATCAATTTAATGTTTCTAAGTTTAAAATGCTAAAAAGAAAATGGTGCCTAGAACGAACACTCAGACGTTGTATTGCTCGAGCTGGATGTAGTCTCACTTGCTCGAGATGCTTCCCAAGTTATGGATACTGACAAAGATTGTGACTTGTGATAATTTGTATGAATCAAACAGCATCTTTTTTGACATATATATGCAGTTACTGCATTGTGGAACCCTGTTTCTGTAATCTTGTTTTAATCTGGACACATGCAATCATACACATCAAATTCTAACAGCAAACGTGTAGCCACAGCATGCAAATAAAAAAAAAACTGCTGGCTCTGTGGGTGGGTTCAAATTGTATAATAGTAGAGCAATCACGTCTAATGTGAAGCTGGAGGACTTATTATTTATTAGCATCTTTATCACTGAATACTTTAATCTTGGTAACTAGGTAAGACCCACTAGGTACAGGTGCCTGTTTTCAGGGGTGACTTGGGAGCACTGTGGAGGTTAAGTGAGTTGCTCAGAGTCACACAGTATGCAGGTGGATGTGGTGGCAATCAAACCCATGTCTACTGGATCTAGCAAGTTTATTTACAGCTCATTACTCTAACCACAAAGCTATACTGCCATCCCTAAAATTTGAAGGGAACTAGGATTCAAACCCTGACCTTCTGGGTCACAGCCTTGTACACTAACCACTATGCTGCCCTTCTTTAGGTGGATGGAGTCTTCACTTTATGCAGGACATCTTTATCTGTTCACACAGGTCCCAAAGGGACCTCTATGAATGAGGATACAGTTCCACTATCTCAAAAAGAAAGGAAATTCTTTGTAAAAAACTTTCTTAATGCACCAGTTAGGGTAACTTAATGCCACAAAAGTAGGGAAATGTGGCATTAGAGTTTCCAACCCTAATGCCCCTCCACTCCACAAGCAAAGAAAAGGAAAACACATTAGGGTTTTGAGTGTCTGGAGTCCTGGCGAATCAGTAGTGGGGTCTTCCTTGGGGGTTATCAGCCCTAATGTTCACCCCTCCCCAGCCTGTAGCTTACAATCCAAAGCATACGGTATAGCTCCAAGCCACTGCCTCCTAATGATACACTCTTCAAAGGTAGAGAAGCATGTCTCGCCACAGGTTGCCAAAATAATTTGTTTTACCTTTGTGGGCCCTGTGTGAAGAAAGGAGATCATGTGTGACATTGTTTGCTCATGGAATGGGGTGGGTGTTAGGGTTGACAACCCCCAAGGAAGACCCCATCATTGATTCACCAAGACTCTGGAGACCCCAAACCCCGATGTTTTTTCCTTTTGCTGTTTGGGAGTGGGGGTGGGCTGTTAGGGTTTGAAACCCTAACGCCACATTTCCCTGCATTTGTGGTAGTTAAGCTACCCTCACTGGTGCATTAACAAAGTTTTTTGCAAAGAATAATATATTATAGGGGCATAGAGTTATGAAAAATATTTTGTGTAATTTGAGCATTACGTAAAATATTTTGCAGGGCAAAATACAAAGTCCCTCCTCGGAGTGAGCAAAATTTTGCCCAAGAAACCTGTGAAATTTCACACCTGTGGGTGATTTCACTCAAGGGTGAAATTTTGCCATCAGCAGGTGAAATTTATAGTTTTTAAAGTTCTCCTGCAGCTTCCAAGCTGATTACTGGCCATAATTGAATAACCCCCCGTTACCCTGGCCCCTCATGTCCTTTTTTCTTGTATCATATCTTTATTAGAAGTTTTTCTGATATACAGTACATAATTCATATACATAAAAATAAGCACCATCCTTATATCCATTTACATTTATATCCAGTTATGGATGTTCCCACATATCAATACAATTACTCCTATTTATATGGTTCCTTTATCTCTCTCAGACATAACTCTTCATTCTATATTTTCTCTATACATTTGTTTTTCTAAGTATGTTATGGTTAATATGTTTGAGTTGGGGCTGCAATAAAGCAATTCTTATTCAATGTATTTTTCGCTTATAAAAGATGTCTATGAGGTTTGATACAAACTCTTTGTGCCCTGCTGTATCTTTGAGCACCCAACAGTTAATTATATTTGCAAATAAAAGAAAAGAAAAATAAACATATTTATGCCAACCGGTTGGGGCTGGAAATTCTTTCACATGCAAGGCAAAGACCATCAAGACAGGGGTGGTGGTGGCTAAGGAAACCACTTACTGGAGGGCCATGTGTACAAATGCCAGAAGCCTGGGCAACAAGGTCCCAGACCTGGAGCGAACATGGCAGAGGAGGAGTTGGACCTAGTAGAAATTACAGAGACTTGGTTTCATGATGGACAGGAATGGGACATGAACATCTCGGGTTATACGCTGTTCAGGACAGACAGGGTTGACAGGAGAGGAGGTGGTGTAGAGCTCTACATGAGAGATGGGATCCCAGCATTGGAAATACAGGGCAGGTTGGGGGATGCAGAGGCTCTATGGGTCTCGCTGGCCACAGAAAAGGGTGAGTTGATGCTCACAGAAGTCATTTACAGGCCACTAGGGTGAACAATTGAGGTGCATAATCAGACGGATGAAGAGATATTTAGGATGATGGCCAAGGGGAAGGTGTTGCTGCTGGAAGATCTTAACCTGCCAGATGTGGAGTGGGAGTCAATGTCTGCAACATCATCCAGAAGCAGAGCGATTACAGACTCTCTACAGATAGCCCACCTCAAGCAGCTGGTCAAGGAACCAACCAGGGATGGAGTGATGCTTGATCTGGTGCTTACTAATGGTGACAGGGTGGGTAAGGTAATGGTAGGGGATAACCTAGGTAGCAGTGACCAAGACATGGTGTGGTTCATGGTATGCACATCGGCCTTGTGCCAGCAGACCAAAGTGAAGGTGCCGGATTTTGGGTTGACTGATTTTGGTAAGATGAGGGAGTATACTCACCAGGCATCAAGGGGGATGGGGGAACTGAGGGTGGTGGAAAATATTTGAGCCATGACTAAGGGGGCAATCATGGGAGCCACAGACCACTCTTCAAAGAGGGTAAGCAAGAACAGGAGGAAAAGGAGGCCACTGTGGTTCAGTAGGGAAGTGGGGGCCAGCATCAGAGCTAAGAGATGAGCCTTCAGGCAGTACAAAACTACACAGAGTGAGCTGGACCATGTGGTATACCAGGATAAGCAAAGGGAAGCCGGGAGGGTGGTCAGAAGGGCTAAAGCAAGTATGGAAGAGAATATAGCCAAGGGGGTCAAGAAGGGGGACAAGGCTTTTTTTGGGTCTATTAGTGAGCGGAGGAAAGGTGGGACTGGGATACCAGGCCTGCTAGCTGAGACAAGGGAAAACTAGAAGGAGACCAGGAGAAGGCTGAATTATTGTACACTTACTTCAGCGTAATATTCGGTGGGGGTGGTGACACTAGACTAGCGGAAACAGAGGGGGTAGGGGTGGATGTGGGTCTATTCCAGGAAGAGGAGATTTTGAAAGAGCTTAAGGGCCTGAGGGTGGACAAGGCCAGGGGGCCCGATGGGATTCACCCTAGGGTATTTAGCGAGCTGGGTGAGGTGCTAGTGGCTCCCTTGACCTATCAGTTCAATGAGTCCCTATGTAAGGGGGAAGTCCTGAAGGACTGGAAGTGCATGGATGTGCTACCCCTGCATAAGGGAGGGGGAGGCAAGACGTGAGCAATTATAGACCAGTGAGTCTGACATCGGTGCTCAACAAGCTCGTGGAAAAACTGCTCAAGGACAGACTCACTAACTACCTGGAGACAAGTGGCCTTCCTGACCCAAGGCAGCTTGGCCTTACCAAGGGCAGATCTTGTTAGACAAATCTGGTTGGGTTTTTTGACTGGGTCACTAGGGTGGTGGATTGAGGGATCAGTGGACATAGCTTATCTGGATTTCAGGAGGGCTTTTGATACGTTACCACATAGTAGGTTAGTGAACAAAATGGAGTGCCTGGGGCTTGGGGGGGTGGTTATAGGGTGGGTGTGCAACTGGTTGGTTGGCAGAATGCAGAGAATGTTAGTAAATGGTGTCCCCTCGGGTGAGTCAGGGGTCACTAGTGGTGTGCCTCAAGGGTCAGTGCTGGGACCCTTTCTGTTCAACATCTCTATAAGTGATATAGCGGAGGGGTTGGACGGTAGAGTGAGTCTGTTCGAAGACGATGTAAAAATCTGCAGTAGAGTGGACATACGGGATGGAGCTGGAAGGATGCAGAGGGACCTAGGGAAATTGGAGGAATGGGCCAGGAAATGGAAATTATCGCTCAACATGGTGAAATGCAAAGTCATGCAACTGGGCAAAAAGAATGGGAGAATGAAATACAGACTGGGGGGCAAGCCGCTAGTGGAAACCATGGAGGAGAGGGACCTGGGCATTATCATCTCTCATGACTTGAAGGTGGCTGGGCAGTGCAGCAGGGCAGTGGCAGTGGCAAAAGCCAGCAAAGTGTTGGGTTGTACTGGGAGGAGGAGGATCACCAGCAGGAAGAAAGGGGTCCTGATTCCCCTGTACACCCAGCTGGTCAGGCCTCATCTGGAGTATGGGGTCCAGTTCTGGAGGCCTTAGCTGAAAAAGGATGTGGTGAGGGTGGAGCAGGTACAGAGGAGGGCAACCAAGATGGTGAAGGGGCTTAGTCACTTGCCGTATGAGGAGAGGCTGGGAGCCCTTGACATGTACCCTCTGGAGCTGAGGAGGGAGGGAGAGAGAGAGAGAGGACTTGACATAGACCTCCAAGTACCTAAAAGGGATCAACAAGGTGCCTACTGAAAACTCCAACTCGAGGTGGGCAGGTTTAAGGGCAACATCAGGAAGAACTTGTTTACTGAAAGGATGGTGGACACCTGTAATGGTCTGCCCAGGGAAGTGGTGGGTGAGAATCCAGTGGGGGGAGTCAAGAGGATGTGGAACAGACATAGAGGACTGTTGAAAGGAGGGAGGCGAATCCAGGGCAGGCCTAGGGGATGCTAGGCTAATGGGCAGACTAAGTGGGCCTGGAGGTCCTTTTCTACCATCACTTTCCTATGTTCCTGTTAATGCCACATGGTATAATAAAAAGAGTAAAAGGAGTTTTGTTTTACTCAGTCTCCTAAATTATTTTCTTCCTTTGGTATATGTGGGCTACACTATTGGTTTTCTCCTCATTCATGTCTCTCATTTCTGTTTGTCACCTCCTTTGTTCTCCAGCTTATCTGTAAATTCTAAAGTGTTCCCCCTCCCATAATAATATTACTTGCCCAGGGGTTAAGACACTCAAGAACTTTTCCCAGTTGTTTTGGAATTGTTCTTCCTTTCCCTTCAACACATATGTTAATCTATCTATTGCTAATACCCTCAGAGATAACCCTCTCCACTGTTCCAGTGAGAGTACAGAATTTCTTTTTTTTTTAATTCAATTATTTAACCTGGAGTGGCACACTAAGCTGAAAGCTTGTTTACAGATGTGACCTGGGAGTACAGGGAAGTTAAGGGACTTGATCAAGGTCACACAGTATGCAAATAGGGCTGTGGGATTCAAACCAGGTCTCCAGATTTGCAGTTCAGAGCCTTAAACCACTGCGCTATACTGCCTCCCAAATTAGTTACCCATAGATTTTATATTCCCTTCCATGCTACCACCAAGAGGATTCTCATCCATCTGGGGTATAGCTCCCAATAACCGCTCCCTTGGTCCTCCATGCCTAGTAGTGATGATCTTGGGGAGCTCTCTATTGGGCATCCTTCCATTTTAGATAGCTCATTTGCTGTGCCCTGCCAGTAACTTTAAGTTTGGGACATTCCCAGTAACAATGTAAGAAGGTGCCTCGAGTTCTTTCACACTTTCCACAGTTTGGTGACACCCCTGGATAAAACTTATTAACCATACTGGGTGGGTAGTAAAGGCGGTGCAAAAATGTATACTGCATTTCTTTATATTTGTTACAGACTAAGAGTACCATGTGTGAGCTCAGTGTCAGGTCCCAATTAGAGTCTGTGATTATTATACCAAGGTCTCTTTCCCGCCATCTTTTTGCCTTATGTGTGTCTCCTGTAAAAAAATCCCTGCTCATCAGCCCCTTTTCATTTAACTTAGCTCCCAAAATGTCCCTTTCTATCCCTGATGGGTGTTTCCTCCAATGAAAGTTTGTCTAATTCCCTACAGTAGTCCCTGACTTGGAAAAACAGGAACAAGTGTGATGCAGGTATACCTAGTCCTAACTGTATCTCTTGAAAGGTGCAAGTGCCCATATGGGTGAGAAGGTTTCTCACTCATCTTACTCCCTTCTCCTGCCACAGATGGGATCCTTCATCTCCCAGACCCGGGAAAAAATCAAGATTGTCTGCCGCCAGGATGAGCATAGTGTTTACTCTATCAGCAGCCCTTCACTTCTTAATGCCATTCCAAGCTTCTAGGGCTGACACTACCAGTGTGTTTGGCTCTCTTAGCCATTTGTATGCTTGTATTCCTCCCTCTCCCAGGTAAGCTGGCACTCGCCCGGGGCATTCTCCCTCTTCCAAGTCTAATGATTTTGCTGTCTCCATCTTGTTTATCCAATTATATATATATCTATACTGCATGGCCAAAAAGTACCCCTTAATATCTGGGAAGCTCATGCCCCCATTTTCCCTCCCAGCTTTAAGTAGTTTCAGGATGACTCACAGTTTCTTACCCTGCCATATGAAACTATTGAAACCTTTCTCTAACTTTTGAATATCTTTGTTTCTAGGGCAACATGATACCATCTACATTATATATAATATTCTGAGTAGAATATTAATTTTCAAGAGATTAATTCTCCCTAACCGTGAGACCTGTAACACTCGCCACCTACTGAGGTCTTTTAATATTGCCTCAAATAATGGAAGGTAGTTGAGCTCATATAGGCTCCCAGATCGTTGCCCACCTTAATGCCCAAATATGTAAATGCTTTGTTAAAAAATTTAAGTCCCCATGTAGTTCCCCCTCCCTCTCCTCCCTCATTTAGGTACATTATCTCACATTTGTGAAGGTTTAATTTATATAATGAAAATTTAGCAAACTGATTAATATTCTGCAATAATGCTGGCATAGTCTGTTCTGGTTTAGTTAAGAAAAGGAGGATATGATCTGCATATAAGGTTATAATGTGTTGTGTTCTCCTTCCCCCTATGACACCTGTCACCCTCGGGTCATTCCATATCTTGATAGCCAGTGGTTCTATCACAAGTGCAAATAGTAGAGGAGAGAGGGGACACCCCTGTCTACTACCCCTCCCAAGCCGAAATTCATCTGACTGGATGCCATTGACCAGTACCCTTGCGGCTGAGGTTCGATAAAAGGCTCTAATGAATTGTATGTGTTCCTCTCCCAGGCTGAATCTTTTTAGGATATGCATCTTATATGTCCACTCTATCCTGTCAAATGCCTTCTTGGCGTCCATGGATAGCACACAAGCCTGCCCCGGGTGTCGAGTGTCCTACCAAATTACATTCCATAATCTCCTCATATTATGATAGGTCAGTCTCCCTTGTACAAATCCCATTTGATCTGGATGTACCAGGCTGTGGGATTCTCCTCATTTATCACCCACTTGGGCCAGGGGGAGAATTCCTGCAGGAGGTAGAGGATTTTGTCATCAACCAGGTGTTGGAATCCCCCAAGTGTTTAATCCTTTCAATGCCAGGGTTGATGATGAATTCTCACATTTTGATTATGACCTCCAGCAGTTAATGTCTTAACTGGGCCTGACACAAACGGTTGCCTCTGTGACCCACCAGCACAGTCACACACTTGATCTGGTGTTCCAGATGGGTCTTATGGTTGATAACCTCAGGATTGATACAGTCTTTTGGTCCAATCACTGCATTGTGAGTTCATATTTGGGGCCCCCCTGATAGTCCTGTCCCTGTGGAGATGGTTAGCTATTGCCTTTTAGGGGGCTAGACCCAGAAGGACTTTTGAAGGTAGCTGACCTATCTAGGGTTGAGGCTGCGTGTGCGATTGGCACTGGAGATGCAGTGGCCACCTATAATAAGGTGGTGTCTGAAGTTCTGGATGCCATAGCACCAGTTCGTACATGACCCAGATCTTCTCACTTGAGATCCCTGTGGTTTGATGGGGATCTCAAGGTGATGAAGATCAAGGGTCGGAAGTTGGAGTGCTGCTGGCAGGAGTCCCAGCTAGATGCTGATAAACTGGTCCTGTGCACCCACTATAGTGAGTACCAGGAGGCAATCTCCCATAAGAAGGCAGAGTTCCTGTCCAGGGAGTTGAGGCAGGGAGGAACAGATCTGCTCATCTTTTTTGGACTGTGGACAGGTTTCTTCATCTGGCCTGTCTTCAGCCGGAAAAAGCCTTTTCTTCAACCTTGTGTGAGGAGTTTGCTCTGTTCTTCTCTGACAGAGTGTTGGCTATCTGGTAGGTGATTCTGTCAGGTAGGCTTTTGCCTCACAGTTGCTGGACTGCTGGGAGCAGAGGAACTCTGCCTGCCTAGGAAGAGTTTAGGCCAGTGGAGGTGTCTGAGGTGGCTCAGGTGATCTTAGAGCTGAAGCATACATCTTGTGAACTGGACCCTGCCCCAACGCGTTTCTTGATGGGATGCGCCAAGACTGTTGGCCCAGTGTTCTCTGGGATAGTCAGGTGTTCAATGGTGGAGGGTGTGTTCCCAGCTCCTCTGAAAGAGGCACTGGTGAGACCCCTTCTAAAGAAACCTTCCCTAGACCCAGACATTCTAGCGAATTACCGCCCTATCTCCAACCTGCCTTTTTTGAGCAGGGTTGTTGAGAAATTAGTAGCACAGCAGCTCAAGGATTGGCTCATGTCCTTCGACATCTATGAGCCATTTTTGTTGGGTTTTTGGGCTAGACACAGCACAGAAACCACACTTGTCAGGGTGCATAATGACTTACTCAGAGCTAGAGATAGAGGAGACAGGTCAGTTCTTGTGCTCCTTGATCTCTCTTCAGCTTTCGACACTATGGACCACATTGTGCTTCTAAATCGACTCTGTGAATTTTGTGGACTCCCTGGTGTTGCCACCAGATGGTTTGCATCCAATCTTTCAGACAGGGCGTAGCGGGTAGTGATGGGGAATTTCTCCTCCTCTCCAATGCTTCTGTCCTGTGGAGTTCCACAGGGCTCAATCTTGTCGCCAATGCTATTTGCAGTGTACATGCTGCCCTTAGGTGAGATCATTTGACAGTACAGCATGGAGTTTCACTGCTAAGCAGATGACACCCAGCTGTATTTGTCATTTGCCCCCAGGACATCTGGTGTGGTTGATGTGCTTAATACCTGTCTCGCTAAAATCAATGACTGGATGGCTTCCAGCTGGCTGCGACTCAACCCAGACAAAACAGAGGTGCTAGTGGTTGAGCTGGGTCGTGAGCGTGATGGGTTGCTGCCTGGAGTGGACACTGGTCTTTTCCTAGGTCTGCTCCATTGGTTGCTTCCCCGAAGGTGCAAAATCTAGGTGTGATCCTGGAGAGCAGACTGACCTTTGAAGATCACCATTATTGGGGCAAAGAACCCACAGGCTGAGTACTACTTGGGAAAAGTGCAGATAGCTGGAATGGAAGAAGAAAAGGACCTGGGGGTTATGATTACATGTGACCTGAAACAAGCACTTCAATGCAAAATGGCAGTGGCAAAGCAATCAGGATGTTGGGATGCATAGCAAGGGGAATTAGCAGCAGGAACAGTGTGGTAATCATGCCTTTGTATACGTCACTGGTGAGGCTGCATTTGGAGCATGGAGTGCAGTTTTGGAGCCCACACCTGAAAAAGGACATCGAGCTGCTGGAGAGGGTGCAGAGGAGGGCAACTAAGATGATTGGGGGACAGCAGGCTAGGTCAT
Organism: Neoceratodus forsteri; assembly: GCA_016271365.2. Taxonomy (NCBI): domain Eukaryota; kingdom Metazoa; phylum Chordata; order Ceratodontiformes; family Ceratodontidae; genus Neoceratodus; species Neoceratodus forsteri. Next base: position 187,035,765 of record CM028132.1, on the reverse strand, counting down.
ATGAGGAAAGGCTAGAAGCACTGGGAATGTACCCCCTGGAGGAAAGACGGCTGAGGGGGGACATGATTGACACCTTCAAATACTTGAAGGGTGTAAATAAAGTTGAGTGCCAAAGTCTCTTCAACAAAAGAGAGAACACCACTACAAGAGGTCATAGTCACAACCTTGTTGGGGGGGATACAGGAGAGATGCAAGGAAACATTTCTTCACAGAAAGAGAGGTGATGGCCTGGAATGTGCTGCCAAAGGAGGTCTTGAGGTTAAGACAGTTGAAGCTTTTAAAAAGGCATGGGATAGGCACAGAGGGAAACATGGGTGCAGAGTTGGTGATGGGAGAAAGGGAGAGGGCAGAGTCGGGAGGGCATGAGGAACTGGTGAATAGCTGGGTCTCATCAACAAAATTGAGCAGACTAGATAGACCAAGTGGTCTTCTTCTGCTGGCAACTTTCTTATGTACTTATGATCAGGTGTCATGTTGTGAAGAGTGGTGTTTACCACTTATGGAATATCACCAGTATCAAGCCCCTCGTTCAGCCTGAAGATCTGCCGACCCTAGTACATGCCTTTGTGACCTCCAGACTCAACTACTGTAACACTCTATACTTTGGAGTCATGGGAGGGACTCTCCGCAGGCTGCAACTGGTGAAGAACACAGCTGCCCAGTTACTGGTGGGACTATCTCAGTCATGCCATGCGACTCTGGTTCTACATGTTCTGCACTGGCTGCCGGTCAGGTGGAGGGTCCTTTTCAAGGTGGGCTTGCTCACCTATAAGGCCCTATATGGGATGGATCCTAGCTACCTGTCTGAGCTCCTGTCATCTGCATCCTCTGCCAGCTCCTTCCACTCCGCCACCTGGATGTTCCCAGGGTTCGGATCCAGACTGCTGGTGACCAAACATTTAGTGTCTCTGGGCCTACCCTGTGGAACATACTTCTACCTGCAGTCTGGGAGGCCCCCTTGATTGATGCCTTTAAGCAGAGTCTTAAGACCCATCTCTTCTGCCAGGATTTTGGGGATTAAGCCTTCTCCCCCCTACCCTACCCTCAACTATTTCATATTTTATATTTATGCTTTTAAGAATGTTGTTTTAATGATTTCGCTACTACACAAATGTTATTTCTGTATTTGTATTCTGTCTTTATTTTGTACGGTACCCAGAGCCTCTGGGATTAGTTGCCTATGAAATAAAATTGCCTTGCCTTGCCTATCATTAGTGGAAATACCCTTTCTTGTCATAATGCTAATACCTTAGTCATGATCTTACAGTCATAATTTAATAAGCAGATAGGTCTGTATGAGAAAAACTCAGTGGGGTCTTTTCTTGGCTTGGGAAGGACACATATGTTGGCCTCACAGCAGGTTCGAGGTAGTCCCCCCCCCACCTTGTCCAACAGATCCCAGATTGACTCTGCCAGTTTCCCCCTCATTTCCTTATAATACTCCACCCCAAATCCATCTGGGCTTGCTGCCTTTCCATTCTTAAGTGATCCATTCACCCTCTGCACCTCTGCTGTTGTGATTTTGACTCCCAACATCTTTCTATGCTCATCATTTAGTATAGGGATGGGCAATCCTTCTAGGAATTGTTCCATTACTTGTTCTGATCCCTGGCATTCTGCCTGGTATAGTTTTTCATAAAACTCCATGAAGCGTTTCCTGATCTGTTCCTCTCCCTGTATTAGATTTCCCTCCTTATTTTTAATCATCACTTTTCTTTTTGTCATTCTGCCCCCCTTCCTGAGATGTACTAATAGTGAACCTGTTTTTTTTTCCCACTCATAGAGTTGTTGCCTTGTAAATAAAGTTCTGGTTTTGACTTCCTCTGATAAGCTCAGATTCAGGACCTCTTTCGTTGCCTTCAGCTCCTTCACATCCCCCTTTTCCCCTGTTTGAATTACTTTCCTTTCCAGCTCCCCAATTTTCTTTACCAGCTCCTCCTGTTTGTTTTTTCCTTCTTTGTCCATGCCATAGAAACATAGAAACATAGACTTTGACGGCAGATAAGGACCGCTAGGCCCATCTAGTCTGCCCATTTCCCTACCTACAGGATAGGCCGCAGATCCTATTTAACCAACAGCCTATATCTTCCTGCCCACCACAAGAATTGCCTTATGTCTGTCCCATGCATTCTTGAATTCTCCCACAGTTTTAGACTCCACAACTTCCTCAGGAAGGCTGTTCCATGCATCCACTACCCTCTCTGTGAAATAATACTTCCTCACATTGCCCCTGAACCGTCCTCCTTCTATCTTTAAATTGTGTCCCCTTGTTCTTGCAAGTCTCTTTTTCTGAAAGATGCTACCCTCTTGGACTTTGTTGATTCCCTTGAGGTACTTGAAAGTTTCTATCATGTCCCTCCTCTCCCTTCTTTCCTCAAGGTAGTCAATAATCACCTCTCTCATATGTGCTTTACCCACTTCCCAGTAAGTACACATTGTAACCACTGCCCCCCTACTGTTTGTCACATAGATTTTCCATTGCTCTTTATTGTATTCTCAAAACTCCTTCCTTACTTGTAGATAAGTGGGGAACCTTCATCCACCACAGCCTGCCTCCCTCTTCACCAGAGCTATTTCCATCTGTACCATGGTATGATCAGACAGAAAGATAGAGCTATGTGCCTTATTAATGATCTGTAAGTACAGTTCCCTCTGAGCATAAATGTAATGTAGTCTCGACCATGATGCATGTTGATGCGAGTAAAAAGTGTATTCTCAGGCCCCTGGGTTGGCTGTCTACCACACATCCACTAGATTTAGGTCAGCAAGGCCCAACTGCCACTGCTGGACTGCTGTGACTTCTCTATGCCTTATTCCTGAGTAATCCATTTTATGATCCTCAACTCAACTGAAGTATCCTCCCATTATCAAATTAGAGAATTGTTCCTTAACAATTAATTCTATGATCTTCTGATAGAACTCAGGGTCCATTATCGATGGGGCATACAGTATACATTTCCAAAAGTAATCACCCTCCCCTGTAAATCTCCTAGTATAAATACGCAATGGCCGTCTGCAGGGTCTTTAACTATATGCTGTTGTACAAAAGGAAAGTTTTTGTGCAATAGTATTGCCACTCCCCTTTTGTGAGAGTTTTACGAGGACGCGTGGCAGGCCCCAACCCACCCTCCTATCAATGTAGCATGCTCTCGTCAGGGTCAAATGTGTTTCTTGGAGCAGCACAACAAGAGCTCCTTTCCTTTTTAGCACAGCCAGCACTTTAGCTCTCTTGGATGGGGAAGTGAAACCCTTTACATTACAAGATATTGTATTAGTATATTGTTCTTTTATCATTTTTCCTTTACTATAATTCTCTTCCTCCCTTCATATTTGCCTTTTTTTGATGGATCATTCCAACATGTAACCCCTTCATTCTTCTTTTGTGAGCAAAACATTCATGTGATCTTCAAAAATATGAAACAACATAGAACATTAAACATGACAATGTTTAACAACATCCCCTTCCTCCCCTTCCCCCTTCAAGTATATATAACTTGATTTTGCTTCCCCTCAACAACCATCTGTCTCAATGATGATATTGTCTCTTTTCTGCAATTATGGGTTTGGTCTAATAGTTGTTGCGTAAGTGTCCCCCATGCCCCCTCCCTCTGCACCATCTTTGTTCAATCAAATATTTTGTTACTCCTTTTCATGTCGATTCAGTCTCTCTTCTCTTACCATTATCCCCCTCCTGCTACGTCCATCTCTTGGGTTCCAGTCTTTCAGGTGGGAGTAAGGGAAGCCTTCAATTAACCACCTTGCCAGACAAACCGCTATTTCACTTTAAAATAGTTAAGACATATGAAGCCTACAGATACATAAAAAAGGCCTGCTCTAAATCTAGAAATAGCAGTGACACCATTGATCTAAAACTTCTGTCCCTCACCATATGGCCCTGTGGTAAAGCGTATCCATCTTTGCAAGTGAGGCTTTGGGACATTGACTATAAAGAAAATCTGCATAATTGATCAGTGAAAGGAAAGTAGTTTGGACAAGGCACACTTTTGCATGTCTATTAAGAAACTGGTTAATTCTAAAGAATAGACCCAACCTCTACCTTAACTTCTTTACAAGATCCTCAACATGCTCAGTGAATGATAGATTATTGTCTAACAATACACCTAGGTAATTAAACTTTGAGACAAACTCCAGTTTCTCTCCAAGAATTGTGATAATCTGAGGTAGTGCTCCAGAGCTGGCCAGATTCAACACATGGCTATAGGGCGAGAGCAACATTGCTTGTTTTTTTTAGCATTTAGAAGAAGTTTTTTTGTGGAGGAGCTGATTCTGGAGCTGGTTAAATTCGTCCTGGAGGTCAGCACAAGTGGCTTCATATGTCAGACGACTTATATATACAACTGTGTCACCAGCAAACAGGTGTATATTGACCTTGTTAATACTCTCATCAATGTTATTAACATAGATAGCAAATAGTAAGGGACCAAGTATGGATCCTTGCAGTACTCCCCTAAGTAGAGGTTTGAGTGGGGATAGCTCACCCTCAGCCTTAATTTGTTGACGCCATCCTACAAGGTACTCAGTAAACCAATGCAAAGAAACTAAGACCAGGCCTATACTGTTCAGAAAAGAGAGAAGCAGGCTATGCTCCACTCTATCAAAAGCCTTACTAAGGTCTAGAAATACAGAACAGACAAAGTTTCTACTGTCCAGTTCCCGGTACCAATCATTTGTTAATTTGGCAAGGGCTGAAATAGTGCTGTGTTTAGTTGTAAAGCCAGATTGCATAGGGTTTAGTAGGTTATTGGATTCGAGGTAGTCCCTTAGTTGGTTGCTGACAATCTTTTCCAGAAGTTTCAACAAAGTTGGGAGGAGCAAAATTGGTCTATAATTGTTAAGGTTACAGGGATCCCCTGATTTAAACAAGGGGATGACATGAGCAATTTTACAGATCTGGGGAATAAGCCCTCCTTGGGACAATAATAAGTAAAATAAGTGGATGATAGGAACAGCTAGGACATAATAGGTGATTTTAAGGAAATAAGGATCCAAAGAATCAGTTCCGGCACTTTCCTTAATATCCAATTGAAGCGTGAGGTCTTCAACCTCTTTCAGAGAGACTGGGTGGAATGAGAAGCCAGGTACTGGGGCAGGACAGTCTGAGCATAGGACATTTAATTGGGAGTGGACCCGGGATGCAGGGGAATTGTCGAAAGCTAGACCAACTGTGGCAAAATGATTGTTAAACGCATCTAGGATTCACGGTTTATCACTGATAGTAGTACTCCCAGTTGTATTCTTAGGTGGGAAGGCATTACCAGGCATATATCCAGACATGTCCTTGATTGTCCTCCAGAATTAGGAGGAGCACTTTGCTGAAGAATCCAGTTCAGTAAGACAAAATGCTGCCTTAGCATCCCTGACCATTTTTGTATAAGCATTGCATGTCCTTCTGAATTTACACCAGTCTGAGTCAAGCTTAGTCCGGCAAGCTTTTTTCCACAACTTATCCCTACCAAGCAATGCAGCTTTCAGCTTGGCAGAGAACCAATGATATGTTTTGTTTTTTATACACATTTTTACCATGGGGCATGCATATTTAGGGCCCCAACAAGTATATAATGGAAAATATCATATGCCGAGTTAACTGCGTTAGCTAAGTAGAAGTCTTGCCAATGTGGTGAGTGTTCCAACTCATAGACATAGACAGCCACATCAAAGTTACAATGGGATCTTTTTGTAAGAAATTTAGCTGTAGGTCCTGTATGATGCAGTGATCGGACCACAGCAATGAAGCAATGGTCACTGATATCACCAAAGATGGTTCCAGCGTGTGAGAAGAGATGAGGCTTATCGACTAAAATAACATCCAGCAGTGTGCTGTTGCTCATGTTCTTTTTGTTTGGACATGTGAGTTTGTGAATTAGTTGTACCAACCCACAGGAATCGCAGAAAGTGTTTAAGGGTGAAGCAGTCTTCAATAACCAGTTGAAATTAAGGTCCCCTAGGATGATAGTTTCAAGGTTCTCTTTCTCCATAATACAGCCAAGATGTGTAAGAAGGAGTGTACCAGCAGATGGGAGTCTATAGCAACCAATCACTCTGAGGGCAAGGGAAGTAAATAAATCCATCTTCAGGGTCAAACACTTAAATTAATTTTTGACAGAAGTAGAATCCAGGCAGGACGTTGTAAACCTTACCTTAATGTACACTGCCACACCACCTTCCCTAGCAGGCCTGTCCATTCTGAATAACTGGTAGGAAGGAATACTGATCTCCCTGTCCTGAGAGGCTGGCCTAAGTCAAGATTCGAAGATTACCGGAACATCTGGCTGAGTATGGCTGACCCACAACTGAATCATGGAGAACTTTTTTAAGAGGCTGCAGACATTATCATGCCAGAAACTCATGCCTTTAAGACTAGCAGCATCCAAAGTGTATGTAATGGTAGTGATAGGACCAGGGTTTAGCCCAATGTTACCCGAGCATAACAGTAACAGAAGCAACATCTTTGATAGGGCGGTGATAGTTAGTTTAAGAATCCTGGTCCTAGTACATCTATAAGGCTTGCCAGGTTGGGTAGGCCAATCACCATCCCTGAATGTGTACTGCCAGTGAGCCAGTGTTGAGATTGGGAACAGGCAAACATACAGCACCCTATCATGGTTCTTTGGGTGTTGCCAGCCATCCCCAGAGAAGAATGGGGGAATATAGACAAGCACAGTTGGAAGGGTACCAGAGGGGGTGTAGATAAAGACAATTTTGTAGCCTAGATGAGGAAAGGGGTATCTAGCTCCAGGCAGGAAAACAGCAGAAGCAGGGAGCAAGAGAGAATGAGATGAAGAGGCAGAAGGGGCAGAGCTATAGTGCTTAGAGGATATGTAGAGAATAACCTAGAGGGTCAGTAGGGCAAGAGCCAACCTGTGGAGGTGAAGCAAGGAGAGGGAGAGGGAGCGGTGGGGGCATCCCAAGTAAGTGAGCCCAATAAGGTTCAAGCAGGGTGGATACCAAGGTTGAGTGGGTGGCACCAAAGCCTATGTAATAAAGGTATTAGGTGGGGGTGCGGGGACAGTTGCAGATTTTCAGCAAAAGTTAATGTAAAGCAGTGGGTGCTGAAGCCCAGAGACTGAAAATCCAACAGAGAAAAGGCAGGGCCAATCAGTGGCCAAGCAGAGAGCAGCAGTCCAATTAGAGGAGGGTGACAGAAGGTTGTGGCCTGTCAGATCCATGCAGTGCTACACCGGAGCAGCTGGGACTCTTTTTTTGGTTTTAGATTCTCTTTATCTCTCTCTCTCCTAGCTGGAACTCTCACAGGCTTACCCCACTGGCCTAACCGCTTTACCACCCACTGTGTTCCCTGTCATCTTCAAGGACATTATGACTCTTCGAGGACACTGCCCTTTACAGCTCCGGAGAGATTGAAGGGGCAGTGATGGAGACCAGCGTTGGCTGTGTGGTGGCGCCACTGGAGGAAGCCATTGCCTATCCAGCAGGAGAGGGCTTTCCCCCCATGTTATGCCCTCCTCCCCTCTCCTGTGCGTGGTGCACATCCCCTGACTTATCGGCGCATGGCCACCCTGCCAGCGTCGGGCCATGCTATGTACATCCAGCCCAGTGCTCTGCAATGCCCCAATCTCCACCAGGGGCTGCCGGAGTGCCGGACTCCCCAGTACCCTCCCACCAGGACAGGAGAGCAGCCCAGTGGGCTCTCAATCCAATCCCTCCACTGCTAACCCCTGGCACTCAAGCTCGTTCCCGAACTCGGGTCATTAGCGTGGCATGAGGTGTGGCGTCCACTGCCTCAACCCTCAGCACCACCAGGTCAGCCCCAGCTGGGACTCTTAACCAGCCTTGAAGGTGTCCTGGTCATTCAGAGGATGGAGGTGCAGATGGCTGGAAAGATTAGCTGAGGCAGCTCATTGGGAGCCCGATCATGGGCAGTGGATCTAGTTTAAGATATAAAATGTAGGTTAAAATACAGAGTTTTAGCTAGGGCAGGGGGTTCCAAGGCAACTTGAAGATTATTGGGGCTATGTTAAAGGTAGCAAGGGAGGAAGCTCAGGTATGGAACTGTAAAGTAGATAGCAGAGCAGGCGCTAAACAAAACTGATTTCAAGCAGATGGCGAAAATAGGAAGATGTCTTTAAAAAGAGGACAGGACAAGTTTTAGGCCTAATAGTTGCACTCTGTATCTTTAAGTGCAGTTGCAATATTAGTGAGAGGGGAGGATGAAGATTGCCTAGGGGCGGTGCCGAGGGAGGAGGGAGAGTATTTAATAAAGGCTGGAGGTGGGGGATGTGAGGGTGGGTGCCAAAGTCAAGCAGAAAAGAGTGAGAAGGAGAGAAAATGAAAGAGAAATTGGATTATTTGCAGGGTAAAGCTTACAACTGTGACCCAAATGGAATCTGGTCTAAACAGAAAAAAGCTGTATCACTTTAAACTTAGTTTTTGACCCAGGGTAGATTACCACTGGACCTTAAAACAAAGAGAGCTATAATACTTTAAAATCTATAAACCTGCAACCTTAAAGAACTTGCACTTCAAACTACCCTTGGAGTGCAAAATTGCTGTAAACAAGCTTAGGTTCACATTTAAATTAGGATTCACAGGACAATTTGGAGACACTTAACCAGTACCACAATCAGTATGTAACATTAGCTTAAAGTCCAGAAGCAACAGCAGTAGCAAAGCATTAAAGAACTGCAGCAGCCCGTCAGCAGGCAGAACTGATGGTTCTGGCCTGTCAAGTTTCAGCAGCGTACCTTCAGTCTGGTGATGCGGGTGGGCAGTAGAGAGGGAAGGCAGCTCATGAAAGAAGGCCTAATTCTGCTGCTTGCAGCAGCAGAGGCACCCATGTCAAGGGTGAAGCTAAGGGGAAAAATCAGAAAAAGCCAGAGGTTATAAAGCTGTAAGAGAGAGGGAGTGTTTATAGCCGGGGAAGGGGAGTTATTCACCTCACAGCAGAAAATTAATAAACGGGCACCAGTAGCTGGACAATGAAAACAGAGAGTAGTGAGAGGGGAACAGTTAAGAAAGGGCATAGTAGTCTAGGCCCAGAGACGCCTCACAGCAGGAGGAAATTCCAACTGGAGGAATATGGCTGAGACAGAAAGGCACACAGAAATGGTATTAGTTGCAAGGCATAGCTTAGGACTGAAACACAATGAAACCAGGTCTACAAAGGAGAATAAAGAAAAAATTAAAGCTGGAAAGAGACAGAAGGAGGCAAAGTGAAAGTGAAATTGGATTATTTGCAGGGCAAAGTTTACAACTGTGACCCAAATAGAATCTGGTCTAAACAAAAAAATGGTATCACATTAAGCTTAGTTTCTGATCCAGGGTAGATTACCACTGGACCATAAAATGAAGAGAGCTGCAATGCTCTAAATTCTACAAACCTGCAGCCTAAAAGAACTTGCACTTCAAGCTACCCTTGGAGTGCAAAATTGCTGTAAACAGGCTTAGGTTCTTGCTATACCCTCCTACAACCTGCGATCCAGCGGCTCCCATGCCCTCCTGGTACCTAAAACCCGCACACAAATGGGTGACCGAGCCTTCGCTGCATATGCGCCCAGGGTTTGGAACTCTCTTCCAACTAGCACTCGCTCCTCTCCCTCGCACCAGAGCTTTAAAGCCTCCCTCTGGGGTTTTCTCAAAACGGCTGCCACCTGTCTCTGCACTAGACAAACCCTCTCAGCTTGAGATGCCCCAATTAACTGAGATGCTACCTAAACATTACGACTTGGGCAGAGCACAACTGTGCTCATACTCCTCCTGTTCTCACAGCATATATAAAAATGGACCATTTAGGCCCACCGGCAAAACTGGGTGAGCACTGTAACTGTGCACTCTTTTCTCTCATACTGGGCCCACTCTATCCCACCTGTGACTCCTCCTTATTCTAACTGCTAGCCTTACAACTTGCTATCTGGAGCGATGAATTCACACTGCACTTCTTCCTACTGACTGCAATGTTTAATACTGTATTGTAATACCTGTTTTTGGTATTGTTCTCTTACAATGTCCCTGTGTTCTGGTCACTTTATATTAACTCTTCACTATTATTTGCCTAATGAAATCTGATGCTTGTAAAGTCCCTGTTGTGCTAATTCTATGTAATGTAATTCTCCACTTGTATTTGCCTGATGTTCAAGTATGTACCTTGTAATGTACCTTGTAATCTCCTGGGTCGCACCTGAAAATAGGCACTTGGCTGTCTGGTGTGCTTACCCAGTTAACAAAAGCAAATAAATAAATTAATTAATTAATTAAATTAGGATTCACAGGACAATTTGGAGACACTTAACCAGTACCACAATCAGTATGTAACATTAGCTTAAAGTCCAGAAGGAACAGCAGTAACAAAGAATTAAAGAACTTCAGCAGCCCGTCAGTAAGCAGAGCCAATGGTTCTTGGTAGTCAAGTTTCAGCAGTGTACCTTTGGTCTGGTGATCGGTGGGCAGTACAGCAAAGAAGGCAGCTGGCAGGCAGAAGGGGCCTGCCAGGCTGCTTGCAGCTGCAGAGGCACCAGTGTCAAGGGTGAAGCTTCAGTCTGGTGATCAGTGGGCAGTACAGTGAGGAAGGCAGCCAACAGACAGCAGGGGCCCACCCAGCTGTTTCCAGAAGCAGAGACATCCATGTCATGTGGCCCAACTCTCACCCCATTCCATGTGTAAACAGGTTGACACACTAGAGTAAACCAGAATGGGGTGAGAGTTAGGCCTCATGACCCCATGGCACACCCAGGCACCTGTCAGTCTCTGGAGGATGGGGATGGGGTGTTGGGGGGTTAGGGACTCAACCCTAACATCTCATTTCCTCACTTTTGTTGCTTTAACCCTAACTGATGCAGTAAACACATTTTTTTTTGCCATGAATTTCCTTACTTTTTGAAAAAGTGTAATATAACTAGTAAAAAACATGTGTTGGTGGGAGAAGGCCCCATGCTCCCACCAAGCTGATCAGTTGTGCATAACGATATGCATGTGTGGGAGTGTTGGCCCTCCAGGCCCTGTGCTCCCATAGGTATGGAGCCATACAACAGCCCTATAGAGCAAGGAATCCTTGTAACACTACTTTGCCGATATCTTGGGAACTGTAGCAGCTAGAAAAAAAATTCAAGTGTCATTGTAATCGAGACTGGAAGTACTTTGTGCAACATGAATTGACCAAATCCATATCTCACATTGTTCATGAGAAATGCCCACAGAAAACCTCTGGAAACTCACCCTTGGAACCCTTCTGACATTAATTTGCCAATATCTCATGAACCGTAGATGCAACAGAAAAAAGTCCACTCCTGGTGTAGTCCACATTCTGCAATCTTGTTCCAGCGGATCCAAGCCATCAGTAGCGAAAAGTCTTTATCTCACTTCATTTCCGAGATATGGGCGCCAAAAAGCACAATGGGCACCACAATGTTGTCCTATGGGAAAAATCTCAATTTTGTGATGGCATATCTATGCAAAGGCTTAATTCCCCAACACCTAAACAGCATAATTCACACCTATAGGACTTCCTCTCAATACCCTGTAAATTGCAAGTAAAAAGACCAAACTGTTCATTAGCAATGCAATGGGAAACGTTTTACATCTTTAAAAATTCCTAGTCCATGAGGTAGCAAAATCCTGGTCTGTCAGATCAATCCCCATAGATAAGGTAGGAAAATCGCGATCCGCAAGAAATCCTCGGCTGTCAGATTTTGTTCATCTGGTCCCTAAGTGACAGACAAGGATTTTGCTACCTCATGAAAGAGGATTGGCTGGTGGACAAGGCTTCTGACAGCTCGCAGTCTGTGATTTGGGACACTGACAAAAGAGGATTTAAAAAAACAATCCTGGTCCACAAGCTGACAAAATCCTAGTCCGTCAGCTGATCCTTTTTCACGAGCTAACAAAATCCTAGTCTATCAGTTTAATCCTGGTCCATGAGAAGAGCCATCTGGTCACAAAGTGACGGACAAGGATTTTGCAGCCTCACAAATGGGGATTGGCTGGCAGACTAGGATTCTGACAGCTCGCGGACTGCGATTTTGTCACCTTGGGAAAGAGGATTCAAAAAAACCAATCCTGGTCCGTGAGCTGACAAAATCCTAGTCCATCAGCCAGTCCTCTTTCATGAGGTTCCTGTGGAAGGGCAAAAAGCCTAGACGTAATGCAACAAAGCTGTATGCAAGTTATGTGAAAGTGAGCCGCTTTCTACCAGATCTTAAACATTATTATTTTGCACCTAATTTAGCCATTATTCATAATTGGTTTCAATCTACATAACAAGATTTGGTAGTCTCAACAGAGTCTATACATTCATACTATCAAGATGTAAGTATCATCTTTTTAAAGGAAAGAACAATGAGCATCATAAAAAAAATATTTTTTACTTCATGCACTACAATTTCTATCTGGTATTTACTTTGGAAGTCATGTTAAATTCAACCAAAAGGCTCTTTTTTCACTCCTGTCTCATATAACCTTTACTTTATGCCATCAATTACTAATAATTTATTTAAACCTTGATATAGTAAGGGGTTGATGGAAATCGGGTGACTCATAAAACATAATATTTGTGTAGATTTTGAGTATATTAAAAATCAATTTCTTCTACCTAACACTCATCTTTATGCATTTCTTCAAGTAAGAGACTATATAAATAAGAATATTTTGCAAAATTCCAACACATTTATGAGCAGTATAACAAAACTTTTTATATCACCTATATCAAATCGAATTATTTCTGCTATATATGGATGACTGGAGCTACAGGAAAATAACTGTAACAACCAACTTAAGTCCAAATAGTCAAATAAAACAAATACCTTAATTAGAGAAGCAATTTGGAAAAAAGCAATTGGTATAAAATCTACCGGATTACAATCAGTTAGACTTTAAAAATCTATTATAATATTATTAATAGATTATATCTTACTCCACATAGACTAAATTTAATCAACCCTAATATCATTAACACATGTCAAAGATGCTATAATAGCTCAGGCTCATTAGAACATATGCTAGTTAATTGCCCCCAACAGTCCTCTTTCTGGTCTGATATTTTGTTTATACTTTCAGGGGCTAATTTGATTAAACAAGAAATGTGGGCTTTTAGGACAAGATGGCCCACTGACAAAGATGCAAAATAAAAAGCTCATCTTTTTAGAATAGGGCTAATTATGGCTCATAAGTGTATTCTTCAAAAGTGGAAAGAACAAATGCCACCAAATATAGAAATGTGTATTAATTATATGATAGGAACACATAGAATGGAGGAGATACATCATATAAATCTAAATCAAATAAGTAAATACGAACAAATGTGGTGTCATTTTGTAGCTATGATACAAGCTTCAAACTGAGTGTATTTATTTTAATAATAGGGTTGAGGCTAGAAGCTATGTTTGTCAGTCTTTGATGTGATAACAGTAGTCTTGTATAAAATGTCTTTGAATGAATTTATGATGGTACTTAACAAAAAATACTTACGATAGTTATTTGATAGCCTGGTATTTGATGTGGTCAAACTGTAATAAGAGGTTTAAGAAACTGTATAATGGAATGTTCAGTATGCACCTATATGCTCATATTTGAAGTGTATTTATTGTTTTTTTGCATTATTTTAATGCAAATAAAAAAAGAGTCATACTATTGTCATTATAGCCACATTATTACCCTATCTGATGGACTCAGTGTTGAAAAAATTCAAATCCCCACTGAAACGTAATTCTGCACAACTGTAACACCATTTCTGTACTGCAGGTGTGAAAACTTATTTCAGTCAGAATTTAAAAAATGACAGTTGTAGCATACATTTGGTGGGGGTAATAAGAATTCCATTTTTCCAAATTGTGGACCAAAATATGTTACATTGATAAAGTTACAATAGTGTTTTGCACAATTCCAACAAACCATCATAACTCCACCATTTTTTGACATTTTGACCCCAAATTTTTAACATAGCCTTTTGGGGACCCCACCTCATGAATGATATGATTGTCATTATGCAAATCCCACCTAAAAGGTAAATTTGACAACCAACTACAAAATCACCTTTTGGGGGAGAGTTGCATAGTAACAGTTGTTTTGTTCATAAGGTGGGATCCCAAAAGGCTATGTTGAAAATGTTAGGTCAAAATCTGAAAAGACAGCAAAGTTATGGACCAAAGTTATCCTTTTTCACCAGACAAATTCCTTTTCTGTGAGGTGTCAAAATCCTTTTTCGCATCACGAAAAAGGGTTATGACATCTCACAAAAAAGGATTACTGGCTGGGCCATCTGGTCAGAGAAGTCATAATCCTTTTTTGCATCATGAAAAGGACTATGTCATCTCATGAAAAAGTAATTTACCGGCAAAAAAGGATTTAAGAAAGTCATCCTTCTTTCCTGAGATTTCCAAATCCTTTTTCGTCAGTAAATTTCTTTTTCAGGAGATGTCCTATTTCCATGTGAAAAAGGGTTAGGACTTCTATGACCAGATGGCCATGCCGGTATTCCTTTTTCACCAGATGAATTCCTTTTTCGTGAGGTGTCAAAATCCTTTTTTGCATCACAAAAAAGGATTACGACATCTCAAAAAAAATTATTACTGGCAGGGTCATCTGGTCTGAGAACTCCTAATCCTTTTTTGCATCATGAAAAAGGATTACATCACCTCACAAAAAAGGAATTAGCTAGTGAAAAAGGATTTGGTCATCTCATGAAAAAGGATTTAAGAAAGTCATCCTTTTTTGTGAGATTTCCTAATGCTTTTTCATGATGAGAAAAAGGATTTTGACATTTCATGAAAAAGGAACAGATGTGAGTCATGAAGAAGGCTTTTAAAACCTAAAAATAAGCATTCTGAGGTGATGTAAAATTAAAGTAAAGGCACACAACAATAAAGAACATCCTCATGAACAAGATATATTAACTTGGATGTCTGCAGACGACAACCCTGGGCAGAGTTATGACAGTTTGTTTTGGCTAAAAAAGCAAGATGGTGGCTGACAAAAAAGAGGAATTTTTTCTCGCAAAAAGGATTCTAAGGATCCTTTTTCATGAACTGTCCAAATCCTTTTTCATCAGACAAAAATCCTTTTTTGTTCTGTGCAGTTATCCAAAATACTGAACTGAGAATGCTCTGAACCCATAATTTCAAAACTGAATAGCTTTGGAATGGATTAATATCTTTTCACCAAACCAATGCTGACTTATTCTTTGAGGCAAGCTCTTTGTACCTTGAAAATGTCATTCCAAAATTCCAAACAGTTTGGCTGCAGCACGATGAGGAAAAAACACTCATAAACGGCAAACGTTAGCATTTTTTCACAATATGCAGCGTGAAATCCACCAATCCGATCAACTTGAAACTTGGTATATCAAGAGATCTACCCAAAGGGACAGCACATACTAAATTTTCTGCATATCTGTTGAACAGTTGCAAAATTATTAAAGTGCAAAATTTCAGGTTTAACATTAAAGTGCTTACTCAACCCAAACTATTGGTGGGCTACCGCACCCCTATGATATATATATATATATATATATATATATATATATTCATTGCAGAAAAGTTGTTAATGCATCCATTGGGGTGAAGCAACAACAGTAGGGAAATGAGGTGTTAGGGTTTCGAACCCTAGCACTTCACTCACCACTACCACCCTCCCTACCCCACACATCAACAGGCATCAAGTAACCCCTGTGCTGCAAATGTGCAATATCTCAGTAACCATAGGAATACTGAAAAAATTTTCACTGCAGTTGTAATCATGTCAGTGGCTCAGCAGGTAACACACTTGCCTCTGAGGCTGGAAGATCAGAAGGCTGTGGGTTCTTGCCTCACACCAGGCACTTGGGTTAATATCTCAGTACTGACACTGCAGTGCAGCATGAGGGGAGTGCTGCACTCCTGAGGTGTCATCTTTCAGATGAGATGTTAAACTGAGGTCCCATCTACTTGTTCTGGTGGTAGTTCGGGTGGATGTTAAAGATCCCATGACACTTCTCGAAAAAGAGTAGGGGAATTTCCCCGGCACGCTGGCAAAATGTTCCCCCATTCACTAAAATACCACCAACAGCTTAATCTGGTTCAAAGTCAGTTGGCATTCATCTGTATCCCCTTCCCCCGGGTCGTGCCTGAAAACAGGCAGAATTTTTCTACTGCACTTACCCGGTCAACAAAAACTAAATAAATAAATGGACTGGCAACCTGTATCAGTGTTTAAGATGTGCTAAGCTGCATTTATCAAAAAATCTATATCTCGAAATATTTTCAAGATGTACACACCGAAAGTTACCATACTTTGAAATGTTATAAGTATGGAAGCGATTTAAATTTTATCACCAAACCAGCAAAAGCCACATCTCTGGGGCATGCCATTCGTACCCTGAAAATTTCAGCCTAAAAGTCTTAACCGTTTCTTTGCAGTGAAGTGGCAAGGAAACAATAAACGTTATAAATCCCTTTTTTGCGGGGTGTCAAACTCATGAAAAAGGAATTCATCTCATGAAAAGGGATTATGAATATGGTCCCAGAAGTCCTAATCCTTTTTTGTGATGCAAAAAGGGATTTTGATACCTCATGAAAAGGGAATCGACTCACAAAAAGGGATTTGGACAGCTCACAAAAAGGAATTTAATTTAGCCTGTTAGTGTATGCAGGTTGTGGTGGGGCATTAGGGTTGGAAACCCAAACACCACATTTCTCTACTTTTGTGGCTATAGTTACAACCCTATCAGATGCATTAATGAAGTATTTTGCAATAAATTTCCTTGCTTTTTGTGAAAACATCACTATATTTCAGGCAACAACACAGTATCCCATGGCCCCTGTGCTACAATGTCTTTATGGGTGGGAGCGCAGAGTCCACAGTATGTCAGGTAGCATCACACTGACCCATAACCTCTGCACTACAATGTCTTTAGGGGTGGGATCGCAGGACTTGCCACAACATCTCAGGCACCAGCACAATGCCCCATGCAGCCAGTGTTGACAGGTTACATTTAGAAAATGTGGCATATATTTCAGTGCAGTCTTTACCCCCCAGAGGATTGAGCTAAGCATCTGGTGAAAATAAAGAATCTGGGAAACAGCACAACAGAGTGAAGGGATTCCAAACATTTGACACACAAAAAGGAGTGTATCTGAACCTTAATAACTTTGGAACTGTTCAATGGATTTTCATGAATGTTGGCATGCATACTGTCGAAGAGAAGGTCTCTTGGTTTGCAAATGTCATGTAAATCATTTGTGTGCTTTCTGAGAAACAGAGTGTTGAAAAAAACAGAAAAATCAGTGTTTTTTGCCATTTCTTTGTCAACCTAGATGTCAGAAATGGCATTAGGTAGTGGTCTGAAATTTTCAGGGTAGAAAGCCTTTGCCTCACATATGTGCCTTTTGAAGGTTTGTTGAAAACATATTAATCTGTTCAAAAGTTATTAAACTTTTAATTTCCAATTATTTCCTATGGGAAAATGTATATGTCAGGCATGAAAGTTCGCATTTTGCGCAAATTACATAATTTGTGCAAAATACTGTTGTATTTTGTGCAAATTACATAATTCACTCAAAATACAACATACAACTGGCAATCAGCAATGGCAGGTTGGGAGGGACAATGGACTTCACACTAGGGATTGCTACTATTACTTTTACTGGGGATAATGATCGGCAGGTGGGATGGGGGACCCACTTGTCACCAGGGATGTCATTACATTGTACTGCCTGTGCAGTATGGGCCAGTGAGGTTATTGTTTGCAGACATTGCAGTTGGCAATGTTTTGCCTGTGGTGTTTTGTGCTGCAATGTTTTGTCCTGCAATCTTCCTGGCTGGAACACAATCAGAAATAATCTTTAAATCATCTTGCAGTCTATTAGTTTCTTCTGGTGTTGAAAAGGTCCCTCCTATTTTCATGTCATCAGCATATTTTATTGACCAGCAACTTAGGCCTGGGGGTAGATCTGCTATAAAGACCTAAAAAATGAAAGGGCAGAGAACTGAACATTGTTGGAATCCCATATTTACCTGCATCTCATCACCATGTGCTACTGGTCTCAGCCAGCAAACAACAGAAATCAGAACATCAGATTCCTAAGTTGTTTTTGCAACACAAGCAAAACTTTGAATTAAGTTTTTAAAGGTTACAATTCACAAAATTCACTAACCTGATTTTATATGTTGAATGCATGATGAAAATTAACTTTTTTTTTTTATTGTTTTCCAATTAACTTTTTATTGAGTTTTCTAAGGTCATAACAGTAGGTTAACCAATTATACAAACAATGGTATAACATATAATAATAGTCTACAATAACAAAAAAGACAGGACAAAAATTATCATCGGTGTAGTCATTAACAACAAATATAGGGATGGTGTATAATTATCTATCAACAAATTTAGTAGTATAATTATTAAATGAAAGTTTGCATGGTTAAGCAAGGTAACTTACAAAAGTGTGAGTTTAGAAAAGGGCTCCATATTACATAGAGGATAATGGATGAGAGATAGAAAATAACTGTGCTGTAATCTCATCAAGTGGTTTCCATAACAACTATGTAAACCTCAGGAGCACAGCTCAAGAGGTTTACTGTTGTCATGGAAACAACAAGATGTGAGTTCAGTGTGGTTATTGTCAGTCTCCCATCCATTGCCCTTTATAGTGTATGGGGAAAATTACACTACAAAGACTACTAGTGCCCACAAAGCAAACAAATAACAGTGCCAGACTCCTCATTAGAGTTCTCAGAAAAGTGTCCTTACTTTCTTTTTTTTTTGCCTTGCTCCCTCTTTGGATCCAGGTCTCACTGCTGCAGCCATTCATGGCCAAGAGACACACATGCACGAGATGTCCCACAAACCTCGCTCCTCCTGAAGGGCCCTGTTAGTGTTGAAAACAGTTCTGCACAGGAGATCACTGCCTGCAAAAGCGGTACTCAGAAACTGCAGCCATCACTAGCTGAGAGCCACTGAAGGTCACAAAGAGGTAAAAAAGATGATTTTTAGACAACAACAAAATCAAGACTGGTGTTATACCTGGGTTATATACCTCCAAGTGGCCCACATGTAACCATAACCTTATACACAGTATTAATACCTTACGTAGTTTTATAATGTTTATCTTGTTTTATTACTCATGTTAGTGTTCTTTAGCTATATTTCCTATGCTTATATCTGTCTGAAATACATTTACCTATATGCTATGTTTTTGCCATATATTCTGCTATACTCATAATTACTCAATTTTGTAGTGTTCCACTATTGTGACACGTTGCATGCTTTTCTAATGACATTGCATGTGTTCTCAGACTCACTGTCTCCAGTGAGACAGAAAACAGATTGCAGACTATGAATTTTCATTGCTTAGAGATTCAGAGATTAATTCTTCC
The DNA here is from genome assembly GCA_016271365.2 of Neoceratodus forsteri. Taxonomy (NCBI): domain Eukaryota; kingdom Metazoa; phylum Chordata; order Ceratodontiformes; family Ceratodontidae; genus Neoceratodus; species Neoceratodus forsteri. Next base: position 187,016,448 of record CM028132.1, on the reverse strand, counting down.
TTACTTTGCAACTTTATTTCCTACATAATTGCCCAAGGGAGCCACCTTATTTACATGCCTTATCCAATGCTGTATGTTTATCATATCTGTAACTGTACTCACATATTTGTATGCACATCAGTTCCTCAGAGAGCGAGAGAGAGAGAGAGAGAGAGAGAGACCAACCTCAAGGAATGGTGGGAAACTGGCTCCCTTGTGTTTGCTTTGCTTCACTTGTTATGGCATGAGTATGTAATAAACTTATTACTGCTACTTGTTATCTTTGTCCAGCATAGCATGCAAAGAACCTAATCTGTAATCTTTTCACAGTGTAACAATGGCGACCTATGGCAGTCTTGATTTTGTCTGACAAAGAATAACACTCAGTTTACTTTGTAATTTGAGTTCTAAGGCAAGTAGGTACAAGTTTGGCAGCTTAGGGACTCCATGCATGGACTGGGATTCCGTGCATGGACTGCTACTCTTTGTTTTGTGAATTCCTCCTTCCAAGGAGTTCACAGATGCCATCCATCTATATGTGTTTGAGTGATGTGGTTGCAAACATGGCAGTTAGCCCACAGAATGAATTAAAGCTTTACCTGTTTATTGACATGTCTAAATTTGTGAATGGTGGTTGACAGAAGATGTCTCAGCTTCTGTCCCCCACTTGGTGAATGGGATGTGCTAAAATAAGAAATAGTGAACTGTATATGTTTTGGATCCAATTACAATTATGTTGATCTGTGTGCAGTATATTGAACTGAGACAGCCACTTACAAAGCAATCCGACAGAAGGCTGCTTTGGAGGCTTTTAAGCCTGATAAGTTTGAATGGCTACTTATTAATCGGTGGCTAAACTGATTGATACGTTTATTGCGTTATTTATTTATTTATTTATTATCTATTGACTTCCATGAGGAGTCATCCTCATTGATGTGATTCACAGACAAAAAGTGGTCTGTTCTGACCCTGGTGGTTTTTTTTTAACATGAACAAGTATATTTGGCAGGGTGTTGCCCTGTCTTTGTGTTTCATGTTTGTGGTAAACCCACTTTAAGTATGTCTAGTATGTAATTAACATTATTGGCTATCCATGGCTACTGCTATGACTAGTAAGGAATTCATAAGGCACTAGGGATCCCTGTTTTTATTCAGACAGGCTGCCTTTGTCTACTGGTTACAATAACAGATACACCTTTTATTGCCTTCTATAATAAATCTAAGTGTAAACACTTACTGCATGTCTGTACAGCTGTTCCTTGCTACTCACATTAGAAGAAGCACTACATTTGATTGTAGTACACCATATCTTGTTATGTAGTGCCCAAGGTCACACTGTTCTCTGTATTTCTGTTACTACTTACTTGGAGAATGCTTAGAAAAATAACTGCAGAAACATTACTATATTCACTAATGAAAGTTGTGGTTTCATGATATCAGCTTTATTAACTACAATGATGCCAAAGTTAAGTCTGTCTTTTACTCGCTTGGCTTTGTTCACTTGAAGCTCATTATTGTTTTTTTCTTTTGGTTGAGAAACACTTGGTTTCTTTATTCCTAGTTTACCTTTGTCAGTGGTGTAATGTTGTAGGATATGTTTTTGAATGTGCCGTCCTGGATTTTGATGTGTGGAAATATTTGAAGTTGGGAAACACTGTGCCTAATTCAGCATATACTATGTGTGTTTGTCACTGTTACATTTTATCAGAGTCTTTAACTGTGTTTTCTGAAGCTACTCTGGTTTATTTTTTATGTTTCATGTGGTTCGTGCTGGGGAAATCAGTTCATAAAATGGTTGACACCTTTGGCTTATTGCCAATGACATGTTCTGGTTTGCAGTGTTGCCACATTGTCTGCAAATGTTCTCTTTTTCAGATAAGTGGTTGGTTTAATGTTGAAATATGTGGACTAGTGTCCTTAATATTGATTCAAGTTAATCATAGTTTATTATTAAAAAAAATAAAAGAAAATGGAAGCATGACACACATGCTTGCAACGGTTTTCTATGTTTTTTTTTCTTCCAATATGGCCTCTCCATCTGCTGTCATAGACATTGGGATGGTTCATCAATTTTGTTTTTCATTCCTCAGCCGGTGGATTGACAGTATAATTTTATCTGTCAGACCTCTCATTCAGTGCGGTGTCAAAGGCCACTGCAGCTACAGCTGGGTTAGGTCCCAGAAAACATTGTTTGCATGGTGTGTGACCTTTTGCAAATCACTTAACCTCCATGTGTTTTTCAGCTGTACCTGTTTTTCCAGCTCACAATTGATGTACCTCCCTAATTAAATCAGTATTTCATAACCAAATATAACTTTGATGTGGTGTGCACATCAAGAGTACTTTTGTTACAAGTTACTTTTTTTCCCAGTCCTCCTTATCTGTCCATGATGTTAGGACTGAATTTTTTTTCCCTCTAGTCTTGCAACCATGAGGTTGCTTGCTATCTACAAGCCCGCCCATTCCTATGTATGCCTTCCCTTACAGGACATTTCCTGACTTTTTTGTCCTTATCCTGTATCACTTATCCCTATGAATCGCATGGCGATCGGGGGGGGGGGCTGTTTTCCCCAGCATTTGTAATAAGCCATTTACTTTATCTTTCACAGGATAGCTACACAATGTACACTGCCATAGAACATATTATGTCTGTTTTGGAAGATTTTAACCTAATTTAATACCATTTTATCAATTTTGTATGTACAAAATACCAATATTATAACTCTTATTTATCAGAATGATGTGCGTGTGTGTTAATGACACAGTTCTAACGTCACAATTCAGAGGATTATGGATGCCTAATACTCTGACATTACTAATTTATTTCATTTTCAGGAATTCATCATAGTGTACTAGTAGCTACAATAAAGAGAGCCAACCCCCAAAGGTTGTCAAAGGCATACATCTTTATTTGGGTAATATGGGCAGATTAGGTGGGCCAAGCGGTCCTTATCTGCCATCAAATTCTATGTTTCTATGTAATAATTTGAGAACAAATGCTAACCTTCCACAAGGAGGATGCTCTTAGTAAATGAGATGTTCCCTTTCATGGCTTGTGTTTTATTTTTCTCTCTTACAGGGATAGGATGACTATCCTTCACATGTAACTGCTGGTAATGTATAAGTGTATTTTAACCAGTCATCCAATTTCTTTATAATGATATTATCATTTAAATCATAGTAGGATACTGTATTGACCTTATTTTTAGTTTTAACAAGATGGGTTCAGCCCATCTGTATTTATTCAGCATACAACCCTCCAGGTGATGACTGATTGGCTAAGACAGTTTGCCACTATTATTGTGGATAAATAGCCATGTCTTTTGGAAATACAGTGTTCTGTAACATTGATGCAGACACCTGTTACCAGTTAATTTGATAGTTCTTACTGTTGTATGGTTGGACATCTGCTCCAGCATTAGTCCTACAGTATCCTATTTTCTCCGTGCTGCCTCTTTCACAGAAGTTGAAGCTTGAGGGAGGGGGGCTTGAATTGTATATATGCCCACCCTCTCAAACTGATCACTTACATTAACATCTGTTTTGACAACTGGTATGCCTGCCCAGGGCAAATAATTGTTGGGACTGTTAATGGCATAGTTAACTACTAACACAACATTGCATGCTTATATGTTTAACAAATAACAGTCTGGGGATTGTGTCAGCTGTATATGACCTGTTTCATACAGACTGTACTCACTAATAGAAGGTATTTATGGTTCATCAGTGTTGCATATGTATAATGCAGCAGCTGCTACCATTCTTAGCGTGACTCACCATGTCTATGACTTTTTCATAGATATGGTCTACTATAGGCTTAGCCTCCTGTACTATACAGGTAGCTCAAGGAGTATTTTGAACCAAGCCACCTTACAGTGCACCTACGGTGGTTGCAAATAAATGAAATTACTTCTGGACCTGACTGATCTAGAGCTAGCAGATCCAGAAATGGGGAGGTAAACTTACTGTCCTTCCAGTAACAGCACACAAGAAGAAAATTTTTGTTTGCTAATGACCCATTTGTTGGTTACAAATTAATAATAAAATATAGAATGTTCTCTAACATTATAAACCAGCTCAGCCTCTCTGCCTTCACAGTGTGATTTAGAGCAACTGTAAACAATCAATATGCAAGTGGCTTTATGCCAACAACCAGCACCAGCCAGGTGCAGGGCCTTGGCCCTCAACAAGTAATCAGCTGAGCTGGGTGGGCAGGGAGAACTGTGTACATTCCATGTTATTTCACATATCCTTTTTGTCTTTGTAGCTCCTGTAAAAGACAATATTTTTTCAACAGTCATTCCTGGACTCTGATGACCAACTACATTTTAAATGTGATCAATGTTTAACATGTATTTTCTGCAATGTGCTTAGAATGACTATTATTTCATTGTCATTATGTTTTCACATAATGTTGCATCTTATCAAGTATAAGCTCAGTAACTACTCCACATCCATAGATATTTTGGGGCATTAGGCCCATCTGGATGACATTTGTCACACCCACATGAGGGGGGGTACCAAGTACCAACCACTTACACAACAAATTAGTTGTTTTCACAAACTGAAATGTCCCAACAACACCACCATGAATGATTATTTCTTTCTTACTTATGGATTGTGTGCCACCATTCATACTCCCAGACAAAAGGGATCAGCATTGCTGTTACATCCAGGTTCATTACAACATGATAACCATGTACACCTGGACACCATAATGGTGACCCCTAACCAGTCTTACAGACTAAATGGCAGACTGCTAGCAATCAATGACAAATTCCTAAGGCCCACCTAGCTAATGGCACATCCCAAGGTAGGCCCTACACCAGAAGGTCACCCTCTGGCATCCTGTCTATATGCCAGGCCCAAGCACAACACACAGGTTTCTACACCTGTACTGTACTCATCCATCCATATTTTGTACTCTATTTCTATATAATACTACTACTACATAGTATTGTACACCTCATTCCATTGCTAGCACTGCCATGTTTCCAACAGTTGTTACCCCAACAGAGACAAAAGCCTACCCAATGTTCCAACCATAAACCCAGACCAACTAGTGGTCTGATTGCTTCATCACTTCTACGTACTTTTGTATATAATGTGTAATACACACATAATATGGCAGAATATAAATTCTGCTTCAATACAAACACTTCTAGGTTTCATAGCATCATGTTACCAGACACCATTTGGAATGGAACTGATACATGTTCTAGACCCAGTATAAGAGCACCACACTACTGACTACCTACAGTAGGACTATTTCACCCTAGATGATGGACCTTAAAAAAGGGACATTTTCTAATCCATATGCGCACCAGGCACTATTGTATACCCCTGTGTTACATGGTGTGAAAGGCATACTGCCATAAGATCAAGGTTCAAAGTGCATATAGCAAGCACAATATCACACTTTCATTTCATGAAATACACCTAAACTAGGCCAAACATCAACTCATAAGCAGGAAAACTATGTTTTCTTTCCCTACTGTCACAGCCTCTTCTGAGACTTGGAAACTGGGTGTATTCACAGATGAATAAATAATATATACTTATTATTGGACCTTGACCTGCACCTCCAAGTGCATGGCCAATGCCAACACTTGCCTATGTCACGCAACACCATAACTAAAGGCATTGCTAATAACCATGCCATTTTACTTTTAATAATAACTATATGTGTTTTTTCACATTAAGTTTTTTGCAGCGTTTTACAAGTTTTAGGTTTCTACAGAGAGGTATAGGTAAGATCTTCAAGCAACACATGCATCTTTTCTTCATGGCTGGTTTCCCATATTTGGCTGACACCTCATATGAACTCTGCTCTTGGTTGCTCTTTCATGAATTATGTTCTTTATGAACTGTCAATATTTATGCAAAATGTTCTCTTTTTACAAAAAGCTATGCCTTTGGGGGTATGGCTATTCCACTGGAACATTTGATGGACATTCTCATGCACCCCTTGCTATGGCCTTTGCCAATCCAGCCAACCAGCAACCAACTACATGAACATTACCTTTCTTAGTGTGCTAGAACATGTCTGCACAACCCCATATGCCATGTATGCCCTATGGGTAACAAACTTTCAATGAATGACATTTCCAGTATAACTACACTGCTTTGTGGTTACAAACTAGAACCTTATGGACTGGTTCCTCTTTAAGGACATTGTTATTAGATCCTTCAATCAATAACGTACACAGCCATTATCTGCCTTTTGACACACTTATTATGGACTGTTCTTTATGAATGGACAATGACTTTAACACTGTTTTTATGAATGATGTTCTGTGATAATACACATCAACAAGTTTTCTTATACACATATCCACTGTGGTGCTGACATACCTAGTTTCTGTTTTGTGTTTTATGATCTGACCATCTGTGATTACCTCTGTGTTCCCTCCTGAATAGGTCTACTTTCACAGTCACATTATCTGTGTGCTATAGAATTGTAATTCATTTACATTATGAGTTTTATGTGTTTTGAAAAGCAGTTGTTCAAATTGATGTTTTAAAGCTCGATAGTAATTTATATATTGTTTTCACTCATCCACTACTACACCTTTGATGTCTGAGGTGTACTTTTATCCAACATCTTGCGTGGCTGCAGTTCTTTTACAGGGCTTGTGCCTCAGGCTTATTGACACATTATGTTATACCATTACTACACCTGACCTTCTTCTTTTTATTGTGTTGCCTTGTGAGCAAGGCAACAAGGAGGGAACTGTTATGCCTGGGTTATATACCACCATGTGGCCCACATGTAACCATAGCCTTATACACAGTATAAGTGCCTTACATAGTTTTATAATGTTTATCTTGTTTTATTGCTTATGTTAGTGTTCTTTATTTATACTTGCTATGCTTATATCTGTCTGAAATACATTTACCTATATGCTATGTTTTTGCCATATATTCGGCTATACTTATAATTACTTATATTTTGTAATTTTCCACTATTGTGACACGTTGTATACTTTTCTGATGGCATTGCATGTGTTCTCATACTCACTGTCTCCAGTGAGACTGAAAACAGATTGCAGACTATGAATTTCCATTGTTTAGAGATTCAGAAATTAATTCTTCCTTACTTTGCAACTGTATTTCCTATATAACTGCCCAATGGAGCCACCTTATTTATATGCCTTATTCAATGCTGTGTGTTTATCATATCTGTAACTGCACTCATATATTTGTATGCACATCAGTTCCTCAGAGAGAGAGAGAGAGAGAGAGACCATCCTTGAGGAATGGAGGGAAACCGTCTGCCTTGTGTTTGCTTTGCTTCACTTGTTATGGCATGAGTGTGCAATAAACTTATTACTGCTACTTGTTGTTATCTTTGTCCAGAATAGCATGCAAAGAACCTAAGCTGTAATCTTTTCACAGTGTAACACCAGCTGGAGGATGTGCATGCACAAAGGATCCAATGTTGTTATGACCTCGATGTGACATAGTCAAGAGGGGTAAACAAACTCTTGATATCACACCGATACCATAACAATATTATAAATTGTGTGAAATCAGACAATAATAAGGGTTCCTCATATATTATATAAAATGTATCTAATCTAGACTGAAAGGAGCTGGCCATTCTTTCATAACTGACTCTCATGTAGAGCTCTTTAAGCCATTCCACAAAAGTTGGGGGGTTAGAGTGTTTCCAATATCTTAATACTATATTCTTGGCAGAGATCAGAGTAATATTTAAAAATAGTTTATTGTGAGGTCATGTGATGGCAGCCTGAGTGGAAACAGAGCACCCACGGAGCTCCGTCGCCAGCCCGAACAATATTGCCGATTACAGCGCTTTATCACCAGTACTGAGCCCACAAACTGCCAGGGGAGATTGAGGAGACCTCTACCAGCCGATCGATTGACTTGAAATATGGAGGGGTATGTAAAAAAAGTGAGGCCGAAGCACACCCCCAGACTCCTGAGAAGGACAAGGCTGCCATGCGAGTGAAGCAGCAGGCCGCTAGCCTGTCAAGCCTGCCCACAATAGATGCTCCGCTCTCAGAATCCAGATTTCTTGAACTCCTGCAACCTCTACAGGCCACAATCACATTGGTGGCTGAAGACATGCAACAAATTAAAAAATCTATGGAGTCTTTGACCCAGAGAGTGGGTGATACCGAAGCAAATGTTACCTCATTGGAAAACAAGCAGACAAATTATGAGTTAGAGCTGACCTTGGTGAAACGCAGATTTAAAAAGCTGGAGGACAAGATAGAGGATTTGGAGGGGCACAGCAGGTGCAATAACATTGTTATAATTGGGGTCCCTGAAAAGGAAGAGGGCAATTCCCCAATTCTATTCATTCAAAAATTATGCTCCAAGATCGCTGGTCCCCCCCCAGCTGGAGGGGACTACATTATAGAAAGGGCGCACAGGGCTTTGCGGCCCCCTCCTGCACAGGGTCAGCCCCCTAGGCCACTGATCGTTAAATTCCTTAATTATCTGGACAGACAGCATGTGCTTGACAAGGTGAGAGGGGTAAAGGAGCTACTATGGGAGGGCAAACGAATCCGCATTATTCAGGATCTTCCCCACTCAGTGAGAGTAAAGCGTCAGGAGCTGCACCTGATTGTAGCAAAGCTTATAGCTGCTGCTAAAAAATTCAAAGTGAAATATCCTGCCGTGCTAATGGTCAACTTAGATGGGACTTGGCTATCATTTGAGTCTTACTCTTAAGCTTATCAAGAACTGCAGCGGCTCCTCCCTGATCTTTTTAAATGAGGATACACTATATACCCCTTGTGATATATCTGTAATCTCTGGAGGGTCATCTGAGTGTTTTGGCATGCATTCCCCTGTTACTTTCCTCTATGAAATGAGTGGATACTAGTCGGATGTAAGATTGGACTGGTCAAAGCCTGTGAATGACCATTATAAAGCTATGTGATGGACAATGGGATTTCTCTAATTGGCCTTCTGGATCTCCCTATGTGCAAGGGGCCTGACAGCGCTGCTTCTTGGACAATTGCCGTGAGATACTGGAATGGCTCGATCTTTGTTACAGACCATATACCGTTTCTATTGGCCGTTTTTTTTTGTTTTTTTTTTTGTTTTTGTTTTTTCATAAGAAAGGGTCTCCACCTGGACTCCTACTTGCTCTGGATTTAGACTGGACATTTTGGAGACTGGATATAATTGGCAATGGAACTAGCCTTTTGACCGGCACTGAATTAGGATCTACCTCCTCCTTTTCCCCCCCTTTTTTTTTCTCTCAATATCTTACATTATATTAAAGATTTGGAGCTACTCCTGACTTAATAATATAGTCACAATTCTGGATATGGTAGGGGCTGTGGGATGTAGTCGAACATATTGGGTTGTTTGGATATATATCATGTATGGATTGTTTCTAGGAGAGCAGTTCAATGGAACTGGGGGACAGATGATTGGGGGAGGGGCATTTTTATACACTGTTATTTAATTGTAGGGGGAGGGGGGACGGTTTAGAGTTATGATGGTTCAGGGTGGTGGTGGGGATAATAGTAATAATCAAGGTTACTGTTTGTTGGGAAAGTATACTTTTTCTCGACATGAAAATACTTTTGCCTGCTTAGCTGACCCTTGGGAGAGTATTAATACTCCCAGGTCTTTCTCTATACATAAAGACCCTTATTTTGTATATGATGAGTCAATTATATAAGCTTATAAGTTGGAATGTTAAGGGGGCCAAGGATATGGCTAAACGGCAAGTGATTTTAAGACATCTCCATCATTTGGGTGCACATATTGCCCTCCTCCAAGAAACCCACTTGAAGAAGGATGATGTGCAGTACTTCAGGAGGTCATGGGTTGCCCAGGTGTATGGGGCCGGGGTCTCGACCAGAAAGGCTGGAGTGGCCATACTTGTGGCTAAAGGGGTTCCCTTTAAATTTTTGAACGAATATTGGGACCCAGAAGGTCGATATATATTTGTTTGAGCGCAGTTAGCTTCACAAACACTACTCCTAGGATCTGTCTATGGCCCTAATAGTGACTCCCCCTATTTCTTTTCAATGCTGCTGCAGCGGGTAGTCTCAGATGTACCTCAACTGACAATCATTGGAGGAGATTGGAATTTAGTACTGCAAAATGACCTAGACCGAACCTTTAATAGGAGGAAAGGCTTATCCCCGGCACAAAGAGCTTTGAAGGGTCTTATGAGCAATGCAGCCTTAGTGGATATATGGCGTGTCCTTAATCCTGGGAAACGACAATATTCCTTCTATTCCCCAGTTCACAATTCTTATTCAAGAATTGATTATATTTTAGTTAGCTCTATAGCAGTCCCTGACATGATAGAGGCTGATATTTCAGCCAGGGTCATTTCGGATCATGCCCCGGTCAGTGTATTGTTCAGATCATCCCCTCTGTCTCGGTGATCACCGCAATGGAGGTTAAATAGCCAGATTCTAAAGAAAGAACCGCATTTAAAAACAATTAAAGAATATATTAATTTGTTCTTACAAACTAACCAAAACTCAATAGCTCAAAAGGATATGATTTGGGCAGCGCTGAAATGTTCTTTAAGGGGGGAGCTAATTAAGATTTCTTCTAGGAAAAAACTTAACCAGAGGAATAAGATGGACTCTTTGTTAACCCAAATTAGTCAAACTGAATCTAGTCTATCCCAACATTCATCCGACACAGAGAGAGTTAAGTTGCATAGACTGCAGGCACAATACTCAGGGCTTGCCTTACAACAGGCTGAGCTTGCATTGCTGCGAGCAAAGCTTCATTATTTGGGCACAGGAGAGAAGGCCGGAAAATTGCTCGCAATGCAGATAAAACAAATGGATTCAGCCCAACATATTGCAGGAATCCGTATCTCTCAGGGAGACCAAGTCTGTACGGATCCTCATGCCATGGCAGAAGCCTTTAAGCAGTTTTTTCAAAAGATATACTCAAAAGATACTCAGACAGAGGCCTCGAAATCGGATATTAATAAATTTCTTCAATTGGTCTCACTACCAAAAATCTCCCCGGAAGAGGCCACGGACTTGGTAGCCCCAATAACAACGTTAGAGATCCGTCAGGCTATCCAGCAATTGCCTCTTGATAAGTCTCCTGGACCTGATGGCTACCCTAGCAATTTTTTCAGAGCTCTCTCGTCAGACCTAGCCCCAATTTTGCTAGAGGTTTTTTATTACTGGTATGACCATGGAGTATCAGATAGAGCTTTCTTGAAGCAACAATTACTTTAATTTTGAAAGCAGGTAAAGACCCTCTTAAATTTAGATAGCTATCGCCCTATATCGTTATTGAATACAGATGTTAAAATCTTAGCAAGATTCTTGCATGCAGGTTGGCCAAAGTAATGGATAGGCTGATTTGCAGAGAGCAGGTTGGTTTCATGAAGGGAGGCTCCCCAAGACCATCTCAGAAAACTGTTGCATCTCATGATGGAGGTTAAAGGGTCCGATATTTCAGTTGTGTTCTCTCTCTCGATGCCGAAAAGGCATTCGACAGAGTAGCTTGAGATTATTTGTTTCTACTATGTCAACTTTTGGCATCCCTGATAGTTTTATAAAATGGATCCAAACTTGTACTCTTCCTTCCGCTCGAAAGTTAAATGTAATGGGGTCCTGTCACAATGCATTAAGCTAGAACGGGGTACCAGACAAGGGTGACCGTTGTCTCCACTGTTATTCAATTTATATTTGGAACTGTTTCTGCGGAAATTAATGGGGAACCTATTTATAAAGGGCATCAAGGTGGGCAGAAACACCTATATCTGCTCCGCCTATGCTGATGATGTGTTGTTACATGTCGAAAATCCAGATGTTTCTATACCAGCTTTACTCAAGGAAATAGACCACTTTTCAAAGGTATCGGCTACAGGCTAAACCGTAAAATCTAAAATCTTTCTCTTAAATAACAAAGTAATAATGGCTGATTTTGGTTCCTGGTTTGGGTTGGGAAGATAAGTCTTTGCCGTATCTGGGTATCAATATTTGCTCAAGTATCTCATTAATGATTCAAAAGAATTTAGATCCTCTTGTTCAAACTATATCAGAAGATTTGACTAGATGGAGATCAATCTCCTAATGTTGTGGGGTAGGGTAAACATCTTAAAATGAATATTCTACCTAGGCTATTATACCCTTGTGTATGCTTGGGACGATCTCCTAAAAAATGGTTTGTTAAACTGCAAAAATATTTGACTCTTCTATGGTAAGGAAAGCGAACTCGCAGATCCTACCATAACTTAACAGCCCCAAAGCGCAAGGGTGGATTAGCCGCTCCTTCTGTATATCTGTACTATATTGCACAGCATGTGTCTAAGCTGGGTTGGTGGAATAGAGACAATGCACACTTAGATTACAGACCCCTCTGGTATGACATAGAATGTGGCCTAGTGAAAAGGACGAATTCTTCCTTACGAGCTCTTTTATTTCTTTCCCCCTCTGATACCCCTAGATTATTTAAGAATAATCCTATGGGTTGGTCCCTGAAGGCCCTTTTTCAATTACAACGACGTCTCAGAGTCAGATGGTGGACTTTGAGTGCCCAACCTATATTTGAAAATGTTCATTTTAAGATTGGTGGTAACACAATACCTTCTCTTTTTTGGCCGCAGGTTAGCCACTTCTCAGCTGCAGACTTCTTGGATCAGAATAGGCTGAGGCCCTTTGATGACCTAAAGAGCTGTTATGGCCTTGCTGATAATTGCTTTTTCAAGTGGCTGCAGCTGGGAAAAGCTCTGTCCCAATCCCTCCCCTCACTTTCAACTGCGGCTTTCAAGTCAGAAAATATTGACCTTCTATTAACAGCTGCCATGCAGCCGCAATGCAATATCCAAAGTATACAAACTGCTGCAAGAGTGGGATCCTAAACTCCCATCAGGAGTCTGCTATTATTGGTCAGTGAGTTAAACTCACGGATACCCCAGACTTCTGAAGAACCTTTAGAATTCTATCTATCGATATCTTAAACAAGATAGACTCAGACTGATTCAATTTAACATACTGCATCATCTATATTTAACACCCACGCATCTATACAGATGGAAGGCGCGCAACTCCCCACTCTGTTGGAGATGTGAACTAGTAGAGGGCTCTTTGCTCCACGTGTTTTGGGCATGCCCGAGGATACAAACCCTATGGGAGTCCCTTAATAAACTTGTACGCCCTATCCTTGGCTCCTACACTATGAACACTCCAGAAATTTGCTTACTGAATGTTTTTCCTGATGCCACTCCAAAGTCATGGAGAGTCCAAGTATCACTTATCACTGCCACTATGAAGTTAATAATTTTAAGGCATTGGTCATCAGACTGTTCTCCACCCCTATTGGAGTGGCACCAGAATGTACTTTAGCTTTGCAGCTGGAAAGACATATAGCCCATAATCGAGGCCAGACGTAATGCCTTCACATCAAGATGGGGTCACTTAGATTGCATGTTGAGATCCTGGAACTCGAAGAATTAACTTTATTACTTGGGCCAGCGGATCTGCTTTTTTTCTTTTTTTTTTTTTCTTCTCTTCTTTTCTTTCCCTTCTTGCTTTTGTAACCTTTCCTCTCTACAGTAACCTTGGGGGGAGGGGGGTTGGGTGGAGGGGATTTAATTGTTTTTCCTGTCTATTTCCTCTCTTGACTTGTTTTGGAAAATGTCTGTTTATAATATGCCCTAGATGCACTATGTCATTTTTCTATTGATGATTGTGTACTATCTGTCATAGTGAGATACTACTGTCTAACTTCTGTTATTGGAGTGGCATACAAAAGCAATAAAATATTAATTATAAAAAAAAAATAATGTATTGTGTATCTCTATATGAGGTCCATATCTATGTCAAGCATTATTAAATGTATGTGGGTATGGAATATTATACTCAAGGATAGTTTGACATGCCATTCAAATGCTCTCCCAAAAAGGGGTTAGTTTATCACAATGCCAAAGGATATGGGATATAGTGCCCTTATCTGAGTTGCATCTCCAGCATTTAGAGTCTGTTAACAAGCCCTGACCATACAATTTCACTGGAGTGTAATGCCATCTATGTGCTGTTTTGTATTGAATCAATCTACACTTTGCCTCCTTGCACGATCTCGGTATAAAATTCCAACTATTATTCCATTCATTAAATGAAATATTAGTTTGGAGTTCCTTCTCCCAGCTCTGTCTAAGAGTATCAATAGTATTCTCTGATTCATCTATTAGTAGATTATATATAGTCGATTCCACTTATGTGCCATTCAGATGTGTGCACATTTCGTTTGTGTACACACGTTTGTCTGGTCCCAAATCAATTGCCAGTAACACAGTGTTAAATATTTTGGTTATGTGCACACTGAATTTCAGTTGTGTGCACTGTTTCTTGCCAGTACTTAGTAGTTTCAAGGTGCTTCTGAGAGGTGTTAATTACCTTGCTTGGCCGCTGTCTTTGTTCAGCGCTAGGTTCCTGGTTCTCGCTAAGTGGTGATTAACACCTAATCAATTTCAGCTGTGGGCTACTGCATGTGGAGGAGTTAGAAATTGGCTAGTTTAACTATCCTAGCCAGATTTAACACTGCTTTGTTGTCTACCATTGAATGCCAGCATGAAGAAGCTCAAGAGAAATGTTTTAAAACTTGAGCAAAAGGTCCAGCTTCTGGATAGAGCACAGGTACCCAGCATAACATGAAAGGAGTTGGCTCTTGACTTTGGCATTGATGTGTCTTGTGTTGGCAGAATTTTGAAAAATAAAGAAGACATTCTTCAAGAGTGGAGCACTGGAACCAGCAAACACTGAAAGCGAAAAAGGGATGGGAAAGATAGCCAAGTCAAAGATGTTCTTTTATGCTGGTTCACAGCTGCCAGAGATCATGGTTGTGCCACTGTCTGGCCAGATTTTACTATAGAAGACTAAGAGTCTCTCCATTAGCATGGGCATTGCATTTGAACCGACTGCTGGCTGGTTGTGATGCTGGAAATCCCGTAACTCCATCGGCTACAAGCTTGTTCATGAGGAACGAGCAGAGAGTGATTTTGAGACCTCAGAGTGGTGGGTAACAGAGGTGCTGCCCACAATCACAAACTCTTTTTCTCCGAGAGACATCTTTAATGTGATGAGATGGCACTGCTCTTCAGAGCCATGCCTGATGTCACACTGTCTTTTAAGAAGGACTATGTTTCAGGTCACAGAAATGCAAAACAGTGAGTTTCAGTGCTTGTCTGTGCTAACAGCATCGGGACAGAGAAAATGCCACTATTGATTGTGGGGAGATCTAAGAAACTGAGGTGTTTTAAAGGTGTAACTGTTGAGGCACTACCTGTCCAGTACTCAGCCAATGCGAATGTCTGTATGACATCTGTGTTGTTCTACGAGTGGCTCCAGTGCATAGATAAAAAAAAGAGACAGCAACTCCATAAGATTGCCATTCTGGCAGAAAACTGCCCTGCCCACAAGCCTGTTACTCTGCGTAATGTTAAAGTTCTTTTTCTACCCCCTAATTGCACTGCATTAATACAACCGATGGACCAGGGCATCATAAACAATTTAAAACAGCACTACCGCAAAAAGGTAGTGAATAAGATCCTGCTCAGCATGGACTCACAAGGTGAAACCCAGGGTAATTTTAACTTTAATGCAGTTGCAAAATCCATCTCGATATTGGACGCTATACACTTGTTGCATGCCGCATGGAGAAAGGTATCTGCAGTCACAATAAAGAATTGCTTTTACAAGGCTGGAATTACTGATCAGATAGAAGACCAGGACACTGATCTGCCTATAGAAAATGTTCAGCTCCCACCAGGAATGACAGCTGCTACTTTTGCTGAGTTTGTTACAGTGGACAACGAGGAACTGGCAAGTGGAGAGCTCCCCGAAGATGAGATTTGTGCCACTGTGATGGAATCTGGTGGAGAGGTGGACAAACTCAAGAATGATGAGCCTTATGTAGTACTCCCTTCAACTACAGAAGTGTGGACAATGCTGGAATGCATCTGAAGTTACGTGGACACTAGAGAAACCTCAGATTTCAGCTGGTTTTATGCTTTTGAAAGAAGACTAGAATCTTTAAGTAAGAGGACAGGATGGCATGCGCACATTACTGATTTCTATGGCATGCGCGGACTCTAAGTCAGGACTCTAAGCGATAATGTACTGTATTGTACACCATATAAAGCTGCATTTATTAAGCTACTGTACTAAATTATTTAAACCTGGACATAAATTCAGTTTTATCCAGTAATGAATCATGATTTTTAACGTGTATAACGTTTGTTTCTACAACTATTAAACCAATGTTGTTTAAAATAAAAACATGCTTCTGTCTCTGTTTTAAAGATCTGTATTTGGTTTAGTGCATTTTTGATTGTGTGCACAACTTCCGAAGGGTCCCAAGGTTGTGCACATAAGCAGAATTGACTGCATATATTTTTATACACGGTGGAACTAGTGAAGATGTCTAAAATATTTGTAGAGGGGATGGTCAGAGCAGGGTTACTTTTATCTCTAAATATGTCTGTAAGCAGAAGATATCTATGGAATTCTGTTCTAGATTAACCATATTTTTTTTTTTAGTTATTTTCTTATTTATTCTTCCTTCTCCACCTCGGCTCTGGTCTCCTCGGGATCACTAAAAGAGTCATCCCCCTGTGGTCTGCACCAACTGGTCAGTCTTCCTTCACCCATGTAGCCTCAGTTTACCCCCTGGGTGGGGATGAGGTGGGCCCCAACACCCCAACACTGCAGTAACGTCAGTCGGGGGGAAGCCAGGAGGGCAGCCGAAATCAGGGGCCAGCTCCAGTGCTCTGTCTCTGCCAGAGCTGAGATGCATTTTCTCCTGTTTCTGGGAAGTGGCTGGTGCACTGATGTCAAGGCATTGATTCTGACATCTGCCACTCCCCCCACTCCCTACTTCTGCTCCTTGGTGCTTGCTGTATCTCTGGCCTCCACCATAGAGCAGCCGAGCACCATACAGGGACCCCTGTCCCTCCCAGGAGATGAGAGCTGTCCTCCAGACGCTGAATCATCTCCCTCCCCAGCCAATCCCCAGCAACTCAGGCTTGTTCCTGAACCCGGGTTGCCGGCATGGCACAAAGTGTGGCATCCAGCACCTCAACCCTCAGTGCCGCTGGGCGGTAACCATATTTGTTTTTAAGGTAGCCAAATGTGGGAAGAGAGGGATCAGTTCTTCTCTGAATAATAAACTCAAGCATCAAACTTAATAACATAGTGTAGTTCAAACATCCAAAATAAAATAAATGTGTGTGTGGGGGGGGGGAGGAGTTACATGCCTGAATCCATAATGAAGAAAACCAAATGAAATTAGATGTGTAATGTCATAGTAATTTTGACCAACAAGAAGGTGTGTTTGTGTGTGTGTGTGTGTGTGTGTTTGGTGTTTTCCATAGAACTGCTACATAACTAGATGCAGTTGATTATGTGTTGTTTGAATTGTGAATGTTCTGCAGAGTGTAATGGGGCACCTTATTAATTTTGTTAACAATATTAATACTGTCCAAAATATTAACTAAAAAATTCCAATTGGCCAATATTGTGCTTTCTGCATAAGCAGAGGATGTGTGAACTCATGACAAAGACCACTTTTTTCATAGAGTGAAACAAAACATAATTATAATTTGCCTTAGCCAGCTATACTACCCAAGACTATGGAATAAATCATTTTAGATAGAGAGTGTGTGTGTGTGTGTGTGTGTGTGTGTGCTCATGCATGAAGGGTTGGGGAGGGTTACACGTATCACATCAGCCAGCCATTTGATACTGCTGGTTATTTTCAAGCATTCAGTAACTTTTCTCTATACTGGAATCATTATAATGGAGCCAACTGAGATGTCAAATGAACAAGGGTGGGGATTATAGTGTTAAAAAAATAATAACAATTAGTGCAGTCTTGTTCAGACTGGACTTGTGGGTCCTGTTGGGTTTTCAATTGCATGCTCTTTACCGAGTGCTTCAAGGACTGCTGGTTTTGGGGGCAGTAATGCACTTAAAATAAAATTCTGCTAGCCGTGTCTCAACATAAGATTTAACATTATGGCATGTCATGATGTGACTGCCACAGTCACTGTCTGTTGGGGCAAATGGCAGGGGGTGGGTTTATTATATTTAAAAGTACATATGTAGTACTGACATTCATAACCTGATCAATCTCCTGGCACTGTGTCTGGTCATGATTTCTGTGGTATGCTCTGTGCCCAGTTTCATCAGTAATGTTGTGGTGGGGAGGGTATTGAATTAAAAAAATAGAAGAATACATTTGCTATCTTTGTCCCAAATCAACCCCTGATAATGGGGTGGTCATGATGTTGGTGGCACAGTCTGTATCCTATGCAATGGGGAATGGTGTGTGTGTGGGTGGCAGGGTTATTTTATTTAAAGAAACAAAAATATCATACATTTCTGACCCAACTAGACTCCTGGTAGTAGGGCAGATAGATAGCTGAGTGGCAAGCTCTGTGCTACAGTAGGCGGGGTGGGAAGAGGGATACTGGTAGAGGAGAGGGTTATTGTATAATGCACAGTAAAAATCCAGGTATCCATGTCCTGGACAGACCACTGCAAATGAGACCAGCCATGATTTCAGTTGCACACTCCTTGTGTGCAGGCAATCATAATTACATTTAAAGGTATAGTGAAAAGCAAGATTTTCTTCACTGAATAGCAGTTTTTTAAGTAACAAAACAAAAACAAACAAAAAACTACAGACAGACAACTGTCGTATTTCTGTTGACTGGTTTACTGATAATGGAACTGGTATGCACATTCATGTTATATGACAGTCTGTACAGAATACATTTATTTATATTCTGCCAATGCACTAACTTTTTGAGTCAGGTGTATATGTGCAACTCAGTCCTTTGTAGGGATGGATGAAATGTATCTTCTGCCAGCAGAATTCTGGTGAAATGCAGATTTTACTTCCATCAAATTTCATGACCTGGGTCAAGATGGGAGGTAGACCTATAATAGACTAAAAGTACCCAGTCCTCTGGTGGCTCTGAGCCTGGATGAGTGGGATAGTATTAGGAAGAGACAAGAGGCAAACTCTGCAAGTTCACTTTTAGTACCTGTGGTAGAGAAACCTGATTTTCTTCCAGGCCTGAGGATGAAGGCTTCAAATTGTGGCAGAAACATAGAACATAGAATCTGATGGCAGATAAGGACCGCTTGTCCCACCTAGTCTGCCCGTTTTCCTACCAAACAGATAAGCTGCAGATCCTAGTTAACCAACAGCTTACTTCCTCCTACCCCCCACTAGGACTGCCTTATGCCTGTCCCATGCATTCTTGAATTCCCCCACTGTTCTTGATTCCACAACCTCCTCAGAGAGGTTGTTCCATGCATCCACAACTCTCTCTGTGAAAAAATACTTCCTCACATTACCTCTGAGCCGTCCCCCCTCTATCTTCAAATTGTGCCCCCTTGTTCTTGCACATCTCTTTTTCTGAAAGATGCTACTCTCTTGGACTTTGTTGATTCCCTTGAGGTACTTGAAAGTTTCTATCATGTCCCCTCTCTCCCTTCTTTCCTCAAGGGTATACATATTAAGCTCCTTTAGTCTTTCTTCATATGTCTTCTGGTGCAGACCCTGCACCATTTTGGTTGCCCTCCAGAGTAGGGGGATGAGATGTGTGATGTATCTGACTGCGAAAAAGGAGATACTAATGTTTCAGGAGTTGCAGGTAGGCCTATGACTTCCAACCACACATTTGTATAAATACTTACAGGTGAGAGATTACTGTAAAAAACTTGTGGATACTAGTGCAGATGGTATCCAGATTGGGGACATCGAAAGGGAAATCATGGGAGGAACTAGAAACAAAAGGGTCTAGTTGGGTGAGCAGTACACTTAGATAGGAAGTACTTCCAGGAGCCTACACAAGTGACTAAGAAATGGTGGGAAAGAGATATTAGAGAAGAAATCAGTTACCCTAAGTGGGGAGTGTTACTGGAATCACATATAGGGCTGCTGGTGTGCAAGAAATAAGTTTATACAAAGGCTGTACTATCCCCTGTACACGGTACATAGGTTCTTTCCTGGGATAGCACCACTATGCTGTAAATGTAAAAATGCTCAGGGAACATACTTGCACTACTACTGGGGATGCCTGGTGATTGAGCATTATTGGAAGGGTGTAGTGCTGGAAATATCTGCAATAAGGGAGTAGCCAATCGAATAGTCCCAAAAATCACTGCTTTTTGGAGTTGAGATGGAGGAGCAGGGTGAATTGCTAATATACCCCAGATGGATCAGAGTGCTCCTAGTTGTGTCACAGCAGGATATACAGAACGTATGGATCACAAATTCAGGGCCCATGGTGGAACAATGGAAAAGTCTCACTATATGAGTACTAGCAGTAGGTAGGCTTAGGTATACATTAAAGGGGCCAAAAGAGAAATTTGAAAGAGCATGAGTGGGATATTTAAACACACTGGGAGGGGAGGAAAGAGAGGTCCTGGGAGATGGAGGCTTACTGTAATTAAAGATGGGAAGCGGTTGTCACTGAAGCAATAAATGAATAAAGGAGGAGAAGGTTAACCTATAGTGCTGTAAGGGAAGTCAATAAAATACAGACACAGACCATGTATTCTTTTGATTAAAATTGTAGTATTAAATAGTTAGTTTTTTTCTTTTTAAGGTTAATGGTGCTCTTGTTTGTTTCAATACTGGGAATTATTATAAATGGACAGCATATATAAAAGAAACAGGAGGTTGGGACAACCAATGGACACATAACTAGTCTGGTATTAGGCAGAATTTCAATGTGTACGCAGCCTGTATTTGATTCAGTTGTATGGTTTCTTTTTACCAGAGGCAAATGATATCTCATATGTGGAGCCATAATGCTGTTATATGTAAACTGTCTTTCAGTAAACATATTAAACAAACAAACAAAAAAAAGTCACACAGTTTCCTTTTGTAAAATGTTGCCAAAATTGTGATTTCAGTTATTTCCATCTTATTTTAAAAGTGTTTATTTGACTTGCACAAAATGTGGTAAGTTGACTGTCCTAGTGCCCATACAAAAGTGTACAAAGTTTCACATCACTATCCTTAAAAATAACTGAGTTATAAGCCTCAAAACCTTTGGACATTTTCACATTACAGTTAACAAGTACAAAAACTAAATGTGTTTGCGCAAATTGCACCACATTTAGAATGGTGACATTACCCATGACTATACATATGTGCGCCAGGTTTAAGATCTCTAGCTTAAAAGGTGAATGAGATATAAGCCTCCCAACTTTAAAAAATATGAAAGTTACATTTCATAATTACATAAACTGCTGAATTTTAAGCCCCTATACATTTAAAGCCCTTTTCCAGGCATTAGGGTGCTTGTGGCAGTGCACCCATCATTAGGGTGCCAAATAACAGAAGTTGCCACTCCCTTCCTGAAGTCCACCCCCCCAGAGCTGAAATATTTAGAAAGGGGAATGTGGGGGGCACAGAGGCACAGTCCTCACACAAAAAGAGGGAACGACAACATGTAAATGTGGCACCCTAATGACTGGGTGGACTGCTGCTGGAACCCTAAATGGGTGGAACCATTTAAAGCTAGAGAACAGAATATCACCAATGTTGTTAGGTTCATTGACCCTAAATATTACGCTTTAAGGCAACCACTATAGTCCATCATCAAAACTTCATGCTGCCATGCTGATGACTCAGGTTCAGAAGTGAGCCCTTGAAAATTGTGTCAGGAGTAGGTCATAGCTAAACCTTGCAATTACTGTTCAGCAGTTTCTATGAATCTTCCAAGAACGTATGAATCTAAGTTTTCAATTATGTAGCTCCAATGGTGGCTAAGATATAAGTATAGAAATATTTTCAAAAATGTTCACATGAATATTAAATTGCTAGACTTTGATCCCCTATAACTTCCCTACCCTTCATCCAAATGTCATACAACTTGGCAAGTTTCTAGGGCCATACAATATACAGTCTAAATTTCAGACCCCTAACTTTAACATGGACCGAGGCATGGCCAATTAAAGAATTATATGAAAATTCTGTGAATTCAGAATTTGCTAATTTCGACCACCTCCATTCACATGAATATTAAATTGCTAGACTTTGATCTCCTATAACTTCCCTATCCTTTATCCAAATGTCATAAAACGTGGCAAGCTTCTAGGGCCATACAATATACAGTCTAAATTTCAGATCCCTTACTTTAACATGGACCGAGGTATGGCCAATGAAAGAATTTTGAGAAAATTCGGCAAATTCAGAATTTGCTAATTTCACCCACCTCTACTCTTCGGCAGTCATTTCACTCCTGTAACAGGAAAAGCAGTTATCTAGTTAAGTTTAACCAATTACTAAAACTGTGACTGAATGTTACATTATTTCAGTTAGAGTTGGTTAAATTTGCAACTATTCTGAAGTTTGGCAATATATTTACTGTATTTAGCCAAAACAAGTAGAAAGCAAAGTGTTACTTGTGAGAATGGCACAGCTGGACTGCCGATCCTGACTTTCACTTTCCTGATCCCCATTCAAGTGCATTGAAACCCTTCTGCCAGGTGGTACATTAAATCCAGCCATCCTTCTGGACACGCTGTACATTAAATCTAGCTCAGATTCCTTCAAACACAGACCTAATACCTGATTTTTCAAATGTGCATATTTTAATAAAACATAAAACTTCCAAACATCAAACAACCCCAGGAATTATTTCTCCACCAACCTAATATCACTATTTAAAGCATTTTAGTTTTTTCACTAGATGACAGCAAACATTCAGAAAAAAACACACCATTGAAAGTCAATGGAAAATTACATTTTATTCGCAGTTTTATATCTCTAAAATTACTGAACAGATTTTCATGAAAATTTCAGGAGTTGTTGATTCTATTAAGGACAATTTAGTCTGCAAGTTTAATTTTCATTCATAAAATCATCTTTCTGCAAGCAGCAAACAAAAAATTATGTTTAACATAGACGTCACCATGCACACTAACTATAAGGGCACTACTGCTAGCACCTATAATAGATTCAAACATCTGGTATCTATGCACTTCATGACACAGTCCCATAAGCAGCTTAGTATGGAGTGATCTGAGAGAAAAATGTCTCCCATTTAGCATGAAGAGGGTGGGGAGAGGGACTTCACTTGGGTATAGAAATGGTCTATCCATGCATATGTCCCATACACCTGGGAGTAGAATGCAAAGGATTGGGTTCTGGAGAGTAGAGACCTCCAAATATCAATCCACCCCACCTCTTGAATAAATCTGCAAAAGAATTTCTGTGCCATCAGCTGTCAGGGGTGCTGAGGTTGGAGGAATCCCATATAGGTTGTGGGCAATGTTAAAGTCTGTCCCTTGCCAAGAAAAGGGTACCCAGTATGGTGGAAACAATTTTGTTCAATAAACGTTTGACTGTTGGAGTGTTTGAACCAGGGGGAGTTGGCTAATGTGGGTTCTTTACCATATAAAGACCCTCAAACTATTATCAACCATCCCTCTGGGTCCAATCATACAAGGGCTCCTGAAAGGGGGTCCCTTTCGGTATCAGAATGGCAACTCCTATATGCCATCTCATGGTAGGAGGAGAGTTAAACCACAGAATAGCCATATTTCATTAATTTTGTATGCTTTGAGACAGATAAACAAATCTCCTGGAGATACAGGAGGCCAGGCCTGGCCTTTTTTACCCGTGCTAGTATTTTTGAATGTTTTACTGGACTTTTGAAGCCCTTACTATTTAGGGAGTATAAATTGTATTTCTGATTTGGCCTTTAAGAGATTCACAAATGGCAAAGAGATGAAACGTTGAGGTCACCCATCCCAAGCACGGGATCCCCCATCCCCCATCCAGACTGCATAAACCACTGGAGCTTGTAGACCATATACAGTATACGCAATCAAAAAGGTCAACAGGGAGCAGGAAGTAGAGAGTAACTACCGAATTCAGGGGGAGAACTTTTGTAGCCAACTGGGTTACAAACCATGGCTTCCAAGGCTGGGGCCCAAAAATGGGCTCTGTTGACAGGCTCTAGCCTATCTGGAAGACGTACCTCTCTGAGAGGGACCTCCAGTCAGAGTTAGCTAGTGAGTGGGTGGGGGGGAATCATGGATTGATGGCACAAATCTGACTGTGAAAATATGAAACTTTGAGAAAAGGCCCCCCATGGCATCTTCTCCTTGGAAGTGAACTATTAATATAAATACATGACAGGATGGGGAAAATGTTACCACAAAAAACAAGACTGCAGTTTATCAATAACAATGACATGAGATGAACTAACTTCTAGACAATATTCCTCCCAGGCAAGGTAGTCGGGAGGGGAGCTGCAGCAGTGCTCTCAGCCTATACTTCATTCAGTTGGTGCAAAACTCTAAAACTCTGAAACATTAATAAGGTGAGTAATATCCATTTTGCTTAAGAGGGCAGAATATGAGTATTTGTCTAGCAATATTGATAATAAGCCCACAGTGTACAGTGGAGTAATAGAATAATATGGCCCATCAAAGCAAATACAGATCCACCTGAGAACACAAATTGTCCCAACCTACACTTACAACAATCTTCAGAAGGTGGTGCTATAATATCAATTCAATAGACATTAAGAAGTGTTTTCACCCCTTGGGGCAGAAAGTCCCCAGTGTGCAGGCTAAGGAACAACTAATCCCCTCAGATAGCAAGCACTCCCCATACCCCCCAGCTACTGACCTTCTTTCCCTCTCTCGGAATCAATTACTCCACAATCTGACACCCAATTCAATGTTAACCAATTTCTAATCTAAGTCACCACATTGGTTCCCACCCCTAGGTAGCTCAGTTTGTTTATCATTCTACTGTGCAGAACAATGTCAAAGGCATTGCCAAAATCCAGTTAGGCCATATTCATTGCCCTCTGTTGATCTATTTCATGATCACCCAGTCAGAGAAGTCAATCAGATTCATCTGCATGACCTTCCCTGTGAATCCATGCTGCATGTGGTCTTGCAGCCTGTTGGATTCAAGATACTCTAGCAGTCTTTCCTTTAACAGAGTTTCCATTATTTTCTCCACCTCTGAAATAAGACTGACTGGCCTATAGTTTATAGCCTCTTACCTGCTGCTGTTCTTATGTAGAGAGACCATGTAAGCTCTAATCCAATGCTCTGGAACCTTGGCTGTTTCCAGTGAACAGTTGAATAAGGCAGTCAGTTGAGCAGCTAGCTACTCCCTGAGTCCCTTTAGTACCCATGCACATATACCAGCTGGTCTCATGTCTATCTATCTGAAAGTCCCTTTCGGAACCTTTCCTCTGAAAATGCACTTGTGTCCACCACTGCACCCAACTGTGTCCATGTTTCTCCCTGGCAGTCTATTCTCAGCCCTCCCTCCCTCCGCTTTGAAGACTAAACAGAAGTAACTGTTTAGGATGGCCAGCTTTTTCTTGGTCCTCTTCTGCATAGTTTCCCCCTTCCTCCCTCCATCCTTATCCTCACTATTCCTCCCCCTTCTCACTTATGTATCTTATGAAAGCCTTATCCCGTTTAGCTACCTCTTTCTTTCCTCTGTTTGCACCTTTGCTCCCCTCACCACCTTTCTTGCTTCCCTCTGTTTTACTTGGTATACCTCCCTATCCTCCTCCCTCTGGATTTCATTATACCTCCTGAATGTCACCCTTTTTTCCTTCACCACCTTGGCTGCTTCCCTAGAGAACTTGAAAGATGCCAGATCCTGCAGCGAAATAACAGTGGAGCTCAGTGAAGGAGCAACCTGGGCCTCTGACTATACCATGCTCTGTGAAATGGACTGAGCCTAACTTTTCTCCAGAGAGCAACTTGCCATCAGGGTTATTGGGCCCTCAACTAGATGTTCAGATTTTTGTTGAAGGACACCCTTGTAATGTGCTACTGTACAGTGGGTCACAAGTTACCATTATTCACCATACTTTCTACAATCGCTACTTGAGACATCTGCCACTGCAGCCATTAAAATGACTCTCCCTGTAGGTCCTGAGTGACTCCAGATATCCCTATAATGGTTACTGTGTTTTGGAATTTGAGTTCCCCAGAATGGGCAGGGAAGAGTCACATAAAATTGATGCTAAACATTGATCAGTCCAGAATCCAAAGCCATGGATAAGAACCCTGTGCTGATCAGAATTGATGCAGATATGTTTGGCAGGTTGGTCAAAATATGCCAACACAGAGGAGGAGCCAAAAGCTTGCAAAGTCTGCCCTTGCCAGCAGTAGTGAAGCGATGTAGCCTGAAACCTGATGACCCAGAGA
Organism: Neoceratodus forsteri; assembly: GCA_016271365.2. NCBI lineage: Eukaryota > Metazoa > Chordata > Ceratodontiformes > Ceratodontidae > Neoceratodus > Neoceratodus forsteri. Next base: position 186,990,277 of record CM028132.1, on the reverse strand, counting down.
TGCCACTGACAGAAACCCATTGGAGCGATTCACTGAGTTATCCATAAAGAAATGGTCCTACCACTCAATTCACTGTGCTGAGTAGTTGGTGTTTCAGAGTTCACACATCAGCCAGCCAGACTGTTGCTCATCATTGATGCTTCCCCTGAAAGTAGCTTGCTTGAGGGACTGATATTCCAGAGAGGAGTGATGCCACTCCAGCCAGACAAGTGACTGTAAGGGTGATGAATGAGATGGAGAAATTTATTACCCAAGGGAAAGGCTGAGTGCTGGCACCCATCTTCCATGTTGACAGTGTGACAGGAGTGGACCCTACTTTGGCCACTGCTACAGAAACAGAACCTGGATTATTTAACTTTGAGACTCACTCATAGCAGATTATTACAGGTGGAGACTGAGTAACAGGTTGACCAAGCCCAGAAAGGTATTCTTGCATGAGTGGGATATGGGATACGTCCATGAAGAAGAGCACCATATTCGATTGAAGGATGACTGTCCTTTCTGTGAGAGGTTCCAGAGATGGGCCCCTGGCGACATGGAAGATGCCTGGCACCATCTCCAGGAACTACTGGTGGTGGAGATTATAAAGGAGTCAGGGAGACCTTACATGTCACCTATAGTGGTGGTTCAAAAGAAAAATGGTGCCATTTGGATATGCATTGTTAACTGTACCCTGAATAATAAGATGGCATCTGATCAGTATACCATGCCTCAAGTAAAATGGGAACTGATGGCTTTTGGTATTGGATCTACATGGTGGCTATTGCCAGATTCCCATGATGGAGGAGGATGAAGAAAAGACAGCCTTCATCTGCCTGCTGGGGTCTTACCAGTTTGACAGAATGTCCCAGGGAATACTGTGGACCTCAGCTACTTTTCAGAGACTGATGGTGAAAGCAGTGGATGATATGCACCTACTGGAAGTAATTGTGTACCTGGATGACTTGATTGTTTTTGGAAGGACTTTTAGAGGAACACGAAGTCTGACTCATGGAAGTGTTGGACTGGTTGGAGGAGTTCAGCTTGAAAGTTTCCATCAATGAATGTCAGTTTTGCCAGCCCTTAATTAAGTATGTTAGCCACATTATCTCTTCCAATGGTGTACAGACAGATCCAGCCAAAGTGGAGGCCCTTACCACTGGCCCAGGCCACACAATCTCTAAACTTTGCAATCCTTCTTTGGATTTTGTGGATACTACAGACATTTTGTAAAAGACTACTGAATGGCTGTGTATCCTTTGAATGATCTGACCTAGGAGTACCTACCTACCAACAAAGGGAGAGCCCTTTCTGGTGAATCACCATCCTCAGAGACACTACTGGAAAGTAAAAGAGCCTTTTGGTAATCCGTGGACTGAATAATGTGAAGCAGTTATTAAACATTGTAGTGAAGCACCCATGTTGGCCTTTCCATACCCCACCAAGCCATATATATATTACATACAAATGCCAGTCTGAGTTGTTTGGGAGCTGTCCTGTGCCAAGAGAACCCAGATGGACTTCATATTGTAGTGTTTTCCAGCTGCTGTCTGTCTTCTTCTGAGAAGCAGTAACCTGTGCACAAGCTTGAGTTCTTGGCCCTTAAGTGGGCAGTAACTGAAATGTTTCATGACTATTTATGTGGTTCCCACTTCACTGTCAGAACAGACAATAATCCTCTTATGTACATGAATACAGCTGCCAAGTTAGGTGCAGATGGGCATCAGTGGTTGTCTGCCATTTCAACATACAACTACCACTTGGATTACAGAAGTGGCAAGAGTAATACTGATGCTCAAGCATTAGCCAGATACCATCACCTTGGCAGACACATTCAAGTGTGCAGCTTTTAAGTTCCACAGTAAAGGCCATGTGTTTGAAGTTTGATATCACTGATTATGTCATGCCAGGAAACCTCGACAGAGCCATTGACATGTTGGGAACATCTCCAGATGCCATTCCTGCTACTTATTTAAATTTCACTGGGCTGGACCAGTCCTGTTTACCCCAGCCAAGCAAGCCAGAACTGAAATGTACCCAGAAGAAAGGCTGTGTGCTGAGAGGAGTAACTCAAGCACTAGAGGAAGGACTTGACTCTGACCAAGTATGTATAACTCACCCTGATGTATCCTTGTTACTGAGGGAGTGGAACAAGTTGTCATTGAAAGATGGACTCAGTACACACTAGACATAACAATACCTATCTTCTTGAGTATCCCAGAAACAATTAGTACTGCCCTGGAAGTACTGGAAAACTGGAAAACAATCCTCATGTCATTGCATAATGAAATGGGTTAGTTGGGATTAAAGCGCACATTAGACTTAATGAGAACTTGATTCTCACCCCATTCCATGTGTAAATAAGCTGAGGCAGTGCAGTATGGGAGAATGGGATGAGAGTTGGGGCTGATGACCCCAATGCACACCCCAATGCCTGTCAGTGGGGACGGGGTGGGTGTGGGGTGCAAGGGTTGGCAACCCTAACACCGAATTTCCTCACTTTTGTCACTGTGGAACAACCCTAACTGATGCATTAAACAGAGTTTTTTTCCATGAATTTCCCTTCTTTTTGAGAATGTGCACCATAAATAATGAATGGAATGTGGTGGTGTGAGCGAGGGGCCCTCACCATGTGATTTTTTTGGTCACTTTGCTGTGCAAAAACTATATGACCGACTGAAATGAAGATTGGTTAAATGAAGACATGTACCACGGCACACCGTGTGTCCAGAATTGTGTGTACATCCATTCAATGGTTGCACAGCGCCACAAACAAACAATGTAGCATACACAATTCAGTAACTGCAAGTGCCAGCAATGTGAAAATTAGCACAGTGAAAGATGAAGTATAAATCTTTGTACATTCCACATGCCAGGTAATTTGGTCACACAAATCAGAAGTTATTGACGCATACTGAACCAAATTTTCATTCATCAGAGTGGCATAATTCTGCACCTGTTAATGTTTTACACACAAAACCACTGTAAGGCACCTCCATGCCACTAGGGCTACCTACACTATAAATTAAAAGGCAGTAGCACCATGCAGAATGCTATGTGCAAAACGTTAACTGTGTCATGCAGTATCTCTGCATTGAATTATTTTTAAAACATGTAAACTGCATAATTCACATCTCCAGGACATTCACTCAACACTCTCAAAATGTCATGTGAAAAGACCAAACTATTCCAGAGATATTCCATTTTTATGTTTCTGTACTTTTAAGAAGCCTTCCACCTCAAAATGGCAGAAATTGCTGCTGAAAATGCACTAAAACAGCGGACCAGGTGGCCGAAAAATCAGTAAGTGTGAAGTGGGCCAAATTCAAATGGCCATAACTCTGGAACAGAACAACATTTGTTCACCAAACAACACCGGGCATGTTCCTTGAACAAAGGTCTTCTATGTGCCTAGTTTCAGACCAATCAACCACACACTAGCTGTGCTATGCGTTGCAAAAGATAGTGCAGAAAAATAGCAAAAACAATGTTTTGCACTTCACTATGCAAATGTAAAAACACAAACGGTAATGTTAATGCAAACGGTGATGGAAACAGTGAGGTAAAATAAAATAGTAATGTTAACAGTAACGCAAATGCAAGTGCAAATGGTAACACACATGGTGACACAAACGTAAATGATAACGCAAATATTAAGAGAAACGCAAGCACAAACGTAAATGAAAACAGAAATGGTAATGCAAACAGTAACGCAAACTCTAACAGCAACAGAAATGCAAATGTTAATGAAAACAGTAATCCAAACGCTAATGCCAACAGAAATGCAAATGGTAACAAAAATGCAAATGGTAACACAAACGCAAACAGAAATGCAAACGGTAATGGCAATGGCGATGCAGAAGGAAACATTAATGCAATCGACAATGTAAATGCTACCGAAAATGCAAACACTATGGCCAACAGAAATGCAAATACAAACAGTGATGACCACGCAAACATTAATGGTAACACAAATGGAAACCTAAATGGTTATGGTAACACCAACGATGATGCCAAAGGGAACACTAACTCAAACAGAAACGCAAACACAAGCATGTATGCAAATGCAAATTGTAACGCGCATGGTCACGGTAATGCAAATGGAAACACAAATGCTTACGGTAACTCTAACGATGACGCCAATGGAAACACAAATGCAAATGCAGATGGTAATGCACACAGTGACGCAAAAGGAAATACAATAAAATCAGTAATGGAAACACAATTGGCAACAGTAATGCAACTTTAGTTCATTGATTGTAGGAAACCCTCCCGTGCTCATATCAAGGAGCATTTTTCTTTGTGTATGGATCTTGAATGTTAATGTACAACATTGAGTCTGTGTAGGAAAAGACAGTGAAAGTGTGCTTTGGGAGAGGGGCATATCTGTAGTGTGGGTAGATTTAAGTTGGAGAAATAGGAAGTTCTTTGTTTTTAGGTTATATTTTTGTTATATAAATGACTGTGTTAATGTACACATAGTAATATTGTCCCCAGAACCCTTCCAAATAAATACACAGACAACTTAAATGTGGCTGCTCGGTTGGCAATACCTTTACTTATTTTCATAATCAATTCAGTATACATCTCCACAATTGACATATCTCTACATTTCAATTGATATCTCTTCTTATTACATTCCTGTACAATATATACATCTAATACCTTATCATTGATACAACTTTGATACAACTTTATTGACCCATCTTTATTTCTTCCTTCCTCTTCTGCCCCCCAGATGTACATCCTGGGGGGACTCTCTTCCTCTTCTGCTATAAAGTGGTACGAGCGTACACACCATACCCCTGCCCCATGGTTGTCATTGCTGTGTCTTTTTGCTTGTTTTTTCTCCTTTTTCCTCCCTTTCTTTCCTGCCCTTCACCTCCTCTTCCTGCCGTCCACCTTTGGCAGTCCCCTCTACCTGTCACTGTGCTCCACCTACCACAGTGATGCCTTGTGCTCCACCTACCACAGGGCCCATTACCTTTCTACAGGGAGGGAGGTGGGACTTTCTCAGCGCAAATTTGTGAGCTCACTGAGCTGTGCAGCTCCTTAAAGGGGCCCTTCTTGCTCCTCCCCTTGGTCCTTGGCCCAAACTTCCTCTGCTACTTCACTAACCCTGCTCCCCTTTCCCCCTCCCCTTTTTGGTGACATCACCCTTCTTCCCCTTTTGGGAGGTGGCTGCCTCCTTCAGGCCCCTCTCCACCCCTCCCCTAATCCTCCTTTCCCCTCCCCCTCCCTCCCTTCACCTGCGGCTTCCTGAGCTCCTACACTTCTTTATTAGGGCCTCGGGACAATGGGGTCTACCCTTTACAGGGAAAACCCTCTTTGTCAGTAATTGTTGACATTTTCTTGCTGATTGTATGCTGTTGTGTGGATCTGGTGCAGCAGTTCATAATTTCAGGTTGTTTACAATACGTGGCATATTATTATTGAATTTTTCAATTTACTATGCATTACTCATTGTAGACAAATTGTGTGTGTGTGTGTGCGGTGCTGCGTAGCATCAAATAACACACCTTGTATTGTGCCACAGTGTAATTTCAGGTGCAGCAGTGTGAACCTGATATCCAGTGCAGCTGCGTGATTTTGTACTGCCATTGTGGTATCTTTTCTATGCTTTGCTGCTTGCACTGCACTGCCATAAAAATCTGAAGTCAGTGCCCCCCCGGGCAAAGGAATTGTTTTCCAGATTGGATTGTTTGTGACCTCAGCACCACTGGTTAGTTAAGGTATTGTTTTCACTTGTGAATTTGTGTCTGAATCTGTTGCTGAAACCACAGTTGTTTTTTTGGCTTCACATCCATCGTCTTCCCATACTATGCAGAGTGAATGTTCCAAAATCTAAATTTGTTTAAAACATTGTTGTTGATCCTCCAAAATGCCTGCAAAGAGATGTGCAAGCAAAGCTGGTTCTCACCATGGCACTGCTGCCAGTGGTAAGATTGTCTGTGGGTGTGGTAGTACGCAGACACAGAAGTGCATTGCTGATGTGAGGAAAGATATTTCTCCTGCAATGTTTTTTACTGCCCAATCAGCAGCTTCACTTATAGTTGGAGGGGATGATGTCCCAGCCAGTGGTGTTAGTGCAGTTGCTGGTGGTGGTAGTATGAGTATTGCTGCCTCAAGTTCCACTTCTGACCAGTGTACCGTGTCCAAAAATATAGAGGAGTGTGAAGCAGTGCAAGTGAGTGGCAGTGTAGATGACGTCATACTTCCCAATAACATCCCAGTAACTGAACCTGAGGATTCTGATAATCATGTCAATGATAGCATAAAACATGACATTTCTTCCACCGCAGTTCAGGTCACACATTTTCCATGCAGTGATTCACAGTATGGTGTAAAAATAGCAGGTGATGGTGGTGTTGATGATCTTGTTGTGGTTGCAACATACAGTTCACATGCCAGCATCCAAGCAGAAGATGTGGATGTTGGTGATGTTGATGAATATGATGATGATGTAATTGACCCCAGTTGGGAACCAGAGAAAAAATAAATTCAAGGTGGCTGTGTCTGGGTCTGTTTGCATTAATCCCCCCCCCCGTAAAAACGTGTAATTTACAAGTTTCAGTTGATGGTGATGATGATGATGATTACCCAGTAATGATGATAGGTAGTCACAGTTATCAGTTGCAGTCCAAGTGTGCACTGCCTGAAAAATCACATAGCATCCCCCACCACCACTTCAGTGCTTAAAAGAACAGAGTTCAATAAGCAGCATCATGGACATGTTAAAAGCAGAGCATCACGATCCCTTGTTTGGGATTTATTTATGCAAGATGCAAATGATGAGTCAGTTGCAATCTGCCAGGTTTGCCATGTGCGTGTGAGTCAAGGTAAAAAAGGAGAGCCATCTGGACACAGGAGGACAGCATACACATCTTAAGTATAGGCACATGGCACTGTGGACCCAGCACAAGATGGCAACTAATACCACAGTCGGGCGTTCACCCTCATCATCAACCATAATAAGCATGTTATACCCTTCCATGAGTGTTAAGTCCAGTAGGAAATTAAATGTGTGCAGTAGTGAAGAAATAAGAGCAGATGATTACTACAGGCATGATGAGGTAGAGGAGCAGAATGATTTTGAAATGTTGTCCAGTGCTGGTGAGAATAGCAGTTTTGGTGGTGATGGTGGTGGTGGTGAATGCAGTAGGTGTAGTGTAAGTGGTACATCAACCCTGGTTTGGCAAATCTGGCAAAATAACTGCATTTCTGTGTTTGTCATCTTCACCTGTGCAACTGTTTTCATCAAATGTCCACATTCCACCCCCTGCCATTTGCAGAGCTGAATCATTTGTCATCATACCCCATGTAAAACGTTTAAATCAGCCCATGTTACAAAGCGTTTTTGGGCATAAGTTGAAGTACCCATCCAATCATACAGTGCCACGTGAACTTAATGCTGCTGTATCTGAAATGCTGGTAATTGATCTTTTGCCTTCTCCTTTGTGGAGAATTCTGGGTTCTGGCAGTTTGCTGCATGTGCCTGTCCAAAATGGAAAGCCCCATTCAGGACATACTTTTCAACCCATGCTGTCCCTGACTCAGTAAGACATACCCTTCAACATTCCTCCTCTCCATTCATCCATTTAAGTATGGATATGTGGACAAGTGGCAAAACAGCAGGGAGTTCATATTTGTGTATAACTGCAGACTGGGCGCAGCTGCCGGGGGTTGCTTGTGATGTTGGTAGTGTGAATAATTAGTGCAGTAAGGTGAAGTGTTGTGGTAGTAATCTTCCAGGAACTCAACAGCATACAGTGATTGCTATGCATAATGTGACCTGTTCACACACTGGAGAAAACATGTTGGATGTGGTACTGACTGAAATTGACAAGTGGCTGAACCCCCTGTCCCTGAGAGCTGTGTTCATAGCAAGTGAAAATGGGTCAAATGTGGTGAAATGCATCATAAATGGTGGCTTTTTTCATGTTCCATGCATAGCCCATTGTTTAAATCTTGTGGTGCAGGAGTTTCTGCAGCACCCTGATGTAAAGGAAATGCTGACAGTTGCACACCATATCTGCTTTCACTTTTCATGATCTGCAAAGGCCCGTGACTAACTTCGGCAGTTGCTGATGCGAAACAGCCTCCCTCAGCACCACTTGAAGTTGGGAGTTGTCACCTGATGGAACTCCACTTTATACGTGGCAGAGAAGTTGTATGAACAGTACAAAGCCATCTCAGGATATCTTGTGATGCACACTAGCCATGACAGTTCCGGGGCCTCCATGTTTGTTACGACTGAACAGTGGTGCCTCATGGACTCTGTAATAACAATTTTACCACCTATTGAACATGCCACACAGGCAGTGAGTGGTGAGTCTGCCTCCATTAGCCAATCAATTCCACTGCTGTGGGTGCTGAGGCAGATACTGGTGAATGTACAGCATGGCCTTGATGTTACCGGAAACAGTGCTAGCAGTATGTTGCTGAAACACATGCTGACAGTATTCAACTAGAATCATCACATTTTGAGCATTCAGTGTAGTGACAACTTTGCCATAGCAACAATGCTAGACCCATGATACAAACATGGAATTGCCTCAGTACTGGAGGGAGGGCCTGAACAGGTAAAAAATGTCAGTGGGCAACTGGTGCACTTTGTCCATGGGGCACAGAAGTCACGCGCCAAGGTCAACAAACCTCAGCAGCATAATCTGGCTGAAGGTGCACCTGGAGCAGCATCAAGCATATCCTGTAAGGGGAAGGGGACTGCAGTTCCAGGTGGTTTGTCATCCAAAGTGGTTGGTGTCAACTCACTTTAGGAGGCATTGTCCCAAGTGGGGATTTGTGAAAAAAATTATTCTGGAGAACAGAATTATGCATCAACCACTGGACATATTGCATCAGAGAGAATGGTTGAGTCATATTTGTCTGAAAACAGGCATCTGACAATAACTGAAGCTCCTCTTTTGTACTGGAGTGGAAAGGTCAGTGAATGGCCAGAGCTGACTACAGTGGCACTGAAGTACCCCACATGCCCACCCACCAGTGTACATGTTGAGAGAGTATTCAGCTCAGCAGGTGCAATAGTCAGGGATCATCGGACAAACCTTTCTCCTGCAAATCTTAGTTTGCTAACATTCATAAAAATGAATGAGAGGCACATACCAGCACAGACTGCAACCTTGGTATTCATATCCTGACCTAGTCATGGTGGTTTTGGTGATGTAGAAATGGACCATCCTGGTGGCACTGGCAGTGGCACCATGAAATGGCCCACCACTGACATAGATGATGACACAAAGGATAAAGAATTTTCCATTGGTCAGACTTCAAACATAGATGACTGTGAGGGCAGCTTTCTTTATGAAGTTGATGATGTGGTTAATGTTGACAGGTTTTAACTGAAGTTGTTAAAAGATGGTGTGTCCCTCTGGAGTCAGCCCACCACCACCAGGAACAATGTTAGCCACTGCCACCACAGAGAATGAGTTTGTCTGCTCCCCCGGACCACCACCACCAGTGGGAGTGATGTTAGCCACTGTCAGCATAGATGATGAGTTTGTCTTCCCCCCTGGATCACCAACATCACCTGGACTGATGTTAGCCACTGCCACCACAGAGAATGAGTTTGTCTGCCCCCCTGGACCACCACCACTACCACCGGGACTGATGTTAGACACTGCCACCACAGAGAATGAGTTTGCCTGCCTCCCAGACCACCACCACCACCACCATCATTAGGACTGATGATAGCCACTGCCACCACAGAGAATGAGTTTGTCTGCCCCCTGAACCATGACCACCATCACTGTTATCCACTGCCACCACCCACCACCAGATACAGGAAGATGTCACAAGGAATGTCATTATGTGCCGCAGCTATCACCACCAGCAAACGCCACCAGTGTCATTCAGCCAATGTTTCCCCATTACATTGACCATGCGAAGGCAGAGGGAGTAGAACAGGAGACCACATCCATCAGGCACTGGCACAATGCTTCTTAATATTAAAACTATAAAGTGAGTATGTGTACTAATTTTTGTTATGCTATTTAACTTCCTTTAGCTGTGTTTTGTTTCTGTTGCATTTCCACACTGCAATGGGCAAACAATATGGTAAACCTATTGTGTTTTTTTACAGGTTAACAAAAAAACTCTCCTTCGCTGAAAGTCGGTACCATACACAGGAACCTAAGGAATATCCATTTCAAATCCATACTGGTAAATATCAAGATTTTATTTCATCTGTTCAATTTTTTAAAAGAGTGCAGCAAATGGGACTGAGTAGGATTCATAAACTAGGTGACATGTGTACGTTGCCAAAACTATTTCTGCAAGATAATATATCATGCACTGTATTCTGAACTTGCAGCTGTGCAGCCATGACAGTGTTCAAAAACTTGCACACAGGTTGTTACTTGACAAGATGTGGTTTTGAAATGTAACTTGACTTGAGATTGAGAACCAGGGACAGTGTATTGATTACACAGCCTGGTACTAAATTAACTTGTAATTGATTTGCTGATTGCATTGTGACAGCTTACTACTGTATCTGTGTTAATAATCCAGATACTCATGGAACAGCCACACCTTAAACATAATGTGTTACTGCTGCAATCAAGTTGTAAGAAGTCCTTCATTTTTTTTTTTAGGAAACTTCCAGATGCTTTGTTGTGCCATAGTTGCCTTATGTAAAGAAATTCTTCAACATCAGGCACCCTCCCCGGGCTGCGGCACACATGTAGCAAGCTGCATGCAGAAGTCACTTCAGTCGATGAACATGAAAATCATTAGTACCAACCAGACTCGAGAAGGATGCAGATGAAATCTATGAAGAAATAACCAAATAAGAAACAATTAATGAGACCTACCTGCTAATATGCTCCCCCCAAAAAAATACTTACCTTAATTGGCTTGAGAGTTATCCATTTCCAATTTTCAATGCAAAAAGTTCTCATCAAGCACTGGAATGTGCACACCAACAGTATCCGTGACCTGTGATAAAAAACAATACAATGGGTACATGTCTATATATGTCAACCCCCACCTTCAAAATAAAAAAAAAATATATAGATAGATAGATAGATAGATAGATAGATAGATATCTAGATATCTGTATATATATCAATATCAATATCTATCTATCTATCTATATATGTATATATATATTAGAGGCAAAAAACCCCATTTAATGCATCAGTTAGGGTTGTTCCACAGTGACAAAAGTGAGGAAATTTCAGTGTTAGGGTTGAAAGCCCCTTGATTCCCCAACCCACCCCCTACCGGCATCGGGGTGTGCATTGGGGTCTTTGGCCTAACTCTTTCCCCATCACATGTGCAAAGAAGCAGAGGTATAGGAGAATGAGGTGAGGGTTAGCACCAACAACCCCAGTGTGCACCCCAATGCTGGTTGGGGGGGGCAGGCTGGGCTTCCAAAGGGGGCTTTCAACCCTAACACCGAATTTCCTCACTTTTGTTGCTGTAGATCAACCCTAACTGATGCACTAAACTGAATTTTTTGCCTCTAATTTCCCTTCTTTTTGAGAATGAGGACAATAAATAGTGAATGGAATGCACTGGAGGGAGCACGGGGCCCAAAGGACCCCACGCTTCCACCACGTGATGTCTTGTTACATAGTAACAGGAACTGCAAAGCAAATGCAAGTGGCAATGGTTACACACATGGTAAAGCAAACATTAATAGAAATGCAAGCGTAAAAAGTGACATCAAAGTGAACAGTGACGCAAACGGACATGGAAGCATGTACAAAAATGCAACTGGTAATGTGCACAGTGATGGCACCAGTATTGCAAACACAAATGTTAAGTGTTACAGCAACAAGAAAGCCAAAGGCAATAGAAACAAAAACGCTAACGGAAGCGCGAACGTAAACATGAACCATAATGCAGATGGGCATGGTACCGCAATTGTAAATGTAAATGGTAAAGTTAACACGAACAATAACACCAAAGGAAACAGAAATGTAAACATGAACGCAAATGCATATGTAAACACAGACCGTAATGCGCACGGTCATGTTACTGCAATTGTAACTGCAAACGGTAATGGTAACAGCAACAATAATGCCAAAGGAAACAGAAATGCAAAAGAAAATGCAAGCACATATGGAAATGCAAACCGTAATGAGCACGGGCACAGTAACGCAATAGGAAACGCAAATGGTAACAGTCAGAGCAACGAAGACACAAAATGAAAGACAAACTCAAATGAAAGGGCTGCTGTAAATGCAAATGGCAATGCACAGGGTGATGCAAATGGAAACGCAAACACAAACAGTAGTGGAAACACAAATGGTAACAGTAATGCAAATGCAAGCGCAAACAAGAATGCAAAGGGTAATGAACATGGTGGCGTACATGGGAACGGTAACACAAACGGGTATGTAAACACAAGTGGAAACAGTAAATGTAACATTAACAGATGCGCATACACTGTTTTTTCCCAGCAGCTACATACAGAAACATAGTGGCCCAGATATTCAAAAGGATTGCTCATGGTGCAATAGTGTTGCACCATGCACAACCCACTGATGCACCCCGGTGTGATATTTAAAAGGGAAAAGTGCGCCTGCACAAATCTGAACGCGCCGGGCGTATCAGTAATGTATGCAGCATAGGTGGGGCGTGCCCATGCATAAACTGCACAGCCTGATATTCAGCTGGGCCATGCAGAGTTATGCAGCGCAACCTTACCCGCGCCTGCACAACTTTACGCCAAACAAAAAAGGATCAAGTCGAGGACCACCCACAGGTGAGCTGCTGCATTGCAGGGCACAACACAGCAGCTGCCACCTGTGGGTGGCCCTCCACTTGTTCCCGCTGCACCTGGTGGTGCCCCCCCATGCCCTGATCGTAGGCTGAAGTCCCCCAGTATCCCGATCGTGGCATGAATGCAATGTCCCTCGAGTAGCCCGATCACGGGCACCAGACCCCAATATCCAATATCCCTGGTGATCCAGTGACTCTAGATAGCCTGATCGCAGGCATCAGACCTCCCCAATGTTCAATATCCCTGGTGGTCCAGTGGACCTAGAGTAGTCCAATTGTGGGCAGCATTCTTACCCCCTAAGTATGTTATCCCTGGTGATCTAGTGGTCCCCACCCCACCCACCCATGGAGCCTCACCACCCCACTCCCCCATCAGCTGGCAGGTGGCAGCACCCCACCCACCTGCCGCCCGCCGCTTGCCGACTGACAGCTCAGTGGCTGCACGCACTGTCGAGCCAGCACGAGCTATCGGGTGTGCAGCCCATATTGTGCAGAAGTCCAGATATGTGAATGAATTCATTCACATATCCAGACTGCTCTAGCACGGAGGGGCTGCACACCCATTGGCTCATGCTCTGAAACAATGGGCGTGAAGCCCTACCAAGCTGTCAGTTGGTGGGTGGCAGGGTGGCAGGCAGGTGCTGCCATCCCGCCGCTGATGGGGAGCGGGTGGTGGGCCGTGCGGTGGGTGGGGTCCACTAGATCACCAGGGACAACATACCTGGGGTAAGGATGCCACCCACAATTGGCTACTCTAGGTCCACTGGACCACCAGGGATATTGGACATGGGAGGAGAGGTCTGATGCCCACAATCGGGCTACTCGGGGGGTAGGGGGCATTGCATTCATGCCCGTGATTGGCTACTTTGAGGGGGGCATTGCATTCATGCCCACGATCAGGCTACTGGGGTTGGAGACTGCTATGCCCGCGATTGGGCTGCTGGGGAGACTACCGTGCTGCCCATGATCAGGCCACGGGGCGGATACTATTATGCCATCGATCGGGCTGCAGGGCGACACGGTCCGACGCTGCTGCCTGGCAGGGTGCCAGGCAAAAGTCATCGGGATCGGGCGACTGCATGTTATCGAGCTGAAGGCAAATGGGGTCAATTAGATGCAAATGGCCCCCGCATCTTGTATAAATTATGGCCCCATTTGCATGTCACCTTTGAATATTGTAGGTGCCAAGTGGTGCAATGGAACTTGCGCCACCGCATCTGAATGCGTTCCACTCTGACCACTTGCGGTGGCACAGTTCCACTGTGCCATGCACAGTGGGTGTGGCCAGGGGGTTATATTCAAAGAAGTTGCTCAATAGCACAACTCCATTGAATATCACCCTGGCCACACCCCTGCGCAAATTTTTTGAGCAGCGCAGGGGCTTGCGCCACACAATGGTGCAGTTTGAATATCTAAGCCAGTGTGTACAAAGAACGTATGCATAATAATGGGTCTTGGAGCCAAAAATGAGGTGTTGGAATAACAAATTGCTTATATCTCAGTAACCGTGCAACGTAGAAAAAAAAAATTCACTTGATTTTTCTGGCTATATTTTTGCTGAATGCACTACTCATTGTTGTGACAAGAATTCTGTATCTTGCACCATTTTCGAGATACGAGCCCCGAAAGGCATGGCGTACTCCACCATGTTAGTCTATGGGAAAAAACATCAACTTCAGAGTACTGTAACTTGGCAGCCATGCAATATTTTTTCACCAAACCACCAAAAGGCACATCAGTGCGATGTTGGCTGCCTTCCCTCCAAATGTCAGCCCAAAAGACCAAACATTTCTTTTGCAGCAGGGTGGCAAATAACTCCTGTCATTTTGGCCATAGTCTGGAAAAGCAGTGTCGCAATTTGTGACACTTTTCGCAAAAATTTGTGAGAGTGTTGCAGGTGCAACACTACTATGTGACACTACTGTTTCCAGAAATTTGAAAACCATATTTCTGCTGTGTTTAATCCCCCAAAATAAAGACATGGCTAGCATCCTCAGGGTCCGACTAGGTGAACACAGAAAGAATTGTGTCCCTAGAGGGTCCCAATTTTAAATGCCATGCATTTTTCTGATCCCTAACTGAAAAAAAAATGGTGGATTTGCGACACTACTAGGGCCATTTGCGACACTAAAAAGTGCATTTGTGACACTTTCAAACTTTTTGTTAACTTTTCCCTTTGATGTATAATGGGAACTTGTTTTTTGAATAACTTTTAAACCGTTTAATATTTTTTCACGAAATCTTCAAAAGGCACATCAGGGACCCTGGCCGAACATTCCCTGAAGTTTTTGGACTGGTCATGCAAACCGTGCAACCTGTAGATGAGAGCAAAGAATTCACAAAAAAACCTAATTGCGCATTTGGTTGTCACTTGATAACTCCACAGCTGTATATCCGACCAGTACAACAGTTGGCAGATCCCAAGATCTACCAAGCACAATCATGCATACCACATTTCAGGCAAATCTGTTGAATGGTGGCAAAGTTATTAAGATGTGAAATTTCACCCTTTAACCTTAAAAGTGCTACTCAACTCTAACTATGATAGCAATACTGTGGTACCATAATATATATGGGATATACAATAGTGAGCTATCAGATAAAAGATTTATCCACACATGTGCTGTTTGACCTTGGATAACTTCTCGAGTGGCGTAAGCCACGAGTGAGGTGTCCGGGGTCAAACAGCACAAGTGTAGATAAATCATTTATCTGACAGCTCACCATTGTATATTTCATTTATGCAATAGGGATGCTTCTCATCAGTGCAGGAACATTTGATTTTGACTGTTTATCTTCATTTTTTTAAATGATAATTTCTGGGACTTTCGGTTAACTTTCCTAGTGTATGTCCACCTATCGTGGTGGTAGCTATTAAGTGAAACTCCACTCATTTTGTAGATAACTTCTCGCTGAACAAATGTCATGAACACAGTATCATGCTACCTTTTTTATTTTAAAGTTATTCATATTTGGTTGTCGAAAAAGTGAAACAAAAATTGAATTTTATGCTGTTTTTTGCTAATTAAAAAAACTAAAAGGTATTTATTAATGAAAAAACACTCATTTTGTAGATATTTTTGTACTGAATATTTTTCGTGCTTTCAGTGCCATGCTATCATTTCTAATTTTAAAGTGATTCACATTTGTTTGTTGAAAAAATGAAAGAAAAATTGAATTTGATGCAGTTTTTTGCTAATTACGAAAAAACTAATAGGTATCTGTTAATGAAACACCACTCATTTTGTAGATATTTTTGTGCTGAACATTTTTCATGTTGACAGTACCACGCTATCATTTTTCATTTTAAAGTTTATTTACATTTGTTTGTCTGAAAAGTGAAAAGACAATCGGATTTTATGCTGTTTTTTGTTAATTATAAACAAAAACTAAAAGGCATCTATAA
The DNA here is from genome assembly GCA_016271365.2 of Neoceratodus forsteri. Classification (NCBI taxonomy): domain Eukaryota; kingdom Metazoa; phylum Chordata; order Ceratodontiformes; family Ceratodontidae; genus Neoceratodus; species Neoceratodus forsteri. The sequence continues at coordinate 186,974,145 of CM028132.1, read as the reverse complement.
ATGAAACATCACTTATTTTGTAGATATTTTTGTCCTGAACATTTTTTGTGCTCACAGTACTATGCTATCATTTTTTGTTTTAAAGTTATTCACATTTGTTTGTCAAAAAAGTGAACAAAAAAGCTTTGATTGGCAGTTTGCATTTATCCCACATATGTGGGATAAATCTAGAGTGATTAGATTTATCCCACATATGTGGAAATAAATGGATTTATGCAATTGCTTTTGGTTCCACACCTATTGCATATATATATCTCAACTTACCTTGGCCACTGTTAGTGTACAGACAAAGGGCACCCTTACATCTGGTCGAGATGATAGCATTGGCATTTTTGGGAATCGCAGCACACATTGGACCAGCAACAGTTTGCTCATGGTCATCATTTCTGATGGGACTTTGTATGTGGTGTAACACTCCCATTTCACTTTGTTACCTCTTGTCAATTTTCTGGACACAAGACAGATGCAGTTTGGGGATACCGAAAAAATCTGGGGACTCTGACCACTAAGCACATAACTGAGTGCGCCATTAAATCTGGGGGGCTTTGTATGTGCTGTAACACTCCTGTTTCACTTTGTTACCACTTGTCAATTTTCTGGACACAAAACAGATGTATTTTGGAGATGCAGAAAAAATCTGGGGTCTCTGTGTGACCACTGCATGCATGACTGAGTGAGCTATTAATTTGGGGTAACTTTACATTTCATATTATGCTCTCATTTCACTTTGTTACCACTTGTCAATTTTTTGGACACAAGACAGAGGCATTTTGAGGATGCAGAAAAAATCTGGGGACTCTGTGTGACCACTGTGTGCATGACTGAGTGCACCATTAATTCTGGGGGACTTTGCATTTCATGTTATGCTCTCAATTCACTTTCTTACCACTTGTCAATTTTCTGGACACAAGACAGATGCATTTTGGGATTGGGAATTCTGGTGAGTCTGGTAAATATTTTTGGAGCCTCAGTAATGTTTACTTTCTGTCATGATATCATGAAGTATGTGTCAAAAAGCAGGACTGAGTACTGCAATTATACTGTGCTAAACTACATGCATGTAGTCAGTCTTCTTTCCTGTGTGTGCAGACACAGTCCAGCGTCAAGTTGCAAACATATATATGTATATGTTGAATGATGCTGACTTGTTGCACTGTTTATGGTGATGGTATAAAGAATAAAGATAAGCATATATACTGTATATTTTATTTGTACCATTAACAGCAGCAGACAAAGTTATATGTTTTCAGACATCTTGGGCCAGTGAGTATCTCAATCACTTGTCACACAGACACAGTGAACACATGACTTTGAGGAGATAATAGCACAAAAAATCATGCTTTTAAACAAACCATACCCAACAGACATAAAATATTGCTGAGGTATCCAAAATATTTTATGGTGTACAGACATGTTGAAGTCAGAATATATAACAGGTCCTGCAGTACACTGCTACTGCACTGTGCTACCGATGGTGCCGTGTTGTGTTATGGTGTACTTCAAATTGCTGAAACACTGACACTGCTAGTGTGAACTAGAAAGACATATTCCATAACAAATAATGAAAAAAAATAATGTGGTAGTACAGTGTGGTGGCAGTGAACTGGACCTTATAAATTTTCTGACTTTATAATGTCTGTATACCATGAAATATTTTGAGTGCATCAGCAATACTTTATGTCTGCTAGATATGTTTTTTTGAAAAGCAGGATTTTTGGTTGCTATGATCTCGTAACAAAATATGCATTATATATTCTTATCTTTATTCTTCGTACCATAAACACAGCAACAAGTCAGACAGCAATCAGCATATATATGTTTGCAAGAAGCTGGACAGTGTCTGCAGTACATACACACACAGGAAAGAAGACTGACTGCACACATGCAGTTTAGCACAGGATAACTTCACTGCTTAGTCTGCTTTTCCACAAAAACTCTGTGACAGAAAGTAAACATTAATGAGGCACCAAAATAGTACACACACACACACTTGGCACACACACAGACACTTAACAGAAGGAAGGGGGGCCAGAATACAAAGTGTCACACATACAGAAGACAACAAAAAAGGACATAATTACATACAAGGGCAGGGGATGGTGGAGAAATACATTTTATGACACAGCAAGGAAGGTGTGGAGGGGTACAAGGTGTGAGGAAACAAAACTAATGTGGGATCCCATGGTGATCCAGCAGCAGTCCAGCATGGACATAATTTGCAACTGATGTCCCTCTATGCGATCCAGCAGCTGCTTCACAGCACTCACCCTCACGTTCTCCTCGACAGCACTCCAGAGAACTGCCAAGTCAGCCTGTGTTACACACAGTTCTCTGGGGTTCACACGTTCTACAGGCTGACTTGCTGGTGCTGGTGGTGGTGGTGGGGGTGTTGGTGGAGCAGCAGGTGCTGCTGTGACCCTCTTCTTCTTAGGCCTGCCATCATGCACAGCTGCACCCTCTACCACAGAATGGCAAGTAGGTGCAGGCATGGCCCGTTCTGTGGCAGCCTGCCACTCCAACTGGTGGTGATTGAGCATATGGGTGGGCTGGACCCCAGTCCCCAGGTGAGTCCCCTGGGGGCCACGACACACCTCCATCTCACATAGGCAGTGCCTGACCACACTGCTGCCCCCGACACAGTCAAAAAACTACCAAACAATGGAGGTGTGGGGAGAGCTAGGCATAGGCAGGGGAGGGCCAGATGAATTGGCAGCCAGCTGGTCACGGTGCTGAACAAGGATGGGACCTACACCTGGGCCTGGGGGCACAGGCACATCCTGCTCCAGAGGAGCTGGTACTGGACCTGGTGGTGGTGGTTCAACTGCCTCAGAGTCAGGAGGTGGTGCTGGTCCTGCTTCTGGAGGGGGGGCACTCACAAGTTTTGAGCAGTCCAACAGGAATGGATGCCCATGCCCCCCACACATGTGCACGGTATGACGCTTACCAGTACCACACTCTCCCAGCACTGCCCCCCACCCCAGACATTCCCTCAACCTGGTCCATCTCCCCTACTGCATTTCCTCAGTCTGAGCAATCACTGCTTACACTGTCACACAACACACACACAGTCACACAGACACAGACAAACACCTAACTACTTATAAAGGTAAGAAAAATAACATTTACAGAAAGAAAAAATTAAGTAAAAAAGAGTAGAGAAAAGACAAAGAAATGTAGCTTTTAAAAAAGCTGTTGGGTCTAAATCAAAGTTTAAATCTCCTTCTTGCTTTGATCTCAAAGTATCAGCAGTCACATAACACACTCCTCTCTCTTCATCTGCACAGGAGAAAGTGAAACTGTCTGTTTGTATGACTCACTTCCTTCCTGCCTGGCTAAAGAGCAGGTGATTTACAGTATTGTAAGCCATGTGATGTGTGGGAGGGCTGGCAAATCTGAAACATGAAGTGGATCGCTTAGAATCATAATGAAGAATGCGAAGTCCATTAAAAACAATGACTCCACCTTACTTTGCATTGCCATTCCGCCTTAACGCGAAGTGGTAATGACAAGGCAGAGTCTAGCACTTTGCATTGCTCACTCTACGTAGCAGATTGGCAACACAAAGTGCCCACTTTGCATTCACTTCGCCAGTGGAATTTAAATGCTCTGCATCTCTAAAAGGGTAATGCACACAGTGACATAAACAGAAACACTTACGCAAACAGTTATGGAAATGCAAGTGGAAATTCTAACTGTAACAGTAACGCAAATGCACACACTTTTTTCCCAAAAAGGTGCATTCAGAAGCACAGTGAATACAAAGAATGTTTGCATAATAATGTCCCTCAGAGCAAAAAATGAACACTTGGAATACTAAATTCCTTATATCTCAGGAACCGTACAAAAAATGTAAAATGTCATATTATTTATGACTTTCTTGGCTAGTTTTGCACTTAAGAAATCTTCCTGGCCTGTGGCACTGAAGGTTGAGGCACTGGATGCAACACCTCACATCACACTGGCGACCCAGGTTCGGACGTGAGCCCCGGCCATCAGGGGTCAGCGGGGGAGAGATAAGATTGAGCATCTGAAGGACTGCTCTCTGATCTCTGGGGAGGGATCCAGGGTGCCACCACTCTGCAGTGGCCCTTGGTGATGACTGGGGCACTGCTAGGCTTGGTGTAGCAGTATGGAGTGCGGCAGATGTTGGCACGCATTTGCCATGATGTCACTGCACACTCACACTCCCAGGGCCATAAAAATGGAAAAATGGCAGCATGGACCATGGTAGCTTGGTGGCTGCCTACTCCATCGGTCAATGATGCCTGGATGGTGCATGCCAGCATTGGTTCCTTGCCTGGCATGGGGCCAATAGGGGGTGCCCCTTTTGAAGGTATAGTTGCATATGGCAGCTGGGCATGCAACCTTAAGGGTCAGAGGTGGAGTTGGAGCGGTGGCTGGAAGAAAGCAGGTCAGTAGCTGCAGAATTGAAAATTGTGACATGATAAAAAAAAGAAAAAATAAATATTCAGACGAAAAGTCTGTATCTCAAAGTGTTTTTGACATACGGGCCCTGAAAAGCACGGCGGATGCAGTAATGTTAGCCTAAGGGAAAAAACGTCAAATTCAGAGTGCTGTAACTTTGCAGCCCTCTAATATTTTGTCACCAAACCACTAAAATGCACATCTGTGGGATCTTGGCTTTCTTCCCTCCAAATTGCAGCCCAAAAGACCAAACCATTCTTTTGCAGCAGAGTGGCAAAGATTCCCTATTGTTTTGGCCATAGTGTTGCAAAGCAGTGTTGCAAATCAAGACACTTTCACAAAAAAAATCACTAACATGTAGAATGTGCAACACTACTTTGCAACACTACTTTTTACGAAAATTTTAAAAAATTTTAAAAATATATTTCTGGGGTGTTTAACCCCCAAAAAAGAAATGGCTAGCATCCTCAGGACTCGACTAGGTGAACACAGCAAGAATTGTGTCCCTAGAGGGTCCCAAATTTAAATGTCAAGCATTTCTGTGACCACCAACTGAAAACAAGATGGCAGATTTACGACACTACAAGGGTCATTTGTGACATTAAAAACTGCATTTGTGACACGTTCGCATATTTTGTTAGCTTTTCCCATTGACTATAATGGGAAATTTGTTTTTTGAAAAACTTGAACCGTTTAATATTTTTTCATGAACTCTTCAACAAAGGCACATCAGGGACCCCGGCTGTATGTTCCATGAAGGTTTCGGACCAGTCGAGCAGATCGTGCAATCTGTAGGCGCGAGCAAAGAATGCACAAAAATGCATAATTTGTGTGTTTTTCTGTGCTCTGTGGCTCTGCAACAGTAAATCTGACTGTTATGAAACTTAACAGATCCAGAGAGCTATGGAACCAAATTGTTCAGTGCAAATTGTAGGCAAATCTGTCATATGGTGGCAAAGTTATTAAGCAGCCAAATTTCAGAGTTAACCTTAAATGGGGTACTCAACCTTAACTATAGTGGCACTACTGTGCCACTAAAATATATTCATGGAAAAAAACTCCATTAATGCATCAGTTAGGATTGTTCCAGAGTGACAAAAGCAAGGAAATTTGCGTGGGGTTGCCACCTTGCACCCCGCCCCACCAACAGGCATCGGGTGTACATTGTAAATCATCGGCCCTAACGCCACCCCATTCCATATGTAAACAAGCTGAGGTAGTGCAGTATAGGAGAATGGGGTGAGAGTTAGGACCGATGAGCCCAACACACATCCCAATGCCTGTTGGTGGGGGTGGGGTGGGCATGGGGTACAAGGAGTGGAAACCCTAACACTGAATTTCCTTGCTTTCATTGCTGTGGAATAACCCTATCTGATGCATTAAACAGAGTTATTTGCCATGAATTTCACTTCTTTTTGAGAATGTGCACTATAAATAGTGAATAAACTGTGATGGTGGGAGCGCGTGGTCACTTCACTGTGCGAAAACCGTACGACCGACTGAAATGAAAATTGTTAAATGAAGACATGTACCATGACACACCATGTGTCCAGAACTGTGTGTACATCCATTCAACGGTCGCACAGTGCCACTAGCAAACAACATAACATGCACAATTCAGCAACCATAGGTGCCAGCAACCTGAAAATTGGCACAGTGAAAGATAAGTTATAAATCATTGTACATTCCAAATGCCAGACAAATTGGACACATGATTCAGAAGTTATTGAAGCATAATGAACCAAATTTTCATTCATTGGAGTGGCATAATTCTGCGCCTGTTAATGTTTTACACATGAAACCAGTGTAAGGCACTTCCGTGCCACTAGGGCTACCTACGCTATAAATTTAAAGGCAGTATCACCACGTAGAACACTATGAGCAAAACATTAACTGTGTCATGCAGTATCTCCACAGTGAATTACATTTCAAACATGTAAATAGCATAATTCACATCTCTAGGACATCCACTCAACACCTTCCAAATTGCATGTGAAAAGAACAAAGTGTTCCAGAGATATTCAATTTTTATGTTTTTGTACCTTTAAGAAGTCTTCCACCACAAAATGGCAGAAATCACAGCAGAAAATGCACTAAAATGGCAGACCTGGTGGCTGAAAAATCAGTAAGTGTGAAGTGGGCCAAATTCAATTGCCATAACTCTGGAATGGAACAACATTTTTTCACCAAACAAATACTGGCATATTCCTTGAACAAAGGTCTTTCCACCTGCCAAGTTCCAGACCAATCAACCTGTGCTATTCATAGCAGAAGACAGTGCAGAAAAATAGAAAAGACACAATGTTTTGCACTGCACTACGCAAACGCAAAAACACAAATGGTAATGTTAACTCAAACGGTGATGGAAACAGTAAGGTAAAATAAAATAGTAACGCTAACAGTAACACAAACAAAAGTGCAAATGATAATGCACATGATGATGCAAATGTAAATGATAATGCAAATGGTAAGAGAAACACAAGCGCAAATGTTAATGAAAACAGAAATGGTAATGCAAATGCTAATGGCAACAGAAATGCAAACGTTAATGAAAACAGTAACGCAAATGCTAATGCCAATGTAAATGCAAATGGAAGTGAAAATGCAAATGGTAACACAAACGCAAACAGAAATGCAAATGGTAACTGCAACGGTGAAGCAGAAGGAAACAGTAACATGATCGACAATGGAAACGCTACTGAAACTGCAAACGCTAAGGCCAACAGAAACAGAAATGCAAACAGTGACGAATATGCAAACAGTAATGGTAAGGCAATTGGAAATGCAAACGGTTATGGTAACACCAACGATAATGCCAAAGAGAACACTAACACAAATGGAAATGCAAACAAAAGCTCGTATGCAAATGGTAATGCACATGTTCACGGTAGCACAATTGGAAATGCAAACTCTTATAGCAACACCAATGATGATGCCAAAGGAAGCACAAACACAAATGGAAATGCAAAAAGAAGCACGTACACAAACCCAAATGGTAATGCACATGGTGAAGCAAAAGGAAATGCAAAGAAAAACAGTAATGGAAATGCAAATGGTAACAGTAACGCAAACGCAAGTGCAAATTCGAATGCAAAGAGTAACGCACATAGTGACATAAATGAAAACGCTAACGCAAACGGTTACGGAAATGCAAGCAGAAATGCTAGCTGTAACAGTAAGGGTAAATGCACACAATTTTCTTCTCAAAAAGGTGCATTCAGAAGCACAGTGAATACAAAGAATGTATGCATAATAATAGCCCTTGGAGCAGAAAATGAATACTTGGAATACTAAATTGCTTATATCTCAGGAACCGTACGATGTAGAAAACATTTAAAATCTCATATTATTTATGACTTTCTTGACTAATTTTTCACTTAATCCCCTATAGGGGGCGAAGAATTCTTCCAACAAAAAGTTTGTATCTCAAAGCATTTTCGAGATACGGGCCCCGACAGGCACGACGGATGCCGTAATGTTAGCATATGTGAAAACTGTCAACTTTGGAGTGCTATAACTTTGCAGCCCTCTAATATTTTGTCACCAAACTACAAAAAGGCACATCTGTGGGTTCTTTTCTTTCTTCCCTTCAAACCGTTCTTTTGCAGCAGTGTGGCAAAGATTTCCTATTGTTTTGGCCATAGTGTTGCAAAGTAGTGTCGTGATTGGCAACACTTTCGAAAAAAAATCACAAACGTGTCGAATGTGCGACACTAATTTGTGACACTACTGTTTACAAAGATTTTAAAAACATATTTCTGGGGTGTTTAACCCCCAAAAAAGACATGGCTAGCATCCTCAGGACTCGACTGGGTGAACTCAGCAAGAATTGTGTCCCTTGAGGGTCCCAAATTTAAATGCCAAGCATTTTTGTGACCACCAACTGAAAACAAAATGGTGGGTTTTCGACACTACATGGGTCATTTGCAACACTAAAAACTGCATTTGTGACACTTTTGCATATTTTGTTAATTTTTCCCTTTGACTATAATAGGAAACTTGTTTTTTGAATAACGTTTGAACGGTTTAATATTTTTTTACGAAATCTTTGAAAGGCACATCAGGGACCCTGGCTACATGTTCCATGAAGGTTTCAGACCAGTCGCTCAAACTGTGCAACCTGTAGGTGTGAGCAAAGAATGCACAAAAATCCATAATTTGTGTGTTTTTCAGCACTCTGTAGATCTGCAACCCATATATCTGACTGTTATGAAACTTGGCAGGTCCAGAGATCTATGGTACCAGAGCATGCGTTCCACATTTCAGGCAAATCCATCAGATAAACGCAAGGAAATTTGGTGTTAGGGTTGCCACCCCTTGCACACCATGCCCACCCCGCCCTTCACCAGCAGGCATCAGGGTGTGCGTTGGGGTTGTCGCCCTAATGCTCACCCTATTCCATGTGTAAACAAGCTGAGGTGGTGCACTGTAGGAGAATGGGGTAAGAGTTAGGACCAATGACCCCAACACACACCCCGATGCATGTTGGTGGAGGTGGAGTGGGTGTGGGGTGCAAGGGGTGGCAAACCTATCACAGAATTTCCTTGTTTTTGTCGCTGTGGAACAACCCTAACTGATGCATAAAACGTAGGTTTTACCATGAATTTCCCTTTTTTTTGAGAATGTGCACTATAAATATTGAATAAAATGTGGTGGTGTGAACTCGGAGTCACTTTGCTGCGCAAAAACTGTATGACCAACTGAAATGAAAGTTGTTAAATGAAGACATGTACCATGGCACACTGTGGGTCCAGAATTGTGTGTACATCCATTTAATGGTCGCACAGCGTCATGAGCAAACAACATAACATGCACAATTCAGCAACTGTAAATGCCAGCAACCTGAAAACTGGCACAGTGAAAGATGCATTATATATCTTTGTACATTTCAAATGCCAGGCAAGTCAGACACACAGTTCAGAAGTTATTGAAGCATAATGAAGCAAATTTTCATTCACTGGAGTGACATAATTCCGGTCCTGTTAATGTTTTACACATGAAACCAGTGTAAGGCACCTTCGTGCAACTAGGTCAACCTATGCTATAAATTTAAAGGCAGTAGCAAAATGCAGAACGCTATGCACAAAACATTAACTGTGTCACACAGTACAGTATCTCTGCAGTGAATTACATTTCAAACATGTAAATATCATAATTCACATCTCCAGGACATCCACTCAGCACCCTCCAAATTTCATGTGAAAAGACCAAACTGTTCCTGAGATATTCAATTTTTATGTTTCTATAACTTTAAGAAGTCTTCCACCACAAAATGGCAGAAATCACAGCCGAAGATGCACTAAAATGGCAGACCTAGCAGCTGAAAAATCAGTTAGTGTGAAGCAGGCCAACTTCAAATGGCTATAACTCTGGAGCAGAACAACATTATTTCACCAAACAAAACCTGGCATGTTCCTTGAACAAAGGTCTTTCCACCTGCCAAGCTTCAGGCCAATCAACCATACACTGGCTGTGCTATGCGTCATGGAAGACAGTCAGAAAAATAGCAAACACATAATGTTTTGCACTGCACTACGTAAATGCAAAAACAAAATGGTAATGTTAATGCAAACAGTGATGGGAACAGTGAGCTAAAATAAAATAGTAATGCTAGCATAACACAAATGCAAGTGCAAATGGTAATGCACATTGTGACGCAAACATAAATGATAACGCAAATGGTAAAAGAAACGCAAGCGCAAATGTTAATGAAAAAAGAAATTGTAATGCAAATGCTAACGGCAACAGAAACGCAAACGTTAAAGAAAACAGTAACACAAACGCTAACACCAACGCAAACGCAAATGTAAATGGCAATGAAAATGTAAATGGTAACACAAACGCAAATAGAAATACAAATGGTAACAGCAACGGCGACGCAGAAGGAAACAATAATGCAATCGACAATGGAAATACTACTGAAAATGCAAGTGCTAAGGCCAACAGAAATGCAAATGCAAACAATGAAGAACATGCAAACAGTAACAGAAACGTAATTGGAAACACAAACGGTTACAGTAGCACTAACGATAATGCCAAAGGGAACACTAACACAAATGCAAGTGCAAGCGTGTGTGCAAATGCAAGTGGTAATGCACATGTTCACGGTAATGCAATTAGAAATGCAAATGCTTATGGCAACACCAACTATGACGCCAAAGGAAACACAAACGCAAATGTAAATGCAAACAGAAGCACGTATGCAAACGCAAATGGTAATGCACACAGTGATGCAAAAGGAAACGCAAACAAAAATGGTACTGGAAATGCAAATGGTAACAGTAACGCAAACACAAGCGCAAATGCAAATGCAAAGGGTAACACACACGGTGACATAAACGGAAACACTAATGCAAATGGTTACAGAAACGCAAGCAGAAACGCTAACTGTAACAGTAACGCAAATGCACACACTTTTCTTCACAAAAAGGTGCATTCAGAAGCACAGTGAATACAAAGAATGTATGCATAATAATGGCCCTCAGAGCAGAAAATGAACACTTGGAATGCTAAATTGCTTATATCTCAGGAACCGTATGGCATAGAAAAAAAATTTAAATCTCATATTATTTATGACTTTCCTGGCTAGTTTTGCACTTACTCCCTAGCAAGGGGCTAACAATGCTTCCAACGAAAAGTCCGTATCTCAAAGCATTTTTGAGATACAGACCCTGAAAGGCACAACAGATGCCGTAATGTTAGCCTATGGGAAAAACCGTCAAATTTGGAGAGCTGTAACTTTGCAGCCCTCTATGTTTAAAAACATATTTCTGGGGTGTTTACCCCAAAGAAAAGACATGGCTAGCATCCTCAGGACTCGACTAGGTGAATACAACAAGAATTGTGTCCCTAGAGGGTCCCAAATTTAAAGGCCAAGCATTTCTGTGACCACCAACTGAAAACAAGATGGTGGATTTATGACACTTCAAGAGTCATTTTCGACACTAAAAACTGCATTTGCGACACTTTTAAACTTTTTGTTAACTTTTCCCATTGATTATAATGGGAAACTTGTTTTTTGACTAATTTTTGAACCATTTAATATTTTTTCATGCAATCTTTGAAAGGCACATTGGGGACCCGGCTGCATGTTCCCTGAGGGTTTTGGACCAGCCGAGCAAACCATGCGACCTGTAAGTGCGAGCAAAGAATGCACAAAAATACATAATTTGTGCATTTTTTTGGCGCTTTGTAGCTCCGCAACTGTATATCTGACCATTACAAAACTTGGTAGATCCAGAGATCTGTCATATCAGACTGAGCTTTCTGAATTTCAGGCAAATCCATCATATGGTGGCAAAGTTATTAAGCTGCCAAATTACTGTGCCACTATAGTTAGGGTTGAGTACCCCATTTAAGGTTAAATCTGAAATATGGGACCCTCCAGGCACTCCGAAGTTGACGCTTTTTCCCATAGGCTAATATTACAGCATCCGTCGTGCCTTTCGGGGTCCGTGTCTCAAAACTGCTTCAAGATATGGACTTTTCATCGGAAGAATTCTTAGCCCCCTGCTAATGGCCTAAGTACAAAACTAGCCAGGAAGAAAAGTGTGTGCATTTGCATTACTGTTACAGTTAGAGTTTCTGCTTGCGTTTCCATAACCATTTGCGTTAGTGTTTCCATTTACATCACCATGTGCGTTACCCTTTGTGTTTGCATTTGCATTTGCTTTTGAGTTACTGTTACCATTTGTGTTTCCATTACTGTTTTTGTTTGTGTTTCCTTTTGTGTCACCGTATGCATTATCATTTGCATTTGCATACGTGCTTCCATTTGCATTTGTGTTTCCTTTGGCATCATCTTTGGTGTTGCCATAAGCATTTGTGTTTCCAATTGCGTTACCATGAACATGTGCATTACCATTTGTGTTTGTGTACACACATGCATTTACGTTTACATTTATGTTAATGTTCCCTTTGGCGTCATCGTTGGTGTTACCATTACCATTTGCTTTTCCAATTTCATTACCATTACTGTTTGCATGTTCATCACTGTTTGCGTTTGCGTTTCTGTTGGCCTTAGCATTTGCATTTTAGGTAGCGTTTCTGTTGTCGATTGCATTACTGTTTCCTTCTGCATTGCCGTTGCCATTACCGTTTGCATTTCTGTTTGCGTTTGTGTTACCATTTGCATTTTCATTACCATTTGTGTTTCCATTGTGTTATCATTTCTGTTTTCATTAATGTTTGCGCTTAAGTTTCTCTTACCATTTGTGTTATCATTTACATTTGCATCACCATGTGCATTACCATTTGTACTTGCATTTGCGTTACCTTTAGCATTGCTATTTTATTTTACCTCACTGTTTCAATCACCGTTTGAGTTAACATTACCGTTTGTGTTTTTGCATTTGCGAAGTGCAGCGCAAAACATTATGTTTTTGCTATTTTTCTGCACTGTCTTCTGTGATGCATAGCACAGCCAGTGTGTAGTTGATTGGTCAGAAACTTAGCAGGTGTTTGGTGCAAAAATGTTGTTCCGTTTCAGAGTTATGGCCATTTGAAATTGGCCCACTTCACACTTACTGATTTTTTGGCTGCCTGGTCCACCATTTTAGTACATTTTCAGCTGTGTTTTCTGCCATTTTGTGGTGGAAGAATTCTTAAAGGTACAGAAACATAAAAATTGAATATCTCTGGAATGGTTTGGTCTTTTCACATGAAATTTGGAAGGTGTTGAGGGGATGTCCACGAGATGTGAATTATGCTGTTTACATGTTTGAGAATCAATTTCCAGTGGAGATACTGCATGACATAGTTAACATTTTGCGCATAGCGTTCGACAAGGTGCTACTGCCTTTAAATTTATAGTGTAGGTAGCCCTAGTGGCATGGAGGTGCCTTACACTGGTTTTGTGTGTAAAACATGAACAGGTGCAGAATTATGCCACCCCAATGAATGAAAATTTGGTTCATTATGCTTCAATAACTTCCGAACCATGTGTCCAATTTGCCTGGCATTTGGAATGTGCAAAGATTTATAATTCATCTTCCACTGTGCCACTTTTCCTGTCACTGGCACTAACAGATGCTGAATTGTGCATGTCACGTTGTTTTCTCACGGTGCTGTATGACTGTTGAATGGATGTATACACAATTTTGGACACATGGTGTGCCATTGTACATGTCTTCATTTAGCAATTTTCATTTCAGTTGGTCATACAGATTTTGTGCAGCGAAGTGACAAAAAATCACATGGTGGGCCCTGCGTTCCCACCACCACATTTCATTCACTATTTATAGTGCACATTCTCAAAAAGAAGGGAAATTCATGGCAAAAAACTCCATTTAATGCATCAGTTAGGGTTGTTCCACAGTGACAAAAGCAAGGAAATTCAGTGTTAGGGTTGCCACCCCATGTACCTGATGCCCACCCTACCCCCAACAATAGGCATCTGGGTGTGTGTTGGGGTCATTGGTTCTAACTCTCACCCCATTCTCCTATACTGCACCACCTCAGCTTATTTATACATGGAATGTGCTGAGAGTTAGTGATGACAACCCCAACGCATTCCTGATGCCTGTTGGTGAGGGCGGGGTGCGCATGGTGTGCAAGGGGTGGCAACCCTAACACCAAATTTCCTTGCTTTTGTTGCTGTGCAACAACGCTAACTGATACATTAAACTGAGTTTTTTCCATGAATACATATATATATATATATATATATATATACACATATATATACATATATATATATATATATATATATATATATATATATATATACATACATACATATATATATAATGGCAAAAACTCCATTTAATGCATCTGTTAGGGTTGTTCACAGCAACAAAGTGAGGAGATTTGGTGTTAAGTTTGCAGCCCCCTTTTTTAGCCCCCCTCCCCAACTGGCATCAGGGTGTGCATTAGGGGTTGTCGGTCCCTAACTCTCACCCCACCACATGTGTAAACAAGCTGAGGTATAGGAGAATGGGGTGAGAGTTAGGACTGATGACCCCAATGCACACCCCAATGCCAGTTGTGGGGGCAGGCTGGGGGTGTGTAAGGGGGGTTTTCAACCCTAACACTGAATTTCCTCACTTTTGTCACTGTGGAACAAACCTAACTGATGCATTAAACAGAGATTTTTGCCATAAAGTTCCCTTCTTTTTGAGAATGAGGACTATAAATAGTGACTGGAATGTGGTGGTGGGAGCATGGGCCCTTTGGGCCCCATGCTTCCACCACATGATTTTTTGTGACGTAGTAACGGTAACTGCAATGGAAATGCAAGTGCTAATGGTTATGCACATGGTGACGCAAATGTAAATGGTGAAGCAAACATTAATAGAAATGCAAGCACAACGTGACACCAAAACAAACAGTGACACAAATGGAGATGCAAGCACGTATGTAAACACAACTGGTAACATGCACGGTCATGGTCCAGCTATTGTAAATGCAAATGGTAACTGTAACAGCAACAATAAAGCAAAAGGAAACAGAAACACAAATGCAAATGCAAGCACGTATGGAAAAGCAAAGTGTAATGCGTATGGTAATGGTACTGCAATTGCAAATGCAAATGATAATGGTAACAGTAAAAAAAACACCAAAGGAAACAGAAACACAAACACAAACGCAAGCACGTATGGAAACACAAACTGTAACGGGCATGGTCATGGTACCGCAATTGTAAACACAAATGGTAACAGTAACAGCAACAATATCGCCAAAGGAAACAGAAATGAAGTCGCAAATGCAAGCACATCCAGAAACACAAACTGTAATGTGCACAGTCATGGTACCACAATTGGAAATGCAAATGGTAATGGCAACAGCAAAAATAATGCCAAAGGAAAAAGAAACAGAAACACGAACGCAAGCACATATGGAAACACAAACCGTAACGTGCACAGTCACGGTACCACAATTGTAAATGCAAATGGTAACAGCAACAATAACACCAAAGGAAACAGAAACGCAAGCACAAACGCAAGCACATATGGAAACGCAAACCATAAAGCACACAGGCACAGGAATGGAATTGGAAATGCAAATGGCAACAGTAACAACAATGATGACTCAAAATGAAAGAAAAATGCAAACATAAATGGAAGCATGGCTGCAAACAGAAATGGTAACGCGCACAGTGACGCAAAGCGAAACACAAACATAAACAGTAGTGGAGACACAAATAGTAACAGTAATGCAAACGGAAGCACAAATGGAAATGCAAAGGGTAACGCATATGGTGGCGTACATGTGAGCGCTAACGCAAATGGGTACGGAAACGCAAGTGGAAACTCAATGTGTGACAGTAACTGGAGCGCATATCCTGGTTTTCCCCAACAACTGCATAGAGAAACACAGTGACTACAAAGAATGTATGCATAATAATGGGCCTAGGACCAGAAAATGAGGTATTGAAATATTAAATTACTTGTATCTCAGGAACCGTATGATGTAGAGAATAAATTAAAATTTCCTATGATTCATGACTTTCCTGGCTTCATTTGCACCGCATGACTAGCCCCCTAAGAGGCTCAGCATTTTTCCACCAAAAAGTCAGTATCTCGCACCGTTTCCCAAATACGAGCCCCGAAAGGCACGGCGGACACCTCAATGTTAGTCTATGAGGAAATGTGTCAACTTAATTGTACCATAACTTTGCATCCCTACAATATATTTTCACCAAACCACCAGAAAGCACATCTGTGAGATGTTGGCTTTCTTCCCTCCAAATTTCAGCCCAAAAGACCAAACCGTTCTTTTGCAGCAGGGTGGCAAACAATTCTTGTCATTTTGGCCATAGTGTTGCAAAGTAGTGTTGTGATTTGCAACACTTTTGCAAAAAAATCACGAAAGTGCTGCAGGTGTGACACTACTTTGCAACACTACTTTTCCCAAAAATTTCAAATACATATTTCTGGTGTGTTAAACCCCAAAATAAAGACATGCCTAGCATCCTTAGGGCTGGACTAGGTAAACACAAATAGAATTATGTCCCTAGATGGTCCCAATTTTAAATGCAAGCATTTCTGTGATCAGTAACTAAAAAAATGGCTGACTCACAACACTACAGGGGAAATTTGCGACACTAAATACTGCATTTGCGACACTGTCGAACTTTTTAACTTTTTCCATGACTATAATGGGAAATTTGTTTTTTGAATAACTTTTGAACCATTCAATATTTTTTCATGACATCTGCAAAAGGCACATTGGGAACCACGGCCGCATGTTCCCTGAAGTTTTCAGACTGATTACACAAACTGTGCAACCTGTAGGCATGAGCAAAGAATGCGTAAAAAAATGTAAATGTGCCCCAGAATGGTGCTTAATAACTCCACTGCTGAATATCTGACTAGTACGAAAGTCTGCAGATCCCAAGATCTATGATTATGCCCTATGCCTGCCAAATTTCTGACAAATCCATTGAATGGTGGCAAAGTTATTAAGGTGCAAAGTTTGACCATTTAACCTTAAATGGGGTACTCAACCCTAACTATGGTAGCACTACCATGCACGTGATGTGCACTCATGTGATATGGAAAATATTTTCACTCCTCTAGAATGACCTTTGGATATTCACTTGTGGCAAAGCCACAAGTGAGTATCCAGAGGTCACTGTGCAGGAGTGAAAATATTTTCCATATCACATTAGTGCACATCATGTATCTGATTTGTGCAATGGGGCCCCTATTGTTGCAAAAGTTACCATTTGTGCAGTTTGCGTGGGTGTGATAAATTCATTTATTTTCACTGTGGTGACAGCAGCATTTATTCTCACTCCAGTGAGAATACATGGTTTTATTTGAAACATTTACAACTCACCCCTATTGTATAAATATATATATATACAACATAAACAGCATCATTATGCTGAATAACACTTAATGTAATGCAAAGTCATTAAATGTTACAAATACTTATATAACATGATATCCATAAAAACATACACAATAAGAAACAATTTTTTTGGTTTTTCAAATAAACAAAATAAAAATGAATGCAACATCACTATGCTGCCACTCTTAGAAAAGTGTCAGAAGTATATACACATTTACAACACTGAGTTGCAGTTTGGTGTTTTCTGCAGTCATGTCCAGTGAATCAATAATATTTCCATTTGAGGAAGATATCAGACAGCCATCAATGGTGTTACAATTGCATATTGCTATGAACCTATGACATTATCAAAGAGAAAGCCATATAACAGTTCAGAATCATGTAACTACATGTGCCAAGATATAACTTACTTGCTAACATATAAGTGTTGTCCAGCTCCCTCAAGTCTGCTTGGACTGTGCTGATGCCAGTCTCATAAGTAAACACATCAAGGTCACTCATGTAGAGCATAATAGTAAAAGGCATCCTAGTTTTACCTGTTAGCAAGTTGAAAATGTATTTGCTATGAGCAGATATTAGTCTGTCATGTCGCTCAATAACAGCTGAGATATGCATTGAAAGTGTTCTACTGTTTGGTACTCCACTAAATGTAACAGTACAATTGGCATACACTATGAAATACAGCATCACAATGTGACTTCCTTTCAGGAGGTGTCATAGTTATATATCAAGGGCACTACATACTTAATGAGTTGTAGACACCTTGTTTGTACCAATATAGATAAGAAGCAGCCACAGAAAGTATTCTGGAACACATCGGTTTTAAGGACAAAGACATGTAATGAATCAGCATCTTTTTAACTACATGTGCCAAGATATTACTTACTTGCTGTCACATAAGTGCTACCCAGCTCCCTCAAGTCTGCTTGGACTGTACTCATTGCAGTCATGTTAGTAAATACACCAAGGTCACTTATGTAGAACATAACAGTAAAATACATACCAGCTTTAACAGTTAGTAGATTGCAAATGAATTTGCTATGGACACATATGAGTATCAGATCTGTCTCAGTAACAGAACATACAAATAACAAAATTGTCATACTGTTTTTGTGGTCCTCTGACAGTGCTAGTACTAATGAGAACAAATGTGACGTGCTTCATAGCAAGTGGAATAGAGTCCCTAAAAGTCTCACAGCAGTACTTGCAGGCTACAGCACACACAAACAGCTCAATATATATATTGTAGGCCCATAACATATAACAACCCACTACAAAAGTAACTTATTGTTGTGAATCTTTTTAATGATGGCACACATATTATTCCTCTTCACATGATGTCCATCTGTAAGCAGAGGTCAAATAGACATGATGTCAACTAATGTGGAGCATATGTTCGATTCTGTATCTCTCTATCCAAAAAATCACTCCTCAATGCGTTGAACATTATCTATTTTATGGAGAATGATTACATATGCATCTTTTAGATTCCTGAGTAATCATTCTCTCATAGTATACACTGTGTCATTACATTCCACTCATCCACTTCTAAATCTATGCCATGCCATGTCCTGTCTGAATATAAGGTCCATGATGGAAAATGATGGCGTGTGTCAAACTGAGTGCCTGAGAACACAGTTCTTCCAGCAATGAAATCAGTAATAGACATGGTAACTTTCTTGCATTGAGAGTGAATCTTTGAAGCACAATGATGATGTATGAACTGAAGTCAATCACCCTCAAAGAACATACAGTACTTCCACCACATTTGTGACACTCCCAACCAGTGGCAGCATTCCTAAACAATCTACGGAACTTAACAGAAGTTTCTTCAGGAACGCAGACAGCCATAGGATGTCATTAGTTGCCTGTGACTCTATGTGTCCACATGACAAACAACAGTACTTTCCCACATAGTTAACTGTGAAGTACTGTCTAAGTGAAATACCATCATCAGCCAAGCTATTCATCACACCCATCATAAATTCAATCACAACCTGTTGGGCATTATCAGCAAACATCCTCTGTCCAGGATAGTTGGACAGAGTAAGCCGCAGAGGAGTTACACTCTCTACGGTAGGTACTTGTTCTTGACTACCTCTTATAACTCTTTTCAATGCATCAGAAAGTGTTGTTGACTTTGCAGCACTCAATAGGTGAACAAACTCTGGAATATGCAAAAGAACTTGCATTGCAGCACTGGCAAAGCAGTTCACTCCAGTGCTATTGTCAAAGATTGGCAGTTTCTCAAAACCAATGCACTTCTTTGCAGGTGGTGACCTGACTTGATTAGCAAGTGACTGATTACCACATACAGCAGATGGTGAAGAAACTGAAGTTTTACTCTGTTTCCTTTTTTTAATTTATGTGTTGTGTCCATTGGCTCATCTCACATAGGGATGTATTTAAGAACAGGAATCAGAGTTGCGGCTGGGTGGTATAGTGTACATAGCCGATTATATTCCACAATACATTTCTCATCAGCACGTACCTTATTCTCTATAAGGATCAGTATATGCACACCAGCAAGAGATCTGACTTGTGACAAAGCAACATATGCCATGCCATCCTTGAAGATTCCCATTCCTATGTCAACAATAGCACTATCAAGGCTGAGTCCTCGTGATTTGTGAATGGACACAGCATAAGCAAGAGACAGTGGAAAATGCTTATGTGTCACATAGATATAGAAACATATAAACATAGAATCTGACAGCAGATGAGGACCGCTTGGCACACCTAATCTGCCCATTTCCCTACCTAACGGATAAGCTGCAGATCCTAGTTAACCAACAGCCTACTTCCTCCTACCACTCTTTTTAACTCTATGACCTCTTCAGGAAGGCTGTTCCATACATCTACAACCCTCTCTGTGAAGAAATACTTCCTCACATAACCTCTGAGCTGTCCTCCCTCTATCTTCAAATTGTGCCCCCTTGTTCTTGCACATCTCTTTTTTTGAAAGATGCTACCCTTTTGGACTTTGATGATTCCCTTGAGGTATTTGAAAGTTTCTATCATGTCCCCCCTCCCTCCTTTCCTCAAGGCTATACATCTTAAGCTCCTTTAGTCTTTCTTCATATGTCTTCTGGTGCAGACACTGCACCATTTTGGTTGCCCTCCTCTGGACAGCCTGCACCCTGTCTATGTCTGTGAAGATGGGGTCTCCAGAACTGTACACAGTACTCCAGATGTGGTCTTACCAACTGTCTGTACAGAGGGCCAACAACTTTCTGTTTTCTACTGGTGATGCCTCTCCCTATGCATCCCAGTATCACCCCAGCCCTCCTTACTGCCTTCTCACATTGCTTGCCCACCTTTAGGTCATCTGATATGACTACCCCCAGGTCCCTTTCCATTTTTGTTGTTGTCAGTATCTCACCCCCAATTGTATACTCTTGTCCTGAATTTTTGTTTCCTAGGTGCATTACTTCGCACTACTTTGTGTTGAATCTCAGCTGCCATACCTTTCCAAGTCCCTTTTCATCCTTTCCACCCCTCCTTGCATATCAACCTGGTTGCAGATCTTTGTGTCATCTGCAAAGAGACATACCTTCCCCTACAGTCCCTCTGCAATGTCACTTATAAAGACATTAAAAAGGACTGGCCCCAGTACTGAACCCTGCGCTACTCCACTAGTAACCCTCCTTTCTTCACTGTGGACTCCATTTACTATTACCCACTGTGTCCTGTTGTCCAGCGAGTGTTTTACCCAGGCTACCACCCTGGGACCCACTCCCAGGCTGGCTAATTTGTTTATTAATCTTTTGTGTGGGACTGTGTCAAATGCCTTGCTAAAGTCTAGGTAGGCCATGTCCACAGCCCCTCCCTGGTCTACTACTTTGATCACCCAGTCAAAAAAATCAATTAGATTTGTTTGACATGGCCTTCACAATCTGAAACTTGACAGTGGATCTGTCAATGGGAAAAATACTCTCACAGTTGTCAAATTTAATTATGGCAAATTCAACAAATGTGTTCTGTGCATTGTACTGAAGATCAACAATGTAGCTCATTGCTCCATTAAACAGCCCACGATCAACATCAAGATTTATGCATAGCATAACACATGCATTTTTTCATAGTGTTAACACAGCTTCCAAGCCAACAGTTCGTGACACATCAGATGTTAGTTCTTTGAGATGATGAACCATTTTTGTCACCATTGTGTGTGTTAGACTAACACTATCAATCACATCAAGTGATGCAAGTGTAACAATGGGTTGTTGTTCTCTTTGTATCATAATCTGGTTGAACTCAGCACATTGCTTTAGTCTCAGCAGCAACCATACAATACGCTGCCCACTGCTCTGTAACTCTGTAAATAGCTTGCATGCATCATGTATAGAGCTCTTTTTTGTGCTAATAACACATTCTCTTAGCATTTGTAAATGAGAAGCTGACAAATTACCAATGTGAGCCTCATCAAGTGATGTTTTATAAGAGATCTCACCTCTCTGTCACATATTCTGGAATAGTTCAACATAAGAGAAGAACTCCCAGAGATTAACTCCACCTATGCACCCAATGACCTTCTTAGCTTCCTCCACTGAAACAGTAGAGAACACATGTTGGTCATTGACAGGAGCTAGTTGAAGATCTCCAAAGACAATAATGTGTTTACCACCAAATGGTACATCATTATCACTGCCCACTATCTCCTGTAGATGTAGGTGAATGTACATAAGAAGAATGTTCAAAACCATGCTGATTTCATCAATGATCAGCAACTCCATGTTATCAAACATACACCTCAGCTTACTTGCAACTTCGAAAGGCAACGTTCTGTACTCTCCAGTTTTGCCATGCACAACTGGCATTATAAATGGTCTATGAAGAGTGACACCACTTATGTTGTAAGCTGCTAGGCCATTTGGAGCAGATACTATCCCAGATGTTGGTGTGTCAGTAAGTCTATGTACACCTGCACTTATTGTTTCAATTACAAAGTTTTGCTAGTACCAGCGGCACCACTCACAAACATCCTAACTGGCATATGTTTGTAACACAAATATTCCTTTTTATGGTGCCTCATATCATGCTCAACAGCATGCATCACCACAGTATAGACAACCTGTTGATGAACATTCAATTCATCTACAATGCTGACCAATTTATCAGTAAAGTGCATGCTTTGCTGCATAGCACTTTCTATCTCTGACATCAACACAGTTGGGTCATTTGCAGGCAATGGAGCACCAAGTGATCCTTTATGCTCAGCATCAACCATGTCCTGTGAGTTCTCTGAAGTATCATCTTCCAGTTGTTGCCTTGCTTTTTCTAGTTTTTCTTTCTCAAGGTCCAATTTCTTTATATATGCAGTTGACACTTCAGTTTTGAAAGAATCACTGGTCAAATTGAACTGCTTTTCAAAAGTGTCACATGTATCTTTCAAAGTCCCCTCATCTCTCCAAGGCTTAAACAGAAATAGAAGTGCAAAATAGTAGTACTCTTTGCTTTCTGTAGTTGTCAAGCTCAGTTTACGGTGGTCAATCAACAGCAATTTATGCCTCTTCACCAGAGAGTCATCTAGCCCTGACACCTTGTATATGTTCTTTTCAGTGTCAGAAGGGACACCCCATTTGTAGTCATATCATTGGTCAACCACAAAGAAACACAAATCATCGATGGCACTATGGAGCTGTGAATAGTAGTTATCAATCAAGTTGCTCTTCAGTATCTTTGTAGATGTTGGTGTGGTTACAGCAAGGTTTTCAGTCTCATCATGACTTCTAAGGACACAATGTCTCTTCTCTTTAAAGTTAACAGTCAAGCATTGGATTGACTCAGACCTGCCATACAGACTGTTGCCTGTAAGATGGTCACTAGTCTTATATGCTCCACACTCATGGTGTGACAGAGTTCTCAATCCAAGTGACCACAGTATAGAAGAGACAGACCTGTTTCAGTTAGAAAAGTCTTCCCAGAGTTCTTGTAAACAGGTTTGCCCATGCTTAGTGATATACAAAGTTACATATCTCACCAGAGCCATTGAATTGTCAGCAACAAACTGAACATCAATGTTGGCCTGCCACATGAGTAACAGAGGAGGGCTGTAGTTATTAATGTATACTTCTGACTCCCTATGGGGCAGTTCATAGACTCATTTTGCGGATTTTGCCTTCAGATGATGTTGCATAGCAGAGAAAACATCATTCAGACATGCACTCATACAGAGTCATCTTGAAAATCCAAACTGGCACCTTGTGTACCAGTTCCCTCTGTTTTTTACTTTTCTGTGCCAGTATTTGCTGCACAAGTGTTGCTGAAATTTCTGCACCCACTTCCACAGCATTGGGTTGTCACACTTGTCAGGAATCTGGCACGTCACATACCTCATAATAAAGGTTAGGATAGCAGCTTCATCACTGTCACCAATTCGCAGAGCATATTTTACCAACAACAGCATGTATATGTAGGGTGCTTTTCGTGCTTGGTATTCCATCCTCCAAAAATAGTACTTAACAATACCAAGAGGTGGACTGGTTTTGGACAGTATGAACAGTAACAGTGCCTGAAACCGGTTCTGAAAGTATGATGACACTGAGACTGGATCCAGTGAACACACTCTGTATTCCATCCACATCTGAGTTAGCCCTCTTAAGAAGGTCAACCAAGTTATCCCAGTGATATTCTGCACAACTGAGTGTGACGAATCATGTCTCTGGACCAAACTCTCTTAACATGCACATCACCTCAGAGTGTCATCTGTACCAATACTCTTTGGTGCCAGGCATGCTGGACAGAATTGAAGAAAGACTAGCTTGCAGTATTTCATCTTTCTTCTCCAATTTCTGGATCAATTGTGCAGCTGTCATATTGGAAAATTCTGTACCGAGTCACAATGTGTGTGCGATGCATACAGGCAAAATGCTAAGTTCACTCTCCCACAAAAGGTGACAGAGATATGATATGTTTCTGCGGAACTTCTCATCTGAATACAGTAGCCTTGAAGACCTGTACTCAACTCCAGGAACCCATACATCACAATCAGCCAAACATCCACCTGTACCATGTGGAAACAGATCAGGAAAGCAACCTGCCTCAAATGTACTGTCCCAGATACTGACAGAATTACCTTCTACCTGTTTCATCTGGTACAAATCTATATTATCCACAACTGGATACTTCCCATGCAAAGGGTGGATAGTGTATTGTTCATACACATTTTCATTTGTGGCAATCCCTACTTTTCAGTCATGGACTTTGAACACTCAAGCATATCAGCTTGTATCTGAACATCCGCAAATGTGTCTATGTCAAGGTCCTGATAGAAAAGATTATGTTGTTTGAGGTACTGCAAAGCATGCTTGACCTTTTCAATATTCGCAATCTGTTTCCATATTGTTTTGTTTTTAGATGGAACACCATTTACCAGAATGACAACACTATTCTCTCTAGAGATGGTGCGTACATTTTCTTGCAGTGGTAGAGGCAGATACATAATTGAGCCCTTCAATGACCTAATCAGTTCCTTTTTGGTAAATCTTTCATTTTGGTGTTCAGTCTCAGAATGTTTGAAATGGCTTGATTGTCTGGGTTAAAATTCTGTCAAATTCAAGCCAGTGATCTGTATAGGTGTCTTCTGTAGTTCTATGCCATTTAGTATAGACCTAAGAGGCAAAGTGTCAGACTTAATCTCATGATAACAGTATGTACATAGTGATACTGTACCCCGTAAAAATAAAGTCTGTCTTCAGAAATAAATATGCAACCAGATGACCCCAGATCTCATTCTGCCATGTAATATTGTACAGGTCTACAGTAACAGATGGCTATTTGTAAAACAACCATTCACAGGAGACACACACAATGTAACATTTCTGAGTTTTGCTGATTTCAGATTTAGCAATCTCAGTACCAAATTTTCTTAGCAACTGTGACTTTTGCACTGTGCCAGTCTGCAGCACATCTATGTTACCATCTGTATCAATAGTTTTCCTCAGCTTATTTTTCTGTTGCAATTCTTTAATAAACTCAATGATACCATCAACATCTCCATCATTTAACAAAGAATCAAAACATATGAAGTCTGTTACAGCTTATCTTACATGATATAGCTGTTGTACAAATCTCCGCATCCCAGAGTTGTGTACAGCACTCATCTGAAAGTGATGAAATATACTCTCACATGCTTCAGTCTGCAAACAAACAAGTGAATGTCCCTTCAGACCACTAAAAGGTCTAATATTGCACTTGTCAATAGTGGCAAACAGTTTGTGTCTTAAACATCTCTCTGTATTTAAAAATGTAAAAAGGAACTTTTCAATGACAAGGAATACTTCTTCCCTGATATTACATATGTCATCACAAAGCCATTTCATAGCACGTGACTACCTTTGTGGAATATTTTCAGAAGTGTAATTTTCCTCATCCATGACATTATCATCATGTGAAACAAATAAAATGCTCTGAACTTTGCCACATACATCCAATGTCAAAGTCACTTTACTATTATGAGCATCGTACATTTCCTCCCAAAAATATACCCTAGAATGCTCACAATGCATCCACTTCCCTTCAAACACTGAACAAAGATTGTCTCTCTTTAAGTGTTCAACTGGCATAAGTCTATGTTGCATGTTTTCAATTTTGGCACTCAGTTTATCAATGGCTGACATCATGACAGCCCACAACTGTGAACATATATTCATAACCATATTCACAAAGCATATTGCTCTCAAACGTAGTTTCATGAGAGAACGTTTTCTTTTAACTTTCTTTCCTTTGTGCCTCACAACTGCTGAAATGATTTTTTTCAATCCTAGCAACATGTACCATTTTTTTGAAGAAATTAGCTCAACTGTAATGTTCAGCACCACAACTATCACCAACACCACTTTTGTGTGTTTCACAGAGCTAGCACAAATAGCCTTTTCAGGCTATAGTGCAGGTCTTTTCAGTGAAACAGATTTTTTCTTTTTATTCTTCAACGACAGTTTCTTAGAATGAACACATTTTCCCACATGTGTGCATTTTTTAAAAACTGTACCAGCAGAAGAAGAATACTCAGCTGTTTTTTTGTTTATGCGAAATACTAGTTTTCTCATTCTGACATGACAGAGAGCCACCAAGATACCTGTTTTCGGTTTGAAAGTGGATGTACTTTTCATACAACAGTCATTGCTCTGACTCTTCTTGAGCTCTGTGACTGTTTGTCTTCATAAGTTATACCTATAACAAAAAAAACATAGATTCAATGACAATTAGCATACAGAAATCAATACACAACACACCAGCCACTTTAAATAGTTTGAAAGTAATATCTGTGTGCACATTTAGCAACTGCTATATGACACACCAGCATGGCAGCTCACCGTGCTACTAATGTTTGTCTCTTTGTTTTATGGAGTCACAATTTGTTTGCTGAGTCTGTTTCTTTACCTACTAGTAAACACCATGGGTAGGATTCACAAAGGAATTATGCTCTTTGCTCTTTGTGATAACTACAATGTGTCCTATGCACCATACAGGCAAAGGAGAGTACAATGAAAGCTCACATTTCCACACATATAGTTACACACCCAACACAGTCCCTCTGTGTATCAGGTGGCAATGGAATATGGCTGGGAGAGTGGGAGTACAATGTATATCATGCCTGACTTCCATTCTGTGCAGTGAGGGCATCACTTATGTACTTATTACAGAACCCCCTTGTAGTAATCCACACAGGAGGCATGTAGACTACAAAGTGACTAGATGCCCTAGATACACATGCATACCCACCCTAGCCCAATACTGCATAAAACTAAATATTCTGGTCTTCTGATTAGCTCAGTACTGCACTATATAAGTGGTCAAATCTCACCAGACCTCTTGACAATCTGCCATCACCAAGAAATTGTCAGACAATAGTGCTATCAAAGAATGTAGTAAAAATAAGTTTTATTGATTTTTGGTTTTTTTCTTTTTATTTCTTTTATTTCTCTTTTTTTCTTTAACATTTCCCAAGCATTATGGTATTGTTAGAAAACAACATGGTTGCCACAATCTCTTAAGCCTTGTAAATGCTTCTGTACACTTTTTAACATGAGATGATGGTAGAATTTGCACATGGTCAATCACATCATCCACTTAACCACAACCCTATTTCTCAGACCAGTGCAGCATTAAGTGGTTTAACAACTGTAAGCACTGCTTCCCTTATTGTATTCTCATTTCCATAGAGGGTGCATAGTTAAAACATGCCAATGAGTCAGTGTTAAATTAGAGCCTTGCTACCAGCATGTACAACAAACAGCAAAATCACTGCTGTTCATCACATTTTCAGCTAAGATAAATATTGCACCTTAGGTGTCCCAGAAGCACCTGTACAAAGCAATGTTTTGAACAGCAACAGAACTGTTAGAGATCATGCAATTCTCAAAAGAAAGATCATTATGCATTATTTTTCAAAGGAGGACGATTAGCTGGAGGGCACTGTTGGAGTGACCAACAGGCCACAGAGGGTGATGTTGAGGAGGTCATGGTGGTTGAGCCCTCTGAGTTCCAACCATCTGCCCCAACAGTGGTCAAGGACCAAAGTACAACACCAGAAGAGCCCTGCTCGGGTCCATCCCAAGAAGCTGCAGGTCCTGCCAGGTCTCCATTTGAGCAATGTAAGTACCATTATATCAAATCATATATTATTCTCTTACCATAGTCTGTAGTTTCTCTATAAGATTTGTATTTTACAAATAGTATTTTGAATATAACTAACCTCATCAAACTACAAAGTAACACATTATCACTGTTCCACTCATACATATAGTCTGTGGGAAATTATATTCTCAAACTTAAAAACCTCTCTTTTTTTCCCCTGTCAACATACTGATCAATACTTACACATATACATACAGAATATCATTGAATTGCTATAGTGCATATCTCAATCCGTGCCTAGGAGACACACTGCTCCCGAAATCCACTCCCTCTCCACCCCACACACACATTATCATCCAGACATACCAAAGATACAATCTTCCCCAACCCCCCACATGAATTCAATCAACCACCCATTCACACAACTCAACACATAGCTCATCACCTAACAGTTCTGCATAGGAGCCGAAGGGGAGGAGGGGGGTGAAAGGCAATCCATCAGATGCAGGTATGCATAGTATTAACTGCCATAAATCCCACTAGATACACCAACCCCATACTGTTGTTCACTCAGTGCACATGACAGCCCCCACCCCACCCCCCATGTTGCAGTAAGCAGTGACATTCAAAACAATAGGCACACATGGAACATAGCTACACACTTCAATAGAGGAAGAACTCACCCCAAGTAGCGAAAGAGAGGTTGCAAGAACCAAGCACATGTCTTACACGATTCTGTTACCACACTTCACACCACCTGAAAACATGATACATCCTGTTCAGAAATAACAGACAACAGTTACCCAGGCAGAATATTCCTCTCCCAAAACACTGTGCACACACATAAGAAAATACTTTCTCTACAGGCACAGACTTAAGTATATCACAGTTCAAAAAAAGCATTACACATTTCTCTGATAAAAAGATAAAGTCAAAAGGTGATTTTTTTAACTGTTAACAGACAAACAACTGATATAAGTTTTAAGGAATGCATAATATTTCTAATTTGTTTATGTGTGTGACTGCTATGTGATGAACAGGTTAACAACGACAAATTGTCTTTTTTTTATTCAGAGTAGTTTTATTTTTTACAACCCAGTCTAAATTTTAAATACATTGCAAAAGTGACACCCATATTTGTGATAGTAAAGAAAATAGTGGTTGCAGGGGTACAGACAGAACACAGGGCCCAGTATAAGAATGCATAATAAGCACAGAGGGTTTCAAAAGCAGGGGATGGAATTGGGAGAGGAGGGTGGATGGTAAAATGATAGAATTATTTTTCAAATAGTAAGCCATATCATTAAATATTTTGCAAAATGGTACTTTAACTCTTTACCTTTTATTTCAGCAGAACACTCCACTGTGTGTCCGGAACTATTGACTGTTCTAAAAGGTAAGAAGTAAATAGTCAAATTATTCTGTGTTGATAAATAAAGCCATAATACCATCTAGGGTGCACAATATGCTGGATTATGCAGCAATGTAATGACAGCCATCAGCACAGGCACACGGCCTCATACCTCCTGTGAGGTCCTGCATAGTCAATGATGCCAACCCTGTGACTGTGTTATTGCACTCACACAATCAGCTTGGCACACTTTTCTGAAATCTTTTAGAAGCCATACAGTAAGAACACTGTTCACACAGCTGAAGCTGTAGATACAGATCATTAGATGGTAAGCTACTAAGCAACCTAGAGGGGGAGGAAGGGGTTGGTGGAAATGAGGAAACTTATACAGAGGCTGGGGGGAGGGAGTCAGATACCCATAGGGCATCACAGACCAGCTATGGAAAGGACAGACATAGTCCCAGAGGGAGAAGGGGAAACATATATGTTAAGCAAATGGGGAGATGCAACATATTCCAGACATGAGGGAGGAGAGCATGATTGGAGAAACTGGGAGACAAGGAGGTGGGAGAGGGCCCCTCAGCAGGGAGGTCAGTACCAAGGATGGGGCCCTAGCTAAAGGGGACCCACAGAGAGCCTCTGGAGGCAGGGGTACTATTACAAGGGGGGAGGATGGTGGTGTGGGGGAAGGGGAACCATCAGGGCCAGGATAAATGGTTCAGATAAGAGAGGGTTAAAGGGGACACCTATTCAGAGGGGGTTTGAGTTAAGTGGGCAAAATAGCAAGGGAGGCAGAAAGGGGAGGGTGACAAGGGGGTCTCTAATAAGGTAGGAAGACTCCTATGAAATTGAGATCATGAATAAAGGAGGGGAAGGGGGGCTGAGAGGGCATAGTGGAGGTAACTATAAAGATGATGGCGGTGTTAAGGTTCTGTTACTGGGAGACTCGATGATTAGGGGTATCCATTGGGAGGGACAGGGGGGAGGATGCCATAGCCAGGTGAAGGTAGTGAGTATCTCTGGGCTGACAGTGCACAGAGCAAAGTTCATGGTGAATGAAATGGTTAGGGATTGTGGAGGGAAACCGGATTTCCTGGTGCATTTGAGAACTAATGATCTAGAGGGAAATAGCATTTTGGAAATCCAAGCAAGGTTCCAAGAACTTGCCAGAGTCGGTCGGGATAATGGATGCAACATTTCCTTTTCAGAGATATTGCCAGTACCAAAGGCCTCAGTGGAGAAAAAAAAAAGAAGCTACAGAGGTTAATGACTGGCTCAGGAAGTGGGTGAAGAGAATGGGTTGGGGGTGTTAGGGAACTGGAATGGAGTTTGGGAGGATAAGGGACTATATGCCAAGGACAGGTTTCATCTTGCCCCATTAGGGAAGGAAGTCCTTAAACAGGGGATGGCTGACTACATACAAAGAAAGGTGGGGTTTAAACTTGTAAGGGGGAAGGGATGAGGAGGGGCTGACCAGAAGCCCTCTCCTCCAGATGAGGGAGTAGCTGCAAGCCCAAGAGGGGAGGGGGAAACAGACTGGAGGTGGAGGTTTCAGGAGGAGCAGGGGAGAATGGAAGTATAAGGAATCTGGGTGGGTTTGACAAAGAGGATCAGGATAAGGGGTGGGGTTGGTGTTAGTAAATGCCAGGAGCTTGGGAAACAAGTTGCGGAGTTCCAGGCCATGCTGTTCGAGGGGGTGGATGTGGCGGCGGTCACGGAGACGTGGGCCAACAAAAACCATGACTGGGACCTAAATGTACAGGAGTTCACTATGCTTAGGAAGGATAGAAAGGAGGTCAGAGGGGGTGGAGTGGCTATGTTCATTAGAGATGATATAGAAATTGCTATGGTAGAAGAGGCAGAGGGAAATGTGGAGGCCTTATGGGTCACCTTACGATCCCCAGCAGGAGATAAGGTCAAGCTGGGAGTAGCATATAGGCCCCCCGGGATGAGTGATGTTCTAGAGGATGGTTTGCTGGACAACATCATTGCCCAGTGTGGTCCAAAAGGGGAAGGCGTGGTGTTGATGGGGGACCTTACTATGCCAGGTACAAACTGGGGAACCATGTCCTCTAAGGTGGCCAAGGAGCAGAGGCTGCTGGATGGCTTCCAGGATGTGTTCTTAACACAGCATGTGATGGAGCCCACAAGGGAGGGGCATGTCCTGGATGTGGTTCTGGCAGATGGGGATCTGGTAAGGGACATAGTTGTACAGACCCCTGACTGGGAGTGACCACAATACTGTCTGGTTTCAAATAAGCATGGGGGGAGTGGGGTGAGATCTAGGACACTGGCAGTGGACTTCAGCGGGCAGACTTTATGGGCATGGGAAATATTCTCAAGGATCACTTGAAGGGGATTACCTCAATGACAAGTGTGGAAAGGAGATGGGAGGTCATAAAACCGGGACTTCATGAGGCAGTCAGGATCTGTGCTAAGTTGAAATGTAAGGGAGCAAGGTCACGTAAACCATGCTGGTGGTCCAGTGAGGTACAGGTAGCAGTCAGAGAAAAGAAGGCAGCCTACAAAAAATATAAAACAACAAGAGGGGATAGGGATAAGGAAATGTACCAGCTTGCATCTAGAAAAGTCACCAGTATGGTGAGGGGAGCAAAGTCCAGTAAAGAGCAGCGGCTGGCACAGGGGATACATGGAGGGGAAAAGGGGTTCTTCCGGTACATTGGGGAGCAGAGAAAAACTAAGGGCCATCTCAGCAGATTGAGATCAGAAGGAGGGTGGGTGGAAGAGGCGAGGGACCAGGCAGAGGTATTTAACGGTACTTTGCCTCTGTGTTCACTAGGGAGGGGGATGGGATATCTACAAAGCAAGGCATGAAGGGATAGAAGCTGCAGGGAGTGGGATCAGGGGAACAACAGAAATGGAGCAAGAGGGAGGGAAAGGTATCCCAGGGGTGTCACATCTGGATAAGGATAAAAAGACCAGTAAGGGGGAAGGGACGGATGATGCTATCTCCACCAAAAGGGTGTGGTTAGCCCTCAAGGCCCTAAAGAAAAACAAATCTCCTGGGCCGGATGGCATTCATCCAAGAGTACTATGGGAATTGGTGGACATACTGGCTGCACCCCTGGTGGAGCTTTTCAGCAGGTCACTTGAGACAGGGAGGGTACCTAGGATTGGCAAGAGGCACATGTGGTACCAATCCATAAAGGGGGTCGAGGATGTACCAGGTAACTATAGACCCATCAGTTTGACCTCGGTGGTGGAAAATTAATGGAGAGTATACTAAAGGAACGATTGGGGTGTACTTGAGGAGGTGGGAGGTCTGGATAGTCGGCAACATGGGTTTGTACCAGGTAGATCATGTCAAACCAACCTTGTGGAGTTCTATGAATGGGTAACATCAGAACTGGACAGGGTAAGCCTGTGGATGTATTATTCTTGGACTTCAGCAAGGCGTTTGACTCTGTCCCCCACAATGGTCTGGTGGAGAAACTGATGGGGTTAGGAGTAGGCCCTTTGATGGTCAGATGGATTGAAAACTGGCTAGCTGGACGCACTCAGGAGTAGTGGTCTGTGGGGCTCTCGAACCCTAGAGAGGTTGGTAGTGGGGTACCACAGGGCTCAGTCCTGGGTCCGATCCTGTTTAATGCATACATATCGGACATCAGGAGGGTATAGGGCGTGAAATGAGTCTCTTCGCGGATGACTCCAAGATGGGATCAGTAGTTGAGGAGAAGAGGGAGGTGGCCCTGCAAGGGACCTGGACACCCTGGAAAGCTGGGCTCACATATGGAAATTAAATTTCAATATCACCAAGTGCAAGGTGTTGCATCTTGGTCGGGAAACCCTAAACACAGGTACACCCTGGGAGGAGGCGCTGGAGGCCTCAACAGGGAAAAGACCTAGGGGTCATGGTGGATACATGTATGAATAACTCTGAGCAGTGCAGGAGGCAGCTAGCAAGGCAAACAGGATGTTGGGATGCATCGTAGGGGATCACCTCTAGGAGCAAGGAAGTGATTCTGCCACTGTACAATGGACTGGTTAGACCACACCTTGAGTACTGTGTACAGTACTGGAGACCACACTTGAAGAGGGACATACAGCTCCTGGAGAGGGTACAGAGGAGGGCAACAAAGATGATACGAGGGCTAGGGATTTGACTTATGAGGACAGACTTGAGGAGCTCTGCCTGTTTTCATTGGAGGAGAGGAGAGAGGGGGACATGATTGAGGTCTTCAAGTACCTCAAGGGAATAAATAGGGTAAACATGGAGGGGATCTTTAGACTAAAGCAGGGAGGTATCACCAGAGGGCATGGTTTGAAGTTGGAAGGTGGAAGGGTGAGGGGGGAAAAGAGGAGGAGGTTTTTCACTGAGAAGGTGGTGGACCCTTGGAATGCACTGCCTGGTGAGCTGGTTCAGAGATCCACAGTGGAGGGCTTCAAGAGAGGGTGGGACAGACACAGAAAGTGGATGTATCAGATGATGGCCTGTCCCGGGGGGGTGGGGATGGATGATAGGGTTTTCTGGAGATCAAGGGATGGGAAGGCCTCGGCATCCAACTAAGGATCTAGGTTTGAGCAGACTTGATAGACCGTAAGGCCTAATCTGCTGGCAAATAGTATGTTAGTATGTTAGTAAGCATCTTTACATATCACAACGGTATACACTCCCCCTAGGGATCAAAAAACTGCCTTCCGTGCTATATTGTCATATCTGGACACACTACCATCACATTCGGAATTGATTGTACTCTAAGATTTAATATCAATTGGCTAAGTAAGGATGCCGTCCGTCTCATCGATATCACCACAGCCCAAGACCTAACTCAATTGGTCACTTCCCCTACCCGTTTTGACCCGCACGCTGGATCTTCCTCCCTGCTAGACCTCATCTTTTCCAATTACCCACACAAGATCATTAATGTCTCTGTCCTACCAAATGCCCTTAGTGACCACTCACCAGTTCTCTGCTATTGGTCCTGTAAAACTCCTTGATCTCCTCCCAGATTAATTGAGCAACATAAACTTGGCCCTGGTAAACTGGTACAATTAAACACTCATTTCAGGGCGTCGGACTGGTCCTTCATTACAAATTCCATAAACCCTGATAGTGCCTTGGACCTATTCACCCTGTCCTTCAATAATATATGTGACTTCTTTGCACCTTTCACTAAAAGAATAGTTAAAGGCGATCATGTACCTTGGTTCACTAAATGGCTCAAGACCTTAATGCAAACTAGAGACTCATTGTGGCAGCTCTCCAATGAGTCTAGCCTACCTCATGATAGGCATATGTACAGAATGGCTCAGAACAAGTGCACTTGGGCCATTCACAAAGCCAAAGCAGAATACTATAAATCCACCTTAACCTTGTCTTGGGGCTCCAGCCACATATTCTGGAACAACATTAGGGAAATATGCTGTAAGGACTCTAATCTGGTTCCCTCTCAAGTCATGGCTAATGGGTCTTTGACCACAGACCCCACTCATATTGCTACAGTCTTCAACAAGCCTTCTCCAACCTTAGCCATGTTCTCCCCCAAATTTCTATGATCCTCCAGCTCCTAGCACACCTTCTTCCCCCCATGTTCCCCCCTTTTATCTGCACTGTATCTGTCCTAAGTCAGCAGAACCATACCTTAATACTGCCCTTAGCCACGCCTCCTCCAGCTCTGACTCCCTTGATTTGAGAAGTCTTCCGTTCACCCTTAAGGAAGTCCTTGTTCCTCTCACCCACATTTTTAATCTCTCCCTCTGTCTAGGTAAATTCCCTGCCAAGTGGAAATCTGCATCTATCACACCCATATTTAAAGGTGGGGACCACTTCTCTGCTAACAATTACTGCCCTATCTCCATACTTCCTCCCCTCTCCAAGGCCTTAGAGAGGATTGTTTCTGATCAGCTCACTGAGCACCTCAATAAATATAACCTTCTCTGCAAACAACAACATGGTTTCCGAGAAGGGTACAGCATGACTACTGCCCTGCTTGAACTTACCTCACACATCCATACTGTGCTTGATAAAGGCCACATCATGGGTGCCATCTTCATAGACCTCACAAAGGCTTTTGACACCATCCACCATTCTCTTCTCCAAACCTCCTTGATCAATCTAGGTCTCTCTCAGGAAGCCATGGGATGGTTCTCTGACTACCTCTCTAACCGGACTCTACAGGACAAATTTGGTAATGCCCTATCCATCAAATCTCCTGTCCTCTCAGGCATCCTACAAGGGTCCATTTTGGGACCTCTTTTATGCAGCATCTTCCTAAACTCACTCCCTGAATCCTGCCCCTCCAACCTCTTACTATATGCAGATGATGCTGTCATCTTCTCCTCCAGCACTGACCCCCTTCAACTTTACCAGTCCCTCAAGTCATCCTTCAGCTCTGCCGAAAGCTGGTTCTCCTCACGATGCCTTATTGTCCCGGATTCCGGCCTTTTCCCTCACAAAAAGACAGAGACCATTGTTTGTTGTTGTGCTCAGATTGGGAATTAATTTATTTATATATCATAATTACATGTTCTATTTCATCATCTTTTATTATTATATCTCTCACAGTTTAATTTATTTTCATCCATATATCAATCTCTGATCATCACTCTTTCTTCCTCTTTTTGCTCCCCCCAGGTGAAAACCTGGGTGCCTTCTTCTTCTTCTCCTTTTCTGTTAGGTAATGGTGAAAACTGAGACCGCTTTTTTCCTTCAGCTTCTTCCTCTTTTCATCTTATTCCTTTTTCTTTCCTCCTCCCCTCCTTCCCCCCCTTTTTCCCCACTAGCCGATCTCCAGCTTGCATTGGATGATTGGCTTTCCCCTCACTTAGGGTATTGTTCCCCCATACCTCAGGGAACCTCCCTTCTAGTCCTTCTCCTCTCTCTTTTTTATTTCTTTTTTTTTTATTTTAATCTTCCGTTTTTTGCATGCTTCTATAAAACCCATCATTTCTGTATTAAACATGTCTATGGCTAGATCTGACAGATGCATGCCATCCGACCTGTAGCAATCTTCTACCCACTCTTCCACACCCCGCAGTATTACCTGTCCTCCCATTTTCCTTATCAGTGTCCCTACCCTTCTGTTCATCTTTCTCCTGGAACTATCCACAGCTCTATGGCTGTGCTCATGTCTCCAAACCCTCCTTGGTATCATATCCGACCAGGCAAGGCATGCCCTAGGCCACCACTGTTGTATTGTCTCTAGGTCCCTTTTTACCTGCATGATCATGTCCACCCACGGCTTACCCCCAATGTCATTACCCCCAAAATGTAAAATAATTAGGTCTGGAATGGGTTGCCGTTCCTTCAGCTTCTTCAGGGCAGGAAGCAGTTGTGCCCATCTCATCCCCCAGATGCCATGCCAAACCAATCTACATTGTTTCACATCTTGGTAAAGCTGCTTTCCCCCAGCCTTTTTCTCAGCTCTCCTTTCTGCCCAGTGAATCTAGGAGTGGCCGCAGATCCAGACTTCCGTGATCCTCCCTCTTCCTATATGGTTTAAGCAAAATAATTATCTTATATATGGTCTTAGTTTCTTCACCATAATATCCCTCTCCCTGTCCGCCATCCCCATTTGGTTCTAGATTGGTAACAAAACATAGGTGATATGTTAGCCTTCACAGTGTTCGAATGTATCTCTTATAACTGGCAGACCGCCAGCGTCCTTTTTCCAAAATATTACTCACAGTCTCGCCTGCCACTGCCCACTGTGAGGCAGCCCCTATCCGTAAGGAGTGGGATGAATAATTAACCGGATCCTCCCCCAGGAATTGCATGCCTTTCTTGAGCAATGCTGTGACTTGATAACTTATGACCCTTCTTCCATCACCATGCACAAATAATCTCCCTGTCCTGTTCCGATGCTCTGCAGCAAAAGCCCACAAAGCCTGCACTGGGCACACTGCGCCCTCTACATGTTTCTTTAGTGTTACCATGCAACCCTGTCCCCTTGATCCATCTTTGACATCCTAATCCTGATCCATATCTCCTTCATCCCCCAGCTTATATCTTCCCATTCTAATCCCCCTTCCTTGTCTTTTTTGCCATGGCCTACCACCTCACTCACTCTCATAGCCCCTGCAAACATTACAACATAAATTGTGTGAAATAGCTGGGCCTCAGCTTTTGATCTGTATATTGCAGGTAGCACATCCCTTAGTTTTGTCAGTGACTGTTCCCCAATTGGTCTTCTATTGTCTACTGACCCTTGTTTTAACCTACCCCATCCCTGCATCATTCTTCTGATGAACAATGATTTTGTCGGGTCCTTCCATCCTTTTAGACTGCAGATAACACTAATCCCTGCCAAATAAACCCCCGTCATAGTGTGGGCTGTTCCTTTTTGCCATTGCTTTATGGTGAACTTCCCCAATTGTTCTTCTGTGAGCAGCCTACTTACCTCCATATGGTGTGTTGCCCTGAATTTGAAACACTCGCCAGGACCCCTCATAGGCCCTCAGAGTCCGAGGTGCCCATGATCTATGAAACAACAGTTCTGCTCCTTCCTGCCAACATCCCAGATGTTCATTAGTGTGGGCATTTTTTGCTCCTCTGCTGTTGGTGCCAGCCTCCGGAAATGGTCCAACTGCAGACGGGAAAGGCTGTCAGCCAGGGTATTGTGTACTCCTTCTATGTGTTTTGCTTTGAATTACATGTTCAGCTGCAAGGTCCTTAGCACCAAAAGTCACAAAACTTGCATGACTGTTTCTGACCTAGCTCCCCTATTGTTTAGGACTTCCACCACTGCTCTATTGTCACACCAGAATGTCACTTTCTGATTCCGTTGTTCTTACCCCACAAACCAGGGTTCATGCCCAGATGGGCATGATCTCTAACAATGTTATATCTTTTACCTTACCATCCCTCACCCAGTCTGATGGCCATAGTTCTGTAAACCTTCTGCCCCTCAGATAGCCCCCATGCCTAGGCCCCCGGCTGCATCTGTGTAAAGATCAAGGTCTGTGTTATGCACCCATTCCTCCTGCCAGAATGAGCAGCCATTACATTCCCTGAGGAATTCCTCCCATACTTTAAAATCCTCCTTGACTCCTTTTGTCAGGTCTACCCAATGGTGTGGTCTGGTCACTCCAGTTGTAGCCCTTGCTAACCTTTTGGTGAAAGCCCTCCCTGGCCCAATAGCCCTGCAAGCGAAGTTCAGATGTTCCAATACTTGTTGAACCTGTTTTAGTTTTACTCTTCTTCTACTAGTGTGTATCTGAGTCAGTTCCTTCAGTTTTTCCACTTTTTTTGTGTGGGAGCCAAAATATTTCCCCCATAGTGTCTATCTCAATATCCAGAAATTCTAACACCTTACTGGGCCCTTCTGTTTTTTCAGGTGCCAATGGAACCCCTAGTTCTTTGCACAGCTTCTGGAAGCTGGCTAACATGTTTTCTGGCTCTCTTCTCCCATTGCCTATAAACAGGAAATCATCCAAATGGTGAATCACTGTTTTGTAACCAGTTCTCTCTTGAAATAGCCACTGTAAACAGGTGCTAAATGCTTTGAATGTCTCACAGGCTATAGAACAGACCATGGGCATGGCTTTGTCAAAATAGTATTGTCCCCCAATTTTAAACCCCAATAGGTCCCAGTCTTCTCTCCTAACTGGCAGTAATCTAAAAGCAGACTCTATGTCTGTTTTCACCATCCATGCATCAGCAGTTGCCCGGATGATCTGGACTGCATCTTCTAATGTGGCATATGTCACCTTACTATATTCCTCATTGATAAAATCATTCACCGAATCCCCTTCAGGAAAGGATAGGTGGCGAATCACCCTGTATTCTCCCTCCTGTTTTTTGGGGATCAAGCCCAATGGAGAAATCCTCATATTCTGTAATGGGGGGTATCATATGGTCCTTCTACTCTCCCTGCTGCATTTTCCTTCTCTATCTTCTGTCTTAACATTTCTTCTCTCCCTTTTACCAAACCCAGATTGTTCGCCTTTCCCTTGCCTTGGGCCCTCACACTGCAATGAAAAACATGTGCGGAAACCTTTCCCAATCATCTCAGCCGCTTGTCTATTCAGGTATCTATCCAACCAAATTTTCCATGCCTCTATCCTGATGGGGGTTCTAGATTCACTAAATTGCCCCTTGCATTTTTCCCTTCCCCTACCCCCAATTCTCCCCTTTTGCTTGGTGCTTGTCCTCGCTGGTCAGTGATTCTAACTCCCTCTACTCACATGCCCCTACCCCTCCCCCCTCTGTTCCATGCCTGCCCCTTATACCCGTGTCCCTCATGAAAAAACTGTTTTCCTGAACTATGACCCCCAGATCCTTGGGCTCCCTGGGCCCATGCTGTCCTGCATCTGTTTGCTGGATGTGCTCCCCTGCATTTTGAACATGCGTGCTGAAAATGACATTGTGGCCAAGAACAAAAGGCCCTATTGTGAGCCAAGCAACACCTCTGGGGCATGGCTCCTTTCTTTCCCAACTCCCCTTCAGGTGTGGACTCATCAGTTACATAATCTGTACTCAAGTCTAGTTGCTTTGTGTCCCATCTTACATCCCCATATGTTGCCATTCTTTGCCAAAAGAATTCGTCATAGTATATCCACCCCACCCCCCCTTTTGCCTTTTCCCGCCTTATTATTAGGGAGTATGTGATGAGTGAGATGCCCAACTCCGGTTTCTTTTCCAACATTATGGCTGAGAATGTAGTAAAACCTACAAACCACCCATTCCATGTCTTCCCTTTTGTGAATTTGTCCTCCATTTTCCTTCCTAACAAGACTACCGCTGCTGCCATTTCACTCTTTCCAATATTCTCTGCTTCTTCATATTTCACCACTGCTTCCAAGCTTACTAAAGCAAAGATATCCACATACTCTCCTTCCAAATTTTTCTTTCGTAGCCAGTGGCACATGTTCTCTTACCCTCATCCCAGAGGCACCAATCTCTCTAGTCCCTTTCCCTTCCTTCTCTGTACCTCCTTCCTTCTCCTTCAGTACCTCTTTTTCTGACCTAATCTCTGCCATGGCTGCCTCCATCTGCCTTAAACCCCCGATCCAAGTGCCAACACAGTTTGACTTATATACACTTTGATACTGTCACTCACTGAACCGGGTGCATTACCTGTGTCCTTGCCCATTCCTTGTTGCATGCTGTCTTCCTGGTGCCCCATTATGGTCCCTTGTGGCTGAAAGGGTGGTTGCACCACTAGTGGCTGTGGAGGGACCACTATGCCATGGGGATCTGGTCTGGGTTCCCCTGGGGGGGCCCCCACCTGGTCTTGGAGAGGTACTGATGGTACCGGGTCAACAGGCTGCAGAGGTACTGGATCAGCTGCCTTAGCCTGTCCCACTGTCAGTAGTTGTACCCTGGTAGGACTACGTGGTCTTTCAGCCGTCCATTTTCCTCTGCCTCCTTTACTCTTCCCTGCTTTCCTTTTCTCCCCTGTTCTCCCTGGTTCCTCCCCTTCCACTAGTTCCCACATTCTGTTGGCTTTTTCCACCAGTTCCACTATAGCCTTGTAAGCATCTTCTTTTGAAGGCCTGCTCTTCTTTGGTGCCATATCCTGTGCTCCTTCAAACTGTGAAGACAACTGAAGTGAAGAAACAAGATTTCTATTATTAAGATTTTGTCTACTGTAGTCATTCTTATGGCCAGTCCCTCTATTAAACCGTCGCCTGGTGGTAAAGAAATGTTTTTTTTTTTTTTATGGGCCTACTTCCATTGCAAGTGGTCACAAACAGGCCCTTTCCATGTGATCCTGTCATTCTTTCATCCTCCCTTGCTTACTTGCTATCCCCTTCTTCCCCTTCCCTGCCCACCCGTTCCCATATCTCTTCCTAAGCCCATACACCCCCTGGGCCCCAGGATGGTCATAGCCTTTTTGCGCCTTGAGCCCCCCCTCCTGTGGGTTTTCAGGCCTAATCCTCTTCCCCCTGAAAGCTCTCACATCCTTCTGCTGTTGACCCCCCAGGCCCGATCATTCCCCTTTTCATGCCAGCCACTACGAGCTTCAGGCTGGTCATCACCTTGACACGCTTATGGCGCCACCTCCTGTGCTTCCTAGGCTGAAAAGAAACTTCTCTCCCTTTTCATGCTCTTGCATGCCTCAGGCTGTAGCCCCCCAGGGCTGGTTCATTAGCCCCCTTTTCTTGTCTGCATTCTGTGGCTGTGCCACATGGCCTCTTGGCCTAATTCTAATCCCCTTCCCTTGAAGGCCCTACTTCTTTCAGGCCCATTCCTTTTATGGCTACCACCACCATACTCCTAATATCGTGGCCTCCTAGGGCCTGAGCCTCCCACCAACCTCCCCACCCTCACAAGCCTCCAGGTGTATCCCCCTTTTGTTTTTTTTGTTTGTTTTTTTTAAACCTGCCTGTGTGGGCTGCCCCCCCAATGCTCACTGTCCTCTTGTCGGCCAATGGTCCTGTTACCCCTTTGTAGGCCAGACCCCTTGTGGCTGGACTGAATGGTCCTGCAGGCATGTGACATCATGCCATATGCTTGTACCACGCTACTTTGGCCCCTCTCCTTCCCATGGCCTCAGGCCACAAATTTCCTGCCTCATCCTTCATTTTCCATTCCCGGGCTTCTCCCTCCCACATAACTCCTTATCCATCCCCCTACTTCCATTATTAGGCCCCCACTCACTTTATGGCCTCCCCATGGCATGTGATGTCATGCCACATGGCTGCCCACATCCGTCCCCTGCTGTCCTTTCACGCTAGGCCCATACCAATTAGACCTACCATGCGCTTCCAATTCCCTTTCCGATTTAAATTCCCATCCAATAACTAACAGGGTGTTGCGGGCCACCTGCTACCTCTTTTCCCAGTTAGGAACCCTTTCTACAGGGCCACCAATTTGGCAAAGCCAGCTGAATGCAAAGCGATCCTCCTCCCTCTTATTGGTGTTCCTTCGGCCCCCATTCAACCCGCAAAACTTCCCCATCAGCTGCCCCTACTAGCACTTCACCTTTTCTGCCCAAAAAGCACCTTGTAGCTGTGCTTTTGAGATTTTGGCATCAGAAAGCCGCTCTTGCGTGGGCGATGCCATTCAGGCTCAGACCCCTGCCTGCCGCTCTTCCTCTCTGTTTCTCCAAAATGCTTTTATCACTGCTATAGGCGAACACGATAAAAACTATGCCTCTACAATGAAATTCAGCCTCCTGTTGCAGGCTTCCTCTCCTCCACAACCCTACCATTTAAAATCATTGCACTACTGTAGCTCTTCACATCTGCTTCCACAAAGAAAGTTATTTATTGCTGAAATATGCAAACCACCTTTAACTATGCATATCTTTCTCACATTACTAACTACTCAGCTTCTCAAAATTTCTAGCTCTTGTAATTATTATATATATATTATTACATGGTATATATATATATATATATATATATATATATATATAAATACAAAATCACACATGCCCCCACAATGCAAAGCATCATGGGCTGCATATGCAAATCACCACAGAATGTTTTGCTGGTCCAACTTTAAGCAGAATTGCATGGTGCCGAAAGGCCTCTCACACAGTTTGCAAAGGGTGCTAACAGAAGACATAGACACGTGTTTCATCCTACCAGGACTCATCAGTATGCCTCGGCTGTTTGACACCCCAGTGGAATGGACCAGCTACCCTTAAGGCAGTGTGCCTTGGATATATTGTGGTGAACCCATTAAAATAAAAAACTATTTAAAAGACAAAGAACCTCTGTGCAAACACTGAGGCAAGGGTTACCAAAGGGCATTTGGTTGGGAAGCCAAGTTTCAAGAAAATACAAAATCACACATGCCCCCACAATGCAAAGCATCATGGGCTGCATATGCAAATCACCACAGAATGTTATGCTGGTCCAACTTTAAGCAGAATTGCATGGTGCCAAAAGGCCTCTCACACAGTTTGCAAAGGGTGCTAACAGAAGACATAGACATGTGTTTCGTCCTACCAGGACATATATAGTGTATATATATATATTTTTTTTTTGAAAACATCCTTTTCCATATATTTTGTTCCTTACCTCTTTATCTTAGTGCACAAACCTTCCAATTAATCTGCCAATCCGATGTGCTATAGTTTCAATTAGCTCAATCAAAACTCCAGCAAAAGTGGCTGAACCACTCCTGTGCTGCCCTTTATGTACCTCCACTTGCCCCTCCCTTTCCTGTTGCTCGGCCATTGTTCTCTCCCCTGGCCCTCCCCTTTCTTCCCCCCTCCTCTTCTGAGCACACCATCTTGCTGAAAAGGGAAGGGGTGCACCAGGACAACATGGTCTGCCCCTTAAAAAGGGCAAACTCCATTATTAACTATAAAAAAAAACAAAGTTATGCTATTCGCACATCTGCAGAATGCCAGATGGGGCTTTTCCCTCAACTACTAACGACAACCCAGACCCCTTGGAACTAGTGGATTCCTTTAAATATCTGGGCATCACCATGGACACTGGCCTTACCTATCATGAGCATATTCACCAACTATCTAAGGCCCTAAATATTAGGCTTGGGCTTCTGCATTGCTTCAAACATTGCCTTACCCCTGATGCCCTTAGGCTTGCTGTGTCCTCCTTGGTTCTCTCTCTGCTCAACTATGGCTTACTGATTTTTGCAGGGGCAGGCACCTCAGCCCTTGGTAGACTTCAACTTGTCCTAAACAAGGCCTGTCATCTTCTTTTGTGGTGTGATAGACTCACCCATACCTGCTCACTATATAAGGACACCAATTGGCTTAACCCTGACAACAGAATCAGATTCCACACCTGCATTCTGGCAAACAAAATCACCTTAGGCCTCTCCCCCTTGGTCCTCACCCCTTTAATCCCCTGGACTCCAAAGTTTAACACACCCATAGCTCAGACACCCATCTCTTCTCTATTCCTTCCTGTCGTACCACTCAATTCCAAAGATCATTCAGCTATAGGGACCCCTTGTGGATGAACAACCTATCCTCCTTGGTTTATGAACAAAGAATTGGTCAATTTAAAACTCACCTTAGGGCCCATATTCTGTCCACAAGTGACTGCGATTGTAACTGAACCTGACCCATCCCTTCCCTTTACCACTGATAATGGCCTCCAGTCTGTCTCCTACTCATAGTTCTTAACTCTAGTCTTCCTGGGGTTGTTATGCATCCTACTTTTAACTGTCTTAAACTGCTGTAGTACCTGAATGTTAGCCTGACTGTTCCTTGTAACAAACTGAATTTTTACTCTGTAACAATCACTGTAATGCTTGTCTGTACCTAATCTATGTGATGTAGAACCTTTGTAAAGGAGCCTTTGACTCATAGCTATTCTTTCCGAAACCTAAAATAAATAAATAAATAAAATAAAGCAGGAGGATTACACAGGTATGTATAGCATTTTTTTTATATCTTCTACTCTATCCTTTTTTGCAATCTATGCCCCAGCATCGTCACATGCAACAAACAGCTTGCATGTGAAGATGCTGTCATACAAGGTAGAATTGAAAAATAGTGTGTTCATTTAATTTAGTGGTCCAAGGCTATGGTACTTATTAGCTGCAGTTAAATTTCACTGTCCTGTACTTCCATATAATGAGTGTGACACAGAAAAGTAACTTAGCTGTTCAAATAATTTAGCAGGACTCTTTCTAGAGTGAACATAGCAAGACTTTATTTTTTTTACAGTGAAATAAACCAAGTTCTACAGTATATCCTCATGCTTCCTGCCAAACACCAAAAATCACAGCCTGAACTATATGCTTCTGCATATCACTTACAAACTGCACATTCAAAACAATGTAAAATATGATGCATGGACTTTGGCCAATATCAACACTATAAACACTTCAAGAGGCAACCATTAAATAACTGAAAATCTCAACAACTAAGCTCAAAATTGTTGCACATTACCATTAACACTCTAGAATCATTTATCTGTGTATCT
The DNA here is from genome assembly GCA_016271365.2 of Neoceratodus forsteri. NCBI lineage: Eukaryota > Metazoa > Chordata > Ceratodontiformes > Ceratodontidae > Neoceratodus > Neoceratodus forsteri. The sequence continues at coordinate 186,929,174 of CM028132.1, read as the reverse complement.
GTGTAACCAGTACCCATACATAATATTTTATACTGCACAACAAGAAAGGCTGTGCTATAAAAAATTGAGCAAACTTATGCCTTCAATTTCTTTAACAAAACAACAATTATTCTCATTATCCAATGTCATGATATCATTGTTATGGCATAGTCAGCAACATAGAACAACAGATTGCTGCTACTATATATTGTCACAACTTTACTGTTATTATACTGGCAACCGCAGTCACCATTAAAAGCTGTGTCACACAACACAAAGAAAGTCCATTCTGTGTCCATATATCTCGAACTCACAGTTCTTTTGAATAATCTTTGTTATCCATGCACTGCATTTCAAATTATTCTTAAAATACCAACAGCACCACCATGACCTTCATCAACTGTCACTGCTCAAAAGTAGAAGTAGTAAATAGCAAAGAAATGCATACTTTCAAACCCCCCAAAACACCAAAAATGTAAACAACACTATTTCACACTTACTTACACAATCTTTTTTTCTCCTCCAGAATCTTTAGAACAGTTAAAGAACACACAGGGTACCATCGGCTGGCTCCTCAATGATGTGGAGGACAGCAATCATGCTGCAGCCCAAACGCGGCCAGGTGATTGCTAACAATCATGAAAAGATGCTAGAAAAACAAGATCGCATCATTGATCATTGGCCAGCAAACCAAGAAGACTTGGTTTGCTGGCCAAGGCACCTAGCTTCACCTGAGCTCTTTCCTTCTAAGACGGCTTGAAAGGCAGAGTAGAGAAACTTAACAGAGCAAGGGAAAAGGATTAAGACTTCTTTTGGCTAAGCAGATTTACTGTGTGGTGTTGTTTTTAATTTTTACTCACAGGGATTGCTACTGTTTGTTGCTAACATTTCATTGTTTTATTTTTCTCTGTAGCAAAGTGTTTCTTACAGTGTATATCTTCTCTGAAATTATTACAGGTGGTGTTTTACAGGTTTTAAAGTTTTATCTAACATTAGGATAAGCTTTCAGGGTTACTGCATTTGTTGTTGACTGATTGTTTCTGCTCTTACCTCCTTGTTCTTTCGTCCGTGGTTCTTCTTTTTCGGCAGGGGAAGGGCCCAGCCACCCACCCCCATCCCCAACCACCCCACACTACACTCCTTTTATAGGGTACCACAGTTGTGACATTTCCTGTGGCAGAACAGGAAGGGGCGGATCAGTGGGGCATCCACAAGGTAAGCTCATTTACAGGGCACTAGTAATTTAACTTGTTATAACAAGTTAAACAAAACAAAACACAATCAAACCATTACTTGCATTTCTTCCTTCTAATTACTCTGACTAGGTTATAAACCCAGCAACTTATCTGGAATGGATATCATTAACTGCAGGTACTGTGGAACAATTTTCAGAAGGACAGTCTTACAGGATTTAGAACACTGTCCTACATGCTGGGCCATTGGAGATCTTAGGGATCAGCTCCGGGCAGCATGGGCAGAGATTGCACGCCTCAAATTTTATATTCAAGAGGAAATACATTATAAGAACCACCCACCATTTCCCCAGCATCCAACAGAAAAACCTCAACCGCAGAGGATAGTTGGTCCAGGAGGTTGGCAGGTGATTAGGAGGGGCAAATCAGGTGCCCCATCACTCTCTGCTCTCCAACATATTACCTCCAAAAACCATATAAACACTACAAACAGGTATCTGCCTCTATCTCTGAAATCAAACAAAGAGGCAGAAGACACTGCAGAGCAGGACACTGCGGCACAGGAGCTAGCACAACAAAACTCACCCAAATCAGGAACCAAAACAAAAAAAGCAAAAAAGGAAATCCAAAAAACTTCTGATCATAGGAGACTCCATGATTCGGGGAGTTGATACCCATCTCCAGCCAGGGGTAATGATCAGATGTCTCCCAGGTACATCAGCATGGAGAGACACTGACCGCATTGCTAAAATTGTTTACAAAGCAGGAGAAAACATTGATGTCCTAGTACACATAGGGACTAATGATCTCACCAGCTGGTCAGTTGTGGAGACCAAGGAACACCTGACCAGGCTGGGTGACAAACTATCATCCATTTCATCTGGCATCTCCTTCTCTGAGATCCTGCCAGTCTGGGAGAGGGGGGCAGATGGACGGAAGGTCAGAGAAGGGGAAATAGGGGAGCTAAACATGTGGCTCAAGGGCTGGTGCCAGGAAAAGGACACAGATTTGTAGGAAACTGGCAACAGTTCTGGAGGCGAAAGTTCTTTAAATTTGATGGACTGCATCTGACTAAGGAGAGTCAGTGCATTGGGGCAGAAGTTTGATGTCTTTGCAGAATATTTAAACTAGCAAATGGGGAGAGGTGCAGCACCCCATCGTCGAATGGGAAGAACACCCTCCCCTCAGCTAGTGGTCAAACAGGGATTCAGCATGTTTGCAGTTCATTTGCATCACCAGGTAAGAAAAGTTTTGTCTCCCCATACGACCTTTCAGGGTAATGCCAAACCTCACCCAACAACTAACACACGAAATCTGGCCAATGGAAAATCATGTACACAATGCTCACAGCCTGGGAAATAAGATCCCAGACCTACAGGCAATAATGTCAGAGGCTAAACTGGGCATAGTAGCAATTAGTGAGACGTGGTTTACCAGTAACCACACTTGGGAGACTTCAGTACCTGGCTATGTATTGTTCAGAAGAGACCGAGGTGCAAAAAGGGGGGGAGGAGTGGCCCTGTATGTCAATGAAAATATCAAAGCTACAGAAATTCAGAATACACATAAGGAGCCAGAAGAACTGTGGGTCACCCTGGAAACAGGAAATGGGACAGCCAAAAGAACTGGGGTTGTCTACAGGCCCCCAGACCAGGGGGAGGACATAGACACATTACTGTTAGAAGATATACAAAACATGACAGCTAAAGGGGAGGTTCTGATAATGGGAGACTTCAACATGCCGGATACAGATTGGCCAATACCAGTAGGAACATCTGCCAGAACTAGACACATAGTGGATTCCATGCAGGAGGAGTGCCTCAAACAACTGGTACAACAACCCACAAGAGACAGGGCTATCCTAGATCTAATACTTAGTATCAGGGAAGGAATCACAGATCTCCAGGTAGAAGGTCACCTGGGGGCAAGGGACCATCACATGATATGGTTCAGTTTGGCTACTACATCTAAATCATCCCATTCCAAGGCAAAAATATGGGACTTCAGAGGAGCTGACTTTGATAAGGTGGCCAACAGAGTTAAGCTATCCTTGGCAAAAAGAAACACAGGTGAGGGAGTACAGGCAAAGTGGGCAAGCATTAAGGATGCAATACTTGAAGCAACATCCCATTGTGTTAGACAGAAAAGGAAGTGCAAAAGAAGAAGGAAACCACTTTGGTTCTCAAATACAGTAGCAGAAAAGGTCAGAGCCAAAAGGCTGGCCTTCAGGAAATATAAGGGAACACAGCGGGATGAAGATAGGGAGGTATACCAAACTGCCCTAAGGGAAGCAGGGAAGGCAGTAAGGCAAGCAAAGTCCCAAACTGAGGAAACAATAGCATGAACAGTAAAAGAAGATGACTTTCTATAGATACATTAGTGAAAGGAGAAAGTCCAGAGTGGGTATTGCTAAGCTTAATGGAGAAAAGGGAGCATGTGAGGAGGAGGACCATGTAAAAGCATCTATCCTAAATAGATACTTTTGCTCAGTATTTACTGAAGAGAAGGTAGGGCAGGGCCCACAGCTCAGCACCATGGACACGGGGGAGGGAGGTGAGCACTACTCCCTTCACAAAAGAAAGGGTCCTACAAGAGCTTGCTAAGCTCAGGGTGGATAAGGCAATGGGACCTGATGGCATACATCCCAGGGTACTTAAGGAGCTAAAGGTGGAACTAGCAGAGCCATTAGCAGAACTGTTTAGTGAGTCTCTGAGCACAGGAGACGTCCCAGAAGACTGGAGAAGGGCTCATGTGATCCCACTCCACAAGAGTGGTAGCAGGGAGGAGGCAGGGAACTACAGACCAGTCAGTCTTACCTCAGTAGTGGGCAAGATTATGGAGGCACTCCTTAAGGAAAGGATAGTGCAACAACTGGAATCCATAGTGGCCAGGATCCAAGACAGCATGGGTTTACAAAAGGAAGGTCCTGTCAAACTAATCTCATAGATTTCTTTGACTGGGTAACCAGAGTGGTGGACCAAGGGGGAGCAGTTGATGTCGCTTACCTTGACTTCAGCAAAGATTTTGACACTGTTCCACATAGAAGATTGATAAATAAGCTGGGTAGGCTTGGGGTGGGTCAGAATTTGGTCAACTGGGTGGCAAACTGGTTGACGGGCAGAAAACAGAGTGGTGGTAAATGATATACAGTCAGAAGAGATGCAAGTCACAAGTGGGTACCTCAGGGATCAGTCCTGGGGCCAGTCCTCTCAACATCTTCATTAGTGACCTTGCAGATGGACTAGAGGGTAAGGCTTGTCTGTTTGCAGATGACACCAAGATCTGCAACAGAGTAGATGATCCAGATGGGATGGGCAGAATGAGAAGAGATCTGGATAAACTAGCAAAATTGTCAGAAGAGTGGCAACTGGGATGTAATGCAAAGTAGTGCAAGATCATGCACATAGGGAAGAGAAACCCTGAAGCCACCTATAGGCTGGGAGTGGAGTTGCTAGCAGTCACAAAGGAAGAAAGAGACTTGGGCATCATCATCACTGATGACCTGAAATCATCCAAGCAGACCTCTAAAGCAGTAGGTAAGACTAGGGGAGTGTTAGGGTGTATTAGTAGGGGTATCACAAGTTGTAAGACGGAGGTAATAATCTCTCTTTAAAAGACACTGGTTAGGCCCCAACTGGAGTACTGTGTGCAGTTTTGGAGGCCACACCTTCACAAGGACATTAACCAAATTGAGGCAGTCCAGAGAAGGGCAACCAAAATGGTGCAGGGACTGCATCAGAAGACATATGAGGACAGATTAACAGAGCTCAATATGTATACCCTTGAGCAAAGGAGGGAGAGAGGTGATATGATCGAGGCATTCAAACACCTTAAGGGCATTAACAAGGTGAAAGAGTCTAACATGTTTAAATATAAGAAAATAGCAGGACAAGATGCCACAGCATGAGATTAGAGGGGGTTCAATTAAGGGGGAATGTGAGGAAATTCTTTTTCACAGAAAGGGTGGTGGATGCATGGAATGGCCTACCTCAAGAAGTGGTGGCTATGAATACAGTGCAGGGCTTCAAACAGGCATGGGATATTCATAAGGGAGCAATACAAATAAGTATGAATAGATAGGCCACTGACAGAGCAAAGGCCGATGGCACATTTATAAGGTAAAAAAAAGAAATCGGCAGACTGGATGGGCCTTGCGGTCCTTATCTGCCATCAACTTCTATGTTTCTATGTTTCTATGATTTGCTGAAAAGCCAGAGCCATGTTGGGCATGTGGCTATGGTTGCTGTCCGTGGTCTCAAGGACAGCAACAGAGGCCTCTTTCTCATGCAATTAATCAATTGCATTTACAAGAAGAGGCCAATGTTGGCAAGGTTGGAGGAATGGTCAGATATGTGGCAGCTCAGATTCAGTGCAAAGAAGTGCAAGATAATGCATCTGGCTGGGAAACAAAAACCCAGGGGAACTGTACACAATGGGGGGTAAGTTAATAACGACAACAAAAATCAAAAGAGACCTAGGAGTAATTATATCAGATGACCTAAAGGTGGGCAGGCAATGTGAGAAGGCAGTAATGAGGGCTGGGGGGATAATGGGATGCATAGGGAGAGGCATCAACTGTAGAAAACAAGAAGTTGTTATCCCTCTGTACAGACAGTTGGTGAGACCCCATCCGGAATACTGTGTGCAATTCTGGAGACCCCATCTCTACAAAGACATAGACAGAGTGTAGGCTGTTCAGAGGAGGGCAACCAAAATGGTGTAGGGTCTGCACCAGAAGACATACGAGGAGAGACTAAAGCAGCTTAATATGTATACCCTTGAGGAAAGGAAGGAGAGGGGGGACATGATAGAACTTTCAAGTATCTCAAAGGAATTAACAAAGTATAAGAGGGTAGCATCTTTCAGAAGAAGAGATGTGCAAGAACAAAGCGGTGCAATTTGGAGATAGAGGGGGACGGCTCAGAGGTAATGTTAGAAAGTATTTTTTCACAGAGAGGGTTGTGGATGCATGGAAAGGCCTTTCTGAGGAGGTTGTGAAGTCAGGAACAGTGGGAGAATTCAAGAATGCATGGGACAGGTATAAGGCAATTCTAGTGGGGGGAAGGAGGTAGCAAGCTGCTGATTAACTAGAATCTGCAGCTTATCCATCAGGTAGGGAAATGGGCAGACTAGGTGGGCCAAGCAGTCCTTATCAGCCATCAAATTCTATGTTTCTATGTTGCTGTTCAAGAGACCCCCCCATGGTCTCATGTTATGGATGGCCAAAAGCCAATTGGAGGTCACAAAAGGCATACACCAACTGATTCACCAAGGCCTGCAGCATTATCAAGAGATGGTCTTGGCCCTCCAGCATCCTCAGCAGCAGGAACCTCCAACAAGTGCCCCTCTGACCGAAACACCAGAAGAGGAGGACACCAATTCCCGACCTGTAAAGATCCCCCCTGGACTCTTCCACTTCCTCCAGCTCCCCCAAGACACCATCATCACAGAACAAGGGCTAGCACATCACTGTCACAGACAGTGCCCTTAATTTGTATATTTTTTAATTCAAGCCATGCCCTTTTTTCTATTTTTCTTGTTGTTTTTATCCCCATATGAAGATAACACATATTTTGCTTTTTTTAATATAGTAATATTCTATTTAATTAGTTGTATATTATAACAAAAGAAATGTTTTATTTTATGTAAAATCTTAACAAATATCTATTTTATTTTAAAAAATAAAGAATTATTTTTCTAAACATAAATAATGTCTCCCATCTGTTCTTTCTAAATGTAACTCCCACTAACCTATCCATTTCTGCATAACAGTGTATGTATTTGGGAGTGCAGGCCCCCCGGGCACTGGACTTCAAGTCACACATAACAACACAGACACACAATACCCCATAGGGCTAACTAATACATGTTGGTGGGACTGTGGGCCCTCTGCTCCAACTAACCTGTCCACTTCCGTATAACAATATACATGTGTAGGAGTGTGGGCCCTTTGGGTCCTGTGCTCACAGTTATACATAACAGCACAGACACACAATACACTGTAGGGCTAACTAGGACATGTTGGTGTGAGCACAGGCCTTCAGGGCCCTGCACTCCTACTAACCTATCCATTTCTGCATAAAAGTGTGTGTGTGTGTGTGTGTGTGTGTGTGTGTGGCGGCGCACGCACAGGCAAGCCCTCCGGTGGGATAATATGGCTAACTGGTATGTAACTAGTACGTGTTGGTGGGAGTGCCAGCCTTCTGGGCCCTGCACTCCCACTAAACTGTCCCTTTCCACATAATATATGTGTGTGGGACCGTGGGACCTTCAGGCCCTGTGCTTCCAGTTACACATGACAACACAGACTTACAATATGCTATAGGGCTAACTAGTACATGTTGGAGGGCACGTGGGCCCTCGGGGCCCCATGCTCGTACTAACCTATCCATTTCTGTATAACAGTATATGTCTGTGGGAGTGTGGGACCTCTGGTCCCAATAACTTGTCCATTTCCCCATAACAATATACTTGTGTGGTAATGCGGGCCCTCTGGACCCTGAGTTCCCATTTACACATAACAACACAGACACACAATACATTGTCCTCTGATCCCTCTCCCAGAAATAAATCTCTCCACAACTATTTCTGTTGGATGTATGCTGGCAATATTTATTGAAGGCATGCAAGTTATCTTTACATTCACAACTTCAATTTCAACAGTATACAGTACAGTACAGTACCACCACAATAATTCATTCTGTTTCTTCTTTCTGGAAACCTTCTGCTGACTTGATCCTCTCCTCCTTGCTTGTAACACTTCATGGTCCAGACACCATCTGATCTGGCCACCCCATCACCACCAGAACCAGGTACCACCACCAGGTACCCCCCTTGGTACCACCACCGCTTAGTACCACTAGCAGGTACCCCCACTTACACGGGCCCAACCCACACAGGGCCAGTTCCAAGTCCATACCCCACTAGGTCTGGACATGTGATCCTGCCCCTTGTATCTATCCCCTCCCCCCTCTACTTCCATGCCTGGATTCCTCTGCCCCAGCCCATGCTGCCTACCCTCCCTCTCCTGCCCCCCATTTTCCCTTTTGTTCCCCTTATTCCTTTTCTCTTTTCCTCCTTTTCTTGTCCTTTTTCTCCTTTCTGTGGGCTGCCTGTTGCCCATTACCAGGGCTCCTGCCAGCCCTCCTGGTTCATAGGCTGACCTCCTGAAGCTCACCAACCCCTTTCCGGGGTCCAGTGGGGACCGTAGTTTATACCCTCAACTTCTTGTGCAGTGCCAGCCAGCGGCAAACCTCTCTACTTAGTGAAGGGTGGGGAATCATTATCCCAGCAAAAAGAGGGAGACCCAAAGCTCTGCATGCTCTTACATAGCCCAAGCAGGCCCCACCTCCCAGCTTGCTTCTCTGGCCCCTCCCACTGACCAATTGGGAAGCTCTCCTGTCACCTTCTCAGACATACCATCACCCTTCTCTTTCCTATCCCCCTCCTCCCTTTGCTTTTCTGGCAGGGGTACATTAGACAAACTGGCCTGCCTTTTATTGGCAAGCCTGATTGTCCTCTGATCCCCCTCCCAGAAATAAATCTCTCCACAACTATTTCTGTTGGATGCATGCTGGCAATATTTATTAAAGGCACGCAAGTTATCTTTACATTCCCAACTTCAGTTTCAACAGTATACAGTACAGTACAGTACCACCACAATAATTCATTCTGTTTCTCCTTTCTGGAAACCTTCTGCCGACTCGACCCTCTCCTCCTTGCTTGTAGCGCTTTGGGGTCTGGACACCATCTGATCTGGCCGCCCCATCAACACCAGAACCAGGTACCACCACCAGGTACCCCCGCCTGGTACCACCACCACTTAGTACCACTAGCAGGTACCCCCATTACCCGGGCCCATCCTGTGCAGGGCCAATTCCCAGTCCATACCCCACTAGGTCCAGACATGTGATCCTACCCCTAGTATCAATCCCCTCTCCCCTCCCTCCCACTTTACTTCCATGCCTGGGTTCCTCTGCCCCCAGCCAGTGCTGCCTACCCTCCTCCCCCTCTCTTGCCCCCTTTTTCCATTTTGTTCCCCCTTTTCCACTGACCCATCTCCAGCCTGTGAAGGATGATGGGGCTCCCCCCTTGCGGGCTAGCAAAATCCTGGTCCTTCCCTCTTCCTTAGCACCCCAGCCCATATAGCTCCCGCAACCCTTTGTAAGGGCACTTGCCACATGCTGGGCCTGCCCCTTCTCCCTGCCACCGGCATACCTACCTCCTCAGCCATGCAGGCATACTCTCTCCCCTATGCAATGCTCCTGTGATGAGCTTGGACCCCCAACTTTTTTCCCGGCCTTGCCCGCCACCACCCAGGCCATTGTGGCCTGGCCAGCACCCCTTGGGGCATGAAGCCCGACGGTTCCCCCTACATGGCTGTTCATACCTACCCCTCCTCTTTCCCCTGTGCTCCAAAACTCCTTCTCCTCCCCTTATCTTGCCATCTCCCTTTTCAGCTGCTACCCTCTGGCAAGGCTCCACCTAGCCCCTGGCCACTGGCCGCCCATCTGCTGCCCCACCTAGCCCATGCTGGGCCCCATTAGAGGTCACTTCCTTCCTTGTGCATCTCCATATCTAGTACCTGTTCCAGGCCACTGTTGCCCCAGCATACCCCCCAAGATGTGTGGCATGCCACCATTTCATTTTGGGCACACCTTGCCAACCCAATGGGGCTCCTCTAGCCCCCAGCCCTCAACTGCCCCTTCACCACTCATAAGTATTGCCCCCCATGACCAGGGCCTTGTGGGCAGCATTCTTTTCCATGCCTGCTCCACTATGTGCCAAAACTGCCACCCCAATCCCCTATTCTACAGGGTGGGTGGGAGCTCCAATTCTCCCTGTCCACCATGGTTCGTGAACCTCTCTGACCCATTCCCTGTCAGCTCCACCAAACTCCAGTGCCATGACCTGGGTCCTCAGGTTTCCCTTCCCCTACTTGGGATCCCAAGTTGCTGCATGCTCCTCCACTTCTCCTTGAGGCTTCCCCAATAGCCCCCCACAGTATAACTTGAAACAGTTTGCAATGGCCTGGATTCCTTAATTGCTCCTGCCCTCCTGCTCAGCAACCTGTTGCTAGTGGACCTACATTTCTGGTGTGCATCCCAGTTTGCCTCTGCAGGTCACACAGCATGGGAATCAGGAGTGGTACACTCTTGCTATACCCAGCTGCCAGTGCCCTCCTCCCTCTGCTTTGATAGGAGAACCACCCGGTGTAATAGAGGGATCTGCCTCCCTGTATTGCCATGGCCAGCTAGTTTTACCCATGGCAATATCCTTCATCATCCTGCTGGTCACCGCCTTCCTGACCCACCTCCAATAGGTCCCCGGTCCCATCCACTGCTGATCAGCTGGCCTTCCCCACGGAGTCTCCATTCTCAGCACATCCAGACTCTCCTCCTGCCCGTCTGATCTGCCCTCCCCACCCTCTGGTGCATCAAACCCCTTTGGTCATCCTCAACATTTCCCAGAGGAATACCTTTATTCCAAAACCCCTCAGGGTCCCTTGCTTCATGGTTTAAAATCCCCACCCTTGCAGAGGTGGGTACCAGCCCCCTGCTCACTGCATGAAGAGCGCCCAACCGGGTGTACCCAACCTTGGCCCTGTGCCCACTTTTATATAAACCGGTCCTGTCCCATCTTGAGGGACATGCCATGCCCCTGGGCCTATGCTTGACCACCACAACCCCATGATTTCCGCCTGCTGGTACCAACCTCCATCAACCTGCTGCTCTTCCCTCGGCATGTATTCACTGTCCTTGATCACAAAGATAGTGGATGGTCTCCATTAGCCTATACCCTAAACCCCTCTCCACATCCTCCCCTTCCCCCATGTTCTTCCCACTCAGGATCCTAGGGGCCTCTCCCACTTTCCTACCCCCCTTCCTTTCTACCTGGGGAAACACACGAACATACGAAGAAGCCAGTGGAAGAAGGCCATTTGGTCTATCAAGTCTGCTCGTATTGCAGGGTCCACAGCTTGAGCTAATGTCCCTGCCCTCCCCAGTCCTCCCATACTCCCTACCCATGATTCTTCATGCCAAGGATTAGCCTCAGTTGGGCATGCTGATGCAAGTGGAAAACTTGGGCCTCTCACATCCATGACTCCTGGTCATGCAGCCAGTGGCCACAAGACTGCTGTGCCCTATTGCCCCCAAAAGTAATTACTAAGACTGTATTGCCTCTTGCCAGTCAATCCTTGCTAGCTTAAGCTTTCCCTCATCTGCCCATGCTCCGTACCAGCTGTTGACGTACCTGGCTGAGAGCCTGGCCCTGGCAGTGATAGTGGTACTGTGCCCACTGGCAAGCCTGACTACCCTCTGACCACTACAATAGCTATAATATCAGAGTGCTGCTTACTGCAATACTAGTAAAATCTAATATTGGCATTGTCACTTTTTATTTATTTTATTTATTTACTTTTTAAATTGGATATACCACCTTTGAGCTAAGGCTCAACTGACCAAGGATCCTCAGCACACAGAGGGTGGGGGAAATATTGAGTACCTGGACAGTGGAGAAAACAGAAGCAGTTAGTATGCCTTGCCAGTTCCTTTATGGACCCTAGGTTTAGTCCTCGTCCTCTATGTACAACTGGGCGATCCCAGCTATTCAAATCCAACATGTAGCCTTGGGTTTTACCCAGTTCACCACCAGGTGTCTCGAATGGCTGAAATAATAATAATATTATTTTTATTTATATAGTGCAATTCGAAATATCAAAGCACTTTCCATCAAAATATTGAACAAATCACAAGAATACATCAGACTTCCAGTTAAAATTCTCCTAGATGGCAGCTTTACCTAATTATATCATCATCAATTTAAATTCTCAGAAATATCCGATATAAAAAGGTTGTCTGAAGATTAAGAAGTTTGCCACCCACCATAACAGTAAATTTCTTTTTTGATTCATCCTCTTGGTTTTGCTTTAACAGAATTCCAGAAGAAGAGTTAACTCACCCATGTTTTACCACAGCAAGCTATCCAGGATGCTTTCAAATGTAAGCCCTCTTCTTGGGAGGAACAGGTAGTTCCTGCTGTCCATTTTAGCTCTGGGTGTTTTCCCAAGTGCCCATGCCAGGTAGGATTCCTCTAATGTTGTAGGTGATTATAACCTAATAGCAGCTAGCCCATAGCTCAGCATTATTTCACCAACTACGCAGTTCTGGTACCCCCATGCTGGCTCGGCCTTATTACACCATTCTCATTAAACTCCCTCTATCCAGAAATGGCTGCCCCCTGCTTGGCCTTTATCAAAATTGGTGGACAACACACGGCCCCATGCTTGACCCAGCCAAAATGATCCCACCCCCTGTGACCACAGTATGGTGTCATGAGAGCACTGCAGCATACCCCCTTGCATTCTGTTTATTTCAATATATTTCTCACCTTTATTCGATAGCATGCTGATCTATACATTAGCCTTCCTATGTCACCATGCCTTCCCCCAAGGGGAATCAAAGACCCCTTACTATTATGTTATTTTATTACTGATATGTGTATCCATATATAAAGGATGGCCACCACAATGCCTGTACAAAATGGCACTGCCACATGTCCTGAATCAAAATGGTGGCTGCACCATGGTCACTCTCCCAACCCTTCTGCTGCATTCCCACCAAAATTCCCCCTTTTTGTCCACTGTGCTGTTCTCCACATCAAGCAGATATCTTTTGGAGCCAAATACAACCCGCCGCACCCCTCCATACCTGCTACATGCCCCTGCTCCTGGCATCATGGACCCGCTCCTGTGTATTGCTCAATGCCTCTACCATGAGGTATGCCCCCCTTTGCACTTTTGCTCTGGGACTGCTCAGTTAGGTCCCAGATCTGCCCATGTGTGCTCACCTCCTCCTGCATAGTCATGCATCACCACCATACCAACACAAAAACAACCCAGTTTGTCTGAAAATGGCTGAGGGTGTCCCTGCCCTCTTGTTTTTAACCCAAAAACACACTAGTGTGGTGCCCTGATCCACTCGTGCTGACTGTTGCACCATAAGCCTGCAAGGGGTGCACTCCCCTCATGCTGGCCTACTCCTGCAGGCCCAACCTTTACACTGCCCACAGGCCCCGGTAACAAGATGCCTCTCTGTTGGTGCCCGACCTTCAGCTGCACCATTAACCTTTGCCCTTCCCCACACGCCATGTGGCTCCAGACACCCTGTCCAACACCCCCTTGCAGCAAATGCTGCTCTTCTAAATTGCATCCTTGGCTTTGTTCAGAGAAAAAAGGCCACCCCCAAGGTGCCACAAAACTCACCGGTAACCTGGACACAAAAGAGCAATCTTCCCCCATTATCTGCTGACTTCCCCTCACTCCCACAAACACAGCCAAGCTCTCTCTCCATAGCCCCACCTAAGCAGGGCAAGAAGAACCCCCCCATCCATCTTCTGCCCAGTCACCATGGAACACATGGCCTCCAGGGATGCATGCTGCAGAGTCAGGCAGTACGAGTCTTCACCAGACTTTTTGACCAAATCAGCATGCATGCCACCAATCACCAACCAACTGAACATGTGTTGTGATGCCTGCCTTCAGTGCATCACCATCTAAATGCAATGTGCACTGGGAAGCACCACTCCCCCTGCACTCTACTGCACAACCACAATTTTCAGATCAACAGATGAAATACCCCTCAATTACAATGAAAAGAGTGCTTCTTTAGTGTTGGCTACCTCATCCTCCCTGTGGTTTAAACGTTCCACCACGCATATACTGCTATCGCAAGGCTTCCAGGCATTATCCCTTGAGAGCAGGCCCTTGTGATGAGACTTCTCTGCTTGCCCCACTGAAAAATGCTGAACCCTGTAATGCCCAATGACTAAAAACACAACACCCCAAAAATCCTGCCTTCTTGTAGTCATTTCTTGCTTCTCTCTGCTTCTTTTCTTTGATCTCTCTTTTCTTTTTTTTGAGGCCTGGCACAGATCAGCATGTCCAGTGAAAGGAAAAACACAAATGATCCTTAATGGCAAATACCTCAGAACATCCTTTCTGTAAGAAACCCCCCCCAAGGATTAAATCCACAACCTTCTAGGGTTACCACCTGTCCCAATTTTCACAGGACAGTCCTGATTTGGGCAGCTGTGTCCAGTGAAAAAACATGAAAAATACTAAATGTCCTGACATTATCGTACATATAGATATTGTAGTACAAGAAATATTTTCAGACTTTCTCCAAATGCTGCAAAAACTATAGTACCTTAACTAAAATACCTTAAAATGATTAGAAATATTAGGGAACATCTAAAAAACTGCAACAGTCAGTCTTAATCATGATTTTTAGAGGAAAAGTCTGTTGTGTTGGTTGAGGTTACATATTGTCATGCTAAAAATCATATTTCAGTAAGAAATGTCCCACTTCGGGCTCCTTAAAAAGGTGGTAACACTACAACCTTCCTAGAAAAAAATTCCTACACAGGTGAGCCACAATTAATCACAGCTTTCTTCCAGCTAAACATTGCGTACTTGAAACAAACAACCTGTCTTTCTGTACCCTTTGTTTCTTTCAGACCCCAGGCCTACTTCTCAGTGCCAAACACCTTGCTCCAAAGTATAAACAAATAACCTTTGAGTTCACATTCAGGCTCACCCACTCCCTACTGCAAAACCACATTAAAGATCATTCCGAGTACAGGTTTAACATCAGCTTAGTCTATGCTTCTATAAAATGTAAGCAATGAGAGGCAAAAAACACACACACAAACTGCTCTGGGCTCAGTCACCGGGGCCACATAGCCTAGAGGCCTAGTAGTTCTTTGTGCCTTACTTGCTGCTTGCCAATGATGTGCTGAGTTCAGTCATTGTCCCAGCAAAAAGAGGGCGACCCAAAGCTCTGAATGCTCTTACATAGCTCAAGCAGGTCCCACCTCCCAGCCCCCTTCTCTGGCCCATCCCATTGACCAATTGGGACACTCTCCTCTCCCTAGTCATTTGACCCTCTCTGACACCCTCTCTGACATCCCATCCCCCATCCCTTTCCTATCCCCCTCCCCCCTTTGCTTTTCTGGCAGGGGGACATTAGACAAATTGGCCTGCCTTTTATTGGCAAGCCTGATTATAGGAATAACTAGTACATGTTGGTAAGAGCGCAGGCCCTCTGGGCCCCACTCTCCCACTAACCTATCCATTTCTGCATAACAGTATATGTGTGTGGGAGCATGGGATCTCCATGCCCTGAGCTCCCACTTACACATAACAACACAGATGCACAATACCCTCTAGGGCTAACTAGAATATGGTAGTGGGAGCACATACACTACATGCCCTGTGCTCCCACTAATCTATCCATTTTTGCATAATAATATACATGTGTGGGAGCATGGGCCCTCTGGGCCCTGCACTCCCACTTACACATACAGTAACAATACAGCCATACAGTATCCCTAGGGGCCTGAAAAAGAATCCTTGTAACACAAATGTGCCAATATCTCAGTGACTGTACAACATATGAGAAAAATTCCACTGCAGGTGAAATCTATGACTTTTAAACTTCGTGAGCTGATCCCCTTTTGCAAGCTGACAAAATCCCTATTTGCGAGCCAATCCTTGTTCACAAGAATAGCCATCTGGTTCCTAAGTCACGATCAGGAATTTTGCTACCGTGTGACAGAGGACCAGCTTGCAAACGGGGATTTTGTCAGCTCGTGAACGAGGATTGAAGCGAGTCATGAAAATAGAATTTCAAAATTTAAAATGGACATTTTTTGGCTAAAACAAAGCAAAGCAAAGGCATAGGTTTGTAGAGGGTATCACACTGAGCAAAACACATCCCTTATTGCAACAAGAAGTGACTCGTGGAGGAAGCTACAATATTTTGTTTGGGGGAAAATGAAAACAAGATGGTGGCTCGCAAATGAAGAATTTTCTCTCATGAAGAGGATTTTTTAAATCCCCATTCACGAGGTGACAGAATCCTTGATTGTGAGCCCAATCCCCTTTTGTAAAAAATACATATAAATCTTGGAGTGAACTGAGCATGCTCAGAACCCCAAAATTAAATATTAAATAACTTTGGAACAGATTAATATTTTTTCACCAAAACAATGCTGAATTGTTCTTTGAACAAAACTCTTTCTACCCTGAAAATACTTTGTTATGGACAAAAATCAGCCAAAAAAGTGCTTTACTGCTCAGAAACCATAAATCCAACTGAAACACAACTTAGCAAATCAAGAGACCTACCATACGAGACTGCACATTCCAAACTTTGTGCAAATCCATTGAATGGTTGCAAAGTTATTAAGGTGCAAAATTTATGGTTTAACATTAAATTGCTTAGTCAAGCCTAACTATACTGGCACATGGAGATGCAAATGTAAATGATAATGCAAACGGTAAGAGAAATGCCAGCGCAAACATTAGTGAAAACAGAAATGGTAACGCAAATGCTAACGGCAACAGAAATGCAAATGTTAATGAAAACAGTAACACAAACTCGAACACCAAAGGAAATGCAAACAAAACAGTAACGAAAATGCAAAGGGTAACACAAACAGAAATGCAAACCGTAATGGCAACGGCGACGCAGAATGAAACAGTAATGTAATCGACAACGGAAATGCTACCAAAAATGCAAACGCTAAGGACAACAGAAATGCAAATGGTAACATACATGCAAACAGTAATGGTAACGCAATTGGAAATGCAAATGGTTATGGTAACACCAACAATGATGCCAAAGGGAACACTAACAGAAATGCAAATGCAAGTGCATATGCCAAAGCAAATAGTAATGCGCATGGTCAAGGTAATGCAATTGGAAATGTAAACGCTCACGGTAACACCAATGATGACACCAAAGGAAGCACAAACGCAAACGGAAATGCAAATGGAAGCACGTAAGCAAATGCAAATGGTAACACACACGGTGACGCAAAAGGAAATGCAAGCAAAAACAGTAATGGAAACGCAAATGCCAGAGAAAATGCAAATGCAAAGGGTAATGCACAAGGTGATGTAAATGTAAATGCTAACATAAACGGTTATGGAAACGCAAATTGTAACAGCAACACAAACACAAAGGGTGACGTACACGGTGATGCAAAAGTAAACGCAAACAAAAACAGTAACAGTAATGCAAATACAAAAGGTAACACACACGGTGACATAAACAGAAACGCTAACACAAACGGTTATGGAAACACAAGCAGAAATGCTAACAGTAACAGCAATACAAATGCACACCCTTTTTTTCCCAAAAAGGTGCATTCAAAAGCACAGTGAATACAAAGAATGTATGCATAGTAATGGCCCTCAGAGCAGAAAATCAGCACCTGGAATACTAAATTCCTTGTAGCTCAGGAACAGTATGACATAAAAAAAATGTTAATCTCATATTATTTATGACTTTCCAGGCTAGTTTTGTACTTAGCCCCCTAGTGGGGGACTAAGTGTTCTTCCAACAAAAAGTCTGTATCTCAAACCGTTTTCGAGATACAGGCCCAGAAAGCACAGCAGATGCCGTAATGTTAGTCTATGGGAAAAATTGTCAACTTCAGAGTGCCATAACTTTGCAGCCCTCTAATATTTTGTGACCAAACTACCAAAAGACACATCTGTGGGCTCTTGGCTTTCGTCCCTCCAAATTTCAGCCCCAAAAACCAAACTGTCCATTTGCAGCAGGGTGGCAAAGATTTCCTACTCTTTTGGGCATAGTTTCACAAGGTAGTGTCACAAATCATGACATTTTCACAAAAAAAAAAATCACAAAATCACAAAAGTGTTTAATGTGCGACTCTACTTTGTGACACTACTTTTTAAAACAATTTTAGAAACATGTTTCTGGAGTGTTTAACCCCCCAAAAAAGACATGGCTAGCATCCTCAGGACTCAACTAGGTGAACACATCAAGAACTGCGTTCCCAGAGGGTCCCACATTTAAATGCCAAGTATTTCAGTGACCACCAACTGAAAACAAGATGGCAGGTTTGCGACACTACAAGGGTAATTTGCGACACTAAAAACTGCATTTGTGACACTTTCACACTTTTTGTTGATTTTTCTCATTGACTATGATGGAAAATGTGTTTTTTGAATAACTTTTGAACTGTTTAATATTTGTTCATGAAATCTTCAAAAGGCACATCATGGATCCCGACTGCATGTTTCCTGAAGGTTTCAGACTGGTCGCACAAACTGTGCAACCTGTAGGCTCAAGCAAAGAATGCACAAAAATGCATAATTTGTGCATTTTTCAGCACTCTGTAGCGCCTCAACCATATATCCAACCATTATGAAACTTGGCATATACAGAGATCTATGGTACTAGACCATGCATTCCAAATTTCAGGCAAATCTTTTAAACAGTGGCAAAGTTATCAACCTGCCAATTTTCAGATTTAACATTAAATGGGGTACTCAACCCTAACTATAAAATATAAATATAAATATATATATATATATATATATATATATATTACACACACACTTTGCAACAAACTTCATTAATGCATCAGTTAGGGTTGTTTCCACAGTGACAAAAGTGTGGAAATTCAACGTTAGGGTTACTACCCCACCACCCCATCCCCACACTCACATCCTCAAAACCCAAACTCCACATTCCCCCAACCCCACATATGCACACATACAAGCAGTGGAAGATCCAATGCAACACAACCAATCAGAGACAACCAGCATCAGGTAACAGAAGTAACACAGAACTCTCTAAACATACTACAAGACACATCCATCATCATGGTCCACCAACTGTATGAGTTCTGCTGACATCAGAGAGCCTTGGGGGTACATATGCATGCTGGACAACCTGGGGAGATGTCCCACAGTAAGCATTTTTCTGTTACAAACATGAATAATGAGATTTAAGCAGATGCCTATATTTCAGTTGAAAACAAATGATGAAACACACAGTACGTTATCTATAGATAGCTATATTGGAAATAAGAGTTTGCATAACCCTAGCTGCAGTCATTGGATGTTTGCCTATTTTTTTCCTGATAGAGTGAGTCAATCCTAATAACAAATGGTAGTAATAATAAAAGTAATGTTTTGTAGTATAGTTTACAAGCAACATGTGACAGCACCAGTTGCAACATTCAAAGCTAACCATAACATGCCTCTAATGAGTATTTTCAGGTAACGCAGCAGTATAACAACATGTAATGGTGCTAGTTTCATACCTGAGCAGTATCTGAAAAGTACTATGTATGTGTCAGCTGTATCTTTCCTGCTACCACATGCCTATGTGGTAGCAGTGAAACCTGCAGTGAGCCAATTGTTGAATTATGACACATAAAAATCAATATTTTGAAAAGTTGTACAGACTAAGTTTCACTGTATGAAAAAGACATGCCAGTTATAATGTGTCAACATGCTGTGCTGGCAGTACAGAGTCAATCATACTGTATTTGTTTTTTCATTACATAGTGTAATGGAAAATGAGTACAGTGTAGTGATTATTCTGCTTACAGATGTGACTGACTCATATAGTGTCTTACAATCTTGCATGTGTCTTGCATGTGTGTGTGTGGGTGAGGTGGGAGACTGCAGAGTTAGGGTTTTGAGGATGGGGCATGGGGTTGGGGGTGGTAACCTAATGTTGAATTTCCACACTTTTGTCACTGTGGAACAACCCTAACTGATGCATTAACACAGTTTTTTGTAAAGAATGTCCTTTCTTTTTGGAAAGGTATAATATAAGTAGTAAATGGTATTTGTGGCTGGGAGTTCGGGGTCCCCACCAAGCTGCCCATTTGTGCATACTGATATGTGTCTGTGGAAGCACTGCGCTCCCACTTACACATAACTATGGAGCCATACAGCAGCTCAATAAGGCAAGGAACCCTTGTAACACAAATCTCCCAACATCTCGCGAACCATAGCTGCCAGGGAAAAATTTAAGTGTCGTAATCATGACAGTGAGACATCCACACTATATACATCAACCAAATCTGTATCTTGCATCATTTACAAGATATGGTCACTGAAAAGCATTGTGAATGCTAACTGAATGCTAACTCTGTGGGTGTAATAGTGGCCCACGGACATGAAAATGATCAATTGGAATACTAATTCCCAAATACCTCAGTAACCGTGCAAGGTAGAAAAAAATTCAAATTTCATTGTATTCATGGCTTTCCAACCTACTTCTGCACTTAGCCCCCCTGCAGAGGACTAAACATTTTTGCAACAAAAAATCCGTATCTCGAACAGTTTTCGAGATACGGGCACCGAAAGGTGTCACTGGCACCGCAGTGTTATCCTATGGGAAAATGTCTCAAATTTGGAATGCTGTAACTATGGGCTTGTTCAATGTTTTCACACCAAACCATCAAAAGGCACATCTTTGGGTCAAGGGCTTGCCACCCTGAAAATTTCAGGGCAATAGCACAATCTGCCTTGCCACAATGAAGTGACAAAGAAAACAACAAATAGCAAAATGTGTTCATGCAGTGTTACTGTTTTGTTTTGTTTTGTTGAATTTTGTTGACCCGGTAAGCCCACTGGGCCTAGAAGTCCCTTTTTCAGGGGAGATTGGGGGGAGGGATACAGATGGTAAGTAATTGAATTTGAACCAGATTAAGCTATTGGTGGTATTTTTAGTGAATGAGGGAAATTTGGCCAGGACACCGGGGAAATTCCCCTACTCTTTTCGAGAAGTGCCATAGGATCTTTAACATCCACCTGAACTACCACCAATTCAGGCAGATGGGACCTCAGTTTAACATTTCATCCGTGATAACTTTAATGTTACCACAACACTCCTATCTCTATAATGGGAATGTTATCGTGCACACAAAAATATTGCTGCAGTGACTTTTTTCCTTGAGCGTGTTTGTTTTCATGGCAACAAATTTTTGCCGAGATCAAAAAATGGCAAAAGTTTGAAAAACATATTTGCAGACCACCTAGTAAAAAACTAATGCCAGGGGCATGTTCCTCAGGGCCCGATTAGGTAAACACAACTGCTGGTGTTTACCAAAGGGCATTAGTTTTTGAGTTACAATGTTTTTTCTCTGTTGCCAACTGAAAAACAAGATGCCAGCAGCATGAAAACAATTTAGAGGAGCTCAACAACAAAAATGTGATTGCGAAGGTTTTCATAGTACACATATAAATTTTCTCATAGACTATAATGGGACATGAAAAAATGGAATAACTTTTGAAAGGAGCAATATTTTTTCACCAAATCTTCAAAATGCACTAGTTGAACCCAGGCCACATGTAGACAAACAAATCTGAAGCCACTCGAATGCATTCTTCAGTCCAATATGGCTTACCAAAAAATGCACATAAAGCTTGACATTTCACTTTTTAAGTGCCCCATGGTTCCGCTACTGTAAATCCGACCAGAGCAAAAATTTCCAGATCCAGAGAGCTGTATTAGGCAGGTCTGTATTCCAAATTTCATGCAAATCAGACAAATGATTCCAAAGTTATTAAAGTGCAAACTTTGAGATTTAACACAGAAGTGGCCATGCAACCTAACTAAAGTGGCAGTACTGTGCCACTATTCTATATATGTATGTTAATGGTCTAGTTAGGGTTAAAGTCACAAATGTAGGGAAATGTAGCATTAGGGTTTCCAAACCTAACACCTCATCCCATCCCTGCACACACCAACAGATGTCGTGGGTGTTCTTACTTATGGGAAATCAATGTATTTCAATGGGATTTTCAACTTTGGTGCATACCTTTGCCATTTTTGCATATTTTGACACCAGATTTTCATGATCACCTTTTGAGGATGCCACCTATGAACAATATGACTGTCACTATGCAGCTCCCAAAAGGTGATTTTAGAGTCACTTGGTGAATTCACCTTTTTAAAGTAGGATTTGGCTAAAGACAGTTATATTGTTCATGAGGTGGGGTCATAAGAAGACTGTGTTGAAAATTTGGGGTCAAAATATATAAAAATGGCAAAGCTATAACCATTCATTGCAATTTTGCTATGCACGCTTGTAACTTTTAATGACTTTCACCCAAACTTTTTAACATAGACATGTTATTACACCACCTCATATAAGTCACAGCTGTCATTTTTAAAATCCTACTCAAAATGTGTGTTTGCTCCTGTGGCGCAGAATAGCAATGTAGTTGCTCAGAATTACATTTTGATTTGTAAATTTTCTGTACCAGGTACATGAAGTGGGGTAATAAGATGGCTATGCTGGCAATTTGATCACTGTTGTCCTATAAATTGGAGTGCAGGGCCCTTCCACAGTGACATGCATACACTCATCTATGGAGGGATGGAAGCACAGGGTCTGAAGGGCACTCAGCTACCACAGGCAAACAAGGCTATGATTACAATATCTCAAAAAGAAAGGAAATTCATTGCAAAAAACTACATTAATGCATCAGTTAGGGTTGTTATTAAAGTGGCAAAGGCTGGGAAATTCAACATTAGGGTTTCCAACCCTAACTTCCCACCCCACCCTGCACACCAACACGCCATTCCATAAGTAAATAAGTTGAGATGGTTACAGTATAGAAGAATAGGGTGAGTGTTAGGGCTGACAACCCCAAGGCATATCCCTGATGCCAGTTGGTGTACAGAGTGGGGGTGGGGTTTTAGGGTTGGAAATACTAATTCCACATTTACCTACTTTTGTGGCTTTAACTCTAACTAGAGAAATAACAACATTTTTTGCAATTTATTTCCTTACTTTTTGAGACAGTATAATCATATCCTTATTTGCCTGTTGGCGCGCATGGCCCTTTGGGCCCTGCACTCCCATCCCTCCATAGATTCATATATGTATGTAGCTGTGGAAGCACAGGTTTGCCCTTCGCTTCCATTTATAGGAAAACAGTGGCCAAATTGTCAGAAAAGCCATCTTATTACCCCACCTCATGTACCAGGTACAGAAAATTTTCGAATCCCCTTCAAAATGTAATTCTGCACAACTGCAACATCATTCCATGCCACAGGTATGAAAACATATTTTACCCAGGATTTAAAAAATTACAGCTGTGGCATGGGGTGGGGTAAGGTGGGATATGAAGAAGGCTATGTTGAAAATCTGAGGTCAAAATATTTAAAATGTCCAAAGTTATGAGTGTGTGTAATGAAATAGCAAGAAATTGTCATAACTTTGCAATTTTTTCATATTTTACCCCACATTTTCAACATAGTCTTCTTATGATGCCACCTCATGAACAAGGGCATGGAATCTTTTCAAATCCCACCCAAATATTGAATCCACCACAAGTGACTGTGAAATCACCTTTCTGGTGGGAGTTGTGCAGTGACAGTATTATTGTTCATGAGGTGGGGTCCTGAAAAGGCCATGTTGAAAATGTGTGATCAAAATGTCAAAAAATGGCTGTTATGCATAAAAGCAAAACCCTGTTTGAAATACATTGAACCATATTTACCTTAGTTTCTCATATTGCAATTGTCATTTCCAGCAGCAAGACTTTTCTTCAATCGGAGAGTGTGTCTTGAACCTGGGACCTGTAAATGTGAGTCAGACTCTGTGAGGATGTACTGGGGGGTGTGGAGTGGTGGTGCTGAGTGGAAGGGCTGGGTGGGGGGATAGTAATGGCAGCGGCAAGAAATCCATGGACATGCTTCTTCTTTACAGGGTGTTTTTGACAAAAAAAACAACAGATAACTACCAGGGATGGTTTCCTTTATTTTAGGTAACAACACTGTGGATTGGGCACCCCCAGTGTCAGTTTTATCTTTGGCAGCACAAGGGGGTGGTCTCCACAGTGTAGCAGAGTCAAAACTATCGGGGGAGTAGAAACTGGCATACCTATCGCAGGTCCAATGCTGTAATCCTCTGTAGACCAGAGACACATCTTCAGTTTTCAATTCCAGACCATAGATTGAGTAAAGCAGGTGTGTGTTTCAATGTATTTCAATGGGTTTTGAACTTGTCATCATAACTCAGCCATTTCTGAATATTTTTGCCACAAATTTTCAGCATTACCCTGGATCACACCTGGAAATGAGTCTTGGCTCATTGGTGCTTTTTGGTGCTTTTCCTGGTTATCAACTTTTAAATAAATAAACTTGGCTTTTTTGCAACCCCACCTCAAGAACAATGACAGTGAAATTATTCAGATTTGTCCAGAAAGGTGATTTTATTGTCACTGCATAAAATCACCTTTCAGGCAGGATTTGAACATTGTTTCCACTCTTCTTCATGTGGTAGGGTAATAAGAAGGCTATGTTGAAAATTTGGGAAAAATATTAAAAAAACAACAAAGTTATGAGCTTATATTGAAATTTATGAACACAGGCTCATAACTTTGGTAATTTAAATATTTTGATCTCAAATTTTCAGCATAGCCATTTCTTCACAGCAACTCATCTATATGTGATATCTGTCACTTTTTAAATCCTAGCCAAAATGCATTTTCTCTACCTTTGTTCAAGAGGTGGGGCCATAAGAAGGCTATGTTGAAAACATAGGGTAAAATATGAGAAAACAACAAAGATACAAGCCTACATTGCAATTTTTTCAGTGCACGGTCATAAGTGTGCTAATTTTCAATATTTTGACACCAACTTCTCAAGACAGCCATTTTTTTCACACCACCTCATATAAAAAAATATCGAAAATATTTAAAAAAATCCTACTGAATTAAATTGGCAATTGTACAAAACAATAATAAAAAAAAATATTAATATGATTAGAAAACAAAAACAAAAACTAGAAGAGAATTTGGCCATATCTTTTAGAGACAACAAAAAATGCTTTTATAATTATATTGGTTCATTGAAAAAAAATAATCCAACCATAGGTCCCTTACATACTCCAGAAGGTATCATTACTGATGAGGTTGAAATGGTATCTGATTTAAACAACTACTTCATAAGTGCATTTAAACCAAAATCTACAGATTTTTCCCCAAATAAAAATACTGATATCCCTTTTGGGTGAATAACAAAACATGAAGTTAAGGAAGCTATTAAATTGATAAAACTGAATGGGTCAGCTGGGCCTGATGGTATACCACTGATTTTCATAAAAAATATAGTTAATTATTTGATTGGACCATTAACCATATTATTTAACTCTTCCTTAAATACTAGCTCTACTGTTCCAATCTGGAATAAGGCAACAGTAATTCCATTACATAAAAGTGGAAGTAAAAATTTATCACAAAACTACAGACTTACAAGTCTGACTGCAGTATTTTGCAAATTAAGCAAAATAATTCTCAAGGACAAAATAACTAAACACTTGGCAGAGATAGGATATGTGGACATCTATTAGAATGGGTTTGTTAGAGACAGATCATGTAAAACAAACCTCCTGAATTTTCTGGAATCCGTCAGTGAAGCTTTGGATAAGGGTTTATCTATAGATGTGATCTTCCTGGACTTTTCTAAAGCATTCAATTTAGTGTCACATGAAATACTCATCAAACAATTGGAGTTTCTAAAAATTCACCCATTAATCATAAACTAGATAAATGCCTGGTTATCAGACTGCATCTAACATTGGACATGGACATTGTGGCCATCACTGAAATCTGGTGTAATGATAACCACGACTGGGAGATGGCCATACCTGGCTACAACATATTCAGAAGAGACAGAGTAGGCAGGAAGGGAGAAGGAGTGGCACTGTATGTGAAAAATGACATAAGGACCACAGAGATCCAGGAGGAACAACATGGGGGAGAGATACTGTGGGTTAAGCTGGAAAGGAAAATGGGGACAGCCATCCACACAGGTGTGGTCTATAGACCACCAGCCCAGGAGGAAGAAACAGATAGGGAGCTGATGCTAGCCATCCAAAGGATGGCAGACAAGGGTGAGGTAGTACTGGTTGGAGACTTCAATATTCCAGATGTGGACTGGAGCACCCCAGCAGCAGCATCAACTAGGAGCAGATTTATCCTGGACTCCCTTCAGGGTGCCTTCCTCAAGCAACTGGTCATGGATCCAACTTGGCAGAAGGCAATACTGGACCTTGTACTCACAAACAGGGACAGTGTGATGGGGGTAACAGTGGGGGAGCACCAGGGGAACAGTGACCACCAGTCATTGTGGTTTGAAATCACAGAAAGAGCAGAACCAAACCACACAAAAACACATATCCTGGATTTTAGGGGGGCAGACTTTGGGGAAATGGGGAGATACTTGAAAGAGGCATTAAGGGGAATGGGACAGGAATCAGGGGTTGAAGAACAGTGGGCAGTATGTAAAATGGGGGTTACAAGAACAACAGAATTATGCATTAAGCAGGTTAGCAAGAGGAAAAGGAAGAGGAGACCATTATGGTTTTCCAAAGAGGTAGCAAAGAAAGTGAAAGCCGAAAAGATTGCATTCAGGCAATTCAAAAAGACACAGGCAGAAGGGGATAGGGAGAAGTACCAGGAGAAGCAAAGGGAGGCAGGGAGGTCAGTAAGGGAAGCCAAAGCTCAGACAGAAGAACACATTGCAAAATCAGTGGGTAGAGGGGACAAAACCTTTTACAGGTACATAAGGGAAAAAAGAAAGACAAAGGGAGGGATAGCGAGACTGAAGGGGAGGATGGGGGCCTTGAGGATGACAACAGTAAAGCTGACATATTGAACAGGTATTTCTGCTCAGTCTTTTCTGAGGAAGAGGAGGGTAATGGGTCTGAAGGAGTACAAGGGGTGAGAATGGTGCAGAAATGGACACAAGTCCCTTTACACGAGAAAGGGTCCTGAAGGAACTGGAAGTAATAAGAGTTGATAAAGCAAAGGGGCCAGAGATCTCAGGGTCCTTAAAGAACTAAGAGAAGTGGTGGCTGAACCTCTGGCTATCCTGTTTAGCCGATCACTGGAAACATGGGAGGTACCCAAAGACTGGAGGACAGATGTAGTCCCCTTATACAAAGTGGGAACAAAGAGGAAGCAGGGAACTACAGACTAGTCAGCCTCACCTCGGTAGTGGGGAAGATCATGGAAGCACTACTGAAGGAGAGATTGGTGGAACATCTGGTTGTCAATGGACTACAGGACCCGAGGCAGCATGGTTTCACCAGGGGGAGGTCATGTCAGACCAACCTCATTGAATTTTTTGACTGGGTGACTAGGGAGGTGGATCAGGGGAGGGCAGTGGACATGGCCTATCTGGACTTCAGCAAGGCCTTTGACACTGTGCCACATAGAAGACTATTACACAAACTGGGGAATATGGGTGTGGGCAGGACAGTAGTGTGGTGGGTAGGTTACTGGCTGGGTGGCAGGACACAGAGGGTGGTGGTAAATGGCTGTCACTCCACAGAGGGAAGAGTGACCAGTGGGGTACCACAGGGATCAGTGCTGGGACCGGTCCGATTCAACATCTTCATCAGTGACATTGCGCAGGACCTAGAAGGCAGAATTTCACTGTTTGCTGATGACACAAAGCTCTGTAACAGAGTAGACACACCAGAGGGTGTAGACAGAATGATAAGGTACCTGCAGAAACTTGAATAATGGTCAGGGGTTTGGCAGTTGAAATTCAATGCAAAGAAGTGCAAGATAATGCATATAGGGGCACAAAACCCTGGCACAATATATCAGTTGGGGGTGAGGATATAGCATGCACCAAGCAGGAAAGGATCTTGGGATTATCATCTCTGATGACCTCAAGGTAGGGAAACAGTGTGACAAGGCAGCAGGTAAAGCAAATAGGATGCTGGGATGTATAGGCAGGGGCATCACCAGCAGGAAAAGGAGGTCATAATTCCACTATACAAGACACTAGTGAGGCCCCACCTGGAGTACAGTGTACAGTTCTGGAGACCATACCTATGTAAGGACAAGACAGGGTAGAGAAGGTTCAGAGGAGGGCAACAAAGATGGTGCATGGATTGCATCACAAGTCCTATGAAGACAGGTTGAAGGAACTGAACATGTACTCCCTGGAGGAGAGGAGGAGAGAGGGGATATGATAGAGACATACAAGTATCTTACAGGAGGAACAGGGTGCAGGAATACACTATTTTAAGCGAAAAAGATGTTCCAGGACTAGAGGGCATGGGATGAAGTTGGAGGAAGACGATTCAGAGGAAACATGAGGAAGAATTTCTTCACAGAACGGTGGTGGACAAGTGGAACACCCTGCCAGAGGAAGTGGTGGGGGCTGAAACAATCACGGGATTTAAGAATGCATGGGATAGACATAAAGGAATTCTGGAGGTCAGGGGTAAGGGGCAACAGACTTCTAGGAAAACATAAACTGAACTTACAAGCTCAAATGGGCAGACTGGGTGGGCCATAGGACCTTATCTGCCAACACTGTCTATGTACCTATGTATGTATCTATGTATCTAACAAGTTTCAGTGAAAGGTTATCTTTCACCTTGGGTACAAGTTACCAGCGGGGTTCCACAGGGCTCTGCCCTGGGACCAGTTCTTTTTAATATATTAATATCTTCCATGAGCCCATTGACCAATAATTGCTGGTTGGCAAAATTTGCAAATGACTGCAAACTGGGCAGCATTATTACATATTCAAACTCTGCTCCTGAATTGCAAAATAATTTAACTTACCTTGAACATTGGTAAAAAAAAGATTTCTTATTTAATGAATTAAAATGTAAGATGATACATTTAGGGAAGAATAACCCATGCTACACATATAAAATGAATAACATCATTCTGCAGACAACAGACTATAAAAAAGACCTTGGGGTAACTATTTTAAGAAACTTTACATTTGAGGTGCATACAAAAAAATGCTGTCAAAAAAGGAAACAAAATACTAAGTTGTATTTTCAGAACATTAAAAGCAGAGACAGAAAGGTGATCATCCCTCTGTATGTTGGTCTTGTTAGACTTCATCTGAAATACTGCTCCTCAGTTGTAGCACCACATTTAATTAGAAACAAAAAACTTCTAGAAAAAAGACAACAAAAAGCTACCAAAAAAGTTTATTCTGTAAAGCAGACAGAGCAAGCTTGGAGACCCGGCACCAGCTAAGGCTATGTAAGGTTATTATAATAACTCTAAAGTCTTCGTTTTGGAGCAGCTTGAAATAAGGTGATAAATGAACTCACCCCAGGACTGTGGCTGATGTTCCAACATATAATCCTTTATTCCAAATGAAGTAAAATCAAGTATACCACACAGCATTTGTGTATCAGTACATAGCTGCTCACCCTCACTTCCTGGATACCACTTCCAACATGTCACCAAGCACCTGACATGTTTTGCCTTATCTCAAGCTTTCTCAGAGGTGTATTAGGTGAAGATCAAATTCTGCAAAGGAATTTGATTACAAAACCAGATTAAAAACTCAGGGTCTCTCATCAATGGAGTATACAAGAGTGTGAGGTGATTTATGTCTAACACACAAAGCCTTTATTAATGACTCAATATTGGAAACCATAGGTTTTACTTGAAAGATTGTCAAAAGTTAACACCAGATCACATTACCTGAAATTAAAAGGTACTCAACATAACACACAAAAGAGAAATTAGTGGTACACACAGAGAGTAATTAATTCCTGGAATGCACTGCCTGAGAGCATTGTAACTAGTACCTCTATTAATTTGTTCAAAACAAATTTGGATTTATACATGGGAGATACCAAATGTAATTTCCACCAATAAGTTTTGGTGGCAAGTCCATAAAGGGCAATCTTGCCCATTGAACTCGTAAACATCCAATGATCCTATGACCTCATGAAGGTGACAGCTGCCATTTTTCAAATACTGACCAAAAATGTGTTTTCACACTTGTGGTGGTGTGAAATCACTTTTTGGGCACAATTTGAAAATTCTTTCGAGCCTTGTTCATGAGGTGGTGTCATCAGAAGGCTATGTAGGGTTATAGGAATTATATGTTGAAAATTTGGGATACAAATATTGAAAAAACAACAAAGATATGAGTGTAGATTGACATTTTTCAGTGCACGCTCCTAACTGTATTAATATTTAGTATTCTGACCAGAGATTTTTAACAGCCACTTTCACACCACTT
Organism: Neoceratodus forsteri; assembly: GCA_016271365.2. Classification (NCBI taxonomy): domain Eukaryota; kingdom Metazoa; phylum Chordata; order Ceratodontiformes; family Ceratodontidae; genus Neoceratodus; species Neoceratodus forsteri. The sequence continues at coordinate 186,899,131 of CM028132.1, read as the reverse complement.
CATGAATGTGACAGCTGTCATTTCTCAAACCCTACCCAAAATGTGTTTTCACACTGTGGCACAAAATGCCATTTTGGCCATTTTTTCCTAAATGATACCTGTCATGCTCAGAAGGAGTGGTCATAAAAAGATTATGATGAAATATTTGGAGTAAAAATGTGAAAAAAACAACTAAGTTATGAAGAAACTTTGCATTGATCCAACATTTGCTCATAACTTTATTTTTGAAGATTTGGGTCCCTAATGTTCAACATATCCCTTGTGTTACCCTACCTCCTGAACATAGCAGGTGTCATTTTTCAAATCCTCTCCAAAACTTGTTTCCACAGTTACACAGTGAAATCACCATTCAGATAGGATTTTAAAATTTCCACCTGTCTGGATCATAACATCAGGTCATAAAAAGACTGTTGGAGTTTGGGGGTCAAAATGTGGGAGGTGAGCCCACTTAAAAGTAAATGTTGCCTCTAAGCTGCCTTATCCTGGGTAATTATAATCTAACAATGTGTAAAAGCAGGATACCCCTGAAAATGAGACATTGCATCTCATTTGCTATTCCCTGGGTAAACATATAGTAAAAATGTGCACAAGCAAGACCTGGTACAACAGCAATACCAATGGCGAACATTCAGCATTGACAAATGTTTGTTTCCTTAAGGGCTTTTGAGTTCAATCATAACATATTCCATAGTTCATGTCAAAGTCTTCCGCCATACAAATATTTGTGAAAATCAACTTAATTGAACACAAAGAAGGAGCAAGTGAAGGAGAAGTATATTTTTCAACTTTTTAGCTATATTGTTCTCAAAAAGTAGAAAACTTGTGTGAATGTTTTTTATTATCAGATGTTACAATGACTACATCTGTACATAAACACTAAAAGAGCAACTTTTGGGACCCCAAATTGTTTTGGCACTATCCTAAATTTCCCATCAAGTTTGGTCTTACTGAAAGATAGTCACTGTGGAAATGCCTCCAGCAGTAGCTTTCTAATTTGGCTGAAGTCACTACAATGACTGCCAATTGTTAATGAACATAAATAAAACCACACACAAAAAAATTCTAAGGTCTTTTGATGCAAAAAGAAGTTGAGCAATATTGTACATCTACCTCAAACATTGTTTCATTGTTTCACTTGATGGTGGTCCAACAGAACAGGTGAAGTGTTTTAAATATCTAGGCCTATACCATAACAGTACAGATGTAACTGACTAGTATGAACTGTAAATGCTCATTTTAGGCTGTTGCAGTACAATAAAATTACCTTTATTTGAAAAGCACACAAGTGTGTGATACTCAGTTTTTTAATACCCTTAACAGCTGATGGAATTATAGTCTGGTTTGGAGTAATGGACAACATAAAGCCCAAGGTAACAGCAAGATCCCAATAAATAAAAAATGTTGCTTTGCTTTGGGCACTAATTTGTTAACCCATCATTGTGAATTATATACAAAATTTGATTGGCTTCCTTTTCATCAGAGACTGCAACATTACTTTAGGTTATGTACTAGGAGACTCATTTCAATACAATCTACTAGTGTAATGTTAGATCTTTAAAAGTGTATAATACTAGAGCAGTGCAAAGTAGAAACTGTGTCTTTCCCATATGAAGCTTCCAAAGAACTTTGTATAAGATAGATATAGCATATAGTAGGTCAGGTAGATTTTCCTTACTCTTTATATTTAACACTCATTATCGTATCATGTACCAAGACCTGAATTGGGATCAATTAGATTTTAAATGAAACAAAATATGGTTGGCCACAATATTTAGCATGTTACATTTATGCAAATCTCCACACCTAACAGAACAATTAATAAAACCACAACATAAATACTTAGTACAGATTGAAAGTCAAGGGAATACGGTGAGCCAAAGATAAACATCCTCTATGGTAAACTAACTTCTCGTATAGTGCAGTAAGGTCCTGAAATGCCATTCCATCAAATTAATGCACACTATCTTCCTCCTCAAAGACCTTCAATTCAACCATCCAGTATGAACTTTCAGTCAGATGTCAATGCAACATATGAAACTAGTTTAGTTTCACATAATAGGCATGAAAAACAGATACATTATTTATGTGTTAAATTTTAAAATTTGTTAAATACCATTGTTTGTTTATAATATACAGTACTGTGAATTACATGTAAACCATAACCCAATACAGCACACTATTGTAAACAGGGCTTTGGCCCTAATGGTAATTTATCCTGTATAAAAATAAAAGTTAATACTACCACTACTACTACTGCTATCAGTACTACTCCTACACATGAGAAGAGCCCATGACCATATGTATTTCACTGACAGTGCAAAAAGACTTTGGAATGTGTTACCTTTTGACTTAAATTGCAAAACAAAAAAGTAACTTTAATGATCTTGTGAGGAGGGCTACTCAATGTCTCAGTGGGTAACAGGTCATGGTTCCATGCTGGTGACCTGAGTTCGGGAGTAGATTTGTGACCCAGCCGGGTTGTCCGGGGGGGGGTGCTTAGGAAGCATTACTGTGTGGCAGTGCTGCCAGTCAGGGAGAAACAGATGCCAGGTTCTACTATACTGGTGACCTCTGCAGTGGCTCAGAGAGCTTGCCTCTTCTGCAGGGCATACTGTTTGCATGTGAGATCTGCAAAACATGGTTTAGCATCAGAAAGAGGGGCAGGGGGGAAAAAGGAGGAAACAAGAAAAATTCTATGAGCCCTCACCACCGTTAATGAAAGTGAACTGTTGTCTTCGAGCCCTTCCCAATGTGGCTCTCCTCTGGCATGACAGTGGGTGGGTGGGGGGTGTCAAGTCAGGATTCAGGTACTAGAATTGCCTGAATCAGGTGAGATGTGGCAACCAGGAGAATTATATTAAAACAACAGAGCCTTTAAGCCTCTAGGAAAACTATGGGAATTATGAAAAATGTTTTTGTATTTCCTACATTTCCCATCTGTATCATCTGCCATGCTCTGATAATAACAAAATATGTATGGAAACAGGAACCTTGTCCTTTGGATGTCATTTGCTCCAACTGCATGTCTGCACATAAAGTCATGGTACTGGATTTTCAAAAGTTTGGATGCAGCACTTGCAGCAGTTGCGCTGCCCCAGCTGCATCCCTGAAAATTGGATATAATGTCTGTGTGTGATTTTCCAATAGTCTGACATATTTATGACGCCTTGCACATTTTAATTCCAGAAAACTATGCATGTGTCTCTTTTTTTAATGCATGCATCATTTTTGGTGCATGACTCATTACATTTATGACAAGACGTTAAAACACATTTTCTGAGGTCCATCAGTCTTGTCGCAAGTACAGTACTTTATGTGCAGAAAAAGCATTCTGGAATTGTCTGAAAATCCAGTCCATAATCTAAAATTACCACAACAGCCAACTGTGATACATAAATAGACGATGTAACGTGACATATAAACAGGCAGCATAACCAGATGATGTCTAGAGCACAGGGCTTCTATTTTCAAGCAGTGTTCCTTAGCAATATAGAACAGAGAGGAAGATAAATACAGAGAATATGTCAAATATAAGCAGAATTGTGTGTAAATATAATGTACTGTATTTCGACATATTTCATCATTTTTCAGCACAGCTCATTGATCTCATGGTTTATATTATTCTATGTAATTTTTGATTTTACTATTTTATACTGTAACTGAGTATATGAATGGCGGGCTCTGTTGTAAATGAGCATAGGATCACTTGGGTAATCCTTTCTTGTTTACAATAATAAACTATTTAGTACTACTATTTCTATTTTCCAAGACAATTCAAGCACATTAAAGTTTGTTTAAAGTTGTTACTGACAGAATTGTCAATCTGTTTATACTACAGATAGTTAAGCATATTTTTGTACTGTAATTATTTTGGATATATAATGCACTCACAGTACTGTATTTGTATATTGTTGCCAGTATGAAACTTTATTCTGTTGACCTATGTTGCCTTGAAAATGGGCATATGTTGCCCAAAGGTCTACCTGGTAAATAAATTAGGAGGGTTAAGACCCTGCTACAAGCCGGATGGATGGAATCCACCAGTAAAGGAAACAGAAGTTACCATTTCCACCGTTGATTTCAAAGTTATTAGACAGCATCTGCATGTTTTGCACTGCACAAGAAACAATTACTTTGAATACTAAGAGGTGCTACCTTTCCATGTGCTACTCCTTGTAAATAGTTAACTGTTACTGTTACCTTTCCTTTTGTGTACATGTTGAAATTTCCTCCAGGTATCAATTATCCTGTGATATACCAGCCCTTCTCTGTACTGTTTGCTGTATTTTACCTACATAGCTACAGTAGGTCTATATTACGTCCCAATATACTATTGCTCTCAGTTGTAATGATTGTGTTTATTACTCTACTCTCTTCTATTGCTCATCTTGCTTGCCATCCTTTTTCCTCTCACTTTTCTAATCTACCCCTCTCAAAATGCTGCTCCTTATGCATGCTCTATTTTTCTCCTTTATCTTACTGTTATCTTTCTCATCTGGACCCCTTTAACCAATCCATTACTCCCTCTCCTTCCCTGATTCCCACTTTCACACCTCTTTGTATATACTATGGCCCACTAGTGGTAGTCTCCACCAGGCCCACTGACTTCACCTCAAAGGCCTCTGGAGGTTACTCTTCAATATCCCTTCATCTCTTATTCTGTCCCCATTCCTATACATCACTGGCAAGCAGTTTCCACTGATTTTATCATTATAATGCTTCTTCCTGTATCAGGAGATGTTGAGCTTAGTTCTAGGCCCTCTCTGTGTCTCACCCTACCTCATCCCTACCCTTGGCCTCTCCTTCCCCAAAGAGTTGAGTATTCTTTACCTCAACAACCATAACTTTCTTACTACAATCAATCAGCTAATGTTGTGGCCCTCCAACCTTCAGCCTGATGACTGGGACATCTCTAAGCTCTGGCTCCCATACATGAATTGTGATGCTGCCATCTGCCTCCTTGGTATCTCTGTTTTCAGTCAGAACAGAGGCAAGAAGGACGGAGGGGTAGCAGTGTACAACAGCTCATCTGCTCACTCCTTGCATGACCTCCTGCTAGCCAGGCCCTCCATACGATTCTCTGCTCCCATTTTTATTGCTGGTATCTACTGTTTTTTGGGTTCAAAAGAGAAAATATCCACTACGTCTCTCCTCTGTATTTTCCCTTGCAGCCTTAGTTCTGGGTGGTTTCCTTTTGAATGGTTCCTCTCCGTCCTTCACAAATCTAGTCTAGAATATTTAATCCCTCCAACTCATGTGACACATCTCAGATCAAACTCATCCTAACCCATTCATTTTTAATTTTAAACCACTTCAAAATTAACTGGATTCCTTCACCCCCAACCCCACTAAATTGTGGAATCTGGCACCCTCTCAGACTCTCTCAGTAATAAGTATATGGTTTGATGTGTGCATAAGGTTCAAAATCACCCTGAAGTCCATCAACTCTGGTCTTTCAGGTAGCTAGACCTTCTGTCTTGCAGCCTGTCCTTAATACCACAAGCTGGACTATCATCTGCATATCCAGTGATAACGACAATATCTTTACTTATTTAAACTTCATGCTAAATTCACTACTACCTGGGACAGCCCCCCCCCACGAGGGAGTTAGTCTTACAGGCTTACACCATACCTGGGTCTTGGCTGAGTGTATTTCCTGGTGCCCAGCTCAAGACTTTTCTGAGATCCTACATAAACCTTCTAAGTCTCCATAGGATCTTGCAAAGTTCAAGCAGCATCATAAGGATTGCACATAAGCCACTAGGCTACCCAGCTTAGATGACTTCACTTCCAACCTCCAGAGTAACTTTAACTGACCATTTAAATTATGTTAGGCTGTTCACTCACTTTATGATCCATCCACCCATTTATCAAAACAGTCCTAAAAGTAAGGAGTTATGGTGTATCAAACCCTGCCAAAAATGCCTCCAGCTTTTATCACTTTTTCTTCATCTGTGCTCTCTCACTGCCCTTTCTTCTCCCTCTCTTTCAGATTCATGGTCCACCTTCTCCTCCCTTCGCTTTTTCCTTTCTCCCTTATCACTTCTGTAGTTTCTCTCCTGGCTCTGATGGTGCTCAAGCTCTCTAAAGACAGAGACTTTGATGGTCTTGATCATAAACATTTCTATCCCTCTTCTTCCACTGAGGTGTCTCCCATCTGCCCTCTTGTAGCTCTCCTCCCACTGAGGTATTACTTCTCTTGCTTTAAGGAGTGCTAAGGCTACCCCCCCCTTCATAAAGGCTAACCCCTCTACTTCAAATAATTATCACCTCCTCTCTTGCCTCTCTGCCTTGGTTAAACTTTAAAAGCACTTAGTTCTCTCCCATCAATCCCCTTGTTTGACTCCTTTTCCTTAATCCTAACCCCTTTCCCATTTAACTTTAGGAAATCCAACTCCATTGTGCTCTCTGTGTGCAAGCTCACTGACATCAGTTGGAAGGGAATGAATCAGTTCCTGCTAACCTCTGATATCTTTGTAACATGCTCAAAACATTCTATATTGTTACACACCCCATCTAACAGGATGACTGTCCTTAGGATAGACTACCTAACCTCATGGTCAAACGGTGCAGCTCCTATCTGGTGAAAACAACTTCAGTAGTCCTCATAAATGACTCCTCCTCTCCATTCCAGTTGTTTTAAGTGTTCCCCAAGGGTATGTCATTTGCCCCATTCTATTATTTTTTGATTAAAGACCTCCCGAAAGTTTGTGTCTGGTTGTAAATTCATAGGTATAAAGATGATACCACACTTTTTACCTGTGTCATGTAAAATCAAGGTAGCCATAAACAGCTGAGCCAGAAGTTCTCCTTGCTCCTATCCCAAATCCTGCCTTCTTCCCACTCCCACCTCTGTAGGGACCATCGCACTTTTATCATTCCTTATCCACACTTCTCTGTTGGGCAATCTGCATTCTGTTATATGCTTCATTCTCTCTGTAACAAACTCCCCTCCTCCCTCCACCTCTTCCCATCCTATAACTCCTCAAATGCCTGATGAAACTTCACCCCCCACCAAATTGCTGCTGCTACTCTTCTTCTGGTTAGCCTTAAAGCCTTGATTTTAACACATACAAGTTTTTGGTCATGATTCTAAGCACTGTTAAAGTGCATTGCACTTTGTTTAATTGTGATACATGCAAATTATCTTTATTCTATTATTGTGAAACGTTGATTGTCTGTCTGTTCAGATGCTGTTTTGCTATTGTCTACTGCTGTTTTGCTCCATCTCCCCTTCTGTAGGTTGCATATGGAAATGTTAATTTTATTTATTTAAACTGGAAAGTTCGTGGGCCAAGGATCCATTTTCATGGTCAACCAGTATACACAAAAACAATACATACATATACATATACATATACACAAATTAGTACAAAATACATAGTACATAGGGTTACAAGGTCATGCATACTTAGCACATTCAAGTTAAGCATGACACTCACTTTTGTCCAATACCTTTTTAACTTCATCCTGAAAGTCAGAAGCAAGTTGTTTAAACAATCAAAGATGGGGTGTAGAGAATTAAAAAAATATGGAACAACACAGTGAAGTGACTTTTGACCAGCTGATGTCTTCATCCTTGGAAAAGCAAAAAAAATGGCAGATAACCTAGTAAAGACAGAACTTGAATGTACACTAAATATTGAGGATAGGATGGGAGGGAATTTATTCATAGTCACTATCTTGGCAAGGAGTCCTATCTGAAATTTGTCACAGCAAGCAAGGGGCAATAACCCAGCAGATCTTAACAAACTACAATGATGGGTTCTTGCAGACATCTGTGTAGAGAATATAGCTATTTGATTCAAAAGTACTCAAAGTTTAGATAGAAGCCCCACCCCAGCTGATTAATAAAAAGCAAACCATGCTATATAATTGGTGTAAGGGAGCTTTGAGCAAGGAGCATCCTAGTAGAGGAAACTGAGGGAATGAGCCTTAGCTCAGTGTGCCTTTCCCAGTTACAACATTTTAAAGAAATAAAATAAGTGCCAAATGTGCCTGAATGACTCTGTAACAGTATAAGCAACCTGTTGTATTGTCTCAGTAACTGTTATCTGAAACTGATCAATTTCTATCAGCAAAAGAGACTAACTGCTGTTTCTAATAATGCCAGCTTCAACTTGCTCAAGAAAGTATTTGCTGTCTCTATAAGAGACTAACTTTTGCTTACTGCCTGAAACTAAAGTCTGCCTCTCTTTGCACAAAAAGATTGTGTTTCTACTAACTTGATTCCAACTCTGTTTGCAGCCTCCAGCCTGATCTCTCCTTCCAGCCTAGATGCCTTGACCACTAGTTGAATCCCATATAAGCTGCCAGCCAGCTGATGGGGATACTTGGGGTGATGACAGTACTGGTAACATCACCAGAAGTGGGCAGTACACCCTATAATGGAGCAGCTACTCCAGGTACATCCAAGCAGCAAATAACACAGTTGAGTCTGAAGTGCAAAATCTGTATGAATGAATCTGTGGCAGAATAATCAACATGTTGTAAAGTTCCAGGGTCCGTAATCTGAAGCTGACCTATTTCTCTCAGCAAAAGGGACTGTTAACTGTTGTTTCTAACCAAGCCAGATTCCACCTGATCCAGAGACCACTATTTTCTATCTCTGTAAGAGACTGAATCTTGTTTATCTCCAAAAAATAATGCCTGTTTCCTTTTGCACTTTTATACTAACTTGATTCCACCAGTGTTTGCATGTTTGCAGCTTGCAACCTGGGTTGTATTTCCATCCAATAGACCTGGACAGCTAGCTGAATCCCTTACCTCTTCCTGGTAAGCTGTGAGCTACTGGGCTGGATTCTGGGCTGATGATTTCACTGGAGGTGGGCAGTACATCCTATAAATGTGCAACTGCTCTTGCAGCTGCCCAAGGAGCAGCTGTACATATGAGTAGTTCATATAGGAGTGGCATGAGTCACCCTTTGTGAGTTTACTTTGGGGAGGGCAAGGGGAGGCCTTATAATTTTTCTTTTGTAGTTTGTCTTATACTTCCTTAAACCACCATGGATTTCAAAGATTTCTGTATATTTAAATGAATGTGAATTTTAAAACTAATTGCATTTTAGATGAGTACTTTCTTGACTTGAGAGTTAATCAATCAGTCAATCAATCAAAATATTTATTTAACCAGGCAAACATCACTGAGCAAGCTCATTTTCAGGATGGACCTGGAAAGGAGAGGTTAACAATACATACAAAAGAATACTCAGTTACATCATAATTTTGTAAACAATATATGCAAAATGAATTCACATTTACATAGTATTTACACAGAGCAGTAATTACATACAGAAGGTTTATAATACACACAAAACAGAGAATTAAAAAGAACCATTAAGTTAAGACCATGAAGATTATGCAGCTAAAAAGAATAGCAACTGCAGTACAGTATATACAGGTTAAACGTATGCAACTATAATTACAGTGTGTATTTGAAGCATCCTTGAACACAATTATTGATTGAAGGAGCTTGGTGGGGCATGGGAGGGGTGGGGAGGGGAATGCAAGAGGGTGAGTAAGGAGAGGTACATGGTACATGCCCGCAAGGGCATGTAGTGATTGGAGGGGGAAGGTGGCAACAGTTAGGGAGTGGAAAGCAAAACATCATGACGGTGTCAAGGGGGTAAGCAAGGAATGTAGGTGGTAGCCAGGGGGACATGGAAAAGGAACTAACAAAAAGGGAAAAAAATACAGAGTGATTATAAAGTTTGAAGTCTTTATTCTTGTTAAAAAAGGAAATGTTCAGCAGCTTGATTATTAGATAAGCATTTTACATAGACCTATGAGAGATTAAATTGGTTGATACTCCCATTCTGGTTGAAGAGGGCAAGGCATATTGTAAATGAATTATCCAAACATTTGCATTGTGCAGCCTTGGAAATACATGTGAGCTATATTAATGAGCGCATGCTAGGAAGAGCTCCACTGATTGAATGGCTACAACAGTTTTAATAGTTATATCCTACTTAAGGCCAATTGGCACTCATTTACCCTTCAAATTAACAATTTCTTACTAATTAGTACATATGGCAAGCACAATAGTTTATACCTTAAAACTATAGTTATTGTTGGATGTTTAAATTATATTGGGAGATTTGAAGTACAGAAATTAGTATTAAAATAAATTAATTCTTTGAAGCAATACTCAAGCAAACATACTGTAGGATAGCTAGTAACCTCTTCATTAGAAATGAAACGATTATTTTCATGGGTCTGTTCTTGGTGGTCATGTGGAAAAACAGAGGTACTGTTTCTTATAAGTAAAAGTTATGTTGTGACTCGGTATTTAAAGAGTCAGAGTATTTTGTTAACTTGTGTTTGTCCCCTGACCAAATCTCAACTACCTGGTAGGGAAAATAAGTTTGCAAGCTACTTGGAAATGAGACAGAGTGTTGGTAAAACAGTTTTATAAGATTTGACCAAGGGGTGCACTTTGAAATTAGCTACAAATGCAGGACAATTGATTTTTCATTTAATTTTAATTGGTAGTGAAATAGAAGCAAATCTTGAGTCACTAGCATAAACTTCAGACTTAAAAAGTCTCCCATGAAAAAGGTAGAGGTTTATCACTTAAACTGGATCTTCTCAGGGCTTGGATGGAAAATAACAATTCTGATATGGTTGGTGTCTCTGAGTCATGGTATAAAAAGAAGAATCCTGACTCAGAGACAGCAATCAGAAATGATGAGTCTTTTTGATAAGAGATGGCCAAAGCAGAGGGGTTGTCTTGTATATTAAGAGTGATTTAGGACAGATTAATTTATTGTTTGCAGGAACAATGGAAAGGATAGAAATGGTATTAATTTTCTTCCCATATAAAATTGCGTGTAGAGATGAAATACAGTAATCTCCCCTGAAATTAAAATAAATTCTTTTGAGACTCCCGCTATAAAACTGACGCCTTTTGTAAGTGGTGGGACAGTTATTCTGGTGGGGATTTTAATGCAGCTTGGGATAGACCAGGAGATAGTCTTGCATGTAGCCTTTTCCTCTTTTTTCTATGCCAGATAATAGATGACCCACTTGCAGAGGTTCACTTCAAAGCAATGTTCTGCACTTTGTTTTAAGTCCATGGGCATTGCCATCTCTAATCTCAAGTATGAACTCCAAATTTAGGATACCACTATTAAACATTGAGTGTACCAGTGACATTGACATAGAAGGACTACAAAATGATCTGTCTCCTGTTATAGAAACTTCAAATACTTCAATAAACAAAAATTTAGATGTCATATGTATGAAGTAAATTGGAAGTAACTTGAATTAATTTCTAACATTGATATAATGATTCAGGAATTGAATAAATCATTTACTGAAGCACGTAATAAAAATTTCCCCTTCAAATCAACCAGAAATAGGAATACTCATACCCTCTGGATAAATCCAAGAAAGAAAAAGCAGATTAGATGGAAGGATATAATTTGGAGGAAAGCAAATGAAACCTTAAGCCCAGAAGATTGGGATCTTTTCAGAAAGTTAGAAATAAAGCCAAGAGTATTAATAGAAAACCTAAACAAAATATATAACAATGACAGAATAAATAAAACAACAAATCCATTCCAGTACTAGAGTTTGATTAAGTAACTTGCTACCTGGACTATTCTCCAGCTTCAGATCATATTTTTGTAACTGTAATTACAATATTTGTATCCTGAGATGAGTTTCATTTAGTCCTTATTGTGAGATTGTAATTAAAGATTTATGACCCATCTCTGCCAGGATCTTCAATCCACAGATGTCATCATGAAAGTGTTCATGTCCAAAATACAGTCCTAGAGATTTCATGTATTTTTGCACATATTTTTTCAGTTTTGCTCAGAGACCATGATGCATCAACCACCAGGAACCAATGTCCTTGATGTTGCTGTATTAGCATACCTCCCAGACCATCTTTTGATGTATGTGTGAAAACTTTGGCAACTCTGCATTGAAATAGTGCAACACATATGAAGTGGTAAGACTAGTTCTGAGAGCATCTTATTCATTGTTATGTTCTTCTCTCCACTCGCACTGTATGTTACATTTTAAGAGAGCTCAACTTTGTTGTTTTTACAGCAAGCCCAAGAATGATTTGTCCACTAAGTAAATGATTCCCATTAATCTTTGTATATCTTTCAGATTCTTTGCTACAGACACTTCTTGACTTGCTACCACCTTCTCTTTGACTAGTTTCACTCCTTTTAAAGTAAATATTTCTCCCAAGTACTGGAGTCTTTTATTTAATAACACATTTCTTTTTGTTCAGTTTTAGGTATATTTCTTCTCACATTGTTGAGCACTGTCAGTAATCTGGAATTATGTTCCTGTGGTGTGACTTTCCCTACAATGATGTCGTCTATATAAACTGCTACTCCACAAAATCGTTCAAATATTTGCTGTAGTATGAAACACTTCAGGCTCACTCCATGTACCAAAAGGACTATTTATAAATCTGTGGCAACAAAATAATGCATTAACTGTGCATAGTGTGGAACTTGTCTCATCCAGGGTTAATTGCCAGCATCTGGCTGCTGCATGTAGTCTGGAGAACCACTTTGCTCCTGCCATCTCTACCATTATTTTTGTACGTGTTGGCAGATTAAAATGTTCCCTCTTAGTGTTCTTATTTAGCATGTTTGGATCCATGAAAATCCTCTGACTGCTAATTGGCTTCTGAACTATTACAACTAGGTGTATCCAGTCTATAGGGTATTGCATCCAACAGATAATTCTATTTTCAGTTATGCTGTCCATTCACTTTTTAGCCTTGCTCTCACTGACCCTTGTACTCTACTCATAGCATGAATTACCAGTTGCATATTTTCGTTTTGTTATATTGAATGTGTTACGGGCATGCATCTGACTCCTCAAAAGCCAACTTTAAATGCGCTCATAGTAGCCTCAGGATTGTGCATTTGCATATCAATAACTTGCACATGTTTTACAAGACCCAATTTTTCACACATTTTAAGTCCCAAAACAAATTGCCTGTCTTTTTTAACTTATTCTGTCCTGAGTGATAATTATATCTCAGGTAAGCAATGGATGATTCGGACTTCATACAAAGTTTATCTGAAGTAATAAGTTAACTTTTACAAAATTTACCTTGTGCATTTTATCTTGAGATTTCCCAAGTGCTCAATGTCCGAATTTTATTTCCTGTTTATGTGTGTAGTACCACTGCCCCAGGTTGTATTTCTGGTTCAGCTTTTAAACACTGTAAGACACAGTTTACTAGCATATTTGCCTGTGGTCCTGCAACCAATTTGTATGTTATAATAGAACCATTTAATTCTAGCACCAGTTTACATTCCTTTTCATCATAGGCATGTTTACTATTTTCTGATTTACTACAGCTCCAATGCAAAACTCATTTAAGTCTGACTCTGTGACTTTCTCTGTGTCCACCACATTAATTTGTTTTTCTTGATGGTACATACTTCCAAAATTATCTTTTAAAATGCGTTATCTGCACACTTGACCAAATGCATGATACTGCGTGTACGCATGCTGCTTACAACATCACTGACACAGCATTTGTCGCTTAGACTTGTGCTCCATATTATTATAAGGCTTTTCTTTTTATGTTGGCTTGCACACATGTGCAAGCAAATGCAGGGGATGCTTTAGTGGGTGCGTCCCTCAGCCACCAATCAGTGAGCATGCTGGTGATGACAGAAAACTTCAAAGAGAGCAAAAAAGTTGGAAGAAATCTGCCACTGCAATCAGGTGAAGTTTTTTCATTGCAGCAGCAGATGACAATACTCTGGCCAGGTGCATCACAGTGCACAGTAATGTGCATTGCTGGAGTTACGAGCAACATGTTTGCTTAATGTGCCTTTCCTGGTGAAACAATTCAATAAATAATGTAGCCACAAGGTGGCTTTCCACAAAGGTCACTCCTACTGCCCACCACACAGTGCACAAAGCTGACATTGGGGGTGCCCAATCCCTGTGTCATCATGTATTCCTACAGCCATTAAATGCATCACTCTGGGAGCCCAACCAGTGTGCCAAAACATGGCAGCTCCTACTGCCCACCACACACTCCAAAAAAGATGACATTGGGGTACCCAATCCCCATGTCAGCATGTATCCCCCTTCCCCACTAATGTGGCACACTGGTAGCCCACCCTAGTGTGCCAAAATATTTTTTTATTTTCTTCCGAAACTGGGATGCCCATTCCCGGTATCGTATTGGTCCCCTCCCCCCAAACCCCTCTAAATGATTTGCTGACATTGGTGTGCCCAATTCCTATTTTGCAATGCCCCCCTTCACTATTGTGGCACACTGGGATTTCACCTCAGTGTGCCCACTTTAATAAAAAAAATGTTCCATGCGAAAGAAGAAAACTGTTCGCTGTTTTTTTTTGTACCTGTAAAAAAGAAAACGGTCCATCGTTGTGTCACATCCCCCTGCCCCATCTCAACCCTCCCTCTGTGCACCCACCTCCCCACACCCCCCTTACCCCATACTTACCTAAGGAGGTCGGGAGCTGTTGTCTTCTGTGGACCAGGACACGTCTGCACTCTGCAAAGCCAAATTGCAAAATGAAGAATCGAAGATAAGCTGTATAATGGGAGTCAATGGGGGGCTTCAACTTACAGAAGGTTGATATCACAGCCATTTTTTGAAATTTTGGCCCCAAATTTTCAACATGGGGTTCTTTTGACCCCACCTCATGAACACTGTAATTTCATTTCTCCATCCAGAAAGGTGATTTTGCAGTGACTGCGCAAAATCACCTTTTGGGACCAATTAATGAAACGGCTGTGCCAATGCTCATAAGGGGAGGTCCCAAAAAGTCCATGTTGCAAATTTGGTGAAAAAAGTCCAAACAATGACTGCGTCACAAGTGTGCATTGTGCAGTTTCTACTTACATTCATAACTTCACCAGTTTTTTATATTTTCACTCCAAATTTTCAACATTGCCATTTTTTCACACCTCCTTTTGAATAGTACATCTGTCATTTTTTACGTCCTTCCCAAAACATGTTTTCAAACCTGTGGCTCAGAATGGTGTGGTTGCTGTAAGAAATCATCTTTTGGGAGAGATTAACACAATCGCAGTGTCACTGTTCATGATGGGAGGACCCAAAATGTCCATTTTGAAAATTAGGTGGAAAAATTCCAAAACATGATTGTGTTATGGGTGTGCGTTGCCCAGTTTCTATGCATGCTCTTGACTTCTCTGATTTTTCAGATTTTCACTCCAGATTTTCAACATTGCCATGTTTTCACACCTCATAAACAGTGTAGCTGTCATTTTTCACATCCTGCCCAAAATGTTTTTCCACACCTGTGGCACTGAATGGCACAGTTGCTGGGCAAAATTACCTTTCAGGACTGAGTAATGAAATGGTAGTGACACTGTTCATGAGGTGGTGTCCCAAAAGGCTCATATTAAAAATTTGGAGTGAAAATACCAACAAAAGCCTGGGGCAAATGAGAAAATATCCACTACCTTCTGTCCTCTGTATTTTCCCTAGCAACCTTAGTTCTGGGTGGTTTCCTTTTGAATTGTTCCTCTCCATCCTTCACAAATCTAGTCTAGAATATCTAATCCCTCCAACTCATGTGACACATCTCAAATCCAACGCATCCCAACCCATTCATTTTAATTTTAAACCACTTCAAAATTAACTGGATTCCTTCACCCCCACCCCCACTAAATTGCGGAATGTGGCACCCTCTCAGACTCTCTCATTAATAAATATATGGTTTGATGTGTGCATAAGGTTCGAAATCACCCTGAAGTCCTTCAACTCTGCTCTTTCAGGTTGCTAGACCTTCTGTCTTGCAGCCTGTCCTTAATACCACAAGCTGGACTATCATCTGTATATCCACTGATATAGACAATATCTTTACTTATTTAAACTTCATGCTAAATTCACTACTACCTGGGACAACCCCCCTCCCACGAGGGAGTTAGTCTTACAGGCTTATACCATACCTGGATCTTGGCTGAGTGAATTTCCTGGTGCCCAGATCAAGACTTTTCTGAGATCCTACATAAACCTTCTAAGTCTCCATAGGATCTTGCAAAGTTCAAGCAGCATCATAAGGATTGCACATAAGCCACTAGGCTACCCAACTTAGATGACTTCACTTCCAACCTCCAGAGTAACTTTAACTGACCATTTAAATTCTGTAAGGCTGTTCACTCACTTTATGATCCATCCACCCATTTATCAAAACAGTCCTAAAAGTAAGGAGTTACGGTGTATCCAACCCTGCCAAGAATGCCTCCAGCTTTAATCACTTTTTCTTCATCTGTGCTCTCTCACTGCCCCTTCCTCTCCCTCTCTTTCAGATTCATCATCCACCTTCTCCTCCCCTCACTTTTTCCTTTCTCCCTTATCACTTCTGTAGTTTCTCTCCTGGCTCTGATGGTGTTCAAGCTCTCCAAAGACAGAGACTTTGATGGTCTTGATCATAAACATTTCTATCCCTCTTCTCCCACTGTGGTGCCTCCCATCTGCCCTCTTGTAGCTCTCCTCCCTCTCGGGTATTACTTCTTTTGCTTTAAAGAGGGCTAAGGTTACCCCCCCTTCATAAAGGCTAACCCCTCTACTCCAAATAATTATCACCTCCTCTCTTGCCTCTCTGCCTTGGTTAAACTTCAAAAGCACTTAATTCTCTCCCAACAATCCCCTTGTTTGACTCCTTTTCCTTAATCCTAACCCCTTTCCCATTTAACTTTAGGAAATCCAACTCCATTGTGCTCTCTGCATGCAAGCTCACTGACATCAGCTGGAAGTTAATGATTCAGGACCTGCTCACCTCTGATATCTTTGTTAACATGTTCAAAACATTCTTTATTGTTACACACCCCATCTAACAGGATGACTGTCCTTTGGATAGAGTACCTAAAATCATGGTCAAATGGTGCAGCTTCTATCTGGTGAAACGAACTTCAGTAGTCTTCATAAATGACTCCTCCTCTCCATTCCAGTTGGTTTAAGTGTTCCCCAAGGGTATGTCATTTTCCCCTTTCTATTATTTTTTGATTAAAGACCTCCCAAAAGTTTGTGCCTGATTGTAAATTCATAGGTATAAAGATGATACCACACTTTTTACCTGTGTCATGTAAAATCAAGGTAGCCATAAACAGCTGAGCCAGAAGTTCTCCTTGCTCCTATCCCAAATCCTGCCTTCTTCCCACTCCCACCTCTGTAGGGACCATCACACTTTTACCATTCCTCATCCACATTCCTCTGTTGGACAATCTGCATTCTGTTATATGCTTCACTCTTTCTGGAACAAGCTCCCCTCCTCCCTCCACCTCTTCCTATCCAATAATGCCTCAAATGCCTGATGAAACTTCACCCCCCAAACTGCTGCTGTTACTCTTCTTCTGGTTAGCCTTAAAGTCTTGATTTTAACACATACAAGTTGTTTGTCATTATTCTAAGCACTGTTAAAGTGCATTGCACTTTGTTTAATTGTGATACATGCAAATTATATTTATTCTATTATTGTAACACATTGATTGTCTGTCTGTTCAGATGCAGTTTTGCTATTGTCTACTGCTGTTTTGCTCCATCTCCCCTTCCCTGGGTTGCATATGGAAATGTTAATTTTATTTATTTAAACTGGAAAGTCCATGGGCTGAGGATCCATTTTCATGGTCAACCAGTATACGCAAACACAATACATACATATACATATACACAAATTAATACAAAATATATAGTTCATAGGGTTACAAGGTCATGCCTACTTAGTACATTCAAGTTAAGCATTTACACTCACTTTTGTCCAATACCTTTTTAACTTCATCCTGAAAGTCAGAAGTAAGTTGTTTAAACAATCAAAGATGGGGTGTAGAGAATTAAAAAAATATGGAAGTACATAGTGAATTGACTTTTGACCAGCTGATGTCTTCATCCTTGGAACAGCAAAAAAAAAATGACATATAACCTAGTAAAGACAGAACTAGAATGTACACTAAATATTGAGGATAGGATGGGAGGGAATTTATTCATAGTCACTATCTTGGCAAGGAGTCCTATCTGAAATTTGTCACAGCAATCAAGGGGCAATAACCCAGCAGATCTTAACAAACTACAATGATGGGTTCTTGCAGACATCTGTGTAGAGAATATAGCTATTTGATTCAAAAGTACTCAAAGGTTAGATAGAAGCCCCACCCCAGCTGATTAATAAACAAATCAAACCATTCAATATAATTGGTGTAAGGAAGCTTTGAGAAAGGAGCTTCCTAGTAGAGGAAACTGAGGGAATGAGCCCTAGCTCATTGTGCCTTTACCAGTTACAAAATTTTAAAGAAATAAAATAAGTGCCAAATGTGCCTGAATGACTCTGTAACAGTATCAGCAACCTGTTGTATTGTCTCAGTAACTGTTATCTGAAACTGATCAATTTCTATCAGCAAAAGACTGTTATCTCCTGTTTCTAACAATGCCAGCTTCAACTTGCTCAAGAAACTATTTGCTGTCTCTATAAGAGACTAACTTTTGCTTACTGTCTGAAGATAAAGTCTGCCTCTCTTTGCACAAAAAGATTGTGTTTCTACTAACTTGATTCCAACTCTGTTTGCAGCCTCCAGCCTGATCTCTCCTTTCAGCCAAGATGCCTTGACCAATAGTTGAATCCCATATATGCTAGCAGCCAGCTAATGGGGATACTTGGGGTGGTGACAGTACTGGTAACATTACCAGAAGTGGGCAGTACACCCTATAATGTAGTAGCTACTCCATATAAATCCAAGCAGCAAATAACACAGTTGAGTCTGAAGTGCAAAATCTGTATGAATGAATCTGTGGCAGAATAATCAACATGTTGTAAAGTTCCAGGGTCCGTAATCTGAAGCTGACCTATTTCTCTCAGCAAAAGGGACTGTTAACTGTTGTTTCTAACCAAGCCAGATTCCACCTGATCCAGAGACCACTATTTTCTATCTCTGTAAGAGACTGACTCTTGTTTATTGCCTGAAAATAATGCATGTTTCCTTTTGCACTTTTATACTAACTTGATTAGACCAGTGTTTGCAGCTTGCAGCCTGGGCTGTATTTCCAACCAAGACACCTGGACAGCTAGCTGAATCCCTTGCCTCTTCCTGGTAAGCTGTGAGCTACTGGGCTGGAGTCTGGGCTAATGATGTCACTGGAGGTGGGCAGTACATCCTATAAAGGTGCAACTGTTCTTGCAGCTGCCCAAGGAGCAGCTGTACATATGAGTAGTTCATATAGGAGTGGCATGAGTCACCCTTTGTGAGTTTACTTTGGGGAGGGCAAGGGGAGGCCTTATAATTTTTCTTTTATAGTTTGTCTTATACTTCCTTAAACCACCATGGATTTCAAAGATTTCTGTGTATTTATTTAAATTTTAAAGCAAATTGTATTTTAGATGAGCACTTTCTTGACTTGAGAGTTAATCAATCAATCAATCAATCAAAATATTTATTTAACCAGGCAAACATCATTGAGCAAGCTCATTTTCAAGATGGACCTGGAAAGGAGAGGTTAACAATACATACAAAAGAATACTCAGTTACATCATAATGTTGTAAACAATATATGCAAAATGAATACACATTTAAATAGTATTTACACAGAGCAGTAATTATATACAGAAGGTTTATAATACACACAAAATAGATTATTAAAAAGAACCATTCAGTTAAGACCATGAAGATTATGCAGCTAAAGAGGATATCAACTGCAGTACAGTATATACAGGTTAAACATATGCAACTATAATTACAGTGTGTATTTGAAGCATCCTTGAACACAATTATTGATTGAAGGAGCTTGGTGGGGCATGGGAGGGGTGGTGGGAGGGATGCAGAGGGTGAGTAAGGAGGTACACATACAACAGTTGGAGAGGTGGCAACAGTTAGGGAGTGGAAAGCAAAACATCATGATGGTGTCAAGGGGTAAGCAAGGAGTGTAGGTTGTAGCTAGGGGGACATGGAAAAGAAACTAATGAAAAGGAAAAAAAATACAGAGTGATTATAAAGTTTGAGGTCTCTATTCTTGTTAAAGAAGGAAATGTTCAGCAGCTTGATTATCAGATACGCATTTTACATAGACCTATGAGAGATTAAATTGGTTGATACTCCCATTCTGGTTGAAGAGGACAAGGTATATTGTAAATGAATTATCCAAACATTTGCATTGTGCAGCCTTGGAAATACATGTGAGCTATATTAATGAGTGCATACTAGGAAGAGCTTCACTGATTGAATGGCTACAACAGTTTTAACCCTTAGGCTGCCGGAAGATTTAGAATGCATAGGTTTTTAGGACAAGATATCTTGTCGGCGGCAGCCTATTGATAGTTATATCCTACATAAGGTCAATTAGTACTCATTTACCCTTCAAATTAACAATTTCTTACTAATTAGGACATATGGCAAGTACAATAGTTTATACCTTAAAACTATAGTTATTGTTGGATGTTTAAATTATATAGTGAGATTTGAAGTACAGAACTTAGTATTAAAATAAATTAATTCTTTGATGCAATACTCAAGCAAACATACTGTAGGATAGCTAGTAATCTCTTCATTAGAAATGAAAGGATTATTTTCATGAGTCTGTTCTTGGTGGTCATGGGAAAAAACAGAAGCACTGTTACTTATAAGTAAAAGTAATGTTACGACTCAGTATTTAAAGAGTCGGAGTATTTTGCTAACTTGTGTTTGTCCCCAGACCAAATCTCAAATACCTGATAGGGAAAATAAATTTGCAACCTACTTGGAAATGAGACAGAGTGTTGGTAAAATAGTTTTAGAAGATTTGACCAAGGGGTGTACTTTGAAATTAGCTACAAATGCAGGACATTTGATTTTTCATTTAATTTTAATTGGTGGTGAAATAGAAGCAAATCTCGAGTCACTAACATAACCTTCAGACTTAAAAAGTCTCCCATTAAAAAGGTAGAAGTTTATCACTTAAATTGGATCTTCTCAGGGCTTGGATGGAAAATAGCAATTATGATATGGTTGGTGTCTCTGAGTCATGGTATAAAATGAAGAATCCTGACTCAGAGACAGCAATCAGAAATTATGACTCTTTTTGATATGAGATGCCCAAAGCAGAGGGGTTGTCTTGTATATTAAGAATGATTTAGGGCAGATTAATTTATTGTTTGCAGGAACAGTGGAAAGGATAGAAATGGTATTAATTTTTCTTCCCATATTAAATTGTGTGTAGAGGTGATATACAGTAATCTCCCCTGAAATTAAACTAAATTCTTTTGAGACTCCCTCTATAAAACTGACACCTTTTGTAAGTGGTGGGACAGTTATTCTGGTGGGGATTTTAATGCAGCCTGGGATAGACTGGGAGACAGTCTTGCATGCTGCCTCTTCCTCTTTTTTCTATGCCAGATAATAGATGCCCCACTTGTAGAGATTCACTTCAAAGCAATGTTCCATACTTCGTTTTAAGTCCATGGGCATTGTCATCTCTAATCTCAAGCATGTACTCCAAATTTAGGATACCACTATTAAACACTGAGTGTACCAGTGACATTGAAATAGAAGGACTACAAAATGATCTGTTTCCTGTTATAGAAACTTCAAATACTTCAATAAACAAAAATTTAGATGTCATATGTATGAAGTAAATTGGAAGTAACTTGAATTAATTTCTAACATTGATATAATGATTCAGGAATTGAATAAATCATTTACTGAATCATGTAATAAAAATGTCCCCTTCAAATCAACCCGAAATAGGAAGACTCATACCCTCTGGATAAATCCAAGAAAGAAAAAGCAGATTAGATGGAAGGATATAATTTGGAGGAAAGCAAATGAAACCTTAAGCCCAGAAGATTGGGATCTTTTCAGAAAGTTAGAAATGGAGCCAAGAGTATTAATAGAAAACCTAAATAAAATATATAACAATGACAGAATAAATAAAACAACAAATCCATCCCAGTACTAGAGTTTGATTAAGTAACTTGCTACCTGGACTATTCTCCAGCTTCAGATCATATTTTTGTAACTGTAGTTATAATCTTTGTATCCTGAGATGAGTTTCACTTAGTCCTTGTTGCGGGATTGTAATTAAAGATTTATGACCCATCTCTGCCAGGATCTTCAATCCACAGATGTCATCATGAAAGTGTTCACATCCAAAATACAGTCCTAGAGATTCCTTGTATTTTTGCACATATTTTTTCAGTTTTGCTCAGAGACCATGATGCATCGACCATGAGGAACCAATGTTCTTGATGTTGCTGTATTAGCATACCTCCCAGACCATCTTTTGATGCATGTGTCAAAACTTTGGCAACTCTGCATTGAAATAGTGCAACACATATGAAGTGGTAAGACTAGTTCTGGGAGCATCCTATTCATTATTATGTTCTTCTCTCCACTCGCACTGTATGTCACATTTTAAGAGAGCTCAGCTTTGTTGTTTTTACAGCAAGCCCAAGAATGATTTTGTCCACTTAGTAAATTATTCCCATTTATCTTTGTCTATCTTTCAGATTCTTTGGTACAAGCACTTCTTGACTTGCTACCACTTTTTCTTTGACTAGTTTCACTCCTTTCAAAGTAAATATTTCTCCAAAGTACTGGAGACTTTTATTTAATAAAACATTTCTTTTTGTTCAGTTTTAGGTATATTTCTTCTCACAGTGTTGAGCACTGTCAGTAATCTGGAATCGAGTTCCTGTGGTGTGACTTTCCTTACAATGATGTCATCTATATAAACTGCTACTCCACAAAATCTTTTAAATATTTACTGTAGTATGAAACACTTGAGGCTCACTCCATGTACCAAAAGGACTATTTATAAATCTGTGGCAACAAAATAATGCATAAACTGTGCATAGCGTGGAACTTGTCTCATCCAGGGTTAATTGCCAGCATCTGGCTGCTGCATTTAGTCTGGAGAACCACTTTGCTCCTGCCATCTCTACCATTATTTTTGTATGTTTTGGCAGATTAAAATGGTCCCTCTTAATGTTCTTATTTAGCACGTTTGGATCCATGAAAATCCTCAGACTGCCATTTGGCTTCTGAACTATTGCAACTAGGTGTATCCAGTCTATAGGGTATTGCATCGAACAGATAATTCCATTTTCAATTATCCTGTCCATTCTCTTTAGCCTTGCTCTCACTGACACTTGTACTCTACTCATAGCATGAATTACCAGTTGCATATTTTCGTTTAGTTGTATTGAATGTGTTACGGGCAGGCATCTGACTCCTCAAAAGCCAACTTTAAATGCGCTCATAGTAGCCTCAGGATTGTGCATTTGCATATCAATAACTTGCAATGTTTCACAGGACCCACTTTTTCACACATTTTAAGTCCCAAAATAAATTGCCTGTCTCCTTTAACTTATTCTGTCCTGAGTGATGATTATATCTCAGGTAAGCAATGGATGACTCGGACTTCATACAAGTTTATCCGAAGTAATGACTTAACTTATACAGAATTCACCTGGTGCATTTTATCTTGAGATTTCCCAAGTGCTCAATGTCAGAATTTTATTTCCTGTTTATGTGTGTAATACCACTGCCCCAGGTTGTATTTCTGGTTCAGTTTTTAGACACTGTAAGACATGGTTTACTAGCACATTTGCCTGTGGTCCTGCAACCAATTTGTATGTTATAATAGTGCCATTTAATTTTAGCACCAGTTTACATTCATTTTCATCATAGGCATTTTTACTATTTTCTGATTTACTACAGCTCCAATGAAAAACTAATTTAAGTCTGACTCTGTGACTTTCTCTGTGTCCACCACATTAATTTGTTTTTCTTGATGGTACATACTTCCAAAATTATCTTTTAAAATGAATTATCTGATCACTTGACCATATGCATGATACTGCGTGTACACATGCTGCTTACAACATCACTGACACAGCATTTGTCCCTTAGACTTGTGCTCCATATTATTATAAGGCTTTACTTTTTATTTTGGCTTGCACACATGTGCAAGCAAATGCAGGGGATGCTTTAGTGGGTGCGTCCCTCAGCCACCAATCAGTGAGCATGCTGGTGATGACAGAAAACTTCAAAGAGAGCAAAAAAGTTGAAAGAAATCTGCCACTGCAATCAGGTGCAGTTTCTTCATTGCAGCAGCAGATGACAATACTCTGGCCATGCGCATCACAGTGCACAGTAATGTGCATTGCTGGAGTTACGAGCAACATGTTTGCTTAGTGTGCCTTTCCTGGTGAAACAATTCAATAAATAATGTAGCAGCAGAGTGGCTTTCCACAAAGGTCACTCCTACTGCCCACCACACAGTGCACAAAGCTGACATCGGGGGTGCCTGATCCCTGTGTCATCATGTATTCCCACAGCCATTAAATGCATCACACTGGGAGCCCAACCAGTGTGCCAAAACATTGCGGCTCCTACTGCCCACCACACACTCCAAAACAGATGACATTGGGGTACCCAATCCCCATGTCAGCATGTATCCCCTTCCCCATTAATGTGGCACACTGGCAGCCCACCCTAGTGTGCCAAAATATTTTTTTATTTTCTTCTGACACTGGGATGCCCATTCCGGGTGTTGTATGGGCCCCCTCCCCCAAAACTACTCTACATGATTTGCTGACATTGGTGTGCCCAATCCCCATTTTGGAATGCCCCCCTCCACTATTGTGGCACACTGGGAGCCCACCTCAGTGTACCCACTTTAATAAAAAAAATGTTCCATGTGAAAGAAGAAAACTGTTTGCTGTTTTTTTTTGTACCTGTAAAAAAGGAAATGGTCCATCATTGTGTCACATGCCCTCCCCATCCCAACCCTCCCTCTGTGCACCCACCTCCCCACCCCTTACTCCATACTTATCTATGGAGGTCGGGAGCTGTTGTCTTCTGTGGAGCAGGACACGTCTGCACTCTGCAAAGCCAAATCGCAAAATGAAGAATCAAAGATAAGCTGTATAATGGGAATCAGTGGGTGTGGGCTTCAACTTACAGAAGGTTGATATCACAGCCATGTTTTGAAATTTTGGCCCCAAAATTTCAACATGTGATTCTTGGGACCCTACCTCATGAACACTATAATTTTATTTCTCCATCCAGAAAGGTGATTTTGCAGTGACTGCGCAAAATCACCTTTTGGGACTAATTAATGAAACGGCTGTGCCAATGCTCATGAGGGGAGGTCCCAAAAAGTCCATGTTGCAAATCTGGTGAAAAAAGTCCAAACAATGACTGCGTCACAAGTGTGCATTGTGCAGTTTCTACTTACATTCGTATCTTCATCAGTTTTTTTATATTTTCACTCCAAATTTTCAACATTGCCATTTTTTCACACCTCCTTATGAATAGTACATCTGTCATTTTTTACATCCTTCCCAAAACATGTTTTCAAACTTGTGGCTCAGAATGGTGTGGTTGCTGTGAAAAATCATCTTTTGGGAGAGATTAACACAATCACAGTGTCACTGTTCATAATGGGAGGACCCAAAATGTCCATTTTGAAAATTAGGTGGAAAAATTCCAAAACATTATTGTATTATGGGCGTTCGTTGCCCAGTTTCTATGCACACTCTTGACTTGTCTGATTTTTCAGATTTTCACTCCAGATTTTCAACATTGCCATGTTTTCACACCTGATAAACAGTGTAGCTGTCATTTTTCACATCCTGTCCAAAATGTTTTTCCACACCTGTGGCACAGAATGGCACAGTTGCTGTGCAAAATTACCTTTCAGGATTGAGTAATGAAATGATAGTGACACTTTTCATGAGGTGGTGTCCCAAAAGGCTTATATTGAAAATTTACAGTGAAAATATGAACAAAAGCCTGGGGCATTGTGGTTTCCAACCATAATGCCCCACCCTGTAGAGACTGACAGACATTAAGGGTGTGACTTGGGTTCGTCGGCCATAATGCTCAAGGGATTCCACCCCTGCCCTGCAGCCATTGACAGGCATTGAGGTGTGCCTTGGGGTCTTTTGCCCTAATGTTCACCCCATTCTCCTATACTGCACCCATCTCAGCTAATTTCCATATGGAATGAGGTGAGCTTAAGGGCCAAAGACCCTGTGGCCCCCACCAATGCCTTTCAGTCTCTGCGTGGGGTGGGGTGGTGTTATTTCAATATTTCACTGCCATTCCTATAATGCATCTCTCTAATTCCTGCACTAACAATGCCAGCAAGCCAACATTCAGAACTGACAAATGCTTGTTTGCTTTGAGTTTTAGTCTTATCCACAACCTGCACTACTGCTATGCTTTGCTCTGTTCAACTTTTGTATCTGCGATGCTTCTGCAGCTTGAGAAATCTTTACCATCTTGTCAAAAGTTCACACTGTGTCTCTTAACAGTCTTTCTCTTATGTTAGCACTGTTGTATCTCATTATAATTTGATCACACATGGTAGAATCTCTTAAAGTCCCAAAATTACATGACTGGCTTTTTATTTCAAATTAGTCAGAAACTAGTCAATGGACTCACTTTCTTTTTGTATATATGATCTAAACAAGTTGTGTTCAGATCGTTCATTCTTTTTTAGAATACAAAATGCTTTAAATGTCTCCATTGTAATAGCAAAATCCTCTTCCTCCCCCCATCAAACTGAAATGTGTTATACACTGCAATAGCTTCAGCCCAGCAACAGTAGTGCCAGAGTTACCTTTTCATCTGATTTCCTGTCCTGGGCTCCTATGGCTTTGATATACTGTACAGGAGAAGATGCTGCTTAAACATTTTCCAGGATTCCTCCATATTTCCTACCATTCTCAGCACAGGGGGTGGTTTCAGTTGATCCATGACTCAAGCTCAAAGCAAAGGTACTGCAATATTGCAACACGGTATGTACTTACCCAAGCCAGATGATGGGGTAGATCTAAAAGAAAACACAGATACATCAGCTGCACTCAACTTCAATGTTTATTCAGTTGCAATACAACAGCTCTGCTATATGTGAAAACTGCTCTGATTAAATTTCCCTGAGGTCACACGCACTAGCCTTTGAAGTACTGTAAAATGGTTTATTATCACATTAGCTTTATTTTGCAGTCAAGCCGCTGTTGACTTTACAGCACAAATTATTTTTTGTGGGATGGCAGAGCCATCCATTCCTTCTTGACAGCATGTTACACAGGGCAGCCAGGTTGGAGGAATGGACAGAGGCTGAAACATGGCTTTTGTTGCTGACAGAAGGGAGGTAGAGAGCGAGGGCTGTCTGGAGACATAAAAGATGGAGGGTAGATTGTGGCACCAGAGAGATAAGATGCTGACATGCCAACGGTATGGAAATCAGAAGGAGGAAGTCATCAGTTGGCATCTCAGTCAGCACCTCTGAGTTAAAACGTAAAGTTTTAAACAGAGTAGAACTGAAATTTAACTTTAATTTAAATACTGTGTTTTCTGGCATTGATTGTGGACAGAAAAGGGTTTGTGTTTAACATTGCTGAGATGCCAACATGCCAACTGCTTGAAAACTAGAAGCACGAAGTCAGTGGTCGGCATCTCTGTTGGTTTCTTAGAGTAAAAAAGTAAAGTTTTAAACAGGGCAGCTATTTTATAGTTTATTCTACTTTGTTTTTGAATTGTTTATTTTGTTTGGAATCTGTTTTAAGTGTGGAGGGTCAGTGAGGATAGAATGTCAATTACTCGAATGCTGAAAATACTGACATGCCATCTAGTACTGGATCTCGTATTTATGCATCTCAGAGCTGCAGTTAGTGTTTGTTTTGTCATTCTCCTTTTTTCAGTTTATTGTTAAAGCATAACCAAAATCAAGCAGGGTAATTAATGGAGGTCTAGGGAAGATACTGTAATTAGGAAGCTTAGTACAGTATTCGACACATAGCTTCAGAGCACAGTATAAAGGATTACATTCTCTGTAATTCTATTTCATGTCAGACTAGTGTCCTGTGAATACAGTGAAAAATAAAATTGCTTCAAAAATAATCTGTTCTACAGTACATTGCTTCCTGTTTAAATTCTGTAAGTACTACAACTCAGCTCAGGAACTGGACAAAATTCAGTCTTCTCTGGTCTTCATGATCCAGATGGCACCCAGTTAGATGAAGTTGTGTCCTGAAAATAGCTCAATGTTTTGTTGGACCCTGATTTTGAATTCTTCTGTTATATCACCACCATCCATAAGAAGTTCCAGCCTAAACCTGCTGCAGTATAAAGGAACAAAGCCAGTCTCCCTTCTCATCCCTGTGAAGATTGTTGTGAAAATGATCGCCCCTGACTTTTCACCACAGTGATGTGGTGCATAGTGTTGCCTCCAACTCCATCCTCACTAGACTGGATCTTTTCTTTTAATCCTGATGTGGGTCTCTTCACAGTTCCTTAATCCCACTTGTAATCATTTTGGGATCGGGCATTTGGGGTGGCAGCCCCAATAACGTGCAATACCATTTCTATTTAGATGCATAGAGCACCATCTGTTCCTACTTTTAAAGCAGTGTTAAAAAAAAATCACTTCTTTGCTCAAGCTATCAGATTTTACTAGAAAATAGATTTGAGCCTTAACTGAGTGTTTTAAAATGGGTGTATTAGATATTATCAATCATATGAGCTGTTTTGCTAATCTATTTGTATGTCTTATGCGAATTGTACAACACCCAGAGCCATTAGAATAGGCACCTAAAAGATACATTTACTTTGCCTAGGTTGTATTTTTGTACCGTTTTTACTTTGCCCTGTACTGTTTTAGAATTACGTCATTTTGCAAAAGTATTGTGGCTCTGTTCTCATGCAGCTTGTGTTCATTTTCCTATTTTTTACCCACTTTTATTGTACTAAAAGGCTTTTTTTGTGTTTCCCTAGACTCCTTTCCCCAGGATAAATCTGGAAAAAGCTGTTCTCCATTCATTATTCTTTTGGTGGTGCAAACTCTTAAATAAACAAACAAATAAATAACTAATGTTGAGTATGTTACTTGATGAGTCTGCTTTTCCTTGTTATGTATGATCTCTATGGTTTCAGACATTAATGCAGTTTTGAAGTTATCTATAAAGCAAATGTTGTCGTAGTTATGATATAAAAAGAACTAAATATATGTACTGAGTCTCTGATAGACAGTGGTGCATGGGGAATAGACCTACAATATGAAGGTCAGTGTTTGTAAGCTGAACCACAAATCTGTAACTAGTTCACATTTAAATCAACATTCCCATTTTCATCATAAACAATGTATCAGTGTATGCAGTGATTTATTTATTTATTAATTTTTTTATATTTATTTGAACATCAGTAAACCTTTGAGTTATGTGCTCATTTGCAAAGGTTTCATGTCAAATGTTGTAACAAACAGATTTGTATATAGAAATGTGCATTTGTCAATACATTCAATACCTTGGTTATAGGAGGCTCAGGTGATCATTTGTCAGAACAGCAATAAAACAAATATACAACGCATGCTGTTTTGATAAATCAGTAGATTACAACAGATGTCATTAGGTTAAGTAGGAGGATGAAGAAATGGTGGAAGAGGGAGACAGGGTAACAGGAGGGCTTTAGAGGTGGAGGTGGATGGTGGAACAGAATGGGCCCGGCTCAAGTTAGGGGTTAGGATGGGCATGTGCATGAGGATTCTTGGGTGAGTTCCTTCTTGAGGGTTTTCTTGAACAGTGACATTTTAGGTAGCTCAGAGATAGAGTTAGGAAGGTTGTTTAACCAATGTGCAGCTTGGCAGGCAAAAAGATCGCTGGTCCTAGTTGGTTTTATGTATGGGGACTATCAGCGCATGTCTTTCCATGCTCCTGGTAGTATACTGGTTGTGAATTGGGTGGAAGAGTGAGACACAGCAGGGGAGAGCAAGGCCACCAAGCACTTTTCTGGCCAGTAAGATACTCTGGTACTTTAAGCATTCGTGCAAGGGAAGCCAGTCAGTGAGGGTATATAAAGTACAGCAATGTGTGAGACTGTCAGCCTCACACATTGTGAAAGTGATAGTTATAGAAAAGTTATGCAAAGGTTCTCCCATATTGTGGTATAACATGGTGTTTGTGGCAGCAAGAAATCCATGTTATTCAAGCACTAATGCAATACCGTACTGTGTTTGCAGGCACAAATCCCTGGCATTATACTGTAACATGGGTGAACTTTTGTATAATAGAAAGTCATTCAAACATTTCAGCAGATGTCACCTTGATTTTGTCCTCTCCTGTGTAACCTGGCCTTAGGCAGGCATGTACAGTTCCACCCACAGGTGTGGGAAGGGGCTGTGACACCACTCCATGGGAAGGAAACAGTGATGCTGTTCACTGGGCATGTACATCTGAATGGGGGCAAAGATTGAGGTGCTAAAAAGAGCCGTGGCTTGTAGCTCCCCTTCAGTCTCTTCACTCCTCTTCAAATTTCCCTCTTTTCTCCCAGCTGCAGTTCTCCCAGTTGCAGATTTGACTCTTCTCTCCCAGTTAAAGATTTTCCACTCCAGCAAGCTCCATTTCAGTCAGAATTGAATATCCAGCAGTCGGTTTTGTTGAAAATATTTCTGGTAAGTTTTTACTTCAAGTAGACTTGATATTTTTTTCCCATAGCATGTTCCTAAAATTGTTGATTTTATTAGTGCTTTTGTGATTACAGCGTTATAGTTTTTTTAATCAGTGCCCCACCCCCACTTATTTACCCTTTCTTCTTAGCTCAAACTGTCTTTGTCCTACCATATGCTTCCTACTCCATTCTTATAAAATTTTGTGTAGGATTTTTTGTTTAGAGGGATATCTGGAAATATAGGAGATGTGACTGGAAACATGTTGTACACACTTTGATATTAGAGGAAACAAAAAAAGAGTTTGCACTCCAAAGAGTCAGACAAGCCAATATTTGCACTTACTGCAATTGAACTTACTGTAGAGACAACATCAAAGAAAGCTGACGGGTAGCCCCAGCACTTTGACCATTAGGTCTTCCTTGGGAGAGTGTCAAAATGGTAGTACAGACCCATATTTTAAATCCACATCATAAAGTGCACCCCACTTGATTCTCTAAAACATATAAACAAAACGTTTTATTACTATATTTTAAAATGGTGGGTGAGAGAAATGCACGCACATTATCTTTTTTAATTCATGAAATCTTTTATATATCTAAACAGTTATCAAATTAATGATAATAAGTAAAAAATGAAGGAAAAATATGCATGTTTATGTATGTGGCAAATTTCATGAATTAGAAATTGGAAAGTGTACAGAAGTTGTTAAAGGTATTTTAAGTGAATGTCTAAAAATGTTCAGTACTGGCTTGCATTTTGGGGAATTTACAAGCTGAAAAATAGTGTTCTAATGGTATTTGTGTCATCTGGGCAGGGGCTATTCAAACTGCAGGCTATTTATTGTCTTCTTAACGTGCCTGCTAGGCCTTAAGTCCACCACCCACATGTTTTTTTTGTTTTGTTTCTAGAGTCATGCAGTATCACTCCTATATTCTTTCTTGGCAGGGGGGGAAACAACTGTTTTTTTTGTTTTTTTACAAATGCATATAACATGCACTTGTAGCCAGTATGTTCCTTTAGTGAGCAACAACATATGGCCTGCTGGATGGGAGTTCCAGTGTGCCACTTTTGGTATAAAAAATACAAGTAAAAAATATTTTAAATAAATAAAAAAAGTGTTGACAAAACAATTTCTCACAAACTGGCAATTTTGTCTAGGACTTTAGGGACTGTAGCCCTTTATACATTGTGTGAAGTTAATCCAGGTTTTCACACACTGACTGATTTTTAAAAAATTCTCAGCTTGTAGGTGAACACCAGCAATGTTGCAAATACAATTTAAATCAACAAATCATCATTAAGCAGCTTTGCTATAGCCTGTGTGCATGCAAACCTGTTTACAATAGAACTCCGCCTCTGTGTGGGTGAGGTAAGGGAAATTCTTACTATTAATAATGAAGCACAGAAGTCATGCTTTTTTTTAAAAAAAAGGGAATTGCACAGGGGTAATTCATTTTATTTCTTAAAGAAAAACATTAAAAAAAAACATCATACTGGTACCAGTTATCAGGTTAGGCATGAATTTTGATGGCCGATTTTCTTTTCAATACCACTTGCTCTTACAGACATCATTATTCCTCTAGCTATAACAACTTACTATAGGTGACCTGCTGCAGTATTTTAAATACTCCCATTGCTGATACATTTAGGTTTACGGAGCAGCAGCATGTCCCCCTCCCCAGGAGATCTAGTTCACTGAGTCAGCCTGCCATATGAGATGAGATCATGACAAGATTATTAACATTGTTTTCCTTTTGGGGCAGTAGTTTGTTATCATTGCAGCCTGTAGTAGTATGGACATGCCCAGCAAGCAGAAAAAGGCTTCATCTAGAGACACCAGAAGAGCAGCTGAGGGCCATGTATGCTGAGAAAGGTCAAACATCACTGGATGCTTGTTTGCTAGGGACTTCAGTGACTAAGGAGAATCTGGTGCTGAGAAAATGGGAGTGGCCAGCAAGGGAGTCTGCAGCCTCACCCCACCCACCCCTGGAATATGGTAGCCAAAAATCCCTAAGAGACAGGTAAGGCCAACACAGGGGTTAATGTGTTGTCTGAATAGGAATTCAGACAGATGGTAATGAGAGTGTTTTGAGGAGCTCCACCTCAAAATCCCCAATTGACTTGGCCCTCAGCCAACACAAATACGAAGAGGGCCTCAGGTCAGAAAGAGGCTGTGCCAGATGTGGTGGTGGAAGGGGATTCCAAACCCCTCATGACCAACCTGAAAATGGTGGCTCCCATACACCTGCCATCACCACAAAAGCTTCCAGAACCTTGCAGGGCCTTCATCCCCAGACCAGAAGCTGGACACACTTATGGATGCAGTGGTGGGTCTTGCAGTGGCTGTTGAAACTCAGTAGGAAGGAGTAACAGTGTCTCAGATGATGCCAGGTTCAAGAGGCAGAGAGGCATTATGTTAGCATAGCCCAGCCAGTTGGATCTCACTTGCCTGGCAGTCTGCCATCAGATTCACAGGTGTGAAAATGTGGACTTTTTTTATCATATAATATCTTATTGAAATTTTCCAATTTTCCATTTTGTTTACATAACACATAGAAGCGTATTCACGATAAGCTTCAATCACTGACAAACAGCCACAGGATGACTAACAATACTGCCATCTTACAGGATACATCCAGAGTACAACATAGCTCTAAACTACATCACTATTTGTCAAAATTCAAATCTCAATTGTCCTTAAAGAAGGCCTAAGCTATATGTGAGACAGACTAACTGCAGCAGGCTTTAATTGGACACAAAAATTTGCAGATATAGATTCCAGTAAAGCATTACCATACAGCACAGACCTCTCATTTATATAATGAAATTATACCACCTAGGTTCTCATGATTAGTTTATACCCAGTAATCCTGCAATAAAGTGTTTGAGCTATCCACAGGGTCAGGATTGATGAAGAAAAAGAAGGCGGAAAATATGGGGAGAAAGAGCTAAAGATAAGAGGAGGGAAAAGAGAATAGCAGAGGTTACACACAAAAGAGGGTGATACCTTGTATTTGGCATACCGCTGTAAGGTCAACTTGCTAAGAAGTAATAGGAGGGTTTTATAGTGGGGGAGTAGACACTCTGCAAATGTGAGAGTGCAGGTAGGCATCCCATTTTGAGTAGTAGTCAGCTAGTTTGCCTCTAGCTGCTGCTGTAAGCCTCTCAAAGATGGCCAGCCTAGCCATGGCTGCCTGCCATTGAGAATGTGTGGGGGGTAAGGATTGTCTCCATCTCACCAGAATAGCTCTCTTTGCTTCCATGATAGCAACCAGGACCCAGGCTTTTCTAGAAGGAGTAAGTGCATTTACTGAGAAAGTGTCCCCCAGCAGTAGGGAGTGTAATGTTGAAGAGATAGCAAGTTACCCACTATAGCAGCAAAGTCCTTCAAGACTGATGTCCAAAAGGTGTGGATTGTGGGGCACAGCCATAGTATATGGCATAGGTGGCCGGGGAGGAGTGGCATCTCCAGCAGCTGTCTTGTGGGATTATCTTTTGCCTATAGAGGACTGAGGGAGTGTGATACCATCTGAGGAGAATTTTTAATTGAATCAACTGGCTCTTTGAGTCTACATAGGCCATATGGGCCAATCTGAGACATTCCGACCACTGCTGTGGGGATAAAGAGTGAGAAGTTCCTGTTCCCATGTGGCTTTGCTAGTTAAAGTGACATCAGGTTGGGAGTCTCTAAGAGTTTGATAGATAGCACCTACAAGGCCCCCACCTCTGTTGGGTAGTGAGAGAGAGGTTATTCAGGCATCTCCAAGGGGACAGGGATAGCCAAATCTTAAGAAGAGGGATCACCGCGCTTTGTAATTGGAGAAATTTCCAGAAATCCTGAGATGGCAATTTGTATTTCATTTTGAGCTGCTTGAAGGACATCAAAGTACGCGTGTTCGGTATGAGAAGATCGGCTACCGTCTGTATGCTCCTAGAGACCCATGAGGCCCAATGAAGTGATTTATGGTCTACCTTAATGAGAGGATTATTCCAAATCAGGGAATAACATAAGGGAGGAGGGTAGTCGGTCCTTGGAACACCAGTTATGACCATTGCCCGGCACCACAATGCACATGTATTTGTCATAAGTGGCATGAGTTGGGGATTGGCAGGTTTCCTGCAAGATAACAGTGAATAAAGTGGAGTCTTTGCTGACAGCATGGCCTCCAATACTGCCCACTGAGGAGGAGCGGTAGACCAAGGGGCAAACCACGTCACAGCCTGAGCCATGCTAAAAGCCAAATGATATCCCATGAACCAGGGGAGGCCGAACCCTCCTTTGGTCCAATGAGCATGTAATTTTGTTCTCCCCCATCTAGGAAGGCCACCTTCCCAGAGGAGAAGTGCCACTAATCTATCTAAGGCTTGAAATGGTTTTTGAGAGAGAGGGATTGAGAGATTGTTTAGTAGGTAAGAAACCCTGGAAAAAATAAACATTCTAATCGCCTCCACCTTTCCTTTCAGCATTAGACGCAACTTCATCCAACTGTGGACCTCGGCTGTCAAAGTTGCTAGGCGGGGAGAGAAATTGGCCATTTCTGGGTCCTTCCAGGCTTCTGTGATGTTAATGCCCAAATATGGGAAGCCCTGAGGCACCCAGAAATATCTGTACCAGCTAGACATTGTCTACTACATTTTTTATTTAGAGGGAATAATATAGTTTTTTTCTGATTCACTGTAAGCCCAGATATTCTAGCAAACTCCTGCAATATTGACAAAACTGGTGGGAGGGAGGACTGTGGGTCAGAAAGAGTAAGAAGCATATTGTCTGCATATACATTAACTAAATAGGAAGTTTACCCCACAAGGATACCTGTTACAGCTGGGGTGTTAGTCAGTGTTCTAATTAAGGGGTACAGAGCTACCAGAAACAGGAGCAGGGAGAGAGGACACCTCTGTCTGGTACCTCTATGGAGGAGAAAGGGAGAAGAGATATCCTTATTAGTAAGGATTCTGGCCAAGGGCAGGTTGTACAGTGTGTATCCCCATGAACAAAATTGGGATCCAAAGCCATACAGCTGGAGAATCTGGTGCAAATAAACCTATTCCAGGGAGTCGAAAGCCTTAGCAAAATCATCCACTAAGGCGGCCATGGGAACCTCGGACTGAAGTGCCAGCCATTTAAGATTTAAAATAAGGCATAGATTATCTGCACTAGATTTCCATTTTAGGAACCCCATTTGAGAGGGATGAATCCGATTTAATAACACTGGGGATAGTCTGGTTGCCAAGATTTTAGCCAATATCTTAGTATCAGCTGGGAGAAGTGAAATGGGTGTATAATTTGCACACAGTAAGTCATCTGAGGATTTCTTGGGGATTAGTGAAATAAGGGCCTCATGCATAGTGGGGGGAAGTATAGCATTCAATTGGGCTTCCTGAAGAGCTTGCAGAAGGGGTGGTGGTAATCTCATCCTGCAGCACTTGGTACAGCTCTGCTGATAACCCATCTGGCCCCGGGGCCTTCCATTTGGCCATCTGAGATAGTGCAGACCAGAGCTCATTCTGAGTTATGAGAGCATCCAGTGCAAGGACCTGCTCTTCTGAGAGCTTAGGGAGTTGCACCCCTCAGCAAAAACTTTGCAAATGCTGAGATAATTCAGTATCTGAAAAGGTATTCTGAGACTGGTAAAGGTCTTGACAAAATATTTTCATAGTCTTATTGATAGCCTTGGGTGTTGTTGCAACCTTCCCCTCCTTGTTCTTTAGGGCTAAAATTCTGGAAGAGGTTTGTTGCTTCTGTAAATAATAAGCTAAAAATGTCCCTTCCTTAGCCCCTCCCTCCCAAAACCTGTGTTTAGTGTGAGTGAGTTGCCACTCTGCTTTCCTGTTCAGCAGCACATTGAGTTTGTATTTTAAACCAGTAATGTCAGCTAGGAGAGGGGAGTTAAGTGTGTTAGTGGGAGATATTTTGAACTGCTTCTCTCGAAGTGTCAGATCCTTCTGAAGCTCTGATATCTGCTTTGCCCTTTCTTTACTTTTAGCCATACAGAAGGAAATAATTATCCCCTTTATTACTGCCTTAAAGGTCTCCCAGACTGTGGTCACACTTGTTTCCCCTGGGGTGTTAACTGAAAAGTAGGAAAGGGTTTCCTTTTTTATGTAATTGCGAAAGGCTGCATCCTCCAACAGTAACAGATTACATCTCCACCTTGTGGAGCATGAGCCCTGCCCTGGGGGAGTTAAAATGACCATTACAGGGGCATGGTCCGATATGACTATGCTGCCAATGGTGGGAGTTACTATCCCCAGCATTGCAGCATGGTTGGCCAACCAGAAGTTATGTCTACTATGTGTACCATGCACTGTGGAAAAGTATGTGTAGTCACGCCCACTCGGATGATTAGTTCTCCATTGGTCTCCTAGTCCCCATTCTGACATCAAAGTATTTAGGGTTTCTAAAATCTTCAGATGGGACTGAAGTGTAGGTATGGATTTGTCTAAAAATATATCACGCACCAAATTGTGATCCCCACCTAATAGGATTGGAATATCCAGGTTGTTGCCAGAGAGTTCGGTGAGGGCCTGACTCACTTCAGAATAGACATCCCCTGTATCCGTATTAAAACCATAAACATTGGCTATTATGGCCCTGCCACCAGGATATGACAGTTTAGCCACTATCCATCTACCTAGTGAGTCCTGACACTGGTCTTCAACAGTCCATGGTCCTGACCTCCATAGTAGGATGGCCACTCCCCTGGACTTCATGGAGGTACAACTAGCCAGCACCGTTCCCTCCCACAACTTTTTTAGCCATTGCACCGTGTGGCTGGTAAGCTGCATCTCCTGGAGTAATGTGATATCTGCACCGATCGAATTTAGATATTGCAACAGCTTGATTCATTTTGCTGGATGATTCAGTCCATGCACATTCCAGGAGACTCATCCCCAACCATGCGGTGCCACTGTAGTCAGGACCATAATGGCAATTCCCACCTATTACATAGCAAGGAAAAAGAGTGTACTCACCAAGCCAGTAATGAAAGGAGAAGCAGGTAAGAATGAAAGAAAAAAGATACCTGGCTAGAGGCTTATGGTAAATATTTTACCGTCGGTGAGCCTCAAAACAGACAGGTGTTGAAAAAGTTGAGAGGAGACAATAACAATCAAGCTACCTGCAGTTGAAGAGAGGACTGTGCAAAGTGAAGAGAAAATCACAGTTATGTACCTTAGAAATTCTAAATACAAGGCAGAAATCTGCCAATAATCAGCTGTCAAGCAACAGGCTAATTAACAGATTAATTATAAACAATATAACATTTTTAAATCGATCAACAATAACTCAGTTATTGATGCCGAGTTGGACGGGGCAGTTATGCCCCTGAGCCACACTACTTAGGACACCAAATGCAGAATCGGGAAGAAGTCACACCAGATTAAGTGATCTGTCCCAGCCCAAAACTGAGGGCTAGGCCATATGAACTGCTACGAGCCACCAGGATAAGCTCAGAGTCTGGATCCTCCCCCTAAACTGCAGGGAGAGGAGCAGTCAATTGGTACACCTGACTGGGGAATGGGGAAGGGGATGGGGGGATCTGTCAGCCACATAGTACCTTTAAGGTTCCAATCCACGGGGAAAAATAACAACCCATAGGAAATGCAACCAGTGACTATTAGTATGATTAACTACCAAGACCATCACGGTGCATTACAGGGTGACCATATTTATGCAGCTTAGAAATTTCCCGTCCTATGATATATTTAAGCAATATATGAATTATTTAGGAATTATATGCCCAGCTTTGTGAGTACTAGCATTAAGCTACACAGCACATCCACTAAAAGAGATGGGTTACATACAGAGACGTGCCTATAGTAATGAGGGGAGGGACGGGTTACTAGCTACATCACATGGGCCTTAGGAATGCCAATTAGAAGAAGATGGTACAAAATAGGTGGGGGGAAGAGGAGTTCCTCTGCCTGTAATTTATAGGCATTGCCCCATTCAGCACTAGATGTACTAGTTCAATAAGGAGGAAAAGGGGGGGTATAGCCCTTCCCCCCTATGACTGTCAGATTGGACCCTCCAGTTCACAAATATTGGTAATGAAAGTCCTCTGCTTTTCAGGTCCCCAATGTCACCAGAATTCTGCATATGTTTTCAGCTCAGGTTTCAGAGCAGAACTGGTTGTCTCCTCCTCTTGGTTCTCCTCTTCTATCGTCATTGCCCTGTCTATCGGGACTGGATCATTCTCAAGGGTCCCCGTTGGTTCCTCCATCATGTCAGAGGGCTTGCTTTTCTCTGGTGTAGTTAGATCTGCCTTCAGGAATTTGGCTGGTGGGGACACGGTTAGGTTACTCTGGGTTGGTTGGCAAGGGCTTCTAGTGTGTGAGCGTTGTCTTACTGGCAGCAGAGGATAGCCGCTTCAGGCATTTTTGACATTTGGCCAGCATTAGATACTTCTGAAGTCAATTGAGGTGCAGAATGAAGCAGAGGTTACTTGGTTCTATCAGGGGAAGGATTCCATAGCTTTCTTTGTGATGGGGGGGCTATATTGGACGGACCCGTCCACCTACGATATTGGTCCTCTGAGACAGCACTGCCCTTTCTGCTGGTTCCATGTGTTATTCTACCCCTTGGTTCTCAGACGCATCTGGGAGATGTAGTGCCTGCCAGCATATTCAGCCAGTGTCCCTGAATCCAGGCCTCAGCATCCCTTGGAGAGTCTGCCAGAAAAAACTGGCCATCCTTAGACAGATATAGTGATGTAAGTCCTTTAAATTTATATTGTACTGAATTAGCATTCAGCACCTTTTTTAGTGATTTATAGGCACCTCGCCTAGATGCAACCTCCTGTGAGAAATCTATGTATACAGAGATAACATGCCCCCTTCAAGTTAGTTCCCCAATGTCTCTAATGGCTTTAAGTAAAAGCTCCTTAACTGAGAGGCGCAACATATATGCAACTATGGTTCGAGGGCTTTTAGTGTGACTCGAGTTACTGGGAACCCAATAGGCATGTTCAACATTTACTGGCTCATTCCACCATTCTCCTACCAGCTGTGGAAGCC
Source organism: Neoceratodus forsteri (assembly GCA_016271365.2). Taxonomy (NCBI): domain Eukaryota; kingdom Metazoa; phylum Chordata; order Ceratodontiformes; family Ceratodontidae; genus Neoceratodus; species Neoceratodus forsteri. The sequence goes on along the minus strand of CM028132.1, from coordinate 186,859,713 downwards.
ATTCATTTAAGAACTTCTCTAAGTTGGGGTCCTCTGCTCCCTCTGGTACACTAAGAATATGAATATTATTCCTCCTGATGCGATTCTCCTGTACTTCAGCCCTTTGCCATAAATGAGCCAACTTGGCTTCATGATCTCTGAGTTTATGCAGAACATTCAAGTGTTAGCCTTCCAACTCCCCCAACTGCTGCTCGAGGACATTATGTTGGTCCTGTAGCCTACGGACATCTGTGACATTGCCCGCCAGTGTAGCGCCGATGTTGTCCACCCAGGAAAGTAGCGCTTCAAGCATTTTTGTAATGTTGTCCAGGGCTTCCCCCACTTGTGTTTGATCCAGGATGCCCTGGGCCGCAGCCCCATCACTGCAGCTTGCTATCTGTTCCATCCCAGCAATAGGATATTTGCATAGCACTAGGTAGGTACTCAGGAGGCCAGTGGCCCTGTGTTTGAATCAGCATCGGTGTCCCTAGAAGTTAACTATCTTCTTTCGCCCTCAATTGCCATCAGGAGGATGTGGAGAGGGTGAGGGGCATGAACGCTCCACGAGAAAGTGACCAAGGCACACTACAGTTGGAGAAACCACGGCCGGGCCTGTGCAGCCTGTTTACAAGCACCTAAGTCAGTAACTGCATGGGTCACCTGACATTATAAATTACAGTGATCCCCAGAAATACTTCACCAATGGTGACGGAGGGTAGGAAGAGGAGCAATCAGGTGTAGAGAGAACACTTTTAGTCCATCATTCCGGCTAGAAGTGTAGAGTTTTCATTGGGCTGGGGCAGAATGAGAGGTTCAAGCTTCCATCTTCACTGGATTCCACCAGAAGTCCCAAAAATGTGGACATATTTTCATTATTGAACTAACCCAAAGATCAGGAAGAAAACAAAGACAAAAAAATGGACCTTAAGAAAAAAATTGTTAAAGTTGACAGGACATTTGATACTTGGGTGGCAGGATTTATAGTTTCTGGCAGCACTATATGTTGGATGGCCCTGGAAAAAAATGGTGACCTGTTTAACTATCTAAATAGGATCATGTGTGCCCACAGGCACAAAGGTAGAGCTAACTGGCTGGAATATAATGTGGAGTTCTGGCACCATATGCAGTATGACCTTTCTAAGAATTGGGGCATCTTGGACATGTCCTTGCTGTTCTAGCTCATGCATGTGGGTGGGGCCTGCCATATAGACAGCAGGTTACCAATTAAAGTGCCCTAGGATCAGAGTCATGAACCAAATGGGACTCAAAAACAGGTGTGTTTCAATTTCAATGAGGGTAGTTTGGCATGAGGGTTTTGTTTGCAGTCATCAGCACCCATGCACCCAGTGCAAACCTGGCCAGCCATCTCAAGGAAGGCACCAGCAGTTAGGATGAAGCAAGGTAAGCCTGACACAAGCAGGCCAGCCTTCTCTGGTAACAGTGGGCCAGCTTAGACCCTGACTGGATTACTACTCAGAACATGAGGTGGCCACCATGCTGGAAGAAAGATTCATGGCAGGCTTTAGGATCCCATATGAGGGCCCTTGACAGGGCAACAAAGCTAAAAACATGAAATTCAACAAAGAGAAGCTGCAAGTGGTCTGTGACAACCACCAGAAAAAGCTGGACTTGGGAAGGATTAGTGGCCCTTATTTCTCCCCATTTCCTGGGTTGCAGATTTCTGCTATTGGCCTGATCCCAAGAAGGTCCCAAGTGAATACCGCTTGATCAGCCACCTGTTATACCCTGATGGTGACTCAGTGAATGACCATGTAGGCCCATGTAACACAGCAGTTCCATATGCATCATTTGACAGGGCAGTGGAATCAGTGCATGCAATGAGTCCAAGGACTCATATGGCCAAGGCAGGTATTGAGCTGACATTCTGACTACTGCTGGTTCACCCAGCCATTCAAGACTTGTGGGGGAAAAAGTCTGGGGGAATTTGAGGGGCAATATTATTTGAATAACTGCATGCCAATAGGGTGTTAAGAGGTCTGTGTGTGAGTGCTTCAGCACCTTCTTGCACTGGGCAACTCCCATGGAAGTGGGGGGAGGCAGGGGATGGTTCAATACCTGGATGCCTTACTGTTCATGGGCCCAGCTCCCTAGTCTGCAGTAAGATACTGGACCACTTCTTAAACTTGTGCCACAGCTTCAGAGTTCCATTGGTCCCTGATAAAGCTGAGTGCCCAAACTCAGTCATGTCATTTCTGGCATCAAGATAAATGCTAAAATACAGGAATACCACTTGCTCAGGACAAGACTGAGTTTCTTTGGGCCCTTCTATGACATGTGATGGCAGTAATGAAGGGCCCCTAAAAGGAGCTTCAACAATTGGTGGGACCACTTAAAACTTTGCCTTATGGGTCATCCCAATGTGGAGGGCCTCTTAACAGCAGATGATGACATTGTGGTCTGGCACCCAGAAACTCAACCACTGGATAAAGGTGATGGAGGGCTTAAAGGAAGACCTGGAGGTATGGCTAACCATCATCTCCCACTTCAACAGTGTTGCTAATTGGCCTGTGACAGTTGAAAGCCAGGAGCTGGAACTATTTATAGATGAGTTACAGGGACTGTGTTTCAGGACATACTTAAAAGGTGTGTAGTGTGCTGCTGCATGGCCCTCAAGTTTGGTAGAGGGGGACTCATGCGGCAGATTACCCTGCTGGAATTGTTCCTGGTAGTGATGGCACTCAGTATGTGGGGTCTCCAGATGAGGGACAAAAGGATGTTTTTTTTTTTAAGTGATAACATGACAGTGGTCTACAGCATCAACAGACAACTAGGGACCAAGAGCCCATTTGGAGACCTCATGCTGCTCTTTGCCCTCAAGTGCATATTTTTTAATATCCATTTTAAGGCTGTGTATGTTTCTGGCTGTGCTGGTCCCCAGTGGAAGTTGGTTTAATCAAGACTGTGTTTTTGCTGGTTTCTGCAGGGCCTTCTGTCTCAGAATTAGTACAGCTCAGAAACAGTGTAGGTTTCCATGGGACTGTAGGTTGCAGATATTGCATTGTCACCAGAAAGTGTACATGTCAGGCTGCACAGGAGTAAGAACAACCAAGGATGCATATTTTGCTTGTGCACTGTGCAAGCTTCTTGGGGCTCAGTGTGGGATGTAAAGGCCATAACAGTGAACTACATCGCCTGCCACCTGCCACAAGCATCGTCCTTCCTATGGCATGCTGATGGAACTCCAGTACCAGATTACCAGTTTAGGCATGTCTTAAGCCTGGAAGTGAAATAGGCAGGTGTGAACCTTAGGGAATTTAATAGTGTGACCCTATTGCTTTTAAATCTGATGGTTGTGGGCTCAATTTGCACACCATTGAGGTGAACCAAGATCAGGAGTTTGATTTTCAGTTGACGTTTAGAGCAACACAATTTACACCAGTCTACAGCTGTAGCAAACTCCAGGTGTGTCAGGGACCCTGTGCCCTACTTTATAAATGTGGGACTCCTGTGCCAAAGTGCTGAGAGTTGCCACAGCTGCAGGGTTGTGCCAAACATTTGGCACACCAGTGGGGTTTGACGGAGGGTCCCATCAAGCCCCCTCAATATTGTCCAACCCTAGCTCAGCCACAAAGGTAGGGAGTGAAGATGCATGCAAGGAGGGGACCGGAGGCAGAGAGAGCAGTGGGGATGCCATAGGAGGTAATAGGGGCATAGTAGCAGTGTAAGGATATTAAGCAGACACACAGCAGATGGGCCATTCACCATGAGACACAGTCAATTGACCCGGGTAGACAGTGGTGGGCAGGGACAAACCATGACTCAGATCCGAGGTAGATACAGCCCTGACACCTGCCCCAGAGGACCTACAGACCCAAGTAGTGTAGTCAGGCACCCGCCTTCAGCCGTGCAGGGGGCTGTGTACCAGGGTAATATTTTGGTACTTGGGGAATGTACTTGCCCACTGACTGCACCCTACAACCTGCTGCCAGTATCACCCATTATATGTAGGGGTCTGTGGGTCCTCTAGGGCAGGTGCCAGGGCTATGTCCACCAGGGTCCAGGTCATGGTCCATCCCTGCCTGCCCCACTCTACTAGGATAACTGGCTTTGTCTCACGATGCATGGCACTTTCACTGAGTGATCCCTCAATACCCTCACACTGCCGCCATGCCTCCATCACCCACAATGTCACCTCCAGCACTCACTCTGCCCCTGGTCCCCACCTTCTTGGTCCCCCCAGCTGCCTCCCTTCCTGGTCGTGGCACAGGACCCTTAGAATAGCACATGGCTGGTCTACACTCAGATCCCTGTTGAGACCACAGCGGGTCTTCTAAAATTCAAAATAAAGAGAATAGTGCAGCCAACCATGGCACAAGCCCCTTTGTGACCTGGAGCAAGAGTGCTTCTGCTGCAAGGTTGGCTCAGGGTGGCTTTGGTGCAAGGCATCCCAATTTATATGCAGCATGCATTTGAAAATCAGATGGCTGCAAGCTTTGATGCACAGTGCCACTTGCATCAAAGCTTCTGCTGCAGGCACCTTGAGCCTAAGTTTGGCTTTTGAAAATTAAGCCCCAGATGTAAATGTATATGTGGTTCTGCCCTTGTCTGATGTTTGTCCAAGTGGAATTTAATGATCCCTTGGCACATTTTAAACAGAGAATGGGATTATCCAGTGTACTTCTCTTTCTAAATAACACAAGTCCATCTGGCCCAGTGGCATGGAGGGCTAAGACATTGACACCTTACTTCCTGCCATGCTGGTGAGCCATGTTCAGTGATGAGCATGGGTTGCCAGAGGTCAGCTAGGGGGAAGGTTTGGGTGAGGATTGAGTGACCACCTGGCAGCTTTCCTCACCCATATTGGGGAAGTAAACCTTCCCAACCTTCGGCTATCACCATGTGGAGGCATGGTGGTAGTGTGTGCAATTGAGGGGGGTTAAGTACTAGGTCAGGGTTAGTGGGATTGGGGCCATTCAGGCCAAGGTGCTGTGCATGCCTCTATGCACACATATGTCCTTGCACTGAGGCTCTAGGGATGTAAGAGGAGAAAACTGGTCGAAAAATCCACCCTCAGCAATGAGTGATGACTGCCCTTCGCAGACTCCAGACCAGTGGATAGGTTCCTGCTCTAGCCCAGTGGCAGAGGGCGCTACGGCATGGTAAGTCTCAGAGGAGCTGAGTGATTGGACTGGGGGAGTGGTCCACTGGGGCTTGACACAGGGTGGCAGATGGAGAAAGGAAAGGATAGAAAAAGGCACAAGTCCTACAGTTGTCTGTGGCTGCATGGAAGATGTTGGACAACTAGCTGCTTTTATGTTTACCTGAATATAGCCCATATATTACTAGTGTCTAACTCAATAGTATGCAATATGCTTTAAGCAACATATATATATATATATTAGAGGCAAAAAACTCCGTTTAATGCAGTAGTTAGGGTTGTTCCACAGCGACAAAAGTGAGGAAATTCGCTGTTAGGGGTTGAAAACCCCCCTTGGAGCCATACTCCCCAACCGGCATTAGGAACATAGCATTAGGATAAATCAGCCTAACTCTCACCCCATGACATGTGGCAAAGCAGCAGAAGTATAGGAGAATGGGGTGAGAGTTGGGACCCACGATCTGTCGCTGTACGATTGAAAATGAGCAAGGGAAGTAAGGGAGTTTTCAACCTAACAACTAAATTTCTCACTTCTGTCGCTGTGAACAGCTAACATACATTAACAACTCGCTCTAATTTGCCCTCTTCTTTGAAATGATAGCGAGAAATGGTAGATGTAATGCAGTGGCGGGGTGTGGGGCCGAAAGGCCGCTCCCTGCTGCCTGTGCGTTATCAGCGCGGGGCCGCATGGCATACTAACAGGGACAGCAACGCAAACAGAAATGCTAACAGTAGGCGCACATGGTAACACAAGCACGAATGAGAACAGAAAGGTAGCACCATGGTGGCGTGAGCGGGAATGGTCTGCCACGTGATGTGTTGTCACATAGTAACATGGTGCCTGCAAACAGAAATGTCAATGGGCATGGTGATGTAAAGTGAAACAGTAAGATAAACAGCACTGTAGACAGAAATGGCAAAAATAACAAGCATAGCCCAAATGAAAGCATAAGGATAGCACATGGTGGTGCAGGCGTCAATGATAGTAAGCGGGTACAGATCCACAAAAGAAAGGACAACAGTAACAGTAATGTAGCCGCACAGAGCTGGTTTTCCCAAAATCTGCATTGAGAAAGACAGTGAGTATAAATAATGTATGCAAAATAATGAGTATCGGCGCAGAAAATGAGATCTTGGAATACTAAATACATTATATCTCAGGAACCGTACGACGTAGAAAAAAAATTTAAAAGTCATATTATTTACAACTGTCCTGGCTAATTTGAATCTTAGCCCCATCAGGGGGCTAAGAAGTTTCCGACGAAAAGTCCGTATCTCGCACCGTTTCCGAGATACGGGCCCTGAAAGGCGCGGCGAACGCCGTAATGTTATCCTATGGGAAAAAAAGAAAGGTTCGGAGCACCATAACTTTGCCTCCCTGTAATGTTTTTTCACCAAACTACTGAAAGGCACATCTGTGGGCTGTTGGCTGTCTTCCCTCCAAATTTCAGGAAAAAAGACCAAACCGTTATTTTGCAGCAGGGCTCCAAATGATTTCTGTTAAGTGTCAGCGCTGTAATGTTATCCTATAGGAAAAACTGTCAATTTTGGAGTGCCGTAACTTTGCCGCCATGTGATATTTTTCACCAAACTACTGAAAGGCACATCTGTGTACTGTTGGCTGTCTTCCTCAAATTTCAGGAAAAAGACCAAACTGTTATTTTGCAGAAGGGTGCCAAAGGATTCCTGTAATGCTTGAGGCCGTAATGTTATCCTATGGGAAAAACTGTCAACTTTGGAGTGCCATAACTTTCGCATGTAATATTTTTCAATACAACACTGAAACCACATCTGTGAGATGTCGGCTGCTTTCCCCCAAATTTCAGCCCAAAACTCCCTACGGTTATTTTGCAGTGCAGTGCAAAAGAATTGACTGTCATTTCCCACAGACTAGAAAATTACTGTCGCAATTTATGAAACTTCGCAAAAATTTAGAACACTTTTGCGCCACCGAAAGTAATTTTAAGTACTTTTCCAGAAATTTGAAAAACATATTTCTGGGTGTTTTACTACAAAATGAGACATGACAAGCATCCTCAGGGCCCGACTAGGTGAATACAAAAAAATTAGGTTGCTAGAAGGTCTAAATTTAAATGCCAACCATTTTCTGATCACCAACTGAAAACAAAATGGCGATTCACGAAAGTAATAGGCCCATTGCGAAAGTAAAAATGCATTGCGAAAGTGTTGAACTTTTGTTAACTTTTCCATTGACTTATAATGGGAAACTGTTTTGAATAACTTTTGAACCGTTTAATATTTTTCATGAAATCTTCAAAAGGCACATGAGGACCCTGGCTGCATGTTCCCTGAAGATTTTGAGGCCAGTCGCAAAACCGTCAACGACCTGTGGGCGCGACCACAGAATTCAGAAAAGCGTAAGCGGCGCACAGATCACATTAATAACTCTGCAGGTGTATATCTGACCAGTACAAATCTTGGCAGATCCCAAGGCCTATGACTCTTGATCATAAATTCCAAATTTCAGGCAAATCCATCAAACAGGTTGCAAAGTTATTAAGGTGCAAAGTTTGGGATTTAACATAGAAATGGCTCCTCAACCCTAACTATGGTAGCACTACTTGCTACCATAATTTATATATATATATATATATATATATATATATATTAGAGGCAAAAAACTCAGTTTAATGCATCAGTTAGGGTTGTTCCACAGTGACAAAAGCGAGAAATTCAATGGTAGGAACCACCTTTGCACCCTCAGCCCACCCCAACTGGAATTAGGGTGCACATTGGGTTGTCGGCCCAACTGTCACCCCATCACACATGGAAAGAAGCTGAGGAATAGGAGAATGGGTGACAGTTGGACGATGACTGTCCATCCAGTTGGGGGTGGGCTGGAGGCAATGGGGGTTTCAATACATCAAATTCCTCACTTTGTCGCTAGGAACAACCCTAACCAATGCATTAAACAGAGTTTTTTGCCTCTAATTTCCCTTCTTCTTGAGAATGATAATGAGAAATAGTGAATGTAATGTGGTGGCAGAATTGTGGGGCCCTGTGGGCCCCGCGCTCCTGCCACGTGATGTCTTGTTATGTAGTAACATTGTGCCCGCAAACGCAAATCGTAATGCGCATGGTGACGCAAAGCAAAACAGAAAGAGAAACAGTACTGTAGACAGAAATGCTAAAAACAACGGAAACGCAACCGCAAATGAAAATGCAAAGGGTAATGCACATGATGGCATAAACGTGAACGGTAAGTGAAACGGGTACGGAACCGCAAGCAGAAACAGTAATGGTAACAGTAATGTAAGCGCACAGGCTCGTTTTCCCCAAAAGCTGTATAGAGAAAGACAGTGAGTACAAAGAATGTATGCAAAATAATGACTCTCGGAAAACAAAAATGAGGACTTGGAATAGTAAATTGCTTATATCTCAGTAACCGTATGACACAGAAAAAATTTTAAAAGTCATATGAATTATCACTTTCTTGGCTAGTTTTGTACTTAGCCCCAATAAGGAGGCTAAGAAATTTTTTGACAAAATGTCCGTATCTCACACCGTTTTCGAGATACGGGCCCTGATAGGCGCGGCAAACGCCATAATGTTATTCTATGGGAAAAAAACAGAAGTTCAGACTGCCATAACTTTGCCTCCCTGTAATATTTTTTCACCAAGCCACTGAAAGGCACATCTGTGGGCTGTTGCCTGTGTTGTCTGCAAATTTCAGCCCAAAAGACCAAACCATTATTTTGCAGCAGGGCGCCAAACGATTGCTGCAATGCATTGTATGCCGTAATGTTATCCTATGGGAAAAAGTGTCAAAGTCGGAGTACTGTAATGTTGCCACTGTGTAATATTTTTTCAAAAAAACACTGAAAGGCACATCTGTGATATGTCGGCTGCGTTCTCTTCAAATTTCAGCCCAAAACTCCAAACCGTTCTTTTGCAGCGGAGTGCCAAAGAATTGCTGTCATTTTCCACAGACTAGAAAAGTACTGTTACAATTTGCAAAGCTCAGTAAAATTTATGGCTAATTTTTTGTAGCATGAAAGTACTTTTCCAGAAATTTGAAAACATATTTCTGGGTGTTTTACCCAAAATAAAGACATGGCAAGCATCCTCAGGGTCCGACTAGGTGAATACAAAAAGAATTAGGTTGTTAGAGGGTCCCAAATTTAAATGCTAAGCATTTTTCTGATCACTAACTGAAAACAAGATGGTGGATTTTCGAAAGTGAGAAGGCCATTTGCGAAAGTAAAAATGCATTTGCGACACTGTCAAACTTTTTGTTAACTTCTCTTTGACTTATAATGGGAAATTGTTTTTTGAATAACTTTTGAACCATTTAATATTTTTTCACAAAATCTTCGAAAGGCACATTAGGGACCTCGACGCACATTCCCTGAAGATTTCAGGCCGACACAACCGTGACCTGTAGGCGCCGACCGCAGAAGTCCAGAAAGCGTAAAACGCAAGGGCAGATCATGCTTAATAACTCCGCAGCCGTGAATCTGACTGGTACAAAACTTGGCAGATCCCAAGGCATATGGGTCTTGATCATGTATTCCAAATTTCAGGCAAATCTGTAAAACAGTTGCAGAGTTATTAAGGTGCAAATTTTGGGTTTAACATGTAACTGGTTCCTCAACCCTAACTATGGTAGCACTACCGTGCTACCATAATATATATATATATATATATATATGTATGTATGTATGTGTATATATATATATATATATATATATATATATATATGTGTGTATATACATATATATATATATATATATATATATACACATATGCATATATATATATATATATATATATATATATATATAATATATCTTCTTTGCAAAATTTTCACTTAATGCATCAGTTAGGTTGTTTCCACACCGACAAAAGTGTGGAAATTCAATGTTAGGGTTACTACCCCACCACCCCACCCTCATCCTCTACTCACTAACAGACATCAGGGTGTGACATGGAGTCATCAGCCCCAACTCTCACCCCATTCCATGTGTAAACAAGCTGACATGCTACAGTATAGGAGAATGGGGTGAGAGTTAGGACTGATGACCTGATCTCCCACCAAGCTGCCCATTTCTGCATAATTATATATGTCTTTCTGGGCCCTGCACTCCCACTTACACATTACTATGGAGCCATTCAGCAGCCATATAGGGCAAGAAAGCCTTATAATACAAATGTGCCAGTATCTCGGGAACTGTAGCAGGTAGAAAAAAAATTCAAGTGTCGTTTTAATCATGACTGTGAGTAGTTCTCGCAATAGAAGTCAGCAAAATCCATACCTTGCATCACTTCTGAGATACAGGCGCTGAAAAGCACTGTGAGTGCAAACTCTGAGGGCATAATGGTGGCCTACGGACAATGAAAATAAGCAAATGGAACACTAATTTCCAAATATCTCAGTAACTGTACAAGGTAGGAAAAAAAATCAAATGTCATGGTATTCATGGCTTTCCAACCTACTTCTGCATTTAGTTCCCCTGTAGGGGAACTAAGAATTTTTGCAATGAAAAATCCATGTCTCGAACCTTTTTTGAGATACAGGCAGTGAAAGGTGTCATGGGCACTGCAATGTTTTCCTATGGGAAAATTTCTGAACTTCGGAATGCTGTAACTAGGGTCCTGTACAATGTTTTTGTACAAAATCACCAAACAGCACATCTGTGGGACTAGGGTTTGCCACCCTGAAAACAACACATTTAAAACTGTGTTCATGAAGTGTTACCGTGATTATTTTAAATGTTATTGTGACACTCCTATCTCTATAATGGGAATGTGACCGTGAACACAAAAAATAGTGCCGCGGTTATTTTTCTTATGATCGCAATTATTTTCACAGTAACATAAAATATTGCTACGAACAAAAAACAGCAAAAATTGGTGAAAAAAATTTGAAAAACACATTTATGGGACCAGCTGGTCCTGATTAGGTAAACACAACTGTTGGTGTTTAACAAACTCCAGTATTTTTTGAATTACAACATTTTTTCTCTCTTGCTAACTGAAAACAAGCAATAAAACAATTTCAGGTAGCTCTACAACAAAGAATATGATTGTGAAAATGTTTGCAGTGCACGTATAGATTTTCCCGTATGCTATAATGGGACATGAAAAAATGGAATAAATTTCGAATGGAGCATATTTTTTCACCAAATCTTCAAAAGGTACCGATTCAACCGAGGACACATGTAGACAAACCAATTTGAACCTACTGAAATGCATTCTTCAGTCCATTATGGCTTACCGAAAAATTTGCAAAAGAGGTGAATTTTCACTTTTTGAGTGCCCCACGGTTCCACAACCGTACATCTGACTGAAACCATAAATTCCAGAGACAGAGATCTATGGTAGGTGGGTCTGCATTCCAAATTTCAGGCAAATCGAACAAACAGTTGCAAAGTTATTAAAGTGCAAACTTTTAGGTTGAACATAGAAATGGCTGTGCAACCCTAAGTAAAGTGGCACTACTGTGCCACTATTATATATATATTTAAAATCAAATTCTTTTCTGTTTATGTTATGCTCTTTTTTCCTTCCAAAACTTTTTAATTATTTTAGTCAGTTTATTTTTGTGGAAAATATAGTTTCTGTATGTATGTATGTATGTCTAGCAACCCTATTTGCTGTCATGTTTATTTGTAGCATACTGTCTCTTAACTAGCTATGTTTAGCTCACTTATCTGTCATAGGGATTGAGGCACCATGTATACAAATGGAATTATTTAAAATTAAATTCTGTTCTGTTACATTCTTCGCTGTTCTTCCCTTTGTAAGATGTTAATTGGACTTGCCATTCAAAGGCAAGCCAGATTGTCCTATGGCCCCAGCCAGAAAGAAACAAAGGAAAGGGGGAGAGGGGGAGGGGGTCTAGCTAGTGACATCACAGGAGACAAGGGAGGTAATATGACTAGGTGCAGGGCTTCCTGGACATAGGCCAAGGGGAGGAGCTATCAGGGGTCCTGATCAGGGGTTCTTAGGGGCTATTTAAGGGCTGGCAGCCCTCTGAGAGCCCTCTTTCTTCCTGATAATATTCAAGTCTGAATTCAGCACATTATTTGCAAAACTGAAAGGTAAGGCACTGCAGGGGAATCCTAGGCCTTTAGACCATGGGGAGCCCGACATTTCTCACTAGTCATATTTTATGCTGTAAGGTTGTTTAGCTCATAGTACACATTGGCTTAAAGTGGTCAAGGGCATGAGGGTTTTTTGTTGGTTGGTGTTTGCTGCAAGGCATCCAAGGTTGAGGCCATGTGGAGCCAGGGTTATTTTGTTGCGAATGGTCTTTTTTAAAAAAAAAATAAGAGAAATGGTAGCTCTCGTTTAATGTGTAGGATTCACATTTCCTGGTGGCCATAATGGTAGCACTGTGTAGGATGCTGTATTACTGCAAATGAGCAAGGGCAGTTTTAAAGTTAAATAAGCTCCTAGTGGATAGTTAGTATTGCTGACTGGTTTAAGCAGAGAGCGGGTATTTGCTGTGTCCAGATCATGCCTGACATTGTAGAAGGGAACTGGGGGTTTGGAGCGAGTGTGGCAGTCGGGCTTGCAGTCCACGTGGTTTTTGTTGCGACTCAGAGCAGATGCAGCCAATGGTTGGCAATGGTCCTGGGACTGCAGTGGTTTAGGTGCGTGGGGCCATACCATGCAGGGAGGCGCTTGTTGGGAAGTGCAGGAAAATACCTCTGTGCCTCTGTGGTGATGCAAGTTTGGCTAGGGGGAGCCCTGAGTTTGGTAAGGAAGCCGTAGTGGCACAGCAGGTGCAAGTAGCAGCAGGGCTGGGCAGCATGGCTGCGGCAATGCTGGTGATGGCCGGCTAAGGAAAGAGGCCATGTGGACCATTGGTTTCTGGAGGACGGTTGGGGTGGCCAGTTGAGGCCTAGCCACAGGCTGGGAAGAGACAGAGTGGGAGCTGGATCCCAGCCTAAGGGGGTTTGCTTGGGAAGAGGGTGAGTTTTTCTTAAAAAAAAAAAAAAAAATAGGGGGCGATAGGATGGGTTGAAATGCGTCAGAGACAGCGAGGCCAAGGGATGGCTCAGGGCAGCAAACTGGAGCTGCCATGGCAGTCTATGCTATGGTGGGCAGCATGGCACAATACAGAAACAGGCCATGAGGCCTAGCAGTCAGCATGCTGGAGGGAGGCAGGTGCAGATGCAAAGGATGGAGGGGTCATTGGCCTTGTCTCTCCAGGAGTGCTTCAAGAGTGCAGAAGCAACATAAAATGGATGGTGAATTGGGCCACAGCCTTGAGGACTGTCCGGTGGTCAAGGAGGGGATGGGGATGGGTGTTTTCTCCCTGTTGGGCCCGACAGACGGAGTAGGCCTGGGGACATAGCAGCAGGGTAGGAGCAAAGGATGATGGAGGGGTTGTTGCAGCTGGGTGAGCAGGATGCCCAGGCCTGCTTTGGGGGAAGTGCCATACTGTCTTTTGATGCAGGCAGGATGATGGTCATATGCAAGCTGAAGGGCCACAGCAACACCTATTGTCCACAAGCTTAGCACCTCCAACAGCGCAGCATCATGTTCCCACCATGGGGAGGAAGCTCTCTGGTGCTGAATGGCATGGAACAAGGGTGCGGTTGGGGGATTATGCTGGCACCCACATGCGGGGTGTCGGGGACACGCAGGTTTGTGTGGAAAAGGGGCTGACTTAACTTGCAGTGGGTGGGTGCACAAAGCCCATTGTTCCAACAGGAAGCATGTGTGGATAAGCTATGAGCCCCCATGAGACAGGCAGGAGGAACAGGAAATGCTAAGGGGCAGGGGGTGAGATGCAACTTCTGGAGTGAATAATAGCACTGCCTAGGTTTTCCTCTAGGGTGGGGGGGTGTCAGTACTTGGGGCAGCTCCTACTGGGAGCTGGTGGGCCCATGGAGAGGACCCTTGTTTCCTTCGGGAATGGGGCCTACATGAGAAGCTGGAGACAGAGGAAAATTGGGACCCCAAAGTGTGGACCTGGAAGGGAATATCGTCAGCCAGGAAAGGTGGGGTATTGCCGGGATCAAAGGGGTATGAGTGACTCTGGGGGGCCTCATGGGGGGCCACCACGACACAGGACAGGAGAGTGGGAAGGGTTGCTGTAACCTGTGGCAAGTGGAACTGGTGGACCATGTGGTTTTCAGCAATAGCAAGGGGGGCGTGCGCGTGGTGGTCCCTGGGGGACCGGGAAGTGACGAGAGTGGTCACACTGGTATTAACTGTTGCTTATTATGAATTTTTAGTAGAAAGACAGAGAGAGGATGGCACCCAAGAAGACACCAGTTTCCAGCACCAAGATGATGGAGCAGGCTGCAAAGTTAATGACCCAGATGACGGAGTTAATGGAAGCAGCCAAGAAGAGGGAGGTGGAGGAGAAGGCTCAGAGGAAAAGGAAGTAATGTGAAGAGAGGGCAGGTGGCAGAAAGCTGAACAAGAGACCCAAGAGAGTGGGACCTTTGCTTTGCCTTGGATGACATCTGAACCAACTCTGGCTCCGGTGAGGCCTAGGCTGGACAGTGATAAGGATAATGTTAATGTCAACAATAAAGGGGACTTAAAAGAATATTTAGAGGGTCTGCTGGGGTACAAGGGGAGGAGGGGATGAAGAAGATAGAGCAGACACTGCAGGCCATCAAGGATGGGGGTACAACAGAGGGGGAGGGACAGAGAAAGTGAGGGGACCAGGAAGCTGTATGGTGGACCACCAGCTTTTACTTTGGGGGACCACGTTCCACCCTCTCTGAAAGAGTAAATTTGGAAGGGTGAGTAAGTGGATATTTTTGGTTTGATCAATGAGGAGACAGCCAAGAAGTATTAACAAAAGGAACTGATCAGTGAGTCAGAGATGGCAATGTTATTATCAGTGGTCGAGCACAAGGTGGAGGGGGCCAAATACAAAGGTAAGAATATTGACACTTGGCAGGTGGGTTTTCTGATCTATAGCACACTGGTGTTGGAAAAGTAGCTGGAGTTGGCTATCCCGCTTTTGACTTTTACAGCAACCATTAGGGATGCATATAAGGCAAAACTGGGTTTTGGTTGGTTAAAATATGATGAGGCATTTCAAAAATGGATGATTGCAAAGGGGACCTAAGGTGGGACTGCACCCACTTGGAACTCTGGGTGAGGATCCTCTTAGGGCTGGCAGTAGGGTCCATGGTGGAACAGGTCAAGAGGGCCTTTCAGGTCCTGGGTGCAAAAACCTGCTGGGCTTTTTACAGGGTGTCATGTACATGGGCTAGTTGTAAATTCAGGCATTCCTGATCATGGTGCATGGGGTCTCACCAGGCGACAAGCTGCAGGCAGGGAGGGGATGAGGCGGTACAGGCAGGAGTGCAGCACAACAGGCAGCCTTCAGGGGAAGGGGAATGGGAGGGGAGGGAGACCCAGCAGAGGGGTATAACTCCAACTACATTTGGAATTAGGAGGAAAGGACATGGGTGGTGGGATGCACCCTAGCCCACACGCCCATCAAACTCGGGGGAGGGTGGAGGCTTGGACAAAAGGCTATCCCAATGTCCAAGGGGCCAAGTGGTTGAGGGATGGCTTTAGAGGGGGTTTCCCACTGGGTTTCATGGAAGATCAAGTAGGGATGAGGTCAATGAACTTGGGTTTGGTGAAGGGAAAGGAAGGTATAGTCCAGACGAAGATTCAAAAGGAGGAGTGGGCAGGAAGAGTGGAGGGGGACTTTACAGGAGCCCCCATGCTGTAACTTCCAGATGTCACTCCTGGGGGTGGTACCCAAGAAGCAGGCAGAGGAATTTAGGCTAATACATCACCTTTCTTACCTGGACAGGGGGTCAGTGAATGAGGGGATCCCAGAGTGTGGGAGCGCGGTCTCATACGCCTCACTGGATCAGGCAGTTGAGTTGATTAGTACAGTAGAAAGGGCATGGCTGGCAAAGACAGACATTGAGTCAGCCTTTTGCCTGTTGTCAGTCCAGCCATCAGACTGGGACCTGTTGGAGTTCCAATTTGAAGGTGGGTTATACTTCGATAGGGCTATGCCCATGGGCTGTTCCGTGGCTTGCTCGACTTTCAAGACATTCAGCTCATGGGTGCAATGAGTATTCGGGTCTTGATATGGACAGGTGGGTGGTCCATTACCTGAACGATTTCCTGTTGATCGGGGCCAGTCAGGCGGAGATGCAGATGATGTTGCAGAACTTCCAGGATATGTGTGGGACCACTGGGATCCCCCCAGTGAAGGGAAAAACTAAGGGTCCAGCCTGCAGATTAGAGTTCCTGGGGATTGAGGTGGACTCAGAACTGGAATGCTTCCATCTCCCTGGGGACAAGTTAGCCCAGCTGAGGGGGCTGTTTTCGCAGGTGGGGGGGTGGAGGAGGGTGCCATTGGTACAGGTACTACTGGCTCACCTTCATTTTGACTACAAGGCCATAAGCCAGGGCAGGGCATTTATGCGGAGGCTAGAGAGGGCCACAAGGAAGGCAAAACAACACCACCATTGGGTAGATATCAGCAAAGGGGTGCAGGAGGATCTCCGAATATGGGAGGAGTTTCTGGAGGCATACAATGGGGTGAGATTCTGGCAGGAAGACTGGGCCTACAGTACGGACATTGAGCTGTACATGGATGCCTACTGTGCCTAGGGGATGGGATCATATTTTGAAGGTGAATGGATTTTGGAGGCATGGCCGGCACAGTGGAAGGATAGGGTGGTCAACAAGGACATCACCTTCCTCGAGATCTTTCCCATTTGGGTAGTTGTGATAGTGCTGCCCCCCGATCGGCCTGGGAGACAAATCTGAGTGAGAGATCCTGCACTGTCATCTTCTTTTTCTACTTAAAGTCTGTTGCACAACAGCACTGTTTTTCTATCCTATCCTCTCCTATCTTGTAGGTTGGCCACCTACACTGCCTTTCTTCTTTCCTCTTTTTCCTTTCCTCTTTTCCTTTTCTGTCTGTCTCTCTCTCTCTCTCTCTCTCTCTCTCTCTCTCTCCCTCTCCTCCCTGCCTTGGCAAAAGCACAGCAGGCCATTGCCTGGTTTGCCTGCCTCTGCCTGGCAGTTATGCCAGCATGTATTGTAAAAGGACAGATAAAAGCATATTTGGTAGAGCTGCAGACTCTGCTCTGCAATTAAAACTCTTGTTTAAAACACCCCTGTTATTAGAGAGGGAGTTGCCTTTATGTTCCCTGGCTCTTCTCTCCCCAATTGAGTTAGAGATTTTGTGCCTTTGGTGTAAAAGTCTTCAGAACCTGTTAAAAGAAAGAAAAAGAAGCAGAAATCAAAACTATGCCTTCCTCTGTGTTGCAAGCTTGCAGCTTGTAGCACTGCTCTGCGAGTGAAAGCTCTGACCTAAAGTATGTCTATTTTACAGAGGCTTTCACTTGCTGCTGTATCCTGCTAAAAAAAACTAAAAAAGCTAGAAAAGGGGTTCAAGAAAGCAGTATCCCTTTTCTAAGTATTAAAACCAGGAGCAGGAGCTTTCTTAGGATGTATTCTACCTCTATATCTCCTATCAGTGTTTTTTTGGTGCCAAAAGCACTAACAGGGCTACAGAGCAGAACTAAGAAATTAACTTTCTGTAAGAGCAGTGTCATGAAAGGTTTCTCATGCAGAAAAAATGCTGTTTTACATGAGAACTTCTTTCTGAACTCTGCTTGCTTTTCTTGTTGTTTGTTTGTTTTTCCCTCTTTAAAACAAGAACCCTCTGTATTAAAGAAAACAACAGTCAAGCTTTAAACTAAGCCAAACCCTTACTGTTGTACGAATACTGATATCATTTTTTCATCCTGACAAAGAACTGAATGCTTTTACTACTTGTGTTCTGTACTCCCAAACAACTATAGCTCACCTGGGTGTTGTTCAGCAGGCCTCACCTGGGTGTTGTTCTGCAGGTCTTCTCTTAGGGGCCAGCGCCTCTTTGTGCTGCTGTGTATACAGAGGCTGACCTGTCACTCACTGCAGGTCGGTGGAACTACAGTGGATAAATGCTCCTAAAAATGCCAAAACTGTTTGTTTTTCTGTTGTGAGGCCTCCATTATGAATTGTTGTTTTTCTTTATGATATTACATTTGAATTCTATTTTTCTAGCCTAGAAACATTTTGTACTAGACTAGGAGGCAGAGCCTCACCAATCATGTAACTAGTCAGTCTATAAGGTACTGTTTCCAAATCTAGAGAGATCAGTTCAGCCTTGGGAGAGGTTGAGGAAACACAGAGGGTGGGACAAATGCCATGTCCTAGCTGTGCAATGCTTGGTTAATTTTTTTTCTGAAAGTTTTTTTTTTTATTTCTTGTAAATAAATACACACATTGGTGTATTTTGCACCTACTTTTTGTTGTCTGTGCTTTTCTCCTACACACCCACTATGACAGTGGTGTTAGAAGTGGGATTGGTTGGTGGTCTAGGATCATAGGGGGACATCAATCCAGGATATCTGTCCAGATATCAGAGAAATCACAAAAGACGTAACATGGAGGAGAAAACTGAGAACTTGGAGTCAGAGACAAAGGTAACCGGAGTGATGACCAGACACAGGGTGGCACAAACTGGGGAACAGCTCCTACCTGGTTTGGGACCAGGGGCCAGTCCAAAGACCAAGACTGAGACTCAGTCAATCAATCAATCAATCAAGTCTTTATTTAACCAGGCGTTCATCGTTGAGCAGAAGCTCATTTGCAAGATGGACCTGGGTGGAGCATGAACAATTGTATATACAGGTCAACACAGGTATTTACAAGGCAATACAGATAATACTCTTTACAGAGAGGAAGAAAAAGAAGTTCATATGTACATAGAATTATACAGATATTATACAGATTACAGTATTTACATACATAGAAGTGTCTATAGGAAGATAAAGCAGGTTATCTAAGGTTGCAGGAGGAAGTAACGGAAGAAAAAATAAAAATAAAATATACACCAGGTAGAGGTGAAGGTAGGGGAAGAGAGGAGGAAGTAGGGGAGAAAGGCTAGGAGGGCACGGTGCACAGAAAGGAGTTGGTAAAGCTGGATGTAGAGAAGGTGGATGGAGAAAGAGGTAAGTGAGCCCGGATTGAATGCTATAAGCACGGGCATGGTAGGATGTCACAAACCCAGGGTAGTGAGTCTCTATCCGAGGTTGGGAAAGGAAGAATAAGGGGATGGATGGGCCTAGTGTTGATAAGACAGGGGGATAAGAGAGAGAACAATTAGGTTGGTGAGGAGCAAGCTGGAGGGGTCAGTACTTAAAATTGGGTGTAGGCGTGGCTATATACCAGTACTGGGTCTGAGTGGGTGAAGCAGTTACATACTTCTCTGATTGTATGGAAATAAAGCATCTTGAAAGCATTTATACCGATTAGAGTGCTTAATTTGAGGGTTTTTTGTAGATCGTTCCATAAGGTAGGTAGCACGAAGCTTATGGTTGCCCTGCCGAAGTGGGATTTTGCTTTGGGTACTTTAAGTGTAATAGCTGAGTAACTTAATGCGTATTTCACAATTATACTCAGGGGAAGACAGCAGGAGATATAGTAAGGCAGCTTATTAGAGATGGCTCTATAGGTCCAGAGAGCAGCGTTTCTGTGGCGCCTGAACTTTAGTGATGTCCATCCCACTGCCGCATATAGGGTGCAGTGATGTGTGTCGAAGGGGAGTCCCGTTATAAACCTCAGTGCTCGATGGTAGAGTGTGTCCAGTTTAGCCATGTAAGAGTTGGGGCATTGGCTGTAGAGGAAGTCAGCGTAATCAACCAATGATAGGAAAATGGATTGGACCAGTTGTTTCTTGGCATCTCTGGTGAGAAATTGGCTGATTCTAAAAAACAGTCCAAGCCTTTGCTGAAGTCGTTTTAGCAAGTCCTCGATATGTTCAATGAAGGAGAGTCTTTGGTCTATCCAAACTCCCAGATACTTGAATTTTGTAACAAATTCTAGTTTTTCACCTAGAACTGTGGTAATTTGGGGAACTGTCCCACTGGACACAGGGTTAGCTGTACGGATAAAAGGAGAGAGGACCATCACTTTAGTTTTTTTGGCATTAAGGAGTAGCTTTTTTTGGAGGAGTTGGCTTTGCAAAAGGTTGAATTCTGACTGTAGGTCATTGCAGGCAGCTTCAGGTGTTGGGCGACTCACGTAGAGAACTGTATCATCTGCAAACAGATGGATGTTGGCTTCTTTATACAGTAGTCGATGTTATTAATGTAGATTGCAAAAAGTAAGGGCCCTAATATAGAACCTTGAGGTACCCCTCTTTAAGAGTTTTAAGAGGACAGGCCTCCTTCGGCTTTAACTATTGAAGGCGCCCTGTAAGATAGTCAGTGAAGCGAACGCCAGAGAGGAGGGTCCACACCTATGGTTTGAAGGGCGGAGAGGAGCAGACTATGGTCGACGGTGTCGAAAGCCTTGCTTAGATCAAGGAAAACAGCACAAATAAAGTTTTTGTTCAAGATTACGCTGCCAGTCTTAGTAACTTTGGCGAGGGCTGAGATAATGCTATGTTTAGCTCTGAATCCGGACTGCATAGGATGTAGATTCCCTAGACTCAAGGTGAGCCTCAGCTGTGCATTTACAATTTTCTCTAGGAGCTTGGACAGGACGGAAGGAGGGAAATTGGCCTGTAGTTATTGAGATCGCCACGGTCACCTGATTTGAAAAGTGGTATGACATGTGCTGTCTTCCATGTAGGTGGTAAGGTGCCCTGAGACAGGGATAAGTTAAAAAGGTGGGTGATGGGTATCACTAGGCAGGTAGGCAATTTTAGGAAGTAAGGGTCAAGGAGTCGCCCAGCACTTTTTAGTATCCAACTGAAGCAAGAGGTCCTCTCACCTCTTTCAGTGTGGCAGGTTGAAGTGAGAAAGGCGGCGAAGCTATCGGAGTTTCAGGCAGTTGGCTGGCAGTCTGGGAGCGAAGTATGTTTGCAGGGGAGTTATCAAATGCCATGCCTGCAGTAGCAAAGTGGTCATTGAATGCGTCGAGTATATCCATCTTTTCGGTTATAGTCAAGTTGCCAGAGGTAATCTTGGTCGGGAGTGAATTTCCTGGGGAGTGGCCTAGCAGATCACTGATTGTGTTCCAGAGCTTGATTGGGCTCTTTGTGGCAGAGTCAAGTTCGGATTTGAAGAAAGGTGGTCTTCGATTCTCTGATTGTTTTGCATAAATTACTCAGTCTCCTGAACTGGTTCCAATCCTCTGCAGTGTTCAGTCTCATGCGTTTTTTCCAGAGCTTATCTCTTCTGAAGCAAGGACTTGATCTGAGGTGAACCATTTACAGGTTTTGGTCCAGTTCGAACTTTAAATAAGGGAGCATACTTATTAAGGGCCCTTTATTAGAATGTTGTGGAAGATATTGTAAGCTGACATAATGTTTTGGCCAAGTAGAAATCTTGCCACAAGTGGAGTACTAAGCTCGTTTAGGTAGGCATGTTCATTGAAGTTGTGCCTGGATCTCTTCATAGAGAACTTGCTGATGGGTGCTGGGTTGTTGGTGGATCTTACTCCCACAATAAAACAATGGTCGCTCGCGTCTGAGAAGAAGAAACATAGAAACATAGAAACATAGAAGTTGACGGCAGGTAAGGACCGCATGCCCATCCAGTCTGCCTTTCTTTTCTACCTTATAAATGTGCCATCGGCCTTTGTTCTGTCAGTGACCCATCTATTCATAGTCATTTGTATTGCTCCCTTATGCCTATCCCATGCCTGTTTGAAGCCCTGCACTGTATTCATAGCCACCACTTCTTGTGGTAAGCCATTCCATGCATCTACCAACCTTTCTGTGAAAAAGAATTTCTCACATTGCCCCTTAATCGGCCTCCCCCAATCTCATGCTGTGTCCTCTTGTCCTGCTATTTTCTTATATTTAAACATGTTAGACTCTTTCACCTTGTTTATGCCCTTAAGGTGTTTGAATGCCTCGATCATATCACCTCTCTCCTCCTTGCTCAAGAGTATACATATTGAGCTCCGTTAATCTGTCCTCATATGTCTTCTGATGCAGTTCCTGCACCATTTTGGTTGCCCTTCTGGACTGCCTCAATTTGGTTAATGTCCTTGTGAAGGTGTACTCCAATACTGCAACGCAGTACCCAGATGGGCCTAACCAATGTCTTGTAACAGGATTATACCTCTTACGACCTAGATTCTGCTATACACCCCAACACCCCTAACCTCACCTACTGCTTTAGAGGTCTGCTTGGATGATTTAGGTCATCAGTGATGATGATGCCCAAGTCTCTTTCTTCCTTTGTGACTGCTAGCAACTCCTCCCAGCCTATAAGTGGCTTCAGGGTTTCTCTTCCATGTGCATGATTTGCACTTCTTCATTAAATCCCAGTTGCCACTCTTCTGACCATTCTGCTAGTTTATCCAGATCTCTTCATTCTGCCCACCCATCTGGATCATCTGACCCTGTTGCAGATCTTGGTGTCATCTGCAAACAGACAAGCCTTACCCTCAGTCCATCTGCAAGGTCACTAATGAAGATGTTGAATAGGACTAGCCCCAGGACTGATCCCTGAGGTTCCCCACTTGTGACTTGCATCTCTTCTGACTGTATACCATTTACCACCACCTCTGTTTTCTGCCAGTCAACCAGTTTGCCACCCAGTTGACCAACTTCTGACCCACCCCGAGCCTACCCAGCTTATTTATCAATCTTCTATGTGGAACAGTGTCAAAAGCTTTGCTGAAGTCAAGGTAGGCGACATCAACTGCTCCCCTTGGTCCACCACCTGGTTACCCAGTCAAATAAATCTATGAGATTAGTTTGACAGGATCTTCCTTTGTATACCCATGCTGTCTTGGATCCTGTGCCCTATGGATTCCAGGTGTTGCACTATCCTTTCACTTAAGGAGTGCCTCATAATCTTGCCCACTACTGAGGTAAGACTGACTGGTCTGTAGTTCCCGCGCCTCCCTGCTACCACTCTTGTGGAGCGGGATCACATGAGCCCTTCTCCAGTCTTCTGGGACCTCCTGTGCTCAGAGACTCACTAAACAATTCTGCTAATGGCTCTGCTAGTTCCTCCTTAGCTCCTAAGCACCCTGGGATGTATGCCATCAGGTCCCATTGCCTTATCCACCTCGGAGCTTAGCAAGCTCTTGTAGGACCCTTTCTTTGTGAGAGGGAGTAGTGCTCACCTCCTCCCCTGTGTCCATGATGTTGAGCTGTGGCCCTGCCTCCTACCTTCTCTTCAGTAAATACTGAGCAAAAGTATCTATTTAGGATAGATGCCTTTACAGGTCCTCCTCCTCACATGCTCCCTTTCTCCATTAAGCTTACACACGCCTCTGGACTTTCTCCTTTCACTAATGTATCTATAGAAAGTCTTGTCACCTTCTTTTACTGTTCGTGCAAGTGTTTCCTCAGTTTGGGACTTTGCCTGCCTTACTGCTTTACCTGCTTCCTTAGGGCAGTTTGCATGCCTCCCTATCTTCATCCCGCTGTGTCCTCTTTATATTTCCTGGAAGGCCAGCCTTTGGCTCTGACCTTTCTGCTACTGTATTTGAGAACCAAAGTGGTTTCCTTCTTCTTTGCACTTCCTTTTCTGTCTAACACAATGGATGTTGTCAGTATTGCATCCTTAATGCTTGCCCACTTGCCTGTACCCCTCACCTGTGTTTCTTTTTTGCCAGGGCTAGCTTAACTCTGTTGGCCATCTTATCAAAGTCAGCTCCTCTGAAGTCCCATATTTTTGCCTTGGAATGGGATGATTTGATGTAGTAGCCAACTGAACCATACCATGATGGTCACTGGCCCTGAGGTGACCTTCTACCTGGAGATTCAGATCCCTTCTTGTTAGTCAGCACCAGACCCAGGATAGCCCTGTCTCTGTGGGTTGCTGTACCAGTTGTTTGAGGCCTCCCACCTGCAGGAATCCACTATGAGTCTAGTTCTGGCAGATGTTCCTGCTGGTATGATCCAATCTGTATCCGCATGTTGAAATCTCCCATTATCAGAACCTCCCTTTAGCTGTCATGTTTTGTATATCTTCTAACAGTAATGTGTCTATGTCCTCCTCTGGTTCTGGGGGCCTGTAGACAACCCCAGTTCTTATGGTTGTCCCATTTCTGTTTCCAGGGTGACCCACAGTCTTCTGGCTCCTTATGTGTATTCTGAATTTCGTAGCTTTGATATTTTCATTAACATACAGGCCACTCCTCCCCTTTTGCACCTCGGTCTCTTCTGAACAATACATGCCAGGTACTGAAGTCTCCCAAGTGTGGTTACTGGTAAACCACATCTCACTAATTGCTACTATGTCCAGTTTAGCCTCTGACATTATTGCCTGCTGGTCTGGGATCTTATTTCCCAGGCTATTGAGCATTTGTGTACATGATTTTCCATTGGCCAGATTTTGTGTGTTAGTTGTTGGGTGAAGTTTGGCATTACCCCTGCATCGTATGGGAGACAAACCTTTTTTCTTACTGGTGATGCAATGAACGGCAAACACGCTGAATTCCTGTTTGACCATCTAGCTGAGGGGAAGGGGTGTCTTCCCATTCGACGATGGGGTGCTGCACCTCTCCCCATTTGCTAGTTTAAATATTCTGTAAAGACGCCAAACTTCTGCCCCAATGCACTGACTCCTCTTTAGTCAGATGCAGTCCATCAAATTTAAAGAACTTTTCCCCAGAACTGTTGCCAGTTCCTACAAATCTGTGTGCCTTTTCCTGGCACCAGTCCTTGAGCCATGTGTTTAGCTCCCCTGTCTCCCTTCTCTGACCTTCCTCCATCTGCTCCCTCTCCCAGACTGGCAGGATCTCAGAGAAGGAGATGCTGGATGAAATAGATGATAGTTTTCACCCAGCCTAGTCAGGTGTTCGTCGTCTCACAACTGACCGGCTGGTGAATCATTAGTCCCTATGTGTACTAGGACATCAATGTTTTCTCCTGCTTTGTGAACAATTTTACAATGCGGCAGTGTTTCTCCATGCTGATGTACTTTGGAGACATCTGATCATCACCCTGGTTGAGAGATGGTATGAACTCCCCGAATCATGGAGTCTCCTATGATCAAAGTTTTTGATTTCCTTAGTGCTTGTTTAGTTTTGGTTCCTGATTTGGGTGAGTTTTGTTGTGCTAGTTCCTGTGCATGAGGTCCAATCCCTTTGCAGTGTCTTCTGCCTCTTTATTTGATTTCAGAGATAGAGGCAGATACCTGTTTGTAGTGTTTATATGTTTTTGGAGGCAATGTGTTGGAGAGCAGAGAGTGGGGCTCTGATTTGTTCTCCTAACCACCTGCCAACCTCCTGGACCAACTACCCTCTGCGGTCGAGGTTTTCTGTTGGATGCTGGGAAATGGCGGTGGTTCTTATAATGTATTTCCTCTTCAATGTGAAATTTGAGGCATGCAATCTCTGCCCATGCTGCCTGGAGCTGAGCCCTAAGATCTCCAAAGGCTCAGCATGTAGGACAGTGTCCTAAATCCTGTAAGACTGTCCTTCTGAAAATTGTTCCACAGTACCTGCAGTTAATGAAATCCATTCCAAATAAGTTGCTGGGTTTGTAACCTAGTCAGAGTAATTAGAAGGAAAAAGGAAAAAAAATGCAAGTAATGGTTTAATTAGGCTTTGTTTAACTTGTTATAACAAGTTAAATTACTAGTGCCCCTGTAAATGAGATCACCTTGTGGAGCCCCACTGATCCACCCCTGCCTGCTCTGCCACAGGAAATGTCACAACTGTGGTACCCTATAAAAGGAGTGTAGCGTGGGGTGGTTGGGGATGGGGGTGGGTGGTTGGCCCTTCCCCTGCCTAAAAAGAAGAACCACGGACGAAAGAACAAGGAGGTAAGAGCAGAAACAATCAGTCAACAACAAATGCAGTAACCCTGAAAGCTTATCCTAATGTTAGATAAAACTGTAAAACCTGTAAAGCACCACCTGTAATAATTTCAGAGAAGATATACCCTGTAAGAAACACTTTGTTCTAGGAGAAAATAAAGCAGTAACAGAAGATATACCTTGCAAAAGACACTTTGAATCAGAAGATTACAGCAGTAATCTAGTATACTAACACCTGTAGGCACACTTGTAATAATGCACAAGAAGGTATACCAGCAACAACAATTTGAATCAGAGAAAAATAAAGCAATGAAATGTTAGCAACAAACAGTAGCAATCCTGTGAGTAAAAAATAAAACACCACCACACAGTAAATCTGTAGCCAAACTAAGTCTTAATCCTTCTCCTTGCTCTGGTAAGTTTCACTACTCTGCCTTTCAAGCAGTCTTAGAAGGAAATAGCTCAGGTGAAGCTGGTGCCTTGGCCAGCAAACCAAGCTCCTACCTCCAGTATCAACTAACCTGACTTTTTTAACCCTTCTTTCTGTTGAAGTTACTGACAGTTTGCAGCTGCCCACCCCCACATACACACCTACTCCTTTGGAAGAGTCTGGAGGAAAAGCACTAGCTCCTTCAGGTGAGAAGGAGACTGAAACACCTCTGAGACAACAAACCTTTTCAACAAACAAGAATAAAATAAAACACAGTGTCAAACAGTAATTTTGCTTAGCCCAATGATAAAAAAGTCAAAAAAATGTAAGCTCCACCTGTAATACAGTAATTTCGAGAAGATATACCCTGTAAGAAACACTTTGCTACAGAGAAAAATAAAGCAGTAACAGAAGATATTCTTTGCAAAAGACACTTGAATCAGAAGATTACAGCAGTAATCTGTTAGCACACCTGTAGGCACACCTTGTAATAACGCAGAAGAAGGTATACCAGCAACAACAATTTGAATCAGAGAAAAATAAAAGCAATGAAATGTTAGCAACAAACAGTAGCAATCCTTGTGAGTAAAAATAAAAACACCACACACAGTAAATCTGCTTAGCCAAACTAAGTCTTAATCCTTCTCCCTTGCTCTGGTAAGTTTCACTACTCTGCCTTTCAAGTAGTCTTAGAAGGAAAGAGCTCAGGTGAAGCTAGGTGCCTTGGCCAGCAAACCAAGTCTTCTACCTCTAAGACATCAGTGTGGGAGAAGAGATGAGGTTTGCTCACCATTAGCACATCCAAAAGTGTACTTTTACTGGGGTTCTTCACGTTTGGGCATGTTGGTTCAGTAATAAGTTGCGTCAGCCCATGTTCATCACAGAAGGATGCAAGGGGGGCAGCTGTGATAGAGAGCCAGTCAAAGTTGAGGTCTCCTAAAATAATAGTTTCTGGCAGCCCCTGTCCCAACTTGTCACTTAGATATGACACAAGCTGTAGGCCAGCAGACGGTGGTCTGTAGCATCCTATTACGCAGAGTGCAGTAGTCTGTGTAATTTCCACTTTGAGAATTAGGCATTCGAATTCACTGGCGACAGATGCCGAGGATAAGCAGGAGGCAGAAAATTTGTCTTTAACGTAGATAGCTACCCCTCCTCCTCTGGCATGCCTATCAGCTCTGAACAAGGCATAGTTGGGTATGTTTACTTCTCTATCAGTGGTGCTGGGTCTAAGCCAAGTTTCGGAAATCACAAGTATGTCAGGAGAGGTATGATTTACCCAGGTTTGTATTAAGGTTATCTTTTAGGAGGCACATACGTTAATATGCAAGAAGCTTATTCCTTTTAAATTTGCTAGTTCTGCTGGCAAAGCAATAGCTTCTGGGGCTAGGTTGAGTTCTACATTGCCTGAACAAAGCAGGAGGATAAGTAGGATTTTCTAAGGACACTAATTATAAGCTTGTAATTCCTGCCTTTCTCCCGTCTAGTAGAGCTGATGTTTTTAGGGACTGGAAAAGTAGCCACCATAGAAAACTGATCTGTTGTAGCAAAGAGCTAGTACACCTACCACAATAGGCGGGAGAGACAGAAGTCTGCGTGGTGGAGGTGGACCTTGTGGTAGGGGAGTGTTATAAGTACTACTGGTATTTGTGGTCCAAGACAGGTTCGAGGTATTGGTACTTGGAATCACAGAGGCAATTAAAGGATAAGTTGCCATGGTATACAGCACAAGGTGCCATTGTAGACCAAACATGATGGTAGTTCAGGTGTCCAATGCTGGGCAGCTGGTATCAGCAGAAGAAGGGCTGTAAAAGGAGCCATATAGGGTCTTGCATGATGGTACCTCAAAAGGAGCCACTCAATTAGGCCCAGGGGCCAGTGGGGTTGCTGGATTAATGCAGCTTATCAGTAGCTTTCCAATCCAGGTTGACCAAATTTGATAGCAATAAAGATATTTAGTGGTGAAGGCACAGCCAAGGAGAGCCTATGCGCTTAGTAAGGCGAGGCCCTGAGAGTTGGATCCCGTAGGCTGGATAGAGAAGAGGGGATCATGAGCTAAGTCTCTATTGGTGGGGCACTGCGCCAGGGACGTGACTAATATTTTGGCAGGAGCTACTGTATTTAATAATCAGCGGAGGTGGGGGAGGGGCGGTCGAAAAGTGCGGCAGTTGCCGTACTTTGTAGGGCCTTGGGTCTGTGTCTCGCGGTCCTCGAAAGCATCGGGCTGGAGGGGCGCTTGACCGCCCAGGTAGCCGGGAATCCCCGCGGCTTAGGAGCTGGGAGCCTGGGTGACAGTTTCTGGGCTGAGGAGAGAAGGAGAGTGAGGGTTAATAAAGTGGATTCACATAAAGGGTTAGACAGAACAGCGGGAGTCCAAAATTTGCAGAACAAAAGGACGGTATGGTACCAGCAATGCCAAAAGAGGTAGTGACAGTAGTAGTAGGTGGTTGCACCCCAAGGTAGTTTGTTTGGTGTTGCTGGCCTGCTTAACTGCAAGCTGGTTTATGGTTGAAAGGTATATAGTCGAATTAGGGTGAGGTCCCTAACAATAGGGCAGGTAGAGCAGTATTTGAGAGGAGTTAGATGGAGTGGCTGGAGAAAAGGTTGAGAGGACATGTGGTATCCTGTGGGTGGGACTGCTTTAAAAAGGGGCAGTAAGAAAGTGGGTCAAGTCAGGTATTGAAGACAGGGAGGCCAATAGCATGAAAATGTGCAGCAGTGGAGTGACCAATCTGCTGCTAGGCTGAGGAAGGGGTGGAGTAAGGATCTATTTAATACTGTGAGGAGGAGGTGGAGGGGGGGTGGGTGAAAAAATTCAGTCCAGAACAAAGCACAGAAAGAGATTTTCCTGAGACCAGGAAGCACCAGGCGTTGGAAAATCAGCCAAGGAGTACAGCTGCCAGTCAGTGCCTGGTTCCTCCACTGGGCATCCAGTCAAAACAGTGGCATTCAAAACCATGAGTTTCGGAGGTCTGGTGCGTACCTGAATCTGTCCGGGGGTCAGTCAGGTGGTCTGTTAGCTGTGGCCTGCTCGGAGCTAGGGAGAGCCTCTCTGACCCTAGTGATGAAGATCTGAAAGGCCCTTCAGTTAATGTCCCTCCAACTGATATTTTGGAACTATTGAAGTGGTTGGCTGTCCACCAACATGAGATGAAAAACAAAGAGAACAAGATCTCCAGGAGAGAGAACAGGTAAGAAGATGCCAGGACCAGCGATGGGCGGAGACCCTGAGAGTGCTTCAGGTGACTGGCACAGGTAACAAGGGGCAGAATACCAGCCCAAAAGACATTAAATTAACTTAAATGGCACCCACAGATGAACTAGAAGCATATTTTACTACTTTTGAAAGAGTATCCAGAGCCTGTGGGTGGCCTCTGACCCAGTGGGTTGTCAGACTTGCCCCATACCTAACTGGAAAGGCTCAGCTAGCCTACAGTAATATGGACCCTAGGCATGCTGAAAGTTATGAACTAGTTAAAAAAGAGATCTTGAGTAGGTATGGCATCAATGTCGAGACCTACCAGCAGAGGTTACATTCCCTAAGATATCAGCCATCTTATACCCCATGAGAGACTTTTATTAGGCTGAGAGAATTGTGCATAAAATGGTTGCATCCAGAAGAAACATCTGTTAATGACCTCATAAAGACCTTAGTTGTGGAACAATTCCTCCAGATCCTCCTTAATGACATTCAGCTCTTGGTGAGGGAACATAATCCAGAATCTGCAGAGGTAGCCATTACCCTGGCTGAGGACTTTCTGTCTGCAAGACCCTCAGAGAAAAGAAATACCAGAACAGAGTTTACTACGTCTACAGCCAAAGCTCCTCCTCCTCCTCCTTCTCCATCTGTGGGTCAGAGCTCTGGCAGACTTGATATAAAATCTGGGAAAAGAGGGAAGACCTCCTATACTGATATTATTTGTCACAGTTGCAATGAAAAGGGTCACATTGCCAGGTATCGCCCCAAGAAGAAATCTACACCAGCACACCTGGCCTTGCTAACTATTGACTACACAGTTACAGAGGTGACCATTAACCATTAACAGTAAAAATGTGTTGGGCCTTCTGGACACAGGCAGCAAATATACCTTAATAAGACCAGAACTATTAAGACCTAAACCAAAAATTGAAGCAACATTGGACGTTGTCTGTATACATGGAGACACACACAGTTACCCAACATCCAACATCGAATTGACTGTAAAGGAACAAAAGAACACAGTGTGTGCAGGTTCAGTGCCCAACTTGCCTGTGTCTGTTATACTTGGGCATGGCTTTCCAGTATTTGCTCATCTGCTGGCTGCAAACCACCAACATGTTGCTGCCGTTACCACCAGGGTCCAAAGCCAGCAAGAAAAGCTGTTGGGAGAGACATTCCCTTTTGATGATGGTATCATGGGTATCCCTGGGAAGGACAGAAAGACCAAAAGAGAAAGACAGACTTTAAAAACACTGTGACAAAATAAAGGACTTGATGTAAAAACTGTAAAATTGAATGTCGCTAAGAATGTAATAACAACTAATCAGAAGCGTGATCCATCTCTAACCATTTTTTACAACAGGTGGGCAAGGTGTCAGCTAAAGGTTCCCCTGAAAGGGTTATCAAGAATGATATATTATATAGGTGTTGTACTAACCAAAAGACAGCAGAGAAGGTGGAACAGTTAATGGTACCAGAAAAAAATAGAGACCAATTGATCTATCTGGCCCACAATTTACCTTGTGCTGGACATGCCGGAAGGGATAGGACTTTGGCCCATCTGTTACAACATTTTTACTTGCCTGCTATCCATGAATAGGTTGCCCATTACTGTAAATCTTGTGCTGAATGTCAAAAGGTGGTCCAGATAGAAAAAAGGGACATGGTACCACTAGAACCTTCACCTCTGGTAACCACACCATTTGAATGCATGGCAATGGGCATTGTAAGCCCAATAAAAAAAAGTTCAAATGGGAACAAGTATATCCTGGTGGTGTGTGATTATACCACCAGATATCCAGAGGCTGCCCCCTTTCGTTCCATTAAAACTGAAAGAATATCAGAAGAACTGGTCAAGATATTTAGTAGGTTGAGAATACCAAAGGAGATTCTGACAGACAGGGGTAGCAACTTTAATTCAGCCTTGCTGAAGGAGCTATACCACCTGTTGGGAGTGGCAGTGGTCAGAACATCACCTTACCACCCCCAAACAGACAGATTGGTGAAGCAGTTTAACCAAACCATCAAGCATATGTTCCAAATGTTTGTCACTGAGGAAGGGAAAAATGGGACCAGTATCTCCCCCTCCTAATCTTTGCCTATAGAGAGGTTCCCCAGGCTTCAACTGGGTACTCCCCATTTGAACTATTATATGGGAGAAATCCTCAGGGACCTCTTGATGTGGTGAAGGAGTATTGGGAGGAAGGGCAAGAGGTGGGGACCAGCAGTATTGCTGATTACATGACAGAACTTTGAAAGCGCCTGGTGAGGTATACAGAGATTGCCCAAAAAAATGCCAGCCAAGCCCAAACTACTCAGAAAGAATATTATGACCAAAAGATTTCTGAAAACGAATTTCAGGAAGGATATAGAGTGTTACTTTTACTGCCAACCACAGAAAACAAACTTCTTATGAAGTGGTAGGGGCCCTACAATGTTCTGAGACGAGTTGGTAGGGTAACGTATGAGGTGGAAACACCAGACAAGAGACCGGGCAAGAAGATGTACCATGCCAATCTTCTTAAAAAAATGGCAGGAGAAATCTGAGCCCTCAGTCAGTCTGTTGACTATGCCTGAAACGGGGGAAACAGATATGAACGTGGCATATAGCCGTCTAGAGGAAGAGGCTGGGATGAATGAGCTTACCATAAACCCAACTCTAGATGGCCAGAAAAAAGAAGAACTGATGCAAATCCTTAGTCATTTCACAACTGCCATCACTAAGGTACCTGGGAAGGCAATAGGGGTCGAACACCACATCCATACCTCTTTCCCTCTAATTAGACAGAAATCTTACAGGCTTTCTGAGAGGGTACAATCAGAGGTACAAGACGTTTATAAGTTAAGACAACTGGGCATTATTGAACCCTCCAAGGGTCCTTGGGCATCCCCAATTGTGGTGGTCCCTAAGAAAGAGGGTGGTATCCGGTTGTGCTTAGACTTCAGAAAACTCAACCAGGTATCCCAGTTCGATAGTTACCCTATACACCAGATAGACAACCTGATTGACCACATAGGTAATGCCAGATACATCACTACCCTTGATCTAACCAAAGGTTATTGGCAAATCCCTCTTGGTCAGTCATCATGGCAGAAAACAGCTTTTAGCACCCCCATGGGTTTGTTCCAGTTCGTCACCATGCCCTTTGGACTACATGGGGCACCGACGATGCTTCAGAGGTTCATGGACCAGCTTTTGACCTCCCATTCTGCTTATGCTGCTGCCTATTTGGACAATGTTGTAATTTATAGTCCAAATTGGCAGAAACACATGCAACATCTTACCGCTGTTTTACAAACCATCAGTGAGGCTGGGCTGACCATTAACCCTGAAAAGTGTGCAGTAGCCATGAGTGAAACCAGATACCTAGGTTTTATTTTAGGTAATGGGCAGGTGAACCCAGAGATCCAAAAAGTGGAAGCTGTGGCAAACTGTCCTGTACCACAGACCAAAAAGCAGGTGAGATCATTTCTAGGACTTGTTGGTTATTACAGGAGGTTTTTACCCAACTTTGCCTCCATAGCAGCTCCATTGTCTGATCTCACCAAGAAGTGGTGTGGCAACACTATAAAGTGAACACCGGAATGTGAACAGGCAGTCCAAGCCATCAAAGTAGCATTATGTTCTTCCCCAGTTCTACGATGCCCTGACTTTAACAGACAGTTTGAAGTTCACATCGGTTCTTCAAATGTTGGGATTGGTGCTATTTTGAGTCAAACCATAGATGGAGAAGAACATCCCAACCTGTACATTACTAGAAAGCTGCATGATAGAGAGCAGCACTACTCCACCATCAAAAAAGAGTGTCTCACTATAAAATGGGCAATTGAGGCACTTCATTTTTATCTTTGGGGTACTGAATTTATGTTAGTTACTGATCACAACCCCTCAGTCTGGATGAACCAGATGAAAAATAAAAACGCCAGGATTCTCCGATGGTACCTAGCACTGCAACCTTACAGGTTTAGTGTAAAGTGTAAAAATGCAGATTTTATGTCCCGTTATGCTGCAGGCCTAGAAGCAGATCCTGATGATCTGAGCCATACTGTCCATGTAAATATGTAGATTTGTAAATAGAAATAGAAAGATAGATTGTCGCATTTATTTTCTTCTCATTTTGGGGTTTACAGTGTGAAGGTATAGGACTTAGGATAGTTCTATAAATAGCCAAAAAGGTAGTCTTTACCTTTATAAAGACTACAGACCTCAGGGCAAGTGTTTTACTGATCATAACTAGTATGTCATGGTTGTGTAACCATGAATGGTATTGGTGTAATAACACCATTTGTATAAGGGTGCCCTGGGGTGGGACTTCTAGAGATGGTGGGTGGAAGTCTCAACAACCCCCTTGGGTTGTTCTAGGGGAATTCTTAGTCCTTCCTTAGGAAACCAGTAAGCTTTTGCTGTGCACCTCCTCCCTGGCCTGGGAGACAAATCTGAGAGAGTGAGATCCTGCATTGTCATCTTCTTTTCCTGCTTAAATTCTGTTGCACAACAGCACTCTTTTTCTATCCTGTCCTCTCCTATCTTGTAGGTTGGCCACTTACACTGCCTTTCTTCTTTCCTCTTTTTCCTTTTCTGTCTCTCCCTCTCTCTCCTCGCTGTCTTGGCAAAAGCACAGCAGGCCACTGCCTGTTTGCCTGCCTCTGCCTGGCTGTTATGCCAGCATGTATTGTAAAAGGACAGATAAAAGCATATTTGGTAGAGCTTCAGACTCTGCTCAACTATTAAAACTCTTATTTACCCCCGTTATGAGAGTGGGAGCTGCCTTTATGTTCCCTGGCTCTTCTCTCCCCAATTGAGTTAGAGGTTTTGTGCCTTTGGTGTAAAAGTCTGCAGAACCTGTTAAAAGAAAGAAAAAGAAGCAGAAATCAAAACTATGCCTTCCTCTGTGTTGCAAGCTTGCAGCTTGTAGCACTGCTCTGAGAATGAAAGCTCTGACCTGAAGTATGTCTATTTTACAGAGGCTTTCACTTGCTGCTGTATCCTGCTAAAAAAAACTACAAAAGCTAGAAAAGGGGTTCAAAAAAGCAGTATCCCTGTTCTAAGTATTAAAACCAGGAACAGGGGCTTTCTTAGGATGCATTCTACCTCTGTATCTCCAATCAGTGTTTTTTAGGTGCCAAAAGCACTACCAGGGCTACAGAGCAGAATTAAGAAATTAACTTTCTGTAAGAGCAGTGTCATTAAAGGTTTCTCATGCAGGAAAAAATGCTGTTTTACATGAGAACTTCTTCTTGAACTCTGCTTGCTTTTCTTGTTGTTTGTTTGTTTTTCCCTCTTTAAAACAGAACCCTATGTATTAAAGAAAACAACAGTCAAGCTTTAAGCTAAACCAAACCTTTACTGTTGTGCAAATACTGATATCATTTTGCATCCTGACAATGAACTGTATTCTTTTACTACTTGTGTTCTGTACTCCCAAACAATTGTAGCTCACCTGGGTGTTATTCAGCAGGCCTCACCTGGGTGTTGTTCTGCAGGTCTTCTGTTAGGGGCCAGTGCCCCTTTGTGCTGCTGTGTATACACAGAGGCTGATCTGTCACTCACAGTAGGTGGGTGGACCTACAGTGGATAAATGCTCCTAAAAATGCCTAAACTGTTTGTTTCTCTGTGTGAGGGCTCCATTATGAATTGTTGTTGTTTTTCTTTATGATATTACATAGAGAATACTGGATGGGCAACTATGCAGAACCAGTGTCTTCTGCCACAGAGGAATTATGATTCCCTCTGACCTCGAGAGCAAAGCTCGAGAGGTCTATGGGAATCCCGAGGTGGCAAAACACAATGGTTGTGCATAGAGTTGCTCATCCTGTATTTTTTTTAGTGTATAGTACTGTGTGAAAGATGTGTGTTGTGAGTTCTTTTGCTTTCAAAATGAAATCAACTCATGCAGTCTCTAGAGGTTCTAGAATGCTGTTCTACCCCAGTAGGGAAGAACAGAATTCCATGACATTGGAACTGTGGAAGAACATCCTTTTGAAAGGGATGGAATTCTATACAGAACAACACTCCACTATACACTATATTTGAATTCTATTTTTGTAGCCTAGAAGAAAAAATTACTCACCTTAGTAATGTTGTTTCTTCTAATGGAGTCTTGCTATATTATGACAATTGCAGTATGACCGCAGGTTAGAACTGCTCCAGAGGTGAAATAGTTAACTTTCCATGCAGGCATGGAACTTAGAGCGTGAGCTCGGTTGAAAACTCTGTCTGTTGTGCTTCAAATGCAAACTGTCAGATCTTTACAAGCTAAAACTCACTAAGGTTCTGTGTGGAAGCTGTAAACCTACACTAGCCAACTGGCTACTAACATAAACACTCATTTTTGGCCTAAAACAAAGACTCAAGTCAGGAGACCCAAAAATGCAAAAACACAACACCAATTCACCCAAAAGGTAAGTGAAAACAAAAAGGGGGCATAAAAAAAGTGCTAACCTCTGTACTGCCCACCCACATCCCCAAAACAGAGGTTCTGAGAGGGGCAGGCAGGGAGGGAGGTCATAATATAGCAAGACTCCATTAGAAGAAACAACATTACCAAGGTGAGTAATTTTTTCTTCAAACAACGTGAAGTCTTGCTATATTATGACAATTGCAGACTACACAGCAGTACCCCCATGGAGGAGGGACAGAACCTACCTAGGAAATAGGCTCTGAAGCACGGCTGTGCCAAACCGAGCATCACTCCTAGCCTGGATGTCCAGGGAGTAATGCTTGTAAAAGTGTGAACTGTTTTCCAGGTAGCTGCTTGACATATTTCTAGAATAGGAATGTCTCTGGCAGCAGCCAGAGAAGCAGCTGTACCTCTAGTAGAGTGAGCCCTCAGGCCTGAGGGGGACTTTACCCAACTTCTCATAGCAGAATTGGATACAAGAGACAATCCACCTGGCAATGGATCTTTAGTGGCTGGCTTCCCTTACCAACTTCGCCATAGGTGAGGAACAGTTGAAGGGAGTCAAACCTATGACCCTTGGTACGCTCTATGTAGTAACTAAGGGCTCTCTTCACATCTAGGCTGTGAAGCATCCTCTCCCCAGAGGAGGAGTGGTCAGTGAAGTACACTGGAAGTGAAATAGATTGATTAAGGTGGAAATCTGAAACCACCTTAGGCAGGAACTTTCTGTTAGTCCGAAAGACCACCTTATCTCTGTGAAAAGAGATAAACTCCTGCTCCACTGACAATGCTTGTAATTCACTTATGCATCTGGCAGAGGTGATGGCTTCCAAAAACACAATTTTCCAAGTCAAGTACTTGAGCTCAGCTGAAGACAAGGGCTCAAAGGTGGGGGGGTTGCATAAGCTGAGCAATGCAAACATTAAGATCCCAGGCAGGGGCAGGATCCCTGAATGGAGAGTTGGTGTGAAACAACCCCTTAAAAAAATTGGAAAATACAGGATGAGCTGAAAGGGAAGAGGATTTGCCTGCTGAAATAATAGCAGACACAGTTGCCAAGTGCACCTTCAGGGTAGCTGGTCTCAGCCCCAAAGAATTCAGGAGGACCATATAATCCAGGACTGTGGGTAGATCAGCAGAGACTGGGGAAATATGCTTTTCCAAGCACCATATGGAAAACCTTTTCCATTTGGAATTGTAAGTAGCCCTGGTGGAAGGCTTCCTTGTGGCCTTCAATATATCCATTACACCTTGGGAGAGGTGTAAATCAGCAAACTCTAACTCTTCAAGAACCAAGCCTTGAGATTGAGAGATTTAAGATTCAGGTACCAGACCCTTCCCTGGGCACAGATTAACAGATTGTGATTCCTGGGAAGGGACAGGGGAGGATGGACTGCTAAGGACAGCAGGAGTGGATAACAGGGCTGTCTGGCCCAATCCAGAGCTATCAGAATGACTTTGCATGATTGGGATCTGATTTTGACTAGCACTTTGAACAGGAGAGGAAAGGGAGGGAAGGCATAGATAAACTTCCCCTCCCAACTGAAGGCTAAGGCATCCAGTGGGAGTGAGCCCAACACTGGGGGCCTGCAGCAAAAAAGAGGAAGTTGGTGATTGTCTGGGGCTGCAAAAAGATCTATCTGTGGGGTGCCCCATCTGGCAAATACTACTCCCAAGACCAGGGGATCCAGTGACCATTCGTGGTGGCCCTGGGAAATCCTGCTGAGAGTATCTGCCAGGACATTGTCCTTGCCTGGGAGGTGAACTGCCGTAAGGGAGGTGTTCAGGGAGTAAGCCAGAGAACACAACTTCATCGCTCCGGTGCACAAGGCCATAGACCGAGTGCCCCCTTGCTTGTTGATGTACCACATTGTAGTGGTGTTGTCTGTTCTGACCTGAATACTCTTGTTCTGAACAGATTTGGAACAAGCTTGAAGTGCTAGAAAAACTGCTCTGAGCTCCAACAGGTTGATGTGGAGCAGAGATTCCTGGGGAGACCACAGATCCTGGGTGGTGAGGTCGCCCATGTGAGCTCCCCAGCCCAAGAGGGACGCATCTGTAGTAAGTATTAGAGAATGAGACTGAGTGACAAAAGGAACCCCTTGTCTCAGGTTGCTCTGATCCTGCCACCACTGTAGGGCTTGGATCAGGGTTCGAGTTACTGGGATCAGCTTGGTAAGAGGATCCTTTCTTTGAGACCAAAAAGCTCTCAAATGGAACTGGATGTCCCTCATCTGAAATCTTGCTCCTTGCACAACTGCTGTGGAAGCAGCCATGTGTCCTAGGAGCTGCAGAAAATGCCTTGCTGACCGAGAGACCTGCAGGGTAAATGAGGAGGCCAGGGAGACTAGGGTCTTTGCCCTGTCCAGGGAGAGGAAGGCCCTGGCTTCCTGTGTGTTCAGTTCTGCACCTACGAAGGTAAGAAACTGGACAGGCTCTAGAACTGACTTTGAGAGATTCAGAAGGAAACCTAGAGTGGTAAGCAGTTGCTGCGTTATCTGAAGGTGTAAATTGACCTGGTCTGGGGACTGGCCGAATAAGAGCCAATCATCCATGTAAGGAAAGATGGCAATCTTTTGCCTTCTTAGGTAGGCAACTGCTACAGCCAGGCATTTGATGAATACCCTTGGGGCAGAAGTGAGGCCGAAGGGCATTGCTCTGAACTGGTAGTGGCCTGATGGCAGCTCGAACCTAAGGTACTTTCAATGGGAGCTTCTGATGGGAATATGGAAGTAGGCATCCTTGAGGTCCAGGGAAGCTAGCCAGTCCCCTGGCCTTAGAGAGGGTAGGATAATTCCCAGAGTCATCATTTTGAACTTTGGCTTTAAAAGGTGCTTGTTTAAATATCTGAGATCCAGGATGGGTCGCCATTCTCCTGTCTTTTTTGGGGTAAGGAAGTACCTGGAGTACAAACCTTTGCCCTGGTGTAGGAGAGGAACCCTTTCCACAGCTCTGAGAGCCTGGAGGGTAGAGACCTCTGCCTCTAGGGCGAGTGCCTCTGATGAGTTGCAGGTGGAAAAGATCTGGTTCTCAGCTTTGGAAATTTTTTGAAGCTGAGAACCAGTCCCTGGCTTACTACTTCCAGGACCCACTTTTCTGATGCTAAAGACTTCCAGTCCTGGACAAAGTAAGCCAGCCTACCCCCTACAGGTAGAGGAGAATCAGCACTGGCGATTCCATCAGGATGCCTGCTTGGCAGGGGCTTTGGGCTGAGGGGTGGAAGCAGACCTGCTTGTACCCCATCTGCCTCTCCCTCTAAAGAACTCCCTCTGAGCATAGGCAGAGGAGGAAGCTTGGGCTTGGTAAAAAGGCCTATGAAAAGGCCTGCCCCTGCCTCTAGGAAGCTGCTTTTGAGGAGTGGCCTGCCTTTCCTTGGCCTGTGCACTCCTATAGGTGGTCCTATATTCATCCATTTTCTTCATGTAATTCTCTGTTTGCTCCCCAAATAGAGAATTTCCCACAACAGGAAAATCCATGGCCTTAGACTGGGTATCCTGAGACAGGGTAGTACATCTGAGCCAAGCCATCCTGTGAAGTGCCACAGATGTAGCCATGACTCTTGATGAAACATCATTAGAGTCCACTGCAGCATGAAATTGCACCTTGGATGCCTCAATACCATCCATAGCCACTTGTTCCAGCTCCCTGGCAAGCTGGTCAGGGACTTGTTTCGCTAGGGCCAGCACAATATCCCATCTGGATTTCTGGTACCTAGCAGCATAAGCCATATAATTTGCTTGTCTGAGTCCCAAAGATGCTGCCATGTACTGTTTCTTTGCCATAGCATCAATCTTCCTGGAGTCATTCTCAGGGGGGCTGTGAAGCTAGGGGAATATTAACCTTGTCACAGGCTGCAGCCTGCACTACCCCCACATGGCTGCACTGTTGAGTGGGGAAATCAGTGTCAGAGCCTGATAAGGTATACCTCTTGTCCATCCTTTTATCCACAGGAGGTATAGTGTGAGAGTTTTAAAACTTTTACTGTCTGTTTCCGAAAAGATTTATGCAAAGGAATAGACAGTCTCCTAGACTTGGAATATCCATCATTTCTACATAGTCTGGCTCCTCTTGGTCATCAACAGCTTCCTCAAAGGGAGCTGGAGAGTTTCAACAACTTTTTATAAAACATGAAATGAGAAGGGACTCAGAAAGCCTTGGAGAAGAAACCCCTAGGGGTCTATCTGGAGAGATGTCCGGTTCAATGGGCACAT
Organism: Neoceratodus forsteri; assembly: GCA_016271365.2. Classification (NCBI taxonomy): domain Eukaryota; kingdom Metazoa; phylum Chordata; order Ceratodontiformes; family Ceratodontidae; genus Neoceratodus; species Neoceratodus forsteri. The sequence continues at coordinate 186,819,675 of CM028132.1, read as the reverse complement.
CCAGATCTTCAAAACCATATTCACTCTCCTCATAGTCCTCTTCCCCCTCCCCCGGTTCATAAAAATCCTGAAAATCATAATCTTGAACCTGTGGAACCGGCCGAACCGAATGCTTACCTGAAGGTGTCGGTTCGGTCGGAACCGGAAAGAGAGGCTGGACAATTTGAATTGCTTTAACTATTTCCTCAGCAGTTGGGGAGAGAACTTTTGGCTCTACACTAGCTGACTTTCTAGTCCTTTTTGCTGGAACCGGCTCCTCAGAACCGGCTCTTCGTTTGCCCGAGGAAGTATCGCCCTGGTCAGAGGGCACTCCCTCCGGTTCGGTTGGCACCGAACCGGGATGGCCATCCGGGTCAGCGGACTTTTTGGCCTCCTTCCTGAGCCTACCAACCTCTTATCTATGGTGGCAGCAGGGAATTGTGACAAATCTGGCAGTCTGAATTGAGGTGGTCAAACCCCAGACAATAGACACATGTGGTGTGTGGGTCAGCCTTAGCAAAGCTTCCCCACAAACACTACAGTGTTGAAACCCAGTGGGTTCTGTTTTCTTTGGGTTTCTCCAGACATAATGCCAGCTAACCTAACTTGCCCGTTTATGGCAATCCACCAAGCAAGACACCCTTATCGGTTCCCAACCGTGTCACGGGTCGTGGAAAAAAAACGTAATGAAATCCGTTTTTTTTAGAACCAATAAGAACCAGGAACCGCACTCTAAAAAAGGACTAGTAGATTTTAAATACAACCTGATCAGTTCAAACCGAACCGATAAAGAATTACAAGTTCCACACAGAAAAAATAAATGTAAAACCTATCTATTATTTACATTACCACAAACAGAGATTGAACCGACCAGTTGCGGTTTGATTTCGGCTAAAAACCAAAAAATAATACTTTTAAACCGACAAAATGAACCGAGCAGAAGGAGAAATCTCCGGAGTGACTGTTCAGTGAGGTGGAGTAAAGAATCTGACAGTTTGCATTTGAAGCACAACAGACAGAGTTTTCAACCGAGCTCGCGCTCTAAGTTCCATGCCTGCATGGAAAGTTAACTATTTCACCTCCGGAACAGTTCTAACCTGCGGTCATACTGCAATTGTCATAATATAGCAAGACTTCATGTTGTTTGAAACGTTTTGTACTAGACTAGGAGGCGGAGCCTCACCAATCATGTGACTAGTCTGTCTATAAGGTACCGTATCCAAATCTAGAGAGATCAGTTCAGCCTTGGGAGAGGTTGAGGAAACACAGAGGGTGGTACAAATGCCATGTCCTAGCTGTGCAATGCTTGTTTAATTTATTTTCTGAAAGTTTTTTTTTTTATTTCTTGTAAATAAATACACATATTGGTGTGTTTTGCACCTACTTTTTGTTGTCTGTGCTTTTCTCCCACACACCCACTATAACAGTAGCAATGGAGGTATGGGAGGTACCAGATGAGGGGAAAGTGAATTCTATTTTGGTCAGACAACAAAGGGGTGGTGGAAGTGGTAAACAGACAGAGCGATAATACTGAATCAGTTGTCCGAATTCTGCGACGCATGATGCTACTGAGGTTACAGTTGAACATATCATTCAAAGTGCAGCATATTGAGGATCTCCAAAATGAGGTCACTGACTGTCTTTCCTCTTTTCAGATGGAGAGATTTGGGGAGTTGGCACCATATGCAGCACCATCCTGGACCAAGGTTCTGGACAGGTTGTGGGAGATTGGAGGGAGAAAGCCAGGGCCCTGTATAGAGGGTCCTGGTCAGCCCACACCCTATAAGCTTACGAAGGGGTGTGAGCAGGTTTTCAGGAGCACTGGGGGAGCTCTGGGCCTGACAGGGCTGGAATACAATGGAGCCAGTGCAGGAAGAACAGGTAATGCAACACATAGTGGAGAAGTGAGAAGATTTAATGGCCCACACCTCCATGGTGGTCCAGCTGGCTGGCATCAGCTGGAAGTGTCAAGACTGAGGGAGGGTGGGCAGATGCAGCTGGGGGGAAGGCAGTAAGGTGGCTGGTTACAGGGTGGCAGAGGAAGCAGGGCACAAGGCAGGATAGGAGAAGGCCCATAATGGGGCCCTTACTTATGAAGGTGATAAGGCCCTTGGAATATGTTTGTACCTCAGCAAAGGATGCCTGCCTTTCCCATGCCATATTTGCAGTTATGGCAAGGGGGACATTCAGAGTGGGGGAGGTAGTGGCTCCCAAAAAGGGGATGGCCTCCCTGGCATTGCAATTTGAGAATGTCTCATGGGGCAGGGATACGGTGGTCATTTGGCTACCTAGGTCCAAGATGAATCAGAAGGGTAGGGGCACCTCAATGTCAGGGGCAAAGGTGTGTCTGTGGTCAAGCCCATGGGGGAGTATTGAAAATCTAGAGCCACGAGGGGGCCTGGTTTCAGCATGGTGACTGGTCTCCAGTGACAGGGTTCCAGGTCAGGGCCATCATGAATAAAGCCCTTGTGTTCATGTGGGAGGACCCCTAAGAGTTTGACCCACACTCATTCAGCATAGGGGCAGCATCCAAGGTGGTCACAAGAGGGGAGGCGGTAGAAGAGGTGAAGCGGGTGGGGCAATGGCAATCCAACTGTTACATGATGTATGTGAGGTATTGATGTTGATAACTCATGTTGCTTTCTTTCCACAGAGGGCTCCAAGTGACAGGTGTGGAGTGCGGGTCACTCGTTCATCTTTTGGGTGGAGTGGTTTGCTGCCACCACAAGGAGAGGGATGGAGCTGCACCCAAATATGTAGCACACGAAAGTTCAGTGGAAAGCATGAGGTGGGCCCAGCTGGTACCTATGTTGGAGGAACTGCTGGTGCAGTGGGCCAGACCCGATGCATCATTATTCATATGGGGGGCAATGATTTGGGAGCGATTGCCTTGGGGAGCATTGATGAGGGACATTATAGCAGACCTTCAGAGGATGAAGAGCTGGTGGCCTGGAGTGGTGATTGGCTGGTCCGAGTTCGCATCCCAGCAGGTCTGGAGGGGAGCTAAAGGGGTTAAGGAGGTGGAAATAGTGAGAAAATGCTTAAATAGGAAGGTGGCTAAGGCAGTTACAGAGTTGGGAGGGGTACACATTCAACATGGAGATATTTCATTTGAGCAGGCTGAGGTATACCAATCAGATGGGATGCATCTGTCAGAATTTGGCATGTGTCTGTTCCTGCGTTCTTTTACGGACCTAAGAGGGTTGATCAATAAAAAGGGCCTGAGATACTAGCCCGTAAGGGTGGATCTCCATCTTCCATCGCAAGCGGGAGATGGGTCAGTGGAAAGAGGATGGGAGCGCGGGGGAAGGGGGGCAGGAAGAGGTGGAGGAGGTAAGCACCACAGGCTGGGGACAAAGGAACCCAGACATCAGAGTAACAGGGTAGGTGAAGGGATATAGAGCAAGGGGGCAGATCACGGTGTCCGCACCTAGTGGGGGAGGAGTCCAGTAAGTGTTTAGTACCTGGTTCTGGTGATGGAGGGGGGAGCCGGATCAGAGTGTCCAGACCTCAAAGAGCAATACAAAACAGGAGAAGTCCAACAAAAGGAAGAAGGGCAGGATGGAAGATATGGACTGATATATTCAATGTGAAGAAAATTGACAGATAGGTCTAATTGTAATACAGACTGTTGTGTTCTATGAAATATTGGGATGTAACCATTATAACATGTGCCTTTTAAAATAAATATTGCAAGCGAGCATCCAAAGCTTGAAGTTGTGGTGTGAGTTATTTCTAGGGGGGAATCAGGGGACAATTAGGCTCACCATTCAAAGGCAAGCCAGGTTGTCCTATGGCCCCAGCCAGAAAGAAACAAAAGAAGGGGGGAGAGGGGGAAGGGGGCTAGCCAGTGACATCACAGGAGGCAAGGGAGGGTAATATGACTAGGTGCAGGGCTCGCTGGCCATTGGCCAAGGGGAGAGGCTAACAGGGATCCTGATCAGGGGTCCTTAGTGGCTACATAAGGGCTGGTAACCCTCTGGAGGCTCTCTTTGTTGCTGATAAAATTCCCCACCCACTTGCCCTGGCAAGAAGAGGGGGTTGCAAGCTGGGGATGGTGCACAGAGTGTGGAGGCAAAGGAAGGATGGTTGCCTCTGTTTGAGCTCTGCTAGGGCCAGAAGACCTGCAGAAGGGCAGCTGATGGCTGGGGGGCTAGGTGGAGCCTCGCCAGTGGCAATAGTAAATGGAGAAAAGGGAGAAAGGGCATGGAAAGGGGGTGGGAGTGGGGGAAGGGGTGGGAAGAGGGAGGGAGGGGTAGGAGTCAAGGTCTGGGGACAAAAAAACCCAGGCTGGGGAGTAACTGGCAAGGGGTGGGATATAGAGCGAGGGGGAAGATCACGGTGTCTGCACCTAGTGGGGGAGGAGTCTGAGTAAGTGTTTGGTACCTGGTTCTGGTGATGGAGGGGGGAGCTGGAGCAGAGTGTCTGGACCCCGAAGAACAACATGAAACAGGAGAAGATCAAGAAAGGAAGAAGTGCAGGATGGAAGACATAGACTGATATGTCCAATATGAAGAAAATGGACTGAGTAGTCTAATTGTAATATTGACTGTTGTGTTGCATGAAATATTGGGATGTAACCATTATAACGTGTGCCTTTTAAAATAAATATTGCCAGAAAGCATCCAAAGATAGAAGTTGTGGCGTGAGTAATTTCTGGGGTCAGGGGACATTTGTCTGCCTGTAGTTTATTTTGGTGGATTACAGTTTGGCAAGTCTAGTCACTTATACTTCAATCAGTAAAGGACAGACAAAATAAGAGGTAGAACTTAATCATTCCTGATACTAAATCTGGTTGAACACTGTTTTCAATCCAAACCATAAGGACTGTTTAAAAAATAATCCTAGGGCACAGGTAGACCTTTTATCAATATAGTGCCCTATTGGGTTTACAGTAAGTGTATCTAATCTATATGGTCACTTTGTCTAACCTGTAAATATATTGGTAGGTTGGTTTCACTTCAAGTGTTTCTGAACTACTCTGTACTGACTGTGCAACTACACTGTAACTTCACTGCAACAAGCATATAGTTACAGTGCAATTACCCTGTTGCATGCAATTAATGATTAGTTACATTGCAACAGACAGTGTGTAACTGGTAGGTTCTTGATTCAGTATGCTAATTCTGAGTGTATTAAATGCCACCTCCCCATTTATTGGTAAACATTCTGATTCAATCATTTAAATCAGATGTGCCTGGCTCGGCCTTTAAAGCTATGCAGATAAAAGCAAAAAAAAAAACATTTTTTTATATTATTTTGGGTACATCAGAAAAATGACAATTTGGGCAAAGATGACTTTGTCTGAGTGATGAATATGTTTGGAATGTATATAGGTGCTGGATGTGTGTGTATATGCACCAGCTGTATTGTAAGGGTTACTACAGGTTTCATAGAAGGGCAGTACTGTACCTTCAAAGAGAGATTAAAGGATTTGTTCAGATCAACATCTTGACTAAACCAGACAATAATTAGGGCATCAACATAAAAAAGCTAATGGCAGACACAACTTAAAGTGATACTTGGTGCAACTTACTGTAGTTCATTTTGCAGGTGGTCTGATAAACTGTTTTCCCCCACCAAGGCCATACAGTGCATTGTAGATACCAGCTTCTTAGACATCTATTTCATAACATTTTTTTTTGTAACTCCAGTTGCCACGTTGCAGTAACAGTGTAGAAAATGTAGTTACAGATTAAAAGGCTCATGCTCTAAATCACTGCTGACAGAATTAGAATGTATAGGAACTGTAGATAGATATATCAGTCTGCAGCACAGTAAGGGCTAATAGAGTCTCATAAATGAAGCTGATTGTCAAACTGAACAATTATAATAACAAACATCCTTTGAAAACAGACTTAGTACTGTAACCATGGATGTTATTGTAATGGGGGTGGGGACAAAGTGCTATCCCATGATTCAAAACTGCAAAACCAAAGGATAAAAAATGTATATTATCAGGGGTAATTTGTATATAAATGTAAGGCTCCAGTGGCTTCCCTATGCCTTCAGTTATGCCCTTGTGTAACCAGTGGAGTGACTGAGATATCTTTTTTTTATACTTTATTTTTATTCCTTAAGAACAAATCAGATTACATTCAGTTACACTTTGAAAAGAAAACATTAATATTTAATTACATAAGAATTTAACTGAATAAAGCACATACAAAAAATAATTTTCATATTTTTAAGGGGATTAAAAAAGGGAAACAATTATAAGAAAAATCCCAGGGTTTATGTTATATTTTATTTATTTATTGAAAATGTTTCACCAGGAGAGGCACACTGAGCAAAACGATGCTCGTCTCACGGTGCGACCTGGGGGGGGGGTACATGGGAGGAGTATACATAAAACAAACAACGGGTTGAAATTAGAGACTAGCAATTCAAACAATGGTTACATAGAGTCAAGCAATCCAAGCACTGGTTACATAGGTGAGTGTGGCTAGACAGACTTATTACATGCGGAGACACTACATACTTGTGCCACAAGGAGGGTGGCATAACATATTTGATTACACATGTAAACTATACATGGTTACATAAATTCCTATATCTAGAGATTGAAGTGAAGTAAGATGCACCAAGTTGGCAGAACGAACTGGGAGCCCGAGCTTGGGGCCAGGGGGAGGTGACAGGTCTGGGTAGTCAAACACTGGGAAAGATGAGGGAGTTGACTTAGGGAAGATGTTGATGGGAATAAGAAGGGAGGAGCAGAAGTGTCAAGAGCTAGTAAGTGCAAGGATTGTTAGGGAAATTATATAAGCCAGTCATTTGGGCGAACGGCCCAGTCGCTGGTCAGGCGCATAAGAAGGAGGGGATCGGGGGAGGAAAAGAGTCAGTCAGGGGGAGTTCAGAGGCAGGTACAATTGAGTGTGAAGAAGTTAGTGAGGGCAGAAGATTGAGAGTGTTTGGAGAAAGAATGGTGGATTTGGGGTGGCAGGTCATTCCAGAGGTTAGGAAGGAGGTAAGAGAAAGCCGATTGGCCTGCGGAGGTTCTTCGGTGAGGGATAGCTAATAGCCTAGAGTCAGTAGACCTGAGGTCATGAGTGGGGGTTGGTGGGGAAGATAGGAAGGAAACAAGGTAGAGCAGAAGGGAGCCGAGCCAGAAGTTAGAAACAAATTTAGCACTGTGAAGTAGGCGCCGGTTGCTCAGGGATGGGAGGGCCAGAGAATGAAAGAGCTCACAGTGATGGATGAGGGGGGGCATCAAGGGTGAAGCGGCAGAAAGCATTGAAGAGGGGGTCCAGTCTGGATAAGATAGACTTGGAGGCAGAGCTGTAGAGAACATCGCAGTAGTCAAAGGAAGGTAGAATCATTTTCTGGACTATTTTGCATCTCACAGGAAGCAGAAGACTAGTGCAGTTTCTATGGAGGGCATCTAGCTTAGGGCGCAATTTTGATAGGATGACAATCACGTGGGTAGAAAAGGAGAGGTGGCGAACAAGCCAAACCCCTAGGTACCTAAAGGAGGGCACGTCTTCAAGGATGGTGTTATTTAGGATATGGAAGATCTGGGGGGATGTAAGTCTGGATAGTCTCTGTCTAGTGCCGAAAGACATAGAGACTGTTTTCTTGCCATTTAGGGAGAGTTGGTTGGAGCTGAACCAGTGTTGTACTTTGTTGAAGTCGGTCTGAAGATTAGAGGTGACTTCTTCATGGGTACGGCTGGAAGTAAGGAGGACCATGTCATCAGCGTACATGTGTATTGAGTTAGTGGAGCATGCCTTTGGCAGACCATTTAGTAGGATGGAGAAGAGAATGGGGCCAAGGACTGAGCCCTGGGGAACGCCGATGGCAATGGGGAGCGGGGGGGAGGTGCAGTCAGTTATTTTTGTAGATTGGATTCTATTTTGTAGGTAGGCACTGAACCAATTTATGGCCAATGACGATAGACCAACACCTGCTAGGCAGGACAGTAGGAGGGAGTGGGATACCATATCAAAAGCTTTGGCTAGGTGGATGAAAATAGCAGCAGTGATATGCCCTTTGTCCATTCCAGAGAGGATGAAGTCCGTGAGTCTTAGTAGGGAGGTAGTGGTAGAGTGGTTCTTCCTAAAACCGGACTGGAATGGAGTGAAGAAGTAAGTTTCAGAGAGAAAGTGGGAGAGCTGTGATAGTACTAGGTGTTCCTGGAGTTTGGTGAGAGTGGAGAGGAGGGAGATGGGGCGGTAGTTAGCAGCGGAGGTAGGGTCACCTCCTTTTGGTAGAGGTAGGACAGTGGCATGTTTCCACTCTGTGGGGAGTGACTCAGTGGTGAATGAAAGATTTAGCAGGGTAGCAAGGGGAGTAGCGATGGCTGGGGCAGATAGGAAGAGGAGTTTATTGTCGAGGTTGTCGGGAGATTTACCTTTGGTGGGATTCAGGGAGTGAAGGACATCTAAGGTTTCGATAGGGGAGATGTTTCTGAAAGAGAAAGGGTTCTGGCCAGATGGTAGGGTGGTAGCTATCTGGGGAGTGGGTGGTGTTACAGGAGGAAGGGAGTTCAGGAGGGTTGTAGCACAAGCAGTGAAGTAGAAATTGAACTCGGAAGCTACCATCAGGGGGTTGGAGAGTAGGGTCCCTTGGGCGTGAAGGACAGGAGGGGGAATTGTTGTTGGGGGGAGTAAAGGGAGTTGATGACTTTCCAGAATTTAGAAGGCCTCCTAAGATTTGTGTTTAGAGTGTTGTTAAAATATTCAGCCTTAGCTAAGTGGATGGCCTTTGTGCACCTGTTTCAGAGCATGTGGTAGGTGATATTGTCACCTGGGAGGAGCATGGATTTGTTGGTATGCCACTCCCTGTTGTAGGCTTATTGGCAAGCGATCAGCTCAGATGATATCCAGGGAAGGTGTGACCCTCGGACCCTAGCACGGCGCAGGGGGGGCATGTTTGTCCCAGGTGCTAAGGAAGGTGTTCCGGAAGTCTGTGAGGGCAGCATCCATGTTAAAGCATCTTAGGATTGGGTCCCAGTTAGAGTGAGCTAGCTCATCCAGGAGAGGGGAGAGGTTTAGGGATTTATACGACCATTGGAATATAAATTTGGGAGGGGATTTAACTCAGTGGATTTTGCGGACCAAGTAGTTTAGGTGGTGATCACTAGTGGAGTCTGGAAGGAGGCCAGAGCTGACGATGCAGTGTGGATGGGAGGTAAGTGCCCAGTCGAGAAGGGAGTGGTTTCCGGACTTATGGTTTGACTGTGTAGGTTCCAGAATGGTTTGGGTAAGGCTGAGCACAGATATCTTGGTTCGGGTTTTGTTAAAGGTGGGTTCTGACCACTTGTGATTAAAGTCACTCATGACGTATAGTTCACCCGACTGGGCAAGAGACGTTAGTTGGTTCAGGATGTTGGTGACTGTTGTGGCTGGGGTGCCAGGGCAGCAATAAATAAGGATGGGGAGTGAGGAAGGAGGGGACAGTTTCAGCATGAGCAGCTTATAGGCCTTGGGTTCAGCTTTTGAGACAGTGACAGAAAAATGTAGTGCTGAGCTGGTGTAGATAGTCACCCCTCCATCTCTGGTGAGTCGGTCTTGTCGTGTGATAGTGAACCCCAGAATAGCGATGGCTGGGTCAGGGAGATTTGGGTTTAGACAGGTCTCCGATATGATGATTATGTCAGGGGCATGGTGGGTGGCTAGAACCTGGAGCTGATCGAGCTCGGGGGCTAGGCTACGAATGTTTAGATGGAATAGGTGTAATCCCCGGGGGAGGGAGCCAGAAGGAGTGTCGGTGGTAGCCTTGGCTGAGAGGTAAGGCAAGGTGTTACTGTGACTAGGGGTAGATGTTGGGCTGGGATTAGGGTGTATATCCCCTGCAGCCAGCAGTAGTAGGGCAAGGATTAAGTAGTAATGAAGTATGTGAAGGCACTGAGATTTGAGCGACCGCTGCTTAGGGGAAGCAGTAGGGCAGGTGGTATGGAGAAAGTGAGATCTGCATTGGTAGAAGGATACCAGGAGGCAGCCATAGGAATAGAGTGAGGTGGTGGGGCTCATAGGGAAACAGGACCAGATAGTATCTGGGAGAGGTGCTGTGGACAAATGAGGGGGCATTTGAAGGATGATTCGGTTCAGTGGAGGGGGGGATGTAGGGTAGCAACTTAAAGAGGGTGTTAGTAGGGGTAGAAAAAATAGGATGGAGAATAACAAAAATAAATATCTTATTGATTGTTCCATTGTTGTCAGGTGTACTGGGATTGCAGATAGAGAGTGTTGGGAGGTATACACTACAGTGAGGCAGTGTAGGGATAGGGAGAAGAGGATTGATCATGAGAAGCACTAGGAAGGTAGCTAGGGGGAAGAGGGGTGGGGAGGTACTTGTTTGGAAAGGGACTGGAGTAAGTAGAAAGGGGCGGAGCAAGTAGCGTATTTAATAGGTGGCCTGGGAGGGGGTGGTGGGGGCAGGACAAAATAGCACACAAGTAAGGAGAGAAGGTATCAGTCCCAGGCTAGCAGCTGCTCCTGCAATCCGGCTGAAGGGCTCCACGGGCAGGGAAGCAGCTTGGCTGGCTCGGCAGGAAAGGTGCCCCAATCAGCTGCTTAGGGCTGAGCGCTGGTCCAATTTTAATCTAATAGTTAATTTGAATGTGCTCCAAGCTGATATCATCCCACTTCAAGTATTGTACAAAATACAATTACAATGCCTCTATCCTAAAGAAAGCAACCCCTCTCCCCTTGGCTCCATTTTCAAAGTTGGTACAAAAAAAAAGGAAATCCCAATTACTACATAGTTCAAAGAGTCCAAAGAGACCAAGCCCAATCATTTATACAGGATGGTAGACCGTGAGATCAACTTCTTCTTCATCCTCTAATTCAGATCCTATATCTTGAAGAATCTTAACATGTTTCTCAAAAAAAGCTCAAACCATATCAGGATCATCAAAAAAATGCATTTTACCCTGAAACTGTACCCGGAGTCATGCTGGTACTAATAAAGCAGCCAGCAGCCCTGCATCTTTAAACTCCAAAAATATTTGGAGAAATCTCTTGCACTGGCATTGAGTTTGCAAGCAAAAGTCAGGGTACAAGTGAAAGCATTAACCCTCATAGATACATTGTTTCCTCAGTCTAGCCATTTGAAGCAGCTTATTCCACTCCACCAAAGTATTAAATGTCAAAATGATGTACCTTGCTTTCTGAGGCTCAGCAACCAGTTCCTTTGCTTGACGAGAAGAATGGTGAAATAGTGATTCCAGTATCAGTGCAGGCTCAAGAGAAAACACCAAAGTAAGAGCTCTCTCCACTTCTTCCTTAAGCTCTGTATTTGGGACATTTTCAGGAAAACTGATTAGTCTCAAATTTCTTTTTAAAGCATTATTTTCCAATCGCTCCATTCTAGATGACTGAGACATCTGTTCATGCAGTGAAGCGTTCACCACTCCGTCTAATGTTAAAGACCTTAAAGCTCCAGCTTTAATCTGTTTCATTATCTTTAAAGGCTTGCTCTGTGGATTCAACTCTAGCTTCAATTGCAGAACAGTGAGAGGTTATCTCTGCTAATGAGTTCTCAATACGTGCAGAAGAAAGCCTAACTTCAGCATGAAATTCAGCCAGGAGATTTTGTATTGATGCTAAAGTTGGTTTGGCCAATACTTTAGGTTTCATGCTCACTTCTGAGCGTGGCAGTATTTCAGGAGAGCTCCCTGCTGCAGCAACTGCAATAGACCTGACAGGCCCTCATGCTGAAGCACCTGTCCCGATTACTTTGGAGGAAATACATTTTTCCATTATGCTCTCTGAGGACTCCCTTTACAGATAGTTGATAATTCTCTAAAAACTCTTTTTTGAAAAGGTTTGTTTGAATGAGTTCTCAGATCCTAAACGAGTGTGCATACACTACTCTCAGCTCAGCAGCGCCCCCGAGATATTTTATTTTAACTGTTTTAGTAGATGCAGGTGTGTCTTTTAGTGTTTGTGGAAATTAGCAAAGGTTGACATATTCAAGTAAAAACAATAGTGGATGTTGTGGTGCATGCAAAAGATGCATGGTAGGCACTGTATATTGCCTTTTTCTATTTCAATCACACTTCATTAAATTTTAATCAGAGAATGAGATGTGATGTCTTGTGAATATAGATAGACTAGTGGGCAAATGGAAAACCCATTCAGACAATAGAGTTTGCCCTTTATGGTCCAGACCAAGTTGCCCTGGTGCACTCCTCCCTTATAAGGCAAGATGGTGTGCTCAGAAGCAGGGGAGGAGCTAAGGGGAGGGACAGTGGGGAATAGAACAATGGGTAGGTAGACAGGAAGGGGAGGGGCTAGAAGGGGTTCTTATTGACCAGCACAGTGGTGACTCAGCCACTTTTTGCTGAAGTTTTTGTTGGGCTAATTGCAGAAACTACAGCACTTCAGATTGGCAGTTTGAGTCACGAGGTGGCTAAGGTTTGTGGTGGGACATCATAAAAAGGTAAGCTAGCACTAGAGGAAAAACAATTAAAAAAAATTGTTTGGTTTAAATACATGGCTTTGACGGGTAGCGGCCGCTTGCTGTGACAGAATGTATAGAATTGATAAAAATGGACAGCAAGAAAATGTAAGTCCTGAGTAGCTCAGTAGGTTAAGAAGTTCCCTTTTGGAGAGCAGAGCACAGCCAAGTGAAGGGGCTGTAATGTGGTAAAGTTGTTTGCTGAGTGTTTGGGCCCAATAAGCAGACGATAGAGGCCATGCATCAAAGCTTTAAAAAAAAAAAAAAAAGAGAGAGAGAGAGATCGACAGTCGCAGCTAGAAGCAGGATGGATGGATGGCAGGGAGAGAGAGAGAGAGAGAGAGAGAGAGAGCAAGAATAGGGATTTTTGGCCTGGAGAGAGGCAGGGCGGAAGCAAGGAAATGGAGAGAGTGAGCGATCAGGGCAAGCATGAAGAAAAACGCCCGAGCTAAGTGGTGAGGCCTAGCAGCAGCCTATGATAAGATGAGATGGAGTGTTGTGAGGGTTTTTTGTTCAAGTTATGAAAGAAAAGAGAGTGCAGGTGGTGAGGTAGCCCAGCTGGAGCGGTGACGGTAGAGCGAGTGAGTAAGACCACGCAGCATGACATCAGACACCACGGTAGAGCCTCGCGGTAGTGGGAAGAGATTCGCCTTTTGGGGACAGAGAATAGGAAGTTTCTGGGGCATTCATAATTACAAAGTAAAGTACAGACAGGATACCGTGCATGCAGTTTGACAGAAAAAGGGGGCAAGAAGAGCCAAGTGAGCAAACTAAGGCCATTGGTAGAGGGAGCAGGATAAGACCACACGGCGGGGCGTCAGACACTGCGGTAGGGCTTCACAAGATGTTGGAAGCTGTGTAACGGTGGGGCAGAGGCCAAGAAAGTTCTTTTGCTGACTAGACAGCAGAAAGGAAAGGCAGGACGCCGAGTCAGCATTTATAAGAAAAGAGGGTGTTCGTGTGGGTCCTGAGATGTATAAATCAAAAGCTTGGAGCAGGCCAGCAGGAAGGGCCGATGGTAGAGCGAGCAAGCTAAGACCAAGTGACGTGACTTCAGATGCCGCGGTAGGACCTTTCAAAATGGGGAAAGCCATTTGGGGGGCAGAGGCCACGACAGTTTGAGGATGCTGTGCCTGTGTGTTTTAAATACAGAGAGGGAGCACTAAGAGCTCCAATTACATGGGCTGAGAGGAGTGTAGGCCGGGAGAGTCCAGGAGCACATGAGGGGGGGAGCAGGACGCTGGGCCTGTGGACAACAAAAGGGAGTAAGGTATAGGGGGAGAGCCTTCACTGGGTAATGTCAGATGCTGATGAGCAAAAGGCAATGGCTGGCTGGGAAGGAGCAGGATCGAGGGCAAGGAACAGGGAGAGGGCAGAAAAAGCCACATTAATGCACATTTGACTGTGGAAATTATCAGAAGTGGAAACGGTGCATGGGGGGTGAATGCCAGATGAAAGGCCAAAAAGGGTCAAGGGGACGGCAGAAGGAGATGCACAGATTACAAGGAGTTGCCCGGTGAGCCAGGCCACAGATCAGGGCTTTTAGCCTACAATGCTCACGGAGGACAGGCAGGGACAATGAAGAGGCTTATCTGAAGGGAAGCCATAAGCAAAGAAAAAAAAAAAACAGAAAGGGCATATCATGGGCAAGACGAGGTGAGGTTATAATAACAATATGGAGCATTAATGAGGCCTTTTCCTTTCAGTTCTTTTCATAGCAGTTATACAGGTTCCAAGGAGAGAGATGGCACCAAAACAGAGCAGGCCAACAAAAGAGGATGCCTACAAGGCGATCGTGGAATTAGCAGAGAAGGCCAACAAGATGTGGCAGATATTGGAAGGGGAGGAACCAGGGAGATCCAGGAAAAAGAAGAAAGCAGGAAAAGGGAAAGGTAGTGGGGTAAAAAGGCCAGCAGGGAGGCCACGCACTCCAAGAAGGGTGCAGCCACCACAGGTGGCACCTCCCCGAGCAGCCAGTCCAGTCCTACCATTGCCCCAGGTACCAGAACCGTCAGTACCTCCTCAGGAACAGGTGGTAGTCCTGCTACTGGAGCCCAGACCAGGTCCCCTGTGCCCACTGGTTCCTCCACCCCAACCAAGCACCCAGCCACAGGAGACCAGACCAGGGCATCCTGAGGACAACAGGACACAAGGAATGGATAAGGCAACAGGTAAAGTATTAGGCATAGTGGACAAAAGCATCAAAGACTACATAGGCCAAATTATTGTGGCCCTCGGGACAGGGGGTCTGAGGCAGATTGAATCAGTCATAGCCGAGATCAGGTCGGAAAAAGAGACAATGGGAGAGGCAGAAAAAGTGACTGATAGTATAGAAAAAGGAACAAAAGAAATAGGAGCCCCAGGGATGAGAACAAGGGAGCACGTACCACTAGCTACGAAAGAAAAAATTTGGAAAGCGGAGTATGTAGACATATTCACCTTAGTGAGTAGAGAGGCTGCAGCAAATATGAAGACTCAGAAAGTATCGGGAAGAGTGAGATGGCGGCTGCAGTAGTTCTATTGGGGAAAAAGAAGAGGACAAATTTACGAAGGGAAAAATGTGGGATGGGAGGTCGTGGGTTTCGCCACATACTTAGCAATAGTGCTAGAAAGAAAACCAGAATTGGGCATCCCACTTATTACGTAATCATTGATAATAAGAAGGGACAAGGCAAAAGCGGAGTGGGGTGGATATATTATGATGAGTTCGTTCGACAAAGATAGATGATGTATGGGGATGTGAGATGGGATACCAAGCAGTTGTATTTATGGACAGTCTTTGTAACGGATCAGTCCATGCCGGAGGGAGAAATAGGAAAGAGAGGCGGGGCACCTCAGAAGTGTTGCTGGGGATACAATACAGCATTTTGTTCATGGCTCCAATGCCGGTTCCGACACGCATGCTTGTGATGTGGGGAAGCCCACCCAACAAGCAGATGCAGGACAGCATGGACACAAGGGGCTCAGGTAAGAGGTAGTCAAGGGACAGGTCAGCAGCCCTTTCAGAATGGACAAGGGTATAGACGGCAATCCTGGCACAGGGGTTCAAGAGCAAGAGGATATGGCGGTTGGGGGGACAGGCTTACTGAACGAAAGGAACAAGATGAAGGAAGTAAGAAAGGGGGTGGGGAAAAAGAGGGGTAGTGGGTACCAGAGCAATTTCAAAATGTGAGAACCCCTATAAGGGTAGAGGCGTTGGAAAAATGGTTAAAAAAGTATTCAGACAAAAAAGGGGCAGAAGCCTTAAACAAGGGTTTTAGGACAGGTTTTCCATTGCACTGCGATGGCCCCAGAAAGGCAAGAGAGGCTAACAATTTAGGGTCAGTAAAAGGAAAGGAGGACATTTTGACAAAAAAGATAGAGAAAGCAGAGGCAGTGGGCAGAATAGAGGAGCCATTTTCAACCCCCTCCATTACAGAACATGAGAATTTTCCCACTGGACCTGTTCCCCAAGAAGCAGAAGGAAGAATACAGGATGATTCACTGTCTGTCATATCCAGAAGGGGAATCAGTGAATGATTTTTTAAGGGAGGAACATAGTAAGGTTTCCTATGCCACACTGGAGGAAGCGGTACAGATTATAAAAGCAACCACCGATGCTTGGATGGCCAAGATGGATATAGAGTCCCCTTTCTGATTGCTTCCAGTTAGGAGGGAGGACTGGGGCCTATTGGGTTTCAAGGTGGGAGACCAATACTACTTTGATAAAGCTATGTCCATGGGTTGTTCCATAGCCTGTGCTACATTTGAAGCATTCAGCATCTGTTTACAGTGGATATTTCAGGAAAAAACAGGGCACAGGATGGTTATGCATTATTTAGATGACTTATTGCTAATTGGCAGTGGTAGGGAGGAGACAGAGGGGATGCTGACCAGCTTCCAGAAGCTGTGTGTTGAATTGGGGGTACCACTGGCACCAGAGAAAACAGAAGGCCCCGGGAAAGTGTTAGAGTTCTTAGGTATAGAAATAGACACACATAGAGAATTGTTTAGATTGCCAGACAACAAAGTGAGCAAACTAAAAGAACTCATTCATTTGCACTCAAGTAGGAGGCAGGCGCAATTGAGACAGGTGCAACAGGTTATAGGTCATCTCAACTTTGCTTGCAGGGCAGTTGGTCCAGGGAGGCCCTTCACCAAATGGCTAGCGAGAGTTACGGTAGGAATAACCAGGCCACACCACTTGGTGAACATAACAAGGGACTAAATGAGGATTTTAAAGTGTGGGAAGAATTCCTTGACAGCTGTAATGGCTGTTCCTTTTGGCAGGAAGATTGAGTTTAAAATACGGATCTGGAATTATATACAGATGCAGCAGGTGGGTTAGGAATGGATGGCTATATGAGAGGAATATGGTTCTTGGAGCCATGGCTTGAAAGTTGGTTAAAAGAAAAGAAAGTAAAGGACATCACACTGCTAGAAATCATGCCCATCTGGGCATGCACATTAGTATGGGGCTAGGAGTTGCAGAACAAGAAGGTTATATTTTGGTGTGATAATAAGGCAGTGGTAGAGGTGTTAAACAACAGGGGAGCTAGGTCCAAGAAGATCATGGGGGTGTTAAGACAGCTGGTATTAAGAGCATTGCAGTTGAATATGTCATTCAGGGCTAAGCATATAGAAGGGGTGGAAAACACCCTAGCTGACAGCCTTTCCTGCCTGCAGCTGGATAATTTCTGGATGCTGTCCCCAACAACAGAGGAGTGGAAAACACCCATACCGACGAACATCTAGGACGTTGGCAAGAGGGAGCTGAAATGCTGTTTCGCAGCTCATGGGCACCAAGAACCTTGAGGGCCTATGAAGGGGCTTGGCGAGGGTTATAAACTTTCAGGGAAACACATCACATGGAGGTCAGTGGGCCACTTACAGAGGAACAGTTAGGAAAATTCACGGTGGACCAATGGCAGAAAGGGACGGCTCACATCACTATGGTGGTATACTTGGTGGGGATTAGTTTAATTTGCACACTTAAAAAATGGAAGGACCTGACCAAGACAATGTTGATTAGGAGAATGATGCAAGGGTGGAGTAGGATAAAGCAAAGACCAAAAGATTGCAGGTGACCAATAGAGAAACATTGGCTGCCAAAACTAAAAGGGGTATTACCTGCAATCTGCAGATCTAAGGATGAAGTGCAGTTATTTCACACTATCTACCTAGTAATGTTTGCAGGGGCCCTGAAAGTGAGCGAGATGGTGGGGAATGGAAGAAGGGATGAAGAAGGGGGATTGTAATGGGAAGGCACAAGCTGGGGGATAGTTGAAATACAGATGACAATTAAGAGGTTGAAAACAGACCAAGAAGGGAACGGTTGTACTGTAACCATCAGGCTTCACACAGAGGGCACTGAGTGTCCAGTAAAGGCTTTGTGGGCTTATGCCGCAGAGCATGGTATTAAGAAGGGTAGATTATTTGTGCATGGGGATGGGAAATAAGTTATAAGCTACCAAGTAATGGCCATACTTAAAAAAGGTATGGAGTTTCTGGGCGAGAACCCAGACAATTATTCATCTCATTCTGTTCGAATAGGGTCTGCCTCACAATGGGCAGCGACAGGGGAAACAGTAGCGAACATGTTGGAAAATGAGCAATGGTGGTCTGCCTGCTACAAAAGGTATATTCAGGCACTGCAATTTGGAGATTAACATGCCAGCTGTGTTTTTTTTTCAGGATGGAACCAGAGGAGTGGAGGGAGTAGGGGGAAATGGGGGTGTTTTTTTAAAGAAGGGGGGCAATGCAAGCAAGGGAACAAAAAGGTATTTAAGATGTATATCTCTGCTTAAATCCTATAGGTAAGGGAGGAGCCCAGAAGTATGGATCTGTGGGCATGCCTACATATATTAGGCTGAAAAGAGAGCAGAGAAAAAGGCTGGGGGAAAACAGCTGTACCAGGACATACAGAAATGTAGGTTGTTTTGGCGTGGCATACGAGGGATGAGATGGGGACAGCTTCTGCCTACCCTGAAGGAGATGAAAGAGCAGAGACCAACCCCAGATTTAATTATTGTATACTTGGGGGGAATGACAGTGGGGGAAAACCATGAGTAGACACATATATGCAAGTAAAAATGGACTTCGAGAAAATATGACAGTGGTGGCCATAGCCTGGTCTGACATGAACCAAGGAGGGCATGGAGACATGAACACAGCCACGTAGCAATAAACAGAGCAAGGAGAAAGATGAACAGAAGGGTAAGGACTATGGTAAGAAAGATGGGAGGGCATGTAATACTGCGAGGGGTGGAAGAATGGGTGGAGGATTTTTATAGATCAGATGGGGTACACTAGTCAGATTTAGCAATAGACATGTTTAACACAGAAATGATGGGATTTAGAGAGGCATAGAGGAGACAAGAAGGAAGATAAAAAAAAGGGGGAGGGGGAGTTACCCAAAAAAGGAGGGGAAGGCCAGCCATCCAACTCAAGCTGGAGACTGGCTATGGAGAAAAAAGGGGGGGAAGGAGGGGGCAGGAGGAAAAAGGAATATGGTGAGAAGAAGAAAGAACTGAAGGAGAAAAAGCGGTCTTGGTTCTCACTGTTACCTACCACTAAAGAGGAGAAGAAGGCACCCAGGTTTTCACTTGGGGGAGCGAGAAGAGGAAGAAAGAGGGATGAGCAGAGATTGATATATATCTATTTATGTGTGTGTGTGTATATATATATATATATATATATATATATATATATATGCATAAAAGATACAATTATGGAAGAGACAATAATAAATGATGGCTGGAATTGTAAATGAAAGCATGATATATAATAAATTAATTGCCAATCTGAGCACAACAACATATAAAGAGTTTGTCAGTTTGTCATTTGTGGGGGAAAGGGGGAATCTGGGACAATGAGATGTGCACAAAAAAGTTTGACTTTAGATGTCACTGTACCAGACATTAACAACTTCATCAGTCACTGCTGATATTGACACTGTGTTGCTAGGCTACATGTTTACCTCCAAATGAATAGAGTTATGGAAGATAGTAAGAATATTGACCAGATGGGCAAGTAGGTAGAACGCCCTGTGACTGACTCGACTAAATCATAAAAGCCAAATAGATCCCTATGCAATTAGTTTGACAATTCATCCAATCTCTTTAATGATAGCTATTCTGAAAGTATTCAAAGCAAGACAGTATTATGCCATTAGCTAAACAGAATACCCTTGAAAGGGTATCTAAGATTTGCATTCATGCCCAATAATATATCAAGGTAATTGCTCCGTTTTTGGCTATTTGCCCAGTTGGTAGGAGGGGCAGTGATTAGGAAAAAGCATATGCCCAAGGCCCTTGAAATACATTACTAAAACTTCACTGTACTTTAAAAATAAACTGTTTACAATAAAAGCTAAAAAAATGTTCAGAGTTTTACATGCCAGAGATGTAAAAGTCTGTTCTGGTCACTTGTATGATATACGGGATGTCACTCTGGTTGAGAAAAGGAAAATTCAGCACTGTGGTATGTTCCTTGATTCAGTATAGAAAGTCACTTTTGACTCATCATGATGGTTATGTAGTGTTTATGGTTTTTCAAAGATGTGTAACAGCCATGATTCACATCAGTGGAGCATAGTATTCTGAGGGCAGCAGATATCACAAGATAATTAACACAAGTCAATCAAAATGATTGGTATAACTTCCCTTCTAATAGGAGGCAATGGAAATTCCAATGACCCACATAAATGCCCCATTATGTTATTAGTTCATTGCATTCTTTTTGTGTTTGTCAAAGTAGTAAGCGTATACTTTAATATTATTATGACACCACCAAATTACTTTTAAGTTTTGTTGCCCTCTGAACAGAAGCTCCATGTTTTCCCTTTAAAATTGCGCTTAGTGATCAAAAACTCTCCTGCAAATACTTTTGACCAATAAAGTATTGCTCTCCTTTAAGAAAACAAATGGAAGTCTACCGTATTTTCAAAGAATAAAATAAAGTTCAAACAGAAATACTCACACTTTTGTGTGCAAAACCATGCAGGTTTCTCAAGTACAGTATACCCAGTCTTCATGTTGTATGAGCAATTGCATAAATCGTTTCCACACAATAATATCTCAAACTGTTTCACAGACCAATCAATAATTTGAACTGTGAAATACATTGAAAAATATAAATATAAAACGATTAAAGTGAAGAAATGATTGTATACACAAAGAAAGCTATTGCATTTTTTTAAATGATACAGTAAATAAAGAATTTAAAGATAGATAAAAAAATAAGTTATGTATTACTATTACTTGAAACTTGTAATAGTAATCCAGCAAAATAATTATCAAAACTAGCAATCTTTAGACTTACCACAGAACTATGCCAATGTTGTTTTTTCATGGCCATCCCACTTTTGAGCTCTCAGATGTACACCTTCTGTTATTATAATTCAGGTCATTAATCTCAGGCAGTTCCACTCCCAGACATTTATGAAAAATGATTGAGTAGTGAGAAGCCAACCTGAAAACGCAGGGTTTGGGGAACCCTTGCTTTTGATGGTGATCCAGGTTTATGTCCTAAGTCAATGCTTCTGGCTGGCAGAAGATTAGCATAATATTTGCATGGAGGTCTCCAGTCTGTGTGTGTGTGTGTGTGTGTGTGTGTGTGTGTGTGTGAGTGTGTTTATAAGATTGTACTGCCCTCTCTGAGACTACTTCCTGGTGGTTGCAGACATAAATTGTAAGCTGGGCATGCCAAGAACATTAAGGCTGGTGTTACCCCTGTGTCATCATGCCATAGTAAGTATGCACATGCAGGGCCCTGTTTAATATCTTCCAGGTAAGACAGAAGAACAGCCATTAAAATGATAGCACTGACATACTCCCACACTATGCTTGCAGCTCCACTCCCAAGCCTGACTGTGCCCTGGTAGGCACAACACCCATCTCTCTCTGTTGACCCCACCATAAGGGAAAGCCATGGAAACCCTATGGTGCTGTGGTGATTATGGGCCAGGGCAGTCACTTTGATGACTTGATGGAGGACAGCTGGTTACGGGAGGAAAAGCAGGATTGAAAAAAGTAGTAAGATGTAAAACTTCTAGAGACAGAATTAATGTTTTGTATGCTTTATTAAAGAATTCACCATGCCACTATTTTTATGAGGAAAAACAATTGTATTGTGCCTTAGATTACATTATTGCTACTTTACACCGCGTATTTGCAATGCTGACAGGGCAGCTTGGTACTGAAAGCACCAGTAGCTAAAAAGGCAGTAATTTTGGGATCAAATGGGGCTGGCAGTATAGCCTAGAGGACAGTGTAAGGAGCTGTGAATGAGCTTGCTATATCCAGCAGACCTGGCTTGGATTCCCACAACCTCCACTTGCATACTGTGTGACTGTAAGCAAGTCAATTAACCTCCCCAGTGTTCCTGGGTCACCCCTGAAAACAGGCAGTTGTGCCTAGTGGGCCTTATCCAGTTACCAAAGAAAAAATATACAGTGCTACATTTAACAGTTACTTTTATTTAATACAGTTTACATTTTTTTTACCAATACAGTGTAGTTAACCTAGGTCTGCAAAAGAGAAAATAATAAAACATATTTTATGTTGCATACAGTGGGCAGAATTCACAAAGCAGATGAGCTGAGTGCAAATTTGATGCACTGGCACAACACAAAATTGTGCCACAGTGCCATTCACAAAGGGCAGAGATGCCCCGGTGCAACCGGAGGGTGAAAATAATGACATGCGGCACATCTGGAGGGGGGCGTGTGGCTGCATACACAGTGCAGAGCCATTACCAAAGCAAAATGAATGTGAAAACAATGCGCATTGGCAGCGCATCCACCAAATGCCCCATAAGGCGACAAGTATAAAAGAAGTAGACTTAAGTGCAAGTCCCCAACAGGCAGACTGCATGATAGTAGCAGCAACAAGCAGAACAGTAGCAGCAGAACATAATCTACAGAGATGGATGGTGCACCGTTCCTGATGGTGGGAATGATAATGGGGATGAGGAGACAGGCAACAAATCAACAACATGGTGGCAGAAGGCACCGTAGGCGGCCTGCCCTGCAGTGGTATTGTGCCAGACTAATGTTTGAACAACTGATGGACACAGAAACAGTCAGCTGAAACCACCTGAACAGGACTATTCTGTTGCAGCTCTATGAGCTGTGCCATGATGAAATGCAGGCACCCACTGGAAGGGTCATGCCATATCAGTGGAGACCAAGGTGAGAAGAACAATGTGCCTACTAGCTACGGTAACCTTCCAGAGGCCAGCTGGAGACACCCCTGGCATATTTCAGCTGTCCATGTCCTGTCTCCTCACACAATTCCTCACCACACTACTCCCACATGATTTGGAGGTCATCCGCTTCCAATGTGCACAGGCAAAGTGGACAGAAGCCATGCAGCAGTTCCACAAGGTGGCATGCAAGCCAGGCATCATAGGGGCCATTGGCTGCACCCATGTGGCAATCCATGCACCACTTGGTGAAGAGGCCATGCTGTACATGAACCGCAAGGAGTCTACTCTGTCAACTGCCAGGTGCTGTGCAATGTCACAGGGGAGCATCAGCAATGTCTGAGCCACACACCCTGAGAGTACACACAATGTCTTCAAATGGCACCAATTCACCCTGTGCCACTGGTTTGAGACTGGGAACATACCCAGTGGCCACCTAGTAGGTGAGTGGGGCATGCATACTTGGCCACAAACAGGACACCATGGCTCAACAAATGACGGGAGGGAGAGTAGGTATACGTGGGCCACAGCAGGGCCTGTGCAGGGGAAGGTGCACAGGTGGGACATTGGAGGTGGGCATGCTGAGGGAACTACACGTACAACATGGGGGACAGTGCAGCATCACAGTGCAGAATGGGAGGTGAGGTGATGGGGCAGCAGTAGGCATGAATGGCAGGGTGGAATGCATCACACACATCTAGGCACTGGGAGTGACTGCTGGTCAATGTAGGGCAGGCAATGCTGGATGGGACAGGTGTGGGCAGCCATGGCAGCATGCACAGGCAGATACAGGGCAGCGGAGGGCAGTCAAGGCATGCAGGCACTGTTGTGTTCAGCATGACGCTGGCACACCATGGGGGAGGTAGATGCACCAGGAGGAGTGCCACAGGTATAAGGGTGGAGAATCAGCAGCCACACCAGTGCACCATGGTGGAAGAGGGGTCTGTGGTGCACAATGCACATGTTTGCAGGATTGTAACAGACTGCTTTTGCACCCCAAAGGTGATGCAGAATACCCCCTCAGACCCTGGCTCATCACACCATTCCACTGACCTGGTATAGAGGCGGAGGAGTGCTATAGCAAGGCATACATCGCTATGCGCGCCATCATTGAGCATGTCACTGACCATGGAATAGCTGCCCAGGCTGAGGAGGGCAACAGTTCCTGGTAGAAGGAGGGGAGGAAAAGGATGCAGTGGAGCAGATGCCCTGTGGTGGACTGGCACAGGCCTGCAGGGACCCACACCTGGTTGCCAGGTCCTGGCAGCACAGGGACACCATCATGGAAGAGCACTTTGGGGACTGAAGGTGAGTAACACAGGTGGGACAAACACAGAAGCTCCCCCAAACCCACACACCCATACACACCTATATACTGACACCCACACACACCCATACGCACACCCACACCCACCCATACATCCCACACCACACCACAGGGCAGATGATGGCAACACAGCTATCATGTAGTGCACCCCTGAGGGGTGACAGCACTGCACACACACACACACGCACAGCAGGACACTTGGCTAGGGGGGACACAGTGGATGTGCTGAGGATGGCATGGATTAGTGCACAGTCTCCGGCACACTTCACTTGCACAGCAGACACTACTCTGCACTCATTACACCCATGCCACACAGCACAACAATGGTGCCCCTGGCCATTCATGGTGCAATGCACAGGTGACCCACACAGGCATCATACTGAGGCAGGCACATGCCACCTATGCTACCCTAGGCAAAGTCAAACTGTTGTGTGGGCCACAAAGGGAGCAGGTGACAGGGGCCTTGTGGGCTGTCAGCACAGGCATCAGTGGGAGGCACCACATCCACCATGGAGACATGGGCAGCCATGCCCACACCTGGTGGATGCTGTGTCAGTACCACTGGCCACAGGGGGGTGACCACCACCCCTGGAGGGGTACTGCAGTGAGACCGTGAATGAGTGCTCATTGGTGTGTCATTCCCATGATCCAGGTGGAATCTGGAGATGCTGGGAATGGCCATGCATGGTGACAGTGTCAGCTGCAATGGGTTCACCTGATGCTGTGACCTAGGGGGTGTGTGAGGCAGTCCTGGGGGTGCAGCACGCGGCTCAGTGACCTTGTGGTGCACTGTTTGCACTCACTGCCTCAGCAGTAAGCGCAATATACTCCAGAGCTGCGATCATGCTCACCTGCAGTTGGCGAGCCTCTGCCAACATCTGGGTGCCCCACGCAGCTGACCACTCATGTTCCACAGCAAGCTGCATCTGAATGCCCCAGAGCTCCACTCTTAGGGATACCTGCCCCTCCATGGTGTCCCGCAGAAGGCGTGCATAGTCCTCAACCTCGTCAGCAGGGGATGCGTCATGGAGACAATGCTGATGGGCAGGTGGGGTGAGGGCCAGCTGCGCCGCATCCACCATAGGTGGACACAACATAGCAGGTCACTGAATGGGTGAGGACTGGGCTCAGGTAACCACTGTGCATCCAGGGACACCCGCATCATGATCCCCCACCACCCGCTGCTGCACCACAGCACTCTGCTGAACAGTGCCGGTAGTCCCTGTCCCCACAGCAGCATCAGACACAGGGCACCAATCAACCACCACAGTGGGGGCTTGGGCAGGCTCTGCGGGTGTGCCAGGGGCCTCATCATTGCCGACACAGCATGATGCCACCCATGCATGCACCTGTGCCTCAGCCAGTCCACTGTGAGCCCTGCCACCCAGATTTGTATGGCATCTGGGTCATCATCATCATTATAGGCCCCCCTGCATACCAGATACCAGCACCAGCAGGGCATCTCCAATGTCCACCCTGTCCATTGGGTCATCATAAGCCAAACCCAGAATGCTGACCAGCAAAGACTGGTCGTGGCCTCCAGCCATGGCACCCGGTCATGAAGGAGTTAGACGACCCTGCCACAACTGACACTGCAGCCCAGGCTGCTGTGGTGTTAGAAGGGCTGTCATGGCATCATCCACTGCCCTGGCTGCAGCCTGGTGTGATGGCCCAGGAACCTTCCCCACTGGGCCATCATTTGTACCGGCCACCACAGCAGCACCCATGAGGTGTAATGGAGCTGTAAATGAAAGAAGGGAAACACGGTTACTGACATGTGTGAGTGTTGTGTTCAGACAGGCATGTATAGGGGGACATGCACGTGTGCCATAGGTGCAACTGACATGCTGTGCAAGGTGACAGTCTGCCATGGGGCCACTAATGTGGCCAAGCATCGGTGAATGCAGGCATGCACTGGTGCCTGTACAAGCGGCCATGGAATTGTGTGTGACCGACCCAAAAACCTGGACATCACCCATGGGGATCTCATCCCACATGACCACCAGCACCACACATCATGGACAAGACCCCCCCTCTGGCTGCACATGGGCAGCATGTAATGCATCTGTGACACAAAGTAGATGGATGGGGAGTAGAGCTACATGATCAGTGCACACAGGCACATGGTCGCCTAGTGTCCCATAGTGCGGCTGATCAGGGCATCCATGGCACACACAGACAGGCACAGTTCCTGGGACATGTATATTCACAGTGCTGTGATGGACTGCCACCTATCTGGAAGCCCTCTGCTGAATCTTCCTGCACAGCTGTCTGGCCCATGCTGGCCACCAGCTGCTCCTCAGTGGGTGTGAGGTACACACCTGTCTGTAGCCCATCCCCTGTCCCACCCAGGGAGGCCTCGATCTGTGCCATCTTCTCCTTACCTCTCCTCTTCTCATTGTTGAAGTGCTTCCTGCACTCCTGAGGTGTTCTATTGAACTTCCCTTGGGCATTGACATGCCTCATCCCTCTGCTGGCAGCTGCCACCCCTGCCAGACAGGATGTCCTCCCAAATGAGGTAGGCATCTATCAGCACCATGTCCTCATCCACTGTGAAATTTGGATGTCTCTGTCCCACAGCTGCATCCTGTCTGGACATTGTGGTTTCTGTGGGTGACAATATTCAGGCATTAGCACAGTACAGGCAACTATGAATGTGTGCAAGCACAGTGGCTGGCTGTTGCAGGGACACAGAACCCTGTATGCATACAGTACCTCTCAAGCGTCTGCATTGCATATCAGGGACAAGGCTTAGAACAGTCAGGGACACATGGTGAACATCAGGGACACCATGTTAACAATAGTAATAGTAGCTAACATGTCCTGCCAAATTGTCCGGCATTGTGTGTCAGGTACTATCTGAAAGGGAGCTAGACTGTAACACATATTTCTGGCAGTCTGTTGTGCTATGAAACCTTACTCATCAGCAACAGATCCCCCAACTGTAGATAGAACAGTGGAACACTGTGAGGCACACTCAGGGGCATGCCTGAAGAACAGGAACAGCTGAGTGGTATGCCTGTATGCCCTAAAATCCCCACTGTCATATTGTGCTGATAAGCTGAATATGGTAGAATGTAAACAGACGTACCTTCAAGGATGCAGTTACTGTCAGTTACCTGAGTTTTGTGGAGGCACATTCAGGAGCATTTATAGCTCAGGGCATACAAATGAGAGTGGGATAAACTGTAATGAGATGCTAAACAGGTGAGATGCCCCTGAATTTGGTAATGAGCTGATTTGGGAGCATTGTCTGTGAATTGCATAATTGCCCCAGCTCATCTCAATCAGCAATGCGCAACTCATGCATTGAGCACATCCCCCTACAGCGTATTCCCAACTCATGTGTGGTTGACTTGGGACATTTCCTGAATGCAGTGCAAGTGTCACGGCGCATCTCTGAGCATGCGCAATGCAGGATCAGTGGTATGTCAGGTTTAGTGCAACCTATCTGGTGGTTCTGACTGAGCAGTTGATAACAGAAACACATCCAGTTTCCATGCACCATTGGTGCAGTGCTGCATGACTCATTGATTGCATGTATTGTGCATTGGCATGAAATGGCATCAATGCGCACCTGCAGTGCACAGTACAACACTGGCAGTGTGCACAGCAACAGTGCACTTTGAGTGGCATTGCTTGCCATTCACATTATGGCAGATAAGCTCAGAATGCGCATGCATGACCCAATCATAAACCCTGACTCTGGTCTCCCGTCCATGCGCAATAAGTGGCAATCATGCATTGCCATGCTGCAATACTGTGTTTCCTGGTGCAGTGCATGATGGCCAATCACATGTGTGGCACGAATGAACCATTGCACACCAGCAGACTGATCTGTGCACACCTGCCCAGGAGACACAGAGGAAACATGCTATGTGCTCAGGCAGCAGGGCCCAGGGCCATGAACTGGAGGGAGGTTGAGCTGGTCAACCTTGTGGCACTGGTGATGCATGTAGAGGGACAGCTGTATGGATCTGCTGACCTCACAGAGCCATGATCAGCAGTATGGGCGAGGGTGGCAGAGTGCCTAGTGCACAGGACTGGGGTGGAGTGCACAAGAAAGCAATGCAGGCACCGGTATGGGGATCTGCAATGCCAGCACCCTGACAAGCTCCAGAGCCTCAGAGGTCATGCATGCAGGGATGCAGTGCCACACCCCGGTAAGTCACATCACCCTACAGATACACAGGCAGGCAGGGGTTTGTGTCTGGGGGGCGCTGGTGCAATGCCCTCCACTATGCACACACCCACACACACGCATGTGGCATGCCATGCCTCTGTGGCATGTGGGGTGCAGGTATGGACACTGTGCATAGCCGTGTGCATAATGGTGCACATTAGGTGGGTGCATGGACACTGTGGCAGATGCAGTGTGGTACAGCCATTGGACTGGCACATGTCCAGCTGCACACACACATGGTGAGCATGGGCTGTAGTGTTATGTGTTGCTGCACGCTGACTGGGGTGCCTTCACTGGGGCACTGTTGGGGTGGATCCATCACTGCATGCTAGAACTGGTGTTGTTGCTGTGGGACATGGGGGGGGTGTTACACACCTACCATCACCTCATGGTGCTCTTTACTTGTGTTTCCCTTGCAGGGTCAGCAAACAGGCAGAGGGCCACGGCAGCAGTGGAGGCCAGGCTCGCTAGGGCCGGTGGTGGAAACCAGGGACAAAGTCATGCAGGTGCAGGTGAGTGGCCTTCTTGTGCATCCTCTGTGTGTTTTGGGGGGGGGCACACTGAAGGCTACTGCTGGTCCCTTGTGCATGACTGTGTGATGCATGTTGTGCACACACATGGGGTGTAGCCATAGCAGCGTGTGCTTGGGCCACAGTGCACATGGCCCCTGTGTGTCTGTACACCTTCTGCGCATCTGCCGCAGACCATGGGCACACTCTGGTGCTCCAGTGGTGTTCAGATGGGGCCTGCATGCTTGTGCAGCCTGCTGGCATCTGCACATGCTGTGTGGAACATGGCTACATGCCCCTCTTTGCTTAACTCTACATGCACATGTGGCCTTGTGCTGTCTGAGTACCATTGCATGGTCACAGTGTGGCACTGTGTGCCAGCCTGTTGCTGGTGTGCGGTGTGCCTGGTGGGATGTTGGCCACTGCCATGGTGGCTGCCTCCTACACACTAGCATGATGGGCAGGGGGGGAGGTAGTGTGGAACATGGCACTTAGTACCTGTTGTCTGTGTCACCACTGAAGGTCCACAGATAGCATGGACGGGTGTGTCAGGGCATCTGCAGAGACAAGTTGTGCGGTGGCTCGCAGGGTTGCAGCTACAGAGGGTGACGAGGAGGATGATTCAACCACTGTACAGGTGGCAGGGGCAGCTCCTGCAGGCAATCACTTTTCTGGTCCAGGTGCTAACTACCAGGAGATGGAGGGTTAGCCGCCATGCTGCGTCCCATCCAGCACGATAGGGCCAAGGACACTTGTGCATTGTCCATTTGTTTTTCAACCCTCACACTCCATGGCCTTCTCCATTGTCTGTAGCTGTCCCCTGTTCCCACACCTCCATGGCATCACCCTCCTGTGTAATGTTAGTAATATTCCTGTTCTGATTACCAAACCACACCTTCCCTGTTCCTCGTGATGTTTGTTATTGTACATAGTTTCATCTGCTTTCATTCATTTGTTACTAAAGTGTTTTATACTGCTAATGATATTTGTGGTCATTCATTGTACCTTGTGCATGTGCTCTGTTTTACTTGCTGGTTTCCACTATACCTTTGTTCCCATTCACACGTGTGCACCTGTGGTACAGCACACACACGCTTCCTGTCCCCCTTTCATGCCCGCTTCAGTATGCCCCCTACTTGTTGCCTCTGGCCTGTTGGTGGGCATTATAAAATGCTTCCTTTCACAGTGCCCCTATTCTGTGAGTGGTGCATGCCAGCTGCTTCTGTTGTGCTGGTCACCTGTTGTTGTGCCACTCTTCTTGTGGTCCACATTGCCTGTGGGCATGTTCCACCTGTGCAGGGCATGGCCTTCAGCCTGTATGCCATTGTGCTTGTCCACCTGTGTGCACCTGTGTGGCATCTCTCTTGTCCACACTGCTGGGTTCCTGTGCACTGGAACACATACGGCACCCTCTGCTATGCTGCACAGTGCACCTCTGCTGCTGTGGCCCACCTTACCTTGTGAATCCTGCCCAGTATGTTTATAAATGTATTGAACTTCATTTGACCCAGATGCTAATGCCTTTGAGTCAGAGAAGGCTTCTACAGCATTTTGGAACAGAGTTATTTCCATCTGTGGAATTTGTATGCTGGTTGTTAATTGTTAGGGTGGTATTGCTTAAACTACTATATTGAAATTATGTTTCTGCCTAGCTAGAGGAAAGATTTTGCTTCAGAAATGTTAAGTGTCCTGTGCTTTATGGCTGTGCCATTGTGCTATAGTACCCAGTTTCAAAGACCAGGTCAAAGCCAACAGTTCCCACTACAAATACTGTATGTTTAAGTTTGATGATAGGCAGAGTCAGATGCCTGAGAGCATCAAGCCAATCAACTGGCTCAAATTGCTTCAGAATTGAGTGAGAACATTTTTATGGACTTCAGTTGTAAACTCCAGATTTAAGGGCCCATTTTGGCCACCCTTTTTTTGTTTAATCTTACAGCCCATTTTCTCATACACACCTACTGCCTATTGCCTCCTTTAACATACCTCTAATAGCCAAACTATGTGTTCTTGTATGCTTATGGGCCAAGTCCCTCTGACATCTTCATGGGTGGCACTCTTACAAAGGAGTTCATTAAGTTATAGAATGGTGAAAATGTCAATCAGAAGGAAGAGTGTGAACACATAAACCATATGTAAAGACCTTGGAGGAGAAAGTCTCTAAAAATAATACTGTGAGCTTATCAACTCGGTAGTTTCCAGTGACCTTGGTCTGAACAGGCTGTCCTTGGTTGATATATACTCAGTAATGCTCAAAGTGCTTTGGGTGATAAAAGTGTTTTTGTTAATCTCTGTCATTTCATTCTAGCATGATGAATATTTGCTTGAAAAAGAATCCTGTTATTATAAAAATAATGACTGATTTCCAAATGAGTTACGCTACTACTATATACTGGTCTGACTTCAGAGTAAGTTTCCATACTAAATACAATTCTTTAAAGTAATAAACAATAATAGTTTACTGTCACGAATGCTGTTTTCTACTGTGTCATGGCAGAAAATTACTGATTTTTACAAACTGTTTTTGAAAAATGTCAGTTATACAGAATATATAATATGAAAGTAATAATACCAAGTAATACCAACAAATAATACGAACTGAGAGATACAGTTATGTGCAGTAGGACAGCTGACATGTTTTAACAAATCAAAAGTGTTTTTTGTAGCTAATGAATATTTAAGATGGTGGAAAAGAAACCACACATTTTGTAGTTGTTTAGCATTACATATAATCTAATATAAACTTTCCTCCACTATTCACCCCTTCTTCTTCCCATCCTCCTTTAAATTTCCTGCACTGTTCCTTTACCAGCCATTGTTAGTCATGTTCTGAACTCCATTTTTTTTTGAGCTGGCAATCTATCCCCCCTCCCCGGCACCTTGTGGGGGTACCACTGGACTACCAGGGAATTTATTCTGCAGTAATTCAGATGAGGAAGGATAAGATCTGTTCTTGTACTAGCCTATACATTAGTACTGTGCAGAATGTTCAGATTCTGTCAGATCAGAATTCCATGGAATTTCAGAAAATTCTGCAGAATTCTGTTGGTAGTAGAATTCCACTTTTCATTAGTGAAATGGCTTATGCTTAAACAATAAACTATGAGGGGGTGTGGGTTATTGGGGGATTTACCACGGCTGAAGGGTTTGCCCACAAGGCACAGCTGAGAGGGTAAATCAGCTCCAGCCATGGTAAATCTCCCAATAATCCAGATCCCCCGAGCAGCTCATTGTGATTATACCAAGTACTGCTTTGTTTTATTATTTTGAAAAAAGCAGCCATTGGTATAATGCTTAGCAAGCCACTCAGTATTACAGCAGTGTTTTTATTTTGTTTTGTTTCCCTGATGCACGGAGCTGCTGTTTTATGGTCTCCGCTTAGCGGGGAAATAAGGTGGCAGTCTGAGTTGCATGATTTCAGCATTGGATTTTTTTTTTTAAGATGCGGCTGGCTGGCACTATTTGCAGTGATTATCACAGGATTTACAATGCAGGTAAGGTGCCAGCCTGCCATTCTCATTGGTTGGTGTCCGAGGTCCATGGTATAATAATTATTATGACTTGGACATCGTAAATATGGGAAGCTGATTGGCCAAGAGGTTTTTGAAGCCGTAATGTTATCGGGCTACATCATCATGGCTTCAGAAAACCTCCGACCACCAGCCTCCTCACTGACCGTGCAGTCTTCTTCATCTCCAGCAGTCTGCAGCGAGTCAGACTTCCAGTCAGCCGCTATTTAAAAAAAAAACTCCCACCAGCTGCGCACACAACAGAATTCAGCACAACAGAAGCTGCTGGGAGCAATACTTTCAAAAGCAACATATCCACCATCATGCGATTGGCAGCAATGGATGAATATTTTTTTTTTCTCTGAAAAGGACAAACAACAGACTACGCATTGTAATCATTCTCACATAAACCGCGGCTCTCCCACAAAAAGAAAGCTACGTCCCAGCCACATAGAAAAAACTGCCAGTCTTGTCCCAGACATTCCTTACCATTCTAATAGTAGTTCTTACAATAACAGTCCTGACTGAATCGCACAAAGACTCTACTTTTTTCTCGTTCGTTCATCATTGGCTCACCTCTCCAACTTCTCTCTCAGCTTACCAGTCCTCAGCATCCAATTCTCAAAACAAAAATAATAAAAATAAAGTGCACTTTAAAAAAAGAAAACTGCAATGGTAAGGAGTGGGTCACCAAGTCACAAGAACTCCGCTTCCTCTACCATGGACAACAGCGCCACCTGCTGCACTTTAAAAAGAGAAAACTGCAATGGTAAGGAGTGGGTCACCAAGTCACAAGAGCTCCGCTTCCTCTACCATGGCCAACAGCGCCACCTGCTGCCCTGAGCCCTCCAGGAACCATTTTATTTAAAGGTATTCCTCCAACACCCCCAAAACACATTTTTAAAATGTTTCTATTTTTTTTTACTTTAAAAAATATTTAAACCACTTCATAATAGCAGTAAAGCACTCCAGGGTGTGGTATATTATGGGATATCATCACTTCTTGGGTTGTTGGTCGCACTCGGCCTGTGGCCTTATGCCCAACCACCTGAGGCATGACGATATCCCATGATATACCACACCTGTCATACATTATTGCTTAAATAATCTGCAGTTTACACAAACTATGGTTTCTTTTTCTGCAATCCACAGAAAACTATACCATGGTTTACGTAATCCATGGAAGATTATTCTGTGGTTTACCCAGAAATGTTTTTCAGAATTCTATGAAATTTAAAAAGAAATTCTGAAAAGCATTCTGGAAGCAGAATTCCATTCAATATGAATTTCGCCTGTGGAATTTCACATTCTGTATAGCCCTTTATCTATAGAAATCTTGTATAACTAGCATGCACTGTATTTTTACTTTTCCAGATTACATATGAAACATAACAGGACAGGTCATGTAATCATCAGACCCACACAAAGCAAGGGAGTAGGGGTCTTTTACCTTGTACAGTACTTTAGGCCTGTAAGTCCAAACATCTCTCTGCATGAGCCTCTGAAATGTGAGCACCACAGAGCAGGATTGTGACATCTGCATGGGGTATCAACAGGTCATCCACAGTTCCACATGGGACACTTCCTAAGGCAAAAAGTCACAGAATGAGCCACAGTATGTGTGCTAAAAACACAGTAGAAAGGATAAGTCTTTGCTTGGAACTGTAAGTTGTAGGACAACCTATCATCCTATATAAGGTAGGGTAAAAAAGCAGATAGGGAAAAAGGTTGGAAAAGTACTCTTGTAGCAGTGGTATCAGATACTGTGATTTGCACTGTAGTGTAAGAACAATGATATCATGGGAAGGGCAAAATTATAATTACTATGCAGGTTTTGGAAGCAAGGGATTTGGATGACAGTGATAGTGTGAAATGGTAACATGAACTGTAACTGGTAAGTGCCCTAAAATCTTATGTGGAGTAGGGTGAAATTACAGTTATGGAAGGGGAATTAGAAGCAGGGAGGTTTAGTAACAGGAATATACTGATAATGGGAAATGGTCCGTAACTGATGAGTTACCCTAAAACCATATCTGTAGTAGGGCTAAAAACTGGTACGTTTTCCCAAAACACTAAATTCGACAAAAGCATAATGTAGGTAGAGAAGAGGGGTTTTGACTGCAGTGTTAGAGGGAAGAAAGTAAATAGCATACAAGGAGTGTGTATAACATATGGAGCTTAGTAATAGCTCAAGAGGGGTAGCTACTTAGTTGCAGGGACTGTGGGGCAGTCATCCTCCAGGCAGTAATCCAGAGGTATGATGCATGCCCCCATTGCAGAAGAATTGCAGAACTCCAGTCGCAGCTGAATGCCATGGTTAGTTAATGTTTATTGTTCAACAACTTAAAGCCATTTCAATACAAAAGGAACAGTTTTAGAAATACATTGTTCCGTAATACATCAGTAAATAAGAATATCAAAAATATTGATTGTAAAAAAATCCACTTGTTATTACAAGTTTCACAATAAATATTTAAAACCAACTACCATTATTATAATATGCAAAGCACAGATTATCATTCTGGTTCCACTGATTCAAAATCAATTCTTTTGTAAGATCACAATTTAGGAGCAATCCCGCACCAAATCTGTTGTTGATTTGTTTATCCAGCTAAATGGAGCTTCTTTTTTCAATAGAGCAGAGGAGAGAAGCTACAGAATCCATCTTTGTTTTGATCTCTGTTTTAATAGGTATGTACCCATATCTTTTGGTTCATAATTTCATCTCCGCAATATGTCCCCTATGTATGTGCTCCTTCATTTTGTGTATAATGGACATAATATGAGCTTATGAACAAGATCATCTTGCCCTAGTGCACTTTTACATATTTTTTTGTCTTTATCCATTTTTTCATAATGTGCATTTAACCAGTTACTTTCATAAACTTCAACTCTGAATCTAGAAATACTTTTCCTTTTACTAGGTTCTTTAACTTGGAACAGATAAGTTTCTAACCAATGAACTCTTTCGTTTTTTGACATCCATATACATTTTTTTTTCCAATATTGTAGATCTGTTTGTCTTGCTACATCTTTAATTCTGGCTTTGATTTCTTCTGTTACCATTTTTGAGGGCATTCTGAAAATATCCAGAAGGCAATGGAGTAATCCATATAATTTTATGATTTTTTCTACTGTGTATATTATTGGGAATAAAATATCCTTTTCAAGGTAGGCAATAGTTTCCTCAAATCATTTCCTTAGAAGCCTATTCTTTGACATAGCATAAGCTTTGATCCAATAGTTGGTGCGCCTTTCTTTAATCTGACATTTAATTGGACATTGTCCTAACTCTGCTCTAACTGCTGCAGAGGGAGTCCCATTGGGAAGCCCTAGGAGTTTTTACAGTATTTGTCTATGCTTCTGTCAGTATTAATTCTCTCATCCCCCCCCTCCCCATATTTCAGCTCTATATAAGAGTTGACTTTGAATTTTAGTGTTTAATGCCTTTATAATGTCTAATACAGAATGTCCTCCATATTTATATTGGAAACTGTTCATAACAGGTAAGAATCTTTTTGTTTTAAATTCAATTTCTTTAATATGGTTTCTTCACTTTAAATCTTTTGTTATATAGATTCTTAAATAACAAAAGCTATTAACTACCCCGAGTTTATTTCCATCTATGTAATATTATAATTTTTCTTTACTTTACCATAGACTATAACTTTTGTCTTAGTATAATTAATCTACTGTTTTTTGGGATCAAATGAGATACTATCCACTGCCTTCTCTTCTCTGTATTTTCCCCTTGCAGCTTTAGTTCTGGGTGGTTTCATTTTGAATGGTTCCTCTCCATCCTTCACAAATCTAGCCTAGAATATCTAGTCCCACCAACTCATATGACACATCTTAGATCCAACTCATCCCAACCCATTCATTTTTAATATTAAACCACTTCAAAATTAACTAGATTCCTTCATCTCCACCCCTACTAAACTGGGGAATCTGGCACCCTCACAGAGTCTCTCAGTGATCAGTATATGGTTTGAAGTGTGCATAAGGTTCATCTTCCAAAATCACCCTGAAGTCCTTCGGCTCTGGTCTTTCTGGTTGCTAGACTTTCTGTCTTGCAACCTGTCCTTAATACCACCAGCTGGACTATCATCTGTATATCCACTGATATAGACAACATCTTTACTTATTTAAACTTCATACTAAATTCACTGCTACCTGTGACAGGCACCCCCACCTCCCATGGGAGTCAGTCTTCAAGGCTTACACCATACCTGGGTCTTGGCTGAGTGTATTGCCTGGTGCCTAGCTCAAGAATTTGCTCAGATCCTACATAAACCTTCTAAGTCTCCAGAGGACCTTGCAAACTTCAAGCAGCATCATAAGGAATGCACATAAGCCACTAGGTTACCCAACTTAGATGACTTCATTTCCAACCTCCAGAGTAACTTTAACTGACCATTTAAATTCTGTAAGGTTGTTCACTCACTTTATGATCCATCCACCCATTGATCCAAACCAGTCCTAAAAGTAAGGCGTTCCAGTGTATCTGACCCTGCCAAGAATGCCTCCAACTTTTATCACTTTTTCTTCATCTGTGCTCTCTCATTGCTCCTTCCTCTCCCTCTCTTTCTGATTCATCATCCACCTTCTCCTCCTTTCACTTTTTCCTTTCTCCCTTATCACTTCTGTAGTTTCTCTCCTGGCTCTGATGGTGCTCAACCCTTCCAAATACAGAGACCTTGATGGTCTTGATCATAAATGTTTCTATCCCTCTTCTCCCACTGTGATGCCTCCCATCTGCCCTCTTGTAGCTCTCCTTCCTCTCAGGTATTACTTCTGTTGCTTTAAAGAGGGCTAAGGTTATGCTTAATTCATAAAGGCTAACCCCTCTACTCCAAATTATTATCACCTTCTCTCTTGCCTCCCTGCCTTGGTAAAACTTTAAAAACACTTGGTTCTCTCCCAACACCCCCCTTGTTTGACTCCTTTTTCTCAATCCTAACCCCTTTCCCATTTAACTTTAGGAAATCCAACTCCATTGTGCTCTCTCTGTGCAAGCTCACTCACATCAGCTGGAAGGGAGTGAATCAGGGCCTGCTCACCTCTGATATCTTTCTTAACATGTTCAAAACATTTTATATTGTTACACATTCCACCTAAATAGATGAATGTCCAAAGGATAGACTACCTAATCACATGGTCAAATGGTGCAGTTCCTACCTGGTGAAAAGATCTTTAGTAGTCCACATAAATGAATCCTTCCTCCCCATTCCAATTGGTTTAGGTGTTCCCCAAGGGTATGTCATTTGCCCCATTCTATTATTTTTTGAGTAAAGACCTCCCAAACGTGTGTGTCCGATTGTAAATTCATAGGTATACAGATGATAGAAACATAGAATTTGATGGCAGATAAGGACCGCTTGGCCCACCCAGTCTGCCCATTTCCCTACCTGATGGATAAGCTGCAGATCCTAGTTAACCAGCAGCCTACTTCTTCCTACCCCCACCCCCTAGTATTGCCTTATGACTGTCCCATGCATGCTTGAATTCCACCACTGTTTTTGACTCCACAACCTCCTCTGCAAGGCCGTTCCATACATCCACAACCCTCTCTGTGAAAAATACTTCCTTAAATTACCTCTGAGCCACCCCTCTTCATCTCTTCAAATTGTGCCCTCTGTTCTTGCACACCTCTTTTTTGAAAGATGCTACCCTCTTGGACTTTGTTGATTCCCTTGAGGTACTTGAAAGTTTCTATCATGTCCCCCTCCTCCTCCTTTCTCGAGGCTATACATATTAAGCTCCTTAAGTCTCTCTTCATATGTCTTCCGTGCAGACCCTGCACCATTTTAGTTGCCTCTCCTCTGGACAGCTTCCATCCTGTCTATGTCTTTGCAGAGATTGGGTCTCCAGAACTGCACGCAGTACTCCAGATGTGGTATCACCAGCTGTCTGTACAGAGGGATAATAACTTCTTGTTTTCTACTGGTGATGCTTCTCCCTATGCATCCCAGTATCCCCCCAGCCCTCCTTGCTGC
The DNA here is from genome assembly GCA_016271365.2 of Neoceratodus forsteri. Classification (NCBI taxonomy): domain Eukaryota; kingdom Metazoa; phylum Chordata; order Ceratodontiformes; family Ceratodontidae; genus Neoceratodus; species Neoceratodus forsteri. Next base: position 186,781,585 of record CM028132.1, on the reverse strand, counting down.
CCTCTCACATTGCTTGCCCACCTTGCTTCATCTCCCCCTTCCCTGGGTTGCATATGAAAATGTTTATTTTATTTATTTAAACTGGAAAGTCCATGGGCCAAGGATCCATTTTCATGGTCGACCAGTATACATAAAAACAAAACATGCATATACATATACATATACATATACATATACATATACATATACATCTACATATACATATACATATACATATACATATACATATACCATACATTTTACCTGTGTGTCATGTAAAATCAAGGTAGCCATAAACAGCTGAGCCAGAAGTTCTCCTCACTCCTATCCCAAATCCATCCTTCTTCCCACTCCCTTCTCTCTAGGGACCATCACACTTTTACCATTCCTCACCAATACTCCTCAGTTGGACAATCTGCATTCTCTTATAGGCTTCACTCTCTGTTGAACAAACTCCCCTCCTCCCTCCACCTCTTCCCATCCTATAACTCCTCAAGTGCCTGATGAAACTTCACCCCCCCAACGTGCTGCTGTTACCCTTCTTCTGGTTAGCCTTAAAGTCTTCATTTTAACACATACAAGTTTTCGGTCATGATTATAAGCACTGTCAAAGTTCATTGCACTTTGTTTAATTGTGATACATGGAAATTCTCTTTATTCTATTATTGTAATACATTGATTGTCTATCTGTTCAGATGCTGTTTTGCTTTTGTCCACTGCTGTTTTGCTTCTTCTCCCCCTTCCCTGGGTTGCATATGAAAAGGTTTATTTTATTTATTTAAACTGGAAAGTCCGTGGGCCAAGGATCCATTTTCATGGTCGACCAGTATACATAAAAACAATACATGCATATACATATACATATACATATACATATACATATACATATACATATACATATACTTATACATAAATTAGTACAAAATACACAGTTCATAGGGTTACAAGGTCATGCATACTTATTACATTCAAGTTAAGCATTTACACTCACTTTTGTTCAATAAATTATTTATTTATTTTATTTTGCTTTTGGTGACTGGGTAAGTGCACTAGGCGAACAATGCCTATTTTTAGGCATGACCCAGGAGAAAACATTTTACAGACAAACAATTAACATGTGACATAGCACATGGAGGCAGTACAAAACAGGATAAAAACAGTGTGTATTAAGTACATTGACATTCTGAATACTGAAGGTTAGGATACTGTGAATACAGGGAAGAAAGCAGGATAAGTAACAAAAGAAAGTACAACATGGGAAGGTAGTAAGTTACAGTACAATAAGTGCCATGAAAAGTAGAGAGGGGGAGAGAGGAAGGAAAAAGAGGATGAAAGAGCATGGCAGGTGTAGGTTGTGAGAGGAGGGAAAGTAAAAAGGAGGTAGATAAGATGGAGATGGGGAGAGGGCAAGAAAGAGTGTGAGTTCAAGGTGGGTTAAAACAGGTGCAGGGATGTAAGGTGTGAAGGTGTTCTCAATGTAGTTTCTTAAAGACAGCGTGGCTGTTTGTTTGACAGATAGAGAGGGGTATAGAGTTCCAATATTTAGGAGCAGTATAGGAAAATGCACGCGTGCCCATATTAGTTCTACATCTTGGAACACGCAGAAGGGCTTTATCATTAGAACGTAATTCGTGAGTGGGAGGTTGTAGTTCCAGTGCGGAAGAAAGGGATAGGGGAAGACATGCTCTGGTGACAGAGTCAATGAGTGATCCAAAGGTCAGAAGATGATAGGCGGAAGGGCTAAGCCATTTTAAGTCCCGATAGAGGTGGCAGTGGTGCTTGAAACATGGTGAGGCAGTGGCATAGTGACAGATGCTATTATAAGTGGTGTCCCATTTATGAAGGGAGGTTTTAGATGTGGATAGAAAGATTGACAAGCCATATGCTACTGTCATTAGAAGAAAACCTTGAGCCACAGCTAGTCTGGCTTGAGGGGTAAGTGCATAACTGGTACAATAGGCACTTCCTAGCTTAGCATTTACCGACTTACAGATAGTAGAGATATGAAGGTCAAGGTCAAGAGATTCGTCCAGGGTAACACCAAGATATTTGAAGGATTTGGTAGAGGGTAGAGGAGAGCTGTCTACACAGGAGATGATAAGGGGATTTGGATTAGCTTTGAGTCTGGCTTGAGAGCCAAACAGCATTGAGTAAGATTTGCTAGAGTTGAGGACTAGTTTGTTATCAGTAAGCCAGGTTTGGATACTAGCAAAATCTGATGCAAGTGGATGGTGTAGGGAGGCTGCAGTTTTTGCACTGTGGTAGATAACCAGATCATCTGCGTAGAGCAGAGATGAGCAATTTGGTGCAGTTGAGGGGATGTCATCAATGAAGATTGTGAAGAGTAGAGGACCAAGAATGGAGCCGTGGGGTACTCCAACATGGATAGGTGCAGGATCTGAGGTTGCAGAGTTAAAGACCACAGCCTGTTGCCTGTCAGTCAGGTAGCTTTTAAACCAGGTTATGGAGTCTGGGGAGAAACCAAAAGACCAAAGTTTTGACAGGAGTGAGTGGTTTACCAGATCAAAAGCTTTGGTTAGGTCGATGAAAACTGCTCCAGTCAGGAGGCCTAAGTTCCATAGAAGAGTAAATGTCATTAGTTAGCTTAAACAGGGCAGAGGTGGTACTATGACCTTTATGGAAGCCATGTTGGTAGCTAGAAAGGAGGTTATATTTTTGGAGGTATTCTATTGTTTGAGTGGCGACTAGTTTTTCCAAGATTTTGCTTAAGACAGAGAGTATAGCGATGGGACGATAGTCCTTAATTTCCTTTTGGTCTCCTTTCTTTGGAATAGGAGTAATTTTAGTGACTTTCCATATAGTTGGGACTATACTATATGGCATAAGGACAGATTAAAGATTTTGGTCAATGGGGAGGCTATGAAAGGGGCCCGCTACTTTCAAGAGCCTAGGTTCAAGACCGTCAGACCCAGGACTATTGTTTTCATGGATGGAGGGAAGCAGTTTTTCAACTTCTCTTTTTTGAATGATCCAGAACCTAAAGGGGAGGTTTGGGGGTGATGGTTTGGTTTCACAAGGGGACAGAACAGTGCTAGAGTTTTGGAAGGAGGACTGATAGCTTGATAAATATGAGAAATGGTGATTAAAGGCATTGGCTATAGTTAGCGGGTTATTACAGTGTATACCATTAAGTAATATGCTATTTGTATGGGACTTTTGATTAGAGCCCAGGAGAGTTTTTATGGTAGTCCAGAATTTCTTGGCATCACCAGTGGTGTTTATTAGCAGGTTCCTGCAGAAGGTACTTTTAGATAGTCGGATGTTTCTTTTGCAGGCATTCCTCAGAAAGCGATAATGGCAATAATCAGATTCCAACCATGTGGACTTAAAAAGACACCAGGCTTTATCTCTGGCCCTAATCTGGGTTAGTAGATCTTTTGTTAGCCACTTCATCTGAATACCTCAAAAGCGCCTAGTGATCCATGGAGCATGGAAGTCTTGGAGCCTACTGAATTTTGTGAGGAAGCTATCAAGGGCGAATTGGATATCTGATGCATTATGAATGGAAGACCAGTCAATCATGGAGAGGTCATTTATAAAGCAAGTAGGGTTAAAATTGGCAAGGTTACAAAATGTTACAAGTGTTGGGGGTAGATATGTTTTTTTATTTGAGCTCCACATGCAGTAGATCGGGGAGTGATCACTGATTACATCTGGTAATGTACCTAAGCAGCTAATGCTATCAGGGTGATTTCTAAGGATCCAATCGATAAGCGTACTAGACTGAGAAATACCTTTTTAACTTCATCCTGAAAGTCAAAGATGGGTTGTAGAGAATTAAAAAATATGGAAGTACATAGAGAAGTGACTTTTGACCAGCTGATATCTTCATCCTCAGACTAGCAAAACAAATTTTGGCAGATAACCTAGTAAAGACAGAACTAGAATGTACACTGAATGTTTAGAATAGGATGTAGCCCTCTAGGGAACAACAACCACAGCAGTTTTTTTTTAAATGCTTGGGGAATATAGCACCAATACAAGCACAGCAAAAACAGAGAAACTTAATTTTGGTAAAGCAGATATTCAAGGTCTAAAAGCAGTAATGAACAGCTGGGCATGGAAGAAGGAGTTTGTAAATTTAATGGTAGAACAAATGTGGGAAAGAGTAAATAAAAAAATACTGATGGTAACAGAATAATTTGTGCCTATAAAAATTGAATTAGATTACCAAGTAATATAGATTGGTTTAGCACTAGAATCAAGAAATTGGTTAAGGAAAAGGATAAGATCTTTAAAAGAGCAAATAAAAAACAAAACTCCAAGGGTTGGAACATTTACAGACAGAAGGTGAAGCAACTAAAAAAAATAAATAAAAAAGGCTAAGACAGACTACGAGATTCAGTTAGCAAGTAGGGTAGGAGAAAATTATAAGACATTTTATTCATATATTAATAGCAAAAAGAAAACTTCTAACATAATTGGTCCATATATTAATACATTAGGGGAAATTGTAACGGAGTCCACAGAGCTGGCCAATATGCAAAACAAATATTTTAGCTCAGTATTTAACAAAAAAAACAAAACATTTTGGATATAAGGGTTAAGATATGTTCACATAAAGGCCAAATTGTGATTAATCAGGATGAGGTACTGAAAAGATTAAGGGAGATAAACATAAATAAATCCCCAGGGCTAGATGGTATACGCCCCAAAATTCTCAGAGAAACAGCAGAAAGTATAGCCCCGGTGCTTACTTACATATTTCAAAAATTAATAGATCAAGCATCAGTAATGCAGGACTGGAAGGAGGCATTAGTAGTACCACTGCTAAAAAGGGGACCAACCACTAAATCCAAGAACTTTAGACCTATTAGTTTGACCTCTGTAGTGGGTAAAATTCTGGAGGGGATAATTAAAGAACATATATTAGCCCAACTATCACAATAAAATGCAATAGATCAGACTCAATGTGGGTTTACAAAAACCAGATCATGTCAAACTAATATGCTGACCTTTTATGAGAAAGCAAATAAAGCCCTTGATTTAGAAAATGCAGTAGACATTATTTTTTTGGATTTTTCTATAGTTTTCAACAAACTTCCATACAAAGAGCTGATTGAGGTTATGATTGATGCAAAAATACCAAACAACATAATAAACTGGGTTGAGGCCTGGTTGAGTAATAGAAGACAGAGGGTTGTTGTTAATGGAGTAAAGCCTGACTGGGAGAATGTCACTAATGGGTTCCTCAGGGATCTGTATTAGGGCCTTGTTTATTTGACTTGTACATCTCAATTGAATGCAATTCCATAAACATCTGGATGACCAAGTTTTCAGATGATTGCAGAATAGGGGGCATAGTAAATAATACTGAACAATAAAAAAATGTACAACTAGCTCTGGATAGATTGGATCATTGGACTGATCAGATTAGATTACTATTAAATGCTGATAAATGTGCAGTAATGCACTTGGGGAAAACAAATACTAATATAGAATATAAATTAGGAGGAAAGGTACTACATAGCACTATAGTAGAAAGAGATTTGGGGGTGTTGGTAACAAATGATTTAAGCTTCCGTACACAATGTGGACATATGGCTAAAAAGGCTAATCAAGTATTTAATTGTATATTTAGGCACATTGCTAGAAGGGACAGAAAGGTGATTCTACCACTCTATCAGGCTTTTGTGAGACCACATATGGAATATTGTGCACAGGTGTGGTCACCATACTTAAAGTCGGATATTGGGAGGTTGGAGGGAGTACAGAGAAGAGCAACAAAAATAATTTGTGGTATGGAGAATAAAGGATACATGCAGAGACTTCAAGATTTGGGTTTATTTACATTGCAGTACAGAAGGGACTAGGGGGCTATGTGCATGATTTATAGAGCGTTGCAGGATAAACAACTGAGTAGCAATATGGCCTCATAGTAAAAAGCAAATATGGATATGGAAGTAGGAGACATGGGTTGCAATTGGAAATGGATAAGTGGAGGACACTAAAAAGAAAGAACTGGTTTATTCATGGGGGGCACTGTAGAACAGTTTACCTAAGGATGTAGTTGGAAGTAAAACCATGGACACATTTAAGATTAGGCTTGACAACTTCTATAATAAAAAATATGTTATAGTATAAATTGGGAGTTCAAGGCAAGCATTAAGGATGAATGTCTAGTAGCTTGTATAACCTATGAAACCTATGAATCAAGGGGCAATAACCCTGCAGATCTTAACAAACTACAGTGATGGGTTCTTGCAGGCATCTGTGTAGAGAATCTAGCTATTCATTTCAAAAGTACTCAGAGTTTAGATAGAAGCCCCACTCCAGCTGATCAATAAAAAAGCAAACCATAATATAGAAGTGTCATAAGGAAGCTTTGAGCAAGGAGCTTCTTGGTAGAGGAAACTGAGGGAATGAGCCTTAGCTCAGTGTGCCTTTCCCAGCTACAACATTTTAAAGAAATAAAACAAGTGCCAAATGTGCCTCAATGACTCTGTAGCAGTATGAGCAACCTGTTGTATTGTCTCAGAGACTGTTATCTGAAACTGATCAATTTCTATCAGCAAAAGAGACTAACTGCTGTTTCTAACAATGCCAGTTTCAACTTGCTCAAGAAACTATTTGCTGTCTCTCTAAGAGACTAACTTTTGCTTACTGCCTGAAACTAAAGTCTGCTTCTTTTTGCACAAAAAGATTGTGTTTGTACTAACTTGATTCCAACTCTGTTTGCAGCCTCCAACCTGATCTCTGCTTCCAACCTAGATGCCTTGACCACTAGTTGAATCTCATATCTGCTGCCGGCCAGCTGGTGGGGATACCTGGGGTGATGACAGTGCTGGTAACATCACCAGAAGTGGGCAGTATACCCTATAATGGAGCAGTTACTCCAGGTATATCCAAGCAGCAAATACCACAGTTGAGTCTGAAGTGCAAAATGTGTATGAATGAATCTGTGGCAGAATAATCAACCTGTTGTAAAGTTCCAGGGACTGTAATCTGAAGCTGGCCTATTTCTCTGAGAAAAAGGGACTATTAAGTGTTGTTTCTAGCCAAGCCAGTTTCCACCTGATCCAGAGACCTCTATTTTCTGTCTCTGTAAGAGAGTGACTCTTGCTTATTGCCTGAAAATAATGCCTGTTTCCTTTTGCACTATTGTACTAATGTGATTCCAGCAGTGTTTATAGCTTGCAGCCTGGCCTCCATTTCTAGTCTAGATACCTGGACAGCTAGCTTAATTCCATTCCTGTTCCTGGTAAGCTGTGAGCTACTGGGCTGGAGTTGGGGCTGATGATATCGCTGGAGTTGGGCAGTACATCCTATAAAGGTGAAACTGCTTTTTCAGCTGCCCAAGGAGTACCTGCACATATGAGTAGTTCACACAGGAGTGGCATGAGTCACCCTGTGTGAGTTCAATTTGAGGAGGGCAAGGGGAGGACTTATAATTTTTTTTTTTTACAGTTTGTCTTGTACTTCTTTAAACCACCATGGATTTCAAAGATGTCTATATATTTAGATTAATGTGCATTTTAAAGCTAATTGTATATAAGATGATCACTTTCTTAACTTGATAGTCAATCAATCAATCAAAATCTTTGTTTAACCAGGTGAACATCATTGGGCAAACTCATTTTCAAGATGGACCTGGAAAGGAGAGGTTAACAATACATATAAAGGAATACTCAGTTACATCATAATTTTGTAAACAATATATGTAAAGTAAATTCACACTTACATAGTATTTACACAGAGCAGTAATTATACACAGGAGGTTTATAATACACACGAAATAGACTATTAAAAAAGGTCCATTAAGCTAAAACCATGAAGAGTATGCAGCTAAAGAGTATAGCAACTGCAGTACAGTATATACAGGTTAAATGTATACAGCTATAATTACAGTGTGTATTTGAAGCATCCTTGAACACAAGTATTGATTGAAGGAGCTTGGTGGGGCATGGGAGGGGTGGGGAGGGGGATGCAAGAGGATGAGTAAGGAGAGGTACATGGTACATGCCCACAAGGGCATGTAGTGATTGCAGGGGAGAGGGTGGCAACAGTTAAGGAGTGGAAAGCAAAACACCATGATGGCATCGGGGGGGTAAGCAAAAGAGTGTAGGTGGGAGCCAGGAGGACATGGAAAAGGAACTAACGATAAGGAAAAATACACAGAGTGATTAGAAAGTTTGAGGTCTCTATTCTGATTAAAGAAGGAAGCAGCTTGACTGTCAGATGAGCATTTTACATAGACCCATGAGAGATTAAATTGGTTGATACTCCCATTCTGGTTGAAGAGGGCAATGCATATTGTAAATTAATTCTACAAACATTTGCATTATGCAGCCTTGGAAATACATGTGAGCTATATTACTGAGGGCATACTAGGAAGAGCTCCACTGATTGAACGGCTGCAGCAGTTTTAATATTTATATCCTACTTAAGGTCAGTTATCACTCATTTACCCTTCAAATGAACTATTTCTTACTAATTAGGACATTTGACAAGCACAATAGTCTATACCTTAAAACTATAATTATTGCTGGATGTTTAAATTATTTAGGGAGTTTTGAAGTACAGAAATTATTATTATAATAAATTCACTATTTGAAGCAATACTTAGCAAACATACTGTAGGATAGCTAGTAACCTCTTCATTAGAAATGAAAGGATTATTTTCATGGGTCTGTTCTTGGTGGTCATGGGGAAAAACAGAAGCACTGTTACTCAGAAGTAAAAGTTATGTTGAGACTCAGTATTTAAAGAGTCAGAGTATTTTGGCAACCTGTGTTTGTCCCCTGACCAAATCTCGACTACCTGGTATACAAAATACATTCACAACCTACTGGGAAAGGAGACATAGTTTTGGTAAAATAGTTTTAGAAGATATGACCAAGGGGTGTACCTAGAAATTAGCTACAAATGCAGGGCATTTGATTTTTCATTTAATTTTAATTGGTGGTGAAACAGAAACAAATCTTGGGCCACCAGCATAACCTTCAGACTTAAAACCTCTCCCATGAAAAAGGTAAAGGTTTATTACTTAAACTGAATCTTCTCAGGGCTTGGATGGAAAATAATAATTATGATATGGTTGGTATCTCTGAGTCATGGTATAAAAAGAAGAATCCTGACTCAGAGGCAGCAATCAGAAATTATGAGTCTTTTTGATAAGAGAGACCAAAAGGAGAAGGGTTGTCTTGTATATTAAGAGTGATTTGGGAAAGATTAATTTATTGTTTGCAGGAACAGTGGAAATGATAGAAATGGTATTAATTTTTCTTCCCATATAAAATTGTGTGTAGGGGTGATATAATCTCCCCCTGAAATTAAAATGAATTTTTTTGAGACCCCCTCTAGAAAACTGACACCTTTTGTAAGTGATGGGACAGTTATTTTGGTGGGGATTTTAATTCAGCCTGAGATACACTGGGAGATAGTCTTGCTTTGTAGCCTCTCCCCCTTTGTTCTATGCCAGATAATAGATGCCCCCGCTTGCAGAGGTTCACTTCAAAGCAATGTTCTGGACCTGGTTTTAAGTCCATGGACATTACCATCTCTAATCTCAAGTATGCTTTCCAAATTTAGGATACCACTATTAAACACTGAGTGTACCATTGACATTGAAACAGAAAGACTACAGAATCATCTGTTTCCTGTTATAGAAACTTCAAACACTTCAATAAACAAAAATTTAGATCTCATATGCATCAAGTAAATTAGAAGTAACTTGAATTAATTTCTAACATTGACATCATGATTCAGGAATGTAATAAATCATTTGTTGAAGTATGTAATAAAACTGTGCCCTTCAAATCAACCAGAAATAGGAAGATGCATACCCCCTGGATAAATCCAAGAAAGAAAAAGCAGATTAGATGGAAGGATATATTATGGAGGAAAGCAAATGAAACCTTAAGTCCAGAAGATTGGAATCTTTTTGGAAAGTTAGAAATAAAGCCTAGAGTATTAATAGAAAACCTAAACAAAATATATAACAATGACAGAATAAATAAAACAACAAATCCATCCCAGTACTAGAGTTTGATAAAGCAATTAGAGGGAAAATCCAAGAAAGAAATGATTAGTTTCCTGCATGAAGAAGGGGTTAAACATTTGGCTGAGAAAACAGCCAACTGTCTAAAAAATAGCTTTTGTTATCTTCCTGATATAGAACTCGAATGTCCATCATACCCTGGACAGGTGTTTCCAGGCAGAGGTCATGAGCTACCTCCACAAGTGGGGTCCCAGCATTTTCTTTTAGTACCCTAAAACCAGATAATATGCTAAGAGAAATAAACAAATTAAACTTAAAAAAGACACACATGTGTAGCAGGTCAAAATAAAAAAAAAATTGAAATATTCACCAGATATTTTATCTTATGTCTTAATTCCTAACATTGATATTATGATTCAGGAATTTAATAAATCTTTTACTGAAATGTCAAATAAATATGCCCCCTCCAAACCAACCAGAAATAGGAAAATTCATAACCCATGGATAAATCAAAGAAAGAAAATGCAGGTTACATGGAAGGATACAATTTGGATGAAAGCAAAACAAACCTTAAGTCAAGAAGATTGAGAACTTTTCAGAAAATAATAAAAAAATAAAGGCAAGACTTTTATTAGAAAACCTAAAAAAAATATATTATAATCTCAGAATAAATGAAAAAAAAAAATCCTGCCCAGTGCTAGAGTTTGATAAAGCAATTAGAGGGAGCATCCAAGAAAGAAAAGAAGATGGGTTTCCTGAATGAGGAAGGGGTCAAACTTCTAGCTGAGCAAACAGCTAACTGCTAAATAATTACCTTTGTCATCTCCCTGAAATAAAACTCGACTGCCAGCATATCCTGGATAGATGCTTCCAGGCAGAGGTCATGAGCTGCACCCACAAGTGGGGTACCAACATTTTATTTTAAGACCATAAAACCAGATAATGTGCTAAGAGAAATAAACAAATTAAACTCAAAAAATCCACACATCTGTATCAAGTCGAAATACATTTTTTTTAAATATTCCCAGGATATTGTAACTCTTGTCCCTGCTAACATATTTAATCAAAGCCTACAAAAGGCAACATTTCCTGAGTCCTGGAGACATTCTAAGATTGTCCCCATTTCAAAAGATGGAGAGAAATGTAAACTTATAAACACCAGATGCATGGCCCTGCTCTCCACTGTATCAAAATTGTCTGAGAAGTTGCTCAGTATACAGACTTTGGAGTTACTGCATTTACCACTTTTGCAGTTTCTCCCCACTTGTTACTATTTCTATGCAAATGACAGAACTGTCCATCAAATCTGACAGTTTCTTTGCACTTCTGTTGAAATGTGATGCTTGTTCTGACATTGCTCTGTATGTTGTCTTAAGGACAGCAGGATTTCTCTTTTTTTCACAACAATACTTAACATGCTTTCTTGTTGCAATTTTCTTTCAAAGAGTAGATCTGATGCCAAGTTCCTCCATTCCAAAAACATAACTCTATAGCTCATTAAGGATAGATATTAGTCTTCTCCTACATGTTGTCCTTTTCTTATTAGGGTTTTGACAATTTTTAATCCATACTCCATCCTGTCATTTGATTGTGGATATCTTGTATTAGATGTGTGGTGTTAAAATTCATATTTCCTGCTAATTTCTTCAAAGATTCTACCACTAAATTGTGATCCTTTATCTGCTACTACAACATGTGGACTTCCAAATTTGGCAAACATTGGTATGATCCTAGAGACAACAGTGTTTGCTCTTGTGTCAGGTAACAGGGCTACTTCAGAAAAAATAGAGAAGTAGTCCATGATCACTGCATAGTTAGCATTGCTTGAGCATGGACAAAACAATGCCACCCTTTCCCATGGTGCTACAGTTTTGTCAGTTGGCCTCAGTGGTTCTTTTGCCTGCTAACATCTATAGTTCTGACACATATTGCAGTCCTTGCATAGTGTCTCAATGTCTTTATTGATGCTTGACCATTATACAGTTTGTCTTGTTCATCTCTTGATTTTCTCAGTGCCACTATGTCCTTCATGTGAGCATTGCAAAATGTGTTTCTTTTATGTAAAGGGAATTAAAACAAGATATACTTTCAGTAGCACCATGTAATGTTCACTGAGTTAATATTGAAGTGGAGCATAATAGTCCTAGGGATAGATTCACAAAGAATTGTGGCTCTGCAAAGTTTGCTCTATGCAATAGAATACAATTATGTAACAGAGAACAGTCCTGTTCACAAAGAGTTAGCACTGGCGCTAAACACAGTGTGAAGAGTGCACAGAGCAAGCTGTGCAATGGGACAGTATTGCATTCCGCAAAGACATGCACAGGTTTGTGAATAACGCTGCATAGAATATAGAGAATAGTGCATGGGCAACCATGCACAACTAACCTATTGTACCACCAAGGGGTTCTGATTACCCTCAGACCTCAAGAGCAAAGCTCAAGATGGCTTTGCTAATCAGAACTCTGAGTTGGCAAAAATAGGCTAGTTGGGCATATGGTTGTCCATGCATTATTTTTTATAGGGTATAGTCCCTCCTTGACAAAATTTCTGCAGTTTTTAATTTTTGAAATGAAAAAATACAAAATGTTTTTTGTGCCGTCATGTTCCTGGGATAGGAATGATTGCTAGGGAGCAGACATCCATGTATTTATTGTGCAGCTGGCTGTCACTGCGATGTGGGAGGGATTAAAAAAAAACATGCCAGTGTATGTCTCACTTAGCGAGAGGATGTGGTCTTGGAAGAAGTGGTTAATTGTGAGTTATTTCAAATATCTGGTTGATCCTGCATTTCTTTTTCACTTATCTGTTTTTTGCTGCTTGCGTCACAGGTTCTGGTGATGTTGCGGCCAACGCTTCTGTCTATTTGGTTGATCCTGCCACTGCTGCTGCCAGGTGGGCTAGTGCCTAGTTTAGCTGTCTCTTAGAACCTCTAGAGCTTCGCCAAATGTTGTGGTATCACAGTGTGGTATGATCACATTCCATGACATTTTGAACTGTGATACAACATTTGGAAAGGCTTTGGTTTCTGTACAGAATAACGCCTGACTATACAATATAGTATTGCTGTGAATAGCATTGCACAGTAGCTCAATACACAGTGCTGCAGGGCAGAGGCGCACAACAGTGGGAAGTACCCATGGATACCTGCAGATGGCTGCATGTGTGTGATGCTGCAGCATAGCAGCCAACATGGGGCATAGCTGGAAGTGTCACCTGGAGACAGCCAATAGGAATGGGCAGCATGGAGAACACACATGTGGGCACTGCAGTGTTGTATCACTGCTGTGGACAGTCTAGGGCCTCCCAACAGAGGGCAAGGCAGAGCATGTGCTCCAAGCAGTAGCATAGACACCATGTGAAATACAGAATCATTGTGTGATGTGGCAAATCCTGCAAACCACCAAGACTTCCAACAGAACATTGAAACAGTAACAGTATCAGGAAAACATCAAGTGAGACTGTCTAACCCTGTCATTGTTAAAACCAAATGTTATAACAAATGAAGACCAGTAATTAAAAGTACCACCATGTGGTACTTGGAGTTGTCCTCTAGCCATATATTACCACACACCAAACAATACCATCAGTGACTTGTCCCACAGTGTGAAGCATGGCAGTGCAAACCACAACTGGAAGGTATGCAGTGGGACATGACAAGACAGCACATCGAGGCCTGTAAGGCAACCGAACCCATGTGCCAATTGGCATACAGGTGACAGTGGCACTCAGATGTACCCCACCTAAATGCAGGCCAGCTACAAGGAACGTATGGCAAAAGTGTGCATAATGGGGTGTGGCATGGCGTCATTCTGCACCATGTCTCATAATCACTGGAGCTGGTCCTGGTCCCACTGGACAAGGTCCCTATAACAGTGGCAGCATTGATCCCCTGTCCCTTCCATCCCTGTATGACCTGACAGCTGCCATCCTGCCGTGGGGCCCAAATGACTCCCCTGAGCCAATCTAGGTCCTCTGACCAGAATAAATGACCCTCCCTGGTGACCACAAGGGCTACCAGGTTGGCCAGCTCCACTGCAGACCACTGCTGGTCTCTCTTCAGGGGTGCCTTCACACTCTTGGACCTGGACATTGTTGAACAGTTTAAGGCCTAGCACACAACCTGTCACAGTGTTGCAGTATTGCAAGCTGTATAGCGTATGCGATTGAACAACATTGGTCAGCTCTGCTCAATAGGGCATTGCACCATGCTGTATGTGCGATAGACTAGTGGTGGTGGGGCATTGTGCATGTACAGTAACATCCTAAATCAAGCTAAACATTGCACGGCACACTATTGTTGCACAGACGCAACATGTGTTTGCACTATGCTAAAGACTGCTATTCACAAAGGAAGCATGTAAATGAGCTGTTTAGGCAGTGAGGGGGCAAAGCTCACAATTTTCATGTCATTCCAGAGCTATCTGCATGCATTTGCCATTGTGCTCATTTCCTGTAGTTCCTACTTCTGTCTCTGGCCTTTGCCCAGAATAAGAGGACTTTTTTTTAGGCGGTAATTAGCACCTCTCAAGGTGCTTTGCGTGGTGCAACTGCTATGTGAATATCATTGCACCTGTATGCAAATCCACACCCATTCATTTGCATCATGCATACATTATGTTCTGGCAATCACACTAACTGATTTTGCCTGTGCAAACTTCCCTTTTGTGAATAGTGGTTCAGTGCAAACTTCGTGCAATTGGTGGGCAAACACTTCGCACAGTTCGCAAAGCTTTGTGAATCTAGCCTCTCTAATCTTTCACTTCTTTTCTCATTTCTGAGGGCTGACAAAACTTTTTGTGGAGTTTCATCTTTTTCAGTCTCTGCTTTGATAACTTTCCCCATTAGATGTGAGACATTTCTCCCTGACTTTATTACACTCACATGTAGCATTATTTCTTTTTCTAGCCCTTTGCCTTGAATCTCTGTATTAGGCAGAAAAGCTCTCAACAGTGTGTCTGCAACCAGTAACTTACTACCTGGACTATACTCCAGTTTCAGATCATATTTGTGTAACTGCAGTTACAATCTTTGTATCCTGAGATGAGTTTCACTTAGTCCTTGTTATGAGATTGTAAATAAAGATTTATGATCCATCTCCGCCAGGATCTTCAATCCACAGATATCATCATGAAAGTGTTCACATCCACAATACAGTCCTAGAGATTCCTTGTATTTTTGCACATATTTGTTTCAGTTTTGCTCAGAGACCAGGATGCATTGGCCACCAGGAACCAATGTCCATGATATTGCTGTATTAGCATACCTCCCAGACCATATTTTGATGCATGTGTCAAAACTTTGACTGGTAACTCTACATTGAAATAGTGCAACACAGGTGAAGTGTTAAGACTAGTTCTGAGACCATTCCGCTCTTTGTTATGTTCTTATGGCCACTCCCACTGTATGTCACATTTTAAGAGAGCTCAGCTATGTTGTTTTTACAGCAAGCCCTAGAATGATTTTTTCCACAAAATTAATTATTCCCATTAATCTTTGTATATCTTTCAGATTCTTTGGTACAGGCATTTCTTGACTTGCTGCCACTTTTTCTTTGACTGGTTTCACTACTTTCAAGGTAAATATTTCTCCCAAGTACTGAAGTTTTTTATTTAATAACACATTTCTTCTTGTTCAGTTTTACATACATTTTTTCTCACAGTTTTGGACACTGTCAGTAATCTGGAATCATGTTCCTGTGGTGTGACTTCCCAGACAATGATGTCATCTATATAAACTGCTACTCCACAAAATCTTTCAAATATTTGCTGTAGTATGAAACACTTCAGGCTCACACCATGTACCAAAAGAGCTATTTATAAATCTGTGCCAACAAAATGGTGTATTAACTGTGCATAGTGCGGAACTTGTCTCATCCAGGGTTAATTGTCAGCATCTGTCTGCTGCATCTAGTCTGGAGAATCACTTTGTTCCTGCCATCTCTCCCATTACTTTTGTATGTGTTGGCAAATTTAAAATGTTCCCTCTTAATGTTCTCATTTAGCATGTTTGGATCCATGAAAATCCTCAAACTGCCATTTGGCTTCTGAACTATTACAACTAAATGTATTCGGTCTATAGGGTATTGCATCCAACAGATAATTCCATTTTCAATTATCCTGTTCATTCACTTTTTAGCCTTGTTCTCACTGACACTTGTGCTCTATGCATAGCATGAATTACCAGTTGCATATTTTCTTTTAGTTGTATTGAATGCATTACAGGCAAGCATCTGACTCCTCGAAACGCCATCTTTAAATGTGCTTACAGTAGCCTCAGTATTATGCATTTGTGTATCAATAACTTGCACATTTCACAAGACCCAATTGTTCACACATTTTAAGTCCCAAAACAAATTGTCTGTCTCCTTTAACTCATTCTGTCCTGAGCAATGATTTTATCTTAGGTAAGCAATGGATGATTCAGGCTTCATACAAACCTTATCTGAAGTAATGAGTTAACTAATATAAAATTCACCTGGTGCATTTTATCTTGATATTGTACAGAGATTTCCCAAGTGCCCAATGTCTGAATTTTATTTCCCACATATGTGTGTAATACCACTGCCCTAGGTTGCATTTCTGGTTCAGTTTTTAAACACTGTAAGACACAGTTTACTAGCTTATTTGCCTGTGGTCCTGCATCTAATTTGTATGTTATCATAGTAACATTTAATTTTAGCACCAGTTTACATTCATTTTCACCATGGGTATTTTTACTATTTTCGGATTTACTACAACTTCAATGAAAAACTGATTTAAGTCTGACTCTGTGACTTTCTTTGAGTCCACCATATATATTTTTTTCCTTGATGGCACATACTTGCAAAATGATCTTTCAAAATGCATTATATACACACTTGACCATATGCATGATATTGAGTGTATGCATACTTCTTGCAACATCACTGACACAGCATTTGTCCCTTAGACTTGTGCTCTATATTTTTATGAGGCTTTTCTTTTCTTTTTATGTTGGCTTGCACACACATGTAAGCAACATCTTGTGGTAGTAGCACATTTCAGAGGTCTGTCAGCATTATGGCAAATGCAGGGGACACTTTAGTGGGTGCATCCCTCAGCCACCAATCAGTGAGCATGCTGGCGATGACAGAAAACTTCAAAGAGAGCAAAAAAGTTGAAAGAAATCTGCTGCTGCAGTCAAGTGCAGTTTTGTCATTGCAGCAGCAGATGACAGGACTCTGGCCATGCGCATCACAGTGCACAGTAATGTGCATTGCTGGAGTTACGAGTAACATGTTTGCTCAGTATGCCTTTCCTGGTGAAACATTTCAATAAATAATGTAGCCACAGAGTGGCTTTCCACAATGGGGGCTCCTACCACCCAACACACAGTCCACAAAGCTGAAATTGGGGGTGCCCAATCCCCATGTCATTATGTATTCCCACCCCATTAAATGCGGCACACTGGGAGCCCAACCAGTGTGCCAAAACATGGTGGCTCCTGCTGCCCACCACACACTCCCAAAAAGATGACATCAGGGTGCCCAATCCCCATGTCAGCATTTATTCTCCTCCCCATTAATGTGGCACACTGGCAGCCCACCCTTGTGTGCCAACATTTTTATTTTCTTCCAACACTGGGATGCCCACTCCCAGTGTTATATGGGCCCCCTCCCCTCCAACCCCCTCTACATGATTTGCTGACATTGGAGTGCCCAATCCCAATTTTGGCATGCCCCCCGGCCCACTATTGTGGCACACTGGGAACCCACCTCAATGTGCCCTCATTAATAAAAAAATGTTCTCTGTGAAAGAAGAAAACTATCGATCACTGTTTTTTTTTTTTGCACCTATAAAAAAGGAAAGGTCCATCATTGTGTCGATGTCCTCATCCCACATCCCTACCCTTCCTTTGCGCACCCACCTCCCCACACACCCCTCACCCCACACTTACCTCCTGAGGTCAGGCACTGTCATCTTCTGAGAACCAGGACACATCTGCACTCTGCAAAGCCAAACTGCAAAATGAAGAATCGAAGGTAAGTTGTATAATAGGAGTCAATGGTGGGGGGTTCAACTTACAGTAGGTTGATATCTCAGCCATTTTTTGGAATTTTGGCCCCAAATTTTCAACATGAGGTTTTTGGGACCCCACCTCGTGAACACTGTCATTTCATTTCTTGGTCCCGAAAGGTGATTTGACAATCACTGCATGAAACCACCATTTGGGACTGATTAATGAAACAACAGTGCCAATGCTCATGAGGGAAGTCCCAAAAAGTCCATGCTTCAAATTTTGTGAAAAAATTCCAAACAATGATTGTGTTATGAGTGTGCATTGTGCAGTTTCTATGTACATTCGTAACTTCACCAGTTTTTTATATTTTCACTCCAAATTTTCAACATTGCCATTTTTTCATGCCTCCTTATGAATAGTACAGCTGTCATTTTTCACATCCTTCACAAAACGTGTTTTCACACCTGTGGCACAGAATGGCTCAATTGCGGTGGGAAATCATCTTTTGGGGCAGATTAACACAATCACAGTGTCACTGTTCATGACTGGAGACCCCAAAATGTCCATTTTTAAAATTTGGAGGAAAAATTCCAAAACATGATTGTGTTATGGATGTGCATTGCCCAGTTTCTATGCACGCTCTTGACTTCTCTGATTTTTCATATTTTCACTCCAGATTTTCAACATAGTCATTTTTTCACACTTCCTCATGAACACTACAGCTGTCATTTTTCACATCCTGCCCAAAATGTGTTTCCATCCCTGTGGCACTGAATGGCTCAGTTGCTGTGCAAAATCACCTTTCAGGCTTCTGTAACAAAATGATAGTGTCACTGTTCATGAGGTGGTGTGCCAAAAAGCCCATATTGAAAATTTGGAGTGAAAATACCAACAAAAGCCTGGGGCATTAGGGTTTCCAACCGTAACGCCCCACCCTGTAGAAACTGACAGGCATCGGGGATGTGACTTGGGTTCATCAGCCGTAATGCTCATTGGATTCCACCCTCACCCTGCAGCTATTGACAGGCATTGAGGTGTGCATTGGGGTCTTGGGTCCTAACATTCACCCCATTGTCCTATACTGCAATCAGCTCAGCTTATTTCCTTATTGAATGAGGTGATCGTAAGGGCCAAAGACCCCAAGGCACACCCCCAACACCTTTCAGTCTTTACGGTGCATTGTGTTAGTTCAATATTTCACTGCCATTCCTATAATGCATCTCTCTAATTCCTGCACTAACAATGCCAGCAAGCCAACATTCAGAATTGACAAATGCTTGTTTGCTCTGAGTTTAAGTCTTCTCCACAACCTGCACTGCTGCTATGCTTTGTTCTGTTCAACTTTTGTATCTGCAATGCTTCTGCAGCTTTAGAAATCTTTACCATCTTGTCCAGAGTTCACACTGTGTCTCTTAACAGTATTTCTCTTACATTAGAGCTATTGTATCTCATTATAATTTCATCACACATGATAGAAACTCTTAAAGTTCCAAAAGTACATGACTGGCTTTTATTTCAAATTGGTCAGAAACTAGTCAGTGGACTCACTTTGCCTTTGTATATGTGATCTAAACAAGTAGTGTTCAGAGCTTTCATTCTTTTTTGGAATACAACATGCTTTAAATTTCTCCATTGTAATAGCAAAATCCTCTTCCTTCCCCTCATCAAATTGAAATTTGTTATACACTGCATAAGCTTCAGCCCCAGCAACAGTAGTACCAGAGCTACCTTTTCACCTGATTTCCTGTCCTGGGCCCCTATAGTTTTAATATACTGTACAGGAGAAGATGCTGCTTAAACATTTTCCAGGATTCCTCCATATTTCCTATCATTCTCGGCTCTGAGGGTGGTTTCAGTTGATCCATGACTCAAGCTCGAAGCAAACGTACAGCAATATTGCATCACAGTATGTACTAACCCAAGCCAGATGATGGGGTAGATCTACAAGAAAACACAGACTCATCAGCTGCACTCAACTTCAATGTTTATTCAACTGCAACGCAATAGCTCTGCTATTTGTGAAGACTACTCTGATTAAGCTTCCCTGAGGTCACACACACTAACCTCTGAAGCACTGTAAAATGGTTTATTATCACATTAGCTTTATTTTGCAGTCTAGCTGCTGTTGACTTTACAGCACAAAATATTTTTTGTGGTCTGGCAGAGCCATCCATTCTTCTTTGACAGCATGTTGCACAGGGCAGCCAGGTTGGAGGAATGGACAGAGGCTGAAACATGGCTTTTGTTGCTGACAGGAGGGAGGTCGAGAGGGAGGGCTGTCTGGAGACATAGGAGGTGGAGGGTAGATTGTGGCACCAGAGAGATAAGATGCTGACATGCCAATGGTATGGAAACAAGAGGCAGGAAGCCATCAGTCGGTATCTCAGTCAGCACCTCTGAGTTAAAATGTAAAGTTTTAAACAGAGCAGAACTGAAATTTAACCATAATTTAAATAATATGTTTTGTGGCATTGACTGTGGACAGAAAGGAGGTTGTGTTTAATGTTGCTGAGACACCAGCATGTCAACTGCTTGGAACCTGGAAGCAGGAAGTCAGCGGTCAGCATCTCTGTTGGTGTCTTAATAAAAACGTAATGTTTTAAACAGGGCAGCTACTTTATAGCTTTATTCTACTTTGTTTTTGATTTGTTTGTTTTGTTTGGAATCTGTTTTAAGTGTGGAGGGTCAGTGAGGATAGAATGTCAATTACTCAAATGCTGAAAATACTGACATGCCATCTAGTACTGGATCTCGTATTTATGCATCTCAGAGCTGCAGTTAGTGCTTGTTTTGCCATTCTCCTTTTTCAGTTTATTGTTAAATCATAACCAAAGTCAAGCGGGATATCTAGTGGAGGTCTAGGAAAGATCCTGTAATTAGGAAGCTTAGTGCAGTATTCAGCACATAGCTTCAGAGCTTAGTATAATGGATTACATTCACTGTAATTCTATTTCATGTGAGACTAGTGTCCTGTGAATACAGTGAAAAATAAAATTGCATCAAAAATAATCTGTTCTACAGTACATTGCTTCCTGTTTAAATTCTGTAAGCACTATAACTCAGCACAGGGACTGGACAAAATTCAATCTTCTCTGGTCTTCATGATCCAGTTGGCACCCAGCTAGATGAAGTCGTGTCCTGAAAATAGCTCAATGTTTTGTTGGACCCTGATTTTGAATTCTTCTGTTAAATCACCACCACCCATAAGAAGCTCCAATCTAAACCTGCTGCAGTATAAAGGAACAAAGCCAAAGTGCCCCTTCTCATCCCTGTGGAGATTGTTGTGAAAATGATAACCCTGACTTTTACCACAGTGATGTGGTGCATAGTGTTGCCTCCAACTCCACCCTCACTAGACTGGATCTCTTCTTTAATTCCTAATATGGGTTTCTTCACAGTTCCTTAATCCCATTTGAAATCATCTTGGGATTGAGCATTTGGGATGGCAGCCCCAATGATGTGGAATACCAT
The DNA here is from genome assembly GCA_016271365.2 of Neoceratodus forsteri. NCBI lineage: Eukaryota > Metazoa > Chordata > Ceratodontiformes > Ceratodontidae > Neoceratodus > Neoceratodus forsteri. Next base: position 186,760,194 of record CM028132.1, on the reverse strand, counting down.
TTCTATTTAGATGCATAGAGCACCATCTGTTCCTACTTTTAAAGCAGTGTTAAAAAAACTCACTTCTTTGTTCAAGCTTTCAGGTCTTACTAGAAAATAGATTAGAGCTTTAACTGTGTGTTTTAAAATGGTTGTATTCGATATTATCATTTATATGAGCTGTTTTGCTAATCTATTTGTGTGTCTTATGCGATTTGCACAACACCCAGAGCAATTGGGATGGGCACCTAAAAAATAAACTTACCTTGCCTTGATTGTATTTTTGTACTGTTTTTACTCTGTCCTGTACTGTTTTAGAATTATATCATTTTGCAAAAGTATTGAGGCTCTGTTCTCATGCAGTTTTTGTTCATTTTCCTATTTGTTTACCCACGTTTATTGTACTAAAAGTTTTTTGTGTGTATGTGTTTCCCTACACTCCTTTCCCCAGGATGAATCCAGAAAAAGCTGTTCTCCATTCATTATTCTTTTAGTGGTGCAAACTCTTAAATAAACAAACACATAAAAAGCTAATGTTGAGTATGTCACTTGATGAGCCTGCTTTTCCTTGTTATGTATGATCTCTATGGTTTCTGACATTAATGCAGTTTTGAAGTTATCCATAAAGCAAATGTTGTCGTAGTTATGATATAATAGGAACTAAATATATATACTCACTCTCTGACAGACTGTGGTGCATGGGGAATAGACCTAGAATGTGAAGGTCAGTGTTTGTAAGCCAAACTGCACATCTGTAACTAGTTCACAATTAAATCATCAACATTCCTCTTTTCATCATAAACAATGTATCAGTGTAGGCAGAGATTTATTTATTTATTTATTTTTTATTTATTTGAACATCAGTAAACCTTTGAGCTCTGTGCTCATTTGCAAAGGTTCTCTTTAACAAATCTCTCTGCCTAGGACAATTCCCCTCTGCCTGGAAAATTGCTACTGTCTCTCCAATACACAAGGGTGGGGATAGGACTCTCCCTGGTAATTATTGGCCTATCTCAATCCTCTCTCCTCTCTCAAAGGCCTTAGAACAAATTGTGTCCTCCCAAATCTCTGAATATCTAGACAAATATAGCATCCTCTGCCCTGAACAAAATGGGTTCAGAGCCGGCCACAGCACCAACACCGCCCTCCTTGAGTTATCTAACTTTCTTCACTCCTCGCTGGACTCTGGCTCCATAGTGGGTGCAGTGTTCATAGACTTATCTAAAGCCTTCGATACTGTCTCCCACCCCCTCCTGCTGCATGCCCTCTGCCACTTAGGCTTTGCTGCTGGGCCCATTTCCTGGTGCTCCAGTTACTTGTCTGCCCACTCACAATGTGTTAAAATTAATGGGACACTCTCCAGTGCCTGCCCCATCCACTCCAGAGTCCCGCTGGGCTCCATTCCTGGGCCTTTGCTCTTTTCTCTTTTTCTCAACTCCCTGCCAGGTGACTGTACCAGCAAAATCTTACTTTACGCAGACAGTGCTTTACTCTTTGCCTCGGACCGTAACCACATCTCCCTTCAGGACTCTTTGCAAGCATCCTACAATGACGCTGAAGCCTGGTTCACTAAGCACCGACTCGTAATTAATCTTAAAAAAAACAAAACCATGCTCTTTGCCCACCCCCAAAATAAATCCTTCTCCTTCTCCTTCTCCTTCTTTGAGGAGGCAATATAGCGCAGTGGGCTAAGGCTCTGAGCTGCAAATCTGGTGACATCCAGCAGACCAGACCTGGGTTTGAATCCCACAGCTTCCACTTGCATACTGTGTGACCCTGATCAAGTCACTTAACCCCCTTGTGCTCCCAGGTCACTCCTGTAAAAAAGCTTTCAGCTTAGTGTGCTATACCTGGTTAAAAACAACTAAAAAAAAAAATCCAGAAATTATCCACTCCAAGTCCACTCCAGCTCAAAACTCCCAATTGAGCAAGTCCTCTCATATAAATACCTACGGATAACTTTTGATCCTGCTCTCTCATTTCATGCCCACATCTCTGCCCTTGCCTCAGCTGCTAACACTCGGCTGGGCATCCTTTACCATCATAAAAACTGTCTCCCCTCAGACGCCCTCCGACTCGCTGTCACGTCTTCTGTTCTATCCTTAGTAGACTATGGCCTACCTGTGTATGGGGCAGCTGACCAGATCACCCTCCACAAGATCTGCCTCACCTCAAACAAAGCATGTAGGCTGATAATTGGGGCACCTAGACTAACCCATACCTGCCAACTATACACCCTGGCTAATCTACTCAACCTAGACGAACTCTATTGCACAAACCTGCCTCCTCACTAAAAGTCTCCCTTGGGCTATCCCCACGTGGTCTGACTGCCTCTATCCACCGAGCTAACCCTCTAGTGCACCTGAATCTCCTGCAAAACTGCACTGGTTGTACCGAGGCCAAGAAACTCGCAAAGGGCATAGCCCTACAGAGCTCCTACTTGGTATAACACTCTCCCCTCCAGTATCACTGATGCCTCCATGATCTCTCACTTTAAAACACTCCTTAGAAAACACCTGCTCACTACTCACAGTTGTGGCTGCTTCTAATGTCCTTTTCCTATTCTTGTCTAGACAAAGCTCACTGAGCGGCTCACAGACCTTCTGACTATCTCTACCTATATCTGCCTCTCCCCTCCCCACATGCCTCTACACTGATTTTCCTCCGCCTAGCTGCTTCTGTCAGCCTACTGCACTATTCGGCTTGTATCAACTATTTAATGTAATCCTGTACAATCCTGTAATGCTCAACTGTAATGGGATGGAATTCCTTGGTCCGACTCATGCTTTTACAACTCGCCTCATCTCTTAACAGTACACTGTTTTTCTTCTATGTATGTTGTTGCACTGTTTTGTCCTCTCTGTGACGAGGTACCTTTGTAAATGAGCCTCTGGCTCAAAGGTTGTTAAACTGATGTTCCAATAAATAAATAAATAAAAATGTTGTAATAAACAGATTTGTATAGAGGCAGCAAAAATGAGCAGTTGTCAATACATTCATTACCTTGGGTATGGGTGGCTCAGGTGAGTATTTGTCAGAACAGCAATAAAACAAATATACAATGCATGTTGTTCTAATAAATCAGTAGATTGCAACAGATGTCATTAGGTTAAGTAGGAGGATGAATGAATGGTGGAAGAGGGAGACAGGGTAACAGGAGGGCTTTAGAGGTGGGAGGTGGATCAGTAGAACAGAATGGGTCAGGCTCAAGTTAAGGGCTAGGATGGGCATGTGCATGAGGATTCTTGGGCGAGTTCCTTCTTGAGGGCTTTCTTGAACAGTGACATTTTAGGTAGCTCAGAAATAGAGGTAGGAAGGTTGTTTAGCCAGTGTGCAGTTTGGCAGACAAAAGATCGCTGGCCCTGATTGGTTTTATGTTTTGGGGACTATTAGTGGATGTCTTTCCCTGCTCCTGGTAGTATACTGGTTGTGAATTGGGTGGAAGAGTGAGGCACAGCAGGCGGGGCAAGGCCACCAAGCACTTTTCTGGCCAGTAAGATTCTCTGGTGCTTTAAGCATTCATGTAGGGGAAGCCAATCAGTGAGGATATATAGTGTGCAGCAATATGTGAGCCTGTCAGAATCACACATTATGATAGTAATAGTTATAGAAAAGTTATGCAAAAGTTCTCCAGTATTGTGGTATAAAATGGTGTTTGTGGCAGCAGGAAATCTATGTTATTCAAGCACAAATGCAATTCTGTACTGTGTTTGCAGGCACAAATCCCAGGCATTATACTGTAACACTGGTGAACTTTTGTGTAATAGAAAGTAATTTAAGCATTGCAGTAGATGTCACCTTGATTTTGTCCTCTCCTGTGTAACCTGGCCATAGGCAGGCATGTACAGTTCCACCCACAGGGATGGGAAGGAGCTGTGGCACCACTCCATGGGAAGGAAACAGTGAGGCTGCTCACTGGGCATGTACATCTGAATGGGGGGCAAAGAGTGAGGTGCTAAAAAGAGTTGTGGCTTGTAGCTCCCCCTCAGTCTCTTCACCCCTCTTCAAATTTCCCTCTTTTCTCCCAGCTGCAGTTCTCCAAGCTGCAGATTTGACTTGTCTCTCCCAGCTGAAGATTTTCCACTCTAGCAAGTTCCATTTCAGTCAGAATTGAATATCCATCAGTTGGTTTTGTTTCAAATTCTTCTGGTAAGTTTTTACTTCAAGTAGACTTGATGTTTTTTTCCCATAGCATGTTCCTACAAATTCTTGATTTTATTAATGCTTTTGTGATTGCAGTGTTATAGTTTTTTTGACTAATCAGTGCCCCACCCCTACTTATTTACCCTTTCTTCTTAGCTCAAACTGTCTTTGTCCTACCATGTACTTCCTGCTCTGTTCCTGTAAAATTTTGTGTAGGATTTTTTGTTTAGAAGGATATCTGGAAATATAGGAGATGTAACTGGAAACATTTTGTGCACACTTTGGTATTAGAGGAAGCAAAAAAAGAGTTTGCACTCCAATGAGTCAGACAAGCCAATATTTGCAGTTACTGCAATTGAACTTACTGTAGAGTCAACATCAAAGAAAGCTGATGGGTAACCCAGCGCTTTGACCATTAGGTCTTCCTTGGGGGCATGTCAAAATGGTAGTACAGACCCATATTTTAAATCCACACCTAAAAGTGCACCCCACTTGATTCTCTAAAACATATAAACAAAATGTTTTATTACTACATTTTAAAATGGTCAGAGATGCACGTAGGTTATCTTTTTTATTCATTAAATCTTTTATGTATATAAACAGTCATCAAATTAATGATAATGAAAAAAATGAAGGAAAAAGTATGCATGTTTATATAAGTGAATAATTTCATGAAGTAGAAATTGGAAAGTGTACAGAAGTTGTTAAGGGTATTTTAAGTGAATGTTTAAAAATATTCAGTACTGGCTTGCATTTTGGTGAATTTACAAGTTGAAAAATAGTATTCTATGGGTAGTTGTGTCATCTGGGCAGGGGCTGTTTAAACTACAGGCTATTTATTGTCTTCTTAATGTGCCTGCTAGGCCTCAAGTCCCCCACCCATGTGGCTTTTTTCTTTGTTTCTGGAGTCATGCAGTATCACTTGTATAGTCTTTCTTGGCAGAGGGAAAATCAACTGTTTTTTTTCCACCAATTCACATGACATATACTTGTAGCCAGTAAGTTCCTTTGGTGAGCAACAACATATGGCCTGCTGGCTGGAAGTTCCAGTGTGCTATTTTTGGTACAAAAAATAAAAATAAAAAATATTTTAAATAAATAAAAAAAAGTATTGCCAAAACAATTTCTCACAAACTGGTAATTGCCTAGGACTTTAGGGATTGTAGCCCTTTATACATTGTCTGTGTGAAGTTAATCCAGGTTTTCGCACACTGACTGATTTTTACAAAATTCTCAACTTGCAGGTGAACACCAGCAATGTTGTTGCAAATACAGTTTAAATCAACAGATCATCATTAAGCAGCTTTGCTACAGCCTGTAGACATGTAAACCTGTTTATGAGAGAATTCTGCCTCTGCGTGGGTGAGGTAAGGGAAATTCTTACTATTAATAATGAAGTGCAGAAGTCATGCTTTTTTGGGAAAAAGGGAATTGCACAGGGGTAATTCATTTTATTTCTTAAAGAAAAACATTAAAAAAACATCATACTGGTACCAGTTATCAGGTTAGGCATGAATTTTGATGGTTGATTTTCTTTTCAATGCCACTTTCTCTTACGGACATCATTATTCCTCTAGCTATAACAACTTACTGTAGGTGATCTGCTGCAGTATTTTAAATACTCCCTGTGCTGATACATTTAGGTTTACGGAGCAGCAGCATGTCCCCCTCCCCCAGGAGATCTAGTTCACAGAGTCAGCTAGCCATATGAGATGAGATCATGATGACATTACTAACATTGTTTTCTTTTTGGGGCAGTAGTTTGTTATCATTGCAGCCTGTAGTAGTGTGGACATACCTAGCAAGTAGAAAAAGGCTTCATCTAGAGGCACCAGAAGAGCAGCTGAGGGCCATGTATGTTGAGAAAGGTCAGACATGGCAGGATGCTTGTTTTCTAGGGACTTCGGTGCCTAAAGAGAATCTGGTGCTGAGAAAATGGGAGTGGCCAGCAAAGGAGTCTGCAGCCCCCCCTGGAATATGGTAGCCAAAAATCCCCAAGAGACAGACAAGGCCAACACAGGGGTTAATGTGGTGTCCGAATAGGAATTCAGACAGATGGTAATGAGAGTATTTTGAGGAGCTCCACCTCAAAATCCCCTTTTGACTTGGCCCTCAGCCAACACAAAAAAAAGAGGGCCTCAGGTCAGAAAGAGGCTGTGCCAGATGTGGTGGTGGTAGGGGACTCCAAATCCCTCATAACCAACCTGACAAGGGTGGATCCCATACAACTGCCATTGCCACAAAAGTTTCCAGAACCTTGCAGAGTCTTTATCCCCCAGACCAGAAGCTGGACATGCTAATGGATGCAGTGGTGGGTGTTGCAGTGGCTGTTGAAGCCCAGTAGGAAGAGTAGCAGGGTCTCTGATGATGCCAGGGTCAAGAGGCAGAGAAGCATTATGTTAGCATACCCCAGCCAGTTGGATCTCACTTGTCTGACAAAGTCTGCCATCAGATTCACAGGTGTGAAAATGTGGACATGTTTTTATTATTGAACTAACCCAAAGAGCAGGAAGAAAACAAAGAAAAAAAAGTGGACCCCAACAAAAAGATTGTTAAAGTTGACAGGACATTTGATATTTGAGTGGCAGGATTTATAGTTTCTGGCAGCACTATATATATCAGGTGGACCTGAAAAAATATGTTGATCTGTTTAACTGTCTAAATAGGATCATGTGTGCCCACAGGCGCAAAGGTGGAGCTGACTGGCTGGAATATGATGCAGAGTTCTGGCACCATATGCAGTATGACCCTTCTAAGAACTGGGGCATCTTGGACATGTCCTTGCTGTTCTAGATCACGCATGTGGGTGAGGCCTGTCATATGCACAGCAGGTTACCAATTAAAGTGCCCTAGGATCAGAGTCATGAGCCAAATGGGACTCAAAAACAGGTGTGTTTCAATTTCAATGAGGGTAGTTTGGCATGAGGGTTTTGTTTACAGTCATCAGCACCCCGGCACCCAATGTAAACCTGGCAAGCCACCTCAAGGAGGGCACCAGCAGTTGAGGAAGAAGCAAGGTAAGCCTGACACAACCAAGCCAGCCTACTCTGGTAAGAGTGGGCCAGCTTAGACCCTGATTGGATCACTATATGCTGGAAGAAGGATTCATGGCAGGCTTTAGGATCCCATATGAGGGCTCTTGGCAGGGCTACAAAGCTAAGAACATGAAATTCAACAAAGAAGCTGCAGGTGATCTGTGGCAAGCACCAGAAAGAGCTAGATTTGGTAAGGATTAGTGGCCCTTATTTCTCCCCATTTCCTTGGCTGAAGATTTCTGCTGTGTTGGCCTGGTCCCCAAGAAGGTCTCAAGCGAGTACCACTTGATCAACCACCTGTCATACCCTGAGGGTGACTCAGTGAAGGACCATATAGACCCATGTAACACAGCAGTTCCATATGCATCATTTGACAGGGCAGTGGAATCAGTGCATGCAATGAGTCCAAGGACACAGATGGCCAAGGCAGGTATTGAGTCAGCATTCTGACTACTGCTGGTTCACCCAGCCATTCAAGACATGTGGGGGAAGAAGTCTGAGGGAAATTTGAGCTGCAATATTATGTGAATAATTGCATGCCACTAGGGTGTTAAGAGGTATGTGTGTGAGTGCTTCAGCACCTTCTTGCACTGGGCAACTCCTATGGAAGTGAGGGGGCATGGGATGGTTCACTACCTGAATGCCTTACTGTTCATGGGCCCAGCCCACTTCCTAGTCTGCAGTCAGACACTGGATCACTTCTTACACTTGTGCCACAGCTTCAGAGTTCCATTGGTCCCTGATAAAGTTGAATCCCCAAACTCAGTCATGTCATTTTTGGCATCAAGATAAATGCTAAAATGCATTAATACTACTTGCTCAGGACAAGACTGAGGTTCTTTGGGCCCTTCTAGGACATGTGATGGCAGGCAAGAAGGTCGTCTAAAAGGAGCTTCAACAATTGGTGGGACCACTTAAAATGTTGCCTTTTGGGTCATCCCAATGTGGAGGACCTCTTTACAGCAGATGGTGACGTTGGGGGTCTGGCATCCAGAAACTCAACCACTGAATAGAGGTGATGGAGGGCTTAATGGTATGGCTAACCTTCATCTCCCACTTCAACAGTGTCACTATTGGGCCTGTGACAGCTGACAGCCAGGGGGACTGTGTTTCAGGGCATACTTAAATGTAGTGTGCTGCTGAGTGGCGCTCAAGTTTGGTAGAGGGAGGACTCATAAAGCAGATTATCCTGCTGGAATTTTTCTTGATAGTGGTGGCACTCAGTATGTGGGGTTACCAGATGAGGGACAAAAGGATGTTTTATTTGAACCGATAACATGACAGTGGTCTACAGACAACTAGGAACCAAGAGCCCATTGGGAGACCATATGCTGCTCTTTGCCCTCAAGTGCATATTTTGTAATATCCATTTTAAGGCTGTATATGTTCCTAGCTGTGCTGGTTCCCACTGGAAGTTGATTTAATCAAGACTGTGTTTTTGCTGGTTTCTGCAAGGCCTTCTGTCTCAGAATTAGTACAGCTCAGAAAGAGTGGGGTTCCCATGGGACTGTGGGATGCAGATATTGCATTGTCACCAGACGGTGTACACATCAGGCTATACAGGAATAAGAACAACCAAGGAGCCATATTTTGCTCATGCACTGTGCAAGCTCCTGGGGGCTTAGTATGGAATGTAAAGGCCATAGCAGTGAACTACATGGCCTGCCACCTGCCACAAGCATTGTCCTTCCTATGGCATGCTGATGACACTCCAGTACCAGATTACCAGTTTAGGCATGTCTTAAGCCTGGAAGTGAAATAGGCGGGTGTGAACCTTAAGAAATTTAATAGTGTGACACAATTGCTTTTAAATCTGATGGTTGTGGGCTCAATTTACACACCATTGAGGTAAACAAAGATCAGGAGCTTGATTTTCAGTCGGCCCTTAGATCAACACAATTTACACCAATCTAAATCTGTAGCAAACTCCAGGTGTGTCAGGGATCCTATGCCCTACTTTATAAAAGTGGGGCTCCTGTACCAAACTGCTGAGAGTTGCCACAGCTGCAGGGTTCTGCCAAACATTTGGCACACCTGTGGAGTTTGATGGAGGGTCCCATCAAGCCCCCCTATATTGCCCAACCCTAGCTGAGCTGCAAAGGTGGTGAGTGAAGATACCTGCAAGGAGGGGACCGGAGGTAGAGGGAGCAGTGGGGATGCCATAGGAGGTGACAGGGGCATAGTAGCATTGTAAGGATATTAAGAAGACATCCAGCGGATGTGCCACTCACCATGAGACACAGTCAACTGGTCCGGGTAGAGGGTGGTGGGCAAGGATAGACCATGACTCAAATCTCAGGTAGACACAGCTCTTGCACCTGTCCCAGAGGACCTACAGTCCCCATCAGTGTAGTTGGGCATCCGCCTTCAGCTATGCAGGGGGCTGTGTAACAGGGGAATATTTTGGCACCTGAGGAATGTACATGTCCATTGACTGCACCCTACCATCTGCTGCTAGTATCATCCATTATATATAGGGGTCTGTGGGTCCTCTAGGGCAGGTGCCACGGCTATGCCCACCAGGGTCCAGGTCATGATCCATCTCTGCCTACCCCCTCTACAAGGATAACTGGCTTTGTCTCATGGTGCATGGCACTTCCACCGAGTGATCTCTCAATACCCTCACACTGCTGCCATGCCCCCATCACCCATAATGTCACCTCCAGCACTCACTCTGCCCCTGGTCCCCACCTTCTTGACTCCTCCCAGCTGCCTTTCTTCCTGGTAGTGGCACAGGACCCTTACAACAGCACATGGCTGGTCTACACTCAGATCCCTGTTGCAACCACAGCGGGTCTTCTGTAATTCAAAATAAAGAGGATAGTGCAGCCCCACCATGGCACAAGTCCATTTGTGCCCTGGATCAAGGGTGCTTCTGCTGCAAGGTTGACTCAGGGTGGCTTTGGTGCAAGGCATCCCAATTTATTTGCAGCATGCATTTGAAAATCAGATGGCTGCAAGCTTTGACACAAGGTGCCACTTGCATCAAAGCTTTTTGGTGCAGGCATCTTGTGCCAAAGTTTGGCTTTTGAATACTGAGGCCCAGATGTAAATGTATGTGTGGTTCTGCCCTTTTCTGATGTTTGTCCAAGTGGAATTTAATCATCCCTTGGCACATTTTAACAGAGAATGGGATTATCCAGTGTACTTCTCTTAATAAATAACACAAGTCCATCTGGCCCAGTAGCTTGGAGGGCTAAGGTGTTGACACCTTACCTCCTGCTATGCTGGTGACCCATGTTCAGTGATGAGCATGGATTGCCAGAGGTCAGCTAGGGGGAAGGTTTGGGTGAGGATTGAGTGGCTACCTGGCAGCTCTCCTCACCCAGATTGGGGAAGTAAACCTTCCCAGCCTTCAACTATCACCATGTGGAGGCATGGTAGTAGTGTGTGCAATTGAGGGGGGTTAAGTGCTAGGTCAGGGGTAGTGGGATTGAGGCCTTTCAGGCCAAGGTACTGTGCATGCCTCTATGCACACATACATCCTTGCACTGGGGATCTAGGGATGTAAGAGGAGAAAACTGGTGGGAAAATCCACCCACAGCAATGAGTGATGACCGCCCTACGCAGGCTCCACACCGATGGCTGAGCTCCTGCTCTAGTCTGGTGGCAGAGGGCACTGTGGCATGGTAAGTCTCAGAGGAGATGAGTGATTAGGCTGGGGGAGTGGTCCACTGGGGGCTGACACAGGGTGGCAGGTGGAGAAAGTAAAGGATAGAAAAAGGCACAGGTCCTACAGTTGTCTGTGGCTGCATGGAAGATGTTGTACAACTAACTGCTTTTATGTTTACTTGAATTTATCCTATATATTACTAGTGTCTAACTTACTAGTGTGTAGTATGTTTTAGGCAACATATATATATATATATATACACATATGCACATACACAGTGTGTATATATATATATATATATAAAATATTGTATTGTGTGGGCATGTGTGATTTTGTATTTTCTATATATATATATATATATTAGAGGCAAAAACTCAGTTTAATGCATCAGTTTGGGTGTTCACAGCGACAAAAGTGAGGAAATTCAACGTTAGAGTTGAAAAACCCTCATGGACCCCCAGCCCACCCCCAACTGGCATTAGGCGCACATTGGGGGTCGTTGGCCGTAACTCTCACCCCATCACATGTGTAAAGAAGCAGAGGTATAGGAGAATGGGGTGAGAGTTAGGACCGAAGATCCCAATGCGCACCCCAATGCCGGTTGGGGGGGGGACTGAGGGGTCCAAGGGGGGTTTTCAACCCTAACACCAAATTTCCTCACTGTTGTCACTGTGGAACAACCCTAACTGATGCATTAAACAGAGTTTTTTGCCTCTAATTTCCCTTCTTTTTGAGAATGATAACGAGAAATAGTGAATGTAATGCAGCGGCGGGAGGGCCCAGCGCTCCCGCCACGTGATGTCTTGTGGCATAGTAACAGGAACAGCAATGCAAACAGAAGCGCTAACAGTGGCACACATGGTAATGCAAGCGAGAATGAGAACAGAAAGGGTAACGCACACGGTGGCGTAGACTGGAATGGTCTGCCATGTGATGTCTTGTCACATACTAACATGGTGCCTGCAAACACAAATGGTAATGGGCATGGTGATGCAAAGTGAAACAGAAAGAGAAACAGTACTGTAGACACAAATGTTAGAAAATAACGGAAATGTATGCGCAAATGAAAATGCAAAAGATAACGCACATGGTGGCGTAGACGTGAACGATAAGTGAAATGGGTACAGAACCACAAGCGGAAAGGGCAACAGTAACAGTAATGGAAGTGCACAGGCTGGTTTTCCCCAAAAGTTTCATAGAGAAAGACAGTGAGTACAAAGAATGTATACATAATAATGGGTCTCGGAGCAAAAAACGAGGAGTTGGAATACTAAATTGCTATCTCAGGAACCGTACGACGTAGAAAAAATTATTAAAAGTCATATGATTTATGACTTTCCTGGCTGGTGTTGAACTTAGCCCACACTAGGCTGCTAAGCATTTTTCCGACGTAAAGTCCGTATCTCGCACCGTTTCCGAGATATGGGCCCTGAAAGGTGCAGCGTATGCCATAATGTTGTACAAAGGGAAAAAAAGAGAAGTTCAGAGTGCCATAACTTTGGCTCCCTGTAATATTTTTTCACCAAACTACTAAAAGGCACATCTGTGGGATGTTGGCTGTCTTCCTTCCAAATTTCAGTGCAAAACACCAAACAGTTCTTTTGCAGTGGGGTGCCAAAGAATTGCTGTTATTTTCCCACAGCCTAGAAAAGTACTGTCACAATTTGCGAAAGCTTTCGCAAATTCATTTGAGACAGTATTGCAAGTGCGAAAGTGCTTTGCGAAAGTACTTTTTCCAGAAATGTGAAAAACATATTTCTGGGGTGTTTTACCCCAGAATAAAGTCATGGCTAGCATCCTCAGGGTCTGACTAGGTGAATACAAAAAGAATTAGGTTGCTAGAGGGTCCCAAATTTAAATGCTAAGCATTTTTCTGATCACCAACTGAAAGCAAAATGGTGGATTTGCGACAGTAAAAGGGCCATTTGCGAAAGTAAAAACTGCATTTGCGACACTGTCGAACTTTTTGTTAACTTTTCCCATCAACTTATAATGGGAACTTGTTTTTTGAATAACTTTTGAACCATTTAATATTTTTTCACGAAGTCTTCAAAAGGCACATCGGGGACCCCAGCCACACATTCCCTGAAGATTTTGGACTGGTCGTGCAAACCGTGCGACCTGTAGGCGTGACTGTAGAATTCCAAAAAAGCATAAACGCACGCGCAGATCATGCTTAATAACTCCGCAGCCATATATCTGACTGGTATGAAACTTGGCAGATCCAAAGGCGTATGGAGTCTTGACTGTGTATTCCACATTTCAGGCAAATCCGTTGAACAGTTGCGAAGTTATTAAGGTGCAAAATTTTAGGTTTAACATGTAAATGGCTCCTTAACCCTAACTATGGTAGCACTACTGTTACCTATATAATATATATATATATATATATATATATATATTCTTGCAAAAAACCTCTGTTAATGCATCAGTTAGGGTTGTTTCCTCACTGACAAAAGTGTGGAAATTCAATGTTAAGGTTACTGTCCCAAAACCCTACCCTCACACCCACATTGTCGACACACCAACAGACATCAGGGTGTGCCATGGGGTTATCAGCCCCAGTTCTCACCCCATTCTATGTGTAAGCAAGCTGACATGCTACAGTATAGGAGAATGGGGTGAGAGTTAGGACTGATGACCTGCGCTTCGACCAAGCTGCCCATTTCTACATAATGATATGTGTCTTTCCAGGCCCTGCTCTCTCACTTGCACATAACTACAGAGCCATTCAGCAGCCCTATAGGGCAAGAAAGCCTTGTAACACAAATTTGCCAGTATCTCAGGAACCGTAACAGCTAGAAAAAAAATTCAAATGTTGTTTTAAGCATGACAGTGAGTAGTTCTTGCAACACAAGTCAACCAAATCCATACCTTGCATCACTTCTGAGATACGGGCACCAAAGACCACTGTGAGTACAAACTCTGAGGGCATAATAGTGGAATACGGACATGAAAATAAGCAACTGGAACACTAATTCCCAAATATCTCAGTAACTGTACAAGGTAGAAAAAAATTCAGATTCCATGGTATTCATGGCTTTCCAACCTACTTCTGCACTTAGTTCCCCTGTAGGGTGACTAAGAATTTTTGCAATGAAAAATCTGGGCAGCGAAAGGTGTCACGGGCACCGCAATGTTATGCTAAGGGAAAATTTCTGAACTTCAGAATGCTGTAACTATGATCCTGTACAATGTTTTTGTACAAAACCATGAAAAGGCACATCTGTGGGACTAGGGCTTACCACCCTGAAAATGTCAGGCCAATAGCACAATCCACCTTTCCACAATGAAGTGACAAAGCAAACAACACATTTAAAACTGTGTTTGTGCAGTGTTACCACAATTATTTTAAATGTTATTGTGACACTCCTGTCTCTATAATGGGAATGTGACCATGAACACAAAAAATAGTGCCACGGTTATTTTTCTTATGATCGCGATTATTTTTGTGGTAACATAAAATATTGCCGCAAACAAAAAACAGCATAATGGTGAAAAAAATTTTGAAAACACATTTTCAGACCAGCGGGTGAAAAACTAATGCCAGATTCATGTTCCTCAGGTCCCGATTAGGTAAACACAATTGTTGGTGTTTAACAAACTCCACAATTTTTTGAATTACGTTTTTTCTCTCTCGCTAACTGAAAACAAGATGGTGACAGAATGAAATCAATTTCAGGCAGCTCGACAATAAAGAATACTATCACGAAAATGTTCACAGTGCACAAATAATTTTCCCATATGCTATAATGGGACATGAGAAAATGGATCAGAAAATAAAAACTCTCAACCCATGTGTTCTTGTCTTATTGTCTATAACTATTAATATGACACTGAACAGCATTTAATTTGCTGAATTGGGGCTACAAAACAATCACAACACTTGGAATACAAGTTTTATCTGAACGGGCACTTTAAACAATTATTTTTATATATACAATTTCATGGATAAACTTTATCAGGACCATCCTGTCCCTTCTTCAGACCTTGTTAATGGTTTATGTGCTATGAAAAAAATGGAATAACTTTTGAACGGAGCAATATTTTTTCACCAAATCTTCAAAAGGCACCAGTTCAACCCAGAACACATGTAGACAAACCAATTTGATCCCACTGAAATTCATTCTTCAGTCCATTATGGCTTACCAAACAATTTTCACTTTTTTTTATAATTTAAAGTTTATTCATACATTTTCCACCATAAAAGGCCACATACAGAAAAAACTGATAGAGACTCATTGATACATAGTGAAAGGATGCTGCTCCCCCACCTCCCCTTGCTGCAGTAACCCATCTCGGTACCCATAGATGCTGAGCCTCTAATCAAAAAACCATATAGAAGCAACAACCCTAGTATAGGTTTAATTTGGAACCAGAGAGATTAGTGTGTGAAGCGGATCCCAAATTCTAGTATAAACTACCAGACTATTATGTAGACTGGCTATTGCTTTTTCCATGCGCAAGTTGGATAATACTTCTCTTACCCATCCCTGGAAGGAAGGGGAGGACCTGTCTTTCCAATAACGGAGAATTATTTTCTTAGCCGACAAGGCGACTATGGATATGTGAAATTTACGCACCTTGACTTTAATGGAGGACAGGTCCCCTAACACACATATGTCAGGGATAAAATATTCTTGGAGGCCCAACAAGGGGTCTAAGGAAGTTTGGATTGAAACCCATAAGGTGGAGATTCTTGGACAAGACCAAAGCATGTGAAAAAGTGTACCCTCATCCTGCAAACATTTGTTGCACGTGTTTGAGTCTAGGTAGCCCCACTTGTGAAGTTGAGCTGGGGAGTAATATAAGTTGTGCAATACATGATATTGCATGAGACGCAGTCTATCTTGAGAAATAAATTTATGACATGACTTCCAGAGAGAATGCCAATCCAGCTGAAAGTGGGGGAAAAAGTTACTCCAAAATCTTGATGGCCCAAATGGACCCCTGAATTTTTTATGAAACAAAACCTGATATAGTTTAGAGATTACACCAGAAGATCCAGAAAGTGGGGATACCTTGGGTATCAAAGAAGCAAGATACTCTGAGAAGGAGGGGTACTACCCAGGGTAATTACAAACATGTGTTTCAATTGTAGGACTTTGAAATAAGAAGAGGTTGGGATGACAAATTTCCTAACCATTTCTTCCACTGATAACCAATGCCCCCACCATCAGTAAAAGTCAAGAGCTTCCCCTCTCCCAATTGAACCAACCAAAGACAGGAGATTTGACTTTTGTTAATAGTAAATGATGGAGAGTTCCAGATAGACTGGGCCAGGTCCAGATGGGGGGAATACTGCAAAAAGGAACATATCTGTGAGTAGACCTTTAAGGAGGTCCTTATTGTGGAACACTCTACAGCCACACTTACTTGGGATAACCTAAGGAAAAATAACGTGAGAGGGTCCAGATCTTTGGTATTGATTGCATCCAATTCTATTTTGAGCCAGATAGGTTGCGTTTCTTCTGGGCCGGGAGATACCCACTGCAAACATTTCGCAAGGTGACTATCCCAGTGATATATAGCCAGATGGGGGATTCGTAGACTCCCCTCTAGCTTTGGGGCTGCCAGCTTATGGTAAGCCAAATGGGGATACCTGTCGGCTCAGATGAATCTATTGAAAACACCATGTACCTTTTTGAACCAGAGTAAAGGAATAAAGGCGTTGAGAAGGGACAACGGGTAGAAAATCCTAGGAAACATATTCATTTTAATTATGTTAATTCAGCCCCACAGAGAGATAGGGAGTTTAGACCACCTATCAAGGTCATGTGTAATCCCCTGCACTATGGAATCCAAGTTTTCCTTAAACCATACTAGGGGTTACGTGAAAGTTTGATACCCAGATACTTGAAAGACCTGGGTGTCCAGCATAGCCCAAGAGGGCTAATGACAGTCTTGAAATCTTTGTGATTTAATGGGAAAAATAAGGACCTACTGGCGTTCAATTTGAAGTTGGACAGAGCACTAAATCTTGCTACTTCCCTTAGTAAGGCCGGGACAGAGGATACCAGATGGGACAGATGTATTAACAGGTCATCAGCATATGCAGTGACTTTAACTTCATGCCGCCTAATTCTCACCCCTTGTATAGAATTATTATTGAGAATATTTTGAATAAGAGGTTCCAGATATAAGTTGAATAATAAAGGGGAGAGGGGGCACTCCTGTCTAGTACCCGAGTGAAGCGAGAAAGAATAGGAAAAGGCCCCATTCGAGGAAATTCTTGCCGAGGGATTTTTATAAGGGCGGCAATCCGGGATATAAACAGAGAGGAGAAGTGGAAGGCCTCCAAAGTGTGGAACAGAAAGTTCCAGTTCACACGATTGAATGCCTTCTCAGCATCCAGGGAGACCAAGCCCGCAGGGAACTCCGCATCCCTGGGAGCCAAGAAGACATGCGACAAGGTGCGTAAATGAATTGAAAATGAGCGCCCTTTCATAAATCCAACCTGATTTGTGCCTATTAACCCTGGAAGAACCAGTGCCAACCTATTAGCCAGTATTTTAGAGAGAATCTTAATATCCTGGTTTAAAAACGAGATAGGTCTGTAACTTTGAACCTGTTCGAGGTCTTTATCAGGTTTGGGAAGCAGGACAATCAGGGCCTCATAGAGATATGGATCTGTCTCTGCCCCAGATAGGATTTGCTGAAATAAGTGACCAGGTATTGGTAAGAGAAGGTCTCGAAAGACCTTGTCAAATAAAGCAGAAAATCCATCTGGACCAGGGAACTTGTCGGCAGGCAACTCACTAATAACCTTAGCAATTTCCTCCTGGGAAATAGGGACAATCAGAGTATCACTACACCGGTCAGGGAGAAGGGGCAAGTGGGAGTCCCTTAGATAACCCTGTATGTCTTCAGGGTAGAGGGGGTGCTCCATGTTGCTATACAGTTTAGAATAATAAGCAGCAAATTCTTGAGCTATCTCAGTAGGAGACACCTTAAGAGATCCATCTGCCACTGACCTGATGGGCGGGATAAATCTCATTGATTCCTGTTGTTTAATAGGCAATGCCAGTAAACATCCCGCTTTCTCCCCCTGATCAGTATAATTAGCTCTGGTACAAATAATGGCTAGTTCTGCTCTCTCTTGAAGTAACCCCAAGTATTTATCCTTTAATTTCAGGAGTTTCTGAGTATCCTCGTCTAGAGGATTGGCCGGGAGATTAACTTCCAGAGATCTGATTTGGGTTAATAAGGATTTAAGCTCTTTCTCTGGCTCTCTTTTCCTACCAACCGCCATGCTAATCAGTATCCCTGTCATTAAAGCCTTGAAGGCCCCCCACAAGATATCAGGTTTTGCACCATTTAAAGGGTTTAGTGAAAAAAAGAATTCTATTTTTTCCCTAATAAGTTTGCAATATTTAACGTCTTTAAGGAGCTGGTCATTGAGCTTCCATCTAGTTTCCCTATTAAATGAATTGAACAGTACCAAATTGCATACCACTAGTGAGTGATCGGAGATTGGGCCAGGTTGAATTGAGGAGGTGTTCATCCCGGGAAGGAGACACTGAGAAATAAGTAAATAGTCAATGCGGGACTGTGAGCCATGTGCCATAGACCTAAAGGTAAACTCCCTAGAATCAGGCTGTAAAACACGCCAGACATCACAGAGCCTGCATTGATTTAATAAATCCCTAAATGCCTTCTGCCCAGGGGTAGCCCCACCCAGGCCACTGCCCAGTCTGTCTAAGTGAGGATCAAGTACTTAATTGAAATCTCCCCCTAAAATAATTTTAATGGGAAGCATTGGGAGAATGATAGATATAAGCCTCATGAAAAATCCAGGGTCATCCAGATTAGGGCCATAAACACAGCCCAATAATATTGGGACAGACCAGAGGGTACCTTTAACCAGGATGAGCCTACCCTCGGCATCTTAATCACTTGTGTGGAAGAGAATGGAATACTCCTATTAATCATGAGCATGACTCCACAACTATTCGTGGTGCCCTGGGCACTATAAATCAATCCCACTTGTTGCCTCCTTAATTGCAAAGCTTCCGCTTCTAATAAATGGGCTTCTTGCAAAAAGGTTATCTGTGAACTAAACAGACTTAAATGTTTGAGAAGCTGATATTGCTTATGTTGTTTTCTGATCCCCTTAACATTCCAAGACACGAAAGTTAACTCTTTAACCATGTAGAAGAGATAATTGAGTTGAAATAATTACACTCAGCACACGAGATGCATATCCCCTTTACATGTATCCCCAGGGTTACTGCAGCAATGCCCACCTTCCTCCCTAGCCCCCCCAGAAATAGGTACCACTCATCCCCTGTATCCCCCACCCTCAAACCGTACCCCAAACCCCACCCACACCCACCAAACTGTCACAAGCAACGTTCAGCACAGTACTGTTTCTAATCCTGTCTACTCTCCCCCGATAATGAACCCAAATAGTCAGCGCTGTTGCGCACAAATTGCAGACTATAGAAACAAAACACTGCAAGTTATACCCCCAATGAAGGATAATGGTCCTGGGCCTTCACCTCGGTCCAGCCAGAGCATGGACATTAAAGAAATTGTCATAGGGGGACCATGGTAAAACCAACTCATCACCCAGATGTTCGTGATAACCCGAATTGAAACCAGAAGCACAGGATGAGCCACCAGAAACCAGAACTGGGACAGAAACTCCTGAAGGGAAAAATACCCCAGCTCGTATTAAGAGCGAGAATTGAGATGGGAAAAGCTGGGATCGTTCCACCGGAGGGGAAGGCATAAAAGCTGCCTCTACCCACTATGAGCCAGTATCCAATGGACAGGTCCTTCCTGGAAAATTGAGAGTGCTACGCCCCAGCTGAATAGTGAAACACTGCTAATTCCTCCTCGGGTAGAGTTTCCTCACAAGTCCCCAAAAGTTGGAACGCCCTCTAGTGGCCAATTCCCTGACCCACTAAATGAAAAGCCAAGATGGAGAAAGCCCAGGACCATCTTAGTGCTAATCCAAAAAGGAAAAACGAGAAACTAGCCCACAACCTATCGAACTGGGCTCTTTCAACCCCTAACAAAAGTAACCGCCAAAACCTGGCTCACAAACCCCCCCCAAGAAGGCCCCAAACCAGAGTGTCCACTGCTTCAGATGAGCATGGGCCCATTATAAGATGGAAAGAAAAGAAAAGTCAGGGCGGTCTGTGATGATCCCCCCAGTCCAATGCGGTAGATGCGATTTCCCAAGTTTTCACACTAAAAAATTTCTCTAAGGGAAAAAACAAAAGTTCAAACTCTAGACTCCATGCAGTACTCCATACTGCACCACAACCATTCAAGAGTCCTTAAAGAGATCTGGCAGCATGGATTTAAGGCTCCTCAAAGCTTCTTCAGGGTCTTCGTAGCTTTTCCAGGATCCATTAGTTGAAATCTGTAGTCTGGCCGGATAACTCATCCTAAACTTCAAACCTGCAGCAATTAGCTTAGAGACAATAGGGTGGAACGCCTTGCATTTCAAGCGGACCGAGGTGGGTAGATCTTGTGAGATTCTCAGCTTTATATGTTCCCAGTGAACTTCTTGCAAAGCACGCACTTTTTGTAGGAAATGCTGTCTCTCCAAATAATTCAGGAACCGGCACACAGTAGGGCGGGGGGGTTCCTCGGGGGATGGTTTAGGCCGAAAAGCCCTGTGGGCATGCTCTATAATGTAGCCAGGGCCGAATAGAGATGGGCCAGCCACCAGCTCAACCAACTTCCGAACAAATGGCACAACATTTTGGCCTTCCTCTCCCTCCGGTAAACCGAGAAACACTACGTTATTTCTTCGGCTCCGACCCTCTAGGTCCTCGAGCTTTGCTTCAAAACGAGACAATTTCTGGTGCATCAAAACCAATTCAGGGTCGAGACTACCAATTCTTTTCTCAATAGAAACAATTTGGGCTGTATTATCAGACACAGACAGCGAGAGTTCATCCAATTTTCTAGATAGCGATTTCAGATCCATTGCCATATCCTTCATTTCCTCTCAAAAGGGTTTAAACTCCTCAAGAAATCTGGAAAGTGTTAAGGGCTCCTGATCACCACTTTGGCTTGGAGGATCAGGCCCAGAACCACCCGAGGCCCTGGGTTACTTAGGGCCCTTCTCTGGAGTTGCCGGAGGGGTATGCTTCTGTGGGGCTTTCTTCATGTAAGCCTCCATCCGCTCGAGATATAACCAGACCAGAGTGCGACAGCTATTATACAGCATTGAATCTCAGAAACAAGGGAAAATAGTGAATTAAAACACCAAAATGAGATGAAATAATAATCGGGAGGCAGGAGCTTCTTGAGGGAGTTGCTACTCAGCACTCTGCATCACGTGATCTCCACAATTTTCATTTTTTGAGTACCCCACAGTTCCACAACTATAGATCCAACTGGAATGCAAATTTCCAGATCCAGAGATCTATGGTAGGTGGGTCTGCATTCCAAATTTCAGGCAAATTGAACAAACACTTGCAAGGTTATTAAAATGCAAACTTTGAGGTTTAACCTGGCCGTGCCACTATGATGTGTGTATATATATATATATACACACACACACACACACACACATATATATAAATATATATGTACACATATGAAAGAAACTATATTTAAAATCAGATTCTGTTCTGTTTATGTTATGCTCTTTTTTTCCTTCCATAATTATTTTAGTCAGTTTATTTTGGTGGAAAATATAGTTTCTGAATGTATGTATGTCTAGGAACCCTATGTGCTGTCATGTTTGTTTGTAGCATACTGTCTCTGAACTAGCTATGTTTAACTCACTCATCTGTCATATGGATTGAGGTACCATGTATACAAATTGAGTTATTTAAAATCAAATTAATGTTCTGTTACATTCTCCTCTGTTCTTCCCTTTATAAGATGTTAATTGGGCTTGCCATTCAAAGGCAAGCCAGGTTGTCCCATTGCCCCAGCCAGAAAGAAACAAAGGAAAGGGGGGGGT
Organism: Neoceratodus forsteri; assembly: GCA_016271365.2. Taxonomy (NCBI): domain Eukaryota; kingdom Metazoa; phylum Chordata; order Ceratodontiformes; family Ceratodontidae; genus Neoceratodus; species Neoceratodus forsteri. The sequence goes on along the minus strand of CM028132.1, from coordinate 186,738,491 downwards.
CTAGCTAGTGACATCACAGGAGGCAAGGGAGGATAATATGGCTAGGTGCAGGGCTTCCTAGCCATTGGCCAAGGGGAGGGGCTAACAGGGGTCCTGATCAGGGGCCTTTAGGGGCTACATAAGGGCTGGTAGCCCTCTGGGACCCCTCTTTTTGCTGATAAAATTCAAGTCTGAATTCAGCACATTGTTGGCAAAACTGAGAAGTAAGGCACTGCAGGGGAATCCTAGGCGTTTAGACCACAGGGAGCCCGGCATTTCTCATTAGTCATATTTTATGCTGTAAGGTTGTTTAGTTCATAGTACGTATTGGCTCAAAGTGGTCAAGGGCATGAAGGATTTTTGTTGGTTGGTGTTTGCTGCAAGACATCCAAGTTTGAGGTCATGTGGAGCCAGTGTTCTTTTGTTGCAGATGGTCTTTTTTTTTAAAAAAAAAAGAGAAACGGTAGCTCTCGTTTAATGTGGAGGATTCATGTCTGTTGGTGGTCATAATGGTAGCACTGTGCAGGATGCTGTATTACTGCAAATGATTGAGGGCAGTTTTAAAGTTAAACAAGCTCCTGGTGGATTGTTAACATTGAGGGGCTCCAAAATGAGGTCACTGACTGTCTTTCCCGTTTTCAGATGGCGAGGTTTCGTGAGTTGGCGCCACGTGCAGCACCATCCTGGACCAGGATTCTAGACAGGTTGTGGGAGATTGGAGGGAGAAAGCTAGGGCCCTGTATAGTGTGTTCTGGTCGGCCAACACCCTAAGAGCTTATGAAAGGGCATGGGCTGGTTTCCAGGAATTCTGGGTCCAACAGGGCTGGGATACAACGGAGCAAGTGCAGGAAGAACAGGTAATGCAACACATAGTGGAGAAGTGGGAAGAGGGAATGGCCCACGCCTCCATGGTGGTCCAGCTGGCCAGCATCAGCTAGATGTGTCAGGACCGAGGGAGGGTGGGCAGGCGCAGCTGCGGGGAGGCAGTAAGCCAGAAGGCTATGGGGTGGCAGAGGGGGCAGGACATGAGGCAGGATAGGGGAAGGCCCATAATGGGGCCCTTGCTCATGAAGGTTATAAGGGCCTTAGAATATGTTTTTACCTCAGCAAAGGAGGCCTGCCTTTTCAAGGCCCTATTCGCAGTTATGGACAGGGGTGCATTCAGGGTGGGGGAGGTAGTGGCTTCCAAAAAGTGGGTGACCTCCCTGGCATTGCAATTCAAGAATGTCTCATGGGGCAGGGACACGGTGGTCATTTGGCTACCCAGGTCCAAGACAGATCAGAAGGGACGGGGAACATTGGTGTTGATGCACATGCACCAGGGTGAAGGGGTGTGTGGTCAAGGCCATGGGGGAGTATTGAAAACCTAGAGGCATGGGGGGGCCTGGTTTCAGCATGGTAATTGGTCTCCAGTGACAGGTTTCTGGGTGGGGCCATCCTGAATAAAGCCCTGAAATTCATGGGGGAGGACCTCAAGGAGTTTGCCCCGCACTCATTCAGGATAGGGGCAGCATCCAAGGCAGCCACAAGAGGGGAGGTGGTAGAAGAGGTGAAGTGGGTGGGGCAATGGCAATTAAACTGTTACAAGAGGTATGTAAGGTATTGATGTTGATAACTCATGTTACTTTCTTTCCACAGAGGGCTCCAAGTGACAGGTGTGGATCATGGGGCACTCATTTATCTATTGAGTGGAGAGGTTTTCTGCCACCACAAGGAGAGGGATTGAGCTGCACCCAAATATGGTGCAGTGGGCCAGGTCCAAATGCATCATTATTCATCTGGAGAGCAATGATTTGGGGGAAGGGGTTGCCTTGGGGAGCATTGATAGGGGACATTATAGCAGACCTTGAGATGATAAAGAGCTGGTGGCCGGGAGTGGTGATCGGCTGGTCCGAGATCGCATCTTGGCAGGTCTGAATGGGAGCTAAAGGGGTTAAAGTGGTGGAAATAGTGAGAAAATGCTTAAACAGGAAGGTGGCCAGGGCAGTTACAGAGATGGGAGGGTACACATTCAGCATAGAAATATTTCATTTGAGCAGGCTGAGGTATACTGATCAGATGGGGTGCACCTGTCCGAATTCGGCATGTGACTGTTCCTGCGACCTTTTGAGCACCTAAGAGGGTTGATCAATAAAAAGGTTCTGAGATACTAGCCTGCAAGGGGGGAGCCCCATCTTCCATCAGAAGTGGGGATGGGTCAGTGGAAAGGGGTGGGGCGGGGAGGGGCAGGAAGGGGGGAGGTGCCATGGGCTGGGGACAAAGGAACCCAGGTGTGGGAGTAATGGGGCATAGGGAGGGATATAGAGCTAGGGGTGTTTCACAGTGTCTGCACCTAGTGGGGGAGGAGTCCGGGTATATGTTTGGTACCTGGTTCTGGTGATGAAGTGGGGTGCCAGATCAGAGTGTCCAGACCCTGAAGAACAACACGAAACAGGAGAAGATCAAGAAAGGAAGAAGTACAGGATGGAAGACATAGATTGATATGTCCAAAGTGAAGAAAATGGACTGATCGGTCTAATTGTAATATTGACTGTTGTGTTGTATGAAATATTGGGATATAACCATTATAACGTGTGCCTTTTAAAATAAATATTGCTAGTGAACATTCAAAGCTAGAAGTTGTGGTGTGAGTTATTTCTGGGGGGGGGGGGGATCAAGGGACAATTATGCTTGCCATTCAAAGGCAAGCCAGGTTGTCTTATGGGCCCAGCCAGAAAGAAACAAAGGAAAGGGGGGAGAGGGGGAGGGGGCTAGCTAGTGACATCACAGGAGGCAAGGGAGGGTAATATGACTAGGTGCAGGATTAGCTGGCCATTGGCCAGGGGGAGAGGCTAACAGGAGTCCTGATCAGGGGTTCTTAGGGGCTATATAAGGGCTGATAGCCCTCTGGGAGCCCTCTTTCTTGCTGATAAAATTCCCCACCCACCTGCCCTGGAAAGAAGAGGGGGGGGTTGCAAGTTGGGGACAGTACACAGAGTGGAGAGGCAAAGGAAGGATGGTTGCCTCTGTTTGGGCCCTGCTAGGGCCAGGAGAGCTGCAGAAGGGCAGTTGGTGGCTGGGGGTTAGGTGGAGCCTCACCGTGGGCGATGGTACATGGGAAAGGGGAAGGGCATGGAAAGGGGTGTGGCAGGAGGGCAAGGGCAAGAAGAGGGGGTGGGGGTAGGCACCAAGGGCTGGGGACAAAGGAACCCAGCCCTGGGAGTAATGGGGCAGGGGGGAGGGATATAGAGCTAGGGGGTGGATCATGGTGTCCACATCTAGCGGGGGAGGAATCTGGTTAAGTGTTTGGTACCTAGTTCTGGTGATGGAGGGGGGAAACTGGATCAGACTGTCCAGACCCAGAAGAACAACACAACACAGGAGAAGATCAAGAACAGAAGAAGGGCAGGATGGAAGACGTGGACTGATATGTCCAATACGAAGAAAATAGACTGATAGGTCTAATTGTAATATTGACTGTTGTGTTGTATGAAATATTGGGATGTAACCATTATAACGTGAGCCTTTAAAAATAAATACTGCCAGTGAGCATCCAAAGCTAGAAGTTGTGGCGTGAGTTATTTCTGGGAGGGGGGATCAGGGGGCAATTGTCTGCCTGTTGTTTATTTTGGTGGATTACAGTTTGGCCAATCTAGTCACTTCTACTTCAATCAGTAAAGGCCAGACAAAATAAGAGGTAGAACGTAATTATTCCTGATACTAAATCTGGTTGAACACTGTTTTCAATCCAAACCATATGGACTGTTTGAAAAATAATCCTGTGGCACGGGTAGACCGTTCATCAATATAGTGCCCTGTTGGGTTTACAGTAAGTGTATCTAATCTATATGGTCATTTTGTCTACCTGCCAATATATTGCTAGGTTGGCTACACTTCAAGTGTCTCTGAACTACACTGTACTGACAGTGTAACTGCACTGTAACTTCACTACAACAAGCATATAGCTACAGTGAAATTACCCTGTTGTAATGTGTAACAGGTAGGTTCTTGATTCAGTAAGCTAATTCTGAGTGTATTAAATGCCACCTCCTCATTTATTGGTAAACATTCTGATTGAATCATGTAAGTCAGATGTGCCTGGCTCAGCCTTTAAAGCTATGCAGATAAATGCAAAAAACCCATTTTTTTATTTTATTTTGGGTACATCAGAAAAACGACAATTTGGGCAAAGATGACTTTGTCTGAGTGATGAATATGTTTGGAATGTATATAGGTGCTGCCTGTGTGTGTATATATGCACCAGCTGCATTGTAGGGGTTAACTACAGGTTTCATAGAAGGGCAGTACTGTACCTTCAATGAGAGATTAAAGGATTTGTTTGAATCAACATCTTGACTAAACCAGATAATAATTAGAGCATCAGCATAAACAAAATCTAATGGCAGACACAACTTAAAGTGATACTTGATGCAACTTACTGTAGTTCATTTTGCAGGTGGTCTGATAAACTGTTTTCCCCCACCAAGGCCATACAGTGCATTATAGATACCAACTTCTTAGACATCTATTTCATAACACTTTTTTTATAACTCCAGTTGCCACGTTGCAATAACAATGTAGAAAATGTAGTTACAGATTAAAAGGCTCATGCTCTAAATCACTGCTGACAGAATTAGAACATATAGGAACTGTAGATAGATATATCAGTCTGCAGCACAGTTAGGGCTAATAAAGTCTCATAAATGAAGCTGATTGTTAAACTGAACAATTATAATAGCAAACAGCCTTTGAAAACTGACTTAGTACTGTAACCATGGATGTTATTGTAGTGGGGGTGGGGACAAACTGCTATCCCATGATTCAAAACTGCAAAACCAAAGGATATAAAATGTTTATTATCAGGGGTGATTTGCATATAAATGTAAGGCTCCAGTGGCTTCCCTATGCCTTCAGTCATTCCCTTGTGTAACCAGTGTAGTGATTGAGACATCTTATTTTAATTGTTTTAGCAGATGCAGGCGTGTCTTGTATTGTTTGTAGAAATTAGCAATGGTTGACATTTTCAAGTAAAAACAATAGTGGATGTTGTGGTGCATGCAGAAGATGCATAGTAGGCACCGTATATGGCCTTTTTCTGCTTTAATCACACTTTGTTAAATTTTAATCAAAGAATGAGATGTGCTGTCTTGTGAATATAGATAGACTAGTGGGCAAATGGAAAACCCATTCAGACAATGAGATGTGCATAAAAAAGTTTGACTTTAGGTGTCACTGTACCAGACATTTAACAACTTCATCAGTCACTGTTGATATTGACACTGTGTTGCTAGGCTACATGTTTACCACCAAATGAATAGAGTTATGGAAGACAGTCTGAATATTGACCAGATGGGCAAGTAGGTAGAATGCCCTGTGACTGCTTTGACTAAATCATTAAAGTCAAACAGATCCCTATGCAATTAGTTTGACAATTCATCCAATCTCTTTAATGATAGCTATTCTGAAAGTATTCAAAGCAAGGTAGCATTATGCCACTAGCAAAACAGAATACCCTTGAAAGGGTATCTAAGATTTGCACTCATGCCCAATAATATGTCAAGGTAATTGCTCTGTTTTTGGCTATTTGCCCAGTTGGTAGGAGGGGCAGTCATTAGGAAAAAGCATATGTACAAGGCCCTTGAAATACATTACTAAAGCTTCACTGTACTTTAGCAATAAACTATTTACAATAAAAGCTGAAAAATGTTTAGAGTTTTACATGCCAGAGATGTAAAAGTCTATTTTGGTCACTTGTATGATACAGATAATGGGATGTCATTCTGGTTGAGAAAAGGGAGATTCAGCACTGTGGTATGTTTCCTTGGTTCAGTATAGAAAGTCACTTTTGACTTATCATGATGGTTATGTAAACATTAATCCATGATGAAGGTGGCATCTAATGGGGAGTTAATGCATGGTTGGGGCAGTTGTGGCTCGAGGCCGTAGGCCGGGTGCCTACACCAACCAACTATGCATTAACTCCCCATTAGATGCCACCTTCGGAATGGATTAATGCGCTTGTAACATGGCTTCTACCACACTGTGTGTAGTGTTTCTCTTATTTTGATACTGTCAATAATAGAACGCAGACACATTTTGCACTGTTAACTTTTCTATGTTGCACTTTGTGAACACTGAAGACACACGTATTTCTATAGTGATGTTGTCAAAACTTCAGCAAACATAAGTATCAGGAAATTATCTGTCAACATATCTTTCACCATATTTCTCACATCTGAGCAGCTTTTATTTTCACTGCAATGCTAGAAGGTCTATTATACCTTGATTTCTCCGTCTCCCTATGTCCCCGTCAGTCTGCTTAGCACACCATCTAACCTGCTGTGTGTGTCTCTCCCTGTGGCTCCGATCTCGCAACATTCACGCTTTTCTGTCTGCTGCTTTCTGCCTTTTTTGCAATTTTCCTCACTGCCTTGCACGTCTTTACACTGCCCTTCATACGTTTCCCACACCACCCATTTCAGTTCTGTCTCGCCTGCACCATCCATGATGGAACATCTACAGTTCTCTGTCTTTCACTTCTGGTGCCTCTCATGGTGCATTGCATTCTGGATATTCCTCCCTGTTGCTCCACTCTCCTCGTTCCCATCAATGCTGCCTCCGGCTCTACCTTCCCACATATTGTGACTCCCTCTTCTAGACTCTCTGTATTTTAGCACACTGCTGCTGTCTCCTTTATGGTTGTAGCAGGTACTTCAATAGCAACACGGCATTATCGTGCCATAATACTATGTTGCTCCTGTACCACCTGACGCCGTTAGTCCTATCCGCTTTCTGGATTCCACTACTACTATTTTTGCCATGTTACAAGTAGTGTTAAAGGTTTTTCAAAGATGTGTAACAGCCATGATTCACATCAATGGAGCACGGTATTCTGAGGGCCGTAGATATCACAAGATAATTAACACAAGTCAAACAAAATGATTTGTATAACTGCCCCTCTAATAGGAGGCAATGGAAATTCCAATGACCGACATAAATGCCCCATTATTAGTTCATTGCATTCTTTTGATGTTTGTCAAAGTAGGAAGCATATACTTTAATATTATTATGATGCCACCAAATCACTTTTATGTTTTGTTGCCCTCTGAACAGAAGCTCCATATTTTCCCTTTAAAATTGCACTTAGTGATCAAAAACTCTACAGCAAATACTTTTGACCAATAAAGTATTGCTCTTCTTTAAGAAAACACATGGAAGTCTACTGTATTTTCAAAGAATAAAATACATTTCAAACAGAAATACTCACACTTTTGTGTGCAAACCATGCAAGTTTCTCAAGTACAGTATACCCAGTCTTCTTGTTTTATGAGCATTTACATAAATCATTTCCACACAATAATATCTCAAACTGTTTCACAGACCAATCAATAATTTGAACTGTGAAATACATTGAAAAATAGAAATATAAAAAGATTAAAGTGAAGAAAATAATTGCATACACAAAGAAAGCTATCACAATTGTTTAAAAGATACAGTAAATACAGAATTTAAAGATAGATAAAAAAATATATTATGTACTACTATTACTTGAAACATGTAATAGCACTCCAGCAAAATAATTATCAAAACTAGAAATCTTTAGACTTACCACAGAACTATGCCAATGTTGTTTTTTCATGGCCATCCCATTTTTGAGCTCTCAGATGTTCACCTTCTGTTATTATAATTCAGGTCATTAATCTCAGGCAGTTCCACTCCCAGACATTTATGAAAAAGTATTGAGTAGTGAGAAGCCAACCTGAAAACGCAGGGTTTGGAAATCCTTGCTTTTGATGGTGGTCCAGGTTTATGCCCTAACTCATTGCTTCTGGATGGCAGAAGATTGGCATAATATTTGCATTGAGGTCTCCAGTGTGTGTGTGTGTGTTTATAAGGTTGTACTGCCCACTCTGAGACTACTTCCTGGAGGTTGCAGAGAGTAATTATAAGCTGGGCATGCCAAGAACATTAAGGTTGGTGTTACCCCGTGTCATCATGCCATAGTAAGTATGCACAAGCAGGGCCCTGTTTGATACCTTCCAGGTCAGACAGAAGAACAGCCATTAAATGATAGCACTGACATACTCCCACCCTACATTTGCAGCTCCTGAAAGCACCAGTGGCGAAAAAGGCAGTAATTTTGGGATCAAATGGGGTTGGCAGTATAGCCTAGAGGACAGAGTATGGAGCTATGAATAAGCTTTCTATATCCAGCAGACCTGGCTTGGATTCCCACAACCTCCAATTGCATACTGTGTGACTGAGAAAGTCAATCAACCTCCCCAGAGCTCCTTGGTCACCCCTGAAAACAGGCAGTTGTGCCTAGTGGGCCTTACCCAGTTACCAAAGAAAAAAATATACAATGCTACATTTATCAGTTACTTTTATTTAATACAGATTATTTTTTTTATTGTTTTACCAATAGTGTAGCTAACCTAGGTCTGCAAAAGTGAAAAGAGTAAAACATATTTTATGTTACATACAGTGGGCAGGATTCACAAAGCAGATGTGCTGGGCATAAATGAGATACACCGGCACAACACAAAAATGCGCCATAGAGCCATTCACAAAGGGCAGAGATGCCCCGGTGCATCCTGGATGCACTGCGCCACACTGTATGCACCGGAGGGCAAAAATAATGACATGCGGCACTTCTGGAAGGGGACATGTAGCTGCATGCACAGCGCAGAGCCATTCACAAAGCAAAATGAATACGCAAACATGGCACATTCACAGCGCATCCATCAAATACTCCATAAGGCCAGAAGTATAAAAGAAGTAGACTTAAGTGCAAACCCCCAGCAGACAGACTGCAGGATAGTAGCAGCAACAGGCAGAACAGCAGCAGAACATAGGCCACAGAGATGGATGGTGCACCATTCCTGATGGTGGGAATGATAATGGGGATGAGGATACAGGCAAATCAACAACTTGGTGGCAGAAGGCACCGTAGGTGGCCTGCCCTGCAGTGGTATCATGCCAGACTAATGTTCAAACAACTGACGGACACAGAAACAGTCAGCTGATACCGACTGAACAGGACTACTCTGAGGCAGCTTTGTGAGCTGAACCATGATGAAATGCAGGCACCCACTAGAAGGGTCATGCCATATCAGTGGAGAACAAGATGACAAGAACAATGTGCCTTCTAGCACGGAACCTTCAAGAGGCCAGCTAGAGACACCGCTGGCATATTCCAGCTGTCTATGTCCTGTCTCCTCCCACAATTCCTCACCGCACTGCTCTCACATGATTTGGAGTTCATCTGCTTCCCATGCACACAGGCAACGTGGACAGAAGCCATGTAGCAGTTCCACAGGGTGGCATGCAAGCCAGGCATCATAGGGGCCATTGACTGCACTCAGGTGGCAATCCATGCACCACCTGGTGAAGAGGCCATGCTGTACATGAACTGCAAGGAGTTCTACTTTGTCAACTGCCAGGTGGTGTGCAATGCCACAGGGAGCATCAGCAATGTCTGTGCCACACACCCTGGGAGTACACACAATGCCTTCATACGGCATCAATCCACCCTGTGCCACTGGTTTGAGAATGGAGACATACCCAGTTGCCACCTAGTGGGTGAGTGGGGCATGCATACATGCCCATGAACAGGACACCATGGCTCAACAAATGACGGGAGGGAGAGCAGGTGTGCATGGGCCACAGCAGGGCTTGTGCAGGGGGAGGGGCTCAGGTAGAACATTGGAGGTGGGCATGCTGAGGGGACTGCACACATGACATGGGGGACTGTGCAGCATCACAATGCAGGATGGGAGATGAGGTGATGCACAACAGCAAGCATGAATGGCAGAGTGGAATGCATCACACACAGCTAGGCAAGGTTGACTGCTGGGCATTGGAAGGCAGGCAATGCTGGATGGGACAGGTGTGAGCAGCCATGGCAGTGTGCACAGGCAGATACAGGGCAGCTGAGGGCAGCCAAGACATGCAGGTGCTGGTGTATGCAGGATGGAGCCGGCCCATAATGGAGAGGGAGATGCACCAGGAGGGATGCCACAGGGGCAGGGTGGACAGTCAGCAGCCACACCAGTGTGCTATGGTGGAAGGGGGATCTGTGGTACACAATGCACATGTATGCAGGGTTGTAACAGACTGCTCTTGTCCCCCACGGGTGATGTGGCATACCCTCTCGGACCCTGGCTCATCACACCCTTCACCAACCTGGCACAGAGGAGGAGGAGTGCTATAGCAAGGCACACATCACTACACTTGCCATCATCGAGCATGTCATCAGCATGCTGAAGATGTGCTTTACGTGCCTGGAGAGGTCAGGTGGTGCCCTACAATATAGCCTGGAGAGGGCCTTTGGCATATTCCTGACCTGTTGTATACTGCACAACATGGTTTCTGACCATGGAATAGCTGCCCAGGCTGAGGAGGGCAACAGTTCCTGGAAGGAGGAGGGGGAGGAGAAGGATGCAGCAGAGCAGGGGTCCACCAGCCTGGAGGGACCCATGCCTGGTCACCAGGTTCTGGCAGCACAGAGACACCATCATGGAAGAACACTTTGGGGACCGAAGGTGAGTAACACAGGCAGGACAAACATGGAAGCTCTCCAAACCCACACACCCTACACACACACACACACACACACACACACACACACTCGTACATCCCAAACCACACCACAGGGCAGATGACGGCAACACAGCCATCATGTTGTGCACCCATGAGGGGTGACAGTACTGCACACACACACATACACACACACACGCACAGCAGGACACTTGGCTGGGGGGACACAGTGTATGTGCTGGGGATGGCATGGATTAGTGTACAGCCACCGGCACACTTCACTTGCACAGCAGACACTAGTCCACCCTCATCACACCCATGCCACACAGCACAACAATGGTGCCCCTGGCCATGCATGATGCAATGCACAAGTGACCCACACAGGCATCATACTGAGGCAGGCGCGTGGCACCCACACCACCCCAGGCAAAGTCAACCTGTTGCGTGGGCCACAATGGGTGCAGGCAACAGGGGTCATGTGAGCTGTCAACCCAGACATCAGTGGGAGGCACCACAGCTTCCATGGACATGTGGACTGCCATGCCCACACCTGGTGGATGCTTTGTTAGCACCACTGACCACAGGAGGGTGACCACCACCCCGGAGAGGAACTGCAATGAGACTATGAATGAGTGCTTACTGGTGTGTCATACCCGAGATCCAGGTGGTATCCAGGGTTGCTGGGAATGGCCATGCATGGTGACAGTGTCAATAGCAATGGGTTCACCTGACACTATGACCTAGGGATGCGTGAGACACTCCTGGAGGTGCGGCTGGTGGCCTGGCAGCCATGTGATGCACTGCTTGCACTCACTGCCTTAGCAGCAAGAGCAATATACTCCAGAGCTGCGGTCATGCCAACCCACAGTAGGTGAGCCTCTGCCAACATCTGGATGCAACAAGCAGCTGACAACTCATATTCCATGGCCAGCTGCATCCAAGTGCCCCTGAGCTCCACCCTTAGAGATGCCTGTGCCTCCATGGTGTCCTGCTGAAGGCGTGCATAGCAGGGCCCTGTTTGATACCGACACAGCATGATGCCACCCGTGCATGCACCTGTGCATCATCCGGTCCACTGTCGGCCATGCCACCCAGATTTGTGTGGCATCTGGGTCATCATGATCATCATAGGCCCCCTGCATACCAGATACCAGCACCAGCAGGGTGTCTCCGATGTCCACCCTGTCCACTGGGTCATTATCAGCCAAACCCAGAATGCTGACCAGCCAGGAACCTTCCTGGCCTCCAGCCATGGCACCAGCTGAGGAGGCGTTGCATGACCCTGCTACAACCAGCACTGCAGCTGGGGCTGCTGTGGTGTTAGAATGGCCTGGCATGGCATTGTCCACAACCCTGGCTGCAGCTTGGTGTGATGACCTGGCAACCTCAGCCACTGGGCCATCATGTGGACTGGCCACCACAGCAGCACCAGTGAGGTGTAATGGAGCTGTAAATGAAAGAAGGGAAACATGGTTACTGACATGTGTGACTGTTGTGTTCAGACAGACATGTACAGGGGGACATGCATGTGTGCCATAGGTGTGGCTAACAAGCCATGCAGGTGACAGTCTGCCATGGGGCCACTAATGAGGCCAAGCACCGGTGAATGCAGGCATGCACTAGTGCCTGTAAAAGTGGCCATGGAATTGTGTGTGACAAGCCCTACACGCTGGACATCACCCGCAGGGATATCATCCCACATGACCACCAGAACCACACACCATGGTCGGGACCCCCCACCCAGGCTGCACATGGGCAGCATCTAATGCATCTGTGACACACAGTAGATGGATGGGGAGTAGAGCTATATGATCAGTGCACACAGGCACATGGTCACCTAGCATCATACAGTGGGGCTGATCAGGGCATTCATGGCACACACACACACACACACACATATACAGGCACAGTTCCTGAGATATGTATACTCACAATGCTGTGAAGGACTGCCACCTATCTGGAAGCTCCCTCCAAAAACTTCCTGCACAGCTGTTTGGCACATGCTGGCCACCAGCAGCTCCTCAGTGGGTGTGAGGCACACACCTGTCTGCGGCTCACCCCCTGTCCCACCCAGGGAGGCCTTGATCTGTGCCACCTTCTCCTTAGCTCTCCTCTTCTCATCGTTGAAGTGATTCCTGCACTCCTGAGGTGTTCTATTGAACTTCCCTTGGGCATTGACATGCCTTGTCACTGCCTCCCAGTCTTCATCCCTCTGCTGGCAGCTGCCACCTCTGCCAGCCAAGATGCCCTGCCGTATGAGGTAGGCCTCTATCAGTACACTGTCCTCATCCACTGTGAAGTTTGGATGTCTCTGTCCCACAGCTGCATCCTGTATGGACATTGTGGTTTCTGTGGGTGACAATATTCAGGCATTAGCACAGTACAGGCAACTATGAATGTGCGCAAGCACAGTAGCTGGCTGCTACAGGGACACAGAACCCTGTATGCATACCTCTCAACCACCTGCATTGCATATCAGGGACAAGGCTTAGAACAGTCAGAGATACATGGTGAACGTCAGGGACACAATATTAACAATGGTAATAGTAACTAACATGTCCTGTCAAATTGTCCGGCATTGTGTGCCAGGTACTATCTGAAGGGGAGTTAGACTGTAACACACATGTCTGGCAGTCTGTTGTGCTATGAATCCTTACTCATCAGCAACAGATCCCCCAACTGTAGATGGAACAGTGGAACATTGTGAGGCACACTCAGGGACATGCCTGAAGAACAGGAATAGCTGAGAGGTATGCCTGTATGCCCTAAAATCCCCACTGTCATATTGTGCTGATAAGCTGAATATGGTAGAATGTAAACAGACGTACCTTCAAGGATGCAGTTCCTATCAGTCACCTGAGTTTTGTGGAGGCACATTCAGGAGCATTTATAGCTCAGGGCATACAAATGAGAGTGGGAGCAACTGTAATGAGATGCTAAACAGGTGAGATGCCCCTGAATTTAGCAATGAGCTGATTTGGGAGTATTGTCTGTGAATTGCATAATTGCCCCAGCTCATCTCAATCAGCAATGTGTAACTCATGCATTGAGCACATCTCCCTACAACGTATTCCCCACGCATGTGTGGTTGATTTGGGACATTTCCTGAATGCAGTGCACATGTCATGGCACATCTCTGTGCATGCGCAATGCAGGATCGGTGGTATTTCAGTCCTAGTGCAACCTGTCTGGTGATTCTGACTGAGCAGTCAATTACAGAAACATGTACAGGTCCCCATGCACCATTGGTGCAGTGCTGCATGACTCGTTGAGTGTGTGTATTTCACAATGGCGTGAAATAGCATCAATATGCACCTGCAGTGCACAGCACAACACTGGCAATGTGCACAGCAACAGTGCACTGTGAGTGGCATTGTTAGCCATTCATAATATGGCAGATAAGCGCAGAATGCACATGCATGACCTAGTCATGATCCCTGACTCTGGTCTCCCTCCTGTGCGGAGCACAATGCTCATGTGCAGTGATGCGCAATAGGTGGCTATCATGCAATGCCATGCAGCAATACTGTGTTTCATGGTGCAGTGCATGATGGACCATAACACATGTGATGTGACTGGGCCATTGCACGCCAGCAGCCGGATCTGTGCAGACCTGCCTAGGAGACACAGCGAGGAAACATGCCATGTGCACAGGCAGCAGGGCCCAGAGCCATGAACTGGGGGGAGGTTAAGCTGGTCAACCTTGTGGCATTGGTGATGCATGTGGAGGGACAGCTGTATGGCTCTGATGACCTCACAGAGCCACACTCAGCAGTGTGGGCAAGGGTGGTGGTGTGCCTGGTGCACAGAACTGGGGTGGAGCGTACAAGGAAGCAATGCAGGAATTGGTATGGGGATCTGCAGCACCAGCACACAGACAGGCTCCAGAGCCTCAGAAGTCATGTACTCAGGGGTGCAGTGTCACACCCAGGTAAGTTACATCACCCTGCAGATACACAGGCAGGCAGGGGTTTGTGTCCAGGAGGGGTTGGTGCAATGCCCTCCACTACACACACACCCACACTTGTGGCATGCCATAATGGAACTGTAAATGAAAGACTGTGTGATGCATGTTGTGCACATGCATGGGGTTTAGCCATGGAAGTGTGTGCTTGATCCACAGTGCACATGATCCTTGTGTGTCTGTACACCTTATGCGTATCTTCCACAGACCATGGGCACACTGTGGTGCTCCAGTGATATTCGGATGGGGCATGCATGCTTGTGCAGCCTGCTGGCATCTGCACATGCTGTGTGGGATATTTATTTTAATTTATTTAGTTTTTGTTGACCGGGAAAGTGCACTAGACAAATCCTGCCTATTTTCAGGCACAACCCGGGGGAAGGGGATACAGATGAATGTCAAGTGATCTTGAACCAGATTAAGCTGTTGGTGGTATTTTTTTAGTGAATGAGGGAAATTTGGCCAGGACACTGGGAAAATTCCCCTACTCTCCAGGAGGGGAAATCTTTGGCTGTCTGAAGGGGATGGCCACTTCCAATCAACCTTCAGGGGAGATGGATGTTGATGGGACAGAGGAGTGGGCCTCCTCCTCTGCACCAGCTATCTTAGAAGCTGCTGTAATGGATGAGGAATTTTCTGCTTCTGTTCTACCTGAGGTGTTTTTTGATTCTACTTTAGAGGACGTTCGTGGTGCTGCTTCCCCTGCTAGCAGCGTTGATCCTGTTCTCTCTGGAGGTAATGCTGTTACGCATGCTGTTGCTATCGCTAACAAGGAGAAATTACTGGTGGAGCTTTTAGTGGAAGAGGAGCGTTGCACTAGTCAGAAAATGGTTTTGCCGTCCGAACTTGCTGCAATGCACATGGCTTCTCACCCTGTTTCTTCCCCTGCCTCCCGTTCCATCTCGTCGCCTTCTGGTGACGCATGTGTGGTTGCTGAGCAGTGTGTGAAACAGGACGTGGACCTTTCAGAAACGGCTGGCAGTCCTGTACATTCCATTGCTGTGTGCCAAAAGCCATTTACAGAAGATGGTCCTCCTGACTCCAGCAAAGCTGTTTCCCCAGTTTTGCCTAAATGGCTGGGTATGCATGGTTCGGTATTATTGAAGGTCTCTGTTGCTTCGGTGCTGTGTACTACTACTCCCGACTTGGACACGCAGGACGCCGGTTCTGTTTCTGTTCTGCCTCAGACTACTGGGGTTTCTCTACCTGAGGGATCTGTAGCTCCTGGTGGGTATGTTTCTTCCCCTCATCCCCCTACTCGGGGGGAATGGTCCCCTGAACATGCTATAGAGGGGGCTGTGTGGCTAAGGCAACCAAATGGTGACTGGATCCCTGACCCTGGTGATTCTTCAGTGCAACGCTATAAACCTTCGTCCCATTCTGACCATACTGTGCAGAATTTGCCTTCTACTTCTGTTTCCCCCTTCATACCTATGTCTGAGGTTGGTCTTCAAGATGATTTATGTGTGAAAGGGTCTCATGTACTGGGTTTGCATGGCACAAACTCGGACCTTTCTGACCCTCCTGCTGCTGGGGGTTTTCGTACAGTTGCTTCTGATCCTCAATTGTCTGCTTAGTCTACTTCTATTTTTAAACTGTCAGACTTGTTTTCAAATAAGGGTGAGCCTGCACCATGGAAGAACGCAGTCCGTTTAATACATAAGGGAAGCTTAGAGGACTTGCCTGACAGATGGTACATTGCTAAACAATTGCTTAAGGGTTCCATGAAATTTGTTTCCTCTGAAATTTATGCTCTTATTCACATTGGCAGTTCCAATTATGATGTTAGCTTTAAAACTGTTTCTAGTTTAGAGAAGTTTTGGGCTATATATCAAAACGTTAAGAATTCTCCTCTTTGGGTTCTTTTTTTGGCAGTTCTCTTAACTAAGCCTGCTGTTAAATGAATTACTATTATGTTCCGCAATGAAGGGGTGCATATTGAAGATATTCTTTTCTGGCTGTGGAAGAGGTGTGACATATTGGATAAACCCTTTGCCTATTCTTGATAGTGAGCAAATCTGGAATGGTGGCTGGAAATTGAGGGTGGAACTTTTTTCCTCCAACAGTGGGCCTTACACCTTCCCAATAGTTTCTTTCTTGGGAAGGACAGGGGCAGTTTATTTTGCTTTGGCCAACCTAAGTTTTGTATTAAGTGTGGTTCTCGGACGCACCTTAATACGGCCTGTGACACCCCGTGATGCTCTCATTGTTTTGAATTTGGTCATCTGGTGGCTGCCTGCCTTAATTTGTTTAAATGTAATTTGTGTGAGCAGACTGGGCATGGTTATGCAAAATGTCCTTGGGTGTCCCATAATAGGGACGACTATCCTTCCCATGAAGGTTTAATTAATGTGGCCCAATATATGCAAGCTACTAAAGCAGCATCATCTGCTGGTATAGACACCCAACCCACTTCGTTGCCCCCTGTGGAGCCTTCTTTAGTGGTTAAGGATGCCGAGCTTATTGTGTCCTTTCCTGGTACTAGTGAGCAGGGACCAGTTGCTCACCCTGTGACTTCTGACGTTCCTTTCAATCCTCCTGTACCTTCTACCTCTGTACTTTCAGTTTTGGAAGTCTCAGAGGCTTCCAGTATGCCCCCCCCTGATTCTGCCCTTTAAAAAAGTTGCTGCAAAAAAATGCAATAGGTCTGGTAAGACTACCTTGTCCAAATCCTCCCCATGGCCTCTTCTTGTAGTGAGTCCCCGGATTCCTGGAAAGCCGGCAATCAGTTTGCAGCATTGGCTCCTGGGGACGAGTCTGAGGGTGAAGTTTCTGACCGCTCCTCTAGAGCTTCTGCTGTTACTGATTTTGCTTCAGAGGGAGAGGAAGGTGAAGTCAAAAAGGTGGATGCTAACCTTCGGAGGTCTAGGCGTCGGAGGGTAGTTAAGGCCCCTTAATGTTTAAGTTTGTTTTGGCCTATTTTCCTTTTTTCTTTTTCCCTTTATGGCATCTTTAACTGTTTCTACTATTAATGTTAAATAGTATTAAGAGTCATAAGAAAATGGTTACCGCCTTGACCCTTTTACAACAGCATCACAGTGATATTTTTTGTATTCAAGATACTAGACTGAAAACGTCTCTTGAGGTTAAACTTGCTGGTAACCTATGGTCTAAGGGCATTACCTTCTGGTCTAATGGGGAATCCACTTGTGACGTGGTTGGGATTTTGTTTACTAATTCAGCATTAAAAGTCTCCAAGTTGGTGGATATTTGCCCTGGTGGGACTTTATTATTAGATATTAATTTTTAAGGTGAAAGATTTTGGTTGATTAACATTTATGCCCCCCAGACCAAGGCTCAGCGAGTTGCATTACTACTGGACATTCAGCCTTATCTCCATACTTCCCAATTGATTCTTTGGTCTGGTGATTTTAATTGTTCTCTGAGTACCTCAGATAGAGGGTTGTAAACCTCAAAGTTGTTTCGTGATTCTAATAAGCTTCTTCATGTGCTCAATACTGCTCAGCTTAAGGATGCTTACTGATGTGTTTATTCCTCTGGGGTAATACTTTTTTTAAATCATCACTGTCCACTCGAATTGATTTTGTTTTTCTTTCTGCTGTTTTACATGTTTCTTCTGTTGCCTTGTATGCCTGGGAATTTTTTTTTTTTTTTTATTAAACCAGTTTTATTGTTTTCACCATAATCAAACCAAAACAAAACGAAACCAGTCGAGTTACAGGTATCTATTGTAGTACCAATTAACAGCTAAATTATAACTCACAAATTAAACCCCTTCTTCCCCCCTCCCCTGCCAAGGCTACACAAGTAAGCTGATCCTAAGTCACCATTCCTGAGGCAGTCTGATCATCAGGTTTCCAAGCTATTAGGAGTGCCTCTAATGAGCTCCAAGATGATGCATAGGTCTTAGCCCTGTCTTGCATGTAGGCAATATGCCTTTCTAGCTGTAATGCCAGAATGCACTCTCTGTACCATTCCATCAAGGAGGGAGATTTGTCACTAGCCCAGTGCCTCAAAATTATCAGTTTCGCTACCGCAGGGATAAGTGACATTTGAGCTTCTTAATCTTAGCGGTACCTGCTGGAAAAATTCATCAAACATACCTTAGGGTGAACAGAGTTTCTAAGCCAAGGATAGGGTCTAAGATATTATTAATGGACTGCCAAAAGGCTCAGTACAGGGCATAACAGACCATATGGTACAAGGTACCATCATCCCTTGCATTTACAAAAAAGGGGCGATCCCTGCCCCATACTTACATAACTGAGTCGGCGTTAGGTACATATTATGCATTATATTGAAATGTACCATTCTCAGCCTGTCTTGCTTTATGAATTTGTACATTGAGATCCAGAGCTTCTTCCAAAGGTTAGGTACCTCTGGGATTCCCAACTCCCTTGTCCAGTATAAATAAACCCCTGACGGTAGCCTGAAATCCCATTCCTGAAGCTTTTTATACACCTTGGAGACTGAACTTGGTTGAGAAGCTATACGTAGAAGTGTGTTGAGATCTCTTTCACCGGAATCAAAGGGTGCGACCCGGGAGAAAAAGGAGGTTAGAGCCTTGCTGACTTGCAGCAGTTTAAATAATCCCTTATGTGTAACTCCTAAAGACCTTTTCAGCTGATCAAAGGGAAGAAGCCTTCCATTCGCCCAAAGGTCCAGGACCTGGGAATTTTCTGACCATAGGTCGATTACTGTTCACCTTTCCTGTGATGGGGTACCTAGATGTAAGAAGAATTTATGACGACTTAATAATTCTTTATTGACTAATGTATCTGTTATAAAAGCATGGAAAAGGGGTTGGATCACTAGGCTTTCTGTTATTGAAATGTATGATGATTTGGCATCCTGGTGGGAGGATACCAAAAATGATTGGAAGTCCTTTTTTCAGGCCCACTCTCGTATCCTTATTACCTCTCATTATTTTGAATATTTGCATCTTAGGAATCAGTTGCAGAGGTTGATTTCTTTGACTGAGATTGAGAAGCGTGATTATAGGGTCCAGCTACAAAATGTTAAGAAACAAATGTTTGCCTATCAATATGACAGGTCTAAATCCTTAGAACATGAACATCGTTATGGTTTAAAATTGCATAAGGGTGCTTTAGATCCTTTTCAGGATTGTAAGGATCGCATGAGTAGTCGGCTGGTTACACAGTTGATATCCTCAACTAATGATTTGGTTACTTCCCCAGAGGAATTAGTTACTGTGGTTGAACAGTATTTGAGTTCTCTTTTTCAGAAGGATACTGGTCTTGATTGTACGTCTTTGAATTTTGATTCTTTACATTTGCCTCAGGTGTCTGCTTTGCACAAACAACATTTGTCGGCTGCTATCTCTGATGACGAAGTCCATCAGACTATTTCTTCCTTGAACCCGGACTCTGCTACTGGTACTGATGGTTTAGGGACTGCATTTTATCAAGCATTTCATTTGCCTCAGGTGTCTGCTTTGCACAAACAACAGTTGTTGGCTGCTATCTCGGATGATGAAGTCCATCAGGCTGTTTCTTCCTTGAACCCGGACTCTGCTCCTGGTACTGATGGTTTAGGGGCTGCATTTTATCAAGCATTTCAGGACGACCTTGTCCCTGTTTTGGTTCAGGTATTCAATGCTATGTTGTCTAATTCCTCCCTAGCATCCTCTATGAATCATGCTTTGGTACTTTTACTGTATAAAAAAGGGCCTAAGGAAGATTTAAAAAATTTGGAGGACGCTAAGTTTATTAAACACTGACTTGAAGATATTAAGTAAGGTCTTACTGATTCGATTACCTGGGGTTGCTGATGGTTTGATTTGTCTGCACCAAACATGTTCTATCCCAGGTAGGACCCAATATGATAATTTATTAATATTGCTGGAGCTGTTTACCGTTGCACAGACTAGACGGTTGAACGGTTATATTTTGAGCTTGGATCAGGAAAAAGCATTTGACCAAGTATCGCATGATTTTTTGTTTTCAGTCTTACAGGCTTATGGTGTACCTGCTGGCTTTGTGGGCTGGATTCATACGATGTATAGATCAGCGTTGCTTCTTCCTAATGTAAATGGCTGGATTGGCAACCCGAATTTTTGTGAAACGTGGTGTGCGTCAGGGTTGTCACTTGAGCCCCATTTTGTAAGTCTTTTCTATTGATATTTTACTTCAACTGATTGTTAACAATGCAGATCTTGCTGGGCTAAGTATTGGTGCTGGTGTCCCTCCTGTGAAGATTTTGGCTTATGCAGATGACTTGATTCTTTGCCTTTCTGATATTAAGGAAGGACCTGTTGTGCTAGACATTTTACCATTCTTTTCTAGATGCTCTGGCTCTAAGATTAACTATGCTGAGAGCAGAGGGGTCCCTCTAGGGGATACCCCAGTTCCTGAGTTGGGTTGTATTTCAGGTATTTTAGTAAGTACAGCTCCTATAACTGTTTTGGGGGTGGAATTTGGTTCTGGAAACATGGCCCATGCCAATTGGTAGAAGAAATTTGAGAAGGCTCAGCTATTTGTGTCTTGATGGAAAGGAAGGCAAATTGCTGAGCGTAAAAGGGTTTTGTTGATTAAAACTTTGGTGGTTCCTATTTTTTTGTACATCAGTTATGTGTTCCCTCCCCCTGTTTCTTTGTTTACCTCTTTATTTAGTGTGTTTTTCCAAGTATTTTCGGGAAGTAGGTTAAACCCCATTAAACGTGGCTATACGTATAGAAGCATAAGGGAAGGTGGAGTGGCAATGGTACACCCTGTAGCTTTTTTTGTCTGTCTCTTTGTTTCATATAATTTGAGCCCTCTCCTTCGACCTGGTGAAAAGCATTGGCAAGTTGGGTAAATCTGCCCCTTTTGCTAAACTTTCTTTTTTCCTAAATATGGTTTGGAAGCCTTTAAACATTTATTGAAATGGGGTTTGACTGTTTCTCATTTGGAAACAATGGATAGAAAGAAATTGTATCATCATGTTGTTTCTACTGAATTTCCAGATGTTGTGTTTTTTCTGGATTGTCCTTCGGACTCCTTAGATAGAGTTCTCAAGTTTTTCTCTAATAGGAGATTGCCTGATTTTGCATGGGATAGTGCTTGGTTGAGTTCCTATGGTAGATTACCTGTAGGTAATTCTAATAAACTCAAACAAATAAGTGACAGGTATTGTGCTAGGGATTCTTATGTAGCTCTCTTGGAAACTCAAAAGCACCTTTTTTTTGGAATGTCCCTATGTTTGACTTTTTGGGTTTCTTTAGCTTCCAAGTGCAATGAGCCTTTATTTGCCTCTCTTACTTATTGTACTGTGTTGTATGGAGTACATAAGGGTGAATGGTCCAAGTATCATGCTGACACTTTATTATTCGTCTTCTCTACCCTTCATTGTTATGTTTGGCAATCTAGATGTTTATGGGTTTCGCAGAAAAGACTGATATTGTTTGATGAAATTCTTGTTAATGTACAACTGACTTTACAGAAAATTTATAATACTGACTTTCATTTATTGGGTGTGGTAAAGGGCACATTTTTGTGGGTTAACTGTGAACATTGGGTGACATGTTTGATTTTCTTTACTGTTTCTGATGTCAAGTTTGAGCTACTTACTGTTGTTTCTCTCTTGGTTTTTTGCTATATGCTCTTGTTTTGTCTTTGTTTTGGAGTCCTCTTTTTCAATACAAATTCTCCTATGCTTTTCGATAAGTGCCATGGAATCTTTAACATCCACCTGAACTACCACCAATCCAGGCAGATGGGACCTCGGTTTAATATTTCATCTGAAAGATGGCACCTCAGAAGTGCAGCACCCCTCTCATGCTGCACTACAGTGTCAGTACTGGGATATTAACCAAAGTGCCAGCTGTGGGAACTGAACCCAAAGCCCTCTGATCTCCCAGCTTCAGAGGTGATTGTGCTACCTACTGAGCCACTGACACTATAAAACGATATGGCTGCATGCCCCTCTGTGCTTAACTCTACATGGACATGTGGCCTTGTGCTGTCTGAGTACCATTGCATGGTCACAGTGTGGCACTTTGTCCCACCCTGTTGATGGCATGCGGTATGCCTGTTGGGCTGTCAGCCACTGCCATTGTGGCTGCCTCCTACACACTAGCATGGTGGGCAAGGGGGGGCTGGTGTGGAACATGACACTTAGTTCCTGTTGTCTGTGTCACCACTGTAGGTCCATGGATAGTATGGCCAGGTGTGCCAGGTTGTCTGCAGTGACAAGTTGTGGGGTGGCTTGCAGGGTTGCAGCTCCAGAGGGTAATGAGGAGGATGATTCGACCACTGTACAGGAAGCAAGGGCAGCTCCTGCAGGCAGTCATTTTTCTGGTCCGGGTGCTGACTACCAGGGGATGGAGGGTTAGCCTCCATGCTGCAGCCCATCCAGCGTGATAAGGCCAAGGACACTTGTACATTGCCCCTTTGTTTTTCTACCCTCACACTCCATGCCCTTCCCCATTGTTTGTAGCTGTCCCCCACCTCCATACCATCATCCTCCTCCTGTTTACTGTTAGTATTGTTCCTGTTCTGATTCACAAACCATACCTTCCCTGTTCCTAGTGATGTTTTTCATTGTACATAGTTTCATCTGTTTCATTCATTTGTTACTAAAGTGTTTTATACTGCTAATGGTGTTTGTGGTGTACCTTGTGCATGTACTCTGTTGTGCTTGCTGGTTTCCACTGTACTTTTGTTCCCATTCACACATGTGCACCTGTGGTACAGCACACACACACACACATCCTGTCCCCCTTTCATGCCTGCTTCAGTGTGCCCCCTTCTTGTTGCCTCTGGCCTGTTGGTGGGCATTATGACATGCTGCCTTTCACAGTGCCTCTATTCTGTGAGTGGTGCATGCCAGCTGCTTCTGTTGTGCTGGTCCTCTGTTGTTGTGCCACTCTTCTTGTGGTCCACATTGCCTGTGGACATGTTCCACCTGTGCAGGGCATAGCCTTCAGCCTGTATGCCATTGTGCTTGTCCACCTGTGTGCACCTGTGTGGCATCTCTCTTGTCCACACTGCTGGGTTCCTGTGCACTGGAACATGTACAGCACCCTTTGCCATGCTGCACAGTGCACCTCTGTTGTTGTGGCCCACCTTACTAGGCACCCCTGTGCATGAAATCTGTACCTGTTGGGCCCCTGTGTGGGGTATGTGTCTGGTGCTTCCAGGTGTCTCCAAGTGTGCTGTCTGTGCACCTTGTCTGCTGTGACCACTTTCCAGCCCTTTGGCACTCTGGCCAGTCCCTGCCAGTCTGTTCCCCTGCATCCTTTGTGCCACTGCAGTCTCCCCCTATTGCTCCTGTGTCCCTTGCTTACTTGCTCTGTATTCAGTGTTGTGCTGTCCAGGGTGCTTCAATGCATCCTGGTTGAGCTGGGGCATCTCAGGTTGTGCCATGATGCTTCAGTGTGAGTCACAGTGGGGATGTGCACAGTGCATCTTGCAATGCATTCTTCTCTGAATCCCACTGTTTGGGGACAGCACATCTCATTTGCACCTAGTGAATCTGCTTTGTGAATCCTGCCTAGTATGTTTATTAATTTATTGAACTTCATTTGATCCAGATGCTATTGCCTTTGAGTTGGAGAAGGCTTCTGCAGCATTTTGGGACACAGTTTTTTCCATCTGTGGAATTTGTACACAGGTTGTTAACTGTTAGGATGGTATTGCTTAAACTACTAGATTGAAATTCTGTTTCTGCCTAGCTAGATGAAAGGCTTTGCTCCAGAAAGGTTAAGTGTCCTGTGTTTTATGTGTGTGCCAGTGTGCTATAGTCCTCAGTTTCAAAGACCAGATCAAAACCAACAGTTCCCACTACAAATACTGTATGTTTAAGTTTGATGATAGGCAGAGTCAGATGCCTGAGAGATTCAAGCCAATCAACTGGCTCAAATTGCTTCAGAATTGAGAGAAAACATTTTTATGGACTCCAGCTGTAAACTCCAGAATTAAGGGCCCGGTTTGGCCACCTTTTTTGTTTAATCTTACAATCCATTTACTCATACACACCTACTACCCATTGCCTCCTTTAGCATACCTCTAATAGCCAAACTCTGTGTTCTTGTATGTGTATGGGCCAAGTCCCTCTGACATCTTCATGGGTGGCACTCTTACAAAGGGGTTCATTAAGTTATAGAATGGAGGAAATGTCAATCAGAAGGAAGAGTATGAACACATAAACCATATGTAAAGACCTTGGAGGGGAAAGTCTCTAAAAATAATACTGTGAGCTTATCAACTCGGTAGTTTCCAGTGACCTTGGTCTAGGCAGGCTGCCCTTGGTTGATATATACTCAGTAATGCTCAAAGTGCTTTGGGTGATAAAAGTGTTTTTGTTAATCTCTGTCATTTCACTCTGGCATGATGAATATTTGCTTGAAAAAGAATCCTGTTATTATAAAAATAATGAATGATTTCCAAATCAGTTACTCTACTACTATATACTGGTGCTAGTTCAGAGTAAGTTTCCAGACTAAATTTAATTCTTTAAGGTACTAAACAATAATAGTTTACTGTCATGAATGCTGTTTTCTACTGTGTCATGGCATAAAATTACTGATTTTTACAAACTATCTTTGAAAAAAGTCAGTTATACAGAATATTTAATATGAAGATAATAATACCAAGTAATACCAACAAATAATACCAGCTAAGACTTCCGGTGACGTCATCGCTTGAGATGCATGGGTGAGATGCTGCTCCATTGAATTCGGGTTAAAATCACTCTCCCATAGTATATAAAATCTAAGGTGCCTTAAAAAGCTTAACAGGGAGAGTCACAATGCTGAATGGGTGGTAGAAAATGGCATACTCATACCCCCAGAACCAAGGATTCCTCTGGATTTATTCACCCTCCAGAACAATAAACACACATGGCGGCATCACAATGGGCCTCATCTCCTCAACCAAGTAATGTTATAATACTAACTGAGCTGCAAGAATTCAGAACAGAGGTACGAATGTTCCGTACTGAATTAACAACAGAAATGGGCAAATTGGCGACTAGAACAACAGACATAGAAGTGCAGCACACCAACATCGACATGCGTACAGACAGACTGGAAAGAATGGTGGTCCACTTAATCGATGAGCAACATTCCCTCAGAGAAAAATGCGAGGACTTGGAAAATCAATCTCACAGGAACAATCTACGAATACATGGGATCCCAGAGAATGCTGAGGGAGGCGATCTCTTAAAATTCATTGTAGATTTCTTGTGGAGCTCACTACAACTAGATCCCGCTTTTAAGCTTAATATCAAACGAGTGCATAGAGCACTTTCACCAAAGCCAGCACAGCCTGACAAATTCTCCCGATCAATAATAATGCATTTTTTAAACTGCACTACTAAGCAAACAGTACTTACAAGGGCATGGATGCTACGGGAGATTAAGTTTGAAGGAAGGTGAGTTTACTTTGCTAATGACTACTCCCCTATTGTAGCAGCTAAACAGAGGCCTACGCGACAATCTTGCATCTGCTGAAACAGCAACAGCTTAAGTTCCTCACTCCGTATCCAGCACGCCTAACAATTATCTTTCCTGATGACTCCAAAACCTACGAGATGCCGGAAAAAGCTACAAAAGCGCTTCAAGAGAAGGGAATATTCCAAAACAAGACAGGAGAGGAAGCATACAGAATGAACCAGCAAAGCCTTCATGGAGCGATGTGGGAACAGGCCAGAGATTCTACCACAAGGAAGAGATAGAACCAAGACACCATGGAGGACGTTAAGAAACTCTTGCAGCAATTCCAGAGATCTCCATCAGAGTGAGAGAAGCGAGGTATCCAGAAGGGACATTTAAAGATTGTTGCTGCATGAGTGCAAATTTGTTTGCAATGGGAACTACATAATTAATGGGGGGGGGTAAAATGAATAAAATGGCATTCTCACCAGACTGCTGCTACTCCCCCCATTTACCAGAGATAATTCCAATAAAAATAATTAAACATGTAATTGTTTGGCCCAGAATAGGAGACATACATTAAAACTAGTCTCCAATTAGTGGCATGCCCACCTGAAAGGTGGACTAGGACTCACAGCAGCAGCAGTTGATTTACTTTAAAGGTCATGCTGGTAAAGACAGCAGTGGGGACCATTTCCTGGGGGCTATTGCTCTTCCTAACATGCACCAGCGTGACCATGAGCACCATGTGGCTCCAGGAGAAACATGGTGCAGGGGGCGAATAGCTAGCCCCTGAAAATCCTCCTCAGGGAATTACAATCTATCCCTAAGAGAGGTATATTTCCTCTCTCTACCTTGGGAGTTACCATTACCTCTAGAGGGTAATAGTTTAGCAACCAGGTTAGTTTTTTGGATCCATCTAGTATTTTATCTAAAGCCTGGTTGACTTTTAAATGTTTGTTGTAGCCCTGAGATGTTCTACGAGGCAAGCCAACTACTGTTTCATATAGTTTGGTTGTAGTTACATGTTTTAAATGTCACAACAAGAATAGCAATAAGTCAGGGAAATTACTATGTTGATGAACAATTTAAAAGTAGCATTTCAGTCATTCAGCATGTCATACTGAGAAAAAGTATAGCAGGGCAACAAGGAGGTAAAATGATTTTGGAAATGGCAAGACATGGGCATGGAGAGGAGGGAGAGAACAGAGGCATGTTTCCCATGCCCAAGGAAGACATAAAGTGTTTAGTTAAGAGACACGATGGATAAATCCTCCTTACTTTTATCCCTGAATGTGAATGGAATAGGGAACCCAATCAAGCATTCTCGACTTCTTCAGTTTTTCAAAACAGAAAAACTAGAGATTATTCTTTTGCAGGAAACGCACTTGTCCTCAGAGGAACATGGAAAATTCTGAAAGTATGGGTATACTATCACCTCTGAGTCAGCTTATAGAAACGGGAAGAAGAGAGGGGTGGTAATACTACTGTCACAGGGGGTGCCCTTCGAAAAGAAGGCAGAGATCATTGATCCGGAGGGCAGATATGCAGTGGTATCAGGCATGCTATACACCACAATGGTTACACTGTTATCGCTGTACCTGCCTCCCAGCTCAAAAAAAACATTAGCAGCAAAGTTTTTTTTCAGATCTATTATCGATATTAGAGGGGCAGTTAATATTAGGTAGGGATCTGAATGTCACCTTAAACTCTTCCATATATTCCGCCATGCTGCTGACACATAGAATGAATGCTTTACAAAAATTATCAAACAAAGCATTCCTTCATTAGGGTTAGTGGACACGTGGCGGCATTTTTTTCCAAAAATCCCAGGAGTATACTCATCAAACCTCCCACACAGGTGGCTGGGCTCAGTTGGACTATTTCCTCACTACAATTGAACATCTGGGTGGTATAAATGATGTAAGCCATGGGCCTATCTTTCTTTCTGATCATGCCCCAATCTACGTCAGTCTGGTTTTGGGAGCACAGAATAAGAGGACTAACTGGCACCTTAACTTGGCCCTCCTTAGAGACACAGAATTCCTTACTTTGATTAAAGAGGCCATACCTAGAATGAAACAAGAGAACATTGCCCAAGATGTACCTCCAACCGTTCTATGGGACACCCTGAAGACAGTTTTACAAGGGGAGATTATACAATTCTCAGCTCAGAAAAAAATGCAAAGAGATAGGGATATGAGTGAGATACAGGAGGAAATAGTCCACCTCTAAAATTGGCCGGATCAGAAGGACCCCCTAATTCAAGACCGCTCGAGAAAGGTGAAGCAAAGACTTCAAAAGCTTGTGGATCAATCCATAGAACAGAAACTGTTCTATCTTAAGCTTATATCCCATGAGGGGGAGCCTAGAGCCTTGAGAAACTTGGATTGCAGATTTAGAGAACAAAAAACCTGAGTATGCATAACTGCCATGGTGGATCCCTCTACTGGTAGTATTGCAAGAAAACCCCAAGAAATCAGGACCATTTTCCAACAGTTCTATCAAGATTTATATTCCCAGGAACAGGAATCATCCTTAAAGGAGATGCGGTCCTATCTAGATAACCTTCATATCCCACACCTAACAACACTACAAGCTGAATCTCTCCTAGCTCCAATTAGTGAAGGAGAATTAACACAAGCACTTAAAAAATCCCAAACCATGAAAACTCCAGGACCAGATGGTTACCCTTCAGAATTTTATTCTAAATTTAAACAATTTTTATTTCCAATATTAACCCTGGCGCTACATGCAGTACAGGAAGCAGAATCTCCTCCTCCTCCTCCTTCATGGCAATATGCCACTATATCGGCTATCCTAAAACCCAATAAAGACCCCAGGCTTCCTGTTTCCTATCACCCCATCTCAATGCTGAACTTTGATTACAAGTTATATATGTCAGTAATGACTTCAAGAATAGACCACTTTCTCCCAAGCCTCATTGACCTAGATCAGGTGGGCTTCATTAGGGGCCGTCAAGCCCATAATGCCATTCGCCGGGCCCATTTACTAACGGATTATGCCTTAGAAATGAAAATATGTCTTGTTCTCCTGGCATTTTGGTTTCCCAGAGGTTTTTTTAAAGCAGCTACAAAACATATATGCCAACCCTAAGGCTAATGTCAAAATAGACTGGGCACTGTCTGACACATTTCAGCTTTTTCGAGGAACACATCAAGGATGTCCTATGTCCCCAGTGCTGTTCATGCTTTGTCTTGAACCACTAGCCATAGCCATTAGGATGACTAAGGAGATTGAAGGTGACCCATTGGGGGGACCGCCAACATAAAATCTCACTTTTCACAGATGACCTTCTCCTAACAATCATAGAACCTAATTCATCAATCCCAGAAATTTGGAATCTTTTAAATACATACAGTAAACTATCTGAATACAAAATTAACAACATGAAAACAGAAGCCCTATCTTACAATTTTACCCCCCCAACTTAAAAAAGATTTCCCATTCAAATGGTTTAGACAGGAGATGAGGTATCTGGGCATAAAACTCACAAAAAATCAAATCCATGCAGAATTATTAAATCTGGAACCCTTGACCCAGAAGCTCTCTACGGATCTGTCTCGGTGGACCCATCTCCCACTAACGCTTCTAAACAGAATAGACACAATCAAACAGAATGTGTTCCCTCATATTTTGTTTTACCTCCAAACCTTATCATTTACTCCTACTCGGACATATTTCCAAGTTTGGGATAAAATGATCTCTCATTTTAATTGGAATGGCAAGCCACCTAGAATTCACTATTCTATTTTACAACTCACTAAGGAAAGAGGGGGCCTCAGCCTACCGGATCTTAAAAGGTATGCCCTGGCATCCCAAATCAGAGTGGTCCTAAACTGGATTAATACACATTATGAGGCTCACTGGAAGAGAGTGGAAGTCACCTGGGGAAACCTATTTAATATACAAGAAATTCTCTTTGGGTCTCTTCCAGGGAGCAATGCATTGGGAATTTGGTCTCGACATACAAGGGAGCCATTCAAGGCCTGGCTCAAGATCCTTGATAAATATTTTACACTCATGGAGAGACTGGCATTGAGGCTCATAAGCCACCAGGAAGAGCATGAGGCGAAATCCCTAAATCAGTCTTTGGTACAGTGGCAGGATTATGGGATGACTTTTATTAATCAGTTGGTGGGGAGGACTGGTCTGCTCCCTTTTGTTGCCCTGCAATGGGAACACCAAGTACCTCATAAATATTTCATCTCATACCTACACCTAAGGTCATGCTTACAGCCTTATGAAGAGGGACTATCAGAAATCATGGAGAAAACATCTCCACTAATGCAATTGATTCAAGCCCTTATTAAGAATACTCCCACAAACCATTTGATCAGTAAAATATATGGAGCTTTGGGAGAGAATCAATTAGGGTTAGGTGGGCAGAGGAACTGGAAATGGACATAACTGGGTTGGTATGAAATGACTCTGCCCTACCAGCCATAAAAACATTCACCTCCCCATACTGGAGGGAATACATATGGAAACTGCAATCTAGATTCTTTCAAATGCCTGCCATGTTGATGAAGATGGGAGAGATGGGAGAGGGAAACTGCTGGAGGGAATGTGGGGAAAAGATGATGAACCAGACTCATATCCTGTGGTCTTGTCCAAAGATAGCACAGTACTGGACTGAGGTTCTGGGTGAGATAAAAGCAATATATGAAACTGCAGATTTATTTATGCCTACATTCATTATGATCTTTATTAAACCAGCAGGTGTACGAATAGATAGAAACTGCTTAAACAAATTATCAAACTTATAATGGCAGCTAATAAAACTATAACCTGATTGTGTCTTACAAACAAACCACCTACTAAAGAGACCTGGTTACATTTATCAAGGGAAATATATGCCCTCGAATGCATCTCAGCCAAAATGATAGACTCAATGGATAGATACGAAGAGCTGTGGAGGAGGTGGGTTTATTATCAGTTGGATCACTATCCAGACTTTGTTCCCTAGGAAAGAAGGGGGGACAAAAAAAAACATCATCTGCTCAATATATATAGCAGAAAAGCCAGCAATTTGTATTTCGTGTATATATATTGGGACACTAACAGTGAGTGTTAGATGGGAGATGATAAACTCATGTCTTGCCATATGAATATGAACATATATAAGAAATAAATTTGACCTACTTTGAAATTATCATTTAAAATATGCTCTATATATACTTATCATATAATGGAATTAAGCAGACAATATTATATCTATTTTGAAATGAATTTTATATGAAATGCTGTGTATGGAAAGTTGTTAAAAGGATTGTTAAACACAATGTTTTTAATTTTTCCTGCTGATATGCTGTAAGTGAAATTGTAATATGATAAAAAAAGACAATAAAAAGTGAAATTGTAAAAAAAAATACCAACTAAGAGATACAGCTATGTACAGTAGAACAGCTGACATGTTTTAACAAATGAAAGGTGTTTTTTTGTAGCTAATGAATATTTAAGAGGGTGGAAAAGAAACCACACATTTTGTAGTAGTTTTGCACTATATATAATCTAATATAAACTTTCCTCCACTAGCCACGCCTTCTTCTTCCCATCCTCTTTTAAATTTCCTGCACTGTTCCTTTACCAGCCATTGTTAGTCATGTTCTGAACGCCATTTTTTTGAGCGCAACCCCCACATATGGAAGACCTCACTGAACAACCAGAATTTATTCTGCAGTGATTCAGGTGATGGAGGATAGCATCTGTTTTTGTACTAGCTTATATAAATACTGTGCAGAATGTTTAGATTCTGTCAGAACAGAATTCCATGGAGCTTCAGAAAATTCTGCAGAATTCTGTTGGTAGTGGAATTCTACTTTTCATAAGTGAAGTGATTTACGCTGATTGATAATCCACAGTTTACACAAACTATGGTTTCTTTTTCTACAATCCCCAGAAAACTATACCACGGTTTATGTAATCCATGGAAGATTATTCTGTGGTTTACCCAGAAATATTTTTGAATTCTGTGAAATTTAAAAAGAAATTCTGAAGGGGGGCGTGGCCAACCAGCGATCAAGATGACGGCTTGATTTCGGAGCTCTACATGCCTAAGAGCCTAGAACCCGAATAAATACAAATATTTGTGTCTCCTGATGGGAGAAAACTAACTCACTGAAGATCTGTAGGCACCTGGTCAAGGTTGGCAAAATTTGGGAAGATTCCATCAACATACGGCTTAGTAAACTGATCCTGAAGCTGTAACCATTCGTACAGTAGGCCGCATGGTGCACTTGGCACAGGAGAGGGCAGAACCCTCAGTCAGAGATATGTTCACTTCTATCATGACCAGTATAGCTGCCCTAACACTAGCGGCGAACACTACGGCAGTTTCTATGCAGCAAATGGATGCAAGAGTGGACCAACTGGAACAAAAACAACAGCCCAAGAAGATGCATTCCAAAGTCACTGTGCTAATATGCAGGAACAGGCAGCCCAGATTCGTCTTCTCCAAGACAAGTTGGAAGACTTGGAAAACAGAAGTCATCGTAAGAACTTAAGAATCCTTGGTTTCCCTGAGGGCTGTGAAAATGGGAAAGTGTTAACCTTCCAGCAGCAAACACTACCAGAGATTCTTCAATTACCTAAAGACACAAGAATTACAATCAAGAGGGCGCACTGTTCCTTACAACCCAGATCTACACAGGGAGACAGGCTTCAACCTTTCATTGCCAGAATCCTAAACTATGCTGAGAAAGAAGCTATCCAAGCTAGGGCGAGGGAATTGTGGCAATTATGTTGGAGAGAGCACTCGATCATGATGTTTCAAGACTATTCTAAGGAATTAGCTGCCAAATGGAAAGCCTTTTCTGAAGTGCGATGCAAACTCCACACTTTGCAAGTTCCCTTCACTCTGGTACTCTGCACATCTACAGATTTCTATGAATGGTACAGCACATCCGTTTGCCTCTCCAGACACAACTGTGGACTTTATTGCAAAAATGTGGCCGACTGACTCGGGTTCCTCATCTCTAACCCTGGTCGAAAGCCAAGCTCAGTTACATTCAGTGGGAGGAAATTCGTCTGACACCACAGTGATGGCACCTCCTACACCTCTTCAAAATGGCATGGACCCTCGTAACTCCAAAGTTAGGAAATGATTGCCAAACTTTTCTCATTCTAAATGCAGCCACCCACAGGATAGAAAATACTCCCCAGGAAAACACACCCAGGACTTAAGAGCAGCGAGTATAGAAGAGCCAGAATTCGTCAGCCCATATTTTGCACACAACCGATTTTTGGCATTCAGAAATTTGCCAGATACTGATCAGGGGGACAAGATGGATACTACAGCGGTGGACCTTAATCGCAATGACTCTGCAGATGAGCACACCTCCTGGGCTTATGCTACGGGCACTGTGCTGCATTTGCAGGACCCAGAAACATGAACCCAGGCTCTCAGTTCACCCCAGGCCACAGAATAGAAAAGGACCCTGAAGTCCTGCCATGAACTTCTGTGCAGATTATGTACAGCTTGGATAGGTACCTAGGGACAGATGTCTCGGGGAACTGGGAAACGGAGGCGAGGGGATAACTGAGGCCTTAGCAGCTTTTAGCAGCCTAGAATATAAATTTTGCTTGACTTTAAAGCTCAACAGTCAGGGCCTACTCCTGATGGGGTAAAACCCATTAGCTACAGTGTACTGATTTGTCCAGCACAGGTTATCAGTGTTCCCAGATGCATACTCAGAGATAATAATAATGGGGGGGGTATAACAAGGTTTGGAGGGCATTTATATAACATTATGCACATTGTTATTTCTGATGTATGCTCGAAGGGAGAGGATAGAAACATTTAACCCACCTGGTATAGAGGTAGGGGTGGACTGTACCTGGTACTAAATTTCTTCCAGTCCCCTTTGAAGTGTCCGAAAGCCAGGATGACAGACATTTGTACTTCACACTTGGAATGTCAGAGGGCTGAATTCCCTGGTGAAATGAAAGAAAGTCCTGGCACATCTGAAAAGGTTACGCTCCAAAGTGGCTTTTCTCCAAGATGCTAAACTCTCGGGAGATGATCACACTCAAATGAGTAAGGACTGCATGGGTCAACAGGTACACTTCAATGCCACAACTAGGAAGCATGGTGTTCTTATTCTTGTGCATAAATCTCTTAACTGGACTTTAGTCCAGATGCTGTCAGATCATGAAGGCAGATGGGTAATTGCCACATATAACACACCCACAGGACCACTTACTCTATGTAATATATACGCCCCGAATGTGGACTCCCCCAATTCTTTCATAATCTGGCAGAGGTGATTTTGGAGTTTAACCTTCCAGACTGCCCTCTGCTCATTGGCAGGGACTTCAACCTAACACTGGTGCCCTTCCTAGATAGAAATGAAAAGGGCAAAGAGGCACACATTAGAAGTGGGAAGGCCCTTCAGCAAATGATCCTGGATCAGGGGCCTACTGATTTATGGAGACTGTTTCATCCCAGAATGAGAGATTACACTTTCCATTCAGAAGCTAATGATTTGTATAGTAGGCTAGATTTTTGGCTAGGCTCTTCCTTCCTTACAGCCAAAACTATTGAGGTCTCAATACTGCCACATGCTATTTCTAACAATGCCCCAGTCCAACTCCTCATACAGTGGGATCCCATGGCCCCTCCACCTAGACAATGGAGGCTAGACCCGCTCCTAATGAAAGACCTGGACTTTATCCCTTGAGCTAGGAATGAGGCCTCTCTATTCCTGGCTGAAAATACTATAGCAGACACCTCTGCTGGTACCACATGGGAAGCCTTCAAAGCCACAATGCGGGGGCAACCTTATGGGTTTTGCTGCAGCTAAATACAGAGAAAAAGAACAACAGTTAGTCACCCTGGAACAGAAGTTAGCCAAAGTGGAAGCTGTCTATAAGTCCATGCCTTCTCCATTTATTCAGTCCCCTATAGGCAGAACTATATTAAACCTTTGATTTGAAATCAACCAACTCCTAACTAGGAAGGCCAAAATAGCCATTCTTCGACTCAGGCACACCTTCTGGGAGGGTGGAGATAAAGGGGGCAAAGTGCTTGTCTATCACATCCGTAAACAACAAGCTAGTAGATATAGCCTGAGGCTGAAGAACACACAAGGAGTACTGAGTACTTCCCCAAAGGACATTAATTCAATTATGACATCTTTCTATAAATCATTATATACCTCCACACACACAGGGCCAAACAGAGATACTCAATGTTTTTTGGATGCTCTGCAGCTTCCCAAACTGCAGAAACAACAGGAGCAATGCCTGGACCTTCTGATCACTAGTGAGGAAGTGGCAGTAGCCATTCAGAATTTGAAAAAGGGGAAATCACCAGGTAGTGATGGCTACACTGCAGATTTTTACCAGGCATTAGCCCCGGTTGTTCTACCTCTCTAAACTCAGGTATTTCAAGAGATTGAAATTAAGGGGACCTTACCTTCATCTATGCATGAGGCAACCATTGTTGTTATTCCCAAAAAGGGTAAAGACCCTACCAACACTGGAAGTTACTGCCTGATGTCACTTATTAACTTAGGCAGCAAACTGTACACCAAAATTCAAGCAACTAGACTCAGCCCCCTATTCCCTGGTCTTATACACCCATTCCAAGCAGGTTTTGTACCTGGGAGTCACAGCTCAGATCACTTGAGAACTCTTATGAGTTTACTACCAATTTCTAAGACAATCTCTACACTGGTAGCTGCCATTGCCGTAGACTTCAAAAAAGCATTCGACTCAGTTGAATGGGGATACCTATACATGGTCATAAAGCACTTTGGCCTGGGAGAAACATTTCTAGCTAGGATACAAGCTATATATGAGAGCCCCTCAGCCAGAGTTAATACAAATTCGGTACTCCCCCCCTTTGCATTAGGAAAAGTTACAAGGCAAGGCTGCCCTCTTCCCCCCCTTTTGTTCGTGCTGGAAGTTGATCCCCTTGAGGCTGCAATTCATAGTCACCCTGATATACAGGTTTCTGAAAATGGGAAGTATAACCTACACAACCTTTATGTATGCTGACAATCTCCTTCTTCCTCTAGAGGATGTCCACCAAGCCATCCCCCACCCACTTAGTCTCTTAACAGTCTTCTTTAAGCACTCAGGCCTATGACTGAGCCAGAATAAAACTGAGGTACTCCCACTTAACTCCCACTGCTCACAGCAACTGATAGAAGCAGCTGATCTCATATGGGCTCTGAATGGCCTTACGTAGTTGGGTATTAATTTAACTCCATCTCTGGAGGATATATGGCAGGCTAATATACAGCCCCTTCTCTCCTCCATCAAGAAAGATTTTGACAGATGGAGTTTATTAAAACTTATTCTAGCAGGGAAAATTGTGGCCGTAAAAATGGTTACAGCCCCTAAACTTTTTTACCTCCTTATGCACTTGTCTATCCCTTTGCCTAAACACTGGCACCAGCCCATAGATAAATTATTTGGAGGCTTCCTATGGGAAGGTTCTAAATCTAGATTCAGTCTCTCCAAACTTAGATCTCATTGGAAACAAGGAGGGTGGAATCTTCCATGGCCAGAAGAATACCGACGGGCTTTCCTGCTGGCCCAGATGGTGAAGTGGGCAAGCCCACTCTCCCCTCTTTCTCCACAATGGATACAACTTGAAATGAACATTCTGGGTACCATTCCCCCTTCCTCTCTTTTTGTACAAAGGCTTAGTCCTCACACTGGCTCATGGAATATGTCAAATTCAGATCCTGTCTCACCTACAGTGATCGCATCCTGAGCTAATTGGTTTAATACACACCTGACAATGAAAATGGACCCTATCCCTCTCTCCCAGATGTCTCTCTGGCAAAAACCCGCTATCACCATAGGAGGGTCTGAGGTAAGATGGAAAAAAATGGGCCGATCTGGGCATCTCCAAAATGGGAGATATGCTATCCCCTAACCATAAAGCTTTTCATTCATTTTAGTCTCTGAGGCAGAGGTGGGGCATGCCGCAATCTGATTTCTGGAGAAACCTACAACTTAGAGATGCCACTCAACATCTGTTACCCTCTAAACTGATATATGACAAACCCTCAGGCCTGCACTCATGCATACTGCACCCCCAAGGACTGGCAGGTTGGCTATATGCCGCTATTAGAGACACTCTCCCTTCTCAGTCAGACAATGCTAGATGTAAATGGGAGAAGATGATGCAAATCCATATTTTACCTGAGGCCCGGAATAAGGGCTGGAAGGACATACATAGCTGGTTCAAAGATGCCAAGTTCAGATTAATTCAGAATAAAATTGCCCACTCATGCTATAGAGCCCCTACTATCCTCTATAAAGTCAAACTACTAGAGTCTGATAGCTGCTGGAGATGCCAGTTACCAGGGGGAGATTTACTACATATTCTATGGTCCTCTACTAAGATCCAACCTATATGGCAGGAAATACAGAAGGTAGCCTTAG
The DNA here is from genome assembly GCA_016271365.2 of Neoceratodus forsteri. Taxonomy (NCBI): domain Eukaryota; kingdom Metazoa; phylum Chordata; order Ceratodontiformes; family Ceratodontidae; genus Neoceratodus; species Neoceratodus forsteri. Next base: position 186,701,271 of record CM028132.1, on the reverse strand, counting down.
AGGTGATGCATCAACAGATCCCTCTCAGCCCTCTTTTTTATTTCTTGGGGATAAGTAGTGATTTACCAAAGTTATCCCCACCACAATATAGGTGGCTAGTGTTACTTACTCTGCAAGCCAACAGATCTATTCTATGTAAATGGAAGTCCCCTCTGGTCCCCACAGTAACTGAAATAATGACATCTCTTATGGCCCTCACAAAGCTAGATAGAATTTCCCCATCTTCAAACATCTCAAATGTCCGCATTTAGAATCTGCTGGGCACCCTATCTTAATTACCTTAAAGATATCCACCCACAGACAGCCATAGGATGAACCCTCCCTTGAACCATTTGTGGGATAAAAGGTGTTTGACTGGAAATGTTAGTGGTTGACCTAGTGATGTGCAAGGTGTTTATTGTCTCCCTTTTCCCACTACCCCCCCAATGGGAATATGGCTCGATATACTGCATATGGTACTTCAACTATAATGTACTTAAAGTTAAGAACTCGAGCTTTGGGATCCACCTACATTTTTGTCCCAGGTTATACTCGGAGCTTGCAGTGCATACACATATTTGGTCCAACCTTTCTCCTGGAGCCATGAAAAGGACTGACTGGAATAGACTAGATCTGTAGTATCAGGTCACAAGAGTGATAATAATCTGGTTACAACCAGATAAATGAATGTTTTTTCCTGACTTGATGTATGTCCTTTCCTCCTGTGCACTGTATATATAATTAATGGTCTGTATGCCTCTGAGAGTATATTAAGTGATGTCTGTACTACTCCCTAACCCTCTCTCCTTCGAACTTTATACCCCCCCATCACTTGTCCTTTTCTTCCCTCTTTTGTCTAGCTACATCGTCCCTCCCTATGCTTCATGGAAATGTGTAAATGTGTTTTGCTAGCTGAATGATTAATTATACGGAACAAATCTCTGGATGTATAATGTATCTGGTATGCCTTATATCTGAAAATAAAATTATCAATCCAAAAGAAATTCTGAAAAGCATTCTGGAAGCAGAATTCCATTCAATATGAATTCTGCCCATGGAATTTCACATTCTGTATAGCCCTTTATCTATAAAAATATTGTATAACTAGCATACACTGTATTTTTACTTTTCCAGATTACATTGGAAACATAACATGGCAGGTCATGTAATCATCAGACCCACACAAAGCAAGGGAGTAGAGGTTGTTTGCCTTGTACAGTACTTTAGGTCTGTAAGTTCAAACATCTCTATGCATGAGCCTCTGGAATTGAGCACTACAGACCAGGATTGTGATATCTGCAGGGGTATCAGCAGGCCATCCACAGTTCCACAGGAGACACTGCCTAAGGCAAGAAGTCACAGAATGAGCTACAGTGCATGTGGTAAAAACACAGCAGAAAAGGCAAGTCTGTGTTTGGAACTGTAAGTTATAGGACAGCCTATCAACCTATATAAGATAGGGTAACAAAGCAGATAGGGAAAAGGGTTGGAAAGGTACACTTGTAACAGTGATATCAGATACTGTGATTTGCTCTGTAGTATCAGAACAATGATATGATGGGAAGGGCAAAATTACAATTTCTATACAGGTTATGGAAGCAGGGGATGTTGTGACAGTGAAAGTGTGAAATGATAACATGAACTGTAACTGGTAAGTGCCTTAAAATCTTATGTGGAGTAGGGTGAAATTACAATTCTAGAAGGGGAATTGAAGCAGGGAGGTTTGGTAACAGGAATATCTTGATAAGGAGAAATAGGCTGTAACTGATAAGTTACGCTAAAACCATATCTGGAGTAGGGCTAAAAAACGATAAGTTTTCCCAAAACATTAAATTCAACAAAAGCATAACATAGGTAGAGAAGAGGATTTTTGAATGCAGTGTTAGAGAGAAGAAAGTAAATAGCATACAAGGAGGGTGCATAAAATATGAAGCTTAGAGATAGCTCAGGAGGGGTAGCTGCTTAGTTGCAGGGATTGTGGGGCAGTCATCCTCCAGGCTAATCTAGAGGTATGGTGCATGTCCCCATTGCAGAATAATTGCAGAACTCCAGTAGCAGCAGAATGCCATGGTTAGTTAATGTTTATTGTTCGACAACTTAATGCCATTTCATTACAAAAAGAACAGTTTTTCAAATACATTGTTCCATAATACATCAATAAGAACATCAAACATATTGATTGTAAAAAAAAAAATCACTTATTATTACAAGTTTCACAATACATACTTAAAACCAACTACCATTATTATAATATGCAAACCCCAGATTATCATTCTGGTTCCTCTGATTCAAAATCAATTCTTTTGTAGGATCACCATTTAGGAGCAAACCCGCGCCAAATCTGTTGTTGATTTGTTTATTTGGCTAAATTAAGTATCTTTTTTTCTACAGAACAGAGGAGGGAAGCCACAGAATCCATCTTTGTTTTGATCTCTGTTTTAATAGATACAGTGCAAGCCGCTTATAATGCAATCTGTGTAAGCAGATTTTACCCGTTATAGGGAGTGGGCGCTGTAACCAAAGATAATTTAAAAAAAAAAATAAACACACTGGTATTGGTTACCACGCTTCTATGTGCTGTATGGGATGTATGATCATAATCATAATCATCAAAGACAGTGTACCTGCATAAAACAGCACACAACCTTCCTTCCTTTTGCCGATGGCTCCGGTGAGTACTGTATACCAGCTCTATACCATCTGGCAGCTCCGGTGCAAACACCGTGAAAAACAAAAAATACATTAAAGCCATGGGTTAAACATTAAATCCTCAATTAGGCACTAAGAGACTTATTCCGACTATGTTTCAAACAAATAGCAACCTAGTAACCCTCAGAGTGCAGATACAGTAGTTTGGCAGTGGATTTAGTTGCAACATGATCTTTTTTTTTTTTTAGAGGACTCACATACCACGAGAGCCACCCTTCCTTCTGTTCACAGTTACAGATCGTACTGCAGCCAGGACCACTTATCAGTTAATTAGGGTTATGAAGTCTTTCTATTACAGCAGATTAGCTGCTAGTTAATGTTATTTCACAATTCAGTATTTGAATTGATTGTGCTCACTGACACTAATTACAGTAAAGTAGCAGCTAATCTGCCCATAACAGAATGTGGGCATAGATCGTCATAACCAGCATTTTTATTATTGAAACCTATGTATGTGGCAAGTGGAAAATAGAATTTTCCTGGAAAAACTGATTGCCCAGTTAAAGCGTGGGTGCTATAAGTGGTGGGGACTGTATGTAACCATATATTTTGATTCATAATTTAATCTCCCCAATATATCCCTTATATATTTGCTCCTTTCATTTGTGTATAAGGGACATAATAATAACATATGAACAAGATCATCTTGGCCTAGTGCACATTTACATATTTTAGGGGAGGAAATGGACAAGGAAATGATAGAAGGCATCCTTGGGATGGCAGAGAAAGGGGAGATATTGCTGATGGGGGACCTGAATATGCCAGATGTTAACTGGAGCACTTTTGCTGCAGCCACATCCAAGATCAGGGCCATTCTCGATGCCCTACAGAAGGATTGCCTTAGACAGCTAGTTTTGGAACCCATACAGGAATGAGCAATCTTAGACCTGGTATTCTCAAATGGGGACAGAGAGAGGATCTCCGATCTTGACGTGGGTAGCCTTCTGGGAACAAGAGACCATCAAACAGTGTGGTACATGATAAACTTAGCTGTAGAGTCAAGCCATACAAAAGTGAAGGTACTGGACTTCAGGAGGGCTGATTTTGATAAAATGGGAGAGTGCCTCAGAAAATCACTAGCAAACAGTCAAGAAGGTAGGCTGGAGCAACAATGGGGAAACATCAAAACCACCATCACAGAGGCAACAAGACTTTGTGTGAAGCAAATAAACAAATCAAAATGAAAGAAAAAAAACACTATGGTTCTCAAAACAAGTGGCAGGGAAGGTTAGGGAGAAAAAGATAGAATTCATGAAGTATAAGGAAACACAGAAGGAGCAGGACAGAGAACTGTATCAGTTAAAGCAGAAGGAAGCGGCGAAGGCAGTCAGAATAGCAAAGGCCCAAACCGAGGGAAAAAAGTCAACTTGGTTAAGAAGGGAGACAAAACCTTTTATAGGTACATTAGGGAGCAAAGAAAGACTAAGGCAGGGATACTGAGGCTGAATGAAGAGGAAGGTGGTTGGGCAGAGAGCGACAGTAAAAAAGCAGGGATACTGAATGAATACTTCTGCTCAGTATTCACAATGGAAGAGCAGGGGGAGATACCTTATCCAGTCAACAGAAGCACTCTGGATAGGTGGGTTGCTATTAGTCCTTTCACAGAATAAAGGGTTCTGAAAGAAGTCTTAAAACTGAAGGTGGATAAAACAATGGGGCCTGATAGGATTCAACCCAGAATTCTAAATGAACTAAGGAAAGAACTAGTAACACCACTGACTACCCTTTTTAATAAATCTTGGGAGGATGGTGTGGTTCCTGAGGACTGGAGGAGGGTGGATATGATTCCCCTTCACAAAAGTGGGAGCAAGACAGAAGCAGAAAACTACAGACCTGTCAGTTTGAACTCAGTGGTAGGGAAAATGATGTAATCAATTCTGAAGGAAAGAATTATTGAGTACCTAGAGGCCAGTGGAGCACAGGATCCAAGGCAGCATGGATTCACAGCAGGAAGGTCATGTCAGACAAATCTAATTGATTTCTTTGACTGGGTGACCAAAGTAGTAGACCAGGGAGGGGCTGTGGACATGGCAGCTTAGATTCAATGCAAAGAAGTTCAAAGTAATGCACCTGGGAAACAAAAACCCAGGGGAAGAGTACACAATGGGGGATGAGATACTGACAACAACAACAATGGAAAAGGACCTGGGGTAGTCATATCAGATGACCTAAAGATGGGCCAGCAATGTGAGAAGGCAGTAAGGAGGGCTGGGGGATACTGGGATGCATAGGGAGAGGCATCACCAGTAGAAAACAAGAGGTTGTTGGCCCTCTGTACAGACAGCTGGTAAGACCACATCTGGAGTACTGTGTACAGTTCTGGAGACCCCATCTCTGCAAAGACGTAGACAGGGTGGAGGCTGTCCAGAGGAGGGCAACCAAAATGGTGCGAGGTCTGCACCATAAGACATATGAAGAAAGACTTACGGAGCTTAAGATGTATAGACTCGAGGAAAAGAGAGAGAGTTGGGGACATGATAGAAACTTTCAAATACCTCAAGGGAATCAACAAAGTCCAAGAGGGCAGCATCTTTCAGAAAAAGAGAAGTGCAAGAACAAGGGGCACAATTTGAAGATAGAGGGGGGAATGGCTCAGAGGTAGTGTGAGGAAGTATTTCTTCACAAAGAGGGTTGTAGATGCATGGAACAGCCTTCCTGAGGCAGTCATAGAGTCAAAAACAGTGGGGGAATTCAAGAATGCATGGGACAGACATAAGGCAATTCTAGTGGAGGGTAGGAGGAAGTAGGCTGTTGATTAACTAAGATCTGCAGCTTATCCGTTACGTAGGGAAATGGTCAGACTAGGTGGACCAAGCAGTCCTTATCTGCCATCAGATTCTATGTTTCTAAGTTTCTATGCTTTTAGTCTTTATCCACTTTTTCATAATGTGTATTTAACCACTTGCTTTCATAAACTTCAAATCTGAATCTAAAAATACTTTTCCTTTTACTGGGTTCTTTAACTTGGATTAGATAAGTTTCTAACCTATGAACTCTTGTTTTTTGACATCCATATACATTTTTTGTTTTGTTTGCAATATTGTAGATCTGTTTGTCTTGCTACATCTTTAATTCTGGCTTTGATTTCTTCTGTTGCCATTTTTGAGGGCATTCTGAAACTATCCATAAGACAGTGGAGTAGTCCATATAGTTTTATGATCTTTTTTACTGTATATATTCTTGGGAATAAAATATCCTTTTCAAGGTAGCCAATAGTTTCCTCAATGCATTTCCTTGGAAGCCTATTCTCTGACATTAGTTTTGATCCAATAGTTGGTGCACCTTTCTTTAATCTGACATTTGATTGAACATTTTCCTAACTCTACTGTAACTGCTACGGAGGGAGTCCCCTTGGGAAGCACTAGGTGTTTTTTGTAGTATTTACCTACATAGATACATAGCTACATAGACAGTGTCGGCAGATAAAGGCCTATGGCCCACCCAGTCTGCCCATTTGAGCTTGTAAGTTCAGTTTGTTTTCCTAGAAGTCTGTTGCCCCTTACCCCTGACCTCCAGAATTCCTTTATGTCTATCCCATGCATTCTTAAATCCGGTGATTGTTTCAGCCCCCACCACTTCCTCTGGCAGGGTGTTCCACTTGTCCACCACCCGTTCTGTGAAGAAATTCTTTCTCATATTTCCTCTGAATCGTCCTACCTCCAACTTGATCCCATGCCCTCTAGTCCTGGAACATCTTTTTCGCTTAAAAATAGTGTTTTCCTGCACCCTGTTCCTCCCTGTAAGATACTTGTATGTCTCTATCATATCCCCTCTCTCCCTTCTCTCCTCCAGGGAGTACATGTTCAGTTCCTTCAACCTGTCTTCATAGGACTTCTGATGCAATCTATGCACCATCTTTGTTGCCCTCCTCTGAACCTTCTCTACCCTGTCTATGTCCTTACGTAGGTATGGTCTCCAGAACTGTACACTGTACTCCAGGAGGGGCCTCACTAGTGTCTTGTATAGCGGAATTATGACCTCCCTTTTCCTGCTGGTGATGCCCCATGTCTATACATCCCAGATCCTATTTGATTACCTGCTGCCTTGTCACACTGTTTCCCTACCTTGAGGTCATCAGAGATGATAACCCCAAGATCCCTTTCCTGCTTGGTGCATGCTATATCCTCACCCCCCAACTGATATATTGTGCCAGGGTTTTTGTACCCCATATGCATTATCTTGCACTTCTTTGCATTGAATTTCAACTGCCAAACCCGTGACCATTCTTCAAGTTTCTGCAGGTCACTTCTCATTCTGTCTACACCCTCTGGTGTGTCTACTCTGTTACAGAGCTTTGTGTCATCAGCAGAACAGCGAAATTCTGCCTTCTAGGTCCTGCGCCATGTCACTGATGAAGATGTTGAATAGGACCGGTCCAGCACTGATCCCTGTGGTACCCACTGGTCACTCTTCCTCTGTGGAGTGACAGCCATTTACCACCACCCTCTGTGTCCTGCTACCCAGCCAGTTACCTACCCACCACACTACTGTCCTGCCCACACCCATATTCCCCAGTTTGTGTAATAGTCTTATATGTGGCACAGTGTCAAAGGCCTTGCTGAAGTCCAGATAGCCATGTCTACTGCCCTCCCTGATCCACCTCCTAGTCACCCATTCAAAAATTCAATGAGGTTGGTCTGACATGACCTCCCTGGTGAAACCATGCTGCCTTGGGTCCTGTAGTCCATTGACAACCAGATGTTCCACCAATCTCTCCTTCAGTAGTGCTTCCATGATCTTCCCCACTACCGAGGTGAGGCTGACTGGTCTGTAGTTCCCTGCTTCCTCTTTGTTCCCACTTTTGTATAAGGGGACTACATCTGCTGTCCTCCAGTCTTTGGGTACCTCCCATGTTTCCAGTGATCAGCTAAACAGGATAGCCAGAGGTTCAGCCACTACCTCTCTTAGTTCTTTAAGGACCCTGGGGTGCACCCCATCTGGCCCCATTGCTTTATCAACTCTTATTACTTCCAGTTCCTTCAGGACCCTTTCTTGTGTAAAGGGACTTGTGTCCATTTCTGCACCATTCTTACCCCTTGTACTCCATTCAGACCCATTACCCTCCTCTACCTCAGTAAAGACTGAGCAGAAATACCTGTTCAATATGTCAGCTATACTGTTGTCATCCTCCACATAGCCCCTATCCTCCCCCTTCAGTCTCACTATCCCTCCCTTTGTCTTTCTTTTTTCACTTATGTACCTGTAAAAGGTTTTTTCCCCTCTATCCACTGATTTTGCAATGTGCTCTTCTGTCTGAGCTTTGGCTTCCCTTACTGACCTCCCTGCCTCCCTTTGCTTCTCCTGGTACTTCTCCCTATCCCCTTCTGCCTGTGTCTTTTTGTATTGCCTGAATGCAATAATTTTGGCTTTCACTTTCTTTGCTATCTCTTTGGAAAACCATAATGGTCTCCTCTTCCTTTTCCTCTTGCTAACCTGCTTAATGCATAATTCTGTTGTTCTTGTAATCCCCATTTTAAATACTGCCCACTGTTCCTCAACCCCTGATTCCTGTCCCATTCCCTTAATGCCTCTTTCAAGTATCTCCCATTTTCCAAAGTCTGCCCCCCTAAAATCCAGGATACGTGTTTTTGTGTGGTTTGGTTCTGTTCTTTCTGTGATTTCAAACCACAATGACTGGTGGTCACTGTTTCCCAGTTGCTCCACCACTGTTACCCCCATCACACTGTCCCTATTTGTGAGCACAAGGTCCAGTATTGCCTTCTGCCGAGTTGGTTCCATGACCAGTTGCTTGAGGAAGGCACCCTGATGGGAGTCCAGGATAAATCTGCTCTTAGTTGATGCTGCTGCTGGGATGCTCCAGTCCATGTCTGGAATATTGAAGTCTCCAACCAGTACTACCTCACCCTTGTCTGCCATCCTTTGGATGGCTAGCATCAACTCCCTATCTGTTTCTTCTTCCTGGGCTGGTGGTCTATAGACCACACTGTAGCGGATGGCTGTCCCCATTTTCCTTTCCAGCTTAACCCACAGTATCTCTCCCCATTTTGTTCCTCCTGGATCTCTGTGGCCCTTATGTCATTTTTCCATACAGTGCCACCTCCTCCTCCTTCCTGCCTGCTCTGTCTCTTCTGAATATGTTGTAGCCAGGTATGGCCGCTCTCCAGTCATGGTTATCATTACACCAGGTTTCAGTGATGGCCACAATGTCCAGGTCTGACTGCACCATGACAGCCTCCAGATCTTCCATCTTGTTGCTAAGGCTCCTGGCATTTGCACACATGGCTTTCCATGATTTGACCTCCCTAGACTGTTTCACTGTTCTACTCCAGCCCCTTCCTTGGTTGTCATTTATCAATAGTTCTCCTTGCTGTCTGCCCTTCTGCTGAATTTTTCCCCTTTTCTGTTTATCCACCTCTTGGGCACTAATCTCCATCTTTTGCACACTGCTTTGCAGAGATAGCCACTCCTCTGGTTCACTGGTTCCACTGCTAGCTGTGGGGGGTGAGCAAGTAGGTACTCTCCTTGCTGGCCTGCTAACCCCTTTGCTAGTTTAAATGTTTGTCAATGTAGCATTTAAACTTATTATTGGAGTGCTTGATTCCCACCAGGATGGATGCAGGCCGTCAGTCTTGAACAAAACCTCCATCCTCCAGGTGGGTCCCCAGTCACCAATGAATCCAAACCTTTCTCACAGCACCAGTTCTTCAACCATGAGTTAAAGTTCTGGTGCATGCACTCCTATACTCTCCTTGCTCTCACAGGTAGTACTTGAGAAAGTGATGAAGTAGCTACTTGCTTGAGACCCCTCCTCAGTTTCCTAAACTCTTCCTGAACTTCCTTTGGCTCCCCATTTGCCAGGTCATTAGTTCCTAGGTGGATAATGACATCCAGCTCACCCTCCCCGTCTTGCCTTCCCAGTGATCCCCAGGATCTTCCTCTTTCATCCCTCCATGCTGTGGCACCTGGTAGGCACCTCACCTCCTGTCCTCCCTTCCTGTGTTCCTAGCTGGATCCTCTTATGATGGAGTCCCCACCAGGATTCACTTCCTCCTCTCTAGGGTCCACTGCTTTCCCGCTGAGGTCACCTCCTTGGCTAACCTCCACATCCTTTCCTTCCACTTCTCTGGGTACCTCTATTTGGTTGTCCTCATTTGCCAGTGTGGCATATGAGTTCTTGAGTGGAATAGGATCTGGGATGTGCCTCTGCCTGACCGCTCTAACCCTCCCTGAGCCCACTGTCATCCAAGTGCTCCTCGTTCTTGGCATCCTTTGAGGCAGTTGCATTGGACTTGGTGGTCCCTGGATAGGGGTGATGGTACTCCTGACCCAGTTTACTTCCGCTCTGAGTCTGGCTACCTCCTCCCACAGTCCAGATAGATGCATGCAGATAGGGCAGCACCTCAGTGTCCAGAAGGTCTGCCTGAATATTGCTGCCCCACAGCCACTGCATTGCACCACTCCCCACATTATACTGCAATTCTACTACTTGTCTGCTACTGAAGCTCTCCTAGTTCCCTTTTTATTAATTTACTGTCCTAAAAATCCTGCCACTGATCCTCAGATATTTTTTTTTTAAAAAAAAAGAAACCAATAAATAAATAAATGAATCAAAACACTTGTCGTGCTGACGGTGGGCTTCTTCCCTCTTATGTCCCTCCTACTTCACACCCCTTTCTATACCCTGTGTTTAGCTCCTGTCAATCAGATTTAACAGGGCATATAATTAAGAGTTGGGGGGAGGGGAGGGGGGGTGAAAATTTGCAGCAATTAAAGACAGCACAGAATTACACCACCACTATGTTTTAAATTTTCAACAGCCCAAAAACAATAGTAAGTAAAGACAACAAAGAAAGTATAGTGTCACTAAAAGCCGACAATCTAAGTTTAAAAGAAAAATAGCAATTACCAGTTACACTAAAGCACTGAATTGAATATGTTTCCTTCCTTCCCCTTCTGGCTTCTTCTGAGAAAATAAACCCTACTTGCTACTTCAACTCTGACTAAGCCCCACCTCCAGTTATCATGTAGCTGAGGTCAGAGGCCAGACAATTAACACCCTTCACCCAACTACAGGGCAGTCAGACAAGCCAAGATAAAATATGCAGCAATTAAAGACAGCACAGAATTACACCACCACTATGTTTTAAATTTTCAACAGCCCAAAACAATTATAAGTAAAGACAACAAAGAAAGTATAGTGTCACTAAAAGCCCACAATCTAAGTTTAAAAGAAAAATAGCAATTACCAGTTACTCTAAAGCACTGAATTGAATATGTTTCCTTCCTTCCCCTTCTGGCTTCTTCTGAGAAAATAAACTCTACTTGCTACTTCAACTCTGACTAAGCCCCACCTCCAGTTATCATGTAGCTGAGGTCAGAGGCCAGACAAATAACACCCTTCACCCAACTACAGGGCAGTCAGACAAGCCAAAATAAAATTTGCAGCAATTAAAGACAGCACAGAATTACACCACCACTATGTTTTAAATTTTCAACAGCCCAAAAGCAAGTATAAGTAAAGACAACAAGAAAGTATAGTGTCACTAAAAGCCCACAATCTAAGTTTAAAAGAAAAATAGCAATTACCAGTTACTCTAAAGCACTGAATTGAATATGTTTCCTTCCTTCCCCTTCTGGTTTCTTCTGAGAAAATAAACTCCACTTGCTACTATGCTTCTGTTCATATTAATTCTCTCATTTCACCCCCATATTTCAGCTCCATATAAGAGTTGACTTTGAATTTTAGCGTTTAATACCTTTATAAAGCCTAATACAGAATGCCATCTATATTTATATTGGAAACTGTTCATAACAGGTAAAAATATTTTTGTTTTAAATTCTGTTTCTTTAATATGGTTTCTCCACTTTAAATCTTTTGTTATATAGATTCCTAAATAACAAAAGCTATTAACTACCCCGAGTTTATTTCCATCTACGTAATATTTAAAATTTTCTTTACTTTACCACAGACCATGACTTTTGTCGTAGTATAATTATTGTATAAGTCTGCCTTTTTGCATTCTTCTGAAAATCAATCTAACATTCTTTTTACCCCTATGTAGCTGGTAGACATTAAAACAATATCATCAGTGTATGCCAAATAAGGACACACTTGATTACCTGTCTTGGGCATATGAAGTTTGGTTCATACATTTTTCTCAATATCCAGTCTAAATATAAATGAAAAAATATGGGGGATAATGTGCATCCTTGACTAACCCCTTTGTTTGTTGCAAATGACTCCCTTTTGCTCCCTTTTAAATTATATCTCACTTGTGTGTAATTATCTTGATATAATGTTTTGGTTAATTCTAATATTCTTATTACTTTTAAAGTGTTCCATAGTTTCAGTCTATTGACTGTCGAATGCTGATTTCAGGTCAATAAAAATGCAAGGTAAATTTAGTTTTTTCACATATTTATATTTGTATATTAAGTGTGCCAAGGTTCAGCATTGGTCTATGGTAGAATATTTTAAATGGAACCATGCTTGTGCGTCATCTGGTTTGTCATTTTGCTCAATCCACTCTATGATCATGTTATCATTAATTTTGGTAAAGACCTTCTGTGTACAAGCTATCGGACTTATAGGTCTGTAGCAGCTAAGATCATTCTGATCTCCCTTTATGAATAATGGCACTATTATGTTATATTTCCAACTTTTTTGTATATTCTTGGTATACATTATCATTTGAAAAAGTTTATGCGACAGTGGTATCCAGACTTTCATATTTTATTCCAAGACTTCCACCAGTACCCAATCAGGGCCTGGTGTCTTATGCAAGGCAAAGGATGCTATACCTGCATGTATCTCTAATGGATATATGTCTAAATCAACTTCTGCCCAAATTAAATTGTTTCATTTGTGTTCTTGTTCTCATAGAATATTTTTTTGTAATAATCCACCCAATGTTTAGGTTCGATTTTTGTTTCTGGTTTTTGTCTATTCTCTCCTAATCCTTTGCTTACTATTAACCAGCTTTTTTAATATCTTTGGAGTCTATTGCTAGTTCTAGTTTTTTGCATAATTGCCTTATATGTTCTTCTTTATTTTTATGAATAATTTGTTTGTATTCTTTCCGTAATTTGTTAGGCTGTCTTTTGTTGACCGCATTACAGTTAATTTTGACTGCCCTTAATTGTTTGTTTATTAACTTTTTAGCCTGTTTGCACTCCTTATTGTACCATTCCACAGTTGAATTCAGCGCAAGATAAGCTATACCTGTTGCACAGGTAAATAGCCTGGAGTCTGAGACCAGTTCCACCATACCTCTCCCTAAAAGACCCATCAGTTTAGGGTCCTGGAAGGTGGCTTCAAGGGAGAGAGGGATCAAATCAAGAACTAAGGATTGTGAGAAATCACCTGTAATCATAACTGCAAATAATTTTGGACCTTTGGAGGAGTCGCATGTACTTGACTCTCCCAAGGGAAGCTGTGAGCTGGTCATACAGTGGAAACTGGCCACAAAAGCATCACCTGGGAGGGTAGGCAGAAAGAAGATAGTGATTGCAGTAGGCAAGCTACTGGTGGTAAGGGATTCCATTCTTAGTGGAGTAAAGAAGGTGGTGTGCATGGTTAAGCAAAGAAGAAGGGAGGTAAGATGCTTGCCAGGGGCCTTGGCTGCTAGGGACACAGCTAGAATAAAGGATATCATTGGACAAATGGGGAGAGCCAGAGGTGTTAATACACAAGGGAACTGACAATCTGCCAACTAGTAGAAGGAGATAGTCAAAAAAACTTCCATGAGCTGCGTGGGGAACAGATTGAGAGGGACAGCAATGTCACTGGCCTTCTTAGAGATCCTACCAGTGTAGGACACAGTTGGGAACAGGTGAAGCAGAAATAGGTACAATCCTTTAATAAATGGTTAAAGGTGTGATATAATGAGGAGGGGCTTAGGTTTCTGGGGAATTGGAATAACTTTAACATAATTCTAGCTTCTTCAGCCAGAAGTCTGTGTGGCGTTAGACCTCATCACACCCCTGGGCGGTCTGGTATTTTCCAATAAAGTCCACCCTGTTGGGTATTATTGCTTACATAGATCCTGATAAAAAACAAGTGGCAATTCAGGGTGCCTCATACCTTAGCATATCAATGGGCTTACTGAATTTTCAAATGGAGCAGTCGCCATGTTTGTCTCTTGCTAATGGGTGATGAAGCAGCACAGACCCCACCTGAGAGAAGTCACCTCCCCCACAGACCATGTAGCCAAACCACCACACCAAATACTCCTTTAATCTGAATTAAAAAAAAAAAAGAAACAAACTTCCCTTCCTGCAACCCTGATACTGTCTCCTACAGCTTGGCTGTACTGCACAGCTGTCTGTAGTTCGTGGTCTCACTGCAAAGCCACTCTGAGTGTAGCTCTCTTTCTCTTCACCAGGGACAAAAAAGCAAACCTTTTTTTTTACTTATATTGTTTTTCTGTGTTGCCAGCTCACTCAGTCTTCCTCCATCTGTAATGGTCAACATTCCACCCAGGGTCCCACTGATGATACATATAAAAACTGCATCATGCCTCATAAAAATTAAACCAAAAGTAAAAGAAATAAAAAACAATGTAAAATTGGAAAGATATAAACCCCAGTTTTTCTTTGCGATCAGGGAGACAGATAGAATAAGGGAGTGTTTCTCCCTCCTATGGTCATGTCTGGGGGTGTGTAGGGAGGTAACCATGACAGTGACTCATAAACTGCAACTATGGAGGCTTCACTGGGACAAAATAAACAGCATGCAAATGCAAGCGGACGAACTATTTTATTATAAAGTAAAGCAGGCAACTAAGGCTTTAAACATTTAATCATGAAATTTGTTTTTCACACTTGTTTATTTTGTTTATTTAGTTTTTGTTTACCGGTAAGTGCACTAGCCAACAGGTGACTATTTTCAGGCACGACCCGGGAGAGTACAATACAGCATAACACATGGAAACAAACAATACAACTTAGGCAAACATCCATACATAGTACATTCCTGGTCATATAGAAATGGTTCCAGCTGGTCTGACATGGTTTAGTCTATACTAAGCATGACCAGCAGGCCAAGAACAGCTTCAAGGGAATATTGGTATAGGTGGTAGGTAAGGGAGGGGTATAGGACTCAAGGGACTGCTAGCTGCTTTACCGGGGAAAGCATAAGGAGACTGCTGGGTTAGAGGTACCCAAACAGGCAGGAAAGACAGGGGGAAGGGTAATGGGAACAACATGACCTGGTGGCCATCGACAGCCAGCCAAGCAGAGTACCCAGGGTGAGTAAGGGGAAGTAAGGGGGATGCCAAGAACAGCCCGGCGTCAGGCTAGAGGGATGCCAGATTCATGGCCCCACAGTCGGGGATAGAAAAAAGGGGAGGGATGGACGAGTGAGAGAGGCAGCTAAAGATATGGCTTTGGAGGTTGGAGGTGGGTCGGTGCAGCTGGGCAGGTGGTTCCTAGACTGGGCATAAGGACCGGAAGCAGTCCCGGGCCCTTAGCATCTATCGGCAGAGGTAGATAAGAGGAAGGGGAGGGAGGAGGTAAAGCCAATATGCACCTATGGCAAGTATGGGCAGAGCCCCAGTAGCACAGAGGGTAAGAGATGGGGGAGGGGGGAGAGGTGCATAAACTAACTGCCGTCAGCAGCCAGCCAATGCAGCCTCAGGGGGTCCGGGGGAAGTAAGAGGATCCCGGCGGCAGGCTAGAGGGATGCTAAGTTCATGTCCCAGCCGACAGGGATGAAGAAATAAAAAGGGGGTGGGTGGGAGGAAAGCAGCAGTAAAATACGGCTTGTGGTAGTAAGCGGGAAGGTGCGGCCGGGCCTCATGGTTCCAGGTTGGGGCATAGAGGCAGGTGTCAGTCTCAGCCGGGATCTCAGGCGTGTAAAGGAGGACAAGTGAAGGGGAGGGAGGAGGTGGGGCCTTATAGTACCAACATCCTCCTGAAGTGAGTTTGGATAGTGTCTAGGTAGCGCAGAGGATAAAAACAGTACATAATAGACAGTAAATGTAGGTAGTAGTAGATAAGTGCTAACATTCATAAAAACGTATACATAATTATTACGATAATGAGGTTTGAGGAGAGGAGTAGGAATCGGGGGAAAATACACTAGCCCATTTTCCAAGTGCAATACCCTATGGGGTGGGTGGTATTGGGTAATACTGGACCTTCCAGGGACTATTGGGCCCTCTGCCTGTGGCATTGGGCCTCATTATGCCACTGGGCTGTCCATTATTGCCCAATACTGCTCACCCTGTTGAGTATTATTGCTTACTTACACCTGTGGCTGAAAACACCCAGGCTCTTCACAGGCCTCTACTTCTACAGATAGACATACTGTTGCAATTTTGGATTGAGGATCTCATGTTACATGCACTTCTGCAGCCAGAGGTTTCTGTATGCCTTACACCTGCAGCTGCAGAAGTGCAGGCCCCTCAGGGGCCTTCTCTTCGACAGGCAGAACTTTGTGTATGTCTTTCAGTGCTGGTGAGCACCTTTGGCTAAAGAATCACTGGCCCCTGTGTTTCTGAAGGCAGAAGACATTTTGTAAATTGAGTATCATAGATTTGAATCTGTAGCTGCAGAGGCTTGTGTTTCTGCACACAGATGCAGTATGGTGATATGAGTATTGTGGATTTCTGTCTGCAGCCAGAAGCGTGTGCATGTCTTGTGGTGTGCTTACCACTGATACAAATTCACAAAGGTAGTGCTTCAGTGCTACTGCATTTGTGAAATCTGTAAAGAGTTCATTGTATGTTGTTTGTCTTACCTAATGACGGCTGTCTGTGGTTGCTTATGTGATCTTGTCATTTTGGTGCTTGGGGAGCAGTTAGAGCTGAAAACCCTAATGTCACATTTTCCTACTTTTATGGTGGTAATTGAACCCTAACTGGTCCATTATCAAAGAATTTCCAAAGAATATATATATATATATATATATATATATATATATATATTACAATGGCACAGTAGCACCAATATAGTTAGGGTTGAGTACAGGTTTCTATGTTAAACCTCAAACTTTGCACTTTAATAACTTTGTGACTGTTCAACAGATTGCCACAAAATGTTGCATGTGCAGTCTTGTGTGATGGATCTCATAATGTGTGAAGTTTTGTTTTGGTCAGATTTCTGAATTCTGATCAGCGCATAGTGCTAAAATATGAAAAATGTGATTTTTTGCACTTTATCATCTCTCTTTGCACCCAGACAGTTTGGAATTTTGGTATGATATTTTCAGGGTAGCAAGGGCTTGCCTCACAGAAGTGCCTTTCGATGGTTTGGTGAAAAAAAAAATGCAAATATGTTTCTAAGTTATTTAATTTTAAAGTTTTAAGTTCTGAGCATGCTCAGTTTAGTCTTTTGGATAGCTTTCTGAAATGGCAAAATAATTTGATCTCACAAAAAAGGATTCTTTGTTTTGAGGTGTCTGTCCTTTTTTGTAAGGAAAACAAATCCTTTCTTGTGAGATACCTTCTTTGCAGTTTAATATCTTTGCATCCTTCCATTGGATTTGCACTAAAAGGTGCATGCACAGTCTTAGAGAGTAGATCTGTTGACTTGCCAAGTTTTCTTCAAGCTGCATGTGCAGATTTCGAGATCTAAACAATGAAAAAAGTTTTAAAAATCGTAATTTTTGTTGCTATCTTTTTGTCATCATCTAGTGCCCAGACAGTTTGGAATTTGGTCTGAAATTTTCAGAGTAGAAAGTGCTTGACCCACAGATGTGACTTTTGCTGCTTTGGTGAAGAAATATTAATCTGTTACCACGTGATAAGGATTTGAAATTTCAGTTCTGAGCATGTTCAATAGGGTCTTTTGGATAGACGTTTGATATCCTACTGAGCATGCTCAGAACCAAAATTTCAGATGCTTACAACTTGGGATTGGATTCATATTTGTTAATCAGACTAATGAAAGGCACCGTTCTAAGGCATATCCTTTCTACCCTGAACATTTCAGACCAAAATTACAAAGCGGGATGTAGATGATGGCAAAAAAAAAAAAAATTCCAAACCTTCTGGGCTGTAGGTGATGACAAAAAAAAAAAAGGGAAAACCCCACAATTTGTCCTAAAAATTTACTATCCGGATCTTGGAATCCTTACCTCTGACTGGAACAAAACTTGGTATATCAAGACACTTTGCACCCAAGACTGTGTATGCAAAATTTAGCATACTTGTGGTGAACAGCAGTGAAGCTATTACTATATTTATATACAGTGTATATCTATATACAATATTATAGTGGCACGGTAGCACCATTATAGTTAGGGTTGGTATAGCACTTCAAAGTTAAATTCAAAACTTTACACCTTAATATCTTTGGCGTACTTCACTGAAAGAGACCCAAATTTGACATGTTTGGGTCATTCTGCCAGAGTCTTAAGACTTGAAAAGCTTTGTGACAGCATCTTGTATGGCTTTTGAGACATAAATTAGTAAAAAAAAACTAAAAAAAAAAAACATTTTTCCCATTGAGTAACATGGACAATTTTGCTATCATTTATAGACCAGACAGAATTAAATGTTTCTCTGAAATGTTCAGGGATGACTGATTCTGTGCCAAGTGAGTGCCTATGGATGGATTGTTGAACAAATATTTTACCATTTTTGAATTATATCAATTTTTATGATAGCTGCAAGACTATTCCTGGGTCCCAGTTTGGTAAACTGGGTCAAAAACTGTCTGACCAATAGAACAAAGAGGGTGGTGGTGAATGGAGTTCAATTCAAAGAGAGGGGGGTGACCAGCAGGATCCTGCAGGGATCTGTGCTTGGAACGGTCCCCTTTAATCTCTTTTTAAGTGACATTGCAGAGGGGCTGGAAAGGCAAGGTCTGTCTCTTTACAGATGACGCAAAGATCTGCAACAGAGCTGACATTCCAGGAGGGGTAGAGAAAATGAGAAGAGACCTAAGCAAGCTTGAGGAGTGGTCATGGGTGTGGCAGCTAAGATTCAATGCAAAGAAGTGCAAGATCATGCACTTGGGGCACAGAAAATTAGGGGAGGAGTACATGATGGGGGAGGATACTGATGACCACCAAACAGGAAAGGACTTGGAGGAATCATATCTAATTATTTAAAAATTACAAAACAATGTGAGAAGGATGTGAGGAGAACCAGTGGAATGCTGGAGTGCATATGGAGAGGTATATCCAACAGAAGGAAGGAGGTTGTAATGCAACTGTACAGAACATTGGTGAGACCTCCTCTAGAGTACTGTGCCCAGTTCAGGAGGCCACATCTCCAGAAGGACATAGAGAAGAAATGGTTCAGAGAAGGGTGACAAAAACAGTGCAGGTGTTGCACCAAAAGTCATATGAGGGGAGACTGGAGGCTCTCAATATATGTTTTCTGGAGGGGGGTATGATAGAGACTATCAAATACTTCAAGGGTGTAAATAAGGTACAGGAGGGTAGCATCTTTTTCTTTTTTTTTCTTCTTTTTTTTCTATTGGAATCAGATTGTGGTTTTCATTCCTCAGAGTTGTCATCTGGTTTTGAATTACCCAGTCATCATATTCCACCCTACCTCTTTCAAAAATATGGATTATGTTCCTACCTGTATCACTTTTTTCAGATTCTCTAGAACTTGTTAATACTTCTTATGCCCTTTTCGTTATATTTTTTTTACTTCCTATGTTCTGTTTACATATTGTAAAAAGGGATTCTACATTTGATAAAATTCTTGTATCTTCTCTTCCCTGACATAATGTATTCTCTCATGTTTTGCATTGTCAACCATTAAATTCAGCCATTGTTTTATTGTTGGTGGTTCTTTTCCCTTCCAGTGTTGCAATATCAACTTCTTTGCATTCATTAATGTGAAATCTATAAATGCTTTCTCTCCATTGATTAATTATTTACCTTTTATGAATGGAGTGCCAAAGAATAGTATGCCTGTATCAGAAGGAATGTCCAGACCTATTACCACCCCTAGTATAGACTTGACTTTATTCCAATAATCTTTTAGCTTTAGACAAGTTAAAAACATATGTTTGTTTGTTCCTGGTGATTTTTTACACCTTGGGCACGTAATAGGTATCCATTTTTGAAATATATGCAGCTTAGCTGAAGTGTATTATGTTCTATGTTAGGTACTGTACTGTATTTGTTTTAATCTGTTGTTTTTGGAGGCTAATACTACTGTATTCACTATCTCATTCCACCTTTGTTCATCTATTTCTTCTCTGATGTCTTTCTCCCAATATTTTTTTTAGCTTATTTAATTCCATATATTCTGCATCTAGTAGTATCTTATAAATTGTATCAATATGTTTATCTGTATTATCTTCCAGCAGCGTTTCTTCTATTGGTGACCTTGCAGGTGGGTTTAAGTTTCCTATTCTTTGTTTTAAATAGTGTCTTATTTGTAGATATGTAAGAAAATGCCCTGTTTGAAGGTTTTATTTGTTTATAAATTCATCAAAATCATTAAGTTTTCCTTATATAGATGTTTTATTTCTTTAATATCCTTTTCTTCCCATGCTTTGATGCTTGAATTGTTTTTTATATTCTATATTTCTTTAATTGATTTTACATATGCATCTAATGATATTGTAGATTTCAATTTTATGTGTTTATGTGTTTCCTGCCATATTTGTATGGATGTTTTAGTAAACTGTAGTCCTTTTCTTGTCTCCACATATATCTCAGTGTTCACCCACAGAATACGAATTACACATTTCATTCCAATTTGCTGTTTTTTCTATTCCCTTCAAAGTTTTTTCATTGGTTTTCTGGAACCAATTTAGTAATTGTTCTATTTGTGCTGCCATGTAATACAATTTAATTTTTGGTAGCCCCAATCCTGCTTGTTCTGGGTGTAAATAAAGTTTTTGTAGTGTTATTCTTGGTTTCTTATTTTGCCATAAGAATTCCCTTATCTTTTGTTCACATTCCTGAAACATCTTTTTCAGTAAACGTATGGGTAATGACTGAAACAGAAATAGTAGCCTAGGGAGAACATTCAACTTGATCATATTTATTCTGCCTATCAAAGTTAAAGGAAGGTGTACCCAGGGTTCCACATTCTTATATATTTTGGATAATAATGGTTCATAATTTATTTAATATAGTTTTGTTGACTCATAATTTATTTAATATAGTTTTGTTGACTCATTGCATATGTTGATTCCAAGGTATCGTATCATATTTTTGATAGATATTTTGCATTTACTTATAATATCCTCCATAACTGTTTGTTTATTAATTACAAGAATCTCTATTTTGTCCCAGTTGATTTTATAATTAGAATACATGGAGAATTGTTCTATTATGTTAAGCAGAGTTGATAAGGATAGTTAAATACCTTACAGATAAATTAAGATATCATCTGCATATAATGAAATGATGTGTTGTTTGTTTTTAACTATGATCCCTTTTAATTGTTTGTTTTCTCTTATTATTTTGGCTAGTAGTTCCATGGAAATTGTGAATAGAAGCAGAGAAAGTGAGAAGCCTTGTCTCATACCCCTTTGTAGTTTAAATGGAGATGAGCGTTGGTTATTAGTTTTTATCCTTGTTATAGGCTTACTGTAAATTGACTTGACAATGTTGCAACATTTTTCCCCCGGTTAATTTTTTTTCTATTATTGCTATCAAGAACTCCCAACTCACCCTGTCAAGCATGTTTTCAGCATCTAAAGCTAACATTGCAGGTTTTTTATTTGCTGCTATTTCTATCAGTTCTAACATGTGACGTATATTGTCTGCCAGCCTCCCCCCACCTATGAAGCCTTTTTGATCCTGATGTATGACTTTAGTGATATTTTGTGCCAACCTTTTAGCAATTATTTTAGAGAGAATATTATAATCTGAGGTTAATAATCATATTGGTCTATAAGAAGTGCATTTTTCTTGATCCTTATTTGCTTTTAGTAACATAATGATAACTGATTCATTAAATGTGTTTGGTAGAAAATCTCCCTGCAAAATCATATTAAATAATTGCATTAATACTGGAGCAAATTCCAGTTTAAATGTTTTAAAAAAAACTCTATACTGAAGCCATCTGGGCTTTGAGATTTATTGTCAGGTATTTCTTCCAATACATCCATGATTTCTGATACTGTGAAATACATTTCTAACATTTCTTTGTTCTTTGTTTTTATTATAGGTAAATTTATTTCTGCCAGATAATTCTCCATTGTTTCTGCATTCTTTTCTGAATCCTTAGTGTATAAATCCTTGTAGAATTCTAAAAATGTATTGTTTATTAATTTAGGGTTCTGATGTTTTTGTCCTTTCGAGCCTTGAATTAAATTAATTGTGCTACTTACTTTTTGCAATTTGATATGGTAAGTTTATAATCTGTTTTTCTCCCCTAAAGTAATATTTGGATCTTGCTCTCTGCATTGCTGTTCTTGCTTTTGTTTCTATCATCTGAATTATTTTGTCTCTTAATATTAGGATTTTATTCATATTTTCATCCACTTCTGTTTGGATGTGCTTAGCATCCATAGTTGTTAATTCATTCTCTAACTGATTTAGAATTATTTTATCAGTTTTATTTCTATTAGCAGAATATGAAACACTCATGCCTCTTAACACTGCTTTTAGCGCATTCCATTTGGTTTGTATGGAGGTATCATATTCACTATTATTTGTTATAAAATGTGTTATTTCTTTTTTAATTAAGTTAGTATATATTTTGTCTTGTAACAAGAATTGTTCAAGTGTCCATGTTTTTGTAGCAGGTGTATTATCTTTATAGATAATTATTATTGTTGTTGGAGCATGATCCAATAATCCTATATTGCCATACATAACATCTTTGACACTGTCCAAAATGTTTTTGATACTATGTAAAAGTCTGTTCTAGAATATAATTTATTTGGAGTTGAATAAAAGGAGTACGTTTCTTTCATAGGGTATAGCTGTCTATAAGGATCTACCAGATTAAGATCTTCCATCATTTTTAAATTATTTCTGCTGACTTGTTTTTCTTTTTTATTGAGCCGAGTGATCTATCTATATGTTTTAAGGTGCTATTAAAATCTCCTGCTATTATATATGGATCAGAATGCTGTGTTAATTGTAGAAAAAACATTATAAAAAATTGAGGATTATATTTATTTGGTGCATATATAGAGGCCAATGTCATACTCTCATTTTCTTTTTTTATTATTGATATTGAGAATCTGCCCTCCTTATCATTTGTCTGTTTGCTTATGTTGTATCCTAGATTTTCTTTTATAAGTATTGCTCTGCCCCTTGCATTAGTTGCTTGATCTGTCCATACCCCATTGGAATACATTGTTGCAGTAATGTCTTTTTTAGGTGAGTTTCCTGTAGCATTAGTATTTGTATGCTTTTCCTTTTGCATATAGACATTATTATTCTTACTTTTACTCTTTCTTGCATTCCTTTGTCATTCCATGTCATACTTTTTAACTCTGCCATGGAATTTTAGTTATATCTCTGTTTCTTAAAATCTGGAGTTCCCACATATGGTGGGAATATTTATTTTTCAGTTTATTATACCTGTTTTTTTTTTATGAGGTAGTTATTTTTCCTGAGGACTTTTTTTTTGTCTTTTGCTGAATTTGTATTCCTTTCAAACTTTCAAACTTTATTGGATGTCAAATTGAGATAAAAGTATCTCTTTTTCAATTGAATCCAACATATAACATCACAAAAAGGACAAATATACATACATACATAATTTCAGTTTCAATACAACCTAATTTAAGTTATAATACAGACACAAGTGTAAATACTTTATCCATAACAATTACAGTGTTTACTGTATAAAGTCATTAAAAAAGACTTAAAATGTTTAAATGGTAGCAATACTGTACTTTTTAACTGTTTAGACACTGTATTCCTTCCTGTTCCTCTTCCCCCTCCACCCTCTCCTGCAACCCCCCTCTGAGGTATTTGGGTAGTTCTTCTTTGGATTTGTCTTGTACTGTATTCAAGAAAAATTTGTTTTGCCACTCTTGGTCCACTTTCCCCTTATCCCTAACAAAATTGCCAGGTAGGTACACCTGCCTGTGAGGCATAGCACCTCCAGGTTGATGCCTTCACTCATTGTCTGCTTTGCCAAGATCACTCCTTTGCTGGACACATTTAAATCCACTACTTGTTTTAACCTTACTTATATTTCATTTGACTTATTTAAAGAGTGTGTTTATATGTGCATTGTGTAGTGTTCCTAATGTGTAATTGTAATCAATTTAACAATGTTCATCATTTTTTTCTCCCCCCATATGCTTTATATGCAACCATCAGGTATATATACAGTGATTACTTTTAGTTTTTTTATCCCCTTCTTCCCTGTCATTATGTTACTTTATTTATGTATTGCTTTCATCCGTCATTGGGTTTGATGCCCCTCCTGGGTCTTCTGTCAGTGCTGCTCTCATCACTCTTTCCACCTCTCTTAGGGACAAGAAAATTCTAACTTGACCCTGCAAGGTAACTTTTAACTTCGCTGAAGGAATCATCATAAATTGAATGCCATGCTGGACTAAAATAGCTTTAGCAGGGGCAAATGAGTTTCTTTTTGCTAGAACTTCAGGAGGGAAATCAGGGAATACTTGTATGTTAATATTTATCATTTGAAAACCTTTCTCAATTCATACCTTTCTGAAAATGTCCTCTTTTTCTTGAAAGTGGTGAAGTTTTATACATACAAATCTTGGTTGCTTACCTTTGTAGTTTAAGTTATTGGCTGCTCTATGTGCTCTGCTGAGTTCCACTTTTTGCTCAGGATATTTTCTTCTTATACCTTCTGTGATTGTTTTCTCAAAATATTCCATTGGTTTAGTGCCTTCAAGGTGTTCTAGTATACCCTCTAATTTTAAATTGTAATGTCTTGCCCTGGTTTCTAGCTCCTCAATTTTTTGTTTCAGAATTTCAAGCTCTTTAGTACGTGTCGCCATTGTCATTTGTATTAGTTTAATCTTTTCTTCTGTTATATTCTGTCTTTCTTCCAGCTCCTCTGTCCTTTTTGCTAATGGATCCATTTTGTTTGATAGTGTGCATACTGATTCATTAAGCCCCAGGATTGATTGTTTAATGCTAGCAAAACCTTGTCTTACTTCATTCATTAAAGAGTTTTGTATTAATTCTTGATTTTCTGTTTTTGCTCCTTGACTATTCTGTCACTCATTGTTGTTAGCCCCCTTTATTTCTTCTTCAGTCTCTTCCTCTGTCCTGTCTGTCTTTTTGTTAGTGCTATTTGTTTTATTTTGAATTGCTGTCCTGTTTAGTTCTAAAGCATTGCTTCCTTACGCTGGTGTAATACTGCTTGTTTTGTGTGCTTTTGTTGCTGTATTTGTTGTGATTGACTCCCACTGGCTCCCTTTTTGACTTTGCTTGCTGTTTGCATTTCTTGCCTGGCTTCCATACTTCTTCTTGCCGTGGACATGGGAATGAACATTTTGTTTAGTTTACCATCTTTTTTTGTTTTGAGCCTATGTTTTTTCCCCCGACGTCTTGTCCCTTATACTATTTCCTTTGATTTTAGACTCTTTATTTAACTCACTGAACTGAACCATACTTTCATTATTTTCTGCTTCCATGGTAACCTGCTCATGTACTTGTCAACTTTTGCCCATGACCACACAACTCAAGATTTTATTTTTAAACAAATCTGTCAGGGATTTAGTAAAGTCATTGTCAAACTCCATATCTGACAATGTTTTGGCTTCAAATCTAATGGATTTTGTTTTTGGTGATTTTTTCTTTTGACAAGGAGTTTTAAAGCAAGGTGCTGGTATTTTCTTATGATGGATAACTGATTCTTCAGGATCCCCACCTGTTTGCTTAAATATTGGTAAGTTCTCTTTTAATATTACTTCAGGGAGATTGAAGAAGTTTTGTTTAAGGTCTATTTTATGTGTTGGCCCTGGCTTTTCTTTATCAAGTTGCTTTTGTACATTACATTTGGCTGTTTTGTTTAAAGCTACAGTCCTCCTAGTGATCCTCCCATAGTCCTTTTCCTCTATGTCCTTCTGCTTTTGATTTTTGCTTATTTTGATTGACTCTTTTTGCCTTTTTTACAGTCCTAAATTTCTTCGACACACCACTTAATAACCACTTCCTCATCAACATCGCACACTTACTAATGTGACCTTACCGCCATGCTTCTTTGTCAATGTTGCCTGTTATGCATATACTTACAGCCCCAGTGGCTTCTTTTAAATCATTCAGTCATCTTATTGCTGGGGGAACTTTTATTTTAGATACAGTACCTTATACCTTAATCATAATTACATCCTGTTGTTATTGTTTTTGTGTGCTTCTAGCATGAGTGCTGCTGTTCAGCTGACCAGACATTCAGACATCTTAGATTCCTCATGATTTGACCAGAGACCAGAGGCTAGCATCTTGAAAAAAAAGATGTTCAAAAACAAGAGGACATGATATGAAGATAGAGGTGGTAGAATTAGGGGTAACATGAGGAAGTAGTTCTTCACAGAAAAGGTGGTTGATCCATTGAACAGCCTCCTGGCAGAGGTGGTGGGGCAAAAATGGTAGGGGAATTCAAAAATGCATGGGACAGACATAAAGGAACTCTACTGATAGGAAAGAGAGGGTAAGCTGCAGACCATTTAAGAACTGTGGTATATGAAACAGGTAGGGAAATGGGCAGACTAGGTGGGCCAAGCAGTCCTTATCTGCCATCAAATTCTATGTTTCTGTGTTTAAGACAGGGAGGTAAATGAAAACAGTTTGAACTATAAATTTACTATTTGAACTGTAAATTGACTGGTCCTGCTCAGCGAAATACTGTTTGTTATCAGCCATCTTGTTTTTCTAACAATTTGAAAAATGGTGTTGTACACAAGTACTGCCTGATAAGAACAGCACAATACCTGTATTTAGGTCTCAGTGATTTTCTTACTTTGACCTTTGTCTTAAAATTAGTATCTCTACAGGGCAAATATGTTTTTTTATTGGCAATCATGTCCCCCATCTGTCCCTAGGCAATTACTGTTTGATTTAGTTACTGTTTGAACTTACTGTTTGAACAGTAAATAACCATATGCACTTATTAATAGTTCAAACTTTACTGCTCAAACAGAAAAATGAAGTCTGATTGCCATTCCCATACCCCCAAAACATTTCCCTGGAAGTCCAGTGGTCCCTCCCCCATTCTCCAATCACTGCCCCCATATTGGTAGTCAACTGGTCCTTCTCCCCTCTCCTGATGTCCAATTGCCATCTCCATACCAAAAAAAATGTCCCTGGTAGTCCAGTGGTCCCTCCCGCCTCCCTTGTTCTCTAATCGCTGTCCCCTTACCAAAAAAAAATTCCTGGTAATCCAGTGGTCCTGCTCCCACTCCCCAATTGCCATCCTCATATCAAACAAAAATTATACTGGTAGGCCAGTCATCCACCCCTCCCCATTCTCCGATCACCTTCTCTGTATTTTATAATTTTACATTGCTAGTCCAGTGGTCCATCTCCCCTTCCCTGATGTACGTTCGATATCCCTGTACAAAAACAAACATTTCCCTGGTATTCCAGTGGTCACCACCCCATTTTCTGATTGCCCTCTCCATATGTTGTAGTTTTTCATTGGTAGTCCAGTGATCCCTCTCCCCTTCCCTGATGTCTGATCACTATCCCCCTATAAAAACAAACATTTCCATGGTAGTCCAGTGGTCAAACCCCAATTCTTTGTTCACCCTCTTCAAATTTTATAGTTTTCATTAATAGTCCAGTGGTCCATCTCCCTCCTGTGATGTCCATTCACCATCCCTGTACCAAAATAAACATTCCCCCCTGGTAGTACAGTGGTTCCTCCCCCCATTCTCCAATTGCCCTCCCTGTATTTAACAGTTTTTCATTGGTAGTCTAGTGGTCCCTCTCCTCTGATGTCTGATCACCATCCCCATGCTGCTGTTTATGTCCCTGGTGTCTAGTGGCACCCCCATGACTGTTCATCCCTGAAATGAAGAAAACCATGTCCTGATGTTTTTTTCTGCAAAAAAAAAAGAAAAGTCCCTCGCTGATCAGCCCCCCACCCCTACCTCCAACTCAGCACTCACCACCCCACACCCCACAGTACACACACCCACACACCCTCACTCACCTGAACAGGTCCCATGTTTGAGAGCCACTCTCTGATTGAAGACACATTTTGCTGCTGTAACCAGTGACTGCAATATGAGAAACTAAGATGAACATGGTTTAAGGTACAGTATTTCAATAGGGTGTTCAGCTTTTATGCATAACTCAGTCATCTGGCATTTTGACCCAAAATATTCAACATGGCCTTTTGGGGAAACCACCTCATGAACAATATGACTATCATTAGGCAACTCCTGCCTGAAAAGTGATTTTGAGGTCGATTGGTGAATTCACCTTTTTGGTGAAATCTGACAAATTTTCCTGACTTTGTTTATGAGGTGGGGTCATAAGAAGGCAATGTTGAAAATTTGGGGTCAAAATATGTAAAAATGGAGGAGATATGACCATTTGTTGCAATTTCATTACACACGCTTGTAATTTCAGACAGTTTCAATATTTTGACCCCAAATTTTTAACATTGGCTTCTTATTACCCCCAACACATGTGCATCACTGCTGTCATTTTTCTAATCCCAGCAAAAATGTGTTTTTGCACCTGTGGTGCAGAATGGCATTGCAATTGTACGGAATTGTGTTTTGACGGGGATTTGAAAATGTTCAGTAGTGGGTACATGTGTTGGGATCATAAGATGTCTATGCTGACAATTTGGAAACTGTTGTCCCATAAATGGAAGCACAAGGCCTTTTCAAAGTTATATATGTATAGCTCACTTGTCTGAAACCCAATTCTACAGCATTCTGCAGCATACTGCAGCAGAGTTACTGCAGTAAACAATGTGATTTCAGTTGGAATCAATCCCTATTGTCATTCAGGAAAATGTGACACTGCCAGGATGTAGTAACTGTCTCAGTTTCCTGCATGACAAAAGAGACTAATTGAAATTGAAATTACTGAGCTGGCCCATTGATGCAGCAGTTGGATTTCCACTTGAGATGCTGGTGACCTGGGTTTGGGAACAGACCCAGGTCATCAGAGAGCAGGCCAGGGGAAGAAGGATGGAGCATCCTGAGGACAGCTGTCATTCTCTGGGGGGGGAGTATGACTGGTGCTTGATGGACAATGGCAGAGGCCAGGGGTACCTCAGCAATCAGTGACAGAACATTCAGGGGGTGGAGTGGATGCTGGACATAATTGCATGTCCCTCAAGCTGCCTTAGATGAAGCCCGCCTCGGATTCACTTAGCCTCCAGGCTGACACTCCAACCTGTCCTGTGATTTGTGGCACTTTTTGGAGCTGGTGCCACAGCCCCACCCTGGGGGGTAAGCCAGGGGGTATCAAAGGGTCATGGTAAATTTGGAGGTGGAAGCCTGAGGTCCGTGACTGGGCTGAGGTTCCAGGCAGCTGGCAGTAGGGGAATGAAAGCATAATAAATTAAAAAACATTTTTTATTACATTGGTTTCCACAGTAACGCTGCTGCAGCATGCTGCAGAGTGCTGCAAAATGCTGCAGAACTGGGTTTCATCCTGGTGAGCTTCATAATATATACATATATGTATGTATATGTGTGTGTGTGTGAGTGTATATTTATATAAATACATACAGTGCAAACCTGTTATAATGGACACAACTATGCACACAACTTTTGTCCATTATATCCAGAGAAGGTGGAGGCTATGTGTTATGTGTGTCTATATGTGTGAGCATGGGCTCAGCGTGAATGAGAACCTGTTATTAAACTTCATAGATTATTTAGAATCCTGCTAAGCATATGTTTCTGTTTCTGTGTGTTTAGTTATGTAATTGGCAGGGAGAATGAGTTATTTTACAGAAGTTTATTACAGAAGGTAAGAAGAAGATAACTCTAGAGGCTGGCTGTTGGCATGCTAGGACAGTAAAAAAAGTAAATGGTGCTGTAAGGGTTTTATCGTAATATAAAATCATTTCTATTTAGTGTAATTAATTAACTAATAAAAGCTTATACAGCTTGTGGACAATTATTTTGTTATAAACTTAATCCTTGTAGCTCCTTATGTCCTTACCAGCTCTGTGCCCCCCAAAAGCCACTACAAATATCCATAAAAGCTTCATAATGTTCATTAAAAGCAATGTTTCTGTCTATTATAACCAGAGAAAAATGCATTGGATTTGATATATTTGGTTTTGGAAATCAGTTTTTGTCCACTATAACTGATTGTCCATTATAACAGTGTCCATTGTGGGTGGAGTGTACTCTGTGTATATATGTATATTGATATCTATCTATCTATCTATCTATCTATCTATATATATATATATATATATATATTAGAGACCAAAAAAACTCCGTTTAATGCATTAGTTAGGGTTGTTCTACAGCGACAAAAGTGAGAAATTAGCTGTTGGGGTTGAAAACCCCTTGGACCCCGCCCACACCCAACGCGCATTGGGGTGCGCATTAGGATAAAGTCAGCCCTAACTCTCACCCCATGACATGTAGCAAAGCAGCAGAAGTATAGGAGAATAGGGTGAGAGTTAGACCCGATCCCAATGCGCACCCCTAACGCAGTTCGGGGTGGGCGGGGTCCAAGGGGTTTTCAACCTAACAACGAATTTCCTCACTTTGTCGCTGTGGAGAACAACCCTAACTAATGCATTAAATGGAGTTTTTTGCCTCTAATTTCCCTTCTTTTTGAGAATGATAATGAGAAATAGTGAATGTAATGCAGCGGCGGGAGCGCGGGGCTCTTCAGGCCCCACGCTCCCGACACATGATGTGTTGTGGCATACTAACAGGGACAGCAACACAAACAGAAATGCTAACAGTGGCGCACATGGTAACACAAGCACGACTGAGAACAGAAAGGGTAACGCACATGGTGGCGTAGACGGGAATGGTCTGCCATGTGATGTGTTGTCACATAGTAACATGGTGCCTGCAAACAGAAATGTCAATGGGCATGGTGATGTAAAGTGAAACAGTAAGATAAACAGTACTGTAGACAGAAATGGCAAAAATAACAGAACCATAGCGCAAATGAAAGCATAAAGGATAATGCACATGGTGGCACAGAGCGTCAATGGTAAGTGAAATGGGTGCGGATCCGCAAGCAGAAAGGGCAACAGTAACAGTAATGTAAGCGCACAGGCTGGTTTTCCCCAAAACCTGCATTGAGAAAGACAGTGAGTACAAATAATGTATGCAAAATAATGAGTATCGGCGCAGAAAATGAGATCTTGGAATACTAAATACATTATATCTCAGGAACCGTATGACGTAGAAAAAAATTTAAAAGTCATGATTTCTGTTAAGTGTCGGGCGCCGTAATGTTATCCTATTGGAAAATCCGTCAATTTTGGAGTGCCGTAACTTTGCCGCCATGTGATATTTTTTCACCAAACTACTGAAAGGCACATCTGTGTACTGTTGGCTGTCTTCCCTCCAAATTTCAGGAAAAAAGACCAAACGTTATTTTGCAGCAGGGTGCCAAAGGATTCCTGTAATGCTTGAGCACCGTAATGTTATCTATAGGAAAAACTGTCAACTTTGAGTGCCATAACTTTGCCGCAGTGTAATATTTTTTCAATACAACACTGAAAGGCACATCTGTGAGATGTTGGCTGCGTTCCCTTCAAATTTCAGCCCAAAACTCCCAACGGTTATTTTGCAGTGCAGTGCCAAAGAATTGCTGTCATTTTCCCACAGACTAGAAAATTACTGTCGCAATTTGCGAAAGCTTTCACAAAAATTTGCGACACTTTCGTGAGCACGACAGTAATTTGCGAAAGTACTTTTTCCAGAAATTTGAAAAACATATTTCTGGGGTGTTTTACCACAAAATAAAGACATGGCAAGCATCCTCAGGGCCCGACTAGGTGAATACAAAAAAATTAGGTTGCTAAAGGGTCCCAAATTTAAATGCCAACCATTTTCTGATCACCAACTGAAAACAAAATGGCGATTTGCGAAATAACAAGCCCATTTGTGAAAGTAAAATGCATTTGCGAAAGTGTTGAACTTTTTGTTAACTTTTCCCATTGACTTATAATGGGAAACTGTTTTTTGAATAACTTTTGAACCGTTTAATATTTTTTCACGAAATCTTCAAAAGGCACATCGGGGACCCTGGCTGCATGTTCCCTGAAGATTTGGGCCAGTCACGCAAACCGTACGACCTGTAGGCACGGCCACAGAATTCCAGAAAAGCATAAACGTGCGCACAGATCACACTTAATAACTCCACAGCCGTATATCCGACCAGTATGAAACTTGGCAGGTCCCAAGGCCTATGGGTCTTGATCATAAATTCCAAATTTCAGGCAAATCCATCAAACGGTTGCAAAGTTATTAAGGTGCAAAGTTTTGGGGTTTAACATAGAAATGGCTCCTCAACCCTAACTATGGTAGTGCTACCATACTGGTCGGATATACGGCTGCGGAGTTATTAAGTGTGATCTGTGCGCGCGTTTACGCTTTTCTGGAATTCTGTGGCCATGCCTACAGGTCATACGGTTTGCGTGACCAGCCCGAAATCTTCAGGGAACATGCAGCCGGGGTCTCCGATGTGCCTTTCGAAGATTTCGTGAAAAAATATTAAACGGTTCAAAAGTTATTCAAAAAACAGTTTCCCATTATAAGTCAATGGGAAAAGTTAACAAAAAGTTCAACACTTTCGCAAATGCATTTTTACTTTCGCAAATGGGCTTGTTACTTTCGCAAATCAGCCATTTTGTTTTCAGTTGGTGATCAGAAAAATGGTTGGCATTTAAATTTGGGCCTTTAGCAACCTAATTTTTTTTGTATTCACCTAGTCGGGCCCTGAGGATGCTTGCCATGTCTTTATTTTGTGGTAAAACACCCCAGAAATATGTTTTTCAAATTTCTGGAAAAGTACTTTCAAGAATTATCTTGTGTTCACGAAAGTGTCACAAATTTTTGCGAAAGATTTCGCAAATTGCGACAGTAATTTTCTAGTCTGTGGGAAAATGACAGCAATTCTTTGGCACTGCACTCTAAAATAACCGTTGGGAGTTTTGGGCTGAAATTTGGAAGGAACGCAGCCGACATCTCACAGATGTGCCTTTCAGTGTTGTATTGAAAAAATATTACACAGCGGCAAAGTTATAACACTCCAAATTGACAGTTTTTCCCATAGGATAACATTACAGCGCCCGAAGCATTACAGGAATCCTTTGGCACCCTGCTGCAAAATAACGGTTTGGTCTTTTTTCCTGAAATTTGGAGGGAAGACAGCCAACAGCCCACAGATGTGCCTTTCAGTAGTTTGGTGAAAATACATTACAGGGAGGCAAAGTTATGGCACTCCGAACTTTTCTTTTTTTTCCCATAGGATAACATTAAGGCATTCACCGCGCCTTTCAGGGCCCGTATCTCGGAAATGGTGCGAGATACGGACTTCTCGTTGAAAATTCCTTAGCCCCATAATGGGGCTAAGATCCAAATTAGCCAGGACAGTTGTAAATAATATGACTTTTAAATGTTTTTTCTACGTCTTACGGTTCCTGAGATATAATGTATTTAGTATTCCAAGATCTCATTTTTTGCTGATACTCATTATTTTGCATACATTATTTGTACTCACTATCTTTCTCAGTGCAGGTTTTGGGAAAACCAGCCTGTGCGCTTACATTACTGTTACTGTTGCCCTTCCACTTGCGGATCCATACCGTTTCACTTACCATTGACGCCTGCCACCATGTGCTGTATCCTTTCGTGCTTTCATTTGCGCTATGTTCTGTTATTTTTGCCATTTCTGTCTACAGTACTGTTTATCTTACTGTTTCACTTTACATCACCATGCCCATTGACATTTCTGTTTGCAGGCACCATGTTACTATGTGACAACACATCACGTGGCAGACCATTCCGTCTCGCCACCATGTGCATTACCCTTTCTGTTCTCATTCGTGCTTGTGTTACCATGTGCGCCACTGTTAGCATTTCTGTTTGCGTTGCTGTCCCTGTTAGTATGCCACAACACATCATGGTGGCGGGGCGTGGGGCCCCGGACTCCGTGCTCCATGCAGTATTCACTATTTCTCATTATCATTCTCAAAGAAGAAATTAGGTAAAACTCCATTTAATGCATTAGTTAGGGTTGTTCCACAGCGACAAAAGTGAGGAAATTCACTGTTAGGGTTGAAACCCCTTGACCCCCGCCCACCCCCAACCGCATTGGGGTGCACATTGGGATCGTGGGTCCTAACTCTCACCCCATTCTCCTATACTTCTGCTGCTTTACACATGTCATGGGGTGAGAGTTAGGGCTGACGATCCCAATGTGCACCCCAATGCCGGTTGGGGGTGGGCGGGGGTCAATGGGGTTTTCAACCCTAACAGCGAATTTCCTCACTTTTGTCGCTGTGGAACAACCCTAACTAATGCATTAAATGGAGTTTTTTGCCTCTAATATATATATATAGATAGATAGATAGATAGATAGATAGATAGATAGATAGATAGATAGATAGGTAGATATGCATCTATGGAGGGATGGGAGTGCAGGTTCCATCTCAAAAAGTAAGGACATTCATTGCAATAAAACTACATTAATGCATCAGTCAGGGTTGAAGATAAAGGAGCAAATGTAGAGAAATATGACTTTAGGATTTCCAACACTAAAACACTTGTCCTACCTGAAGTGAATGAGGGGTGTAGTCTTTCTTGGGATTGTCAACCCTAATGTTCACCGGAGGATGATTCTCTTGACTTGACAAGTTTCATTCTGGTCAGATTTTTGGATTCCAAGAACTGGATAGCAACAAAGTTAAAAAAAAAAAAAAAATTGCTGTTTTTTTTTTTTTTGTCATTGTCTAGCACCCAGGTGGTTTAGAATTTTGTTCTGAATTTGTAAGGGTATAAAGGGCTTGGCCAGCAGGTGTGCCTTTCATTGGTTTGTGAAAAAATA
Organism: Neoceratodus forsteri; assembly: GCA_016271365.2. Lineage (NCBI taxonomy): Eukaryota > Metazoa > Chordata > Ceratodontiformes > Ceratodontidae > Neoceratodus > Neoceratodus forsteri. Next base: position 186,666,755 of record CM028132.1, on the reverse strand, counting down.
TTTATCCATTCCAAATTTCAGTTCTGAACATGCTCAGTAAGGTCTATTGGATAAACATTTGATACCCTACTGAGGATGCCCAGAACCAAAATCTCAGATGCTTATAACTTGGGAACAGATTACTTTTTCACCTGATCAATGAAGGGCACCATTCTGGGGCCTACTCTTTCTACCCTAAATATTTTAGACCAAAATTACAAAGTGGGCTGTAGCTGATGACAAAAAAAAACAGCAAATAAACAGAATTTTTCCTAAAAATACACTATCCGACTCTTGGGCTCTGCATATCCAACTGAAATGAAACTTGGGAGATCAGAACACTTTGCCCTCCAGATTGTGCATGCAAAATGTGGTGCAGTTCCATTAAAAGGGGGTGAAGTTATTATTATATTTATATACAGGCCCAGATATTCAAACTGTGCCAGACTGTGGTGCAAGCTTGGGCGCAGCGCAACTTGGCTGCACAGGGGTGTGGACTGGGTGATATTCAATAGAGCTGTGCCACGGCACAGCATAATTGAATATTGCACCCTGGCCACCCGCAGTGTGCATGGCTCAGTGGGACTGCACCAGTGCAAGTAGCCAGAGTGGAGCATGGGGATGCGCTAGCGCAAGTTCCATTGCGCTATGCACAGCAACCGCGATATTCAAAACTTGACATGAAAATGGGGCCATAATGTATGCAAGGTACAAATGGGGCCATTTGCATGTCATTATGGCCCCATTTGCATGCAGGTGTGCCGATCCCCGATGACTTGTGCCTGGTGCCCTGCCAGGCAGCAGCCATGGGGGACCGATGCCCCCTGCAGCTGGCAAAGTGCTCCATAGCCTGATCACAGGCTGCAGTAAAAAGAGGAAAAGCATAAATCCCTGGTGGTTCAGTGGACCGCTGTCTGCCCATCATGGGCATTTGTGAAAAAAGTAAGAAATCTGTCCAATATCCCTGGTGGTCCAGTGGACCGCTTCCCGCCCGATCGTGGGCTCAGTAAAGAAATTATATCCCCAATATCCCTGGTGGTCCAGTGGACCTGCCCACCCAATCACAGGGTCAGTAATAAAATTATATCCCCAATATCCCTGGTGGTCCAGTGGACCTGCCCGCCTGATCGTGGGCTCAGTAATAAAATTATATCCCCCATATCCCTGGTGGTCCAGTGGACCCCCCACTGAATCCCACTGCCCCTCTTCCCCGGTCAGCGGCGGGCAGCAGCATCCCACCCGCATGTCTTTTGCTCAGGGGGATCCCCTCTATTGAGCCATGCCATTGATTTGCTTCAGTTTTGTCAAAAAATAGAGTTTTAAAATTTAAAATTCTTCATTGTGAATCACTAATGTTTTTCTGCCGCGAGCCTGCAAAATCTTTAGCCGTGAGATGATTTTTAGCCTTGAGCTTCCTCCACCTGGGGACATCCAGATAGCCATGTTTTCATGACCAGATGTCCATGGGGAAGATCAGATGACCCTATTGATGACCAGATGGTCCAAATTGGGGTGACCAGATGTCCGCTCACAGCTGAAGAATTTGTTATCTCATGGCAGAAAAATTTTTAAAGGTTTAAAAACTTTACAATTGCATATACTTGAAATTTGCAGGGTGTTGAGGGGATGTCATACAGATGTGAATTATGCTGTTTAGGTGTTGGGGAATTAATTGGTTGTAGAGATATTCAATGACATAGTTGGCATTTTCCCCATAGGATTACACCGCAGTCTGTGTCACGACTTTAGGCACCATTATCTCGACAAAGAAGTGAGATACGGACTTTTCTATACTGGTGGCTTAGACAATCTTTAGGTGATCTGTGCTGCTGGAACAAGATTTTGAACCACACAATAAGTCTGCAGTGGAATTTTTTTTGTAGAATGCATGGTTCATGAGATATTTTTACATTTATTTACCAAGGGTTTGTTGCTCTATAGGGATGGGATTCTGTATAGCTATGCCAGATGCATTAATGGGCAACATGGTGGTTCCTGTGCTCTTACCAATACCTGTTATTAACATCCTGAGAGCATGGGTCTGAAGAGTCCCACGCTCCTACCACTACATCTTTGTTACTAGTTATATTGCACTGTAACGCAGTACTGTGTAACTTGGTTTGGGTCCTGTGCTACCACCAATATCCTTTGGCAACCTGATGAGAGCACGGGGCCCACAGGGCCCTGCTTTCCTGCCAATACATGTTTTTTACTACTTGTATTGCACTTTTTCAAAAAGTAATAAATTTATGGCAAAAAACTTTGTTTAATGCATCAGTTAGGGTTAAAGTAAAGAAAAGAAGAGGGGAAATAAGACAGTAGGGTTGAGCACCTACCCCCCACACCCCTTCTTTACAGACTGACAGATGCTGGGGTGTGCCATGGGGTCATGCGGCCTACCTCTCACCCCATTTTCCTTTACTGTAGCATGTGAACCTGCTTACACATGGAATGGGGTGAGAGTTGCCACATGACCCCATGGCACACCCCATCATCTGGTCAGTCTGTGGAAGAAGGGTTTGGGGGGTTAGGTGCTCAACCTTAATGTCTCATTTCACTTTAACCCTAACTGATGCATTAAACAAAGTTTTTTTACCATAAATATACATATATATATATATATAATAGTGGCACAGTAGTGCCACTCTAGTTAGGGTTGAATACCCCATTTAAGGTAAATCTGAAATTTGGCAGCTTAATAACTTTCAACCATGTGACAGATTTGCCAGAAATGCATGGTCTGGTACCATAGATATCTGGACCTGCCAAGTTTCGTTACGGTTGGATGTATGGTTGTGGAGCTACAGAGCACCCAAAAAATGCATAAATTATGGGTTTTTGTGTGTTTCTTTGCTCGCGCCTACAGGTTGCACAGTTTGCGTGATCAGTCTAAAACCTTCAGGGAATATGCAGCTGGGCTCCCTGATGTGCCTTTCAAAGATTTTGTGAAAAAATATTAAACGGTTCAAACGTCATTCAAAAAAGAATGTTCCTGGGGACTTCCGGTTCCTGTCACCTAGAAAATGGAAGTCAAGACTCAGACCTCTCGACTCGAGCAACATTAATCCATCGGAATCCAGCTTCTATATATTGAAACGCTGTCTAGAAATTGTAGCATTACCAAATTTATAATGTCCCTGAAACTACGGCATAAAGATGGAGCGGACAGGGCGCATCCCAAACTGAAGTTTCCCAACCAAGTCAGCAGGCCGTGCTCCATGCAGAAATTGCCAATTTAATATCCTAGACCCCAGATGCCTTCTACAGCACAGAAGAAGATTTTACCATTACATTCAAAACTTTGTGCAGCACTTTGCAACAACTGAATGATACCTTAAGCAGACTAGAACAAAGAGCCACGGAGGACAGGCAACATCTAACAGAACTGGGCGAATGAACAGCCCATCTAGAAGATGCAATGCCCAAACATACTTCCATCTCAGGCATTCATAATGTGGCTTTGAGAGACTTACACCACAGGGAGTTGGCCTTACAACAACAGCTGGAGGACCTTGAAAACCTTAATAGGTGGAACAACTTATGCATACACGGCCTTCCTGAGGATACCGAGACTTGCCCCATGACCCAATTTATATGCAGCTTTCTGAAATAAATTCTGAACCTGGAGAGAGACAAAGATCTGGGTATTATACTTGCCCGCAGATCACTGTCAGCAAAACCCAAGGATCCTAAGGCCATACCTCACTCAGTGATAATGGCCTTTATTGATTATAGGATCAAGAAAGAAATCCTGCACACTGCTTGGTCTAGAAAACAAGTTCTCTTTGGCGACGGTCGCTTCTTTTTTGATCAAGACTATGCCTCTCAGAACCTCACTTGCAGGCAGACAGCATATTCAATAATAAAATGAATCTGACAAGCGGGCCATCAAGCACAACTTGAATACCCAGCCAAAATTAAAATAAATACCTCGGAGGGATGGCAGTGATTACAAGAAGTGTCAGAAGCTGTAAATTGGGCCAGAAAACATGGTATCCCCATTCCAGAAGATGGCGCTAAAACAACAGATGGATCCTTTGTAAGGAAGAACTGGCAAATGAAAGGCCCTAAAAACACCTGAGTGGTGCGAGCAGGGGAAATCAATGCAGCATGGGACAGTGTCTGTACTAAAGATGTTCCCCAGGGAACCAACCAAGTTCCTGGTGTGGACTCTCCATCGGCAGAGGCTACAACCTGAACAGATGAGTATTCCACACTGTTCTGTTTACTAACACCTCTTAAGATGAAGAGGAGAATTCCCAAAGCCCTCTATCCTGGTGACTGCCCCTGAGTGCGGGTGGGGGATGGAGCAGAGACTGCGAACATGGTTGTGACTAATAACTGGCTTTGACTTATCATAACTAGCAATGCAACCCTCGAGTTTATAAATGGATTGAAATTCACCTGACAAACTAGGAAACTTTGGGAGACACTTACAGTACTTGATTGTATAATTTCACTGCTGCTTAAACAGATGATTTCTAAGGATTTTAACTTTCATTATTTAGAAATTTTACTTTTCGGGGTATATAAAGAAGTTTATGTATATTACAGCCCAACTAAGCTGAGCCTGATGGATGGACTCCACAGAAGGGGGAGGCTTGGGCTTTTGTTTGGTGCGTGCGTGTCCTCCCTCGGGGGGGGTTGAGGGGGATGGGAGTATCTGGGAGAGGTTAATTAACTTGGGAGATCCTATGACTTGACAAGCTGAGAATGGCCTGCATGACGTCCTGATGATGGAGGGGCTGGTCCTCCTCCCCACGGCTCTGGGCCTCACTCTTCAGGTAATCACACCAGACTTAATTAACAGGGGAGGGGGGTTGAGGGTGGATGCTACCTAGGCTGGAAGCACTAATGTGCATTATCTAGAACACAGCTTTCTACTTCAGGCCAAATCAACCAGAACATAAACAAATTAGGCTGGGGCAGCACTGGGGCACCAACGGGTGCCTTGAAACATCCCCAACCCAAAATGTGACCCTCCTTGGCATTTAGTGTTCATGCTTCCTTCTGGTATAGCCTGAGAAAGCATAACTATAGCGTTCTTTGCTCAATGACCCTCACTATATCTCCTGAACTGCTGTAGATATTCTTTATGAGCATGGTGTGCCCTGGGGGGAGTGGTGGGGAGCAAGGTGGTGGGGTAGACTCCTTGATGAGAGGGAAAGTGTGGCCACAACTGATGGGCTGGGCAAGGCTCATACCTTAATATGAAGAGATCTTATTTTAATCCAGAAAGACTTTGGCTCTCTTCCAGATTTTCTCCTGCCCCTCGGAGCCCAGTCCCTGCTCTCTGGGGAAGGGGGTACTCACAGACTGGCTCATGCTCCACCCCATAATGGCAGAACTGTTACTTACTTCATTTTTCAAGTCAGACCCTGGCTATGGGCTATCCCTGACTCCCAGGGTGACATATAACAACCCAGTTGAAGCACGCCACATTGTAGTTGGCCTGTTCCGGTGGGGAGACTGGAAACCTAGTCTCCTATCTCACCTCAAAGAAGTGTTCCAGAGATGAGGAACAGGGTATACCAACACCTTGAAGTACCACAAATGTTTCTACTGCTATTTTTACAGCAGCTTGTAAAGAGTTCTGAAAGGTTAATGTTTCATGGTTCCTATTTTCAACTATTTAGTTTATTACCAGAGGCATTTAGGTATCCTCAGATAACTTGCTATATGAAGAAGAAATCACTATGGGAGACTTGAAAATAGTATCTTGGAATATGAGGGGTGTTAATAGCCTGGTTAAAAGGGCACAGATAATACAAGAACTAGAACGACAACATGCCGCTATGGCGTTCCTACAGAAGACGCACTTGAGTGCTGAAGAGCACAAAAAGTTCCGTATGGGCTGGATGGGGGAGGTGTATGCAGTGGAGCGTCAACAGCATACTAATAAGATGGGAATGGCCATTCAAATAAGAAGGAACATTCCCCTCTCGGTCTCACAAGTGGATTCTGACCCTTAGGGCAGATATGTGAAGCTCATGGATGAATACAGGGGACAGAGTTGTATCTTTTTAACTCTATACTCCCCAAATGAAGAACATGAAAGGGTACCATTCCTAGACAAAGACATTTCAGAATCAGTCTCAGATCTACATAGTCTTATAATAATAGGAGGAGATTTTATCTCAGTAATAGATTTATATCTTGACAGAGTTGGTTCTAAGTCAACAGGCCCAGCCAGAGCCAATAGGGTTTTATCTAGACAGTGCTCAGAACTGTCATTGGTTGATGCCTGGCAGTTTACCCGACTAAGGGAAAGAGACTATACATATTATTCCCCTAAGTACATAATGTACTTCATAATTGACTACTTTTTAGTATCATCTGACACCTTACAATACCTTAACAGGACTGCTATAGGTAATAGCTGTCTCTCAGATCATGCTTCGATTTCTTTAGATATAGAACGGACCCCCAGACCCCTGGAGTCCATATGGTACTAAATGTAGTCTGTTGACTCATAATGACTTTAAGGATCTAATCCAAATGTCCATGAAAGAATTCCTTGATACCAATCCACCAGGAGCTATGGAGGCTGACATCAGATGGGACTCCCTCAAATGTTATTTAAGAGGGGCCATAATCAAATATGCCTCCTGGCACAAAAAATCTAAAATAAAGGAATGGTGTGAATTAGAACAAAAAAATCTCTCAACTTGAATCAGTCCACCAAAAAACACTGGACCACTCCACCAGTCACCAAACAGATCCCCAGACTAAGCACCCTCCTGGAGCGACTATAACACGCAGGTGCCTCAGAGGTAATTAAACTACCTCCAACAAGCAGCACCCTCGTGAGGGGGTGGGGGTTTCTCTACCTTGTTTCCTTGGGGGAAAATCAGTGGACTTTCAGGAGCCAGCCCTATATATTGTTCATTTATTGTTTGTTCATTACTGCAAGAGGGTTGTTTGCTGTTTTAAAAAAACCTGAACTGCTTCTCAGACTTGGTGGGGTGGTACGCTCTCCTCATCTACCGGGGATTCTGAGCTGTTTACTGGGGAATTGTAACAATACTGACTGTGAATTTAGAAGTTGATGATTTGCTAGCTTACCATATGTTGTTGCCTAGTTCTCCACTTTAGTGGCTGCTTCCATCGGGATATCTTCCCCATGCATGCACAGTACAGCCCCGGTCTCCCACTGCATAGTAATTTTGTCTTTTGTCTCCATTGCCATATAGGCCCTCGCTCGCCCTCCGACCCCACAGCCAGCAAGATCCCTAGACTGAGCTCCCTCCTGGAGTGACTGCAACACATGGGTGCCTGAGAGGTAATTAAACTACCTCCAACAAGCAGCACCTTGTGAAGGGGTTAGCCTCGACACACACTGCACCACCGACTGCCCCGCCTCTCCACCCACCCACCCACCCACGCCGGGTATTTCCTTTATAGGCACTCCCTAATGACATCACTTCCTCTACTTCATTATTTGTCCTAAAAACCTATGCATTCTAAATCTTCTGGCAGCCTAAGGGTTAAGTCCCCACTTTGCCATTTGCAGGTTATACCTGCCAACCACTAGAGGGACCCATACTCTCCACCTTGGTTGCACTACCTATCCTCCTCCCTACTATTTTCTATATCCCCCCTAACCGCCTGAGCCACTCCACTCCTCTGCAAGTCACTCCTACCATTACCCACACCCCCCTCAGCACCTAGCCCCACAAACTAGCCCATTTTCTGACTCAGGACTGCTCAAATGAACCCACACCCAGTGACCACTAGGAGTCGCTATTTCTCACCCTATTTCCAACCCCAACCAAGCCTGCTTCAGATCCATTGAATGTGGATCCCTGCCCTCACCCAGGCACTTCACCAATTGCCCTAGCTGAGGCTTGAAACTTGTACCCTATCTACCGGAGTCCATGTCACTACCACTAATCCAAAGTGGTAACCACATTTTTTAGAAGTCAACCCAAATACTTCTACCATACTACCCGGCTACCACCAAAGATCCATGTTAAACCACCTCCTCCTAAAATGTCTCCCCCTCATTTACTTTCTTGTACTCTCATCCCACCAGCCAGTCTTCCCTCCTGGATCACTGGTACCAGCACCGGCAATTCTCCCAGACATAGCTCGCACTCACCCCACACTTACCATGTACACTGGCCTTCAACACCCATTCCCCGTTAGGGTTACCACCTGTCCTGCGTTTCACAGGACAGTCCTGATTTGGGCAGCTGTGTCCTGCAAAAAGACAAAACAAATACTATATGTCCTGATTTTTTAGTAAAAAAAATGTTTTCTAACTTTCCTCTAAATCTTGTAGAAAACTATAGTACCTTAACTAAAATACATTAAAATGATATGAAACCATAGAAGCAACCAAGAAACTACAATACTTAGCCTTAATTCTGATTACATAGAGAAAACAAGTCTGTTGCACTAGTCGAAGTTACATACTGTCCTGCGAAAAATCACATTTTAGTAAGAAATGGCCCACTTTGGGCTTCTTAAAAGGTGGTAACCCTATTCCCCGTGTACCACCCCACTGCCTTCCCAGGCCCCCCTTGGCAGCTTATCGTTCTCGTTCTCCCATCCTGCTAATCCCTGCCCATTCCTTGTTTCCCCAAGGTCCCCCCATCCCCTCATACATGTAGGAAACACATATATCGCCACGTCCTGCCCAGAGCTGTGGTCCTCTTTCTACTCCTAACAGGCAATATACATCCTAACCCAGGCCCCTCCCAGACCAGCCAATCAGGTGTGCCCCATGGTCTGAGTGTTGCCTCTTTGAATATATGCAGCATCTTGAAAAAATCTGACACCCTCCAATGCTGGGTCATGCTGCACAAACCAGACATCATTGCACTGGTGGAAACCTGGCTATCAAAATCCACACCTGACTCCTTTTTCGCCCTCCCTGGCTATACCCTATACCGGGAGGATCTTGTATGCAAATGCGGGGGTGGCTGTGCAATTTATACCAGGGATTCTCTCACTGGTCAAGCACTCTCTGCCCCAGCCCTGGCAGGTGGGGCACAGGCTGTAACCCTTAAACTTACTCCAGACCCCTCCAGGGCCCCCTGTATCTCACTTCTGCCTACATTCCACCAAAGAACCAAAACCCAGCACTATCATCCTTAACTGATTAACTTGCCACCCTCCCACATAGGGCTGAACAAGTCCTTGTGGGGGACCTCAACATGAACTGGCTCAGCCCCACCTCCACCACCACCCGGGACTCCTTTGCTGCCATTGATCTGACACAGCTAATCATCCAACCCACAAGAGCAAACCCTAAGAGAGGTACCAGCACCCTCCTAGATGTTATCATCACCAACCGCCCCCAAAAAATCCTGGACATCCAAATCCTCCCTGACTCACTCAGTGACCATTCCCCAATCATATTCCACTGGGTGACCACCTCACCAAAACCCATAGCCCAGCACACACTTCGTCGGCGTCTCAGACCAGGTGGGCTGAATTTCTTGCCCAAACAAACTGGTCTCCCCTTCACCCTGCTCCGGATATAGACTCTGCCCTTGCCTTCTTTTCCCAAACATTTAACAAAGCCTGCCGCCTCTTCGCACCCCTCACAGCTGCCCAAACCAAAAAACATAAAGTGCCCTGGATTACTTCTGCCCTATTACAGTTGCTCAGACTTAGGGATAACATGTGGCACCTCGCAACAGAAACAGGCCGGCCGACTGATAGACAGGCCTACAACGCCTCACTGAATAAGTGCACCTGGGCTGTCCAAAAAGCCAAGGCCGACCACTATCAAGCCACCCTCACCTCCTCCTGGCGGTGTGCCCAAACTTTTTGGGACAATGTCAAACAATTGAATGGGAGTGCACGCTCCCCTCCCCCATCCCAGCTCACCATTGGAAGCACTACCTTTATGGACCCTACAGGCATTGCAAACTACCTCAACACATCCTTTACGGACCTCAGCTCTATCCTTCCCAGTCATTTCTTTGACCACCACCCTCCCTACCGTCCCTAATCCCCCAACACCCTAGCTTATACCCACGCAGGGTAACTGCCCAGGAAGCTAGATTCCACCTGATCCATGCACTAAAAAGCAATAGTCCCGGCGATGACTCCATGGACCCCAGCATTCTCCGGCTGGTACTGGATCAGGTCCTTGCCCCACTCACCAGCCTTCTCAACAAATCCCTCTGCCTGGGGCAGTTCCCCACTGCATGGAAAACTGCCATTGTTACTCCCATTCACAAAGGGGGTGACAGGTCCTTAGCCGGGAACTACCAGCCTATCTCCTTACTCCCGCCCCTCTCCAAAGCCCTTGAAAAACTGGTTGCCCCACAAAGCACTGAGTACCTGACCAAACACAACATCCTCTGCCCTGAACAGCATGGTTTCTATGCAGGACACAGTACAGGCATGGCACTAGTTGAATTCTCAACATTTCTACATACATCCCTGGACTCTGGCTCCCTAGCCGGGGCAGTGTTCATCGACCTTTCTAAGGCTGTCGACACTGTCTCCCACCCCCTCCTGCTGGATGACCTCTGCCACACTGGCTTCGCTACTGGGCCACTCGCCTGGTGCACCAGGTATCTATCGGCCCACTCACAATGTGTCAAAATTAATGGAACACTCTCAAAAATGTGTCCCATCCGCTCAGGGGTTCCTCAGGGCTCCATCCTGGGACCCCAATTCTTCTCGCTCTACCTTAACACCCTGCCCAGTGCATGCACTGGGAAAATGCTGCTGTATGCAGATGACGCTGTCATCTTTGCCTCCCACCGTAAGCCTACCTCCCTCCAGAACTTCCTGCAACTTTCCTATAATGATGCAGAAACCTGGTTTAAAGAGCACAGACTGATCATAAATCTCAAAAAAACCAAAACGATGCTCTTTGTCCACCCCAAAACAAAGCCAGCAATTTCCCACTCCATATCCTCCCCTGCTCCAAACAGCCTCTAGAGCAAGTACACTCCTACAAGTACCTTGGGGTCACCTTTGACTCAGCCCTTACCTACCACACCCACATTGATGCTCTTGCCTCAGCAACCAATGTGCGGCTAGGTATGTTATACCACTACAAAAACTGTCTCTCCCCCGCTGCCCTCCAGCTTGTGGTGACATCCCCTATATTATCCCTGGTTGACTATGGACTACCGGTCTACGGGGCTGCCGACACAACTGTCCTCAACAAAATCTGTCTCATCCTGAACAAGGCATGCAGGCTAATCACTGGGGCCCCTAGGCTCACACATTCACACCAGCTCTATGATTTGGCAACATTGCTGAACCTAGATGAACGGCTGCAATATCAAACATGCCTAATAGCAAAAAAAACTCTTCTAGGGCTATCCCCACCCAGGCTGGCAGCCTCCCTCTACCTAGCCCAACCCTTGGTCTGTACACGGACCTCCTGCAAGACCACTTTCCTGGTACCAAGATCTAGGACCTCCCATGGACAGAGATCGTTCCACCATAGAGCCCCTTCCTGGTACAACTCGCTCCCTCTCCCCATCTCAGATGCCCCCACGATTTCCAAATTCAAAACTGCACTCAGAAGTGAAGTATTCAACATATGTAGTTGCACCTGTATAACTTGAGGTGCAACCCTCTGTGCCCCAACAATGCCCACTGGGCAGCATCCTTACTGCACCTCTTTAAATTCATACCACGGATGTTTGTACTGACATTATTCCTGTTGCTTGCCCTTTCTCCATGCAAGTATGTACCTCTTCTGGTTAAATTGCTTCTGCTCTGTTGACTGCTCATACTGTCGTACTACTATGTGCCACTGTAACCAAACTGGCCTCTCTGTATATTTGTTTCATCACTTGTGCCTGCTATCGATGTAACTCATATCCTGGAACCAAAATGTGTGTATATGTATTTATCATGTTCTTTATCATATGTGTCTGCAAACTATGTAACCTACATCCTGGAACCATGAATGCTTGCATTTGTATTTGTCCTCTATGTGATGAGGTACCTTTGGAAATGAGCCTCTGGCTCAAAGGTTGTAAACTGATATGTAAATAAATAAATAAATAAATAAAATAAACTAGAACTGGGTAAGCTAAAACTTAACAAAACTTTAAATGCACATATAGAAGACCAGCTCCAATATTCCAAACAAAAATACTATGAACAAGGTAATCGGGCAGGGAAGCTGTTGGCCTGGCAGCTCCACAAAGAATTGTCTTCCTGAGCTGTGCCAAAGCTATGAACTATCAAAAATAGTTCCATGACCCCATCCTCTGCCCTCATTATGTCCCAGTTCCAGAAATATTACAAAGCCCTTTATCAAGCATAGAGACACCCCATGCATCTTGAGGATACACTCTCCTACTTGGATAAACTCCATCTCCCCAAATTAACTGAGGCACAGAAACTAGGGATAGAGTTCCCTATTTCTAATACTGAGATCATACAGAAAAGTAAACAGCTAAAAAATGGAAAGGTCCCAGGGAATGGACGGCTATGTGGCAGAAATTTATAAGGAATTTACTCAGGTTCTGTTGCTGCCCCTTGGAAGTGCCTTTAATGAGCTCTTGCGGGGAGAGGGAGCAGCCCCAAGATCTTGGAATCAGGCCCAGATTTAGGTGATTCTCAAACCAGGCAAGGACCCAGAAGACTGTAGGTCCTATCATCTTATTTCTTTGCTTCCCATGGATTCTAAGATCTTCACAGGAATCATGGCAGACAGATTACAAGAAGTAGTAAGGGCCCTGGTGCTTGATAATCAGACAGGTTTTATCTCTGGCCATTACCTACAGGACAACATACGTCATCTGTTAAATGTGATTTCAGCCCAAAAGACCAATAAACACTTTCAATTAGCCATCAGTATGGATGCCAAAAAGGCCTTTGACAGGATTGATTGGATATTCTTAGAAGAGACCCTGAGGAGGTTCGACCTAGGAGACAAATTTCTAGCCACTATCAGAGCCCTTTACAATGAACCAGGGGCATGAATTAAGGTGAACGGCCACCTCTTGGACAGATTCCCCCTATTAAGGGGAACAAGACAGGGCTGCCCCCTCTCCCTGCTGCTTTTTGCACTATCTCTGGAGCTGCTAGCAGTTGCTATCAGAGCACAGCCTTATATAAAAGGAGTCAGGTTAGAGGGTCACATTTAAAAAATTGCATTATATGCAGATGACTCCTTTTTTATCTCAGATCCTGACGCCTTGGTCTTTGCTCTCATTTGAGCCCTAGAGGAGTATGGCATCCTGGCAGGTTATAAAATTAATCACAGTAAGTCAGTGGCTCTTGTCCTGGGTGGCACCTCCTCCCAGGAATTTAAGAAAAATTTCCACTTCGCTTGGACCCATAAAAATACTATCCGTTACCTTGGCATTAATGTTTCTGTGGACCTGACACAACTTTACAAAAATAATTATTTAAAACTTTTCCAAACCCTACAGTCCGATATGGCTAGATGGCAGATATTACCTCTAACATTATATGGGAGAACACAAACTTTAAAGATGAATGTCTTACCTAGACTCCTTTTTCTTTTCCAACTCTCCCATTACAACCTCCTAGGAACTTCTCAATCATTCTTCAAAAAGAAACCCAGAGGTTCCTTTGAAACAACAAATGCTCTGGACTAGCTAGTAAAATATTGCAAGCTCCCCAGGAGAAAGGTGGCTTAGTCCTCTCACACTTCTACTTTCACTTCATAGCTGCCAGAGGGGCACAGTTGTGCACCTGGGCCAAATGCAGAGAGGACTCATAGAAACATAGAAACATAGAAGTTGACGGCAGATAAGGACCGCAAGGCCCATCCAGTCTGCCCATTTCTTTTTCTACCTTATAAATGTGCCATCGGCCTTTGCTATGTCAGTGACCTATCTATTCATAGTCATTTGTATTGCTCCCTTATGCCTATCCCATGCCTGTTTGAAGCCCTGCACTGTATTCATAGCCACTACTTCTTCTGTGAGCCATTCCATGCATCTACCACCCTTTCTGTGAAAAAGAATTTCCTCACATTCCCCTTAATCGGCCTCCCTCTAATCTCATGCTGTGTCCTCTTGTCCTGCTATTTTTCTTATATTTAAACATGTTAGACTCTTTCACCTTGTTTATGCCCTTAAGGTGTTTAAATGTCTCGATCATATCACCTCTCTCCTCCTTTGCTCAAGGGTACAACATATTGAGCTCCGTTAATCTGTCCTCATATGTCTTCTGATGCAGTCCCTGCACCATTTTGGTTGCCCTTCTCTGGACTGCCTCAATTTGGTTAATGTCCTTGTGAAGGTGGGCCTCAATACTGCACGCAGTACTCCAGATGGGGGCCTAACCAATGTCTTGTACAGAGGGATTATTACCTCCTCTTACGACTTGTGATACCCCTACTACACACCCTAACACCCCCTAGCCTTACCTACTGCTTTGAGGGTCTGCTTGGATGATTTCAGGTCATCAGTGATGATGATGCCCAAGCTCTTTCTTCCTTTGTGACTGCTAGCAACTCCTCCCAGCCTATAAGTGGCTTCAGGGTTTTCTTCCTATGTGCATGATTTTGCACTTCTTTGCATTAAATCCCAGTTGCCACTCTTCTGACCATTCTGCTAGTTTATCCAGATCTCTTCTCATTCTGCCCACCCCATCTGGATCATCTACTCTGTTGCAGATCTTGGTGTCATCTGCAAACAGACAAGCCTTACCCTCTAGTCCATCTGCTAGGTCACTAATGAAGATGTTGAATAGGACTGGCCCCAGGACTGATCCCTGAGGTACCCCACTTGTGACTTGCATCTCTTCTGACTGTATACTTCTGACTCAGGCTGGTACCTCCTAAAAGAGGAATTCCTCAAAGATTGGGCACTTTGGGCTCTTCTGACCAATAGTATACCAATGGGCATACAAGAATTGCTGTCTAACCCTTGGGTCTCTCATTCCCTCAAAATTTTAAGAAAGCTCAGGAAACTTACCCACACCCCAGAAGGTCCAGGGCCTCTTTCACTGATCTGGTTTGAACCCTCATTTACTCTTTCCAGACTAGAATCAGGCTTTCGGACCTGGGCCACTCGATGGCTATCCACCTTCACACAGTGTACAGACAATGGAACTTGCTGGTCCTTTGCCCTGTTGTCTAACAGATTCCAACATGGCAGGGCAGACCACTTTAGATACTTACAGGTCCGTCACCACATACTATCTTCTAATAGGTTACAAATGCCGAGTAGGGACAGAATGGAACTTGAACATTTTTTTTTTCTTTTACCATAACAATTAAAGGCAATTCCCACCCCCTCTCACAGTTGTATAAACTATTACTTAAAAACAATCCCTCATGGTTAGAAAAGGTACAACAAAGATGAGAAATAGAACTACCAACAACTATCTCACAACCTGTCTGGGACAGAAGACTGGATAGAGGATGGCCAGTGACCAGCTCTCCAACCTGGCGAGAGTTTCAATGGAAAATTGCACTCAGATATTTTCTCACCCCCACCACAGTAAAACATTTTGGGCACTGCCAGTCTAATCTTTGCTGGAAGGGATGTGGAGACATAGGAACACAGACACATGTCTTTTGGGCATGCCCTAAGGTTTTTACATTTGAAGGGAAATTCATACCCTGGTGGACAATATCACAGACCTCCAAATCCCCTTTACGGGTTCAGACCTAGTGCTGGGCCTTCCAGCCCTACTCTGTGGTTCCAGAAGGTCCACCAAATTAGCTCATATGATGAGGGTTGCAGCACTGAAGTGCATTACCTCAAGATGGCTATCTCCGCTCCCCCCTACTGTGCAAGACTGGTCATCCAGAATGACCCAGCTAGAAGCCATGGAACAGATCACCAATACTTTGAGACTACAGAGTGAAAGTTTTGTACAAACATGGTCACCCTGGCACCAATATCTACAAGGGCAGGATAATACCCCTTCACAAGCTCCAAGAGATAAGCCTTGATCTCCATAGTCCAGATTGTTACTTATAGAGGATATGAATTGATGCTTATTTTTCTGTTTTAAATGGAGTTTGAGTTTAATATACATGCATTTCTCTTAAGACTAGGTTAGAAATGAGAGTTTTTAACCTATATGAGCTGAGAGGTTTATTAATATTATTTGGAATTGCTCACCTAGATTGGTATAGAATGAGATGTATGTGTGTCTTTTTATTAATAGGACAACGTGTCAATCAGATGAATGTATTGTATAAACTGTGAACTTGACTTGTCAAATGCATCTGATATTCAATAAACATGAAGTTAAAAAAAAGACTGTTCCTCATTATAGTCTGTGAGAAAAGTTAACAAAATATTCTAAAGTGTTGCAAATGCAGTTTTTACTGTCGCAAATTACCCTTTTACTTTCGTGATTCAGCCAATTTTTTTTTTCAGTTGGTGGCCACAGCAATGCTTGGCATTTAAATTTGGGACCCTTTAGGAACACAATTCTTGTTGTGTTCACCTAGTCCAGTCCTGAGGATGCTAGTCATGTCTTTTTTGGGGGGGCAAAACACCCCAAAAATATGCTTTACAATTTTTGCAAAAAGTAGTGTCGGAAAGTACTTTCTCATACGTAACACTTTCATGATTTTATTTGCAAAAGTGTAATGATTCGCGAAAGTACTATGCAACACTATGCTCAAAATAATATGGAATATTTGCCACTCTGCTGCAAAAGAACGGTTTGGGCTTTTGGGCTGAAATTTGGAAGGAAGAAAGCCAAAATCCCACAGATGTGCCTTGTGGTGGTTTGGTGACAAAATATTACTGGGCTGCAAAGTTACAGCACTCTGACATTGATGATTTTTCCAATAGGATCACATTACGGTGTCCGCTTGTGCCTTTTGGGGGCCCGTATCTCGAAAATGGTTCTAGATATGGACTTCACGTCAGAAAAATGTTTAGTCCCCCACTAGGGGGCTAAGTGCAAAACTAGCCTGGAAAGTCATCTATAATATGAGATTTTAATTTTTTTTCTGCACTGTACAGTTTCTGAGATATAAGCAATTTAGTATTCCAAGTGATCATTTTCTGGTACAAGGGCCATTATTATGGCCACATTCTTTCTATTCGCTGTGCACCTGAATGCACCTTTTTAGGACAAAAAGCATGTGCATTTACGTCACTGTTACTGTTAGCATTTGAGTTACCATTACTGTTTGCGTAAACGTGTGTGTTACCATTTGCGTTTGCATTTGTGCTTGCGTTTGCGTTACTGTTTGCATTACTGTTTACTTTTGCATCACCCTGTTCATTACTGTATTTGTTTGTGTTACCGTTACCATTTGTGCTTGTGCTTGCGTAACTGTTTCCATTTGTGTTACCGTTTGCTTTTTTGTTTCCATTACTGTTACCATTAGCGTTTGCGTTACCATTTCCAATTGCGTCACTGTTAGTGTTACCATTGCCATTTCCATTTGCACTTGTGTAATGTTGCCGTGTGTTTGCGTTTATGTTTGCATCACCGTTACCATTATCATCAGCGTTTTTGTTTATGTTACTATTACCATTTCCGTTTGCGCTTCCTTTTACGTAACCATTTGTGTTCGCATTTCCATTTACATCAGCAATCGTTAAAGAGATTTGGATAAGATTTGGTAAACGTGGAGTGGATTGGTTACATCTATTAATCAATTTCTATTTCACTGGTAAATATGTTTTTTGTACAGTGAAGTGCAAAAAATACAGTTTTTGCTATTTTTTTGCACTTCCTTGGGCGATGCATAGCACAGCCATACTGTGGTTTATTAGTCTGCAGTGTGCAAATAAAAAGCCCTTTATTCAAGAAACATGCCAGTTTTTGTTTGGTGAAAAAATGTTATTCTATTCCAGAGTTATTGCCATTTGAAGTTGGCACCCCTTGCAGTTAATGATTTTTTGACCACCAGGTCTGCCATTTTAGCACATTTTTGGCCACGAGTTCTGCCATTTTGTGGTGGAAGACTTCTTAAAGGTGCACACACTTTAAAATTGAATATCTCTTGAATGGATTGGTCTTTTAACATGAGATTTGGAGGGTGTTGAGTGGATGTCCTGGAGATGCGAACGATGATGTTTATATGTTGGGAAAATAATTTGCAATGGAGATACTGCGTGAAGCAGGTATCATTTTGCGCATAGCATTATGCATGGTGCTGGTGGCTTGAAATTTATTGTGCAGGTAGCCCTAGTGGTATGTATGTGTCTTTCCATAGTTTGGTCACATCAGCCTTTGTGTTGTTATCTTGGAAACAAAATGAGGTACAGACTTTTAGCTACTGTTGGCTCAGATCACCTTTGTGCTGCTATCTCGGAAACTAAGCAAGATAGTCTTTTCGCTACTGTTGGATCACATCGCCTTTCTGCCGTTATCTCAGAAACTAAGGGAAATACAGGCTTTTCACTACTGTCGACTCACATCACCTTTTTGCTGTTATCTCGTAAATGAAGTGAGATACAGACTTTTCACTGCTGTTGACTCACATAGCCTTTGTGCCGTTATCTCAGAAATGAAGCGAGATACAGACTTTTCGCTACTGTTCACTCAGATCACCTTTGTGCCGTTATCTCAGAAACAAAGTGAAATACACACTTTTCACTACTGTTGGATCACATCTCCTTTGTGCCATTATCTTGGAAACAAAGCGAGATACAGACTTTTTGCTACTGTTGCTTTACATCAGCTTGCTGTTTCCGTTTCCATTTGTGTTTCCATTTGCAATTCTCACACTGTTTGTGTTACAGTTTACATTTGCATTTCTATTACCATTTGTGTTTCTATTTACGTTTGTGTCACTGTTACTATAGAAACATAGAAACATACAATTTAATGGCAGATAAGGACGGCTTGGCCCAACTAGTCTGCCCATTTCCCTACCTAATGGATAAGCTGCAGATTCTAGGTAACCAACAGCCTACTTCCTCCTACCCCCATTAGAATTGCCTTATGTCTGTCCCGTGCATTCTTGAATTCCCCCACTGTTTTTAACTCTATGACCTCCTCAGGAAGGCTGTTCCATGCATCTACAACCCTCTCTGTGAAGAAATACTTCCTCACATTACCTCTGCGCCATCCCCTCTATCTTCAAATTGCGTCCCTTGTTCTTGTACATCTCTTTTTCTGAAAGATGCTACCATCTTGGACTTTGTTGATTCCCTTGAGGTATTTGAAAGTTTTTATCATGTCTCCCCTCCCTCCTTTCCTCGAGGCTATACATCTTAAGCTCCTTTAGTCTTTCTTCATATGTCTTCTGGTGCAGACCCTGCACCATTTTGGTTGCCCTCCTCTGGACAGCCTCCACCCTGTCTATGTCTTTGCAAAGATGGGTTCTCCAGAACTGTACACAATACTCCAGATGTGGTCTTACCAACTGTCTGTACAGAGGGCCAGCTTCCTGTTTTCTACTAATGATGCCTCTCCCTATGCATCCCAGTATCCCCCAGTCCTCCTTACTGTCTTCTCACATTGGTCATCTGATATGACTACCCCAGGTCCCATTCCATTTTTGTTGTTGTCAGTATCTCACCCCCATTGTTTACTCTTCCCCTGGGTTTTTGTTTCCCAGGTGCATTACTTGGAACTTCTTTGGATTGAATAAGAGTTACCATACATTTGACCATTCCTCTAACCTTGCCAAGTCCATTTTCATCCTTTCCCCCCCACCTTGCATATCAACCCAGTTGCAGATCTTTGTGTCATCTGCAAAGAGACATACTTTCCCTTCCAGTCCTTCTGCAATGTCACTTATAAAGACTTTAAAAAGGACTGGCCCCAATAATGAACCCTGTGGTATGCCCTGGGATTGTAGGCCTAACTGTCACCTCATTCCATGTGTAAACACATTGAGATGGTACAGTATAGGAGAAAAGGGTGAGAGTTAGGCCCAATGACCCCAAGTCACACCCTGATGCCTGTTGGTGTGTGGAGGGTGGGGGTGTGGGGGTGGGGTGGTATTGCTGGTAACTCTAACATCAAATTTCCAGACCTTTGTCGGTATGAAATCAACCCTAACTGATGAATTAATGGAGTTTTTTCAATTTATTTCTCTTGTTTTGTGAGAAAGTGTAATGTTACTTATATCCATACTGTATGTGGGAGCATGGGCACTCTGGGCCCTGCTCTCCCACTAACACATAAGCATAGAGACATAGTGCAGGAATGCCCTGTGCTGTCAGTTTTGCAAAATGGTATCCATAGGTGGGTGCAGGGGCCCTCTTGGCCCTGCACTCCCACCCATGCATAAGTATAGAGACATAGTGCAGGAGGGCTCTGTGCTCCCAGGTTTGCAAAATGGTATCCATAGGTGGGAACATGGGTCCACCCACCCATAAATGTAGAGGCATAGTGTAAGAGGGTCCTGTGCTCCCAGTTTTGCATAATCTTTCCACTGTTGGAAGCGGTGGCCCTCTTGGCCCTGCACTCCCACCTACCCATAAGTATGGACTCATAACACAGGCCTACAGATGTTCCAAATAATCCTTGTATTGCAAACGTGGCAATATTTCAGTAACCATATCAACTTTGGAAAAAAATTCCACTGCAGTTGTATTCATTTACACATGGGATGGGGTGAGAGTTAGGACCGATGACCCCAACGCACATGTTGGTGGGGGCAGGGTGGGGTGGGGTGCAGTAGAGAACCCTAAAATCAGATTTCCTCACTTTTCCACTGTAGAAGTATCTCCAAACTGATGCATTAACAAAGCTTTTTGCATAGAATATATATATATATATATATATATATATATATATATATTTATATTCATGGCAAAAAAACTCTGTTTAATGCATCAGTTAGGTTGTTCCACTGTGACAAAAGTAAGGGAATTCGATGTTAGGTGAACCCCTGCACCCCCAACTGGCATTGGGGTGTGAGTTGGGGTCATCAGTCCTAACTCTCACCCCATCCCATGTGTAAATAAGCTGAGGTGGTGAATTATAGGAGAATGGGGTGACAGTTAGGACTGATGAACCCAGCTCACATCCTGCAGGTTGGAGGGTGGACTTGGGGTGGTGCAGTTAAACCTGATCGAAATTCTCACTTTTGTTGCTGTGGAACAATCCTAACTGATATATTTTATACATATAATATATATATATATATATATATATATATATTCATGGCAAAAAGCTCCATTTTTTCATCAGTTAGGTTGTTCCACAGTGACAAAAGTGAGGAAATTCGTGTTAGTTGAAACCCCAACCTGCATTCCCCACCCCACCCCCAGCACCACACACACACACACACACACACACACACACATATATATATATATATATGCAAGTGGAGGGCGGACCAAAGCAACATAACCAATCACAGACAACCAGTAGCAGGTGACAGAAATAACATGCAACTGTCTAAAAGTACTACAAGACACATTCATCATCATCATCATGGTCCCCCAACTGTAGCATTTGTGCAGCCATCAGTGTACACAGAATTCTGGCCATCTGCACAGGGTAACATGCCAGACCAGGAGTACTCTCCATACAATACCTAAGATATACATTGTTTGGTTATGCTAAGATAATATCACAAGGCATTAACATAGAAGAAAGCATGGATAAAAAGGTGTCTAATTTAATGTGGTCATAGGCATAGAAATGACAGCATCGTACCCTTTGAGTAACATGCACTCACCAAAATACCCATGCTGAAGCCAAAATGGGCATGGTTACATAAAGACACACAAGTAGTATTAATAACAAGTTCTGGTCACAAATCAATGCACACATGCAGTGCTCAAGAGTTTTATGATAACTCTATAGTTTTCTATTCATTATAGTATGCAGAAGCAATATTTGGTTATTATTATGCCACATATAGAAGCAGTACCACAGAACTAACAGTGGTATGAATGCAACATGATGTTTTCAGCCTAGAATAACAGTAATTTTTCTTGTTACTATCTGAAATTATTTGTATGATAAGGTCAACCATGGTCCATGATGATATTAAACACTTTGGGCTGGATATTCAGAAATGCACCAGAGACAGGCGCATAAGGTGTGCAGCACAATTCCACTGCACCATGGCGCAACTGGCACGATATTCAAAGGATGAGAATGACAGGATGTGCCTGCATAATGTTGCTGAATATCACACCTGATGTGCCATAGTGAAACCAGGGATGCGCCATGGAACATGTCATGAAGTGCAATAGCACAACCAGGGATGTGCAGAGGAGCATACCAAGAAGCACGAGAGCAGCAACCAGGGATGTGCAAGGTGCAGAGGTGAATGCACCAGGACACACATGGAATGGCAATACACCCAGCAGGTGGCAAGCTACAGAGGTGGGAGGTTCCTCCACCAGGTAGCACAGTGTGCCAGGAGAGATGCATGGTAGGCACACAAAAGTACACCGCCCAGTGTGCATGTGGTGGCAGTAGGCCCCTGACCACATGCACCACATTGGTGCAGGGAGGAGACACCAGCCACCACTGCACAGGCACAGGAATCCCCAACAGGGAGGCTCAGAACACACCACCTGGAACACAGCCAGCAATGTACAGATGAACAGCACTCAAGCCATGCCCTACACACCCAGTAAAGACAGGCTACAGCCACCCCATTCAACCAATGGTGGAACGCCATCTGGTAAAAGCCCTGGTCCACCCCAGTCATACCACACAGCAGCCATGCACACCACTGCAGCATGGCTCCACACACCAGCTGCAAAGCAGACACGGACACAGATGGTAAACCATAAAACAATGTATTGCAACATGTATAAAACAACGATTTACATATCTACAGGGTACAGGGTAATGGGAACATGGAATGGTGGGACCACCAACAAACTAGGAGGAAAGAGAAGGGAGGCAGGGGACCGGGGTAATGCCAACAGAAGGGGACAAGGGAGGGCAAGGGAGGGGGCTCAGGGAAGGGGATGTGATGCAGGCCAACATGCCTTACATCTGTCCATGACCCACTGGAGGCCAACACCAGTGTTGCCACTGCTTTCTGTGCTGTGACTGTTCTAAAAGGTGTACCACCTGGAGCATGGCAGTGGTCACCCACAGGATCTGCAGCAGGAGCCTCACATGGACATCTGGAGGTCAGACACCTAGGACAAAGGAATGAACATGGTATGAGTGCATGCCTGGAATACCACAGCCCACCCAAAGTGCACAGCGGGCATCAGTGACATGCACCCCTGGGCCAGCATTCCAGCCACCAGCAGTGAGTACCCCACACAAGCCTCCTACCCAGAGAACCACAGCCATGCAGAACACTGCACACCATCACCATCCATGCACTGCACACCACTGCCATAGCTGGCAAGTGACATGGCTAAGCAGCAGGATGGCACTGGCACAACCAGGACCCGGGTGCACCCACAGCCCACCTGCAGCAGCCACCCACATGTGTGACAGCCACATAATGATGCAATGGACACCACTGGCAGTGCACAGCTGGAGAGGCCATGCACACAGAGGGCTGTGCCATGCCTCCACCCCGCTGCCCACCCTGCATAACAATGTAGCATGTACCTGTGCCTACCTGCATGCTGTGGTGCACCTTGTGGCTGTCCAGCAGTGCCGCTCATGTGGCCAGCATGCTGCACACTGCTCCCTGCAGTGGCTCACCCTGGCTCAGCCACAGTGCCAGTGAGACGAGCCCACCTCCAATCTTCAGGGCCTAGGAGGGAAACATGGAGAATGACACATCAGTACCTGGCAACACCACAGAGCCCCCCAGCACAGTATCACCCTGCCCAGCATGTCTGTGGTGCAGTGGCACAGGGCACCCATGGTGCACCACCATGGACAACAGACCAAGCAGCCACAGCCCCCCCGGCAGCATGGTGTGCTGGCCACACTGCCCCATAGACCACTGGCTGGGAATGGGCATGGGCGATGTGCACTTACCTGGCCATGGCATGGCACCACTATGGACATGTGCCTGTAGAGTTGGGAGCTGCTCAGGGTCTCTCTGCTGCAGGTCCCCATAGCAGTTCCTGCATTGCTTGCCACTGCACTAAGCACCCATGGCCTCCTCCAGACCATTTGCCACCTCTTGCCACACCTCTGCCTGTGACCTGTTTAGGGGCACCTGCCCAAACAAGGCACCAGCATGAGGCTCCACGTGGACCACTAGGTTTACCAGCTGGACTCAGGTCCAGTTAGGGGCCCTGGCACTAGTACGGTGTGGCATGGCTGCATCTAAGTTGGCAATCCAAAATGGTGTCCAGTAGTGCACGTGCCACTCTTGCTGGGGATGCACACCTTGCAGCGTGATGCGCTGCCAGTGCCTATCATGCAGGCATGGGGATGCATGATATGGTAACAGAGGGCTGCCAAGAAGGTCAAAGGGAAACCATGGGGTCAAGGGTCGACTTACACGCCCTGCACCACAGTGCCATTGGGAGCGTTATGCATGGTGTACAGTAGGGTATTGTGGGGGCCACGATGCATGGCCCAATAGTGCATGGGCACCATGGTGCCCATAGCACAGGTGTACCATCAGCCTCATGGCACCATAGTGCCATCAATACCATGGTGCCTGGGCACCATAGGCTGTAAAGTGCATGAGCTCCATGTGTGCAATAGCGGCCATATGATGTATTGCCTTTGTGTGTATGCTGCGCCACTGCCATATGTGATGACAGCGCATGCATGCGTGTTGCAGAGCATGTTGTGCACTTCACATGATTGAGCAACAGCTTGAGCATGCGTAACTCATTGCGCAATGCGCAACCATGCAATATTCAACAAGAATATGCAAATCAGCTCATTAGCCTATCCATGGTGCATCTGCTGCATTAGCATCTCATTAGCATATCATTAAAGTTGTGCATCCCCTCATTTGCATGCGATGTGCTATAAAGGTGCCGCGGGACAGCAGAGGGTATGGACCGGTATTGCAACCTTGAGAGGTATGAAGCACGCTGCAGGGCTGTCAGGACAGTGGAATGGGAGGGTGGTGAGGGACTGAGCAGACTGTATTAATACATGCCTACCTCCACAGGACCAAGCATGACTGATAGACATGAGGTTGAGGAACGTGGGCCTGCATGCAGGTGCAGGCCCAACTTCACCAGGGCAGAGTCGGACGCCCTATTCGAGGCATACCTGGACAAGGAGCATTTCCTGAGTGGCATGAGAGGCACCCCACAGGCCCGGGCAACAGCATGGGAGGGTGTGGCCCCTGCTGTGAACCAGCAGGGCAGCCACCAATGGTCTGTGCAGGAGTGCAAAAAGAAGGTCGGCACGGACAGGAGAAGGATCAAGGAGAAGGTGGCAACCATCCGGGCAGTGCGTGCCATCACAGGCAGGGGTCAGCCTGACATGCCCCAACTGATGCCGCAGGAGGAGATGGTGGTGGTCAGCATGCTGCACAGTGCCCTCGAGGGTGATCCCGGTGGAGGCTTCCAGATGGGTGGCAGCCCATCACAGCACGGTAGGACTGGCAGTGACAGTGGCGAGGGGCTGGGGGAAGGAGGGGTGACACCAGCACTAATGCAGCTGTGTTCCTTTTCAGCTCCTGAGTGCCTGCATGCAGCAGTAGGGGGGATGTCCACTGAGGGGGTGGCCCTGGACCTGGAATGCCATCCATCCACCTCCACAGGACTCCAGGGGATGGAATGAATGCAGCCCAACACTGCTGTCCATCCGGATCCCTGTGGCGTGGCTGCGGACAAGGCCCTGGCTGTGTTCCAACTTGATGTCAGGTACAGATCGGGGTGGGGTCCGGGACCGATGATGATGACACCTTCATCCTGGACAGCAATGTTATTGGTGCAGAGCAAGCACCCGTAACACACACACCCACCATGGCAGCGCAGACAGTGACCTGGTGGTGGTTGCCTGCACACGGGCCACTGTAGCTGGCATTGCCGAGGCTGCCACTGGTGCAGCACCAGCTGGTGGTGCTGGTGCTGCAACCACACCAGTGTTACCCTTAGCACAGCAGATGGAGGGGCAGCAGCGGTGGCTCAATGGCATCGGAGGGGGGCCTGGGGCATCACCCGCTGATGGTGCACTGCATTGCTGTCCCCCTCTTTAACCTCAACAGCTATCCCACAGTCGGTGGCCATGTTGTGTAGTATACAGCAGGCCAGGAATAGGCCACAGGCCTTTGAGGGGCTGTACTGTAGGGCACCACCAGACCTGTCCAGGCAGTGGAACTGAGCCTTCAGCAGCCCAAACACCCACTCGATGATGTTCTGTATGCTGGCATGTGCCACATTGTATTGCACCTGAGTTGGGGTGGACGGCCACCAGTATGAGGTGAGCAGCCAGGGCTGGAGTGAGTATCCACTGTCACCTGTGTGTAGAGATTTCTGGTTAGCATGATGGATTGTGTCACTGCAACTCCCGGCAGTCCCTTCCACACTCCCTGGCACCCCCCCAGCATCCCCCACTCCCTCCCCTATTGTTCCCGGCTTCCTGCTTTCACAACATACTCACTGACTAGGTTGCCAGTGGAAATGTCCCCATTCTCGAACCTGTGGCACAGTGCTGACTGGTGCCAGATGAAGGCATCATGTGCTCCCCCAAGGTGTGTGGCACAGACATTGGTGATTCACCCCTGGCATCACACACCACCTGGCAGTTGACACTGGGGTAGCCCTTCTTGTTTATGTACACTACCCCTCTGGGCCAGGTGGTGCATGGATGCCGACATGGGTGCAGTCGATGGCCCCTAGCATGCTAGGCAATTGTGCCACCCTGTGGAACTCCTGTATGTTTGCTGTGTGCTCTGCCTGTGTGCTGGGGAAATGGATGTACTCCACAGCATGTGGCAGCAGTGCACTGAGGAACTGTGTGAGAAGCCATGATGCGGCTGACTGGGTTATGCCTGTGGTGTCCCCTGTGGGTCTCTGCAAGCTACCCATGGTGAGCAGGCACACGATGGCCGTGACCTTTGTCTCCACTGACAAGGCATGGCTCCATCTTGTGGGTGCCTGCATCTCCTCACTGCACAGCTCAGAATTGCCTGGTTCAGGCAGTACCAGCCCATGATCTCTGTATCACCATACTGTTCAAAGGTGGTGAGGGCGTGGTACAACCTGTTCCGGGCATACCACAGATGGGTCCTTCCACGGCCGCGCTGGTCTGCAAACTGCCTCCTCACACCCCTCATTACTGCCTCCATCTGGAAAATGGCACTGGCCATGGCCTGGGTTGTAGTCCCCCCAGGTGGCTCTCTCCCCAGGATCCCCTGACTGTGTGCTGCTGTCCTTGTCCTGCACTGGGCACACCTTTGTGTCGTGGCTGCCAGACCAGCAGTCTGTGGGCTGTGGCCTCTGCCTCCCACCTGTCAGGGCCCCTGTGCTTCCCCTCCTGTGCTGGGTGTCACTGGCACTCACTGTATGTTGCCTCAGGCCCTGTCATATGCTCACACACACTGACACACACACACATGCACGCCCACAAACACACACATGTTCCCTCTTACTAACTCCAGCAGTGTCACACTCCCTGGTCCACACTCTGTGCCTCTCCCAGCCTACCTCTTTCTATCTGTGGCTCCCCTTCTGCTGTGCAGCCTGCCCACTCGCTCTCTCACTCTCCCTCCATGTGGATCCTCACTGGCGCAAGCCTCCATCCCTCACTTGTTCCCTTTTTATATGGGCTCAAGTCTGCTCTGCACAAGTACCATTTGCCCCACACTTGCACCGTCCACCTGCTGTTGAATATTGTGCTGTGCCGCATATTCATGGCTACACCCCCTGCACTTGCCCATGCATTCATTGCCGTTGCACATTGGTGCATTCCAACTTGTGCTGAGCATCTGCTGCCACTGAATATCATTCTCTAG
Organism: Neoceratodus forsteri; assembly: GCA_016271365.2. Lineage (NCBI taxonomy): Eukaryota > Metazoa > Chordata > Ceratodontiformes > Ceratodontidae > Neoceratodus > Neoceratodus forsteri. The sequence goes on along the minus strand of CM028132.1, from coordinate 186,639,115 downwards.
CACATTGGTGGTGTTGCGCCAGTGCAACTCTGTTGTGCATTGCACAACTGCTCTGAATATCTGGCCCTTTGTGTCCTATGGTACTACCTAGCTGCCCAAGTGTATAGGATAAGATGACAGTGCAGCAGCATGCTGTACATAATAGTGCTCTGATACATTATTTGCTACTGTTAGGATAACATTAGGAACTATTAGCACACATGAAGGTCAGTGCAAATGCTGTCTGATATATCCATTCATAGGTACAAAAGTGGTAGCATGGGGTCTTTAGCCACCCCTGCTACCACAAATGTAGGGATTTGTATAGAAACAGAAACATGTGCTTGCACTGACAAACTGTCAGCAAGGCAAAGAGAGTGAAGTGGTACCATGGAATCCTTTGGGAGACACAGTCCCATGTACAGCTGTGCAGCTTCAGAGAGTAGTGGAGAAGGGCTCTGCACATAATACTGTACTGATCAATTTTTTTCTTATGCCACAATATGATCAGGAGGTATTTAGACACATGAAAGTGTGTTACAATGCTCTCTGATACTACACAGTCATAAAAACAAACATGTGAGCATGCAACCCTTTGAACAGCATGCTAGCAGCAAAATATCATCCCCACACACATCTCAAACACCCCTAAAATTTGTCAGTTCAAAGCTGCCCTACGCAAGCACCTACTTAGCACTCGGAAATGTATGTGCCTACTGTAGGGCCTGTTGTGTGCCCCCAAACTGATACAGGTCCAATAGTTCGCTCGATAGCCTACCTCAGGCCATTTTCCACTGCCTATTGCTGCATGACCTGCTAGGACCCACCAATGAATTACTGTTATGTGCTTTGGTAAACTGCCTATGTTTATTTTCAGTGAAACTTTATGCTATGTATACTGTATGTATCTCACCTGTATTGTTCCACCCTGTCTTGCCTCACAAATTGTTGTTCCCCTCCCTTCGGTGAGGTGCTTTTGTAAATGAGTCTTTGACTCAAAGGTTTTAAATCCGATATATGAATTAAATAAATAAATAAGATGAATAGTAGAGAAACACACTTACCTATTTCAAATGAGAAACTTTCCAGAATTCAGGTATCGTGTAGTGTGAGCACGTGATCTGTTGGGTCTGAAACTCCCACACAGATCTGCAACTGTACAATGTAAGATAATGGTGCAGCAGTACTGTACACATTATAGTGTACTGATACATCATTGTCTTATACTGGGGTAACATTAGGAAACATTAACAGTCAATAAAGGTCTCTAAAACAACTGCCTGACATTGGCATGTTGTTAGAGTGATGCATTACCAAAACACTGCCATTCAGAAGAGATAAGAAATGTATTAGATATTAAAAAATGTTTAATTTGGTCCACCAACAACTGATGGCCAGTATGCATGTATACCACCAAGTCACTCAGATGGCAGCAGAACTCCTTCAGTTGGTGGACCATGATGATGGATGTGTCTTGTATGTTTAGACAGCTGTATGTTATTTAAGTCACCTGCTGCTGGTTGTCCTGTGATTGGTTGTGTTGCATTTGTCCTCCCCCCACTTGCATGTGTGTGTGCTTGTGTGTGTGTGTGTGCATGTGTGTGTGTGTGTGTGTGTGTGTGTGTGTGGTGCTGGTGTGGGGGTGGGGAAAGTGGAGTTAGGGTTTTCAACCCTAGCACCTAATTTCCTCTCTTTTGTCACTGTGGAACAACCCTAACTGATGCATTAAACAGAGGTTTTTTACCATGAATTTACCTTCTTTTTGAGAATGCACACTATAAATAGTGAAAGGAATGTGGTGGTGCCCACCATGTGATTTTTTGTCACTTTGCTGTGCAAAAACTGTATGACTGACTGAAATGGAAATTGTTAAATGAAGACATGTACCATGACACACCATGTGTCCAGAATTGTGTGTACATCCATTCATTGATCACACAGCACCATGAGCAAACAACATAACATGCACAATTCTGCAGCCGTAAGTGCCAGTGACCTGACAATTGGCACAGTGAATGAGTTAGCAATCTGTGTACATCACAAATGCCAGGCAAATGGGACAGACGGTTCAGAAGTTATTGAAGCATAATGAACCACATTTTCATTCATCAGAGTGGCATAATTCTGCACCTGTTAATGTGTTACACAAGAAACCACAGCAATGCACCTCCGTGCCACTAGGGCTACCTATGCAATAAATTTAAAGGCAGTAACATCATGCAGAACGCTATGCGTAAAATGTTAACTGCATCATGCAGTATCTCTGCAGTGAATTATTTTTCAAACACGTAGACAGGATAATTCACATCTGCAGGACATCCACTCAACACCCTCCAAATTTCATGTGAAAAGACCAAACTGTTCCAGAGATATTCACTTTTTATGTTTCTGTACCTCAAAGAAGTCTTGCACCACAAAATGGCAGAAATTGCAGCCGAAAATGTACTAAAATGGCAGACCTGGCAGATGAAAAATCAGTAACTGTGAAATGGGCTAACATCAAATGGCCACCCATAACCCTGGAACGGAACATTTTGTTATCAAACAAAAAATGGTATGTTCCTTTAACAAAGGTCTCTTGACCTATCAAGTTTCAGACCAGTCACTGAGACAATGGCTGTACAATGTGTTGTGGAAGACAGTGCAGAAACATAGCAAAAACATAATGTTTTGCACTGCACTAGGCAAACTCAAAAACACAAATGGTAATATTAATGCAAACAGTGATGAAAATAGTGAGATACAATAAAATAGGAATGCTAATGGTAACACAAATGCTAGCTCAAATGGTAACGCACATGGTGACGCAAACATAAACGATAAGGCTAACGGTAAGAGAAACACAAGCACAAACGTTAATGAAAACAGAAATGGTAATGCAAATGGAAACACAAATGCTAATGGCAAGAGAAATGTGAACGTTACTGAAAACAGTAACGCAAATGCTAACGCCAATGGAAACACAAACGGTAACGAAAATGCAAACAGTAACACAAAAGCAAATAGAAATGAAAATGGTAATGGCAACAGTGATGCAGATGGAAATAGTAATGCAACTGACAACAGAAACGCCACTGAAAAGGCAAACACTAAGGCTAACAGAAACACAAATGCAAATGGTGATGAACACACAAACAGCAATGTTAACGCAATTGGAAATGCAAACTGTTATGGTAACACCAACAATGATGCCAAAGTGAATGGTAACAGAAACAGAAATGCAAATGCAAGCACATACATAAACACAAATGGTAATGTGCATGGTCACGGTAACACAATTGGAAATGCAAACGCTTACGGTAACACCAACGATGACGCCAAAGGAAACACAAATGCAAACGGAAGTGCATACGCAAATGCGAATGGTAATGCACACGGTGGTGCAAAAGGAAACACAAACAAAAATAGTAATACAAATGCAAATTGTAACAGTAACACAAGCACAAATGCAAATGCAAAGGGTAACGCAGATGGTGACATAAACGTAAACGCTAATGCAAACGGTTATGGAAACACAAGCAGAAATGCTAACTGTAGCAGTAACACAAACACACACACTTTTTTTTCCCAAAAAGGTGCATTCAGAAGCACAGTGAATACAAAGAATGCATGCATAATAATGGCCCTCAGAGCAGAAAATGAACACTTGGACTACTAAATTGCTGACATCTCACGAACCGTACGACTCTGAAAAAAATTTAAAATCTCATATTATTTATGACTTTCTTGGCTAGTTTTGCACTTAACCCCCTACTGGGAGGAGGGGGCTAAGAATTTTTCTGATGAAAAGTCCTTATCTCGAAGCGTTTTCGAGATACGGGCCCCAAAAGGCACGGCGGATGCTGTAATGTTAGCCTATGGGAAAATAATCATCAAATTTGGAGTGTTGTAACTTTGCAGCCCTGTAATATTGTGTCACCAAACCACCAACAGGCACATATGTGGGATCTTGGCTTTCTTCCCTCCAAATGTCAGCCCAAAAGACAAAATCTTTCTTTTGCAGCAGGGTGGTAAAGATTCCCTATTGTTTTTGGCATAGTGTTGCAAAGTAGTATTGCAAATCATGACACTTTCGCAAAAAAAATCATGAAAGTGTCGAATGTGTGACACTACTTTGTAAACTACTTTTTATAAAAATTTAAAAAACATATTTCTGGGATGTTTACCCCCCCAAAAAAGACATGGCTAGCATCCTCAGGACTCGACTAGGTGAACACAGCAAGAATTGTGTCCCTAGAGGGTCCCAAATTTAAATGCCAAGCATTTCTGTAACCACCAACTGAAAACAAGATGGCAGATTTGCAACACTACAAGGGTCATTTGTGACACTAAAAACTGCATTTGTGACACTTTTGCACTTTTTTGTACATTCTTTTTTTTGCCCTCCTCATACTCACAGGCCCCCAGTCCTTCAGGCTCTGCACATCTCCCGATAGCCCCCTACTGTCCTAACCCAGCCATCCTCTTACTCATCGTATCGCAACTGTGCCCTGGGATATCCTGGTGCATCCCTTCGTTAGGCGGGCTCCCCTCCAATGAGGGGGAAGGCACTGGGGGGAAAGGGATGAGTCCAGCACACTCTTCTTAGGGCCTAGGGATGCTGCCATGGAGAAGGAGGCCACAGGAAGGCACTGGAGGCAACCAGGGACAGAGAGCCATCATCCAGTGGCCAGCAAGCGGTATTTCCATTCTTCTGGTGTTCCCCTTCTTGTGATCCCTCTGTTGTGTCCCTGGTTTCCACCAGGGGCTGCTGCAGCGTGATCATGTATCCCTAACCCTCCCCAAGGGAGGAGAGCAGTCCTATGGATGCTCAATCCTACCCCTTCTCCTGCCGACCCACGGTAACTGAGTCCATTCCTGAACCCAGGTCACCAGCATGGTTCAAGGTGTGGCGTCCAGCACCTCAGCCCTCTATGCCACTGGGCCGGCCCTTTTGCACTTTTTGTTAACTTTTCCCATTAACTATAATGGGAAATTTGTTTTTTGAATAACTTTTGAACCGTTTAATATTTTTTTCATGATATCTTTGAAAGGCACATCAGAAACCCCAGCTGCATGTTCCCTTAAGGTTTTGGACCAGATACATAGACCAGGTGACCTGTAGGCATGAGCAAAGAATTAGCAAAAATGTGTATAGTGTGCATTTTTTTGGCACTCTGTACCTCCACAAATGTATATCTGACCATTATGAAACTTGGCAGATCCAGAGATCCATGATACCACACAGTGCATTCCAAATTTCAGGCAACTCCGTCATACAGTGGCAAAGTTATTAAGCTGCCAAATTTCAGATTTAACCTTCAATGGGGTACTCAACCGTATATATATATATATATATATATATATATATATATATATATATATATATATTAGAGGCAAAAAACTCTGTTTAATGCATTAGTTAGGGTTGTTCCACAGCGACAAAAGTGAGGAAATTCGCTGTTAGGGTTGAAAACCCTAACTCCGAAGTCACCCCCCCAGCTCCACACACACACAGACACACACACACACACATGCAAGTATGGGGGAGGACCAAGTCAACACAACCAATGACAGACATCCAGCAGCAGGTGACAGAAATAACAAACAATTGTCTAAATGTACTACGAGACATCCCCACCCACCTGACCAGGTACTGCATGCTCAGTGGAGATCAACAGCAAAACTGAGGCCATGTACACCAAACGTACACATGCCTGATTGCAGCTGCACACAACGTACCACACTTAGTAGTTGCATAGCCTTACCTACCGATGCCCCACACCACACCACAACAGGTACTGTGCCATTAGTCAATATAAATGCTGAAGGTGCATGATGACAGTTGTAGAAAGGTTTTAACACTAGTGAGTATACATTAATTAAGAGAAGTACATAAATTAACTATAAGACACTAGCATGCACAAGATAAAAGTAGTGTTACATTTAGTATGTGATTTACATAGTAGTACATTTACTGCAATGGTTTACTCAAGATAGAGAGCTGATGTAAACGTATGGAAAGGCATTGCCTGTTCAACGCTGTGAAATCCGTACAGCCAGTATCAGATGTATTTTTACTGATGAAGGTGTACTGCTGATGTACATACATACACCTTCAGTGTGTTTCAATACTAAAGATGCAGTAAGTATTCTTTGTAAGAAACAGTGTAATTGCATGGATCAGGCCAAGCAACTTCTGAATATCATAGCACTACTGAGCCAACAATGATGTACCTGTATCGGAGATGTATATAGGACAGATTTTCCTGTAGGCACTTACATTGAGTATGTTGTACCTGATAATGATAATTTTATTGCATCTGGTGATGACTAACTTATTCAAATAAAACACATTTACTATTGTTGCAATGAGTGATCTATGCCACTTATGGACACAGTGTAATTTTTTTAACAGTTGTTTCATACTCAGGCTGTATGCCTAGTGTTTGGGTTTGCCACACTTCTGTCACTGATGCTATCAAAGTGATAACTATGTTAATTGTGGTACAACAGGAATCAAGTAGGTATGGTGTAGATATAAACAGAATGTCTTTTAGTATTGATTTAACTCACAATGGGGTAAGTGTACTAGGACAGCAGGGGTTATTCTCTATCACTGACTTTGTCAGTTATAATCACACTAAGGTTTCGATGACTGTAATGATTAAGTTACACTGTTCATCTTCATGAGTTCATATTCACAGCCATTCTCCAGTAACTAGACAGTGTATGGTGTAACTGGGTGGGACACTGTGTTGCAAAGCTGCTGCAGTGCCTAGTAGAGGGAGAGTAGCTATTCATAAAGACAATTAAGCAATAAGACATGACTAACAGTTATGTTAAATGGTCTGTTAATCACCCTGTAGGGGTTTAATGTTGAATGAGGCATAGCCGAGTGCCACATGTCGCTAGACAGTGATAAACTGACCATTAACATAATACCTGGGAGTGGTTTATTGCTATCATAATAAAACTGTTTTTAAACAACATTAAACCATGTCATCATATGGTTAGGCTCTACATGTATGTTAATAAAAACTAAACATAAGGCTGTTACAATGTTTACAGTCAATTAGAAAGCTGCATTTCTCAAACCCTTGTTATAATCAGAGATATTATACCTGTACAACTCCTTGGTTTTGCTGAACTCTATTGCTCAGGTGGCCCACCACATGTGGTGTGGTCTGTGTGAGGCATCGGTAGGTGCGGCATATACTAAGTGTGGTAATGCGTGTGCAGCTGCAATCAGGGAGTGTACATTTGGTGTACATGGCCTCAGTTTTGCTTTTGATCTCCACTGAGCATGCAGTACCTGGTCAGGAGGGTGGGGATGTCTTGTAGTACATTTATACAATTGTTTGTTATTTCTGTCACCTGCTGCTGGATGTCTGTCATTGGTTGTGTTGACTTGATCCTCCCCCATACTTGCATGTGTGTGTGTGTGTGTGTGTGTGTGTGGTGCTGGGGGGGTGAATTCAGAGTTAGGGTTTTCAACCCTAACAGCGAATTTCCTCACTTTTATCGCTGTGGAACAACCCTAACTAATTCATTAAATGGAGTTTTTTGCCTCTAATTTCCCTTCTTTTTGAGAATGATAATGAGAAATAGTGAATGTAATGCAGCGGCGGGGCCCCGCGCTCCCGCCACATGATGTCTTGTGGCATAGTAACAGGAAGAGCAATGCAAACAGAAGCGCTAACAGTGGCGCACATGGTAACGCAAGCACAAATGACAACAGAAAGGGCAATGCACACGATGGCATAGACGGGAACAGTCTGCCGCATGATTTGTCACATAGTAACATGGTGCCTGCAAACAGAAATGTCAATGGGCATGGTGACGCAAAGCGAAACAGAAAGAGAGACAGTACTGTAGACACAAATGGCAAAAAATAACAGAAACGCAAGTGCAAATGAAAACGCAAAGGATAACGCACATAGGGCCCCGTGCTCCCAGCACGTAATGCAGCAGCGGGAGCACGGGGCCCAAAGGGCCCTGCACTCCCACCACATGATGTCTTGTGGCATAGTAACAGGAACAGCAATGCAAACAGAAGCGCTAACAGTGGCGCACAAGGTAACGCAAGTGCGAATGACAACAGAAAGGGTAACAAACACGGTTGCATAGATGGGAACGGTGTGCCACGCGATGTCTTGTCACATAGTAACATGGTGCCTGCAAACGGAAATATCAATGGGCATGGTGATGCAAAGTGAAACAGTAAGAGAAACAGTACGGTAGACACAAATGGCAAAAAATAACAGAAACGCAAACGCAAATGAAAACGCAAAGGATGATGCACGTGGTGGTGTAGACGTCAATGGTAAGTGAAACGGGCATGGAACTGCAAGCGGAAAAGGCAATGGTAACAGTAATGTAAGCGCACAGGCTGGTTTTCCCCAAAAGCTGAATAGAGAAAGACAGTGAGTACAAAGAATGTATGCATAATAATGGGTATCGGAGCAGAAAATGAGGACTTGGAATACTAAATAGGTTATATCTCAGGAACTGTACGACATAGAAAAAAAATTTAAAAGTCATATGATTTATGACTGTCCTGGCTAGTGGGCTAAGAATTTTTCTGACAAAAAGTTCGTATCTCGCACCGCTTCCAAGATACGGGCCCTGAAAGGTGCGGCGAATGCCGTAATGTTATCCTATGGGGAAAAAGAGAAGTTCGGAGCACCATAACTTTGCCTCCCTGTAATATTTTTTCACCAAACCACTGAAAGGCACATCTGTGGGCTGTTGGCTGTCTTCCCTCCAAATTTCAGGAAAAAAGACCAAACCGTTATTTTGCAGCAGGGTGCCAAAGGATTCCTGTAATGCATCGGGCACCGTAATGTTATCCTATGGGGAAAACCGTCAACTTTGGAGTGCCGTAACTTTGCTGCCACGTAATATTTTTTCAATACAGCACTGAAAGGCACATCTGTGAGATTTCGGCTGCGTTCCCTCCAAATTTTAGCCCAAAACTCCCAACTGTTCTTTTGCAGTGCAGTGCCAAAGAATTGCTGTCATTTTCCCACAGACTAGAAAATTACTGTTGCAATTTGCGAAAGCTTTCGCAAATATTTGTGACATTTTCGTGAGCACGAAAGTACTTTGTGAAAGTTCTTTTTCCAGAAATCTGAAAAACATCTTTCTGGGATGTTTTACCCCAAAATAAAGACATGGCTAGCATCCTCAGGGTCCGACTAGGTGAATACAAAAAGAATGAGGTTGCTAGAGGGTCCCAAATTTAAATGGCAAGCATTTTTCTAATCACCAACGGAAAACAAAATGACCAATTTGCAAAATTAACAGGCTCATTTGTGAAAGTAAAAATGCATTTGCAAAAGTGTTGAACTTTTTGTTAACTTTTCCCATTGACTTATAATGGGAAATTGTTTTTTGAATAACATTTGAACTCTTTAATATTTTTTTCACCAAATCTTCAAAAGGCACATCGGGTACCCTGGCCACACGTTCCCTGAAGAGTTTGGGCCGGTCGCGCAAACCGTGTGTGGACCTGTATGTACACTGTTGAATTCTAGAAAAAGCTGCAAACGTGTGCGCAAATCATGCTTAATAACCTACAGCTGTGTAGCTGATTGGTACAAACTTGGCAGATGCCAAGGCCTATGGTTCTTGATCGTGTATTCCAAATTTCAGCCAAATCTGTCAACGGTTGCAAAGTTATTAAGGTGCAAGTTAGTTTATATAGAAATAGCTCCTCAACTCTAATTATGGTAGCACTACCGTGATAGCATAATATATATATATATATATATATATATATATATATATATATATATAATAGTGGTGCAGTTGCACCACTATAGTTAGGGTTATGAAGCCACTTCTATGTTAAAGTCAAAATTTTGTATGTTAATAACTTTGGACCTGTTAAATGGATTTGCCTGAAATTTGGTATGTGCTGTGAGGCATGATAGATCTCTTCAGCTTCCAAATTTCATTTTGGTCGGACTTACAGTCTTTGTGCACAAAAACACTGAAAAATGCAAAATTATCCAGTTTTGGAGATTTTGTCCATGGCCCTGCATGGCCATCATGTTGGAGTGCTGCTCTGTGAGATGGCTCATCTGAAAGAGCTTGGCTGGTTGAACGTGCCACTTTTCATTTGTTGAAAAAATATTAAGGCATTTATATAGTTGTTTTGTGAACAAAGAATGGGGTTTGGGCCATCTTGTACTGCCTGGCGGTCAAAGAATTTGCAGCCTCACGGTAAAATAATCTTTGTCCCTGAGAATTCTTTGATCGTGAGGTCCACCATGTTGTTTTTTAAATTCCATCACAAAAAATAAAATATATCAGCTCTGGGGTCACTCCTGAAGTAAAACCTGAATGGGTTTTACTCAGGGGGCTTCGATTTATCGACCCATGCCTTTGGTTTTCTCTAAAATGGTCAAAAAATAGAGTTACAACATTTTAAATTCTTTGATTGTGGCTTGCTAACGATCTTTGATCGTGAGCCTGCAAATTCTTTGACCATGAGATTCTTGCATTGCAATCTTTGATCACCAGGGCACGACTGGATGGCTCGATGTAAAAATAAATTTTTCTCAGTCCAGGGGTTGGTTATCAACACAAATGAGGGTGGGTTTTGCTCAGGGGGCTTCATTTTATCAAGGCATGGAAGTGAATTCATTTATTTATGGCTAAAACTTGAGTTTTGCCATTTTGTATTCTTTGACCATGAGGGTACAATTTCTTGGATTGAGAGCCTGCAAATTCTATGATCGCCAGATTCTTTGACCGTGATCTTTGAGCGTGAGGACGTGACTAGATGACCTGTTGAAACATTCTAATTACTCAGACCAGAGGTGGCCTAGGAATACAAATGAGGGTGGGTTTTGCTCAGGGGGTTTCGCTCTATCAAGGTGTGGTAGTTTCATGTACTTGCCTAAAACTCGCATTTCACTGTTTTTTATTCTTTGACCTTGAGCCTGCAAATTATTTGGTCACGAGATTGTTTCACCACCACCTTTGATCACAAAGTCACAACCAGATGGTCATTTGAAAAATTCTAATTTCTCAGTCCAGAGGTGGGCTATGAACACAAATGAGGCTGGGTTTTGCTCAGGGGGCGTTGTCCTATCTATGCATGGTAGTGGTTTCATGTACTTCTGCCTAAAACTTAAGTTTCTCCACTTTGTATTCTTTGATCGTGAGCTTGCAAATTGTTTGATCGCGAGCCTGCAAATTCTTTGGTCGTGAGATTCTTTGATCGCCATCTTTGATCGCGAGGGAGGGACAAGATGGCCAGATTTTATATTGGAATACATAAGCTAATTTTCACAATCTTTAAGTTTAAATATCTTGGAAACTATTTGGTCTTTATACTTGAAATTTAGAGGGTGTTTATGGCATGTTTCTTCTCAAAAAGTGTGCACTAGCAAATGTGGTGCTCTACAGTTATAACAAATCACATATGCAAACCAAAAACTGGAGCGCTCTCACCCACCTTCAAATACCACCAAGGCACTTCAAGTAAATTATGAACTTTTATTAAGTGAAAAATGACACATATTGCCTGACGCGTTTCAGATAAAATATCCTTTCTCAAAGGCTGATGAAAAACTAAGCCACCCATCCTTATATATACCATAGCTATGACATCACTAATAAAAACTTGAAAATTATTGGTCTGTATCAACAACCCATTATGTGCAAAGCAACAACATGCACATCTTTTTAAAGTGCCCCCAGTAATAGAGTGCAAAAAACATGAAAAGTTCAAATAGTTAACAGAATTTCAGGACCTCCATGAAATTAAGTACAATCTCTGTCAAAATGTACATGTTATATGGCATTAAGTTTCTAGCATCTCAAGGTTGTAAATACAGAGGTTTCAGATGCATCTTTTCATGAAAAGTGCAAAACATTTAAAAAAAAGAATTTCAGGACCTCCATGAAATTAAGTGCAAGCTCTGTCAAAATGCACAAGCTATATGGCATTCAAATCCTAGTATCTCTAAGTTGCAAATACAGAGGTTTCAGATGTATCTTTCGAGAACACACATCCCTTTATTTACCTTTCTTCTAAATAAGGATTTAACTCTATACCAACATTCAGACTTGTTTTTTTATTGGCCAACAGTCTTATGATACACCAAGTTCCTCTCTTTAAAATCTTATTTCTGTAACTACCCCCTCTGGAGTTAGGGAACACTTTTTCTATCCCTGTAAATTTGAAACCATGCTCACTTGAGTTTTCTGACATAGCCACATGTACAGCTGTAGCATAAGTCATATCTTTTTACTCTATAGCCCTAATGTGTTCTCCAACTCATGTCTTCAACTGTCTTTCTGTCTTTCATATGTAAAAAGATCCACAGCTACAATCTGCTTTGTAAATTAGCCCTGTGGAACTGCATGTGATTAGCTGGCGTATTTCAAACTTCCACCCACTTCTACCACAAACAAAATCCTTGTTTTGATTGATGTATCTACAGTTGACACAATTTTTACACTGAAAGCAACCCTTTGTTTTATTAAGCCATGTCTCATTGGCTTTGTTTTGAAAATGACTGTGTGTGAGACAGTCTTTTAATGTTGGAGCTCTTCAATAAGAAAGGATAGGGGGATCTGAATGTTGATATAGAGTTAAAGCCTTATTTAGAAGAAAGGTAAATAAAGGGATGTGTGTTCTGGAAAGATGCATCTGAAACCTCTGTATTTGCAACTTAGACATACTATGATTTGAATGCCATATAGCTTGTGCATTTTGTTATATGGCGGAGATTGTGCTTAATTTCATGGAGGTCCTGAAATTCTGTTTTTAAATGTTTTGTACTTTTCATGAAAAGATGCATCTGAAACCTCTGCATTTACAACTTAGAGATACTAAGAACTGAATGACATGTAACTTGTGCATTTTGACACAGATTGCACTTAATTTCATGGAGGTTCTGAAATTTTGTTTTTAAGTGTTTTGCACTTTTCATGAAAAGATGCATCTGAAATCTCTGTATTTACAACCTAGAGATGCTAGGAACAGAATGCCATATAACTTGCGCATTTTGACAGAGATTGCACTTAGTTTCATGGAGGTCCTGAAGTTCTGCTTTTAAATGTTTTGCACATTTCATGAAAAGATGCATTTGAAACTTCTGTATTTACAGCTTAGAGATACTAGGAACTGAATGCCATATAACTTGCGCATTTTGACAAAGACTGTACTTAATTCCATGGAGGTCCTCAAATTCTGTTAACTATTTTCACTTTTCATGTTTTTGTACACTATTACTGTGGGCACTTTAAAAAGATGTGTGGTTGTGTGTGTTGTTGCTTTGCACTTAATGGGTCATTGATGCCGTCCAATGATTTTAAAGTTATTATTAGTAATGTCATAGCTATGGTGTATATAAGATGGGTGGTTTAGTTTTTCATCAGACTTTGAGAAAGGATATTTTATCCAAAACGTGTCAGGCGATATGTGTCATTTTTTTTTACTTAATAAAAGTTAATAATTCACTAGAAGCACCTTGGTGGTATTTGAAGATGGGTGAGAGGGCTCCAGTTTTTGGTCTGCATATGTGATTTGTTATAACTGTAGAGCACCACATTTCCTTGCGCACACTTTTTGAGAAAAAATTAACTGAACTGTTTAGTGTCATTGATCAGGTTGCAGTATGAATAGTGTCACTGCTTAGAACCCTTTTGCACCACCAAATGAGGCCAAGTCATAATGGCACTGCTGGGGCACTATGTCTCTTGAAACTACACCCACTGTGGTATCTCAGACGGAGAACCCACTGCAATATATAGATCACCTTTTGCTTACAATGAGCACAGCCAATCCCTTTCTTATAGAAGAAAATGGAGGGGAAGTTTTACCATCAGAAGCTATGTCCCTAAGAGCAGCTTTTAATAATAAATAATAATAAAACTTTATTTATATCGTGCCTTTTTAAAATCAAGGTGCCTTACAGTACCCAACAACATTACAAATAAAAAACCAAAACATAATAATCTGAGCTGCTAAAATCACAGTATTAATTAAAATAGACCTTTGACCATAAATAGGTCATTAGGGCCTTTTTAAATTCCTCCCAAGGATGCACACTGATGAAGCGGGCAAGGTAGAGAATTCCAAAGGGTCGGAGCAGCATAATTAAAGGCATGAGCACCTGATGATTTTAAAGAAACCCTCAGAATCTCCAGCAACCCCTCGTCTGCCAAGCAGAAAGATCGCATAGGGCAGTAGGGGACCAAAAGCTCTTTCAGGTAGTCTGGACCCTATCCATGTAGGACTTTGTAAGTCAAAAGACCAACTTTAAAGGTGATCCACCACTGAATTGGCAGCCAGTGCAGATCGTGCAGCACCAGTGAAACATGACAGGTATGAGACGTACCTGTTAATAGCTGGGCCACAGCATTCTGCACCAGCTGCAAGCGGTGGATATCAACCCCAGGAAGCCCTAGATAAAGGGAGTTGCAATAATCCAGGCATGAGGACACAAAGGCATGGTCCAATGTTGGTAAATCCATGGGCAAAACAAGGTGCATAATCCTGGTGATGTTCCTAAGATGGTAAAAGTAAAGTTTGACAACTGCTGACACCTGGGAACGAAGTGTCCACTCATTTTCAAAAATAGAAACATAGAAACATAGAAGTTGACGGCAGATAAGGACCGAAAGGCCCATCCAGTCTGCCCATTTCTTTTTCTACCTTATAAATGTGCCATCGGCTTTTGCTCTGTCAGTGACCTATCTATTCATAGTCATTTGTATTGCTCCCTTATGCCTATCCCATGCCTGTTTGAAGCCCTGCACTGTATTCATAGCCACCACTTCTTGTGGTAAGCCATTCCATGCATCTACCACCCTTTCTGTGAAAAAGAATTTCCTCACATTCCCCCTTAATCAGCCTCCCTCTAATCTCATGCTGTGTCCTCTTGTCCTGCAATTTTTCTTATATTTAAACATGTTAGACTCTTTCACCTTGTTTATGCCCATAAGGTGTTTAAATGTCTCGATCATATCACCTCTCTCCCTCCTTTGCTCAAGGGTATACATATTGAGCTCCTTTAATCTGTCCTCATATGTCTTCTGATGCAGTCCCTGCACCATTTTGGTTACCCTTCTCTGGACTGCCTCAATTTGGTTAATGTCCTTGTGGAGGTGTGTGGCTCCAATACTGCACCAGTACTCCAGATGGGGCCTCAACCAATGTCTTGTACAGAGGATTATTACCTCCTCTTACGACTTGTGATACCCTACTATACACCCTAACACCCCCTAGCCTTACCTACTGCTTTAGAGGTCTGCTTGGATGATTTTAGGTCATCAGTGATGATGATGCCCAAGTCTCTTTCTTCCTTTGTGACTGCTAGCAACTCCTCCCAGCCTATAAGTGGCTTCAGGGTTTCTCTTCCCTATGTGCATGATTTTGCACTTCTTTGCATTAAATCCCAGTTGCCACTCTTCTGACCATTCTGCTAGTTTATCCAGATCTCTTCTCATTCTGCCCACCCCATCTGGATCATCTACTCTGTTGCAGATCTTGGTGTCATCTGCAAACAGACAAGCCTTACCCTCTAGTCCATCTGCGAGGTCACTAATGAAGATGTTGAATAGGACTGGCCCCAGGACTGATCCCTGAGGTACCCCACTTGTGACTTGCACCTCTTCTGACTGTATACCATTTACCACCACTCTCTGTTTTCTGCCCGCCAACCAGTTTGCCACCCAGTTGACCAACTTCTGACCCAATCCTCGAGCCTACCTAGCTTATTTATCAATCTTCTATGTGGAACAGTGTCAAAAGCTTTGCTGAAGTCAAGGTAGGTGACATCAACTGCCCCCTTGTCCACCACTCTGGTTACCCAGTCAAAGAAATCTATGAGATTAGTTTGACAGGACCTTCCTTTTGTAAACCCATGCTGTCTTGGATCCTGTGCCCTATGGATTCCAGGTGTTGCACTATCCTTTCCTTAAGGGTGCCTCCATAATCTTGCCCACTACTGAGGTAAGACTGACCGGTCTGTAGTTCCCGCCTCCTCCCTGCTACCACTCTTGTGGAGTGGGATCACATGAGCCCTTCTCCAGTCTTCTGGGACCTCTCCTGTGCTCAGAGACTCACTAAACAATTCTGCTAATGGCTCTGCTAGTTCCTTCTTTAGCTCCTTAAGTACCCTGGGATGTATGCCATCAGGTCCCATTGCCTTATCCACCCTGAGCTTAGCAAGCTCTTGTAGGACCCTTTCTTTGTGAAGGGAGTAGTGCTCACCTCCTCCCCTGTGTCCATGATGCTGAGCTGTGGGCCCTGCCCTACCTTCTCTTCAGTAAATACTGAGCAAAAGTATCTATTTAGGATAGATGCCTTTACAGGGTCCTCCTCACATGCTCCTTTTCTCCATTAAGCTTAGCAATACCCCTCTGGACTTTCTCCTTTCACTAATGTATCTATAGAAAGTCTTGTCACCTTCTTTTACTGTTCGTGCTAGTGTTTCCTCAGTTTGGGACTTTGCCTGCCTTACCTGCTTCCCTTAGGGCAGTTTGGTATGCCTCTCTATCTTCATCCCGCTGTGTTCCCTTATATTTTCTGAAGGCCAGCCTTTTGGCTCTGACCTTTTCTGCTACTGTATTTGAGAACCAAAGTGGTTTCCTTCTTCTTTTGCACTTCCTTTTCTGTCTAACACAATGGGATGTTGCTTCAAGTATTGTATCCTTAATGCTTGCCCACTTTGCCTGTACCTCCTCACCTGTGTTTCTTTTTGCCAGGGCTAGCTTAACTCTGTTGGCCATCTTATCAAAGTCAGCTCCTCTGAAGTCCCATATTTTTGCCTTGGAATGGGATGATTTAGATGTAGTAGCCAAATTGAACCATACCATGTGATGATCACTGGCCCCCAGGTGACCTTCTACCTGGAGATCTGTGATCCCCTTCTTTGTTAGTCAGTACTAGATCTAGGATAGCCCTAAATCACCCCCAGGTTCCGCACCCATTCACAGGTAGGGAGCTAGACACCTCCCAGAAAAAAACCTGAGTAAGGACCAACTCCCATCCACTCTACCCTATGACCCGGGTCCACAACCATTACCTCCGTCTTCTCCAAGTTCAACTTTAGCCAGCTTGAACTCATCCAGCACTGGATTTCAGTGAGACAGTTATTAAAGACTGAGAGAGCTCTATCCTGGTAGGGTGCAAAAAGATAGGTAGAGCTGGGTTTCATCTGCCTAGCAGTGAAACCTCAGCCCATACCTTCTTACAATGTCTCCAAGGGGCAGCATATACACTGCAAACAGCATGGGGGCCAGCACTGAGCCCCAGGGAACCTCACATGACAGAGAGACTGGGTGGGAAGAATTTATCCCCGACACCACTCTCCGAGTTCTGTCAGTGAGGAAAGATCTAAACCATCTGAGGACTGTACCCGACAGGCCACAGATAAACTCCAGGAATGCGAGAAGCACCCCATGGTCCATAGTGTCAAAAGCTGATGAGAGATCAAGAACAAGAATGGAACGCTTCCTCTGATCTCTAGCCATCAGGAGATCATTGAGCACCCGAACCAGTGCTGTCTCAGTACTATGCCTCTTTCAAAAACCAGACTGGAGTGGTTCATAGATGTCATGGCTGGTTAAATGGTTTTCCAATTGAGTAGCCACTACTTTCTCAATAATCTTCCCAACAAAGGGAAGATTAGAGATCGGTTTGTAGTTAGCAAAGCAGCCAGGGTCCAAGGAAGCATTTTTCAGGAGGGGTGTCACCACCACCTCCTTCATGAAGCTGGGAAACTCACCCATATCCAAGGAGCACCAGACTATCTGTGCTAGGACAGGGCCAATGATATCAAGACAACCCTTTATCAGGGAAGTTGAGCGTGGATCCAAACTACTTAAGGGACTGGATAGACTGACTCGCCAATGGAGGAAGATATACTGAAACGTTTCAAACATGGAAGCATACATGAAGTTACAATGTATTCCAAGGGGTTTAAGAATACTGAAAGATCCAGCTTCTGGAGGACAAAATGAGGTGTTCGTGCAAGAGTGGGAGAAAATTTTAAGTGAGGCAAGTACCAAACTTATGCAATTGATTATAAAATTTAGCAAAGAAAGAGAAGCTCAGCTGAGAGAAGATTTGAAAGATCAAGAGCTAGAAGTACTGAAATTTAAAGCACATACAGATTTTAATGTTTGTAATCAAAAGCTGCAATATTCCATTATGAAACTGGACAGAGATTTAAAAGCCACCAAACAAGTAAAGTTCCTAAGGGACAAAGGCGACTATGAGAATAATAGAGTCTACGGTTGGAAAAAGGAGGGTAAAAAAGGCATTTTGAAAAGAACTAGACATGTGTCTTTCAACTTTAGCATGGAGGGAAGTGACTTTGAAAAAGAAAATGAAGACTCACGCTAAGGTCCTTTTTGTAGGAAGAGGCCAGTCTGAATAGACAGAAATAGACCCCCCAGTACAAATTGCATCAGGTCTGAGATGCAGCCCCAGGTTCAACAAACAAGGAACAGGAGGGGGGTATGGAGAAAGAGGACAAGAAGGGGAAAGAGGCATAGGCTTCAGTGGACAAAGAGGTTACAACCAATATGGGAGACAGTATAACAGGAGATGGAACAACAGGGGGAGATGGAGTTAATTGAAATACCACACATTAATGAACAAACTATGCAAGTAATTAACATCTCTGATTACCCCCTAACAGAGGAAGAGATGCAACTGTTAAAGAAGGGGGTAAGTTTCTGTCCTACTAGGCCGTTAAATAAGACACAAACTATTCTGGACTTACAATTGGCATGCAGGAAGTTAAGCCTGAAATCTTTTTTCTCCAGGAAAGAGTCTGTTACAGAGAACAATCCTTCAACCTGCTCTGCTAGTAATTTCAAGCCTAATGCTGTGTTTAACCCACCCTTCTGTACAGCAGTCACAGTATTTAGAGACCTATGTGAGAGAGACCTCGAATTGCTATTTAAGGACCTGCCACATTTAAACTATAACAATATAACTATAGCATTCAACTCTGTGCCGCATGGAAGGTTGGGAAGGAAGTTAGCAGTCACAGGGGCGGGTGCAAAGCTGGTGAGATGGGTAGTAAACTGGCTTCAGGGAAGGCAACAGAGGGTGGTGGTGGGTGGGGAGCTCTCACACCCAAGGGCAGTGATGAGCGGTGTTCCACAGGGCTCAGTGTTGGGACCAGTGTTGTTTAAGATATTCATTGCAGACATATCATGGGACATCAAGAGCAAGATCAGTCTGTTTGCTGATGATACCAAGGTAGGCGCGGTAGTGGAAGACCTAGGGGGATGGCAGGGGTTGCAGGATGATCTGGCAAAGCTTGAAACCTGGTCAGACACCTGGCAACTGGGGTTTAATGCCAAAAGTGCAAGGTGCTGCATTTTGGGATGAAGAACCAAGGAGGAGTTACCAGCTGGGGAGTGCAGCTAGCCCAGACAGAGGAGGAGAAGGATCTGGGTGTGCTCATTACAGGGTCAATGAACAACTCGGCACAATGTAGGAAGGCAGCTGCAAAGGCCAACAAAATGCTGGGTTGTATTGCAAGGGGTATATCCTCGAGGAGGGAGGAGGTGATTCTGCCACTGTATAGGTCATTAGTTAGACCACACCTGGAGTACTGCATGCAGTACTGGTGCCCATATCTGAAGAGGGACATTAAGTTACTGGAGGGGCTGCAGTGCAGGAGGACAAAGATGATCAAGGGGCTGGGGGACTTATCATACGAGAGGAGGTTGAAGGAGTTGAACATGTACTCACTGGAGGAGAGGAGTGACAGGGGTGACATGATTGAAACCTTTAAATACATGAAAGGAATAAACAAGATGGGTACAGAGGGGCTGTTCAAAGTAATAGAGGGGAGGGCCACCAGGGGCCATGATATGAGACTGGAAGGAGGAAGGTTCAGAAGGGAGAAAAGTAGACACTTTTTTACAGAGAGGGTAGTGGCTGGGTAGAATGCGTTACCTGCAGAAGTGGTATCCAGTAGAACAGTGGACTGCTTCAAAAGGGGATGGGACAGGACAAGGGGGAGGGTTAATGAAGGGGAAGGGTGGAAGGGAGGGGCAGCTTCAGAATAAGGGGTGCTAGCTGCACATTCGAGCAGACTTGATAGACCTCTAGGCCTTTATCTGCTGACAAATTTCGTATGTTCATATGTTCATAACAATCTAATGAAGAATAAAAAATCAGTTCTACAGTCCCTGCAGGAAAACCCCAGGATAATCATCAAAAAAGCAGATAAAGGGGGAAGTATAGTTGTTATGAATGTTCAGGACTACAAAATTGAAATCTTGACACAACTTAATAACACAGATTTCTACACGATGTTGAAGACTGATCCAATGTGGGATTACAAATTTGCAGTGGATGAGACAGTAGTAGTAGTAGTAAAATTTTTATTCAATTGATAAGCAAAAGAATAGGAGGCTCAACTGAGACGAGCTCATTTCCAGTGAGGTCCCCAATACAAACATATATACATTCATAATAACATAATCAAAATACACACACAAAAAAAAAACAACAATAACATAAAATTATTTACAATAATACTCACATCCAAAACAACATTGACAACAAAGTGGACATTCATAAAGTGCAGTTAATATCCTATTTTAAGGCAAAGCATTCAAATTACTCATCATTTAGCCTTTTAACGGCTTCAAATTTAAAACCAGTTTTTATTTCACCAAGATTAGGGCTAGAGCTATTTGGCCTCAATGAAGTTGAAGTGAATTCTATAGGTTAGGACCCAGGTAGAAGAAATGTTCTCTACCCATTTCAGTCCTTCTTCTGGGTAGAACATATTCCATACTCTCCGCAGAGCGCAACCCTCCCCTAATTGTCTTGATCTGAAATTCATCACTAATATATTCTGGTACCCTAACCCTAACTGAGTTAACCATGTATATCAAAACATGAAATATCCTTCTGTCATTAGGACTCATCCAATTCAGAGACTGATATAACTCTCTTCTATGAGTTCTCTTAGGGACATCCAAAATAAACCTCGCTATCTTATTAAAGAAGACATCTATTCTAGCCAACTGAGTTGAAGTAGCCCCTATATAAATAATATCCCCATAGTCTAGTAAAGGAATCAGTGTAGCAATAGCTACCTGTTTCCTTACATTAACATCCATACAATTCCTAATTCTATAAAGTGCACCCAAGCGACTATTAACTTTTTAGTTGTATATTCTATATGGAACCCCAACTTAATGATCTATCCATATACATCCCTAAGTATTTATAACATTGAACTTGATCAAGGACAATATTATCCACAGTCACTATACTCACATCTGTTAGAATAAACCTCCGTATTTTCCCTAGAGAACAATATTACCTGGGATTTCTTTGAATTAAGAACAAGATTAGATTCCCTATAGAATAACTGAAGCTCATCAAATGCTTTCTGAAGAGTAGATTCTATCTGAGTCAATAATAACCCTTCAACATAATAATAGTGTCATCTGCATACAGATGACACTGTACATCAGGATTAGTTAGAACAAAATTGTTCATATATAAGTTAAATAATATTGCTCTAAAATGGATCCTTGGGTACCCCAGATATTATCTCCCTAAAGCCAGAGTCCCATCCATTTATTGAAACCATTTGTTTCCTACATGTTAAATAAGCCTCCAACCACCCAATCACCCTTTTCAAAATACCCAAAGCAGGTAGTCTGGACAGGAGGATGTCGTGGTCCAGGGTATCAAATGCCCTGGATAGATCTACAAAAATTGCTCCCACCAACATCCCCCTGTCCAGAGCACCAGCAATATCCCCAGTAGCCTTCAACAAAGCAGAAGTTGTGCCATTCATGGGCCTAAAGCCAGATTGAAATTTATTAATCAACTTACCTTTTTCCAAATAGGTCTGTAACTGTTTAGCTATCAATCTTTCAAACACTTTGGCTACTATTGGTAATAATGATATAGGCCTATAATTCTCCATCAAAGACCTAGATCCATTTTTATAAACAGGAATAATTTTGGCCATTTTCCACATTTCAGGAATTTCCCCACTCATAAGGGACATATTAAAAATACTAGCCAAGGGGTACGAAATAACCGGGGCAGCGTACTTTAACAAAATACTAGGGATCCCATCCAACCCACCAGCCTTCCTAACATTTATACTAATTAACACATTTTGTATTTCCAATGGAGATATTAATTCAAACTCAAACTCCTTGTCCTTTAAAGGGACAACCTCTATAACTTTAGTTTGGAAATTTAAGGAAGAAAAACTAAACTTATCTTGCAGTAAGGCCTTTTTACCCACTATTGTAAAAAGTTCATTGAATCCATCCACTACCCGTGGGCCCATAGGCACTTTGGTATCACCTAATTTAAACTTCTCAGGGTGGTCCACTTGTTGATCCCCTTTCACTTTTTTTACAACGTGACAAAATTTCCTTGGGTCATGAATCAGATTAGAATTTAATTCCCTATTACAATAATCTTTTTTAACCCTCCTAAGCTCACAATTATAATAGTTACGCATTTGTTTATATTTCACCCAGTCATTATCCAATTTTGTATCCTTAGCCACCTTCCATGCCTTATCACACTGTTTCTTAATTTTAAATAAATAGGAGTTATACCAAGGGGAATTATTAAACTTTATTTTCCTAATTTTTAATGGGGCATACCTATTACAAATTGTGAGAAAGTCCTCCTGAAATAATTTCCAGGCATCAGCAACTGTAGGAACCAAATCCAACCTTCCCCAATTATACTCCTCCAATTCTAACATAAAGTTTATATAATCAAAATGTTTAAATGATCTATAATAAACTGTTTTTACTGATTTCCTTATTCTTTTTTGATTTCTAATAGCATATATCATCTGATGATCTGAAAAGGAATCTGGAAGAACACCACTAGCAACATACCTATCTGGATCAGTAGTAAATAATAAATCTAAAATTATGGAAGAAGATGGTCGTTTAGTATTCGCTCTAGTTACTTCTACAATTAACTGAGTCATACCCAGAAGATTACACATCTCTACACTACTATGATTAACATCTACAGTTTTCCAATCTACATTCATATCTCCAATTAACATAACCTCATATCTATTTAGGTAATCACCCAGAAAATCCTGCAAAACCTGAAATACCTCAATACTAGCCTTTGGGGGACAATAAATACCCAATAATAATAAAGGTTTACTAAATGGTGAATTAAATAATAAAGGGAGAACCTCAGATCCACCCCAATCCATTTGGCAGTTGACCATAGAAACATCCAAAGAACTAAGTGCATAAATAATAACACCCCCTTGTTCGGTCTCTCCTCCATAAATTATAACCATTCATACACACCATACTATCAGGGACCCTATCGGATAACCAAGATTCTGTAATAATAATTACTTCAGGACTATATTTAATAGTCCATTCCCTCAAGTGATCAATTTTCTTCAATAGACTACAAATATTAATATGAACCACACGCATCCCATCCTTTTTTAAAATATCAGCAGTTAAATCAAAGTCCATTACTTCACTGGGGTTAGAATTTACAGAATCCAAGTTAGTGAAAGGTCCTGGATTTGGGTGAATATCTCCACTTATAATCAAACTAATCATAATTGCCATTTTACAAACTTTATATAACTGACTTTTCAGAGATATTTTCTTACCATGTTTGACTATATGATAGTCCTGAAACTCTCCATTTTGTCTCCAACCCACCAATAGACCCTTATATATTGAAGTTCACTTAATTAAATAAGATTCACAGTAAACAGTCAATATACTTGAACAAATCACATAATTGCACGATTGATTCCCCCCACTGTTTATACTCAAAGTGTCCCCTTGTAACCAATCACTCGAGAGAGTCAATGAGCAATCTAAATTACTCAGAGTACCCTCAGGAGCAGAGAGAAACATATAACCACCCATCAACCACATAATCCTCAACTGAAACAACAACATTTTCAAAATCACACACAAAATTACCACTTACAACACAGTTTATATATAAGTATACCCAATATACTAAACAACAACAGCAAATTTTAAAACAATCTACAATCCTAGGTACAGTTTTAATTTATACATAAATTTCCAAATAAATTAACAGACTATCAAGTCTACATATAATCTACAGACCTCTAATTTAAATTAATAAGCTCCCCCAATGTTTAACTCAGCTCTATAAATAAAATACTTATTACACTTCAATTAAAATCACAGTTAACCTCCTAACCTTAATTTGATCCAACAATTTCTGTAGACGAGTGGCGCTCATGCCACTCACTATCGCTCGTGCTAGCGAGCAGCGCGCAGATTTAAACAGCTGCTCCCACCCCTTTTGGTGACCTCAGCAGTCACTCCCCTGATTCCCTCGTAGCTTTAGATTTTACCAGCTGATATGAACAAAAGTCACACAAACAGTTCAGCAGAAATCAGTCTCTCACTCTGGCTCCAGTAAAGATGTAACCCTTCTGTTTGTAGACCAGATAACACCGGGGACCACAGCATCAGGGGGAATCATTTCAGTTTGTCAATTTCACTAGCGAGCAGCGCGCGGATTTAAACAGCTGCTCCCACCCCTTTTGGTGACCTCTGCAGTCACTCCCCAGATTCTCTCGTAGCTTTAGATTTTACCAGCTGATATGAACAAAAGTCACATAAACAGTTCAGCAGAAGTCAGTCTCTCACTCTGGTTCCAGTAAAGATGTAACCCTTCTGTTTGTAGACCAGATAACACCGGGGAACACAGCATCAGGGGGAATAATTTCAGTTTGATACAGTAGATCTAGCACTTAAAGAAGGTTGTATTACAGAGGTTACAAAAAAGGTTTTGACTACTGAACATCCTGTGACAGCCACTTTCTATACATTACCAAAAGTTCATAGAGGGGGAAGAGGCAGGGGGCATGCAGGTAGAGGGAGTCAGAATTACTGACCAGCTAGGCCAGACAACGGGCAATGTGGGGGCTTTGGGGGAGGAGACGGGAAAAAGGCAAGGGAGCAATTTAAAGAAGCAAGAATTCCCATCAGGATAGAGGCATGGGAAGATTGGTTGGAAAGATACATGAATAGACAAGTGGCAGAGATGATTGAAAAAGGTTTTCACACAGGTTTTTCATTGCAGTTTAAGGGCCCGAGGCAAATGAGAAAGGCTAAAAATCTGGGTTTGGTAAAAGGGAGAGAAGAGATTTTAAGACAAAAAATAGAGAAAGAAAAGGCAGCGGGTAGAGTAGAAGGGCCATATGATCCGCCCATTGCAAAATATGAGGATTTCTCCATTGGGTTTGGTCCCCAAAAAACAGCAGGGAGAATACCGGGTGGTTCACCACCTATCCTTTCTGGAGGGGGGGCTCTGTGAATGATTTTATCAGTGAAGAATTTAGTAAAGTGATATATGCCACATTAGATTGGGAAGTCCAGATCATCCAAGCAACTGCTGATGTGTGGATGGCAAAAACAGATATAGAGTCCACTTTCAGTTTGCTTCCATTTAGGAGAGAAGACTGGGACTTGGTGTTTAAAATTGGGGAACAGTACTATTTTGACAAAGCCATGCCCATGGGGTGTTCCATAGCATGTGTGACATTTGAGTCATTTAACACCTGCCTACAGTGGATATATCAAGAAAGTACTGGTTACAAAATGGCCATTCACTATTTGGATGACTTCCTTTTAATATGCAGTGGGAGGTGAGAGACAGAAAAAATGTTGGCCAGCTCTCAAGAGCTGTGCAGAGAATTAGGGGTTCCTTAGGCACCGGAAAGAACAGAAAGTCCCAGTAAAGTTCTAGAATTCCTGGGTATTGAGATAGATGCCCTGGGTGAAGTATTTAGGCTGCCAGACAAAAAAGTGTTGAAGCTGAAGGAGTTGATTCAAATACATACAAGTAGAAGAAGAGTACAACTAAAACAGGTACAAGTATTGGGACACCTGAACTTTACGTGCAGGGCTATTGGACCAGGGAGGGCTTTCACCAAAAGGTTAGCAAGGGCTACAGCCAGGGTAATCAGACCACACCACTTGGTAGATATAACAAAAGGAGTCAAGGACAATTTTAAGGTTTGGGAGGAATTCCTCTGCAACTATAATGGCTGCTTCTTCTGGCAGGAGAAATGGGTTTATAACACAGACCTTGATCTTTACACAGACACAGCTGGTGGCCTAGGTATGGGGGTCTATTTGAGGGGCAGATGGTTCGCAGAACTGTGGTCTACAGACTGGGTGAAGGATGGGAAGGTAAAAGACATAACACTTTTGGAAATCATGCCTATTTGGGCCTGTACCCTGGTTTGGGCGGAAGAGTTGGGGAATCAAAAGGTGACATTCTGGTGTGACAATAAGGCAGCGATAGAGCTTTTAAACAACAGAGGAGCCAGGCCAGAAATGCTCATGCAGGTCTTGCGACAGTTGGTGCTAAGGGCCTTGAAAATGAACATGTCATTCAGAGCCAAAGACATAGAAGGGGTACACAATACCCTGGCTGACAGTCTTTCCCATCTGCAGCTGGATCATTTCTGGAGGCTGGCACCAACAGCAGAGTAACAAAAAATGCCCATACCAATGAACATCTGAGACATTGGCAAGAGGGAGCAGAACTGTTGTTTCACAGCTCACGGGCACCACGGGCTCTGAGAGTCTATGAGGGGACCTGGCAGGTGTTTCAAACATTCAGGGTGACACACCACATGAAGGTAAGTAGGCCACGCACAGAAGAACAGCTAGGGAAGTTCACAGTAGAGCAATGGCAAAGAGAAACAGCCCACACCACAATGGGGTTCTATTTGGCAGGGATTAGTGTAGTTTGCAGCCTGAAGGGTTGGAAGGACTCAACGAAATCAATGTTCATTAGAAGAATGATGCAAGGGTGGGGTAGGTTGAAACAGAGAGCATCGAAAAGTAGAAGACCTATAGGGGAGCAGTGGCTTGCAAAACTAAAAGGGGTTTTACCAGCAATCTGCAGATCGAAAGCTGAGGCCCAGCTATTCCATACGATCTATGTGGTAATGTCTGCAGGGACCATGAGAGTAAGTGAGGCTGTGGGACATGGCAGTATGTATGAAGAAGGGGATTGGAATGGGAAGATATAAGCTGGGGGATGAAAGAGATAAAAATCATGATTAAGAGTTCAAAGACAGATCGAGTGGGGCAGGGTAGTACGGCAACCCTGAAGGCTCACACAGACGACACAGTGTGCCCAGTAAAACTTTGTGGGCTTATGTCACAGAGCAAGGGAATAGGACAGGGAGATTATTTTTACATGTAGATGTAAAGAAGGTCACAAGTTATCAAGTCATGACCATGCTTAGAAAAAGGCATGCAATTCCTGGGGGAGGATCCGGGCATTTACTCATCCCACTCTCCATGGATAGGGGCTGCTTCACAGTGGGTAGCAGCAGGTGAGATGGTGACTAATATATTGGAGAAGGGGCACTGGCAGTCTGCAAGCTACAAGAGATACATCTGAGCATTGCAGTATGGAGACTAATGTATCACCTGTGTTTTGTCTTTACAGACACAGAGCCACATTGCGGGGGGGGGACGTAGAGATGTGATACAGAAAAGGAAGCTAAGAACATATATAAGATATTTATTTGCTTAAATCCTATAGGAAGAGGGAGGATCACAGAAGTATGGCTCTGCGGCCACTCCTACATTTATTGGGCAGAAAAGAGAGCTGAGAAAAAGGCTGAGGGAAAACAGCTGTACAGGATATGAGAAAATGTAGGTTGGTTTGGTGCAGCATCTGTGGGATGAGATGGGCACAACTGCTTCCTATCCTGCAAGAACTGAAGGAGCGGCGACCCATTCCAGACCTAATTATTGTACATTTGAGGGGTAACGACATTGGTTGTAAGCCATGGGTGGACACATACATGCAGGTGAAAAGGGACTTAGAAAAAGTACAGCAGTGGTGGCTAGGGGTATGCCTTGCCTGGTCAGATATGATCCCAAGAAGGATTTGGAGACATGAACACAGTCATAGAGTGGTAGATAGGGCCAGGAGAAAGATGAATAGGAAGGTAGGAAAACTGATAAGGAAAATAGGAGGACACATAATACTGCGGGGTGTGGAAGAGTGGGTAGAGGATTTCTACAGGTCAGATGGCATGCATCTGTCTGATCTAGCCATAGATATGTTTAATACAGAAACAATGGGTTTTATGGAAGCATGGAGGAGACATGCCGAAATGGAAGATAAACAATAAAAAAAAAAAGAGAGACAGAAGGAAAGGGAAGGAGGTCCCCTAAAGTGGAAGGAGAACAATACCCTAAATTGATGGGAAAGCCAGTCATCCAACGTAAGCTGGAGACTGGCTAATGGGGAAAAGGGTCAGAAGGAGGGGAAGGGAAAAGAAAAAGGAATAGAATGAAAAGAAGAAGAAGCTGAAGGAGGAAAAGCGGTCTCGGTTCTCACCGTAACCTAACAGGAAAAGAGAAGAAGAAGGCAACTGGGTTTTCACCTGGGGGATCAAGAAGAGGAAGAAAGAGGGATGATCAGAGATTGATATATGGATGCAATAAAATGCAATTGTGAAAGATATAATAATAAAAGATGATGAGATGGAAAATGGAATTATGATATATAAATAAATTAATTGCCAGATCTGAGCACAAGAACATACAATGGTCTGTTTTTTTGTGAGGGAAAAGGGGACAATCCAGGGCAATGTTGTTATCAACAAACTTAAAGAGAATGTAGTGCTGTGGAAGCACTTTATTGATGATGTATTGTTGATATAGAGAGGTAATCAAGAGACTCTTGCAGAATTTATTTCATTTTTACATACCACAAATGAGCATCTAAGATTCAATTATTCAGCAGATCCCACTTTTGTTAACTATCTAGAGTTAACATTTACCAAGGCAACAGGTGGGAATTTAAACACAGAAGTATTTAGAAAAAATGTGGATGGAAACACTTTACTCCATGCATCAAGGTGCCATCCAAGGCATGCTGTGTAACATTCCTAAAGGGCAGTTCCTGAGGGTAAGAAGGAACTGCAACACACCAGAAGCCTTTCAAAAAGGTGCCACTGAGTTAGGGAACAGATTGTTAGAACGAGGCTATGTACACAATTTAGTAAATACTGCCTGTCAGGAAGTAACAGCAATGGATCGAGCTGAACTTTTGAAAACACAGGAAAGGGAACAAGAAGCAGGTAGTAGTTTTCACTTTGTCACAGGGTACTCAGCCCATGTCAGACTAGTTGAGAACATCATTAAAAAAACATTGGAATGTTTTAGCAAGTGATAGAGGTTTGCACAACTATACAGAGGCCCCCTATCCTTTCTTATCAAAGAGCTCCAGCGTTAAAAGACTGTCTCACACACAGTCATTTTCAAAGTAAATCCAATGAGACATGCCTTAATAAAACAAAGGGTTGCTTTCAGTGTAAAGGTTCTGTGAACTGTAGATTCATCAATCAAAACAAGGATTTTGTTTGTGGTAGAAGTGGGTAGAAGTTTGAAATACGAAAGCTAATCACATGCAGTACCACAGGGGTAATTTACAAAGCTGATTGTTGCTGTGGAGCTTTTTACATAGGAAAGACAGAAAGACAGTTGAAGACGTGAGTTGGAGAACACATTAGGGCTGTAGAGAAAAAAGATATCACTTATGTTACAGTTCTACATGTGGCTAAGTCAGAAAACTTAAGTGAGCATGGTTTCAAATTTACAGGGTAGAAAAAGTGTTCCATAACCCCAGAGGGGGCAGTTATAGAAATAAGATTTTAAAGAAAGAAATTCAGTGGATCATAAGACTATTGGCCAAAAAAAAAAACAGGTCTGAATGTTGGTATAGAGCTAAAGCCTTATCTAGAAGAAAGGTAAATAAACGGATGTGTGTTCTGGAAAGATACATCTGAAACCACTGTATCTGCAACTTAGACATACTAGGATTTGAATGCCATATAGCTTGTGCATTTTGTTATATGGCGGAGAGTGTACTTAATTTCATGGAGGTCCTGAAATTCTGTTTTTAAATGTTTTGTACTTTTCATGAAAAGATGCATCTGAAACCTCTGCATTTACAACTTAGAGATACTAAGAACTGAATGCCATATAACTTGTGCATTTTGACAGAGATTGCACTTAATTTCATGGAGGTCATGAAATTCTGCTTTTAAATGTTTTGCACTTTTCATGAAAAGAATGCATTTGAAAGTTCTGTATTTACAGCTTACAGATACTAGGAACTGAATGCCATATAACGCGTGCATTTTGACAGAGATTGTGCTTAATTTCATGGAGGTCCTGAAATTCTGTTAACTATTTGCACTTTTCATGTTTTTTGCACTCTATTACTGTGGGCACTTTAAAAAGATGTTTGTGTAGTTGCTTTGCACTTAATGGGTCATTGATGAAGACCAATGATTTTCAAGCTTGTTTTAGTGATATCGTTGCTGTGGTGTATACAGGTATAAGGATGGGTGGTTTAGTTTTTCATCAGCCTTTGAGAAAGATATTTTATCCAAAATGCGTCAGGCAATATGTGTTGTTTTTTTACTTAATAAAAGTTCATAATTCACTTGAGGCGCCTTGGTAATATTTGAAGATGGGTGAGAGTGCTCCAGTTTTTGGTTTCCATATGTTTACAGTATGTCCTGTAGATGTGAATTACAGTGTTTATGTGTTGGAGAAAATATTTTTTACAGAGATATTGCATGACACATTTCGTGTTCTGCAAACACCGTTTTCCATTGTGGTAGTGGCTTGAAATTTGTACGGTAGCTGGCCTTGCTGCTGTCAGTGTAGTTTTTAGTTGTTCGGTGTATAACATAGCCAGAAACTTGTGTGACTTTCTACTTTTCTATTCTTTCTCAGGGCTTCAGCTATGCAATGTTGCTTCTCACCCCTCCTCACTGAAGAGGTAGTGGATGCTGAGTGTTGAGCTTCAGCCCAACTAAGGTGATTAACGTGAATGGTATACCTCTGTGATAGCAAGTGTATAGTCATTAGTACACTCATGAGTTGCATGGAGTGAGCCAGGCAATGTCCTTCACCCCACCCCACCAGACCAGGAATTGGATGCTGAGCAAAGAGTCACAGCCCAAATAAAGACATTGACATAAATGGTATACCTTCTTCATACCAGATGCACACAACTTACAATAGTGAGGAGCTGCACGACCTCAGCCACAGAATAACTCCTCCCAACACCCAAAGAGGTACTGGATGCTGAATGGAGAGCTATGGATCAAATAAGGTCATTAACATGAATGATATACCTCTGTGATACTAGTTATATTCCAGTTATAATATTCATGAGTTGTACAGCCTCACACAGGGAATTCCTCTACCGCACCAGACCAGGAATTGGATGATGAGTGGAGAGCTACATCCTAAATAAGCCCATGGATATAAATAGTATACCTGTGTGTAATGAGCTGCACCCAAATTAGAATAGTGATGATTTGAATAGGCTCGGACAGGACTGACCACCCTCCCCTCTGCACTGAAGAGGTGCTTGATTCTTGATGCTGAGTGCAGAGCTACAGCTCAAGTAAGTCTATGAACATCAGCAGTATAGTTGTGCAATACCATGTGCACAGTAGTTACTACACTCATGAGTTGCATGGCCTCAGCCAGGCAAAACTCGCCACCTATCCAGAGCAGGAATTGGATGGCTAGTGCTGAGTCACAGCCCAAATAAACACATAGACATGAATATCATACCTCCCTCATACCAGATGCACAGAAGGTAGAACACTGAAGAGTGGCTTCAGCTAGGCAATGCTCCCACCCCCTCAGACCAGGAATTGGATGCTGAGTGCAGACCCAGAGGCCAAATAAAGATATGGAAATAAATGGTATACCTCCCTCATATCAGGGGCACATAGGTTAGAACACTGAGAAGTTGCATGGCCTCAGCCACACAATGCCCCCCCATCCCCAGAGAAGAGGTACTGGATGCTGAGTACAGAGCTACAGCCCAAGTAAGGTCATTAACATCAACAGTATACCTGTGTGATAGCAAGTGCATACTCATTATTACATTCATGAGTTGCATGGCCTCAGTGAGGGAATGCCCCCAACCTGTCAGACCAGGAATTAGATGCTGATTAGAGAGTCACAGCCCAAATAAAGATGTTGACATTAATGGCACACCTTCTTCATATCAGCTGCACACAACATAGAATAGTGAGGAGTTGCATGGCTTCAGACACAGAATTCCCCCTCTGCCCTGAAGAGGTGCTATATGCTAAGTGGTGAGGTACAGGCCAAGTAAGGTCATTAACATGAATGGTATAGCTTTGTGATACTAACTGCATACTAGTAATGATCATGAGTTGCACAGCATCAGTCAGGCAATGCCTCACACCCCCAGACCAGGAATCGGATGTTGAGTGCAGAGCCATAGCCCAAATAAAGCCATGTACATAAACAGTATAGTTCCCTCTGATGAGCTGCATACAACTTAGAACAGTGAAGAGTTGCATGGGCTAAGCCGGGCAATAGTCCCTGCCCTGTCTCCCCTGCCCCAAAGAGGTACCAAATGTTGAGTGTAGAGCAACAGCCCTAGTAAGTATATGAACATCTATGTGATACTATAGGTAGACTGGTTACTACACTCATCAGTTGCATGGACTGAACCAAGCAATGCCCCTACCCCACCTCCCACTGCCAGACCAAGAATTGCATGCTGAGTGGAGACCCACAGCCCAAATAAAGAGATGGACATGAATGGTATACCTCTCTCATACCAGCTGTACAGAAATTAGAAGAGTGAACAGTTGCACAGCCTCAGCCTGGCAGTGCTCCAACCCTTTCAGACCAGGAATTGCCTTTTGAGTACAAATGCACAGCCCAAGTAAAGGCATGGACATGAACGGTACTCCTAGTTGATGTCAGCTCCACACAAGTTAGAACACTGAGCAGTTGCACAGTCTCAGCCAACCAACCCCCACCCCAGCACCCCCCAGACCAGGCAGTGGATATTGAGTGCAGAGCTACAGGTGAAGTGATGGCATGATCTTCAATGGTATACATCCATATACCAAATACAGAGAAGTTATTAAACTGCAAGATTGCACAGGCTGAGGCAGGTAATGCCTGTGCCACTACCTCGAGCAGGTAGTGGGTTCTTGGTGCACAGTCACAGTGCAATAAAAGACATGGAGATGAATAGTACACCGCTGTCACACCAGTTGTATTTAAATAATACTCAAGAGACATAAGATAAGGTTTAAAATTAGTTTTATTATTTAACTATTTAAATATCTTTATCCCGAATTGTTTGGTTGCTCCTTGGATGGGCAAACAAAACAGTTCTTTGTATGTATTCTTAATAATTTTTGAGTGTTTTGTGATTTTTGGCATTTAACAAACTTAATCTACACTGCTACATTTTTCTGTGTATTACGTCTTCAATTTAGGTTTTATATAGAATAAGTAAGTAATAACATATGCACTTTTATGTGACAGAAGATGTATTGAACAACTTCTAATTTTGCTTACATCTATTGCTAATTAGTATTGATAATATGTCCGTTGATACTATCACATGAATGAAATAGACTACACAGTTACACATTTAGATAAGACTAATAATATATTATTGCTCGTGTGGATATCACTATTTTGAGATGAATTTAAGAGAAGTCAGAAGAAAATCAGAATTTTTTTAACTGAACAAATTTATAACATTTAGTACTACTACATATGCATATTAAACAGTAAGAACCATTTAGTGGTTCTTATGGGCACATAAATATATTTTATAGAAAAAAACACATGTGTAGATTATGTCCACAGTGTTAAAGTAAGTAGCAATATTGTACATATGATTAGATACTTTTACTTTCACGTCAATGGAAACATTATGAAGTTTTATTTGTCTTTATATATTTATTCTGTTTTAATAATTTAGAAGAAATTGTTACATATTCTATTTGAACATCATTTTACTTTGTAAGTAATCTGTTGATATCTTTTAAGACTCTTTTTTAGTTTGTTAATGGTTATTTATTTGAAAGTTGATCAACCAATATCAAGAAGTGAAAAACAAAAAAAATTAAGAGAAGCAAGCAGCACAGTATGTCTGTGGCAGAAAGACTGTATGGTACACACCAATGTGTTCTTCTGGTCTTGAAATGGGAAGAGACAGTCATAACATTAGTATCTCTCTCTCTCTCTCTCTCTCTCTCTCTATATATATATATATATATATATAAAGCAAGTTAATGTTAGATCATACAATGGCAGACACATATATAGCCATTGGTTGTACTGTTACTAGATCAGTAAGCTAGTAAATATTTTGAAACATTATTACCAATATGCTGTGGTGATGGTAGTATATAACACAGCTATTTTCTCACTTATCCTGAAAAGGTTGGTTCATCTCCAAATCAATGCATTTTTTAGTGTTTATCATTTGTGGAACTGGGAAAAATATGGATGATCCTATCAAAGCAGGAGCATACCAATAGTTTGCATTGTGGAGCAGAAGTACACAATCATGATTGACATTATCTGTCAAATTATGAGTTGCACACATGTGCACAGATATACAGAAATGCATACATACACTGAAAATAGGGCAGATAATCACATGTATACATCTCTATGTTCAGCTATGAACAACATCAACAGTAGCACTTAATGCAATGCAATAACATTAAATGCATGAATACAATAGTTGTGAGACAGTTAATGTACAAACAAAAATAGCTAAGAATCTATGTAAGAAACATAGGTTCAATCTGCAGTTCTGCACTATATGTATATCTACAAATCTGAATCGCATTGTATTGGTAGATTTTGTCATATCCAGTGTTGGCAGTATAATCCAAGAACAGTGACATATAATCCTGTCAAATACTCTTCAACAAATGTAGTGCAGTGCTAACAGATAAGATGACACTATCGTGTAGAAAGGCATGCAGTGAATGTGAGTCAAATAACTACATCTGCCAAGACATAACTCACTAACTGACGTGTGTAATATCCAGCACTCTCGAGTCTGCTTGGATTTGGAGGAAGTAATTTCAGTAAGTATCATAGTCAAGGTCAAGAATGTAGACAACAACAGGGAAAGGAGTGACAATGTAACTTGATGTGTATTGTTCAAAGAAGTATAGCTCTTCACACAATATGTAGAGAACAGTGCTTACAGCTCTGATAAGCATGTTACAATATTACTGATTTTGACATCAGCATATAAAATGGCACTGTGAAACAAATGAATACACAGTGACTTGTGCAAAACATACAAGATTAACTGAGACACCTGCAAAAAGATATGACTCACTGTCTGTCTAATGATTACAGCTCAAAACCCTTAAGTCTACTTGAGCAGTAACACTTCAGTCATTGTAGTAAGTACATTAAAGTTGCAAATGCTCAATATTACAATACAAATGTTTCTAGAAATTGTATTGCAATACATTCTGTAACTATCAGAGAACAAACACAAGAACAACCACATCTTCAGCACAGCCAACCCATTTCTGCATTTGCAAGCAAGTTATGAATCTTCATGGATCTCTTTTCAGAGAGATAGACAGACAACCACTGCATGTCCTGAGTTGCTTGTGATCAGGGCCCCGATTTTTCTGAGGCACATTGGAGCAAAGTTCTGCGGCAGGGTTCTCATTTGCCACAGAACTTCTAAGACCAACACCAATTTCATGGCAATTCTATGCACATTTCTACCCTTAATTTGTTTCCTTTTTTTGTTTTTTTGCCATATCTGACACAATGCATGCTCGTAACACAGTCATTTTTATGGGTGTTTGTCACCTAAATTTTCAACATAGCCAGTTTAAGACCTCTGCTCATGAACAGTATCACTGTGATTTTATTAATCTGTCCAGAACATTGATTTCGCACACCGACTGCGCCATTCTGCGCTACAAGGGTGGAAACACATTTTGGGTGAGATGTGAAAATGACAGCTATACTACTCATAAGACAGTGTGGTGAAATGGCAATGTTGAAACTCTGGAGTGAAAATATTGAAATTTCAAGAACTTACGAGCCTCGCGAGGAACTGCACAACGCGACGTCTAAACAGTCGCTTTTTGGAATGTTTTCACCAAATTTTCAACATAGCCATTTCAAGACCTCTGCTCATGAACAGTATCACTGTGATTTTATTAATCTGTCCGGAACATTGATTTCGACACCGACTCGCCATTCTGCGCTACAAGGGTGGAAACACATTTTGGGTGAGATGTGAAAAATGACAGCTGTACTACTCATAAGACAGTGTGGTGAAATGGCAATGTTGAAACTCTGGAGTGAAAATATTGAAATTTTGCGAACTTACGAGCCTGCGTAGGAACTGCGCAACGCATGCTTGTTAAACAGTAATTTTTTGGAATTTTGGCACCAAATTTTCAACATGGGGGTTTTGGGCCCCCTTTTCATGAATGATGTCACTGTCATGACGGTATTCAGTCCCAAAGGGTGATTTTGCAGTCACTGCGCAGTCACTGCGTGAAATCACCCTTCGAGCCCGAATAACACAATGGACAGTGACATCATTCATGAGAAGGTCCCAAAACCCATGTTGAAAATTTGCAAAATTCCCAAAATGCCTGAGATATGCATAAAGTTGAACCCCTCCTATCTAGCCCATTATACAGCTTACTGGCATTTCCTCAGTTCGCAGTCACCTTTGAAGAGTGCAGACGCGTTCCCGGTCCACCAAGATCGCCGCCCAGAGTCCGGAGGGCATGGGGTGGGGTGTGGGAGGCTGGTGCGAGTGGGTGGGTGCGGATGTGGGAGGGGGCTCGGGAGATGCGCCTCGGGACAGTTTTGTTTTACAGGGGAAAAAAAGACGTCGCTGGACCCGCTTACGCTGGGGTGGGCTCCCAGCATGCGCACAGCGACTTTGGGGATGTTCAGCCGACGGAGATTGGGCACGCCGTCGACAAAAAAAACAATTGGCACGTTTGCCATGTTGGGTGGGCTCCCGGCGGGTACAATGACTTTGGAGCTGCCCGTGGATACTGGCACCTCCACAGCAAAAAAAATATAAGCACGCTTAAGCATGCGCGGGGTGGCCCAGCGCGGCATATAAGCATTTGAGGGGGATAGTGAAGCCGACGGGGGATTGGGCATCCCTGTCGGCAAATGAAGCGGACGTTTGTTCCGCGGGCGGCCGAATTCCGCGGGTGATGGCAAATTCCGCGGATATTTCCGTGGTTTGCCGCATCTGCGGAATCGCGGAAAACTCGGGGCCCTGCTTGTGATTCTTTGTGTCCACATGACAAATGTGTAATTGCATACATAGTTAACTTGAAAGTGTTGGTGCAGATCAATACCATTATCTGCTAAACTGTTTATCATTCCCATAATGAACTCTGTGGCATCCAGTTGTGCATTGTCAGCAAACATTGCTTGTCTTGTGTAGTTTGCAAGACT
Organism: Neoceratodus forsteri; assembly: GCA_016271365.2. Taxonomy (NCBI): domain Eukaryota; kingdom Metazoa; phylum Chordata; order Ceratodontiformes; family Ceratodontidae; genus Neoceratodus; species Neoceratodus forsteri. The sequence goes on along the minus strand of CM028132.1, from coordinate 186,601,798 downwards.
TAGTCATAGAGGAATCAAGCTTTGTAAACTGGGCAACTCTTCTTGACTACTTGTAATGACTCCCTTTAATGCTTCAGAGAGAGGTGTCAAGTGGCATGAGTTCAAGACGTTAGCAAATTCACGGCTATGGAGAAGTGCCTGCACTGTAGTATTGGCATAGCAGTTTACTCCTGTGCTGTTGTCAAATATTGGCAGTGTGTGAACCCCAATACATCTCTTCACAGGTGGAGATGTGAGTTGTTGATCAAGAGACTGCTTACTGATAGAATGGTGAGGTGACGACTGTGGAGTCTTAGTATGCTTCCCCTTTAATTTGTGCCCTTCATCCATTGGGACATCTGTTCCTGATGCATATCTGGGAACTGGCAACAGAGAAGCATTTGGTGGGTACAATATATGTAATCTATTGTACTCAACAATGCATTTAGTATCAGCACGTATCTTATTTTCTGCAAGATTCACTTTGTGTAGTTCAGACAATCATCTCACATGAGACAAAGCAACATAAGACATGTCATACTTGAATATACCAGTGCCTATATCTACAATGGCACTATCAAGGCTGAGTCCTTGTGACCTGTGCATAGACACTTCATAAGCAGCACACAATGGAAATTGTTTCCATGTCACATATGTCTTTGACAAGCTCAGACTTGACTGTCACTCTGTCTATTGGTAGAGGAGTTTCACAGTTGTCAAACTTAACAACCACAAACTCCACAGTTGTCTTCTGCACATTATACTGGAACTCATGGATGTAGCCCATGGCTCCATTCACAAGACCTCAGTCAATGTCAATGTTTCTGTGAAGCATGACCCATGCATTCCTACACAGTGGTAGCACAGCTTCCAAGCCAGTGGTATGTGTCACATCATTTGTGAGCGCTCTGAAATGCGCAGCCATTTTTGATACCATTGTTTGTGTTAGACTTACACCATCTATGGTATCTATGGATGTGAGAGTCACAATAGGTTCATGTTCTCTCTCTGCATCATGATCTCATTGAACTCTGCACACTGCTTAAGTCTTGGGAATAGACATACAACATGTACCCCAGATTTCTGCATATGTGCAAAGATATCACAAGCATCCTGAATAGGAGCATTATTTCTAGCAATCATGTGCTTTCTTAGCATTTCAACATGAATGGCTGACAATACACCAATGCAAAGCCTCATCAAGCAATGCTTTGTAAGACATGTCACCTTGCTGTCTCGTATTCTGTAACAGTTCAACATATAAGAAGAACTCCCACAGATTGACACCACCTCTGCATCCAATGGTTTTCTTAGCCTCTTCAATGGAAAGAGTACAGAAAACATGCTTGCCATTCACAAGGAGCCCACTGCAGGAGATCCCAAAGAACAAGAATATTCTTGCCACCAAATTGTATGTCATCATTAGTACCAAGTACCTCCTGTAGATGTAGGTGGACATATGTATTGAGAACATTTGAAACCATGTTGATCTCATCTATTATCAGCAATTGCATCTTGTCATACATTGACCTCAGTTCAGAGGCAACCTCAAATGACAATTTTCTGTAATCACCACTCTTGCCATACTCAACCAGTAACATGAACAACCCATGAAGCATTACATCACCTATTTTATAAGCTGCCAAGCCTGTAGGAGCAGCAACAATAAAAGAATTTGCAGAATTGGTAAGGTCACGCACACCACTGCTTATAACCTCAATTAAGAAACTTTTTCCAGTTCCAGCAACACTACTGACAAACATCCTCACTGGTGTGTGGTCCTCACAAACACAGTCTCAGTAGTGTGCCGAACAGGATGTTGCACACTATGTATCACTGAGTGATACACAACTTTCTGATGTGAGTTCAAGTCATCAACAATGTTTGTAGCTGACTCTGAGAACTGCATGCTTTGTTGCATTGCACCCTCTACTTCCATCATCAGCACAGTTGGGTCATTAGGAGGAAGGGGTCACCGAGAGTCCCTTCTCCCTCAACATCAACCATATCTTGTGATGTTACTTGGGTTTCATTATCAAAATCTGCTTTGCTTTCTCCAGCTGATTTTTTTCCATTTTGAATCTCTCAATGTAAGTGTCAGAGACATGACTCTTAAAGGTATCATAACTTACCATGAACTCTTGTTCATATGTGTCAGGTGATCCTTTCAATTTAGACTCTGATCTCCAAGGCTTGAACAGAAATAATAGAGCAAAATAGTAATGCTCTTTGCTTTCTGTTGTATTCAAACTGAGTTTGCAGTGGTCAATTAGCCATGGTTTTCACTTTTTGACAAGTGAACCATCAAACCCAATGACTTTTTATATGCTCTTCTCTGGGTCAGAAGAAACACCCCACTTATAATCATACCATTGAGCAACTTCAAAGAGACACAGATCTTCCATAGCACTGTGGTGCTGTGGATAGTAGTTGTCAATTAAGTTGCTCTTCAGAATATTTGTGGATGTTGGTCTTGTAGCAGCCAGATTCTCAATCTCTTCATGGCTCTTAAGCACACGGCGCCTGTTCTGCTTGTAGTTCACTTTCAAATAATGAACAGACTCTGACTTGCCATATAGACATATGCCTGCAAGGCAGTCACTTGCTTCATAGATGCCACACTCACGGTGTGACAGAGTCTTAAGCCCCAGTGACCGTAGTCTAGAAGACATTGACCTATCACAGTTAGACAACTCTTCCTACATTTCTTGCAGGCTTGTCTGATCATGCTTAGTGATGTATGATGTGACACACCTCACCAAAGCCATTGAATTATCAGTAACAAATGGAACATCAATGTTTGCCTGCCACATCAACAGGAGAGAAGGGCTATAGTCATTGATATAGACTTCTGATTCTCGGTGAGGTAGTTCATACACTTGCTTTGTTGATTTTGCATTCAAGTGGTGTTGCATGGCAGAAAAGACATCATTCAAACAAGCATCCAGGCAAGTTTGTCTTGGGAAACCAAAACGGCACTGAGTGTACCACTGTCCCTTGTTCTTCACTTTCCTATAGATTTTGACTTTGACATCAGATAAGGACCACTTGGCCCACCCAGTATGCCCATTTCCCTACCTACTGGATAAGCTGCAGATTCTAATTAGCCAACAGCTTACTTCCTGCCACCCCCCACTGCAATTGCCTTGTGTCTATCCCATGCATGTTTGAATTCCCCCACTGTTTTAGCCCCAACAACCTCCCCAGGAAGGCAGTTCCATGCATCTGCCACTCTCTCTGTGAAAAAAGATTTCCTCACATTACCCCTGAGCCATCCCTCCTCTATCTTTAAATTGTGTCCCCTTGTTTTTACACATCTCTTTTTCTGAAATATGCTACCCTCCTAGACTTTGTTGATTCCCTTGAGGTACTTGAATGTTTTTATCATGTGCCTCCTTTCATCAAGGGTATACATATTAAGCTCTCTCAGTCTCTCTTCATATGATTTCTGATGCAGACCCTGCACCATTTTAGTTGCCCTCCTCTGGACTGCTTCCATCCTGTCTATGTCCTTGCGTAGATGAGGTCTCCAAAACTGCACACAGTACTCCAGATAGGGTCTCACCAACTGTCTGTACAGAGGGATAACCACTTCCCTATTTCTACTTGTGATGCCCCTTCTTATGCATCCCAGTATCCTCCTGGCTCTCCTTCCTGACTTCTCACATTGCTTACCAACCTTTAGATCATCTGATATGACTACTCCCAAGTCCCATTCCATTTTTGTTGTTGTCAGTACCTCCCCTGCTATTGTGTACTCTTCTCCTGGGTTTTTGTTTCCCAGGTGCATTACTTTGCACTTCTTTGCATTGAATCTAAGTTGCCATATGTCTGACCATTCCTCCAACCTTGCCAAGTCCCTTCTCATTCTTTCTACCCCCCTTGTATATCAACTCTGATACAGATCTTTGTATCATCTGCAAAGAGGCATACCTTTCCCTCCAGACCCTCTGCAATGCCACCTATAAAGATGTTAAAGAGGACTGGACCCAGTACTGAGCCCTGAGGTACTCCACTAGTGACTCCCCTTTCTTCGGAATGTGTTCCACTCACTATTACCTTCTGTGTCCTGTTGTGCAGCCTATGACAGTGCTTACCACACAGTTGTCATTGCAGTTTCTGAACCAGCTCCCAAAGTGTTGCACTGTCATACTTGTCTGGAATCTGACATGTGACATACTTCAATATGAAGTTTAGGATTTCACTTGTCTCGCTGTCGCCAATGTGTGGGGCATTTTTTATCCACAGCAACATGTGTATGTGTGGAGCTCCCTGAGATTGGTACTCAACCCTCCAGAAGTAGTGCTCAACAACCTCAAGAGGAGAATTGTCTTAGACAGTATGAACTTCAAAAGAGCTTGGAACCAGTGGTGGAAGTAAAGTGAAACAGTTACTGGATTGAGTGAGCATATTTCATCAAGAGTCATACTTTGTATGTTCTCAACATCAGAGTTTGCCCATCTAAGATGATCAAGCAGATCATCCCAATAGTACTCAGCAAAATTCAGTGTCACAAACCATGTTGCTGGTACAAACTCTCTCAGCATGCACATTACCTCAGTGTGTCATCTGTACCATAATTCTTTAGTACCATGTATGCTGGACAAAATAGAAGAAAGGCTGACCTGCAGTGTTTCATCTTTCTTCTGCAACTTGTGTAGTAACTGTGCAGCGGTTGTATTACTGAACTCTGTACCAATTCTCAATGTATGAGCAATACTAGCAGACAGGACACTAAGTTCACTTTCCCAAAGAAGATGGAACAGGTACACATTTTTTCTACAAAACTTGCCATCCTTATGTAGAACTCTTGAGGTCCTATACTCAGCTTCTGGCACACAAACTTCTCGCTCATCTAATTGACCACTTGAGCCAAGTGGACACATTTCATGAAAACAATGAGCCTCCAGTGTAGCCTCCCATATACTTACAGGATTGCCCTCCATTTGCTTCATTTACTACAAGTCAATGTTACCCATCACTGGATCCTTCCCATGCAATGGGTGAATGGTGAGTTGCTCATAGACATCGTGTGCAGATGCAATGTCAACCTTCTCCAATATTGCTTTGTCACAGTCTTGTACAGCGGTTCCTGTAGAAAGACCAGCAAATGTGTCGATGTCAATGTCAGCATAAAAAACATTATGCTCCTTTAGATGTCGTAAAGCATGCTTCACATTCTCACATTGACTATCTCCTGCCATATTGTTTTTGCCTTAGTTGGGACACTATTCATCAAGATTACTACAATATTATCCTGAGAAATAGTGTTAACATTATCTTGCAAAGGCAAATATACAACAGAGCCCTTCAGAGACTGTACCAGTTCTTTGTTTGGTAGGTCTCACATCCTTGTATTAAGCCTGATAATTGCTTGAAATGGCTTCATGGTCTGTATTAGAATCCATTTAAGCAAGTTCAAGACTGCTTTCTCAGGAGAAGTTGTTTGAACTTCCATTTTATTAAGCACAGATCAAGGAGGTAAAGTGTCACTCTTAATTTTGTTACAACAGTAAGTATACAGTGACAGAGTCCCAAGTTCAGCAAAATCTGGCTTTAACAGAAGATATGCAAAGAGATGCCCCTACATAATATTCCAACATGAAATGTTCTGCAGGTCTATCTTGACACATTGCTCTTTATAGAAGAGGTGTTCACTGGATAAGCAAATGACATCGAATTTTTGTGTCTTGCTAATTTCAAATTTAGCAAACTCAGTACCAAAATTCCTCAGAAGCTGAGCTTCTTGCACTAGTGATGTGTGCATCATATTTGCATGTTCATCAACAGGAACATTAGACCTCAATCTATGGGTTGTTTGCAATTTTTTGATGAACTGCACAAGTGCTTCTACATCTGCATCATTCAGCAATGCTTGAAAGTGCATATTGTCTCACACAACAGATCTCACCTGATATAATCTTTGTACAAATTTGTGTATGCCAGAGTGATGCACTGCTACCATACGGAAGTGTATGTAGTGCTACATGGCCACTTCTTAGCTGATGACTTTGGTTGTTTGCAACCTGTTCAATTTCAGTCTCATTATAAAAGTCAAGGTTTTCTTGTGAGACAACTAAAAGATTGTGAACTTTACCATGTGCATCAATTGTCAAAGTGACATTTGTATTGTGCACATTGTTTGTCTCTTCCCAGAATAATGCTTCTGAATATCCTGAGTGCAACCCGTGTCCTTGAAACACCACAGAGATATTTTCTGTGTTCAACTGTTCAAAAGACAGGAGTTTGTTTCTCATGTCTTCAATCTTTGTACTTAATTTATTAATAGCTGACATCATTGCAGCCCATAACTGGGAGCGAATTGCAATAGCCTCATTAACAAATCGTCTTACTCTCAATCGTAACTTCATTAATGCAACCTTACTATACAGTTTGTTCCCTTTGCATCTCATTATACTAGAGATGCAACGATTAATTCTAGCTTGATGGACAAGTTTTCTAAAGAAACTTGGCTTATTGTGCAGTGCAGTAGCAGAAGTCACACATCCAGCATTCTTTTTGCATGTCACACACATATGGGTCTGTGTTGACGATGCTGGACATCGTTTGTGCACCATACCATTACAAACTTTACTAATTTTTACATTACTAGGGGTAGTGGTGTCTTTGTTCACATGTGCATGTCTTGTGATATGTCCATATGTAACAGAAGAAATTATGTTTTTCTTCTGGTGACATTTTACACCTTTACTGTTTACATGGTATGACAGTGAACCTCCAGTACACCTACTACTTCTTATGTGCTCTTTCACTTTACGAGAAATGGTCATGATGGAAACTCCCAATCACGTGTTCAATTTCTTGTCTGTAACAGTCTCCTAAGAAAGAAAATAAGAAAAAAAATATTAGTACTACTGAATGAGAACTGATGTATAAGAGTAATGTGGCACAGGTTCATAAGAAGTCTGTACTCCATAAGTCATTAACAGCACAGAATACAACCAAATGTTGTGGTTATGAAATCAAATGATGTCAATGACAATGTTCAAGTACTTAGAATTATTATGACTACTACACTGTTATGTGAACATTGGGGCCAGTTCTACAAAAGTTACACTTGGCGTAACTGCACTTGCACAAGTAGAGTGCCGCAAGCAGCAACTTATGCCACCAGTTGCAACTTGTGGGATTCTACTATGTGGCATGCAACATGTTGCAGGCACTTGAACCAATGAGCAGTTACAACAACCATTGCGCCATGAACCGCCTGTGACATGGTGCTAGTGGGTTTATGGCAACAGTTGTGCCTTATTCTGGTAGGTCAGCAACAAAGTCTCTAATGTCAGGAATGTACAAGAACTGTCAGAAAAGAACTTGTAATGTAATTTACACCAGCATTTAGGTGGTGTAACTGTATGTACATCCTACGGGGGCTCTGGTGACCCACTGCAACTATTGCAGGATCTACACCCCCATGCCAAGAACACTCCCATCAGTGCCCCACAAGGCAGCCCACAACCCCCCTGACCTTGATCCCCCACAGCAGATGTGCCAAGCTGGGCATCTGGCACCCCAAGCCACCCAGAAGTCCCAACCCCTCAATGCCCTGGAGGGCAGCTGACACACATCATGCCTCTGACTGCTATCAGCTAGCACCCTCATTAGGGTAAAGTGCTGGTGGGTCTTTACCTCCAGCCACAGTTCTCTAATGCAAAGTAAGTGTTGTAATTTATTATTTGCCATTTGCAACATTTACTTTGGGTGAAGGACTGGCTGGGGCAGGGGACACAGTTGCCCTGTGGGGCTTTGAGGGGTCACTTATGCTTGCTGTGGGGGGCAACTCGTGACATACCTCTCAGGTATGGCCATAGATTGGCATACCTGTCCACATGTTGCAAGTCACAGGACAGACCTGTGGGTACCCTGCCACTTCTTAAGCAGAGCATAGGGTAAGTGTTGCAATGGCATTTGGTGCAAGTTTCCTTTGGTTCCAATGCATGCCAAGCTTCTAAAATTTCACCCATTGTATACAACTTGCAAGCGGAGTGTTAAAATATAATAAATTAAGATATCCAAGCAAGTAATTATACCCAACAAGGTGGGTAGTATTACAAGAAGAACAGAACACACAGGGGGGTAATGATGCGTGGCGCTGCAGCTGAAGGCCTTTATAACCTGCGGAAGGCATGGTATTGCCTATGGTGACAAATTTAAGTACATATGACCATAAAGGACATGTTCAGCTGACTAAGAAACCCAAGTTTCCCAAAGTTACACAACTTCTACATGCTAAATCTGACATTTTTCTCACAATCAAAGAATTTGCTGACTCACGAACGATCCTCAAGATCAAAGCGGGTCATGATCAAAGAATTTGCGTGCTCATGATCTAAGATCACAAAAATACAATAAAATGTTAAAAAACATTTAAAAATAATTATTACTGTGATAGACACATGTTCTAATCAATACAAATTCATATGGCTATATGCTGTGTTGAAAACTGGTGAGAAAACATACATTTTTTTAAAGTTGTCATCTTGCATAGTTCAAAACTCATATTATTCTTGCAATCAAAGAATTTGCAAGCTCATGAATGATCCTTGCTGTCAAACTGAGCCACAATCAAAGATTTTGCTCGCTCGTGATCAAAGAATTAAAACTACTATTAAATGTTAAAAAAACATTAAGAACAAATAACTGTGACATCTACGTGTTCTAAGTGATAAAAACACTTATGGCTACATTGTGCATTTGAAACTAGTGAAAAACATGTTTATTTTTAATTACTGATCCTTTACCATTCAAGTCTCAAGTTATTCTTGCGATTGAAGAATTTGAAAGCTCGCAAATAATCCTTGCAGTCAAACTGAGCCGCAATCAAAAAATCTGCATGCTCACAGTCAAAGAAAGGTAAAATATTGTAAAATGTTACAAAACTTTTAAAAATGTTTTTTATTCTACTCTTATGTCTGATAAGCAATAGAAAGATACATGACTGCTCACTCTGTTAAAAAACTGAGAATTATCACGTTTTTAAAACTGAACAGGTTCAACTATCGAAATCTCACGTTCTCATGATCAAAGAATCGATCCTCATGAACAATGTGAGTCGCAATCAAAGATTTTGCAGTCTTGTGAACAAAGAAATGGATAACTTCACCATGTGACTTCTGTGAACCAATACAGTCAAACAGTAACACCTCAGTGGCCATTTTAAGTGTTACAGAGAAACAGCAGTGACTACAGGGCTTAGCTGTAAGTACACATTTAGCTATTGCCTAAAACAATTAAAAATTAACTAATAAGGAAGTTGAGAAGATGTACATGCTTGTAAAATTGGGCTTTATGCACTCTG